>CM077674.1:138416659-140916659 GCA_039707655.1 Elymus sibiricus | reverse complement strand
CTGTCTGGAGGCCTTGGCTTGCCGGCTCTGTCCTTGCCGGGTCTTGTCTTGCCGGGGAGTCATACCGTTGGGAAGAATCTTCTCCCCAACGAGCTTTTTGCTTGTTACTGTAGTGCTTGCCGGATGTCTTGCTTGCCGGCAAGGTTGGTTTTTTGCCAGGGCTGCTTTGCAATAGCCCTACACTGGCATAATCCCAAGCTTAGAAGGTTTGTGAGGCCCTAGTTCTCACTACACCGACAGGAGCCCCCAGGACCGCCTTCAGCAGAGAACTCGAAAGATCTCGATGCTGGAGGTGGGACCAAACTTGGCTTGGGTTACGATAGTCGTATCTTTCTTGCCGGGGAAAACCGCACCCGACAAGCTGCCCCCAGGAAAGATTGCTTCCCAAAGGTTGCCAGCCCCCGAGCTCGCTCGGAGAGCTCAGGGAATCTCAGCATTAAAATTCCATTAGTAGAGAACTTTGAAGATCTCGATGCTAAAGGTAGGCTTGCTTCCGGCAGAGAACTCGAAAAATCTCGATGCGAAAGTATAGCTCACTTGTTGTAATTTTAGCTATGCTTCCGGAAAGTTTATTTCCAGGAAAGCTTTTGTTGTCAGCAGAGAACTCTGGGTTCTCGATGCTAGTTTATGTTTTAAGCAGAGAACTCTAGATTCTCGATGCCAGCTTGCCAGGAGGGCCAGCCCCCGGCAAGGCTTTTGATTTCAACAGAGAACTCAGAGACTCTCGATGCCAGCTTGTCGGGAAGAATGTTCCCGGGAATGCTTGAGCTTTCGGCAGAGAACTTGGAGATCCTCGATGCCGGCTTGCCAGGAGGGCCAGCCCCCGGCAAGGCTTTTGATTTCAGCAGAGAACTCAGAGATTCTCAATGCCGGCTTGCTGGGAGGGCCAGCCCCCAGCAAGGCTTTTGGTTTCAGCAGAGAACTCGGAGATTCTCGATGCCGGCTTGCCGGGAGGGCCATCCCCCGGCAAGGCTTTTGGTTTCAGCAAAGAACTCAGAGATTCTCGATGCCGGCTTGCTGGGAGGGCCAGCCCCCGGCAAGGCTTTTGGTTTCAGCAGAGAACTCGGAGATCCTCGATGCCGGCTTGCCGGGAGGGTCAGCCCCCGGCAAGGCTTTTGTTTTCAGGAGAGAACTCAGAGATCCTCAATGCCGGCTTGCCGGGAGGGCCAGCCCCCAGCAAGGCTTTTGGTTTCAGCAGAGAACTCAGAGATTCTTGATGCCGGCTTGCCGGGAGGGCCAGCCCTCGGCAAGGCTTTTGGTTTCCGGCGGAGAACTCCAAGGTTCTCGACACCGCCAAGATCGTTGCCGGAAAGGCTTCGATCTCAGCAGAGAACTCTAAGGTTTTCAATGCTCAGTGGCAGCTTCCGAAAATACCAAGGCTGGTGCTTCCGCGAAGCTATCTTCCACACATTTACCTGCAACACTGATTCGGGCATAAAAATGCCGCAACAGTGTTTTAAGACAGTAAGTTAATTAGCATCTGCTTCGCACTTAACTCATGAGAAAACTTGATTTCTGCTGAATATTCCCCTCGCTTGCCGGAGTGCTTCCCGGTGCGCACGCTCCATTCAGCAGCGCTTGAGGAAACATGTCCTTAGCAGCTTGCCGGGAACGCTGCCTCACGAAAAGGTTTACCTTGTCGTCACTAGTGCAGCTGCTCACGTCGCCGAGCGGACTCGAGGCAACTAGGAGTGCAACCAACTCCGAAAAGGCTCCTTAGCGTATGGGCCACCGAAATCTTAAAAGAATAAAACTTGTTAAGCCTTTTTCCTTAAATGATTGCATTTTTGCACAACTATTTCCTACGCTTGCTGGAATGCTTTCCGATTGCGCACGATCTAGTCGACGGCGCTTAGGATCAGGTCCTGTTTAGCAGCCTATCGAGAACGCCGCCTTCTCGGAAGCTTAACACTCTGGAAACAACGGCAGCTACAGCGACGTTGTCGGGCGAACCCAGAACGACCCAGAGCGTAGGATGTTTCAAGAGTGCTCCTCCGCGCACAGGTTAAGCACAAAAATGCCATTCGTGGAAAAGGCTAGATAACAGAAAGTAACCAACGTATTAGAACTTAGCTCTTTCTGTAGCATGGTGAAAACACTGCGATTCATCAGAGCTCACGTAGGGCACTCGAATTGCTCGCGACGAATGATGTGCCGCCGATGTTGCCGATATGGTGATAAGTTTGGCCACCACCGTCTTCACCGTCGCAAACAGTTAAAACTGCGGTTTGGAAGTAAACGCGGCAGCGACGCCCTTGCTCTTGTTGGACGCCGTTGATGATGAAGATGAAGCCGACGCTACTGGAGCAGATTCGCGCACGCGTGCCCCCTACCTGGCGCGCCAAAGATGTCGTGGGTACGACCAGCTATGGGGCCATCTAGCCCCTTGTGGTTCAGCTAGGGAGATCGACGAGCACAAAGAGCAGAATCAGTAGAGAAACGCAAGGGATTTACCCAGGTTCGGGCCGCTGCGAAGCATAAAACCCTACTCCTGCTTTGGTGTATTGGGTGTGTATGATCACTGGTACAAGGAGCGCTTCCCCGGCATGGTGCGGGAGAGGCAGCTATGCGTGCAAGTTGTGTAAGGGATCGATCGACCGAATCCCCTCTAAACGTTGCCCTGGTCCTCCTTTTATAGATGAAAGGGGCTACCATAATGGCAAAATGGTAAATACATAGGGGTAAAGGTAGTTGCGACATGCATGAGGACATGTGTCAATAAAGGTATTTCTTGAGCGGCGATCTGCCACGTGCCCCGATGGGCTCTACCTAACCATCTGCACGCCCGCCATCTGTCGGCAAGAGCCTGAGAGGTAGGTGCAGTGACTCGATGGAGGGAGCTTGCCAGCTTAAAGCTTGAGCTTGGCGGCTTCTGGCTTGCTGGCGCCGCCTTGGTCTTCCTGGCGACTCTTTGATGACCTGTCTGGAGGCCTTGGCTTGCCGGCTCTGTCCTTGCCAGGTCTTGTCTTGCCGGGGAGTCATACCGTTGGGAAGAATCTTCTCCCCAACGAGCTTTTTGCTTGTTAATGTAGTGCTTGCCGGATGTCTTGCTTGCCGGCAAGGTTGGTTTTTTGCCAGGGCTGCTTTGCAACAGCCCTACACTGGCATAATCCCAAGCTTAGAAGGTTTGTGAGGCCTAGGATCTCACTACACCAACAGGAGCCCCTAGGACCGCCTTCAACAGAGAACTCAAAAGATCTCGATGCTGGAGGTGGGACCAAACTTGGCTTGGGTTACGATAGTCGTATCTTTCTTGCCGGGGAAAACCGCACCCGACAAGCTGCCCCCAGGAAAGATTGCTTCCCAAAGGTTGCCAGCCCCCGAGCTTGCTCGGAGATCTCAGGGAATCTCAGCATTAAAATTCCATTAGCAGAGAACTTTGAAGATCTCGATGCTAAAGGTAGGCTTGCTTCCGGCAAAGAACTCGAAAAATCTCGATGCGAAAGTATAACTCATTTGTTGTAATTTTGGCTATGCTTCCGGAAAGTTTATTTTCGGGAAAGCTTTTGTTGTCAGCAGAGAACTCTGGGTTCTCGATGCTAGTTTATGTTTTAAGCAGAGAACTCTGGGTTCTCGATGCTAGTTTATGTTTTAAGCAGAGAACTCTAGATTCTCGATGCCAGCTTGTCGGGAGGGCCAGCCCCCGGCAAGGCTTTTGATTTCAATAGAGAACTCGGAGACTCTCGATGCCAGCTTGTCGGGAAGAATGTTCCCATGAATGCTTGAGCTTTCGGCAGAGAACTTGGAGATCCTCGATGCCGGCTTGCCGGGAGGGCCAGCCCCCGGCAAGGCTTTTGATTTCAGCAGAGAACTCAGAGATTCTCAATGCCGGCTTCCTGGGACGGCCAGCCCCCGGCAAGGCTTTTGGTTTCAGCAGAGAACTCAGAGATTCTCGATGCCGACTTGCTAGGAGGGCCAGCCCCCGACAAGGCTTTTGGTTTCAGTAGAGAACTCGGAGATTCTCGATGCCGGCTTGCTGGGAGGGCCAGCCCCCGGCAAGGCTCTTGGTTTCAGCAGAGAACTCGGAGATCCACGATGCCGGCTTGCCGGGAGGGCCAGCCCCCGGCAAGGCTCTTGGTTTCAGCAGAGAACTCGGAGATCCACGATGCCGGCTTGCCGGGAGGGCCAGCCCCCGGCAAGGCTTTTGGTTTCAGCAGAGAACTCGGAGATCCTCGATGCCGGCTTGCCGGAGGGCCAGCCCCCGGCAAGGATTTTGGTTTCAGCAGAGAACTCGAAGATTCTTGATGCCGGCTTGCCGGGAGGGCCAGCCCTCGGCAAGGCTTTTGGTTTCCGGAGAAGAACTCCAAGGTTCTCGACACCGCCAAGATCGTTGCCAGAAAGGCTTCGATCTCAGCAGAGAACTCTAAGGTTTTCAATGCTCAGTGGCAGCTTCCAAAAATACCAAGGCTGGTGCTACCGCGAAGCTATCTTCCACACATTTACCTGCAACACTGATTCGGGCATAAAAATGCCGCAACAGTGTTTTAACACAATAAGTTAATTAGCGTCTGGTTCGCACTTAACTCATGTGAAAACTTGATTTCTGCTGAATATTCCCCTTGCTTGCCGGAGTGCTTCCCGGTGCGCACGCTCCAGTCAGCAGCGCTTGAGGAAACATGTCCTTAGCTGCTTGCCGGGAACGCCGCCTCCCGAAAAGGTTTACCTTGTCGGCACTAGTGTAGCTGCTCACGTCGCCGAGCGGACTCAAGGCAACTAGGAGTGCAACCAATTCCGAAAAGGCTCCTTAGCGTATGGGCCACAGAAATCTTAAAAGAATAAAAACTTGTTAAGCCTTTTTCCTTAAATGATTGCATTTTCGCACAATTATTCCCTACGCTTGCTGGAATGCTTTCCGATTGTGCAAGATCTAGTCGACGGCGCTTAGGATCAGGTCCTGTTTAGCTGCCTATCGAGAACGCCGCCTTCTCGGAAGCTTAACACTCTGGAAACAACGGCAGCTATAGCGACGTTGTCGGGCGGACCCAGAACAACCCAGAGTGCAGGATGTTTCAAGAGTGCTCCTCTGTGCACAGGTTAAGCACAAAAATGCCATTCGAGGAAAAGGCTAGATAACAGAAAGTAACCAAAGTATTAGAACTTAGCTCTTTCTGTAGCATGGCGAAAACACTGCGATTCATCAGAGATCACGTAGGGCACTCGAATTGCTCGCGACGAATGCTGTGCCGCCGATGTCGCCGATATGGTGATAAGTTTGGCCACCACCGTCTTCACCATCGCAAACAGTTAAAACTGCGGTTTGGAAGTAAACGCGGCAGCGACACCCTTGCTCTTGTTGGACGCCGTTGATGATGAAGATGAAGCCGACGCTGCTGGAGCAGATTCGCGCACGCGTGCTCCCAACCTGGCGCGCCAAAGATGCCATGGGTACGACCATCTATGGGGCCATCTAGCCCCTTGTGGTTTAGCTAGGGAGATCGACGAGCACAAAGAGCAGAATCAGCAGAGAAACACAAGGGATTTACCCAGGTTCGGGCCGCTGCGAAGCGTAAAACCCTACTCCTGCTTTGGTGTATTAAGTGTGTATGATCACTGGTACAAGGAGCGTTTCCCCGACAAGGTGCAGGAGAGGCAGCTACGCATGCAAGTTGTGTAAGGGATTGATCAGCCGAATCCCCTGTAAACGTTGCCCTGGTCCTCCTTTTATAGATGAAAGGGGCTACCACAATGGCAAAATGGTAAATACATAGGGGTAAATGTAGTTGCGACACACATGAGAACATGTGTCAATAAAGGTATTTCTTGAGCGGCGATCTGCCACGTGCCCCGACAGGCTCTACCTAACCATCTGCGCGCCCGCCATCTGTCGGCAAAAGCCTGACAAGTTGGTGCAGTGACTCGATGGAGGGAGCTTGCCGGCTTGAAGCTTGAGATTGGCGGCTTCTGGCTTGCCGCCGCCGCTTTGGTCTTCCTGGCGACTCTTTGATGACCTGTCTGGAGGCCTTGGTTTGCCGGCTCTGTCCTTGCCGGGTCTTGTCTTGTCGGGAAGTCATACCGTTGGGAAGAATCTTCTCCCCAACGACCTTTTTGCTTGTTGATGTAGTGCTTGCCGGATGTCTTGCTTGACGGCAAGGTTGGTTTTTTGCCGGGGCTGCTTCGCAACAGCCCTACACTGGCATAATCCCAAGCTTAGAAGGTTTGTGAGGCCCTGGTTCTCAGTACACCGACACAAACCACCTCAAAGTTATCTTTCCGATCAGTCTATTGAGCC
This sequence comes from Elymus sibiricus, assembly GCA_039707655.1. Taxonomy (NCBI): domain Eukaryota; kingdom Viridiplantae; phylum Streptophyta; class Magnoliopsida; order Poales; family Poaceae; genus Elymus; species Elymus sibiricus. The sequence goes on along the minus strand of CM077674.1, from coordinate 140,910,430 downwards.
ATCCCTATAAGTGTCACAAACAGCCCTAGAGATCGTACTACAATAACACCATATGATATGCATCAATCAACTCTAATGTCACCTAGATACTCCAATGTCACCACAAGTATCCGTGAGTTAATTATTCGATATGCATCAAACAATTTCAGATTCATAATATTCAATCCACACAAAGAACTTCAAAGATTACCCCAAAGTTTCTACCGGAGAAAGAAGAATGAAAACGTGTATCAACCTATGTGCCTAGATTACCCCAATGTCACCTCGGGAATTCGCAAGTGGATTACCAAAACATACATCAAGTGACTCAATAGAATACCCCATTGTCCCCATGGGTATCCACAAGCAAGACATACATCAAGTGATCTCAAATCCAAAATATTCAATCCGATAATAATGAAACCTCAAAGTGCAAGACTCAATTCATCACAACAAAGATAGAGAGGGAAGAACACCATATGATCCAACTATATGAACAAAGCTCATGGTACATCAAGATCATGCCCTATCAAGATCTTGAGAGAGAGAGATAAAAAACATAGCTACTGGTACATACCCTCAGCCCCGAGGGCGAACTACTCCCTCCTCATCATGGAGACTGCCAGGATGATGATGATGGCCTCTGGTGATGATTTCCCCCTCTGGCAGGCTGCCGGAACAGGGCTCTGATTGAGATCGCTTTGGGACAGAGGCTGCGGCGGCGAAAAAGCTCATCTAGGTTAACTTTCGGGGGTTTCTATATTTATAGGAATTTTTAGCGTTGGAATCACGCCAAGGGGAGTCCCGAGGGGCCCACAAGCTTAGGTGGCGTGCCCTAGGGGGGCCCGCCAGGTGAGCTTGTGGCCCCCTGGACACCTTCTGGCTCCCTCCTGAAGCTTCGTGGGTCTCTTTCCTTCCATAAAAAATCACCGTAAATTTTTGTGGCATTTGGACTTTGTTTGGTACAGTTTTTCTATGAAATAAGAAATAGCCAAAAAATAGGAACTGGCGCTGGGCACTAGGTTAATAGGTTAGTCCACAAAAATCATATAAAAGTGCACCAAAACCATATAAAATTGTTGTAAACATGGTATGAATACTTCATAAATTATATATATGTTGGAGATGTATCAGGCCTCCACAATTCCACCACGCCGCGCAAGGAGGCGGAGGCACCATCGCTGCCACCATCACCACCACCGTCACCATGCGCCGGTCATGGCTAGGCCGTGCACACCGGTATCCATGTTCATCTCCCTCTCCGTCTCCATCCTCACCTATAATGTGTAAGATTGAACATGTTCATGACATCAATGAATCATTCCTCTTTGTGTGTCTATTCATCTATGTTTGAGTGATTGATCCGGTTCTAGGTTGAGGTATGACCTAGTATGCAAAATTAGTCTTTGTGGCATGATCTAGTATTTGCTCGTGTTGCACGTAATGTTGGGAGACGTCCTTTCTTGTGATCTTGTTATCACCTGCACGTATACGTTACTTGTATTCCGCTGCCACTAAGGTGCCCCTCTAGTACTAGTGAGACCGAAGCCTAGACACCGCCTTTCTCTCTATTCAATCCTACAGTTACAAACCCCCTTTTATTAACTTAGTTTATTTTCGCGTTCTAACTTGTAGTTTAGTTGAAACCCCTTTTATTCAAGCTTTCCTAGAAACCGATAGAATAGACTATTTCCAAACTATGGTTTGGGTGCAAACGTAGCCATGCAGACAACATAGCTACGGGGTTGGTAGTGTCTTCCTATTCCCTCCCTGTGGAATTCGACACTTACTTATCACGAAATGCAATAGCCCTGTGCCCTTGCAGGACATCAAGCTTTTTCTGGCGCCATTGCCGGGGAGCATAGCACTGGTCATTGCCTTCCCACTCGCATATAGTTTGTTATTTTAGTTTTTATTTATCTTTCAGTTTTTCCCTTTAAATCAAAAAGAAAAAAACTGCTTATCATGTCTTCTGAGATGAGTTTTCAGGAAATATGGCAACAATGGACTAGAGATGATACAAGTCTATTATGCTTGGCTACTAATGAAGAAAAGGTTGTACACCAAGAAGAATCAACAACCCCCGACCTTCATGCTACGATGCAAGAATTGGTAAGATTACTTGAAATATGTAAACATCAAACTAACTTGCAAAAAAATGATGGGGATGACAAAGTACAACCTACCTTGTATGAACAAGTGTGCATAGAAGAAGAAGAGAGCAGCGAGGAAGAGGAAGAAGAGGAATGGATTGATCACTCGCCTGAATCTCCCACTTATGATGGTAACCTTTTGCACACACTTAATCAATTTCTTGACGAAGCAACCCTTAAAAAACGCATGATCGATATGGATACTAGAGAATTGCAAGACTTATTAAACACATGAGGACATATGTTGTGTTCTCTATATCAAGTTTCATGTAGATATTGCTGGTCTCCGAAACATATTGATTTCCAATGCACAAAGACCTTTGATGAGGTGGTAGCATCTTACAACAACAGTAGTAAGATTAATGCCACCGAGGATGTCATCCGGTATGTGTTGCGGACAAGTGCAGAGATGCTACTTTCAGAGATCGAATTGGTTCAAGTTTACAGTAAGGGTAAATTACTTGATTGGATACACTACAAGGTGGATTCAATAATTTATATTCATCAAGAACATCTTTGCGATGAATAAAAATCGCAAGATGATACTAATCTGCAGAAACAAGAGTATGATGATGACTCTAGTTTGGAGGAACTTGATGCTAACAAATCTTTCGTGCAGGAAACTCACCCTCAAGTTGAGGATGATGATTATCATGTTAGTGTTAGCAATAATGACAAACTAGAGGACGAAAATTCTTTTGATTCATCTGTGCTAATGTCCAGTTGTGCTTTGTTAGACGAATTTGTTGTGCATGGGAAACCATTAGGGAGTGTTGAATTACCCACTCCGAATAAAGAATTTTATGAAGTGTTCCCCTACAAAGGTAGCCAAGGTAAAATTTCAAATTATATATATAAGTCTCTACCTCTTTTGTTGCAGAAGTATAAGGAGACATGCTCACCCCACTTGGTGCATCGGTTCTTGCTTAAGTGCGAGGAAGTATTTACCTACATGATGCCGATACACCGTAAGCGGGTATGACTCCGACCGGACTTTGCTATGAGGTGCTCCAAACCCCGGTCGGAGGTAAGACATACACTCGTGGTTCATATCCCTTGGGATCCTGGTGGGTGACTTAATGGAGCACCGAAGCCTAGCTATATGGCTATAAAGAAAGCACTGCCTGGGAGGTAACCCGGATGTCCGTAGGTGTCTTTCTTAGTTTTGTGTCTTGAGTCTAGTAGCATTCATGTTGCATTGGCACTTTTATTTTATTTTTAGTAGTTGCTATTAGAGTTGGTTTCAGAATAATCTTCATTGGTAAAATTTCTAGCATATCGGTAGCCTGTATTTTGGTGCATACCTCCTCTTATTTTATTGCAATTTTGCTATGTGCCTAACATGAGGAGGGAGCACCAAAATTTTCGTGCAGTTCTGCAGCTCCAGGAGAGAAGACGGCATTCCATACGACCGTCCCGGTCGTACAGGCGCTCATATGAGCTCTTGGCCGCAAGTAAAAAGAGGACCAGGGCAAAAGACGGCCAACCGTACGAGTGTAAGCACTCATATGAGCGGTCGTATCATCTAGCGGCCACAACGAGCATCTCCACAAAGCGAACAATGGCGTACCGTACGACCTCACCCGGTCATATGTGCGCTCGTATGAGGGCAAAAACACCTCTATCTGATTCATTTTCGACGTCTGAGGTCGAGGAGGTGTTTTCTAACCGATCATTTGCTTTCTAATTAGTACTAATTACCTCAGAAACTCCATAACTAATGATTCTCTTTAGCAACTATGTTTTCTTTATATTCTTTTTTTTATTGGGTATACGAACTCTGTTCATATACCGAATCGATGTTTTTATTTTGTGTGTTATTTTTGTAGGGGCTTGGACCTTATGTGGTGACATGTATGGTATGGTGCCAACCATATAAAAGACCCACCCAAGCCACTTGATTGCTTCATCATGATGAACTTCACCAACAAGTGCCTGGTAAAAATTTCCAATACGAACCTTGCTCAAATAAAAGTTGCTTAGTTTTGAGTTTCTCACCTTAAGTTGGGATCTCTCTTTTAATTAGGCATGTAGGGGCTGCACACTTTTGTTTCATATTTTGTCTCACACATACTACACCTTTAATCTAGAAGTGTGCATGCTTCTAGCATAGTTTGTTAACTTAAGCAAGGTGCTTAGGCTAATGAACCGATCATTGTGAGGCTTATGTTTTATCACTTGTGTTGCTAATCCTTTGTGCTCCAAAAAAAATGAAAACCCACAAAAGAACAAAAATATTTCATTTTCTTTTTAGTTCTTCTCTAGCAAGTTCTCTTGGAGGGCAGCCACCGGACCACAACAAGGAGATCAATTGAAGCAGGGTCCATGTCTATTAAAAGAGATGTCATATGCACCTCAATGGTAAAAAGTTTCTAACCCTTGCTTAATCTTAAGCTTGGGGAGGTAACCACTTCTCACGCTCTCTTTTAATAACTACATCTTTTTTTCACTTTCGTAATTTTCCCTAGTTTAGTTCCAAGCGTGGGGAGGTTACTTTTGCATGAGTAGTGCCATGTGCAATGCTCTTTATCATAAAGTTTTCATGCAGTAGTGTGTCTCGCTATTTTGACAAGCTTGCTTTGCATTTGTTTAACTTAGCTTGCGGAAATCTTGCTATCTTCTGAAAAACATTGCCATGTTCTTTTATTCAAAAACCCAATAAAGGAGTCCTTTGAACTGTTGCCTTTCTTTCACCTAATCACATAAGTTGGGGACTCTAGTGATGGCTTGATTAGTGATTGAATGATTGCAGAGGCTTTTTGCTGATGAACCCAGCATCTTTGGTTGATCCGGGACGCTCAACGGGGTTATCCCCGCCAAACTATCCCCTCGGGGTACTTAGCTTTTGAGTCTTATGCAACATGACACCGCGATACTCTTGTGTAGTATTTGAGTTCTTTATGACTAAAGCAAGTTCGAAGCCTTTTGCACTTCCATTCATCTTATTTTTCTAGCCTCTATGGTACCGAGCATTGCCCACTCTCACATTGAGACTTGGCGCATACTTTGCAGGTACATCCAAACCTGTGGGAGGACTTTATCTTATTCTCCTACACATAAAACACCTCATCTCCACAAAACAGCCACCATACCTACCTACATGGCATTTTCATAGCCATTCCGAGCATATCGCCATGCACTACCATCATTTTTAATTACATGATTAGAGACATTTTTTCAATTGCCTTGAATGAGCATAGTATGGCTAGCTTGATATTTTTATGGTTTGTTCATTTTTTGATGTCTATGCTACGCCGGATCATTCACATACTGGTACACTGCTAGAGGCATTCATCATATAGAGTTTCTCTCATGTTTTCAATTTTGAGTTATGATTACATTCAGTTGAAGTGAGTCATTGTAAAGTGTATTGTTCACCATTGTAAGTGTTGCTCCTACCCAAAAAAAGAAAAAAAGAGAGAGACAAAATAAAAGATGCACCATGGAGGTGCCAAAAAAGGAAAAAAAGGAAAAGAAATAAAAAGGAAAAAAAGAAAAAAAGAGAAAAAGGTGAGGAAGAGAGAAGGAGCAACATCGTTACCCTTTTTAGTATACACTTGTGCTTCAAAGTAGTACCACTTCATGCATTGTTAGGTAGAAAGTTTCATGAGCTTCATATGTTTCATACTAGTGGGGAACCTACATTATAGAACTTGGCTTGTATATTCCGATGACGAGCATCCTCAATAGCTCGAGGTCTTCATGAGCAAGCAAGTTGGATGCACCCCCACTTAGTCCATAGGAGAGCTTTCACATATTCATAGCTCTATGTGCGTCCTAGTTGCATGGCAATCACTACTCCTTGTGTTGACATCGATCATAAGGCCTTCTCCATAGCCTAGTGGTCAGTTGCGTTGATGCAAGACTTTCTTTGTTTTTGACTTCTTTAAACCCCAACCATTTTCTATTTTTCCCTTAAGTATGAGGCATAGGCTTGCGCTCAGTGCTGCATAGGTAGTTGAGCGGTTGAATAACGCAGACAGACAATCTTGCTATTGTACCTGGTATGCCTCGGGTTGGTGTTTTTGAAGCGATTGCTAATGCTTGATTTCTTTTGTCTTTGGTACTCATTGCTGTGTTCCTAACATAATATTGACCTTCTCTCTAAACCTTTGGCAATGGGAACTTGGTGTGACGCCCCCGACTTAATCGTGCACTAATCATACATGCAAATGCACACGATCAAGCCTAAGGACTCACGGGAAGATATCACAACGCAACTCTAGACACAAAATAAAATAATACAAGCTTTATATTACAAGCCAGGGGCCTCGAGGGCTCGAATACATAAGCTTGAGCAAACAAGCGTCAGCGGAAACAAAAGTATCTGAGTACAGACACAAAAAGATAAACAAGCCTGCCTTAAGAAGGCGAAAAAACAACAACTCTGATCGAAAGAGGCAAGGCCTCCTGCCTGGGAGCCTCCTAACTACTCCTGGTCGTCGGGAATCTCCACGTCGTAGTAGGCACCTCCGGGGATCTCCTGCTCCTGGGCTCCGTCATCTGAATTGCAGCAATCGTGAGTACTCATCCAAAGTACTCGCAAGACTGACATCAGAACTATGCTAGTTATGCATTGGTATCAAAGGAATGGGGCTATATCTTTGGACTAATCTGCAGAAATGCTGGAACAGAGGGGAAGAAGCCTAGCCTATCGAAGATTAACATCTTCAGCGGTCTTTCAGCATTAGAAGAGTGTAGATTAGCATATTATAAATTAACAAGCATGTTGAAGCAAAGCCCAGAGATCCTTTCTCGACTCCCTGCGAGAAAGCAATCCCGGAGCTTACAATTAATTAACATTGTAGCCAGTTCAAGTAGTAAGAGATCGGGATACAACACTGAGCGTCCTGTTACCGTGGATACGGCTATTCGAATAGATAACTTCCCTGCAGGGGTGCACTACTGTTACCCAGCACGCTCGATTACATCTGGCCGGATACACTTGCTGGGTAATACCCGGCCTTAGGTAATCGACATGACGTAGTCCTACCTAGGCTAAGCAGAGAGGTCCCCGCCAGTCTACATCCTAAGTGCTCAGGGGTCTTGGGCCATCGCCCTGTGCACTCCGGGTCATTGTGTGCAGGGTAGACCAGGCACCACCTCTGTCCTGGATGGCGCCGGCCTGACCCGGCCACAATGCTGAACTGGACGTCTGACAGAGCTTTCGACTGATACATACGACGTAGAGGGTCCCATAACCATTATCCCACGTGGTGGTAGTGCGTATAGGGCCAACGACCCACTCAGATCAGTACCCAAATCCGTTATCGCATTATTAGGAGCTCGCGGTGACGATCAGTACACCTGTCGTCCCGTCTCGAGGAAATGCAACAAGGGCCAGGACCATCTCTCTCTAGAGCGGTCTCTGCCTGCCCGGCTGTGCCTCGTAATTATCTCGCGGGTACCCTAATGGTCAACCCGACTTCACATCTCTCGCGGGTACCCCTCGGGGTCGACCCGACTTTTCCCAGGGACTGTAGTAAAAGTAGGGTATCTGTGTGTTCATCACAGCAAGGGGGAATCCGAGGAATCACCCTCGATGGATTCCTACTCGATGTAATCCGTCAAAGAGAACCAGGAGGAATCACCCTCGATGGTGTTCACACTTGCGGGGTTGCACGACAGAAGCTTCACCGGAGGTGGAGGAAGAGGAATCACCCTCGGTAATCCACGTCCGACTAGCTAAGCTACAAAGGTATCATCGGGAGTGACTTAAGAGGTATCACCCTCGTCACTCGAGGACAACTCTAAAGAGTCGGACAACTTAGGGGGTGTGCGGTGCTGTGCTGGTCTCAGCCCGACGATCACTTCGATCGGGGCACTAGTAGCTAAGCGGGGCAACTAAAACAAAGAAGAGGGGCCACCGATGGATTACCAACCAACCTATTCTAAGCAGTTTGGGATGACAGGTAAGGTAACAATAGCAGGTTACAAAAATAAGCTATGCAGCAGTATAGGATAAAACAGAACAGTAGCAATTTCTAATGCAAGCAGGGGGGAGAAGGAATAGGTGATATAGGCATGCGTCAAGGGGGTTTTGCTTGCCTGGTTGCTCTGCTGAAAAGGACGGGTCATCGGGGACGTAGTCGATCACAGTGGCAGCATCGGTCTCGGAGTCTACCGGAGAGAAGAGGGGGAAGAAACAGTAAATAGAAAGCAGACAAATGCACACAGATGCTTGGCATGACAATAGACTGTGCTAGGGTGCCCTAACGCAGTGCTACACGTGGCAGATGAAGCGGGGAATTAACTGAAACGTTTCCCCGGTTTTGGACATCTGTCAGACAGATGAACCGGAGGGGATGGTTCCATGTTCAGCATGCTAGGGGCATGTGACAGATGAACGGAGTGCGTATTCAGAATCGTCATATTTTTCTGATCGTTTTTCATATATAAATTATTTTAATCCGAGTTACGGTTTAAAAGATATGATTTTCTAAAGTTTTTATTAATTTCTGGAATTATTTAAATTATTTAAACTAGGTTAATTAATAACGGGACGTTAGCAGTCAACAGGACCAGTGGGTCCCACCTGTCATTCACTGTTTAGACTAATTAGGGTTAATTAAACTAATTACAGATTAATTAGGTTAATTAATAATTAGTTTAATTAAACAGAATTAATTAAGTTAATTAATTAATTAGTTAATTAAACATAATTAATTAAGTTTATTAATTAGTTAATTAATTAATTAATTAATATTTATTTATTTATTTTAATTTCTTTATATTTTTATTATTTCATTTTTCTTTTCTTTTTTTTTAAAAAAAAATCGTTTTTACTGGTCAGTGGCCATGGCGGCCACGGTAGCGCGTCAACGCGCGCGACGCGCTCACGGGCGCGCAGCCGCGCTGCAAAGGCGGGCGAGGCCGCGGCTGCGGCGAGCGGCGGGGCGGGGCCAGGCGCTGGCGGGTGCGGCGGCGACGCAGCAGCAGCGGCAGGCGGCGGAGGGGCAGCAGCAGGCGGCGGCGGCGGCGAGCGCGAGGGGAGGCAGGGGCGAGCGGCAGCGGGCGGAGGCGAGGCGCTCGGGCGCGGGCAGTGCGGGCGAGCGAGGCGCGGCGCACGAGCGGCAGCCGGGCGAGGCCAGCGGGCGACGGCGAACGCGGGAGGAGGAGGCCGGGGTCGGGCGCGCGCGCGGCGAACGGCGTCGACGACGGCAACGACAGATAGGTGGGGAGGAGAAGGGGCGCGGCTCACCCACGGTGAAGGGGAGAGGGGCGGCGAGGCTTGTGGAAGCCGGCAAGGGAGAGGTGGTCGGGGACGGCGACGTGCTGCGAGGCGGCGACGACGACGGAGGCGACGGCGGCGGCGCGGCATCTCGGGCGGGAGAGGGGGCGAGGGGGAGTGGGGTTCGGGCTAGGTTTTGGGGTGAGCGAGGGGGGGCCTTATAGCGAGCGGAGTGGGCCGGCCGGCTGGCCGAGGCCCAGGGGGGCTAGGGGGTTTTCCTTTTTGTTTTTATTTTTACTTTTTGCTTTTCTGTTTTCTCTTATTTTCTGTTTAGTAATTATTTAGCCACAAATGTAGTTTTGAAAAATAGGAGACTTAGCCCAAAATTAACAGTGCAATTTTAGTTACTAACAGAAAATGGTTTGGTGCCAATATGTTTTCATATGAATTTTAATTAAATAAGAATGTATTTAATATTGCTGATTTGGTTCTGTTTTAGGGTGTTATGGCCATTTAACAATTTCCATTAATGTGGATTGTATTTTTATAATTGCCTCTGGATTATTTAGAACTTTATGAACATTTTGGTTTCCAAATTTGATCAACTTTTATTTTCACTTTAAATTTGAATTTCAATTTGATTTGGAATTTGAATTGAGTTATGATGCAAATGATGCTCAAGCATAGTTAATCATGATGACATGGCATTATCAACAGGTGATTACTGTAGCTGTTACATGGGGATGTTACAATTCTCCTCCTCTAAAAGAAATTCTCGTCCCGAGAATTAAGAGGTAGGCTGAAAGAGAACGGGATACTCTTCGCGAAGACGATCCTCGCGTTCCCAAGTGGCTTCATCCTCCGAATGATTTGACCACTAAACTTTAAGGAACTTGATTGCCTCCTGAAGGGTTCGACGCTCAGCTTGATCGAGAATGCGGATCGGATACTCTTGATAAGATAGATCTTCCCGCAATTCAAGCACTTCATGATCCACTTCTCGGATAGGATCCTTGAAGCAGCGACGAAGTTGGGACACATGAAAGACATCATGCACCTGAGAAAGATTCGGCGGCAATTCCAATTGGTATGCCACTTCTCCATGTCTTGCGAGAATACGGAATGGGCCAATGTAGCGAGGAGCTAACTTGCCCTTGATTCCGAAACGGTGAGTGGCCTTCATCGGAGTAACACGAAGGTAAGCCTGTTCGCCAGGTTGATAGACCATTACCTTGTGTTTACGGTCAAAGTTGCTCTTCTGACGAGACTGAGCAGTCTTCAAATTTTCACGGATAATGTGGACTTGCTCTTCAGCTTGTTGAATAATGTCCGGTCCAACGAGTGATCGTTCCCCAGTTTCTGACCAATTCAGAGGGGTTCGACACTTACGTCCATAGAGAACTTCAAAGGGTGCCATCTTCAGACTAGCTTGATAGCTATTGTTGTAAGAGAATTCGGCATACGGGAGAGATTCCTCCCATTTCTTACCGAATGAGATGACACAAGCTCGAAGCATATCTTCAAGCACTTGATTGACTCGTTCAACTTGTCCCTGGGACTGGGGGTGAAAAGCGGTGCTGAAGGACAGATGAGTTCCCATAGCTTCTTGGAAACTGTTCCAAAATCTTGAAGTAAAGAGGCTGCCACGATCTGAGCTAATTTCCAACGGGACACCGTGGAGTGACACAATTCTGGAAACATACAAGTCTGCTAACTTACTAGCAGTGATTGTCTCCTTGACTGGCAGAAAGTGAGCAACCTTTGAGAAAAGGTCAATGACGACAAATATAGCATCATGACCCTTCTGCGATCTGGGAAAACCAGTAATGAAATCCATTTCGACAATGTCCCATTTCCATTTAGGAATATCAAGTGGTTGCAGAGTTCCAGCAGGCCTTTGATGTTCTGCTTTGATGCGACGGCAAACGTCACACTCAGCAACATATCGAGCAATGTCTTGCTTCATGTTAGACCACCAGAACCTCTGACGAATGTCTTGGTACATCTTTGTGCTACCAGGGTGTATCGAGAGAGGCGTATCGTGAGCTTCTTTCATAACCTTCTCTGGCATATCCTTAACTTAGGCACGACAAGGCGATCTTGGAAGAACAAAGCTCCATCATCATGAAGAGAGAAGGCTGAGGGCTTGCCAGTTGGAAGATAGCGTTTAATCTTGTGGACTTCCGTGTCATACTTCTGCATTGTCTTGATTCTGTGCTCGAGATCTGGTTCAACAACCAAGGTATTGAGATGACCCTGTGGAACAATATGGAGATTCAACTTGCGAAGCTCTTCATAAAGCATAGGTTGCGTTTCCTGAACCATGAGGTTGTTGCAATAAGCCTTGCGGCTCAAAGCATCGGCCATTACATTAGCCTTGCCAGGGGTATAGGAAATATTCATGTCATAATCGGCTATTGTCTCGAGCCATCTCTGTTGATGAAGGTTCAAGTCTGGCTGAGTATACAGATACTTCAAACTCTGGTGGTCCGTGTTTATCTCGCAACGATTACCAAGGAGGTAATGTCGCCACAGTTTCAGAGCATAAATAACCGCAGCAAGCTCGAGATCATGTACTGGATAATTTTCCTCGTGAGGACGCAATTGACGAGAGCCATAAGCAATTACCTTGCGCTCTTGCATTAGGACACAGCCTAATCCTTGAAGGGATGCGTCGCAATATATCACAAAGTCCTTGCGAGAATCGGGGGGAGCTTGCACTGGGGCAGATGTCAATTTATCTTTAAGTGTCTGAAAACTTTCCTGACACTTTTCTGTCCACTCAAACTTAACGCCTTTGTGAAGCAGATCAGTCAGTGGCTTAGCAATCTTGGAGAAATTCTCGACAAAACGGCGGCAATAGCTGGCGAGTCCAAGGAAACTCCTGACTTGCTTGACATTCTTCGGGGGAGTCCAGTCAAGAATAGCCTGAACTCGTTCTGGGTTAACAGCAATGCCATCTTTGGAAATCACGTGGCCGAGATATGTCACTTCAGATAACCAGAATTCACACTTAGAATACTTGGCATATAGTTGGTGTTCTCAAAGTTTCTCCAATACAAGCCGAAGATGTTCGGCGTGTTCTTCTTCATTCTTCGAATATATAAGGATATCATCCAGGTAAACCACGACGAATTTGTCGAGGTAATCCATGAAGATGTATTTAATCAATCGGGACAACGTTGCGGGAGCATTGGTTAAACCAAAGGACATGACAGTGTACTCGTAGGAACCATAGCGAGTAACGAAGGCTGTCTTCGGAATATCCTCTTTTTGAACTCGGATCTGGTGGTATCCCAATCTCAAATCAAGTTTAGAGAATACTGAGGATCCAGCAAGCTGATCATACAGATCGTTGATTCTGGGCAGTGGATACTTGTTCTGAATTGTGGCTTGGTTGATAGGTCGGTAATCTTGAACTAACCGATTTGTTCCATCCTTCTTCTTAACAAAGAGCGAAGGTGCTCCCCAAGCAGAAGAACTGGGGCGGATGAATCCCTTTTTAAGTGACTTGTCGATTTCCTCCTTAAGCTCAAGGAGTTCATGCGGCGGCATCTTGTACGGGCGCTTCGCAATAGGGGTAGTACCAGGTTTCAAGTCGATGACGAACTCGACAGCTCTAACCGGGGGTATTCCTGGAAGTTCTTCTGGGAAGACATCCGAAAAATCGCGAACGACTGGAACGTTATCAATTCCCTCAAGAGGTGAAGCGTTCAACGCATTCAGAGCATATATCTGGCTTTCGGCATTTTGAACTATCCGGGCTGAGTATTTGACCGTCTGGCCAGAAGGATGTGTGAGTTGGACTTTCTTAGCAGCACAGTCGATCATAGTATTATGGGCGGTCAACCAGTCCATACCGAGAATGATGTCTATGTCGGAAGGTCCGAGAGCAATGAGGGAAGCATAGAACATCAACCCTTCAATTCTGATATGATTGTTGTGACTTACCATCTTGGTGTGCCACCTGGAACGGGGAGTGATAATCTCTAATGGGGTGGGCAAGAACTACAAAGGTAATTCACGCCGCTGAGCAAATTGTTGAGACACAAAGGAATGTGATGCCCCGGAATCAAAGAGAACATAAGCTGCAACTGAATTAACTGGAAGAGTTCCCATCACGATTTTAGGGGACTCACGAGCTTCTTCCATCTTGACATGGGTGACTTGACCACAACCCATGGCAGGCGGCCTGGCATTACAATTTCTAGAGGGATGGTTTCGACGGCCCTTCTTACGGCCAACAGTAGGACGTAATGCATTCTGTGGCTGACCCTGGCGGCAGTTGAGAGCACGGTGTCCTGGCTGTCCACACTTACGGCATAAACCATCATTATGGGGAGGAGCCATAGTATTGGGCTGTCCACTTGGAATATTCAGCTGTCTAGGTGGTGGACGCAGACCAGGTGCAACATAAGACGGCCTTGGTGTTGGAGCTAGTCGGTGATGTACATTGTGCGGAATCCAGACTTGACGCTTCTGAGCAGGCTGACCCGAAGACGAGCCAACGTCACGAGTGCGCTTGAGCGACTCCTGCTACTTATTCAAAGCAGTTTCAATTCGGAAAGACTGGCTGACAAGCATTGCAAAGTCTGCAGCTTCATGAACAGCAAGTGCGAGCTTGATATCAGGATGCAGTCGTTCATGGAATTTCTCCTGCTTGCGAGAGTCAGTGCAGACGTCATCTTCAGCATAGCGAGATAATTCAAGGAATTTCCTCTGATGTTCATCCACAGTCATTTTGCCCTGAGTGAGTTTGCGGAACTCCTGCTTCTTCTGGTCGATCAGACCTTGAGGAATGTGTCGTGCATGGAAGGCTATCTGAAATTCCTGCCAAGTGGTTATAGTTCCAGTAGGCAGCATACGCCAGTGGCTTTCCCACCACTGAGCAGCTGGACCCTTCAAGTGAAATGCCGCAAAGGTGACGTAACTGTTAGGGGCAACACTAGCTGACTCCATCTCAAATAGAATATCATGAAGCCAATCATCAGCATCCATAGGATTGGTGGAGTTGCGGAAAACAGACGGGTTGAGGCGCACAAACTCTTGCAGTGAGGTTGGTCCAGGCTCCTGACGAGCACTGCTGCTGGCTAATCGGTCCACTAGACTCCCCATGAATTGTCGGTTCAGTTCAAACTGCTGGCGGTTTAGCTCAAACTATTGTGCCATTGCGGCCATATAGGGTGGAGGTGGAGGTTCATCAGCCATCCTGCCAAGAACAACAGATGTAACCACTGCAAGTGTAAGGAGTCATTCATGATGTACATGAGAAATGAACAAAAGTGTATTAGATACACATTAGTAGTCACTAAAGACATACAGAACCATGCACAGAGTTAGGTTCAAACGGATAGTACGAGCTCGAAAACACTCGCAGCTAGACAAACTAGGCGGCGTGCAGGCACGCGGTGAGGAATACACAACGAGACATAGCAAAGGCTACATCAACGTCGGAGAAAACTGCGAGAGCGAGGAATCTGCAAGTGACAACACAGGGTGCCCTCGATATGAGGATCCTGCTAGCAGAACCTGGCCCTCATCTTGAAGAAAGGGGGGGGGTAATTCAGAACTCCGGGTGGATGTGATCACGAGAACCTAATGTTAGAGTCAGTAAAATCGTTAACCCGAATAGAAGAGAGAGCAGAGTCCCAGAGTATGGAAGAGGAATAAAAGACCCTAATCCCATCCATTGACGACGTGGGCCCGTAAGCCACACAGCCAAGTTAGTAAAATAGTTTTTTGAAAGTCTAGACTCAACTTCGGCCAAGGAGTTGGAAAGGGGGCTACCTACAGGCAGTCGGCTCTGATACCAACTTGTGACGCCCCCGACTTAATCGTGCACTAATCATACACGCAAATGCACACGATCAAGCCTAAGGACTCACGGGAAGATATCACAACACAACTCTAGACACAAAATAAAATAATACAAGCTTTATATTACAAGCCAGGGGCCTCGAGGGCTCGAATACATAAGCTTGAGCAAACAAGCGTCAGCGGAAACAAAAGTATCTGAGTGCAGACACAAAAAGATAAACAAGCCTGCCTTAAGAAGGCGAAAACAAACAATAACTCTGATCGAAAGAGGCAAGGCCTCCTGCCTGGGAGCCTCCTAACTACTCCTGGTCGTCGGGAATGTCCACGTCGTAGTAGGCACCTCCGGGGATCTCCTGCTCCTGGGCTCCCTCGTCTGAATTGCAGCAATCGGGTGGGGGAAAAGAATAGCAAAGCAACCGTGAGTACTCATCCAAAGTACTCGCAAGACTGACATTAGAACTGTGCTAGTTATGCATTGGTATCAAAGGAATGGGGCTATATCTTTGGACTAATCTGTAGAAATGCTGGAACAGAGGGGAAGAAGCCTAGCCTATCGAAGATTAGCATCTTCAGCGGTCTTGCAGCATTAGAAGAGTGTAGATTAGCATATTATAAATTAACAAGCATGTTGAAGCAAAGCCCAGAGATCCTTTCTCGACTCCCTGCGAGAAAGCAATCCCGAAGCTTACAATTAATTAACACTGTAGCCAGTTCAAGTAGTAATAGATCGGGATACAACACTGAGCGTCCTGTTACCGTGGACACGGCTATTCGAATAGATAACTTCCCTGCAGGGGTGCACTACTGTTACCCAACACGCTCGATTACATCTGGCCGGATACACTTGCTGGGTAATACCCGGCCTCGGGTAATCGACATGACGTAGTCCTACCTAGGCTAAGCAGAGAGGTCCCCGCCGGTCTACATCCTAAGTGCTCAGGGGTCTTGGGCCATCGCCCTGTGCACTCTGGGTCGTTGTGTGTAGGGTAGACCAGGCACCACCTCTGTCCTGGATGGCGCCGGCCCAACCCGGCCACAATGCTGAACTGGACGTCTGACAGAGCTTTCAGCTGATACATACAACGTAGAGGGTCCCATAACCATTATCCCACGTGGTGGTAGTGCGTATAGGGCCAACGACCCACTCAGATCAGTACCCAAATCCGTTATCGCATTATTAGGAGCTCTTGGTGACGATCAGTACACCTGTCGTCCCGTCTCGAGGAAATGCAACAAGGGCCAGGCCCATCCCTCTCTAGGGCGGTCTCTGCCTGCCCGGCTGCGCTTCGTAATTATCTCGCGGGTACCCTCACGGTCAACCCGACTTCACATCTCTCGCGGGTACTCCTCGGGGTCGACCCGACTTTTCCCGGGGACTGTAGTAAAAGTAGGGTATCCGTGTGTTCATCACAGCAAGGGAGAATCCGAGGAATCACCCTCGATGGATTCCTACTCGATGTAATCTGTCAAGGAGAACCAGGAGGAATCACCCTCGATGGTGTTCACACTTGCGGGGTTGCACAACAGAAGCTTCACCGGAGGTGGAGGAAGAGGAATCACCCTCGGTAATCCACGTCCGACTAGCTAAGCTACAAAGGTATCACCGGGAGTGAGTTAAGAGGTATCACCCTCGTCACTCGAGGACAACTCTGAAGAGTCAGACAACTTAGGGGGTGTGCGGTGCTGTGCTGGTCTCAGCCCGACGATCACTTCGATCGGGGCACTAGTAGCTAAGCGGGGCATCTAAAACAAAGAAGAGGGGCCACCGATGGATTACCAACCAACCTATTCTAAGCAGTTTGGGATGACAGGTAAGGTAACAATAGCAGGTTACAAAAATAGGCTATGTAGCAGTATAGGATAAAATAGAACAGTAGCAATTTCTAATGCAAGCAGCGGGGAGAAGGAATAGGTGATATAGGCATGCGTCAAGGGGGTTTTTCTTGCCTGGTTTCTCTGCTGAAAAGGACGGGTTGTCGGGGACGTAGTCGATCATAGTGGCAGCATCGGTCTCGGAGTCTACCGGAGAGAAGAGGGGGAAGAAACAGTAAATAGAAAGCAGACAAATGCACACAGATGCTTGGCATGACAATAGACTGTGCTAGGGTGCCCTAACGCAGTGCTACACGTGGCAGATGAAGCGGGGAATTAACTGAAACGTTTCCCCGGTTTTGGACATCTGTCACACAGATGAACCGGAGGGGATGGTTCCATGTTCAGCATGCTAGGGGCATGTGACAGATGAACGGAGTGCGTATTTGGAATCGTCATATTTTTCTGATCGTTTTTCATATATAAATTATTTTAATTCGAGTTACGGTTTAAAAGATATGATTTTCTAAAGTTTTTATTAATTTCTGGAATTATTTAAATTATTTAAACTAACATTATCCGAAACAGTGTTTGCTGACGTCAGCATAACGTAATGATGACGTCAGCAGTCAACAGGACCAGTGGGTCCCACCTGTCATTCACTGTTTAGACTAATTAGGGTTAATTAAACTAATTACAGATTAATTAGGTTAATTAATAATTAGTTTAATTAAACAGAATTTATTAAGTTAATTAATTAGTTAATTAAACAGAATTTATTAAGTTAATTAATTAGTTAATTAAATAGAATTAATTAAGTTTATTAATTAGTTAATTAATTAATATTTATTTATTTATTTTAATTTCTTTATATTTTTATTATTTCATTTTTCTTTTCTTTTCTTTTCTTTTAAAAAAAATCGTTTTTACAGGGGCGGGCCCCACTAGTCAGTGGCCATGGCGGCCACTGTAGCGCGTCAACGCGCGCGACGCGCTCGCGGGCGCGCAGCCGCGCGGCAAAGGCGGGCGAGGCCGCGGCTGCGGCGAGCGGCGGGGCGGGGCCAGGCGTTGGCGGGTGCGGCGGCGACGCAGCAGCAGCGGCAGGCGGTGGAGGGGCAGCAGCTGAGCGGCGGCGGCGAGCGCGAGGGGAGGCTGGGGCGAGCGGCAGCGGGCGGAGGCGAGGCGCTCGGGCGCGGGCAGTGCGGGCGAGCGAGGCACGGCGCGCGAGCGGCAGCCGGGCGAGGCCAGCGGGCGACGGCGAACGGCGTCGACGATGGCGACGACAGAGAGGTGGGGAGGAGAAGGGGCGCGGCTCACCCACGGTGAAGGGGAGATGGGCGGCGAGGCTTGTGGAAGCCGGCGAGGGAGAGGTGGTCGGGGACGGCGACGTGCGGCGAGGCGGCGACGACGACGGAGGCGACGGCAGCGGCGCGGCATCTCGGGCGGGAGAGGGGGCGAGGGGGAGTGGGGTTCGGGCTAGGGTTTGGGGTGAGCGAGGGGGGGCCTTACAACGGGCGGAGTGCGCCGGCTGGGCCGGCCGGCTGGACGAGGCCCGGGGGGGCTAGGGGGTTTTCCTTTTTGTTTTTATTTTTACTTTTTGCTTTTCTGTTTTCTCTTTTTTTCTGTTTAGTAATTATTTAGCCACAAATGTAGTTTTGAAAAATAGGAGACTTAGCCCAAAATTAACAGTGCAATTTTAGTTACTAAGAGAAAATGGTTTGGTGCCAATATGTTTTCATATGAATTTTAATTAAATAAGAATGTATTTAATATTGCTGATTTGGTTCTGTTTTAGGGTGCTATGGCCATTTAACAATTTGCATTAATGTGGATTGTATTTTTATAATTTCCTCTAGATTATTTACAACTTTATGAACATTTTGGTTTCCAAATTTGATCAACTTTTATTTTCACTTTAAATTTGAATTTCAATTTGATTTGGAATTTGAATTGAGTTATGATGCAAATGATGCTCAAGCATAGTTAATCATGATGACATGGCATTATCAACAGGTGATTACTGTAGCTGTTACATGGGGATGTTACACTTGGGCTCCACAAAAATATTTTCCTCTTTCTTGACCTCCATGGCAATGGAACTAAGAGGATAGCTTGTATTACTCCCTTGCTGGTTAACTTTTGCAAGCTCGCACGATGAACATGGATATCACTTTTGGGGTTTGGTTCAATGTAAGCTTTAGAGTTGGTAGCAATGAGCTTTTGGTAATCAACCTTCTTACTCGAGGACGAGCAAGGTTTAAGCATGGGGAGGTTGATGGCTCTATATTTTAAGCATTTTTAGAGCTCATTTGTTGCATGTTCTCTTCATATATTATGTCCCATTGAACCAAATAGTTGTCCATTATGCATGATTATCGGTATTTACACTTTTCCTTGTGAGCATTGCACATTTAGTATTTTATTTGGTTTTCATTAGTTTTCTTTGTTTTCTTGTGTCTATAGGTGTTCTGGAGCAACCTACAGTACAAAAAAAACACTTCCGTGATTATATGTGTTTGTCACAGTAGGTCATGTTTTCTGTCACGCTTGTACATTCGTGACGATTTTATGATAAAATCAAGATAGTCATACCTGTGCTGTCGTAGAAGTGTTCCATGACAATACTCAAATTATCATCATGGAAGTGTCCACTTCCATGATGATAAATGGTGCGTCATGGAAGTGTTTTCATCAAGGGTAACCAACACGTGGCATCCACCGTAACGGGTCACCGTTAAGCTATCGGGTGCCGGTTTGGATCTGATAACCCGTTAACAGCCCAGACCAATGGCGATTTTCCACGTGTAAAATTCTCATTCGCCAATGGAAGCACGTGTCAACTCGGCGTTCCGACAAATGTCATCCGTTCGATGGAAAAGACGCGCCTATCAAATGTTGACACGTGGCACGGCCCAACAGCGACCCATTTACGTTAAAAAGGCCGGCGTAGTCAAAATTAGCGGGCCGGCCCATTTAGGGCCTACTTGCATCTGGCCCATTTACAACCATGACCCATACGAATTCTGCCAATTCGGCCTGTCAACGGCCCGTTAACGATTTGACACCATTGCGGCCCATCGTCAGTTCCAGCCCGTTAACAGCCCGCTATGTCTTTGGGCTCATTTGCGGCCCGAGGTTCTTTCGGCCTGTTGGCGGCCCTTTCTTGAGATGGGCCAATTTCTAGGCAGTACGCCTTTCGGCCTTTTGGCGTCCCATTCTGGAGTTGGGCCAATTTTCAGCCCGGTGTGTCTTTCGGCCTGTTAAAGGCCCACATCACAGTTGGGCCATTTATGGTCCGACCTAACTTTTGGCCTATTAGCGGCCCATGTTGTCCATGGCACAATTCCAGCCCGACCTGACTTTCGGCCTGTTAAAGACCCGTGTTGTATATCGGCCCACTTATGGCCCGATTGGCTTTCGGCCTGTTAACGACCTGACATCGAAATGGGCCAAGCATTAACTGAGGTCTATTTCAGCCTGCTAAAGGCCCATTGGCTCGTTTCCATTATTGCGGCCCAGTCGACTTTAGGCCTGTTAACGGCCCGACAACTAATTGGCCCCACCTTACATTTCAGCCTGCTAAAATTCCTGCATGGTTGTAGGCCCATTTAAGGACAGGGCCGAATATGGTCCATCAAGGGCCCACGTCGATTTTGGCTCAGCTATTACTTTGAGCCCATTACAAGGACCATTTATGGACAGCGGCAAATCCGATCCATCAAAGGCCCACGCCAATTTTGGCCTGCGAGCCCATTAAGGGGCCCATTATGGGCAGTGGGCCGTTCCCCTCGATGAAGGGCCCATGTTGCTTTGTTCTAGTTATTAATTTCACTTCATATTTTGGCTATTTGCCGCAAGTTGTGATTTTGACCCAGACGGTTGGGGTGCGAACCACGCTAAGCAAATATACGGCATAATCGTAGCACATCAAAGCATATATTACATGAAATTACATCCACTGGGCAATCAAAGAATGATGCCATTGCAAATAAATGAACAGAGCTTAACGATCTACAACCTCACAATCTGCAACCTCAGCACGGATGACGCCCATAAGCTTCTGAGCAAGTTCTTTCTTCTTTGCTATACTATCACTGAAATCATCGATCAACTATTGTTGCGCAAGAATGTACACCTCTGATTCCTCCATGATTTCCATCATTGCTTCAGCCACTAATTGGTTCACAAACGTACATCTTTTCCATTGGATTCGAGATAAAGGAACCTGAACAGATTCAGATGGCGATTTTGGCAGGCTTGTATCACTGATAGTTGAGAGTGTCTCGACCACTACATCATAACTTAAATTAGACGGGAAACTGAACAGATTAATCAAGAGTTATTGCCATATTACCTGCACTAGATTTATTGGAGAGAAACAATGGGGTTGCCTTGCTGTGTAGAGACTTTGTCTTCTTATCTTCAGCAGCCTGCACCAAATCATCAGCCAGGTCAGTTAATAGGAAAGCAACATTGACACAACAAATGTTTGGGCAACCAGACCACACCAGCCTACACCAAATTAACACAATATGGCACTACTATCATCGGCCAGGTAAGTTAATAGGAAAGCAACATTGACACAATGACCGATTGGGCAACCAGACCACACCACTAGATTGTAGTAATGTGCAATATGTGAGATAGTACAATCATGCAGCTCAGTATGCAAAACTACCAGGCAGTTTTCCTTATAAAAATCTACATTTGCGCCTTAATTATACATTTTGCTACAAGTAAATTTAGATCAGATAATTGGTGTAGGGTAATGAAGATTGGATTCACACTGATGCTACTTAATAAACTACATACTGATGTAAAAATATAGTGATATACAACAGGTACTTACATCAGCATTGGAGTGCAGAGCATTGCTGCAAGATACTTTCCTCGAACACGATCCCAGTTTAGAACGTTTCCTATCCTTTAAACATATTTTCTACAAGAGAGATGCGTAAGACACATATAGAAAATATAAGTTCAAATGTGATCTGAATGCTATAAAATTTCATGATGCGAGGATACACACACGCTTCCTAGCAAGGAGTGTTAATATTTTTGCTGGACTACAGCGGATTGGTTCTTTGGCCACTGGAATCTGGTTATTATCTGGAGGAGTTGGGTTTGTCTGTGCTGGAGCAGTTTCTTTGAACACTGGAGTTGGGTTACTATCTCCTGGATTTTGGATCTTTTGCAAAGACCTTGTTTGTACCCGTTCAGATTCTAACATAGCCCTCTTCTACTTACATGCCTTGTACAGAAGAATGGTGCTTCAATTATAAAACATGCTATGGCAGAGAGATGGAATAGGTACTGAAGAATAGAAAGGCATGACATATTGACATGTACTCCCTCCATCCGGAAATAAATGGATGTATCTAGACATATTTTAGTTCTAGATACATCCATTTTTATCCATTTTTGCGACAAGTAATCCGGACGGAGGGAGTATGATAGGGATACGACAGGACAACAAAGTAAAAGAAACACTAGTTGAATGTAAAACTGTATGATAGTTGGAATAGGTACAGAAAAATAGGAAGGCGGCATATTCACATGTATGATGGGCAAACTAAGATCGCATTGCAACAGAACAGTAGAACAACACTTCAATGTAAAAAACCATGGTATGGTAGACGGATGGAGTACATACTGATGAATAACAATGCATGAGATATTCAGAAGGATGATGTTGAAACTAAGAAGATGGCATTGCGATAGAGTAGAATGACAGTACTTGAATTTGAAAACATGTTATCGTGAATGGAATAGGTACAGAAAAACAGGAAGGCATAACATATTCACATGTATGATCAGCGGGCTAAGCACATGGCATTGCAAGACATTATATGCATGATTCTACCCATATCACAGGTCAAGTTAGAGCAAGGACCTTGTGGGGTGAATAGGAATCATCATCTCTCTACAACTCTTCTGAAGAACTACATTTAACTGTTCCATCATATTGAATATCATTGACGTCGAGTTTGTTGGCCGTTGCATTGCTCTGTGAGTTTATTTTAGTGGATTTGTTCCGATATTCAATATCATTGTGTGCAATAATATCTGACATGCATGGAAGACAACTAGTAGTGAGATTATGTAATGAGTGCCTGTAGGAGACGACTTAAATAGTAGGAGTCGACTTAAATAGCAGCAACAGGTTGATACCTCAAAGACTAAAGAGAGAACACACATGATAGCTACAAAATATATACTGTTTGTACTCCAGATTAACTAGATGGCACACAAAAGTACTACAGAACAACAGCATAGGTAATACTACAAGGGGTATAATCACCAGCCTGTGGGATAGCTTTGGCTGAGGGACAATAACTATGGAACAACGTTAACTCCTGCACAAGTCTACTATCTGAAGTAAGACTCTAAGAGATCAACATGAATGTACAATGACAAGTGATAATCTATTTTCCATGCTTAGATGAATAATGAAGCCATAAATGTTGCACACAAGTAAGATGAGGGTACAACCTATCTTGCCGCCCTCCGTAGGACTGAGCATCATCTGCTGAGTCATTGATGGAGCTGCGGTTGTTGTGGCTGTCCATGTCGGGTAGGCACATTTGAGGCAGGGAACTCTTGAGTGGGGAGTATAGCTCCCTTCTGGTGTATGCTTCCCTTGTTGGAGCAGCTCCGGTGAGAAGGAAGACGGTGTGGCTGAAGAGGTAGAAAACACACAATGTTAAGAATGACACATATCTCTGATCTGAAGAAATACCCTAAGAGATCAACACCAAGGTATGAGACTGGTTACACGTTAGTCGACTGAAAACTAAATTGGGGCCAGACGCTTTTTTTGCACTGTCCGATCTACGCCAGATGGTTGGATGGCCGTCTTGTGCCTCCCGGCTGTCACAGGTCAGGACGAACAGCCAGCGACCACCGGCAGAGCAGCCTGCCTTCGCCGTCCCTGGCCATGGTAGCTCCGACCTCGACCCTGCCCCCGCCCCACCGCACTGTCGTGGTTGCGCCGGTCCCGGCCATACCTCAAAGACTCATCGTCATCCAGATCCGGCGCCAGCAGTACCTTGACCCCACGCAACTCTAAGAGAGGCACCCAAGCATTGCTTCCACGGCGAACCTGCGCCCCCACACCCCTATGATAGACACCGAGGCACTGCTTCCCCGGCCAACCGACAGCCTAGGAGCTCCACCCCCTTGAGGGGCGCTGCTTCATTTCATTGAGAATTGACTGACCAAGAATAAAAATTTAGGCAACTAGCGCCTAGGTAAAGTGAATAAGATGAGTGTACGACCTATCTTGTGGCCCGGTGAAGTACGCAGCTTCATCTGCCGAGTCGGTGAGGCCAGCGTGGTTGCGGTGGCTCCCGGCGAAGGGAAAGCATATATGTGGCGGCAGTCGATGGCTACGGGGGACTAGCGCCGGGGTGCTGGACGTGTCTGAAGTTGGAGCTGCTCCGGTGCTGTGCACGATGGCGTGGTTGAATAGGCTCCGGTACGGTTCACGCGGTCATCGTCGAGGCAATTTTGGCAGCACCATGTAAGAGGCACATGGCCCAGTGCACGACGGCTTATGGACAGTGACTCCGGCATTGGGGAGGAGGGCGGTGGTGAATCTAGTGCGGTGGGGGCATGGAGGAGGTTGAGGTTTCGCGGCTGGGGAGAAGCTGATTTGGTGCCCACGGTGTATGAATGGGGAATTCGGAGGGGGAACCATGTCTTACGGATGCATTTGTCTGAAATGTGGAGGAAGTTACAATTCTACCCCTGTCTTTTGATTTGTGGTCTTCGCTCTGATTCTTCAGGGTCGGGGATAGTAGGGTAACTTTGCTTCTCCCAAATAGTGGGCGCCAGCTATTTCGGGCGAGGAGGGTGTGCTTTGAAATATTGGGCGCGAGCGATTTTGGCCGAAGAGAGGGTGTTTTGCCGCCCGTGGTTTATGAATTATTGGGCGGGTGCCTGTGATTTTGGCCGAGGAGAGGGCACGCTTGGATGAAGTTACAAACCTACCCTCGATATAGAATGGGCCAATTGATGCGGGTCCCAGATAGGGCGGTAATTTTGCATCTCCCGTTTATTTGCTCGGGTGATTTCCACCGAGCAGAGGGTGTTTTAGCGGTTCATTCAAATTTTGGGAGAACAAGCATCCATATCTACCGTACCAAGTCAATTCGAATCAAATTTTGAAATATTAGTTCTATAGTGTCACATCTTGCCACTTCTTTTTTAGATGGTGAGATGTTGCACGGGACTAATGTGTTTTTACATGCTCGTTGTACCGATTAATTTAACAAATAGTTGACCCACTCAAAAACGTGAATCAAACCCAAAATGAAATACCTCAATTCAATGAAATAGCTCGTTGACCCGGGCAAAATTGTCCACTAAATCCAAAATTGAACACCTCAATTGAATAGCATGTTGTATTATAGTATATGACACCATGCACATGCTTAAAGTCAAATTAATAAACCTGTTTGATACACCTATCTCCGTTCATGTGTGCATTGCAAACAGCATGTTCTCCAATTCAAATATTTGAATGCAATTTATATTGAATCATGGTTTATATCAGTCTTCTACACATACACGTGACCTCTCCCCTCTCCCGCCCTCACGTTCTCTCTCTAGCCGACACTCTCTGTTTCTCTCATGCGCATACGAACACAATCCTTGTCAGTCCCCCCCTCTCTCTCTAGGTCTTTCTAGGTCGCATGCACACTCTATGTTAGGTCTGTCTTGCACACAATGTATGACTCTCTTTTCTAAGCTAACTAGCTAGGGTGCACTAATCGAAAACACACAAATTCTCTGGCTCATTGTCTGTAACTCTCTCACGCACACTCCGCCGTCTCGGGGCTCTTCTCTCCCTCTCTCTCTCAAACTTTATACCTCCCTAGGTCACACATACACATATCTCACTCGCACTAGATAGACCCATCTAACACTCTCTCTCCCTTGTTCTCTCTCTATCTCACACGCACACACACACTCCCCCCTAAGTACGACTATCTCTCACTCCATCATAGGCACACGCACACCCTCCTAGGTATGACTATATCTCACTCTCCATCACAAACACACGCTTTGTCTCTTTCTCTCCCTGGGTCTATCTTGATCTCTCTCGGGGTATCTTTCTATCGCACACACACCTTGTCTCTCAATCTCCCACCCATATAGTCCTCTCACGATATCGAGGGGATCTCTCTGTCACACACACACACACACACACACACCCTCTCTCCCTCCCCATGCCTCCATTTTCTCCATACGTCTCTCTCGACCTCTCTCCCTTGTTTGCCAGACCTCTCTTGGCCACGTGCTAGGGTCTCTCTCTCTCTCCGTTGCAAACAACCACACACTATCTCCGTGTATCTCCTCACCTCGCTTTCTCTCTCGAAGATGCATGCGTGATATGTCTGCATAAGACACACACACTTTCTCTCTACTTTATCGTGCGTTGTCCATTTCTCTTTCACACACACGCCCTCTCTTTTTGCACACTCACTCTTTCTCCTTCACACACACACTTGATCTCTCTCTAGTTAGGTACTCTATCCGGTCCATAGCATATAGATTTTTTGAATAGTCAAACCACACAAGTTTGACCAAGTATGTGGAGAAAAACATTTACATCTAGAACGGCAGACATATATCCTTAGATTCATCACAAGATGTAGTTTCATATTATATATCTCTAGTATTGTAGATATAAATAATTTTCTCTATAAACTTGGTCAAAGTTTCCAAAGTTTGACTTTTCAAAAAATTATACGCACTACATTATCGAACGAAGGGAGTATCTCTCTCTCTCCCTCTCTCTATCTCTCACGGGCCTCCCCTGTCACTCAATCTCTCTTTACGACACGCACCCAATTCCCCTCTCCCCCTTAAAGAGATATCCCTACATTTCCCTATGAGGCTCACAGTTTCTACCACACCGCCATCACACATTCCTCTCTCCTACACAAACGCTCGACCTGTCTTCCATGGATATTTCTCAATCTCTCTCCCTCTCTCGCACACAAGTACTTGCTTAAACTAGCTAGTACACGTGTGCCGACATGCAGCGCATGGGCAAGCGAGGGCGCCGCGTGTGTACTATGAATTTTTCTCAGTCGAAGGGGGGGTGTGCCGGTCTTGAGCTCGAGGCTCTCTCTGATGATGGGAGGCAGGGCCATGCGAGCTTGAGGCATTGCATGCATGGTGTGGGGGTGCGAGGGTGGGGGTGCCCGGTGCCGAGATGGGGCACGGCGAGGAATAAGATACGGGAGTAGGCCAACACGCTCCTGGCCGCGGAGCTGCTGAACGAGCAGGCCGACGCCGTGTAGGTGATATGGCAGGCATGATCAATCGTTGAACACGTTGACGGAGGAAGGAGAAATAACCACAACCATAGGATTCTAGCTGGACGGCTAAAAATACATAGCGATGCCTTTTCTTGTGTGGAGGGGGTGACCATGATGGTAACATCTCATTTTATCCATGGGCAACTAGTGTGTGTTTGAAATTTAGTTCGTATATCCACGGGTATGCAACATTTACGAAAAGTAACTCATGAAGGACAAATAGTACTTAGTACAATAATAAGTTTTTTACATCATGGACAAATAGTTATAGTAGGGACTGAGAATACAATCGCAGATGCTCACGCCACATCATAAAAAACACACATACTACTATCCGTACTAGGCAAGGGAATTCACGTCCGACCTCGTGGGTCGAAGTGAATGAGGGATTTGAACGTGCTGGGCGGGGTGGGCGGGAAGTTACTAAAGCATCCCTCCATAGCCAATTTGTTGTTCTTATGGAATGGGGGCATAAGGGGAATTTGGTCTGGAATCCGGCCATGACATATTTTGATTCGAAACACAGAGCCTCGGTTTGGGTGCCAAACTGGAATTTTCCCAAATATTTGTCATCACTGTTTTATTATTTTTTTTGGTGGTGTGATAAATGTCGTACCACACACGCCGCCACCACCACACGAAGCTGGTGCGGTTGGTGCGCCGTCCGGTGTGCCTCAAGGCATCTCCAACGCCGACCCGCAAACCGCCCGCATACGTCTGGACCGCGCTGTCCAGACATGTTGTGCCATCCAACGCGGGCCTGTATCGGTCCGCGGCGTGGTCCGGATGCATTTTCTCCCACAAATTGGAGACAAAGTGAGGGGAGCTTTGTGGGAGTCCAGACAACAGACACGTAGGACTCTGACACCCCCGACCCACCCATTCCCCCCTCCCAGTCCCATTTCCTTCCACTCCACCGCTTCTTCCCCTTGCTTTGCATTAGCACCATCCACCTCCGCCGTCCCTGATGTACGCCTCCGGCCACCATAGAGCCATTGTCGGACGTCCGCAACCAGCACCGACGCGCCCGCTCACCTCTACGACGGCACTGCCCACCCTGGAGCCGTTTGTACCCAGGTACACTCCGCCCCCTGTCGCCGTCCTCCATGGCGGACACCACGCTCCGCATGTGTTCGGTCATATGCCATTGAGCTTATTTTCGAACACTATGTCATTTTTTTAGAGTACAAAGAATAGTGAGCTACTCGACCATGGAGGATGAGTTGTTGTGCGATGCGTGGTTGGCCGTATACGTGGATTTCATAGGCAGGACCAGAGGGGAGGCCTTCTGGCAGAAAGTGCATGAATCGTTTCACGCATGAAAGCACATTGTGCCCTACGACATGTACATCATTCAACAGTGCAATGTGAGGTCATTATCATATCGCTGGTATGCTATCCAGACCAGCATCACCAAGTTTTGTAACGTGGTTCGTCCGCTGAAGGCAAGGTGGCCATTGCACGCAGCAGAGGATGAGATCATAACTTTTGCTTCCTCTTGCTCAACTTGTTGATTGATTCGTTCACTCAATGTTGGTCTACACATTATGTAGCCCGCACGCGCTGCCATGATCTACCACAGGATAGAGGGGCGGCCATTTACGTGCACACTTTGTTGGATGAAGTTGAAGAGGGAGTATGTGTGGGAGGGCATGATTCGTTGATGAAAAACTAGTTGGACATTAGTTAATCTAGTCAAATTTGAGACATTGTTGTACAAGACTTAATTTGCATGCTATGTATGGATGATATGTGCTATTTTCTATCCGAACTTTGATGAATATCGGCCGGTTTGCATGAATTTCATCCGATTAGTTCAAATGCGGGTTGAAATATATGCGGGCAGCATTGGATGGCGGCCTCCCGCATCCATGTCCGCGGACTGGTCACCCCCTGTCCGCGAATGGATGCGGGAGGAAATTTGCGAGTCATCGTGGAGATGCCCTTATTTGGAAAGCAAACAAATTTATTTGTTCACTCGTATTTCCATGCAAACGTATCTTACGATGCATGAGCTGTTTGTTGTGCTATCGACCAAAATACCCCTGCATGCAGATTTGTCTCACTCCCATGTGCCCTACCTGCTCTAACATGCATCATTTCAGCAAGGGGTATTGCCATCTAAAACTGCATCCACACACTACATTACGGAATTTTGGCCAAAAGCTTATGCGCACTATAAAATGTAACAGAGGGAGTATGTTTTACCATGCTCGTATTTCCATGCTAATACTTGGTCGTTTGAAAAGAGAAGGTCATTGATCTATCATGGGTTTCTGAATGAGAGAGTGAATTGGTGATATTGTGATATCCAGTTCTCACATATCTTGATATGCATATTTAGGTTTGAATGCAAATTCAAATGTATATGGTTACTCATGCGTAGGACCACACATGTACAAGTACCACAACAAATGAGTCAATATCGATTTGATAGAGAGAGCAAGAGAAAGATATGAAATGCTTGAATGTCTTGTGGACCCTTTTAGATCACTAGATGATGCCGAGCAATTGGTTGAGGAACTTTTTTGCAATACATTGCAATGTAATTTTATTGTATGCAACATGAATAATGGAAGTAACAATACGAGAACTAAAACTGAAAATACATATGATTTATAGTGTTATACTATTGCATAGTTGTAAAATATCTTGCATAATGGAAAGGAAATTCCCATGCATGTTTGCATATTGAAGGTTTTTTATGCACTGTTGCATGTTGTGGTGCGGTGTTTTCTTATGCATGCTGATGTGGAAGCAATGTGATTTAAAACCCACTTAGAATGCACTAATGCATGTTGCGTGGTAGAGGACTCTCATGCATGGTAGAGGACTCTCATGCATACATCAAACGGATGGTAGCGGATCAAGCTGGTAATCCATCTAAAGTGGGCCCATATGTCAGTTAATGGAAGAGAGAGGTGCGTACGCGTAATTGTGGAAGCGTGCTCCACTGGCAGACCTGATGGCACTACAGGGTAAGGCTGATTTGGTAACACCAACACGCTAGCTCAGCTTATTAATTAAGTGTCCCATCTGCTGCAGCGTGTATTGTCACTTCACTGTGAAGACTGGTTTAATAGTTTTCTCTAACCGATGGGGAATAATGGATCGTTAAGACTTATCTATTTATGCCTCTACTCTCATCCTGTCCAACAACAAGAACCATTGGCCAAGGCTCCCGGCGCCAATTATGTACCTACTCCCTCCTTCCAGTTTATATACAGCTCAATTTAAAATTTTACCAACCAAGGTACTCCCTCCATTCCGGTTTACAGGGCTCAATTAAAAAATCTCACCAACCAAGGTATATGATGAGTGGTGGAATAATTTTTGTAGTTTTCAAAAGTACTCAATTAATGCGCTCGTTTTCCTCAAACAATTGTGTTTACCAATGCATTAATTGCACTACATGCATGTGTGTCCAATAAATAACCAACAACTTTTACATGCATTGGTGAGTTTCCTCTTAATCCTCGCATGCAATGATTTAATGCACCTCGATATCTGAGCATGTAATGGGGAGCAATAGAAATGAAACTTATAAAATGGAAAAACGGAAAAATTGAGATAAGCCCTATAAACCGGAAAGGAGGTAGTAGTAGATGATGAGTGCCAGAAGAATTTTTTGCAGTACTACTTCGCAAAAGTACTCAATTAATGGGCTCGTTTTCCTCAAGAAAATTGTGTTTACCAACGTATTAATTGCAATGCATGCGTGCATGCATGAACAATAAATGACCAGAACTTTTACATGCATTGGTGAGTTTTCTCTTAATTCTTGCATGCAACGTTTTAATGAAGCTTGAAATATGAACATGTGAATGGGAGGGACTAGAACCCTCATGCATTCATGCAACACTCACACGTACACATGCACACAAAAAACGCACGCAACGCCCTCATGCATGCATGCAACACTCACACGTACACGTGCACACACGCAACACTCACACATCCATGCGGCACACAGCACACGACGCAACACAGACGCTCACACTCAAGTGCTCAAACTACACGTGCATGCACACACATACACAGCCAGGGTGGTTCGCGTGCAAGGGTTGGACTCCTGTCGCGCCTGCGTAAAGTTTTATGTAACTTATTTCTTTCCTCTGCCAACTGACAGGTGGGACCCACAAACCATGTGCCAATTTAACCAGTCAACAAAGTGCCACTTAGACTATTTAACCGGTCAACAGAGTGCCATACGGTGCTCTACGGTGAGCTAGTGACCGTATAATCACCGCAAAATGTATATAATGACCGTAATGAGCATATTCTGAAGTCTAGTGACTGTATTGTGCTTTCGCTTCAAATACAGTGACCGCCAGTGTATTTATCTCATTTCAAATTGAGCCATATTAACCAAAAAGGAGGCAGTATATATGCACTAGTAGTACTAGTACTACTTTGATGTGTCCCGTCAACTCGCAGAATGAGGAGAAGCTTGCTTGCTACGCCCTCTCCCTCACCCACGCACGCGGTGGCTCGCGGGATGAGGAGAAGCTTGCTTACTACTTCCTCTCCCTCGCCCATGTGCGTGGTGGCTTGCAGGACGAGGAGAAGCTTTTGACTACT
The DNA here is from genome assembly GCA_039707655.1 of Elymus sibiricus. Taxonomy (NCBI): domain Eukaryota; kingdom Viridiplantae; phylum Streptophyta; class Magnoliopsida; order Poales; family Poaceae; genus Elymus; species Elymus sibiricus. Next base: position 140,878,586 of record CM077674.1, on the reverse strand, counting down.
GCGTGCTCTCCCTCGCCCTCGCCCACGCGGTGGACGTGCAACAGTTCATTTGGTGTTAGATTGCCAGAAGCATATACTGTAGTACCATCATTGTTCGACTTCCCGAAGAGCTGAAGAGCCAAGTGCAAGGTTTAGGAGTACGAGTAGTAGTATACTAGTACTAGAGGCGAAGAGCCAAGCGCAAGGTTCATAGGTGAATAAGCAGTCATTACGTCTTACAAGTACGAGGAAGAAGCCAACAATAATGTAAGTTTTGCCTGACAGTTTCTTCTTACAAGACATGCTAGACCTCAAGGACCTCATTGTTCCAGTCCCAGGCATTTCTCATAGATGGCACGATCTAGAGTGGTCGGCAGGGAATAATTTTTGGAGCTGCTTAGTCTTAAACCCCATGAATAAGTCCCATCAAAGCTCAAGCAGCATAAATCAGGCACAAAGCCATCCTAGTTTTCTTTTGGGCGGTGCAGTGTGAATACGCACCCATGCTTCATGAACGGCAAGCCTTGGGCATCATGGACAGAAGGTGGCATCCTTCTGACTATGGGGTAGCTGCAGTCCCCAATGAAAATAGAGTGCTCTCAAAGATTGTTTGGTGGCTCCCAGATAGCATCATGGAGGTCTATCGCGTTGCCGTCCATCTGGTATGAGCCGACACAGCAGACCTGAACACATAATGTCACATACATGTGGTCAAGGTGAGGTTGAATTCATTACAACTTTATCACTTATCAGGGTTCAATTATGAAGGAATACCTCGGTGCATCCACAGGGTTTGATCGACATAGTATTCGCTAACAACTGTGCCGGCGTTGCGACGGTGGACAAGGACAAATAACATATTATGTCCCAAGCGCTCAACGTCAGTTACAAGGTTACATGTAGTACCGGCTCGAACGCCAAGATCTGGCTGTATGATTCTGATAAGGGGGTGGCTCGCTCCTGCAAAACAATTAATGTAAATGTGTTGTCATACGGTTGCAAATGTGAACAGTAATATATCTCGATGAAGACTAAAATTCATTTGCTATCATGCATACCGTACGACATAACCCATACGAAGCAATCCCCGTGGTTAGTTACCGCGAAGACCCGGCCTGCATGGTACACGGCGTCTTCATACTTGTATGGGTACAAATTTGCCGCAGCTAACACGTACCAGCCATTCTAGTCTACCTGAGGCTGCATCATGGCTATGGTGATGTCGAACACCGCGATGAGATGGAAATCGGCATATGCGCGCAACCTTGTGGGGGTTCTGTGAGTGCTATCTTGTTCAAAGTTGCTGTGGTGCCAGCGTAATGCATGTTCATGTTCTCCAAATTGGCATGGCTGAACCCAACACTGGACATTGGGGCTACGGCAATGTCGACACCAGTGTAGATGTTGTGAAGCTTCACCTTGGTATCCTCCATTATGAAAACAAGCCAATCGCCATTTGCCCCAACCCAAAAATATGCATGATTGAACAAGTAAGTACATTAAGAAAGCACAATAGCTAAATGCCAATCGACTGAAATTCAAATTTGGGTCAGTCGAATTCGAGAATGAAGAAGAAAGCGCCAGAGATGAAGGAGACGACGAGGCCACCAGCACTGGGGAAGAACACATCCACTATCTATCTTAGGGTGGCGGGTGGGGTGCTACTTCGGCGAAGATTTTAGGTGGTCACCGGGCTTAGAGAGATGGCCGGGGGCGGCGGTAGGACTGGCGGTGGGGGCGGTTTAGGGCAGGGCGGTGCGGCGAGGTGGTCGCGGGCGGCGGAAGCAGGTGGCTAGGCCGGCGGCGGCGCGGCGGTCGAAGGAAGAAGAGGATGGGTGCGGGAGGTTTAACAAGGGTTTCGAGCCGTTGATTTTGCATCGGACGGCTCAAAAAATCCACTAACCCAAAAAAAATTCAGCTGACTAACATATAGCCACGCCCGAAAGCAAGTATGCTGTGACGCCCCCGACTTAATCGTGCACTAATCATACACGCAAATGCACATGATCAAGCCTAAGGACTCACTTGAAGATATCACAACACAACTCTAAACAAAAATAAAGTCGTACAAGCTTCATATTACAAGCCAGGGGCCTCGAGGGCTCGAATACATAAGCATGTGCATACAAGCGTCAGCGGAAGCATCAAATATCTGAGTACAGACATAAAGTTAAACAGATAGGACTTAAAAGGCTGGGCAAAATAAAACCCTAGATCGAAAGGCGCAGGCCTCCTGCCTGGGTGCCTCCTAAACTACTCCTGGTCGTCGGAGGGCTCCTCGTAGTAGTAGTATCCGCCAGAGGGGTAGTAGTAGTCGTCAGTTGGGGGAGCTGGCTCCTGGGCTCCGTCATCTGGTCACATCAATCGGGTATAGGGAAATGTCGTCAACGGTTACCAAGAAGGTAATGTCGTCACTGCTTCAAAGCATATATTACGGCAGCAAGCTCGAGATCATGCACTGGATAGTTTTCTTCGTGAGGACGCAACTGTCGGGAGGCATAGGCAATCACTCTGTGTTCTTGCATCAGGACACAGCCTAATCCTTGACGAGATGCATCGCGATAGATGACGAATTCCTTGCGAGAATCCGGAGGAGCAAGCACTGGAGCAGAGGTCAGCTTGTCCTTGAGAGTCTAGAAGCTTTCCTGACATTTATCTGTCCACTCAAACTTGACGTCTTTGTGGAGCAGATTAGTCAGAGGCTTGGCAATCTTGGAGAAGTTCTCGACAAATCGACGGCAATAGCTGGCGAGTCTGAGAAAACTTCTGACTTGCTTAACATTCTTTGGGGGAGTCCAGTCAAGAATAGCCTGAACTCGTTCTGGGTTAACAGCAATGCCATCCTTGGAAATGACATGACCAAGGTACGTTACTTTAGATAACCAGAATTCGCACTTGGAATATTTGGCATATAGCTGGTGCTCTCGAAGCTTTTCCAGAACTAGACGAAGATGTTCAGCATGTTCTTCCTTATTCTTGGAGAATACCAAGATATCATCGAGATAAACCACGACGAATTTGTCGAGGTAATCCATGAAGATATAATTCATCAGATGGGAGAACGTTGCTGGCACATTGGTTAAGCCGAATGACATGACAGTGTACTCATAGGAGCCATAACGAGTTACGAAGGCGGTCTTGGGAATATCCTCTTCGCGGACGCGGATCTGATGATAACCCAACCTCAAGTCGAGTTTAGAGAACACTGATGATCCAGCAAGTTGATCATATAGGTCATTGATCCGAGGAAGCGGACATTTGTTCTGAATGGTGGCTTGGTTGATCAGCCGGTAATCTTGGACCAATCGGTTCGTACCATCTTTCTTTTTGACAAAGAGAGAAGGTGCTCCCCAGGCAGAGGAACTTGGGCGAATGAAACCCTTGCGGAGTGATTTATCGAGTTCCTCCTTTAGCTCAAGAAGTTCATGCGGAGGCATCTTGTAGGGACGCTTCGTAATAGGAGTGGTCCCGGGTTTGAGATCAATGACAAACTCGACAGCTCTATCAGGGGGAACTCCTGGGAGTTCTTCCGGAAAAACATCTTGGAAGTCGCGAACGACTGGAACGTTTTCAATCCCCTCAAGAGGAGAAGTGTTCAACGCATTCAGTGCATAAATCTGAGACTCGGCACTTTGCACAACATGAGCATGGTAATTTACGAGCTCCTCCGACGGGTGCAGAAGGTGTACAACTTTTGTGGCACAATTGATCAAGGCGGTGTGAGCCTTTAACCAATCCATTCCCAAAATGAGGTCAATTTTGGAAGACTTCAAGATAATGGGAAAAGCATGGAATTCCAACCCTTCAATTTCAATGGTAACATCGGGGCTGAACATCGAGGTTCGACAATGGCCCGCGGGAGTGTTAACCACTAACGGATGGCGCAAATTTTCATGTTTAATGCCATGCATGAATGCAAACTCTTCTTATATAAAAGAATGCGATGCTCCTGTATCAAATAAAACTGAAGCAGGTACTGAATTAACAGGAAGTGTACCCATCACAGTTTCAGGTTGGTCTTGAGCTTCAGCCATGTTGACATGATAAGCCTACCCACGACCATATGAAGGTCTGGCTTTATAGTTGCGAGGCTGATTAATACCACGGCCATTTCCACGGCCAGCTGGGGGAAGCACTAGCTGATTCTGACTCTGAGAGCAGTCTCTAGCACGGTGACCTGGATGGCCACACTTGAAGCAGAGCCCATAGTAGGGACGGGGAGCAGGAGCTCGTGGCACTGGAGCCTGAGGTCTGAACTGCCTTGGAGGTGGAGGAGGCATACGTGGTGCAACATACGATGGCCTTTGAATTGGAACAGCAGGACGGTACATGCTTTGAGGGATCCAAATACGGCGCTTCTGTGTAGATGAGCCCGAAGATGAGTCCGCTTCACGGGTACGTTTGAGAGCGTCCTTGTTATCCTTAATACCAGTCTCAACCTGTATAGCCTTGTTCACCAAGGTGGCGAAGTCAGCAAAGTCATGGACTAGGAGTGCCATCTTGATTTCAGGGTTGAGCCCTTCACGAAACTTTTCCTGTCTACGGGCGTCAGTAGCAATGTCCTCTTCAGTGTAATGAGATAGTTCCAGAAATTCCTGCTGATAAACTTCCATAGACTTGCTGCCCTGAGAGACATTACGAAACTCGCGCTTCTTCCGGTCCACTACTCCTTGCGGAATGTAACGGGCACGGAAAGGAGCCTTGAACTCCATCCAGGTGATGAAAGTTCCAGCAGATTGAGTTTGCCTGTGGCTGTCCCACCATTGTGCTGTGGGTCCCTTCAGAAAGTAGGAGGTGAAAGTGACATAGCTGGCAGGGGCCACATTCGCAGACTCCATCTCATAAGTAATGTCGCGGAGCCAGTCATCAGCATCCAGGGGCTGCACTGAGTTGCGGAATATGGCTGGATTCAGACGCACAAATTCCTGCAAAGTGATTGAGTCTGGTTGGTGGTTGGCATTGGACCGAGGAAACTGATCCATCAGCCCTTGCATAAATTGGCGGTGCACCTCGAATTGTTGCATCATGGCAGCCATATAGTCGGGCGGTGGTGGATTGTTGGCACCACGACCATGACCTGTGGGTCTAACCATCCTGCTAAAATTCAACAGGGGTAGTTTAGCAACAATCATTGCAGTTGTATGGAATCATTCATGAGGTAACATGCACGACAGAAAGAAGTGCGATAGATACATCAACATAGTCATCATGACATACAGATCCATACATAAGTTCGGTTACAGACGAACGTTACAACAGCGTAAAGGAAAGCTAGACCACTAGGCGGCACGCAGGCATGCGGTGGAGGGATACAACAAGGCGACAAAGCGATATGCTACATCAACGTCGGAGAAAACCACTGTAATCAGGCAACTGCACGTGACGACGCAGGGTACCCTCGATGCAAGGATCCTGCGCTCCGTGAACACTCTGGTGCAGAAACTAGTCCCGAACTGGAAGAAGAGGACCACGTGGAGGAGTACAACCTCCAACAGCAGGCCACTCAAGACCTGGTGGCATCTCCGTCCTGCGCGGGTAAAGAATGTACTCTGGGTGCATCCTTGCACTGACTGCTGGTAGCAACTGTGTCAGAGCGTCGTAAAGACGAGCACGCGTGGCGTACAACTCGACAGCAAGAGCTCGAGCAGTGCGGTCCAGAGCCTGTGTGTACTGTACTAAAACTTGCGGGTCATAACGACGCGCCATGTAGGGAGTACAGACAGCAGTGTAGTATCCAGTCTCATCCCCAGCAGGAGCATACGGGATGTATCTGAAGGCAGTATGCTCCAAGTGACTGTTGAGCTCTCCACGGAGACGGGCAATAGCAGTATAGGCAGCATCATGGATGGCCATGTCAACAGTCACTCTAACACCGTGGAAGATGTGCAACTCGGTGATGGAGATGTCCTGTCGATCAAAGATGCGAACCACAACGTGGTACTGCTCCTGGTTGAACTCGCGGTAATCCTCGTAAACTGTGTACTCGGGATACCAGTGATATCCCAGCCTGGTCAGAAGATCAACCAAGATGGCCAGAAACCCAGTCGCATCAACAGCCGTGGTCTGGCGTACTAGCTGTCTTGTGGGACGCATCTGAAATAAGATAGTGCAGATGTCAAACGACAGTGTGAGAAGCATATGATAACTTGGAAAGAAAAGGTTAAACATACCAATGGAAAGGAAAAGATGATTATCAGATTAACCAGTCCAAAGGAAAGGATTAGTTGCAGACAATCCAACTCTCCGGGTGAATGTGATTACGAGAACCTAATGTCAGTGTTAGCAAAATCATTTAACCCGAAAGGAAGAGAGAACAGAATCCCAGAGTATGGAAGAGGAAAAAAAGATCCTAATACCACCCATTGGCGACGTGGGCCCGTAAGCCACACAGCCATGTTAGTAAAATCGTTTGGCAAAGACTAGACTCAACTTCGGCCAAGGAGTTGGAAAGGGGGTTCCTACAGGCAATCGGCTCTGATACAACCTTGTGACACCCCCGACTTAATCGTGCACTAATCATACACGCAAATGCACATGATCAAGCCTAATGACTCACTTGAAGATATCACAACACAACTCTAAACACAAATAAAGTCATACAAGCTTTATATTACAAGCCAGGGGCCTCGAGGGCTCGAATACATAAGCATGTGCATACAAGCGTCAGCGGAAGCATCAGATATCTGAGTACAGACATAAAGTTAAATAGATAGGACTTAAAAGGCGGGGCAAAATAAAACCCTAGATCGAAAGGCGCAGGCCTCCTGCCTGGGTGCCTCCTAAACTACTCCTGGTCGTCGGAGGGCTCCTCGTAGTAGTAGTATCCGCCAGAGGGGTAGTAGTAGTCGTCGGTTGGGGGAGCTGGCTCCTGGGCTCCGTCATCTGGTCACATCAATCGGGTATAGGGAAAAAAGGGAAGCAAAGCAACCATGAGTACTCATCCAAAGTACTCAGCAAGACTTACATCAGATCTAGTCTAAGTATGCAACATTATCAAAGGAAGGCTGTATATGTGGACGGGACTGCAGAAAAGCCAGAATAGAGGGAAAAGCCTAGCCTATCGAAGACTAGCATCTTCAGTGTCTTGCAACATTAGAAGAGTGCAGATTAGTACATAAATATAGTAGTAACAATAAGTATAACAGTAGCACGCCCAGAGATTCTTCCTCGACTCCCTGCGAGAAAGCGATCCCAGAGCTATCATATTCAACCCATTTCTAGTTGTAGAAGATCGGGATAATCTCCGAGCGTCCTGTTACCGTGGACACGGCTATTCGAATAGATATACTTCCCTGTAGGGGTGCACCAACTTACCCAACACGCTCGATTAACTCCGGCCGGACACACATGCTTGGTCATTACCTGGCCTCGGCTGATCGACACGTCGTAGCCCTACCTAGGCTCAATAGAGAGGCCAGCACGCCGGTCTACATCCTAAGCGCTCAGGGGTCTTGGGCCCATAGCCCTTTGCACTCCTGCGCGTTGCGAGGACGGTCGGGAGCAGACTTAGCCCATTTAATACAAGCGCAGGCTTTCCCAGTCCAACCCGGCGCGTGCTGCTCAACCGCTGACATCTGAAGAGCTTCGGCTGATACATACGACGCCGAGTACCCATATTATTCCCACGTGTTGGTTAGCGCGGTGAGGCCAGAGGCCTACTCAGATCACATCCAAACCCTTAAGTGTGTTGGGAGCTCGCGATGACGATTAGTGCTCCACCCTCTGTGGTCCCGTCGCCCCGTCTCGAGGACTTGCGGCAAGGGCCAGGCCCACGGCCCGCCTGCCCGGCCGCGCCTCGTAATTAACTCGCGGGTACCCTCTCGGTCAACCCGACTTCCCATCTCTCGCGGGTACCCCTCGGGGCCGACCCATCTTTAACCAAGGACTAAATTAAATGTATGGTAACCGTGTGTTCATAACATCAAGAAAGAATCCGAGGAATCACCCTCGTTGGATTCCCACTCGATGTACCCGTCAAGGCAAATCCGGAGGAATCACCCTCGATGGTATTCACACTTGCCGGGTTGCACGACAACAGCTTCATCGGAGGTGGGGCAGAGGAATCACCCTCGATAACCCACAACCGTCTGGCTATACTACAGAGATAACATCAGGAGTGGGTAGGAGGTATCACCCTCGGCACTCGATGATAACTCTGCAGGGTCGAGCTGTTGGGGAACGTTGCATGGAAAACAAAAAAAATTCTACGCACACGCAAGATCTATCCATGGAGATGCATAGCTACGAGAGGGGGAGTGTGTCTACGTACCCACGTAGACCGTAAGTGGAAGCGTTAGAACAACGCGGTTGATGTCGTCGAACAACTTCACGATCCAACCGACCGAGTACCGAACGTACGGCACCTCCGCGTTCAGCACACGTTCAGCTCGGTGACGTCCTCGACTTCTTGATCCAGCAAGACGGCGAGGTAGTGGATGATCTCCGGCAGCATGACGGCGTGGTGACGGTGATGGTAATGCTATCTCCGCAGGGCTTCGCCCAAGCACTGCGAAAATATGACCGAGGGACGGAACTGTGGAGGGGGGCGCCGCACACGGCTAAGACAATGTTGTGTCTCCTTTGGGGCGCCCCCTCTCCTCTATTTATATATGTGTAGGGGCTTGGAGTAGAAGGAATAGTGCCATGTGAACAGTAACCATGAATAGTACACACGTGGACTTGGACTCCAAAGTCCAATCCTATTCCTACTAGGACTCTCCCTTTTTCCTTCCCTAGCTGCGTGGGCTTTTGAGGACTTGGTGCGCCTGGCCCAATAAGGCCAGGGCGCCTCCCCTTAGCCCATGCCAGCCCTTGGGACGTGGTGGACCCACTTGTGGACTTCCGGACCCCTCCGGAATCCTCCGAAACCTTCTGGAAGCTTCCCGGTACAATACGGAAAAAAACTGCACATTTTTTCGGAACCCAAAATATGACTTCCCATATATAAATCTTTACCTCTCGACCATTCCGAGACTCCTCGTGACGTCTGGGATCTCATCCGGGACTCCGAACAATATTCGGTTACCAATTCACATAACTCATATAACACTATATCGTCAACGAACGTTAAGCGTGCGGACCCTACGGGTTCGGGAATGATGTAGACATGACTGAGACGCCTCTCCAGTCAATAACCAATAGCGGAACCTGGATGCTCATATTGGTTCCTACATATTCCACGAAGATCTTATCGGTCGAACCGCAATGACAACATACGTAATTCCCTTTGTCCGTCGGTATGTTACTTGCCCGAGATTCGATCGTCGGTATCTCCATACCTAGTTCAATCTCGTTACCGGCAAGTCTCTTTACTCGTTCCGTAATACATCATCCCATAACTAACTCCTTAGTCACTTTGCTTGCAAGCTTCTTATGATGTGCATTACCGAGAGGGCCCAGAGATACCTCTCCGAAACACGGAGTGACAAATCCCAGTCTCGATCCATGCCAACTCAACGGACACCTTCGGAGATACCTGTAGAGCATCTTTATGATCACCCAGTTACGTTGTGACGTTTGATAGCACACAAGGTATTCCTCCGGTATCCGAGAGTTGCATGATCTCATGGTCTGAGGAACATGTATTTGACATTCAAGAAAGCAGTAGCAATAAACAGAACGATCATATGCTAAGCTAACGGATGTGTCTTGTCCATCACATCATTCTCCTAATGATGTGATCCCGTTATCAAATGACAACTCATGTCTATGGTTAGGAAACCTTAACCATCTTTGATCAACGAGCTAGTCTAGTAGAGGCTCACTAGGGACACGGTACTTGTTTATGTATTCACACATGTATTTAAGTTTCCGGTCAATACAATTCTAGCATGAATAATAAACCTTTATCATGAACAAGGAAATATAAAATAATAACAACTTTATTATTGCCTCTAGGGCATATTTCCATCAGTCTCCCACTTGCACTAGAGTCAATAATCTAGATTACATAGTAATGAATCTAACACCTATGGAGTCTTGGTGCTGATCATGTTTTGCTCGTGGAAGAGGCTTAGTCAACAGGTCTGTCACATTCAAATCCGTGTGTACTTTGCAAATTTCTATGTTTCCATCCTTGACATATTCACGAATGGAGTTAAAGCGTCTCTTGATGTGTTTGGTCTTCTTGTGAAACCTGGGCTCCTTGGCTATGGCAATTGCTCCAGTGTTGTCACAAAAGATTGTCATTGGACCCGATGCACTAGGTATTACACCTAGATCGGATATGAACTCCTTCATCCAGGCTCCTTCATGTGCTGCTTCCGAAGCAGCTATGTATTCCGCTTCACACGTAGATCCCGCCACGACGCTCTGTTTGGAACTGCACCAACTGACAGCTCCACCTTCTATTATATATTAAAAGTATTTGACGGGCTAACCAGAAAAAGATAAATAAACTAGAAAATCTCACAAAAATCAGAAACATCTGTCCTTTAATTTTATATTTAAAAAAACCACAACCGTTAGATCCACTTTTATAGCTGAAGAAATAACCCACCAATACCAGCCTTTCTAAATTACCCACCATTGCCATTACGTAAAACCTTAGGCCGTAAATAATTTTCCTCGCGTCTAGCTAAACGAATCACGTGTCCATGTCCAAAAAAAAAAAAGAAACATGCATCCTCTAGCTAAAGAAAATCACGTGTCCGGGTTTCCCTAAAAAAACAGGTGTACAGGTAAAAAAAGGAGCACCCGTCCTCACGTGTCCAGGATAAAAGAATTGCATATCCTGGTAAAAAAAAACCATCCATCTAGCTAAAAAAATCACGTGTCCATGTAAAAAAACCTGCCCACACGTGTCCAGGTCATAAAAAATCACCCATCCATCTAGCTAATGAAAATCACGTGTCCAAGTCAGAAAAAAAATACAACCATTCAGAATATTTTTGCATACGTACATCCATGAGGTGCATACGTACATGTGTTGCATTGTCTTTCCGGCCGGCCGGGAGCGAATTAATCAGGAGCTTGGCTAGATTTACATAAGAGGGGAATCAATCATCTTTGCTTCACGTTGTTTACGTGCGTGTTGAGCCTGGGCAAAAACAATCAGCTAGCATGGCTAGCTTTGCATTGTAGGAACCGGTCAGCGTTGAAGACTCCTGTGTACGTGTGGCGTTGAGGTGTTGAGGCCAGCTCATTCCGTCGATCGATAGTGCATCTCAGCTGCACGCAATCTACAAAACTTTATCAGCATCACAATAAACAATGTAGAACAAGAGGTGGATATCTATAATAGCTATGTGCATACTGTAATTTGAAAGAATCAAATAACCATGCACGTACGAATTGAAGCATATGAAAACGAATTGTGCTTAAATAATGTTTTTTTAATACAGAGAGACTTGGGCCAAATTTTCGCCAATGTGGTAATGAAAAAGAGGAAATCAAACGAACCAAAATCTCAAAATTCACCTAAATAAATTGTACACTCGAATTCTGTAGAAAAATTAATTGATATCTCCTCCAAACCTAGGTATATCATCTATTACCGTCGAGCAATTATCGGTCATATCTATCTATACACATACCATTGGGGTAGAAGACAACTTGGTTTTCCACAAGACTATGAGCGCATCATAAAAGAGAAAAAAAATCAAGCCTACAGAAGGTCAAAGTAATCAAGATTTATGGAGAAAGCGGATCATGTAGCATGCATGTGGACGGGTGCCGTTCTAAACAGTGGCTGGAGAACCAACTGTACGTACACACGGATATCGAATAAGACATCCTAGGATCATGAACAGGAGCATCTACACCTACGCCGGCAAGGACAAGCTGTATCCATCTCGGGAGATTTCATCCTGGAATGATAGAACTTCATGTCTCAAGTAGTTACATTCTCACGCCACTTTTTTTTTTTTTGAGAAAGGCACTCGTATTCATGTATAGCAAACAGAAACAGTACAAATACGAGTACACAGCCACATACGGTCACCGCAGACAACACAGGAACAACTGTCCCACCAAAACAAACAGAGCACCCCTAAGGAAAAAGAAATAGCACCCAAGTCCCTGGGTCCCTGTTCATCGTCGACCTCCATCGCGCCAGCTCGAACTCTGCCACCGCCGCAGCCCGGAAGAGTCACCGGCGAAGAAGCCAAGGTCACCAGGAGCACCATCGCCATCCATGGGCTTTGTGAGCCGCTTAAGAGACCCATCCCGACGGATGAGAACTGAAGACGGATTCCCGCACATCGGCCGGGGACAATCCCCGTGCACCTCAGACCATGAAGCTGCCGCTGTCGCCAGCCAACACCAGCAAGAAGCACCAGCTCCGTCCGCCATGCCCACCACAACACCACAGCTGCCGGCTGCCCGTAGCAAAAGGATCTGGAGAACTGGATCCAGATCGGAGAAACATGCCACGAAGCCCCTGTACATCCATTCAGCAGAATAAATCCACCAGACAGCACCTCCACAAGCTTGCCGACGGTGACGGAGCTCGCACCACCGGAGCGGGAACCAAGCCGGGAGGAACTTATTCCGATTTGAAGCTGCCGCCGCCGCCTCGCCAGCTTCAACAGGAAACACAAAGCTATATTACATAGCACTACAAGCCACTCGCCAGCGAGGAGCCGTGGTCCGCCGCACCTCCGGAGCCCAAGACGGGCACCTGAGCCACGGCGGACCGCCGGGCACGCCGACGAGGGCAACTCCTCTCGAAATCGCCTACTAGTCGCCTCCAAGAACTGTAGCAGAGGAGAGGACCCGAGACGGTTGGACAGGGCGGGTTTCGACTTGATTTCTACTATCATGCTAATCTCACCCTTCGTCAAAATTCATGGCAACATGATAGAACGGCTGGCAGCGACGACAGATGAGGACATGCAACACATCTTGCTTTCTCTATCTATCAAAATGTTGTCATGAAAACAAACTATGTATCTACACCATCATCGGTCTTCCCACATTGTGTCCGCATGTTCTATTGTACAACATATAATTGAACAGTGATGCACCACCAACGTAACATAAATTATGTTCCAATCAAAAGTAAGAGAATTTAGTTTATAAATGTGTTATATTACATGGTATGTACTTCTCTACATGCATCAACCAAAATATCTTGCATCTTGCCCACTAAATAAAAGAATAAATAACTAGAAATAAGAGAAGATCCAATAGTATGATTGCTTCTTATTTATGCTGAGAAATTCCTAAAGGTGCTGGCCAACATGGAATTTATTTATCATGTGCCATTTTGTTATCATCCTTTGCAGCTTAAAGGAAAAAAAAAGCACGCCATTTTGTTATTTTTGCAACATTAGAAGGTTGTGGCGCTTATTATGATTCACAACAATAGAGAAATATCCCGATCCAAACATTTCTATATTGACGAATATGCACGAAATTTTTAATTACTCTTTGTACTATTCCCACAATATAATGCAAGTTCATTATTTAATTATCATACGAATATATGGGACATAAATTTGTATGTTCTTGAGCACCAAAGACCCCGTTATAACTGCTTCCAATTATTCACCTACATCATGGTAAGTGAAAACAAGAGAACCATATTCTTGCATATGTTGTAGTACAAGAGTTGTAATGGGTGTTTTCTTTGTGATTGCAATACTCATTTTTTACTACGAATTTTCTGGAGATATATGTTCTAAAGTAAATGTTGTAATTCTTTAGAGTGCAAGACTACACGCAACACAATAATATAACAATATCCATGATGTCTGATCTCTTTGAAAGATCTAACAAAATTAAACTCCGAAAAAAATTCATTGGTAGATTTGGAAATTTTCAATAAAATATTAGTGCATCTGGGTGTGAAATGATAAATTTACGTTAATGCTTATTCATTAGGATCTGATTTATTATTACTAATATTTATGTATCATAAAATAATGAATGATAATCAAAATTTTCGAATGGATTCTAGAATACTTGTAATCTCACATTATATAAGAATTTTAACGATAAAATATGACAACCGGTTAAAAGACATTGCCCGCGCATCGAGCGGGCCACTTTACTAGTTTAATATAAATACGTATCCGGTTTGTGACTTAGAGTCATCCGGATCAGTGTCGAAGCTTGCACCGACGTAACCCTTTACGACGAGCTCTTCGTCACCTCCATAAACGAGAAACATGTCCTTGGTCCTTTTCAGGTACTTCAGGATATTCTTGACCGTTGTCCAGTGATCCACTCCTGGATTACTCTGGTACCTCCCTGCCAAACTTATGGCAAGGCACACATCAGGTCTGGTACACAGCATGGCATACATAATAGAACCTATGGCTGAGGCATAGGGAATGACTTTCATTTTCTCTATATCTCCTGCCGTGGTCGGGCATTGAGTCTGACTCAACTTCACACCTTGCAAGACAGGCAAGAACCCTTTCTTTGACTGATCCATTTTGAACTTCTTCAAAACTTTGTCAAGGTATGTGCTTTGTGAAAGTCCTATCAAGCGTCTTGATCTATCCCTATAGATTTTGATGCCCAATATATAAGCAGCTTCACTGAGGTCTTTCATTGAAAAATTCTTATTCAAGTATCCCTTTATGCCATCCAGAAATTCTATATCATTTCCAATCAACAATATGTCATCCACATATAATATTAGAAATGCTACAGAGCTCCCACTCACTTTCTTGTAAATACAGGCTTCACCGTAAGTCTGTACAAAACTATATGCTTTGATCACCTCATCAAAGCGTATATTCCAACTCCGAGATGCTTGCACCAGTCCATAGATGGATCGCTGGAGCTTGCACACTTTGTTAGCACCCTTAGGATCGACAAAACCTTCTGGTTGCATCATATACAACTCTTCTTTGAGAAAACCATTAAGCATTGCAGTTTTCACATCCATTTGCCAGATTTCATAATCATAAAATGCGGCAATTGCTAACACGATTCGGACAGACTTAAGCATCGCTACGGGTGAGAAAGGCTCATCGTAGTCAACCCCTTGAACTTGTCGAAAATCTTTCGTGACAAGTCGAGCTTTGTAGACAGTGATATTACCATCAGCATCCGTCTTCCTCTTAAAAATCCATTTATTCTCAATGGCTTGCCGATCATCGGGCAAGTCCACCAAAGTCCATACTTTGTTCTCATACATGGATCCTATCTCGGATTTCATGGCCTCAAGCCATTTGTCGGAATCCGGACTTATCATAGCTTCTTCATAGTTCGTAGGTTCACCGTTGTCTAACAACATAACTTCCAGAACAGGATTACCGTACCACTCTGGTGCGGAACGTACTCTGGTCGACCTACGAAGTTCAGTAGTAACTTGATCTGAAGTTTCATGATCTTTATCATTATCTTCCTCTCTTATTGGTGTAGGCATCACGGGAACGGTTTTCTCTGATGAGCTACTTTCCAATTCGAGAGAAGGTACAATTACCTCATCAAGTTCTACTTTCCTCCCACTCACTTGTTTCGAGAGAAACTCCTTCTCTAGAAAGGACCCATTCTTGGCAACAAAGACCTTGCCTTCGGATCTGTGGTAGAAGGTGTACCCAATTGTTTCTTTAGGGTATCCTATGAAGACGTACTTCTCGGCTTTGGGTTCGAGCTTATCAGGTTGAAGCATCGCATCCCCAAACTTTAAGAAACGACAGCTTAGGTTTCTTGCCAAACCATAGTTCATATGGTGTCGTCTCAACGGATTTAGACGGTGCCCTATTTAACGTGAATGCAGCTGTCTCTAATGCATAACCCCAAAACGATAGTGGCAAATCGGTAAGAGACATCATAGAACGCACCATATCCAATAAAGTATGGTTACGACGTTCGGACACACCATTACGCTGTGGTGTTCCAGGTGGCATGAGTTGTGAAACAATTCCACATTTTCTTAAATGAAGGCCAAACTCGTAACTCAAATATTCGCCTCCGCGATCAGATCGTAGAAACTTAATTTTCTTGTTACGATGATTCTCTACTTCACTCTGAAATTCTTTGAACTTTTCAAATGTTTCAGACTTGTGTTTCATCAAGTAGATATACCCATATCTACTCAAATCATCTGTGAAGGTTAGAAAATAACGATACCCGCCGCGTGCTTCAACATTCGTCAGACCGCATACATCGGTATGTATTATTTCCAACAAATCAGTAGCTCGCTCCATTGTTCCGGAGAACGGAGTTTTAGTCATCTTGCCCATGAGGCATGGTTCGCAAGTATCAAATGATTCATAATCAAGAGATTCCAAAAGTCCATCCGCATGGAGTTTCTTCATGCGCTTTACACCAATATGACCTAAACGGCAGTGCCACAAGTATGTTGCACTATCATTATCAACTTTGCATCTTTTGGCATCAATATTATGAATATGTGTATCACTACGATCAAGATTCAACAAGAATAGACCATTCACAAAAGGTGCGTGACCATAAAAGATGTTACTCATATAAATAGAACAACCATTATTCTCTGACTTAAATGAATAACCGTCTCGCAATAAACAAGATCCAGATATAATGTTCATGCTCAACGCTGGCACCAAATAACAATTATTGAGGTCTAAAACTAATCCCGAAGGTAGATGTAGAGGTAGCGTGCCGACGGCGATCACATCAACCTTGGAACCATTCCCGACGCGCATCGTCACCTCGTCCTTAGCCAATCTTCGCTTATTCCGTAGCTCCTGTTTCGAGTTACAAATATGAGCAACCGAACCAGTATCAAATACCCAGGCGCTACTGCGAGCATTAGTGAGGAACACATCAATAACATGTATATCAAATATACCTTTGTTCACTTTGCCATCCTTCTTATCCGCCAAATACTTGGGGCAGTTCCGCTTCCAGTGACCAGTCCCTTTGCAGTAGAAGCACTCTGTTTCAGGCCTGGGTCCAGCTTTGGGTTTCTTCATGGGAGCGGCAACTTGCTTGTCGTTCTTCTTGAAGTTCCCCTTCTTTCCCTTGCCCTTTTTCTTGAAACTAGTGGTTTCGTTAACCATCAACACTTGATGCTCCTTCTTGATTTCTACCTCCGCTGATTTCAGCATCGCGAAGAGCTCGGGAATTGTCTTTTCCATCCCTTGCATATTATAGTTCATCACGAAGCCTTTATAGCTTGGTGGCAGTGACTGAAGAACTCTGTCAATAACACTCTCAACCGGAAGATCAATTCCCAGCTGAGTCAAGTGGTTGTGGTACCCAGACATTCTGAGTATGTGTTCACTGACAGAACTGTTCTCCTCCATCTTACAGCTAAAGAACTTGTTGGAGACTTCATATCTCTCAACCCGGGCATTAGCTTGAAATATCAATTTCATCTCTTGGAACATCTCATATGCCCCGTGGCGTTCAAAACGCTTTTGCAGTCCCGGTTCTAAGCCGTAGAGCATGGCACACTGAACTATCGAGTAGTCATCAGATCGAGCCTGCCAGGCGTTCACAACGTCTGCAGCAGCTCCTGCAGCAGGTCCATCACCTAGCGGTGCATCAAGGACATAATTCTTCTGTGCAGCAATGAGGATAATCCTCAAGTTACGGACCCAGTCCGTGTAGTTGCTACCATCATCTTTCAACTTAGCTTTCTCTAGGAACGCATTAAAATTCAACGGAACAGTAGCACGGGCCATTTATCTACAACATAGATATGCAAAGAAACCATCAAGACTAAGTTCATGATAAATTAAGTTCAATTAATCAAATACTAATGAACTCCCACTTAAATTAACATCCCTCAAGTTAACTAAGTGATACATGATCCAAATCAACTAGCCCATGTCCGATCATCAT
Organism: Elymus sibiricus; assembly: GCA_039707655.1. Classification (NCBI taxonomy): domain Eukaryota; kingdom Viridiplantae; phylum Streptophyta; class Magnoliopsida; order Poales; family Poaceae; genus Elymus; species Elymus sibiricus. The sequence goes on along the minus strand of CM077674.1, from coordinate 140,860,880 downwards.
GTGAGATGGGATAGTCATCAATGGTGAACATCTCCATGTTGATCATATCTACTATATGACTCATGTTCGACCTTTCGGTCTCCAGTGTTCCGAGACCATGTCTGTACATGCTAGGCTCGTCAAGTTTAACCCAAGTATTCTGCTTGTGTAAAACTGGCTTACACCCGTTGTATGTGAACGTAGAATCTATCACACCCGATCATCACGAGGTGCTTCGAAACGACGAACTTTAGCAACGGTGCATAATCGGGGAGAACACTTTTATCTTGAAATTTAGTGAAGGGATCATCTTATAATGCTACCGTCGTTCTAAGCAAAATAAGATGCATAAAGGATAAACATCACATGCAATCAAAATATGTGACATGATATGGCCATCATCTTGTGCTTTTGATCTCCATCTCCAAAGCATCGTCATGATCTCCATCGTCACCGGCTCGACACCTTGATCTCCATCGTTGCGTCGTGGTCGTCTCGCCAACTATTGCTTCTACAACTATTGCTAACGCATAGTGATAAAGTAAAGCAATTACATGGCGCTTTCATTTCATACAATAAAGAGACAACCATAAGGCTCCTGCTGGTTGCCGATAAATCACAAAACATGATCATCTCATACAATAACGTATATCACATCATGTCTTGACCATATCACATCACAGCATACCCTGCAAAAACAAGTTAGACGTCCTCTACTTTGTTGTTGCAAGTTTTACGTGGCTGCTACGGGCTTCTAGCAAGAACCGTTCTTACCTACGGCACAAAACCACAACGGTGATTTATCAAGTTTGCTGTTTTAACCTTCAACAAGGACCGGCCGTAGTCAAATTCGATCCAACTAAAGTAGGAGAAACAGACACCCGCCAGCCACCTTTATGCAAAACAAGTTGCATGTCTGTCGGTGGAACCGGTCTCATGTACATGGACATGTAAGGTTGGTCCGGGCCGCTTCATCTTACAATACCGCCGAATAAAAATTAGACGTTGGTGGTAAGCAGTATGACGATCACCGCCCACAACTCTTTGTGTTCTACTCGTGCATATCATCTACGCATAGACCTGGCTCATGATGCCACTGTTGGGGAACGTTGCATGGAAAAAAAAAATTCTACGCACACTCAAGATCTATCCATGGAGATGCATAGCTACGAGAGGGGGACTGTGTCTACGTACCCTCGTAGACCGTAAGCGGAAGCGTTAGAACAACGCGGTTCATGTCGTCGAACAACTTCACGATCCAACCGACCGAGTACCGAACGTACGGCACCTCCGCGTTCAGCACACGTTCAGCTCGGTGACGTCCTCGACTTCTTGATCTAGCAAGACGGTGAGGTAGTGGATGAGTTCCGGCAGCACGACGGCGAGGTGACGGTGATGGTAATGCTATCTCCGCAGGGCTTCGCCCAAGCACTGCGAAAATATGACCGAGGGACGGAACTGTGGAGGGGGGCGCCGCACACGGCTAAGACAATGTTGTGTCTCCTTTGGGGCGCCCCCTCTCCTCTATTTATATATGTGTAGGGGCTTGGAGTAGAAGGAATAGTGCCACGTGAACAGTAACCGTGAATAGTACACACGTGGACTTGGACTCCAAAGTCCAATCCTATTCCTACTAGGACTCTCCCTTTTTCCTTCCCTAGCTGCGTGGGCTTTTGAGGACTTGGTGCGCCTGGCTCAATAAGGCCAGGGCGCCTCCCCTTAGCCCATGCCAGCCCTTGGGATGTGGTGGACCCACTTGTGGACTTCCGGACCCCTCCGGAACCTTCTGGAAGTTTCCCGGTACAATACCGAAAAAAACTGCACCTTTTTCCGGAACCCAAAATTTGACTTCCCATATATAAATATTTACCTCTCGACCATTCCGAGACTCCTCGTGACGTCCGGGATCTCATCCGGGACTCCGAACAATATTCGGTTACCAATTCACATAACCTATATAACACTATATCGTCAACGAACGTTAAGCGTGCGGACCCTACGGGTTCGGGAATGATGTAGACATGACTGAGACGCCTCTCCGGTCAATAACCAATAGCGGAACCTGGATGCTCATATTGGTTCCTACATATTCCACGAAGATCTTATCGGTCGAACCGCAATGACAACATACGTAATTCCCTTTGTCCGTCGGTATGTTACTTGCCCGAGATTCGATCGTCGGTATCTCCATACCTAGTTCAATCTCGTTACCGACAAGTCTCTTTACTCGTTCCGTAATACATCATCCCGTAACTAAATCCTTAGTCACTTTGCTTGCAAGCTTCTTATGATGTGCATTACCGAGAGGGCCCAGAGATACCTCTCCGAAACACGGAGTGACAAATCCCAGTCTCGATCCATGCCAACTCAACGGACACCTTCGGAGATACCTGTAGAGCATATTTATGATCACCCAGTTACGTTGTGACGTTTGATAGCACACAAGGTATTCCTCCGGTATCCGGGAGTTGCATGGTCTCATGGTCTGAGGAACATGTATTTGACATTCAAGAAAGCAGTAGCAATAAACAGAACGATCATATGCTAAGCTAACGGATGGGTCTTGTCCATCACATCATTCTCCTAATGATGTGATCCCGTTATCAAATGACAACTCATGTCTATGGTTAGGAAACCTTAACCATCTTTGATCAACGAGCTAGTCTAGTAGAGGCTCACTAGGGACACGGTATTTGTTTATGTATTCACACATGTATTTATGTTTCCGGTCAATACAATTCTAGCATGAATAATAAACCTTTATCATGAACAAGGAAATATAAAATAATAACAACTTTATTATTGCCTCTATGGCATATTTCATCACGAGCAACGTAGGGTGTGTGTGGTGAGGTGTTGGTCTCAGCCCGTCGATCACATCGATCGGGACACTGGTACTAAAGCGGGGCAACTAAGACAAGCAAGAGGGGCCACAGGTGGTTTACCACCAACGTATACTAAGCATGTAGGATAGCAGGGAATGTATCGATAACAGGTTACAAAAACAGGCTATGCATCAGAATAGGATTAATCAACAGCAGTAGCAAATTCTAATGCAAGCAGGAGGGAGAAAGAATAGGTGATATAGGCATGCGTCAAGGGGGGTTGCTTGCCTGGAAGCTCTGCGGAAAAGGAGGGGTCCTCGACGGTGTAGTCAGTCTCCGGAGCGGCGTCGGTCTCGGGGGCTATCAGATAAGAAGAGGAGGAAGAAACAATAAATAAAAGCAACAGATGCAACACAATGCATGGCATGGCAATATGCAGTGCCGGTGGTGACCTAATGCAATGCTACATGTCGCAGACGAAGCGGGAAAATATCTGGGATATTTTCCCGGTGTTTAGTCGGATTTCGGTATACTGAACCGGAGGGGATGGTTCCATGTTCAGAAAGATAGGAGTGATGGTCAAGCATTTTGACCATGTATTCGGATTCGTTTTGTTTTTCTGATCAACTTTCATGTAGAAAGTTTTTCGATCCGAGCTACGGTTGAATTTCTACGAATTTTCAAAGATTTAAACTATTTTCTGAAATTTTGGAATTTATTTAATTAAATAATTCGCATTATCCAGAATAGTAACTGGTGACATCTGTATGACATCAGCAAGGCGTCAGCGAGTCAAACCCGGCTGACCAGGGTCAAACCTGACCAGTGGGTCCCACTGGTCAGTGACTCAGGGCTAAACAGTGATTAGATTAAACTAATTAAGTTAATTAGGGAGGTGGGGCCCTACTGTCAGTGTCTAATTAGTTTAACTAATTAATCAAATTACCTAATTAAGCGGGTGGGGCCCGTGTGTCAGTGGCAGTGGCTGCCTAGTCAGCCGAGTTGACCAAGTCAACTCGGTCAATTGGGGCCCCTTGGCCCACTGGCAGTGACCCAGGGGGCGCCAGCGAGGCGGCGGCCGACGGCAAGTCGACGGTGACGGAAAACACGGCGGCGCGTCTCGGACCTCGCCGGAAAACGCATTCCGGCGGCCATTTCGCGCGCGAGACCCCGCGTTCGAACGAGCGCTCGCTCACGCGTCGATCTATGGCGGTGGCTCGGCCGGAGACGACCGGAAACGGCAACGGCGAGCAGCGGAGGCGGCGCCGTAGTTCGGGCATCCACGGTTACGGCGCTAGGGAGCTCGGCGAGGCTATCTAGCGGTGGCGTTAGACAGCGGGGAGCGTGCTGAGCACGTTGCCGAGCTCGGACGAGCTCGACGGCGACGGCATTGACGGCGATGAGCTCGACGGCGGCGATGCATACGGCCATGGCGAGAACGGTCGCTACGCGCGCGGAGAAAGGCAGAAAAGAGAGGGGAGAGGGTGAGAAGCTCACCGAGCAGCGCAAGAAAGGCCGGCGAGAGCTTAGGAGCAGCAGGAGTCGCCGGACTCAAAGAAGTTCGCCGGCGTCCCGAGGTTGAAGATGAGCTTATCGCGGTCGCTGCGGTGGCTCTGAGCTCCAACGGCGGGCACCGGACGGCGTGGACGACGACGGCGGAGCCGGCAGGCACGGTGGCGAGGCGGGAGACGGACGGTGGCCGTAGGATCGAGCGCGAGAGAGTGGGGGGAGGAGTGGCTAGGGTTCGCCAGGGGGTCCGGGGTGGCGTTCTTATCCACCTCGCGGCGGCGACGGCGGCGGGGATGGACGACAGCTGCCCATCGGCGGCTTGGGCGCGCGCGCGTGCTGACACGCAAGGAGAGAAGGCGGGAGGAGGGAGAAAGGGGGAGTTGGGCTGGGCCAGGCACACTGTGCACTTGCGGCCCAGCAGCACAGTATCGCCTAGGCCTTTTCCTTTTATTTTCTGTTTTTCTTTTACATAGGCTTTAAAAAATATTAGAGCTGCCAAATTGTATTTTGTAAAATGTGAAATTGATCCACAAAAATACAATGCATTATTCTGCTCTACCACAAAAAGATAGGGCAATTTTTGAATCCATTTGAATTTTTCAAAAATGGAAATGGCATTTAAAGTGCTGTTTTTGCACTGTTTTAATGCTCTAGCCCATTTTGGGAAAGTAGGTGATGTTGTTTTCCTGAACATTAAATTGTTTTGGAATTTTTACTACAACATGAACTATTTTCCAGAAATTTTTGAGCAACTTCAAATTTCACCCATGATTTGAATTTGAATTCAGAGAGGAATTTTGAAATGAGATATTATTCCAACATGATTATCATTGCAAATCACAGAGACTTAGCTTATTAATCATGGATCACTGTTGCTCATTTACATAGGGGTGTTACATATGTAGACGTCAAAAAAAAGTATGTAGATGATCCAACTCCATATCACTAACCTAATCATCGGACAAAATCTGAGTGCCTAGCAAGTCCTGGCCCGTGCCTTCCAAGGTAGCGCACACACTCTATAGGTGAAATTGCGCATCTTTGTCCACACTGCGCTTGACTGGCCCACCACAAAACATGTTCCCCAAGGACGCATGGAAGACCAACAAGCATCGCCTTGTCACTGGCATGTTTACGCACAAGCGTCACGAAGTAGTTGGTGCAGGAACCGCCGAGTCTTGCGGCGGTGAGGAAGTCCGTGTGATTTACAATCTCTTCCAGACATTTCTCGTCGATGGTCTCCCAGTCATGATGAGGACGAGCACGAGGCAGCGTATCCATGGCAGTGGTGGGGTGTGTGGGTCTGCGGGGAATGGAAGCCGAATACTAGATCTGAACCGAAGGGGGCGACACTCTACCACACGGTTCCTTGCTCCTCCTCGGTCGTCAGAAAAACTTCTACTTCCTTCCGCCGACATGTGGGTCATCTAGCATCCAGGTCCACGTGTCATGTACCAAAATTAGAGTGCAGAACTGTAGGGAAGACTCATCCCGGTCATAGCGATGCAGTAGTAATAATGACTAATGAGCCATCAAATCACAAAGCCCCACCTTTCCCACAGTAATAAGTTGGGCGGACGAAGCAGCCATCATTTCACTCTTCGGTGAATCCGCTACTACCTCCGCTTGTTCAAGTTTGGGGATGGTTCCAAAAAACAATATTCCCGCCCTTGCAGTTATAGATGTTGAGTGTTTACCAATTTATTAATTCCAATGCATGAATGCGTGACCGATACAATGACTAACAACTTTTACATGCATTGGTGAGTTTCTTCATCCTTGCACGTAACGATTTAATGCACCTTGAAATCTACATATGAATGGTAATAGTGCAGCCTTCTGTTGGCTATAGATCAATTCCATGTCATCTAAAGCCTTTGTAATAGGCTAGCTATAGAATAGCTATTAGACTAGCTGTAGTATTTAATGTTTACATCTGAGGAAGAGAAATAAACAAGCCTGATTGGGAGGGAAGAAGAAAGCGCTGGCTCAAGCGCTGGGATGGGCTGCATGCGAGCTCCTTCTTCTCGTGAGGTGTGCTACCGCCGAGCGATAATTCTAGCGCCCGCTACTCTCTCTCTCCTCCTTTCTCTTTCATCCAGCTAGGATTTTTGTGATGTGGTACATGCTATAGCCTGCAGAGTAGGCCTTATTAGACTTGCTCATATGTAGCAATAAAACTGGGACTTACAAAATGGATTTTTTTTCCGAGATAAGCCCTATAAACCAGAAAGGGAATGATTTACTATAGGAGAATGGTTGAAAGGATTAGTAGAAAGCGCAGCGCGTTATTTTACTGGGATTTGTATCGATCTTTCATATGAAGGTGCAAAACAAGTGTTACACTTTACAAGTTCAAAACGAGAAACTAAACCACTCAAGACACTCTCGTCGCTCAACGCGCTTCCTCTTGCCATATCACTGACATGTACGTGCTATTAATATTTCACTAGGCTGCCATGTTTTGCACTCCTCCGATTTAGTGAGCCGTCAAATCACAAAGCCTCAGCTTTCCAGTAGTAACTTGGACGGAGGAAGCAACCATCACTCTTCATTGAATACGCTTCTCCTTCATCCTCTTCAAGAACACCACCAGTCAGCATTGGACGGTAGCAGCAAAGCTTATGAACTTTTTTCTGTTAAAAATGTGCTATACGGATGGTACTTGAAAACAATAGTACTAGTATATTCACTAACTATTTTGGACCACCGATGGCCTCCATCAACGGTCCATATTGCTTTTTGGTTTTGTGCACTATTCCTCGGCACAGAAAAATGGAGCACTTACTAGATTGGATAGTCACGGGATGCTGGCTATCGCGGCAAGCCGGCAATGTACCCCCCTCCCACCCCACATACAATTGCACTATGTAGGACCCACAGGACCTAGTTAGAGCAGATGGTCCCACTACCATGCTATTGTGTGGCACATATGTAGTGGTAACGTGCAACATAGTACACCTCATTTCTCTCTCTAGGTCTCTCTCCATCGCACAACCCTCTCTCTGTACGCCTCTCTCACACACATACACGTGCACACACACTCTATAGGCCGTCCAAAAGTATGTCCACTACACATCCACGCGTGTTACATCTTATCACGTGCTCCGAATGATCTAAATGTGGCCACTACACGTTCACGCATGTATCTTATCATGTGCTCCGAATGATCTAAAGGTGGCCACTACACATTCAAGCATGTGAAGTACTACTGTACGTACATCTTTCTCTCGCTCTCTGTGTCGAACCGACTAGGCAAAACAGCCCCACCTACCCCATGGGAAAAGCCCGGCCTCGCCTTTTAAATCTTTTTTTTTGTGAATGAATCATGCAATGGATCAAAACCAAGTGTTACACTTCACAAATGAAAAGGAAAAGTAAGTACTACGTTCACATCACGCCTGTCGCGTTCGTGTTGCACCCCCACACTGTCGGTCCAGCACGCTGCTCACCGAATGGAACGCGCGCCGTCCTGCCTTTGCACTTATATGTGGGCAAACTCCCCCGTCCACCCGCGCGCATCTCCAACCCTGACCCCCAAACCGGACACCGCATTCGTGAGAGATGTTTATTGAAGGGCGGAACATGGATGGGTGTGTGGCACTCGGGGCACCGGAGTAGCTTCCTCGGTACACGTGCTGGTTTAATGGAGGTCGGCAGGAAGAGGATGCTGTTTAAATGCGGAGAGAAGGCATGCGCAGCGGGGCGTGAAGCGGGTGGCGCTCTACTGCTGGATGCAGCTTCGGTGCCGTAACTGTAACTGCACCTACCTTTGGATGTGTGACATGTGGGCCAGCAACCTATTGGGCCCACATGTTATGCACACAAAGGTAGATGCCTTAAGGCATTGAAGCTCAGTCCTCTACTGCTCTAGGCCAGCGCACCGCTTCAATGGCGTACACTACTGCTCCTAGGCATGCACGAAAACATTGTTCGGATGATGACATGACACACGTGGTGAGGCGGAAGGTTGTATCTTGAGAGAATAGCGTGTACCTAGTGAGGATGAACTTTTTTAAAATATACGTATATAGGAATATCTAGGATGTATAGGATTTGAATACCAATCTATATACGTTATTGTACTGTATGTACAGAAGCACAACAAAGATTGATGGCCCTTCACACCAAAACTTACAAAAGGCTATGATCACGAATACAAATATTTGATGCCACTTTATATTGAATTCAAATACAGTTCAAGCTCTAGCTAACTATTTAGAATGTAAACCGTGCATGTTTCACATGTATAATGTGTTTATCAAACAAAATGTATGGTGTACCCCCATTTAGTTGTCTACCACACAGAGGCACGCGTTACCTCAAATTCAAACTACCAAGTCCATGGATGCAATGTGGTGAATCGATACCATCAATATCTAAAGTTCAAATGAGTTCGAGCTTGATCGATGTATATATATTAAGGTACGTCCAAAACCACACCATGTCGATCTCCATTATATTCATGTATGGACTACAAAATACCATGATCCATTATTCAAAATTTTGGATCCACTTTATATTAAATTACATGAGTCTTTTACACTCACACACTCTTCATCGGCCTCTCTCTCTCTGGACCTCTTTTGTCTTATACATAGACATCGACCGATTTCCCTCTATACACACATTCATAATTTGACCCCCCATACACACACATTGATCGACCCCATACATAGACATTGATCGCTCCGACTCTTTTGTTAGGTCTCCCTCCCAGACAAACCCTATCCCTCTCACCATCTAAGTAGGTCTCTCAACTATATCTCAAACACGCGCACGCACACACACACACATTCACCCCCACTCGTACACTCATTCTCTATCTACATATCTATCGATATCTCTCACAGACAACCCCTCGGGTGTGTTTGGCCCAAGGTTGCCCCACCAAAGCATAGGCTAGCCAAAAAATTGGTTGCCAATGATTTGGCCAACATTGGTGAAAAAAATGAACTAGAGTGGGCTACAGTTCATTCGCATGCCAAAAAATTGGCAACAATACAAACAAAGATCAATCTTTGGGTCATGACCAAAATTTTGGTAGGGTGCACTTTGGCCACTATCCAAACACACCCCTCCCAGCTCATTCCGCAGGTCGTCCCTCTTTTTTTTGCATGGGAAAAGGTGTCCCTGTGTATATATGATATATATATATATCCATGCCTCTTTGATAGTATGTAATGTAATGCATTGGCACATAGCCACATATCTCCGCCCTCTATCTCCAACAAACACACACACAGTCACGACTTCTTGTACACACCATCTCTGTCTGGTCAGTGGCTCGTTCTCTCTGAGACACACACACACGCATAGAGAAGAGGTGCACGCACGCACTCGTTCCCTCACACACACGCGCGGGTACACGGTGGAGCGCATTTGTACACGAAGAGGCAGCTCACAGGATAATTTGACCCATCTAGTAGTGCACTTAATGGAGGGTTGGGACCACATGTGGGCCATACAAAGTGTGACCTGAATGCCGTGGCGCGTCATTGATTGAGTTTTTTTTACAGGTACGATAAATGAAAGATTGCTCCACGCATATTGAATTTAAAATGATTGCTACGGAGAGAAAAAGAAAATTACTCCACAATATCTGTAGGTTGGAGCTTCAGGACTTGTTTGCTATGGTTGCTCTCTTCTAACTCTCTCGCCCTCTCCAGATCTAAACAAGATGGCAGTGTCCACTCTCTCTCTCTCTCCTCATCGGTGGTCACAGTTCAGGTCGGATCCCTTTCACTGGGTAAGGGAGGAGGTGCAACGTTGACGCGGTCGCCCTTGGCGAGGGAGGAAGCCGATGCGCGCTGTCTTCTCTGACCTGGCGCTGATGTGGGAGGTCCTCCGTAACCTTGCTCGCTGATACATCTCCGACGTATCTATAATATTTGATTGTTTCATGCTATTATATTACCAATCTTATATGCTTTATACATCATTTTATATCATTTTTGGGAACTAACCTATTAACCCAGTGCCAAGTGCCAGTTGTTGTTTTCTGCTTGTTTTTGGTTTTACAGGAAATCCCTACCAAACGGAGTCCAAATGCTATGAAACTTTTTGACATTTTTTTCTGGACCAGGAAGGACCCTAGAAGCTTTGGGGGAGGACCAGAAGCCAGACGAGGAGACGACAAGGCAACAGGGTGCGCCTAGGGGGGTAGGCATGCCCTGAAGCCTTGTGGGCCCCATGTGGCTCCTTCTGACCTAATTCCAGTGCTATAAATTCCAAAATATTCCAAAACCCCCAGAGCAAGTCCTGAAACAATTCTTCCGCCGCCACAAGCCTATGTTCTTCCGCGATCCCATCTGGAGGCCTCCGCCGGTACTCTGCCGGAGGGAGAATCGATCATGGAGGGGTTCTTCATCAACCTTGCTGCCCTTCCGATGATGTGTGAGTAGTTCCCACAGGACCTACAGGTCCATAGTCATTAGCTAGATGGTTGTCTCTCTCTCTTTGATCTTCAATACAATGTTCTCTTTGGAGATCGATTCGATATAATCCACTTTTGCGGTGTGTTTGTTGGGATCCGATGAATTGTGGGTTTATGATCAGATTATTCATTGAAAGTAATTGAGTCTTTTCTGAACTTTATTATGTGTGATTGTTATAGCTTTGTATTTCTCTCCGATCTATCCGTTTGGTTTGGCCAACTAGATTGATTTATCTTCAGCGGGAGAGGTGCTTTGTGGTAGGTTCAATCTTGCGGTGTCCTCACTCTATGACAGGAGGAGTAGCGAGGCACGTATTGTATTGTTGCTACTAAGGGTAAAACAACAGGGTTTAATCATATTGCTTGGTTTTATTCTGTCTACATCATGTCATCATGCTCCAAGCATTACTCTGTTTGTTATGAACTTAATACGTAGAGAGGTAAGCATAGAAGCGCTCTCGAAGTGGAGTAATAGTAGTAGATGTAGACAGGAGTCGGTCTACTTATCACGAACGTAATGCCTATGTGCTGATCATGCCATGAATAACATCATAACTATGCGCTTTTCTATCAATTGCCCAACAGTAATTTGTCTACCCACCGTATGCTATGTTCTTGAGAGAGATGCCTCTAGTGAAAACTATGGCCCCCCGGGTCCATCCAAATCATATAACTAAAACCCTAGTTTACTTGCTGCAATTTATTTCTTTTTATTTCCGTTTGCAATTTATATATCTCCCACAATCAGATTTGATCCTTGCAATAAACGAGTACAAGGGGATTGACAACCCTCTTGCCCACGTTGGGTGCAAGTATTTTGTTTGTATGTGTGTAGGTACTATCGACCTTTGTCTGTGTGAATCTCCTATTGGTTCGATAACCTTGGTTCTCTACTAAGGGAGATACTATCCGCTACTATATTGCTTCACCCTTCCTCTTCGGGGAAAATCCCAACGCAACTCACAAGTAGCAGAAAGAATTTCTAGCACCATTGCCGGGGAGATTTCATCAAACAAAGCAAGGTACCTGCACACACACATCTTATTTGCTTGCTTTATTTTTGCAATAATCATGTTGACTCACTAAAATAAAATAAAGCTATATGGATCCTCATCCACTTGCTAATCTTTTCAAACTTGCTGCTTGTCGTAAACCAATAGCTAATAATGAAGAAGTTATAAAAGTAAATGCTATTGGGATACATTTATTGAATGAAAAGCATGATTGCAATGATGTTAATATGAATTCTATGAAATTCAATTGTGCTAATGATCATGATTGGGGTGATGATGTTTCTTTTGATCTTGAAAATTTATTTAAGCCTCATAATGAATCTACTATGGATAATAAAATTGGAAATAGTATTGAAAGTGGGTTTGGAAGAGTATCAACTTTAGGTAATAATGATCCCACTACTTTGAAGAATTATCAATCTTATGAGTTTTTTTTATAAAGGTGGGTTTGGAGAGGTCATGACTTTAGTTGATGTTAATCCCACTATCTTGGAAGATTATAAAATTTGCATGCATGTGGATCATGGAGATATTTTAGATGATAGCTATATTGTTGAATTTGAATATGATCCTACATGTAATTATTATGAGAGAGGCAAATATGGTTATAGGAATTTTCATGTTCAATTACCTCTCTTGAAGTTCAAATTGTTAATGTTTTGTTCTTCTTCCTTGCATATACTTGATATTTCTTGTCTTGATAATTTGTTTGCTTATAAATTGCCTATGCATAGGAAGTATATTAGACTTAAATGTGTTTGTCACATGTTTTATGATGCTCTCTTTGTGCCTCAATTCTTGTCTTTGACATGAGCATCATTGAAATCTCAGGGAGGAGGTGCTGAAATATTTGTGCCACGGCAACATTTTCTGAAATTGGTGCCACGGCAACGTTTTTGAAACGGTCGCCACGACAACTTTTTCTGAAATTGCCGCCATGGTAGCCTTTTTGAAATGGCTGCCATGGCAATGATTTTTCTACCGCCACGGCGATGTTTCAACTGAAGATTCAAGAAGACTGTGAAGACTTCCCGGCGCCCAGGGCTATACCATATCATGCTATTATGAATTGCCTGAGATGTTTATCCCTTTGTTGTTTGCACCCTTTGATTGCACAATAGTCAATTATTAGGGTGATCTCTCACAGTAAATATCAAGTTAAAAGGTGCTCTTCCCAGTGTTGCAACCGTCTATAACACGTAGCATTCCGGAGTGCATCATATGCACATGAGTACAAACGGGTTGTGAGGTGTAAGACGGGCATGGTCAGACCATGTATGCAGATAGCACTCGGTTGTCTTGAAGTTCTGGCAGAATCATTCTAAGCTCGGAGCACGAAGCATCAAAAAATGAACAAGAGTCATATGGAGATATGATCGGCAAAAGTTTGCCTACCGATCAAAATTCTCATCATCAGTGATGTCCACATCAATGGTTGAGGAGAAGATCAGGGTCTTGAATCACTCACTATCAATTATGAGAGATATTGACTTGAGTGGGAGTGCACTTTATATTAAAATTTGTTTAAACACTAGTGCAAATTAATTATGAAAAATGTCTAAAGTGAATCTTGTGTTTATTGTTGTAGATCAATGGCTCGCAATAATTTCAATTTAGCACCTCTGTTTGAGAAAGAAAAGTTAGCTGAAAATGGTGGAAACTATGAGGATTGGATCCACACTCTGAGATGTGTTCTCAGAAGTGCTAAGAAATAATATGTGCTGGATCAACCACTTGGTGATTACCCGGCGCCTGGAGCGTCTCAGGATGTCATCAATGTGGTCATATCTCGCAATAATGATTTCAGTGTTGTCAAAAGTATTATGCTATCCTGTATGGATCAAGTGTTACAGAAACATTATCAACCACTCAGTACCATCGAGATTGTCGAGGCACTGGAAGTTCTGTACCAGAAAGAACCAGCTAAAGTTCATGAGATGACTGAAGCAATGGATGAGTGCAAGATACCTGAAGTTGGTGAGCAAGGTGTCAGGCTTGCAAACTATTATGATAGTATTAATGTAATGGAAATTGATTTTCCCAAGACACCAGAAAATGATTTGATCCTTACCTCGCTTTATGAAGCGATGCTCAAAACTAAGGAAATCGGGATGTAGAACCAGCAAAAGTTGCTAGTGAACAAAACAGAAAGTTTCAAAAAGAAACACAACACCAAGAGGAACAAGGGTGGAGCTTCTTGCGAGACAATATGTTTCTACTGTAGAGAGAAAGGACACTGGAAAAGAAATTGCTTGAAATATCTAGCGGATAAGAAAAACCCATCTTCTGGTAAAGGTATAAAAGTTATACAAGTTAATGTTATTGATATTCTACTTGCTGACAACTCCAAGTCATGGGTATTTGATACCAGATCTGTTTCTCACATTTGCAACATGATGCAGGGACTACGGAAGATTCGCAAGCTGAGAAGAAATGAAGTCATGATACGTGTCAGGAATGGTGATGGGATTGCCGCTCAAGCCATCGGTGTCATGTCTTTAAGTTTACCTTCAGGATTTATCTTAGAACTAAGTTATTGTTATTTTGTTCTGAAGTTATGTAAGAACATTATCTTTGGATCATGTTTGATAAGTGACGGTTATTCTTATAATTCAGAGATCAATGGTTGTTCAATATATTATAAGGATATGTTTTATGGATTGCACCCATGGTTGGTCGTTTATTCATATTGGATCTTGAACGTGAAAAATATGTCTATAACATTAATGCTAAACGTCTTAAGAAGACTGATAATACCACTTACATGTGGCACTACCATCTTGGTCATATCGGAAAGAAACGTATGTAAAAACTTCATAAAGATGGAGTGTTAACATCATTTGATTTTGAATCATTCGAAACATGCGAGGCTTGTCTGATGGGTAAAATGACTAAAATGTCGTTTGTTAGACGGGATAGAGAAGGATGATTGGCGTAATGCGATGGATGTATTATTGAGCCTCGAGAGCGAGTATATATTGAGTACAAGACTTTGAGGACAAGACGCCTCCTAGAGATAAGATGAAAATAATTCCTATCTAATCCTGGACAATCTCTACATACCAAATATATCTCTAACATCCCCCCGCAGTCGTAGCGGTAGCGTTGCAAACAACAGGAGCGTCGCGGACGGTCAGACTAGAGAGAATAGCAGCCGACGGGCTAACATCCCCCCGCAGTTGTAGCGGGAGCGTCGTGGATGGTGTCGCGTCGCGGACGCGTGGACTGTAGCGGAAGCCGTCGAGTTGCTCAAGCGAGGTGATAGCCCTTTGTGCCGATGTCGGTGTAGCCGAGAGCGTAGGGTTGTGTAGCCGTGGTCGAGGTAGCCGTGCGAGGGACGCCGTGGTCGATGTCGAGTCAGGGTGGCCGGTGTCGAGGTAGTCGCCGTGGACCGGGAAGAAGAGCGGCGGCGGCGGCCTGAGGAGGCGGCGGCGGCGGCGGCTAGGTCAAAAGCGCGGCGACGGTGCTCGAAGTAGGCGAGGAAGAACCCGATAGCATGACGAAGACCGGCGCCGACAGTGGCGTTCCCGCGCCTAGGGAGGCGGCGCGACGCATACCACGTAGAAGTCGACACGCGGGGACGGCGGAGTGGACCGCGCGCCGCGACGCTACGGCCCGAAGGGGCGACGCAGCGGCAGCGCGCGGGTCGGGGCGACGGCGGGGAAGACCTCAGGGCGGTTGCAGGGACCGCGTGCCACGCTCACTACGGCCCGACGGGGCAACGCAGCGGCAGCGCGAGGGTCGGTGCAGCCTCGGGGACGGCCTAGAGTGGACGGCCTCGGGGCGGCGGTTGACCATGGGCCGCGGCACTACGGCCCGAAGGGGCGACGCATTGGCAGCGCGCGGGTTGGTGCAACCACAGGAACGGCCTTAGGGCGGCGGCGGGGACCACGTGCCGCGGTGCTACGGCCCGAAGGGGCGACGTAGTGGCGGCGCGGATCGGTGCAGCCACGGGGAGAACCACGGGGCGGCGGCGCTGCGGCCCGACGGGGCGACGCAGTGACAGCCCATTGATCGATCGGTGGAGGGGCGCGCTGAACTCGGGAACAGGGCGATGACGCCCGGCGCAGAGCGACGGGCGGGCAGATGCGCGGATGGTGGCCGTGACAGGCCGCCGCATCGCACGAGGCCGCCCAGTCGGACAAGAGGCCGGGTGGTCGCGCCGGTGTCGGAGTAGAGGCGCGGGTCGACGGCGGCGGCGGGCGACGCAAACCGATCTTAAATCGAAAAACCAAAAAGAAAACACCGATCAAGAAGAATGGTGAGAGAGAAAACCCGGAGCAAGGGCTCGGAAAAAAGACTCTCTAGGGCAGCCGGTCAACACGACCGGCGGACGAACCCTAGGTACGGGCAGCGCAGCCCCCGGCGGCGGTCATGTAGGCCGATCGCCCCGGGGGCGGCGCGCGGGGCGGAAGCGGCGGGCGGCGGCTATTGTTGGATCGGTTAGGCTGATACCATGTTAGAAGGGATAGAGAAGGATGATTGGCGTAATGCGATGGATGTATTATTGAGCCTCGAGAGCGAGTATATATTGAGTACAAGACTTGGAGAACAAGACGCCTCCTAGAGATAAGATGAAAACAATTCCTATCTAATCCCGGACAATCTCTACATACCAAATATATCTCTAACATCGTTCACTGGTCATCCTGAATGGGGGCTTGAATTGTTGGATATAATACATAGTGATGTATGTGGTCTGATGAGTGTACCGGCGCGCGGTGGATACTTATACTTCATAACCTTCACTGATGATTTGAGTAGATATGGTTATATCACTTGATAAAACATAAGTCTGAAACTTTTGAAAAGTTCAAAGAATTTCAGAATGAAGTTGAGAATCATCGTGGCAAAAAGATGAAGTTTCTATGATCAGATCATGGAGGAGAATATCTAAGTCATGAGTTTAGCAAACATCTAAGTGATTGTGGAATTGTCTCACAACTTACTCCTCCCAGAACTCCACAGAGAAATGGAGTGTCTGGAAGGCGTAACCGAACCTTGTTAGACAAGGTAAGGTCAATGATGTCATTTACTGATCTAACTTTATCATTTTGGGGATATGCACTTGAAACGGCAATATATACACTAAACAGAGCACCGTCTAAGTCAGTTGAGACGACACCATATGAGTTATGGAATGGGAAGAAACCCAATTTGTCACATCTCAAGATTTGGGGTTGCGAGACTTATGTAAAACGTTTATAGCCAAATAAGCTCGATCCCAAAGCAGACAAATGCTACTTTGTAGGTTATCCCAAAGAAACAATTAGGTATTCCTTCTACCAAAAGTCTGAAGACAAAGTGTTTGTTGTAAAGAATGGACACTTTCTCGAGAAAGAGTTTCTCGCTAAAGAAGTAAGTGGGAGGACTATACAGCTTGACAACATTACTGAATCTTCAGAAGTGAACAAGACTAACGAAACGGAATTTGTTCCAGAAGTTGTCCGCACAACTGAACCAGAAGTTACTACATGATGTCTACTATGCAACTTTATTCTTGTAGACTCCGTTGGGCCTCCAAACATAGAGTTTTGTAGGACAACAACAAATTTCCCTCAAGTGGATGACCTAAGGTTCATCAATCCGTGGGAGGTGTAGGATGAAGATGGTCTCTCTCAAATAACCCTGCAATCAAATACAAGAAATCTCTTGTGTCCCCAACATACCCAATACAATGGTAAATTGTATAGGTGCACTAGTTTGGCGAAGAGATGGTGATATAAGTGTAGTATGGATAGTAGATATAGGTTTTTGTAATCTGAAATAATAAAAACAACAGCAAGGTAGCAAGTGATAAAAGTGAGCACAAATGGTATTGCAATGCTTAGAAACAAGGCCTCGGGTTCATACTTTCACTAGTGCAATCTCTCAATAGTACTAACATAATTGAATCATATGAAAATCCCTCAAAGTGCGGCAAAGAATCGCTCCAAAGTTTCTATTCCTATCGGAGAAAGTAGGATGAAATCACGTAGGTAGTAAACCACCTCAAAGTTGTGTTTCCACTCAATCTATTGAACCACCCCAAAGTGTCATGAATAGTTCTAAAGATCGTACTCCGACAACACCATATGATACGCATCAATCAATTCTAATGTCACCTAGATACCCCAATATCACCATGAGTATCCGCGAGTGAGACATGCATCAAGTGATCTCAAATCCAAAATATTCAATCCGATAACAAAGAAACCTCAAAGAGCAAGATTCAATTCGCCACAAAAGAGATAGAGGGGAAGAACACCATATGATCCAACTATATTAACAAAGCTCATGATACATCAAGATCGTACCAAACCAAGAATACGAGAGAGAGAGAGAGAGAGAGAGAGAGAGAGAGAGAGAGAGAGAGAGAGAGAGATCAAACACATAGCTACTGGTACATACCCTCAGCCTCGAGGGTGAACTACTCCCTCCTCGTCAAGGAGGCAGCGGGGATGATGAAGATGGCCTCCGGTAATGGCTTCCCCCCTCCGGCAGGGTGCCGGAAAAGGCCTCTAGATGAGATCGCTTCGGAATAGAGGCTTGCGGCGGCGAAAAAACTCATCTAGGTTAACTTTCAGAGGTTTCTAGATTTATAAGAATTTTCAGCGTTGGAATCACGCCAAAAGGAGTTACGAGGGCCCCACAAGCTCAGGTGACACTCCCACCCCCCTGGGGCATGCCACGTGAGCTTGTGGCATCCTCGTGGGTCTTCTGGTCCTTCCCCGAAGCTTCGGGGGTCTCTTATGTTCCCAAAAAATCATCATAAATTTTTATCGCATTTGGACTTTCTTTGGTATGATTTTTCTACGAAACAAAGAAATAGGCAAAAAATAGGAACTGGCACTGGGCATTAAGTTAATAGGTTAGTCCATAAAAATCATTTAAAGTGCACCAAAACAATATAATATTATTGTAAACATGGCATGAATACTTCATAAATTATAGATACGTTGAAGATGTATCACTACACTAGCTGTAGAAACTCTAGTTAAGACTGTAACTGAACCGCGTAGGTCAGGAAGAGTTATCGAACCTCTTGAATGGTTTCACAATGAAATATTCATCTTAGAAGAAGATGAACTTGCATATTACAAAGAAGCAATGGCAGCGCCCAACTCAAAAGAATGACTCAAAGCCATGCAATCCGAAATGGAGTCCATGTATGAGAATCAAGTTTGGAACTCGGTTGATCCTCCAAAGGGTGTGAAACCCATACAATGTAAATGGATCTTCAAGAGAAAAACAGATGCGAATGGTAATACTACTATCTATAAAGCAAGGCTAGTTGTGAAAGGGTTTTCGCAAGTTGAGGAAGTTGATTATGACGAGACTTTCTCACCAGTAGCAATGCTAAAGTCTGTACGGATTATGATGGCTATTGATGCATATTTCGATTATGAAATATGGCAGATGGATGTCAAAACTGCTTTCCTAAATGGATATCTGAAATAGGATGTATATATGATACAACTAGAAGGTTTTGTCAATCCTAAAGATGCCGGAAAGGTGTGCAAGCTTCAAAGGTCTATCTATGGTTTGAAGCAAGCATCAAGGAGCTGGAATCAACGTTTTGATGAAGTGGTAAAAGAGTTTGTCTTCATTAAAAATGATGAAGAAGCTTGTGTATATAAGAAGTTTAGTGGGAGCTCTGTAGCATTTCTAATCTTATATGTGGATGACATATTATTGATTGGAAATGATACAAAGTTTCTTAGCACGATAAAAGACTATTTAAAGATTGTGTTTTCAATGAAAGATTTAGGCGAAACTGCATATCGATACGTCTCCAATGTATCTACTTTTCCAAACACTTTTGCTCTTGTTTTGGACTCTAATTTACATGATTTTAATGAAACTAACCCGGACTGACGTTGTTTTCAGCAGAACTACCATGGTGTTGTTTTTGTGCAGAAATAAAAGTTCTCGGAATTGGACGAAACTTGTCGAAGATTTTTTATTGAATAAATAAGAAATACTGGTGCAAATATCCACTAGAGGGGGGCCACCATCTGCTCACAACGTAGCAGGGCGCGTCCACCCCCTAGGCGCGCCCGGGTGTCTTGTGGGGCCCACGTGGCTCCATCTGACCTAATTCCACCTCCATAAGTACCGTCTTCCGGAGAAAAAAATAGGATAAGAAGTTTCATCGTGTTTTACGATACGGAGCCGCCGCCACCTCCTGTTCTTCATCAGGAGGGCTGATCTGGAGTCCGTTCGGGGCTCCGGAGAGGGGGATTCGTCGCCGTCGTCATCATCAACCCTTCTTCATCAACAATTACATGATGCTCACCACCGGGAGTGAGTAATTCCTTCGTAGGCTTGCTGGACGGTGATGGAGATGGATGATATTTGTCATGTAATCGAGTCAATTTGTTAGGGCTTGATCCCTAGTATCCACTATGTTCTGAGATTGATGTTTCTATGACTTTGCTATGCTTAATGCTTGTCACAAGGGCCCGAGTGCCATGATTTCAGATCTGAACCTATTATGTTTTCATGAATATATATGACTTCTTGATCCTATCTGCTAGTTATATGCACTTGTTATTGTTCTGAACCGTAGACCCCCAGGTTATAATAATTGGGATACTCTCCGGGGACGACTGTAATTCGAGGAGTTCATGTATTCACCATGTGTTAATGCTTTGATCTGGTTCTCTATTAAAAGGAGGCCTTAACTACCCTTTGATTTCCTTATGGACCCCACTGCCATGGGAGGGTAGGACAAAATATGTCATGCAAGTTCTTATTATAAGAACGTATGATTATATACGGAATACATGCCTACATTGAATTGATGAATTGGAGCTATTGTCTATCGCTCTAGGTTGTGACTATTACATGATGAATGTCATCCATACAAATATCCATCGTTGATCCAATGCCTACGCTTTGCTCATATTGTCTTTGCTAAGTTACTATTATTGCTGCTACTGTTCCAATTACTACAAAACTGCTACTGTCACTGTTACTGTTACTATTGCTACTGTTACCGCCACTATCAAAACTATCATACTACTGTGCTACTGATACTTTGCTGCAGAGAAATAACTTCTCAGGTGTGGTTGAACTGACAACTCAACTACTAAGGCTTGTAAATATTCTTTGGCTCCCCTTGTGTCGAATCAATAAATTTGGGTGAAATACTACCCTCGAAGACTGTTGCGATCCCCTATACTTGTGGGTCATCACATATATATTGGGCATAAAGATCTATAGAGATAGATCAAGATGCCTAATTGCGCTAAGCCAGAGTACATATATTGACAAGGTTTTAAAGAGGTTTAAAATGGAGAATGCAAAGACAGGATTTCTCCCAATGTCACATGGCACAACACTCAACAGAAATCAATGTCCCAAGACAGTTGATGAGCGAGTGCAGATGAGTGGAGTCCCATATGCCTCTGCAATTGGATCCATTATGTGTGCTATGATATGTACTAGACCATATGTTTCTTATGCGCTAAGGGTTAGTAGCAGGTACCAAAGTGATCCTAGAGTGGCTCACTGGGCAGCTGTTAAAAATATTCTTAAGTACCTCAGAAGAACAAAGGACATGCTCCTTGTCTATGGAGGAGATGAAGAACTCGTTGCAAATGGTTACACCGATGCTAGCTTCATGATTGATATAGATGACTATAAATCTCAATAGGGTTATGTTTTCACTGTTAATAGTGCTGCGGTAGTTTGGAAGAGTTTCAAACAAAACACTGTTGTGGATTCTATGACAGAAGCAGAGTATATTGCGGCTTCAGAAGCTTCAAAGGAGGCAGTCTGGATCAAGAAGTTTCTTGAAGAATTTGGTGTGGTCCCAAGTGCGATGAACCCAATGGCGCTCTATTGTGATAATAGTGGTGCCGTTGCTCAAGCAAAGGAACCAAGATCCCACATGAAGACCAGACAAATCGAGCGCAAGTATCACATTATCCGACATCATGTCAAGAAGGGTTTTTTGAAGGTTCTCAAGGTTCACACGGATTTGAATGTGTCAGACCCGATGACGACGGCTCTACCACGAGCAAAGCATGAGTAACACCGGATAACCATAGGTGTTAAAGAGACTATATAAACTAGATTATTGACTCTAGTGCAAGTGGGAGTCTGTTGGAAATATGCCCTAGAGGCAATAATATTGTATTATTATATTTCCGTTTTCATAATTAAGAGTTTATATTTCATGCTATAACTGCTATGATCCTGGAATACGCGATTCAGTGGAAAAATCATATGCACGTGTGGAATGATAAACAGTAAATAATAGGTTCCTAGTCTCGCCTCTAAGATTGGCTAAAGTGTTGTTGGTGATCATGTTTTTTGGATCTTAGGATATCGTTAAGTGTAACAATAGTTCTAAAACAACATTGAGAGTATGACATTAGAAAAACATTCATAATGAATCGACCCAAACTTGTTTGTTATACTTTGAGATAATATCGTCTGAAATCAATTGTTATAACACGGAGTGTTAACATGTGTTTTTAGTTCCTTAGACCATGAGAGTATCATAGTCACTTCCTACTATACGGTGGACTTTGGGGTTGCTCAAACGTCATTTGTAACACGGTGATCATAACGACAACTTACAGGTTCATCGAAAAGTTTGTCATGGGACTAGATAGCTCGAGAGTGGGATTTACTCCTCTGACGATGGAGAGATATTCTTAGGGCCCTCTCGGTGTGACGGCATCCATCATCGTCTGGACAAACACAGGTGACTATGTCACGGGGATGCCGGAACATTTCAACGAGAAAGAAGAACAAACCGGCAGCGAGAATGACGGTATAGTGAGCATGTGTATTACTCAAGAGGATATCGACACACCTCGGGTTTTGTAAAGTATCGCGAACCAAAGGGAACATCACATGATAACCAAAGGTTCACTCGAATGTCATATGAGTAATCATAGGGATCGATATGGACGTCCACGGTTCCGCTATCGGTCATTGAACGAAGAAGTTTCGTTCATGTCTATGATTTACCGAACCTACGGGGTCACAAGCTTAAGGTAATCACGATCTGCTGAGTGTTAGTAGGATGAGATTATCGAGGATTTATTTATGGAATGGTTTCATTAATATTCAGAATAGTTTTGAGAGGAACCGGAAGCGTTTCGGGGTCACCGAAAGGGTTTCGGAGTTTATCGGGCAATACCGGGTATTACCGATAAATAATATATAGGTGGAAAATGTTTTCGGAGATGTTAAATTAATAATAAAAGGCTCTAGTAATTATTAGAAGGCTTTTACATTTAATTTAATATCAACGGGCCTTAAAAGGCCAAGAGGTGGAAGAGGAATTGGGCCACCAAGGCCCAATTGGGGTGGCGCCCCTTCCCTTAGTGGGAGGCCGAATTGGGGAGGGGGAAGGACACCTACTTCCCCCCTTGGCCGGCGCAAGGGGAGGGGACTCCTTCTCCTTCTCTTGGCAGCCCCTCCTTCCCTCCAACCTATATATACTAGAGGATCAAGGCACTTTTGAACACACAACTTTTGGAGCCTCCTCTATTCTTCTAGTTCTAGTTCTAGTTCTAGTTGATCCTAGTTGATCAATTAGAGCTTGACCTAGATCCTCTAATCCTCATAATTAGAAGCCCAATGTGGTTCTAATCTCCTCCCTCTAATTCTCCGGCGTCGATTTGTTGGAAATATGCCCTAGAGGCAATAATATTGTATTATTATATTTCCATTTTCATAATTAAGAGTTTATATTTCATGCTATAACTGCTATGATCCTGGAATATGCTATTCAGTGGAAAACTCATATGCACGTGTGGAATGATAAACGGTAAAGAATAGGTTCCTAGTCTCGCCTCTAAGACTGGCTCAAGTGTTGTCGGTGATCACGTTTTCTGGATCTTAGGATATTGTTAAGTGTAACGATAGTCCTAAAACAACATTGAGAGTATGACGTTAGAAGAACGATCATATTGAATCGACCCAAAACTTGTTTGTTATACTTTGAGATAATATCATTTGAAATCAATTGTTATAACACGGAGTGTTAGCATGTGCTTTAGTTCCTCGGACCATGAGAGTAGCGCAGTCACTTCCTACTGTACGGTGGACTTTGGGGTTGCTCAAACGTCATCTGTAACAAGGTGATCATAACGACAACTTTCAGGCTCATCGGAAAGTTTGACAAGGGACTAGTTAGCTCGAGAGTGGGATTTGCTCCTCCGATGATGGAGAGATATTCTTAGGGCCCTCTCGGTGTGACAGCATCCATCATCGTCTGGCCTGACATAGGTGACTACGTCACGGGGATGCCAGAACACTTCAACGAGAAAGAAGAACAAAACTGGTAACGAGGGCAACGATATAGTGAGCATAGTGATGACTCAGGAGGATGCACCCCGGGTTTTGTAAAGTATCACGAAGCAAAGGGAACATCGCATGATAACCAAAGGTTCACTCGAATGTCATTCGTGTAATTATAGGGATCGATATGGACGTCCACGGTTCCGCTATCGGTCATTGAACGAAGGGGTTTCGTGCATGTCTATGATTTACCAAACCTACGGGGTCACAAGCTTAAGGTAATCATGATTTGCTGAGTGTTAGTAGGATGAGAGTATCGAGGATTTATTTGTGAAATAGTTTCGTTAATATTCGGAATAGTTCCAAGAGGAACCGGAAGCGTTTCGGGGTCACCGGAAGGGTTTCGGAGAATATCGGGTAATACCGATAATATATAGGTGAAAAATGTTTTTGGCGGTGCTAAATTATATATAAAAGGCTCTAAAAATCATTAGAACACTTTTATATTTAATTTAATATCAACGGGCCGTAAAAGGCCAAGAGGTGGAAGGCAACTTGGGCCACCATGGCCCAAGTGGAGGTGCCCCCCCCCCCCCCCGCGCTTCCATATGGGGGGGCCGAATCCTACTTGGGGAGGAGTCCTACTCCTCCCCCCTGGCTGGCACCCCAAGGAGGCTCATTCCCTCCTTGGTGGCTGCCCTCTCCCTCCCCTCCAACCTATATATTCTTGAGGTATTGGCCACAATTGAACATACAAGTTTTGGAGCCTCCTCTAGCTCATCTAGCTCCAGTTCTAGTTGGTCCTATATGACTAATTAGAGCTAGGTCTAGTTCCTCTAATCCTCATAATTAGAAGCCCAGTGTGGTTCTAATCTCCTTCCTCTAATTCTCCGGCGACGACTAGCTCTGGATGGCTAAGCGCTGCCGGATCGTGAAGACCGTACGCTTGCAACCAAGTAGAGAGGTCGTGCTTTCGGTCTTCCATTCGAGGGATCATTCGAGGGCGGTTCGCGGGATCGTCATCAATGGTTCGAGGGACTCCAAGCATGATCTACACTGACTCGTCTACTTCCACTGCACTCCGGAGTCGGTAACGATCGTTGATCCAAACCCTATATGCATCTTCATATTATTCCTGGGTGATCGTTGGGCGAATTTTTTTGTTTTCTACTACGTTTCCCAACAGTGGCATCATGAGCGGTTCTATAAGTAGATGTAGGTTTCAATCTAGATCACATGTGGATGAGAGGACTGATGTTCTTGTTATGCTTCCCTCGAGTGTTGCTTCGGTTCAGGTCATTGATGGCATGGTGTCGCTTTTCACAAGGTTCTGACAATCGATCGGCTCTGGCTATTGACGATCTGCTAACAGTTCCTTAGGCTTCACCATAGTCAAGAATAGTGAACCATTGCATACGCAAGAGGGCGATGAAGATGAATGATCTTCTAGGGGGTCACGCATATTTGACAAAGTTTAGTGTAGGGGACGAGATTTTTAATTAAGCCTCTTCTTTCACACACCCCGAAAGTTAATCTAGCAACAAGAATTATCACCTTGAAGGTGTGCACGTAGGTATCTAGTGTTGTCTGGAAACCCTAGAAGCCACGTAATTAAAATTTGCTAAACCGATTAGAGGACGTCTAACTTGGTTTTGTAGGGATTGCATATGATGTGGTATAGCCTTCGTCATGATAATGAGTTTATGTATGAGATGGTTATATGTTGTAATGTTAAGTGGCCTGTGCGTCACGGCATGATGGCTGGAGCCACGAGATTGCCACCTTAATGTAAATATCGTAGAGATAGGTTACAGGTGACGGTGGCAAGCGTACACGAAGGACCCCGACGAGGAGAAGGTGTACTAGGCGCGGGACGAGGAGCTATAATTTCATGCCACGGCGGAATTTCTGAATTTGATGCCATAGCAACGTTTTCTGAAACGGTCGCCATGGCAACATTTTCTGAAATTGCTGCCACGGCATCGTTTTTGAAACGGTTGCCACGACAACAAAATATTGGCCGTCACGACGCTTCAAGTGAAGATTGAAGATGATCATGAAGGATTCCCGGCGCCCAGGGCTATACCATATCATGCTATTATGAATTGCCTGAGATGTTTATCCCTTTGTTGTTTGCACCCTTTGATTGCTCAGTAGTCAATTATTAGGGTGATCTCTCACAGTAAATATCAAGTTAAAAGGTGCTCCTCCCAGTGTTGCAACCGTCTATAACATGTAGCGTTCCGGAGTGCGTCATGTCCACATGAGTACAAACGGGATGTGATGTGTAAGATGGGGATGGTCAGACCATGTATGCAGATAGCACTCGGTTGTCTTGAAGTTCTAGCAGAATCGTTCTAGGCTCAGAGCACGAAGCATCGAAAGATGACCAAGAGTCATATGGAGATATGATCGGCAAAAGTTTTCCCACCGGTCAAAATTCTCATCATCAATGATGCCCACATCAATGACTGAGAACTAGATTTGGATCTTGAATCACTCACTATTAATTATGAGAGATATTATTTGAGTGGGAGTGCACTTTAAATTAATTTTTTTTTAAATACTAGTGCAATATTAATTATGAATTGTGTCTAAAATTATTTGTCTGTTTATCGTTGTAGATCAAATGGCTCGCAATATGTTCAACTTAGCCCCTATGTTAGAGAAAGAAAAGTTGGCTGCTAATGGTGAAAACAATGCGGATTGGATCCGGAACCTGAGATTTGTTCTCAGGAGTGCTAAAAAGGAGTACGTTCTGGATCAGCCCCTGGGTGATGCTCCTGCAAAGGATGCACCACCAGAAGAAGTTGCTACTTATGCTGCTCGTAGTGATGACTATGATTCAGTCCAGTGCCTCATGTTGACTTGCATGGATCCGAAACTACAGAAGCATTTTGAATGATCTACTACTCAATTTATAATTGGGCCACTGGAAGTTCTGTACAAGAAGCAGGCAAGGACCGAACGTTTTGAATTAACCAAGGCCTTGATTGAATGCAAGATGAAAGAGGGTTCCTCAATGAGTGAGCATATAGTGAAGCTTGCTGGCTATGTTGATAGACTGGCTTCTCTGGAATCTGGAATTCCTCCGACACTCGGTACAGATATTGTGCTTGCTTCACTCCCCCCATCTTACGATGGTTTTATCATGAATTACAACATGAACGGGGTGGAGAAAAGTGCAAACGAGTTGTTTGTTATGCTCAAAACTGCGGAAGCTAGGATGCAGAAGAACAAAGAAGTGTTGATGGTCAACAAAACCACCAGTTTCAAGAAAAAGGGCAAGTCCAGGAAGAAATCTGCTGGTGCCGGTAAGACCGTCTCTCAGAAGAAGAACAAGGGCGGAGCCACTAAGGAGACTGAATGTTTCTACTGCAAACAGAAGGGACACTGTAAGCGCAACTGCAAGAAGTACTTGCCGGATAAGAAGAAAGGTTCTTCCGGTAAAGGTATAAAAGTTATAAAAAGTTAATGTTATTTTACTTGTTTCTGTATGTCACGAGTATTTGATGCTGATCGGTTGCTTTCATTTGCAAGCCGATGCAGGGACTACAGAAAGCTCACAAGTTGAGAAGAAATGAAGACGTGATGCAAATCGGGAATGGTGATGGGATCGCTACTCAAGACCGTTGAAGTCATGCCTTTAGTTTATCTTCAAGATTTATCTTAGGACTGAATAATGGTTATTGCATTCCGGAGTTGTGTAAGACATTATGTTTTGGATTATGCGACGGATATTCTTATAAAGTTTTAAACAATAGTTGTTCAAGTGGTTATAAGAATATGTTTTGAGTTTACCTCAGTTTTGATGGTTTATTCATAAATCTTGAATTGAAATTTTATAACATTAATGCTAAACGTCTTGCGAAGACTGATGAACACCACTTAAATGTGGCACTGCTTGGTTATATCAGAATATAATCTTCATATAGATGAAGTGTTAAAATATTTTGATTTAAAATAAAAAATACATAATGATGTATAAGATCCGATGAGTAACCCTGGCGCGGAGAATAATTATGCTTCATTAAATAAATTAAGTAAATATGATTTACTTAATACAATCTAAAATATTTGAATAGTTCAAATGAAATTCAGAATATAATATTTGAAAGGTTCAAAGATTTCATAATGAAGATAAGAATCATTATGACAAAAGATAAAAGGGTTCTTCAATCATGAAGAAAATTATCTGAGTCATAAGTTTAGCAAAAAACTCAAATAATTGTAGAATTATTTTACCGACCTGCTTTTATTAATTTTGGGGATATACATGAAACAGCAAGATATACACTAAACAAGGCACCACACAATAGTCTGGCTATAAGACACCATATGAGTTATGGAGTTCATAAACCAGATGAATGCTAAATTGCAGAATATCTCAAAAATGTGATTGGGATTCCTTCTACCAAAAGTTCAAGGACAAATTGTTTGTCACAAATAATGAACACTTTTTCGAGAAGAAGTTTTCTCGTCAAAGAAGTAAGTGGGAGGACAGTACAGCTTGATAAAGATTGTTGAATCTCTAGCGGAAGTAAGCAGGATTAACAAACCGAAAGTTGTTCCGATAAATTATCTGCAAAACTAAACCGTAAGTTACTACACCAGATGTAGAAACTCTAAGCTTGTAACTGAACTGTATAGATCAGGAAAAGTTATTGAACCTCCTGAAGATTTCACAATGAGATATTCATCTTAGAAGAAGATGAACCTGCAAGGAAGCGATGGCGGCTCCCAGCTCAAAGGTATGGCTCATAGCCATGCACACCGGGATGAACTTCATACACAATAATCAAGTTTGGAACTTGGTTGATTCTTCAAGAGATATGAAGTAAATAGAATGGATACAAAAACTAGTTTCCTAAATGGAAAGGACGTATGAATGATACAACCAAAAAGTTTCAAAATCCTCAGAATACCGGATGAATGTGCAAACTTCAAAAAGGTTTTGAGGATAATTTTTTAATGAGTCTGATCTTGTTAAAATGATAAAGGAACTTGTGTATATGAAATTCAGTGGGAGCTATATATTTCTGGTCTCATATGTAAATGACATATTGAAGAGTGGAAATAATATATAGTTTCTGAGCACAACAAGAGATTTTAAAATATGTTTCCAGTAAGATGGCGAAGCAAAATATTGGACATAAAAGATCTATAAAGATAGGTCAAGATGTCTGACTGTGCTAAACTAAAATTATATACATTGACAAGGTTTTAAAATGTTTAAAATGGAGAAAGTGTTTTCTCTCAATGTCACATAACGCTGATGCTTATAGAAATCAGTTGATAAGCATGAATAGATTCATCATGAAAGTTATGATATGTATAAAAGCCAAAAGTTCTATATACTAAGTGTTAGTAACAGATATCTAGTACCTCAAAAGAACAAGTGTATTTTTTTGAGGAAATGAAGAGGAAGTTCATTATTAATGAATATATGAACATCAACTTCATGACTGATATAAAATTATTGGGCTATGATAATTGTTTGAAATTATTTTTAATATGAACAATAATGTGGATTCTATAACGAAAGAAATATGTGTTTGATAACATTAGATGTTACAAAATTGTCTGAATCAAGAAATGTCTTGATATAATTGGCATGATCCCAAATTATGATGAAACCAATGACACTATATTATGAATATAGCTAATCAAGAAGAGTCTTGATGTAATTGGTGTGATCCAAATTGTGATGAAACCAATGACACTATATTATGAATATAGTTAATCAAGAAGAAGTCTTGATATAATTGGTGTGATCCAAATTGAGATGAAACCAATAACACTATATTATGAATATAATTAATCAAGAAGAGTCTTGATGTAGTTGGTGTGATTCAAAGTGCAATGAAACTAATGACATTTTATTATGAATAAAATGTTATTACTCAAAGCAAAATGAATCGAGATCCTTAAAATCAGACATGACTAACACAAATATTACATGGTTTTCAATGTGTAAAAACTAATGACAAAGGCTATACCACAAGCAAAGCATGAGAAACACCAGATAAGCCATAGGTGTTTAAAAACTATGCAGCTAGATTATTGACTCTAGTGCAAGTGGGAGACTGTTGGAAATATGCCCTGGAGGCAATAATATTGTATTATTATATTTCTATTGTCATAATTAAGAGTTTATATTTCATGCTATAATTGCTATGATCCTGGAATATGTGATTCAGTGGAAAACTCATATGCACGTGTGGAATGATAAACGGTAAAAAATAGGTTCCTAGTCTCGCCTCTAAGACTGGCTCAAGTGTTGTTGGTGATCATGAACAACATTGAGAGTATGACGTTAGAAGAACGATCATATTGAATCGACCCAAAACTTGTTTGTTATACTTTGAGATAATATCGTCTGAAATCAATTGTTATAACACGGAGTGTTAGCATGTGTTTTAGTTCCTCAGACCATGAGAGTATCGCAGTCACTTCCTACCGTACGGTGGACTTTGGGGTTGCTCAAATGTCATATGTAACAAGGTGATCATAACGACAACTTTCAGGCTCATCGGAAAGTTTGACAAGGGACTAGATAGCTCGAGAGTGGGATTTGCTCCTCCAACGATGGAGAGATATTCTTAGGGCCCTCTCGGTGTGACAGCATCCATCATCGTCTGGTCAGACACAGGTGACTATGTCACGGGGATGCCGGAACACTTCAACGAGAAAGAAGAACAAAACCGGTAACGAGGGCAACGGTATAGTGAGCATAGTGATGACTCAGGAGGATACCGATGCACCCTGGGTTTTGTTGTAACATCCCCATGTATTAAGCTACAGTGATCCTCACCTAATTATGCCAAGTCATCTTTGCTTGCATTGCTTAATTATCATTGAATTCATATCTCATCTCAAATTCCAATTCAAATTGAAATTCAAGTATAAAGTGAATTTGAAAGTTGTTCAAATTTGAAAACTAAAATGTTCATAATATTGCAAATAATCCAAAGGCAATTATAAAATTGTAATCAACATTGATTGGATTAGCTAAATGACTCTAACATCCTAAACAGAACCAAAACAGAAATATTTAATCCATTTTCATTTAATTAGAAATTCAAATGAAATCATATGGACTCCAAACCTTTTTATAACAGTGCTAAATATTTCACTGAATTTATTGAGCTAAGTCACATGTTTTTCAAAACTCAAATTGGGGCTATACATTTTACAAAACAGAAACTAAAAGGAAAACAGAAAAGGAAATAAAAATAAAAAGGAAAAGGTTCCCCCCCCTAGGCCTCGGCCCAGCCGGCCCACGCCGCTCGCCCTGGCCTATATGGCCTCCCCACGCACCCCCCCCCCCGAAACCATAACCCCCCAATCCCCCCCCCCGATCCCCTCTCTCCCGGGGCGCCGCCTCCCCATCGCCCGCCCCGTGCCCGACGCCGCGCCATCGCCCCGCCGCCCGCTGTCGCCTCCCCGACCGCCACCTCGCCGGACTCCGTCGAGCCTCGCCGGCGTACCCCTGCATCGGGGGTGAGGAAACCCCGTCTCCCTTTCCTCGCTCCGCCCACGCGCCCGTGCTCCCGCACGCCCACGTGCGCGCCCGCGCCGCGCCCCGTCGTCTGCGCGCGCTGTCGCTGCCCGTGCCTCGCCTCTGCCGCTCGCGCTCGCCCGCCTCTGCCCGCTCCGCTGCTGCTGCTCCGCCTGCTGCCGCCGCAGCCGCCACGCCCGCACGCGGCCTCGCCTGCTCCGCTGCCGCTCGCCTGCGCCTCCCCTCGCGCTCGCCCGCTGCTGCCGCGCCCTGCCCCGCGCCGGCGGCGCCACCGTTGGCCACGGCCGTCCCTCGCGCGCCCGCACGCGCGCTTAACCCAGTGGGTTAACCCACTGACGCCTGGGCCTGCCCCTGTCAAAAAAAAGAATTAAAATAAATAAATCAATAATAATTAATTAATTAATTAACTTAATTAATTTTTGTTTAATGGAACTAATTATTTAATTAGCCTAATTAATCTGTAATTAGTTTAATTAAACCCTAATTAGCCTAAACAGACAATGACAGGTGGGACCCACTGGTCCTGTTGACCAGTCAACGGTCCCCGTTGACCGCTGACGTCACCCTGCACTGTTTCGGATAATTCTAATTAAATAATTCCAGAAAATAATTAAAACTTTGAAAATTAATATAAAATAAACCGTAACTCGGATTAAAATAATTTATATATGAAAAACGATCAGAAAAATATGACGATTCCGAATATGCACTCCGTTCATCTGTCCCGTGCCTCTATCATAGCGAACATGGAACCGTCCCCTCCGGGTTAGTGTACCGATAATTGCCCGGAGCTGGAAAGCACCTTCATGTGTTTTTCCGCTCCGACTAACTTGCGTAGTGCTGCATTAGAGCACCCCTGGCACTGCATATTAGCATGTCATGCATCCTTGTTGCATTGTTTGCAGTGTATTTATTGTTTCTTCCCCCTCCTTCTCTCCCGATAGACCCCGAGACGGCGGATGACACTGCAGAGTACGACTACGTCGTCGATGACCAGCCCCTCTCGGCAGAGCTTCCAGGCAAGCAAAACCCCCTTGATCCTCCAGATATCGCCCACTCCTTTCTCTCTTATGCTTGCATTAGTATCGCTTATGTTGTTGCTCCGATAGCTCCTATTCTGATGCATAGCCTGTTTTCGTCGCCTACTGTTGTTACCTACCCCCTGTCCTATGATGATTACATAGATATGCTGTTGTTCCATCTGTGGCCCTTCGCCTTGTCCGTATGCCATGCTTGTTATCGGGCCGTGATCACTCTGGGTGATGATCACGAAAATATTTACATATTGCACTACTTTAAACTATTAAAGTTGGGCTGGCCCCAAGGGTGCACGCGAGAGAATAATTCTAAAGACGGGTCGGCTCCAAGAGCACTCGCGCGACATGTGATACCAAGTCGGAGCGACAGGGATCCTGTGCGTCTTCGCGAGTTACTAAACACGCCTAACGGATTTGGGTATTTGATCTGAGTTGGCCACTGGCCTATACGCACTACCACCACGTGGGATAATGGTTTAATGGGGCCCTCTACGCCGTATGTATCAGCCGAAAGCTCTGTCAGACGTCCAGTTCAGCATTGCGGCGCGTTCGGTCAGGTGCCATCCAGGACAGAGGTAGTGCTTGGTTGCGTTCACCCACGCAACGACCCGGAGTGCAAAGGGCGATGGGCCCAAGACCCCTGAGCACTTAGGATGTAGACCGGCGGGGACCTCTCTGCTTAGCCTAGGTAGGACTGCGTCGTGTCGATTGCCCGAGGCCGGGCATTACCCAGCAAGTGTGTCCGGCCGGATGTAATCGAGCGTGTTGGGTAACAGTAGTGCACCCCTGCAGGGAAGTAATCTATTCAAATAGCCGTGTCCACGGTAACAGGACGCTCGGAGTTGTATCCTTATCTGCTACAACTACAAATGGATACTGTTACATGATAAATTGCTACTACTGCTCTCGAGACCACTTTCTCGCAGGGTAGTCGAGGAAGGATCTCAGGGCATTACTAAATATAATTGCTACTATATGAAACTATGCTCTACTCTCTTCTGATGCTGCAAGATTGCTTCAAGATGCTAGTCTTCGATAGGCTAGGCTTCTCCCCCTCTGTTCTGGCATTTCTGCAGTATAGTCTAGAGATATAGCCCCATTCCTTTGATACCAGTGCATAATTAGTATAGATCTGATGTCAGTCTTGCGAGTACTTTGGATGAGTACTCACGGTTGCTTTGCTATCTCTTTTCCCCATACCCGGTTGCTGCGATCAGAGGACGGAGCCCAAGAGCAGGAGATCCCGGGAGGCACCTACTACTACGTTGAGCTCGCCGGCCAGGAGTAGTTCGGAGGCCCTAGGCAGGAGGCCTTCGCCTTTTCGATCAGTGTCGCTGTTATGCTAGCCTTCTTAAGGCAACTTGTTTAACTTTGTGTCTATACTCAGATACTTGTGCTTCCACTGATGCTTGTGTAACCCGAGCTTATGTATTCGAGCCCTCGAGGCCCCTGGCTTGTAATATAAAGCTTGTATTATTTTATTTTGTGTCTAGAGTTGTGTTGTGATATCTTCCCGTGAGTCCTTAGGCTTGATCGTGTGCATTTGCGTGTATGATTAGTGCATGATTAAGTCGGGGGCGTCACAAGTTGGTATCAGAGCCGACTGCTTGTAGGAATCCCCTTTCCAACTCCTTGGCCGAAGTTGAGTCTAGTCTTTGAAAAATTGATTTACTAACATGGCTGTGTGGCTTACGGGCCCACGTCGCCAATGGGATGGGATTAGGATCTTTTATTCCTCTTCCTTACTCTGGGATTCTGATCTCTCTTCCTTTCGGGTTAAAGATTTACTAACTCTAACATTAGGTTCTCGTGATCACATCCATCCGGAGTTCTGAATTAACCCCCCTTTCTTCGAGATGAGGGCCAGGATTCTGCTGCACAATGTTCACTGACCGCAGGATCCTTTTATCGAGGACACCCTGCGTTGTCCTTGCAGATTCCTCGCTCCAGCAGTTTTCTCCGACATTGATGTAGCCTTTGCTATGTCCCATTGTTGTATTCCTCACCGCGTGCCTGCGCGCCGCCTAGTTTGTCTAGCTGCGTGTGTTTCCGAACTCACGTTGTCCGTTGGTATCCAACTCCGTGCATGGATCTGTATGTCTTTAACGACTACTAATTTATACCTAATGCACTTCTTGTTCATTACTCGTTCTTGCTAAACTACCCCTGTTGAATTGGCAGGATGGCTGATGATCCTCCACCTCCGCCTTATATTGCCGCAATGATGCAGCAGTTTGAGCTGAATCGTCAGTTTATGACTGGAGTAATGTCTCAGTTCCCAGCTCAGAATGCTCAGCAACAGCCTGCCCCAGTAACACTGCAAGAATTCGTGCGCCTCAACCCGTCCACCTTCCGCAACTCGACTGATCCAATGGAAGCTGATGATTGGCTCCGTGACATCGCCTTTCATATGGAGTCGGCTAAGGTTGACCCTGACAGTTACGTCACTTTTGCGATGTATCATCTGAGGGGCCCAGCTGCACAATGGTGGGAAAGCCACAGGCGTATGCTGCCTGCTGGAACTGTAACCACTTGGCAGGAATTTCAGTCAGCCTTTCATGCACGACACATTCCTCAAGGTTTGATCGACCAGAAGAAGAAGGAGTTCCGCAAACTCACTCAGGGCAAGATGACTGTGGATGAATATCAGAGGAAATTTCTCGATTTATCCCGCTATGCTGAAGATGACGTCTGCACTGACACTCGCAAGCAGGAGAAATTTTGTGAAGGACTGCATCCTGATATAAAGCTCGCACTTGTTGTCCAAGATTGCGCGGACTTTGCGACGCTTGTCAGCCAAGCTTTCCGAGCTGAAACTGGTCTGATTGAGTACCAGGAATCGATCAAGCGTACTCGAGATGTTGGCTCATCCTCGGGTCAGCCTACTCAGAAGCGCAGAGTGTGGATTCCGCATAATGTCCATCATCGACCTGCCCCTGCACCGAGGCCTTCATATGTTGCACCTCGTCTGCCTCCTCCACCAAGACAACTGAATATCCCAAGTGGACAGCCCAATACTGTGGCTCCTCGCACCAATGATGGAGATTGCTTCAAGTGTGGACAGCCAGGACACCGTGCTATCAACTGTCGCTCGAATCAGCCTCAGAGTACACCAGCCCATCAGTCCCGGAATTTCAATGTCAGGCCTCCGTCTTACGCTCGTGGCCAGGCTAACCACATTGACCTCGAAGAAGTTCACAATCAGCCTGCTACTGTGATGGGCCCTCTCCTCGTTAACTCAGTGCCAGCTTCTGTTCTATTCGATTCAGGAGCATCTCACTCATTCATGTCAGAAACATTTGCATTAGCGCATGACCTCACGTTTGAAAAGATGAACCCTCCACTAGTTGTGAGCACCCCTGTGGGCCAATGTCGTACTAACATGGTTAGTCCTAATGTCACCATCGAAATTAAAGGATTAAAATTCCTTGTCTCTCCCATCGTCTTGAAGTCTTCCAACATAGACCTCATTCTGGGAATGGATTGGTTGAAGGCTCATATTGCTTCGATCAATTGTGCCACCAAAGTCGTCCAACTCCTTCACCCCTCCGACGAGATAGTGAACTACACCGCCCGAATCGTTCAAGATGCCGAAGCCCAGATATATGCTCTGAATGCATTGAACGCTTCACCTCTTGAAGGAATTGAGAACGTTTCAGTCGTTCGTGAATTCCAGGATGTTTTCCCAGAAGAACTTCCAGGAGTACCCCCTGTTAGAGCAGTTGAATTCGTCATCGACTTGAAACCTGGCACCACTCCTATTGCCAAGCGCCCATACAAGATGCCGCCGCATGAACTCCTTGAACTTAAGGAGGAAATTGACAAGTCACTTAAAAAGGGTTTCATCCGCCCCAGTTCTTCTGCTTGGGGAGCACCTTCGCTCTTTGTTAAGAAGAAGGATGGAACAAATCGGTTGGTTCAAGATTACCGACCTATCAACCAGGCAACCATTCAGAACAAGTATCCGCTTCCCAGAATCAACGATCTGTATGATCAACTTGCTGGTTCCTCAGTATTCTCTAAACTTGATTTGAGATTGGGATACCACCAGATTCGAGTTCGTAAAGAGGACATTCCGAAGACAGCCTTCGTTACCCGTTATGGATCATACGAGTACACCGTCATGTCCTTCGGCTTAACCAACGCTCCAGCAACCTTCTCCCGACTGATGAACTACATCTTCATGGATTACCTCGACAAATTCGTCGTGGTTTATTTGGATGATATCCTTATATATTCCAAGAATGAAGAAGAACACGCCGAACATCTTCGGCTTGTATTGGAGAAGCTCCGAGAACACCAACTATATGCCAAATACTCTAAGTGTGAGTTCTGGTTATCTAAAGTGACATATCTCGGCCATGTGATTTCTAAAGATGGCATTGTCGTTAACCCAGAACGAGTTCAGGCTATTCTTGAATGGACTCCCCCAAAGAATGTCAAGCAAGTCAGAAGTTTTCTCGGACTCGCAAGCTATTGCCGCCGATTTGTCGAGAACTTTTCCAAGATTGCCAAGCCTCTGACTGATCTGCTTCACAAAGGCGTCAAGTTTGAATGGACAAAAAAATGTCAGGAAAGTTTCCAAACACTCAAGGACAAGCTGACGTCTGCACCAGTGCTTGCTCCTCTAGATTCTCGCAAGGACTTCGTGATCTACTGTGACGCGTCTCGTCAAGGATTAGGCTGTGTCCTAATGCAACAGCGGAAAGTGATTGCTTATGGCTCTCGACAGTTGCGTCCTCATGAAGAGAATTATCCAACGCATGATCTCGAACTTGTAGCAGTTATTTATGCATTGAAGTTATGGCGACATTACCTACTCGGTAATCGTTGCGAGATCTACACGGATCATAAAAGTCTGAAATACTTGTTCACTCAGCCATCTCTGAACCTCCGTCAGCAAAGATGGATGGAGGCCATTACGGACTATGACTTGGGTATTTCATATACCCCTGGCAAGGCTAATGTAATGGCTGATGCTTTGAGCCGTAAATCCTACTGCTGTGAACTTGAGGTTCAACTGCAGCAGCCACTCCTGTATGAAAAGCTTCGAAAGCTGAACATCGAAATAGTTCCTCAAGGATATCTAAATACCTTGGTTGTTGAACCAGATCTTGAGCACAACATCAAGACAAGGCAGAAATATGAATCTGAAGTCGAGAAGATTAAGAAATACCTATCCAAGGGGAATTCTTCATTCTACCATGTTGATGATGATGGTGCCTTGTTCTTCAAAGGCCGCCTAGTGGTTCCCAGAAAGCACAATCTGGAATCTCGCTCAGATGTCATGAAAGAAGCCCATGACATACCTTTGTCTATTCACCCTGGTAGTACCAAGATGTACCAAGACATTCGTCAACGGTACTGGTGGCCTGATATGAAGCGAGACATTGCTCGCTATGTTGCTGAGTGTGACGTTTGCCGTCGCATCAAAGCAGAACATCAAAGACCTGCTGGAACTCTGCAACCACTTGCTATTCCTAAATGGAAATGGGACAAAGTTGAAATGGATTTCATTACTGGATTTCCCAGATCGCAGAAGGGTCATGATGCTATTTTTGTCGTCATTGACCGATTCTCCAAGGTTGCTCACTTTCTGCCAGTCAAGGAGACAATCACTGCTAGTCAGTTAGCAGACTTGTATGTTTCCAGGATCGTGTCACTCCATGGTGTTCCGTTGGAGATCAGCTCAGACCGTGGCAGCCTCTTTACCTCAAGGTTTTGGAACAGTTTCCAAGAAGCTATGGGAACTCATCTGTCCTTCAGCACCGCTTTTCACCCCCAGTCCCAGGGACAAGTGGAACGAGTCAATCAAGTGCTTGAAGATATGCTTCGAGCTTGTGTCATCTCATTCGGTAAGAAATGGGAGGAATCTCTCCCGTATGCCGAGTTCTCATACAACAATAGCTATCAAGCTAGTCTGAAGATGGCACCCTTTGAAGTTCTATATGGACGTAAGTGCCGAACCCCTCTGAATTGGTCAGAGACTGGGGAACGGTCACTCTTCGGTCCGGATATTATCCAACAAGCTGAAGAACAAGTCCGCATTGTCCGTGAACATTTGAAAACTGCTCAGTCTCGTTAGAAGAGCAATTATGACGGCAAACACCAGGTAATGGTCTATCAACCTGGCGAACAAGCTTACCTCCGTGTCACTCCGATGAAGGCACTCATCGATTTGGAATCAAGGGCAAGTTAGCTCCTCGCTACATTGGCCCATTCCGTATTCTCGCAAGACGTGGAGAAGTGGCATATCAGTTGGAACTACCGCCGAACCTTTCTCAGGTTCACGATGTTTTCCATGTGTCGCAACTCCGCCGCTGCTTCAAGGATCCGATTCGAGCAGTGGATCATGAAGTACTTAAATTGCAGGATGACCTGTCTTATAGGGAACATCCGATCCGTATTCTTGATCAAGCTGAACGTCGAACCCGTCAGAAGTCAATCAAGTTCCTTAAAGTTTAGTGGTCGAATCATTCTGAAGATGAAGCCACTTGGGAACGCGAAGATCGTCTTCGTGAAGAATACCCCGACCTTTTCCCTTCTACCTCTTAATTCTCGGGACGAGAATTTCTTTTAGAGGAGGAGAATTGTAACATCCCCATGTATTAAGCTACAGTGATCCTCACCTAATTATGCCAAGTCATCTTTGCTTGCATTGCTTAATTATCATTGAATTCATATCTCATCTCAAATTCCAATTCAAATTGAAATTCAAGTATAAAGTGAATTTGAAAGTTGTTCAAATTTGAAAACTAAAATGTTCATAATATTGCAAATAATCCAAAGGCAATTATAAAATTGTAATCAACATTGATTGGATTAGCTAAATGACTCTAACATCCTAAACAGAACCAAAATAGAAATATTTAATCCATTTTCATTTAATTAGAAATTCAAATGAAATCATATGGACTCCAAACCTTTTTATAACAATGCTAAATATTTCACTGAATTTATTGAGCTAAGTCACATGTTTTTCAAAACTCAAATTGGGGCTATACATTTTACAAAACAGAAACTAAAAGGAAAACAGAAAAGGAAATAAAAATAAAAAGGAAAAGGTTCCCCCCCCCGGGCCTCGGCCCAGCCGGCCGGCCCAGCCGACCCTCGCCGCTCGCCCTGGCCTATATGGCCTCCCCACGCACCCCCCTGAAACCCTAACCCCCCAATTCCCCCCCGATCCCCTCTCTCCCGGGGCGCCGCCTCCCCGTCGCCCGCCCCGCGCCCGACGCCGCGCCATCGCCCCGCCGCCCGCTGTCGCCTCCCCGACCGCCACCTCGCCGGACTCCGTCGAGCCTCGCCGGCGTACCCCTGCATCGGGGGTGAGGAAACCCCGTCTCCCCCTCCCTCGCTTCGCCCACGCACCCGTGCTCCCGCGCGCCCACGCCCGCGCCGCGCCCCGCAGTCCGCGCGCGCTGCCGCTGCCCGTGCCTCGCCGCTGTCCCTCGCGCTCGCCCGCCTATGCCCACTCCGCTGCTGCTGCTCCGCCTGCTGCCGCGCCACGCCTGCACGCGGCCTCGCCAGATCCACTGTCGCTCGCCTGCGCCTCCCCTCGCGCTCGCCCGCTGCTGCCGCGCCTTGCCCCGCGCCGGCGGCGCCGCCGTTGGCCACGGCCGTCCCTCGCGCGCGCGCACGCGCGCTTAACCCAGTGGGTTAACCCACTGACGCCTGGGCCCGCCCCTGTCAAAAAAAAGAATTAAAATAAATAAATCAATAATAATTAATTAACTTAATTAATTTTTGTTTAATTAAACCCTAATTATCCTAAACAGACAATGACAGGTGGGACCCACTGGTCCTGTTGACCAGTCAACGGTCCCCGTTAAACGCTGATGTCACACCCACGTCATGATGATGTCACCCTGCACTGTTTCGGATAATTCTAATTAAATAATTCCAGAAAATGATTAAAACTTTGTAAATTAATATAAAATAAACCGTAACTCAGATTAAAATAATTTATATATGAAAAACGATCAGAAAAATATGACGATTCTGAATATGCACTCTGTTCATCTGTCCCGTGCCTCTATCATAGCGAACATGGAACCGTCCCCTCCGGGTTAGTGTACCGATAATTGCCCGGAGCTGGAAAAGACCTTCATGTGTTTTCCCGCTCCGACTAACTTGCGTAGTGCTGCATTAGAGCACCCCTGGCACTTCATATTAGCATGTCATGCATCCCTGTTGCATTGTTTGCAGTGTATTTATTGTTTCTTCCCCCTCCTTCTCTCCCGATAGACCCCGAGACGGCCGACGACACTTCAGAGTACGACTACGTCGTCGACGACCAGCCCCTCTCGGCAGAGCTTCCAGGCAAGCAAAACCCCCTTGATCATCCAGATATCGCCCACTCCTTTCTCTCTTATGCTTGCATTAGTATCGCTTATGTTGTTGCTCCGATAGCTCCTATTCTGATGCATAGCCTGTTTTCGTCGCCTACTGTTGTTACCTACCCCCTGTCCTATGATGATTACATAGATATGCTATTGTTCCATCTGTGGCCCTTCGCCTTGTCCGTATGCCATGCTTGTTATCGGGTCGTGATCACTCTGGGTGATGATCACGGAAATATTTACATATTGCACTACTTTAAACTATTAAAGTCGGGCTGGCCCCAAGGGTGCCCGCGAGAGAATAATTCTAAAGACGGGTCGGCTCCAAGAGCACCCGCGCGACATGTGATACCAAGTCGGGGCGACAGGGATCCTGTGCGTCTTCGCGAGTTACTAAACACGCCTAACGGATTTGGGTATTTGATCTGAGTTGGCCACTGGCCTATACGCACTACCACCACGTGGGATAATGGTTTAATGGGCCCCTCTATGCCGTATGTATCAGCCGAAAGCTCTGTCAGACGTCCAGTTCAGCATTGCGGCGCGTTCGGTCAGGTGCCATCCAGGACAGAGGTGGTACTTGGTTCCGTTCACCCACGCAATGACCCGGAGTGCAAAGGGCGATGGGCCCAAGACCCCTGAGCACTTAGGATGTAGACCGGCGGGGACCTCTCTGCTTAGCCTAGGTAGGATTGCGTCGTGTCGATTGCCCGAGGCCGGGCATTACCCAGCAAGTGTGTCCGGCCGGATGTAATCGAGCATGTTGGGTAACAGTAGTGCACCCCTACAGGGAAGTAATCTATTCAAATAGCCGTGTCCACGGTAACAGGACGCTCGGAGTTGTATCCTTATCTGCTACAACTACAAATGGATACTGTTACATGATAACTTGCTACTACTGCTCTCGGGATCACTTTCTCGCAGGGTAGTCGAGGAAGGATCTCAGGGCATTACTAAATATAATTGCTACTATATGAAACTATGCTCTACTCTCTTCTGATGCTGCAAGATTGCTTCAAGATGCTAGTCTTCGATAGGCTAGGCTTCTCCCCCTCTGTTCTGGCATTTCTGCAGTTTAGTCCAGAGATATAGCCCCATTCCTTTGATACCAGTGCATAATTAGTATAGATCTGATGTCAGTCTTGCGAGTACTTTGGATGAGTACTCACGGTTGCTTTGCTATCTCTTTTCCACATACCCAGTTGCTGCGATCAGACGACGGAGCCCAGGAGCAGGAGATCCCCGGAGGCACATACTACTACGTTGAGCTCGCCGGCCAGGAGTAGTTCGGAGGCCCTAGGCAGGAGGCCTTCGCCTTTTCGATCAGTGTCGCTGTTATGCTAGCCTTCTTAAGGCAACTTGTTTAACTTTGTGTCTGTACTCAGATACTTGTGCTTCCGCTGATGCTTGTGTAACCCAAGCTTATGTATTCGAGCCCTCGAGGCCCCTGGCTTGTAATATAAAGCTTGTATTATTTTATTTTGTGTCTAGAGTTGTGTTGTGATATCTTCCCGTGAGTCCTTAGGCTTGATCGTGTGCATTTGCGTGTATGATTAGTGCACAATTAAGTCGGGGGCGTCACATTTGTAAAGTATCGCGAAGCAAAGGAACCATCGCATGATAACCAAAGGTTCACTCGAATGTTATTCATGTAATCATAGGGATCGATATGTACGTCCACGGTTCCGCTATCGGTCATTGAACGAAGGGGTTTCGTTCATGTCTATGATTTATCGAACCTACGGGGTCACAAGCTTAAGGTAATCACGATCTGCTGAGTGTTAGTAGGACGAGAGTATCGAGGATTTATTTGTGAAATAGTTTTGTTAATATTTGGAATAGTTCCGAGAGGAACCGGAAGGGTTTCGGGGTCACCGGAAGGGTTTCGGAGAATATCGGGTAATACCGGGTATTACCATAAATAATATATAGGTGGAAAATGTTTCCGGAGGTGTTAAATTATATATAAAAGGCTCTAAAAATAATTCGAACACTTTTATATTTAATTTAATATCAACGGGCCTTAAAAGGCCAAGAGGTGGAAGGCAACTTGGGCCACCATGGCCCAAGTGGAGGTGGCGCCCCCCCTTTCCATATGGGGGGGCCGAATCCTACTTGGGGAGGAGTAGGACTCCTCCCCCCTGGCTGGCGCCCCAAGGAGGCTCCTTCCCTCCTTGGTGGCTGCCCTCTCCCTCCCCTCCAACCTATATATACTTGAGGTATTGGCCACAATTGAACATACAAGTTTTGGAGCCTCCTCTAGCTCATCTAGCTCTAGTTCTAGTTCGTCCTAGTTGACTAATTAGAGCTAGGTCTAATTCCTCTAATCCTCATAATTAGAAGCCCAATGTGCTTCTAATATCCTCCCTCTAATTCTCCGGCGACGATTAGCTCTGGACGGCGAATCGCTGCCGGATCGTGAAGACCGTACGCTTGCAACCAAGTAGAGAGGCCGTGCTTTCGGTCTTCCGTTCGAGGGATCGTTCGAGGGCGGTTCGTGGGATCGTCATCAACGGTTTGAGGGACTCCAAGTATGATCTACACCGACTCGTCTACTTCCTCTGCACTCCAGAGTCGGTAACGATCGTTGATCCAAACCCTATATGCATCTTCATATTGTTCCTGGGTGATCGTAGGGCGGAAATTTTTTGTTTTCTACTACGTTTCCCGACACGATTAGCTCTAGACGGCGAAGCGTTGCCGGATCGTGAAGACCGTACGCTTGCAACCAAGTAGAGAGGTCGTGTTTTCGGTCTTCCGTTCGAGGGATCATTGGTGGGCGGTTCGCGGGATGGTTCATCGACGGTTCGAGGGACTCCAAGTACGATCTACACCGACTCGTCTACTTCCGCTGCACTCCGGAGTCGGTAACGATCGTGATCCAAACCGTTTATGCATCTTCATATTGTTCCTGGGTGTTCGTAGGGCGATTTTTTATTTTTGTTTTCTACTACGTTCCCAACAGGGAGATGATGTCTACTGAAGTAGGATTAACCACTATAAGTTGTGTCGAAATCTTTGTGAACTCGTCTATTATATTAACTCGGTGATCAATTTTATGGTTTTTGTAAGGATGCTGCTAAAGCTTTATCTCAAAGGCGTTTGGATGGTTCTTTCCCTGTAGAAGATTTGAACTTAAATCTCCAGAATCAAAGTTGTCAGAAAATATTGCTTTTGGATCTGCAGATGATATCAAGTAATATACTGAATCTTCTGTTCAACAATTTTCTCATATAGTTTATGAAACTATATGAAACTTAACCCATTATCTGTGTTATCTCTAGGGCTTAGAAGATGGTTCTAATGCTTCATCAAAGAGGACATGTATAACGAGGTACTGGATGTGTTGATGATGGCCGAGGTATGCTGCCTTCTTTGATCATTACTGTCCTACTGGAAGTAGCACGTGCATCTTTTGAAGAGGTATAGATTGAGGAAAAACAACATGAGGTTTGTAAATGTTCGAGAGAGGTTAAGTGGTTTGATAACTTTATGCATTTAGGAGATTGATATTCATACCATCAATGAACCTACATCTAAGAACTTTAGAATTTTTCTCAAGGTAAAATATTAATTATTTTATTTTGGATGGATTTTAAGTGTTTACTGATAACGTTTCACATATACATGTATTAAATATTATTTCAATGTCTATATTAAGGGGGGGCCCAGATTTTAGTCTCGCACTAGGCCCCATAAATCTCAAGACCGGCCCTAGGTGGGAGTGAGGCGACACTACCAACTCTCCCTCTAGGAGTAGAGATTGTTAATTGCTTTGCTTCACTTTACTTAATAGCAGCTTTACCTCAAGATATGGTTGGCCTCAAAATTACTAAAACCAACTCAGGCCTGGCGAGAATCAGAAACCTCCGAGTGAAGCCTAGTGATATGTGTTCATGTGGGATTGCTTGTTGGCTACCTTGCTGA
Organism: Elymus sibiricus; assembly: GCA_039707655.1. NCBI lineage: Eukaryota > Viridiplantae > Streptophyta > Magnoliopsida > Poales > Poaceae > Elymus > Elymus sibiricus. Next base: position 140,816,047 of record CM077674.1, on the reverse strand, counting down.
GGGAGCGATGGTGGCAGGCGGTCATCATTTCTTTTGGCTCATGCTTCTCTGCAGTATTCCTGGAACATGACAAAAAATCTCAGCAGGAAACACCAAGAAAAACACGACATTGGTGAGCACATGGGAGTGGTGTTGTTTGTTGCTTTATTATCACTTGGAGCTTAGTTTTAGTGCTTGTTGCTTGTTACTTGACCAAGAATTTAGTTTCCTGATGATATCAAATCTATCCCAGTTAATCTTATATGTTAGTTTTGCATGATATGGTTTACGAATCCAAATCGAATGTTACGTGACACTGTAATAGTGAGTGCAACTACATATTTCTTCCTCACCGGCAAATTAAGAACATATATATAGTTGCACACTGATAGGCTTATTGAGATATGCTTGCTTCCAACAAAAGTTGGCTCTATATATGTGTTGCCCTTTAATTCATTGTAGCATAACTTAAAGTAGGTAAACAAGGAAAAACATCATGCTCATGTTTTACAGACAAAATTAGGTGTTACAACAACTATGAAACATCGGCGCCAGAAAGATAGACCTACTTCGAATATCAATACAACAAGCATGTTGTTTCAACAACACAAAATAAGTCGCCTCCCAGTCCCAAGGTTATGTTGAACACACTAAAATGACCAACCATCCAAGAATAACAGTAATTTGGCTAATTGGCAGCATAAACTTAGAAGTCTAGAAAAGAAAATTTTGATAACCAGGGATCACAAATTAATTTTGAGATATCTCCTCTATATACAGGAGTTGCATTCGATTATTCTAGTTGTTAGCTGATTGTTAACTTCACATAAAACTCTGGTGATAAAACTCGGTGCGAGAACCAAAGTTTTGAACAATCTAAGGGAAAACATTCCAATCCACACCCCTCATTCTGTACCCGGAAGCATGAGAACCGATCTCGGCTTCCTTCAATCAATAAACGAACAGATGAACCAATTGAAGCGTTAACAATTGGATTTAATAAAAAAATCAATGGAAGAAGCATACACTTAGTAACATAAGTTTGTGGCTTTAATATGCTACCAGCAGTCCAGCACTAATGTATCAAGATAAGGTTGACAACAAAAAAGAACATGTTCCAGTTGAACACTGTATAACCTAAGCACATGATACCCAGAATTCCGAGCATTTCAATGAACTACAAACAAACACTTCTCAAGTGAATGTAAACCCCCAGAAAAAAATCATTAATATGGGCTTGCAAAATTTATCTGGAATCAAAATTATAACCTATGGAACTGAAGCATGAAGCTAAAAAATGAAAACAAATCAAGAAGAACTTCGCTTTAGATAAATACTTGAAATTATGTGATTTCTATGCATGCAACTGAGAATCAGTTCTTAGGGAGATTCTTATATGTGCAACTGAGATTCTATGATTTTCTTCATGGCAAAATAATACATGAGATACTCCTGAGCACACAGAAAGAGCATGAACATTACTTCTTTAAGCAGCATCCAGAAATTCTATGTGCGCCACCACAATCCATACCCAGTTCAACCAATAAGAACATTGAACACCAGGTTCTGAGTTCTGACCATATCCATATCACAAGAAATTCAACCACATCACTACGCAAAATCTAGATGGCTTGGACACCCGATACAAATCTAAGCACAGTGCACGCCCGAAACAGGAACGAAAAGAAATATCAACAAAACACACATGGTTTCACTTTGAAAGGGAATGTTTCTAAGACTTCGAATCAGCAAACAGACCAAGCAAGATTGAAATCAAATGGGCTTGTTAGTCAACAAGGGCATGAAGTATCATCAGCATTCAGCAGGAATCTGCCATTTCTTTCAGAACTTGATATCTGTCCTTATATTTCAGAACACTAGAACACTGATACTAAAGAGAAATAAACTTGTTTTCTAAGCAAAGATCATTATGAAGTTATTCTCTAAGCATATGTCATGTTCCAAGAAATCATGTACTAATACTCCAGCAGCACTAAGTTTGTAGTCTAGCACAAGTGTATTGTCATTCCACTTGGCTAAAAAGAGCATATGCATGATCAGTAGGATTTAGGATTGACCAAAATAGTTGGTCTTTAGGATTGACCAAACTACATTCCAGAATGGCCTGATCACCACCATGGTCTCCAACTGCTGGTTCCGTCTATCGGCGATCTGCTGGTATGCACCAATATTTTCACTACAGCTGGAGCTTGCTCACTGGATTGGCAAACAAGCACCAAACAAACAAGTTGTTAAAATATTTTTCACTACAAACTCAAGGAAAACTCATATGGTTAATCTAAATAGTTTTTCACACAGGTAATAGAACAGCCTTTTGTTCAGTGAGCCAACTAATCCAAATAAAAAAGTGAACATTCAAGTAAGATTGATGTATTTCATTATACAGGTTCTTGCTAATACAGGATGCAATCGCTAGCTTATACATTGATGAACAATGCATGAACAATGGTGATAATTTTGTTGAAATTTAGAGACATGACAATACTCACCTTCAGTTTCGTCCTAATGCCCAATGAATTAATGTTCAAACAGCTGCATATATTACAATCTCCATATTTGCTCTTGATCTGTTTGAACTCTTGTCCCTGTAAACGCAATAGACTAAAATAGACACTTTGCACAGGCGGAAGCATATGGAGCACATCATGACCGCTTAGAGAAAAAGATGTTACAGAGCCATAAATTAGTACACTTGGAAGCATAACTTAGCCCACAGGGACGGATAACTTAGTACACATGGAACAGAAAAGCATAACTTATTACAGTGGAGTGATTTGGTGAGTTCAGTTCATCTCATTCAGGGTCTGGGATTTCCCTAAGCAAACTACTACTCTGCTGTAACATCTTCAACATCACTGAAGGGATCCATCCATCTCTTCGATTTTCTCCAACAAGCTCATAGCTTTATGGCTCATCGGCAAATGGACCTAATTCCATTGGCACAAGACATTCATCGACATTTGAGATGTATTTGCCTTTTGACAGAAGTAATTTGACCTTTTCTCTTTTCTTCTTGACAATGGCTGCTTTAACTGGATCTAAAGGAAGACCAACGTTCCATTGGTGCACCAACCGTGCCCGACGTTGGAAAGCATTGAACCGGCGAGCCATCTCGTCATGGTCATGTTTCTTGTTATGAGCCTTGCACCAGCGCTGATAATAGGCCCATTGGGCTTCATCCGACTCAAGGTCCTTTTCCGTCGGGGTATCAACATCATCTATGACAGTTTTATAAGCGTTAGTAGTGTCAAGCAGACACATCGAATTGCATGCAATTTGGTTTGCCGCGAGCACAAAGAATTTATGAGATGGATGGATTCCTAGCCCTAACTATGAAAAAAAAGGGTGGGGTTGGTTTACCTGTCAAGAAGAGCTCGTAATCGGCGCTGGAGTTCTCCAAGGGGGGGGGAGCGGGGAGCGTAGTCGCAGGGATTCGTGCGAGTTGGGCGGGGAGCGTAGTCGCAGGGATTCGTGCGAGTTGGGCGGGGAGCGTTGATGCCTAAAGCGGCGGCCTCACGCGCTGAGCGGGAGGCTGCCGCAGGGGCGCGAGATGTGGCTGCCGCATCGGTGCGAAATGGGAGGGACTCCTCACGGCCACACGCTGAGCGGGAGGACATCGCAGCGGCGAGAGATGCGGCTGCCGCAGCATTGCGAGCGCGGGATGCGTCACGGGCCATCCGTAGGAGCTTCGATGCCATGGCGAGAGACGAGGGGTGGCTTATCTGTTGCCTGTCGGTGTTCCTCCCTTTCGGTGTTCTTGTAGATTTCAGGATCAGGGTTAAATAGCTTGTTTTTTTTGAGGGGGGTTAAATAGCTTGTAAACCCTAGCCCCAACCCCGGGGAAGTAGCCTGCTAATGGGCTGGGCTAGAATCGGGTTAAATGGCTTGGATTCTACGTGGACCTTCGATAGACCTAAATGGGCCCGCCCATCAAAAGCATTATGCTAGTGTAATTAAGTCGTTTAATTATGTTAGTGTAGCAAGCTCTTTTTTTGTTGGTTTGATTTTTTGTGAAGATGAAATCTTTCATCGACATCATGGTGAAGATTTCGTGATTCGACGACCTACACTTCTAGAAGATCATCTCCGGCCCAAGTATGTTTATCGATCAAGGCTTCTCATCTTTTTGGATGGGCGACTCAAGGTGCTTTCAAGAACCATTATTGGTAATGTTCGTGCGGGTGAAAGAGGGACAACATTGTTGTTTAGGTCTAATTACAGCCTCTTTATCAAAGTCTTTAAAGTATTTCTTCTAGCAGAGATTAATACCGCAAAGAAGGTGTTTCCAAGAGATTTTATTGTAATTCTTAGCTATAGGAGTTACTTTGTATTTTCTTGGATCTTAGATCCAAATCAGTATACCTGTAATTTTTATGAGTATGAATAAAATTACAAGTGTTTCTCAGGAAAAAAACTTTTGTCCTTTCGTTCGTTCGTAATTCCCTCTCCCCAATCGATTTTATTTCGCTCGACTGGTTTTCTCCCATCCCTACCGCAAGAAAAAAAAAGGCAGCAAGCCACTTCCCTTCCTCTCCTCGCACGAGTCGCTCCTTCCCTTGATGCCCTCACATGCGATAGGGTTCCTGCCCCTGATACCCTTGAACGTGCTAGGGTTCCTGCCCCTGATACCCTCGCACACGCTAGAGTTTCTGCCCCGGATGCACTCGCATGTGATGGGAATATTTTTTAAATTGTTGAATTTTTTTATGGTGAACATTTTTTTAAAATCATGAATAAATTTTTTTTAAAATTTTGAACATTTTTTGAATTTCAGGAGAATTTTTTGCAAATTCACCATTTTTTAAATGGGCGCGCCCTGGTGTCTTATCGGGCCCACGTGGCTCCGTCTGACCTAATTACACCTCCATAAGTACCGTCTTCCCGAGAAAAAATATAGGAGAAGAAGTTTCATCGCGTTTTATGCTACGGAGCAGCCGCCACCTCCTGTTCTTCATCGGGAGGGCTGATCTGGAGTCCGTTCGGGGCTCCGGAGTGGGGGATTCGTCGTCGTCGTCATCACCAACCCTTCTTCATCAATAATTCCATGATGCTCACCACCAGGAGTGAGTAATTCCTTCGTAGGCTTGCTGGACGGTGATGGAGATGGATGAGATTTATCATGTACGAGTCAATTTGTTAGGGTTTGATCCCTAGTATCCACTATGTTCTGAGATTGATGTTACTATGACTTTACTATGCTTAATGCTTGTCACTAGGGTCCGAGTGCCATGATTTCAGATCTGAACCTATTATGTTTTCATGAATATATATGACTTCTTGATCCTATCTGCTAGTTATATGCACTTGTTATTGTTCTGAACCGTAGACCCCAAGGTGACAATAATTGGGATACTCTCTGGGATGACTGTAATTCGAGGAGTTCATGTATTCACCATGTGTTAATGCTTTGATCTGGTTCTCTATTAAAATGAGGCCTTAATTACCCTTAGATTTCCTTATGGACCCCGCTGCCACAGGAGGGTAGGACAAAAGATGTCATGCAAGTTCTTATTATAAGCACGTTTGATTATATACGGAATACATGCCTACATTGAATTGATGAATTGGAGCTATTGTGTATCGCTCTAGGTTGTGACTGTTGTCGGTACCAAAACCGGCAGATCTCGGGTAGGGGATCCGAACTGTGGGTCTAGGAATCAATGGGTAACAGAGAACGTAGAGACGATGATTTACCCAGGTTCGGGCCCTCTCAAAGAGGTAATACCCTACGTCCTGCTAGATTGTATTGATGTGATTGTATGAAGGTTACAGAGTTGATCTACCTCGAGATCGGATGGGCTAAACCCTAGGCAGTTATGATGTGATATGATGATCCTCTACGGACTAAACCTTCTGGTTTATATAGGCACCAGAAGTTCCTAGGGTTACATATGGTCGGTTACCATCAAGGGATAAACATGCGAGTCACGCCAATTATTCCTTGGAGCAGACGCCAAGTCTTCGGAGGTTTCCTTCTGATACACGGGGTCGCCCACAATTCGGCCTTCCATCGTCGAGTAGAGAGCGGCCCACCAGTTCGGCCTACGAGAGATAGGCCGGCAGCCCGAGTACCCCCTAGTCCGGGACACCCTCAGTAGCCCCCGAACTAGTCTTCGAAGCCGAGGTAGACGCCGAACACCATCGGCTTTGTGGACCAGATCCCTTCCTTCTGTGATATCGATGACCGGCATGTATCTCCTCTGAGTCGAGTCTTTAAGTGTTGCCTGGTCGCACATGCCCCGAAATACGCTTCGGTCGCCGAGGGATATCGATAACTTAGCCCCGAAGGCCAGTCACCTCGGTATGAACAGTACCCCCATCTGACAACTTTTTACCGAAGGGTCACCATGCGCCAGGACCGCAAGTCGGTTTATGAAAAACTTGATTCGCGGTTCGAGGCGGTTTTTTCGCAGGCACGTCCCATCGACATGGAGATCGTGTCCTGTTTTCAAGGGATATGATCAATAATCCACCTCATCCCACGCGCGCATAATGGCACAGTTACATGGGGAAATGGCGAGGACCGCGGCGCAGTAAAAGGACCGTGGGTTTTACAGCCCATAAAAAGGGGAGCGATCTTCATCTCCTTTGCACGCTCTCACTCCTACCCTCGCCGCTGCCTTCTCCATCTTCGAGCTCCAGCGCCCAGATCCACCTTCCTATCCAAGAACCTCTCCGGCCGCCAGTTTTAATCCAGCAATGGCGGGCTCCGGGTCCAAAGGCAAGTGGGAGGCATCCGTCGTCACTGAGAGCGCCATCTTGGAGCTGAAGGACGCGGGCTATCTCCCCGCCAGCGTCGCCCACCGTGCCCCAAAGGCCGGCCAGGTCGTCCCCACGCCACGGCAGGGCGAGAGGGTGGTATTCCTGCCCCACTTCATTCGAGGTCTGGGCTTTCCCCTCCATCCCTTCGTCAGGGGCCTTATGTTCTTCTACGGGCTTGATTTCCACGATCTCGTGCCGAACTCCTTCCTCCACATCTCGGCCTTCATCATCATCTGCGTGGCCTTTCTTCGGATCCGGCCACACTTTGGCTTGTGACTGAAGATCTTCAATATCAAGCCGAAGATCGTCGATGGCCAGCAAGCGGACTGTGGGGGTGCAATGGTCAGCAAGCTCCCCCGAGTGGAGTGGCCAGAGGGCACCTTCATCGAGACCATCAAGGTCTGGCAGAAGGAATGGTTCTACATCACCGAGCCAAGGCGCGCGGATTGGGGGGCGATTCCGGCCTTCTGATCCGGACCCCCTACGAGGCTGGTCTCATGGACCAAGAAAGGCCTCGACTGGGGGGTGAACAAGGAGGTGGCGCAGCTACAGAGCCGGATCGCCAAGATGATAGAGTAGGGCGTTGAGCTGCCCAACGTGATCCAGATCATGCTCGGCCGCCGAATCCTCCCATGCCAGGACAGGGCCTCCCCCATGTGGGCCTACAAGCCCGAAGACCCGGCCACCATGCGCAACTTCTTCCGCACCTCCCATGCTCAGCTGTGGAGGGCGTTGTTCAAGCCGCAGAAGGACTGGCCGGCCGAGGGGGAAGACATCGGACTCGACGCCGCAAATCCCCCACGGGAGGTATGACTAATTTTGTTCTTATACCCGAACGGTTCCCTTTTGATAAGGCACTTAGCTGTTTTACTTCCCATCCGCAGAACTGGCTGAAGAAGGCCGAGCGGATCGACAGTCCGGCGCCGCTGCCAAAGGGGCCCAGGACACCCCTACTGACGGCCATGTTGGCCGTGGAGCCATACGAGGCGCCGGAGAGGAAGGAGAAGAAGAAGGACCAGAAGAGGGAGGCCTGAGAGGGCCTCCGTTCCCGAGGACCCCCGGACACTAGATCCGGGGACACCCATGCTCCCTCCGCGCGAGAGGAGGAGAAGGAGCAGGGGGAGGAGGGGGAGGAAGGTGACTCCCCCCTATCGAAGAAGAGGGCGTTGTCCGAGGATGCCGAGGAGGAGCCGCTTCGTCCCTCTCCCAAGAGAACATGCAGGGCCAAGGTGGCCCTGTCCGACAATAGTTCGGCTTCGGCCGAGGACTCCGTGGCCTCCGAAGAGGTCCCTCGGAGGATCCCCAAGGCCAAGCCACAGGCTCAAAGGTATGTGTTCTAATATCCACTTAAGCGTCTTTGGTCGAACCGTGTTTGACATTGATCACATTCTCGTTTCTAACGTCGCAGCCCGATGCGCGACCTTCCCACCGACCGGGTTTCGGAGGGGGATTCTCCACCGGCTGCGCTGGCGGAGAGCGGGACAGAATCGCGCGCCTCACCTCCCCCAAACGTCGAGGAGGCCGAGGAGGTTCTATCGAGAAGGACCCCTCCCGCGCCGCACACAGGGGGAGGGGGCGACACCATCATGGCCGAGGTAAATACCTCGGCCGCCGAAGACCAGGAGGGGAGGACCCCTCCGGCAGACGAAGAGGGGGAGCCCGGATGACCCGAGCTCTCTCCGAGGGCGGCTCCGGAGTCGTCCAGGCGTCCGGAGTCGGACACTCCGGTCTTTGAGAGGGAAGAAGCCGGAGTGCGTCCGCCACCCCCGCCCGCCCCAGAGCGGGCGTCGACTGGGTGGGCGAATGAGATGGAGGATGCTTTAACCGGCTCCTCTATCGCCGAAGAGCACCGTGCCCTTATGGGTGCGGTGTTGCAAAGTCTTCGGTCCGTGGATAACAGACTGAAGGAGGCTTTTAATGGCCTTCTCATAGGCTTCAAGGTGAGACAAGTAATGTTTTCCCTTAAAGAATTTCTTTTGTATAAATGCATAGCCTCGTACATAGTAGCCCCCGAGACTCTGACTGGCTTGATCAAAGCCGGTCAGAGGATCGAAAATCAATATCTCGAATACTAATGCGCGTAGAGTGATGCGCAGGCGTCGTCTTCGGCAGCAGCCGCCAACGCCGAGGAGTTGGCCGAGCTGAACCAGAAGCTCAAAAGCTCCGAGGACGACCTCAGCCTGGTGAACAAGAGGTTCGACGAGGCGCAAAGTAAGTTTGAACTGCGGTATTTACGATAGCCGTTGCAATTTTGTTAAGTAAGGTTTAAAGTAGCCTAAACGGAATCAGTGGATATGACTACAGCTACCGCCGCGGAGGTCGAGAACCTCAAGGCCGCGCTGAGGACGGCTCAGCTAGAAGCGGCGGAGCAGAGGTCGGCAGCCGAACAAGCAGCTGCCGAACTGACTACGGTGAAAACCGCTAGTCAGAAGCACGAAGCCAGAGTGGCGGAAGTGCAACAAGAGCTCGCGGATGCCGTCACAAAGTGTGAGGCTCTCGAGCAGAAGAATAAAGAGCAGGCCACCGAGCTAACCTCGCTGGGGTCGGTGGCCAAGGAAGCACGGACAGAGGCGCGCGGCTACCAGGAGGAACTCCGCCAAGTGAAGCTTATTGCGGATGGTAAGCCATATTTGCCGCAAAGTGTCTTTGGAGGTAACAGGTTCGCTTTGCTCACGCGGGTGTGGCGTTCCGCAGGCGCCTTTGCGGACCTCCCGAGGAGTGCGGCTGATGCGGCGAGGTTCTTCGCCGCCCAGGAGGGTCGGGCCGAACAAAGGCTGTTTTGGGCGCAATTTCAAGACGCCGAACACCCTCCCCTCCTGAACAACCAGATGGAGCTGCATCGGATGGCGGAGCCCGTGATGAAGGGCCTCTGCGTCAAGCTATGGCCTTCAGAGCCGCTGCCGAGCAGCTATTTTGGGTTGGTGCAGAGGTTGTATGACGCCGTGCCCCGAATTGATGCTTGGAAGCGCTCCGCGTGCATTGAAGGAGCTCGGATGGCCTTCGGCAAGACCATGGTGCACTGGCCGAAGATCAAGCCAGCCGAGATGGCCACCGGACCTCCACCCCCTGGGAAGGAGCATAGGCGCCCCGAGCAATATTTTCCCATCGTGATGGATGGTGCTCGGGCAATAGAGGCCCAGTGCTCGAAAGATGTAATTTATGAGTAGATTTATTTTCCTTGTAGCCAAGGAGTTGAAACTTTTGTATTATTATAATGCAAGTTCTTGGCTGTGAATATAGTGCCTGCTTATGTTAATTTTGACTCCTGTGCGGCCGTCTTTAAATTGAAAGTTACCAGTCGTCCGCTTCAGCCCCCTTGTAGATACTGCATGGGGTGTTTTCTCGTAATACTTGAACCCTTAGCCGACGTCTCGGTGCCCGAAGGCGGTTGTATGTACGGAAAACTAGGCAATCAGACTATGCGGTTTTAGTGCTTTCACTTAGCCATAGGAGCTTGACTGCGGGGGCTGGTGACTAGCCCCCAGTGTTTGTGATATTTGGACGAGCCGCGGTTGATACCATCATCACATGGTTTCTGTAATAGAGAACCCTTCGTTTAACACGGACTAACCTCCAACGATTTTTGGTTTGACACGAGTCATCGGATCGCCGACCAGTTCTCGCTTATTGGGACAGTCAGTTTTCGGCTTTCTCCACTGAGGTACTTAACCAGGCTAGCTAGAAATACAATCGCAGTAGTTCACCCTTTACCCCCTTAGCCGAACAGTGCAGAACATAAGAGGGTAAACACAGGAGCCGGGCAACCCAACTATTGACCAAAGACGCAATTCGGAACTGATTCATATAGTGCAATATCCGTGACGCCGAGCACATAAAGTAAAAATAGGTGCCGGGATAAAGTTTGAGGCAAGATTTATGTTCGAGCCCCCGGTCTATTAGCCGGTTACTAAAAAAAGGGACGTATCGCAATAGTTTACTTCAGCCTAAAAAAGCGGAAAGGAATATGCAACGCAAATGACTGCACAATTACCAGAGAAAAATTGGTCTTTATTTCCTTTGAATATGTGACGTCCAACCGTACAATCCGGATTGCCGAAGTAACTTTGATAGATACTTTTGAAGAAATAAATACATTAGAGTAAAGGTTGACACAGGGCCTTCATGAGTGGTTTGACGTCCCTACTACGCCCTGCTGCACGTCTGCGCCTTTGCTCTTTAAGAAGCTTCCGTGTGAGCGGAGCTGTCGACCGTATGTTCGGCGGAAGTAGTAATGTTCGGCAGACGAGCCCTTGGGGAAGGGCTTTGAGGAGTCGCCGTGGTATATCAGTTTGACGCTGATCAGGCCCTAGATGGTGCCTGTTGTCGATGTTGATTCGAAGACATTTGTTGGCCATTGCTCAGTTGAACCGAGCTCTCGGCCTTTGTTTCATGTGCCCCCATAACTGCCCATGGAATTTTGAGCATGAAATTGTGCACTCGAGGTACGTATTTCGTGACTAGGTGGGTCGTGCTGTGGGGCGCGTACCCCTATTCGGGGTGAGCATGGGAGTGCTCCGGGACCAAGGCTGCAGCTCGGGAGCGCTTGCGTGCGTCCAGTGTCTTGGCAGTAGACTGGGCTTGCGACGCCTCTTCGGCGGCTTGGACTTCGGCGGCTAGAGCCGCCGTGTGTTCCTCTATTCGGAGCGAGCGCTCGGTATTAGCGTTGATGGTAATAACGCCCTTTGGTCCTGGCATCTTGAGCTTCAGGTATGCATAGTGCGGGACGGCGTTGAAGCGGGCGAACGCAGTCCGGCCGAGGAGTGCGTGGTAACCGATGCGGAAGGGGACAATATCGAAGATCAAGTCCTCGCTGCGGAAGTTATCGGGCGAGCCGAAGACAACTTCCAATGTCACGGATCCCGAGCAGCGTGCCTCGACACCTGGGATTAGACCTTTAAAGGTGGTGTTGCTGGGTTTGATCCTTGATGGGTCGATCCCCATTTTCCTCACTGTATCTGAGTAAATCAGGTTGAGGTTGCTGCCTCCGTCCATAAGGACTCTGGTGAGGTGAAATCCGTCCACGATGGGGTCGAGCACCAGAGCCGCCATTCCTCCATGGTGTATATTGGTCTGATGGTCTCGACGGTCGAAAGTGATCGGGCAAGCCGACCACGGGTTGAATTTCGGGGCTACCGTCTCTAAGGCGTAGACATTCCGAAGTGCGCGTTTCCGCTCCTTCTTCGGTATATGCGTGACGTAGATCATGTTCACGGTTTTGACCTCTGGAGAGAACTGCTTTTGGCCTCCGTTGTTTAGCTCGCGAGGTTTGTCGTCATCCTCGCTGCGGGGGCCCTTGCCCTGTTGTTCGGCTGTGACCTTGCCGGCCTGTTTGATTACCCAACAGTTACGGTTGGTGTGGTTAGCGGGCTTGTCGGGGGTGCCGTGAATCTGGCAGGGCCTATCCAATATTCTATCCAGCGCAGACGGGCCGTCCCGGTTCCCTTTAGAGGGTTTTTTCCGCGGTCCCGATTTCGAACCGCTGAATCCGGCGTTTACTGCTGCGTCATCGGCTTCACCGCCGTTGTTTGAGTGCCGGCGCTTATTGTTCCTATTGCGCCGGGGTTTCTTGTTCCCGTCCCGGGCCTCTGAAGTGCCGGGGTCTTCGGGGTGGTTGCTTCGACGAGCTAACCAACTATCCTCACCCGCGCAAAAGTGGGTCATTAGGGAGGTAAGGGCTGACATTGTTCTCGGCTTGTGCTGGCCGAGCTGGCGGGCAAGCCACTCGTCCCTAATACTGTGTTTGAATGCCGCAATCGCTTCAGCATCCGGACAGTCGACGATCTGGTTCTTCTTGGTCAAGAACCGGTTCCAGAACTGCCGGGCTGACTCCCTGGGCTGCTGAATGACATGGCTCGGGTCATCGGCGTCCGGTGGCCGAACATAGGTGCCTTGAAAGTTAGCTCGGAATTCATCCTCGAGCTCTTCCCAGCTCCCGATGGAGTTTTCGGGAAGGCTGTTCAGCCAATGCCTTGCTGGTCCCTTGAGTTTCAACGGTAAGTACTTAATAGTGTGGAGATCATCTCCTCGGGCCATATGAATGTGGAGGAGAAAATCCTTAATCCACACGGCTGGGTCAGTTGTCCCATCGTAGGATTCTATATTGACCGGTTTGAACCCCTCGAGAAACTGATGCGGCATCACCTCATTAGTGAAACACATTGGGTGTGCGGCGCCCCTGGGCCGAGCCACATCGCGCCGGAGATTGGTTATCATCCGGGCACGATGCTACTCCCGAGCTCTGTTGTTCCTATCGCGCCAGGCTTGGTATCCGTCCCGTCCGGCGGGTGCGTATCCTGTGGATCCATAGATGGATCTCAACTGGATCCCTCTGGCGTTCAGGTCGCGGCGCAGATCGTATTGGTTGTCCGGTTGAACCGGGTCTTTGCCTGCTCTGCGAGCAGGTGCGGGTGGGTATTCGGCTTCCCCGGCCGCCCTATCCCATCCTCGAGGGGGCGCGGGTGGGAGTTCGGTTTCCGCGGCCGGCCTATCCCGTCCTCGAGGGGGGCGGTCGGGCTGGTTTGCGTAAGTTCGTCTGGGAGGCATGGGCTCAAGGGCCTCATCCTCAAATTCTGGGAGTAGGCGCCACCGTGGGTAAGTCTTGTATTGACCCTGACGTTGATCGTCAAGGCCTTCTTCGGCAGCTAAAACCATCGTCCCTCTGTCGTTGAGCGTGTCCTGTTCGGCTTTTAGCTGTTGTTGTTTTCTCTTCAAGCTTCGGGCAGTGGCGATGAGCTGCCGCTTGAATTTCTCTTGCTCCAGGGGATCCTTTAGGACGATAAAGTCTTCGGGTCCGAGGCTAGCTTCCTCTTCGGACGGAGGGAGGTAATTGCTGTCCTAGGAATCCTCGAGGTCCTCGGGGTCACCCTGGTCCTCGTGCCCTTCAAGGGCGTCAGGGCGCTGCTCGGGTGTGTTGTTGCCGAGCTCCCCCAATTTGTCCAGAGTCTCGTTATCTCTGGTGCCGTTCGTGTCTGTGTGATTTTCCTTGCCCTTTCCTCGCCCTCTGGCTCGCCGTCGTCGGCGTCTGGGCGGTTCTTCGGCGGGATCGTCGCCGTCCTTTTTGGTCGTGTCGCCCTCCTTCATGGGGGTGTCGACCATGTAAACGTCATAGGTGGAGGTGGTGGTCCACTTTCCGATGTTGGAAGTGGCAAGGGAGGGAGCCGTATAGGGCGGGACGTCGATATCCTCGTCCATGTCATCAGCCTCCTCAGAGGCGTAGTCCAGCATGTCGGTTAAATCTTCGACAGTGGCTACCAAGTGGGTGGTGGGTGAGACGCAAAATTCCCCGCAGCTGGCCTCCTGTCCGACCTGCTCCTGGTCCGAGGACGGGCCATCCGCGATATTCATCCTCTGGATCCGATCTATCATCTCACTTAAAAGCGAGAGGTCAACCGGGTTCACGTTCGGGCATCTGTCGGAGTTGAGCTCCGGCGCGCCAATACTGTGAATGTGTTTGGCCAAGGGTGACCCTTGGTTTTCTGGCGCTGGGGTTGGATCTGAACTCAAGGCCAGATCCGAACTGAGGCGCGGCCCGGGGATAGGGACGGGGAGGGAATCCGAGGTCAAGGCCTCGGGATTGGTGGGCTCCTCGGGTAAAGCCGAGAACCCAGTAAAGACCAGATCGCCTCGAGCATCGGCGACGTACTCAAGGCCGCCGAACCTGATTTCCTGCTCAGGGGCGAAGCTACCGACCTGGTCAAGGTGACCGGTCGGATCGGCGTGCAGCACAATGCTGCCGAATGGGAAGAGCTGTCCGGGGACGAAGATGTCCCCGCTGCTGATTCCATCGCTGATGAGAAGGCGAGCCATTGATCCTTGGTGACCCACGGCGGAACTCTCAATGAAAGCACCAATGTCGGTACCAAAACCGGCAGATCTCGGGTAGGGGATCCGAACTGTGGGTCTAGGAATCAATGGGTAACAGAGAACGTAGAGACGATGATTTACCCAGGTTCGGACCCTCTCGAAGAGGTAATACCCTACGTCCTGCTAGATTGCCTTGATGTGATTGTATGACGGTTACAGAGTTGATCTACCTTGAGATCGGATGGGCTAAACCCTAGGCAGTTATGATGTGATATGATGATCCTCTACGGACTAAACCTTCTGGTTTATATAGGCACCAGAAGGTCCTAGGGTTACATATGGTCGGTTACCATCAGGGGATAAACATGTCGGTCACGCCAATTATTCCTTGGAGGAGACGCCAAGTCTTCGGAGGTTTCCTTCTGATACACGGGGTCGCCCACAATCCGGCCTTCCATCGTCGAGTAGAGAGCGGCCCACCAGTCCGGCCTACGAGAGATAGGTCGGCAGCCCGAGTACCCCCTAGTCCGGGACACCCTCAACTGTTACATGATGAATGTCATCCATACAAATATCCATCATTGATCCAGTGCCTACGCTTTGCTCATATTGTCTTTGCTAAGTTACTATTATTGCTGCTACTGTTCCAATTACTACAAAACTACTACTGTCACTGTTACTGTTACTATTGCTACTGTTACCACCACTATCAAAACTATCATACTACTGTGCTACTGATACTTTGCTGCAGAGAAATAACTTCTCAGGTGTGGTTGAACTGACAACTCAACTGCTAAGGCTTATAAATATTCGTTGGCTCCCCTTGTGTCGAATCAATAAATTTGGGTGAAATACTACCCTCAAAGACTGTTGCGATCCCCTATACTTGTGGGTCATCAGGACTATTTTCTGGCTCCGTTGTCGGGGAGCATAGCTCTATTTATTAAGTTCACTTGGGAGTTAAATATCTGCTTATCACTATGAAGAATCTGAAAGACTCTAAGACCAAGATTATGCCCTCTAGGACGAGGGGAGGTAAGGAACTGCCAACTAGCTCTGCACTTGGTTCACCTTCTATTTTGAGTCGACTTGCGACACCACCACCTGCTATTCAATTTGATATGTCGTAAGTAATAGACACTGCTTCTGCTATTGATGATACTCATAGTGATGCTAACACTTTGCTTGATGAAACTGTGCCACTGGGTGAATTTCTTGATGCTCAAATTGCTAAAGTTAAAGAATTTGAAAATGATGAAATTGATGAATCACCTGCTACACCTAGCACTCCTACTAGAACTAAAATGCTTAATATACCTGAGGGTTATGTTATGGATGGGGAGATTGCTAAGGAATTTCTTGCTTGTAAGGATAGGGATGATCTTAGGAAATTACTAAGTAAGCTAAAAGAAAAAGCTATGAATGAAATGATGAAATATGATCCTAAGTTCGCAACTTCTCCTATCTTTGTTACCGATAAGGATTATGAATTCTCTGTTGATCCTGAATTGATAACTTTGGTAGAATCTGGTCATTTTCATGGTTATGAATCTGAAACTGTTGTGGCACATCTTACTAAACTAAATGATATTGCCACCCTATTTGCTCAAGAGGAAAAGATTTGCTACTACTATATTCTTAAGTTGTTTCCTTTCTCGTTAAAGGGTGATGCTAAAGAATGGTTTAATACTCTTGCTCCTCCTGGTTGTGTGCGTAGTCCCCAGGATATGATATACTACTTCACTGAGAAATATTTTCCTGCTCATAAGAAACAAGCTTCCTTACAGGAAATATATAACTTTGTGCAACTTGAGGAAGAGCATCTCCCTCAAGCTTGGGGGAGGCTTCTCCAACTATTAAATGCTTTGCCTGATTATCCTCTCAAGAAAAATGAAATACTTAATATCTTTTATAATGGACTAACCGATGCTTCTAGGGACTACCTAGATAGTTGTGCTGGTTGTGTTTTTAGGGAACGAACTATTGAACAGGCTCAGGTTTTATTGAATAACTTATTGAGAAATGCCGATGATTGGACACTTCCTGAACCACCACCCAATCCAACTCCGAAGAAAAGGGGTATTCTATTCCTCAGCCCAGAAGATATGCAGGAGGCCAAGAAATCTATGAAAGAGAAAGGTATTAAATCTGAAGATATTAAGAACCTACCACCTCTTGAAGAAATACATGGAATCGATATCCCGACACAGGTAGTAGAGGTAAATTCTCTTTATAGGTTTGATGAGGGTGCTATTCCTTATAATAAATCTCCTAGTCAGTGTTTGGATGAATTTGATAATTTCATTATTAAGCAAGAAAACTTTAATAGGCACATAAGTGATCAATTGAAACGTAATGCTATTATGATTGAATGTTTGAGTGATATGATGTTTAGGATTGCTAATGATGTTAAAGGCTTATGTAAACACTCATCTATGGTTCACACTCAGCTAGAACAAGTTTCTAAATCAAAAAATGATTTGCTTAATGAAATAAACAATAAAATCAATGACCGTGTTGTTTGAGTAATGACTAGAGGTAGAGGTGGTAGAATGACTCGGGAACCTTTGTATCCTGAGGGTCATCCTAAAAGAATTGAACAAGATTCTCAGAGAATTAATGATGATGCACCTAGTTCACCTAGGAAGAAGAAAAAGAAAAAGAATAAAGAGAAATCCGTTTTGGCTCCCGAGTGCAAATACTCCCGAAATCTGGACCGCCAGACTCCCTTGTGATGCACGCACCCGCATGTATATGTCTCGTATTTGCACTAGGCACCACATTTTCAACGGTAACCTGGCCCACACCCCTGATTGCATTAATGTCCTATATGCCCGTTACGCTCGACCTGGGACAGACGACCGTCCGTGGACACTTACCTGTACATGTACCAGCATGATTTTGGACTAGTCAACCAGCATCGATTCTTCACGTTCACACACAGCTTTCATTTGCACACAAAAAACTACTCACTAAAGCGACACGTTATTTCCCCAATCCAGCATACAACAAACCGTTGTGGGCTCGTGGCCACCCATAACCACTTATTACCAGTGCTCTAATAACCGGCATCTAGTTTATGAACTGCATTACAGTACACCTCCCTTTTGAAGTCTCACAGGTGACTACGCTTTGGCTTGCAAGATGACACTTCATCTTCATCCTCGGATCCATCGTCACATAGACATGCGGCACCAGATTCTCTCCAAATTCTTCGTACTCTTCCAGGATACCAGCAGGCGATCCGTCTGCGTCCGGTGTAGCGTCAGGATCATGTTTCGCCACCACTTCCTGCAGCTCAACACAGGTCACCTGCTCATGTCTCTCTGCCTACAATCAGCAAGTAGGCGTGATACTCCGAGTTCTTCAGTACACTCCCAAACAATTAACCTTATCAAACAACATACAATTTTTTTTACCTTCATCTCCTCCAAACCGACAACATTGCCTCGTTTGTCGTCCTCCACCCTGTCTACCCGATCCTGCAAAATACTCACTCTGATTTAGGTGCCGCGCCTCACAGAGATGAACTGGCATGTGTAATTGTTTGGTCCAACATCGCACGTGTTCATCATTGTGTACTGCCCTTTGGATCCCCAGGTGGTTCTCCTGCATATCATTAGCACGAAGCGCACTCATGCCCTCTGATTCCTTGCCTAACCTCGCCATCACTAACTTCATGCACCTGCAACATGCATGCTCACAAATTCAGTGACCACTGTACTCTTTTTAGAAAGGGAAGAGAGAAGCAATTTGCATGCGACCGGCACTAACCTCTTTCGCTGATCTCTGCGTTTGTAGTCCAGCCTTCATCGATGTCAGATCTCCTGTAAATTCAGTAAAAATGTCAATGCCTGAATCCTACGCAAAGGATACCCAGAATTCAAAAGACGCTTCACCATTACCCTATCCAACTCGGTAAAATAATTTCCACCCCAATTCCATCAATGACAATATAGCAATCAAAATAATGCTCCTCGCGAACCGCTTTTGCAGGTGTGCTAGAACCTAAGTGCGTCATAAACATTGTTATCAAATTATAATCAGTGATTAATTTTATACCTTGATTTCAGAACTGGACACTTCATTGACGAAGAGACTAATTTCTACATCAATCCTAAAAAATGTTCTAATGTTTCTTGGGGTATGCATTTCGTCTTCTCGGCGTTAAGCCTACTCTTCCCATATCTGATGCCGAAACCATGATCCCATGAATACAGATTATAAAAATCATAGGCCTCTCCAAGCGAGTCGAACGACAGCCCCAGACAGGCTCAACCACATGCTCACCCAACTTATCTGCATACCCCGGATAGTTTGTACCAGCGCGTTGATCCTCCCTGGACATGGCGTCCTATGTGGCGGCTGCTTCCCGACTCTAACCCTGCGTGCAAGTAGAAGAAATGCATCTTACTCCCATGCAAACCTCGTGTGTCAATGAACAGCAAAGCCACAAGTACACAAAACAAAACAACACTTATTAACCCAGCTCAGTTTAGTCCTACACCTTCATGTAGTACTATCTGAATCTCAAAAATACACCCACTGTATATCTTAATATATTTTCCCCAAGATCTAGCATTTTTAATTCTGTCAAACAATCCATCACATGCCACCAGTTCATCTTTTCACAGCATACTCCCCAAACAAGTTCTACTGCTCCCCCAGTTTTGCTATTCATAGAATTTACTACCCAGTTAGCACACTGAACCTACCCCTGCACCAATTTCTTTAGTTATATCAAAGTCTACAGATGATTACCTTTTTGTCCATCCTGGAGCTTGCTGATCCATTTTCCCCATGATGTGCGTGGAGGCTGCTGAGGCTGCATCATCACTATCCACGCGCTTGTGAATGATAGCTAACTGGTCTCCATGGACTGGATTCAACAGCTTCCTACTCCATGGCATCTGCGATGTCGCCTTTGCTCTCGCTGAACATGGACATGGCGCCGACCCCCGCTGCCACACTCATCTGCTCTTCGTAGGGGACAGCACTCCCAATCTGCCCGGACAAGCTGTGCGCCAAATCTTGCAGCTCAGGTCCACCGTCGCCACCACTCCCCCAAGCGATCCACCCGTTGACTCGCCATTTGCACCGTCGGCTTGCTCCAGCAAGCCGATGTGAGCTACTGCACTCGACGCCTCTTCTGGGAAGATGGGGAATCTGCATCAAATGTGTCCACTCCAAGTCAACAAGCATCAGAGAAAGAAAACGGCTGCCGCAAAAATGTTACCTATCAACTGGATCGATGGGGAAATCCATCGCCATGGCTAGCACTCCAGATCACCGCACCGTGATACGTCCCAAATGTATCTACTTTTCCAAACACTTTTGCTCTTGTTTTGGACTCTAATTTGCACGATTTGAATGAAACTAACCCGGCCTGATGTTGTTTTCAGCAGAATTGCCATGGTGTTATTTTTGTGCAGAAATAAAAGTTCTCGGATTGGGCTGAAAATTTACGGAGATTATTTTCAGAATATATGAAAATTATTGGCAAAAATACCCACTGGAGGGGGGGCACCCAGGAGCCACAAGCTCGTGGGGCGCGCCTACCCCCCAGGGCGCGCCCTGCGAGCTCGTGGGCCCCACCGACCTTCGTTAGCCCTAACTCCAACTCCATAAGTACCGTCTCACGGAGAGAAAAAAATCAGAGAGAAGGAATCATCGTGTTTTACGATACAGAGCCGCCGCCACCTCCTGTTCTTCATCGGGAGGGCTGATCTGGAGTCCGTTCGGGGCTCCGGAGAGGGGGAATCGACGCCGTCGTCATCATCAACCATCCTCATCGACAATTCCATGATGCTCACCACTGGGAGTGAGTAATTCCTTCGTAGGCTTGCTGGACGGTGATGGAGTTGGATGAGATTTATCATGTAATCGAGTCAATTTGTTAGGGCTTGATCCCTAGTATCCACTATGTTCTGAGATTGATGTTGCTATGACTTTGCTATGCTTAATGCTTGTCACTAGGGCCCGAGTGCCATGATTTCAGATTTGAACCTATTATGTTTTCATGAATATAAGTGTGTTTTGGATCCTATCTTGCAAGTTGTATGCACCTACTACGTGTTATGATCCGCAAACCCCAAAGTGACAAAAGTTGGGATTCACTCCGGTGATGACCGTAGTGGGAGGAGTTCACGTATTCACTATGTGCTAATGCTTTGTTCCGGTTCTCTATTAAACGGAGGCCTTAATATCCGTTAGTTTCCTTATGGACCCCGCTGCCACGGGAGGGTAGGATAAAAGATGTCATGCAAGTTCTTAGTATAAGCACGTATGACTATATACGGAATACATGCCTACATTGAATTGATGAATTGGAGCTATTGTGTATCGCTCTAGGTTGTGACAGTTACATGATGAATGTCATCCACACAAAAACCCATCGCTGATCCAATGCCTACGCTTTGCTCATATTGATCTTTGCTAAGTTACTACTGTTTTTGCTATTGTTACAATCACTACAAAACTACTACTGTTCCTGTTCCTGTTACTGTTGCTACTATTACTGCTACTATCAAAATTATCAAACTACTATGCAACTAAACACTTTGCTGCAGAGGTATTACTTTCCAGGTGTGGTTGAATTGACAACTCAACTGCTAAGGCTCATAAATATTCTTTGGCTCCCCTTGTGTCGAATCAATAAATTGGGTGAAATACTACCCTCGAAGACTGTCGCGATCCCCTATACTTGTGGGTTATCAAGACCTTTTTCTGGCACCGTTGCCATGGATCATTGCTTTATTTATTGAGTTCACTTTGGATTTATACATCTGCTTATCACTATGAAGAATATGAAGAATTTCAAGGACGCTAAAACCAAGATCGTACCCTCTAAGACGAGGGGAGGTAAGGAACTATCATCTAGCTCTGCACTTGATTCACCTTCTGTTTTAAGTTGACTTGCGACACCACTACCTGCTATTCAATCTGATATGTCGCAAGTAATTGATGATGCTACTTCTGCTATGAATGACACTCATGATGATGCTACTACTTTGCCTGATAAAACTGTGCCACTTGGTGATTTTCTCGATGCTCAAATTGCTAAAGCCAAACAAACTGAAATTACTGAAACTACTGAATCACCTATTACACCTAGCTCTCCCAGAACTAATATGCTTGGTGTGCCGGAGGGTTATGTTTTGGATGGCGATATTGCTAGAGAATTTCTTGCTTGTAATGATAGGGAAGATCTTAAGAAATTATTAAGTAAGCTGAAAGAAAAGGCTATGATTGAAAGAATGAAATATGATCCTGCATTTGCTACTTCTCCTATCTTTGTTACTGATAAGGATTATGAATTCTCCGTTGATCCTGAACTTATTACTCTGGTAGAATCTGATCCTTTTCATGGTAATGAATCTGAAACTGTTGTGGCACATCTTACTAAACTGAATGATATAGCCACTCTATTTGCTCATGAGGACAAAATCCACTACTATTATATCCTTAAGTTGTTTCCTTTATCATTAAAGGGTGATGCTAAAGAATGGTTTAATACTCTTGCTCCTGGTTGTGTGTGTAGTCCCCAGGATATGATATATTACTTCTCTGAAAAATATTTTCCTGCTCACAAGAAACAAGCTGCCTTACAGGAAATTTATAACTTTGTGCAATCTGAAGAAGAGAATCTCCCCCTAGCTTGGGGGAGGCTTCTCCAATTATTGAAGGTTTTGCCTGATCATCCTCTTAAGAAAAATGAAATACTTGATATCTTTTATAATGGACTAACCGATACATCTAGGGACTACCTAGATAGTTGTGCTGGTTGCGTTTTCAGGGAACGAACTGTTGAACAAGCACAAGAATTATTAAATAATATACTGAGAAATGCCAATGATTGGACACTTCCTGAACCACCACCTAAACCAACTCCAAAGAAGAGAGGTATTCTATTCCTCAGTCCTGAAGATATGCAAGAAGCAAAGAAATCTATGAAGGAGAAAGGTATTAAATCTGAAGATGTTAAGAATCTACCACCTATTGAAGAAATACATGGACTCGATATCCCGGCACAGGTAGTAGAGGTCAATTCTCTCCGCAGATTTGATGTGGGTGATATTCCATATAATTAATCTCCTAGTCAGTGTTTGGATGAATTTGATAACTATATTGTGAAGCAAGAAAACTTTAACAACTATGTGAGAAATCAACTGAAACGTAACGCTACTGCAATTGAACGCTTAAGTGATTTGATGTTTAGAATTGCTAATGATGTTAAAGGCTTGTGTAAACATTCCTCTATGGTTCATACTCAGTTAGAACAAGTCTCTAAGTCACAAATTGATTTACTTAATGAAATGAATAATAAAATGAATGATCGTGCTGTTAGAGTGGTTACTAGAGGAGGTGGAATGATTCAGGATCCTCTTTACCCTGAAGGTCATCCTAAAAGAATTGAGCAAGATTCTCAAAGAATTAATAATGATGCACCTATTTCACCTAGAAAGAAGAAAAAGAAAAAGAATAAGGATAGAACTTTGCATGACCCCGGTGATCTTGTCATAGAGAAACCCCCTGAGAATCCTAATGATGTTTCTATTTCTGATGATGAGACACAATCTGGTAATGAACATTTACCTAGTGAAAATGATAATGATGTTCATGTTGATGCTCAACTAGATAATGATAAAGAACCTGATAATGAGGTAGAAATAGAACCTGCAATTGAGGTTGATAACCCACCTCCTAAAAATAAAAGATATGATAAAAGGGATTTTGTTGCTAGAAAACATGGTAAAGAAAGAGAACCATGGGTTCAAAAACCTATGCCATTCCCTAGTAAGATTCCAAAAAATAAGGATGAGAAAAATTTTGATCGCTTTGTTGAAATGCTTAGACCTTTATATTTGAGAACTCGATTCACTGATATTATTAAAATGCTTCCCTATGCAAAATACATGAAGGATATTGTCACAAATAAAAGGAAAATACCAGAGGCTGAGATCTCCACTATGCTTGCGAATTATTCATTTAAAGGAAAAGTGCCACAGAAATTAGGAGATCCAGGGATACCAACTATACCATGCGCCATTAAAAATAATTATGTCAGAACTGCTTTGTGTGATTTAGGAGCCGGTGTTAGTGTTATGCCTTTCTCTTTATATAGAAGACTTGATTTGAGCAAGCTGACACCCACTGAAATTTCTTTGCAAATGGCCGATAAATCAACTGCTATACCTATCGGTATTTGTGAGGATGTTCTCGTTGTTGTTGCTAATGTTACTATCTTAACAGACTTTGTTATTCTTGATATGCCCGAGGACGACAATATGTCGATTATCCTTGGTAGACCCTTTTTGAATACTGCAGGGGCTGTTATTGATTGCAACAAAAGCAAGGTTACTTTTCATGTCAATGGTAATGAGCATACGGTATATTTTCCAAAGAAACAATACCAAATGAATTGTGACAACTCCATTGAAAGAATTATGACAATCAATATTGGAGGCTTTGAATTTCCTCTTCCGACAGTTAAAAAGAAATATCAAACTCTTATTGTTGGGGAGATTCACATTCCCGTTGAGGTAACATAGTGTTATACGAAAGTTCTTCGGTTTCATGTTACTCGGAAATGGTTTGTTAATAAGACTTGATCAACCTTATTAATGGATTCTTTTTGAGGGACATGAAGTTGATGAATTTAGTAAGCACAACCTGCTGTACTCATAATTTACTCTCTGTCATTTATAGTTCAATAAAGTAGAATTTCTTGATTATCCTGATTTCTGAATTATCCATGCAATAAAAAAATGTGTGTCCCAAAAATAAAAGTTCTTGGAATGACCTGAAAATTTAGTATGATTTTTATGCATTATTTAAGAATTTTTTGAACTGAACACACCCCAGGGGGGTGCACCTGTGAGCCACGAGCTCACAGGGCGCGCCTACCCCCCTGGGCGCGCCTAGCAAGCTCGTGGGACCCACAGGGCCCCACTCACTTATTGCACCAGTCCACATCCTTCTCCTACCTCCAGAAAAAATCACCATTGCCTCCTAGCTCGTGTTCTTCCTCTGTTTCATGCAAATTTCGATCTCTTTGCTCGGAGCTCCGTTTCCGAAACTATTTTGAGGAATTACTCCTTGGTAAGTGACACCTCCATTGGTCCAATTAGTTTTTGTTCTAGTTGTTTATTCTTTGCACATTTTGCTACTGTTGGTGACCATGTTTTTGAGCTTGCATGTTGAATTTATTTGGTTCTAAGTAGTTTTGATGCATGATATAGCCTCTAGATACTTGTAGGAGTGGTTACTATCAGTTTTGTTGAGATTTGTTCACTTTTATTTTGGGGACTAAAAACTTCAGAAATTTTCAGAGAATGTTTAGGAAAATGTTCCATGGAGGTTCTTCAAACAAGAGCTCTGCGAGGTCAGCCATACGAGAACCGGACACCGAACCACCTCGGTCGGCACTCGTGAGAGCGTGTGAATGGCCATCCGACCACTTCATGATCAGAGCAGGCATTAAGGAAGAATTCGATATGTATGTACAGAATGCTAAGCTAACGGACTTCTTGTCAGATAAGTGCCCACAGTATCATGATCTCACTAATTCCTTTGTGCGGAAATTTGAATATGTGACCTACCAGCATGATGTTATATTCGATTTATATGATAAATCCTTTCGCATGTCTGTTGAGGAATTTTGAACTGCTTGTAGAATTCCCTTTTGGATTTATAATGAACCTCGAAAAGCTGATTGCAATGAATTTCTCTTGAGTATTACCCGAGGTGAAACTAGGGGCATAACACAAGCTAGAATTGGAAGCATTCACTTTCCCGCTATTCATTATTTTGCTCTGTTCATAGGCAGATGCATAAATGGCAAACATGACCTCAGTACCCTGTGTGCCCCTGATTTAAGCATCCTTAAAAGCGCGGTATTGAGGGATAGAAAATTTAATATGGGAGCCATCGTCGCACGTCGTTTACATAATAACTCTCTTGATGGCGATCTTTTTGGTGGGATCTATGCCACTCTTTTGGCTGCCCATCTTAACATACCTATTAGGGGAAATGATCCCTTGTTGCCACCCAGTTACCTTGATTATAATGCCATGGAGCGTCATCAGTTTCTCGAAAGAGGAGAAATACCATTCCGGTATAGGCTAATCTTTAATAAAACTCATCCCTATTATATTACCTTGCCTGCGCCTGCCTTCTTTAACTTTCAGGAAATACGAAGTTACTTTATACTTGAGGTGGAAGCTGAGGCATACAAGAGGGCAGAAGAGACTGCCCGCCTTAATGAGACAACCCGCCAAGCTGTGACCGCTGCACTTCAGTATCAACAAAACTACCCCCATGATTTTTATCCAGGCCAACCATGGGAATAGACCAAGTAAGGCCAGAAGCCTAAGCTTGGGGGAGTACGTATTTCTCACCGACATTATATTCATGTATCACACATTCATTTCAGTTGTCGGTGTTCATCCTCTTTCATTGTATATCCATGTTAGCTTTTATATTCGCTTTCTTTTGCATGTTTGAAAAACTTTTGAAAAAAAAAATTAGTTCTAGCTTCTTTTCGGTTTTTGTTTCTGGTTTAGTTAGTTCGTAGTATTAGAAGAAAACCCAAAAAGATTTCTCGTTTCCTCTTTTGTGTTGTTGGGAGTTTTTCGCTGTAAATAGTTTTTCTTGCTTTTCGTTTTCTTCCTTCGTTTGCTTTCTTCAGAAAAACCAAAAACTCTAAAAGTATTTCAGTGTGTTTCTCTGAATTTCTTTTCTTTTCTTGAGTTTTCATAAGGAGAAGACAATGCTAGAATTGTTGAGAGGCTCTCATATGCCTTGTTGTTGATCTAAAGAAGAGCCAATATTATCTTGTCTTCTCCTTTGAATAAATGTTTGCAGATTTCAGCTCAGTCCACGACACACTTGCACTATTATTATTATCACATCATTCGATCGTGCAAGTGAAAGGCAATAATGACGATATTTTGATGAAGTGATTGTGGCAAGGAAAAGCTAGTATGAACTCTTCTTGTTTTTTCGTTTTTGTAAACATGTTTAGCTCGGTATCCATGGTTCAACATATTATGAGTAAACATGTTTGTGATGACAATTAGAGATCATAGTTGCTCATGCCATGCTTAAGTAGCTAGGAGTGAATAATGATTTATCTTGAGTGCCAACATGCATTAAAATGGTTATGATGTAATATGTTACTATGGTATCCTCCTCTGAATAATTCAAGTGGCTTGACTTGGCACATGTTCACACATGTAATTGATTCAAAACCAACACAGCCTTCATGATATTTATGTTCAGGGTGTTTATATCCTACTCATGCTCATGTTCAATGTTAATTATTTACAATGCATGATTATGACCGTTGTCGCTCTCTAGCTGGTCGCTTCTCAATCTATTTGCTAGCCTTTGCCTGTACTAAGCAGGAATACTGCTTGTGCATCCAAAAAACTTAAAACCCAAAGTATGCCAATGAGTCCACCATACCTACCTATATACGGTATTACCCTGTTGTTCCAAGTAAATTTGCATGTGCCACCTCTAATCATTCAAATAAACGTCTGTTTTGTGTGCCCGTACCGCTCATGGAGCGACGGGGCGGTCAATATCTTCCATATTAAGCGGGTTATTCTCATGATGAGTGTTTATTCACTTTGTCATTGCACGAGAGAGGCTGGTAATTGGGATACCCAGTCCTATTATCAAAAACAAATAAAATAATAATAAAACAAACTCCCCTGGAAAGTTGATTGTTTGGAGGGCACCCGTGAATTTGGCTAGCCATGGCTTGTGTCTGTATGGTGGTGGGGAGTAAACTTTACTTTTCTGCATGGGAACCGTCAATAATGTGTTTAGCATGGAAGATGTTGAAAACCTTTGTCGTAATGTTGACAGGAAAGGCACACCACTCATAGTGTATTCATCTCTATTTTAGCTCTGAGCTCTGGCACCTCTGCAAATCCATGCTTCCCTCTGCGAAGGGCCTATCTATTTACTTTATTATTGAGTCATCACCTTCTCATTCAAGCACCAACTTTGAGAGCACTATTGTCATTCTTAGTTTAACATGCATTGAGTTTAGTTAATGTTGGATGTGAGCATGACTAGATCTCTTCTACCCTGAATTACAATGTTTAGTCGCTGCTCGAACTTCAGAGGTGCTCTGCATTTATGTTTTGCGGTCTCAGAAAGGGCTAGCGAGATACCATGTTATCATATTATATCTGGATTGTTTTGATAAAACTGTTGGCATCTGAGATATCTTATTATTGCTCGCTAGTTGATTATGCCATTGTCATGAGTAAATGTGAGACCTAGTTGTTATCATTCATATTGTTAGTTCCTGATCTTTGCTGAAACTTGAATATTAGCTATGCATATATACAGCCACAGAACAAAAGAGTTTGTAAAAGTTTTTCTTTATCACTTTCAGTTTGTCAACTGAATTGCTTGAGGACAAGCAATGAGTTAAGCTTGGGGGAGTTGATACGTCCCAAACGTATCTACTTTTCCAAACACTTTTGCTCTTGTTTTGGACTCGAATTTGCATGATTTGAATGGAACTAACCCGGACTGACGCTGTTTTCAGCAGAATTGCCATGGTGTTATTTTTGTGCAGAAATAAAAGTTCTCGGATTGGGCTGAAAATTTACGGAGATTATTTTCAGAATATATGAAAATTATTGGTGAAAAGACCCACTAGAGGGGGGCCACCCAGGAGCCACGAGCTCGTGGGGTGTGCCTACCCCCCAGGGCGCGCCCTGCGAGCTCATGGGCCCCACCGACCTTCGTTAGCCCTAACTCCAACTCCATAAGTACCGTCTCATGGAGAGAAAAAAAATCAGAGAGAAGGAATCATCGCGTTTTACGATACGGAGCCGCCGCCACCTCCTGTTCTTCATCGGGAGGGCTGATCTGGAGTCCGTTCGGGGCTCCGGAGAGGGGGAATCGACGCCGTCATCATCATCAACCATCCACATCGACAATTCCATGATGCTCACCACCGGGAGTGAGTAATTCCTTCATAGGCTTGCTGGATGGTGATGGAGTTGGATGAGATTTATCATGTAATCGAGTCAATTTGTTAGGGCTTGATCCCTAGTATCCACTATGTTCTGAGATTGATGTTGCTATGACTTTGCTATGCTTAATGCTTGTCACTAGGGCCCGAGTGCCATGATTTTAGATCTGAACCTATTATGTTTTCATGAATATAAGTGTGTTTTGGATCCTATCTTGTAAGTTGTATGCACCTACTACGTGTTATGATCCGCAGACCCCAAAGTGACAAAAGTTGGGATTCACTCCGGTGATGACCGTAGTGGGAGGAGTTCATGTATTCACTATGTGCTAATGCTTTGTTCCGGTTCTCTATTAAAAGGAGGCCTTAATATCCCTTAGTTTCCTTATGGACCCCGCTGCCACGGGAGGGTAGGACAAAAGATGTCATGCAAGTTCATACTATAAGCACGTATGACTATATACAGAATACATGCCTACATTGAATTGATGAATTGGAGCTATTGTGTTTCACTCTAGGTTGTGACTGATACATGATGAATGCCATCCACACAAAAACCCATCACTGATCTAGTGCCTACGCTTTGCTCATATTGATCTTTGCTAAGTTACTACTGTTTTTGCTGCTGTTACAATCACTACAAAACTACTACTGTTACTGTTCCTGTTACTGTTGCTACTGTTACTGCTACTATCAAAATTATCAAACTACTGTGCTACTAAACACTTTGCTGCAGAGGTATTACTTTCTAGGTGTGGTTGAATTGACAACTCAACTGCTAAGGCTCATAAATATTCTTTGGCCCCCCTTGTGTCGAATCAATAAATTGGGTGAAATACTACCCTCGAAGACTGTCGCGATCCCCTATACTTGTGGGTTATCACACCGCCCACCGCCGGTCTCCGCCTCTTGTTAGTTTATCTTCCGCCGCCTTCCCCCTCCCCTCACAGACCTTCTACTGAATGCCGAATAGACCAAACTGGTCGCTGGCCCACACTCACGTGTTCTGGTGTGTGGGGACATACCGACGTCCTGTACCGTGGGTACAGAATGAAACAACACACTTCCCAAATGCCTGTCTGCGCCCGTTCGCTGCTGCTATACGTACGTACCTCTGTCATCCCGTATTCCAGATTTTTGCCAGCACCGTATACTACAATCAATGTGGACCGGTTCAGATCCCAAAGCACTTCTAGATAACCAGGATACCAGGATCTGGGAGCCAAAACTCCCCTCCCAAGAATAAAGATAAAAGTTTGCATGGATCTGGTGAACATGTTATAGAAAAACCTTCTGAGAATCCTAATAATGTTTCTATTTCTGATGCTGAGACATAGTCTGGTAATGAGCATGTGCCTAGTGATAATGATAATGATGATGCTAATGATGATCATATTGATACTCACCCAGACAATAATAAAAAAATATGATAATGATATAGAAAAGGAACCTGAAGTTGAGCTTAATGACCCACCTCCTAAGAATAAAAGATATAATAAAAGAGACTTTGTTACTAGGAAACATGGTAAAGAAAGAGAACCGTGGGTTCAAAGACCTATGCCCTTTCCTAGTAAAGCTTTAAAAACTAAGGATGAAGATGCTTTCAATCACTTTGTTGAATTGCTTAGACCTTTGTTTCTGCAAGTACCCTTGACTGATGCCATGAAAATGCCTTCTTATGCTAAATATATGAAAGATATTGTTACGAATAAAAGGAAAATACCTGAGGCTGAAATTTCTACCATGGTTGCAAATTATTCATTCAAAGGAAAAATACCTCAGAAGCTAGGAGATCCAGGAATACCTACTATACCATGCTCCATTAAGAATAATTATGTCAAAACTGCTTTGTGTGATTTAGGAGCAGGTGTTAGTGTTATGCCTTTCTCTCTATATAAAAGACTTGACTTGAGTAAGTTGACACCTATTGAAATTTCTTTGCAAATGTCTAACAAATCAACTACAATACCTGTTGGTATTTTTGAGGATGTTCCTGTTGTGGTTGCTAATGTTACTATCTTAACGGACTTTGTTATTCTTGACATGCCTGAGGACGACAACAAGTCAGTTATCCTTGGTAGACCTTTTCTGAATACTGCAGGGGCTGTTATTGATTGCAACAAAAGTAAAGTCACTTTTCATGTTAATGGCAATGAGCATACGGTATATTTTCCGAAGAAGACGAATAAAGTGAATAGCCTCAATTCCATTGAAAAAGTTATGACAATCACTATTGGAGGTTTTGAGTTTCCTCTCCCGGTTCCCGAAAAGAAATATCAAACTCTTATTGTTGGGACAATGCATATCCCACTTGAGGTAACCTAGTGCTATACAAAAGTTCTTCGGTTTTTTGTCACTCGAAAATGGTTTGTTAATAAGACCTGATCAACCTTATTAGTGGATTCTTTTTGAGGGGCATATGGTCGATGAATTCCGTAAGCACAACCTTCTGTAATTCTAGTTTACTCTTTGTTATTTTTAGTTTAATAAAGTAAAATGGCATGTTTATCCTGTTTTCTGAATTATTAGTGCAATAAAAAATGACCCAGACATAAAAGTGCTCAGAATGTTGTAAAATTTTAACATGGTTTTTAATTGAATATTTAAGAATTTTTGGCACTGAACACACCCCAGGGGGTGCACCTGCTGTCCACAAGACAGCAGGGCGCGCCCACCCCACTCACTTAGTCCACCTGCCCATTGCTTCTTCTTCCTCCAGAAAAAATCGTGGTAGCTCTTGTTCTCGTCTTCTTGCCCCAAAAACTGAGATTTTTGATCTCTTTGCTCGGAGCTCCGTTTCCGAACCTGTTTTGGGGGATTGCTCCTTGGTATGTGATTCCTCCATTGGTCCAACTAGTTTTCGTTCTAGTGGGTTATATTTTGCTTATTTTGTTGCCATTGGTGACCAAGAAAATGAGCTTGCATGTTGAATTCATTTGGTTCTAAGTAGTTTGATTGCTTGATATAGCCTCTAGACACTTGTAGGAGTTGTTGCTATCAATTTTGTTGAGTTTTATTAACCTCTTATTGTGGCCCAAAAATTTCAGATTTTTTTTAGGAAGATGAACTTGTTTAGGAGGGGTTCTTCGAGCCGAGGCTCCAAGGGAGTTTCAGGTGGAGCACCCGGTCTCAACCTCCCTCGTAGAGCGGAGGTGTGGCTGTGCGAGTGGCCATGCAACACCTTCATGAGCGAGGCCGGTTTCCAACACGAGTTCGCACAATTCGTGGCAAACGCCGGCTTGACAAACTTTGTCGCAGATAAGTGTGATCAGTATCAACTTCTCTCAAATTCCTTTGTGTAAAATTTCTACTTCATGTCTAGACTTGCAGTCCCTACGGTGTGTTTTCACTTATATGATCAACCCTTTGAAATACCATTTGATAGGTTCTGTGAAATATGCATGATTCCTTCTGAGGGCGAGTTGAGTGAACCTCGACCTGATGAGTTTGAGGACTTTCTCCTTACTTTAACAGTGGGAGAGTCTAGGGGCGTGTCTAAGGCGAGAGTTACTAGTCTGCATTTTCCTGTTGTGCATTACTTTGGTTTATTCATAGGAAAATGTTTGACTGCTAGGCAGGAGGGTGGTACGCTCAGTGCCCCTAGCCTCGCCATTTTACGTTGTGCACTTTTCGGTGATAGGACTTATAGTTTGGGAGGCATTATCGCACGCTGCTTGCACACTAATAGAACTAGGGGTAGTATTCATGGCGGTATTTATGTTACTCGCCTTGCGGGACGCCTTAATGTTGCTATTCGCCCTGATGATCGTTTGCTACCTAGAGTTTATTTAGACCATGAATCCATGTTAGCTCACCATTTTATTGATGACCCCGAACCCCCTCACCATTATCGTTACAACTTGGTATTTAGTGAGGAAATTCGTGAGATTATTTCATTGCCTGCTACTTCTTGGTTTGATGTTAATGCCAGGAATGGATACACCATTTTGCCTGATGACATTATTTCTTATAAGAACGAGTTAGCCGCGGCAGAGAACGAGGTCCAACCTTGGGATGCTCGAGTAACACAGCCCAGCCAGTTCCTGCCTGGACCCGATGGATTCTACGGGTGGTGATCACCAAGTTAGGCCAAAAGCCTAAGCTTGGGGGAGTACGTATTCTCACCGACATTTCATTCATGCTTACACATTCATTGCACTTGTCGGTGTTCATCGTTTCCTTTGTTTATTCGTATTTTCTTTCAGTGTGTTCTTTTGTGTGTTTGGAAAACTTTGAAAATCCAAAAATATTTCTCGCTTCTTTTCGGTTTTTCTTTCTTGTTTAGCTAGTTCGTAGTAGTAAAAGAAAACCCAAAAAGATTTCTCATTTCTTCTTTTGCTGTTTGTTGGGAGTTCTTCGGTGTAAATAGTTTTTCTCACTTTTCATTTTTCTTCTTTATTTTGCTTTCTTCAGAAAAACTAAAAACTCCAAAAAGATTTTATTGTGTTTCTCTGAATTTCTTTTCTTTTCTTTCAGTCATCGTAGGAGAAGACTTCATAAGAATTGTCGAGTGGCTCTTATATGCTTTATTGTTGATCTAACGGAAGGGCCAATATTTCCTTGTCTTCTCCTTTGAATAAAGTGTTTGCAGATTTCAGCTTAGTCCACGGCACCCTTGCACCATTATTATTTTCACATCATTCGGTCATGCAAGTGAAAGGCAATAATGACGATGATTTGATGAAGTGACTGTGGCGAAGAAAAGCTGGTATGAACTCTTCTTGTTTCTGTTTTTGTAAATATGTTTAACTCAGTAGCCCTGATTCAGCATATTATGAGTAAACATGTTTGTGATGAAAATTAGAGATTATAGTTGTTCATGCCATGCTTAAGTAGCTAGGAGTGGATAATATGTTATCTTAGGTGTCAACATGCATTAAAATGATTGTGATGTAGTATGTTAGGATGGTATCCTCCTCTAAAGAATTCAAGTGGCTTGACTTGGCACATGTTCACACATGTAGTTGATTCAAAACCAATGCAGCCTTCATGATATGTATATTCGGGGTGTTTATATCCTACTCATGCTCATGTTCAATGTTAATTATTCGCAATGCATGATTATGACCATTGTCGCTCTCTAGTTGGTCACTTCTCAATCTATTTGCTAGCCTTCACCTGTACTGCTTGTGTGTCCAAATTCATGAAACCCAAAGTTGTGCCAAAAGAGTCCACCATATCTACCTATATACTGTATTACCCTGCCGTTCCAAGTAAATTTGCATGTGCCAACTCTAATCATTCAAATAATCATCTGTTTTGTGTGCCCGTACCGCTCATAGATCGACAGGGCGGTCAATATCTTCCATGCTAAGCGGGTTATTCTCACGATGATAGTTTATTCACTCTTCTTGCATGAGAGAGGCTGGTATTTGGGATGCCCAGTCCCATTAAATAAAAACAAAGAAAAAATATAGTAAAACAAACTCCCCCTGGACAGTTGATTGTTGGAGGGCACCTGAGGATTCGGCTAGCCATGGATTGTGTATGTATGGTTGTGGGGGAGTAAAACTTTTCCTTTCTGTATGGGAACCGCCAATAATGTGTTTAGCATGGAAGATGTTGAAATCCTTTGTCGTGACGTTGACAGGAAAAGCACACCACTCAAAATCATCTCTGTTTTTGCTCTGAGCTCTGGCACCTCTGCAAATCTCTGCTTCCCTCTGTGAAGGGCCTTTCTATTTACTTTCATGTTATTTACTTTTATTGTTGAGTCATAACCTTCTCGTTCAAGCACCAACTTTGATAGCACAATTGTCATTCTTAGTTTAACATGCATTGAGTCTAGTTAATGTTGGATGTGAGCATGACTGGATCTCTTCTACCCTGAATTACAATGTTTAGTCACTGCTTGAACTTCAGAGGTGCTCTGCATTTATGTTTTGCGGTCTCAGAAAGGGATAACGAGATACCATGCTATCATATTATATCATGATTGTTTTGACAAAGTGTTGGCATTTGAGATATATTATTATTGCTCGCTAGTTGATTATGCCATTGATATGAGTAAATGTGAGTTCTAAGTGTTATCATTCACATGGTTAGTTCATGATCTTTGCTGAAAACTTGGTTGCTAGTTAAGCTTATATACGGCAATAGAAACAAAAGAGTTTGTAAAAGTTTTTCTTTGTCACTTTCAGTTTATCAACTGAATTGCTTGAGGACAAGCAATGAGTTAAGCTTGGGGGAGCTGATATGTCTCCAACATATCTACTTTTCCAAACACTTTTGCTCTTGTTTTGGACTCTAATTTCTAATTTGCATGATTTGAACGAAACTAACCCGGACTGACGCTGTTTTCAGCATAACTACCATGGTGTTGTTTTTGTGCCAAAATAAAAGTTCTCGGAATTGAACAAAACTTGGCGGAGATTTTTATTGAATAAATAAAAAATACTGGTGCAAATATCTACTGGAGGGGGGCCACCATATGCTCACAAGGCAGCAGGGCGCGCTGATACGTCTCCAACGTATCTATAATTTTTGATGTTTTCACGCTATTATATTATCAATCTTATATGTTTTATAAGCAATTTTATATCATTTTTGGGAACTAACCTATTAACCTAGTGCCAAGTGCCAGTTGTTGTTTTCTGCTTGTTTTTTGGCTTTTCAAGAAATCCCTATTAAAAACAGTCCAAATGCTACGAAACTTTTTTTTGAATTTTTTTGGACCAGAAGGGACCCTAGAAGCTTCGGGGGAGGACCAGAAGCCAGACGAGGAGGCGACAAGGCAACAGGGCGCGCCATGATGCCTTGTGGGCCCCCTGTGGCTCCGATTGCCCTAATTCCAACACTATAAATTCACATATATTAAGAAACCCCCAGATATCCAGATGAAACAAGTTCTCCACCGCCGCAAGTCTCTATTCTTCCACGATCCCATCTGGAGGCCTTTTCCGGTGATCTGCCGGAGGAGGGATCGATCACGAAGGGGGTCTACATCAACCTTGCTGCCTCTCCGATGATGTGTGAGTAGTTCCCACAGGACCTATGGGTCCATAGCAGTAGCTAGATGGCTCTCTCTCTCTCTCTTTGATCTTCAATACCATGTGCTCTTCGGAGTTCTATCAGATTGTTCCGATGTAATCAGCTTTTGCGGTGTATTTGTTGGGATCCGATGAATTGTGGGTTTATGATCAGATTATTCATTGAAAGTAATTGAGTTATTTCTGAACTTTATTATGTATGATTGTTATAGCTATGTAATGCTTTCCGATCTATGAGTTATCTTTGGCCAAATTGATGAATAGATCTTGCACTGGAAGTGGTGCATTAGTAGTGGGTTCAATCTTGCGGTGTCCTCACCCAGTGACAGAAAGGGTAGCGAGGCACGTATTTGTATTACTGCCACTAAGGGTAAAACGATGGGGTTTAATCATATTGATTGGTTTTACTTTGTCTACATTATGTCATCTTGCTTACAGCGTTACTCCGTTTGTTATGAACTTAATACCATAGATGCATGCTGGATAGCGGTCGATTGGTGGAGTAATAGTAGTAGATGCAGGCAGGAGTCGGTCTACTTATCACGGACGTAATGCCTATATACATGATCATGCCATGAATAACATCATAACTATGCGCTTTTCTATCAATTGCCCAACAGTAATTTGTTTACCCACCGTATGTTACGTTCTTGAGAGAGATGCCTCTAGTGAAAGCTATGGCCCCCGGGTCCATCCAAATCATATTACTAAAACCCTATTTACCTTGCTGTAATTTATTTACTTTTATTTTATTTTGTAATTTATCTATCTACAACTATCAAATTTAATCCTTGCAATTAACGAGCTCAAGGGGATTGACAACCCTCTTGTTCGTGTTGGGTGCAAGTATTTGCTCTTCTTATTTGTAGGCTCCTGTTGACCGTTGCTCATGTGTTCTCCTACTGGTTCGATAAACCTTGGTTCTTAACTGACGGAAATACTTTTTGCTACTACACTACATCACCCTTCCTCTTTGGGGAAATCCCAACGCATTCGCAAGTAGCACGCGCCCACCCCCCTGGGCGCGCCCTGGTGTCTTGTTGGGCCCACATGGCTCCGTCTGACCTAATTCCACCTCCATAAGTACCGTCTTCCCGAGAAAAATAGGAGAAGAAGTTTCATCATGTTTTACGATACGGAGCCACCGCCACCTCCTGTTCTTCATTGGGAGGGCTGATCTGGAGTCCGTTCAGGGCTCCGGAGAGGGGGATTCATCGTCGTCGTCATCATCAACCCTTCTTCATCAACAATTCCATGATGCTCACCACCGGGAGTGAGTAATTCCTTCGTAGGCTTGCTGGATGGTGATGGAGATGGATGAGATTTGTCATGTAATCGAGTCAATTTGTTAGGTCTTGATCCCTAGTATCCACTATGTTCTGAGAATGATGTTGCTATGACTTTGCTATGCTTAATGCTTGTCACTAGGGCCAGAGTGCCATGATTTCAGATCTGAACCTATTATGTTTTCATGAATATATATGAGTTCTTGATCCTATCTGCTAGTTATATGCACTTGTTATTGTTCTGAACCGTAGACCCCAAGGTGACAATAATAGGGATACTCTCCGGGGACGACTGTAATTCGAGGAGTTCATGTATTCACCATGTGTTAATGCTTTGATCCGGTTCTCTATTAAAAGGAGGCCTTAATTACCCTTAGATTTCCTTATGGACCCCGCTGCCATGGGAGGGTAGGACAAGAGATGTCATGCAAGTTCTTATTATAAGCATGTATGATTATATACGGAATACATGCCTACATTGAATTGACGAATTGGAGCTATTGTGTATCACTCTAGGTTGTGACAGTTACATGATGAATGTCATCCATACAAATATCCATCGCTGATCCAATGCCTACGCTTTGCTCATATTGTCTTTGCTAAGTTACTATTACTGCTACTACTGTTCCAATTACAACAAAACTGCTACTGTCATTGTTACTGTTACTATTGCTACTGTTACCGCCACTATCAAAACTATCATACTACTGTGCTACTGATACTTTGCTGCAGAGAAATAACTTCTCGGGTGTGGTTGAACTGACAACTCAACTGCTAAGGCTTATAAATATTCTTTGGCTCCCCTAGTGTTGAATCAATAAATTTGGGTGAAATGCTACCCTCGAAGACTGCTGCGATCCCCTATACTTGTGGGTCATCACATATATATTGGGCATAAAGATCTATAGAGATAGATCAAGATGCCTAATTGCGCTAAGCCAGAGTACATATATTGACAAGGTTTTAAAGAGGTTTAAAATGGAGAATGCAAAGAAAGGATTTCTCCCAATGTCACATGGCACAACACTCAGCAGAAATCAATGTCCCAAGACAGTTGATGAGCGAGTGGAGATGAGTGGAGTCCCATATGCCTCTACAATTGGATCCATTATGTATGCTATGATATGTACTAGACCATGTGTTTCTTATGCGCTAAGTGTTAGTAGCAGGTACCAAAGTGATCCTGTAGTGGCTCACTGGGCAGCTGTTAAAAATATTCTTAAGTACCTCAGAAGAACAAAGGACACGCTCCTTGTCTATGGAGGAGATGAAGAACTCGTTGCAAATGGTTACACCGATGCTAGCTTCATGATTGATATAGATGACTATAAATATCAATCGGGTTATGTTTTCACCCTTAATGGTGGTGCGGTAGTTTGGAAGAGTTTCAAACAAAACACTGTTGCGGATTCTATGACAGAAGCATAGTATATTGCGGCTTCAGAAGCTTCAAAGGAGGCAGTCTGGATCAAGAAGTTTCTTGAAGAAGTTGGTGTGGTCCCAAGTGCGATGAACCCAATGGAGCTCTATTGTGATAATAGTGGTGCCGTTGCTCGAGCAAAGGAACCAAGATCCCACATGAAGACCAGACACATCAAGCGCAAGTATCACATTATCCGACATCACGTCGAGAAGGGTTTTGTGAAGGTTCTCAAGGTTCACGTGGATTTGAATGTGTCAGACCCGATGACGAAGGCTCTACCACGAGCAAAGCATGAGCAACACCGGATAGCCATAGGTGTTAAAGGGACTATGTAAACTAGATTATTGACTCTAGTGCAAGTGGGAGTCTGTTGAAAATATGCCCTAGAGGCAATAATATTGTATTATTATATTTCCGTTTTCATAATTAAGAGTTTATATTTCATGCTATAACTGCTATGATCCTGGAATATGCGATTCAATGGAAAACTCATATGCACGTGTGGAATGATAAACAGTAAATAATAGGTTCCTAGTCTCGCCTCAAAGACTGGCTCAAGTGTTGTTGGTGATCATGTTTTTCGGATCTTAGGATATCGTTAAGTGTAACGATAGTCCTAAAACAACATTGAGAGTATGACGTTAGAAAAACATTCATATTGAATCGACCCAAACTTGTTTGTTATACTTTGAGATAATATCATCTGAAATCAATTGTTATAACACGGAGTGTTAACATGTGTTTTTAGTTCCTTAGACCATGAGAGTATCATAGTCACTTCCTACCGTACGGTGGACTTTGGGGTTGCTCAAACGTCATCTGTAACACGGTGATCATAACGACAACTTACAGGTTCATCGAAAAGTTTGTCAAGGGACTAGATAGCTCGAGAGTGGGATTTGCTCCTCCGATGATGGAGAGAAATTCTTAGGGCCCTCTAGGTGTGACGGCATCCATCATCGTCTGGACAGACACAGGTGACTATGTCACAGGGATGCCGGAACACTTCAACGAGAAAGAAGAACAAAACCGGCAACGAGAATCACGGTATAGTGAGCATGTGTATGACTCAAGAGGATATCGGCACACCTCGGGTTTTGTAAAGTATCGCGAACCAAAGGAAACATCACATGATAACCAAAGGTTCACTCGAATGTCATACGAGTAATCATAGGGATCGATATGGACGTCCACGGTTCCGCTATCGGTCATTGAACGAAGGGGTTTCGTTCATGCCTATGATTTACCGAACCTACGGGGTCACAAGCTTAAGGTAATCACGATCTGCTGAGTGTTATTAGGACAAGATTATCGAGGATTTATTTGTGGAACTGTTTCATTAATATTTAGAATAGTTTCAAGAGGAACTGGAAGCGTTTTGGGGTCACCAGAAGGGTTTCGGAGTTTATCGGGCAATACCGGGTATTACCGATAAATAATATATAGGTGGAAAATGTTTTCGGAGATGTTAAATTAATAATAAAAGGCTCTAGTAATTATTAGAAGGCCTTTACATTTAATTTAATATCAACGGGCCTTAAAAGGCCAAGAGATGGAAGAGGAATTGGGCCACCAAGGCCCAATTGGGGTGGCGCCCCCCTTCCCTTAGTGGGAGGCCGAATTGGGGAGGGGGAAGGACTCCTCCTTCCCCCCTTGGCCGGCGCAAGGGGAGGGGAGTCCTTCCCCTTCTCTTGGCAGCCCCTCCTTGTAACATCCCCATGTAATAGCTACAGTGATCACCCTCTGATAATGCCATGTCACCCTGCTTAACAGTGCTTGATCATCCTTTGCATCATATCTCATTTCAAATTCCAAATTAAATTGAAATTCAAATTTAAGGTGAAAATAAAAGTTGTTCCAAATTCGAAACAAAAATGTTCATTCAATAGCAAATAATCTATTTCTAATTATGTTCAGGGAAAACAACATCACTTAAATTCATTAAGTGACTCTATCATCTCAAAACAGTAGCAAACAACAGCATTTTAATACCATTTTATTTAATAGAATTGCAAATGAAATCATAATTTCCCCAAACCAATTTCTGGTGGTAGGTAATATTGCATTGTAATATTTGAACCAAGTCACACAATTTATAAAACTCATTTAGTGGTCAAACAATTTGCAAAACAGAGATAAAGAATAGAAACAGAAAGAATAAAAAGAGAAAAGGCCTACCGCTACTATGGCGCTGGGCTCTAGTCTACAGTGTCTGAGCCCAGCCCACCACGCAGTCATCGTCCTCCTCCCGTGCGCTGTCACTCGCCCGCCCCGACACGCCCGCGCTCGCCTTGCTGTCGTCCATCCGACGGCTCCCCGACGCCGTTAAGGCCACCACCGAGCCGCTCACCCCTCCCCCGAAACCCTAGACCACCTCAGTTTCCCCCCATCGCCTCCTCTTCGTCCTCCCCGCAAGCACCCGACGCCGTCGCCGCCATGGCTCGCCGTAGCCGTGGCCTCTGACCTCGCCGCGCCCCGCCTCCGTGCCGGATCGAACCGCCGCCATCGACTACGTCTTCTGCCCCGACCAGCGCGAGCCGTGGAGCGCCACATTGCCAGATCGCCGATGTTAACCACCGCGGATCGCCGGAGCTTCCCCGACTCGATCCGCTCGCCCCTGCGCTCCTAAACCTCCGACGAGCCTCCTTGCGCTCCTACGTAAGCTCCACCTCCTCCTTCTTCCCCGTTCGAGCTCGATTTCGAGCTCTAGCCATTGCCGTCGTCGCGCCCGAACCCAGCTCCGCCGCATCGCATGTCGCCGTCGTTCTAGTCTCTGTCATGGCCATCTGAGCACGCAGACGTGCTCAGCTTCTCCCCGCGAGCTCAACGCACACCCGTGTGTGCCTTCTCATGCCCCGTAGCGCCGATTCCGAGCTCCGCCGCTGATTTGGTCGCCGGCGACGTTCCAGCGCCGTCGCCGACGTGGCACCGGCCGGGTCCACCCCTGTGTGGCTGACACTGGGCCCCACGGGTCCCAGTTGACTGGGTTGACCCAGTCAACTGCTGACTGGGCTGCCCAGTGAGACTGATGTGTGGGCCCCGCGAAATTAAAACGTTTTTTTAAATTTAAATAAAAGTTAATTAGGCTAATCAGTCACTAACAGAGCGGGCCCACCAGTTAATTAAGTTAGTTTAATTAAATTAAGCTCTGTTAATTAGCACAGTCACTGACCAGTGGGACCCACTGGTCAGGTTTGACTGGTCAGCGAGTCTGTTGACTGCTGACATCATCCCCACGTCATGCTGACATCACCTTTTACTATTCTGGATAATTCGGATTTAATTAATTAAAATAATTCCAGAAAATTATTAAAACTTTGAAAAATCATATAAATTAAACCGTAACTCGGATGAAAATAATTTATATATGTAAAATGATCAGAAAAATATGTAGAATCCGAATATGCCATCCACACATTTGTCACACCCCTCTAACATACCAAACATGGAACTTTTTGCCCGATTTCGATAGATAAATAGTGCATGACTTTAATAAAATAAATCCAAATAAATTTCTAAAATAACTAGAACAATTAAATAGGTAATATATCACCTCTGCATACCATCTAGACATGTCATGCATCGCTGTTGCATTTTTGCTGTGAATTTATTGTTTCTTCCCCCCTCCTTTCTCTCCCGATAGACGTCGAGACCAACGTCGACGCAGCTGACTACGACTACGCTCCGGACGAGCAGCCTCCCGACGACCAGCCCCTCTCAGCAGAGCTTCCAGGCAAGCAAACCCCCTTGACGCATGCTTATATCACCTATTCCTTCTCCCCCCTGCTTGCATTAGAAATTGCTGCTACTATTGTTTTATCCTATTCTGATGCATAGCATGTCCTTGTAACTGTAATTGATACGTGCCTGATATCCAAAATGCTTAGTATAGGTTAGATGGTAAACCATCTGTGGCCCCTCTCCCTTGTTGTAGTTGCCCTCGCTTTAGTAATGGTGCCCCGATCTATGTGATCGAATGGGCTGAGAACAACACATCACCACACACCCCCTAAGTTGCTCGTCTCTGCAGAGCTTGCATCGAGTGCCGAGGGTTATACCTCTTATCTCACTTCCGATGATGCCTCTGTAGAATAGCTATACGGTTGTGGGTTACCGAGGATGATTCCTCTTTCATCACCTCCGATAAAGCTACCGTCGTGCAACTCCCCGAGTGGGAAACCATCGAGGGTGATTCCTCGAATTCCTTCTCGATCGTTGGACACACTGTTACTTTGACCCTTGTTACAGGCGGGTCGACCCCGAGGGCTACCCACGGGGAAATATGAAGATGGGCTTGCCAGGAAGGCACCCGTGAGAGATTATTGTGGTGGAACGACAGGGCAGGCGGAGACCACCCTGTTCTTGATCCGTGTGCTACTAAGTCGGAGCGACAGGTAGTCTGATCGTCTCTGCGAGTTACTGAATACGCCTAACGGATTTGGGTATTTGATCTGAGTGGGTCGTTGGCCCTATACGCACTACCACCACGTGGGATAATGGTTTAATGGGGCCCTCTACGTCGTATGTATCAGCCGAAAGCTCTTCAGACGTCACAGCTCAGAGATGCGGGCTGATTGCTGGGGTGGGCTGGTTACGTCACTTGTGTATACAGTGTCGCGCCTGGGCCCCGGCCAGTCTCGCAATGTGCAGGAGTACAAAGGGCGATGGCCCAAGACCCCTTCGCACTTAGGATTTAGACCGGCGTGTTGACCTCTCTGCTGAGCCTAGGTAGGACTGCGTCGTGTCGATCACCCGAGGCCGGGCATTACCCAGCAAGTGTGTCCGGCCAGATGTGATCGAGCGTGTTGGGTAACAGTAGTGCACCCCTGCAGGGAAGTTATCTATTCAAATAGCCGTGT
Source organism: Elymus sibiricus (assembly GCA_039707655.1). Taxonomy (NCBI): domain Eukaryota; kingdom Viridiplantae; phylum Streptophyta; class Magnoliopsida; order Poales; family Poaceae; genus Elymus; species Elymus sibiricus. The sequence continues at coordinate 140,772,923 of CM077674.1, read as the reverse complement.
CCACGGTAACAGGATGCTCAGTGTTGTATCCCGATCTATCACTATTTGAACTGGATACAAGATAATTAGTTATAAGCTCCGGGATCGCTTCCTCGCAGGGAGTCGAGGAAGGATCTCTGGGCTTGCTTCAACATGCTTGTTAATTTATAATATGCTAATCTGCACTCTTCTAATGCTGCAAGATTGCTTCAAGATGCTAGTCTTCGATAGGCTAGGCTTTTCCCCCTCTATTCTGGCATTCTGTAGTTCAGTCCACAGATATAGCCTCATTCCCTTGATACCGATGCATACGTAGAATAGTTCTGATGTCAGTCTTGCGAGTACTTTGGATGAGTACTCACGGTTGCTTTGCTATTCTTTTTCCCCCATACCCGATACTTGCGTCTAGATGACGGAGCCCCGGAGCCTGACGACACCGCAGGAGCTTACTACCAGGAGAGTCCCGGAGGCACGTACTACTGGGTTGAGCCAGCCGACCAAGAGTAGTTCGAAGGCCCTAGGCAGGAGGCATTCGCCTTTTCGATCAGTGTCACTGTTTGTGCTAGCCTTCTTAAGGCAAACTTGACTAACTATGTCTGTACTCAGATATCATTTGTGTGTATGACTTATGTATTCGGGTCCTTGTGACCCCTGGTTTGTAATATGAAGATTTATGTTTAAATTTGAGTTTAGAGTTGTGTTGTGATATCTTCCCGTGAGTCTCTGATCTCGAGCGTGCACATTTGCGTGTATGATTAGTGCACGGTCGAGCAGGGGCGTCACAAGTTGGTATCAGAGCCAACTGCCTGTAGGAAGCCCCTTCCGATTCCTTGGTCGAAGTTGAGTCTAGTCTTCCAAAAACCGTTTTACTAACATGGCTGTGTGGCTTACGGGCCCACGTTGCCAATGGGTGGTATTAGGATCTTTTATTCCTCTTCCATACTCTTGGACTCTGAACTCTCTTCTTTTCGGGTTAAATGATTTTGCTGACTCCGACACTAGGATCTCGTAATCTCGTCCGCCCGGAGAGCTGGATTATCTGCACTTGTTCCTTCACGTTGATCTGATTAGTCTGATAATCACATTTTCTTTTCCATTGGTGACGGTGTCCTGGATTAGGGGGTGCTAACCTAGCCGGCCCGTCTCCTCGGGTGGGCCGATATGCCCCCGTACGTAAGCAAGATGGACTCCGGAGACCGCAGAAGGGAGACGTGATCAAGGCTATCTCTACCGAAGACTTGCAGTACACTTCAGAATCTCTCCAGCCGCCTTACTCCAAGATACCGACCTTGTAACCCTAGATACCCTCCCTGGCGTGTATATAAGCCATAGGGTTTAGCCCGTAGGGGGGAACCACGCAATATCAAACACCTAGCCTTAGAAGTTAGACACATATTACGATCTCGAGGTAGATCAACTCTGTACTCGATACATCTCCATTAATATAAAGAAGAGCAGGACGTAGGGTTTTACCTCCATCAAGAGGGCCCGAACCTGGGTAAACATCGCCTCCTTTGTCTCTGTTACCATCGATCCGAGATCCGCAGCTCGGGACCCCCTACCCCGAGGTCTGTCGGTTTTTACACCGACACTGGTGCTTTCAATGAGAGTTCCGCTGCGCGATCACCAGAAGGATTGATGGCTCATCTGCAGATCAACTGCATCAATGGCTGTGGGGATGTCTACGCCCCTGGACAGCTTTTCGTCTTCAGCAGCATGGTATTTTGCGCAGACTCGACTGGTCATCTGACCTCGGTCGAGAACTACGCCCCAGGTCGGATCATGACCTTTGGCGGCCTCGAGTACACTGCGGACTCCCGTGGCGAGCTCGTCTTATCGGGATGGACTCCCGGCCGGATCGAAAGCTCGGCCGGTTCTGGAGGCTCGACTCCGAAACCGAACTCTGTCACGGTGCCCCTTGAGACCCCGGACATCGCCGCTCCGGCCAGTCTCTCCCCGATTATCGGTTCGGAGATAGATCCGGCACCCACTTCTGAAACTACGCTGACGCCAGAAACGATCCCGGCACAGAAACCGGATCCATGCTCGGATTCCCCTCGCACCAGAAACATGTCCGGTTACACGCCGGGGCCACTCCAAATCAGCCCTGCCTATGGTGCATCCATGGATCCCGAAGAGTTATCTCACCTTGATGAGATGCTTTGCCGCATCCAGAGCATGTCCATCTCGGACGGCAAGACTTCGGTTTACGATCAGATCGGACTTAAAGCCGATGATAGGGAAATTTACATCCCACCCACCACCCACCTAGTCGCCACGATCGACGATTTAACCGACGTGTTGGACTACGGCGAACCCTCAGATATGGAGGAGGACACCGACGACCCCATCGAGAACACCCTGCCCTCGGCCAACACGGGCAGGTGGACCGCCATGTCCACTTACGATGTCTATATGGTGGACACCCCCAAATCCCCTCCAAGACGACGGCGACGGCGCCGAAGGGGCAATAACGGGGAACCTAGTGGCAATGACACAACAGCCCATAATGGCAATGAGGAGGACGGCGACGCTGATAACCCGGAGGAGGACATTCAAGCCTCCCCAGTAAGGAACGACACGCCAGACCGACCTCTCGTGGACTCTGATCCCGACGACCTCTTTGAAGGGGCCGACGACAACTACATGCGGAGTCCGAGGAGGACGACAACCTCGGTACCGAGGACTTCATCGTCCCCGAGGACCCCTTCGAACAAGAACGCTTCCGGCGACGCCTGGTCGTGACGGACCGGAGCCTAAAATGCAAGCAGCAGCAGCTGCAGGAAATTACCGACGCGCTAAATGACAAGTGGGTTGAAGTGCTCTCTGTCGAGCAGGATATGGAGAACCGACGCCATAGTGCGCCGAAGTCTTACCCACGCAGGCGCCTCTTACCGGAATTCGATGAAGAGCTCACTGACGACCTCGATTGGCCCCCTAGAGGCCGAGACAGGCCAAGACGAGAAGACCATGGTGAAAGGCCACCTCCACGCCGTCATGGTAAAGACCCCGTGGACTATCTAGATCCTCGCGATGCTAGACGTCATATTGAAGAAAATAGGGCTCCCCCTCGGTCCATGTACGGGTCAAGGGGACGTGCGCCCGCCAGGCTTGACGGCTACGATGCCTGGATGGACAGGAACGGCCGTGCCCGAGATCACGCTTACTCACGGCTCTCTCCCGAGACCCGACGAGACCCTCCTCGGTCCCGAGGTCCGGCTCACCCGATCTGTTTCATAGACAGGGTAATGGAACATCAGTTCCCGGAAGTTTAAACCCATCAACATAGAATCATACGATGGTACCACGGACCCAGCAGTTTGGATCGAGGACTTCCTCTTGCATATACACATGGCCAAGGGAGATGATCTCCATGCCATTAAATATCTGTCGCTCAAACTAAAGGGGCCGGCAAGACACTGGCTTAGCAGCCTACCTCCTCATTCTATCGGCAGCTAGGAGGTCCTAGAGGACGCCTTTCGAGCAAACTTCCAGGGCACATATGTCCGACCTCCGGACGCTGATGACCTCAGCCGTGTCACCCAGCAGCCAGGAGAATCAGCCCGCAAGTTCTGGAATAGGTTCCTCACTAAGAAGAACTAGATTATAGATTGCTCCGAAGCCGAAGCCATCGCCGCTTTCAAAAACAATATCCAAGATGAATGGCTGGCTCGACAGCTCGGACAGGATAAACCGAGAACTATGGCAGCCCTGACTTCACTAATGACTCGCTTTTGTGCGGGAGAAGATAGCTGGCTTGCCCAAAGTACCCACAACGGTGAGGCAGGCACCTCGGAAACTCGCGACGCCAACGTAAAACCAAAGCGCAATAAATATAAGCGCAGGTATAAAAATGGCGGAAGCGTCACTGAAGACGCCGCAGTCAACGCAGGCTTCACCGGACCTAAATCCGGGCAGAAAAGAAAACCCTATAAAGGGAACAAAGACGGACCTAGCCAGCTTGACAGACTCCTGGACCGCCCATGTGGGATTCACGGTACCCAGGAAAAACCAGCAACCCACACTAACAGGAATTGCTGGTTGTTTAAGCAAGCAGGGAAGGTAGCGGCAGAGGGGCAAAATAAAACCCAACACCGCAGCGACGACGAGGATGAACCTCGGCAGCCCGCTAATGGAGGGTAGAAGAAGTTTCCAAATGAGGTAACAGAGGTCAATATGATCTACGTCACCAATAGCCCCAAGAGGGAGTGGAAATGTGCACTTCGAGACGTATACGCGCTGGAGCCAGTCGCCCCGAAGTATAACCCGTGGTCGGCTTACCCGATCACTTTCGATAAGCATGATCATCCGACCAGCATCAGGCATGGCAGATCGGCGGCGCTCGTCCTGGACCCCATTGTTGATGGTTATCATCTAACACGCGTCCTAATGGATGGGGGAAGCAGCCTTAACCTCATTTACGAGGATACTGTTCGGAAGATGGGCATCGACTCATCTCGGATCAAGCCGAGCTCTACCACCTTTAAAGGTGTCATCCCGGGCGTCGAAGCCCGTTGTACGGGAACAATAACCCTAGAGGTAGTCTTCGGTTCGCCCGAGAACTTCAGAAGCGAGGAGTTAATCTTCGACATCGTACCCTTCCAGAGTGGGTACCATGCGCTCCTAGGGCGCACAGCCTTCGCCCGCTTTAACGCAGTTCCGCATTATGCCTATCTCAAGCTCAAAATGCCGGGACCCAAGGGCATTATCACTGTCAATGGTAACACAGAACGCTTACTCCGGACAGAGGAACAGACAGCGGCTTTTGCAGCTGAGGTTCGAGCGTCCAAGGAGGCAGCCCGTAGCAGTAAACGCGCTGCCCGCTCTTTGAAGCGCGTCAAGGCTGCACAAATCGACCTCGGCCAGTCACCCCCGCACCCGAAATAGGGGTGCGGGCTCCTCGAGCGCCCTTTCTATGGACACTACGTCCCTAGAGTGCATAATTTCGCACTCAAGATCCCCTGGGACGCCGAGGAGCCAAAACAATTCTGAAGCGTAAGGCGCGGGTTAACCACGCAATGGCAAGGCTTCGAGCCCCAGCACAGGCAGGCATCTGTAAAGGAAGCAGCCATAATGTGCATACAGGTGGCCTTAACCACAGAGTGACTTCGGCCTCACCTCCACTCAAGGAGCTCGGTCACTCAAACACTTAGAGTGTATAAAGGGCCAGAAGGGCATCGACCTAAACAAATTCTTCGTCTCCAGTCAGGACGATCTGGTCAACAGTTCAGAAACGCAGACGTGCGGCAGTCTTCGGTCCGGATCCTTTCAAATCCGTTAGTAATTATCCGACCTGTTTTTTCTTCCTCCTTCTTTGCCGTTTACATTGTATTCTTTCCATTACTCTTGTCCACAGGGCATGTACACGATTGATATTATAAAATAAAGAAAACGTGCCCTTTCAAGGTCTTTCTTGTATTTCTTTATCAGCATAGCTCCGGGACGATGAAGTACATCAAAAAGATGCAATTGTATGTGAAAAGTCCGATGTATTCGGCGTCCCGGATTCTTTTGGCCTTATATGCATCAGTTTCGAACCTAGATTTCGGTCAATAGTTGGGTTGCCTGGCTCCTATGTGTACCCCTTACGTTCCTGATATGTTCGGCTAAGGGCGTAACGGGAGAACCACTGCGATTGCGCCGCCAGGCTAACTGGCATGGCGCCTCAGTGGAGAAAGCCAAAAACTGACTATCTAGGTAAGTGTAAACTGGTCTGCCATCCGGAGACCGCGTCAAGCGATGTGATCATAGAGATCACCCGTGTCAAACGAAGGGCTTCTATTCTAAGCCGAAGTGTGTCCTGGCATCGACCTCGGCCGAACTGGCCGAACACTTCTTATATCGGGGGCTGGTTATCAAAACCCCCACAGTCAAACTCCTATGACTAAATGAAAGACGTCAAGCCACTATAGTCCGATTGCCTAGTTCCTCTAAGTCGCCGACCGCCTCCGGGCACCGAGACGTCGGCTAAGGGTCTAATGTGACTTCGGGAACACCCTTTGTATGACCTACACTGGGGCTGAAGCCGACGACTGGCCACTCTCATTTTAAACAGTCATAAAGGAGGAATAATCAAAACTATAAGATAATACGCATGGAATCTTAAAGCCATTCTTAAACAGATAAAGTTTTTACATCATACACTCCGGCATCCCGGAGTACTTAATAAAACAAACTGTCCTTAGGGCACATGGCCTCGGTGGTCCGAGCTCCTGCCTCCACCTCGGCGAAGAACTGCTCGGCGGTCCGCGGCTTGTCGGCAGGAGGGCCAGCAGCACAAGTCTCCGCATCAACTTTGCGGAAGTGCGTCTACACGCAAGCATACGCCCTCCGAGCCCCTTCGAAGCACGCGGACCACTTCTAGCGATCCACGCATGGTACGGCATCTCGGAGCCGAGCAGCCAGGCCGAAGAGACTCCTCGGCATGGCCTCGGCAGGCCACAGAGCGACGCAGAGGTCCTGGAGCGCTGGCCTCGTCATGCGGAACAATTCGACCAGCTGCTTCACTCGATGATTTAGCAGCTGTGCGGACGGCGATCCTGGGAATTGACCCCAGAAGGCCTTCTCCGCCTCATGACCCGCCAGCTGGCCGAAGTACGCCACCGCATCCTCCGTGCTCTGCGGGAGATCCTCGAAGACCTCTGTGGAACGCCACACTTGGGTAAGCTCGACATACCCTTTGCCGCCAAACGCACACTGCAGCAAGTATTTCTTACCCGAGGCGATTTGCTCCACTTGCTGGAGCACCTCGCGGTCAGCCCGGGCCGAGGTCTTGAGCTCAGAGTGAACATGATGAAGCTTCTCGAGCTCCTCTTTCGTTCGCCACCCCTCCTCCTGAAGTTTGTCGCGTGCTTCGAACACGCCCTTCAGGGTCTCTTCGACCTCTAGCACCCTTGCCTGGTGCCTCTCTCCGGCCGCCTTCTCGGCGGCCCGTGCCTTCTCGGCCGCGGCGGCAGCAGTCTCCTGCTACCGTACCTCTTTCCGAGCTCTGTCGACCTCGGCTTTCAGCGTCTCCAGCTGCGCTGCCAACATATTTAATTCTTAGTTGTTTTCCTCAACATACAACACCCAACGCAGGTTTCATCTTGCTTACCTTGAGATTGCTCAAGTTTCCGGTTCATCTCCACCATCTCTTCGGAGGCGGAGTCCGGAACCAAGGTCGACACCTGTAATATAACAAAATCCTTGTTAAAGGGAAAATGGTCTAGACCATCAACATGCTCCAGGACAGCCACTTCGGGTAGCGTCCTGTGGGCTACTCAACAGGCTCCTACTTACTCAAGCAACCCCGATGACGGTTTCTTAAAACCGACTTCGGGCTTGGGGGCTACTCACTCATTACGCCGCTTAGCAGGCTACACTTTTTATGTCCTCGGACAAATTTCATAAAGACAAAGCAAACCGAACGCGCAGAAGACGTACCTCGAAACCTGCTACGAGGTTTTTGAAGACCTCATGCAGGCCGGCCTCTGCGGACCGGTAGCCTTCCAGCGCCATGCCTATCAAGGCACGGTGCTCCTCTTTAAGGGAGCAGCCCTTTAGGGCCTCCTCCACCTCCTCGGCCCACCCCGCGCCGGTCCGTCCTCGGACAGCAGGCTGGGGTGGAGGGATGACCTCGGATGGGTCCATCCGAAGAGCCCCCGTCTGAGAAGGCGGTGCCGAGGTAGACTCCTGCTGGGCCGATATCTGGCCCAGCCCTTCTTTGAGGACTTCGGGGCGCTTCGTCCCCTGGTCTTGTTGAGCCGAGGTTTCAACCTCGGCCATGACCGCCGCATCATCGGCCCCCGCCGTATTGACCTCGGGGGCCAGGGTGGATGTTGCCTCCCCCAGACCGACTTGCATCGGGGGAGAAGCAGCGGGCTCTGGAGTCCCGCTGGCGGATGGCAACCCGTTCGAGGAGCCGCTGGGGATCACCTTCGGCGGACTGTGTATGAAAAGTTGCTTCTGTGAAAATTTCCCTTGATGAAACAATGACTCAAGCAAGGGAGACAAGGACAAGGGCTTACCCTTGGGGCGCCGGCTTCTTCCTCCCCGTTATGAGGGGGTCTTCCTCTTAGTCACCGGAGAGCTCGGCTCTCTCCGACGACTTGTTGGCGGCCTCGGATGAGGCTCGCCTCAGCCTCTTTCAGCCCTTGGGCGGCATGCCCACGTCGGCGTCTTCTGACACCGACCTCTTCCCCTAAGGGGGAGGAATCTCCTCCTCACCCTCCTCGGCGCCGCCATCTTGAGCGGCGGAAGTATGGGTCTCCTCTGATCGGGTGACCGAAGTCCCCCGGGACCGAGCACTGGACTTCCCTGTTTGGGTCTTCGTCCCTTTGGAAGCCACCACATGTGGCTCCTCGGTCAGAAGCGCTAAGAGCAGGGGAGTTTGTGGTTGTTCCGGCAATGGGGCTGGGCATCGTACCCCCTTTACCCATGCCGACCACTTCTGCAAAATGTCAAAACACGACGGCCCAAGTAAAGAATTTACTCCTCGGAGCAGTAAGCAAAGAATAAAAGATTGAAGGACGGAACCACTCACCGGGGGGGGCTCATAGCCGTGTTCGAGGCCGCGGTCCTCTTCCTCCTTGGGAATCTTGTCCTTGGCCAGCTTCATGAGCTTCGTCCACATAGTGGCCAAGGTGGAGCGGAAAAAGGTGTTAATCGTGTCCATGTCCTCGGGCTTCTGTGCCCACATCGGGGTGGCCCGAAGTTGGAGCGGGAGGATACGGCGGTTGAGCATGACATTGATGACATCGGCTAGCTCAGCCTTCCCCGTGGTGGTCCACCACGCGATCCTCTCGACCAAGGTTTCTACCTCCTCGGGCTTCCCCCAGGCGACGCCCTTTTCCTTCCAAGACTTGAGCTTCTTGGGAGGCCCGGCCGAGAAGGCCGGGACCTCGGTTTGACCATCGGCAAGGGGCTCGGTGATATAGAACCACTCCCTTTGCCATTCCTTCACCGTTTCGATGAAGGTGCCCTTGAACCGGGTGGCCCCCTGGTTCTTGCTAATCATGGCCCCCCCGCACTCCGCGAGTTCGGAGCCACTCAACTTCGGTTTGATTCCGAAGAGCTTCAGCCATAGGCCGAAGTGTGGTTCGCAGCGGAGGAAGGCCTCGCAGACTGTTATGAAAGCGGCGAGGTGGAGGATGGAGTTGGGGGCTAGGTGATGGAAGTCTAACCCATAGTAAAACATGATCCCGCGCACGAAGGGGTGCAGCGGGAACCCCAGGCCTCGGATGAGGTGGGGGACGAAGACCACCCGCTCCCCGGCGTTGGGAGCGTGTACCAGCTCATCGGCCGATGTAGCGCTGGCAGCGATGGCCGGGGCTAGGTACCCCGCGTTGCGCATCTCGGCGATGGTCACCGCCGTCACGGTGGAGCCGCCCCAGTGCCCCTTAAGGGTATCAGCCATGGCTGGTGAGGGAGTCGAAACTTGCGAGAGAAAATGGCGTGCGTGCTGGATCTGGGCGCTGGAGCTAGACGAAGCAGTAGCAGTGAGGGAGGAATGGGAGCGTAGGCTATTGTGCCGTTCTCCCCTTTGCTTTTATAACCTGTGAAAGGTCAAGAGCCCCTCCGCTGCGCCGATAAATTCGTGATCATTATCAAAAATGCCGTTGAAACATACGGGGGGAAACAAAAATCTTGATGATATCCCTAAGAAAGCGGGCACGATCTCTGCCTCGACGGGACGTGCCAGTAAAAGAGCCGCCTCGAAACGCGAATTGAGGGGAAGCAGTAACTGCTCGACCTGTCGTGGGGCGGGTCTCTCCGGTAAAGCTGTCAGGCCGGATTGGATTGTTCATACCTAAGCAGCAAGCCTTCGAGGCTAAGATACCCTTTCACCTCGGGCAAGGGTACGAGCTCGGTTGGACCGCGGATGTTGATGCTCTGTTAAAGAGAATCCGAAATGTAAGGTGGAACTTGTCTGTCAAGCCGGAGACTCCGGATCCGAAGTAATCAAAGACCGTCCTCGGCGTAGAAGACCAGTTTGGGGGCTACTGACGGTGTCCTGGATTAGGGGGTGCTAACCTAGCCGGGCCGTCTCCTCGGGTGGGCCGATATGCCCCCGTACGTAAGCAAGATGGACTCCGGAGGCCGCAGAAGGGAGACATGATCAAGGCTGTCTCTACCGAAGACTTGCAGTACACTTCAGGATCTCTCCAGCCGCCTTACTCCAAGATACCGACCTTGTAACCCTAGATACCCTCCCTGGCGTGTATATAAGCCATAGGGTTTAGCCCGTAGGGGGGAACCACGCAATATCAAACACCTAGCCTTAGAAGTTAGACACATATTACGATCTCAAGGTAGATCAACTCTGTACTCGATACATCTCCATTAATATAAACAAGAGCAGGACGTAGGGTTTTACCTCCATCAAGAGGGCCCGAACCTGGGTAAACATCGCCTCCTTTGTCTCTGTTACCATCGATCCGAGATCCGCAGCTCGGGACCCCCTACCCCGAGGTCTGCCGGTTTTTACTCCGACAATTGGTCTGTTTAACCTTTCTCTCCAAGTTATATTATACTTCTCACTGTCATTTGACAATCCTGAATTTCCTCTGTTTCAGATGGATCGCTTGTTTCCGCCGCACCCTGCGACGCAGCTTGTGCTTCGCACTTGGGCTCGTGATGCGACTGGTTTTCCAGCTGTCCTGATCACCCTCCTGACCAGACTGGGCTACCGCTGGTACCCCGAGTACATGGTTTACAAAGATTACCGCGAGTTCAACCAGGAGCAGTACCATGCTGATGTTCGTATCTTTGATCAGCGGGACAACTCTGACACTGAGTTGCACATTTTTCACGGTATCGGCGTGACGATTGGTATGGCAGTCCATGATGCCGCTTACTCTGCTGTCGCATGTCTCCATGGAGAGCATAGTCGCTTGGATGCCTCTGAGTTCCGATACATCCCGTATGCCCCTGCTGAAGATGCTACCGGATACTACATAGCTGTCTGTGCCCCTTACGAGCGACGTCGATATGACCCGCATGTTTTGATTCAGTGCACTCAGGCTCTGGATCGCACTGCCCGGGCTCTTGTTGTCGAGTTGTTTGCCACTCGAGCACGTCTCTACGATGCTATGACACAGTTGCTACCAGCTGTTCGTGCAGGGATACATCCAGAGTATATCCTTTACCCACGCAGGACTCAGATGCCGGCAGGTATCGATTGGCCTATTGTTGGAGGTCACACGCCTGCACGTGGACCTCTTCTTCCAGTTCGAGACCGGGTTCTGCATCAGAGTGCACACGGAGAGCAGGACTTTTCTGCCGTGGATACTCATCGTCAGCACTTGCAGTTACCCCGTTTCAGTGGTTTTCCCCGACGTTGAGGTAGCCCTTGCTATGTCTCGTTGTGTATTCCTCACCGCGTACCTGCGCGCCGCCTAGTGTGTCTACATTTTCATTTACGCTGTCGTAACGCTGGCCTATAACCGACTCTGTGTATGGATCTGTATGTCTTAAGTGACTACTATTATGTATCTATTGCACTACTTATTCATTGTCGTGTTACATCATGTTTGTCTCTAAACGCTTGTAGTTGATTTTACTAAACTACCCCCTGTGTTAAAATTTTAGCAGGATGGTTAGGCCAGGTGGTCATGGTCGTGGCCGTGCTCCTGAGCAGCCACCACCGCCAGACTATATGGCAGCTATGATGCAGCAATTCAAGCTGAACTGTCAGTTCCTGACTGGAATTATGGCTCAGTTTCCGCACCAGAACAATCAGAATCAGAACCCAGCTTCAATAACTCTGCAGGAGTTTGTGCGTCTCAACCCAACTATTTACCGCAACTCTGAACAGCCACTGGATGCTGATGACTAGCTTCGCGACATCGCCTTTGAGATGGAGTCTGCCAATGTCACCCCTGACAACCTTGTCACCTTCGCATCCTACTTCTTGAAGGGTGCCGCTGCTCAATGGTGGTCCACCCACAGGCGTTCACTGCCTGAGGGGACAGTCATTACCTGGGTCGAGTTTCAGACTGCTTTCCGTGCCCGTTACATTCCTCAGGGAATCATGGACCGGAAGAAGACAGAGTTTCGCAACCTTACTCAGGGCAATAAAACTGTCGAAGCTTATCAGCGGGAGTTTCTTAACCTGTCCCGCTATGCCGAAGAGGACATTCCAACTAATGCTCGTAGACAGGAGAAATTCCGTAGTGGACTCCACCCAGACCTCAAGCTTGCACTTGCTGCTCAAGACTTCACTGACTTTGCCACCCTCATGAACAAGGCTATTCTGGTTGAGACCACTCAGATGGAGCACAAGGAGTCACAGAAGCGACATCGTGACATTGGCTCATCTTCGAGCTCAGGACAAAGGCGTAAGATCTGGATTCCAAACAGCATGTACCGTCCAACTGCCCCTGCGCCAAGGCCCTCCTATGTTGCACCCCGTCTGCCTCCTCCACCACCAAGGCAGCCGAGAGTTCAAGCTGCTCCACCACGTGCTGCTCCTCTTCGTCCTGAAGATGGTCTGTGTTTCAAGTGTCGCAAACCAGGTCACCTTGCCAAGGACTGCCGCCAGAATCAGAATCAGTTGGCCTTTCCTCGTAATGGCTGTGGCAATGGTCGTGGCAACAATCAGACCCGCAACTATAATTCTGGGTCTTCTGCTTATGGTCGTGGACATGCTTACAACATTGATATCGAAGAAGTTCAGGATCAACCTGCCACTGTGATGGGTACCCTTCTCGTTAACTCAGTACCCGCTTCTGTTTTATTTGATTCAGGAGCATCACATTCATTCGTCTCTGGAGCATTTGCATTCATGCATGGCATACAATATGAAAATATGCATACCCCGTTAGTCGTTAAAACTCCTGGGGGCCATTGTCATACTGACATGATTGCACCTAACGTCACCGTCCAAATTGAAGGATTGGAATTCCTTGCCTCTCCTATTGTTCTGAAGTCTTCCACCATAGACCTCATTCTGGGAATGGATTGGTTGAAAGCTCACATTGCTTCGATCAATTGTGCCACCAAAGTCGTCCAACTTCTTCACCCCTCAGATGAGATAGTGAACTACACCGCCCGAATTACCCGGAATGCCGAAGCTCAGATATATGCTCTGAATGCTTTGAACGCTTCACCTCTTGAGGGAATTGAGAACGTTCCAGTCGTTCACGATTTTCCGGACGTCTTTCCAGAAGAACTTCCTGGAATACCCCCGGTTAGAGCCGTTGAGTTCGTCATCGACTTGAAACTAGGCACCACTCCTATTGCCAAGCGCCTATACAAGATGCCTCCACATGAACTTCTCGAGCTTAAGGAGGAAATCGACAAGTCACTTAAAAAGGGTTTCATTCGTCCAAGTTCTTCTGCCTAGGGAGCACCTTCTCTCTTTGTTAAGAAGAAGGATGGAACTAACCGATTGGTCCAGGACTATCGGCCTATTAACCAAGCAACAATCCAGAACAAGTATCCACTTCCCCGGATCAACGATCTTTATGATCAGCTTGCTGGATCCTCTGTGTTCTCTAAACTCGACTTAAGGTTGGGTTATCATCAGATCCGAGTTCATAAAGAGGATATTCCGAAGACCGCCTTCGTTACTCGCTATGGATCATACGAGTACACTGTTATGTCCTTCGGATTAACTAATGCTCCAGCAACTTTCTCTCGATTGATGAACTATATCTTCATGGACTACCTCGACAAGTTCGTCGTAGTTTATTTGGATGATATCCTTCTATATTCCAAGAATGAAGAAGAACATGCCGAACATCTTCGGCTTGTATTGGAGAAACTTCGAGAACACCAGCTATATGCCAAATACTCTAAGTGTGAATTCTGGTTATCTGAGGTGACCTATCTTGGTCATGTGATTTCCAAAGATGGCATTGCCGTTAACCCTGAACGAGTTCAGGCAATTCTTGACTGGACTCCCCCGAAGAATGTCAAGCAAGTCAGAAGTTTTCTCGGTCTTGCTAGTTATTGCCGCCGATTCGTCGAGAACTTCTCCAAGATTGCTTAGCCGTTGACTGACTTGCTCCACAAAGGTGTTAAATTTGAGTGGACAGAAAAGTGCCAAGAAAGTTTTCAGACACTCAAAGACAAGTTGACATCTGACCCAGTGCTAGCACCCCCGGATTCCCAAAAGGACTTCGTGATTTACTGTGATGCATCTCGTCAAGGATTAGGCTGTGTCCTAATGCAAGAGTGCAAAGTGATTGCTTATGGCTCTCGTCAATTGCGTCCTCATGAGGAAAATTATCCAGTACATGATCTCGAGCTTGCTGCAGTTATTTATGCTCTCAAACTGTGGCGACATTACCTTCTCGGTAATCGTTGCGAGATATACACGGACCACCAAAGCCTGAAGTATCTGTATACTCAACCAGACTTGAACCTTCGTCAACAAAGATGGCTCGATACAATAGCTGACTATGACACAAATATTTCTTATACCCCTGGCAAGGCTAATGTAATGGCCGATCCTTTGAGTCGCAAGGCTTATTGCAACAACCTCATGGTTCAGGAAGCGCAACCTATCCTTTGTGAAGAACTTCGCAAGTTGAACCTCCATATTGTTCCACAGGGTCATCTCAATACCCTCGTTGTTGAACCGGACCTCGAGAGCAACATCAAGACAAGGCAGAAATATGACTCTGAAGTCGAGAAGGTTAAGAAATACCTCTCCAAGGGAAATTCTTCATTCTACCATGTTGGTGATGATGGTGCCTTGTTCTTCAAAGGTCGCCTAGTGGTCCCCAGAAAGCACAATCTGGACTCTCGTTCGGATGTTATGAAAGAAGCTCATGATACACCTCTTTCAATTCACCCTGGTAGTACCAAGATGTACCAAGACATTTGTCAGCGGTACTGGTGGCCTGATATGAAGCGAGACATTGCTCGCTATGTTGCTGAGTGTGACGTTTGCCATCGCATCAAAGCAGAACATCAAAGACTTGCTGGAACTCTGCAACCCCTTGATATTCCTGAATGGAAATGGGACAAAGTCGAAATGGATTTCATTACTGGTTTTCCCAGATCGCAGAAGGGTCATGATGCTATCTTCGTCGTCATTGACCGATTCTCAAAGGTTGCTCACTTTTTGCCAGTCAAGGAGACAATCACTGCTAGTCAGTTAGCAGACTTGTATGTTTCCAGAATTGTGTCACTCCATGGTGTTCCATTGGTGATCAGTTCAGACCATGGCAGCCTCTTTACCTCAAGATTTTGGAACAGTTTCCAAGAAGCTATGGGAACTCATCTGTCCTTCAGCACCGCTTTTCACCCCCAGTCCCAGGGACAGGTAGAACGAGTCAATCAAGTGCTTGAAGATATGCTTCGAGCTTGTGTCATCTCATTCGGTAAGAAATGGGAGGAATCTCTCCCCTATGCTGAATTCTCATACAACAATAGCTATCAAGCTAGTTTGAAGATGGCACCCTTTGAAGTTCTCTATGGACGTAAATGCCGAACCCCTCTGAATTGGTCAGAAACTGGGGAACGGTCACTCGTTGGTCCGTACATTATTCAACAAGCTGAAGATCAAGTCCGCATTGTCCATGAACATTTGAAAACTGCTCAGTCTCGTCAGAAGAGCAACTATGACCGAAAACACCAGGTAATGGTCTATCAACCTGGCGAACAAGCTTACCTTCGCGTCACTCCGATGAAGGGCACTCATCGATTTGGAATCAAGGGCAAGTTAGCCCCTCGCTACATTGGCCCATTCCGTATTCTCGCCCGTCGAGGAGAAGTGGCATATCAATTGGAATTGTCGCCGAACCTTTCTCAAGTGCATGATGTCTTTCATGTGTCACAACTCCGACGCTCTTTCAAGGATCCTATCCGAGCAGTGGATTATGAAATGCTTGAATTGCGAGAGGATCTTTCTTATCAAGAGTATCCGATCCGCATTCTCGATCAAGCTGAGCGACGAACCCATCAGAAGTCGATCAAGTTCCTTAAAGTTCAGTGGTCGAATCATTCAGAAGGTGAAGCCACTTGGGAACGCGAGGATCGTCTTCGTGAAGAATACCCCCTTTCTTTTAGCCTACCTCTTAATTCTCGGGACGATAATTTCTTTTAGAGGAGGAGAATTGTAACATCCCCATGTAATAGCTACAGTGATCACCCTCTGATAATGCCATGTCACCCTGCTTAACAGTGCTTGATCATCCTTTGCATCATATCTCATTTCAAATTCCAAATTAAATTGAAATTCAAATTTAAGGTGAAAATAAAAGTTGTTCCAAATTGGAAACAAAAATATTCATTAAATTGCAAATAATCTATTTCTAATTATGTTCAGGAAAACAACATCACCTAAATTCATTAAGTGACTCTATCATCTCAAAACAGTAGCAAACAGCAGCATTTTTAATACCATTTTATTTAATAGAATTGCAAATGAAATCATAATTTCCCCAAACCAATTTCTGGTGGTAGGTAATATTGCATTGTAATATTTGAACCAAGTCACACAATTTATAAAACTAATTTAGTGGTCAAACAATTTGCAAAACAGAGATAAAGAATAGAAACAGAAATAATAAAAAGAGAAAAGGCCTACCGCTACTGTGGCGTTGGGCTCTAGTCTACAGTGTCTGAGCCCAGCCCATCGCGCAGTCGTCGTCCTCCTCCCGCGCGCTGTCACTCGCCCGCGCCGACACGCCCGCACTCGCCTCGCTGTCGTCCATCCGACGTCTCCCCGGCGCCGTTAAGGCCACCACCGAGCCGCTCTTCCCTCCCCCGAAACCCTAGACCACCTCAGTTTCCCCCCATCACCTCCTCTTCGTCCTCCCCGCAAGCACCCGACGCCGTCGCCGCCATGGCTCGCCGTAGCCGTGGCCTCTGACCTCGCCGTGCCCCGTCTCCGTGCCGGATCGAACCGCCGCCGTCGACTACGTCTTCTGCCCCGACCAACGCGAGCCGTGGAGCGCCACATTGCCAGATCGCCGACGTCGACCACCGCGGATCGCCGGAGCTTCCCCGACTCGATCCGCTCGCCCCTGCGCTCCTAAACCTCCGACGAGCCTCCTTGCGCTCCTACGTATGCTCCACCTCCTCCCTCTTCCCCGTTCGAGCTCGATTTCGAGCTCTAGCCATTGCCGCCGTCGCGCCCGAACCCAGCTTCGCCGCATCGCATGTCGCCGTCGTTCTAGTCTCTGTCATGGCCATCTGAGCTTGCAGACGTGCTCAGCTTCTCCCCGTGAGCTCAACGCACACCCGCGTGTGCCTTCTCATGCCCTGTAGTGCCGATTCCGAGCTCCGCCGTTGATTTGGTCGCCGGCGATGTTCCGGCGCCGTCGCCGACGTGGCACCGGCCGGGTCCACCACTGTGTGGCTGACACTGGGCCCCACGGGTCCTAGTTGACTGGGTTGACCCAGTCAACTGCTGACTGGGCTGCCCAGTGAGACTGACGTGTGGGCCCCACGAAATTAAAACATTTTTTTAAATTTAAATAAAAGTTAATTAGGCTAATCAGTCACTCACCAGTGGGACCCACTGGTCAGGTTTGACTGGTCAGCGAGTCCGTTGACTGCTGACGTCATCCCCATGTCATGCTGACGTCACCTTTTACTATTCTGGATAATTCGGATTTAATTAATTAAAATAATTCCAGAAAATGTTTAAAACTTTGAAAAAACATATAAATTAAACCGTAACTCGGATGAAAATAATTTATATATGTAAAATGATCAAAAAAATATGTAGAATCCGAATATGCCATCCACACACTTGTCAC
The DNA here is from genome assembly GCA_039707655.1 of Elymus sibiricus. NCBI lineage: Eukaryota > Viridiplantae > Streptophyta > Magnoliopsida > Poales > Poaceae > Elymus > Elymus sibiricus. Next base: position 140,755,248 of record CM077674.1, on the reverse strand, counting down.
ACCCCTCTAACATACCAAACATGAAACTTTTTGCCCGATTTCGATAGATGAATAGTGCATGACTTTAATAAAATAAATCCAAATAAATTCCTAAAATAACTAGAACAATTAAATAGGCAATATATCACCTCTGCATACCATCTAGACATGTCATGCATCGCTGTTGCATTTTTGTCGTGAATTTATTGTTTGTTCCCCCCTCCTTCTCTCCCGATAGACGCCAAGACCAACGCCGACGCAGCTGACTACGACTACGCTCCGGACGAGCAGCCTCCCGACGACCAGCCCCTCTCAGCAGAGCTTCCAGGCAAGCAAACCCCCTTGACGCATGCCTATATCACCTATTCCTTCTCCCCACTGCTTGCATTAGAAATTGTTGCTACTATTGTTTTATCCTATTCTGATGCATAGCCTGTCCTTGTAACTGTAATTGATACCTTCCTGATATCCAAAATGCTTAGTATAGGTTGGATGGTAAACCATCTGTGGCCCCTCTCCCTTGCTATAGTTGCCCCCGCTTTAGTACTGGTGCCCCGATCGATGTGATCGAACGGGCTGAGAACAGCACATCACCACACACACCCTAAGTTGCTCGTCTCTGCAGAGCTGGCATCGAGTGCCGAGGGTGATACCTCTTATCTCACTTCCGATGATGCCTCTGTAGAATAGCTATACGGTTGTGGGTTACCGAGGGTGATTCCTCTTTCATCACCTCCGATAAAGCTACCGTCGTGCAACTCCCCGAGTGGGAAACCATAGAGGGTGATTCCTCGAATTCCTTCTCGATCGTTGGACACACTGTTACTTTGACCCTTGTTATAGGCGGGTCGACCCCGAGGGGTACCCGCGGGGAAATATGAAGACGGGCTTGCCAGGAAGGCACCCGCGAGAGATTATTGTGGCGGAACGACAGGGCAGGCGGAGACCACCCTGTTCTTGATCCGTGTGCTACTAAGTCGGAGCGACAAGTAGTCTGATCGTCTCTGCGAGTTACTAAATACCCCTAACGGATTTGGGTATTTGATCTGAGTGGGTCGTTGGCCCTATACGCACTACCACCACGTGGGATAATGGTTTAATGGGGCCCTCTACGTTGTATGTATCAGCCGAAAGCTCTTCAGACGTCACAGCTCAGAGATGCGGGCTGATTGCTGGGGTGGGCTGGTAACGTCACTTGTGTATACAGTGTCGCGCCTGGGCCCCGGCCAGTCTCGCAACGTGCAGGAGTGCAAAGGGCGATGGCCCAAGACCCCTTCGCACTTAGGATTTAGACCGGTGTGTTGACCTCTCTGCTGAGCCTAGGTAGGACTGCGTCGTGTCGATCACCCGTGGCCGGGCATTACCCAGCAAGTGTGTCCGGCCAGATGTGATCGAGCGTGTTGGGTAACAGTAGTGCACCCCTGCAGGGAAGTTATCTATTCGAATAGCCGTGTCCACGGTAACAGGACGCTCAGTGTTGTATCCCGATCTATCACTATTTGAACTGGATACATGATAATTAATTATAAGCTCCGAGATCGCTTCCTCGCAGGGAGTCGAGGAAGGATCTCTGGGCTTGCTTCAACATGCTTGTTAATTTATAATATGCTAATCTGCACTCTTCTAATGTTGCAAGATTGCTTCAAGATGCTAGTCTTTGATAGGCTAGGCTTTTCCCCCTCTATTCTGGCATTCTGCAGTTCAGTCCACAGATATAGCCTCATTCCCTTGATACCGATGCATACGTAGAATAGTTCTGATGTCAGTCTTGCGAGTACTTTGGATGAGTACTCACGATTGCTTTGCTATTCTTTTTCCCCCATACCCGATACTTGCGTCTAGATGACGGAGCCCCGGAGCCTGACGACACCGCAGGAGCTTACTACCAGGAGAGTCCCAGAGGCACGTACTACTGGGTTGAGCCAGCCGACCAGGAGTAGTTCGGAGGCCCTAGGCAGGAGGCCTTCGCCTTTTCGATCAGTGTCGCTGTTTGTGCTAGCCTTCTTAAGGCAAACTTGACGAACTATGTCTGTACTCAGATATCATTTGTGTGTATGACTTATGTATTCGGGTCCTCGTGACCCCTGGTTTGTAATATGAAGATTTATATTTAAATTTGAGTTTAGAGTTGTGTTGTGATATCTTCCCGTGAGTCTCTGATCTCGAGCGTGCACATTTGCGTGTATGATTAGTGCACGGTCGAGCAGGGGCGTCACACTCCTTCCCTCCAACCTATATATACTAGAGGATCAAGGCACTTTTGAACACACAACTTTTGGAGCCTCCTCTATTCTTCTAGTTCTAGTTCTAGTTGATCCTAGTTGATCAATTAGAGCTTGACCTAGATCCTCTAATCCTCATAATTAGAAGCCCAGTGTGGTTCTAATCTCCTCCCTCTAATTCTCCGGCGTCGATTTATTGGAAATATGCCCTAGAGACAATAATATTGTATTATTATATTTCCATTTTCATAATTAAGAATTTATATTTCATGCTATAACTGCTCTGATCCTGGAACATGCGATTCAGTAGAAAACTCATATGCACGTGTGGAATGATAAACGGTAAAGAATATAGGTTCTTAGTCTCGCCTCTAAGACTGGCTCAAGTGTTGTTGGTGATCACGTTTTCTGGATCTTAGGATGTCGTTAAGTGTAACAATAGTCCTAAAACAACATTGAGAGTATGACGTTAGAAGAACGATCATATTGAATCGACCCAAAACTTGTTTGTTATACTTTGAGATAATATCGTCTGAAATCAATTGTTATAATATGGAGTGTTAGCATGTGTTTTAGTTCCTCAGACCATGAGAGTATCGCAGTCACTTCCTACCGTACGGTGGACTTTGGGGTTGCTCAAACGTCATCTGTAACAAGGTGATCATAACGATAACTTTCAGGCTCATAGGAAAGTTTTACAAGGGACTAGATAGCTTGAGAGTGGGATTTGCTCCTCCGACGATGGAGAGATATTCTTAGGGCCATCTCGGTGTGACAACATCCATCATCGTCTGGCCAGACATAGGTGACTACGTCATGGGGATGCCGGAACACTTCAACGAGAAAGAAGAACAAAACCGGCAATGAGGGCAACGGTATAGTGAGCATAGTGATGACTCAGGAGGATACCGATGCCCCCCGGGTTTTTTAAAGTATCACGAAGCAAAGGGAACATCACATGATAACCAAAGGTTCACTCGAATGTCATTCGTGTAATCATAGGGATCGATATGGACGTCCACGGTTCCGCTATCGGTCATTGAACGAAGGGGTTTCGTTCATGTCTATGATTTACCGAACCTATGGGGTCACAAGCTTAAGGTAATCACGATTTTTTGAGTGTTAGTAGGATGAGAGTATCGTGGATTTATTTGTGAAATAGTTTCGTTAATATTCGGAATAGTTCCGAGAGGAACCGGAAGCGTTTCGGGGTCACCGGAAGGGTTTCAGAGAATATCGGGTAATACCGGGTATTACCGATAAATAATATATAGGTGGAAAATGTTTCCGGAGGTGTTAAATTATATATAAAAGGCTCTGAAAATAATTAGAACACTTTTATATTTAATTTAATATCAACGGGCCTTAAAAGGCCAAGAGGTGGAAGGCAACTTGGGCCACCATGGCCCAAGTGGAGGTGCCCCCCCTTTCCATATGGGGGGGGCGAACCCTACTTGGGGAGAAGTAGGACTCCTCCCCCCTGGCCGGCGCCCCAAGGAGGCTCATTCCCTCCTTGGTGGCTGCCCTCTCCCTCCCCTCCAACCTATATATACTTGAGGTATTGGCCATAATTGAACATACAAGTTTTGGAGCCTCCTCTAGCTCATCTAGCTCTAGTTCTAGTTGGTCCTACTTGACTAATTAGAGCTAGGTCTAGTTCCTCAAATCCTCATAATTAGAAGCCCAGTGTGGTTCTAATCTCCTCCCTCTAATTCTCCGGCGACGACTAGCTCTGGACGGCGAAGCGCTGCCGGATCGTGAGGCCGTGCTTTCGATTTTCCGTTCGAGGGATCGTTCGAGGGTGGTTCGCGGGATCATCATCAATGGTTCGAGGGACTCCAAGTATGATCTACACCGACTCGTCTACTTCCGCTGCACTCCGGAGTCGGTAACGATCGTTGATCCAAACCCTATATGTATCTTCATATTGTTCCTGGGTGATCGTAGGGCGATTTTTTTTGTTTTCTACTATGTTTCCCAATAGTGGCATCATGAGCAGTTCTATGAGTAGATGCAGGTTTCGATCTAGATCACATGTGGATGCGAGGGCTGATGTTCTTGCTATGCTTCCCTCGAGTGTTGCTTCGGTTCAGTTCATTGACGGCATGGTGTCGCTTTTCACAAGGTTCTGACAATCGATCGGCTCTGGCTATCGACGATCTGCTAACAGTTCCTTAGGCTTCACCATAGTCAAGAATTGTGAACCATTGCGTACGCAAGAGGGCGATAAATATGAATGATCTTCTAGGGGTCACGCATATTTGACGAAGTTTAATGTAGGGGACGAGATTTTCAATTAAGTCTCTTCTTTCACACACCCCAAAAGTTAATCTAGCAACAAGAATTATCACTTGATGGTGTGCACGTAGGTAGCTAGTGTTGTCCGGAAACCCTAGAAGCCATGTAATTAAAATTTGCTAAACCGATTAGAGGACGTCTAACTTGGTTTTGCAGGGATTACATATGATGTGATATAGCCTTCATCATGATAATGAGTTTATGTATGAGATGGTTATATGTTGTAATGTTAAGTGGCCTGCGCGTCACGGCATGATGGCTGGAGCCATGAGATTGCCACCTTAATGTAAATATCATAGAGATAGGTTACAGGTGACGGTGGCAAGCGTACATGGAGGACCCCGACGAGGAGAAGGTGTACTAGGCGCAGGACGAGGAGCTATAATTTCGTGCCACGACGGAATTTCTGAATTTGATGCCACATCAACGTTTTCTGAAACGGTCGCCACGGCAACGTTTTCTGAAATTGCTGCCACGGCATCGTTTTTGAAACGGTTGCCACGGCAACGAAATATTGGCCGTCACGACGCTTCAACTGAAGATTGAAGATGATCATGAAGGATTCCCGGCGCCCAGGGCTATACCATATCATGCTATTATGAATTGCCTCAGATGTTTATCCCTTTGTTGTTTGCACCCTTTGATTGCATAGTAGTCAATTATTAGGGTGATCTCTCACAGTAAATATCAAGTTAAAAGGTGCTTTTCCCAGTGTTGCAACCGTCTATAACACGTAGCGTTCCGGAGTGCGTCATGTCCACATGAGTACAAACGGGATGTGATGTGTAAGACGGGGATGGTCAGACCATGTATGCAGATAGCACTCGGTTGTCTTGAAGTTCTAGCAGAATCGTTCTGAGCTCAGAGCACGAAGCATCGAAAGATGAACAAGAGTCATATGGAGATATGATCGGCAAAAGTTTGCCCACCGGTCAAAATTCTCGTCATCAGTGATGTCCACATCAATGACTGAGAACTAGATTTGGATCTTGAATCACTCACTATTAATTATGAGAGATATTAATTTGAGTGGGAGTGCACTTTAAATTAAAATTTGTTTAAATACTCGTGCTATATTAATTATGAATTGTGTCTAAAATTATGTGTGTGTTTATCGTTGTAGATCAAATGGCTCGCAATATGTTCAACTTAGCCCCTATGTTAGAGAAAGAAAAGTTGGCTGCTAATGGTGAAAACAATGCGGATTGGATCCGGAACCTGAGATTTGTTCTCAGGAGTGCTAAAAAGGAGTACGTGCTGAATCAGCCCCTGGGTGATGCTCCTGCAAAGGATGCACCACCAGAAGAAGTTGCTGCTTATGCTGCTCGTAGTGATGACTATGATTCAGTCCAATGCCTCATGTTGACTTGCATGGATCCTGAACTATAGAAGCGTTTTGAACAGTCTACTACTCAATTTATAATTGGGTCACTGGAAGTTCTGTACAAGAAGCAGGCAAGGACCGAACGTTTTGAATTAACCAAGGCCTTGATTGAATGCAAGATGAAAGAGGGTTCCTCAATGAGTGAGCATATAGTGAAGCTTGCTGGCTATGTTGATAGACTGGCTTCTCTGGAATTTGGAATTCCTCCGACACTCGGTACAGATATTGTGCTTGCCTCACTCCCCCCATCTTACGATGGTTTTATCATGAATTACAACATGAACGGGGTGGAGAAAAGTGCAAACGAGTTGTTTGCTATGCTCAAAACTGCGGAAGCTGGGATGGAGAAGAAAGTGTTGATGGTCAACAAAACCACCAGTTTCAAGAAGAAGGGCAATTCCAAGAAGAAATCTGCTGGTGCCGGTAAGACCGTCTCTCAGAAGAAGAATAAGGGCGGAGCTACTAAGGAGACTGAATGTTTCTACTGCAAACAGAAGGGACACTGGAAGCGCAACTGCAAGAAGTACTTGGCAGATAAGAAGAAAGGTTCTTCCGTTAAAGGTATAAAAGTTATACAAAGTTAATGTTATTTTACTTGTTTCTGTATGTCACGAGTATTTGATGCTGATCGGTTGCTTTCATTTGCAAGCCGATGCAGGGACTACAGAAAGCTCACAAGTTGAGAAGAAATGAAGACATGATGCAAATCGGGAATGGTGATGGGATCGCTACTCAAGACCGTTGAAGTCATGCCTTTAGTTTATCTTCAAGATTTATCTTAGGACCGAATAATAGTTATTGCGTTTTGGAGTTGTGTAAGACATTATGTTTTGGATTGTGCGACGGATATTCTTATAAAGTTTTAAACAATAGCTGTTCAAGTGGTTATAAGAATATGTTTTGAGTTTACCTCAGTTTTGATGGTTTATTCATAAATCTTGAATTGAAATTTTATAACATTAATGCTAAACGTCTTTTGAAGACTGATGAACACCACTTAAATGTGGCACTGCTTGGTTATATCGGAATATAATCTTCATATAGATGAAGTGTTAAAATATTTTGATTTAAAATAAAAAATACATAGTGATGTATGAGATCCGATGAGTAACCCAGGCGCGGAGAATAATTATGCTTCATTAAATAAATTAAGTAAATATGATTTACTTAATACAATCTGAAATATTTGAATAGTTCAAATGAAATTCAGAATATAATATTTGAAAGGTTCAAAGATTTCGTAATGAAGATAAGAATCATTATGACAAAGGATAAAAGGATTCTTCAATCATGAAGAAAATTATCTGAGTCATAAGTTTAGCAAAACACTCAAATAATTGTAGAATTATTTTACCGATCTGCTTTTATTAATTTTGGGGATATACATGAAACAGCAAGATATACACTAAACAAGGCACCGCATAATAGTCTGGCTAAAAGACACCATATGAGTTATGGAGTTCATAAACCAGATGAATGCTAAATTGCAGAATATCTCAAAAATGTGATTGGGATTCCTTCTACCAAAAGTTCAAGGACAAATTGTTTGTCACAAATAATGAACACTTTTTCGAGAAGAAGTTTTCTCGCCAAAGAAGTAAGTGGGAGGACAGTACAGCTTGATAAAGATTATTGAATCTCTAGCGGAAGTAAGCAGGATTAACAAACCGGAAGTTGTTCCGATAAATTATCTGCAAAACTAAACCGTAAGTTACTACACCAGATGTAGAAACTCTAAGCTTGCAACTGAACTGTATAGATCAGGAAAAGTTATTGAACCTTCTGAAGATTTCACAATGAGATATTCATCTTAGAAGAAGATGAACCTGCAAGGAAGCGATGGCGGCTCCCAGCTCAAAGGTATGGCTCATAGCCATGCACACCGGGATGAACTTCATACACAATAATCAAGTTTGGAACTTGGTTGATTCTTCAAGAGATATGAAGTAAATAGAATGGATATAGAAACTAGTTTCCTAAATGGAAAGGACGTATGAATGATACAACCAAAAAGTTTCGAAATCCTCAGAATACCGGATGAATGTGCAAACTTCAAAAAGGTTTTGAGGATAATTTCAAAGGAGCTGGAATTAACATTTTAATGAGTTTGATCTTGTTAAAATGATAAAGGAACTTGTGTATATGAAATTCAGTGGGAGCTATATATTTCTGGTCTCATATGTAAATGACATATTGAAGAGTGGAAATAATATATAGTTTCTGAGCACAACAAAAGATTTTAAAATATGTTTCTAGTAAGATGGTGAAGCAAAATATTGGACATAAAAGATCTATAGAGATAGGTCAAGATGTCTGACTGTGCTAAACTAAAATTATATACATTGACAAGGTTTTAAAAGGTTTAAATGGAGAAAGTGTTTTCTCTCAATGTCACATAACGCTGATGCTTATAGAAATCAGTTGATAAGCATGAATGGATTCATCATGAAAGTTATGATATGTATAAAAGCCAAAAGTTCTATATACTAAGTGTTAGTAACAGATATCCAGTACCTCAAAAGAACAAGTGTATTGTTTTGAGGAAATGAAGAAGAAGTTCATTATTAATGAATATATGAACATCAACTTCATGGCTGATATAAAATTATTGGGCTATGATAATTGTTTGGAATTATTTTTAATATGAACAATATTGTGGATTCTATAACGAAAGAAATATGTGTTTGATAACATTAGATGTTACAAAATTGTCTGAATCAAGAAATGACTTCATATAATTGGCATGATCCCAAATTATGATGAAACCAATGACACTATATTATGAATATAGCTAATCAAGAAGAGTCTTGATGTAATTGGTGTGATCCAAATTGTGATGAAACCAATGACACTATATTATGAATATAGTTAATCAAGAAGAAGTCTTGATATAATTGGTGTGATCCAAATTGTGATGAAACCAATAACACTATATTATGAATATAATTAATCAAGAAGAGTTTTGATGTAGTTGGTGTGATTCAAAGTGCAATGAAACTAATGACATTGTATTATGAATAAAATGTTATTACTCAAAGCAAAATGAATCGAGATCCTTAAAATCAGACATGACTAACACAAATATTACATGGTTTTGAATGTGTAAAAACTAATGACAAAGGCTGTACCACAAACAAAGCATGAGAAACACCAGATAAGCCATAGGTGTTTAAAAACTATGTAGCTAGATTATTGACTCTAGTGCAAGTGGGAGACTGTTGGAAATATGCCCTAGAGGCAATAATATTGTATTATTATATTTCCATTTTCATAATTAAGAGTTTATATTTCATGCTATAATTGCTATGATCCTGGAATATGCGATTCAGTGGAAAACTCATATGCACGTGTGGAATGATAAACGGTAAAAAATAGGTTCCTAGTCTCGCCTCTAAGACTGGCTCAAGTGTTGTTGGTGATCACGAAAAACATTGAGAGTATGACGTTAGAAGAACGATCATATTGAATCGACCCAAAACTTGTTTGTTATACTTTGAGATAATATCGTCTGAAATCAATTGTTATAACACGGAGTGTTAGCATGTGTTTTAGTTCCTCAGACCTTGAGAGTATCGCAGTCACTTCCTACCGTACGGTGGACTTTGGGGTTGCTCAAACGTCATCTGTAACAAGGTGATCATAACGACAACTTTCAGGCTCATCGAAAAGTTTGACAAGGGACTAGATAGCTCGAGAGTGGGATTTGCTCCTCCGACGATGGAGAGATATTCTTAGGGCCCTCTCGGTGTGACGGCATCCATCATCGTCTGGCCAGACACAGGTGACTACGTCACGGGGATGCCGGAACACTTCAACGAGAAAGAAGAACAAAACCGGTAACGAGGGCAACGGTATAGTGAGCATAGTGATGACTCAGGAGGATACCGATGCACCCTGGGTTTTGTAAAGTATCGCGAAGCAAAGGGAACATCGCATGATAACCAAAGGTTCACTCGAATGTCATTCGTGTAATCATAGGGATCGATATGGACGTCCATGGTTCCGCTATCGGTCATTGAACGAAGGGGTTTCGTTCATGTCTATGATTTACCGAACCTACGGGGTCACAAGCTTAAGGTAATCACGATCTGATGAGTGTTAGTAGGACGAGCGTATCGAGGATTTATTTGTGAAATAGTTTCATTAATATTCGGAATAGTTCCGAGAGGAACCGGAAGCGTTTTGGGGTCACCGGAAGGGTTTCGAAGAATATCGGGTAATACCGGGTATTACCATAAATAATATATAGGTGAAAAATGTTTTCGGAGATGTTAAATTATATATAAAAGGCTCTGAAAATAATTAGAACACTTTTATATTTAATTTAATATCAACAGGCCTTAAAAGGCCAAGAGGCGGAAGGCAACTTGGGCCACCATGGCCCAAGTGGAGGTGGCGCCCCCCCTTTCCATATGGGGGGGCCGAATCCTACTTGGGGAGGAGTAGGACTCCTCCCCCTGGCTTAGAAGATATCAAGTAATATACTGAATCTTCTGTTCAACAATTTTCTCATATAGTTTATGAAACTATATCTTTACCTACTAATAAAGCACGCATTGCTTCTGTCGGGTTCACCGTCGCCTACTTTTTTTTTCACTTCTTCCGTACATGGCCTCTTTGGCTGGTTCCTACGAGGTGGTACTATTCCCCTGCCTCCTCCAAGATTTGAGAAAAAGTCCGTCATTAGCTTTTTGGTTTCGCTCGTCAAACGTAAATTTCGTCGGCGCACTGGCCCAGCGCGTACACACGAGTGGGTTCTCGGCCCAACGACACGCGTGCTCTCATGGGCCACCCAAGCGGACATCCGAGGAAAAGCTAAAAAAAGGCAAGGCGATGAAAGAATTCGAACTCGTGACCTAGCTCAATCTTAAGATGGAACTCCCACCACGCTAGCCAGATGAGTCTACTAGCTGATCTGCATTAAACAAAGTATTCCCTACTTATAGACTACATCCAGACGTGGAGGTTGTGGGCCAGCTGAACACGCACGTAGCCATAATAAGAATCCTAATTCAACTTTGCTTCATATATATACATGAGTCTGAATCCTACTTAGCTACATGTACAAGTCTGTAGAAAAGGTTCGTTTCTTCGTATGTACTTCTTACTTCTTTTTTTTAGATGACGTACATACTTCTTACAAGCGTGTTGCTAGGTCTTCTCCATTGGGCCGTCAGCAACCAGAATGGGCTCTGCTGGAACTCACAAAAAAGAATCACCGAAAAAGGGATCGAGCTTATAACCTCCCGTCCAGTCTAAGCTGCAGCACATTAGTCCCACCTTGCTCCCTTAAACTTATTCACATCAATTTATATATGTTTTTAGTGCGTTTTCTGGCGTGAGCTAAGACCCGAGATCCATGAGACATACATGTTGGATTTAATGGGACAGAGGGAGAGAAACTATCGGATTATATGTGGGCTAAATTAAACAGAATTTGTGAGGCGTTTGTGGCGGAATTAAAGGAAGAGAAGAGAGAGAGACCATCAGATTATATGTTGGCTAATTATATGATGGGATTCATGAGACATGGGATAGAGTAGGATTGGTGTGCCACGATGGAACGAGTAGGGGCTCCCCAATAAAATCTAGACACGCATATTTGGAGGGAGAGAGTGGGATTCGTGAGCCCATGATGGAGATTAAATCGGCGCTTCATGCATGCAGTTGGCTAATTAAACTTGATTCGTGAGTGCATGACAAAAGGGTGGAGTACATCGCCTGTTCTGTACCAGACGCCTTGAAGGGAGAGAGTGGGATTCGTGTGCCCATGATGGAGATTAAATCGGCGCTTCATACACCTTGAATTATTATTTTTCATGTCTAAAGAGTATCAACTGCAGCTTTTCACACGTCAGTGTTAGCCTCAGTATTCTTATATACTACTCCCTCTGTCTCAAATTAGTTGTCTTATATTTGTCTATATACAGATGTATCTAGACACGTAATATTATATATGCAACAAATATCATTTTTACAATACAAATTTTATTGTGTTATGCCGAGTGTTTATAGTTTCATTTTGATTAACATATCATTACTTCAAAAAGGATGCCTAGGATTTTCACTATTAGACTACAAAAGATATTTCAGCTATGGGCTGCATGTCATTAGGATTCAATCAACATACATACATAAATTTAAACGGGTTCTTTGCTATTGTTCTACAAATTAGGGGTACACTACTTTATTATTCTACAAAATAGTAGTTCTGCTGCGGCACTGCCGGCAAACATGGTCGCTCTCTCAGTCGATGGTGTGTTCGTGGAAGCTGACGGCCCAGCAACAGCCGGAATGGTGCTTCGGAAGCAGGATGACTCGATGATATTCGCTGCATATCGATAGTTATTCAATTGCAACGAAGCTCTCGAAGCGGAGATACATGCGATAATAATTGGCATGGGGCTAGCTATACAATATTCTGACATGCCTATCATCGTGCAATCGGATTCAGCGATGGCGTTGTCCATTCTTTCTGGTAATAGCTTGGATCTTTCCGTTTATGGAGTTTATTCCTCAGAAAATTCATAGAGATCAGAATAGAGGTTGCAGATTGCTTAGCAAGATATAGTCGTATCATAGCACGACTGTGTGGTTGGATCAAGGACCTTCGTCTATAGAGAAAATCTTACCTCTGAATTATAACCGTGTTACTATGAAATAAAACTCCTATTAAACCCACGAAAAAAGCCAAGTAGTTCTGCTGCCCCTTAATGTTTATATCCACATCAATGGTCATGTATATTCTACAAGATGTGATTTATCAGCCACATCATTCTTAGCTTTTGCTGCATCATATTTCCGAACAGTGAATAAAATGACATACCTTCTAGATTAATCCCTCAAAAACTTTTGTTCCACTCTATTTATACAGTGGAAAATTAATCATCGATAGTGGTTTTAGCAGGCAAAGGTGCTCGCATTTTTTTATTTTTACCCGTTGCAACGCACGGGCCTTTTTGCTAGTGAAACTTAACCCATTATCTGTGTTATCTCTAGGGCTTAGAAGACGGTTCAAATGCTTCATCAAAGAGAACATGTATAATGAGGTACTGGATGTGTTGATGATGGCCGAGGTATGCTGCCTTATTTGATCATTACTGTCCTACTGGAAGTAGCACGTGCATCTTTTGAAGAGGTATAGATTGAGGAAAAACAACATGAGGTTTGTAAATGTCCGGGAGAGGTTAAGTGGTTTGATAACTTTATGCATTTAGGAGATTGATATTCATACCATCAATGAACCTACATTTAAGAACTTTAGAATTTTTCTCAAGGTAAAATATTAATTATTTTATTTTGGATGGATTTTAAGTGTTTACTGATAACGTTTCACATATACATGTATTAAATATTATTTCAATGTCTATATTAAGGGGGGGCCCAGATTTTAGTCTCGCACCGGGCCCCATAAATCTCAAGACCGGCCCTAGGTGGGAGTGAGGCGACACTACCAACTCTCCCTCTAGGAGTAGAGATTGTTAATTGCTTTGCTTCACTTTACTTAATAGCAGCTTTACCTCAAGATATGGTTGGCCTCAAAATTACTAAAACCAACTCAGGCCTTGGCGAGAATCAGAAACGTCCGAGTGAAGCCTAGTGATATGTGTTCATGTGGGATTGCTTGTTGGCTACCTTGCTGAGGGAGCGATGGTGGCAGGTGGTCATCATTTCTTTTGGCTCATGCTTCTCTACAGTATTCCTGGAACATGACAAAAAATGTCAGCAGGAAACACCAGGAAAAACACGACATTGGTGAGCACATGGGAGTGGTGTTGTTTGTTGCTTTATTATCACTTGGAGCTTAGTTTTAGTGCTTGTTGCGTGTTACTTGACGAAGAATTTAGTTTCCTGATGATATCAAATCTATCCCAGTTAATCTTATATGTTAGTTTTCCATGATATGGTTTACGAATCCAAATCGAATGTTACGTGACACTGTAATAGTGGGTGCAACTACAAATTTCTTCCTCACCGGCAAATTAAGAACATATATATAGTTGCACACTGATAGGCTTATTGAGATATGCTTGCTTCCAACAAAAGTTGGCTCTATATATGTGTTGCCCTTTAATTCATTGTAGCATAACTTAAAGTAGGTAAACAAGGAAAAACATCATGCTCATGTTTTACAGACAAAATTAGGTGTTACAACAACTATGAAACATCGGCGCCAGAAAGATAAACCTACTCGAATATCAATACAACAAGCATGTTGTTTCAACAACACAAAATAAGTCGCCTCCCAGTCCCAAGGTTATGTTGAACACACTAAAATGACCAACCATCCAAGAATAACAATAATTTGGCTAATTGGCAGCATAAACTTAGAAGTCTAGAAAAGAAAATTTTGATACCAGGGATCACAAATTAATTTTGAGATATCTCCTCTGTATACAGGAGTTGCATTCGGTTATTCTAGTTGTTAGCTGATTGTTAACTTCACATAAAACTCTAGTGATAAAACTCGGTGCGAGAACCAAAGTTTTGAACAATCAAGGGAAAACATTCCAATCCACACCCCTCATTCTCTACCCGGAAGCATGAGAACCGATCTCGGCTTCCTTCAATCAATAAACGAACAGATGAACCAATTGAAGCGTTAACAATTGGATTTAATAAAAAAATCAATGGAAGAAGCATACACTTAGTAACATAAGTTTGTGGCTTTAATATGCTACCAGCAGTCCAGCACTAATGTATCAAGATAAGGTTGACAACAAAAAAGAACATGTTCCAGTTGAACACTGTATAACCTAAGCACATGATACCCAGAATTCCGAGCATTTCAATGAACTACAAACAAACACTTCTCAAGTGAATGTAAACCCCCAGAAAAAAATCATTAATATGGGCTAGCAAAATTTATCTGGAATCAAAATTATAACCTATGGAACTGAAGCATGAAGCTAAAAAATGAAAACAAATCAAGAAGAACTTCGCTTTAGATAAATACTTGAAATTATGTGATTTCTATACATGCAACTGAGAATCAGTTCTTAGGGAGATTCTTATATGTGCAACTGAGATTCTATGATTTTCTTCATGGCAAAATAATACATGAGATAATCCTGAGCACACAGAAAGAGCACGAACATTACTTCTTTAAGCAGCATCCAGAAATTCTATGTGCGCCACCACAATCCATACCCAGTTGAACCAATAAGAACATTGAACACTAGGTTCTGAGTTCTGACCATATCCATATCACAAGAAATTCAACCACATTACTACGCAAAATCTAGATGGCTTGGACACCAGATACAAATCTAAGCACAGTGCACGCCCGAAACAGGAACGAAAAGAAATATTGAAAAAACACACATGGTTTCACTTTGAAAGGGAATGTTTCTAGACTTCGAATCAGCAAACAGACCAAGCAAGATTGAAATCAAATGGGCTTGTTAGTCAACAAGGGCATGAAGTATCATCAGCATTCAGCAGGAATCTGCCATTTCTTTTAGAACTTGATATCCGTCCTTATATTTCAGAACACTAGAACACTGATACTAAAGAGAAATAAACTTGTTTTCTAAGCAAAGATCATTATGAAGTTACTCTCTAAGCATATGTCATGTTCCAAGAAATCATGTACTAATACTCTAGCAGCACTAAGTTTGTAGTCTAGCACAAGTGTATTGTCATTCCACTAGGCTAAAAAGAGCATATGCATGATCAGTAGGATTTAGGATTGACCAAAATAGTTGGTCTTTAGGATTGACCAAACTACATTCTAGAATGGCCTGATCACCACCATGGTCTCCAACTGCTGGTTCCGTCTATCGGCGATCTGCTGGTATGCACCAATATTTTCACTACAGCTGGAGCTTGCTCACTGGATTGGCAAACAAGCACCAAACAAACAAGTTGTTAAAATATTTTTCACTACAAACTCAAGGAAAACTCATATGGTTAATCTAAATAGTTTTTCACACAGGTAATAGAACAGCCTTTTGTTCAGTGAGCCAACTAATCCAAATAAAAAAGTGAACATTCAAGTAAGATTGATGTATTTCATTATACAGGTTCTTGCTAATACAAGATGCAATCGCTAGCTTATACATTGATGAACAATGCATGAACAATGGTGATAATTTTGTTGAAATTTAGAGACATGACAATACTCACCTTCAGTTTCGACTAATGCCCAATGAATTAATGTTCAAACAGCTGCATATATTACAATCTCCATATTTGCTCCTGATCTGTTTGAACTCTTGTCCCTGTAAACATAATAGACTAAAATAGACACTTTGCACAGGCGGAAGCATATGGAACACATCATGACCGCTTAGAGAAAAAGATGTTACAGAGCCATAAATTAGTACACTTGGAAGCATAACTTAGCCCACAGGGACGGATAACTTAGTACACATGGAACAGCAAAGCATAACTTATTACAGTGGAGTGATTTGGTGAGTTCAGTTCATCTCATTCAGGGTCTGGGATTTCCCTAAGCAAACTACTACTCTGCTGTAACATCTTCAACATCACTGAAGGGATCCATCCATCTCTTCGATTTTCTCCAACAAGCTCATAGCTTTATGGCTCATCGGCAAATGGACCTAATTCCATTGGCACAAGACATTCATCGACATTTGAGATGTATTTGCCTTTTGAGAGAAGTAATTTGACCTTTTCTCTTTTCTTCTTGACAATGGCTGCTTTAACTGGATCTAAAGGAAGACCAACGTTCCATTGGTGCACCAACCGTGCCCGACGTTGGAAAGCATTGAACCGGCGAGCCATCTCGTCATGGTCATGTTTCTTGTTATGAGCCTTGCACCAGCGCTGATAATAGGCCCATTGGGCTTCATCCGACTCAAGGTCCTTTTCCGTCGGGGTATCAACATCATCTATGACAGTTTTATAAGCGTTAGTAGTGTCAAGCAGACACAGCGAATTGCATGCAATCTGGTTTGCCGCGAGCACAAAGAATTTATGAGATGGATGGATTCCTAGCCCTAACTATGAAAAAAAAGGGTGGGATTGGTTTACCTGTCAAGAAGAGCTCGTAATCGGCGCTGGAGTTCTCCAAGGGGGGAGAGCGGGGAGCGTAGTCGCAGGGATTCGTGCGAGTTGGGCGGGGAGCGTAGTCGCAGGGATTCGTGCGAGTTGGGCGGGGAGCGTTGACGCCTAAAGCGGCGGCCTCACGCGCTGAGCGGGAGGCTGCCGCAGGGGCGCGAGATGTGGCTGCCACATCGGTGCGAAATGGGAGGGATTCCTCACGGCCACACACTGAGCGGGAGGACATCGCAGCGGCGAGAGATGCGGCTGCCGCAGCGTTGCGAGCGCGGGATGCGTCACGGGCCATCCGCAGGAGCTTCGATGCCATGGCGAGAGACGAGGCGTGGCTTATCTGTTGCCTGTCGGTGTTCCTCCCTTTCGGTGTTCTTGTAGATTTCAGGATCAGAAAACCCTAGCCCCAATCCCGGGTTAAATAGCTTGTAAACCCTAGCCCCAACCCCGGGGAAGTAGCCTGCTAATGGGCTGGGCTAGAATCGGGTTGAATGGCTTGGATTCTACGTGGACCTTCGATAGACCTAAATGGGCCCGCCCATCAAAAGCATTATGCTAGTGTAATTAAGTCGTTTAATTATGTTAGGGTATCAAGCTTTTTTTTGTTGGTTTCATTTTTTGTGAAGATGAAATCTTTCATCGACATCATGGTGAAGATTTCGTGATTCGACGACCTACACTTCTAGAAGATCATCTCCGGCCCAAGTATGTTTATCGATCAAGGCTTCTCATCTTTTTGGATGGGCGACTCAAGGTGCTTTCAAGAACCATTATTGGTAATGTTCGTGCGGGTGAAAGAGGGACAACATTGTTGTTCCAGTTTAATTACAGCATCTTTATCAAAGTCTTTGAAGTATTTCTTCTAGCAGAGATTAATACCGCAAATAAGGTGTTTTCAAGAGATTTTATTGTAATTCTTAGTTATAGGAGTTACTTTGTATTTTCTTGGATCTTAGATCCAAATCAGTATTCCTGTAATTTTTATGAGTTTGAATAAAATTACAAGTGTTTCTCAGGAAAAAAAAGTTTGTCCTTTCGTTCATTCGTAATTCCCTCTCCCCAATCGATTTTATTTCCCTCGACTGGTTTTCTCCCATCCTTACCGCAAGAAAAAAAAAAGACAGTGAGCCACTTCCCTTCCTCTCCTCGCACGAGTCGCTCCTGCCCTTGATGCCCTCACACGCGCTAGGGTTCCTGCCCCTGATACCCTTGAACGCGCTAGGGTTCCTGCCCCTGACACCCTCGCACACGCTAGAGTTTCTGCGCCGGATGCACTCGCATGTGCTGGGAATATTTTTTAAATTGTTGAACTTTTTTTGATGGTGAACATTTTTTTAAAATGATTAATATTTTTTTTTTCAAAATTTGAACATTTTTTGAATTTTTGAAATGGGCGCGCCCTGGTGTCTTATCGGGCCCACGTGGCTCCGTCTGACCTAATTCCATCTCCATAAGTACCGTCTTCCCGAGAAAAAATATAGGAGAAGAAGTTTCATCGTGTTTTACGATACAGAGTAGCCGCCACCTCCTGTTCTTCATCGGGAGGGCTGATCTGGAGTCCGTTCGGGGCTCCGGAGAGGGGGATTCGTCGTCGTCGTCATCACCAACCCTTCTTCATCAATAATTCCATGATGCTCACCACCGGGAGTGAGTAATTCCTTCATACGCTTGCTGGACGGTGATGGAGATGGATAAGATTTATCATGTAATCGAGTCAATTTGTTAGGACTTGATCCCTAGTATCCACTATGTTCTGAGATTGATGTTACTATAACTTTACTATGCTTAATGCTTGTCACTAGGGCCCGAGTGCCATGATTTCAGATCTGAACCTATTATGTTTTCATGAATATATATGACTTCTTGATCCTATCTGCTAGTTATATGCACTTGTTATTGTTCTGAACCGTAGATCCCAAGGTGACAATAATTGAGATACTCTCCGGGGACGACTGTAATTCGAGGAGTTCATGTATTCACCATGTGTTAATGCTTTGATCTGGTTCTCTATTAAAATGAGGCCTTAATTACCCTTAGATTTCCTTATGGACCCCGCTGCCACGGGAGGGTAGGACAAAAGATGTCATGCAACTTCTTATTATAAGCACGTATGATTATATACGGAATACATGTCTACATTGAATTGATGAATTGGAGTTATTGTGCATCGCTCTAGGTAGTGACTGTTACATGATGAATGTCATCCATACAAATATCCATCATTGATCCAATGCCTATGCTTTGCTCATATTGTCTTTGCTAAGTTACTATTATTGCTGCTACTGTTCCAATTACTACAAAACTGCTACTGTCACTGTTACTGTTACTATTGCTACTATTACCGCCACTATCAAAACTATCGTACTACTGTGCTACCGATACTTTGTTGCAGAGAAATAACTTCTCATGTGTGGTTGAACTGACAACTCAACTGCTAAGGCTTATAAATATTCTTTGGCTCCCCTTGTGTCGAATCAATAAATTTGGGTGAAATACTACCCTCGAAGACTGTTGTTATCCCCTATACTTGTGGGTTATCAGGATTATTTTTTGGCTCCGTTATCGGGGAGCATAGCTCTATTTATTAAGTTCACTTGGGAGTTAAATATCTGCTTATCACTATGAAGAATCTGAAAGACTCTAAGACCAAGATTATGCCCTCTAGGACGGGGGGAGGTAAGGAACTGCCAACTAGCTCTGCACTTGATTCACCTTCTGTTTTGAGTCGACTTGCGACACCGCCACCTGCTATTCAATCTGATATGTCGCAAGTAATAGACACTGCTTCTGCTATTGATGATACTCATAATGATGCTACCACTTTGCTTGATGAAACTGTGCCACTGGGTGAATTTCTTGATGCTCAAATTGCTAAAGTTAAAGAATTTGAAAATGATGAAATTGATGAATCACCTGCTACACCTAGCACTCCTACTAGAACTAAAATGCTTAATATACATGAGGGTTATGTTATGGATGGGGAGATTGCTAAGGAATTTCTTGCTTGTAAGGATAGGGATGATCTTAGGAAATTACTAAGTAAGCTAAAAGAAAAGGCTATGAATGAAATGATGAAATATGATCCTAAGTTCGCAACTTCTCCTATCTTTGTTACCGATAAGGATTGTGAATTCTCTGTTGATCCTGAATTGATTACTTTGGTAGAATCTGATCCTTTTCATGGTTATGAATCTGAAACTGTTGTGGCACATCTTACTAAACTAAATGATATTGCCACCCTATTTGCTCAAGAGGAAAAGATTCGCTATTACTATATTCTTAAGTTGTTTCCTTTCTCGTTAAAGGGTGATGCTAAAGAATGGTTTAATACTCTTACTCCTGGTTGTGTGCGTAGTCCCCGGGATATGATATACTACTTCACTGAGAAATATTTTCATGCTCATATATAACTTTGTGCAACTTGAGGAAGAGCATCTCCCTCAAGCTTGGGGGAGGCTTCTCCAACTATTAAATGCTTTGCCTGATTATCCTCTCAAGAAAAATGAAATACATAATATCTTTTATATTGGACTAACCGATGCTTCTAGGGACTACCTAGATAGTTGTGCTGGTTGTGTTTTCAGGGAACGAACTGTTGAACAGGCTCAGGTTTTATTGAATAACTTATTGAGAAATGCCGATGATTGGACACTTCCTGAACCACCACCCAATCCAACTCCGAAGAAAAGGGGTATTCTATTCCTCAGCCCAGAAGATATGCAGGAGGCCAAGAAATCTATGAAAGAGAAAGGTATTAAATCTGAAGATATTAAGAACCTATCACCTATTGAAGAAATACATGGACTCGATATCCCGACACATGTAGTAGAGGTAAATTCTCTTTATAGGTTTGATGAGGGTGCTATTCCTTATAATAAATCTCTAGTCAGTGTTTGGATGAATTTGATAATTTCATTATTAAGCAAGAAAACTTTAATAGGCACATAAGTGATCAATTGAAACATAATGCTATTATGATTGAATGTTTGAGTGATATGATGTATAGGATTGCTAATGATGTTAAAGGCTTATGTAAACACTCATCTATGGTTCACACTCAGCTAGAACAAGATTCTAAATCAAAAAATGATTTTCTTAATGAAATAAACAATAAAATCAATGACCGTGTTGTTAGAGTAATGACTAGAGGTAGAGGTGGTAGAATGACTCGGGAACCTTTGTATCCAGAGGGTCATCCTAAAAGAATTGAACAAGATTCTCAGAGAATTAATGATGATGCACCTAGTTCACCTAGGAAGAAGAAAAAGAAAAAGAATAAAGAGAAATCCGTTTTGGCTCCCAAGTGCAAATACTCCCGAAATCTGGACCGCCAGACTCCCTCGTGATGCACGCACCCGCATGTATATGTCTCGTATTTGCACTAGGCACCACATTTTCCAACAGTAACCTCGCCCACACCCCTGACTGCATTAATGTCCTATATGCCCATTACGCTCGACCTGGGACAGACGACCGTCCGTGGACACTTACCTGTACATGTACCAGCATGATTTTGGACTAGTCAACCAGCATCGATTCTTGACGTTCACACACAGCTTTCATTTGCACACAAAAAGCTACTCACTAAAGCGACATGTTATTTCCCCAATCCAGCATACAACAAACCGTTGTGGGCTCGTGGCCACCCATAACCACTTATTACCAATGCTCTAATCACCGGCATCTAGTTTATGAACTGCATTACAGTACACCTACCTTTCGAAGTCTCACAGGCGACGACGCTTTGGCTTGCAAGATGACACTTCATCTTCATCCTCGGATCCATCGTCACATAGACATGCGGCACCAGATTCCCTCCAGATTCTTTGTACTCTTCCAGGATACCAGCAGGCGATCCGTCTGCGTCCGGTGCAGCGTCGGGATCATGTTCCGCCACCACTTCCTGCAGCTCAACACAGGTCACCTGCTCATGTCTCTCTGCCTACAATCAGCAAGCAGGCGTGATACTCCGAGTTCTTCAGTACACTCCCAAACAATTAACCTTATCAAACAACATACAATTTTTTTTACCTTCATCTCCTCCAAACTGACAACATTGCCTCGTTTATCGTCCTCCACCCTGTCTACCCGATCCTGAAAATACTCACTCTGATTTAGGTGTCGCGCCTCACAGAGATGAACTGGCATGTGTAATTGTTTGGTCCCAACATCGCACGTGTTCGTCGTCGTGTACTGCCCTTTGGATCCCCAGGTGGTTCTCCTGCACATCATTAGCACGAAGCGCACTCGTGCCCTTTGATTCCTTGACTAACCTCGCCATCACTAACTTCATGCACCTGCAACATGCATGCTCACAAATTCAGTGACCACTGTTATCTTTTTAGAAAGGGAAGAGAGAAGCAATTTGCATGCGACCGGCACTAACCTCTTCGCTGATCTGTGCATTTGTAGTCCAGCCTTCATCGATGTCAGATCTCCTGTAAATTCAGTCAAAACGTTAATGCCTCAATCCTACGCAAAGGATACCCAGAATTCAAAAGAAGCTTCACCATTACCCTATCCAACTCGGTAAAATAATTTCCACCCCAATTCCATCAATGACAATATAGCAATCAAAATAATGCTCCTCGCGAACCGCTTTTGCAGTTGTGCTAGAACCTAAGTGCGTCATAAACATTGTTATCAAATTATAATCAGTGATTAATTTTATACCTTGATTTCAGAACTGGACACTTCATTGATGAAGAGACTAATTTCTACATCAATCCTAAAAAATGTTCTAATGTTTCTTGGGGTATGCATTTCGTCTTCTCGTCATTAAGCCTACTCTTCCCATATCTGATGCCGAAACCATGATCCCATGAATACAGATTATAAAAATCATAGGCCTCTCCAAGCGAGTCGAATGGCAGCCCCAGACAGGCTCAACCACATGCTCACCCAACTTATCTGCATACCCCCGGATAGTTTGCACCAGCGCACTGATCCTCCCTGGACATGGCATCCTATGTGGCGGATGCTTCCTGACTCTAACCCTGCGTGCAAGTAGAAGAAATGCATCTTACTCCCATGCAAACCTCATGTGTCAATGAACAGCAAAGCCACAACTACACAAAACAAAACAACACTTATTCACCCAGCTTAGTTTAGTCCTACACATTCATGTAGTACTATCTGAATCTCAAAAATACACCAACTGTATATCTTAATATATTTTCCCCAAGATATAGCATTTTTAATTTTGTCAAACAATCCATCACATGCCACCAGTTCATCTTTTCGCAGCATACTCCCCAAACAAGTTCTACTGCTCCCCTAGTTTTGCTATTCATAGAATTTACTACCCAATTAGCACACTGAACCTACCCCTGCACCAATTTCTTCGGTTATATCAAAGTCTACAGATGATTACCTTTTTGTCCATCCTGGAGCTTGCCGATCCATTTTCCCCATGGACTGCGTGGAGGCTGCTGAGGCTGCATCATCACTATCCGCGCGCTCGTGAATGACTGCTAACTGGTCTCCATGGACTGGATTCAACAGCTTCCTGCTCCATGGCATCTGCGATGTCGCATTTGCTCTCACTGAACGCGGACATGGCACCGACCCCCGCCGCCACACTCATCTGCTCTTCATAGGGGACACCACTCCCAATCTGCCCGGACAAGCTGTGCGCCAAATCTCGCAGCTCAGGTCCACCGTCGCCACCACTCCCCCAAGCGATCCGTCCGTTGACTCGCCATTTGCACTGCTGGCTTGCTCCAGCAAGCCGATGTGAGCTACTACACTCGACGCCTCTTTCGGGAAGATGGGGAATCTGCATCAAATGTGTCCACTCCAAGTCAACAAGCATCAGAGAAAGAAAACGGCTGCCGCAAAAATGTTACCTATCAACTGGATCGATGGGGAATTCCATCGCCATGGCTAGCACTCCGGATCACCGCACCGCCCACTGCCGGTCTTCGCCTCTTGTTAGTTTATCTTCCGCCGCCGCCCTTCTCCCCTCGCAGACCTTCTACTGAATGCCGAACAGACCAAACTGGTCGCTGGCCCGCATTCACGTGTTCTGGCGTGTGGGGACATACCGACGTCCTGTACCGTGGGTACAGAACGAAACAACACACTTCCCAAACGCCCGTCTGCACCCGTTTGCTGCCGCTATACGTACGTACCTCTGCCATCCTGTATTCCAGATTTTTGCCAGCATCGTATACTACAATCAATGTGGTCCGGTTCAGATCCCAAAGCACTTCTAGACGACCAGGATACCAGGATCACCTGGACCCGGGAGCCAAAACGCCCCTCCCAAGAATAAAGATAAAACTTTGCATGCATCTGGTGAACATATTATAGAAAAACCTTCTGAGAATCCTAATAATGTTTCTATTTCTAATGCTGAGACAGAGTCTGGTAATGAGCATGTGCCTAGTGATAATGATAATGATGATGCTAATGATGATCATATTGATACTCACCCAGACAATAATAAAGAATCTGTAATGATATAGAAAAGGAACCTGAAGTTGAGCTTAATGACCCACCTCCTAAGAATAAAAGATATAATAAAAGAGACTTTGTTGCTAGGAAACATGGTAAAGAAAGAGAACCGTGGGTTCAAAGACCTATGCCCTTTCCTAGTAAAGTTTTAAAAACTAAGGATGAAGATGCTTTCAATTGCCTTGTTGAATTGCTTAGACCTTTGTTCCTACAAGTACCCTTGACTGATGCCATGAAAATGCCTCCTTATGCTAAATATATGAAAGATATTGTTATGAATAAAAGGAAAATACCTGAGGCTGAAATTTCTACCATGCTTGCAAATTATTCATTCAAAGGAAAAATACCTCAGAAGCTAGGAGATCCAGGAATACCTACTATACCATGCTCCATTAAGAATAATTATGTCAAAACTGCTTTGTGTGATTTAGGAGCTGGTGTTAGTGTTATGCCTTTCTCTATATATAAAAGACTTGACTTGAGTAAGTTGACACCTACTGAAATTTCTTTGCAAATGTCTAACAAATCAACTGCAATACCTGTCGGTATTTGTGAGGATGTTCCTGTTGTGGTTGCTAATGTTACTATCTTAACAGACTTTTTTATTCTTGATATACCTGAGGACGACAACATGTCGGTTATCCTTGGTAGACCTTTTCTGAATACTACAGGGGCTGTTATTGATTGCAACAAAAGCAAAGTCACTTTTCATGTTAATGGCAATGAGCATACGGTATATTTTCCGAAGAAGACGAATAAAGTGAATAGCCTCAATTGCATTGAAAAAGTTATGACAATCACTATTGGAGGTTTTGAGTTTCCTCTCCTGGTTCCCGAAAAGAAATATCAAACTCTTATTGTTGGGACAATGCATATCCCAGTTGAGGTCACCTAGTGCTATACAAAAGTTCTTCGGTTTTATGTCACTCGGAAATGGTTTGTTAATAAGACCTGATCAACCTTATTAATGGATTCTTTTTTAGGGGCATATGGTCAATGAATTCCGTAAGCAAAACCTTCTGTAATTCTAGTTTACTCTTTGTTCTTTTTAGTTTAATAAAGTAAAATGCCATGTTTATCTTGTTTTCTGAATTATCAGTGCAATAAAAAATGACCCAGACATAAAAGTGCTCAGAATGTTGTAAAATTTTAACATGATTTTAATTGAATATTTAAGAATTTTTTGGCGCTGGACACACCCCAGGGGGGTGCACCTGCTGTCCACAAGACAGCGGGGCGCGCCCACCCCACTAGGTGCGCCATGGTCCCACAGGACCCCACTCACTTAGTCCACCTGCCCATTGCTTCTTCTTCCTTCAGAAAAAATTGTGGTAGCTCTTGTTCTCGTGTTCTTGCTCGGAGCTCTGTTTCCGAACCTGTTTTGGGGGATTGCTCCTTGGTATGTGACTCCTCCATTGGTCCAACTAGTTTTCGTTCTAGTGGGTTATATTTTGCTTATTTTGTTGCCATTGGTGACCAATAAAATGATCTTGCATGTTGAATTCATTTGGTTCTAAGTAGTTTGAATGCTTGATATAGCCTCTAGACACTTGTAGGAGTTGTTGCTATCAATTTTGTTGAGTTTTATTAACCTCTTATTGTGGCCCAAAAATTTCAGAAATTTTTCAGGAAGATGAACTTGTTTAGGAGGTGTTCTTCGAGCCAAGGCTCCAAGGGAGTTTCGGGTGGAGCACCCAGTCTCAACCTCCCTGGTAGAGCAGAGGTGCGGCTGTGAGAGTGGCCATGCGACACCTTCATGAGCGAGGCCGGTTTCCAACACGAGTTCGCACAATTCGTGGCAAACGCCGACTTGACAAACTTTGTCGCAGATAAGTGTGATCAGTATCAACTTCTCACAAATTCCTTTATGCAAAATTTCTACTTCATGTCTAGACTTGCAGTCCCTACGGTGTGTTTTCACTTATATGATCAACCCTCTGAAATACCATTTGATAGGTTCTATGAAATATGCATGATTCCTTCTGAGGGCGAGTTGAGTGAACCTCGACCCGATGAGTTTTAGGATTTTCTCCTTACTTTAACTGTGGGAGAGTCTAGGGGCGTGTCTAAGGCGAGAGTTACTAGTCTGCATTTTCCTGATGTGCATTACTTTGGTTTATTCATAGGAAAATGTTTGACTGCTAGGCAGGAGGGTGGTACGCTCAGTGCCCCTGGCCTCGCCATTTTACGTTGTGCACTTTTCGGTGATAGAACTTATAGTTTGGGAGGCATTATCGCACGCCGCTTGCACACTAATAGAACTAGGGGTAGTATTCATGGCGGTATTTATGCTACTCGCCTTGCGGGACGCCTTAATGTTGCTATTCGCCCTGATGATCGTTTGCTACCTAGAGTTTATTTAGACCATGAATCCATGTTAGCTCACCATTTTATTGATGACCCTGAACACCCTCACCATTATTGTTACAACTTGGCATTTAGTGAGGAAACTTGTGAGATTATTTCGTTGCCTGCTCCTTCTTTGTTTGATGTTAATGCCAGGAACGGATACACCATTTTGCCTGATGACATTATTGCTTATAAGAACGAGTTAGCCATGGCAGAGAACGAGGTCCAACCGTGGGACGCTCGAGTGCCACAGCCCAGCCAGTTCCTGCCTGGACCCGATGGATTCTACGGGTGGTGATCACCAAGTTAGGCCAAAAGCCTAAGCTTGGGGGAGTACGTATTCTCACCGACATTTCATTCATGCTTACACGTTCATTGCACTTGTCGGTGTTCATCGTTTCCTTTGTTTATTCGTATTTTCTTTCAGTGTGTTTCTTTTGTGTGTTTGAAAAACTTCGAAAATCCAAAAATATTTCTCGCTTCTTTTCGGTTTTTCCTTCTTGTTTAGCTAGTTCGTAGTAGTAATAGAAAACCCAAAAAGATTTCTCGTTTCTTCTTTTGTTGTTTGTTGGGAGTTCTTCGATGTAAATAGTTTTTCTCGCTTTTCGTTTTTCTTCTTTCTTTTGCTTTCTTCAGAAAAACTAAAAACTCTAAAGAGATTTTATTGTGTTTCTCTGAATTTCTTTTCATTTCTTTTAGTCATCGTAGGAGAAGACTTCGTAAGAATTGTCGAGTGGCTCTTATATGCTTTATTGTTGATCTAACGGAAGGGCCAATAATTCCTTGTCTTCTCCTTTGAATAAAGTGTGTGTGCAGATTTCAGCTTAGTCCACGGCACCCTTGCACCATTATTATTTTCACATCATTCGGTCATGCAAGTGAAAGGCAATAATGATGATGATTTGATGAAGTGACTATGGCGAAGAAAAGCTGGTACGAACTCTTCTTGTTTCTATTTTTGTAAATATGTTTAACTCAGTAGCCCTGATTCAGCATATTATGAGTAAACATGTTTGTGATGACAATTAGAGATTATAGTTGTTCATGCCATGCTTAAGTAGCTAGGAGTGGATAATATGTTATCTTAGGTGTCAACATGCATTAAAATTATTGTGATGTAGTATGTTAGGATGGTATCCTCCTCTAAAGAATTCAAGTGGCTTGACTTGGCACATGTTAACACATGTAGTTGATTCAAAACCAATGCAGCCTTCATGATAGTTATATTCAGGGTGTTTATATCCTACTCATGCTCATGTTCAATGTTAATTATTCGCAATGCATGATTATGACCGTTGTCGCTCCCTAGTTGGTCGCTTCTCAATCTATTTGCTAGCCTTCACCTGTACTAAGCGAGAATACTGCTTGTGCATCCAAATTCATGAAACCTAAAGTTGTGCCAAAAGAGTCCACCATATCTACCTATATACTGTATTACCCTGCCGTTCCAAGTAAATTTGCATGTGCCAACTCTAATCATTCAAATAAACATCTGTTTTGTGTGCCTGTACCGCTCATGGAGCGACGGGGCGGTCAATATCTTCCATGCTAAGCGGGTTATTCTCATGACAAGAGTTTATTCACTCGTCTTGCATGAGAGAGGCTGGTATTTGGGATGCCATGTCCCGTTAAACAAAAACAAAGAAAAAATATAATAAAACAAACTCCCCCTGGACAGTTGATTGTTGGAGGGCACCTGAGGATTCGGCTAGCCATGGATTATGTATGTATGGTTGTGGGGGAGTAAAACTTTTCCTTTCTGTATGGGAACCGCCAATAATGTGTTTAGCATGGAAGATGTTGAAATCCTTTGTCGTGACGTTGACAGGAAAAGCACACCACTCAAAAACATCTCTGTTTCTGCTCTGAGCTCTGGCACCTCTGCAAATCTCTGCTTCCCTCTGCGAAGGGCCTTTCTATTTACTTTCATGTTTTTTACTTTTATTGTTGAGTCATCACCTTCTCGTTCAAGCACCAACTTTGAGAGCACAATTGTCATTCTTAGTTTTACATGCATTGAGTCTAGTTAATGTTGGATGTGAGCATGACTGGATCTCTTCTACCCTGAATTACAATGTTTAGTCACTGCTTGAACTTCAGAGGTGCTCTGCATTTATGTTTTGCGGTCTCAGAAAGGGCTAGCGAGATACCATGCTATCATATTATATCATGATTGTTTTGACAAAGTGTTGGCATGTGAGATATATTATTATTGCTCGCTAGTTGATTATGCCATTGATATGAGTAAATGTGAGTTCTAAGTGTTATCATTCACATGGTTAGTTCATGATCTTTGCTGAAAACTTGCTTGCTAGTTAAGCTTATATACGGCAACAGAAACAAAAGAGTTTGTAAAAGTTTTTCTTTGTCACTTTCAGTTTATCAACTGAATTGCTTGAGGACAAGCAATGAGTGAAGCTTCTGGAGATGTTAAATTAATAATAAAAGGCTCTAGTAATTATTAGAAGGCTTTTACATTTAATTTAATATCAATGGGCCTTAAAAGGCCAAGAGGTGGAAGAGGAATTGGGCCACCAAGGCCCAATTGGGGTGGCGCCCCCTTCCCTTAGTGGGAGGCCGAATTGGGGAAGGGGAAGGACTCCTCCTTCCCCCCTTGGCCGTCACAAGGGGAGGGGAGTCCTTCCCCTTCTCTTGGCAGCCCTCCTTCCCTCCAACCTATATATACTAGAGGATCAAGGTACTTTTGAACACACAACTTTTGGAGCCTCCTCTATTCTTCTAGTTCTAGTTGATCCTAGTTGATCAATTAGAGCTTGACCTAGATCCTCTAATCCTCATAATTAGAAGCCCAATGTGGTTCTAATCTCCTCCCTCTAATTCTCCGGCATGATTTGTTGGAAATATGTCCTAGAGTCAATAATATTGTATTATTATATTTCCATTTTCATAATTAAGAGTTTATATTTCATGCTATAACTGTTATGATCCTGGAATATGCGATTCAGTGGAAAACTCATATGCACATGTGGAATGATAAATGGTAAAGAATAGGTTCCTAGTCTCGCCTCTAAGACTAGCTCAAGTGTTGTTGGTGATCATGTTTTCCGGATCTTAGGATATCGTTAAGTGTAACGATAGTCCTAAAACAACATTGAGATTATGACGTTAGAAGAACGATCATATTGAATCGACCCAAAACTTGTTTGTTATACTTTGAGATAATATCATCTGAAATCAATTGTTATAACACGGAGTGTTAGCATGTGTTTTAGTTCCTCAGACCATGAGAGTATCGCAGTCACTTCCTACTGTACGGTGGACTTTGGGGTTG
Organism: Elymus sibiricus; assembly: GCA_039707655.1. Taxonomy (NCBI): domain Eukaryota; kingdom Viridiplantae; phylum Streptophyta; class Magnoliopsida; order Poales; family Poaceae; genus Elymus; species Elymus sibiricus. The sequence goes on along the minus strand of CM077674.1, from coordinate 140,725,247 downwards.
CTCAAACGTCATCTGTAACAAGGTGATCATAACGACAACTTTCAGGCTCATCGGAAAGTTTGACAAGGGGCTAGATAGCTCAAGAGTGAGATTTCCTCCTCCGACGATGGAGAGATATTCTTAGGGCCCTCTCGGTGTGACATCATCCATAATCATCTGGCCAGACATAGGTGACTACGTCACGGGGATGCTGGAACACTTCAATGAGAAAGAAGAATAAAACCGGTAACGAGGGCAACGGTATAGTGAGCATAGTGATGACTCAGGAGGATACCGATGCACCCCAGGTTTTGTAAAGTATCGCGAAGCAAAGGGAACATCGCATTATAACCAAAGGTTCACTCGAATGTCATTCGTGTAATCATAGGGATCGATATGGACGTCCACGGTTTCGCTATCGGTCATTGAACGAAGGGGTTTCGTTCATGTCTATGATTTACCGAACCTACGGGGTCACAAGCTTAAGGTAATCACAATTTTTTGAGTGTTAGTAGGACTAGAGTATCGAGGATTTATTTGTGAAATAGTTTTGTTAATATTTGGAATAGTTCCGAGAGGAACCGGAAACATTTCGGGGTCACCGGAAGGGTTTCGGAGAATATCGGGTAATACCGGGTATTACCGATAAATAATATATAGGTGGAAAATGTTTCCAGAGGTGTTAAATTATATATAAAAGGCTCTGAAAATAATTAGAACACTTTTATATTTTATTTAATATCAACGGGCCTTAAAAGGCCAAGAGGTGGTAGGCAACTTGGGCCACCATGGCCCAAGTGGAGGTGGCGCCCCCTCCCCTTTCCATATGGGGGGGGCGAATCCTACTTGGGGAGGAGTAGGACTCCTCCCCCCTGGCCGGCGCCCCAAGGAGGCTCATTCCCTCCTTGGTGGCTGCCCTCTCCCTCCCCTCCAACCTATATATACTTGAGGTATTGGCCACAATTGAACATACAAGTTTTGGAGCCTCCTCTAGCTCATCTAGCTCTAGTTCTATTTGGTCCTAGTTGACTAATTAGAGCTAGGTCTAGTTCCTCTAATCCTCATAATTAGAAGCCCAGTGTGGTTCTAATCTCCTCCCTCTAATTCTCCGGTGACGACTAGCTCTGGACGGCGAAGCGCTGCCGGATCGTGAAGACCGTACGCTGGCAACCAAGTAGAGAGGCCGTGCTTTCGGTCTTCCGTTCGAGGGATCGTTCGAGGGCGGTTCACGGGATCATCATCAATGGTTCGAGGGACTCCAAGTATGATCTACACCGACTCGTCTACTTCCGATGCACTCTGGAGTCGGTAACGATCGTTGATCCAAACCTTATATGCATCTTCATATTGTTCATGGGTGATCGTAGGGTGATTTTTTTTGTTTTCTACTACGTTTCCCAACAGTGGCATCATGAACTGTTCTATGAGTAGATGTAGGTTTCGATCTAGATCACATGTGGATGCGAGGGCTGATGTTCTTGCTATGCTTCCCTCGTGTTGCTTCGGTTCAGTTCATTGACGGCATGGTGTCGCTTTTCACAAGGTTCTGACAATCGATCGGCTCTGGCTATCGACGATCTGCTAATAGTTCCTTAGGCTTCACCATAGTCAAGAATAGTGAACCATCGCGTACGAAAGAGGGCAATGAAGATGAATGATCTACTAGGGCGTCACGCATATTTGACGAAGTTTAGTGTAGATGACGAGATTTTTAATTAAGTCTCTTCTTTCACACCCCCCGAAAGTTAATCTAGCAACAAGAATTATCACCTTGATGGTGTGCACGTAGGTAGCTAGTGTTGTCCGGAAACCCTAGAAGCCACGTAATTAAAATTTGCTAAACCGATTAGAGGACGTCTAACTTGGTTTTGCAGGGATTGCATATGATGTGTTATAGCCTTCGTCATGATAATGAGTTTATGTATGAGATGGTTATATGTTGTAATGTTAAGTGGCCTGCGCGTCACGACATGATGGTTGGAGCCACGACATTGCCACCTTAATGTAAATATCGTAGACATAGGTTACAGGTGACGGTGGCAAGCGTACACGGAGGACCCCGACGAGGAGAAGGTTTACTAGGGGCGGGACGAGGAGCTATAATTTCGTGCCATAGCGGAATTTCTGAATTTGATGCCACGGCAACGTTTTCTGAAACGGTCGCCACGACAACGTTTTCCGAAATTGCTGCCACGGCATCATTTTTGAAATGGTTGCCACGGCAACGAAATATTGGCCGTCACGACGCTTCAACTGAAGATTGAAGATGATCATGAAGGATTCCCGGTGCCCAGGTCTATACCATATGATGCTATTATGAATTGCCTGAGATGTTTATCCCTTTGTTGTTTGCACCCTTTGATTGCACAGTAGTCAGTTATTAGGGTGATCTCTCACAGTAAATATCAAGTTAAAAGGTGCTCTTTCCAGTGTTGCAACCGTCAATAACACGTAGCGTTCCGGAGTGCGTCATGTCCACATGAGTACAAACGGGATGTGATGTGTAAGACGGGGATGGTCAGACCATGTATGCAGATAGCACTCGGTTGTCTTGAAGTTCTAGCAAAATCGTTCTAAGCTCGGAGCACAAAGCATCGAAAGATGAACAAGAGTCATATGGAGATATGAGTCCACATCAATGACTGAGAACTAGATTTGGATCTTGAATCACTCACTATTAATTATGAGAGATATTAATTTGAGTGGGAGTGCACTTTAAATTAAAATTTGTTTAAATACTAGTGCAATATTAATTATGAATTGTGTCTAAAATTATTTGTGTGTTTATCGTTGTAGATCAAATGGCTCGCAATATGTTCAACTTAGCCCCTATGTTAGAGAAAGAAAAGTTGGCTGCTAATGGTGAAAACAATGCGGATTGGATCCGAAACCTGAGATTTGTTCTCAGGAGTGCTAAAAAGGAGTACGTGCTGGATCAGCCCCTGGGTGATGCTCCTGCAAAGGATGCACCACCAGAAGAAGTTGCTGCTTATGCTGCTCGTAGTGATGACTATGATTCAGTCCAGTGCCTCATGTTGACTTGCATGGATCCTGAACTATAGAAGCGTTTTGTACGATCTACTACTCAATTTATAATTGGGTCACTGGAAGTTTTGTACAAGAAGCAGGCAAGGACCGAACGTTTTGAATTAACCAAGGCCTTGATTGAATGCAAGATGAAAGAGGGTTCCTCAATGAGTGAGCATATAGTGAAGCTTGCTGGCTATGTTGATAGACTGGCTTCTCTGGAATTTGGAATTCCTCCAACACTCAGTACAAATATTGTGCTTGCTTCACTCCCCTCATCTTACGATGGTTTTATCATGAATTACAACATAAACGGGGTGGATAAAAGTGCAAACGAGTTGTTTGCTATGCTCAAAACTGCGGAAGCTGGGATGCAGAAGGCTGTACCACAAGCAAAGCATGAGAAACACCAGATAAGCCATAGGTGTTTAAAAACTATGTAGCTAGATTATTGACTCTAGTGCAAGTGGGAGACTGTTGGAAATATGCCCTAGAGGCAATAATATTGTATTATTATATTTCCATTTTCATAATAAAGAGTTTATATTTCATGCTATAATTGCTATGATCCTGGAATATGCGATTCAGTGGAAAACTCATATGCACGTGTGGAATGATAAACGGTAAAAAAATAGGTTCCTAGTCTCGCCTCTAAGACTGGCTCAAGTGTTGTTCGTGATCACGAAAAACATTGAGAGTATGACGTTAGAAGAACGATCATATTGAATCGACCCAAAACTTGTTTGTTATACTTTGAGATAATATCGTCTGAAATCAATTGTTATAACACGAAGTGTTAGCATGTGTTTTAGTTCCTCAGACCATGAGAGTATCGCAGTCACTTCCTACTGTACGGTGGACTTTGGGGTTGCTCAAACGTCATCTGTAACAAGGTGATCATAACGACAACTTTCAGGCTCCCACATCTCAAATGGATGGGACTAGGATCTTTTATTCCTCTTCCTTACTCTGGGATTCTGCTCTCTCTTCTATTCGGGTTAAAGTTTTACTAACTCTAACATTAGGTTCTCGTGATGACATCCACCCGGAGTTCTGAAATTACCCCCCTTCTTTGAGTTGAGGGCCAGGTTCTGCTTCACAGTTTTCACGGACCGCAGGATCCTTTTATCGAGGGCACCCTGCGTCGTCCCCTGCAGATTCGTCGCCCCAGTAGTTTTCTCCGGCGTTGATCTAGCCTTTGCTATGTCGCGTTGTTGTATTCCTCACCGCGTGCCTGCGCGCCGCCTAGTTTGTCTAGCTGTGTGTGTTTCCGAACTCACGTTGTCCGTTGGTATCCAACTCCGTGCATGGATCTGTATGTCTTTAATGACTACTAATATGTATCGAATGCACTTCTTGTTCATTTTCCGCGTTACCTCATGAATGACTCTGTACACTTGCAGTTGTTCTTGCTAAACTGCCCCTGTTGGTTTTAGCAGGATGGCTGATGATCCTCCACCTCAACCCTATATTGCCGCAATGATGCAGCGGTTTGAATTGAACCGTCAGCTCAACGAGAGTCTGGTAAATCGTTTGGAATGCAACGATGCTCGTCAGGAGCCTGGACCGATCTCACTGCAAGATTTCGTGCGCCTCAATCCATCCGTTTTCCGCAACTCCACCAATCCTATGGATGCTGATGATTGGCTTTGTGACATTCTGTTTGAGATGGAGTCAGCTAATGTTGCTCTTGACAGTTACGTCACCTTTGCGGCATTTCACCTGAAGGGTCCAGCTGCTCAATGGTGGGAAAGCCACAGGTGTATGCTGCCTGCTGGAACTGTAACCACTTGGCAGGAATTTCAGTCAGCCTTTCGTGCACGACACATTCCTCAAGGTCTGATGGACCAGAAGAAGAAAGAATTCCGCAAACTCACACAGGGCAAGATGACTATTGATGAATATCAGAGGAGATTCCTTGAATTATCCCGCTATGCTGAAGATGACGTCAGCACCGACACACGCAAGCAGGAGAAATTCCGTGAAGGACTGCATCCTGATCTGAAGCTCGCTCTTGTTGTTCATGAAGCTGCAGACTTTGCATCGCTTGTCAGTCAAGCTTTCCGGGCTGAAACGGGTCTGAATGAGTACCTGGAGTCGCTCAAGCGTACTCGTGAGGTTGGCTCATCCTCGGGCCAGCCTGATCAGAAACGACGGGTGTGGATTCCTCATAATATCCATCACCGACCTGCTCCAGTCCCGAGGCCTTCTTATGTTGCACCTCGTCTGCCGGCACCGCCAAGACAGCTCAGTGGTCAATGTAGACAGCCCAATATTATGGCTCCTCCCCATAATGATGGGTTATGCCACAAGTGTGGACGGTCAGGACACTTTGCGATCAACTGTCGCCAGGATCAGCCTCAGAGCACATCACATCCTTCTGTTGGTCGCACGAAGGGCCGTCGTAAACATCCTTCTAGGAACGCTGATACCAGACCACCTGCTAGTCAACTTATTCGTGTCAACCATGTCAAGATTGAAGAAGCTCGACAGGACACCAAAATTGTGATGGGTACCCTTCTAGTGAATTCAACCCCAGCTTCTGTCCTCTTTGATTCTGGAGCATCGCACTCCTTCATGTCCGAAAGTTTTGCGCGAAGCCATGATATACCTTTCGAGGAGATGTCCACCCCATTAGTAATCCAGTCACCCGGAGCTAGATGGCAAACTACCATGGTAAGCCACGGTAACCACATTGTGATTGGAGGATTGGTGTTCCCCGTTTCTCTCATTGCTCTCAAGACGTCCAACATAGACATCATTCTGGGTATGGACTGGTTGAAGCCTCATAAAGCTTTGATTGACTGTGCCACTGAGTCCGACTCACACACCCTTCCGGCCAGACAGTCAGTTACTCAGCTCGGACAGTTCAAAATGCCGAGAGCCAGATATATGCTCTGAATGCGTTGAATGCTTCACCGCTCAAAGGAATAGAGAACGTTCCGGTCGTCCGTGACTTCCAGGACGTATTTCCAGAAGAACTTCCAGGAGTGCCCCCTGTTAGAGCAGTCGAATTCGTCATCGACTTGAAACCAGGCACCACTCCAATTGCCAAGCGCCCATACAAGATGCCGCCGCATGAACTCCTTGAACTTAAGGAGGAAATCGACAAGTCACTTCAAAAGGGTTTCATCCGCCCCAGTTCTTCTTCTTGGGGAGCACCTTCGCTCTTTGTTAAGAAGAAGGATGGAACAAACCGGTTGGTCCAAGATTACCGACCTATCAACCAAGCAACAATTCAGAACAAGTATCCGCTTCCCAGAATCAACAATGTGTATGATCAACTTGCTGGTTCCTCAGTATTCTCTAAACTTGATTTGAGATTGGGATACCACCAGATCCGAGTTCGCAAAGAGGATATACCGAAGACAGCCTTTGTTACTTGCTATGGTTCTTACGAGTACACTGTCATGTCCTTTGGCTTAACCAACGCTCTAGCAACCTTCTCCCGACTGATGAACTACATCTTCATGGATTACCTCGACAAATTCGTCGTGGTTTATCTAGATGAGATCCTTGTATATTCGAAGAATGAAGAAGAACACGCCGAACATCTTCGGCTTGTATTGAAGAAACTTCGAGAACACCAACTATATGCCAAATACTCTAAGCGTGAATTCTGGTTATCCGAGGTGACCTATCTTGGTCATGTGATTTCCAAAGATGGCATTGCTGTTAACCCAGAACGAGTTCAGGCTATTCTTGATTGGACTCCACCGCAAACCGTCAAGCAAGTCAGAAGTTTTCTAGGTCTCGCCAGCTATTGCCGTCGTTTTGTCGAGAACTTCTCTAAGATTGCCAAGCCTCTGACTGATCTGCTTCACAAAGGCGTTAAGTTTGAATGGATAGACAATTGCCAGGAAAGTTTTCAAACACTTAAGGACAAGTTGACGTCTGCCCCAGTGCTTGCTCCCCCAGATACTCGCAAGGACTTAATGATCTATTGCGAAGCATCCCGTCAAGGATTAGGCTGTGTCCTAATGCAAGAGCGTAAAGTGATTGCTTATGGCTCACGTCAGTTGCGTCCTCACGAAGATAACTATCCAACACATGATCTCGAGTTAGCAGCCGTTATTTATGCTTTGAACCTGTGGCGACATTACCTTCTTGGTAATCGTTGCGAGATATACACGAACCATCAAAGTCTGAAGTATCTGTATACCCAACCAGATTTGAAGCTCCGTCAACAAAGGTGGCTCGAGACAATAGCTAACTATGACATGGATATTTCTTATACCCCTGGCAAGGCTAATGTAATGGCCAATGCTTTGAGCCGCAAGTCTTATTGCAATAACCTCATGGTTCAGCAAACACAACCCCTTCTTTATGAAGAACTTCGCAAGTTGAACCTTCACATTGTTCCTCAGGGTTATCTCAATACCCTGGTTGTTGAACCGGACCTCGAGCGCAACATCAAGACAAGGCAGAAATATGACTCTGAAGTTGAGAAGGTTAAGAACAACCTCTCCACGGGAGACTCCTCGTTCTACACTGCTGATGATGATGGTGCCTTGTTCTTTAAAGGCCGCCTAGTGGTCCCCAGAAAGCACAATCTGGACTCGCGCTCGGATGTCATGAAAGAAGCACGTGACACACCTTTGTCTATTCATCCCGGTAGTACCAAGATGTACCAAGACATTCGTCAGCGGTACTGGTGGCCAGGTATGAAGCGAGATATTGCTCGTTATGTATCGGAATGTGACGTTTGCCGTCGCATCAAAGCAGAACATCAAATGCCTGCTGGAACTCTGCAACCACTTGCTATTCCTGAATGGAAATGGGACAAAGTTGAAATGGATTTCATTACTGGATTTCCCAGATCACAGAAGGGTCATGATGCTATTTTTGTCGTCATTGACCGATTCTCCAAGGTTGCTCACTTTTTGCTAGTCAAGGAGACAATCACTGCTAGTCAGTTAGCAGGCTTGTATGTTTCCAGAATTGTGTCACTCCACGGTGTTCTGTTGGAGGTCAGTTTAGACCGTGGCAGCCTCTTTACCTCAAGGTTTTGGACAAGTTTCCAAGAAGCTATGGGAACTCATCTGTCCTTCAGCACCGCTTTTCACCCTCAGTCTCAGGGACAAGTTGAATGAGTCAACCAAGTGCTTGAAGATATGCTTCGAGCTTGTGTCATCTCATTCAGTAAGAAATGGGAGGAATCTCTCCCGTATGCTGAATTTTCATACAACAATAGCTATCAGGCTAGTTTGAAGATGGCACCATTTGAAGTTTTTTATGGACGTAAGTGCCGAACCCCTCTGAATTGGTCAGAAACTGGGGAACGGTCACTTTTCGGTCCGGATATTATTCAACAAGCCGAAGAACAAGTCTGCATTGTCCGCGAACATTTGAAAGCTGCTCAGTCTCGTTAGAAGAGCAATTATGACCGAAAACACCAGGTAATGGTCTATCAACCTGGCGAACAAGCTTACCTTCGTGTCACTCCGATGAAGGGCACTCATCGATTTGGAATCAAGGGCAAGCTAGCTCCACGCTACATTGGCCCGTTCCGTATCCTCGCCAGACGTGGAAAAGTGGCATATCAATTGGAATTGTCGCCGAACCTCTCTCAAGTTCATGATGTCTTCCATGTGTCGCAACTCCGTCGCTGCTTCAAGGATCCTATCCGAGCAGTGGATCATGAAATGCTTGAGCTGCAAGAGGATCTTTCTTATCAAGAGTATCCGATCCGCATTCTTGACCAAGCTGAACGTCGAACCCGTCAGAAGGCAATCAAGTTCCTTAAAGTTCAATGGTCGAATCATTCTGAAGAGGAAGCCACTTGGGAACGCGAAGATCGTCTTCATGAAGAATACCCCGCTCTCTTTCAGCCTACCTCTTAAGTCTCGGGACGATAATTTCTTTTAGAGGAGGAGAATTGTAACACCCCCTTGTAATATGCTACAGTGATCATCTTCTAATCATGCCAAGTCATCTTCATTTGCAGTGCTAAATCATCATTTGTTCATATCTCATTTCAAATTCCACTTTAAACCAAAAATTCAAAATGCAAGTCAAAATAAAAATTGATCAAATTTAAAAACAAAATAGTTCATAATGTTGCAAATAATACCAAAGCTATTGTAAAAATAAAAACAACATTTATTGAACTCCAAATTTGACCCTAACATCCAAAAACAGTAGCTAAAACAGCCTATTTAATCCATTTTCAATTAAGCAAAATGTAAATAAAATTATTCAACTACCAAACTTTTTGTGGAAGTGCCAGACATTACCTAGTATTTGATTTCGCAAGTTCTATATTTTAAAAAATAAATTTACTAGATAAAAGAAAATACAACAGAAAAGATTAAAGAAAACAGAAAGTAAAAAAAAGGGAAAAGGCTAATTAGTATTGTGCACTAAGGCCTACTGCTACAGGACACGAGGCCCAGCCCAACTGGCTCCTCCTTCCACCTCCAGCAGCTGTCGGCGCCGCGCTCGCCCGCACCGGCGATGGAGCTCGCTGTCGTCCATCCAGCGGTCCCCGGGGATGGATAAGGTGTCCCCGAGCCTCCTCGCTCTCTCCCCGCAAACCCTAACTCCACACTTGCCCCCTCGTCCTCTCTCACGCGTGAAATCGGCGGCGCCCGAACGCAGCCGTCGCCGTCGCCGCTCGATTCCGTGGCCACCGTCCTCCCCGGCGCCGGAGACCGAGTCCGTCAGCTCCGTCGTCGTCCGCCGCATCGCCTTATGCCCACAGATCAAGCACGGAGCCCCTGCTTCGCAGGATCTCCTTCATCTTCTTCCTCTGCACCCGCCGTTCGTCGTCGTCGTTCCCGGCGGTTCTGCTGCTCCTAAGACACCCACGGGCCATCATGTGCCTTACCGGGGAGCGTGCGCATCTTTCCCCTCTCTGCCTCGCTCGATTCCATCCCCGTAGCCCTAGTTGCCGTCGCGCCCGAAGCTTCTCGCCGCCGGCCATGGCACAGCCCTGGCCACAGGACGCCAAGCTCGCAACCGAGCTTCGTCTCGAGATCCCAGGAACCTAACGCGCCCACCAACTCCTCTCCCTGTGCTCTGTGTCCTCGAGACCGAGCACACCCGAATTCCGGCGCCGCCAAACTTGGCGCCGCCGACGATATAGCCCATCCCAGCCGCTGCCGTTTGTTCCATTGGACGCGGCGTTGCACGGGCGTTCGAACGCCACCAGCCGTGCGTTCATCCGAGGCCTGTGGCGAAATCCCGACGCCCTCCCGTGCGCGCCGCCGCATTTTTGGTCGCCGGAGCCTCGCCGCTGGCGCGCCACCGCCACATGGCACTGACCAGTGGGTCCCAGCCGATTAACCGCTAACTAAAACGCTAATGGTTCACTGACATGCGGGCCCGTTTACTGTAGCGATTAAATTAACTACAGCCACTGACCCCTGGGCCCCACCCCACTAATTAAGCTAATTAGATTAACAAAAACCTGTTTAAAATAAACAGTCACTGACTACTGGGTCCCACTGGACCCAGTTGACCCAGTCAACCTGCTGACTGGGCACCCCAGTCAATGACAGGTGGGTTCCCCGGGGCCCATTGACCAGTCAACTGGTCCACGTTGACTGCTGACTGGGCAGTCAACTGGGCCCCACCTGTCAGCCTAAGAAGCACATTTCTGGGTACACTTCTGTGTACCCATAGCATTTTTCTATTTTAATTTTGAATTTAAATTAAATTCCAGAAATTCCAGAGAATGATTAAAACTTTGAAAAATCATATAAAATAAACCGTAACTCGGATGAAGATAATTTATATATGAAAAATGATCAGAAAAATCTGAAGAATCCGAATATGTCATTTGCACTCATGTTAGAACCCTCTAAATAGATGAACATGGAACTTTTTGCCTGTTTCCGATAAATGAATAGTGCATGTCTGTGGTAGAATAATTCCAAATAAATTCCTAAAACATCTAGAATATTTAGAGATGCAATGTATCACCCCTGCACATCATATAGGCGTGTCATACATAGTGATAGCATTTGTTTGTTATATATTTATCTGTTACCCCCCCTCTTCTCTCCGGTAGACCCCGAGACCGACGTTGCCTCCGAGGACTGCTACGTCACCAACGACCCTTCTTCCCCCTTCAGCAGAGCTTCCAGGCAAACAAAACCCCCTTGATCATCCAGATATCGCCTATTCTTCCTCTCTATTGCTTGCATTAGAATTGCTTCTGTTGTTGCTCCAATAGCTCTTATTCTGATGCATAGCCTGATTTCGTCGCCTGCTATTGATACATTACCTGATATCCTATGATGCTTAGTTAGGTATGATATGTTCATCAGCTGGCCCTTCACACTTGTCCGTTTGCCATGCTTGATATCGAGCCGTGATCATTCTGGGTGATGATCACGGAAATGCTTACATTACTACATTCATTTACTGTTACGGGGCTGAAGGGCTGGTGGTGCCATCCAGTCAGAGATTGACCTGAGTCCCGACAGCTCCCGATGTTAAAGACGGGCCGGCTCCAAGAGTGCCCGCGAGATAATGAAACAAGACGGGTTGAACCCAAGGGTACCCGCGAGTGATATCGTGGCGGAACGACAGGGCAGGCGGAGACCACCTAGGAGAGAGGTGGGCCTGGTCCCTGGTCGTGATCCACGTGTTACCAAGTCGGAGCGACAGGAACCCTATTCGTCTCTGCGAGTTACTAAACATGCCTAATGGATTTGGGTATTTGATCTGAGTTGGCTACGTGCCTATACGCACTACCACCACGCGAGATAATGGTTTAATGGGGCCCTCTACGTCGTATGTATCAGCCAAAAGCTCTGTCAGACGTCCAGTTCAGCATTGCGGCACGGCAGGATCGGCGCCATCCAGGAGAGAGGTGGTGCCTGGATCTATCCATATGCGCAACGACCCGGAGTGCGAAGGGCGATGGGCCCAAGACCCCTGAGCGCTTAGGATGTAGACCGGCGGGGACCTCTCTGCTGAGCCTAGGTAGGACTGCGTCGTGTCGATTACCCGAGGCCGGGCATTACCCAGCAAGTGTGTCCGGCTAGATGTAATCGAGCGTGTTGGGTAACATTAGTGCACCCCTGCAGGGAAGTGATCTATTCGAATAGCCGTGTCCACCGTAACAGGACGCTCGGAGTTGTATCCCGATCTACTATAACTACAAACGGATACCAAGATATTATTAAACTATTACTATTGCTCCGGGATCGCTTTCTCATAGGGTAGTCGAGGAAGGATCTCAGGGCATTACTAAAATATAACTGCTATTATATGTTACTATACTCTACTCTCTTCTGATGCTGCAAGATTGCTTCAAGATGCTAGTCTTCGATAGGCTAGGCCTTCCCCCCTCTATTCCGGCATTTCTGCAGTTTAGTCCAAAGATAAAGCCCCATTCCTTTGATATCAATGCATACTTAGTATAGTTCTGATGTAAGTCTTGCGAGTACTTTGGATGAGTACTCACGGTTGCTTTGCTAACTCCTTTTCCCCCTTACCCGATTGTTGCGATCAGACGACGGAGCCCAGGAGCAGGAGATCCCCGGAGGCACCTACTACTGCATCAAGCCCGCCGACCAGGAGTAGTTCGGAGGCCCTAGGCAGGAGGCCTTCGCCTTTTCGATCAGTGTCGCTGTTATGCTAGCCTTCTTAAGGCACCCTTATGTAATTATGTCTGTACTCAGATACTAATGCTTCCGCTGATGCTTGTGTAACTCGAGCTTATGTATTCGAGCCCTCGAGGCCCCTGGCTTGTAATATAAAGCTTGTATTATTTTATTTTGTGTTTAGAGTTGTGTTGTGATATCTTCCCGTGAGTCTTTGATCTCGAGCGTGCACGTTTGCGTGTATGATTAGTGCACGGTCGAGACGGGGGCGTCACAAGTTGGTATCAGAGCCGACTGCCTGTAGGAAGCCCCCTTCTGATTCCTTGGTCGAAGTTGAGTCTAGTCTTTGAAAAACTATATTTTACTAACAGTGCTGTGTGGCTTACGCTCCCACATCTCAAATGGATGGGACTAGGATCTTTTATTCCTCTTCCTTACTATGGGATTCTGCTCTCTCTTCTATCCGGGTTAAAGTTTTACTAACTCTAACATTAGGTTCTCGTGATCACATCCACCCGGAGTTCTGAAATTACCCCCCTTCTTCGAGTTGAGGGCCAGGTTCTGCTTCACAGTTTTCACGGACCGCAGGATCCTTTTATCGAGGGCACCCTGCGTTGTCCCCTGCAGATTCCTCGCCCCAGTAGTTTTCTCCGGCGTTGATCTAGCCTTTGCTATGTCGCGTTGTTGTATTCCTCACCGCGTGCCTGCGCGCTGCCTAGTTTGTCTAGCTGTGTGTGTTTCCGAACTCACGTTGTCCGTTGGTATCCAACTCCGTGCATGGATTTGTATGTCCTTAATGACTACTAATATGTATCTAATGCACTTCTTGTTCATTTTCCGCGTTACCTCATGAATGACTCCGTACACTTGCAGTTGTTCTTGCTAAACTGCCCCTGTTGGTTTTAGCAGGATGGCTGACGATCCTCCACCTCCACCCTATATTGCCGCAATGATGCAGCAGTTTGAATTGAACCGTCAGCTCAACGAGAGTCTGGTAAATCGTTTGGAACGCAACAATGCTCGTCAGGAGCCTGGACCGATCTCACTGCAAGATTTCGTGCGCCTCAATCCATCCGTTTTCCGCAACTCCACCAATCCTATGGATGCTGATGATTGGCTTCGTGACATTCTGTTTGAGATGGAGTCAGCTAATGTTGCCCTTGACAGTTACGTCACCTTTGCGGTATTTCACCTGAAGGGTCTAGCTGCTCAATGGTGGGAAAGCCACAGGTGTATGCTGCCTGCTGGAACTGTAACCACTTGGCAGGAATTTCAGTCAGCCTTTCGTGCACGACACATTCCTCAAGGTCTGATGGACCAGAAGAAGAAAGAATTCCGCAAACTCACACAGGGCAAGATGACTATTGATGAATATCAGAGGAGATTCCTTGAATTATCCCGCTATGCTGAAGATGACGTCAGCACCGACACACGCAAGCAGGAGAAATTCCGTGAAGGACTTCATCCTGATCTGAAGGTCGCTCTTGTTGTTCACGAAGCTGCAGACTTTGCAACGCTTGTCAGTCAAGCTTTCTGGGCTGAAACGGGTCTGAATGAGTACCAGGAGTCGCTCAAGCGTACTCGTGAGGTTGGCTCATCCTCGGGCCAGCCTGATCAGAAACGACGGGTGTGGATTCCTCATAATATCCATCACCGACCTGCTCCAGTCCTGAGGCCTTCTTATGTCGCACCTCGTCTGCCGGCATCGCCAAGACAGCTCAGTGGTCAATGTAGACAGCCCAATATTATGGCTCCTCCCCATAATGATGGGTTATGCCACAAGTGTGGACGGTCAGGACACTTTGCGATCAACTGTCGCCAGGATCAGCCTCAGAGCACGTCACATCCTTCTGTTGGTCACAGGAAGGGCCGTCAAAAACATCCTTCTAGGAACGCTGATACCAGACCACCTGCTAGTCAACTTATTCGTGTCAACCATGTCAAGATTGAAGAAGCTCGACAGGACACCAAAATTGTGATGGGTACCCTTCTAGTGAATTCAACCCCAGCTTCTGTCCTCTTTGATTCTGGAGCATCGCACTCCTTCATGTCCGAAAGTTTTGCGCGAAGCCATGATATACCTTTCGAGGAGATGTCCACCCCATTAGTAATCCAGTCACCCGGAGCTAGATGGCAAACTACCATGGTAAGCCACGGTAACCACATTGTGATTGGAGGATTGGTGTTCCCCGTCTCTCTCATTGCTCTCAAGACCTCCAACATAGACATCATTCTGGGTATGGACTGGTTGAAGCCTCATAAAGCTTTGATTGACTGTGCCACTGAAACAGTCCGACTCACACACCCTTCCGGCCAGACAGTCAGTTACTCAGCTCGGACAGTTCAAAATGCCGAGAGCCAGATATATGCTCTGAATGCGTTGAATGCTTCACCGCTCAAAGGAATAGAGAATGTTCCGGTTGTCCGTGACTTCCAGGACGTATTTCCAGAAGAACTTCCAGGAGTGCCCCCTGTTAGAGCAGTCGAATTCGTCATCGACTTGAAACCAGGCACCACTCCTTTTGCCAAGCGCCCATACAAGATGCCGCCGCATGAACTCCTTGAACTTAAGGAGGAAATCGACAAGTCACTTCAAAAGGGTTTCATCCGCCCTAGTTCTTCTGCTTGGGGGGCACCTTCGCTCTTTGTTAAGAAGAAGGATGGAACAAACCGGTTGGTCCAAGATTACCGACCTATCAACCAAGCAACAATTCAGAACAAGTATCCGCTTCCCAGAATCAACGATCTGTATGATCAACTTGCTGGTTCCTCAGTATTCTCTAAACTTGATTTGAGATTGGGATACCACCAGATCCGAGTTCGCAAAGAGGATATACCGAAGATAGCCTTCGTTACTCGCTATGGTTCTTACGAGTACACTGTCATGTCCTTTGGCTTAACCAACGCTCCAGCAACCTTCTCCCGACTGATGAACTACATCTTCATGGATTACCTCAACAAATTCGTCGTGGTTTATCTGGATGACATCCTTGTATATTCGAAGAATGAAGAAGAACACCCGAACATCTTCGGCTTGTATTGTAGAAACTTCGAGAACACCAGCTATATGCCAAATACTCTAAGTGTGAATTCTGGTTATCCGAGGTGACCAATCTTGGTCATGTGATTTCCAAAGATGGCATTGCTGTTAACCCAGAACGAGTTCAGGCTATTCTTGATTGGACTCCGCCGCAAACCGTCAAGCAAGTCAGAAGTTTTCTAGGTCTCGCCAGCTATGGCCGTCGTTTTGTCGAGAACTTCTCTAAGATTGCCAAGCCTCTGACTGATCTGCTTCACAAAGGCGTTAAGTTTGAATGGACAGACAAATGCCAGGAAAGTTTTCAAACACTTAAGGACAAGTTGACGTCTGCCCCAGTGCTTGCTCCCCTAGATACTCGCAAGGACTTTATGATCTATTGCGACGCATCCCGTCAAGGATTAGGCTGTGTCCTAATGCAAGAGCGTAAAGTGATTGCTTATGGCTCTCGTCAGTTGCGTCCTCATGAAGATAAGTATCCAACACATGATCTCGAGTTAGCAGCCGTTATTTATGCTTTGAAGCTGTGGCGACATTACCTTCTCGGTAATCGTTGCGAGATATACACGGACCATCAAAGTCTGAAGTATCTGTATACCCAACCAGATTTGAACCTCCGTCAACAAAGGTGGCTCGAGACAATAGCTGACTATGACATGGATATTTCTTATACCCCTGGCAAGGCTAATGTAATGGCTGATGCTTTGAGCCGCAAGTCTTATTGCAATAACCTCATGGTTCAGCAAACACAACCCCTTCTTTATGAAGAACTTCATAAGTTGAACCTTCACATTGTTCCTCAGGGTTATCTCAATACCCTGGTTGTTGAACCGGACCTTGAGCGCAACATCAAGACAAGGCAGAAATATGACTCTGAAGTTGAGAAGGTTAAGAACTACCTCTCCAAGGGAGACTCCTCGTTCTACACTATTGATGATGATGGTGCCTTGTTCTTTAAAGGCCGCCTAGTGGTCCCCAGAAAGCACAATCTGGACTCACGCTCGGATGTCATGAAAGAAGCACATGACACACCTTTGTCTATTCATCCCGGTAGTACCAAGATGTACCAAGACATTCGTCGGCGGTACTGGTGGCCAGGTATGAAGCGAGACATTGCTCGTTATGTTTCGGAATGTGACGTTTGCCGTCGCATCAAAGCAGAACATCAAATGCCTGCTGGAACTGTGCAACCACTTGCTATTCCTGAATGGAAATGGGACAAAGTTGACATGGATTTCATTACTGGATTTCCTAGATCACAGAAGGGTCATGATGCTATTTTTGTCGTCATTGACCGATTCTCCAAGGTTGCTCACTTTCTGCCAGTCAAGGAGACAATCACTGATAGTCAGTTAGCAGACTTGTATGTTTCCAGAATTGTGTCACTCCAGGGTGTTCCATTGGAGGTCAGTTTAGACCGTGGCAGCCTCTTTACCTCAAGGTTTTGGACAAGTTTCCAAGAAGCTATGGGAACTCATCTGTCCTTCAGCACCGCTTTTCACCCTCAGTCTCAGGGACAAGTTGAACGAGTCAACCAAGTGCTTGAAGATATGCTTCGAGCTTGTGTCATCTCATTCAGTAAGAAATGGGAGGAATCTCTCCCGTATGCTGAATTTTCATACAAGAATAGCTATCAGGCCAGTTTGAAGATGGCACCATTTGAAGTTCTTTATGGACATAAGTGCCGAACCCCTCTGAATTGGTCAGAAACTGGGGAACGGTCACTTTTCGGTCCGGATATTATTCAACAAGCTGAAGAACAAGTCCGCATTGTCCGCGAACATTTGAAAGCTGCTCAGTCTCGTCAGAAGAGCAATTATGACCGAAAACACCAGGTAATGGTCTATCAACCTGGCGAAGAAGCTTACCTTCGTGTCACTCCGATGAAGGGCACTCATCGATTTGGAATCAAGGGCAAGCTAGCTCCTCGCTACATTGGCCCATTCTGTATCCTCGCCAGACGTGGAGAAGTGGCATATCAATTGGAATTGCCGCCGAACCTCTCTCAAGGTCATGATGTCTTCCATGTGTCGCAACTCCGTCGCTGCTTCAAGGATCCTATCCGAGCAGTGGATCATGAAATGCTTGAGCTGCAAGAGGATCTTTCTTATCAAGAGTATCCGATCCGCATTCTTGACCAAGCTGAACGTCGAACCCGTCAGAAGGCAATCAAGTTCCTTAAAGTTCAATGGTAGAATCATTCTGAAGAGGAATCCACTTGGGAACACGAAGATCGTCTTCATGAAGAATACCCCGCTCTCTTGCAGCCTACCTCTTAATTATCGGGACGATAATTTTTTCTGAGGAGGAGAATTGTAACACCCCCTTGTAATATGCTACATTGATCATCTTCTAATCATGCCAAGTCATCTTCATTTGCAGTGCTAAATCATCATTTGTTCATATCTCATTTCAAATTCCACTTTAAACCAAAAATTCAAAATGCAATTAAAAAGAAAAGTTGATCAAATTTTAAAACAAAATAGTTCACAATGTTGCAAATAATCCCAAAGCTGTTGTAAAAATAAAAACAACATTTATTGAACTCCAAATTTGACCTAACATCCAAAAACAGTAGCTAAAACAGCCTATTTAATCCATTTTCAATTAAGCAAAATGTAAATAAAATTATTCAACTACCAAACTTTTTGTGGAAGTGCCAGACATTACCTAGTATTTGATTTGGCAAGTCCCATATTTTACAAAATAAATTTACTAGATAAAAGAAAATACAACAGAAAAGATTAAAGAAAACAGAAAGTAAAAAAAAAGGGAAAAAAGGCTAATTAGTACTGTGCACTAAGGCCTACTGCTACAGTACACGAGGCCCAGCCCAACTGACTCCTCCTTCCACCTCCAGCAGCTGTCGACGCCGCGCTCGCCTGCGCCGGCGATGGAGCTCGCTGTCGTCCATCCAGCGGTCCCCGGGGATGGATAAGGTGTCCCCGAGCCTCCTCGCTCTCTCCCCGCAAACCCTAACTCCACACTTGCCCCCTCGCCCTCTCTCATGCGCGAAATCGGTGGCGCCCTAACGCAGCCGTAGCCGTCGCCGCTCGATTCCGTGGCCACCATCCTCCCCGGCGCCGGAGACCGAGTCCGTCAGCTCCGTCGTCGTCCGCTGCATCGCCTGCTGCCCACAGATCAAGCACGAAGCCCCTGCTTTGCAGGATCTCCTTCATCTTCTTCCTCTGCACCCGCCGTTCATCGTCGTCGTTCCCGGCGGTTCTGCTGCTCCTAAGCCACCCACGGGCCATCGTGTGCCTTCCCGGTGAGCGTGCGCATCTTTCCCCTCTCTGCCTCGCTCGATTCCATCCCCGTAGCCCTAGTTGCCGTCGCGCCCGAAGCTTCTCGCCGCCGGCCATGGCACAACCGTGGCCACAGCACGCCAAGCTCGCAACCGAGCTTCGTCTCGAGTTCCTGGAGCTCCCAGGAACCTAACGCGCCCACCAACTCCTCTCCCCGTGCTCTGTGCGCTCGAGACCGAGCACACCCGAATTCCGGCGCCGCCAAACTTGTCGCCGCCGACGATATAGCCCATCCCAGCCGCTGCCGTGTGTTCCATTGGACGCGGCGTTGCATGGGCGTTCGAACGCCACCAGCCGTGCGTTCATCCGAGCCTTGTGGCGAAATCCCGACGCCCTCCAGTGCGGGCCCGTTTACTGTAGCGATTAAATTAACTACAGCCACTGACCCCTGGGCCCCACCCCACTAATTAAGCTAATTAGATTAACAAAAACCTGTTTAAAATAAACAGTCACAGACTACTGGGTCCCACTGGACCCAGTTGACCCAGTCAACCTGCTGACTGGGAACCCCAGTCAATGACAGGTGGGTCCCCCTGGGCCCAATGACCAGTCAACTGGTCCACGTTGACTGCTGACTGGGCAGTCAACTGGGCCCCACCTATCAGCCTAAGAAGCACATTTCTGGGTACACTTCTGTGTACCCATAGCATTTTTCTATTTTAATTTCGAATTTAAATTAAATTCCAGAAATTCCAGAAAATGATTAAAACTTTGAAAAATCATATAAAATAAACCGTAACTCGGATGAAAATAATTTATATATAAAAAATGATCAGAAAAATATGAAGAATCCGAATATGTCATTTACACTCATGTAAGAACCCTCTAAATAGATGAACATGGAACTTTTTGCCTGTTTCCGATAAATGAATAGTGCATGTCTATGGTAGAATAATTCCAAATAAATTCCTAAAACATCTAGAATATTTAGAGATGCAATGTATAACCCCTGCACATCATATAGGCGTGTCATACAAAGTGATAGCATTTGTTTGCTATATATTTATCTGCTTCCTCCCCCTCTTCTCTCTGGTAGACCCCGAGACCGACGTTGACCCCGAGGACTGCTACGTCACCAACGACCCTTCTTCCCCCTTCACCAGAGCTTCCAGGCAAGCAAACCCCCCTTGATCATCCAGATATCGCCTACTCTTCCTCTCTATTGCTTGCATTAGAATTGCTTCTGTTGTTGCTCCGATAGCTCCTATTCTGATGCATAGCCTGATTTCGTCGCCTGCTATTGATACATTACCTGATATCCTATGATGCTTAGTTAGGTATGATATGTTCATCAGCTGGCCCTTCACACTTGTCCGTTCGCCATGCTTGATATCGGGTCGTGATCATTCTGGGCGATGATCACGGAAATGCTTACATTACTACATTCATTTACTATTACGGGGCTGAAGGGCTGGTGGCACCATCCAGTCAGAGATGGGCCTGAGTCCCGACAGCTCCCGATGTTAAAGACGGGCCGGCTCCAAGAGTACCCGCGAGATAATGAAACAAGACGCGTTGAACCCAAGGGTACCCGCGAGTGATATCGTGGCGGAACGACAGGGCAGGCGGAGACCACCTAGGAGAGAGGTGGGCCTGGTCCCTGGTCGTAATCCGCGTGTTACCAAGTCGGAGCGACAGGAACCCTGTTCGTCTCTGCGAGTTACTAAACATGCCTAATGGATTTGGGTATTTGATCTGAGTTGGCTACGTGCCTATACGCACTACCACCACGCGGGATAATGGTTTAATGGGGCCCTCTACGTCGTATGTATCAGCCGAAAGCTCTGTCAGACGTCGAGTTCAGCATTGCGACACGGCAGGATCGGCGCCATCCAGGAGAGAGGTGGTGCCTGGATCTAACCATGTGCGCAACAACCTGGAGTGCGAAGAGCGATGGGCCCAAGACCCTTGAGCGCTTAGGATGTAGACCGACGGGGACCTCTCTTCTAAGCCTAGGTAGGACTGCGTCGTGCCGATTACCCGAGGCCGGGCATTACCCGGCAAGTGTGTCCGGCCAGATGTAATCGAGCGTGTTGGGTAACAGTAGTGCACCCTTGCAGGGAAGTGATCTATTCAAATAGCCATGTCCACCGTAACAGGACGCTCGGAGTTGTATCCCGATCTACTACAACTACAAACGAATACCAAGATATTATTAAACTGTTACTATTGCTCCGGGATCGCTTTCTCGCAGGGTAGTCGAGGAAGGATCTCAGGGCATTACTAAAATATAACTGCTATTATATGTTACTATACTCTACTCTCTTCTGATGCTGCAAGATTGCTTCAAGATGCTAGTCTTCGATAGGCTAGGCCTTCCCCCCTCTATTCCGGCATTTCTGCAGTTTAGTCCAAAGATAAAGCCCCATTCCTTTGATACCGATGCATACTTAGTATAGTTCTGATGTAACTCTTGCGAGTACTTTGGATGAGTACTCACGATTGCTTTGCTACCTCCTTTTCCCCCTTACCCGATTGCTGCGATCAGACGACGGAGCCCAGGAGCAGGAGATCCCTGGAGGCACCTACTACTGCATCGAGCCCGCCGACCAGGAGTAGTTCGGAGGCCCTAGGCAGGAGGCCTTCACCTTTTCGATCAGTGTAGCTGTTATGCTAGCCTTCTTAAGGCATCCTTGTCTAATTATGTCTGTACTCAGATACTAATGCTTCCGCTGATGCTTGTGTAACTCGAGCTTATGTATTCGAGCCCTCGAGGCCCCTGGCTTGTAATATAAAGCTTGTATTATTTTATTTTGTGTTTAGAGTTGTGTTGTGATATCTTCCCGTGAGTCTCTGATCTCGAGCGTGCACGTTTGCGTGTATGATTAGTGCACGGTCGAGTCGGGGGCGTCACAAGCTGGTATCAGGGCCGACTGCCTGTAGGAAGCCCCCTTCCGATTCCTTGGTCGAAGTTGAGTCTAGTCTTTGAAAAACTATATTTTACTAACAGTGCTGTGTGGCTTACGGGCCCACATCTCAAATGGATGGGACTAGGATCTTTTATTCCTCTTCCTTACTCTGGGATTCTGCGCTCTCTTCTATTCGGGTTAAAGTTTTACTAACTCTAACATTAGGTTCTCGTGATCACATCCACCCGGAGTTCTGAAATTACCCCCCTTCTTCGAGTTGAGGGCCAGGTTCTGCTTCACAGTTTTCACGGACCGCAGGATCCTTCTAGAAAATCATCTCCGGCCCAAGTATGTTTATCGATCAAGGCTTCTCATCTTTTTGGATGGGCGACTCAAGGTGCTTTCAAGAACCATTATTGGTAATGCTCGTTCGGGTGAAAGTGGGACAACATTGTTGTTCCAGTCTAATTACAGCCTCTTTATCAAAGTCTTTGAAGTATTTCTTCTAGCAGAGATTAATACCGCAAAGAAGGTGTTTCCAAGAGATTTTATTGTAATTCTTAGTTATTGGAGTTACTTTGTATTTTTTTGGATCTTAGATCCAAATCAGTATACCTATAATTTTTATGAGGATGAATAAAATTACAAGTGTTTCTCAGGAAAAAAACTTTTGTCCTTTCGTTCGTTCGTAATTCCCTCTCCCCAATCGATTTTATTTCCCTCGACTGGTTTTCTCCCATCCCTACTGCAAGAAAAAAAGGCAGCGAGCCACTTCCCTTCCTCTCCTCGCACAAGTTGCTCCTGCCCTTGATGCCCTCACACGCGCTAGGGTTCCTGCCCCTGATACCCTTGAACGCGCTAGGGTTCCTGCTCCTGATACCCTCGCACACGCTAGAGTTTCTGCCCCGGATGCACTCGCATGTGCTGGGAATATTTTTTAAATTGTTGAACTTTTTTTGATGGTGAACATTTTTTTTAAATCATGAATACTTTTTTTTCAAAATTTGAACATTTTTTGAATTTCAGGAGATTTTTTTTGCAAATTCACCATTTTTGAAATGGGCGCGCCCTGGTGTCTTATCAAGCCCATGTGGCTCTGTATGACGTACTTCCACCTCCATAAGTACCATCTTCCCGAGAAAAAATATAGGAGAAGAAGTTTCATCGCGTTTTACGATACAGAGCAGCCGCCACCTCCTGTTCTTCATCGGGAGGGCTGATCTGGAGTCCGTTCGGAGCTCCGGAGAGGGGGATTCGTCGTCGTCGTCATCACCAACCCTTCTTTATCAATAATTCCATGATGCTCATCACCGGGAGTGAGTAATTCCTTCGTAGTCCTGCTGGACGGTGATGGAGATGGATGAGATTTATCATTTAATCGAGTCAATTTGTTAGGGCTTGATCCCTAGTATCCACTATGTTCTGAGATTGATGTTACTATGACTTTACTATGCTTAATACTTGTCACTAGGGCCCGAGTGCCATGATTTCAGATCTGAACCTATTATGTTTTCATGAATATATATGACTTCTTGATCCTATCTGCTAGTTATATGCACTTGTTATTGTTTTGAACCGTAGACCCCAAGGTGACAATAATTGGGATACTCTCCTGGTTGTGTGCGTAGTCCCCAGGATATGATATACTTCTTCACTGAGAAATATTTTCCTGCTCATAAGAAACAAGCTTCCTTACAGGAAATATATAACTTTGTGCAACTTGAGGAAGAGCATCTCCTTCAAGCTTGGGGGAGGCTTCTCCAACTATTAAATGCTTTGCCTGATTATCCTCTCAAGAAAAATGAAATACTTAATATCTTTTATAATGGACTAACCGATGCTTCTAGGGACTACCTAGATAGTTGTGCTGGTCATGTTTTCAGGGAACGAACTGTTGAACAGACTCAGGTTTTATTGAATAACTTATTGAGAAATGCCAATGATCGGACACTTTCTGAACCACCACCCAATCCAACTCCGAAGAAAAGAGGTATTCTATTCCTCAGCCCAGAAGATATGCAGGAGGCCAAGAAATCTATGAAAGAGAAAGGTATTAAATTTGAAGATATTAAGAACCTACCACCTATTGAAGAAATACATGGACTCGATATCCCGACACAGGTAGTAGAGGTAAATTCTCTTTATAGGTTTGATGAGGGTGCTATTCCTTATAATAAATCTCCTAGTCAGTGTTTGGATGAATTTGATAATTTCATTATTAAGCAAGAAAACTTTAATAGGCACATAAGTGATCAATTGAAACGTAATGCTATTATGATTGAATGTTTGAGTGATATGATGTTTAGGATTGCTAATGATTTTAAAGGCTTATGTAAACACTCATCTATGGTTCACACTCAGCTAGAACAAGTTTCTAAATCAAAAAATGATTTGCTTAATGAAATAAATAATAAAATCAATGATCGTGTTGTTAGAGTAATGACTAGAGGTAGAGGTGGTAGAATGACTCGGGAACCTTTGTATCCTGAGGGTCATCTTAAAAGAATTGAATAAGATTCTCAGAGAATTAATGATGATGCACCTAGTTCACCTAGGAAGAAAAAAAAGAAAAAGAACAAAGAGAAATCCGTTTTGGCTCCCGAGTGCAAATACTCCCGAAATCTGGACCGCCAGACTCCCTCGTGATGCACGCACCCGCATGTATATGTCTCGTATTTGCACTGGGCACCACATTTTCCAACAGTAACCTGGCCCACACCCCTGACTGCATTAATGTCCTATATGCCCATTACGCTCGAACTGGGACAGACGGCCGTCCGTGGACACTTACCTGTACTTGTACCAGCATGATTTTGGACTAGTCAACCAGCATCGATTCTTAACGTTCACACACAGCTTTCATTTGCACACAAAAAGCTACTCACTAAAGCGACACGTTATTTCCCCAATCCAGCATACAACAAACCATTGTGGGCTCGTGGCCACCCATAACCACTTATTACCAGTGCTCTAATCACAGGCATCTAGTTTATGAACTGCATTACAGTACACCTCCCTTTCAAAGTCTCACAGGCGACGACGCTTTGGCTTGCATGATGACACTTCATCTTCATCCTCGGATCCATCGTCACATAGACATGCGGCACCAGATTCTCTCCAGATTCTTCGTACTCTTCCAGGATACCAGCAGGCGATCCGTCTGCGTCCGGTGCAGCATCGGGAACATGTTCCACCACCACTTCCTATAGCTCAACACAGGTCACCTGCTCATGTCTCTCTGCCTACAATCAACAAGCAGGCGTGATACTCCGAGTTCTTCAGTACACTCCCAAACAATTAACCTTATCAAACAACATACAAATTTTTTTACCTTCATCTCCTCCAAACCAACAGCATTACCTCATTTGTCGTCCTCCACCCTGTCTACCCGATCCTGCAAAATACTCACTCTGATTTAGGTGCCGCGCCTCACAGAGATGAACTGGCATGTGTAATTGTTTGGTCCAACATCGCACGTGTTCGTCGTCGTGTACTACCCTTTGGATCCCCAGGTGGTTCTCCTGCACATCATTAGCACGAAGCGCACTCGTGCCCTCTGATTCCTTGACTAACCTCGCGTCCTCGCCATCACTAACTTCATGCACCTGCAACATGCATGGATCTCTGCATTTGTAGTCCAGCCTTCATCGATGTCCGATCTGCTGTAAATTCAGTAAAAATGTCAATGCCTCAATCCTACGCAAAGGATACCTAGAATTCAAAAGAAGCTTCACCATTACCCTATCCAACTCGGTAAAATAATTTCCACCCCAATTCCATCAATGACAATATAGCAATCAAAATAATGCTCCTCGCGAACCGCTTTTGCAGGTGTGCTAGAACCTAAGTGCGTCATAAACATTGTTATCAAATTATACTCAGTGATTAATTTTATAGCTTGATTTCAGAACTGGACACTTCATTGACGAAGAGACTAATTTCTACATCAATCCTAAAAATTGTTCTAATGTTTCTTGGGGTATGCATTTCGTCTTCTCGACGTTAAGCCTACTCTTCCCATATCTGATGCCGAAACCATGATCCCCTGAATACAGATTATAAAAATCATAGGCCTCTCCAAGCGAGTCGAACGGCAGCCCCAGACAGGCTCAACCACATGCTCACCCAACTTATCTGCATACCCCCGGATAGTTTGCACCAGCGCGCTGATCCTCCCTGAACATGGCGTCCTATGTGGCGGATGCTTCCCGACTCTAACCCTGCGTGCAAGTAGAAGAAACACATCTTACTCCCAGGAAAACCTCATGTGTCAATGAACAGCAAAGCCACAAGTACACAAAACAAAACAACACTTATTCACCCAGCTCAGTTTAGTCCTACACCTTCATATAGTACTATCTGAATCTCAAAAATACACCCACTGTATATCTTAATATATTTTCCCCAAGATCTAGCATTTTTAATTCTGTCAAACAATCCATCACATGCCGCCAGTTCATCTTTTCGCAGCATACTCCCCAAACAAGTTCTACTACTCCCCTAGTTTTGCTATTCATAGAATTTACTACCCAGTTAGCACACTGAACCTACCCCTGCACCAATTTCTTTAGTTATATCAAAGTCTACAGATGATTACCTTTATGTCCATCCTGGAGCTTGCCGATCCATTTTCCCCATGGACTGCGTGGAGGCTGCTGAGGCTGCAACATCACTATCCGCACGCTCGTGAATGATAGCTAACTAGTCTCCATGGACTGGATTCAACAGCTTCCTGCTCCATGGCATCTGCGATGTCGCCTTTGCTCTCACTGAACGTGGATATGGCACTGACCCCCGCCACCACACTCATCTGCTCTTCGTAGGGGACACCACTCCCAATCAGTCGGGACAAGCTGTGCGCCAAATCTCGTAGCTCAGGTCCACCGTCGCCACCACTCCCCCAAGCGATCCATCCGTTGACTCGCCATTTGCACCGCCGGCTTGCTCCAGCAAGCCGATGTGAGCTACTGCACTCGACGCCTCTTCCGGGAAGATGGGGAATCTGCATCAAATGTGTCTACTCCAAGTCAACAAGCATCAGAGAAAGAAAACGGTTGCCGCAAAAATGTTACCTATCAACTGGATCGATGGGGAAATCCATCGCCATGGCTAGCACTCCAGATCACCGCACCGCCCACCGCTGGTCTTCGCCTCTTGTTAGTTTATCTTCCGCCGCCGCCCCTCTCCCCTCGCAGACCTTCTACTGAATGCCGAATAGACCAAACTGGTCGCTGGCCTGCATTCACATGTTCTGGCGTGTGGGGACATACCGACGTCCTGTACCGTGGGTACAGAACGAAACAACACACTTCCCAAACACGCTTCTGCGCCCGTTCGCTGCCACTATATGTACGTACCTCTGTCATCCTGTATTCCAGATTTTTGCCAGCACCATATACTACAATCAATGTGGCCTAGTTCAGATCCCAAAGCACTTCTAGACGACCAGGATACCAGGATCACCTGGACCCGGGAGCCAAAACGCCCCTCCCAAGAATAAAGATAAAACTTTGCATGCATCTGGTGAACATGTTATAGAAAAACCTTCTGAGAATCCTAATAATGTTTCTATTTGTGATGCTGAGACATAGTCTGGTAATGAGCATGTGCCTAGTGATATTGATAATGATGATGCTAATGATGATCATATTGATACTCACCCAGACAATAATAAAGAATCTGATAATGATATAGAAAAGGAACCTGAAGTTGAGCTTAATGACCCACCTCCTAAGAATAAAAGATATAATAAAAGAGACTTTGTTGCTAGGAAACATGGTAAAGAAAGAGAACCGTGGGTTCAAAGACCTATGCCCTTTCCTAGTAAAGCTATAAAAACTAAGGATGAAGATGCTTTCAATCGCCTTGTTGAATTGCTTAGACCTTTGTTTCTGCAAGTACCCTTGACTGATGCCATGAAAATGCCTCCTTATGCTAAATATATGAAAGATATTGTTACGAATAAAAGGAAAAATACATGAGGCTGAAATTCTACCATGCTTACAAATTATTCATTCAAAGGAAAAATAGCTCAGAAGCTAGGAGATCCAGGAATACCTACTATACCATGCTCCATTAAGAATAATTATGTCAAAACTGCTTTGTGTGATTTAGGAGCTGGTGTTAGTGTTATGCCTTTCTCTCTATATAAAAGACTTGACTTGAGTAAGTTGACACCTACTGAAGGTTCTTTGCAAATGTCTAACAAATCAACTGCAATACCTGTCAGTATTTGTGAGGATGTTCCTATTGTGGTTGCTAATGTTACTATCTTAACGGACTTTGTTATTCTTGATATGCTTGAGGACAACAACATGTCGGTTATCCTTGGTAGACCTTTTCTGAATATTGTAGGGGTTGTTATTGATTGCAACAAAAGCAAAGTCACTTTTCATGTTAATGGCAATGAGCATACGGTATATTTTCCGAAGAAGACGAATAAAGTGAATAGCCTCAATTCCATTGAAAAATTTATGACAATCACTATTGGAGGTTTTGACTTTCCTCTCCCGGTTCCCGAAAAGAAATATCAAACTCTTATTGTTGGGACAATGCATATCCCAGTTGAGGTAACCTAGTGCTATATGATACGTCCATTTTGCATCATGTTTTCCTACTGTTATTTATAGTGTTTTTAATCATTATAACACTTTTTGGAGTAATTCTAATGCCTTTTCTCTCTTAATATGCAAGATTCACACAAGGAGGGAGAATGCCGGCAGCTGGAATTCTGGACCTGAAAAAGCTATGTCAGAGATACCTATTCTGCACATCTCCAAATGAGCTGAAATTTTCTGGAGATTTATTTTGGAATATATAAAAAATATTGGAAGCAAAAAGTACCAGAGGGGGCCACCCAGGTGCCCACGAGGCACCAGGGCGCGCCACCCCCCAGGCGCGCCCTGGTACCTCGTGGAGCCCCTGGCCCACTTCTGGCCCCCATTTTCTGGTATATAAGTGCATTTGACCTAAAAAAATGGAGAGAAGACTTTTGGAACGGTGCACCGCCGTCTCGAGGCGGAACTTGGGCAGGAGCACTTTTGCTCTTCGGCGGAGAGATTCCGCCGGGGATACTTCCCTCCGGGAGGGGGAAATCATCGCCATCGACATCACCAGCGACCCTCTCATCGTGGGAGGGCCAATCTTCATCAACATCTTCACCAGCACCATCTCATCTCAAACCCTAGTTCATCTCTTGTATTCAATCTTTGTCTCAAAACCTCAGATTGGTACCTGTGGGTTGTTAGTAGTGTTGATTACATCTTGTAGTTGATGCTAGTTGGTTTATTTGGTAGAAGATTATATGTTCAGATCTATTATGCTATTCAATACCCTACTGATCATGGGCATGTTGATGATTTGTGAGTAGTTACTTTTGTTCTTGAGGACATGGGAGAAGTCTTGTCATAAGTAATCATGTGAATTTGGTATTCGTTCGATATTTTGATGATATGTATGCTGTTGATTTTCTTAGTGGTGTTGTGTGAACGTCGACTACATGACACTT
Source organism: Elymus sibiricus (assembly GCA_039707655.1). NCBI lineage: Eukaryota > Viridiplantae > Streptophyta > Magnoliopsida > Poales > Poaceae > Elymus > Elymus sibiricus. The sequence goes on along the minus strand of CM077674.1, from coordinate 140,695,986 downwards.
CACCATCTTTGGGCCTAAGGGAATGCATTGTGGAGTAGTAATTAGATGATGGGTTGCTAGAGTGACAGAAGCTTAAACCCTAGTTTATGCGCTATTCCGTAAGGGGCTGATTTGGATCCAAATGTTTAATGCTATGGTTAGAGTTATCTTAGTTCTTCTTTCGTAGTTGCGGATGCTTGCGAGAGGGGGTAATCATAAGTGGGAGGTTTGTTCAAGTAAGAACAGCACCCAAGCACCGGTCCACCCACATATCAAATTATCAAAGTAGCGAATGCGAATCAAACAAACATGATGAAAGTGACTAGATGAAATTCCCATGTGTCCTCGAGAACGTGTTGCTTATTATAAGAGATCGTTCCGGCTTGTCCTTTGCTATAAAAAGGATTGGGCCAACTTGCTGCACTCATTGTTACTATTGCTATTTGTCACTTGTTACAAATTATCTTGCTATCAAACTACTCGTTACCGATAATTTCAGTGCTTGCAGAAAACACCTTGCTGAAAACCGCTTGTCAGTTCCTTCTGCTCCTCGTTGGGTTCGACACCCTTACTTATTGAAAGGACTACGATTGATCCCCTATACTTGTGGGTCATCACTATACAAAAGTTCTTCGGTTTTATGTGACTCGAAAATGGTTTGTTAATAAGACCTGATCAACCTTATTAATGGATTCTTTTTTAGGGGCATATGGTCGATGAATTCCGTAAGCACAACCTTCTGTAATTCTAGTTTACTCTTTGTTATTTTTTGTTTAATAAAGTAAAATGCCATGTTTATTTTGTTTTCAGAATTATCAGTGCAATAAAAGATGACCCAGACATAAAAGTGCTCAGAATGTTGTAAAATTTTAACATGATTTTTAATTGAATTTTAAGAATTTTTGGCACTGGACACACCCCAGGGGGGTGCACCTGCTGTCCACAAGACAGCAGGGCGCGCCCACCCTACTGGGCGCGCCATGGTGTCTTGTGGGGCCCACAGGACCCCACTCACTTAATCCACCTGCCCATTGCTTCTTCTTCCTCCAGAAAAAATCGTGGTAGCTCTTGTTCTCGTGTTCTTGCCCCAAAAACTGAGATTTTCGATCTCTTTGCTCGGAGCTCCGTTTCCGAACCTGTTTTGGGGGATTGCTCCTTGGTATGTGATTCCTCCATTGGTCCAACTAGTTTTCGTTCTAGTGGGTTATATTTTGCTTATTTTGTTGCCGTTGGTGCCAAGAAAATGAGCTTGCATGTTGAATTCATTTGGTTCTAAGTAGTTTGAATGCTTGATATAGCCTCTAGACTCTTGTAGGAGTTGTTGCTATCAATTTTGTTGAGTTTTATTAACCTCTTATTGTGGCCCAAAAATTTCAGAAAATTTTCAGGAAGATGAACTTGTTTAGGAGGGGTTCTTCGAGCCGAGGCTCCAAGGGAGTTTCGGGTGGAGCACCCAGTCTCAACCTCCCTCGTAGAGCGGAGGTGCGGCTGTGCGAGTGGCCGTGCAACACCTTCAAGAGCGAGTCCGGTTTCCAACATGCGTTCGCACAATTCGTGGCAAACGCCGGCTTGACAAACTTTGTCGCAGATAAGTGTGATTAGTATCAACTTCTCACAAATTCCTTTGTGCAAAATTTCTACTTCACGTCTAGACTTGCAGTCCCTACAGTGTGTTTTCACTTATATGATCAACCCTTTGAAATACCATTCGATAGGTTCTGTGAAATATGCATGATTCCTTCTGAGGGTGAGTTGAGTGAACCTCGACCTAATGAGTTTGAGGATTTTCTCCTTACTTTAACTGTGGGAGAGTCTAGGGGCGTGTCTAAGGCGAGAGTTACTAGTCTGCATTTTCCTGCTATGCATTACTTTGGTTTATTCATAGGAAAATGTTTGACTGCTAGGCAGGAGGGTGGTACGCTCAGTGCCCCTGGCCTCGCCATTTTACGTTGTGCACTTTTCGGTGATAGAACTTATAGTTTGGGAGGCATTATCGCACGCCGCTTGCACACTAATAGAACCAGGGGTAGTATTCATGGCGGTATTTATGCTACTCGTCTTGCGGGACGCCTTAATGTTGCTATTCGCCCTGATGATCGTTTGCTACCTAGAGTTTATTTAGACCATGAATCCATGTTAGCTCACCATTTTATTGATGACCCTGAACCCCCTCACCTTTATCGTTACAACTTGGTATTTAGTGAGGAAACTCGTGAGATTACTTCATTGCCTGCTCCTTCTTTGTTTGATGTTAATGCCAGGAACAGATACACCATTTAGCCTGATGACATTATTGCTTATAAGAACGAGTTAGCCATGGCAGAGAACAAGGTCCAACCTTGGGACGCTCGAGTGCCACAGCCCAGCCAGTTCCTACCTGGACCTGATGGATTCTACGGGTGGTGATCACCAAGTTAGGCCAAAAGCCTAAGCTTGGGGGAGTACGTATTCTCACCGACATTTCATTCATGCTTACACATTCATTGCACTTGTCGGTGTTCATCGTTTCCTTTGTTTATTTGTATTTTCTTTCAGTGTGTTTCTTTTGTGTGTTTGAAAAACTTCAAAAATCCAAAAATATTTCTCGCTTCTTTTTGGTTTTTCTTTCTTGTTTAGCTAGTTCGTAGTAGTAAAAGAAAACCCAAAAAGATTTCTCATTTCTTCTTTTGCTGTTTGTTGGGAGTTCTTTGGTGTAAATAGTTTTTCTCGCTTTTCATTTTTCTTCTTTCTTTTGCTTTCTTCAGAAAAACTAAAAACTCCAAAAAGATTTTATTGTGTTTCTCTGAATTTCTTTTCTTTTCTTTGAGTCGTCGTAGGAGAAGACTTCATAAGAATTGTCGAGTGGCTCTTATATGCTTTATTGTTGATCTAACAAAAGGGCCAATATTTCCTTGTCTTCTCCTTTGAATAAAGTATTTGCAGATTTCAGCTTAATCCACGGAACCCTTGCACCATTATTATTTTCACATCATTCTGTCATGCAAGTGAAAGGCAATAATGACGATGATTTGATGAAGTGACTGTGGCGAAGAAAAGCTGGTATGAACTCTTCTTGTTTCTGTTTTTGTAAATATGTTTAACTCAGTAGCCCTGATTCAGCATATTATGAGTAAACATGTTTGTGATGAAAATTAGAGATTATAGTTGTTCATGCCATGCTTAAGTAGCTAGGAGTGGATAATATGTTATCTTAGGTGTCAACATGCATTAAAATTATTGTGATGTAGTATGTTAGGATGGTATCCTCCTCTAAAGAATTCAAGTGGCTTGACTTGGCACATGTTCACACATGTAGTTGATTCAAAACCAATGCATCCTTCATGATATTTATATTCAGGGTGTTTATATCCTACTCATGCTCATGTTCAATGTTACTTATTCGCAATGCATGATTATGACCGTTGTCGCTCTCTAGTTGGTCGCTTCTCAATCTATTTGCTAGGCTTCACCTGTACTAAGCGAGAATACTGCTTGTGCATCCAAATTCATGAAACCCAAAGTTGTGCCAAAAGAGTCCACCATATCTACCTATATACTGTATTACCCTGCCGTTCCAAGTAAATTTGCATGTGCCAACTCTAATCATTCAAATAAACATATGTTTTGTGTGCCCGTACCGCTCATGGAGCGACGGGGCGGTCAATATCTTCCATGCTAAGCGGGTTATTCTCATGATGAGAGTTTCTTCACTCATCTTGCATGAGAGAGGCTGGTATTTGGGATGCCCAGTCCCGTTAAACAAAAACAAAGAAAAAATATAATAAAACAAACTCCCCCTGGACAGTTGATTGTTGGAGGGCACCTGAGGATTCGGCTAGGCATGGATTGTGTATGTATGGTTGTGGGGGAGTAAAACTATTCCTTTCTGTATGGGAACTGCCAATAATGTGTTTAGCATGGAAGATGTTGAAATCCTTTGTCATGACATTGACAGGAAAAACACACCACTCAAAATCATCTCTGTTTTTGCTCTGAGCTCTGGCACCTCTGCAAATCTCTGCTTCCCTCTGCGAAGGGCCTTTCTATTTACTTTCATGTTATTTACTTTTATTGTTGAGTCATCACCTTCTCGTTCAAGCACCAACTTTGAGAGCACAATTGTCATTCTTAGTTTAACATGCATTGAGTCTAGTTAATGTTGGATGTGAGCATGACTGGATCTCTTCTACCCGGAATTACAATGTTTAGTCGCTGATTGAACTTCAGAGGTGCTCTGCATTTATGTTTTGCGGTCTCAGAAAGGGCTAGCGAGATACCATGCTATCATATTATATCATGATTGTTTTGACAAAGTGTTGGCATTTGAGATATATTATTATTGCTCGCTAGTTGATTATGCCATTGATATGAGTAAATGTGAGTTCTAAGTGTTATCATTCACATGGTTAGTTCATGATCTTTGCTGAAAACTTGGTTGCTAGTTAAGCTTATATACGGCAACAGAAACAAAAGAGTTTGTAAAAGTTTTTCTTTGTCACTTTCAGTTTATCAACTGAATTGCTTGAGTTCAAGCAATGAGTTAAGCTTGGGGGAGTTGATACATCTCCAACATATCTACTTTTCCAAACGCTTTTGCTCTTGTTTTGGACTCTAATTTGCATGATTTGAATGAAACTAACCCGAACTGACGCTGTTTTTAGCATAACTACCATGGTGTTGTTTTTGTGCCAAAATAAAAGTTCTTGGAATTGAACAAAACTTGGCGGAGATTTTTATTGAATAAATAAAAAATACTGGTGCAAATTTCCATTGGAGGGGGGCCACCATATGCTCACAAGGCAGCAGGGCGCGCTGATATGTCTCCAACGTGTCTATAATTTTTGATGTTTTCACGCTATTATATTATCAATCTTATATGTTTTATATGCAATTTTATATCATTTTTGGGAACTAACCTATTAACCTAGTGCCAAGTGCCAGTTGCTGTTTTCTGCTTGTTTTTGGCTTTTCAGGAAATCCCTATTAAAAAGAGTCCAAATGCTACGAAACTTTTTTGTGATTTTTTTGGACCAGAAGGGACAGAAGCTTCGCGGGAGGACCAGAAGCCAGACGAGGAGGCGACAAGGCAACAGGGCATGCCATGATGCCTTGTGGGCCCCCTGTGGCTCCGATTGCCCTAATTCCAACGCTATAAATTCACATATATTCAGAAACCCCCAGATATCCAGACGAAACAAGTTCTCCGCTGCCGCAAGTCTCTGTTCTTCCATGATCCCATCTGGAGGCCTTTTTCGGTGATCTGCCGGAGGGGGGATTGATGTCTACTACGCAACTTTATTCTTGTAGACTCTGTTGGGCCTCCAAGCGCACAGTTTTGTAGGACAGCAGCAAATTTCCCTCAAGTGGATGACCTAAGGTTTATCAATCCGTGGGAGGTGTATGATGAAGATGGTCTCTCTCGAACAACCCTGCAATCAAATACAAAGAATCTCTTGTGTCCCCAACACACCCAATACAATGGTAAATTATATAGGTGCACTAGTTTGGTGAAGAGATGGTGATACAAGTGTAGCATGGATAGTAGATATAGGTTTTTGTAATCTGAAAATATAAAAACAGCAAGGTAACTAGTAACAAAAGTGAGCACAAACGGTATTGCAATGCTTAGAAACAAGGCCTAGGGTTCATACTTTCACTAGTGCAATCTCTCAACAGTGCTAACATAATTGAATCATATAACAATCCCTCAACGTGCGACAAAGAATCACTCCCAAGTTCCTATCGGAGAAAGTAGGACGAAAACGTGTATCAACCTATATGCCTAGATTAACCCAATGTCACCACGGGAATCCACAAGTTGATTACCAAAACATATATCAAGTGACTCAATACAATACCCCAATGTCACCACGGGTATCCACATGCAAGACATATATCAAGTGTTCTCAAATCCATTATTCAATCCAACGTAACGAAACATCAAAGTTCCTATCTATCGGAGAACATAAGATGGAATTGTTTGTAGGGTACAAAAACCACCTCAAAGTTATCTTTCCGATCAATCTATTGAGCCATCCCTATAAGTGTCACAAACATCCCTAGAGATCGTACTACAATAACACCATAAGATACATATCAATCAACTCTAATGTCACCTAGAGAACCCCATTGTCAGCTCAAGTCTCCGTGAGTTAATTATCCGATATGCATCAAACAATTTTAGATTCATAATGTTCAATCCAACATAAAGAACTTCAAGGAGTAGGACTCAATTCATCACAACAAAGAGAGGGAACAACTCCATATGATTCATATATATTAGCAAAGCTCATGGTATATCAAGATCGTGCCCTATCAAGATCACGAGAGAGAGAGAGAGAGAGATCAAACACATAGCTACTGATACATACCCTCAGCCCCGAGGGTGGACTACTCCTGCCTCATCATGGAAGCAGTGGGGATGATGAAGATGGCCTCCGGTGATCACTTCCCCCCTCCGACAGGGTGCCGAAACAGGGCTCCGATTGGGGTAACTTCAGGACAGAGGCGTGCGGCGGTGGAAAAACTCATCTAGGGTAACTTTCGTGGGTTTCTGAATATATAAGAATTTTCAGTGTTGGAATCACGCGAAACGGAGCCACAGGGGCCCCACAAGGCATCACGGCGCCGCCCCCCCGAGGCGCGCCGGGTTGCCTTGTCACCACCTCGTGGGTTTTCTGGTCCTCCCCCGAAGCTTAGGGGGTCTCTTCTGGTCACAAAAAAGTTTCGTGGCATTTAGACTTCGTTTGGTAGGGCTTTCCTGAAAAATAAAAAACAAGCAGAAAACAGCAACTGGCACTGGGCAATAGGTCAATAGGTTAGTTCCCAAAAATGATATAAAAATGCACCAAAACCATAAAAATTATTGCAAACATGGCATGAATACTTCATAAATTATAGATATGTTGCAGACGTATCAGCATCCCCAAGCTTAATTCCTGCTCGTCCTCGAGTAGGTAAATGATAAAAGAAATAATTTATGAAGTGTGAATGCTAGCATAGTGCATAAGTTTGATCAATGATAATTCTAATCACTTTTTCTAGCATCATAAACAGCAACTCTCTCTCATAAACTCATCATGATAAAGTAGCAATCAATTCACATGTTATGGCTCAAACAATGCATTCTCTTGAAACTTAACAACCTATGTTCTTAGTCACCAAACAATTACAATTCATCTTATTTTCAGCAAAGCCTAAGTAAGAGCTCCACATACTCAATTATCATATAGTCTTCTATGATTGCTAGTACTCAAAGCATATTTTTATAACAAATACATCAGACATAGGGGAAGATAGGGGCTTAATGTTTCACCTCCCAACTTACTTATCATAGAGATAATTGTCAACAATAATAATTCATGATCAAATATATTTGACTGGATGTATGTGTCTGGATCTTTCCCCACCATATGATGCTTGCCAAGTGGAGAATAATTGAGGTTGGAATAAGAAGTTGACTCAACATGAAAAGTAAATAGATAGGCCCTTCGCAGAGGGAAGCATGGATTTGCTAATGTGCCAGAGCTCATTGCTTAAAACAGAGATAATTACATTTTGAGTGGTGTGCTTTTCCTGTCAACGTCACGATAAAGAATTTCAATATCTTCCATGCTAAACACATTATTGGTGGTTCCCAAGCAGAAAGATAAAGGTTTACTCCCCCACAACCATACAAACACAAGCCATGGCTAGCCGAATCCTCGGGTGCCCTCCAAACAATCAACTTTCCAGGGGGAGTTTGTTTTATTATAATTTTCTTTGTTTTTGTTTAACGGGACTGGGCATCCCAAATACCAGCCTCTCTCATGCAAGACGAGTGAATAAACTCTCGTCGTGAGAATAACCCACTTAGCATGGAAGATATTGACCACCCCGTCACTCCATGAGCAATACGGGCACACAAAACAGATGTTTATTTGAATGATTAGAGATGGCACATGCAAATTTACTTGAGATGGCAGGGTAATACCGTATATAGGTAGGTATGGTGGACACTTATGGAAGAAACTGGGTTTAAGGGTATTGAATGCACAAGCAGTATTCCCGCTTAGTACAGAAATTTTGGCTAGCAAAGATTATAAACAAGCACCACATGTTGGAGGATCCATAACAATATAACTTGTATGAAAATATACCCAATCATAACTCATTACGTTGTCTTCCTTGTCCAATATCAACTATTTGATCAAGTTTGAAAATAATTAATGGGTATTCACACTCATAAAATATGTCCAAGATAATATATTTGTATGTGAAATTTCTCTTCCTTATACTAATCTTTCATGAATTGCTTGCATGACCAATATTGTGATTGTCAAATTTCAATAGATTTTACTTTCTAAACCCAATGTGAAATTATTACTAAACATATGGAACATGTATAATTTTAGATTTATGATATTCAATTCATTCAACAATTTACTCTTAGGATATAAGTGACAGGGCGCCATGATGCCTTGTGGGCCCCCTGTGGCTCCGATTGCCCTAATTCCAACACTATAAATTCACATATATTCAGAAACCCCCAGATATCCAGACGAAACAAGTTCTCTGCCGCCGCAAGTCTCTGTTCTTCCACGATCCCATCTGGAGGCCTTTTTCGGTGATCTGCCGGAGGGGGGATCGATCACGGAGGGGGTCTACATCAACCTTGCTGCCTCTCCGATTGTAACACCCCCTGTAACTAAGCACAATAATCATCTATTGATAATGCCAAGTCATCATGGGTTACAGTGCTTGATCATCTTTAACTTCATATCTCATTTCAAATTCCAATTCAATTCAAGATTCAAACTTTAAGTGAAATTAAAAGTGGCACAAGTAACACAGCAAAATAGTTGATCATTTTGTAAATAATCTATAGATGATTAATGTTGAGAAAAACAACATCACTTGTTTGCTTAATTTGAAACTAGCATCCAAAACAATACTAAAAACAGCCCCATTTAACCCATTTTCATTTAAACATAATCCAAATGAATTCAAATACCCACCAAACTTTGTGTGCCAACTCAAAGTTATGCAATTTAATTATGTGGCACAACTCCTTATTTTACAAAACTCAATTAGTGCTAAAAGAAATTGCAAAACAGAGAAGGAAATCAAAACAGAAAAAGAAATAAAGGAAAAGAGAAAACCCACTGTGGCCTCGGCCCAGTGCAACAGGAGCCGGCCCAGCCCGACTACTGCATCGTCTACCTGCTCCCTCCCCTTGTGTCGCGATGGCCATGGCTGAGCTCGCCTTCGCCGCCGCTCCTCGACGCGTGGAGCCACAGCGACGTCAGGAGGCGATAAGGACGACTCCACCCACTCCCCTGGCTCTCCCTCTCTCACTTTCCCCTCCTCCCTCGAGCTCGCTCCCGGTCTGGAGCTTCCACCCGATGCAGCCGTCGCCGTGCGCCGCTCGATCCCGCGGCCACCGACGCCTCCGCGCCCGGAGACGTTGTCTGGGAGGTGCGCCGCCCTCGACCCTCAGTTGGAGCCGGGAAGATCCACATCGACCGAATCGGCCGCCTTCTTCTTCTTCAGTCACCGGCGACCATCGTTGAATTCAGCCACCGTCTGCTACTACTAACCTGTCAATGAGCCGCCTTGAGCTCCTCTGGTGAGCTCCTCGTTGATTCCCCTACTGGCCGGCTCGATCCGCTGCTTCTACATGGCTTCGCCATGGCCACTGCTTCGGTTGCCGCAACCAACCTAACTGTCATACTCCTAGGCCACCCCACGACGAACCAGCAGCTCGGGCATGCTTCTGGACCGCTTAGGAACCGCGTAGACGCCTTAGCTGGTCGAAACCGTGGCCCCGGCGCTGATTCACCTCGAACTCGACCCCTGCCACCACCACGGCTCATCGCCGACGCCACTACCGGCCACCCCATCGCCAACCGCCACCACCACTGGATGCGCACGAGCATCGGGGACCCGTAGAGCCTCTCCGCGCGTCGATCCGCGCCCTGTGCTCGATTTTCGGCCGGCTCCGGCGTAGACCCGCCGTGGAAACGGTCGCCGGAGCTCCTCCGGCGCCGCCGCCATGTGACCTGCCCTGTGGGGCCTCTGGGTCACTGGCAGCTGGGTCCCGCAAGCCTAGTTGACCAGTTGACCGGGTCAATGCGCTGACTGGGCAGGCCCAGTCACTGACCAGTGGGTCCCAATTGACTAGTCAACTGGTCAACTGCTGACCTGCTGACTCAGCTGGCCGGGCCCACTGTCAGCCACTGGGTGCACCTCTGGTGCACTGCACCGGGTGCACCTAGCAATTACTTAGTATATTTTCGAATTAAAATAAATCAGAAATTCCAGAAAATTGTGAAAACTTTGAAATTCATAGAAAAATAACCGTAGCTCGTATGAAAAAGTTTTATATATGAAAAATGATCAGAAAAATTCAACGAATCCGAATATGTCATTTGCATTCATGTTAGATCACTCTAAAGTGGTGAGCATGGAACTTTTGGCCTGATTTGAATAAATGAATAGTGCATGACTTCGGGAAAATATTCCCAAATTTTTTCCCAAGTCTTTTATAAACATTTAGGGATGCATTAGGTCACCCCTGCATATTATTATATCATGTCATGCATATTGTTGCATTTGAGTGCTCCATTATTTATTCTGTTTCTTCCCCTTCGTTCTCTTCCGATAGACCCCGACGCTACCGACAACACCGGGTACGACTACGCTCCAGACGACCAGCCTCCGGACGACCAGCCCCTTTAAGCAGAGCTTCCAGGCAAGCAAAACCTCCTTGACCATCCAGATATCACCTATTCTTTCCCTCTTATTCTTGCATTAGATTTTGCTACTGTTGATGATCCGGTAGTTCCTATTCTGATGCATAGCCTGCTTTTGTAGCCTACTGTTGATACATTACCTATACCCTATGATGCTTAGTTTAGTTATGGTGAAGTTCCGCCTGTTGGCCCTACACCTTGTCCGTGTTGCCATGCTTGTTGTCGGGCCGTGATCACTCTGGGTGATGATCACGAATATGTTTACTTTACTGTATTACCATAAACTGCTAAAGTCAGGTCGGCCCCAAGGGTACTCGCGAGAGATTATTGTGGCGGAGCGACAGGGCAGGCGGAGACCACCTAGGAGAAAGGTGGGCCTGGTCCTTGTTCGTGGTCTGCGTGTTACCAAGTCGGAGCCGACAGGGGATCCTGTTCGTCTCCGCGAGCCACTAATAACACGTTAACGGATTTGGGTATTTGATCTGAGTTGGCCTCTGGCCTATACACACTAACCACCATGCGGGATTATGGTATGGCCCCTCGGCATCGTACATTCTACCGAAAGCTCTGTCAGACGTCACAGTTGAGCGGCACGCGCCCGGGTGAGCTGGTTACGCCTGCTTGTGTATACAGAGGCTAGGCTTGGTCCAGGCTGTCCTCGCAACATGCAGGAGTGCTTAAGGTGAAAGGCCCATGACCCCTTCGCGCTTAGGATGTAGACCGACGTGCTGACCTCTCTGGAGAGCCTTGATACGTCCATTTTGCATCATGTTTTGCTACTGTTATTTATAGTGTTTTTAATCATTATAACACTTTTTGGAGTAATTCTAATGCCTTTTCTCTCTTAATATGCAAGATTCACACAAGGAGGGAGAATGCCGGCAGCTGGAATTCTGGACCTGAAAAAGCTATGTCAGAGATACCTATTCTGCACATCTCCAAATGAGCTGAAATTTTCTGGAGATTTATTTTGGAATATATAAAAAAAATATTGGAAGCAAAAAGTACCAGAGGGGGCCACTCGGGTGCCCACGAGGCACCAGGGCGCGCCACCCCCCCAGGCGCGCCCTGGTACCTCGTGGAGCCCCTGGCCCACTTCTGGCCCCCATTTTCTGGTATATAAGTGCATTTGACCTACAAAAATAGAGAGAAGACTTTTGGGATGGTGCGCCGCCGTCTCGAGGCGGAACTTGGGCAGGAGCACTTTTGCTCTCTGGCGGAGAGATTCCACCGGGGATACTTCCCTCCGGGAGGGGGAAATAGTCGCCATCGACATCACCAGCGACCCTCTCATCGTGGGAGGGCCAATCTTCATCAACATCTTCACAAGCACCATCTCATCTCAAACCCTAGTTCATCTCTTGTATTCAATCTTTGTCTCAAAACCTCAGATTGGTACCTGTGGTTGCTAGTAGTGTTGATTACATCTTGTAGTTGATGCTAGTTGGTTTATTTGGTGGAAGATTATATGTTCAGATCTATTATGCTATTCAATACCCTACTGATCATGGGCATGTTGATGATTTGTGAGTAGTTACTTTTGTTCTTGAGGACATGGGAGAAGTCTTGTCATAAGTAATCATGTGAATTTGGTATTCGTTCGATATTTTGATGATATGTATGTTGTTGATTCTCTTAGTGGTGTCGTGTGAACGTCGACTACATGACACTTCACCATCTTTGGGCCTAAGGGAATGCATTGTGGAGTAGTAATTAGATGATGGGTTGCTAGAGTGATAGAAGCTTAAACCCTAGTTTATGCGCTATTCCGTAAGGGGCTGATTTGGATCCAAATGTTTAATGCTATGGTTAGAGTTATCGTAATTCTTCTTTCGTAGTTGCGGATGCTTGCGAGAGGGGGTAATCATAAGTGGGAGGTTTGTTCAAGTAAGAACAACACCCAAGCACCGGTCCACCCACATATCAAATTATCAAAGTAGCGAACTCGAATCAAACAAACATGATGAAAGTGACTAGATGAAATTCCCACGTGTCCTCGAGAACGTGTTGCTTATTATAAGAGATCGTTCCGGCTTGTCCTTTTCTATAAAAAGGATTGGGCCAACTTGCTGCACTCTTTTTTACTATTGCTATTTGTCACTTGTTACAAATTATCTTGCTATCAAACTACTCGTTACCGATAATTTCAGTGCTTGCAAAAAACACCTTGCCGAAAACCGCTTGTCATTTCCTTCTGCTCCTCATTGGGTTCGACACTCTTACTTATCGAAAGGACTATGATTGATCCCCTATACTTGTGGGTCATCAAGCCTAGGTAGGACTACGGTGTGTCGATCATCCGAGGCCGGGCATTACCCAGGCAAGTGTGTCTGGCCAAAGGTAATCGAGCATGTTGGGTATGGTAGTGCACCCCTGCAAGGAAGTCAATCTATTCGAATAGCCGTGTCCATGGTAATAGGACGCTCGGAGTTGTATCCTGATCTATTACAACTAGAACCGGATACTATGATATGTTAAACTGTTATATTGCTCCGAGGTCGCTTCCTCGCAGGGTAGGCGAGGAAGGATCTCTGGGCGTTGCTAATGTATAATTGTTACCATATGATATTATGTTCTACTCTCTTCTAATGCTGCAAGATTGGTGCAAGATGCTAGTCTTCGATAGGCTAGGCTTTTCCCTCTCTACTCTGGCATTTCTGCAGTTCAGTCCAAAGATATAGCCCCATTCCTTTGATACCGATGCATACTTAGCATACATCTGATGTAAGTCTTGCGAACTTTGGATGAGTACTCACAGTTGCTTTGCTACCTTTTTCCCCCTACCCGGTTGCTGCATTCAGACGACGCGCTGAAATTTACTGTCACTTGTCACTATGGAAAGTAATCCTTTGAGGGGTTTGTTTAGGGTATCTTCACCTCGACCGGAAACACCAAAAGTTGCTCTTCAACCTACTGCACCTACTGAAAATATTGAATATGAAATTCCTTCGGGTATGATAGAGAAACTGCTAGCTAATCCTTATGTAGGAGACGGAACAATACATCCTGATATGCACTTGATCTATGTGGATGAAATTTGTGGATTGTTTAAGCTTGCAGGTTTATCCAGATATGGAGTTAAGAAGAAAGTATTCCCTTTATCTTTGGGGGGAAAGCATTGACATGGTATAGGCTATGTGATGATACCGATACATGGGACTGGAACCGATTGAAACTGGAATTCCATCATAAATTTTATCCTATGCATTTGGATCATCGTGATCGGAATTATATATATAATTTTTGTCCTCGTGAAGGAGAAAGCATCGCTCAAGCTTGGGGAGGCTTAAGTACATGATGTACACATGCCCCAATCATGAGCTCGCAAAGGAAATTATCTTACAGAATTTTTATGCTCGGCTTTCTCATGATAATCAAAATACTCTCGATTCTTCTTCGACCGGCTCCTTTATGAAGAAAACTATTGAATTCAGATGGGATCTTCTAGATAGAATTAAACGCAACTCTGAAGATTGGGAACTCGACAAAGGTAATGAGTCAGGTATAATACTTGAGTTCGATTGTGTTAAATCTTTTATGACTACCGATGCCTTTCATAAGTTTAGCACTAAATATGGACTTGAATTTGAGATAGTAGCTTCCTTTTGTGAATCATTTGCTACTCATGTTGATCTCCCTAAGGAGAAGTGGTTTAAATATCATCCCCCTGTTAAAGAAAAGATTGAGGAACCCGTTAGTGTTAAAGAAGAAACAATTGTTTACCATGTTGATCCTGTTGTGCCTACCGCTTATATTGAGAAACCACCTTTTCCTGTTAGGATTAAGGAACATGCTAAAGTTTCAACTGTGGTTAACAAAAGTCACACTAGAGCACCTAGACCCTCTGAACAAATTAAAGTTGAACCTAATGTTGCTATGGTTAAAGATCTCTTGGTTGATAATATAGATGGGCATGTTATTTACTTCTGCGATGAAGCAGCTAGAATTGCTAAACCTGATTCTAAAGATAAAAACAGGCCCGTAGTGGGCATGCCTGTTGTCTCAGTTAAAATAGGAGATCATTGTTATCATGGCTTATGTGACTTGGGTGCTAGTGTGAGTGCTATTCCGTTTACCTTATATCAAGAAATTATGAATGATATTGCACCTGCTGAAATTGAGGACATTGATGTTACTATTAAACTTGCAAACAGAGATACCATTACACCGCTTGGGATCGTTAGAGATGTTGAAGTCTTGTGTGGAAAAATCAAATACCCTACTGATTTTCTAGTCCTTGGTTCTCCACAAGATGATTTTTGTCCCATTATATTTGGTAGACCTTTCTAGAACACTGTTAATGCCAAGATTGATTGCGCTAAAGAAATTGTTAGTGTTGATTTTGGTGATATGTCTCATGAGTTTAATTTCTCTAAATTTCGTAGACAACCTCATGATAAAGAATTGCCTAGTAAAGATGAAATTATTGGTCTTGCTTCTATTGCCGTACCTCCTACTGATCCGTTAGAACAATATTTGCTAGACCACGAAAATGATATGCACATGAATGAAAGAAATGAAATAGATAGAATGTTCTTTGATCAGCCACCCACCCTTAAACATAATTTGCCTGTTGAAACTCTTGGAGGTCCTCCTCCACCTAAGGGTGATCCTGTATTCGAATTGAAGCAATTGCCTGACACATTGAAATATGCTCATCTTGATGAAAAGAAGATATATCCTGTTATTATTAGTGCTAACCTTTCAGCGCATGAAGAAAAGAGATTATTAAAAACTCTGAGGAAGCACCGAGCTGCTATTGGATATACTCTTGATGATCTTAAGGGCATTAGTCCCACTCTATGTCAGCACAAAATTAATATGGAGCCTGATGCTAAACCAGTTGTCGACCACCAACGACGATTAAATCCTAAGATGAAGGAGGTGGTAAGAACTGAAATATTAAAACTTCTGGAAGCAGGTATAATCTATCCCATAGCTGATAGTAGATGGGTAAGTCCTGTTCATTGTGTCCCTAAGAAAGGGGGCATTACCGTTGTCCCCAATGATAAAAATGAACTCATTCCCCAAAGAATTGTAACTGGTTATAGGATGGTAATTGATTTTAGAAAATTAAAAAAAGCTACTAGAAAAGATCATTACCCCTTACCTTTCATTGATCGAATGTTAGAAAGATTGTCTAAGCATACACACTTTTATTTCCTAGACGGTTATTCTGGTTTTTCTCAAATACCCGTAGCACAATCTGATCAAGAGAAAACCACCTTTACTTGTCCTTTTGGAACTTATGCTTATAGACGTATGCCTTTTGGTTTATGCAATGCACCTGCTATCTTTCAAAGATGTATGACTGCTATATTCTCTGACTTTTGTGAAAAGATTGTTGAGGTATTTATGGATGATTTTTCCGTTTACGAAACTTCTTTTGACGATTGCTTAAGCAACCTTGATCGAGTTTTGCAGAGATGTGAAGAAACTAATCTTGTCTTGAATTGGGAGAAGTGCCACTTTATGGTGAATGAAGGTATTGTCTTGGGGCATAAAATTTCTAAGAGAGGTATTGAAGTTGATAAAGCTAAGGTTGATGCTATTGAGCAAATGCTATGTCCTAAAGATATTAAAGGTATACGAAGTTTCCTTGGTCATGTTGGTTTCTATAGGAGGTTTATTAAAGACTTCTCTAAAATTTCTAGACGTCTTACCAATCTTTTGCAAAAAGATGTTCCATTTGTTTTTGATGATGATTGTCTAGAAGCCTTTGAAACACTTAAGAAAGCTTTAACCACTGCACCCATTGTTCAACCACCTGATTGTAACTTGCCTTTTGAAAATATGTGTGATGCTAGTGATTATGCTGTTGGTGCTGTTCTAGGACAAAGAGTTGATAAGAAATTAAATGTTATCCATTATGCTAGTAAAACTCTAGACAGTGCCCAAAGAAATTATGCTACTACTGAAAAAGAATTTCTAGCAGTTGTGTTTGCATGTGATAAATTCAGATCCTACATAGTTGATTCTAAAGTAACTGTTCACACTGATCATGCTGCTATTAAATATCTTATGGAAAAGAAAGATGCTAAACCTAGACTTATTAGGTGGGTTCTATTGCTACAAGAATTTGACTTACATATTATTGATAGAAAGGGAGCTGAGAATCCCGTCGCAGATAATTTGTCTAGAATTGAAAATGTTCTTGATGACCCACTTCCTATTAATGATGATTTTCCTGATGAACAATTAGCTGTCATAAATGCTTCTCGTAATACTCCTTGGTATGCAGACTATGCTAATTACATTGTTGCTAAATACATACCACCTAGTTTCACATACCAACAAAAGAAAAAGTTCTTTTATGATTTAAGACATTACTTCTGGGATGACCCACATCTTTATAAAGAAGGAGTAGATGGTATTATTAGGCGTTGTATACCTGAGCATGAACAGGAACAAATCCTACGGAAGTGTCACTCCGAAGCTTACGGAGGACACCATGCGGGAGACAGAACTGCACACAAGGTATTACAATCTGGTTTTTATTGGCCTACTCTTTTCAAAGATGCTCATAAGTTTGTCTCCTATTGTGATGAATGTCAAAGAATTGGTAATGTTGGTAGACGTCAGGAAATGCCTATGAATTATTCACTTGCTGTTGAACCATTTGATGTTTGGGGATTTGATTATATGGGACCTTTTCCTAGATGTATACTCATATTTTAGTTGCTGTTGATTACGTTACTAAGTGGGTAGAAGCTATTCCAACTAGTAGTGCTGATCATAACACCTCTATTAAAATGCTTAAAGAAGTTATTTTCCCAAGGTTTGGAGTCCCTAGATATTTAATGACTGATGGTGGTTCACATTTTATTCATGGTGCATTCCGTAAATTGCTTGCTAAATATGATGTCAACCATAGAATTGCATCTCCATATCACCCTCAAACTAGTGGTCAAGTTGAATTGAGCAATAGAGAAATAAAATTAATTTTGCAAAAAACCATCAATAGATCTAGAAAGAATTGGTCTAAGAAACTTGACGATGCATTGTGGGCTTACAGAACTGCTTATAAAAATTCTATGGGTATGTCTCCTTATAAAATGGTATATGGAAAAGCATGTCATTTGCCTCTTGAGTTAGAACATAAAGCATATTGGGCAATTAAAGAACTGAATTATGATTTTAAACTTGCCGGTGAAAAGAGGCTATTTGATATTAGCTCATTAGATGAATGGAGAACCCAAGCTTATGAAAATGCCAAATTATTTAAGGAAAAGGTTAAAAGATGGCATGATAGAAGAATTCAAAAACGGGAATTCAAAGTGGGTGAGCAAGTTCTACTATACAACTCTCGTTTGAGATTCTTTGCAGGAAAGCTTCTCTCTAAGTGGGAAGGACCGTATATCATCGAAGAAGTTTATCGCTCCGGAGACATCAAAATAAATAACTCCGAAGGCACTAATCCGAGAGTGGTGAATGGGCAAAGAATTAAGCATTATATTTCAGGTACCCCCATTAATGTTGAAACTAATATTATTGAAACAATTACCGGAGGAATACATAAGGGAGACCTTCCGGAACACTCCAGAACCCTGAAAAGGAAGAGGTATGTGACACGGTAAGTAAACTGACTCCAAAAATTCCATAAAAATATTTTCTGTCTGTTTTGGAATATTTAGAAAAATAAAAAAAATAAGAAACAGCTGGGGGACCCACCTGGTGCCCACGAGGCACCAGGGTGCGCCACCCCCCAAGCGCGCCCTGGTGGCTCATGGGCCCCACGTGTGCCTTCCCGACTTCGTTTTTCTTCTGAATTGCTTGTTTTGCAAGAATTTTTTTTTTATATATACTCCTATATGTTTTGACCACCGTATCGCAGAAATCTCTTCTATTCTTGTTTCGTGCTATTTTTCTGACTGATCTGGATCGTAATGGCTCCCCAAAAGCTTCGTGCCAAGCACCGCATTGTGCAATCATCGCCGGGAAAATGCCCCTACAGCGAGGTCTACTATGAGTTGTCGTCGGGAGAAGAAGACAATGGCAAGGAGGACAAGGTCGAGGGAATTGAAGGACCCCAGGCTCCAGAAAGAGGGTAAGCGATTCCCATGGAGGAGACCGCAGAGAAGGGAGATATACTTCAACCCTTATATGATCATCTCTCCCCATCCGTAATTGAAGCCTTAAGAGTCTTTGAAATAGTTTTTGTTCAGAATACATCTCTCACTCATGAAGTTAATTTGTTGGAAGAGCAAAACATCGCTCTTCGGAGCATCAACCGTAGATTGATGTATCTGCTACAGCTGAAGGACAAGCTCGCCACTTCATCATCACCATCATCACCGAAGAAAGAAACTTGAGTACATGGGTATGGGCACTCCCCTTGGCTTGTGCCAAGCTTGGGGGAGGCGCCCCGGTATCGTATCACCATCACTTTTATCATCTTTACCTATTTTTAGTTGGATCCTTAGTTATTTCGTGATCTAGTTGAATAAAAGTTTAGTGTGATCTATTTTTGAGTGCTAGTTTCGTGATCTATCTATCTATGTAATTAAGTTGAGAGTTATATAATAAAGAGTAGCTTGAGTTTTTGCTTCTTTACTTTCATGTTTCAATCCTAGCAATGAAAATAATGAAAAAGATCATATGCTAATCTTATGGAAAGTAATGACATTACATAAAGAAAAGTATAAGTGGTAAAATTTATTGGAAGTTAACAAGCATAGCATTAGTCAATGATGCATTTCATGAAAAAATTTATAGGGAAGAGAAGATTCACATGCAAATATACTATCTTGGACATCTTTTATGATTGTGAGCCCCCATTAAGTATTTTATGTCAAATTGTTGACGTTGGACAAGGAAGACAACATAATGAATTATGTTTGTTCATATTCACATAGAAGTTATATTGTTATAGATCCTCCAACATGTGGTGCTTGCCCAATATCTTTGCTAGCCAAAAATCCGCACCAAGTAGAGATACTACTTGTGCATCCAAAAACCTTAAACCCAGTTTCATGTCATGAGAGTCCACTATATCTACCTATGGATTGAATAAGATCATTAAAGTAAGTTGTCATCGGTGCAAAAGCAATAAAAATTGCCTCTAAATATGTCTGAACTTTTATTGAAAGGGAAATAAGCTTTGTACGAACTTGTGATGGTAAAGAAATAAAAGCGACAGACTGCATAATAAAGGTTGCTATCACAAGGGGCAATATAAAGTGATGTTCCTTTGCATTAAGAGCTCTTGCATCCAACAACAAAAAGCGCATGACAACCTCTGCTTCCCTCTGCGAAGGGCCTATCCTTTACTTTTATGTATTTACTTTTTATGCAAGAGTCAATAGTGTTCTCCTCTATTCCTTTTTATTTTTCTCTTTTGCAAGCATTATGTGGTGGGGAAAGATCTAGGCACATATATCCAGTTGGATATGAGTGATCATGAGTTATTATTGTTGACATCACCCTTGAGGTGAATAAGTTGGGAGGCGAAATCACAAGCCCCTATCTTTCTGTGTGTCTGGCTGAAACTTTTTGCTCCATATATATGTCGTGAGTGTTGGCAATCATAGAAGACTAGATGATGGTTGAGTATGTGGACTTGCTAAATAGCTCCTACATGAGACCCTTCCTGAAAATATGATGAATTGCAATTGCATTGTTGACTGAGAGCATAGTTTGTTAGTTTTCAAGAAAGTTTATGCCTTATACTCCATTGTTGTGATGAATTGTTACTTGCTCATGAGAAGTTTATGATAATAAATATTGCTGCTATGATAATAAATATTGATGTTATAATAATGATCATGATGCTTCTATGTCCGTATTTTGTTTTTATCGACACCTCTCTCTCTAAACATGTGGACATGATTATCGATATCGGCTTTCGCTTGAGGACAAGCGAGGTCTAAGCTTGGGGGAGTTGATACGTCCATTTTGCATCATGTTTTGCTACTGTTATTTATAGTGTTTTTAATCATTATAACACTTTTTGGAGTAATTCTAATGCCTTTTCTCTCTTAATATGCAAGATTCACACAAGGAGGGAGAATGCCGGCAGCTGGAATTCTGGACCTGAAAAAGCTATGTCAGAGATACCTATTCTGCACATATCCAAATGAGCTGAAATTTTCTGGAGATTTATTTTGGAATATATAAAAATATATTGGAAGCAAAAAGTACCTGAGGGGGCCACCCGGGTGCCCACGAGGCACCAGGGTGCCACCCCCCTCCAGGCGCGCCCTGGTACCTCGTGGAGCCCCTGGCCCACTTCTCGCCCCCATTTTCTGGTATATAAGTGCATTTGACCTAAAAAATAGAGAGAAGATTTTTGGGACGGTGCGCCGCCGTCTTGAGGCGGAACTTGGGCAGGAGCACTTTTGCTCTCCGGCGAAGAGATTCCACCGGGGATACTTCCCTCCGGGAGGGGGAAATCGTCGCCATCGACATCACCAGCGACCCTCTCATCGTGGGAGGGCCAATCTTCATCAACATCTTCACCAGCACCATCTCATCTCAAACCCTAGTTCATCTCTTGTATTCAATCTTTGTCTCAAAACCTCAGATTGGTACCTGTGGGTTGCTAGTAGTGTTGATTACATCTTGTAGTTGATGCTAGTTGGTTTATTTGGTGTAAGATTATATGTTCAGATCTATTATGCTATTCAATACCCTACTGATCATGGGCATGTTGATGATTTGTGAGTAGTTACTTTTGTTCTTGAGGACATGGGAGAAGTCTTGTCATAAGTAATTGTGGCACCCCGGCTCAGAGCAACCGGTTTACCTTGCATTGCCAGCCCAGAGATCAAGTCTTCTGGCAACACACAACAGCTTGGTACAGAAAACAACCGCTTTATTGATCTCTTAGCGGAAACATAGGTTTACATGATGAGCGAGGCCAAGCGGCACACACGGTGCGGCTGCACTTATGTACATTATTTAGTAGACATGGCAGGGGCCTCGATGATAAGGGAACTACTACGCGGCAGCGGAACGACGGGGTAGCGGAACTCCATTCCACAGGGACACTGCTGGGACGCGGCCTAGATCGCGACAAACTGCTCAACGTCAACTCCTTGCACGGCTTCTCCTGCATCTGGCATGATAAGCCAGGTGAGTACTTTGTGTTAGGACCGAGAGTATATCGACCAGAGGGGGGGGGCTGAATGGGAGATTCAAAAAATTCTTCTGAATGTTTTGAACCAAACCCACACACTGCAGCGGAAATAAAATTCGGTAGATAAGCGCTTGATTTAGTTCGCTATAGAGGACCAAATCTATCGACAAGGAATGCAGCAATTTTATCACACGATGAATATCACAAGTCTGACATGGTCGATGGAAAATCAATTAACAATCAGGAACACAATTACGAGAGAAAACTAGATATGACTGTGATAGAAATACTCTGGGAATGATGACTAGGTGAAAGAATATAGCATGAATGAAATCACAGTTGAACACCACTTCGAAGTAAATCAGTCAGAGATGATGCAATACAATAACGAGAATCTGACAGACAATTGAAGAACTGTGATTGATCAGATACAACTATCGGCACAGATCACGAATGTAAACTGCTGAAGGAAATGCAGTAATGTAAAGCGAACCAGTGGTGCTCGATGGCGACAGAAGGATTTTGTAGACCAGTTCGCCCTTCTGCCAAAGGACTACGTCTGGTTGGAGGGGTTGTGATTTAACACAGAGGATAAACTCTCCTCGCCCTGTTCTCCATCAACTTCGGAGCTGATCAGACTCCAGTTGATTTCACTTGTGGTAGATACTTGTCGGCGATCTCCAAACCTTCACTGAAGATAAACTCTCTTTAGTTCTCTTCGCGAACCACAATACTCTTGGTTGCTGAAGATCTCGCTCGGTGAAGACAATACTCTTCGACACTCGAGCCGACACCTATCCGTCTAGAGAGTGGGCAGCTCTCAAGAGTAATAGGTACAAGAACCCTAACTCAAAACTACTGTGATGCTCAACCACTGTCTAAGTTTCGGCTCTTGATTTTTCTCTCGGTGGATTTTAAACTCAAATCTCTCGGAGAGGGGTTTCTCAATCAATCGTCTCAGAAATCTTAAGCGGAGCAGCCAACGGGCAACGTTGGAGCGGGGTGGCTATTTATAGCCGCAGCCTTCCCAGATGGGAAATGACCAAATTGGACATGTGGAGCAGCCAATGGCCGAACGACACGAGTCCAACGGTCGGATTTGAGCACAACGGTAACATTACGTGCGGAGCAAGTAATGCTAACTCCTCAGTTCGAAAGATATCTCCCACAGCGAAGAAGAACAACGTCTCTTGCTGGTAGGTAATCATTCGAAACATAAAGAGATTTCTCTCGGTCTCGCATAGGTTTGGGCTAAGCATCACAGCGGATCTAAGCTTTGAGAACCTATACGCCTCTTAATAGTACGGAGGTCCTATGACTCAAATGAATGAAAGAAGAATGATGAAAAGAATGCTACGTCTTCACTTCATCTTCGTCTTCCATCGCTGCAGTCAATTTCTTCGGACGCCATCACCGAACCAATTGCTTTACGTCAGCTATAATCTATCGAGGGGTCATTTCCTTCACTTCATTCTTCTTCGACTAACAGTCTGAAATGATGTAGCTCATCCATCTTTTTCGACATAGATAATCTTCGATGAAGTTCTTCGAACTGTACACCTGAGACAGCATTCTCTTCGGCACTGCATGGACTATTTCTCTCTGTGTGCACTAGCAAACAAATTAGTCCAAGCCTGTTTCTGTCAACAATCTCCAAAACACAAAGGGGCAAATATTGCACCAACAATCTCCCCCTTTTTGGACGATTGTTGACAAAACAGAATACATCGAAAGATAGATAAAAGAATGAAATGGAATGCGAAGGAAAATGAAAGACGAGAGATAAATGCGAAGATAAAGCACGCTCCCCCTGAAGATATGCATCATTCTGTTTTGACTGATCATTCGGGGATAATATGGAGGGTGGCGAGGTGAATCTTCGTATGAGTGACATTGGCGGATGATCTCAATCGTAGCTTCATCCAATGCACTCGGTGGTGTCTGAGGTATTTCCTGCCACACAACCTTTGACAAAAGGTTAGTTCAATAGCGATGATAATTTTGAAAAACGTTGTGGCAAAAGGATACGCCATGAAGATATTCTCAGAACACAGTTTAATTCCACAAGAGATATAGATTCCCTGCTAGTTAGATGTACGAGAAACAATCAGAGCAAGGGCAATCAGAGTAAAGGTGTAAGATATATTGCTCGGAGTGGATGAACTTTAGACGATGTATTTCTGCAACAAGGATGATTCATAGATATATGCAAGGGAAAACATCTTGTCAGACAAATAGATTGAATTTTCTTTCGAATTCACGAATGACTTTGTTCTGAATCTATTTTTCTTCTCCTGCATCATTAGATATCGAAAGATAAGCATGGGAGTGAGATATATGAAGTTTTAAGTAATGAGATTTCTCTCTTCGAGAGACACAATTTCCAATTCTCCTAGTACTGCTTTCACTTATCCTTGCATGAAAGATGAATATCGAGGATAATCACTGCAAGGGAGTAAGCATTCGATGGCACCTGCAAACAAATAGCTGGAAGCAAATGTAGCATTTGCAGGGGTTATTAACAGTACATGACGATGCGGTTTCATCACCACAGGCGGTGAGAATAAGTTCCACAGCCAAAAGTTCAACGGCCAAAAGCAAATTGTTCGAACGAAAAACAAATGGCGAATAGAAACACCCTGCAAATAGCCCGCTTTTCTATCTTCTCGATGTTCTTCTCCCCCTTTTTGTCAACAAGTGTCAAAAAGGAAAGATAGAGCACACGAGGAACTACTCGTCCGAAGAATCCCCAGAACTCGAACTGTTCGGCGAAGCAGAACGAGCGATGGTCGAAGCCAAGGCAAAAGTCGGAGATGCAGCACGGGCTTCGGGATCAGCTTTAGGAGTAGCAGAGCAAGGTGCATTGGGCTTGTAAATGAAGGTGCCTGCTGTGTCTTCGAGTTCATCATCGGGTTCGACAAACAGCAGGTCGGTTGAGGCAGAGCGCTGAGGGAGCACTGGAGTTTGCCTTCGGATGCGAGGGACTTCAAACAACTCTAGATGATCATAATCTTTCTCAATTCCCTTCGCAGACAGCTGTTTACAAGAGTAATGCTTGCGGAGAAGGGTCCATGAGCGCTTTTTCTGTTCCTTTTCATACAGCAGGGCTTGACGAGCATAATTATGAAGCAGATTGATTTCAATCATCATTTCCACTTTTTCTTTGCGATCGAGCTTTGATGTGACTCTCCAGTGACTGCTGAGTGTGAAGACAGATCTCGTACAGTGAGGGATTTTCTTCACAAGGGATATCAATTTTGACCTTCTTAAATTTCGAAGCTCTTGCAGAGGCAGAGGCAGTTGCATCAATTGGTGTCTTTCCTTTCCCGATATCCTTCACAATCTGGAGTGTGTTTCGGACTGGTGGCATGAAAACTTTCGGGACAAGTGGGCAGAAATACTTTTTCTCGATAAGCTGCTCAATGGCGAACATGACCCATGGTGCATATGGCTTCAAAACTTGAGGGCTATCAGCAGCATAGGCCAGGTTGTGAATAAGAAGATCAGGAATGTCAAACCGAATTCCATGAGCTACAGCGTGAAGAGTATTTGCCACAATTCCATGAATGCTTTCAGGCCGGTTTATTGGCATGAGAGAATTGCAGAGGATATAGAACAATACTTTGTTCTCATAGGCCAAGTGCTTTGGATTTGCTTCAATGCAGTTGTCACCAACAAGCTTAGGGTCCATCAGCATATGCAGTTGAGCTTCGGATACATCCCAGAAATGCAGTCTATGTTCTCGTGAGGCATCGAATTAGAAACGAGGTAAATTTAACAGGGCCAAAAACTGGTCAGCCGAGCATTTGATTCTTTCTTCCTCGGTCATCCATTCGAGAATCCAAGTACTGCTGTCGTTGAGGTCCCCTGAGATATAAAGAGTGACATAGAACTGAAGGACAACTTCACGGTTCCAGCCATGGTTAAAGCGAAGAAAACTCTTCAGGAAGACCTGCTCGATCTGCTCGATGGTGTGATGGAAGCACGGTATGCTTTCTAACTCGGCAAAGTTCAGAATCTTGTGCTCGAATATACGATTCTTTCCATACAGGACGCGAGCATAATATACGGCCTGTTCCTTTGTCCAGAACCTCAGTGACAACAAAGTCCTTTCTCCTTCATACGGACTGGTCCCAAAGAATGCAAGTTTCGAGCGATGAAACTGCTCATTAAATGCTGGACCATTCGGGCCATCATCGACGGGGAATAGAGGAAAGGTTTCCAGTGGATTACTCAGAGGTTCTTCATCGGTCATGGATTTGGTTCGGACATCATCAGGTGCAGGCACACCTTCATCGATAGGCTTGAGAGGAGCATGAGGCTTCCTCGATTTCTCTTGTGCAGACGCCTTTGACGAACTTGACTGACTGCTGTTCTTGTTTGCCGGAACTCCTTCGGCATCTTTTTGTCTTTCAGGCACTAGGGCCTTTTATTTTCTTGCATTTTTATCGGCGGGAGGCACAACAACTTCTTCCTCGGTAGCTTGTGTCACAACAGGTGGGATAGTTTCTTCTCGAGCCATCGGCTCCTCAGGTTTCTCTTCTTCCTGTACCAACTGTGGGGCAGTGGTACTAGGAGCAGGGTCAACATCCATCTGGGTAGGGGCACCAGATGATGAGATCGGGGGTGTTTCTTTTTGAGAAGCATTTAGCTCCCCCTCAATCTTATCACTTTTCTCTTTCTGTTCAGTTTGCTCTGTTTGCATTGTCCTCGGAGGCGATGAATCTGGCTTCTCAACCTCAATTTCTTCATCAACTTCATCAGCTGAGGATTTCTGCTTGGGAGATACATATTGCTCATCAGTCCTTACTAGGAATATATCAACTTCTTCATGTTGCACTTGGGCAACTGGCTCGGGAATAAGAACCTTTTCAGTACCAGCTTGATGCATGAGTTCATCTTTGCGAGGTGGAGAAGGTGGTACTTGTTGCAAGGGTACATGGGAATCCATTGTGGTAGGATCATCAGAGACGTTCTGAAGACGTCGTTCCTTGTATGTTTTCTGCTTGCTTGCTCTAGCCATAGCCTTCTGACGTTTTTCCTCTTGAGCTCTTCTCCGAGCAAGATCTGCTTGGTGAGCAATCTCCTCGTTTCTCTTGTCACACAGTTGAGATACCTCCTTGTGCAGGCAAGAGTGCCACTCAATTTTATCATTTCGCAAGACGCTCAGAGCCTTGGTGAGTTCAACAATTTCTTTGTTCTTCTTTTTCCTTTCGGACTCAGATTTGGCCTCATTTCTCATTTGCTCGACAGCTTGTTTTTCTTTGACAACCTTGTTGAGCTTCTTAGAGATTTTCTTCAGCTGAATGAAATGCTTTGTTACTAATTCCGTCACATCATCGGGCAGACCCAGATTGCACACATCATTAGCATTCGCATCATAAGCAGCGCTGTCAATTACATCAATCATGAAATTGAAGTCATATTTTTGTTCCTCTGAGGGAGCAGGAACATTGAGCTTGGTCCTTTTGGCAGCCACATCTACTTTCTCTTCTGACTGCAGCTTTCTCTTCATAACTGCACCTGACAAAGTTCTCGGAGCCGCAGAACCCGAAGGTTTATCAGTGGATGGCACAGTTGCATGCCTGGGAGACTTCCTCGGAGATGGCAATGTTTTCACCGGCGAAGGACTCATGTGAGGCTTGTTAAGAATGGCGGGACGATCATACAAGGAAATTTCATCAGCGGTTTCTTCATCAAGTGACTCATCAGACGAGTCGGGAACAGCCTTCTTGGTTCTCTTGGTGAGGGTTTTCTTTCGTGGTGCACGAGGGGAAACCGATTTCTCAGACTTGCTTCCCTTCAAAGCCGATGCATGTTCCTTCTTTTTCTTCACGTCTTGCTGGGTTAGCGCGACGTTTTTCGCTTCGACTTGATACTTCTTCACTTCTCTGGCTTCACGTTTGGCCTTGGCTTTCGCCCTTTTAGCCACTTCCTCGGGAAAATCAGCGATAGTTTTGAGGGAGTCAGGATGAGCATTTTCTGGCTGAGGTGGCCTGACTTTTTCATCATCTGGGCCTATGCAATTTTCTGCAATGCAGTCATTCCATGGTGGCGTGAAGGCAAATAGGATCTGGTACTTTTCGCGAACATTTTGATAACGGAACCATTTCCAGCCCAGTGGCGGCGAATTCTTTGCAACCTGTTGTTGCGATCTGTCGTGGATTCTCCTTCAGGCGGAGTTTTGTAACTTTCGGGATCTGACATCTCAGCAGTAGTGTTCTTCTCTCTGCCATGACCACCCTTTTTGGGATTTGTATCGGAGAAAATGGTTAGAGCGTCAGTGACCAGTTCGTCCTCGGGTTGACTGTGAGCAGAGGGAATTTCATCCGAATCTTTTTCGGACACTGACTCTTGTCTCTTCTTCGGTCCCTTGGGTGGCTTTAAGGATTTTCCTCCTCATGTCATTCTCATTCGTTCTGATCTTGGTGGGAACTGAGACAAATACCCTTCAGAATCAGAGTGTTCTTCTGAGATCTGTGACATGACCAACCTGTGAAAGAGAGTAGATGCGAGGGAAAAACAAGGTAGGGTCATGAGCATGCACAGAACCATTTTTGAATGAAAACGATTTTCAGGAAGATTAGGGAACCCATGGAAATCCAAACAGATATCCTTGATAGATTTTACATTCTAGCCTCAGATGATACAAGGCAGATTTAAAAACCATCTAATCTTTCGGATAACACATATGAACCCAAGATGAGGAGACCAAGTACGAGGAAGAACTACAAACCGCACTAGTCAAGTCCTAGTGATTCCTACAGATCTACTGCCGTGAAATAAATCGAGATAAATTGCGACGGTAAGAACTGCCCAAGAACAGAAAACAATGAAGACGAGCAGTTCCAGATCTAGGCGCCCTAACTTGGCAACTTAGATCAACTACGGCAATGCGGGAAGGAGGATTACCGCACTGGCGTGATCAGCTGCGACGAGGCTTCACCGGAGTTGCATGGCGGAGATTCTCGTCGGAGTTGCTTCGAGCTCGGACTCGGATGAGGGTGAAATGAGGGTTTGCGTGAGTGAGGAAGAAAACGCGGCGAGAGGAATTTATAGCAGGAGGGCTGAACCACCCCTCCGAAATCTACGGCCTACGAATGCGGGACATTCCGCATTCAATGGACACGATCACGATCAAAGAGATTGTGGGCACGTGGCAACCGTTTCCTGTGAAAATCTCGGGACGAGAGCGGGAGGACGAAAGGTTTGAAGGGCACAACGCCGAAAATGAGTAAAAGTTCGAAGATAATTTCTTTCGCGACCAAGGACGTCGGAGAGAGATTTACTTCGGATCAAATTGTATGCTCATGACGGACAGCACAGATTTAGATGAGAGAGAGTAGAGGGATAAAAGGGTCCGAAACAAATCACTCAGGCAAGCGAGAAGAAACGCCAAATAAGGAGCTATGAGTGAGTTGTTCATCGGACAAAACACAAACACGGCGACTCAAACAACAAATCAAGAGCAAATAAGCACAACGAACCAGCACCAACAATATAGATCTCAGGTTAAAAGATAAACGAATAGAATCCCTGAGAGCGTGTTCCTGCACGAAGGGTTAGTTGTTTCTCGCAACCCACGCTTGTGTGGGCAGCGCAGACCTCATTTGTCTTGACAGAGCAGAGATATTACTTCGTTGGTCCCTGTAGTTTACCTGTTCATCTCGAGAGTAATCATATGAGTAAGCATTGAAATTATTCCCAGAGACATGAGCATATTGATTCGAGGAGATGCGCATGTACTCCTTTTGTCGGGAGTTTGACTGATATCTGTTCGAAGAAATTGCACTGTCGTACTGTGAGTGATCATTATTTCCTCGAAGAAAATTACTCTGCACATTCAGGTTAGCAGTGACAGATACACTTTCAATAGTGCACTTCTTCACCCATATTTGCTTCTTGGGTGAGCCAAACCTGCAGTTAGTTCCAACATACCGAGCGAAAACCTTACCATTCTGTTGTTTGAACAATTTGTAGTTTGAGTCATCAGACCCGTCAGAAACAGCAGGAATGGGAGTGTCATATCCAGACAGGAGCGCAGGTTCGAGAGTTTTGCTCTTAGCCAGAACCCAACTTGTTCGTGGATATTGCTTGGGAGTCCAGTAGGTTCCATCAACGTTGAGTTTTCTTTCGAAACCCAATCCTTCTTTTCGGGTTTTTTTTTGTGCAGTATTGACTTCTTGAGCACATCACAAAGTGTTTGATGCCCTTTGAGGCTCTTTAGCATACCAGTCTCAAGCAAGTTCTTTAGCCTGCAATTTTCATCAGAAATAGCAACAAATTCCTCGGAGGAGGGGTTAGATATATCATTCGAAGCAGTTGCAATATTCTCAACAGCAGCATTAGATGTTTCAGCATTTGACTCGGCATTGCTACATTCTAGGCATTTTGAGCATGGAGGCACAAAATCATCAGGAAGGTTGTTAGATTGCTCGGCGAAGAGAGAAGCTTTTTCTTTCGCAAGCACGTTATAAGAATCTTTCAGTGACTCGAGTTCTTGATTCCTGTTAAGGAGTTCATCTGATAAACTCTCGAAGTCGACTGTTAGAGAATCATATCGTTCGGAAAGATCATCAAATGTTGAAGAAAAAGCATTATGCTTTTCAGTCAACTCTTGATTCTTCTTCATCTCTTCGACCAGTAATCCTTCGGTTTTCCTGAGATTCATCTCAAGTTGTTCCAGCTCATCTTGTTGAGATTTTGCAATCTTAACAAGTTTGGCAAGTTCAATGTATTCAGGGGTTTTGTGCTTTGCTGATACCTGATCCTTTGAAGTTTTTGCCATGAGACAGAATGCGATAGGTTCATCTTCACTTGAAGCATTTTCATCAGTGTCTGATTCGAAAGACTTCTCGGATGATTCATAGGTGACGAATGCATTGCCTCTTCCTAGATTTCTGTAGAACTCTTCGTCTTCTGATTCGGAGTCAGATGATTCATCTTCAGATTCCATATTCATTTCTGCACATACTCTAGTCAACTACGATATCTTCTTCAGATTTGATTCAATGGTTGCTCTTGTTTGAATGTCAGTGACTGGTCTCGACGAAGAAAATGATGCAGTAGTTTCATTTTTCTTCGAGAGCTTAGTGTGACGATCCACTTGAATGAATCCAGAGCAGTGACGATTAGTCCATCTGTTGCTGTGTTTTTCATCGTGTTCCCAACAAGGACAGTCTGCTATGAAGTGACCAGGTTGTTTGCACTTGAAGCACTTCATTTCTTTCGGTGGTAATTTCTTCGAAGATCCAGACGTGTCACCTTCATCATCATTTGTGAGACATAGATTCTGTCTTCTGAGATAGTTTAGTCTTTCAGTGAGCATTTCCATTTCTCTTGTGATAGAGTGTTGATTCTCGATATCTTGTTCTTGAGGACTGCCATAATGTGAGAGAACTTCTCCTTCGCTTTCCGAAGAGGATTCTTGCTGACCATTTTCAAGTTCCATCTTTTCTTCGTGAATGGATAGCAGCGTCATAACTTCGACGTAGTGAAGTTCTTCATAGTCTGGTCTTTGCTTGATTTCAGCCATGATTGGATCATAGGTTGCATCAAGAACGCTCAGCAGCTTGTTGACCACATCTCTATCGGTGATATCAGTTACTTCTCGTTGGCGAAGTCTTTCAACAATGTTTGTCAATCGATCGGTGAGTTCCATAACACTTTCCTTACGAAGACTTCTGAAACCAGCAAACATAGCACGAAGCATATCTGTGTTTCGATCTGTTCTGGCGATAAATTCTTCATGAACATCTTTGATGGCATCCCAGAGTTGCTTAGCAGTGTTTAGCTTTCGGAACCGAATAAAGATATCTCTAGAGATGCTGTGAGAGATAATATCTTTTGCTTGCGCATCCAACCGTATCACAGCTTCATCGGAAGTAGGAGCATCAGGGTGTTGAACAGTGTATCCATTTTCCACAATGTTCCAAAGATTAATGTTGATGGCTTGAAGTCTGATTTTCATTCGATCTCTCCAGTAGATATAATCATTTCCATCAAAGATGGGGAACCTTTCAGAGAGCGAGGATCTACCTACATGCGACATACTCAAAACTCCAAGGTTGTTAGACCTTTAATAAGCAGAGACAGGGAGTACCCGCTCTGATACCAATTGTTAGGAGCGAGAGTATATCGACCAGAGGGGGGGTGAATGGAAGATTCAAAAAATTCTTCCGAATGTTTTGAACCAAACCCACACACTGCAGCGGAAATAAAATTCGGTAGATAAGCGCTTGATTTAGCTCGCTATAGAGGACCAAATCTATCGACAAGGAATGCAACAATTTTATCACACGATGAATATCACAAGTCTGACATGGTCGATGGAAAAGCAATTAACAATCAGGAACACAATTACGAGAGAAAACTAGATATGACTGTGATAGAAATACTCTGGGAATGATGACTAGGTGAAAGAATATAGCATGAATGAAATCACAGTTGAACACCACTTCGAAGTAAATCAGTCAGAGATGATGCAATACAATAACGAGAATCTGACAGACAATTGAAGAATTGTGATTGATCAGATACAACTATCGGCACAGAGCACGAATGTATACTGCTGAAGGAAATGCAGTAATGTAAAGCGAACCAGTGGTGCTCGATGGCGACAGAAGGATTTGGTAGACCAGTTCGCCCTTCTGCCAAAGGACTACGTCTGGTTGGAGGGGTTGTGATTTAACACAGAGGATAAACTCTCCTCGCCCTGTTCTCCATCAATTTCGGAGCTGATCAGACTCCAGTTGATTTCACTCGTGGTAGATACTTGTCGGCGATCTCCAAACCTTCACTGAAGATAAACTCTCTTCAGTTCTCTTCGCGAACCACAATACTCTTGGTTGCTGAAGATCTCGCTCGGTGAAGACAATACTCTTCGACACTCGAGCCGACACCTATCCGTCTAGAGAGTGGGCAGCTCTCAAGAGTAATAGGTACAAGAACCCTAACTCAAAACTACTGTGATGCTCAACCACTGTCTAAGTTTCGGCTCTTGATTTTTCTCTCGGTGGATTTTAAACTCAAATCTCTCGGAGAGGGGTTGCTCAATCAATCTTCTCAGAAATCTTAAGCGGGGCAGCCAACGGGCAAAGTTGGAGCGGGGTGGCTATTTATAGCCGCAGCCTTCCCAGATGGGAAATGACCAAATTGGACATGTGGAGCAGCCAATGGCCGAACGACACGAGTCCAACGGTCGGATTTGAGCACAACGGTAACATTACGTGCGGAGCAAGTAATGCTAGCTCCTCAGTTCGAAAGATATCTCCCACAGCGAAGAAGAACAGCGTCTCTTGCTGGTAGGTAATCATTCGAAACATAAAGAGATTTCTCTCGGTCTCGCATAGGTTTGGGCTAAGCATCACAGCGGATCTAAGCTTTGAGAACCTATACCCCTCTTAATAGTACGGAGGTCCTATGACTCAAATGAATGAAAGAAGAATGATGAAAAGAATGCTACGTCTTCACTTCATCTTCGTCTTCCATCGCTGCAGTCAATTTCTTCGGACGCCATCACCGAACCAATTGCTTTACGTCAGCAATAATCTAGTGAGGGGTCATTTCCTTCACTTCATTCTTCTTCGACTAACAGTCTGAAATGATGTAGCTCATCCATCTTTTTCGACATAGATAATCTTCGGTGAAGTTCTTCGAACTGTACACTTGAGACAACATTCTCTTTGGCACTGCATGGACTATTTCTCTCTGTGTGCACTAGCAAACAAATTTGTGCAAGCCTGTTTCTGTCAACAATTTCCAAAACACAAAGGGGCAAATATTGCACCAACACTTTGAATGTACTCGCAAGCTCACAGCAAACAAAACAAGTGCGACAAACAATAACAAGGCATTTAATAAATTTAATGCATGAGCATGATGCTACTCAACATTAGATATGCTTGAAACATTGCCATGGTCTTCGGGACCAACTTACCATCTCGGGGTTACCGCGTAACCACCGTTCATAACTTACCAACGTGATCCTTACTGGATCACATTCGTACTTTTCATAGTGATCTTCGATCACCATTTCTGCATGTGCCATCTTGTGAATCTTAGTGTGCAAGTTAATTATTTATGTTGACCCACGGTGTGACCTACTACGAACTGTGTCCATATCCGAGGACGCGGCTATCGATAGATTATACACTCTGCAGAGGTTAGTACACTGTACCCACACTACGGAACTCATGGCCTCGTGCTCCCATTCGGGTGGACCAACGACATTCCGACAAAACCAATCTATTGCATGACACTCTCCCGGCCACTCCGACAAACTCCCCTTTGGGCTATGTCCTGGGTGACCCTGATGTCAACATGTGACATCTGCCACCTCTGTGGCTGCCACCGTCGTGGCCAAACATAACATTGTCCCAAACGGGGACCTCGGTACCATCAAAACTCGGGTCCTCAAGGTTATGACTGCCTACCGGGCCAGGGTAGCGCCAGAGCACAACCTTCCCTCGTAGGAGGCACCGGCGAGAGGCATGACAATAGACCGCATTAGGGCCTCCCCATCCAGGCAAGTGTTTGCACTTGTGAGCTTGATTCGGTGGCACCATGACTCGATCAACAGCATGTTCAAGTTGGATTAAGATCAAATTTTTAACTTGAAATGAAAATGATTCGAGCCATAGTGTATGAATGGATGCACGGGTCACGATCATGAATGATGAATGCATCATACTACCATATGAGTATATGCCATGATACCTACTGCACACTAGCAAGAAAGCATGTATCCTACTGCATGAATTATCAGCATGACAGAACAAAATTTATGCAATAAGATTTATGTAGCAAATTATTTTAAATAGTGAATAACGGATGAATTTAAGTCAATTAAACCAAGTCATTGCAATGCCATCCTTGCATATGAATGTTGTGGCTTGCCTTGGTTCAGAGGAGTGTCACAGTACTCTTGGTCTTCTCCAACACAATTAGAAGCTTCTGAAAATAATTTAAATGCAAAAAGAAAATGTCACATACTACTGTTTGCTGCACCAGAAATTCTCAACATCAAGAAAAATTCTGAAACTAGGCATACAGAAACTTTGGAATTTTACAAACCAGCAACAAAAAGAATCATCTCATTTAGACTTATAGATTAAAAGTTATTGATGGTCAAAGTTGGATTAGATCTGGTCAAAATTCCTATTTAAATGAATTTAACCGAGCGGCCACGTCGAAGGCGTATTTGGAGATTACGCCTCCACTTACGTACCGGTTCGGGTGAGAGAGAGAGAATGATAGGTGGGGTCACGGCGTCAGGATTAAATAGAGAGAGAGAGAAACAGAGGGCGGCGGCGCTGTCGTCGGTGTTTCTCTGGCGAGGAGACGTCGGCGATCACCGGAGATGAAGGGGATGGGTTCAGCTCGTCGAGACGGTCACGCACGTACCCGAAACTCGAGCTGAGGAGGTCGGACGGCATCGCGGCAATCTTCTCCAGAGACGGCGGCGGCGGAGCTGGTCGGGGTCGACGTTTCCGGTGACAATCCGGCGAACTCTTGATACCTTCGTGGTCAGGAGGTTGCTACGGTCTCGTTGGTGGCAGTGGTTGGAGCTGAGGTGGACTAGGATGAGTGAACGGAGGAGAGGGATCCGCGGCGGTCGCCGG
The DNA here is from genome assembly GCA_039707655.1 of Elymus sibiricus. Classification (NCBI taxonomy): domain Eukaryota; kingdom Viridiplantae; phylum Streptophyta; class Magnoliopsida; order Poales; family Poaceae; genus Elymus; species Elymus sibiricus. Next base: position 140,660,596 of record CM077674.1, on the reverse strand, counting down.
CGAGGTTTGAAGGCCAGAGGCCTTCCCGGCGTTGCCAGCAGCTGTAGGAGCTCGATTTGAGAGAGGTGAGGTGGGTTGGGATGGCTAGAACTATCGGAGGAGAGCTCTATTTATAGGGAGGGGCGAGGCAGGGTTTGGGCTCCGCCGGAGCTGTGAGGGAGGTCGACCTAGGGGCGGCTGGAGCTCAGGCGAGCTAGGAGACGACGCGGGCGAGGCCAAGCATAGTGCTTGCACGCGGGCTCGAGCGCCGGCGCACTAAGGAGGAACAGGGCGCGCGTGCAAGCCACTGTGCCGTCGGCTAGCGCCGTGGCCGCTTCCGGCGTGCCTCCTGCCGGCGACGGGGACGGTCACTGAGGGGCTGGGTGGAAGAGGGGGTGTACCAGGAGTAGACTAGACATGATGCGGTGGCGGGAGAGGAGAGGTTGGACGGCGGCCGATCGAACCCGTCAGGCAGAGCGCGCAGAGCGCGTGCATTGCACCCTGCTCGCACGCGGTCACCGCGTGCACTGGCACGGGGGTGACTTTCGGCGCTGCCAAATCATGTCCAACGTGTTGTCCCTTCAATGCTTTGCCAAGGAATGCGCTGGGCTCGCCAAATGGCTTACTGGATGTGACTGGAGCTAGAGCTAAAGTTTCTGGACAGAAACTTGCTCCAAGGGCTGAGGACAAAAGGCTGGGATTCTAGGGCTGGTTTTAGGCTTTTAAGCATTACTTAGGAAGGTCATTAAGTGGTAAAAATTTCAGCTAAAAAGGATCAAGGAAAAGTATAGTTGCTTTACAATGTGCTCTATCTGACCAGAAGCAAAAATATTTTCCTGGGCTGAATTTCTCCACATGACCATGGGATATTTTTGCATAGGAAGGTGAGGCATGATCCAAAGAATATTTGGGAATTTTCTTGGGATTTTTAGGGCAATAAAAATAGGGGTTGCTTTGGAGCTTAGAGAGCAAAGAGGCATTTTCAGAGAGAAAAAGCATATAATGCCATTAAATAAAAATACCCAATGGCATTATTATGAGAGGGATGAGGTCTAGGGAGGGTTTAAGAATGAAAGAACCCACTTGGAAGAAAATCAAAAATAAATCCAAGTGGTAAGTCCAAAAGAAATGACAGAAAACCTCAAAAGAAAAATCCAAATATTCACTAAATCCAAATAAAATCCAAATAAAAGAAAAAAAACAAAATCCAGGGTGTTACAAACCTCCCCCCCTTAGGATCAATCTCGTCCTCGAGATTCGGTTGCTCAGGAAACAAATATGGGTATGCAGTCCTTAAGAAATCCGCTCTTTCCCAGGTGGCTTCATCTTCAGTGTGGTGCTCCCATTGGAACTTGTAAAACTTTATAGCCTTGCTGCGGGTGACTCTGTCCATCTCTTCCAGAATTCTCAAGGGTTTCTCTTCGTATGTTAAATCTTTGGCAAGCTCTAGTTCTGCCATATCCGCCTGCTTTGCGGGTGGTGCGATGCATTTCCGAAGCTGAGATACGTGGAACACGTCATGAACCTCGGATAGCTCGGGAGGCAATTCCAACTGGTAAGCCACTTTACCAACTCGGGTCATAACTGGAAACGGACCTATGTATCTTGGTGTGAGCTTTCCTCGGGTGTGAAACCTTTTAACTCCCTTCATGGGGGTAACTCGAAGATATGCATATTCACCTGGTTCGAAGCTGATATGTCTATGTTTTGAGTCATAGTAACTTTTCTGGCGAGATTTTGCCACTTGCAGTCTGTCTCGAATTTCTTTGACTTGTTTTTCTGCTTCCATCATCAGATCTGTCCCGAAGATTCGGCTGTCTCCTGTCTAAGACCAGTTCAGTGGGGTACGGCACTTACGTCCATATAGAGCCTCAAAAGGTGACATCTTGAGACTAGTCTGATAGCCGTTGTTGTAGGAGAACTCAGCGTACGGCAGGCTGTCTTCCCATTTGGGTCCATGAGAAAGTGCGCATGCTCGAAGCATGTCTTCCAAGATTTGATTTACTCGCTCTGTTTGCCCATCTGTCTACGGGTGATAAGCGGTGCTATGCTTCAAAGCGGTTCCCAAGGCTTGGTGTAGACGTAGCCAAAAGGCTGAGGTAAACAAAGATCCTCGGTCTGAAGTGATGGTCCTGGGCACTCCATGTAGACTGACAATCCTGGACACATAGAGTTGAGCGAGTTGGTCTGCATGGTAGGTTGTCTTTATTGGAATGAAGTGGGCCACCTTGGTGAGCATGTCGACCACGACCCATATGGCATTGTTGCCTCATGGGGTTCTGGGTAATCCCACGATGAAGTCCATGCAGATATCATCCCACTTCCATTGTGGAACGGGTAAAGGTTGAAGTAGACCAGCTGGTTTCTGGTGTTTAGCCTTCACCTTGTTGCATATATCACAACAGGCGATGTAATAGGCGATATCTTTCTTCATACCTTCCCACCAGAATGTCTGCTTCAAATCTTGATACATTTTCGTACCTCCAGGATGAATAGAATATGCGGACTCATGAGCTTCCTTCAGGATCTTCTGCTTTAATTCTCCAGGGTCCGGTACACAGACTCGATCACGAAATCGGAGTGTACCTTTGTCATCAATGTTGAAATCTGGTGTCTTCTCTTCTCGTGCTTGGGCCATTATTTTGAGTAACATAGGGTCACCAGGTTGAGCCTTTCGAATTTCGTCTTCCAGTGTAGGGGTTACTTCCAAGGTAACCGAGCAAATTGCATCACACAAGATCATATTGAGTTGAGCTATTTCTTCTTGAAGTGCGGGGTGCAGACGCTCGATTAATGAGTTTGCGGTAGCCGGTTTGCGACTGAGGGCATCGGCGACCACATTTGCCTTTCCTGGGTGGTAGTTGATACCTAGGTCATAGTCTTTGACCAACTCAAGCTATCTTCTTTGCCGGAGATTCAAGTCCGGCTGTGTGAATATATACTTGAGACTTTTGTGGTCGGTGTAGATTTGGCATCGCTTCCCGATGATGTAATGCCTCCAAATCTTCAAGGCGTGAACCATAGCTGCCATCTCTAAGTCATGGGTAGGATAATTCTCCTCATGGGATCGGAGTTGTCTTGATGCATAGGCCACGACCTTTCCATCTTGCATAAGTACACACCCAATGCCACGCCTGGATGCGTCGCAATAGATGTCGAAGCTCCGGTAAATATCTGGTAGAGTCAATACTGGAGCGGTGGTCAACCGGGTCTTGAGCTCATTGAAACTGTTCTCACATGCTTCGGTCCATATAAACTTCTGATTCTTCTTAAGCAGTTCAGTCATTGGCTTGGCAATCTTTGAGAAGCCTTCAATGAAACGACGGTAATACCCTGCTAGACCCAAGAAACTTCTGATTTCGGTTACTGAAACATGTGTCTTCCACTTCAGAACTTCGGTGACTTTGCTTTGGTCCACGGCCACTCCTTGAGCGGAAAGAGTATGCCCAAGGAATCCCACTTCTTTAAGCCAAAATTCGCATTTGCTGAACTTGGAGTAGAGTTGATGGGTGCGTAACCGTTCCAACACTGCTTGGAGATGCTGCTTGTGCTCTTCTTCGCTATTGGAATATATGAGGATGTCATCAATGAACACCACTACAAACTTGTCCAATAAGTCCATGAACACCTTGTTCATCATGTGCATGAAGAATGCGGGAGCATTGGTCAGCCCAAATGACATGACCGTATACTCGTACAACCCGTATCTTGTGGTGAATGTTGTCTTAGGGATATCTTCTTTTCTGATTTTCAGCTGGTGATACCCGGTGCGCAAGTTGATCTTGGAGAACACTTGGGCTCCGCTGAGTTGATCGAACAAATCATCAATCCTTGGCAGCGGGTATTTATTCTTGATTGTGACATCGTTGAGAGCACGGTAATCCACACACATCCGAAGACTGCCGTCTTTCTTGCCCACGAATATTGCAGGTGCACCCCATGGAGATGAGCTGGGGCGAATGTATCCTTTTTGGAGCATCTCATCCAATTGCTTCTTCAACTCCACTAGTTCAGACGAAGGCATTCGATAGTATTTCTTGTAAATTGGTGCTGTCCCGGGCACAAGTTCGATTGAGAATTCAAGCTCTCGATCAGGTGGCATGCCTGGTAATTCATCTGGAAACACATCTGGGAACTCACAGACCACTGGGACTAGATTCATTTCTGTTGCAATGGCAGCATAAACCATCCCTTTCTTTGGTAGGGCTCGACCAGCATAGAATCGAGCGGACTGGCCCGAGGGATTTATTAGCGTGACTTCTCTTGTTGCGCAATTGATGCAGACCTGGTGTCTTGTCAGCCAATCCATCCCCAAGAAAATATCCAAGGTGGGAGACTCAATGATTACCAGTGATGCGGGGAAGATGACTCCATAGATTGATATTGTCAACCCTCGGCATACAATATTTGTCTTGAGCCTGGATCCGGGGGACTGTACCACCATAGTTTTGTCCAAAAGAGTATAGGGAAGGCGATGTTGGGCAACAAAACTCCGTGAAATAAAAGAATGGGAAGCCTCGGAATCGAATAAAATTGTTGCATGTATGTCATTAACAGGAAACATACCAATGACCACCTCGGGGACTTCGGCGGCTTCTTCAGCGGAGATATGATGAACTTGCCCTTGAATGTACCTCCGTTTGGGGAATTGCCCCACGTAATTGACTTGAGGTTTCAGGTTGCCTTGTGCCTTGCCGTTCTTGGGACACTGCCTAGCATAATGTCCAGTCTGTCCGCAGGTGAAACAGGCATTGTTACGCTGACAGTCTTCCTTACTTGGCTTGGCGACCACAGCCTTGATCTGACTTTCATTCTTGATGTTCCCCTGCTGCCAGGTTGGCTTGAACTCGAACTGAGGTTGCTGCCACGTACGAACCTTCTGAAAAACTTGCCCTTCCTTCTTGGGTTCAAACTTGCGTTTGCGGTCTTCAAAGGCAGTCTTATGATCATTAACCAGTTTGTGTTCCCTTTCGGCAATGAGTGCCTTGTTTACCAAAGTTTGGAAGTCGGAGAAATCCAGCATGCTGAGTGCACATCGGAGGGTAAGATTGAGCCCTCCGAGAAACCGATCCATCTTCCGTTCTTCAGTGGCCACATCATGAGTGGAGTAACGGGCCAAATGATTGAACTTGTTTAAATATTCACTTACAGTTGAGGTCCCTTGGGTAAGAGTGAGAAATTCTCGCTGCTTGACCTTCATGATGCCGGCAGGAATATGGTACTTGCGGAATTTATCCTTGAATTTTTCCCAAGTAATCTCGTCTTCAGCGGGCCACATCTCTTTGGCATTGTCCCACCATATAGCAGCTGGGCCTTCTAGATAATGAGTGGTGAAGGGTACCTTGTCAGCATCTTCGGTGCGAGCAATTTCTACCTTCTTCTCTATGGTCCTTAACCAATCATCGGCTTCCATCGGGTCCACTGCGCGGTTTGGTCCTCTGAAAGTCTGACAGCTTGGAATGATTACCATTGTGATTATTCTGCCCAACCACAGTCTGCATGCCTCTCAGGAATTCCATCAGGTCTTGGTTTCTCTTCTCCTCAAACATCCGCATAATCTGCTCTGTTGTGGGTGCTTGAAGTGGAGGAGGCGGTGGCTGATACGGCTCTGGAGAATGTCCGGCTTGTTTGGCGGATCGACGCACTAGAGTATCGTCGCCACCATGACAGTTACTGCCACACCTTGTCATCCTATATATGTTTCCCAATACGAAGCATCGAGATGAGCAACATCCATAAGGGAAAAACAAGAAAAATAGGGAGGTGAAGCAACAAACCCGGAAAAGAAAACGAGAAAAGCCAAAGCGAATAACCGAAAGCAACATAATTATACACCATCCAGCATACATTACTGGGCAACAGCATGGATAGTACTACTACATGCATACAACCAAACACCACATCATCTACGTCTACATGCGATGACCGGGATCACACTGGCACACTGACGGTCCTGTTGGTGTCTCCTCGGTGTCAGACTCCGAACCGGAACTAATAACTGATACATCCGGAGCAAAGGTAACACGATGACGCTGACGGGCAGGCTCTCCCTCAGGGTCTGGAGCGGGGTGACTCCGCAGCATCGGAGCGGCTGGGGTAGCGAGAAGCATAGCCCACTGGGCCGGGAACTCGTGAGGAGTCACTACCGAAGTGCCTGAGCTACTCTGGGAGGGTGTGGGGATCACGGGTGTGGGTGGAGGTGCTGTAGCTGGAGGGACAAGTGATGTGTGGATAAGCAGAGGTGGAGCGAAGGTAGATCGAGCGGCAGCTAGCTCACCTCGAACGCGGTTCAGCTCCTGGGCTAGACCGGTGATCAGAAAATATCCTGCCGTTATGTAGCGAGACAGGTGACTGGCCGACCGGTCACACTCCGGATTAATGTAAGGGAAGCGGATCTGTCCTGACTCATACAGGGACGGATAGAAGTAGAAACCTGGGTGAGTCTGCATCTGAACCTCATTATAGCGCAAGTCAGTGAGAGCCTCAAATGCTGCAAACTGGACCAGCTGGTCGGGTGTAGAGGCAGTCCCGCCCTTGGTGGAGCGAGTGTACGTGCCCACCACGGTACTGTTGTGCAGGATGACCTCCGCGTGATACTCGTAAACGCCATCGGCAAGCTGCTCTCGGTACACCTGGTATATGGGGTCATCGCCATCGGGGTAGAGTCGGCGCCACACGTTGGTCAGCAGATGCGGAAAGGAGGAAGGTGCCAGCTCAGGCTGGTACGGATAAGGGACTGGTGCCATCTACACTCACAACATTAGCTGGTCAGCATTAGAAGTAAGCTATATGCATGCAGTGTAACACCCAAGTGCACAATCAAGTCTCAAATTACTACCGAGACTAAGACTACCGTTTTCTACCGCGTCGGCTGTCTAGGGCGTCCTACAGTCAGCGCGGCTCTGATACCAAGCGTTGTGGCACCCCGGCTCAGAGCAACCGGTTTACCTTGCATTGCCAGCCCAGAGATCAAGTCTTCTGGCAACACACAACAACTTGGTACAGAAAACAACCGCTTTATTGATCTCTTAGCGGAAACATAGGTTTACATGATGAGCGAGGCCAAGCGGCACACACGGTGCGGCTGCACTTATGTACATTATTTAGTAGACATGGCAGGGGCCTCGATGATAAGGGAACTACTACGCGGCAGCGGAACGACGGGGTAGCGGAACTCCATTCCACAGGGACACTGCTGGGACGCGGCCTAGATCGCGACAAACTGCTCAACGTCAACTCCTTGCACGGCTTCTCCTGCATCTGGCATGATAAGCCAGGTGAGTACTTTGAATGTACTCGCAAGCTCACAGCAAACAAAACAAGTGTGACAAACAATAACAAGGCATTTAACAAATTTAAAGCATGAGCATGATGCTACTCAACATGAGATATGCTTGAAACATTGCCATGGTCTTCGGGACCAACTTACCATCTCGGGGTTACCGCGTAACCACCGTTCATAACTTACCAACGTGATCCTTACTGGATCACATTCGTACTTTTCATAGTGATCTTCGATCACCATTTCTGCATGTGCCATCTTGTGAATCTTAGTGTGCAAGTTAATTATTTCTATTGACCCATGGTGTGACCTACTACGAACTGTGTCCATATCCGAGGACGCGGCTATCGATAGATTGTACACTCTACAGAGGTTAGTACACTGTACCCACACTACGGAACTCATGGCCTCGTGCTCCCATTCGGGTGGACCAACGACATTCCGACAAAACCAATCTATTGCATGACACTCTCCCGGCCACTCCGACAAACTCCCCTTTGGGCTATGTCCTGGGTGACCCTGATGTCAACATGTGACATCTGCCACCTCTGTGGCTGCCACCGTCGTGGCCAAACATAACATTGTCCCAAACGGGGACCTCGGTACCATCAAAACTCGGGTCCTCAAGGTTATGACTGCCTACCGGGCCAGGGTAGCGCCAGAGCACAACCTTCCCTCGTAGGAGGCACCGGCGAGAGGCATGACAATAGACCGCATTAGGGCCTCCCCATCCAGGCAAGTGTGGTTGCACTGGTGAGCTCGATTCGGTGGCACCATGACTCGATCAACAGCATGTTCAAGTTGGATTAAGATCAAATTTTTAACTTGAAATGAAAATGATTCAAGCCATAGTGTATGAATGGATGCACGGGTCACGATCATGAATGATGAATGCATCATACTACCATATGAGTATATGCCATGATACCTACTGCACACTAGCAAGAAAGCATGTATCCTACTGCATGAATTATCAGCATGACAGAACAAAATTTATGCAATAAGATTTATGTAGCAAATTATTTTAAATAGTGAATAACGGATGAATTTAAGTCAATTAAACCAAGTCATTGCAATGCCATCCTTGCATATGAATGTTGTGGCTTGCCTTGGTTCAGAGGAGTGTCACAATACTCCTGGTCTTCTCCAACACAATTAGAAGCTTCTGAAAATAATTTAAATGCAAAAAGAAAATGTCACATACTACTGTTTACTGCACCAAAAATTCTCAATAGCAAGAAAAATTCTGAAACTAGGCATACAGAAACTTTGGAATTTTACAAACCAGCAGCAAAAAGAATCATCTCATTTGGACTTATAGATTAAAAGTTATTGATGGTCAAAGTTGGATTAGATCTGGTCAAAATTCCCATTTAAATGATTTTAACCGAGTGGCCACGTCGAAGGCGTATTTGGAGATTACGCCTCCACTTACGTACCGGTTCGGGTGAGAGAGAGAGAATGACAGGTGGGGTCACGGCGTCAGGATTAAATAGAGAGAGAGAGAAACAGAGGGCGACGGCGCTGTCGTCGGCGTTTCTCCGGCGAGGAGACGTCGGCGATCACCGGAGATGAAGGGGATGGGTTCAGCTCGTCGAGACAGTCACACACGTACCCGAAACTCGAGCTGAGGAGGTCGGACGGCGTCGCGGCAATCTTCTCCAGAGACGGCGGCGGCGGAGCTGGTCGGGGTCGACGTTTCCGGCGATAATCCGGTGAACTCTTGATACCTTCGTGCTCAGGAGGTTGCTACGGTCTCGTTGGTGGCAGTGGTTGGAGCTGAGGTGGACTAGGATGAGTGAACGGAGGAGAGGGATCCGCGGCGGTCGCCGGCGAGGTTTGAAGGCCAGAGGCCTTCCTGGCGTTGCCAGCAGCTATAGGAGCTCGATTTGAGAGAGGTGAGGTGGGTTGGGATGGCTAGAACTATCGGAGGAGAGCTCTATTAATAGGGAGGGGAGAGGCAGGGTTTGGGCTCCGCCGGAGCTATGCGGGAGGTCGACCTGGGTGCGGCTGGAGCTCAGGCGAGCTAGGAGACGACGCGGGCGAGGCCAAGCATTGTGCTTGCACGCGGGCTCGAGCGCAGGCGCACTAAGGAGGAACAGGGCGCGCGTGCAAGCCACTGTGCCGTCGGCTAGCGCCGTGGCCGCTTCCGGCGTGCCTCCTGCCGGCGATGGGGACGGTCAGTGAGGGGCTGGGTGGAAGAGGGGGTGTACCAGGAGTGGACTAGACATGATGCGGTGGCGGGAGAGGAGAGGTTGGACGGCGGCCGATCGAACCCGTCGGGCAGAGCGCACAGAGCGCATGCATTGCACCCTGCTCGCACGCGGTCACCGCGTGCACTGGCACGGGGGTGACTTTCGGCGCTGCCAAATCGTGTCCAACGTGTTGTCCCTTCAACGCTTTGCCAAGGAATGCGCTGGGCTCGTCAAATGGCTCACTGGATGTGACTGGAGCTAGAGCTAAAGTTTCTGGACAGAAACTTGCTCCAAGGGCTGAGGACAAAAGGTTGGGATTCTAGGGCTGGTTTTAGGCTTTTAAGCATTACTTAGGAAGGTCATTAAGTGGTAAAAATTTCAGCTAAAAAGGATCAAGGAAAAGTATAGTTGCTTCACAATGTGCTCTATCTGACCAGAAGCAAAAATATTTTCCTGGGCTGAAATTCTCCACATGACCATGGGATATTTTTGCATAGGAAGGTGAGGCATGATCCAAAGAATATTTGGGAATTTTCTTGGGATTTTTAGGGCAATAAAAATAGGGGTTGCTTTGGAGCTTAGAGAGCAAAGAGGCATTTTCAGAGAGAAAAAGCATATAATGCCATTAAATAAAAATACCCAATGGCATTATTATGAGAGGGATGAGGTCTAGGGAGGGTTTAAGAATGAAAGAACCCACTTGGAAGAAAATCAAAAATAAATCCAAGTGGTAAGTCCAAAAGAAATGACAGAAAAACTCAAAAGAAAAATCCAAATATTCACTAAATCCAAATAAAAGAAAAAATACAAAATCCAGGGTGTTAGAGTAATCATGTGAATTTGGTATTCGTTCGATATTTTGATGATATGTATGTTGTTGATTCTCTTAGTGGTGTCGTGTGAACGTCGACTACATGACACTTCACCATCTTTGGGCCTAAGGGAATGCATTGTGGAGTAGTAATTAGATGATGGGTTGCTAGAGTGACAGAAGCTTAAACCCTAGTTTATGCGTTATTCCGTAAGGGGCTGATTTGGATCCAAATGTTTAATGCTATTGTTAGAGTTATCTTAATTCTTCTTTCGTAGTTGCGGATGCTTGCGAGAGGGGGTAATCATAAGTGGGAGGTTTGTTCAAGTAAGAATAGCACCCAAGCACCGGTCCACCCACATATCAAATTATCAAAGTAGCGAACGCGAATCAAACAAACATGATGAAAGTGACTAGATGAAATTCCCATGTGTCCTCGAGAACGTGTTGCTTATTATAAGAGATCGTTCCGGCTTGTCCTTTGCTATAAAAAGGATTGGGCCAACTTGCTGCACTCTTTGTTATTATTGCTATTTGTCACTTGTTACAAATTATCTTGCTATCAAACTACTCGTTACCGATAATTTCAGTGCTTGCAGAAAACACCTTGCTGAAAACCGCTTGTCATTTCCTTCTGCTCCTCGTTGGGTTCGATACTCTTACTTATCGAAAGGACTACGATTGATCCCCTATACTTGTGGGTCATCAAGCCTTGGTAGGACTATGGCGTGTCGATCATCCGAGGCCGGGCATTACCCAGGCAAGTGTGTCCGGCCAAAGGCAATCGAGCATGTTGGGTACGGTAGTGCACCCCTGCAAGGAAGTCAATCTATTCGAATAGCCGTGTCCATGGTAACAGGACGCTCGGAGTTGTATCCTGATCTATTACAACTAGAACCGGATACTATGATATGTTAAACTGTTATATTGCTCTGAGGTCGCTTCCTCGCAGGGTAGGCGAGGAAGGATCTCTGGGCGTTGCTAATGTATAATTGTTACCATATGATATTATGTTCTACTCTCTTCTAATGCTGCAAGATTGGTGCAAGATGCTAGTCTTTGATAGGCTAGGCTTTTCCCTCTCTACTCTGGCATTTCTACAGTTCAGTCCAAAGATATAGCCCCATTCCTTTGATACCGATGCATACTTAGCATACATCTGATGTAAGTCTTGCGAACTTTGGATGAATACTCACAGTTGCTTTGCTACCTTTTTCCCCCTACCCGGTTGCTGCATTCAGACGACGGAGCCCAGGAGCCAGAGTTCACCGCAGGAGGTTACTACCAGGAGCCGGAGATCCCCAGAGGTGCCTACTTCTACGTGGAGCCTGCCGACCAGGAGTAGTTCAGAGGCCCCAGGGAGGAGGCCTGCGTCTTTTTGACCTAGTGGCGTTGTTTTGCTAGCCTTCTTAAGGCAAACTTGACTAACTATATCTGTACCCAAATATTATTTGTGTGATGACTTATGTATTTGGGTCCTCGCGACCCCTGTCTTGTAATATAAAGATTTTTGTTTAAATTTGTGTCTAGAGTTGTGTTGTGATATCTTCCCATGAGTCTCTGATCTTGATCGTGCACGTTTGCGTGTATGATTAGTGCACGGTCGAGTCGAGGGCGTCACAAGTTGGTATCAGAGCCGACTGCCCGTAGGAAGCCCCTTTCCAACTCCTTGGTCGAAGTTGAGTCTAGTCTTTGCAAAACTATTTTACTAACAGTGTTGTGTGGCTTACGGGCCCACATCGCAAATGGATGGGATTAGGATCTTTTATTCCGCACCTTTACTCTGGGATTCTGAGCTCTTGTCTTTTCGGGTAAAATTTTTACTAACTCTGACTTTAGGTTCTCGTAATCACATTCACCCGGTGCTTTGATTATTTGCAATACTTCTTTGAATACATGACACAAGAATTCTTACACTGTCATTTGACAACATTGAAATTTCTTTGTTTCGGATGCATCGTTTGTTTCCGGCGTGTCCCACGACGCAGCTCGTACGCTAGACTTGGGCTCGTGATGCGACCAGTTTCCCTGCTATCCTGGTCATCCTCTTGACCAGACCGGGATACTGATGGTACCCCGAGTACATGGTTTACGAGGACTTTGGCGAGTTCAACCAGGAACAGTACCATGTTGATGTTCGTATTTTTGATTAGCGGGATAACTCCATCACGGAGTTGCACACCTTTCGTGGTGTTGGAGTGACTGTTAACATGGCAGTCCATGATGCTGCCTACGCTGCTCTCGCACGTCTTCGTGGCGAGCATAGTCACCTGGATGACTCTGTGTTCCGCTACATCCCGTATGCCTCTGGTGAAGAGGCGAGTGGATACTACACTGCTGTCTGTGCCCCTTACGAGCGACGTCGATATGACCCGCAGGTCTTGATCCAGTGCACTCAGGCTCTGGATCGCACTGCCCGGGCTCTTGCCGTCGAGTTGTTCGCCACTCGAGCACGTCTCTACGATGCTCTGACACAGTTGCTACCAGCTGTCCGTGCAGGGATACATCCGCAGTACATCCTTTACCCACGCAGGACAGAGATGCCACCAGGTATCGATTGGCCTGCTGTAGGAGGTCACACTCCAGCACATGGACCTCTTCTCCTAGTCCGAGACCAGGTTCTGCATCAGAGTCTGCATGGTGCGCAGGATCCTTCTGTCGTGAGCACCCAGCGTCAACACCTGTAGTTGCCTGGTTACAGTGGTTTTCCCCGATGTTGATGTAGCCTTTGCTATGTCCCGTTGTTGTATCTCTCCACCGCGTGCCTGCGTGCCGCCTAGTGTGTCTAGGTTATTTTCTTTCGAACTCGTACTATCAGTTGTAGCCGACTCTGTGTATGGATCTGTATGTCTTAAATGACTACTGTTATGTATCTATCGCACTCTTGTTCATTGTTCGTGTTACATCATGATTGTCTCTTAAAGCTTGCATTTGCTTTTACTAAACTACCCCTGTTAAATTTTAGCAGGATGGTTAGACCAGGTGGTCGTGGTCGTGGTCGTGGCTGTGCTGCCGAGCACCCACCACCGCCAGACTATATGGCTGCAATGATGCAACAGTTTGAGTTAAACCACCAGTTTATTGTTGGAATCATGGCTCAGTTCCCAAACCAGAACCAGAATGCTCAACAGCAGCAGCCAGCCCCAATAACCCTGAAGGACTTTGTGCATCTCAACCCTGTCATCTTTTGCAACTCAGCCCAGCCTCTAGATGTTGATGATTGGCTAAGCGACATCACTTATGAGATGGAGTCCACGAATGTCGCCCCTGCCAACTTTGTCACATTCGCATCATACTTTCTCAAGGGTCCCGCTGCTCAATGGTGGGACACCCACATGCGTTCACTACCTGTTGGAACATTCATCACCTGGCTCAAGTTCCAGACTGCCTTACGTGCCCGTTACATTCCTCAGGGAATTATGGACAGGAAGAAGAGAGAATTCCGCAACCTTACCCAGGGCAACAAGACTGTAGATGTGTACCAGTGGGAGTTCATTGACCTGTCCCGCAATGCTGAAGAAGACATTGCCACTGACGCTCGCACACAGGAGAAGTTCCGCGATGGACTGCACCCGGATATCAAACTTGCACTCCTTGTTCATGAGTTCACTAACTTTGCTACCCTGGTGAACAAGGCCATCCAGGTTGAGACCAGTCTGATGGAACACAAGAAGTCACAGAAGCGCCACCGTGATGTTGGCTCATTATCGGGCTCGTCCACGCAGAAGCGTCGCATATGGATTCCCCATAGCATGTACCACCCAGCTGCCCCTACGCCAAGGCCTTCTTATGCCGTGCCTCATCTACCTCCTCCACCACCGAGGCAGCCGAGAGTTGAAGGTGCTCTACCCAATACTGCTGTTCCCCATCCTAATGACGGCCTGTGCTTTAAGTGTGGCCACCCAGGTCACCATGCCAGAGACTGTCATCAGAATTAGAACCAGCTTGCACTTCCTTCAACTGGCCGTGGAAATGGCCGTGGTTACAACCAGCCTCACAACTATAATACCAGGGCTCCTGCTTATGGTCGTGGTCAAGCCAGCCACGTTGATCTCAACGAAGCTCAGGATCAGCCTGCTACTGTGATGGGTACTCTTCTCGTTAACTCAGTACCAGCTTCTGTTTTATTTGATTTAGGGGCATCTCATTCATTCATCTCTAAAGAATTTGCATTAATGCATGGCATAACATATGAAAAGAAGGACCCTCTGTAACACCCCCTATAATTAAGCACAGTGATCATGTGTTAATCATGCCAAGTCACCTCCATTTGCAATGCTTGATCATCATTGAATTTTATCTCATTTGAAATTCCACCTCAATTCAAACTTCAAACTTTAGGTGAAATTAAAAGTTGCACAAACAAGCCAGCAAAATAGTTCATGTTTTAGTAAATAATTCATAGATAATTATTGTTGTGAAAAACCACCTCACTTATGTTCTCATTTAGAAACTAGCATCCAAAAACAGTGCCTAAATAACTCTATTTAAATCTTTTTCAGTTAATCAAAATTCAAATGAATTCATTTAGCTCTCCAACTTTTGGTGGCAGTGCTATATAATGTCTAGTATTTGATTTGACCAACTCCACAATTTACAAAAAGTATTTAGTGCTAAAAGAATTACAAAACAGAAAGTAAAAGAGAAAAAGAAAAGAAATAAAAGAAAAAGGGAAAAACCTACTGCGCCCGTGGCCCAAGTGCTACAGTGGAGAGGCCCAGCCCACTTACCACGTCGTCCACCTGCTCCCGCCTCGCTGTCGGCGCCGCCATGGCCGAGCTCGTGCCGCACCGTCCACAGCTCGCCACGATGCCGGAACAGTTGAGCTGAGGATAAGGACGAGCCCCCTCGACCGCCCCGGTCGTCCCCAGCCACTCTCCCCCTCTCCCTCTTGCTCGTTCGCCCTCTCCCTCTCAGCCTCGCCCGAACACGGCCGTGGCCATGCCGTCGTCACCACCGTGGCCACCGTTCCCTCCTCGCTGCCTTGCCGTGTCCACAAGGACCGCCGTTGACCCCTACTTCCTCTGCGCTGACGGACGCGAGCCGGGAGCCACCACAGCTCCAAGATCGAGCCCTTTTCCTCCTCGGTGCCGCCGGTGATCTCCTTCCCCTCCGGCGAGTCTGCTGCTCCTAAGCTATCACCGGGCCACCTTGCGCCTCCCCAATGAGCTTCCACTCCCTCCTGACCTCTCCATGCTCTCTCCTGTGCCCCCTAGCTGCCCTACCCGCACGAGCCGAAGCTCAGCTCCACCATTGCCGCAGCCCGCGTGCTCCCCGTGCTCCGTTTGCTGCCGTCGTGCAACAGGCGTGCTCTAGATCGCCTCTGGAGTCGAACGTCGCCCCTAGTTAGCACCCTAGCACACTCCTGCTTTGATTCCGATGAAGACCGACTCCGGCCGCCGCCTCTGCTAGTCGCCGCCGTTGCTGTAGGCCTCCCCGGCAGCTCCCACCGGCGCCGTTCGATGCGGCGTTAAACGCTCGTTCGAATGAGCCTAGCCGCGCTTGATTTGGCCCGCCACAGGCGAATCCCGACGCTCCCCCGAGCCTCCGCCGCGTTTTTGGTCGCCGCTGACGAGATTCCGGCGCCGGCACTGACCTGGCCTGCCACGTGGACCCTCCTGGGTCACTGGCAGCTGGGTCCCGCGGGCCCAGTTGACCAGTCAACGGTCAGCATTGACCGCTGACTGGGCCAGCTGGCTTGGCTACTGACTCAGCCCCCTGGCCCCACCTGTCATCCACTGTGGCTAGCCCACAGTGGGTATAAAAAGTTTTCTCTGTTAAATTCGAAATAATAATAGTAATTTCAAAAAATTTAGAAAATTGTTAAAACTTTGAAAATTCATAGAAAAATAACCGTAGCTCAGATGAAAAAGTTTTATATATGAAAAATGATCAGAAAAATGAGACAAAACCAAATATGTGGTCAAAATGCTTGACCATCACTCCTATCATATCAAACATGGAACATTACCCTCCGGTTCGAGATACCGATAATCACCTGGAACCGGGAAAATATTCCCGAATATTTTCCCGCTCCGTCTAAAATATTTAGGGATGCATTAGATCACCCCCTGCATATCATATATACCTGTCATGCATTGTGATTGCTTTTGGATGCTTGTATTTATCTGTTTCTTCCCCCCTCTTCCTCTCCAATAGACCCCGACACTGACGTGGCCCCTGAGGACTACTACACCACCGACGACCCCTCTTCCACTGCAGAGCTTCCAGGCAAGAAAACCCCCTTGATCATTTCTATAGTGCCCATTTCCTTTCCCTCTTATTCTTGCATTAGAATTGTTGTTGTTACTATTTCGATAGTTCCTATTCTGATGCATAGCCTGATTTTGTAACCGCTGTTGATACTTATCTGTATCCCAAATGCTTAGTATAGGAATACTTGTGTCCCGCCAGTGGCCCTACACCCTTGTCCGTGTTGCCATGCTTGTTGTTCGGGTTGACTGACCAGTGGGATGGTGTACTGAGACCCGAGACCTTCTTAGGCCCATGCAACTATACGACTCTGCAGAGTCGCAACCAGTGTGATACTACCGAGGGTGATTCCTCGTATATCATTCTCGGTGATGACTCTGTAGCGTAGCACCTCAAGGGTGACCTTTCCGAGGGTGATGCCTTATAGTTATTTCTCGATGATGTCTCTGTCGTGCAGTGTATCAAGAGTGGATCCACTGAGGGTGATTCCTCGGATCTCACCTTGACGGTATGGCCCTAGGTTATGATATTTACCTTTACAAGACGGGTCGGCCCCAAGGGCACCCGTGAGAAAATGATACAAGTCGGGTCGGCCTCAAGGGCACCCGCGAGATAATGATACAAGTCGGGTTGGCCCCAAGGGTACCCGCGAGTCATATGGTGGCGGTTCGACGGGTCAGGTGGAGACCACCTAGGAGAGAGGTGGGCCTGTTCCCTTGACCGCGGATTACCAAGACGGGGCGACAGGAATCCTGATCGTCTCTGCAAGCTACTAAACACGTTAACGGATTGGATATTTGATCTGAGTTGGCCTCTGGCCTTTACGCGCTAACCACCGCGCGGGATTATGGTATGGGCCCTCGGTGTCGTACATTCTACCGAAAGCTCTGTCAGATGTCACAGTTGAGCGGCACGTGCCTGGGTGAGCTGGTTATGTCTGTTGGTGCTTCCACAGTCGCACTTGGTCCCGGCCGCCCACGCAACGCGCAGGAGTGCTTAGGGTGATAGGTCCATGACCCCTTTGCGCTTAGGATTAGACCAGCGTGTTGACCTCTCTAGAGAGCCTAGGTAGGACTATGACGTGTTGATCACCCGAGGCCGGGCATTACCCAGGCAAGTGTGTCCGGCTAAAGGTAATCGAGCGTGTTGGGTACAGTAGTGCACCCCTGCAGGGAAGTTGATCTATTCGAATAGCCGTGTCCACGGTAACAGGACGCTCAGAGTTATATCCTGATCTACTACAACTAGAACCAGATACTATGATATTATAAACTATTGTTTTGCTCCGAGGTCGCTTTCTCGCAGGGTAGTCGAGGAAGGATCTCTGGGCATTGCTAGTACATACATGTTTCTGGACTATATATATACGCTACTCTCTTCTGATGCTGCAAGATGCTAGTCTTCGTTAGGCTAGGCCTTTCCCCCTCTACTCTGGCATTCTGTAGTTCAATCCAAAGATATAGCCCCATTCCTTTGACACCGATGCATAATTAGCATAGATCTGATGTAAGTCTTGCGAGTACTTTGGATGAGTACTCACAGTTGCTTTGCTATCTTTTCCCCCTACCCGGTTACTGCAACTCAGACGACGGAGCCCAGGGGCCAGACGCCAATGCAGGAGGATACTACCAGGAGCCGGAGATCCCCGGAGGTTACTACTACCAGGAGCCCGACGACCAGGAGTAGTTCGGAGGCCCCAGGCAGGACGCTTGCGCCTTTCGATCTAGTGTCATTGTTTTGCTAGCCTTCTTAAGGCAACCATGTTTAATTATGTCTGTACTCAGATATATTTGCTTCCACTGACTTATGTATTTGGGTCCTCGTGACCTGGTCTGTAATATAAAGATTTATGTTTAAATTTGTGTTTACAGTAGTGTTGTGGTATCTTCCCGTGAGTCTCTGATCTTGATCGTGCACATTTGCGTGTATGATTAGTGCACGGTCGAGTCGGGGGCGTCAGAAGTTGGTATCAGAGCTGACTGCCCGTAGGAAGCCCCTTTCCAACTCATTGGTCGAAGTTGAGTCTAGTCTTTGAAAAACTATTTTACTAACACCGTTGTGTGGCTTACGGGCCCACATCGCCAATGGACGGGATTAGGATCTTTTATTCCGCGTCTTTACTCTGGGATTCTGATCTCTCTTCTATTCGGGTTAAATTTTTACTAACTCTGACTTTAGGTTCTCACAATCACATTCACCCGGAGAGTTGATTATCTGCAAAACTTCTTTGAATACATGACACGAGAATTGTTGCACTGTCATTGACACCTGTGAAATTTCCTTTGTTTCAGATGCACTGTTTGTTTCGGGCGCATCCCACGACGTAGCTCGTACGCCGGACTTGGGCCCGTGATGCGCCCGGGTTCCCTGCTATCCTGATCCGCCTCCTGACCATACTGGGATACCGCTGGTACCCCGAGTACATGGTTTACGAGGACTTTGGCGAGTTCAACCAGGAGCAGTACCATGCTGATGTTCGTATTTTCGATCAGCGGGATAACTCCATCACTGAGTTGCACACCTTTCGTGGTGTTGGAGTGACTGTTGATATGGCAGTCCATGATGCTGCCTATACTGCTGCTGCACGACTTCGTGGTGAGCATAGTCACCTAGATGACTCTGAGTTCCTCTACATCATGTATGCTCCTGATGGAGATGCGAGTGGATACTACACTGCTGTCTGTGCCCCTTTCGAGCATCGTCGATATGACCCGCAGGTCTTGATCCAGTGCACTCAGGCTTTGGATCGCACTACCCGGGCTCTTGCCGTCGAGCTGTTCGCCACTCGAGCACGTCTTTACGATGCTCTGACACAGTTGCTACCAGTTGTCCATGCAGGGAGACAGCCGCAGTACATCCTTTACCCCCACAGGATAGAGATGCCCCCATGCATCGATTGGCCTACTGTAGGTGGTCACACTCCAGCACGTGGACCTCTTCTCCAGGTTCTGCATCAGAGTCTGCACGGTGCGCAGGATCCTTCTGCCGTGAGCACCCAGCGTCAGCACCTGCAGTTGCCTAGTTATAGTGGTTTTCACCGACGTTGATGTAGCCTTTGCTATGTCCCGTTGTTGTATCTCTCCACCGCGTGCCTGCGTGCCGCCTAGTGTGTCTAGGTTATTTTCTTTCGAACTCGTACTATCAGTTGTAACCGACTCTGTGTATGGATCTGTATGTCTTAAGTGACTACTGTTATGTATCTATTGCACTATTGTTCATTGTTCGTGTTACATCATGATTGTCTCTAAAAGCTTGCAATTGCTTTTACTAAACTACCCCTATTAAATTTTAGCAGGATGGTTAGACCAGGGGGCCGTGGTCGTGGTCGTGATCGTGGCCGTGCTGCCGAGCACCCACCACCACCAGATTATATGGCCGGTATGATGCAACAATTTGAGCTGAATCATCAGTTTATGACTGCACTCATGGCTCAGTTCCCAAACCCGAATCAGAATGTTCAACAACAGCAGATAGCCCCAATAACTCTGCAGGACTTTGTGCGTCTCAGTCCGACCGTTTTCCGCAACTCAGCTCAGCTTCTGGATGCTGATGACTGGCTCCGTGACATCACTTATGAAATGGAGTCTGCTAGTGTTGCCCCTGCCAGCTATGTCACATTCGCATCATATTTCCTCAAGGGTCCCACTGCTCAATGGCAGGACACCCACAGGCGTTCACTGCCTGTTGGAACAGTCATCACCTGGCTAGAGTTCCAGGCCGCCTTCCGTGCCCATTACATTCCTCAGGGAATTATGGACCGGAAGAAGAAGGAATTCCGTAACCTCACCCAGGGCAACAAGACTGTAGACGTGTACCAGCGGGAGTTCATTGACCTGTCCCGCTATGCTGAAGAAGACGTTGCCACTGATGCTCGCAGACAGGAGAAGTTCTGTGATGGATTGCACCCGGGCATCAAACTTGCACTCTCTGTACATAACTTCCCCGACTTCGCCACCCTGGTGAACAAGGCTATACAGTAAGAGACTGCTCAGATGGAATACAAGGAGTCACAGAAGCGCAACCGCAATGTTGGCTCATCCTCGAGCTCACAGAAGCGTCGCATATGGATTCCCCAGAGCATGTACCGTCCAACTGCCCCTGCTCCAAGGCCCTCTTATGTTGCACCTCGTCTGCCTCCTCCACCACCGAGACAGCCAAAAGTTCAAGCTGCACCACCCAATGCTCCTGCTCCCCGTCCCGAAGACGGTCTGTGTTTCAAGTGTCGCCGTCCAGGTCACCGTGCTAGAGACTGTCGTCAGAATCAGAATCAGCTGGCACTTCCTTCAGCTGGCAGTGGCAATGGCCATGGTTACGTCCAGCCTCGCAACTATAATATCAGGGCTCCTCCCTATGGTCATGGTCAAGCCAACCACATTGATCTCAACGAAGCTCAGGATCAGCCTGCTACTGTGATGGGTACTCTTCTTGTTAACTCAGTACCCGCTTCTGTTTTATTTGATTCAGGAGCATCTCATTCATTCATGTCAGAAGCATTTGCATTAGTGCATGACATTCTGTTTGAAAAGATGAACCTTCCACTAGTTGTAAACACCCCTGCGGGCCAATGTCGCACTAATATGGTGGCACATAATATCACCGTTGAAATTGAAGGATTGGAATTCCTTGTCTCTCCCATCGTCTTGAAATCTTCCACCATAGACCTCATTCTGGGGATGGATTGGTTGAAAGCTCATATTGCTTCGATTGATTGAGCCACTAAAGTCATCCAGCTCCTTCACCCCTCCAACGAGATAGTAAACTACTCTGCTCGGATTATCCGGAATGCCGAAGCTCAGATTTATGCTCTGAATGCTTTGAATGCTTCACCTCTTGAGGGAATCGAGAACGTTCCAGTCGTTCGCGATTTCCAAGATGTCTTTCCCGAAGAACTTCCAGGATTACCCCCTGTTAGAGCTGTCGAATTCGTCATCGACCTCAAACCAGGCACTACTCCTATTGTGAAGCGTCCCTACAAGATGCCACCACATGAACTCCTCGAACTTAAAGAGGAGCTTGACAAATCACTTCGCAGTGGTTTCATTCACCCAAGTTCTTCTGCTTGGGGAGCACCTTCTCTCTTTGTTAAGAAGAAGAATGGAACTAACTAATTAGTCCAGGACTATCGACCTATCAACCAAGCTACAATCTATAACAAATATCCACTTCCTAGAATCAATGATCTGTATGACCAACTCGCTGACTCCTCTGTGTTCTCTAAACTTGACTTAAGGTGGGGTTACCACCAGATCTGAGTTCGTGAAAAGGATATCCTGAAGACAGCCTTCGTTACTCGCTATGGTTCATACGAGTACACCGTCATGTCTTTCGGCTTGACAAATGCTCCAGCAACCTTCTCCCGCTTGATGAATTATATCTTCATGGACTACCTCAACAAATTCGTCATGGTTTATCTGGATGATATACTTGTATATTACAAGAATGAATAGGAACACGCCGAACATCTTTGGCTTGTATTGGAAAAGCTTCGAGAACACCAGCTTTATGCCAAATACTCCAAGCGCGAATTCTGGTTATCTGAGGTGACCTATCTTGGTCATGTGATTTCCAAAGATGGCATTGCTGTTAACCCAGAACGAGTTCAGGCTATTCTTGACTGGACTCCTCCGAAGAATGTCAAGCAAGTTAGGAGTTTCCTCGGACTCGCCAGTTATTGCCGACGTTTTGTCGAGAACTTCTCCAAAATTGCAAAGCCACTAACTGATCTGCTTCATAAGGGCACGAAGTTTGAGTAGACACCCAAGTGTCAGGAAAGTTTCCAGACACTCAAGGACAAGCTTACCTCTGCACCAGTACTTGCTCCCCCTGATACTCGCAAGGACTTCGTGATTTATTGTGACACATCTCGTCAGGGATTAGGCTGTGTCCTAATGCAAGAACGGAAAGTCATTGCTTATGGCTCTCGACAATTGCATCCTCATGAAGATAAGTATCGAACGCATGATCTCAAACTTGCAGCGGTTATTTATGCCTTGAAGTTGTGGCGACATTACCTTCTCAGTAATCGTTGTGAGATATACACGGACCATCAAACTCTGAAGCATCTGTATTCTCAACCAGACTTGAATCTCCGTCAGCAAAGGTGGCTCGAGACAATAGCCGACTATGACATGGATATTGCTTATACCCCTAGAAAGGCTAATGTAATGGCCGATGCCTTGAGTCGCAAGTCCTATTGCAACAACCTCATGGTTCAGCAAGCTCAGCCTCTTCTTTACAAAGAACTCTGCAAGTTGAACCTTCACATTGTTCCTCAGGGTTATCTTAATACCCTGGTTGTTGAACCAGATCTCGAGCACTGCGTCAAGCCTAATCAGAAGCTTGACCCTAAAATCGACGAGATTTACCGCGATCTCTCAACTGGTAAAGTTCCAGACTTCTCTTTTGATAATGATGGTACCCTGTTCTTCAAGGGTTGTTTCGTTGTCTCTTCTAAAGGCAACTTGGACTTGACCCCGGATATTATGAAAGAAGCTCATGACACACCTCTGTCTATTCATCCGAGTAGTACTAAAATGTACCAAGACATCCATCAGAGATTCTAGTGGCCTAATATGAAGCGAGACATCGCTCGTTATGTTGCTGAGTGTGACGTTTGCCATCGCATCAAATCAGAACATCAGAAACCTGCCGGAGTTCTGCAACCACTTGAAATTCCTGAATGGAAATGGGACAAGGTTGAAATGGACCTCATCACTGGTCTTCCCAGATCGCAAAAGGATCATGATGCTATTCTTGTCATCATCGACCGATTCTCCAAGGTTGCTCATTTTTTGCCTGTCAAGGAAACAATCACTGCTAGTTAGTTAGCAGATTTATATGTTTCCAGAATTGTGTCACTCCACGGAGTCCCAATGGAGATCAGTTCAGATCGTGGTAGCCTCTTTACCTCAAGATTCTGGGAAAGTTTCCAAGAAGCTATGGGAACTCATCTGACCTTTAGCACCGGTTATCACCCCCAGTCCCAGGGTCAGGTTGAATGAGTCAACCAAATTCTTGAGGATATGCTTCGAGCTTGTGTCATCTCGTTTGGCAAGAAATGGGAAGAATCTCTCCCGTATGCTGAGTTCTCCTACAACAACAGCTATCAAGCTAGCTTGAAGATGGCACCCTTTGAAGTTCTTTATGGACGTAAGTGCCGAACCCCGCTGAATTGGTCAGAAACTGGGGAACGGTCACTCTTTGGTCCGGATATTATCCAACAAGCTGAAGAGCTAGCCAAGATTGTTCGTGAACATCTTAAGATGACTCAGTCTCATCAGAAGAGCAACTATGACCGTAAACACAAGAAAATGGTCTATCAACCTGGCGAACAAGCTTACCTTCGTGTCACTCCGATGAAGGTCACTCATCGCTTTGGGATCAAGGGTAAGTTAGCTCCTCACTACATTGGCCCGTTTCGTATTCTCGCCAGACGTGGATATGTGGCTTATATATTGGAATTGCCGCTGAAGCTTTCTCGAGTTCACGATGTCTTCCATGTGTCGCAACTCCGTCGCTGCTTCAAGGATCCTATCCGAGCAGTGGATCATGAAGAGCTTGATTTGCAAGATGATCTTTCTTATCAAGAGCGTCCACTCCGCATTCTTGATCAAGCCGAGCGTCGAATCTGTCAGAAGGCAATCAAGTTCCTTAAGGTTCAGTGGTTGAATCATTCCGAAGATGAAGCCACGTGGGAACGCGAGGATCGTCTTCGTGAAGAATACCCCGATCTTTTCTCGTCTGCCTCTTAATTCTCGGGACGAGAATTTCTTTTAGAGGAGGAGAATTGTAACACCCCCTGTAATTAAGCACAGTGATCATGTGTTAATCATGCCAAGTCACCTCCATTTTCAATGCTTGATCATCATTGAATTATATCTCATTTGAAATTCCACCTCAATTCAAACTTCAAACTTTAGGCGAAATTAAAAGTTGCACAAACAAGCCAACAAAATAGTTCATGTTTTAGTAAATAATTCATAGATAATTATTGTTGAGAAAAACCACCTTACTTATTTGCTCATTTAGAAACTAGCATCCAAAAACAGTGCCTAAATAACTCTATTTAAATCTTTTTCAGTTAATAAAAATTCAAATGAATTCATTTAGCTCTCCAACTTTTGGTGGTAGTGCTATATAATATCTAGTATTTGATTTGACCAAGTCCACAATTTACAAAAAGTATTTAGTGCTAAAAGAATTACAAAACAGAAAGTAAAAGAGAAACAGAAAAAAAATAAAAGAAAAAGGGAAAAACCCTACTGTGCCCGTGGCCCAAGTGCTACAGTGGAGAGGCCCAGCCCACTTACCTCGTCGTCCACCTGCTCCCGCCTCGCTGTCGGCGCCGCCATGGCCGAGCTCGCGCTGCGCCGTCCACAGCTCGCCACGACGCCGGAACAGTTGAGCTGAGGATAAGGACGAGCCCCCTCAACCGCCCCGGTCGTCCCCAGCCACTCTCCCCCCTTTCCCTCTCGCTCATTCGCCCTCTCCCTCTCAGCCTCGCCCGAACGTGGCCGTGGCCACGTCGTCGTCACCACTGTGGCCACCATGCCCTCCTCGCTGCCTCGCCGTGTCCACGTGGACCACCGTCGACCCCTACTTCCTCTGCGCCGACGGACGCGAGACGGGAGCCACCACAGCTTCGGGATCGAGCCCTTCTTCCTCCTCGGCGCCGCCGGCGATCTCCTTCCCCTCCAGCGAGTCGGCTGCTCCTAAGCTGTCACCGGGCCACCTTGCGCCTCCCCGGTGAGCTTCCACCCCCTCCCGACCTCTCCATGCTCTCTCCCGTGCCCCCTAGCTGCCCTACCCGCATGAGCCGAAGCTCGGCTCCACCATTGCCGCTGCCCACGTGCTCCTCATGCTCCGTTTGCTGCTGTCGTGCAACAGGCGTGCTCCAGATCGCCTCTAGAGTCGAACGCCGCCCCTAGTTAGCACCCTAGCACGCTCCTGCTTTGATTCCGACGAAGCCCGACTCCGGCCGCCGCCTCCGCTAGTCGCCGCCATCGCTGTAGGCCTCCCCGTTCGATGCGGCGTCGAATGCTCGTTCGAATGAGCCTAGCCGCGCTCGATTTGGCCCCCACAGGCGAATCCCGACGCTGGCCCGAGCCTCCGCCGCATTTTTGGTCGCCGCCGGTGTCGAGGTTACGAGACTGACAGTGAGTACTGGGGTTACAAACAGGGGTGGAATCTAGCTATGGCACAGGTGTGACACTCGGTTTTTACGAGTTCGGGCCCTCGCGGAGAGGTAAAAGCCCTACGTCTCGATGCCCTGAGGCTATGTTTTTCTCTGGGGGTGTCTGATTACAGAAGGGTGCGAACCCTTGTCACCGAGCAGAGGGGTGGCTTATATAGAGTACGCCACCCCTTAATGGCTACGTTACAAGGGCGTTTAAGGGGAGAATTGAGTGCGGGTGTTACTGGAAATGCCCGCCACTATTGTGCTTTAATGCTAGTAGACGTGCTCCTTTGATGATTTAGATCCCACGGGGACTCTTCGTCTCCCTCTTCCGAGTGATGCCGAGCATGGCCGAGTGATGAGGGCGCGTCCGAGTGGTCGTCTCCATCCGAGTGGATGGGGGTTATCCGAGTGGATATTGTGTGAGGCACATCTGAATGCACCTATGGTCCAGGGACCCTATGATTTTGGTATGGGGACCTCAGGGTAGGCTCAAGATGTAAGAACCTTGACCCTACCCCTAGTAGGTGACCCCATCATTAGCCCCCGAATCGGTTGATGTTTCGAGGGATGTATTGGATGAACCCATGGCTTGGGCCGAGTGCTGCGGATGCAACCGGAACCCTTCACCCGGCGTTAACCAATCGTAACCAGAGTGAAACCACAACGGATTCTGGACTAAACGTTTCCCGAATGATCAGGTTATGTTGACTGTTGGGCAAAACTTGGTGGCACTCAAATGTCTCTCGGAAGAGATAGACTTACGGTCCGAATGTGGACATGCCATGAAAACCCGAGTGGCGAGGCCGACGTGTGGTCTGATTCTCCTGAGAGTTGCCACTGAAAGTCCCGGAGGAACGTTAGCACTAGCCATCTCCGAGTCCAAGTTTATGAGATTCGCGCCTTGGGGCCTAGAAGAAGGGCAAAGTCAATCCACAGGGGAGCGCTGAACTCATCCCATTACAGTCCTGAAGTTGACTTCAGTCGGTTTCGATAGTGTGTCCGAGTGAAGGATGACCTCCGGAGGGTACTCGGCGGGCCGAGAGTGATTCTTAGGAAAGAGATCACGAGCGATCAATCGGATTGATCTGTGGTGGAAATTTCGTGATTTGAATATATGCGTGCGCGCGAAAGCGGTTACGTCGCGGTCGATGGGGGAAGTGGGGCACGTCGCCTCGATTTCCGCCCCCAAATTCCGCCACGTGTTCCACCTTCCCTGCGCAGTGGATTTTGCGGCGTCGTTGGATCCAGAGATCAGCGGCTGATGATCCACTGGGGCGGACTTACCCACGGTATAAAATGCGGACGGGCTAGGGTAAAAAATGCCAGATCCCCTTTTCACCCCACCCCGCCCTCTCCGACGAGCTCGCCACCCGCCTCCCTCCACATAACAACCTCCACGCACGGCCGGAGAACGCGGAGAAGATGGTGAAGGATGCGACGGCCAAGCTTGAGCGGGCCAAGAAGGCGCAGAAGGGTTCATCGTCGGGCGCCGCTCCCCCGCCCGGCTGGATCCAGGGGGATTGGCTCCCGTCTTGGGTCACTGCGGAAGACATCAAGGGGCTCGTTGTCGACGGGCTGGTTCCGCAGACTGGCTGGAGGCTACCGGAGGCGGACGAGCTGGAGCCCGTGCCGCAGCCGGACGAGTGCGTCCTCCTGATGACGCACATCGAGCGAGGTTTCAACATGCCACCTCACCCTTTCCTCCATGGTTTCTTGAATTTCTTCGGGGCGCAATTGCATCACTTGCCCCCGAATGCTGTAGTTTATCTTTCCGCCTTCGTCTCTCTCTGTGAGAACTTCATAGGCTGCAATCACCATTGGGGGCTCTTTAAGCACGTCTTCACCTGTCGATCTATGACCGTGAAGAAGGCCTCCCCAGAGGGGGCCAAGACAAATGTAACCCAGCTGTGCGGAGGATTAGGAATCCAGCTTAGGGGTAGGAGTACTTTCCCTGCCTTGAAGTTTCTGGACTCGGTCAAAGGCTGGCAAAATTCTTGGTTTTACTGTAAGGATATTCCGAGTGCCGGTTCGTCGACTGGTCTTTGATGTCTACTACGCAACTTTATTCTTGTAGACTCGAGTTGGGCCTCCAGGCGCAGAGTTTTGTAGGACAGTAGCAAATTTCCCTCAAGTGGATGACCTAAGGTTTATCAATCCATGGGAGGCGTAGGATGAAGATGGTCTCTCTCAAACAACCCTGCAATCAAATACAAGAAATCTCTTGTGTCCCCAACACACCCAATACAATGGCAAATTGTATAGGTGCACTAGTTCGGCGAAGAGATGCTGATACAAGTGTAGTATGGATAGTAGATATAGGTTTTTGTAATCTGAAAATATAAAAACAGCAAGGTAGCAAGTAACAAAAGTGAGCACAAATGGTATTGCAATGCTTAGAAACAAGGCCTAGGGTTCATACTTTCACTAGTGCAATCTCTCAACAATGCTAACATAATTGGATCATATAACAGTCCCTCAATGTGCGACAAAAAATCACTCCAAAGTTCCTATTAGCAGAGAACATAAGATAGAAATTGTTGTAGGGTACGAAACTACCTCAAAGTTATCCTTTCCGATCGATCTATTAAGCCATTCCTATAAGTGTCACAAATAGCTCTAGAGTTCGTACTAAAATAACACCATATGATACGCATCAACCAACTCTAATGTCACCACAAGTATCCGTGAGTTGATTATTCGATATGCATCAAACAACTTCAGATTCATAATATTCAATCCACACAAAGAACTTCAAAGAGTGCCCCAAGATTTCTATCGGAGAAAGTAGGACGAGAACGTGCATCAACCCCTATGCATAGATTACCCCAATGTCACCTCGGGAATCCACGAGTTGAGTGCCAAAACATACATCAAGTGAATCAATATAATACCCCATTGTCACCACGGGTATTCATATGCAAGACATACATCAAGTGTTCTCAAATCCATAAAAGTATTCAATCCGATAATAGTGAAACCTCAAAGGTAAAACTCAATTCATCACAACAAGATAGAGAGGGGAAAAACACCATATGATCCAACTATATTAACAAAGCTCGTGGTACATCAAGATCGTGCCAAATCAAGAACACGAGAGAGAGAGAGAGAGAGATCAAAAAAATAGCTACCAGTACATACCCTCAGCCTCGGGGGTGAATTACTCACACATCACCATGAGAACGGAGGAGGAGTTGGTGGTGATGGTGATGGAGGAGATGTCCCCGGCGGCGTTCCGGCGCCACCGGAGGAGAGGGGCAGGGGGCCCTCCTTATTCTTCTTCCTTGGCCCTCCAGGGGGGAAGAGGGAGCTCTCCCCTAGATTGGATCTCCCTGTTGTCTTTTGTTTCTGCGACCCAGTTTTCTGGCCCTTCGCCGTTTCTTAAATTCCCGAAGATCCGTAACTCCGATTGTGCTGAAATTTTAACACGATTTTTTTCCAGATATTAGCTTCCTTGCGGCCGAAGAAGAGCCCCAACCGACTTACGGTGTGCCCACAAGGCACCACCGCGCGCCAGGGGGGCCCGTGCCCAGGTGGCTTGTGGAGGCTGTGGGCCTCCATTTGCATTGATTCCACCTCCCAAAAATCACATATATTCCAAAATAATTTTCCATAAATTTTTATTGCATTTGGACTTCGTTTGATATGGATTTTCTGTGAAACAAAAAACAAGTAGAAAACAGGAACTGGCACTGGGCACTGGATCAATATGTTAGTCCCAAAAATAATATAAAAGCCATATAAAAGTGCACCAAAATCATACAAAATTGTTGTAAACATGGCATGAATACTTCATAAATTATAGATACGTTGGAGACGTATCAGCATCCCCAAGCTTAATTCCTGCTCGTCCTCGAGTAGGTAAATGATAAAAGAAATAATTTATGAAGTGTGAATGGTAGCATAGTGCATAAGTTTGATCAATGATAATTTCAATCACCTTTTCTAGCATCATAATAGCAAATTTTTCTCATAAAACTCATCATAATAAAGTAGCAATCAATTCACATGGTTCAAACAATGCAATCTCTTGAAACTTAACAACCTATGTTCTTAGTCACCAAACAATTGCAATTCAACTTATTCAACAAAGTCTAAGTAAGAGCTCCACATACTCAATTATCATATAGTCTTCTATGATTGCTAGTACTCAAAGCATATTTTTAGAACGAATGGCATCCATCGAACACAGAGAAAGATAGGGACTTAATGTTTCGCCTCCCAACTTATTTATCATAGAGATAATTGTCAACAATAATAATTCATGATCAAATATATTTGACTGGCCATATGTGCCTGGATCTTTCCCCACCACATGATGCTTGCCAATTAAAGAATAATTAAGGTTGAAATGAGAAGGAATACTATTGATTCTTGCATAAAAGTAAATACATAAAAGTAAAAGATAGGCCCTTCGCAGAGGGAAGCAGAGGTTGTCATGCGCTTTTGATTTTTGGATGTGCAAGCCCTTAATGCAAAGGAACTTCACGTTATATTGCCCCTTGTGATAGCAACCTTTATTATGCAGTCTATCGCTTTTACTTCTTTACCATCACAAGTTCGTACAACGCTTATTTTCCCTTGCAATAAAAGATCAGACATATTTTAGGAGCAATTTTTATTGCTTTTTGCATCGATGACAACTTACTTGAAGGATCTTATTCAATCCATAGGTAGATATGGTGGACATTCATGGGAAGAAACTAGTTTTTAGGGTTTTTGGATGCACAAGTAGTATTTCTACTTAGTACGAAGTTTTGGCTAGCAAAAGATCCTAAGCAAGCACCACATGTTAGAGGATCCATAACAATATAACTTCTATGCAAATATACCCAAACATAACTCAATACGTTGTCTTCCTTGTCCAACTTCAACTAATTTGCTCAAGTTTGAAAATAATTAATGGGTATTCACAATCATAAAAGATGTCCAAGATAATATATTTATATGTGAAAGTTCTCTTCCTTATACTAATCATTCATGAATTGCTTGTATGACCAATATTGTGATTATCAAGCTTCAATAGATTTCACTTTCTAACCCAAATGTGAAACTACTACTAGACATGATACAAGAATATGAAGCACATATAATTTCAACTTTATGATATTCAATTCATTCAACAATTTACTCTTAGGATATAAGTGAAGCACGAGAGTAAATGACAAACTACTCCAAAAAGATATAAGTGAAGATCAATGAGTAGGCAAACAATTAAGTAGCTATGTGAAGACTCTCTCTCAATAAAGATTTCAGATCTTGATAATTTTATTAAAATAGCAAACAAAATGAAAATAAAAGGACACTCCAAGAATAGCACATATCATGTGAACAAGTAAAAACTTAGGCTAACCGATAGGTGTTGATGAAGAAAGGTGGGATGCCTAACGGGGCATCCCCAAGCTTAGTTGCTTGAGACTTCTTGGAATGTTATCTTGGGGTGCCTTGGGCATCCCCAAGCTTGAGCTCTTGTGTCTCCTTAATTCCTCTCATATCATGGCTTCTCCAAAATCTTAAAAACTTCATCCACACAAAACTCAACAAGAACTCGTGAGATAAGTTAGTATAAATCAACTCAAAACCTTAACATTCTCTACTGTAGAAAATCACTAAATTATAATTAAACATTCCATACTAAATGCCTCTGCATATTTAATACTCCTATCCACAAATAGAATCATTAAACAAGCAAACATATGCAAACAATGCAACTATAACAGCAATCTGCCAAAACAGAACAGTCTGTAAAGGGGGATTTAAAATTCATACTTCCCTAACTCCAACAATTATGAAAAATTACCACGTGACATAGAACTCATGGATGCTTAATGTGTAAAAATTTCAGATTTTTATCATGTTCTCACAATTCACGTAAATTCAGGACATAATAGAAAACTTTCTGTTTTCAAACAGCAACACATAAACTTGCAAACTGAGCATGGTAAAGGCTATAATTGGGATTTTATTGAACTAAAAGATAAAAAACATGATTATTGGTAACATCAATAAAACCAAAAAAAAATGATGCTCCAAGCAAAACTCATATTATGTGACGAATAAAAATATAGCTCCAAGTGAGCTTACCGATAGTGTTGAAGACGAAAGAGGGGATGCCTTCCGGGGCATCCCCAAGCTTAGACGCTTGAGTCTTCCTTGAATATTACCTTGGGGTGCCTTGAGAATCCCCAAGCTTAGGGTCTTGCCACTCCTTATTCTCCTCATATCGATATCTCACCCAAAACTTGAAAACTTCAATCACACAAAACTTGACGGAACTTCGTGAGAGAGGTTAGTATGATAAAAATAAATCATCCACTTAAGTACTGTCAAGACAAGATTAATAATTTTTCTCACATAATACCTACTGTATTCTATCATTTCCACAATTTATATTACTCAATATAAGCTATGGAAACACTAAAACAAGCAAACTATGCAGTAAAAACAGAATCTGTCAAAAACAGAACAGTCTGTAATGATCTGAATAAACACCATACTTATGCAACTCCAAAAATTCTGAAAAATTAGGAAAACGTAGGAAATTTGTATATCAATCATGTGTAAAAATTTCATAAGGTTTTGACGCTCCAGTGAATTATAGAAATTCCAGCACTGGACACAAAAGTTTCTGTTTTTGCACAGAATCAAATCAACAAATATCCACACTATCCCAAAGGTTTCACTTGGCACTTTATTGAAACAAAACATATAAAACATGATTACTACAGTAGATTAATCATGTTAACACTCAAAAACAGTAGGTATAAGTATTGGGTTGTCTCCCAACAAGCGCTTTTCTTTAATGCCTTTTTAGCTAGGCATGATGATTTCAATGATGCCCGCATAAAAGTAAAGAATTGAAACACAAAGAGAGCATCATGAAGCATATGACTAGAACATTTAAGCCTAACCCACTTCCTATGCATAGGGATTTTTTCAGAAAATAGTTTATGGGAGGAAGAATCAACTAGCATAGGAAGGCAAAACAAGCATAACTTCAAAACTTTCAACACATAGAGAGGAAACTTGATATTATTGCAACACCTACAAGCATATGATCCTCTCTCATAATAATTTTCAGTAGCATCATGAAGAAATTAAACAATATATCCATCACACAAAGCATTATTTTCATGATCCACAAGCATAGAAAATTTAATACTCTCCACATAAGCAAATTTCTTCTCATCAATAGTAGTGGGAGCAAACTCAACAAAATAACTATCATGAGATACTTGATTGGCATAATCAATTTGAGCATTAAAATCATGATGACAAGTTTCATGGTTATCATTATTCCTTATAGCATACATGTCATCACAATAATCATCATAGATAGCAACTTTTTTATCATAGTCAATTGAAACCTCTTCCAAAATAGTGGAATCATCATTAAATAGAGTCATGACCTCTCCAAATCCACTTTCATAATTATTGCCATAAGATTCAACACCCTCCAAAATAGTGGGACCATTAGTATCTAGATTTTACACTCTTCCAAACCCACTTTCATCAATATAATCCTCATAAATAGGAGGCATGCTTTTATCATAATAAATTTTCTCATCAAAACTTGGGGTGCTAAAAATATCATCTTCATCAAACATAGCATCCCCAAGCTTATGGCTTTGCATATCATTAGCATCATGGATATTTAGAGAATTCATACTAGCAACATTGCAATCATGCTCATCATTCAAAGATTTTATGCCAAACATTTTATTGAATTCTTCTTCTATCAATTGAGCACAATTTTCCGATCCATCATTTTCAAGAAAAACATTATAAAGACGAATAATATGAGGCAACCCCAATTCCTTTTTTTTAGTTTTCTTTTTATAAAACCAAACTAGTGATAAACAAGAAACTAAAAGATTCGATTGCAAGATCTAAAGATATACCTTCAAGCACTCACCTCCTCGGCAACGGCGCCAGAAAAGAGCTTGATGTCTACTACGCAACTTTATTCTTGTAGACTCATGTTGGGCCTCCAAGCACAGAGTTTTGTAGGACAGTAGCAAATTTCCCTCAAGTGGATGACCTAAGGTTTATCAATCCGTGGGAGGCGTAGGATGAAGATGGTCTCTCTCAAACAACCCTGCAATCAAATACAAGAAATCTCTTGTGTCCCCAACACACCCAATACAATGGCAAATTGTATGGGTGCACTAGTTCGGCGAAGAGATGGTGATACAAGTGTAGTATGGATAGTAGATATAGGTTTTTGTAATCTGAAAATATAAAAACAGTAAGGTAGCAAGTAACAAAAGTGAGAACAAACGGTATTGCAATGCTTAGAAATAAGGCCTAGGGTTCATACTTTCACTAGTGCAATCTCTCAACAATGCTAACATAATTGGATCATATAACAGTCCCTCAATGTGCGACAAAGAATCACTCCAAAGTTCCTATTAGCAGAGAACATAAGATAGAACTTGTTGTTGGGTACGAAACCACCTCAAAGTTATCCTTTCTGATCGATCTATTAAGCCATTCCTATAAGTGTCACAAATAGCTCTAGAGTTCGTACTAAAATAACACCATATGATACGCATCAACCAACTCTAATGTCACCTAGATACTCCAATGTTACCACAAGTATCCGTGAGTTGATTATTCGATATGCATCAAACAACTTCAGATTCATAATATTCAATCCACACAAAGAACTTCAAAGAGTGCCCCAAGATTTCTACCGGAGAAAGTAGGACGAGAACGTGCATCAACCCCTATGCATAGATTACCCCAATGTCACCTCGGGAATCCGCGAGTTGAGTGCCAAAACATACATCAAGTGAATCAATATAATAATCCATTGTCACCACGGGTATTCATATGCAAGACATACATCAAGTGTTCTCAAATCCATAAAAGTATTCAATCCGATAATAGTGAAACCTCAAAGGTAAAACTCAATTCATCACAACAAGATAGAGAGGGGAAAAACACCATATGATCCAACTATATTAACAAAGGTCACGGTACATCAAGATCATGCCAAATCAAGAACATGAGAGAGAGAGAGAGAGATCAAACACATAGCTACTAGTACATACCCTCAGTCTCGGGGGTGAATTACTCACACATCACCATGAGAATGGAGGAGGAGTTGGTGGTGATGGTGATGGAGGAGATATCCCCGGTGGCGTTCCGGCGCCACCAGAGGAGAGGGGCAGGGGTGTCGGTACCAAAACCGGCAGATCTCGGGTAGGGGATCCGAACTATGGGTCAAGGAGTCGATGGTAACAGGGAGCGTAGAGACAGCGATTTACCCAGGTTCGGGCCCTCTCAAGGAGGTAATACCCTACGTCCTGCTTGATTGTATTGATGTGATTGTATGAAGGTTACAGAGTTGATCTACCTCGAGATCGACTGGGCTAAACCCTAGGTAATGATATCTCTCTCCCTACGGACTAAACCTCCTGGTTTATATAGACACCAGGGGGTCCTAGGGTTACATATGGTCGGTTACCATCAGGGATAAACATGTCGGTTACGCCATCTATTCCTTGGAGGAGACACGAAGACTTCAGAGATTTCCTTCTGACAGGCGGGGTCGTCCACAATCCAGCCTTCCATCGACGTGTAGAGAGCGGCCCATCAGTCCGGCCCATGAGAGATAGGCCGGCAGCCTGAGTACCCCCTAGTCCGGGACACCCTCAGTAGCCCCCGAACTAGTCTTCGAAGCCGAGGTAGATGCCGAACACCATTGGCTTCGTGGACCAGTTCACTTTCCTCCGTGGCACCAGTAACAGGCCTGTATTACTCCGAGTTGTATTTTCAAGCATTATCCGGTCGTGTATGCGCCGAACTGTATCTTGGTAACGAGGTACAATAATAACTTAGCCCCAAAGGCTAGCCGCTTCGACGTGAACAGTGTTCTCATCTGACAATTTTTATCGAAGGGTCACACCTTGCTACGACCGCAAGTTGGTTTATGACAAACTTGATTCGCGGTTCGAGGTGGTTCTCATTGGCACGTTCCATCGATATGGAGATCGTTTCCTGTTTTCAAGGGATATGATCAATAATCCGCCTCACCCCACGCGCGCATAATGGCATGGTTATACGGGGAAGCGGCGAGGAGTGCGGCGCAGTAAAGGGACTGTGGGTTTTTACAGCCCATAAAAGGGGCACAGTCCTTGTTCCTGTCGCATGCTCTCTTATCTCCCTTTCGCCATTGCCTTCCCCATCTCTTGAGCTCCAACGCCCAGATCCTCTCTCCTCCCCAAGAACCTTTCCATCCACCCGCCTTGTCCAGCAATGGCGGGTTCCGGGTCCAAGGGCAAGTGGGAGGCGTACGTCGTCACCGAAAGCACCATCATGGAGTTGAAGGGCGCGGGATATCTCCCTGCCGACATAGCCCACCATGCTCCAGAGGCGGGCCAAGCTATCCCCATGCCGCGGCAGGGCGAGAGAGTGGTGTTTGTACCCCACTTCATCCGGGGCCTGGGTTTCCCCCTTCACCCCTTCGTCCCGGGCCTCATGTTCTTCTACGGGCTCGATTTCCACGACCTCGCGCCGAACTCCTTCCTCCACATCTCGGCTTTTATCATTGTCTGCGAGGCCTTTCTCCGAGTCCGGCCACACTTCGGTCTGTGGTTGAAGATATTCAACGTCAAGCCGAAGATAGTAGATGGTCAACAGGCGGACTGCGGGGGGGCCATGATCAGCAAACTTCCGCGAGTGGAGTGGCCAGATAGTACCTTCATCGAGACCGTCAAGGTATGGCAACAAGAGTGGTTCTATATCACAGAGCCGAGGCACGCGAACTGGGAGGCGACTCCGGCCTTCCGCTCCGGGCCCCCCACAAGGCTGGTCTCATGGACCAAGAAGGGCCTCGACTGGGGGTCGAACAAGGAGGTGGGGCTGCTGCAGAGCCGGATTGCCAAGATGATAGAGAGGGGCGTTGCGCTGGTCGACGTGATCCAGATCATGCTCGGCCGCCGAATTCTCCCCTTCCAGGACAGGGCTTCCCCCATGTGGGCCTATAAGCCCGACGACCCGGCCACCGTGCGTAGCTTCCTCCGCACCTCCCACGCCCAACTGTGGAGGGCGCTATTCAAGCCGCAGAAAGATTGGCTGGCCGAGGAAGAAGACGTCGGACTTGACGCTGCAAATCCCCCACGGGAGGTATGAGTAATTTTGTATGTTTTATCCGAATTGTTCCCTTTTCACAAGGTACTCAGTTTTGCTATTTTTCATCTGCAGAGTTGGCTGGAGAAGGCTCAGCGGATCGACAGTCCGGCGCCGCTACCAGAAGGACCCAGGACGGCCCTCCTGACGGCCATGTTGGCCGTGGAGCCGTATGAGGTGCCAGAAAGGAAGGAGAAGAAGAAGCAACAGGGGGAGGCCAGAGAGGGCCTCCGCTCCCAAAGACCCCCGGGTGCTAGATCCAGGGACACCAATGCTCCCTCCGCGCAAGAGGAGAAGGAGCAAGGAGAGGACGGGGAGGAGGACGATTCCGCCCGAACAAGGAAGAGGGCGGCGTCCGAGGATGCCGAGGAGGAGCCTCCTCGACCTGCTCCCAAAAGACCGTGCAAGGCCAAGGTAGCCTTGTCCGGCGATAGCTCGGCTTCTGCCGAGGATTCTGAGGCCTCCGAAGAGGTTCCTCAGAAAATTCCCAGGGCCAAGCCGCAGGCTCGAATGTATGCGCTCTAGCGACCGCCTGACCGTCTTTAGCCGAACTGGGTTTGATACTAATCAAGTTTCCATTTGCAACTTTGCAGTCCGCTGCGCGATCTCCCCACCGACCGAGTTTCGGAGGGGGATTCTCCATCGGCGGCGCTAGCGGAGAGCGGCACCGGATCCCGCGCCTCGCCTTCCCCAACCGTGAAGGAAACCGAGGAGGTCCTGTCGAGGAGGACTCCTCCCGTGCCACATACAGGGGAAGGAGGCGATACTATCATGGCCGAGGTGAATGCCTCAGTCGCCGAAGACCAAGAGGGGAGGGCCCCTCTGGTGAACAAAGAGGAGCTCGGACGAGCCGAGCTTTCTCCGAGGACGACTCCAGAGACGTCAAAGCGTCCGGAGTCCAGCGCTCCGAACTTCGAGAAGGAAGGAGCCGAAGTACCGCCGCCACCCCCGCCTGCCCCAGAGCAGGCGTCAACCGGGTGGCCGAACGAGATGGAGGATGCTTTAACTAGCTCCTCCATCGCCGAAGAGCACCGTGCACTTATGGGCGCGGTGTTACAAAGTATTCGGTCCGTGGACAACGGACTGAAGGAGGCCTTTAGTGGCCTTCTTACCGGCTTCAAGGTGAGCAAAGTAATGCTTTTTCCTTAGAAAAATTCATTTGTGTAAATTTATAGCCTCATACATAGTAGCCCCCAAGACTCTGACCGGTTGAGCAAAGCCGGTCGGAGGATCAAAAATCGACATCTCGAATACTAACGTTTGTAGAATAATGCGCAGGCATCATCCTCGGCCGCAGCTGCCAATGCCGAAGAGTTGGCCGAGCTGAATTAGAAGCTAAAGAGCTCCGAGGACGATCTGAGCCTGGTGAACAAGAGGTTCGACGAGGTGCAAGGTAAGGCCGAGTTGTAATAGTGAATACAACCGTATATTTGTAAGCAGTGTTCGGTGTATCCTAACGGAGATAACCGATTGAACAGCAGCTGTCGCCGCGGAGGTCGAAAGCCTCAAGGCCGCCCTGAGGACAGCTCAGGCGGACGCGGCGACGCAAAAGTCGGCAGCCGAACAGGCGGCTACCGAGCTGGCGGCGCTGAGAACCGTAAGTGAAAAGCACGAGGCCAGGGTGCTGGAAGTGCAGCAGGAGCTCGAGGATGCCGTCACAAGGTGTGAGGCCCTCAAGCAAAAGAATAAGGAGCAGGCCGCCGAACTGACCTCATTGGCAGCGGTAGCTAAGGAAGCGCGGACAGAGGCACGCGGCTATCAAGAAGAGCTCCGCCAAGTCAGGCTGATCGCGGATGGTAAGCCGTACTTGTTACAATGTGTCTTTGGAGGTAACAGGTACGTGTTGCTCACTCGGGTATGGCGTTCCGCAGGCGCCTTTGCGGACCTCCCGAAGAGTGCGGCGGATGCGGCGAGGTTCTTCGCCGGCCAGGAGGGTTGGGCCGAGCAGAGGCTTTTCTGGGCGCAATTTCAAGCGCCCGAACACCCTCCCCTCCTCAACAACCAGATGAAACAGCTAATGGAGTTGCATCGGATGGCGGAGCCGGTGATGAAGGACCTCTGCGTCAAACTATGGCCGTCGGAGCCGCTGCCGAGCAGCTACTTCGGTCTGGTGCAGAGGCTTTTCGGCGCTCCTGCTCAGGTCGATGCCTGGAAGCGCTCCACATGCATCGAGGGTGCTCGGATGGCCTTCAGCAAGACAATGGTACATTGGCCGAAGCTAAAACCCGCCGAGATAGCCACCGGACCTCCGCCGCCAGGGAAAGAGCATAGGCGTCCCGAGCAGTACTTTCCCGCCGTGATGGACGGTGCTCGGGCAGTAGATGCCCAATGCCCAAAAGATGTAATTTATGAGTAGATGTAGTTTCCTTGTAACCAAGGAGTTAACACTTGAATGCGAATTGTTCGGCTATGAACAAAGATGCATAATTGTGTTTAATTTTGACTCCTGTGCGGCCGTTTGTTAATCTGAAAGTTACCAGTCGTCCGCTTCAGCCCCGTTGCAAATATTGCATGGGGTGTTTTCTCGTAATACGTAAACCCTTAGCCGACGTCTCGGTGCCCGGAGGCGGTTGTATGTACGAAAAACCAGGCAATCAGACTATGCGGTTTTAGTGCTTTCACTTAGCCAGAGGAGCTTAATATTGGGGGCCAGTAACGAGCCCCCGGTGTTTGTTATATTTGGACGAGCCGCGGTGAACACCATTATCACATGGTTTTCGTAAGAGAAATCCCTTCGTATAACACGGATTAACCGCCAACGATTTTAGGCTAACGCCAGTCATCGGATCGCCGACCAGTTCACGCTTATTGGGACAGTCAGTTTTCGGCTTTCTCCACTGAGGTACTTAACCAGGCTAGCTAGAAGTACAATCGCAGTGGTTCTCCCTTTACCCTCTTAGCCGAACAGTTCGGAACGTAAGAGGGTAAACATAGGAGCCGGGCAACCCAACTATTGACCAAAGACGCAATTCGGAACCGATTCATATAATGCAATATCCGTGACACCGAGCACATGAAAGAAAAGGAAGTGCCGGTATAAGGGTTTTAAGGAAAGATCTATGGTCGAGCCCCCGGTCTATTAGCCGGTTTGAAATAAATGTATCGTGATAGTTTACTTCAGCTAAAAAAGGCGGAAAGGAATATGCAACATGAATGACTGCACGAGTATACCATAATAAAGTGGTCTTTATTTCCTTTGAATGTGACGTCTAACCGTACAATTCGGATTGCCGAAGTAACTTTAATAGATACTGTAAAAGAAATGTATATTTTGAGAGTAAAGGTTTACACAGGGCCTTCATGAGTGGTTTGACATCCCTACTATGCCCTGCTGCACGTCTGTGCGTTTGCTCTTCAAGAAGCTTTCGTGGAAGCGAAGCTGTCCACCATGTATTCGGCGGAAGTGGTAATCTTTGACGGGCGACCCCTTAAAAGGGGTTGGGAGAAATCGCCGTGGTATATCAGCTGGATGCTGAGCAGGCCCTAGAGGGTGCCCATTGTTGATGTCGATTTGAAGACATCTGTTGGCCGTTGGTCGGTCGAACCGAGCTCTTGACCTTTATTTGATGAGTCCCCACAACTGCCCATGGAATTTTGAGCGCGAAATTGTGCACTCGAGGTACATATTTCGCGACTAGGTGGGCCGTGCTGTGGGGCGCGTATCCCTATTTGGGGGAAGCATGGGAGTGCGCTGGGGGCCTAGCTGCAGTTCGGGAGCGCTTGCGTGGGTCCAGTGTCTTGGCAGTGGACTGGGCTTGCGACGCCACATCGGCCGCTTGCACTTCGGTGGCGAGAGCCGCAGTGTGTTCCTCTGTTCGGAGCGAACGCTCCGTATTACCGTTAATGGTAATAACGCCCCTCGGTCCTGGCATTTTGAGCTTCAGGTACGCATAGTGCGGGACGGCGTTAAAGCGAGCGAAGGCGGTCCGTCCGAGGAGTGTGTGATAACCACTGCGAAAAGGAACAATATCGAAGATCAAGTCCTCGGCGCGGAAGTTGTCGGGCGAGCCGAAGACTACTTCCAAAGTCACGGATCCCGAGCAGCGTGACTCGACGCCAGGAATTACACCTTTGAAGGTGGTGTTGCTGGGTTTGATCCTTGACGGGTCGATCCCCATCTTCCTCACTGTGTCTGCGTAAAGCAGGTTAAGACTGCTACCTCCGTCCATCAGGACCCTAGTGAGGTGAAATCCGTCCACGATGGGGTCGAGTACCAGAGCCACCGTTCCTCCATGGCGTATACTGGTCGGATGATCTCGACGGTCGAAAGTGATCGGGCAAGCCGACCACGTGTTGAATTTCGGGGCTACAGGCTCTAAGGCGTAGACATCCCGAAGCGCGCGTTTCCTCTCCTTCTTTGGTATGTGCGTGACATAGATCATGTTCACAGATTTGACCTCTAGAGGGAACTGTTTTTGGCCTCCATTATTCGGCCCGCGAGGTTTGTCGTCGTCCTCGCTCCTGGGGCCCTTGCCTTGTTCTTCGGCTGTGGCCTTGCCGGCCTGCTTAATTACCCAACAGTGACGGTTGGTGTGGTTAGCTGGCTTGTCGGGGGTGCCGTGAATCTGGCAGGGCCTATCCAATATTCTGTCTAGCGCAGACGGGCCATCTCGGTTCCCTTTAGAGGGTTTCTTCCGCTTTCCCGATTTCGGGCCGCTGAATCTGGCGTTTACTGCTGCGTCGTCGGCTTCACCGCCGTTGTTTGAATGTCGAAGCTTATTGTTCCTATTGCGCCGGGGTTTTCCATTCCCGTCCCGGGTCTCTGAAGTACCGGGGTCTTCGGGGTTGTTGCTTCGACGAGCTAACCAGCTATCCTCACCCGTGCAAAAGCGGGTCATTAGAGAAGTAAGGGCCGACATTGTTCTTGGCTTGTCCTGGCCGAGCTGGCGAGCGAGCCACTCGTCCCGAATGCTGTGTTTGAATGCCGCAATAGCTTCAGCGTCCGGACAGTCGACGATTTGGTTCTTTTTGGTCAAAAACCAGTTCTAGAATTTCCGGGCTGACTCGCCGGGCTGCTGAATAACGTGGCTCAGGTCATCGGCATCCGGTGGCCGAACATAGGTGCCTTGAAAGTTAGCTCGGAATGCATCCTCGAGCTCTTCCCAGCTCCCGATGAAGTTTATGGGGAGGCTGTTCAGCCAATGCCGTGCTGGTCCCTTGAGTTTCAACGGTAAGTACTTGATAGCATGGAGGTCATCTCCTCGAGCCATATGAATGTGGAGAAGAAAATCCTCAATCCACATAGCTGGGTCAGTTGTCCCATCATAGGATTCTATATTAACGGGTTTGAACCCCTCGGGGAACTGATGCTGCATCACCTCGTCAGTGAAACACATTGGGTGTGCGGCGCCCCTGGCCCGGGCCACATCGCGCTGAAGATCAGTTGTCATCCGGGCACGGTGCTGATCCTGAGCCCTGTCGTTTTTATCGCGCCAGGCCTGGTATCCATCCCGTCCAGCGGGTGCGTATCCTGTGGATCCATAGATGTATCTCGACTGAATCGCTTGTGCGTTCAGGTCGTGGCGCAGATCGTATTGGTCATCCGGTTGAACCGGGTCTTTGCCTGCTCGGCGAGAGGGCACGAGTGGGTATTCGGCCTCCCGGGCCATCCTATCCCGTCCTCGAGGGGGCACGGGTGGGAGTTCGGCTTCTCCGGACGCTCTATTTCGTCCTTGAGGGGGCGTGGGTGGGTGTTCGGCTTCTCCAGCCGCTCTATCTCGTCCTCGAGGGGGCGCGGGTGGGAGCTCGGTTGCCACAGCCGGCCTATCCCGTCCTCGAGGGGGCCGGTTGGGCTGGTCTGTGTAAGTTTGTCTGGGAGGTACGGGCTCAAAGGCCTCATCCTTGAATTCTGGAAGGAGGCGCCACCGTGGGTAACTCTTATATTGGCCCTGACGTTGATCGTCGAGGCCTTCTTCGGCGGCTAGGACCATCGTCCATCTGTCGTTGAGTGTATCCTGCTCGGCACTGAGTTGTTGTTGTTTCATCTTTAAGCTTCGGGCAGTGGCAATGAGTTGCTGCTTGAATTTTTCTTGTGCCAGGGGATCATCTGGGAAGATAAAGTCCTCGGGTCCGAGGCTTTCTTCCTCTTCGAATGGGGGGAGGTAATTACTGTCCTCGGAACCATCGAGGTCCTCGGGGTCACCCTAGTCCTCATGCCCTTCAGGGGCGTCAGGTCGTTGCTCTGGCATGTTATCGCCGAGCTCCCCCAAATTATCCGGAGTCTCATTATCTCCGGTGTCGTTTGTGTCTGTGTGATTTTCCTTGCCCTTCCCCCGCCCTCTGGCTCGCCGTCGTCGGCGTCTGGGCGGGTCTTCGGTGGTGTCATTGCCGCCTTTCGTGGTTGTGTCACCGTCCTTCACGGGGGTGTCAACCATGTAGAGGTCATAGGTGGAGGTGGCGGTCCACTTTCCGGTATTTGCAGTGGCAAGGAAGGTATCCGTGTAGGGCGGAACGTCCATGTCCTCGTCCATGTAGTCAGCCTCCTCGGAGGCGTAGTCCAGCAAGTCGGTTAAATCTTCGACGGTGGCTACCAAGTGGGTGGTGGGTGGGACGCAAAATTCCCCGCGGCCGGCATCCTGTCCGACCTGCTACTGGTCCGAGGACGGGCCGTCCGCGATATTTGTTATCTGGATCCGGTCGGGCATCTCGCTTAAAATCGAGGGATCCACCGAATCTATGTTCGGACGGCCCTTGGAGTTGAGCTCCGGGGTACCGGTAACGGGAGTGTGCTCGTCCAAGGGTGACCCCTGGTTCTCCGGCACCGGGGTCAGATCCCAACTCAAGGTTAGGTCCGATCCGAGGCCCGCCCCGATGACTGGGGCGAGGAAAGGATCCGAAGTCAAGGCCTCGGGGTGGGTGGGTTCCTCGGGTAAGGCCGAGAACCCCGTGAAGATCAGATCGCCTAGAGTATCGGCGACGTACTCAAGGCCGCCGAACCTGATTTCCTGCTTGGGGGCGAAGTTGCCGACCTGGTCGAGGTGACCGGTCGGATCGGCGTATAACACGATGCTGCCGAACGCGAAGAGCTGGCCGGGGACGAAGATGCCCCCGCTACGAACTCCGTCGCTGAAGAGAAGAGCTGTCCGAGGATGATGATATCCCCGCTGCAGATTCCATTGCTGAAGAACTTTCCGGGGGCGGCGAGCCATCGATCCTTGGCGACCCATGACGGGACTCTCAATGAAAGCACCAATGTCGGTACCAAAACCGGCAGATCTCGGGTAGGGGATCCGAACTATGGGTCAAGGAGTCGATGGTAACAGGGAGTGTAGAGACAGCGATTTACCCAGGATCGGGCCCTCTCAAGGAGGTAATACCCTACGTCCTGCTTGATTGTATTGATGTGATTGTATGAAGGTTACAGAGTTGATCTACCTCGAGATCGACTGGGCTAAACCCTAGGTAATGATATCTCTCTCCCTACGGACTAAACCTCCTGGTTTATATAGACACCAGGGGGTCCTAGGGTTACATATGGTCGGTTACCATCAGGGATAAACATGCCGGTTACGCCATCTATTCCTTGGAGGAGACGCCAAGTCTTCAGAGATTTCCTTCTGACAGGCGGGGTCGTCCACAATCCAGCCTTCCATCGACGTGTAGAGAGCGGCCCATCAGTCCGGCCCATGAGAGCTAGGCCGGCAGCCCGAGTACCCCCTAGTCCGGGACACCCTCAAGGGGGCCCCTCCTTCTTCTTCCTTGGCCCTCCGGGGGGGAGAGGGAGCTCTCCCCTAGATTGGATCTCTCTGTTATCTTCTGTTTCTGCGACCCTGTTTTTTGGCCCTTCACCGTTTCTTAAATTCCCGGAGATCCGTAACTCCGATTGCGCTGAAATTTTAACACGATTTTTTTCCAGATAGTA
Organism: Elymus sibiricus; assembly: GCA_039707655.1. Taxonomy (NCBI): domain Eukaryota; kingdom Viridiplantae; phylum Streptophyta; class Magnoliopsida; order Poales; family Poaceae; genus Elymus; species Elymus sibiricus. The sequence continues at coordinate 140,615,944 of CM077674.1, read as the reverse complement.
GCTTCCTTGCGGCCGAAGAAGAGCCCCAACCGACTTACGGTGTACCCACAAGGCACCACCGCGCGCCAGGGGGGGCGCGCCCAGGTGGCTTGTGGAGGCTGTGGGCCTCCGTTTGAGTTGATTCCACCTCCCAAAAATCACATATATTCCAAAATAATTCTTCGTAAAATTTTATTGCATTTGGACTTTGTTTGATATGGATTTTTTGTGAAACAAAAAACAAGCAGAAAACAGGAACTGGCACAGGGCACTGGATCAATATGTTAGTCCCAAAAATAATATAAAAGCCATATAAAAGTGCACCAAAATCATACAAAATTGTTGTAAACATGGCATGAATACTTCATAAATTATAGATACGTTGGAGACGTATCAGTCTTCCTCCATACTCGGCCGAGAGGGTTGGTGCTCCACCGTCCCTCACGGTGTCGAAGGAAGAGAAAGTTGATGTAGGAATCTTAGTCGACGCTCTGGTGGGGATCGAAAGGGCTGGAGTGGATGGGAAGGACCTGCTGGAGGTCTTTCTCTCCCGGAGGATCCAACCACTGCAAGAGAGGGCGCATCCCATGTGGATGTACACTGGGCCGAGTGATCCAACCCGAGTGCACCCGGAGGACCCGACTGAAGAGGATGTGGAGGGATGGATAAAAGTCATCACCTCCGCACGTGACAACCCGTGTGGAGCAAGGAGAGTGCCTCCTTACAGTCATGAGAATCAGCCTGTTGAGGTAATTCACGTTCACTTGACCGAGTCATTTTGTTGTTGGATCCGAGTGAACACCTTTAACCTTGAACTTTCTGTTTCAGCAGAGTTTCCAAAAGATGGTTTCAGTAGTGCCGAACGTCGACCGCGCCCCAGGAGACATGGAGAGCGATAATGAACACAATGCCGTCGAGGACGTCCCGGAGGACAGCCACGAGGACGACGGTGATGACGACGAGGAGGAGGGCGACTCGGAGGAAGGCGATGAAGCTGAATCTTCTCCATCGTGGGAGGTTCATTCGGAGGGTCGAACCAAGAGATCCCACGATCCGAGTGCCCATCGAACGGGGGCCCAGGCGCCGAGTGCTCCTAAGCCGTGGGCGCGGAACCCGAAGCGCAGTCGGACTGAGACTGTGGAACCAGCAGAGAGGATGCCCAAACAGCCCAAGCAGGCGACAAGCAAATCTCAAAAGGCGGTTGCCCTGCCCAAGATCAAGGTGACAGTTCTCATCACATCGACGTAAGTAACACAATTCCAGCTCTTGACCGAGTGATCATGTGAACTTTTTCTGACCGAGTGTTTTTATGTACGTAGCGCTGTGACTTCAACGACTTCCCCAGAGCTGAGGGACGCCTTGAAGGAACGGACCGAAGCTGATACTGCTGACGCGGCTACCTCCAAAGGTACTGATCGATTCCCTTCCAAGTTGCAGCCGACTGAATTGATCCTCAATGACAACGTGTGTTTGCAGCGCCAAGAGAAATTATCCCCATCGAGGACGATGACGAGCCTGAGCTGCCAAGTACCAAGGGGGCGAGAAGGTACCGGCTGACGCAAGAACCGTCATGCCACGAGTTTCTCTGCGCCGAGTGGCCCAAATTCCGCCAGCTGCTGGTGTTGCGGGACTTGCGGGTCCGAGTGCCTAGACTCAAACTGGCACTGGGCTTGCCACGACTGCCTCCACTCATCCAGAGCCCGCTCCAGTCACCCTGTTCAGTCTGCAGCAGGTCCCGGAGGACCAGGTGGGAGCCAACAAGGAGGCCATGATTCAGATGGAGGCCATGAACATGCATCTGAAGGAAGCTTATGATGCCAGTGAAGCCCTGAATACCAACGTCCGAGTAAGTGCCATCATAAGTAAATTTTGATTGATTTCCGAATGGATGCCTGAGCTTCTTGCTAGTAGATTTATCTAAAGTACACCCAGTGGGTGCTCTTCCTGTGGGGGAATGCTGAGTGCACCCACAGGGTGTAGTCCCCGAGACTGCCGTCGACTGTGCGCAGTCGGCGGGAGTCTTAGAGTTTTTCATTCAGATAGGGCGGACCTTTCCGAGTTGTTTTTCTTCCAGTGGGGGCACGCTGAGTGCACCCACTGGGTGTAGTCCCCGAGACTGCCGTCGACTGTTAGCAGTCGGCGGGAGTCTTAGAACTTGACTCATGATTGCCATTTTTTTCTCTTTTTTTCTGTGTGTGGACCATCCGAGTGGAGGTCCTCCAGTGGGGGCACGCTGAGTGCACCCACTGGGTGTAGTCCCTGAGACTGTCATCGATTGCTGGCAATTGGCGGGAGTCTTTAGAACTGAAATGTTGTTGATTTTCGCACTCGGAGTACGATGTACACTCGGCCGGCCGAGTGGAGGTAGTTCCTTCCTTAGAAGGTATACTTCAGTATCTAGTACTGATCGAGCTTGTTCCTTCCTTAGAAGGATTTTCGTCTTGATGCCGACTGATTTACTTTCTATCTTTGTAACAGAGAACCTGTGAGCTCGGGAGTTACTACGCCGCCATGGAGATAGAAGTCAACCAACTTTGTCTCGATCTGGAGGTAGAGAAGCAGGAGAGTGCTCGTATTGCTCAAGAGAAACATCTCCTGGGAGGTTAGTTTCACAATCCGAGTGCTCCATGAAACTTGCTTTTCCTTTGATCCGAATGAATTCACTTTAGCAGATGTTCGTAGTGAGAATACTCAACTTCAGATGAGGCTCAGGACCTGTATTTCTTTAGAAACCATGAAGCAGGCTCTCGAAGACAAGGATTCCCAGCTTGCCGAGGCTTGGAAGAACGCGAATGCAAAGACCAAGGCGGCTGAAGACGCCCTGAAGAACGTTGGCGACCTCAAGGAGACCAACATGACTTTGCAGATTGCGGCTGAAGCGATGCAGGGGGAAATAACAGAGCTGAAGAAGAATTACGCTGACTGGGACCAGAAGCTCAAGGTTCAGTCGGCTACCTTTGAGAAGGAAAAGAGGGAGCTTAACGAAAAAGCTCAAGCTCTCACTCGGAAGAGGGATGACCTTGAGAAATTCATCGAAGATCTGTCCGAAGAACTGAATAAGAAACTTGAAGGTATGGCTTCTAGATCCGAATGACATTCACTTTCTTCAAAACACTCTTGATGATGCTGATTCTTGTTCCCTCATATGTTCAGGATTTTGTTCAGATGTTGAAGAAGAGACGGAGCGGATCCAGACGGAACTAGACCCCAAGAAGGAGCTGATGCACGACAGTACTGCTATGTTGCTTCTCTGTCTGGATGAACACGACGAGGGTGTGCTGAAGTACCTCCACCGACTGAAGGACGCCGTGAACCAGGTCGACGAAAAGCTGTTCCCAGGGGAGAAGTTTTCTGGTCATCTGGAGCCACTGATCAGCCGACTGAAGGAGTACCCTGGCCGCATTGAAGCTTGGAAGAAATCCTCTGCCCGGTGCGGGGCGGACATAGCACTTTCACTCGTCCGTGTTCATTGCAAGGATGTAGATGAAGAAAAGCTCAAGTCCCTCAAGGTTGCCAACAGGAAGAAGCTCAAGTTTGAAGACTTCATGGAGACATTCATGGAGGCCGCCAGTCATATTGCTGAAGTCATCGACTTGAGTGTTTTCATTGATGTTGCTGCCTCCACGGAGCTGCCCAAGGAAGGTGCCGACAAGGCATGAAGAACTTGAGGTCCGATTAAATTTGCCTCGGTATGCCGAGTGGGCTTGTAACCGTTAAACTTTTATCGAGCTCGGAGCTCGCGCACTCGTGCTTTTGGTAATCTGAACTGATCAACTTTATCCGAATGATTTTCAATCTTCGTTTTGTTTGCTTGGTGCATTTTGAAAGATTTTTGGACTTGAGCGAATGTTGGTTCGCAGCCAAGTCCCCGAGTGAGAGGGATGCTCCCACTCGGATATGTTTTTAACTTAGGCGAATTCTGGTTCGCAGCTAAGCCCCCGAGTGTGAGGGATGCTCCCACTCGGAGAAGTTTTTAGCTTAGGCAAATTCTGGTTCGCGGCTAAGTCCCCGAGTGAGAGGGATGCTCCCACTCAGAGAAGTTTTTAACTTAGGCGAATTCTGGTTCGCGGCTAAGCCCCCGAGTGAGAGGGTTGCCCTCACTCGGACGAGTTTTCACGCCCACTGGGTGGGGTGTAGGATTCCCCGAATGTGTAGTAGCGTTTGGCACATTTGATGATATACAAGAAAAGTCAGACTTTTATTCATCGAATGTCACTCAAAAAATTATTACAACTTGAGGAAATTGTATCAAGTAAAGAACTTGCGAAGTAGATCGTCTTTCTTGAAGTTGTAGAGCCGATAGGCCCCATTGTTCATCACTTTGGAGATTGCAAAAGGTCCTTCCCACGAAGGGGCCAGCTTGTGTGGCTTCTGTTGATCCAGTCGGAGAACTAGGTCGCCTTCCTGAAAGGCACGCCCTCTGACTTGCCTATCATGGTATCTCCGCAGGTCTTCCTGATATGTGGTAGATCTGATAAGTGCCAGCTCACACTCTTCTTCCAGAAGGTCGAGGCCATCTTGACGTGCTGCTTCGGATTCTGCCTCCGAGTACAATTCCACTCAGGGGGAATTGTTGAGTAAATCACTCGGAAGGACAGCTTCAGAGCCGTACACCATAAAGAACGGAGTGCGATGCGTGGATCGATTCGGAGTTGTCCGCAAGCCCTAGAGGACTGATGGTAACTCGGTGACCGACGCTCCTGCGACGTACTCCAAATCCCACATGAGGCGCGGCTTCAGGCTTTGAAGGATCATCCCATTCGTCCGTTCAACTTGACCATTCGAGTACGGGTGAGCCACGGAGGCATAATCAACCCGAGTGCCCTGGGTATAGCAGAATTCCCAGAACTCATCCAAGTCGAAGTTTGTCCCGTTGTCAGTGATGATACTATGGGGAACTCCAAACTTGAAGATTATCTCCTTCATAAATTTGATGGCCGTTGCCGAGTCCAACTTTTTGATAGATTTTGCTTCAATCCATTTGGTGAATTTATCGACTGCTACCAAGAGGTGGGTAAATCTGCTGGCCCCAGTGCGAAGAGGTCCGATCATGTCAAGACCCCAGACAGCAAATGGCCAGGCGAGTGGAATTGTCTTTAGCGCAGATGCTGGTTTGCGCGACTGGTTTGCGTAGAACTGGCATCCCACACACTGATCCACTAAATCCTTGGCGGCTTCGTTGGCGCGTGGCCAGTAAAAACCCGCACGAAATGCCTTCGCGATGAGCGTCCGAGAGGATGCGTGATGACCGCAAGTTCCTGAGTGAATCTCTTGTAAGATTTGTTGTCCTTCCTCTAGGGAAATATAGTGCTGCATTACGCCAGTAGCACTCTTCTTGTAAAGTTGATCTCCCATGACAGTATAGACCTTAGACCGACGGATGATCTGTCGGGCCTCAACTTCATCTTCGGGGAGCTCTTGCCTGAGCAAGTACGCAATGTAAGGCACAGTCCAGTCGGGAGTGATCATCATGATCTCGTGGACCAGGTCGATCACCGCCGGGATTTCTATTTCAGTCGGATTTGAAGGTCCGACTGGCTGTGGGGGCTCCTCCACAAAGGGGTCTTCTTTGATTATCGAAGAGTGCAAGTGTTCGAGGAACACATTCTTTGGTACTACCTTTCGGGTGGAACCAATCTTGGCTAGATCATCAGCAGCTTGATTCTTGATTCGGGGAACATGATGTAGTTCCAACCCTTCAAATTTCTTCTCCAATTTCCTGACTGCATTGCAGTAACCTATCATGGCTAGACTGCAGATGTCCCATTCTTTCATCACTTGGTTCACCACAAGATCCGAGTCACCGTAGACCATCAGTCGGCGGATGTCGAGTGAGATGGCCATTCGCAATCCATAGAGAAGAGCCTCATACTCGGCTTTGTTGTTGGAGGAATCAAAGTGAATTTGCAACACATAGCTGAGCCGGTCTCCCTTAGGAGAAACTAGGACTACTCCAGCCCCCGAGCCATGAAGCATCTTAGAGCCATCGAAGAACATTGTCCAATGCTCGGGGAGGCTCAGGGCCGGTTGCTGTTGCTCTGTCCACTCGGCCAGAAAATCCACTAGTGCTTGAGATTTGATAGCTTTCTTTGCCTCGAACTTGATGTCCAAAGGTAGGAGTTCAATAGCCCATTTAGCCACTCAGCCAGTTGCGTCTCTGTTGTTCATGATCTCAGACAGCGGGGCATCACTGACAACCATGACCGAGTGCTCATGGAAATAGCGAGCCACCTTCTTTGCAGTCAGATAAATACCATAAACTAGTTTCTGATACTGCGGGTATCTCTGCTTAGAAGGGGTCAAGACTTCTGAAATGCAGTAGACTGGTCTCTGAACCTTGAAGGCTTTGCCTTGTTCTTCACGCTCCACAGTGAGCATGGTGCTAACCACTTGACTTGTGGCTGCGATGTACAAGAGCAAAGGCTCTCGGCTGCTCGGAGCAGCAAGCACCGGCTGGGTGGAGAGCAAAGCTTTGAGTTCCTCGAACGCAGCTTGCGCTTCATTCATCCACTCGAACTTGTCAGACTTCTTCATCAATCGGTAAAGCGGCAGGGCTTTCTCACCAAGTCGTGATATAAATCTGCTTAGGGCTGCCAGACAGCCTGTGAGTCTCTGGACGTCATGGAGATGTTCTGGTTGCTTCATTCTGACTATAGCGCCAATCTTTTCAAGGTTAGCATCGATCCCACGTACGGAAATGAGGAAACCAAGTAACTTGCCAGCTGGAACCCCAAAAGTGCACTTGGACGGATTGAGCTTCATTCCGTATCCGCGCAGGTTCGCGAAGGTCTCGGCGAGGTCAGCTAGGAGGTCGGAACCTTTCCTAGACTTGACCATGATGTCATCCATATAGGCCTCCACATTCCGACTGATCTGCTTTTGCAAGCATTTCTGGATCATGCGCTGGAAAGTCGCCCCGGCGTTTTTTAGTTCGAATGGCATCGTGATATAACAAAAGCACCCAAAAGGGGTGATGAAGGCCATTTTTATTGCATCGGGGCCATACATTCGGATCTGGTGGTACCCGGAGTATGCATCCAGAAAAGACAAACGCTCACACCCCGCAGTGGAATCCACTATCTGATCTATGCGGGGGAGAGGGAAATGGTCCTTGGGGTAGGCCCGATTGATGTGCTTGAAATCTATGCACATTCGGAGGGAGTTGTTCTTTTTCGGCACCATGACGACGTTGGCGAGCCACTCAGAGTGGTATATTTCACGGATGAACTCGGCGGCAAGCAGCCGCGCGATCTCCTCGCCAATCGCCTTCCGCTTCTCTGTAGAGGAGCGTCGGAGGTGTTCTTTCATAGGTTTGATCTTCGGATCTACTAGGAGTTGGTGCTCAGCCAGTTCCCTGGGTACACCCGGCATGTCAGAAGGCTTCCATGCAAAGATGTCCCAATTCTCACAGAGGAACTGGATGAGCTCGTCTTCCTATTTGCTGTCCAGTGTCGTGGAGATATTGGTGGGCTGAGCATTCCGATCCTCCGGGTGAACATGAACTTGCTTCGTCTCGCCGGCCGACTGGAATGCGGATTCGACAGTCGGCTTTTTTGACCTCAGCAGTCCACTCGGATCGAATGCTTTCTTGTATTCTTCCAGCTCTGCCACCGCCATCTGCTCGTCAGCTATCAGAGAACCCTGCTGCATACATTCTTCAGCTCTTTGTATGTTCCCTGAGATAGTGATCACGCCATTCGGCCCTGGCATCTTGAGTTTGAGAAACACGTAACATGGTCTGGCCATGAACCGTGCGTAGGCGGGCCAACCCAGGATGGCATGATAGGCACTGCGGAAGTCCACTGATACGTCTCCAATGTATCTATAATTTTTTATTGTTCCATGCTGTTATATTATCAATCTTGGATGTTTTTATAATCATTTACAGCAATTATATATCATTTTTTGGGACTACCCTATTAACTTAGTGCCAAGTGCTAGTTGTTGTTTTCTGCCCTGTTTTTGTTTTACAGAAAATCAATACCAAACGAAGTCCAAATGCAATGAAACTTTTTGGAGATTTTTTATTGGGCAAGATAAACACTGGAAGCTTCAGGAGAGGGCCAGAAGATGAAGGAGTGGGCCACGAGGCACCAGGGCGCGCCCTGGTACCTCGTGGGGCCCACCCAGCTCCGTTTGACCTAAATCCAGCACTATAAATTCAGAAAAAATCAGAAACCCTCAGGGGAGTCCACGATATACTTTTTGCACCGCCGCAAGTTTCTGTTCCAGAGAGATCCCATCTGGGGTCCTTCTCCGGTAATCTGCCGGAGGGGGAATCGATCACGGAGGGGTTCTACATCAACCTTGCTGCCTCTCCGATGATGCGTGAGTAGTTTACCACAGACCTTCGGGTCCATAGTTAGTAGCTAGATGGCTTCTTCTCTCTCTTTGATCTTCAATACAATGTTCTCCTCGATGTTCTTGGAGTTCTATCCGATGTAATCACTTTTTGCGGTCTGTTTGTTGGGATCCGATGAATTGTGAGTTTATGATCAGATTATCCATGAATATATTTGAGTCTTTTGCTGGTCTCTTTTATGCATGATTATTATAGCCTCGTATTTCTTCTCCGATCTATTGATTTGGTTTGGCCAACTAAGTTGATTTATCTTGCCATGGGGAGAGGTGCTTTGTAGTGGGTTCGATCTTGCGGTGCTCAATCCCAGTGACAGAAAGGGACATGACACGTATGTATCGTTGCTACTAAGGGTAAAAAGATGGGGTTTATTCATGTGTGTATTCACTCGTGGGTTTTACTTTGTCTACATCATGTCATCGTTCTTAAGGCATTACTCTGTTCCTTTATGGACTTAATACACTAGATGCAAGCGGGATAGCGGTCGATGTGTGGAGTAATAGTAGTAGATGCAGGCAGGAGTCGGTCTACTAATCTTGGACGTGATGCCTATATACATGATCATTGCCTTGGATATCATCATGATTATTTGCTTTTCTATCAATTGCCCAACAGTAATTTGTCTACCCACCGTATGCTATTTCTATGAGAGAAGCCTCTAGTGAAAACTATGGCCCCCGGGTCTATCTAAATCATATTACTAAAACCATAAAAATATTGCTACCATCTTACTTTATTTATTTTATTTTGTATTTTGTATTGTATTTTTGCTTCAATCTATCTATCTATCATATACAATTTAATCTTGCAATCTTACCGCCAAGGGATTGACAACCCCTTGTTTGCGTTGGGTGCAAGGATTTGTTGTTTGTGTGCAGGTACTGCTAACGAGGTGTTGCGTGATTCTCCTACTGGTTCGATAACCTTGGTTTCATAACTGAGGGAAATACTTATCTCTACTGTGCTGCATCATCCGTTCCTCTTCGGGGAATTACCAACGCAAGCTACAAGTAGCAGGAAGAATTTCTGGCGCCGTTGCCGGGGAGACATCATCAACATCTATCAAGTACCTTTGCACAAACTCTCATCTCCTTGCATTTACTTTATTTGCCATTTGCCTCTCATTTTCATCTCCCCCACTTCTAAAACGTTTTTACAAAAATACAAAAATACATTCCGTTTGCCTTTTTGCGTGTTTTCTTATTTGCCTTTTTGCTTGCTTATTATCTTGTTTGCGTAGTCATGATGTCTCAAGAAAATACAAAATTGTGTGATTTTTTCAATACTAATAATAATGATTTTATTAGTACTCCGATTGCTCCTCCCGCCACTAGTGCGGAGACTTGTGATATTAATGCCGCTTTGCTAAATCTTGTTATGAAAGAACAATTTTCTGGTAGTCCTAATGAAGATGCTGCATCCCATCTTAACACTTTCGTAGAATTGTGTGACATGCAAAAGAAAAAAGATGTGGATAATGATATTGTGAAATTAAAGTTATTCCCGTTCTCTTTGCGGGATCGTGCTAAAATTTGGTTTTCATCTTTACCACGAAATAGTATCGATTCTTGGGATAGGTGTAAAGATGCTTTTATTACTAAATATTTTCCTCCCGCGAAAATTATTTCTCTTAGAAATCAAATTATGAATTTTAAGCAACTTGATCATGAACATGTTGCCCAATCTTGGGAGAGGATGAAATTGATGATAAGAAATTGCCCTACTCATGGCTTAAATTTATGGATGATCATACAAAAATTTTATGCGGGATTGAATTTTGTTTCTAGAAATCTTTTAGATTCTGCCGCGGGTGGTACCTTTATGGAAATTACTTTGGGAGAAGCTACTAAATTGCTTGATAATATTATGGCTAATTATTCACAATGGCATACTGAAAGAGTTCCTACTAGTAAAAAGGTGAATTCTGTTGAAGAAATTAATACTTTGAGTGATAAAGTTGATGCGCTTATGAAATTGGTTGCTAGAAAAAATGCTCATATTGATCCTAATGATGTGCCTTTGTCCACTTTGATCGAGCAAAATAATGATCCCGTAGATGTGAATTTTGTCTCACGAAACTATTTTGGTAATAATGCTTATAGAGGTAATTTCAATGCTAGACCGTTTCCTGGAAATTCCTCTAATAATTATGGCAATCCTTATGGTAATTCCTACAATAATAATAGGATACCTTCTGATCTTGAAAGTAATATTAAAGAATTTATTAGTGCTCAAAAAGTTTTCAACGCTACGATAGAAGAAAAATTGAGTAAACTTGATGATATGTCTAGGGGCATTGATAGAATTACTCATGATGTGGAAAATCTTAAGACAAAAAATTTTCCACCTAAAATTGATATTAGTGAATCAATTAAAGCTTTATATGTCTCCATGGATGAGAGTAAGAAAAGAACCGCTATGCTAAGAGCTAAATGAGAATTTTTAGAAAAAGCGATTCCTCCCGGTTTTTATCGTAGTAATGATCAAGATATTAAAATGATTGGTGTTTCATCTATTGATTCCTTGTTTAGCAATATAAAACTTGATGAAAAGGGGACTGAAGAAGAGTCAATTTTAATTAGTAAGCGTCCCCATGATTCGGAGGGTGACAATCTTGATAAGAAAATTGAAAAAGTGGGTTTGGAGAGGTAAAAACTTTAAATATCGATGTGCCCACTCTCTTGGATTACAAAGATTTTAATTATGATAGGTGTTCTTTAATTGAGTGCATTTCTTTGTTGCAATCCATGCTAAATTCACCCAACGCTTATGAGCAAAATAAGGCTTTTACTAAACACATCGTAGAAGCAATGATGAAAGCGTTAGAAGAAAAGCTTGAACTAGAAATATCAATTCCTAGAAAATTATATGATGAATGGGAACCCACCATTAAAGTTAAAATTAAAAATTATGAGTGCAATGCTTTATGTGATTTGGGTGCTAGTGTTTCCACAATTACAAAATCTCTATGTGATGTGTTAGGCTTTACCAATATTGATGAATGTTCTCTTAATTTGCATCTTGCGGATTCTACTATTAAAAAGCCTTTGGGTAGAATTAATGATGTTCTTATTCTTTCAAATAGGAACTATGTGCCCGTTGATTTTATTGTACTTGATATTGAATGCAATCCTTCTTGCCCCATAATACTTGGTAGACCGTTTTTACGAACTATAGGTGCCGTTATTGATATGAAAGAAGGGAATATAAAATTTCAATTTCCACTAAAGAAAGGTATGGAGCATTTCCCTAGGAAAATAATTAAAGCACCATATGAATCCATTATGAGGGCTACTTATTTAATCAACTTGAAGGATGATAATACTTGAAACTATGCATTATGCCTAGCTAGGGGCATAAAAAATAGCGCTTGTTGGGAGGCAACCCAATGAATAAAATAAATTTTTTCGGTTATCATGTGTTTTCATGTTTAAGTTACTGTTATGAGTGTGTTTTTGTGTTTTTAATTAGTTTTGTGCCAAGTAGAACCTTTGGGATGATTTGGAAGATAGTATAATTGATGCTGTTTGGAAAACAGAAACTTTTGCGTCCAGTGCAGAAATTTTGTTTTTGTACTGGAGCGTGAAAAAAATCTGAAATTTTTACACAGTATTGGTATATGAATTTCCCACGTTTTTCCTCATTTTTCAGAATTTTTGGAGTTACATAAGTATGGCTCCTAAATAGATTGCTACAGACTTTTCTGTTTTTGACAGATTCTGTTTTGGATGTGTTGCTTGCTTGTTTTGATGAAACTATGGATTGTATCAGGGGGTATAAGCCATGGAGAAGTTAGAATACAGTAGGTTTAATGCAAAAATAAAATATGAATGGGTTTTCAACAGTACTTATAGTAGTGATTTATTTTTTTATACTAACGGATCTCACGAAGGTTTTGTTGAGTTTTGTGTGATTGAAGTTTTCAAGTTTTGGGTGAGATCACGATGGATGAAGGAATAAGGAGTAGCAAAAGCCTAAGCTTGGGGATGCCCGAGGCACCCCAAGGTAATATTCTAGGAATACTCAAGCGTCTAAGCTTGGGGATGCCCCGGAAGGCATCCCCTCTTTCTTCTAACAACCATCGGTAATTTTACTTGGAGCTATATTTTTATTCGTCACATAATATGTGTTTTGCTTGGAGCGTCTTGTATTATATGAGTCGTTGCTTTGCTTGCTTTTTAGTTTGTTACAATCATCTTTGCTGGACACACCAATTTGAGAGAGCCAGACGTTCATCATAATTTGCTAGAATACTCTATGTGCTTCACTTAAATTTTTTGAGCTAGGCAGTTGCTCTAGTGCTTCACTTAAATCTTTTTGAGCACAGTGGTGGCTATATTTTGTAGAAATAAACTTTCATTCTTCACTTATATTATTTTGAAGTTGATAAAATTTTGTAGAAATAAACTCTCTTGCTTCACTTAAATTATTTTGAGAGTTGATGAATTTTTTTTGAAGAAATGAATTCTCATGCTTCACTTATATTATTTTGAGAATTGATAAGATTGAAATTTTGAAGAAATATTTGCACTCTCATGCTTTACTTATATCTTTTGGAGAGTTGATTAAAGTAACGGTAATTTGCACAAGATATGAATTTTGTCCCAAAGTGATGAATATTATTTTGAAGTTGATAAAATTTTGTAGAAATAAACTCTCTTGCTTCACTTAAATTATTTTGAGAGTTGATGAATTTTTTTTGAAGAAATGAATTCTCATGGTTCACTTATATTATTTTGAGAATTGATAAGATTGAAATTTTGAAGAAATATTTGCACCCTCATGCTTTACTTATATCTTTTGGAGAGTTGATTAAAGTAACGGTAATTTGCACAAGATATGAATTTGGTCCCAAAGTGATGAATATTCAAGGGGGATATAATAAAAACTTTCATATAGATCATTGGTTATGATAAGTGTGATTCCTTGCAATAGTTTTGCGATATGGAGATGATAGTATGTGAGTGATGTTAGTGAGTAATTGTGATTTAGTAAGAATATTAGTGTTAAGGTTTGTGATTCCCTATGCATGCACGTTAAGTCAATAGTTATGCAACGAAATTGTATCCTACTTATGGTGCATTATTCGGTGTTAGTTATGTTCAATGCATGTTTATGACCGTTTTAGTTTTTTGGTTGGTTGCTTCTCAATCTATTTGCTAGCCTTCATTTCTACTAAGCGGAAATACTACTTGTGCATCCAAACTCCTTAAACCCAACTTGTGCCAAATGAGTCCACCATACCTACCTATATGCGGTATTTCCATGCTGTTCCAAGTAAATGTGCGTGTGCCAACTCTAAATTTCAAAATAATTTTTCTGTTTTGTGTGCTCGTACCGCTCATGAAGCGGAAGGGGGTGGCCAATATTTTCCATGCTAGGAGGATTATTCTCACGATGAGTGTTTATTCACTTGTCATTGAACGAGAGTGTGGCGGTATTAGGGATGCCCAGTCCCGCATTGAAATCAAAAATTAATAACAACAAAATTCCTTGGAAAGTGATGGTTTGGAGGGCACCCGTGGATACGGCTAGCCATGGATTGTGAAAGAAATGGTGGAAAGGAAATAAATTTTACTTTTTGTTTGGGAACCGCCTATAGTTGATCTAGCATGGAAGATATTGGGAATTCTCGTTCGTTTTCGTTGACAGGAAAAGCATGCCTCCCAAAATATTTTATCTCTCTAATTTAAATCTTTGAGCTCTGGCACATTTGACAAATCTCTGCTTCCCTCTGCGAAGGGCCTATCTATTTACTTTTATGCAATATTTACTTTTATGCAAAAAAATTGAGTCTCCATCTCCTCTTACAAAAGCACCAACTAGAGAACACTATTGTCATACTTGTGCATTGGATGTAGCTAATTTTGAGTGTGTTTCATGAATGGATCAATGATTGAGCATAATGGGCTAGGGATAACTTTCTTTAGCGTTAATATTTTGAAAGGCATGGTTGCTTGTTAGCATTGCTTGAGTATTTATATATTCATGTCAAATTATAGACTATTGCTTTGAATCATTCTAGTCCAATGTCCATGCTACAAAAGAAAAGAATATGTGATGAATATGATGGGCAGCATTCCACATCAAAAATTCTGTTTTTATCATTTACCTACTCGAGGACGAGCAGGAATTAAGCTTGGGGATGCTGATACGTCTCCAGCGTATCTATAATTTTTGATTGTTCCATGCTGTTATATTATAAATATTGGATGTTTTTATAATCATTTATAGCAATTATATATCATTTTTTGGGACTAACCTATTAACTTAGTTCCCAGTGCCAGTTGATGTTTTCTGCCCTGTTTTTGTTTTACAGAAAATCAATACCAAACGAAGTCCAAATGCAATGAAACTTTTTGGAGATTTTTTATTGGGCAAGATAAACACTGGAAGCTTCGGGAGAGGGCCAGAAGATGAAGGAGTGGGCCACGAGGCTCCAGGGCTCGCCCCAGGGGGGTGGCGCACCCTGGTACCTCGTGGGGCCCACCCAGCTCCGTTTGACCTAATTCCAGCACTATAAATTCAGAAAAAACTAGAAACCCTCAGGGGAGTCCACGATATACTTTTTCCGCCACCGCAAGTTTCTGTTCCAGAGAGATCACATCTAGGGTCCTTCTCCGGTAATCTGCCGGAGGGGGAATCGATCACGGAGGGGTTCTACATCAACCTTGTTGCCTCTCCGATGATGCGTGAGTAGTTTACCACAGACCTTCGGGTCCATATTTAGTAGCTAGATGGCTTCTTCTCTCTCTTTGATCTTCAATACAATGTTCTCCTCGATGTTCTTGGAGTTCTATCCGATGTAATCACTTTTTGCGATGTGTTTGTTGGGATCCGATGAATTGTGAGTTTATGATCAGATTATCCATGAATATATTTGAGTCTTTTGTTGGTCTCTTTTATGCATGATTATTATAGCCTCGTATTTCTTCTCCAATCTATTGATTTGGTTTGGCCAACTAAGTTGATTTATCTTGCCATGGGGAGAGGTGCTTTGTAGTGGGTTTGATCTTGCGGTGCTCAATCCAAGTGACAGAAAGGGACATGACACGCATGTATCGTTGCAACTAAGGGTAAAAAGATGGGGTTTATTCATGTGTGTATTCACTCATGGTTTTTACTTTGTCTACATCATGTCATCATTCTTAAGGCATTACTCCATTCCTTTATGGACTTAATACACTAGATGCAAGCGGGATAGCGGTCGATGTGTGGAGTAATAGTAGTAGATGCAGGCAGGAGTCAGTCTACTAATCTTGGACGTGATGCCTATATACATGATCATTGCCTTGGATATCGTCATGATTATTTGCTTTTCTATCAATTGCCCAACAGTAATTTGTCTACCCACCGTATGCTATTTCTATGAGAGAAGCCTCTAGTGAAAACTATGGCCCCCGGGTCTATCCAAATCATATTACTAAAACCCTAAAAATATTGCTGCCATCTTACTTTATTTATTTTATTTTGTATTTTGTATTGTATTTGTGTTTCAATCTATCTATCTATCATATACAATTTAATCTTGCAATCTTACCGCCAAGGGATTGACAACCCCTTGTTTGCGTTGGGTGCAAGGATTTGTTGTTTGTGTGCAGGTACTGCTAACGAGGTGTTTCATAACTGAGGGAAATACTTATCTCTACTGTGCTGCATCATCCCTTCCTCTTCGGGGAATTACCAACGCAAGCTACAAGTAGCATCCACCACCTCAAAGGTCAGCCTCTCCTTCCTGAAATTTTTCTCGTCACCGAACACGACATCCGGAGCTATCTGTCCGAGTGACCTCGCCTTCTTCCCGGGTATGACCCCGTGGAATTGCATGTTGCTTTTGCTCAATTGGTACATCGGAATGTCCATCGCCTTCAGAGTGTCGGCGTAAATAATATTCAATCCGCTGCCACCGTCCATGAGGACCTTGCGCAGTCGGACCCCATTGACTGTCGGATCGACCACCGGCGCTTGCCGCCCAAGGGTCGGTATGTAGGCTGGGTGATCTGACTTGTCAAAAGTGATGGGTGTCTGAGCCCAGTCGAGATACTTGGTGATAGTTGGCATGGCCATGTTCACCTCTTGGTTTATGACCTTCAACCTACTCTTGCTTTCGAGGTCTGCGAAGATCATCAGAACTTTGTTCACGTTGGGGTAGCCTTCGGGCTTCTCCCCTCCGTCACTGTCGTCCTGGTCCTTACTTTTCGACTGATCTTCAAGAAAACTTTTCGTAAGCAGCTTGCACTCCCAGGTGGTGTGCTTAGGCAAGATCAGGTCACCATCTTCATCACGCTTGGTGTGTATCTGACAAGGCTGATCAAGTATATCGCCTTCCGATTGATTCTTCTTCTTCTTAGGAGCCCACTCTTTCTTCAGTTTCTGTGGTCCCTTATTTTTTCCTTGTCCAGCCAGGGCCGCTGCCTCGGCGTTGTCAGGTGAATCAGCTTTGCTCTTCTGCTTCCGGTTATAGTTGTTGCCTGTCTGATTGGCCTCTCCGGTTCTTCCCTTGCTGCTTCACAGCCGGTCCTCCTCTTCGCCGTTTGCGTACCGAGTGGCAATCTCCATCACTTGGCTAAGCGTTGGAGTCTCCATTCGGCCAAACTTGAGGATGAGCTCCCTATACTTGACGCCTGCCTTGAAGGCGCAAATGGCTTGATGCCCAGTGACATTCTCTACCACATTGTGCAGCGTGGTCCACCTCTGGATGTACTCCCTCAAAGTTTCGTTGTTCTTCTGTACACAGTGCTGTAGCTCCGTCAACCCTCCAGGCCACTTGTAAGTTCCCTTGAATGTTTTGATGAACACTCGAGCCAAGTCGTCCCAGCAATAAATGCTGCCGGGTGGGAGTTGGTTGAGCCATGCTCTTGCTGACCCTTCCAGCATCAGAGGCAGAAGCTTCATAACAACGTTGTCGTTGCCGCCTCTGATCTGAACGGCCACTCAGTAATCTTCCAACCAATTTTCAGGCTTCGACTCGCCAGTGAACTTGCCAATTCCAGTTGCCAACTTGAAGTTAGCCAGAATATCTGCAACTCGGATATACCTGCTAAAACACTCGGGACCCGATGAAGTGGATCCACTCGGATGATCTCTGTCATAAGCATCTCTGCTGGCACGGCCCTTGTCGACCAAGTTCTGAGCAACAAGGGATCTCGCATTGAACTGAGGATCCCGAAAGCCTGCTCCCTCTTGGTTCCACTGGCGGTAACCACCCGGCCTCCTATCATCATCATACGGCCGCCTGTCATCATACGACCGGAGCCCATATGTGGCATCCCGCGGAGGGAGCGACGGTCTACGATGGTAGTCGTTGTGCTGCCGAGGGGGAGTGATCGGATCACGCCTCTGGTCTCCGTACTGGTCTCTACGTAGGGGAGGAACTGCATCCCTCGGAGGGGGTGATGGCCTGTGCCTTCTAGAACCAATTGGACTATGAGCCGACTGATCTGTGGAGGCACGGACTGATCTGCTATGAATGCGATCCTGCGACTGTGACACGGCTGAATTTTGTGCTAGAGTTGTCTTCAGTAGCGTCTGGATCTGCCTGATCCCTTCACCTGCTGCGGAACCAAATGGCTAGATGGAATTGGCGATCCGAGTCGCTGCTGCCAAATTCTGGAGAGGGGTGCGTAGCACTCGGTAGTTTTGGGGCTGGTCATTCGAAAACAACCGCCCGCGACTCCGACTGGAAGTGGGCTACTGATGGGCTTGATCTTCCAGCGTCTTCTGCAACCGCTCCAAACGATCGTGTTCGGCCAAGGTAGCCAAACGAGCCAACTCCAAGGCCATGGCCTCGGGGGTCGCTCCAGTGATCGGGGTGCTCAGGGCCTGCTCGTTCCTCCGCCTGAGCTCCTCCCTCTGCTCCCGAGTGAGAGGCTGGGGAATGTACTCGTTGGCGTGAGGATCATCTTTGTGACCATCATCGGCGTGCTCGCGCGATGGCCCGTCATGGCCGTCACGAGTGCCTGTGTACCCAGGAGGGCCGTGCTGCGAGCCGGTCATCAGGACCTCCACAGTGGAGCCGTTGCTCTCACACTCAGATTCGCCTTCAGACCCCTCGTGGAGGGAGCCGAATAGGTCGAGGATGGGCTCGTCTGACTCGAGCATCGCGATCTGCTCGGAAGCAACTTGATGGGTCACGGCGTGTTTTACCCATCGCTGGAGCCGCGAACGCCCGGAGCGCTTGCGACGGCGTCCAGCGGAGTGAGGAGGGGCCGCCCGGTATGGGACCGGCGGCTGTCGGAGAAGGATTCCGTATGAAGATGCGCGGAAGTGTGCTGCGCCACGGGTGGGCAGTGACTCTGCGTCCAGCAGGGCTTCCTGGAGCCACGCCGAACCATCAGCGACGAAGCTGAGGGCGCCGAAACGGATCTCGCCGCCATGCACCAACTCGCCACCGAAGACCATGATGATGAAAACTCCACCTGCGCCAGAAAATTGCTAGACACGCAGCCCCACGGTGGGCGCCAACTGTCGAGGTAATGAGACTGACAGTGAGTACTGGGGGTATGAACAGGGGCAGAATCTAGCTACGGCACAGGTGTGACACTCGGTTTTTACGAGTTCAGGCCCCTCGCGGAGAGGTAAAAGCCCTACGTCTCGATGCCCTGAGGCTATGTTTTTCTCTAGGGGTGTCTGATTACAGAAGGGTGCAAACCCTTGTCACCGAGCAGTGGGTGGCTTATATAGAGTACGCCACCCCTTAATGGCAACATTACAAGGGCGTTTAACGGGAGAATTGAGTGCGGGCGTTACTGGAAACGTCCGCCACTATTCTGCTTTAATGCTAGAAGACGTGCTCCTTTGACGCTTCAGATCCCTTGGGGACTCTTCGTCTCCCTCGTCCGAGTGATGCCGAGCATGGCCGAGTGATGAGGGCGCATCCGAGTGGTCGTCTCCATCCGAGTGGATGGGGGTTATCCGAGTGGATATTTTGCGAGGCACATCTGAATGCACCTATGGTCCAGGGACCCTATGATTTTGGTGTGGGGACCTCAGGGTAGGCTCAGGAAGTAAGAACCTTGACCCTACCCCTAGTAGGTGAACCCATCAGCCGGCGAGATTCCGGCGCCGGCGCTGACCTGGCCTGCCACGTGGACCCTCCTGGGTCGCTGGCAGCTGGGTCCCGCGGGCCCAGTTGACCAGTCAATGGTCAGCGTTACCACTGACTAGGCCAGCTGGCTGCGCTGCTGACTCAGCCCCCTGGCCCCACCTGTCATCCACTGTGGCTAGCCCACAGTGGGTATAAAAAGTTTTCTCTGTTAAATTCGAAATAATAATATTAATTTCAAAAAATTCAGAAAATTGATAAAACTTTGAAAATTCATAGAAAAATAACCTTAGCTCAGATGAAAAAGTTTTATATATGAAAAATGATCAGAAAAATGAGACAAAACCAAATATGTGGTCAAAATGCTTGACCATCACTCCTATCATATCAAACATGGAACCTTCCCCTCCCGTTCGAGATACCGATAATCACCTGGAACTTTCCCGCTCCGTCTAAAATATTTAGGGATGCATTAGATCACCCCTGCATACCATATAGACCTGTCATGCATTGTGATTGATTTTGCATGCTTGTATTTATCTATTTCTTCCCCCCTCTTCCTCTTCGGTAGACCCCGACACTGATGTGGCCCCTGAGGACAACTACACCACCGACGACCCCCTCTTCCACTGCAGAGCTTCCAGGCAAGCAAACCCCCTTGATCATTTCGATAGCGCCCATTTCCTTTCCCTCTTATTCTTGCATTAGAAATGTTGTTGTTACTGTTCCGATAGTTCCTATTCTGATGCATAGCCTGATTTTGTAACCGCTGTTGATACTTATCTGTATCCCAAATTCTTAGTATAGGAATACTTGTGTCCCGCCAGCGGCCTACACCCTTGTTCGTGTTGCCATGCTTGTTGTTCGGGTTGACTGAACCAGTGGGATGGTGTACCGAGACCCGAGACCCCCTTAGGCCCATGCAACTGTACGACTCTGCAGAGTCGCAACCAGTGTGATACTACCAAGGGTGATTCCTCGTATATCATTCTCGGTGATGACTCTATAGCGTAGCACCTCAACAGTGACCTTTCCGAGGGTGATGCCTTATAGTTCATTCTCAATGATGTCTCTGTCATGCAGTGTCTCAAGAGTGGATCCACCGAGGGTGATTCCTCGGATCTCACCTTGACGGTATGGACCTAGGTTATGACATTTCCCTTTACAAGACGGGTCGGCCCCAAGGGCACCCGCGAGATAATGATACAAGTCGGGTCGGCCCCAAGGGTAACCACGAGTCATATGGTGGTGGTTCGACGGGTCAGGTGGAGACCACCTAGGAGAGAGGAGGGCCTGGTCCCTTGACCGCGGATTACCAAGACGGGGCGATAGGAACCCTGATCGTCTCTGCGAGCTACTAAACATGTTACCGGATTGGATATTTGATCTGAGTTGGCCTCTGGCCTTTACACGCTAACCACCACACGGGATTATGGTATGGGCCCTCGGCGTCTACATTCTACCGAAAGCTCTGCCAGACGTCACAGTTGAGCGGCGCGCGCCCGGGTGAGCTGGTTACGTCTGTTGGTGCTTCCACAGTCGCGCTTGGTCCCGGCCGCCCACGCAACGCGCAGGAGTGCTTAGGATGATAGGTCCATGACCCCTTCGCGCTTAGGATTAGACCGGCATGTTGACCTCTCTGGAGAGCCTAGGTAGAACTACGGCGTGTCGATCACCCGAGGCCGGGCATTACCCAGGCAAGTGTGTCCGGCCAAAGGTAATCAAGCGTGTTGGGTACAGTAGTGCACCCCTGCGGGGAAGTTAATCTATTTGAATAGCCGTGTCCATGGTAACAGGATGCTCAGAGTTGTATCCTGATCTACTACAACTAGAACCGGATACTATGATATTATAAACAGTTGTTTTGCTCCGAGGTCGCTTTCTCCCAGGGTAGTCGAGGAAGGATCTCTGGGCGTTGCTAGTACATACATGTTTCTGGACTATATATACGCTACTACCTTCTGATGCTGCAAGATGCTAGTCTTCATTAGGCTAGGCCTTTCCCCCTCTACTCTGGCATTCTGCAGTTCAATCCAAAGATATGGCCCCATTCCTTTGACACCGATGCATAATTAGCATAGATCTGATGTAAGTCTTGCGAGTACTTTGGATGAGTACTCACAGTTGCTTTGCTATCTTTTTCCCCTACCCGGTTACTTCAACTCAGACAACGGAGCCCAGGGGCCAGACGCCAACGCAAGAGGATACTACCAGGAGCCAGAGATCCCCGGAGGTTACTACTACTAGGAGCCCGACGACCAGGAGTAGTTCGGAGGCCCCAGGCAGGAGGCTTGCGCCTTTCGATCTAGTGTCGTTGTTTTGCTAGCCTTCTTAAGGTAACCATGTTTAATTATGTCTGTACTCAGATATATTTGCTTCCGCTGACTTATGTATTCGGGTCCTCGTGACCCCGGTCTGTAATATAAAGATTTATGTTTAAATTTGTGTTTAGAGTTGTGTTGTGATATCTTCCCGTGAGTCTCTGATCTTGATCGTGCACATTTGTGTGTATGATTAGTGCATGGTCGAGTTGGGGGCGTCACACCCTCCACTAGTTGTAAGCACCCCTGCGGGCCAATGTCGTGCCAATATGGTGGCACATAATGTCACCGTTGAAATCAAAGACTTGGAATTCCTTGTCTCTCCCATCGTCTTGAAGTCTTCCAACATAGACCTCATTCTAGGAATGCATTGGTTGAAGGCCCATGTTGCTTCAATCGATTGTGCCACTAAAACAATCCAACTCCTTCACCCCTCCGACGAGATAGTAAACTACTCTGCTCGAATCATCCAGAATGTCGAAGCTCAGATATATGCTATGAATGCTTTGAACGCTTCACCTCTTGAGGGAATCGAGAATGTTCCAGTCGTTCGCGATTTCCAAGATGTCTTTCCAGAAGAACTTCCAGGACTACCCCCTGTTATAGCTGTCGAATTCATCATCGACTTAAAACCGGGCACTACTCCTATTGCGAAGCGTCCTTACAAGATGCCGCCACATGAACTCCTCGAACTTAAAGAGGAGCTCGACAAATCACTTCGTAGTGGTTTCATTCACCCAAGTTCTTCTGCTTGGGGAGCACCTTCTCTCTTTGTTAAGAAGAAGGGTGGAACTAACCATTTGGTTCAGGACTATCGGCCTATTAACCAAGCAACAATCCTGAACAAATATCCACTTCCCAGAATCAACAATCTGTATGATCAACCCGCTGGTTCCTCTGTGTTCTCTAAACTCTACTTAAGGTTGGGTTACCACCAGATCAGAGTTCGTGAAGAGGATATTCCGAAGACAGCCTTCGTTACTCGTTATGGTTCATACGAGTACACCGTCATGTCTTTCGGTTTAACAAATGCTCCAGCAACCTTCTCTCGCTTGATGAACTATATCTTCATGGACTACCTCGACATGTTCATCGTGGTTTATTTGGATGATATCCTAGTATATTCCAAGAATGAAGAAGAACACGCCGAACATCTTCGGCTTGTACTGGAGAAGCTTCGACAGCATCAGCTATATGCCAAATATTCCAAGTGTGAATTTTGGTTATCCGAGGTGACCTATCTCGGTCATGTGATTTCCAAGGATGGTATTACTGTTAACCCAGAACAAGTTCAGGCTATTCTTGACTGGACTCCTCCGAAGAATGTCAAGCAAATCAGAAGTTTTCTCGGACTCGCCAGCTATTGCCGCCGTTTCGTCGAGAACTTCTCCAAGATTGCAAAACCACTGACTGATTTGCTCCATAAGGGCAAGAAGTTTGAGTGGACATCCAAATGTTAGGAAAGTTTCCAGACACTCAAAGACAAGCTTACCTCTGCCCCAGTGCTTGCTCCCCCAGATTCTCGCAAGGACTTCATGATTTATTGCGACGCATCTCATCAAGGATTAGGCTGTGTCCTAATGCAAGAGCGGAAAGTGATTGCTTATGGCTCTCGATAGTTGCGTCCTCATGAAGATAAGTATACAACACATGATCTCGAACTTGCAGCGGTTATTTATGCTTTGAAGCTGTGGCGACATTACCTTCTCGGTAATCGAGATATACACGGACCATCAAAGTCTGAAGTATCTGTATACTCAACCAGATTTGAATCTCCGTCAGCAAAGATGGCTCGAGACAATAGCCGACTACGACATGGATATATCTTATACCCCTGGCAAGGCTAATGTAATGGCCGATGCCCTGAGTCGCAAGTCTTATTGCAACAACCTCATGGTTCAGCAAGCTCAACCTCTTCTTTATGATGAATTCCGCCAGTTGAACCTTCACATTGTTCCTCAGGGTTATCTCAATACCCTGGTTGTTGAACCAGATCTCGAGCACCGCATGAAGGCTAATCAGAAGCTTGACCCTAAAGTCGACAAGATTAAGCGTGATCTCTCAACTGGTAAAACCTAGACTTCTCTCTTGATAATGATGGTACCCTATTCTTCAAGGGTCACTTCGTTGTCTCCTCGAAAGGCAACCTGGACTTGACCTCGGATATTATGAAAGAAGCTCATGACACACCTTTGTCTATTCATCTGGGTAGTACTAAAATGTACCAAGACATTCGTCAGAGATTCTGGTGGCCTAATATGAAGCGAGACATTGCCCGTTATGTTGGTGAATGTGACGTTTGCCGTTGCATCAAAGCAGAACACCAGAAACCTACCGGAGTTCTGCAACCACTTACTATTCCTGAATGGAAATGGGACAAGGTTGAAATGGATCTCATCACTGGTCTTCCCAGATCACAAAAGGGTCATGATGCCATTCTTGTCATCATTGACCGATTCTCCAAGGTTGCTCATTTCCTGCCAGTCAAGGAGATGATCACTGCTAGTCAGTTAGTAGACTTATATGTTTCCAGAATTGTGTCACTCCACGGAGTTCCAATGGAGATCAGTTCAGACCATGGCAGCCTCTTTACCTCAAGGTTTTGGGAAAGTTTCCAAGAAGCTATGGGAACTCATTTGACTTTTAGCACAGGCTATCACCCCCAGTCCCAGGGTCAGGTTGAACGAGTCAACCAAATTCTTGAAGATATGCTTGGAGCTTGTGTCATCTCATTTGGCAAGAAATGGGAGGATTCTCTCCCGTATGCTGAATTATCTTACAACAATAGCTATCAAGCTAGCTTGAAGATGGCACCCTTTGAAGTTCTTTATGGACGTAAGTGTCGAGCCCCTCTGAATTGGTCAGAAACTGGGGAACGGTCACTCTTTGGTCCGGATATTATCCAGCAAGCTGAAGAACAAGCCCGAATCGTTCATGAACATCTCAAGACGGCTCAATCTCATCAGAAGAGCAATTATGACCGGAAACACAAGGAAATGGTCTATCAACTGGGCGAACAAGCTTACCTTCGTGTCACTCCGATGAAGGGCACTCATCATTTTGGGATCAAGGGCAAGTTAGCTCCTTGCTACATCGGCCCGTTCCGTATCCTCGCCAGACGTGGATATGTAGCATATAAATTGGAATTGCCACCGAAACTTTCTCGAGTTCACGATGTTTTCCATGTGTCGCAACTCCGTCGCTGCTTCAAGGACCCTATCCGAGCAGTGGATCATGAAGTGCTTGATCTGTAAGATGACCTTTCTTACAAAGAGTATCTGCTCCGCATTCTTGATCAAGCTGAATGTCGATCCCGTCAGAAGGCAATCAAGTTCCTTAAAGTTCAGTGGTCGCATCATTCTGAAGATGAAGCCACTTGGGAACGCGAGGATCATCTTCGTGATGAATACCCCGATCTTTTCCCTTCCACCTCTTAATTCTCGGGACGAGAATTTCTTTTAGAGGAGGAGAATTGTAACACCCCCTGTAACTAAGCACAGTAATCATCTATTGATAATGCCAAGTCATCATGGGTTACAGTGCTTGATCATCTTTAACTTCATATCTCATTTCAAATTCCAATTCAATTCAAGATTCAAACTTTAAGTGAAATTAAAAGTTGCACAAGTAAGAAAGCAAAATAGTTCATCATTTTGTAAATAATCTATAGATAATTAATGTTGAGGAAAACAACATCACTTGTTTGCTTAATTTGAAACTAGAATCCAAAACAGTACTAAAAACAGCCCCATTTAACCCATTTTCATTTAAACATAATCCAAATGAATTCAAATACCCAACAAACTTTTTGTGCCAACTTAGAGTTATGCAATTTAATTATGTGGCACAACTCCTTATTTTACAAAACTCAATTAGTCCTAAAAGAAATTGCAAAACAGAGAAGGAAATCAAAACAGAAAAAGAAATAAAGGAAAAGAGAAAACCCACTGTGGCCTCGGCCCAGTGCAACAGGAGCCAGCCCGGCCCGACTACTACATCATGTTTTATTACTGTTATTTATAATGTTTTTGATTAATGTAACACTTTGTGGAGCAATTCTAATGCCCTTTCTCTCTTAATATGAAAGATTTACACAAGGAGGGAGAATGCCGGTAGCTGGAATTCTGGACCTGGAAAAGCTACGTCAGAGATACCAATTATGCACATCTCCAAATGAGCTAAAATTTCAGAGAGAATTATTTTGGAATATATAAAAAATATTTGCGCAAGAATCAACAGAAGGGGGGCCACCCAGTGCCCACGAGGCACCAGGGCGCGCCACCCCCCCCCCCCCCAGGTGCGCCCTGGTACCTCATGGGGCCCCTGGCCCACTTCTGGCCCCCATTTTCTGGTATATAAGTGCATTTGCCCTAAAAAAATAGGGAGAAGACTTTTGGGACGGTGCGCTGCCATCTCGAGGTGGAACTTGGGCAGGAGCAATTTTGCTCTCCGGCGGAGAGATTCTGCCGGGGATACTTCCCTCCGGGAGGGGGAAATCATCGCCATTGACATCACCAGCGATCCTCTCATCGTGGGAGGACCAATCTTCATCAACATATTCACCAGCACCATCTCATCTCAAACCCTAGTTCATCTCTTGTATTCAATCTTTGTCTCAAAACCTCAGATTGGTACCTGTGGGTTGCTAGTAGTGTTGATTACATCTTGTAGTTGATGCTTGTTGGTTTACTTGGTGGAAGATATATGTTCAGATCCAATATGCTATTTGATACCTCTCTGATCATGAACATGAATATGATTTGTGAGTAGTTGCTTTTGTTCTTGAGGACATGGGAGAAGTCTTGTCATAAGTAATCATGTGAATTTGGTATTCGTTCGATATTTTGATGATGTGTATGTTGTGATTCCCTTACTGGTGTTATGTGAACGTTGACTACATGACACTTCACCATCTTTGGGCCTAAGGGAATGCATTGTGGAGTAGTAATTAAATGATGGGTTGCTAGAGTGACAGAAGCTTAAACCCTAGTTTATGCGCTATTCCGTAAGGGGCTGATTTGGATCCATATGTTTAATGCTATGGTTAGAGTTATCTTAATTCTTGTTTCGTAGTTGCGGATGCTTGCAAGAGGGGGTAATCATAAGTGGGATGCTTGTCCAAGTAAGGGCAGTACCCAAGCACCGGTCCACCCACATATCAAATTATCAAAGTAGCGAACGCGAATCAAACAAACATGATGAAAGTGACTAGATGAAATTCCCGTGTGTCCTCGAGAACGTTTTCCCTTACTATAAGTGATTGTTCCGGCTTGTCCTTTTATATAAAAAGGATTGGGCCACCTTGCTGCACTCTTTGTTACTATTGCTACTTGTCACTTGTTACAAATTATCTTGCTATCAAACTACTCGTTATCGATAATTTCAGTGCTTGCAAAAAGTACCTTGCTGAAAACCGCTTGTCATTTCCTTCTGCTCCTCATTGGGTTCGACACTCTTACTTATCGAAAGGACTATGATTGATCCCCTATACTTGTGGGTCATCAATACTCTTTTCTGGCGCCATTGCCGGGGAGTGAAGCGCCTTTGGTGAGTGGAATTTGGTAAGGAAACATTTATATTACGTGCTGAAATTTATTGTCACTTGTCACTATGGAAAGTAATCCTATGAGAGGTTTGTTCGGTGTATCTTCACCTCGACCGGAAGCACCAATAGTTGCTCCTCAACCTACTGCACCTACTGAAAATATTTACTATGAGATTCCTCTGGGTATGATAGACAAACTGCTAGCTAATCCTTATGCAGGAGATGGAACGATACATCCTGATATGCACTTGATATATGTGGATGAAATTTGTGGATTGTTAAAGCTTGCAGGTTTATCCGGAGATGAAGCTAAGAAGAAAGTATTCCCTTTATCTTTGGAGGGAAAGGCATCGATATGGTATAGGCTATGTGATGATGCTGATACATGGGACTGGAACCGATTGAGGCTGGAATTCCACCAGAAATTTTATCCTATGCATTTGGTTCATCATGATCGGAATTATATATATAATTTTTGGCCTCGTGAAGGAGAAAGCATCGCTCAAGCTTGGGGGAGGCTTAAGTACATGATGTACACATGCCCCAATCATGAGCTCTCAAAATAAATTATCTTACAGAATTTTTATGCCCGGCTTTCTCATGATAATCAAACTATGCTCGATTCTTCTTCGACTGGCTCCTTTATGAAGAAGACTATTGAATTCAGATGGGATCTTTTGGAAAGAATTAAATGCAACTCTGAAGATTGGTAACTCGACAAAGGTAATGAGTCAGGTATAATACTTGAGTTCTATTGTGTTAAATCTTTTATGACTACTGATACTTTTCATAAGTTTAGCACTAAATATGGACTTGACTCTGAGATATTAGCTTCCTTTTATGAATCATTTGCTACTCATGTTGATCTCCCTAAGGAGAAGTGGTTTAAATATCATCCCCCTGTTAAAGAAAAGATTGAGGAACCCATTAATGTTAAAGAAGAAACAACTGTTTGCCATGTTGATCCAGTTGTACCTACTGCTTATATTGAGAAACCACCTTTTCCTGTTAGGATTAAGGAACATGCTAAAGTTTCAACTGTGGTTAACAAAAGTAATATTAGAGCACCTAGACCCTCTGAACAAATTAAAGTTGAACCTAATGTTGCTATGGTTAAAGATCTCTTGGTCAATAATATAGATGGGCATGTTATTTACTTCTGTGATGAAGCTGCTAGAATTGCTAAACCAGATTCTAAAGATAAAAATAGACTTGTGGTAGGCATGCCTGTTGTCTCTATTAAAATAGGAGATCATTGCTATCATGGCTTATGTGACGTGGGTGCTAGTGTGAGTGATATTCCGTTTACCTTATACTTAGAAATTATGAATGATATTGCACCTGTTGAAATAGAGGACATTGATGTTACTATTAAGCTTGCAAACAGAGATACCATTACACCACTTGGGATTGTTAGAGATGTTGAAGTATTGTGTGGGAAAATAAAATATCCTACTAATTTCCTAGTCCTTGGTTCTCCACAAGATGACTTTTGTCCCATTATATTTGGTAGACCTTTCTTGAACACTGTTAATGCTAAGATTGATTGCGCTAAAGAAATTGTTACTGTTGATTTTGGTGGTATGTCTCATGAGTTTAATTTCTCCAAGTTTCGTAGACAACCTCATGATAAAGAATTGCCTAGTAAAGATGAAATTATTAGTCTTGCTTCTATTGCCGTACCTCCTACTGATCCGTTAGAACAATATTTGCTAGAACATGAAAATGATATGCATATGAATGAAAGAAATGAAATAGATAAGATGTTCTTTGATTAACCACCTATCCTTAAACACAATCTGCCTGTTGAAACTCTTGGAGGTCCTCCTCCACCTAAAGGTGATCCTGTATTTGAATTGAAGAAATTGCCTGATACATTGAAATATGCATATCTTGATGAAAAGAAGATATATCCTGTCATTATTAGTGCTAACCTTTCAGCGCACGAAGAACAGAGACTACTGAAAACTCTGAGGAAGCACCGAGCTGCTATTGGATATACTCTTGATGATCTTAAGGGCATTAGTCCCACTCTATGTCAGCATAAAATTAATATGGAGCCTGATGCTAAACCAGTTGTTGACCACCAACGACGATTAAATCCTAAGATGAAAGAGGTGGTAAGAACTGAAATATTAAAGCTTCTGGAAGCAGGTATAATCTATCCCATAGCTGATAGTAGATGGGTAAGTCCCGTTCATTGTGTCCCTAAGAAAGGAGGTATTACCGTTGTTCCTAATGATAAAAATGAACTCATTCCACAAAGAATTATAACTGGTTATAGGATGGTAATTGATTTTAGAAAATTAAATAAAGCTACTAGAAAAGATCATTACCCCTTACCTTTTATTGATCAAATGTTAGAAAGATTGTCTAAGCATACACACTTTTGCTTTCTAGATGGTTATTCTGGTTTCTCTCAAATACCTGTATCACCTGGAGATCAAGAGAAAACCACCTTTACTTGTCCTTTTGGAACTTATGCTTATAGACGTATGCCTTTCGGTTTATGCAATGCACCTGCTACCTTTCAAAGATGTATGACTGCTATATTCTCTGATTTTTGTGAAAAGATTGTTGAGGTTTTCATGGATGATTTTTCTGTTTACGGAACTTCTTTTGATGATTGCTTAAGCAACCTTGATCGAGTTTTGTAGAGATGTGAAGAAACTAATCTTTTCTTGAATTGGGAGAAGTGCCACTTTATGGTGAATGAAGGTATTGTCTTGGGGCATAAAATTTCTGAAAGAGGTATTGAAGTTGATAAGGCTAAGGTTGATGCTATTGAGAAAATGCCATGTCCTAAAGATATTAAAGGTATAAGAAATTTCCTTGGTCATGCTGGTTTTTATAGGAGATTTATTAAAGACTTCTCTAAAATTTCTAGGCCTCTTACCAATCTCTTGCAAAAAGATGTTGCATTTGTTTTTGATGATGATTGTGTAGAAGCCTTTGAAACACTTAAAAAAGCCTTAACCACTGCACCTATTGTTCAACCACCTGATTGGAACTTGCCTTTTGAAATTATGTGTGATGCTAGTGATTATGCTGTCGGTGCTGTTCTAGGACAGAGAGTTGATAAGAAATTAAATATTATCCATTATGCTAGTAAAACTCTAGACAATGCCCAAAGAAATTATGCTACTACTGAGAAAGAATTTTTAGCAGTTGTGTTTGCTTGTGATAAATTCAGATCTTATATTGTTGATTCTAAAGTAACTGTTCACACTGATCATGCTGCTATTAAATATCTTATGGAAAAGAAAGATGCTAAACCTAGACTCATTAGGTGGGTTTTATTGCTACAAGAATTTGACTTACATATTATTGATAGAAAGGGAGCCGAGAATCCCGTAGCAGATAATTTGTCTAGAATGGAAAATGTTCTTGATGACCCACTCCCTATTAATGATGATTTTCCTGATGAACAATTAGCTATCATAAATGCTTCTCGTAATACTCCTTGGTATGCAGACTATGCTAATTATATTGTTGCTAAATTTATACCACCTAGTTTCACATACCAACAAAAGAAAAAGTTTTTCTATGATTTAAGACATTACTTTTGGGATGACCCACATCTTTATAAAGAAGGAGTAGATGGTATTATTAGACGTTGTATACATGAGCATGAACAGGAACAAATCCTACGG
The DNA here is from genome assembly GCA_039707655.1 of Elymus sibiricus. Taxonomy (NCBI): domain Eukaryota; kingdom Viridiplantae; phylum Streptophyta; class Magnoliopsida; order Poales; family Poaceae; genus Elymus; species Elymus sibiricus. The sequence goes on along the minus strand of CM077674.1, from coordinate 140,585,043 downwards.
AAGTGTCATTTCGAGGCTTACGGAGGACACCATGCGGGAGACAGAACTGCACATAAGGTATTACAATCTGGTTTTTATTGGCCTACTCTTTTCAAAGATGGTCGTAAGTTTGTCTTATCTTGTGATGAATGTCAAAGAATTGGTAATATTGGTAGACGTCAGGAAATGCCTATGAATTATTCACTCGTTGTTGAACCATTTGATGTTTGGGGGTTTGATTATATGGGACCTTTTCCTAAATCCAATGGGTATACTCATATTTTAGTTGCTATTGATTACGTTACTAAGTGGGTAGAAGCTATTCCAACTAGTAGTGCTGATCATAACACTTCTATTAAAATGCTTAAAGACGTTATTTTCCCAAGGTTCGGAGTCCCTAGATATTTAATGACTGATGGTGGTTCACATTTTATTCATGGTGCTTTCCGTAAGTTGCTTGCTAAATATGATGTCAACCATAGAATTGCATCTCCCTATCACCCTCAGACTAGCGGTCAAGTTGAATTGAGCAATAGGGAAATAAAATTAATTTTGCAAAAAAAACGTCAATAGATCTAGAAAGAATTGGTCTAAGAAACTTGACGATGCATTATGGGCTTATAGAACTGCTTATAAAAATCCTATGGGTATGTCTCCTTATAAAATGGTTTATGGAAAAGCATGTCATTTGCCTCTTGAATTAGAACATAAAGCATATTGGGCAGTTAAATAACTCAATTATGATTTTAAACTTGCCAGTGAAAAGAAGTTATTTGATATTAGCTCATTAGATGAATGGAGAACCCAAGCTTATGAAAATGCCAAATTATTTAAAGAATAAGTTAAAAGATGGCATGATAGAAGAATTCAAAAACAGGAATTTAAAGTAGGTGAGCAAGTTCTATTGTACAATTCTCGTTTGAGATTCTTTGCATGAAAACTTCTCTCTAAATGGGAAGGACCATATATCATCGAAAAAGTTTATCGCTCCGGAGCCATCAAAATAAACAACTCCGAAGGCACTCATCCGAGAGTGGTGAATGGGCAGAGAATTAAGCATTATATTTCAGGTACTCCCATTAATGTTGAAACTAATATTATTGAAACAATTACACCGAAATAATACATAAGAGAGACCTTCCAGAACACTCCGGAACCCTGAAAAGGAAGAGGTATGTGATACGGTAAGTAAACCGACTCCAAAAATTCCATAAAAATATTTTCTGTCAGTTTTGGAATATTTAAAAAATTAAAAAAAATAAGAAACAGCTGGGGGGACCCACCTGGTGCCCACGAGGCACCATGGCGCGCCACCCCCCCAGGCGCGCCCTGGTACCTCGTGGGCCCCACGTGTGCCTTCCCGACTCCGTTTTTCATTTGGATTACTTGTTTTGCATGATAAAAATTCTTTATATATACTTCCAGACGTTTTGACCAACGTATCGTAGAAATTTCTTCTGTTCTTGTTTCGTGCTATTTTTTCTGACAGATCTAGATCTCCATGGCTCCCCAAAAGCTCTGTGCCAAGCACCGTATTGTGCAACCATCGCTGGGCAAACGCCCCTACAGCGAGGTTTACTATGAGTTGTCGTCGGGGGAGGAGGACAATGGCAAAGAAGACAAGGTCGAGGGAGTAGCGGGAGGCCAAGCCCCGGAAGGGGGGCAAGCTGTTTCCATGGAGGAGACCCCAGAGAAGGGAGATATACTTCAACCCTTATATGATCATCTCTCCCCATCCGTAATTGAAACCCTAAGAGTCTTTGAAATAGTTTCCGTTCAGAACACATCTCTCACTCGTGAAGTTATTTTGTTGGAAGAGCAAAACATCGCTCTTCGGAGCATCAACCGTAGATTGATGTATCTGCTGCAGCTGAAGGACAAGCTTGCCACTTCATCATCACCTCCATCACCGAAGAAAGAAACTTGAGTACATGGGTATGGGCACTCCCCTTGGCTTGTGCCAAGCTTGGGGGAGGTGCCCCGGTATCGTATCACCATCACTTTTATTATCTTTAACTATTTTTAGTTCGATCCTTAGTGATTTCGTGATTTAGTTGAATAAAAGTTTAGTATGATCTAGTTTTGAGTGTTAGCTTCATGATCTATCTATGTAATCGAGTTAAGAGTTATATAATAAAGAGTAGTTTGAGTTTTTTTTGCTTCTTTACTTTCATGTTTCAATCCTAGCAATGAAAATAATGAAAAAGATCATATGCTAATCTTATGGAAAGTGATGACATTACATAAAGAAAAGTGTAAGTGGTAAAATTTATTGAAAGTTAACAAACATAGCATTGGTCAATGACGCAATTCATGAAAAAGTTAATAAGGGAAGAGAAGATTCACATGCAAATATAATATCTTGAACATCTTTTATGATTGTGAGCCCCCATTAAGTATTTTATGTCAAATTGTTGACGTTGGACAAGGAAGACAACGTAATGAGTTATGTTTGTTCAAATTCACATAGAAGTTATATTGTTATAGATCCTCCAACATGTGGTGCTTGCCCAATATCTTTTCTAGCCAAAAATCCACACTAAGTAGAGATACTAATTGTGCATCCAAAACCCTTAAACCCAGTTTCATGTCATGAGAGTCCACTATATCTACCTATGGATTGAATAAGATCCTTCAAGTAAGTTGTCATCGGTGCAAAAAAGCAATAAAAATTGCCTCTAAATGTGTATGAACTTTTATTGTAAGGGAAAATAAGCTTTGTACAAACTTGTGATGGTAAAGAAATAAAAGCGACGGACTGCATAATAAAGGTTGTTATCACAAGGGGCAATATAAAGTGACGTTCCTTTGCATTAAGAGCTTGTGCATCCAACAACAAAAAAGGTGCATGACAACCTCTGCTTCCCTCTGCGAAGGGCTTATCTTTTACTTTACCGCATTTACTTTTCTGTATTTATTTTTACGCAAGAGTCAATAGTGTTCTCCTTTATTCCTTTTTATTTTTCTCTTTTGCAAGCATCATGTGGTGGGGAAAGATCTAGGCATATATATCCAGTTGGATATGAGTGATCATGAGTTATTATTGTTGACATCACCCTTGAGGTGAATATGTTGGGAGGCGAAAACTATAAGCCCCTATCTTTCTATGTGTCTGGCTGAAACTTTTTGCTCCATATATATGTTGTGAGTGTTAGCAATCATGGAAGACTATATGATGGTTGAGTATGTGGACTTGCAAAAAAGCTCCTACATGAGACCCTTCCTGAAAATATGATGAATTGCAATTGCATTGTTGACTGAGAACATAGTTTGTTAGTCTTCAAGAAAGTTTATGCCTTATACTCCATTGTTGTGATGAATTGTTACTTTCTCATTAGAAGTTCTATGATAATAAATATTGCTGTTATAATAATGATCATGATGCTACTATGTCCGTATTTTATTTTTATCGACACCTCTCTCTCTCTCTAAACATGTGGACATGATTATCGATATCGGCTTTCGCTTGAGGACAAGCGAGGTCTAAGCTTGGGGGAGTTGATACGTCCATTTTGCATCATGTTTTATTACTGTTATTTATAAATTTTTTGATCAATGTAACACTTTGTGGAGAAATTCTAATGCCTTTTCTCTCTTAATATGCAAGATTTACACAAGGAGGGAGAATGCCGGCAGCTGGAATTCTGGACCTGAAAAAGCTATGTCAGAGATACCTATTCTGCACAACTCCAAATGAGCTGAAATTTCACAAAGAATTATTTTGGAATATATAAAAAATATTGGCGCAAGAATCAACAGAAGGGGGGCCACCCAGTGCCCACGAGGCACCAGGGCGCGCCACCCCCCCCCCCCCCTGGCGCGCCCTGGTACCTCGTGGGTCCCCTGGCCCACTTCTGGCCCCCATTTTCTGGTATATAAGTGCATTTGCCCTAAAAAAATAGGGAGAAGACTTTTGGGACGGTGCGCCGCCGTCTCGAGGCGGAACTTGGGCAGGAGCAATTTTGCTCTCCGGTGGAGAGATTCTGCCAGGGATACTTCCCTCTGGGAGGGGAAATCATCGACATCACCAGCGATCCTCTCATCGTGGAAGGACCAATCTTCATCAACATCTTCACCAGTACCATCTCATCTCAAACCCTAGTTCATCTCTTGTATTCAATCTTTGTCTCAAAACCTCAGATTGGTACCTGTGGGTTGCTAGTAGTGTTGATTACATCTTGTAGTTGATGCTTGTTGGTTTACTTGGTGGAAGATATATGTTCAGATCCAATATGCTATTTGATACCTCTCTTATCATGAACATGAATATGATTTGTGAGTAGTTGCTTTTGTTCTTGAGGACATGGGAGAAGTCTTGTCATAAGTAATCATGTGAATTTGGTATTCGTTCGATATTTTGATGATGTGTATGTTGTGATTCCCTTAGTGGTGTTATGTGAACGTCAACTACATGACACTTCACCATCTTTGGGCCTAAGGGAATGCATTTTGGAGTAGTAATTAGATGATGGGTTGCTAGAGTGACAGAAGCTTAAACCCTAGTTTATGCGCTATTCCGTAAGGGGCTGATTTGGATCCATATGTTTAATGCTATGGTTAGAGTTATCTTAATTCTTCTTTCGTAGTTGCGGATGCTTGCGAGAGGGGGTAATCATAAGTGGGATGCTTGTCGAAGTAAGGGCAGTACCCAAGCACCGGTCCACCCACATATCAAATTATCAAAGTAGCGAACGCGAATCAAACAAACATGATGAAAGTGACTAGATGAAATTCCCGTGTGTCCTCGAGAACGTTTTCCCTTACTATAAGTGATTGTTCCGGCTTGTCCTTTGCTATAAAAAGGATTGGGCCACCTTGCTGCACTGTTTGTTACTATTGCTACTTGTCACTTGTTACAAATTATCTTGCTATCAAACTACTCGTTATCGACAATTTCAGTGCTTGCAGAAAGTACCTTGCTGAAAACCGCTTGTCATTTCCTTCTGCTCCTCATTGGGTTCGACACTCTTACTTATAGAAAGGACTACGATTGATCCCCTATACTTGTGGGTCATCACACGTTAACGGATTTGGGTATTTGATCTGAGTTGGCCTCTGGCCTATACGCACTAACCACCACGCGGGATTATGGTATGGGCCCTCAGCGTCGTACATTCTACCAAAAGCTCTGTCAGACGTCACAGTTGAGCGGCACACGCCCGGGTGAGCTGGTTACGCCTGCTTGTGTATACAGAGGCTAGGCTTGGTTCTGGCCGTCCTCGCAACGCGCAGGAGTGCTTAGGGTGATGGGCCCATGACCCCTTCGCGCTTAGGATGTAGACCGGCGTGCTGACCTCTCTGGAGAGCCTAGGTAGGACTACGGCGTGTCGATCATCCGAGGCCGGGCATTACCCAGGCAAGTGTGTCCGGCCAAAGGTAATCGAGCGTGTTGGGTACAGTAGTGCACCCCTGCAGGGAAGTCAATCTATTCGAATAGCCGTGTCCACGGTAACAGGACGCTCGGAGTTGTATCCTGATCTATTACAACTAGAACCGGATACTATGATATGTTAAACTGTTATATTGCTCCGAGGTCACTTCCTCGCAGGGTAGGCGAGGAAGGATCTCTGGGCGTTGCTAATGTATAATTGTTACCATATGATATTATGTTCTACTCTCTTCTAATGCTGCAAGATTGCTGCAAGATGCTAGTCTTCGATAGGCTAGGCTTTTCCCTCTCTACTCTGTCATTTCTGTAGTTCAGTCCAAAGATATAGCCCCATTCCTTTGATACCGATGCATACTTAGCATAGATCTGATGTAAGTCTTGCGAGTACTTTGGATGAGTACTCACGGTTGCTTTGCTACCTTTTTCCCCCTACCCGGTTGCTTCATTCAGACGACGGAGCCCAGGAGCCAGAGTTCACCGCAGGAGGTTACTACCAGGAGCCGGAGATCCCCGGAGGTGCCTACTTCTACGTGGAGCCCGCCGACCAGGAGTAGTTCGGAGGCCCCAGGCAGGAGGCCTGTGCCTTTTCGACCTAGTGGCGTTGTTTTGTTAGCCTTCTTAAGGCAAACTTGACTAACTATATCTGTACCCAGATATTATTTGTGTGATGACTTATGTATTCGGGTCCTCGCGACCCCTGTCTTGTAATATAAAGATTTATGTTTAAATTTGTGTCTAGAGTTGTGTTGTGATATCTTCCCGTGAGTCTCTGATCTTGATCGTGCACGTTTGCGTGTATGATTAGTGCACGATCGAGTCGGGGGCGTCACACCGATGATGTGTGAGTAGTTCCCACAGGACCTATGAGTCCATAGCAATAGCTAGATGGCTCTATCTCTCTCTCTCTTTGATCTCCAATACCATGTGCTCTTTGGAGTTCTATCAGATTGTTCCGATGTAATCAGCTTTTGCGGTGTGTTTATTGGGATCCGAAGAATTGTGGGTTTATGATCAGATTATTCATTGAAAGTAATTGAGTTATTTTTGAACTTTATTATGTATGATTGTTATAGCTATGTAATGCTTTCCGATCTATGAGTTATCTTTGGCCAAGATCTTGCAATGGAAGTGGTGCATTAGTAGTGGGTTCAATCTTGCGGTGTCCTCACCCAGTGACAGAAAGGGTAGCGAGGCACGTATTTGTATTGCTGCCACTAAGGGTAAAACGATGGGTTTTAATCATATTGATTGGTTTTACTTTGTCTACATTACGGCATCTTGCTTACAGCGTTACTCCGTTTGTTATGAACTTAATACCATAGATGCATGCTGGATAGCGGTCGATTGGTGGAGTAATAGTAGTAGATGCAGGCAGGAGTCGGTCTACTTATCATGGATGTAATGCCTATATACATGATCATTCCATGAATAACATCATAACTATAGGCTTTTCTATCAATTGCCCAACAGTAATTTGTTTACCCACCGTATGTTTCGTTCTTGAGAGAGATGCCTCTAGTGAAAGCTATGGCCTCGGGTCCATCCAAATCATATTACTAAAACCCTATTTACCTTGCTACAATTTATTTACTTTTATTTTATTTTGCAATTTATCTATCTACAACTATCAGATTTAATCCTTGCAATTAACGAGCTCAAGGGGATTGACAACCCTCTTATTCGTGTTGGGTGCAAGTATTTGCTCTTCTTGTTTGTAGGCTCCTGTTGACCGTTGCTCGTGTGTTCTCCAACTGGTTCGATAAATTTTGGTTCTTAACTGAGGGAAATACTTTTCGCTACTACACTACATCACCCTTCCTCTTCGGGGAAATCCCAACGCATTCGCAAGTAGCACGCGCCCACCCCCCTGGGCGCGTCCTGGTGTCTTGTTGGACCCACGTGGCTCTGTCTGACCTAATTCCACCTCCATAAGTACCGTCTTCCCGAGAAAAACAATAGGAGAAGAAGTTTCATTGTGTTTTACGATACGGAGCCACCGCCACCTCCTGTTCTTCATCGGGAGGGCTGATCTGGAGTCCGTTCGGGGCTCCGGAGAGGGGGATTCGTCGTCGTCGTCATCATCAACCCTTCTTCATCAACAATTCCATGATGCTCACCACCGGGAGTGAGTAATTCCTTCGTAGGCTTGTTGGATGGTGATGGAGATGGATGAGATTTGTCATGTAATCGAGTCAATTTGTTAGGGCTTGATCCCTAGTATCCACTATGTTCTGAGAATGATGTTGCTATGACTTTGCTATGCTTAATGCTTGTCACTAGGGCCCGAGTGCCATGATTTCAGATCTGAACCTATTATGTTTTCATGAATACATATGAGTTCTTGATCCTATCCGCTAGTTATATGCACTTGTTATTGTTCTGAACCGTAGACCCCAAGGTGACAATAATAGGGATACTCTCCGGGGACGACTGTAATTCGAGGAGTTCATGTATTCACCATGTGTTAATGCTTTGATCCAGTTCTCTATTAAAAGGAGGCCTTAATTACCCTTAGATTTCCTTATGGACCCCGCTGCCACGGGAGGGTAGGATAAAACATGTCATGCAAGTTCTTATTATAAGCATGTATGACTATATACGGAATACATGCCTACATTGAATTGATGAATTGGAGCTATTGTGTATCGCTCTAGGTTGTGACAGTTACATGATGAATGTCATCCATACAAATATCCATCGCTGATCCAATGCCTATGCTTTGCTCATATTGTCTTTGCTAAGTTACTATTACTGCTACTACTATTCCAATTACTACAAAACTGCTACTGTCACTGTTATTGTTAATATTGCTACTGTTACCACCACTATCAAAACTATCATACTATTGTGCTACTGATACTTTGCTGCAGAGAAATAACTTCTCAGGTGTGGTTGAACTGACAACTCAACTACTAAGGCTTATAAATATTCTTTGGCTCCCCTGGTGTCGAATCAATAAATTTGGGTGAAATACTACCCTCGAAGACTGTTGCGATCCCCTATACTTGTTGGTCATCACATATATATTAGGCATAAAGATCTATAGAGATAGATCAAGATGCCTAATTGCGCTAAGCCAGAGTACATATATTGACAAGGTTTTAAAGAGGTTTAAAATGGAGAATGCAAAGAAAGGATTTCTCCCAATGTCACATGGCACAACACTCAGCAGAAATCAATGTCCCAAGACAGTTGATGAGCGAGTGCAGATGAGTGGAGTCCCATATGCCTCTGCAATTGGATCTATTATGTATGCTATGATATGTACTAGACCATGTGTTTCTTATGCGCTAAGTGTTAGTAGCAGGTACCAAAGTGATCCTGGAGTGGCTCACTGGGCAGCTGTTAAAAATATTCTTAAGTACCTCAGAAGAACAAAGGACATGCTCCTTGTCTATGGAGGAGATGAAGAACTCGTTGCAAATGGTTACACCGATGCTAGCTTCATGATTGAGATAGATGACTATAAATCTCGATCGGGTTATGTTTTAACCCTTAATGGTGGTGCGGTAGTTTGGAAGAGTTTCAAACAAAACACTGTTGCGGATTCTATGACAGAAGCAGAGTATATTGCGGCTTCAAAAGCTTCAAAGGAGGCAGTATGGATCAAGAAGTTTCTTGAAGAAGTTGGTGTGGTCCCAAGTGCGATGAACCCAATGGCGCTCTATTGTGATAATAGTGGTGCCGTTGCTCAAGCAAAGGAACCAAGATCCCACATGAAGACCAGACACATCGAGCGCAAGTATCACATTATCCGACATCATGTCGAGAAGGGTTTTGTGAAGGTTCTCAAGGTTCACACGGATTTGAATGTGTCAGACCGATGACGAAGACTCTACCACGAGCAAAGCATGAGCAACACCGGATAGCCATAGGTGTTAAAGAGACTATGTAAACTAGATTATTGACTCTAGTGCAAGTGGGAGTCAGTTGGAAATATGCCCTAGCGGCAATAATATTGTATTATTACATTTCGGTTTTCATAATTAAGAGTTTATATTTCATGCTATAACTGCTATGATCCTGGAATATGTGATTCAGTGGAAAACTCATATGCACGTGTGGAATGATAAACAATAAATAATAGGTTCCTAGTCTCGCCTCTAAGACTGGCTCAAGTGTTGTTGGTGATCATGTTTTTTGGATCTTAGGATATCGTTAAGTGTAACGATAGTCCTAAAACAACATTGAGAGTATGACATTAGAAAAACATTCATATTGAATCGACCCAAACTTGTTTGTTATACTTTGAGATAATATCGTCTGAAATCAATTGTTATAAGACGGAGTGTTAACATGTGTTTTTAGTTCCTTAGACCATGAGAGTATCATAGTCACTTCCTACTGTACAGAGGACTTTTTGGTTGCTCAAACGTCATCTGTAACATGGTGATCATAACGACAACTTACAGGTTCATCGAAAAGTTTGTCAAGGGACTAGATAGCTCGAGAGTGGGATTTGCTCCTCCGACGATGGAGAGATATTCTTAGGGTCCTCTCGGTGTGACGGCATCCATGATCGTCTGGATAGACATAGGTGACTATGTCACGAGGATGCCGGAACACTTCAACGAGAAAGAAGAACAAAACCGGCAACGAGAATGACGGTATAGTGAGCATGTGTATGACTCAAGAGGATATCGACACACCTCGGGTTTTGTAAAGTATCGCGAACCAAAGGAAACATCACATGATAACCAAAGGTTCACTCGAATGTCATACGAGTAATCATAGGGGTCGATATGGACGTCCACGGTTCCGCTATCGGTCATTGAACGAAGGGATTTCGTTCATGTCTATCATTTACCGAACCTACGGGGTCACAAGCTTAAGGTAATCACGATCTACTGAGTGTTAGTAGGACGAGGTTATCGAGGATTTATTTGTGGAACTGTTTCATTAATATTCAGAATAGTTTCGAGAGGAACCGGAAGCGTTTCGGGGTCACCGGAAGGGTTTCGGAGTTTATCGGGCAATACCGGGTATTACCGATAAATAATATATAGGTGGAAAATGTTTCTGGAGATGTTAAATTAATAATAAAAGGCTCTAGTAATTATTAGAAGGCTTTTACATTTAATTTAATATCAACGGGCCTTAAAAGGCCAAGAGGTGGAAGAGAAATTGGGCCACCAAGGCCCAATTGGGGTGGCGCCCCCCTTCCCTTAGTGGGAGGCCGAATTGGGGAGGGGGAAGGACTCCTCCTTCCCCCCTTGGCCGGCACAAGGGGAGGGGAGTCCTTCCCTTTCTTTTGGCAGCCCCTCCTTCCCTCCAACATATATATACTAGAGGATCAAGGCACTTTTGAACACACAACTTTTGGAGCCTCCTCTATTCTTCTAGTTCTAGTTGATCCTAGTTGATCAATTAGAGCTTGACCTAGATCCTCCAATCCTCATAATTAGAAGCCCAATGTGGTTCTAATCTCCTCCCTCTAATTATCCGGCATCGATTTGTTGGAAATATGCCCTAGAGGCAATAATATTGTATTATTATATTTCCATTTTCATAATTAAGAGTTTATATTTCATGCTATAACTGTTATGATCCTGGAATATGCGATTTAGTGGAAAACTCATATGCACATGTGGAATGATAAACGGTAAAGAATAGGTTCCTAGTCTCGCCTCTAAGACTGGCTCAAGTGTTGTTGGTGATCACGTTTTCTGGATCTTAGGATATCGTTAAGTGTAACGATAGTCCTAAAACAACATTGAGAGTATGACGTTAGAAGAACGATCATATTGAATCGACCCAAAACTTGTTTGTTATACTTTGAGATAATATCATCTAAAATCAATTGTTATAACACGGAGTGTTAGCATGTGTTTTAGTTCCTCGGACCATGAGAGTATCGCAGTCACTTCCTACCGTACGGCGGACTTTGGGGTTGCTCAAACGTCATCTGTAATAAGGTGATCATAACGACAACTTTCAGGCTCAATGGAAAATTTCACAAGGGACTAGATAGCTCGAGAGTGGGATTTTCTCCTCCGACGATGGAGAGATATTCTTAGGGCCCTCTCGGTGTGACGGCATCCATCATCGTCTGGCCAGACACGGGTGACTACGTCACGGGGATGCCGGAACACTTCAACTAGAAAGAAGAACAAAACCGGTAACGAGGGCAACGGTATAGTGATCATATTGATGACTCAGGAGGATACCGATGCACCCTGGGTTTTGTAAAGTATCACGAAGCAAAGGGAACACCGCATGATAACCAAAGGTTCACTCGAATGTCATTCGTGTAATCATAGGGATCGATATGGACGTCCACGGTTCCGCTATCGGTCATTGAACGAAGGGGTTTCGTTCATGTCTATGATTTACCGAAACTACGGGGTCACAAGCTTAAGGTAATCACGATCTGCTGAGTGTTAGTAGGACAAGAGTATCGAGGATTTATTTGTGAAATAGTTTCGTTAATATTCGGAATAGTTCCGAGAGGAACCGGAAGCGTTTCGGGGTCACCGGAAGGGTTTCGGAGAATATCGGGTAATACCGGGTATTACCATAAATAATATATAGGTGGAAAATGTTTCCGGAGGTGTTAAATTATATATAAAAGGCTCTGAAAATAATTAGAACACTTTTATATTTAATTTAATATCAACGGGCCTTAAAAGGCCAAGAGGTGGAAGGCAACTTGGGCCACCATGGCCCAAGTGGAGGTGGCGCCCCCCCTTTCCATATGGGGGGGCCGAAAGGAGGCTCCTTGCCTCCTTGGTGGCTGCCCTCTCCCTCCCCTCCAACCTATATATACTTGAGGTATTGGCCACAATTGAACATACAAGTTTTGGAGCCTCCTCTAGCTCATCTAGCTCTAGTTCTAGTTCATCCTAGTTGACTAATTAGAGCTAGGTCTAGTTCCTCTAATCCTCATAATTAGAAGCCCAGTGTGGTTCTAATCTCCTCCCTCTAATTCTCCGGCGACGATTAGCTCTGGACGGCGAAGCGCTGCCGGATCGTGAAGACCGTACGCTTGCAACCAAGTAGAGAGGTCTTGCTTTCGGTCTTCCGTTCGAGGGATCGTTCGAGGGCGGTTCGCGGGATCGACATCAACGGTTCGAGGGACTCCAAGTACGATCTACACCGACTCGTCTACTTCCGCTGCACTCCGGAGTCGGTAACGATCGTTGATCCAAACCCTATATGCATCTTCATATTGTTCCTGGGTGATCGTAGGGCGGATTTTTTTTTGTTTTCTACTACGTTTCCCAACACGATTAGCTCTGGACGGCGAAGCGTTGCCGGATCGTGAAGACAGTACGCTTGCAACCAAGTAGAGAGGTCGTGTTTTCGGTCTTCCGTTCGAGGGATCGTTGGTGGGCAGTTCGCGGGATCGTTCATCGACGGTTCGAGGGACTCCAAGTACGATCTACACCGACTCGTCTACTTCCGCTGCACTCCGGAGTTGGTAACGATCGTGATCCAAACCGTTTATGCATCTTCATATTGTTCCTGGGTGTTCGTAGGGCGATTTTTTGTTTTTGTTTTTGTTTTCTACTACGTTCCCAACAGGGAGATGATGTCTACTGAAGTAGGATTAACCACTATAAGTTGTGTCAAAATCTTTGTGAACTCGTCTATTATATTAACTCGGTGATCAATTTTATGGTTTTGTAGGGATGCTGCAAAAGCTTTATCTCAAAGGCGTTTGGATGGTTCCTTCCCTGTAGAAGATTTGAACTTAAATCTCCAGAATCAAAGTTGTCAGAAAATATTGCTTTTGGATCTGCAGATGATATCAAGTAATATACTGAATCTTCTGTTCAACAATTTTCTCATATAGTTTATGAAACTATATGAAACTTAACCCATTATCTGTGTTATCTCTAGGGCTTAGAAGATGGTTCTAATGCTTCATCAAAGAGGACATGTATAACGAGGTACTGGATGTGTTGATGATGGCCGAGGTATGCTGCCTTATTTGATCATTACTGTCCTACTGGAAGTAGCACGTGCATCTTTTGAAGAGGTATAGATTGAGGAAAAACAACATGAGATTTGTAAATGTCCGAGAGAGGTTAAATGGTTTGATAACTTTATGCATTTAGGAGATTGATATTCATACCATCAATGAACCTACATCTAAGAACTTTAGAATTTTTCTCAAGGTAAAATATTAATTATTTTATTTTGGATGGATTTTAAGTGTTTACTGATAACGTTTCACATATACATGTATTAAATATTATTTATTTATTTTTTGAAACGGAGGCAAAGATTTCCTCATCTATTAATTAAGCAGAAGAGAATTGCCCAGTTAATTACGGAAAACCGGGCAAAAACCGGAACAACAAGGGCCAAGCCCACACACATAGACTGAAACACACAGGGCAAAGCCCACCCTTATCGACGACATGTCGACCTGCGGCCAGACAACGCAGCTCCGACTCTGACGGAGAACTCAGAACAAAACCAGGCACGGCTGGCGCCACGGAAGATTGCCGAACGGGCCACTTGCAGCCAGTCATCGTATACCACAGGGCCCCGCCGCCGCAGCTTCGACTCCACAACAACAAACAAACCGAGGCAAAACCGTGGACACGCCGGAGAAGAGCCGACTACAGCAACCATTGCCGCGTCGCCGACATCGCTCCCACTATCATCGTTGCCACAGAAGCCTGGTCGCCACAGTGATCCTCTCGGGGCCACCGCCCCGAGATCCACCGCTCCGTCGCGCCCAGCGCACTCCACCGGCACCGCCTTCCGGGGCCGCCGCCCTGACATACCACCGCTCCCCTCGAGCAGCAACGCCGCACAGCCCAGCTGCCCACAGCCCACACTGCTCAGGGCAACCGCTCGCAGACCACGAACGTCGCACCACATCCGGGGCCGCCGCCCCGACATAAAGTCAGACCGCCCCCTCTGGGGCGCATCGACCGAGCCGACACCCCTACCGCCCAAGCGGGACAGGGATGCCACCCAACCAATGTCGAGATAGAGCCCCACCTCATAGAGCTGCCACTCGCATTGTTCCCGAGATCGCCATCTCGGCACACAATCAGAAACCACCCGGAGCCGCCGCCCCGACGTCCACTGTCCCCGCCGACGAAGAGATCCGTGCAAACTGCAATATGCTGACTCTCCCATGCGATGCCTCAAAGAAGGAAACGACATAGCCGCCGTCATCGCCCGCTTCGACCATCCGAAGCTAGAGACTTCTCCCGGAGAGTCGTGTAATGGAGCTCCACGGCAACACCTTCAAGAAAGGGAACGACACCATGGCCATGGCGCCGCTGTTGCCGGCACCGACCCAAAGTCAGTGCTGGACTTTCTCCCGGAGCTCCTCCACACCTCCGAATCCGAGCAGATCCGATGCACTGCACAGCACACAATCCCCATGGTCGACGTCCACCGGCTCCACCTCGTGGTGCAGCAGCCGCCGCACCTCTCAAACGCACTGGACCCGCCAGATCCGCGGCCTCCCAGTCGCAGCCGCGCTGCGCCGCCCTGCGCGCGCCTCCCCGCGCACGAACGCGGCCACCCCCGCCAGAGCACGCACCGGCACGAACCCACACAGCACCAGATCCGCCGCACCGCGCGCCCGCGAGCACCACCCGGGCATCCTCTTGACGCCAGAACCAGGCGGCACCAGCACCCGCCGCGCCCCTCGCGGCCAAACCGCCGTCCACCTCACGCATGCGCGTGCCCACGCCCTGCCGCACCCGACAGCCGCGTCGCAGCACCACCTCGCGCCGTCGCGCCTCTCCGCCCCCACGCACGTGAGATCCGTGCCACTCCGGGCCCCCGCATGCGCGCGACGCGCCTCCAAGCGCAGCGCCGCGCCGTCCCGCCACCTAGGCCGCCTCGCCGCGCGCGCCCCACCTGCACTGCCTCGCTGCGCCACCCCGGACGCGAAAGCGCCCGAGCTCCGTCGAAGTGGCCGGCCCGCGCCGCGCCACTCCAAGCTGGAGGAGGAGAAGGCCTCGCCGCGCCGCCGAGCCGCACGGGCTTCGCCCGGCGACTCCTGCCGGCGACGGCGAGGGGGAGGGGGCGGCGGGTTGTGGCACTGGCGGCGGCTGGGGTTCGCTCCTGGCCGCTCGCGGGAGCGAACGAGGAGCGTGCGGGTCTAGTGCGAGTTATCCCCTCATTAAATATTATTTCAATGTCTATATTAAGGGGGGCCCCAGATTTTAGTCTCGCACCGGGCCCCATAAATCTCAAGACCGGCCCTAGGTGGGAGTGAGGCGACACTATCAACTCTCCCTCTAGGAGTAGAGATTGTTAATTGCTTTGCTTCACTTTACTTAATAGCAGCTTTACCTCAAGATATGGTTGGCCTCAAAATTACTAAAACCAACTCAGGCCTTGGCGACAATCAGAAACGTCCGAGTGAAGCCTAGTGATATGTGTTCGTGTGGGATTGCTTGTTGGCTACCTTGCTGAGGGAGCGATGGTGGCAGGCGGTCATCATTTCTTTTGGTTCATGCTTCTCTGCAGTATTCCTGGAACATGACAAAAAATGTCAGCAGGAAACACCAGGAAAAACACGACATTGGTGAGCACATGGGAGTGGTGTTGTTTGTTGCTTTATTATCACTTGGAGCTTAGTTTTAGTGCTTGTTGCTAATTACTTGAGCAAGAATTTAGTTTCCTGACGATATCAATCTATCCCAGTTAATCTTATATGTTAGTTTTGCATGATATGGTTTACGAATCCAAATCGAATGTTACGTGACACTGTAATAGTGGGTGCAACTACAAATTTCTTCCTCACCGGCAAATTAAGAACATATATATATAATTGCACACTGATAGGCTTATTGAGATATGCTTGCTTCCAACAAAAGTTGGCTCTATATATGTGTTGCCCTTTAATTCATTGTAGCATAACTTAAAGTATGTAAACAAGGAAAAACATCATGCTCATGTTTTACAGACAAAATTAGGTGTTACAACAACTATGAAACATCGGCGCCAGAAAGATAGACCTACTCGAATATCAATACAACAAGCATGTTGTTTCAACAACACAAAATAAGTCGCCTCCCAGTCCCAAGGTTATGTTGAACACACTAAAATGACCAACCATCCAAGAATAACAGTAATTTGGCTAATTGGCAGCATAAACTTAGAAGTCTAGAAAAGAAAATTTTGATAACCAGGGATCACAAATTAATTTTGAGATATCTCCTCTATATACAGGAGTTGCATTCGGTTATTCTAGTTGTTAGCTGATTGTTAACTTCACATAAAACTCTAGTGATAAAACTCGGTGCGAGAACCAAAGTTTTGAACAATCTAAGGGAAAACATTCCAATCCACACCCCTCATTCTCTACCCGGAAGCATGAGAACCGATCTCAGCTTCCTTCAATCAATAAACGAACAGATGAACCAATTGAAGCGTTAACAATTGGATTTAATAAAAAAATCAATGGAGGAAGCATACACTTAGTAACATAAGTTTGTGGCTTTAATATGCTACCAGCAGTCCAGCACTAATGTATCAAGATAAGGTAGACAACAAAAAAGAACATGTTCCAGTTGAACACTGTATAACCTAAGCACATGATACCCAGAATTCCGAGCATTTCAATGAACTACAAACAAACACTTCTCAAGTGAATGTAAACCCCCAGAAAAAAATCATTAATATGGGCTCACAAAATTTATCTGGAATCAAAATTATAACCTATGGAACTGAAGCATGAAGCTAAAAAATGAAAACAAATCAAGAAGAACTTCGCTTTAGATAAATACTTGAAATTATGTGATTTCTA
Organism: Elymus sibiricus; assembly: GCA_039707655.1. Classification (NCBI taxonomy): domain Eukaryota; kingdom Viridiplantae; phylum Streptophyta; class Magnoliopsida; order Poales; family Poaceae; genus Elymus; species Elymus sibiricus. The sequence continues at coordinate 140,567,944 of CM077674.1, read as the reverse complement.
TGCATGCAACTGAGAATCAGTTCTTAGGGAGATTCTTATATGTACAACTGAGATTCTATGATTTTCTTCATGGCAAAATAACACATGAGATACTCCTGAGCACACAGAAAGAGCACGAACATTACTTCCTTAAGCAGCATCCAGAAATTCTATGTGCGCCACCACAATCCATACCCAGTTGAACCAATAAGAACATTGAACACCAGGTTCTGAGTTCTGACCATATCCATATCACAAGAAATTCAACCACATCACTATGCAAAATCTAGATGGCTTGGACACCCGATACAAATCTAAGCACAGTGCACGCCAGAAACAGGAACGAAAAGAAATATCGACAAAACACACATGGTTTCACTTTGAAAGGGAATGTTTCTAGACTTCGAATCAGCAAACAGACCAAGCAAGATTGAAATCAAATGGGCTTGTTAGTCAACAAGGGCATGAAGTATCATCAGCATTCAGCAGGAATCTGCCATTTCTTTCAGAACTTATATCCATCCTTATATTTCAGAATACTAGAACACTGATACTAAAGAGAAATAAACTTGTTTTCTAAGCAAAGATCATTATGAAGTTACTCTCTAAGCATATGTCATGTTCCAAGAAATCATGTACTAATACTCTAGCAGCACTAAGTTTGTAGTCTAGCACAAGTGTATTGTCATTCCACTAGGCTAAAAAGAGCATATGCATGATCAGTAGGATTTAGGATTGACCAAAATAGTTGGTCTTTAGGATTGACCAAACTACATTCCAGAATGGCCTGATCACCACCATGGTCTCCAACTGCTGGTTCCGTCTATCGGCGATCTGCTGGTATGCACCAATATTTTCACTACAGCTGGAGCTTGCTCACTGGATTGGCAAACAAGCACCAAACAAATAAGTTGTTAAAATATTTTTCACTACAAACTCAAGGAAAACTCATATGGTTAATCTAAATAGTTTTTCACACAGGTAATAGAACAGCCTTTTGTTCAGTGAGCCAACTAAGCCAAATAAAAAAGTGAACATTCAAGTAAGATTGATGTATTTCATTATACAGGTTCTTGCTAATACAGGATGCAATCGCTAGCTTATACATTGATGAACAATGCATGAACAATGGTGATAATTTTGTTGAAATTTAGAGACATGACAATACTCACCTTCAGTTTCGTTCTAATGCCCAATGAATTAATGTTCAAACAGCTGCATATATTACAATCTCCATATTTGCTCTTGATCTGTTTGAACTCTTGTCCCTGTAAACGCAATAGACTAAAATAGACACTTTGCACAGGCGGAAGCATATGGAACACATCATGACCGCTTAGAGAAAAAGATGTTACAGAGCCATAAATTAGTACACTTGGAAGCATAACTTAGCCCACAGGGACGGATAACTTAGTACACATGGAACAGCAAAGCATAACTTATTACAGTGGAGTGATTTGGTGAGCTCAGTTCATCTCATTCAGGGTCTGGGATTTCCCTAAGCAAACTACTACTCTGCTGTAACATCTTCAACATCACTGAAGGGATCCATCCATCTCTTCGATTTTCTCCAACAAGCTCATAGCTTTATGGCTCATCGGCAAATGGACCTAATTCCATTGGCACAAGACATTCATCGACATTTGAGATGTATTTGCCTTTTGAGAGAAGTAATTTGACCTTTTCTCTTTTCTTCTTGACAATGGCTGCTTTAACTGGATCTAAAGGAAGACCAACGTTCCATTGGTGCACCAACCGTGCCCGACGTCGGAAAGCATTGAACCGGCGAGCCATCTCGTCATGGTCATGTTTCTTGTTATGAGCCTTGCACCAGCGCTGATAATAGGCCCATTGGGCTTCATCCGACTCAAGGTCCTTTTCCGTCGGGGTATCAACATCATCTATGATAGTTTTATAAGCGTTAGTAGTGTCAAGCAGACACAGCGAATTGCATGCAATCTGGTTTGCCGCGAGCACAAAGAATTTATGAGATGGATGGATTCCTAGCCCTAACTATGAAAAAAAAAGGTGGGATTGGTTTACCTGTCAAGAAGAGCTCGTAATCGGCGCTGGAGTTCTCCAAGGGGGGAGAGCGTGGAGCGTAGTCACAGGGATTCGTGCGAGTTGGGCGGGGAGCGTTGACGCCTAAAGCGGCGGCCTCACGCGCTGAGCGGGAGGCTGCCGCAGGGGCGCGAGATGTGGCTGCCGCATCGGTGCGAAATGGGAGGGATTCCTCACGGCCACACGCTGAGCGGGAGGACATCGCAGCGGCGAGAGATGCGGCTGCCGCAGCGTTGCGAGCGCGGGATGCGTCACGGGCCATCCGCAGGAGCTTCGATGCCATGGCGAGAGACGAGGCGTGGCTTATCTGTTGCCTGTCGGTGTTCCTCCCTTTCGGTGTTCTTGTAGATTTCAGGATCAGAAAACCCTTGCCCCAACCCCGGGTTAAATAGCTTGTAAGCCCTAGCCCCAACCCCGGAGAAGTAGCCTGCTAATGGGCTGGGCTAGAATCGGGTTGAATGGCTTGGATTCTACGTGGACCTTCGATAGACCTAAATGGGCCCGCCCATCAAAAGCATTATGCTAGTGTAGTTAAGTCGTTTAATTATGTTAGTGTATCAAGCTCTTTTTTTTGTTGGTTTGATTTTTTGTGAAGATGAAACCTTTCATCGACATCATGGTGAAGATTTCGTGATTCGACGACCTACACTTCTAGAAGATCATCTCCGGCCCAAGTATGTTTATCGATCAAGACTTCTCATCTTTTTGGATGGGCGACTCAAGGTGCTTTCAAGAACCATTATTGATAATGTTCGTGCGGGTGAAAGAGGGACAATATTGTTGTTCCAGTCTAATTACAGCCTCTTTATCAAAGTCTTTGAAGTATTTCTTCTAGCAGAGATTAATACCGCAAAGAAGGTGTTTCCAAGAGATTTTATTGTAATTCTTAGCTATAGGAGTTACTTTGAATTTTCTTGGATCTTAGATCCAAATCAGTATACCTGTAACTTTTATGAGTATGAATAAAATTACAAGTGTTTCTCAGGAAGAAAATTTAACTCCCTCTCCCCAATCGATTTTACTTCCCTCGACTGGTTTTCTCCCATCCCTACCGCAAGAAGGCAGCGAGCCGCTTCCCTTTCTCTCCTCACACTAGTCGCTCCTTCCCTTGATGCCCTCGCACGCGCTAGGGTTCCTGCCCCTGATGCCCTCGCACACGCTAGGGTTCCTGCCCCTGATACCCTCACACGTGCTAGGAATATTTTTCAAATTTTTGAACATTTTTTGAAATCATGAATATTTAAAAAAAATTCCAAAATTTGAACATTTTTCGAATTTTGGGAGCATTTTTTGCAAATTCACCATTTTTGAAATCCGTGAATATTTAAAAAAATCCTGAACATCTTTTCAAATCTGAGAACATTTTTCAGATTCATGAACATTTTTTCAAATTTGTGAACATTTTTTATCAAAACCTTGACATTTTTTGTATTCCTGAACATCTTTTAAAAATTTATGAAGATTTTTTTGAAATAGTGAATATTTTTTGAAATTTGGGAGATTAGTGTCGCATCGTCATGACTCGGGAGAATTTTCCGCGGCCCTCTGTGTTCGACACTTGTTGTGATGGGAGGCTACCGCGCGTGTTTTCTGGTTTCCGGTTTTCACTTTGTCTGTTTCTAGTTTTCCTTTTACACTTTGGTCCTTAAACATTTCAGATTTTATAATATACATTTTCTTATGTTCCTCCTCCCTTCTTCCTCCCTCGTGTCACTGTTGCCGCCTAGTTTGTTTCCTATTGTGCGGACCCTCGTGTCGGCACTGGCTCCTGGTCCTAGTGTTTCAAGTCAAGTTGTTGTTTCTCCACCATTGTTCCTCGACTATCGTCCTCTCAGTTGCTGTTGCTTTGCGGTGAACATGTTCTCAGTTGGTTAGGGTTGACCGTGTTTATTGGCGGAGATTTTTTATTGAATAAATAAAAAATACTGGTGCAAATATCCACTGGAGGGGGGCCACCATCTGCTCACAAGGCAGCAGGGCGCGCCCACCCCCCCTGGGCGCCCTGGTGTCTTGTGGGCCCACGTGGCTCCGTTTGACCTAATTCCACCTTCATAAATACCGTCTTCCTGAGAAAAAAAAATAGGAGAAGAAGTTTCATCGCGTTTTACGATACGGAGCCGCCGCCACCTCATGTTCTTCATCGGGAGGGCTGATCTGGAGTCCGTTCGGGGCTCCGGAGAGGGGGATTCGTCGCCATCGTCATCATCAACCCTTTTTCATCAACAATTCCATGATGCTCACCACCGGGAGTGAGTAATTCCTTCGTAGGCTTGCTGGACGGTGATGGAGATGGATGAGATTTGTCATGTAATCGAGTCAATTTGTTAGGGCTTGATCCCTAGTATCCACTATGTTCTGAGATTGATGTTGCTATGACTTTACTATGCTTAATGCTTGTCACTAGGGCCCGAGTGCCATGATTTCAGATCTGAACCTATTATGTTTTCATAAATATATATGAGTTCTTGATCCTATCTGATAGTTATATGCACTTGTTATTGTTCTGAACCGTAGACCCCAAGGTGACAATAATTGGGATATTCTCCAGGGACAACTGTAATTCGAGGAGTTCATGTATTCACCATGTGTTAATGCTTTGATCTGGTTCTCTATTAAAAGGAGGCCTTAATTACTCTTAGATTTCCTTATGGACCCCACTGCCACGGGAGGGTAGGACAAAACATGTCATGCAAGTTCTTATTATATGTATGTATGATTATATACGAAATACATGCCTACATTGAATTGATGAATTGGAGCTATTGTGTATCGCTCTAGGTTGTGACTGTTACATGATGAATGTCATCCATACAAATATCCATCATTGATCCAATGCCTACGCTTTGCTCATATTGTCTTTGCTAAGTTACTATTATTGCTGCTACTGTTCCAATTACTACAAAATTGCTACTGTCACTGTTACTATTACTATTGCTACTGTTACCGCCACTATCAAAACTATCATACTACTGTGCTACCGATACTTTGCTGCAGAGAAATAACTTCTCGTGTGTGGATGAACTGACAACTCAACTGCTAAGGCTTATAAATATTCTTTGGCTCCCCTTGTGTCGAATCAATAAATTTGGGTGAAATACTACCCTCGAAGACTGTTGCGATCCCCTATACTTGTGGGTCGTCAGGACTATTTTTTGGCTCCGTTGTCGGGGAGCATAGCTCTATTTATTAAGTTCACTTGGGAGTTAAATATCTGCTTATCACTATGAAGAATCTGAAAGACTCTAAGACCAAGATTATGCCCTCTAGGACGAGGGGAGGTAAGGAACTGCCAACTAGCTCTGCACTTGATTCACCTTCTGTTTTGAGTCGACTTGCGACACCACCACCTGCTATTCAATCTGATATGTCGCAAGTAATAGACACTGCTTCTGCTATTGATGATACTCATAATGATGCTACCACTTTGCTTGATGAAAATGTGCCACTGGGGTGAATTTCTTGATGCTCAAATTGCTAAAGTTAAAGAATTTGAAAATGATAAAATTGATGAATCACCTACTACACCTAGCACTCCTACTAGAACTAAAATGCTTAATATACCTGAGGGTTATGTTATGGATGGGGAGATTGCTAAGGAATTTCTTGCTTGTAAGGATAGGGATGATCTTAGGAAATTACTAAGTAAGCTAAAAGAAAAGGCTATGAATGAAATGATGAAATATGATCCTAAGTTCTTAACTTCTCCTATCTTTGTTACCGATAAGGATTATGATTTCTCTGTTGATCTTGAACTGATTACTTTGGTAGAATCCAATCCTTTTCATGGTTATGAATCTGAAACTGTTGTGGCACATCTTACTAAACTAAATGATATTGCCACCCTATTTGCTCAAGAGGAAAAGATTCGCTACTACTATATTCTTAAGTTGTTTTCTTTCTCGTTAAAGGGTGATGCTAAAGAATGGTTTAATAGTCTTGCTCCTGGTTGTGTGCGTAGTCCCCGGGATATGATATACTACTTCACTGAGAAATATTTTCCTGCTCATAAGAAACAAGCTTCCTTACAGGAAATATATAACTTTGTGCAACTTGAGGAAGAGCATCTCCCTCAAGCTTGGGGGAGGCTTCTCCAACTATTAAATGCTTTGCCTGATTATCCTCTCAAGAAAAATGAAATATTTGATATCTTTTATAATGGACTAACCGATGCTTCTAGGGACTACCTAGATAGTTGTGCTGGTTGTGTTTTCAGGGAACGAACTGTTGAACAGGCTCAGGTTTTATTGAATAACTTATTGAGAAATGCTGATGATTGGACACTTCCTGAACCACCACCCAATCCAACTCCGAAGAAAAGGGGTATTCTATTCCTCAACCCAGAAGATATGCCGGAGGACAAGAAATCTATGAAAGAGAAAGGTATTAAATCTGAAGATGTTAAGAACCTACCACCTATTGAAGAAATACATGGACTCGATATCCCGACACAGGTAGTAGAGGTAAATTCTCTTTATAGGTTTGATGAGGGTGCTATTCCTTATAATAAATCTCCTAGTCAGTGTTTGAATGAATTTGATAATTTCATTATTAAGCAAGAAAACTTTAATAGGCACATAAGTGATCAATTGAAACGTAATGCTATTATGATTGAATGCTTGAGTGATATGATGTTTAGGATTGCTAATGATGTTAAAGGCTTATGTAAACACTCATCTATGGTTCACACTCAGCTAGAACAAGTTTCTAAATCACAAAATGATTTCCTTAATGAAAGGAACAATAAAATCAATGATCGTGCTGTTAGAGTAATGACTAGAGGTGGTAGAATGACTCGATAACCTTTGTATCTTGAGGGTCATCCTAAAAGAATTGAACAAGATTCTCAGAGAATTAATGATGATGCACCTTGTTCACCTAGGAAGAAGAAAAAGAAAAAGAATAAAGATAAAACTTTGCATGCATCTGGTGAACATGTTATAGAAAATCCTTCTGAGAATCCTAATAATGTTTCTATTTTTGATGCTGAGACACAGTCTGGTAATGAGCATGTGCCTAGTGATAATGATAATGATGATGCTAATGATACTCACCCAGACAATAATAATGAATCTGATAATGATATAGAAAATGAACCTGAAGTTGAGCTTGATGACCCACCTCCTAAGAATAAAAGATATAATAAAAGAGACTTTGTTGCTAGGAAACATGGTAAAGAAAGAGAACCGTGGGTTCAAAGACCTTTACCCTTTCCTAGTAAAGCTTTAAAAACTATGGATGAAGATGCTTTCAATCGCCTTGTTGAATTGCTTAGACCTTTGTTTCTGCAAATACCCTTGACTGATGCCATGAAAATGCCTCCTTATGCTAAATATATGAAAGATATTGTTACGAATAAAAGGAAAATACCTGAGGCTGAAATTTCTACCATGCTTGCAAATTAGTCATTCAAAGGAAAAATACCTCAGAAGCTAGGAGATCCAGGAATACCTACTATACCATGCTCCATTAAGAATAATTATGTGAAAACTGCTTGGTGTGATTTAGGAGCTGGTGTTAGTGTTATGCCTTTCTCTCTATATAAAAGACTTGACTTGAGTAAATTGACACCTATTGAAATTTCTTTGCAAATGGCTGACAAATCAACTGCAATACCTGTCGGTATTTGTGAGGATGTTCCTATTGTGGTTGCTAACGTTACTATCTTAACGGACTTTGTTATTCTTGATATGCCTGAGGACGACAACATGTCGGTTATTCTTGGTAGACCTTTTCTGAATACTGCAGGGGCTGTTATTGATTGCAACAAAAGCAAAGTCACTTTTCATGTTAATGGCAATGAACATACGATATATTTGCGGAAGAAGACGAATAAAGTGAATAGCCTCAATTCCATTGAAAAAGTTATGACAATCACTATTGGAGGTTTTGAGTTTCCTCTCCCGGTTCCCGAAAAGAAATATCAAACTCTTATTGTTGGGACAATGCATATCCCTCTTGAGGTAACCTAGTGCTATACAAAAGTTCTTCGGTTTTATGTCACTCGGAAATGGTTTGTTAATAAGACCTGATCAACCTTATTAATGGATTCTTTTTGAGGGGCATATGGTCGATGAATTCCGTAAGCACAACCTTCTGTAATTCTAGTTTACTCTCTGTTATTTTTAGTTTAATAAAGTAAAATGCCATGTTTATCTTGTTTTCTGAATTATCAGTGCAATAAAAAATGACCTAGAAATAAAAGTGCTCAGACCGTTGTAAAATTTTAACATGATTTTTTATTGAATATTTAAGAATTTTTGGCACTGGACACACCCCAGGGGGGTACACCTGCTCTCCACAAGACAGCAGGGCGCGCCCACCCTCCTAGGGCGCCATGGTGTCTTGTGGGGCCCACAAGATCCCACTCACTTAGTCCACCTGCCCATTGCTTCTTCTTCCTCCAGAAAAAATCGTGGTAGCTCTTGTTCTCGTGTTCTTGCCCCAAAAACTGAGATTTTCGATCTCTTTGCTCGGAGCTCCATTTCCAAAACTGTTTTGGGGGATTGCTCCTTAGTATGTGACTCCTCCATTGGTCTAATTAGTTTTGATTCTAGTGGGTTATATTTTGCTTATTTTGTTGCCGTTGGTGACCAAGAAAATGAGCTTGCATGTTGAATTCATTTGGTTCTAAGTAGTTTGAATGCTTGATATAGCCTCTAGGCACTTGTAGGAGTTGTTGCTATCAATTTTGTTGAGTTTTATTAACCTCTTATTATGGCCCAAAATTTCAGAAATTTTTCAGGAAGATGAACTTGTTTAGGAGGGGTTCTTCGAGCCGAGGCTCCAAGGGAGTTTCGGGAGGAGCACCCGGTCTCAACCTCCCTCGTAAAGCGGAGGTGCGGCCGTGCGAGTGGCCATGCGACACCTTCATGAGCGAGGCTGGTTTCCAACATGAGTTCGCACAATTCGTGGCAAACGCCGGCTTGACAAACTTTGTCGCATATAATTGTGATCAGTATCGACTTCTCACAAATTTCTTTGTGCAAAATTTCTACTTCATGTCTAGACTTGTAGTCCCTACAGTGTGTTTTCACTTATATGATCAACCCTTTGAAATACCATTTGATAGGTTCTGTGAAATATGCATGATTCCTTCTGAGGGCGAGTTGAGTGAACCTTAACCTGATGAGTTTGAGGATTTCCTCCTTACTTTAACTGTGGGAGAGTCTAGGGGTATGTCTAAGGCGAGAGTTACTAGTCTGCATTTTCCTGTTGTGCATTACTTTGGTTTATTCATAGGAAAATGTTTGACTGCTAGGCAGGAGGGTGGTACGCTCAGTGCCCCTGGCCTCGCCATTTTATGTTGTGCACTTTTCGGTGATAGAACTTATAGTTTGGGAGGCATTATCACACGCCGCTTGCACACTAATAGAACTAGGGGTAGTATTCATGGCGGTATTTATGCTACTCGCCTTGCGGGACGCCTTAATGTTACTATTCGCCCTGATGATCGTTTGCTACCTAGAGTTTATTTAGACCATGTATCCATGTTAGCTCACCATTTTATTGATGACCCTGAACCCCCTCACCATTATCGTTACAACTTGGTATTTAGTGAGGAAACTCGTGAGATTATTTCGTTGCCTGCTCCTTCTTTGTTTGATGTTAATGTCAGGAATGGATACACCATTTTGCCTGATGACATTATTGCTTATAAGAACGAGTTAGCCGTGGCAGAGAACGAGGTCCAACCTTGGGACGCTCGAGTGCCACAGCCCAGCCAGTTCCTGCCTGGACCTGATGGATTCTACGGGTGGTGATCACCAAGTTAGGCCAAAAGCCTAAGCTTGGGGGAGTATGTATTCTCACCGACATTTCATTCATGCTTACACATTCATTGCAGTTATCGGTGTTCATCATTTCCTTTGTTTATTCGTATTTTCTTTCAGTGTGTTTCTTTTGTGTGTTTGAAAAACTTCAAAAATCCAATAATTTTTCTCACTTCTTTTTGGTTTTTCTTTCTTGTTTAGTTAGTTCATAGTAGTAAAAGAAAACCCAAAAAGATTTCTTATTTCTTCTTTTGCTGTTTGTTGGGAGTTCTTCGGTGTAAATAGTTTTTCTCGCTTTTCATTTTTCTTCTTTCTTTTGCTTTCTTCAGAAAAACTAAAAACTCCAAAAATATTTTATTATGTTTCTCTGAATCTCTTTTCTTTTCGTTGAGTCATCGTAGGAGAATACTTCGTAAGAATTGTCGAGTGGCTCTTATATGCTTTATTGTTGATCTAATGGAAGGGCTAATATTTCCTTGTCTTCTCCTTTGAATAAAGTATTTGTAGATTTCAGCTTAGTCCACGGCACCCTTGCACCATTATTATTTTCACATCATTCGGTCGTGCAAGTGAAAGGCAATAATGATGATGATTTGATGAAGTGACTGTGGCGAAGAAAAGCTGGTATGAGCTCTTCTTGTTTTGTTTTTTATAAATATGTTTAACTCAGTAGCCCTGATTCAGCATATTATGAGTAAACATGTTTGTGATGACAATTAGTGATTATAGTTGCTCATGCCATGCTTAAGTAGCTAGGAGTGGATAATATGTTATCTTAGGTGTCAACATGCATTAAAATAATTGTGATGTAGTATGTTAGGATGGTATCCTCCTCTAAAGAATTCAAGTGGCTTGACTTGGCACATGTTCGCACATGTAGTTGATTCAAAACCAATGCAGCCTTCATGATATTTATATTCAGGGTGTTTATATCCTACTCATGCTCATGTTCAATGTTAATTATTCACAATGCATGATTATGACCGTTGTCGCTCTCTAGTTGGTTGCTTCTCAATCTATTTGGTAGCCTTCGCCTGTACTAAGCGGGAATACTACTTGTGCATCCAAATTTATGAAACCCAAAGTCATGCCAAAAGAGTCCACCATATCTACCTATATACGGTATTACCCTGCTGTTCCAAGTAAATTTGCATGTGCCAACTCTAATCATTCAAATAAACATCTGTTTTGTGTGCCCGTACCACTCATGGAGCGACGGGGCGGTCAATATCTTCCATGCTAAGCGGGTTATTCTCACGATGAGAGTTCATTCACTCGTCTTGCACGAGAGAGGCTGGTATTGGGGATGCCCAGTCCCGTTAAACAAAAACAAAGAAAAAATATATAATAAAACAAACTCCCCCTGGACAGTTGATTGTTGGAGGGCACCCGAGGATTCGGCTAGCCATGGATTGTGTCTGTATGGTTGTGGGGAGTAAAACTTTTCCTTTCTGTATGGGAACCGCCAATAATGTGTTTAGCATGGAAGATGTTGAAATCCTTTGTCGTGACGTTGACAGGAAAAGCACTCCACTCAAAATGTATTCATCTCTATTTTTGCTCTGAGCTCTGGCACCTCTGCAAATATTTGCTTCCCTCTGCGAAGGGCCTTTCTATTTACTTTCATGTTATTTACTTTTATTGTTGAGTCATCACCTTCTCGTTCAAGCACCAACTTTGAGAGCACAATTGTCATTCTTAGTTTAACATGCATTGAGTCTAGTTAATGTTGGATGTGAGCATGACTGGATCTCTTCTACCCTGAATTATAATGTTTAGTCGCTGCTTGAACTTCAAAGGTGCTCTACATTTATGTTTTGGGGTCTCAGAAAGGGCTAGCGAGATACCATGCTATCATATTATCTCATGATTATTTTGACAAAGTGTTGGCATTTGAGATATATTATTATTGCTAGCTAGTTGATTATGCCATTGATATGAGTAAATGTGAGTTCTAAGTGTTATCATTCACATGGTTAGTTCATGATCTTGGTGAAAACTTCATTGCTAGATAAGCTTATATACGGCAAAAGAAACAAAAGAGTTTGTAAAAGTTTTTCTTTGTCGCTTTCATTTTATCAACTGAATTGCTTGAGGACAAGCAATGAGTTAAGCTTGGGGGAGTTGATACGTCTCCAACATATCTACTTTTCCAAACATTTTTGCTCTTGTTTTGGACTGTAATTTGCATGATTTGAATGAAACTAACCCAGACTGATGCTGTTTTCAGCAGAACTACCATGGTGTTGTTTTTGTTCAGAAATTAAAATTCTCAGAATTGGACAAAATTTGGCGGAGATTTTTTATTGAATAAATAAAAAATACTGGTGCAAATATCCACTGGAGGGGGGCCACCATATGCTCACAAGGCAGCAGGGCGCGCCCACCCCCCTAAGCACGCCCTGGTGTCTTGTTGGGCCCACGTGGCTCCGTCTAACCAAATTCCACCTCCATAAGTATCGTCTTCCCAAGAAAAAAAATAGGAGAAGAAGTTTCATTGCGTTTTACGATATGGAGCCACCGCCACCTCCTACTCTTCATCGGGAGGGCTGATCTGGAGTCCGTTCAGGGCTCCGTAGAGGGGGATTCATCGCCGTCGTCATCATCAACCCTTCTTCATCAACAATTCCATGATGCTCACCACTGGGAGTGAGTAATTCCTTTGTAGGCTTGCTGGACAGTGATGGAGGTGGATGACATTTGTCATGTAATCGAGTCAATTTGTTAGGGCTTGATCCCTAGTATCTACTATGTTCTGAGAATGATGTTGCTATGACTTTGCTATGCTTAATGCTTGTCACTAGGGCCCAGGTGCCATGATTTCAGATCTGAACCTATTATGTTTTCATGAATATATATGAGTTCTTGATCCTATCTGCTAGTTATATGCACTTCTTATTGTTCTGAACCGTAGACCCCAAGGTGACAATAATTGGGATACTCTCCGGGGACGACTGTAATTTGAGGAGTTCACGTATTCACCATGTGTTAATGCTTTGATCCGGTTCTCTATTAAAAGGAGGCCTTAATTACCCTTAGATTTCCTTATGGATCCCGCTACCACCGGAGGGTAGGACAAAAGATGTCATGCAAGTTCTTATTATAAGCATGTATGATTATATACGGAATACATGCCTACATTGAATTGATGAATTGGAGCTATTGTGTATCGCTCTAGGTTGTGTCTGTTACATGATGAATGTCATCCATACAAATATCCATCACTGATCCAATGCCTACGCTTCGCTCATATTGTCTTTGCTAAGTTACTATTATTGCTACTACTGTTCCAATTACTACAAAATTGCTACTATCACTGTTACTGTTACTACTGCTATTGTTACTGCTACTATCAAAACTATCAAACTACTGTGCTACTAAACACTTTGCTGCAGAGAAATAACTTCTCAGGTGTGGTTGAACTGACAACTCAACTGCTAAGGCTTATAAATATTCTTTGGCTCCCCTTGTGTCGAATCAATAAATTTGGGTGAAATACTACCCTCGAAGACTGTTGCGATCCCCTATACTTGTGGGTCATCACATATATATTAGGCATAAATATATATAGAGATAGATTAAGACGCCTAATTGTGCTAAGCCAGAGTACATATATTGACAAGGTTTTAAATAGGTTTAAAATGGAGAATGCAAAGAAAGGATTTCTCCCAATGTCACATGGCACAACACTCAGCGGAAATCAATGTCCCAAGACAGTTGATGAGCGAGTGCAGATGAGTGGATGATATGTCTCTGACGTATCTATAATTTTTGATTGTTTCATGCTATTATTTTATCAATCTTACATACTTTATATGCAATTTTATATCATTTGTGGGAACTAACCTATTAACCGAGAGCCCAGTGCCAGTTCCTGTTTTTGCCTATTTTATTGTTTTAGGGAAAAACTATACCAAACGAAGTCCCAACCTGATGAAACTTTACGGTGATTTTTTCTGGACCAGAAGACACCCAGGGAACCAAGGGAGGAGTCCAGAAGACATACGAGAGCACGACAAGCTCACACGGCGCGCCCTTGGGGGCGTGCCACCTAAGCTTATGGGGCCCTCGTAGGTCCTTTTGCCCTAATTCCACTTCTATAAATTACCATAAATCCCAAAACCACCAAAAAGAGCCCCGAAACAATTCTTCCACCGCCGCAAGCCTCTGTTCTTCCGTGATCTCATCTGGAGGCCTCCGCCGGTAATCTGCCAGAGGGGGAATCGACCACGGAGGGCTTCTACATCAACCTTGCTGCCCTTCCGATGATGTGTGAGTAGTTCCTACAGGACCTACGGGTCCATAGTGATTAGCTAGATGGCTCTCTCTCTCTTGTTTTGATGTTCAATACAATGTTCTCCTCAGAGTTCTGTCCGATGTAATACTTTTATGCGGTGTGTTTGTTGGGATCCGATGAATTGTGGGTTTATGATCAGATTATTCATTGAAAGTAATTGAGTCAATTCTGAATTCTATTATGTATGATTGTTATAGCTATGTAATGCTTTCCGATCTATGAGTTTTCTTTGGCCAAGTTGATGAGTAGATCTTCAGTGGAAGTGGTGCATAGTAGTAGGTTCAATCTTGCAGTGTCCTCGCTTTGTGACAGGAGGAGTAGCGAGGCACGTATTTGTATTATTGCTACTAAGGGTAAAACGACGGGGTTTAATCATATTGATTGGTTTTATTTTGTCTACATTATGTCATCTTGCTTAAAGCGTTACCCCATTTGTCATGAACTTAATACCTAGAGAGGCAAGCATAGAAGCGCTCTCGAAGTGGAGTAATAGTAGTAGATGCAGGCAGGAGTTGGTCTATTTGTCACGGACGTAATGCCTATATACATGATCATGCCATGAATAACGTCATAACTATGCGCTTTTCTATGAAGCCCAACAGTAATTTGTTTACCCTTCGTATGCCATGCTTATGAGAGAGATGCCTCTAGTGAAAACTATGGCCCCCGGGTCTACTTTAATCATATTACAAAAACCAAAAATACCTTGCTGCAATTTATTTACTTTTATTTTACTTTGTAATTTATCTATCTACAACTATCATATTTGATCCTTGCAATTAACGAGTACAAGGGGATTGACAACCCTCTTGCCCGCGTTGGGTGCAAGTATTTGCTCTTGTTGTGTGTAGGTGTTGACGACGGTTGTTTGCGTGAATCTCCTACTGGATTCGATAACCTTGGTTCTCACTGAGGGAAATACTTATCCACTACTATACTGCATCTCCCTTCCTCTTCGGGGAAAATCCCAACGTAGCTCACAAGTAGCAGTGGAGTCCCATATGCCTCTGCAATTGGATCCATTATGTATGCTATGATATGTACTAGACCATATGTTTCTTATGCGCTAAGTGTTAGTAGCAGGTACCAAAGTGATCCTGGAGTGGCTCACTGGGCAGCTGTTAAAAATATTCTTAAGTACCTCAGAAGAACAAAGGACATGCTCCTTGTCTATGGAGGAGATGAAGAACTCATTGTAAATGGTTACACCGATGCTAGCTTCATGACTGATATATGATGACCCACAAGTATAGGGGATCGCAATAGTCTTCGAGGGTAGTATTTCACCCAATTTATTGATTCAACACAAGGGGAGCCAAAGAATATTTATAAGCCTTAGCAGTTGAGTTGTCAGTTCAACCACACCTGAGAAGTTATTTCTCTGCAGCAAAGTGTTTAGTAGCACAGTAGTTTGATAGTTTTGATAGTAGCAGTAACAATAGCAGTAGTAACAGTAACAGTAATGGTAGAAGTTTTGTAGTGATTGTAATAGCAGCGGCAACAGTAGTAACTTAGCAAAGACATTATGAGCAAAGCGTAGGCATTGGATCGGTGATGGATATTTGTATGGATGACATTTATCATATAACAGTCACAACCTAGAGCGATACACAATAGCTCCAATTCATCAATTCAATGTAGGCATGTATTCCGTATATAGTCATACGTGCTTATAATAAGAACTTGTATGACATCTTTTGTCCTACCCTCCCGTGACAGTGGGGTCCTTAAGGAAATCTAAGGGCGATTAAGGCCTCCTTTTAATAGAGAACCAGATCAAAGCATTAACACATGGTGAATACATGAACTCCTCGAATTACAGTCGTCCCCGGAGAGTATCCCAATTATTGTCACCTTGGGGTCTACGGTTCAGAACAATAACAAGTGCATATAACTAGCAGATAGGATCAAGAACTCATATATATTCATGAAAACATAATAGGTTCAGATCTGAAATCATGGCACTCGGGCCCTAGTGACAAGCATTAAGCATAGCAACATCACTCTCAGAACATAGTGGATACTAGGGATCAAGCCCTAACAAATTGACTCGATTACAAGAGAAATCTCATCCATCTCCATCATCGTCCAGCAAGCCTACGAAGGAATTACTCACTCCCGGTGGTGAGCATCATGGAATTGTTGATGAAGAAGGGTTGATGATGACGACGGCAATGAATCACCCTCTACGGAGCCCCGAACGGGCTCCAGATCAGCCCTCCCGATGAAGAACAGGAGGTGGTGGCGGCTCCGTATCGTAAAACATGATGATTCTTTCCCCTTGATTTTTTTCTCCGTGAGACAGAACTTATAGGACCGGAGGCAGGGCAAACGGAGGCTCGAGGGGCCCACAAGCAAAAGTGTTTGGAAAAGTCGATACGTTGGAGACGCATCAACTCCCCCAAGCTTAACTCATTGCTTGTCCTCAAGCAATTCAGTTGACAAACTGAAAGTGATAAAGAAAAACTTTTACAAACTCTTTTGTTTATGTTGCTGTATATAAGCTTAACTAGTAATCAAGTTTTTAGCAAAGATCCTGAACTAACCATAGGAATGATAACACTGAGATCTCACATTTACTCATGGCAATGGCATAATCAACTACCGAGCAATAATAATATATCTCGAGTGCAAACACTTTGTCAAAATGACCATTATATAATATGATAGTTTGGTATCTCGCTAGCCCTTTCTGAGACCGCAAAACATAAATGCAGAGCACCTCTGAAATTCAAGCAGCGACTAAACATTGTAATTCAGGGTAGAAGAGATCCAGTCATGCTCACATCCAACATTAACTAGACTCAATGCATATTAAACTAAGAATGAAAATTGTGTTCTCAAAGTTGGTGCTTGAATGAGAAGGTGGTGACTCAACAAGAAAAGTAAATAACATGAAAGTAAATAGAAAGGCCCTTTGCAGAGGGAAGCAAAAATTTGCAGCAGTGCTAGAGCTCAAAGCTAAAACAGAGATGAATACATTTTGAGAGGTGTGCTTTTCCTGTCAATGTCACGAAAAAGGATTTCAACATCTTCGATGCTAAACACATTATCGGCGGTTCCCATGCAGAAAGGAAAAGATTAACTCCCCCACCACCATACAGACACAATCCATGGCTAGCCGAATCCTCGGGTGCCCTCCAACAATCAAATGTCCATGGGGAGTTTGTTTTATTATATTTTCTTTGTTTTTGTTTAATTGGATTGGGCATCCCAATTACCAGCCTCTCTCGTGCAAGATGAGTGAATAAACTCTTGTTGTGAGAATAACCCGCTTAGCATGGAACATAATGACCGTCCCGTCGTTCCATGAGCGGTACGGGCACACAAAACAGAAGTTTATTTGAATGATTAGAGTTGGCACATGCAAACTTACTTGGAATGGCAGGGTAATACCGTATATAGGTAGATATGGTGGACTCTTTTGGCACAACTTTTAGGTTTCACGAGTTTGGATGCACAAGCAGTATTCCCGCTTAGTACAGGCGAAGGCTAGCAAATAGATTGAGAAGCGACCAACTAGAGAGCGACAATGGTCATAATCATGCATTTTGAATAATTAACATTGAACATGAGCATGAGTAGGATATAAACACCTTGAATATAACACGAAGGCTGCATTGGTTTTGAATCAACTACATGTGTGAACATGTGCCAAGTCAAGCCACTTGAATTCTTCAGAGGAGGATACCATCCTAACATACTACATCATAATCATTTTAATGCATGTTGACACACAAGATAAATCATTATCCACTCCTAGCTACTTAAGCATGGCAGGAGCAACTATAATCTCTAATTGTCATCACAAACATGTTTACTCATAATATGCTGAATCAGGACTACTGAGTTAAATATATTTACAAAAACAAAAACAAGAAGAGTTTATACCAGCTTTTCTTCGCCGCAGTCACTTCATCAAATCATCATCATTATTGCCTTTCACTTGCACGACTGAATGATGTGAAAATATAATAGTGCAAGGGTGCCATTGACTAAGCTAAAATCTGCAAACACTTTATTCAAAGGAGAAGACAAGGATATATTGGCCCTTCGTTAGATCAACAATAATGCATATAAGAGCCACTCGACAATTCTTACGAAGTCTTCTCCTTATGATGACTCAAAGAAAAGAAAGAAATTCAGAGAAACACACTAAAATCTTTTTGGAGTTTTTAGTTTTTCTGAAGAAAGAAAACGAAAGAAGAAAAATGAAAAGCGAGAAAAATATTTACACCGAAGAACTCCCAACAAACAGCAAAAGAAGAAACGAGAAATCTTTTTGGGTTTTCTTTTAATACTACGAACTAACTAAACAAGAAAGAAAGACCGAAACAAAGCGAGAAATATTTTTAGATTTTTCAAAGTTTTTCAAACACACAAAAAGAAACAAGAAAAACCGAATACACAAAGGAAACGATGAGCACCGACAAATGGAATGAAAGTGTGATGCGTGAATGTAATGTCGGTGAGAATACGTACTCCCCCAAGCTTAGGCTTTTGGCCTAACTTGGTCTACGACCACTGCTGGAAATCGTAGTGATAGTTCGGGTCATACTCCACTGCAGCGGCCACCGCCTGATGAGCGGCCTCACTCCGACGAGCGGCCTCCTCGGCTGCCCTATATGCCTCGGCCTCCTCCAAATGTATATAATATCTCTGTTTGTCCTGAAAGTTAAACAGAGAAGGGGCAGGCAAAGTAACATGGATAACATGCTTTTTGTTAAATATTAACCTGTACCGATATGCTGGGTTTTCTCTTTCAAGAAATTGATGGCGAACCATGGCATCATAATCTAAGAAACTAACAGGTAACTGATGGTCGTCATCTCTAATAGGTACTTCATGGTAGGCAGCTAAACGGGTGGCGTAAATCCCCCCATAAAGATCACCATCAAAGGAATTTTTATTCAAGCGACATGCAATTATTGCCCCAAGATTAAATTTTCTGTCACCCAGTACATCACATTCTAAGATACTCAAATCAGGAGCACGGGTAGTACTAAGATCATGTTTACCAATTATGCATCTTCCTATGAACAATGCAAAGTATGAATGTGTGGCGCCCCTGCTCGACCGTGCACTAATCATACACGCAAACGTGCACGATCGAGATCAGAGACTCACGGGAAGATATCACAACACAACTCTAAACACAAATTAAACATAAATCTTCATATTACAAACCAGGGGTCACGAGGACCCGAATACATAGGTCATACAAACAAATATTATCTGGGTACAGACATAGTTAGTCAAGTTTGCCTTAAGAAGGCTAGCATAACAGCGGCACTGATAGAAAAGGCGAAGGCCTCCTGCCTAGGGCCTCCGAACTACTCCTGGTCGGCGGGCTCAACGTAGTAGTAGGTGCCTCCGGGGATCTCCTGCTCCTGGTAGTAACCTCCGGCGGTGGCGTCTGGCTCCGGGGCTCCGTCGTCTGATCGCAGCAATCGGGTATGGGGAAAAAGAGGTAGCAAAGCAACCGTGAGTACTCATCCAAAGTACTCGCAAGACTTACATCAGAACTATACTAAGTATGCATCGGTATCAAAGGAATATGGCTATATCTTTGGACTAAACTGCAGAATGCCAGAATAGAGGGGGAGAAGCCTAGCCTATCGAAGACTAGCATCTTGAAGCAATCTTGCAGCATCAGAAGAGAGTAGAACACAGTAGTATATAATAGTAATTATATATTAGCAATGCCCTGATATCCTTTCTCGACTCCCTGCGAGAAAGCGATGCCGAGAGCAGTATTAACAGTTTAATATTGTAACATCATCAGTTTGTAGTTGTAGTGGATCAGGATACAACTCCGAGCGTCCTGTTACCGTAGGACACGGCTATTCGAATAGATTACTTCCCTGCAGGGGTGCACTACTGTTACCCAACACGCTCGATTATCTCTGGCAGGACACATTTGCCTGGGTAATGCCTGGCTCGGATAATCAACACGGCGTAGTCCTACCTAGGCTCAGCAGAGAGGTCAACACGCCGGTCTAAATCCTAAGTGCGAAGGGGTCTTGGGCCCATCACCTTCTGCACTCCTGCACGTTACATGACTGGCCGGGGCCCAGGCGTGACACTGTATACACAAGTGACATAACCAGCCCACCCCAACAATCAGCCCGCATCTCTGAACTGTGACATCTGAAGAGCTTTCGGTAAAAACGTACGACGTAGAGGGCCCCATAAACCATTATCCCGCGTGGTGGTTGAGGGTGTCCCTCTTACGTTCCGCACTGTTCGGCTAAGAGGGTAAAGGGAGAACCACTGCGATTGTACTTCTAGCTAGCCTGGTTAAGTACCTCAGTGGAGAAAGCCGAAAACTGACTGTCCCAATAAGCGTGAACTGGTCGGCGATCCGATGACTGGCGTTAGCCTAAAATCATTGGCGGTTAATCCGTGTTGTACGAAGGGTTTTCTCTTACGAAAACCATGTGATAATGGTGTCCACCGCGGCTCGTCCGAATATCACAAACACCGGGGGCTCGTTACCGGCCCCCACCATTAAGCTCCTCTGGCTAAGTGAAAGCACTAAAACCGCATAGTCTGATTGCCTAGTTTTCCGTACATACAACTGCCTCCGGGCACCGAGACGTCGGCTAAGGGTTTACATATTACGAGAAAACACCCCGTGCAATATTTGCAAGGGGGCTGAAGTGGACGACTGGTAACTTTCAGATTACAAACGGCCGCACAGGAGTCAAAATTCAACATAATCATGCATCTTTGTTCATAGCCGAACATTTCGCATTCAAGTCTTAACTCCTTGGTTACAAGGAAACTACATCTACTCATAAATTACATCTTTTGGGCATTGGGCATCTACTGCCCGAGCACCGTCCATCACGGCGGGAAAGTATTGCTCGGGACGCCTATGCTCTTTCCCTTGCGGCGGAGGTCCGGTGGCTATCTCGACGGGTTTTAGCTTCGGCCAATGTACCATTGTCTTGCCGAAGGCCATCCGAGCACCCTCGATACATGTGGAGCGCTTCCAGGCATCGATCTGAGCAGGAGCGCCGAACAGCCTCTGCACTAGACCGAAGTAGCTGCTCGGCAGCGACTCCGACGGCCATAGTTTGACGCAGAGGTCCTTCATCACCGGCTCCGCCATCCGATGCAGCTCCATTAGCTGTTTCATCTGGTTGTTGAGGAGGGGAGGGTGTTCGGGCGCTTGAAATTGTGCCCAGAAAAGCCTCTGCTCGGCCCAACCCTCCTGGCCGGCGAAGAACCTTGCCGCATCCGCCGCACTTTTCGGGAGGTCCGCAAAGGCGCCTGCGGAATGCCATACCCGCGTGAGCAACGCGAACCTGTTACCTCCAAAGACACATTGTAACAAGTACGGCTTACCATCCGCGATCAGCCTGACTTGACGGAGCTCTTCTTGATAGCCGCACGCCTCTGTCCACGCTTCCTTAGCCACCGCGGCCAACGAGGTCAGCTCGGCGGCTTGCTCCTTATTCTTCTGCTCGAGGGCCTCACACCTTGTGACGGCATCCCCGAGCTCCTGCTGCACTTCCAGCACCCTGGCCTCGTGCTTTTCACTGGCGGTTCTCACCGCCGCCAGCTCGGCAGCCGCCTGTTCGGCTACCGACTTCTGCATCGCCGCGTCCACCTGTGCTGTCCTCAGTGCGGCCTTGAGGGTTTCGACCTCCGCGGCGGCAGCTGCAGTTCAATCGGTTATCTCCGTCAGGATACATCGAACACTGCTTACAAATCTACGGCTGTATTCGCTATCCCAGCTCGGTCCTACCTTGCGCATCGTCGAACCTCTTGTTCACCAGACTCAGATCGTCCTCGGAGCTCTTTAGCTTCCGATTCAGCTCGGCCAACTCTTCGGCGTTGGCGGCTGCGGCCGAGGATGATGCCTGTGCATTATTCTTCACACGTTAGTATCCGAGATGTCGATTTTGGATCCTCCGACCGGCTTTGCTCAACCAGTCAGAGTCTCGGGGGCTACTATGTATGAGGCTATACATTTGCACAAATGAATTTTTCTAAGGAAAAAGCATTACTTTGCTCACCTTGAAGCCGGTAAGAAGGCCACTAAAGGCCTCCTTTAGTCCGTTGTCCACCGTGCCCATAAGGGCATGGTGCTCTTCGACGATGGAGCAGCTAGTTATAGCGTCCTCCATCGTGTCCGGCCACCCGGTTGACGCCTGCTCTGGGGCTGGCGGTGGTGGCGGTGGTGCTGTGGCTCCTTCCTTCTCGACGTCCTGGGCGCCGGACTGAGGACGCCTTGACGTCTCCGGAGTCGTCCTCGGACAAAGCTCGGCTTGTCCGGGCTCCTCCTCCTTTTCGTTCACCAGAGGGGCCCTCCCCTCCTGGTCTTCGGTGACCGAGGCATTCACCTCGGCCATGATAACGTCGCCTCCTCCCCCTATATGTGGCGCGGGAGGAGTCCTCCTCGACAAGACCTCCTCGGCATCCTTGACGATTGGGGAAGGCGAGGCGCGGGATCCAGAGCCACTCTCCGCTAGCGCCGCCAGTGGAGAATCCCCCTCTGAAGCTCGGTCGGCGGGGAGATCGCGCAGCGGACTGCAAAGTTGCAAATGGAAACTTGATTAGTATCAAACCCAGTTCGGCTACAGATGGTCAGGCGGTCGCTAGAGCGCATACCTTTGAGCCTGCGGCCTGGCCCTGGGAATTTTCTCAGGAACCTCTTCGGAGGCCTCAGAGTCCTCGGCAGAAGCCGAGCTATCGCCGGACAAGGCTACCTTGGCCTTGCACGGTCTTTTAGGAGCGGGTCGAGGAGGCTCCCCCTCGGCATCCTCGGATGCCGCCCTCTTCCCTCTTCGGGCGAAATCGTCCTCCTCCCCGTCCTCTCCTTGCTCCTTCTCCTCTTGCGCGGAGGGAGCATTGGTGTCTCCGGATCTAGCACCTGGGGGTCTTTGGGAGCGGAGGCCCTCTCTGGCCTCCCCCTGTTGCTTCTTCTTCTCCTTCCTTTCCGGCACCTCGTACGGCTCCACGGCCAACATGGCCGTCAGGAGGGGTGTTCTGGGTCCTTCTGGCAGCGGCGCCGGACTGTCGATCCGCTGGGCCTTCTTCAGCCATTTCTGTGAATGAGAAGTCAAGAAGCTGAGTACCTTATTAAAGGGAAATAGTTCGGATACAAGAACAAACTTAGTCATACCTCCCGTGGGGGATTTGCGGCGTCAAGTCCGATGTCCTCTCCCTCGGCCGGCCAGTCCTTCTGCGGCTTGAACAGCGCTCTCCATAGCTGGGCGTGGGTGGTGCGGAAGAAGTTGCGCACGGTGGCCGGATCTTCGGGCTTGTAGGCCCACATGGGGGAGCCCCTGTCCTGGCATGGGAGTATTCGACGGCCGAGCATGATCTGGACCACGTTGGGCAGCTCGACGCCTTTCCCTATCATCTTGGTAATTCGTTGTTGTAGCTGCTCCACCTCCTTGTTTACCCCCCAGTCGAGGCCTTTCTTGGTCCATGAGACCAGCCTCGTAGGGGGTCCGGATCGGAAGGCCGAAATCACCCCCCAATCCGCGCTCCTCGGCTCGGTGATGTAGAACCATTCCCTCTGCCAAACCTTGACGGTCTCGATGAAGGTGCCCTCTGGCCACTCCACTCGGGGGAGTTTGCTGACCATAGCACCCTCGCAGTCCGCTTGTTGGCCGTCGACGATCTTCGGCTTGATGTTGAAGACCTTCAGCCACAGGCCGAAGTGTGGCCGGATCCGGAGAAAGGCTTCATAGATGATGATGAAGGCCGAGATATGTAGAAAGGAATTCGGCGCGAGATCGTGGAAGTCAACCTCGTAAAAGAACATAAGACCCCTGACGAAGGGGTGAAGGGGAAATCCTAAACCTCGGAGGAAGTGGGGGACAAACACCACCCGTTCGCCCTGTCGCGGTGTGAGGACGGCCTGGCCGGCCTCTGGGGCACAGTGGGCTACGTCGGCAGGGAGATATCCCGCGCTCTTCAGCTCCATGATGGCGCTTTCGGTGACGATGGACGCCTCCCACTTTCCCTTGGACCCGGAACCCGCCATTGCTGGACTAGGCGGGTGGACGGAAAGGTTCTTGGGAAGGAGAGCGGATCTGGGCGTTAGAGCTCGAGAGATGGGGAAGGCAATGGCGAAAGGGGGATAAGAGAGCGTGCGACAGAAACAAGGACTGTGCCCCTTTTATGGGCTGTAAAAACCCACGGTCCCTTTACTGCGCCGCAGTCCTCGCTGCTTCCCCGTATAACCGTGCCATTATGCGCGCGTGGGGTGAGGCGGATTATTGATCATATCCCTTGAAAACAGGACACGATCTCCATATCGATGGAACGTGCCAATGAAAACCACCTCGAACCGCGAATCGAGTTTGTCATAAACCAACTTGCGGTCGTGGCAAGGTGTGACCCTTCGGTAAAAGTTGTCAGATGAGAACACTGTTCACGCCGAAGCGGCTAGCCTTCAGGGCTAAGTTATTATTATACCTCGTTACCAAGATACAGTTCGGCGCATACACAACCGGATAATGTTTGAAAATACAACTCGAAGTAATACAGGCCTGTTACTGGTGCCACAGAGGAAAATGAACTAGTCCACGAAGCCAATGGTGTTCGGCATCTACCTCGGCTTCAAAGACTAGTTCGGGGGCTACTGAGGGTGTCCCGGACTAGGGGGTACTCGGGCTGCCGGCCTATCTCTCATGGGCCGGGCTAATGGGCCGCTCTCTACACGTCGATGGAAGGCTGGATTGTGGACGACCCCGTATGTCAGAAGGAAATCTCTGAAGTCTTGGCGTCTCCTCCAAGGAATAGACGGCGTAACCGGCATGTTTGCCCCTGATGGTAACCGACCATATGTAACCCTAGGACCCCCTGGTGTCTATATAAACCAGGAGGTTTAGTCCGTAGGGGAGAGATATCATTACCTAGGGTTTAGCCCAGTCGATCTCGAGGTAGATCATCTCTGTAACCTTCATACAATCACATCAATACAATCATGCAGGACGTAGGGTATTACCTCCTTGAGAGGGCCCGAACCTGGGTAAATTGTTGTCTCTACGCTCCCTGCTACCATCAACTCCTTGACCCATAGTTCGGATCCCCTACCCGATATCTGCCGGTTTTGGTACCGATAGTGGTAGTGCGTATAGGCCAGTGGCCAACTCAGATCAAATACCCAAATCCGTTTGGCATGTTTAGTGACTCGCGGAGACGAACAGGATCCCTGTCACTCCGACTTGGTAACCCGCGGATCACGACCAGGGACCAGGCCCACCTCTCTCCTAGATGGTCTCCGCCTGCCCTGACGTTCCGCCACAATAATCTCTCGCGGGTACCCTTGGGTCAACCCGACTTCAACAAAGGTCTGAGGTGAAGGTCAAAGTACCCGTGTGTCCATAACATCAAGGGGGAATCCGAGGAATCACCCTTGTTGGATTCCTACTCGATGTAACCGTCAAGGTGAACTTGGAGGAATCACCCTCGAGGGGTTCACACTTGAGGGGTTGCACGACAGAGGCATCGTCGGAAGTGTGAGAGAGGAATCACCCTCAGAAACACGCAACCGACTGGCTTTGTTATAGAGCTTCATCAGAAGTGAGTTAAGAGGTATCACCCTCGGCACTCGATAGTGGCTCTGCAGAGTCGTACAACTTAGGGGGTGTGTGGTGATGTGTCGGTCTCTGTCCGTCGATCACACTGATCGAGTCACCGGTAGAAAAGCGTGGCAACAAGGACAAGGGTGCGGGGCCATTGATGGATCACTAACCAGCCTATACTAAGCATATAGGTAAATAGTTAAAGTATCAACAGTCGGTTACAAAATCAGGCTATGCATCAGAATAGGAGCTATTGGAACAGCAACAGTAGCAATTCTAATGCAAGAATAAGAGGGAAAGAATAGGCGATATCTGGATGATCAAGGGGGTTTTGCTTGCCTGGAAGCTCTGTTGCAGGGGTCTGGTCGTCGACGACGTAGTCATACTCAGCAGTGTCGTCGGCAGTCTCGGGGTCTATCGGGAGAGAAGGAGGGGGAAGAAACAATAAATACATGGCAAACAATGCAACAGAGATGCATGACATGAAGGTATGAGGTTTATTACGTGCTCTAATGCATCGCTAGGTATTCTAGGCGGAGAGGAAGAATATCCGGGAGTGTTCTCCCGGCTCCGGGTGATTATCGGACAGACGATCCGGAGGGGAAAGTTCCATGTTCATCATGTTAGAGAGGGCTGACAGGTATGTGGGTGGCATATTCGGATTCATCATATTTTTCTGATCATTTTTCATATATAAATTATTTTCATCCGAGTTACGGTTTATTTTATATGATTTTTCAAAGTTTTAATTTTTTTTTGATTTTCTGGAATTAATTTTAATTCAAAAATCATTTTATTGCGTCAGCAGCACGTCAGGATGATGTCAGCAGTCAACCCAGCCAGTCCAGGTCAAACCTGACGGCTGGGACCCACATGTTAGTGACTGATTTAACTAACAGAGGTTAATTTAACTAACTAATCCTAATTAACTTGTGGGACCCATCTGTCAGTGTCTAATATAATTAACAGATTAGTTTAAATTCAAATTAGTTTTAATTAGACGCGGGGGCCCACATGTCAATGGCACAGAGTGCCCAGTCAGCACATTAACTGGGTCAACCCAGTCAACGGGGGCCAGTGGGGCCCTTTGCCAGTGACCCAGAGGGTCCATGTGGCAGTGCCACGTCAGCGCCGTCGTCGGAGTTGCTCCGGCGACCAAATCACGTGGCGGCGCGCATGGGAGGGGGTCGGGTTTCGGCTACGGTGGCTCAAATCGGGCGCGGCTAGGCTCATTCGATCGGGCGTTCGACGCCGCGTCGATCCCTGGTGGTGCCGTGGGCCGGGGTGGCCTAGAACGACGGCGGCGAGCTGCGCAGCGGACGCCGGAGTTCTGCCATGGTTGGCATCGGCGAAGTGGGGCACGAGGATGCGCGCGCGTGCGCGCGTTGGGCTCGCACGGATGAGCTGAGCACGTCTACGTGCTCGGACGGCCATGACATCGATTACGGTGATGGCGGTGAGCTACGCGGTGGAGCCAGGCTCTAGTGATGGTGCTAGCGACGGCTACGGGGACGGATCCGTGCGGGAGAGTGAGGGGAAAGAGGTGGAGGCTCACCACGAGCCTGTAGGTGAGCAAAGTGGGCGCGGGGGAGGCTCGATGATGACGGAAACGACGACGAACGGTGGCGGTGATCCGAGGAAGAAGAGGAAGCTGGCGGCGGCGTTGGTGCTTCTCCGGACGGGCGAGTGCCCGTAGCCGACGTAGACCATGATTCACGGAGGTGCGGCCATGGCGGTGCTCGGGTGTGCTCACTGCGGCGAATCTGGAGCGAGAGGGGAGAAGCTGCAAGGGGGAGTGGGCGAGGGCGAACCCTAGGGCATCGGGGGCGACCTTATCCTCGCCGGGGAGGCGTGGATGGCCGGCGCGTGGTGATCGGTGGACGCAGGCGCGCGCCAGCCGACAGCTGCCGAGGAAGGGGATGACACGGCTGGGCTGGACCGTGGGGTACTGTTGAACTGAAGCCCAGCCGCACAGTGCAGCGCTTCAGTTTTCCTTTTCTTTTTCTGCTTTTCATTTTCTTTCTGTTTTAGAAATCATTAAGCCCAAAAATGACTTTTGTAAAATATGTAGCTGGGCTCAATAATTAGTGTGCAATATACCTCACTGTTATAAAATGGTTGGGGTAATATTTGAATTCATTTGATTTTTGATTAAATGCAAATGGATTAAATATTGTTGTTTTGGTACTGTTTTGAATTTCCACTTGCAATTTGGTAACTTAGGTGATGTTGTTTTCCTGAACAAAATTAGTTATGGATTATTTGCTAAAATATGAACAATTTTTCAGACATGTTTGTGAAACTTTAAATTTCACTTGCAATTTGAATTTTGATTTAGAGTGGAATTTGAAATGAGATATGAAACCAAATTTTGATCAAGCTTGCTAATCATGGTGACTTGGCATTATCAGAGGGTGATCACTGTAGCTTAATACATGGGGTTGTTACAATTCTCCTCCTCTAAAAGAAATTCTCGTCCCGAGAATTAAGAGGTTGGCTGAAAGAGAGTGGGGTATTCTTCACGAAGACGATCCTCGCGTTCCCAAGTGGCTTCATCTTCAGAATGATTCGACCACTGAATTTTAAGGAACTTGATTGCCTTCTGACGGGTTCGACGTTCAGCTTGATCAAGAATGCGGATCGGATACTCTTGATAAGAAAGATCCTCTTGCAGCTCAAGCATTTCATGATCCACTGCTCGGATAGGATCCTTGAAGCAGCGACGGAGTTGTGACACATGAAAGACATCATGAACTTGAGAAAGGTTCGGTGGCAATTCCAGTTGGTATGCCACTTCTCCTCGTCGGGCGAGGATACAGAACGGGCCAATGTAGCAAGGAGCTAACTTGCCCTTGATCCCAAAACGATGAGTGCCCTTCATCGGAGTGACACGAAGGTAAGCTTGTTCGCCAGGTTGATAGACCATTACCTGGTGTTTTCGGTCTTAATTGCTCTTTTGATGATACTAAGCAGTTTTCAAATGTTCACGGACAATGAGGACTTGTTCTTCAGCTTGTTGGATAATGTCCGGACCGAAGAGTGACCGTTCCCCAGTTTCTGACCAATTCAGAGGGGTTCGGCATTTACGCCCATATAAAACTTCAAAGGGTTCCATCTTCAGACTAGCCTGATAGCTATTGTTGTATGAGAATTTAGCATACGGGAGAGATTCCTCCCATTTCTTACCGAATGAGATGACACATGCTCGAAGCATATCTTCAAGCACTTGATTGACTCGTTCAACTTGACCCTGGAACTGGGGGTGAAAAGCGGTGCTAAAAGACAGATGAGTTCCCATAGCTTCTTGGAAACTTTCCCAGAATCTCGAGGTAAAGAGGCTGCCACGGTCTGAACTGATCTCCAACGGAACACCGTGGAGTGACACAATTCTAGAAACATACAAGTCTGCTAGCTAACTAGCAGTAATTGTCTCCTTGACTGGCAGAAAGTGAGCAACCTTTGAGAATCGGTCAATGACGACAAAAATAGCATCATGACCCTTCTGTGATCTGGGAAAACCAGTAATGAAATCCATTTCAACTTTGTCCCATTTCCACTCAGGAATAGCAAGTGGTTGCAGAGTTTTAGCAGACCTTTGATGTTCTGCCTTGATGCGATGGCAAATGTCACACTCAGCAACATAACGAGCAATGTCTCGTTTCATATCATGCCACCAATAGCGCTGACGAATGTCTTGGTACATCTTGGTACTACCGGGGTGGATAGACAGAGGTGTGTCATGCGCTTCTTTCATGACATCCAAGCACGAGTTTGATTTCTTTCTGGGGACCACTAGACGGCCTTTGAAGAACAAGGCACCCTCGTCATCCACATGTAGGAGATATGCCCTAGAGGCAATAATAAATGTTATTATTTATCTCCATGTTTGTAATTATGGTTATGTTCCATGCTATAACTGCTATGGTTCTCGAGTCTGCAATAACCATGAGGCTCGGAGGAAGACTCATATGCATGTGTGGAATAATAAACGGTAAAATGTATTCCTAGTCTGGCCTCTAAGACTAGCTCAAGTGTTGCATGATGGTTCTGTTTTCCTGATCATGGGCATGACTATGCCGGCAACTTTGAGGGCACAATGTTAGGAGAACACTTGTGTTGAATCGACCCGAATTGATGTTATGCTATGAGACACATTCGTCACAAGTTAATGGTTAATAACACAAAGAAAGTTAATGTTTGCATAATTCCTTAGACCATGAGAGTATCGAGTTCCTTCGCACTTGCTTCATGAACTTTGGGGTTTGTTAAACGTCATCCGTAAATGGGTGGCTATTACGGCAGCTTACGGGTTCATGGGAAAGTATGACAAGGGACTTGATAGCTCAAGATTAGGATTTGCTCCTCCGACGATGAAGAGATATCCCTGGGCCCTCTTGGTGTTACAGTATCCATCATCGTCTGGCCAGACACCATGTGATTTGATCACAGGGATGCCGGAACGCGGGAACGAGAAAAGAGAACAAAACCGGAAACGAGGTAACTGGCATAGTGGACAAGGTTGTTGATCCACGGGGATGCCGATAAATCTCACCTCGGGTTTTCTAACATATCGCGAAGCAACAGGAATAGCACACGGCAACTGGAGGTTCACTCGAATATTTATTCGTGTGGGTATAGGGGTCAATATGGGTGTCCATGGCTCCGATGTTGATCATTGATCGGAAAGTGTTCCGGTCATGTCTATACTTCACCGAACCTATAGGGTCACACGCTTAAGGGTCATCTATCTGCTGAATACTAGATTGGGAGTGTGAGAGAAAGTCACCGGAAAAGTTTCGGAGACAGCGGAAGAGTTCCGGAGAGAGAGCACCGGAATAGTTTCGGTAAAACTGAAAAGTTATTTCAGGGTATACCACTAAGTCAAATAGGTTTCAGCACACGCCTGGAAATTCTTGGAGGTTGCCATAATTGTTCTGGTAACTTCTGGAATTTTTCCGGAGAGAAAAACCGGAAATGTTCCGGAGCAGCCGGAACCGCTATGGTAGCTTTGCGCTGAAGAAAACATTGTTCCGGAATTGTTTCGGAATGCGTTCAAAATGGTTTTAGTGGGTACTGGAATTATTCTAGGCACACAGAAATAATTTGGGATTTAACGGACGCAGAAAAATGTCTTCGTGAATAGTGAAAGTGCTTTTTGGAAAGCCACCTTTTAGGGCTTTTCCCAAAGTTCTAGAAGGAAGAGGCTTGCAAGGGAAGGAACCCCTTTTGGGGGGGCCCCAAGGGGTGGCCGGCCAAGGGTGGAGCTCCTCCATGGAGCTCCACATGGCCTCCCATTATGCCCTTAATGCCCATCATTTGTGACCTAATGCATGGGTGTTTTGGTAATTTTTGGAGGCACCCTTCCCCTTGGCTTTCCTATAAATAGAGGTGGAGAGGAGCTCTCCACACTCACTCCTTTATCACATACACATGCCATGACATTTCTGGATTCTCTCTCCCTCCCAGCGAAATAGTTTCGTAGAGCCGAAAGGTTGTCTGGGTTCTGGTGGGAACTAGTTCTGGACGGCAAAGCCCTGCCGGATAAATGACACCGTATGTGTGCAACTCTGTAGAGAGGTCGTAGTTTCGATCTTTTGCCCGGGGGGCAGTTTGAGGGTCCTCCCGAAGGGCTGTCCGTGACACCGTCCGAGGGACTGTCCGACCGCCTCCCGGAGGGCTGTCCAAGGGGCGGGCGAGGGAGTACATCCTCGCGGTTGGGAGGTTGTAAATCCTAGCTGCAGGGATCTGCACCACCGATTGTCGTTGACTCTACTTCCGCTGCGCTACGAGTCGGTAACGAAAAGATCAAACCTTGTATGCAGTCTTCATAGTGATCCTGGGCTTGCTCGCAGTACCGGAAATTTTTGTTTTCTGCCGCGTTCCCCAACAGTGGCATCATGAGCCGTGCTATGCGTAGATGCAGGTTACGATCTAGAATACATTGAGATGTATGGGTGTTGCATAAAATAATTAGGTAGTAGATGAGTTCTATTGCTGAAAATTATTTGTGCGGGTAGTAGATGAAATCTGTTACCCGATGTTCTTGTTGCTTCCCTTGAATTTGCGTAGTCCTGATCTTGATAGCATTGTGGAATCTGACAAAGTTTTGGCAATCCGCGATCCTTTCATGCTGCTCCTGAGTATGCTGATTGACAGATCAACGAAGTGCTAACAGTTCTTTGGGTTCCACTTTAGTTAAAGAAAGATGGATGTTTCACAAACGAAAGGGCAATGCAGATATGATCTGCACGGGGGTCATGCGTATGATGAAGTTCAATATGGGGCTTGAAATTTTATTATCTCGTGTTTCATACACCCCGCAAAGTTAATCTAGCAACTTGAATAATCATACTTGATGATGGACGATGGTAGCTTCGGTTTGTTTCGAAACCTTAGAAGCCACGTAAAATAAATTTTTGCATAAACCAATTAGAGGCGTCTAACTTGGTTTTGCAGGATGACATGAGATGTGCATGTGATGTGGTATAGCAGTTCTCATATTTAATTTGATTATGTATGAGATGACTATATAATGTAAATTAACATGACCTGCGTGTCATGATTCGGCATGATGGCTGGAGCCATATGATTGTCACTTTAATGACCTGCGTGTCAACCTTATGTAATGCACTTATTTTATTAGCTATAGAGATAGCAATATTATCTGGTGCATCGACAAGGTGGTGGCAATCTTCGCAAAGGTGAACACCGACGCGAATGCCGAAGACGAAGAAATTAAAGACTTCTCCGTCAGAAAGGGCTATACCATATCATGCTATTATGAATTGCCTGAGATGTTTATCCCTTTTGATGCACCCTTCTTGATTGCGTGGTAGTCGCTTTTTATTGGGGTGATCTCTCACTTAAATTATCAAGTAGTTAGTGTTCTCCCAAGTGTAGCACCGTCACGACACCTATCTCTTCGGGGCATCACAGGATCTCCCTGGGTGCGAACGATTAGAGAAGTGTGAGGTGGGTGAGTTGAGACCTCGCAGCGAGATCACTTGGTTGTCTCGACGTTCAGGCATGAAAGTCATGAGCTCGGAACACACGCATCGAAAGATGAACAAGAGTCACATAGAGATGTGATTGGCAAGTTGGCCTACCGGTTGAGATTTTTGTCATCAGTGATGATCTACATCAATGGCAAACAATTGATATGCGGGTCTTGTATCACTCACAATCAATTATGAGATATACTGTTTTGAGTGGGAGCGCATTGTAGAATTAACTTGTTTAAATTCTCAGTGCAATTAATTATGAACACTGTCCAAGTGTGATTTGTATAATAGTTGTAGAATAATGGCTCGTGTTTCCACATTCCCTATTAAAATTGAATAAACTGTTATATATCTGGTTAAATCTTTACGATTGGTAACGTAATGTGAGGATTGTCCTCAAGAGTGCCGAGAAGGACTTTGTCCTATCACATGCTTTTCGGTATTCTCCCGCTGATGCTATGGAAGATGTGACTCTCGTCCTTCGATCCAAAAGCTAGGATTCCGTTACGGTCAAGTGCAATATGTTTGCTTCCATGAGACCCGAACTTCGAAAGTTGGGATAATTATGTGATATTCATGGAACTGAAAATTATTTTTCAGACACAAACAAAGGCTAAAAGATATGAGATATCCAAAGCAATGTTTGTTTTGCAAACTATTAGTAAAGTGTTTACTGGGCATTTGACTGATGAGAGTAGGAGAAATACTGGAAGTAAAACTGTTAGAAGTATAAAGGCGAAAAGAGAGAAGACTAGAATGTCCAGCTCATGTATGAAGTTCATACAGGTTATTGACGTATAGAAGGCTGGTCAAAGAAATAGTTCTTGAGAATTGTGGTTAAACTGTTAGTCACTGATTCTTGGGTATTGTGGTTAAAGTTGATCACAAAAATACCCGCTCAATTGCATTCTGTTGCAACTCGATGCAAGAACTACTACGGCCTATAAGACTAGCCGGTAATGAGGTTTAAAATACATGTTGGAAACATAGTAAAAGTTGCTATGCCTTCCATCAGTGTATTACCTATGTATTTATTTTCATAATTCATTTTGGAGTTTCATACACTCTAGCCCATTGCATAAAGTATCTTGCAAGAAGGTTGTTCATAAGAGAACTTTTGATGTTCGGTGTTATGAATAACATAAGGGCCATACTTTCATTCTGAATGAGATGTATGTTATGAATATTGATAATAATATATTACCTCTGCATTTACTTTCATAATTCATTTTGGAGTTTCATACACTCTAGCCCATTGCATAAAGTTTATTGCAAGAGGGTTGTTCATAAAAGAACAATTGTTGTTCAGTATTATGAATAACATAAGGGCCATGCTTCCATCATGGATGGGATGTATGTTACGAATATTGATGGTAATATGATACATCCATAACACTGATGCTAAATGTCGCAAGACTAAAAGAATGCCACACATGTGTGGCACTGCATTTGGTCACATTGGAGAAACCCGCATGGAGAAATTCCATAATGATGGATTTTGAAGTCGTTTGATTGTGAATCATCTGACACTTGCAACTTTCCTCCGAGAAGTGAAGTGACTGAAATACCGTTCATAGGCCATAAGGAACGAGCAACGAACTTATTGGTGATCATACATTATGATGTGTGTAGTCCGATAAATGTTGTTGCTAGCAGTGGATTTGTCTATCTTCAAAAATGACTCAAGTAGATATATGGATATTTACTTGATGAGATGTAAGTCTGGATCTTTTGAAATCATTCGAAAGGTTTTCAAAAATGAAGTAGAAATTATTGTAACAAGAAAATTATGTTTCTGCAATTGGATTGCTGAAAGGAATATTTGAGTTACAAGTTTAGCGAATGTCTGATGAGTTGTGAAAGGAGTTTCATAACTTACACGTCCCGGAACACCACTGTGAGTGAAATGTCTGCGAAGATGTAATCAAACCATTTATGACATGGTAAGATCAAAGATGACATAAATCAATTTGCCATTATTCCTTTTAAAGTAATGCTTTAGAGACTGCGGCTTTTACACTGAAAAGAGCTCCATCGGGTCTGTTGAAATGACGCCATGGTATGGTACGCCCAACCATGTTTGATCTTTTCTTAACATTTGGAATATGGGGCTTGTGTAAAATGTTTACAAACCTATTCCAAATCAGACAAGTGCTACTTTGTAGGTTATCCCAAGTAATTGGGTATTCCTCCCTCACTGTACCGAGGCAAAAGTTTGCCACAAAGAACGGTATGATTTTGAAGAAAATGGTTCTTTCAAAAGGGTGAGTGGGAGGACACTGCAACTCGATGAGATAACAGTATATTCATCATCAGATCAAAGGAAAGGAACCTTGGAAGTGATTCCAGAGTTTCCTACTGCGACTGATACGGAAGCCTCTATATGAGATGTATGGACTTCGGTCGAACTTGCAGCTGAACCACATAGGCAAAACTCATGCAAACCTCTCAGGTGCACAAACGAGATATTGTTGTTAGACAACAGTATACCTACGATAATCAAGGAAGCGATGATGGGCCCTGACTCTGGAATTGGCTAAACGCCAATATAATCTGAGATAGTTTCCATGCAAATGATTCAAGATTATATGTTGATAAACCCTTCAGAAGATTTAGAGTCTAACGAATTGGAATGGAACTACAAACTGATACGGATAAAAATGTTTTATCCATTAAGCTCGACTTGTTGCTTATAACAAATTCAAGGAATTAAACTACGGTGAGATTGTCTCTCCGTAGCGATGCTTAAAGTCGGTTCGGGTTAAACTAGCAATTAATACATATTTCAATCATGAGATATGATACATGGATGACAAAAGGATTTCCATGAGATGGAAATACAACCTAGGACTTGTATGTGATACAGTCCAAGGTATTTTGTCATTCCAGAGGATGCTAGTGAATGTGCAAACTTCAAAGTTACAGCAATGGACAGAAGAGAGCAAAAAGGAGTTGGAATCTTTGTTTTTGATGAAATAGTCAAAGGAGTTTGATTTCATCAATGAATAGTGAAGATGCTTGTGGAAACAAGAAATTAAGTGGGAGCATGATAATATTTCTGAAATCTTGTGTGCTTGACACATTGTTGATTGGAAATAATATAAATTTCTTGACACGAATTAGCACTTCATTGAAAAACAGTTTCTTCAATGAAGTGCTTGGGATAAATAGCCTTGTTATTAGGCATAATTATCTACGGAGATAAAATTGCCTAATAGGGCTAAGCCAAAATACATATTGACAAGATGCTAAAATGGTTTAGCGTGAGAACACCAACAAGGTTTTCTTGCCGATGTCACATGGAAAGAGTTTTTGCAAGACTCGGTGTCCCAAAACACTGATGAGCAAAATACATGATGGATATTCCACACACCTTTGTGTTTGGATTAATCATGTATTCCATGGTATGTAAAACAACCAGATATGTCCAGTGCTCCCAAGGAGTTGCGAGTATATATACCAAAGTGATCAAAGTACTGATCATGGGACAACAGTGAAAATTGTCATTAAGTACTAAAGTAGCACTGATGACATGTTTTCTCGCAAACAGAGATTATGAAGTGCTCATTGTAAAGTTGTTACATTGATACAGTCTTCATCAATCCTCCATGCGATTTTCAATTTAAGTTAAGGGTTTTGTGTAATACACGATATGGTGGCACGGTGTTTGGAAATTGTTCCAAACAGGTTACTGTGGCGAATTCTATAACAAAGGCTAAGTATGTTGCCGCTTTCAAAGCGA
This sequence comes from Elymus sibiricus, assembly GCA_039707655.1. Classification (NCBI taxonomy): domain Eukaryota; kingdom Viridiplantae; phylum Streptophyta; class Magnoliopsida; order Poales; family Poaceae; genus Elymus; species Elymus sibiricus. The sequence goes on along the minus strand of CM077674.1, from coordinate 140,531,543 downwards.
CACAGAAGATGTTGAATCGTACAGTTCGTTCATGAACTTAGTATGGTTCCAAGATGGCTTTGGTCAATGGAACACTATTGAAGATAGTTGCTCCATAGCTCAGTCTGAGGAATCAAGGTTTGACCAGTGATTCACATATATACGAAGCCAAGTCCACACAAAATATGAATTTTGTGAAAGCGTGAAAATGCGAGGATATGCAGAGATACACACGGAACTGAAGTTGTCAGATCCGTTGGACATCAGACTATACCACAAGCGCAGCATGTTTACACCGGTATGCCATAGGTGTAAAGTGCATCAGCATTGACTAGATTATTGACTCTAGTGCAAGTGGGAGTCTGTAGGAGATATGCCCTAGAGGCAATAATAAATGTTATTATTTATCTCCATGTTTGTAATTATGTTTATGTTCCATGCAATAACTGCTATGGTTCTCGAGTCTGCAATAACCACGAGGCTCGGAGGAAGACTCATATGCACGTGTGGAATAATAAACGGTAAAATGTATTCCTAGTCTGGCCTCTAAGACTAGCTCAAGTGTTGCATGATGGTTCTGTTTTCCTGATCATGGGCATGACTATGCCGGCAACTTTGAGGGCACAATGTTAGGAGAACACTTCTGTTGAATCGACCCGAATTGATGTTATGCTATGAGATACATTCGTCACAAGTTAATGGTTAATAAGACAGAGAAAGTTAATGTTTACATAATTCCTTAGACCATGAGAAAATCAAGTTCCTTCGCACTTGCTTCATGAACTTTGGGGTTTGTTAAACATCATCCGTAAATGGGTGGCTATTAGGGCGGCTTACGGGTTCATGGGAAAGTATGACAAGGGACTTGATAGCTCAAGATTGGGATTTGCTCCTCCGACGATGGATAGATATCCCTGGGCCCTCTCGGTGTTCCGGTATCCATCCTCGTCTGGCCAGACACCATGTGATTTGATCACAGGGATGCCGGAACGCGGGAACGAGAAAAGAGAACAAAACCAGATGCACATGGCCTCCCATTGCCCATCATTTGTGACCTAATGCATGGGTGTTTTGCTAATTTTTGGAGGCACCCTTCCCCTTGGCTTTCCTATAAATAGAGGTGGAGAGGATCTCTCCACACTCGCTCCATTCTCACATACACATGCCATGACATTTCTGGCTTCTCTCTCCCTCCTAGCGAAATAATTTTGTAGAGCCGAAAGGCTGTCTTGGTTCCGGTGGGAACTAGTTCTGGACGGCGAAGCCCTACCGGATAGATGACACCGTATGTTTGCAACTCTGTAGAGAGGTCATAGTTTCGATTTTTTGCCCGAGGCGTGATACGTCTCCAACGTATCTATAATTTTTGATTGTTCCATGCTGTTATATTATCAATCTTGGATGTTTTTATAATCATTTACATCAATTATATATCATTCATTGGGACTAACCTATTAACTTAGTGCCTAGTGCCAGTTGCTGTTTTCTGCCCTGTTTTTGTTTTACAGAAAATCAATACCAAACGACGTCCAAATGCAATGAAACTTTTTGGAGATTTTTTATTGGGCAAGATAAACACTGGAAGCTTTGGGAGAGGGCCAGAAGATGCAGGAGTGGGCCACGAGGCACCAGGGCGAGCCCTGGTACCCCGTGGGGCCCACCCAGCTCCGTTTGACCTAATTCCAGCACTATAAATTCAGAAAAAATCAGAAACCCTCAGGGGAGTCCACGATATACTTTTTTTGCCGCCGCAAATTTCTGTTCTAGAGAGATCCCATCTGGGGTCCTTCTCCGGTAATCTGCCGGAGGGGGAATCGATCACGGAGGGGTTCTACATCAACTTTGCTGCCTCTCCGATGATGTGTGAGTAGTTTACCACAGACCTTCGGGTCCATAGTTAGTAGCTAGATGGCTTCTTCTCTCTCTTTGATCTTCAATACAATGTTCTCCTCGATGTTCTTGGAGTTCTATCCGATGTAATCACTTTTTGCGGTGTGTTTGTTGGGATCCGATGAATTGTGAGTTTATGATCAGATTATCCATGAATATATTTGAGTCTTTTGCTGGTCTCTTTTATGCATGATTATTATAGCCTCGTATTTCTTCTCCGATCTATTGATTTGGTTTGGCCAACTAAGTTGATTTATCTTGCCATGGGGAGAGGTGCTTTGTAGTGGGTTCGATCTTGCGGTGCTCAATCCCAGTGACAGAAAGGGACATGACACGTATGTATCATTGCTACTAAGGGTAAAAAGATGGGGTTTATTCATGTGTGTATTCACTCGTGGGTTTTACTTTGTCTACATCATGCCATCGTTCTTAAGGCATTACTCCGTTCCTTTATGGACTTAATACACTAAATGCAAGCGGGATAGCGGTCGATGTGTGGAGTAATAGTAGTAGATGCAGGCAGGAGTCGGTCTACTAATCTTGGACGTGATGCCTATATACATGATCATTGCCTTGGATATCGTCATGATTATTTGCTTTTCTATCAATTACCCAACAGTAATTTGTCTACCCACCGTATGCTATTTCTATGAGAGAAGCCTCTAGTGAAAACTATGGCCCCCGGGTCTATCTAAATCATATTACTAAAACCCTAAAAATATTGCTGCCATCTTACTTTATTTATTTTATTTTTTATTTTTTATTTTTGTTTCAATCTATCTATCTATCATATACAATTTAATCTTGCAATCTTACCGCCAAGGGATTGACAACCCCTTGTGTGCGTTGGGTGCAAGGTTTTGTTGTTTGTGTGTAGGTACTGCTAACGAGGTGTTGCGTGATTCTCCTTCTAGTTCGATAACCTTGGTTTCATAACTGAGGGAAATACTTATCTCTACTGTGCTGCATCATCCTTCCTCTTCGGGGAATTACCAACGCAAGCTACAAGTAGCAGGAAGAATTTCTGGCACCGTTGCCGGGGAGACATCATCAACATCTATCAAGTACCTTTGCACAAACTCTCATCTCCGTGCATTTACTTTATTTTCCATTTGCCTCTCATTTTCATCTCCCCCACTTCTAAAACATTTTTACAAAAATAGAAAAATGATTTTCCGTTGGCCTCTTTGCGTGTTTTCTTGTTTGCTTGCTTTACCATTATGGCTAGTTCTTCGCTCGTTACTATTACCCCTGAAAATGAAGTTCTTAATTTTAAACAAAGGGGAGGAGAGAATTTAAAAGATGCTTGGTATAGGATTTGTGATGCTCATAATAGATCAACTCATAAGCAATCCACTACCGTTCTTCTTCGCAATATTTATGTGGGTATTACTACTTGGTATAGATTTGTGCTTGATACTATTACCGGAGGGAATTTCTTGATGTGTCCCTCTATGGATGCTTTTAATGCTATGGGAAATTTAGTGGGATCACCACCTATCACTATTAATGAAACAACTTTGACTTTGGAACATGTTATGCAAAGATTAGAGGCTATTGAAAGTAAAATGTCTACTATTGAACATCTCGAGAATTTAGATAAGAAGTTTCACAATCATGTCAGCCAATTTGGTTCTAAGGTGGGAATTGCTTTGAAAACCTTAAAAGAAAAGGAACCGGTAGTTAATGAAATTATAGAACAAAGTCCCGCTAGGATTGATAAGTTGGAAGAAATTATTAATAACTTGGGTTCCGCTTTTTTTTCCATGAAAACTATTGAAAAGACTCCTCCTAGCAAGAATTGCAAGTTCATATACCTTCCTAAAATCAATGGTGCCACTTCTAGTAAGGGAAATGAGGAACTTAAAATGATTAGCGTGCACCCCAATTTTGTCGATGTGATACAAGAACCAATCTATAAGAATAATTTTTTTAATTTTGTGCCTAGAAGTGTGATGATCAGAAATACCTATGTTAAATCCATTAGAAAAAATGGATGCTTGATTGAGTAATTGGAAACCAAAGATGACAATACTTGAAACTATGCATTATGCCTAGCTAGGGGCATAAAACAATAGCGCTCGTTCGGAGGCAACCCAATGAATAATTTTTTTTTTCTGTTATCGTGTGTTTTAATGTTTAAGTTACTGTTATGAGTGTGTTTTTGTGTTTTTAATTAGTGTTTGTGCCAAGTAGAACCTTTGGAATGATTTGGAAGATAGTATAATTGATGCTGTTTGGAAAACAGAAACTTTTGCGTCCAGTGCAGAATTTGTTTTTTGTACTGGAGCGTAAAAAAAATCTGAAATTTTTACACAGTATTGGTATATGAATTGCCCACATTGTCCTAATTTTTCAGAATTTTTGGAGTTACAGAAATATGGCTTCTAAATAGATTGCTACAGACTGTTCTGTTTTTGACAGATTCTGTTTTTGATGTGTTGCTTGCTTGTTTTGATGAAACTATGGATTGTATCGGGGGGTATAAGCCATGGAGAAGTTAGAATACAGTAGGTTTAATGCAAAAATAAAATATGAATGGGTTTGCAACAGTACTTATAGTAGTGATTCATTTTGTTATACTAACGGATCTCACGAAGGTTTTGTTGAGTTTTGTGTGATTGAAGTTTTCAAGTTTTGGGTGAGATCACGATGGATGAAGGAATAAGGAGTAGCAAAAGCCTAAGCTTGGGGATGCCCGAGGCACCCCAAGGTAATATTCTAGGAAGACTCAAGCATCTAAGCTTGGGGATGCCCCGGAAGGCATCCCCTCTTTCTTCTAACAACCATCGGTAATTTTACTTGGAGCTATATTTTTATTCGTCACATAATATGTGTTTTGCTTGGAGCATCTTGTATTATATGAGTCTTTGCTTTGCTTGCTTTTTAGTTTGTCACAATCATCTTTGCTGGACACACAAATTTGAGAGAGCCACACGTTAATCATAATTTGCTAGAATACTCTATGTGCTTCACTTAAATTTTTTGAGCTAGGCAGTTGCTCTAGTGCTTCACTTAAATCTTTTTGAGCACCATGGTGGCTATATTTTGTAGAAATAAACTCTCTTGCTTCACTTAAATTATTTTGAGAGTTTATGATTTTTTTTAAGAAATGAATTCTCGTGCTTCACTTAAATTATTTTGAGAGTTGATGATTTTTTTTGAAGAAATGAATTCTCATGCTTCACTTATATTATTTTGAGAATTGATAAGATTGAAATTTTGAAGAAATATTTGCACTCTCATGCTTCACTTATATCTTTTTGAGAGTTGATAAAAAGTGACGGTAATTTGCACAAGATATGAATTTGGTCCCAAAGTGATGAATATTCAAGGGGGGTATAATAAAAACTTTCATATAGATCATTGGTTATGATAAGTGTGATTCCTTGCAATAGTTCTGCGATATGGAAATGATAATATGTGAGTGATGTTAGTGAGTAATTGTGATTTAGTAAGAATATTAGTGTTAAGGTTTGTGATTCCCTATGCATGCACGTTAAGTCAATAGTTATGCAACGAAATTATATCCTACTTATGGTGCATTATTCGGTGTTAGTTATGTTCAATGCATGTTTATGACCATTTTCGTTTTTTTGGTTGGTCGCTACTCAATCTATTTGCTAGCCTCCATTTGTACTAAGCGGAAATACTGCTTGTGCATCCAAACTCCTTAAACCCAAGTTGTGCCAAATGAGTCCACCATACCTACCTATATGCGGTATTTCCATGCCGTTCCAAGTAAATTTGCGTGTGCCAACTCTAAATTTCAAAATAATTTTTCTGTTTTATGTGCTCGTACCGCTCATGAAGCGGAAGGGGGTGGCCAATATTTTCCATGCTAGGAGGATTATTCTCACGATGAGTGTTTATTCACTTGTCATTGCATGAGAGTGTGGCGGTATTAGGGATGCCCAGTCCTGCATTGAAATCAAAAATTAATAACAACAAAATTCCTTGGAAAGTGATGGTTTGGAGGGCACCCGTGGATACGGCTAGCCATGGATTGTGAAAGAAATGGCGGAAAGGAAATAAATTTTACTTTCTGTTTGGGAACCGCCTATAGTTGATCTAGCATGGAAGATATTGGGAATTCTCGTTCATTTTCGTTGACAGGAAAAGCATGCCTCCCAAAATATTTTATCTCTCAAAATATTTTGAGCTCTAGCACATTTGAGAAATCTCTGCTTCCCTCTGCGAATGGCCTATCTATTTACTTTTATGAAATATTTACTTTTATGCAATTTTTATTTTTTGAGTCGCCATCTCCTCTTACAAAAGCACCAACTAGAGAACACTATTGTCATACTTGTGCATTGGATGTAGCTAATTTCGAGTGTGTTTCATGAATGGATCAATGATTGAGCATAATGGGCTAGGGATAACTTTCTTTAGCGTTGATATTTTGAAAGACATGGTTGCTTGTTAGCATTGCTTGAGTATTTATATTTTCATGTCAAATTATAGACTATTGCTTTGAATCATTCTAGTCCAATGTCCATGCTACAAAAGAAAAGAATATTTGATGAATATGATGGGCAGCATTCCACATCAAAAATTCTGTTTTTATCATTTACCTACTCGAGGACGAGCAGGAATTAAGCTTGGGGATGCTGATAGGCCTCCAACGTATCTATAATTTTGATTGTTCCATGCTGTTATATTATCAATCTTGGATGTTTTTATAATCATTTACAACAATTATATATCATTTTTTGGGACTAACCTATTAACTTAGTGCCCAGTGCCAGTTGCTGTTTTCTGCCCTGATTTTGTTTTACAGAAAATCAATACCAAACGAAGTCCAAATGCATTGAAACTTTTTGGAGATTTTTTATTGGGCAAGATAAACACTGGAAGCTTCAGGAGAGGGCCAGAAGATGAAGGAGTGGGCCACGAGGCACCAGGGCGCGCCCTAGGGGGTGGCGCGCCTTGGTACCTCATGGGGCCCACCCAGCTCCGTTTAACCTAATTCCAGCACTATAAATTCAGAAAAAAATCAGAAACCCTCAGGGGAGTCCACTATATACTTTTTCCGCCACCGCAAGTTTCTGTTCCAGAGAGATCCCATCTGGGGTCCTTCTCCGGTAATCTGCCGGAGGGGGAATCGATCACGGAGGGGTTCTACATCAACCTTGCTGCCTCTCCGATGATGTGTGAGTAGTTTACCACAGACCTTCGGGTCCATAGTTAGTAGCTAGATGGCTTCTTCTCTCTCTTTGATCTTCAATACAATGTTCTCCTCGATGTTCTTGGAGTTCTATCCGATGTAATCACTTTTTGGGGTGTGTTTGTTGGGATCCGATGAATTGTGAGTTTATGATTAGATTATCCATGAATATAATTGAGTCTTTTGCTGGTCTCTTTTATGCATGATTATTATATCCTCGTATTTCTTCTCCGATCTATTGATTTGGTTTGACCAACTAAGTTGATTTATCTTGCCATGGGGAGAGGTGCTTTGTAGTGGGTTCGATCTTGCGGTGCTCTATCCCAGTGACAGAAAGGGACATGACACGTATGTATCGTTGCTACTAAGGATAAAAAGATGGGGTTTATTCATGTGTGTATTCACTCATGGGTTTTACTTTGTCTAAATCATGTCATCGTTCTTAAGGCATTACTCCGTTCCTTTATGGACTTAATACACTACATGCAAGCGGGATAGCGGTCGATGTGTGGAGTAATAGTAGTAGATGCAGGCAGGAGTCGGTCTACTAATCTTGGACATGATGCCTATATACATGATCATTGCCTTGGATATCATCATGGTTATTTGCTTTTCTATCAATTGTCCAACAGTAATTTGTCTACCCACCGTATGCTATTTCTATGAGAGAAGCCTCTAGTGAAAACTATGGCCCCCGGGTCTATCTAAATCATATTACTAAAACCCTAAAAATATTGCTGCCATCTTACGTTATTTATTTTATTTTGTATTTTGGTTTCAATCTATCTATCTATCTTATACAATTTAATCTTGCAATCTTACCGCCAAGGGATTGACAACCCCTTGTTTGCGTTGGGTGTAAGGATTTGTTGTTTGTGTGCAGGTACTGCTAACAAGGTGTTGCGTGGTTCTCCTACTGGTTCGATAACCTTGGTTTCATAACTGAGGGAAATACTTATCTCTACTGTGTTGCATCATCCCTTCCTCTTCGGGGAATTACCAACGCAAGCTACAAGTAGCAAGGGGCTGTTCGAGGGTCCTCCCGAAGGGCTGTCCGTGACACCGTCCGACCGCCTCCCGGAGGGCTGTCCAAGGGGCGGGCGAGGGAGTACATCCTCGCGGTTGGGAGGTTGTAAATCCTAGCTGTGGGGATCTGCACCGCCAATCGTCATCGACTCTACTTCCGCTGCGCTACGAGTCGATAACGAAAAGATCAAACCTTGTTGATACGTCTCCAACATATCTATAATTTTTGATTGTTCCATGCTGTTATAATATAAATCTTGGATGTTTTTATAATCATTTACATCTATTTTATATCATTTTTGGAGATTAACCTATTAACTTAGTGCCCAGTGCCAGTTGTTGTTTTCTGCCCTGTTTTTGTTTTACAGAAAATCAATACCAAACGAAGTCCAAATGCAACGAAACTTTTTAGAGATTTTTTCTTGGACCAGAAGAACACTAGAAGCTTCGGGAGGAGGCCAGAAGACCCTAGTGGGGCCCATGAGCCACCAGGGCTCGCCTGGGGGGGGGGGGCAGGCGCGCCCTGGTGCCTCGTGGGGCCCGCCAAGCTCTGTTTGACCTAATTCCAGCACTATAAATTCCAAAAAAATCATAAACCCTTAGGGGAGTCCACGAAATACTTTTTACGCCGCCGCAAGCTTCTGTTCCAGAGAGATCCCATCTGGGGTCCTTCTCCAGTGATCTGCCGGAGGGGGAATCGATCACGGAGGGGCTCTACATCAACCTTGCTGCCTCTCCGATGATGCGTGAGTAGTTTACCACAGACCTTCGACTCCATAGTTAGTATCTAGATGGCTTCTTCTCTCTTTTTGATCTTCAATACAATGTTCTCCTTGATGTTCTTGGAGATCTATCCGATGTAATCTCTTTTTGCGGTGTGTTTGTTGGGATCCGATGAATTGTGAGTTTATGATCAGATTATCCATGAAATTATTTGAGTCTTTGCTGCACTCTTTTATGCATGATTATTATAGCCTCGTATTTCTTCTCCGATCTATTGATTTGGTTTGGCCAACTGAGTTGATTTATCTTGCCATGGGAAGAGGTGCTTTGTAGTGGGTTCGATCTTGCGGTGCTCAATCCCAGTGACAGAAAGGGACATGACATGTATGTATCGTTGCTACTAAGGATAACAAGATGGGATCTATTCATTGGGTTTATTAATTCGTGAGTTTGTCTTGTCTACATCATGTCATCGTTCTTAAGGCATTACTCCGTTCTTTATCGGACTTAATACACTAGATGCATGCTGGATAACGGTCGATGTGTGGAGTAATAGTAGTAGATGTAGGCAGGAGTCGGTCTACTAATCTTGGACGTGATGCCTATATACATGATCATTGCCTTGGATATCGTCATGATTATTTGCTTTTCTATCAATTGCCCAACAGTAATTTGTCTACCCATCGTATGCTATTTTTCTCGAGAGAAGCCTCTAGTGAAATCTATGGCCCCCGGGTCTATCAAAATCATATTACTAAAACCCTAAAAATATTGCTGCTATCTCTTTTTATTTATTTTATTTTGTATTTTTGTTTCAATCTATCAATCTATCACATACAATTTAATCTTGCAATTTACCGCCGAGAGATTAACAACCTCTCGTTTGCGTTGGGTGCAAGGGTTTGTTGTTTGTGTGCAGGTACTGCTAACGAGGTGTTGTGTGATTCTCCTACTGGTTCGATAACCTTGGTTTCATAACTGAGGGAAATACTTATCTCTACTGTGTTGCATCATCCCTTCCTCTTCGGGGAAATACCAACGCAAGCTACAAGTAGCACTTGTATGCAGTCTCCATAGTGATCCTGGGCGTGCTCGCAGTACCGAATTTTTTTGTTTTCTGCCGCGTTCCCCAACACCACAGTGAAGAATGAATAATTTCCCTTGGAGAGATAGCTCTTAATATTTTGGACTTCAGAGTCATATTTCTGCCTTGTCTTAATGTTGCGCTCGAGTTCTGGTTCAACAACCAGTGTATTGAGATGACCCTGTGGGACAATGTGAAGGTTCAACTTGCGGAGTTCTTCATAGAGAAGGGGTTGTGCTTGCTGAACCATGAGGTTGTTGCAAAAAGACTTGCGACTCAAAGCATCGGCCATTACATTAGCCTTGCCAGGGGTATAAGAAATATCCATGTCATAGTCATCTATTGTCTCGAGCCATCTTTGTTGACGGAGGTTCAAATCTGGTTGGGTATACAGATACTTCAGACTTTGGTGGTCCGTGTATATCTCGCAATGATTACCGAGAAGGTAATGTCGCCACAGCTTCAGAGCATAAATAACTGCCACTAATTCGAAATCATGGGTTGGATATTTGTCTTCATGAGGACGCAACTGGCGAGAGCCATAAGCAATCACTTTGCGCTCTTGCATCAGGACACAGCCTAATCCTTGACAGGATGCGTCACAATATATCACAAAGTCCTTGCGGGAATCAGGGGAGCTAGCACTGGGGCAGATGTCAACTTATCTTTGAGTGTCTAAACACTTTCTTGGCACTTTTCTGTCCACTCAAACTTCTTTCCTTTGTGGAGCAAATCAGTCAGTGGCTTTGCAATTTTGGAGAAGTCCTCGATGAATCGGCGACAATAACTAGCGAGTCCGAGGAAACTTCTGACTTGCTTGACAGTTCGCGGAGGAGTCCAGTCAAGAATAGCCTGAGCTCGTTCTGGGTTAACAGCAATGCCATCCTTGGAAATCACATGACCAAGATAGGTCACCTCAGATAACCAGAATTCACACTTAGAGTATTTGGCATATAGTTGGTGTTCTCGGAGTTTCTCCAACACAAGCCGAAGATGTTCGGCGTCTTCTTCTTCATTCTTGGAATATACAAGGATATCATCCAAATAAACCACGACGAATTTGTCGAGGTAGTCCATGAAGATGTAGTTCATTAAACGAGAGAAGTTGCTAGAGCATTGGTTAAACCGAAGGACATGACGGTGTACTCTGTCAGAAGTCGGGCTCCGGGGACCCAAAGGTTCGAACACTGGGGTGAGCTCGTTCTACCACTTCGTCTCCTACCACGACTAAGCGACGGCGAGGCAACGGCGAGAGCGCGCTAGCGAGGGACGGAGCGAGGACTCAGCGGTTTACCCAGGTTCGGGCCGCCTTGTGGTGTAAGACCCTACTCCTGCTTGGTTGGTATTGCTCTGGTGCGAGAGAGAGAGAGAGTACAAGGTTGAGGATGATCAGAACCAGAGACCCCTACAATGGTTGCTCTGCCCTTTTTATATCAGCCTTGGTCCTCTTCCCCCTGGAAACTTAGGCGGGAAGGGTTGCCACACTCGGCGATTTTGAAAGGGAACAGGCGCTCAGGCTATCCTGACTAAATGTGGTCTTCGCCTGCCAAAGCATGATCCATGACGCGCCGGTGGGCTCGGTGATGACCTCCGCCCTGCGAGCCCGTCGTCTTGGTCTTCCTTCGTCGATCGGGCAACCTTTGGGGTTACTTTGGAGAGTAGATAGCTGGCCCTGCTCCCTTAACACAAAAGAGGAAATCATCTTCATTCGTGCCTGCTGGCGCGGCCTCTGCTGCCGCTCGTCGCCGCGCGCGTCACCCACGTGGTGGGCAGAGACCGCGCGACCGAGCTGGATCTTCCTTGCCTGGTAAACCATTGGGAGGATGCCTTGGGAGGGAGCCTCGAAGAGACCGCCACGTGAGGGGGCCTCATGAAGCGGCCTCGCGAGGGGGATCGCCTCGTGAGGCGGCCTCCTGAGGCGGCCTCGTGAGGAGGTCTCGGGCGGAGCTGCTGCTGAGTCCCGCCTGCCCGCTCCCTGAGGAGGGGTCCTCGGGAGGCCGGAGCCTCGTGAGAGGTCTTGGTGAGATGCTCGGGTGGTGACGGCCCGCTGGGCCCACGCCAGGCGTTGCACCCTGGGCCAAAGGCAGACGGGCCTGGATACCCTAGGTTCCATGGGCCCGACAGTAGCCCCCGGGCCCGCAGCGCGCACGTTCCCGCCTACTGAGGGGCAAAACGGCGCGGGCCCTAACCGCCTGCGGCTAGGCGCGACGCGTGGCGCACGACGTGACGGGGGACGCCCCCACTTCCCCACGATGCCTCGGTAACTGCCGCGCTGACAGAAATCCTGGCGCGGGCGGCGCGAGGCCATCATTGCCTTCCTTCACACGTTCCACTTCTCCGCGCCTTCCTTCCCACGCACATTTCCTTCTACCTCTCCCACGACTCCGTCGCCCCAAACCCTTGCTGTGCCGCCATGTCGCCCCCCGGAAGGGAAGAAGAGACAGCATACACGGAGGTTGGAGGGGCGGTGCCCGAGCCCGCCCTGAGTAGGCCCACAATCATCAACGCCGAGGGGCTCAGCAAGGTGCTTCCAATGACCGCGGCCGCTTCCAACGAATGGGGAGCCACTCGCATCTGGCCGGCTTCTCGCCCGGCCTCCAACCTCGACGCCACCTCTACCGTCCTCTTCCTTCCGGCGCTCTTCGCGGGCCTGCTGCCCCCGTTCTCTGATTTCTTTAACGCCGCCCATTCCCACTATCAAGTCCATGTGCTGCATCTCGAGCCGAGCTCCGTCCTTCTTCTTTCTGCCTTTGCCTTTTTATGCGAGGCCTTCCTGGGTGTGACGCCCTCGGTGGCGCTCTTCCGCCACTTTTTTAGCCTGCAGCTGACTGCGGCGAACCAATGTTCCGGATGCGTCTCGTTCCGCATCGCAGACGAGACGGCGGGCGACGGTATCGACATGATGCTTGCCCAAAGGGTCGAGGGATTCAGGCGGCAATGGGTGTACGTGGACGCGGCCCAATTTAGCCCCCTGCTGCAGCTGTCGTCGTCCCCGGCGGTGAGGAGCTCCGGGTGGGGGCACGAAAGGCTCGCCGACCCAAGGCTGGCGCGGGTATGGAAGAGGTTGGCCGAGCTGAGGGCCGCGAAGGTGACGGTGGTCATGGTCGTGAGGGAGTTCCTCCGGCGCCGCATAGCTCCCCTTCAGCGGCACTCTCGCCCGATGTGGGCCTTCACCGGCCCGGAGGACCCGATGCGGCTGAGCACGGACTGTTTGCTGCCGGAGGTGCTGAACGGGGTGCTCCAAGCCCTGACCGGAGAAGAGACGGGCGAGCCACCCATGGAGGGGCTTCCCTTGTATCGGTACGCGAACAAGGAGACGCTGGCCGGCTCGATGCCGCGTTTCGACCAGTGGTGGCCGCTTCCAGAGGGCCTTGAAGGGCCCCGGGACAACCCCTTTCTGGTGGTCCCTGGCTCAGGCGAGAACAGTAGCGCTGGGGCCTTGGCGGGCGCCGCGGGGGGTGGAGGCAGCCCGGTTCGGCCGACCCGCCGCCGGAACGACCGCGAGCTTGAAGACGACGATGGCGCCACCACGCCCAAGGCCACGCCCGCCGCGTCCGTCCGGGCAGAGGGCGCGGGAAGCCCCCTCGCGGCAGCTGCGAAGCTGCGGGGCTCCGGAGGCGGTGGCGAAGGCAGATCCCGCGGCCCTCCCGAGAGGGGGGTCCACCGCGAGGCAGGGCCCCGTGAAGGCGGCGGCAGCAACGTTCCTCCGTGGCCGCTGAAGAAGAGGAGGTGGTTTGCCAGGGACCAGTAAGCGCTTGCCTTCCTTTCTCCAGCGCCCAGTGTGTCGCGCGCGCCTGAGTCCTTGTTTCTCTTCCCTTCTCCAGGACCTCCTCGAGCAAGAAGAAGAAGAAAGAGGAGGGGTCCCCTGGCCTAGCGGGGGCTACACCGCCGGCTGCTAGAACCGGGGAGCGTGAGGAGAGCACCAGCAGCCTCGCCGTTGAGGCTGCCCTCGCGAGGGCCGAGGGGGAGGCGGTCCCTTCTGACCCTCGGGAGGACGCGGATCGGGGGACCTGAGCAGGCGGGCCTCGGGAGGCGTCGTCGAGGGGTGGCTCCGCAGCCCCTGGGGCACCTGCTGCCGAGGCGGAAGTCGCAGCGACGGAGGTGGAGACGCCGGTTTCCACCCCCCAGAACACTGGCGACGACGATGCCGCGGGAAGCCAGCCGGACTCGACCGCGCGCGGGGCCCCTCAGGCCGGGGGGTCGCTAAGCCCTCGGGGCATGTCGCCCCATAGGAACGAAGAGGGGACCCCTGCGAGCTCTTCGCCCCCGACCGGCAGCACCGGGCCCTCGCGAGAGGGCAGCGCTCGGGCGCACACCGGTTGGGCCCTGCAGCTCATGAGCGGCAGTGCCGTGCTCAAGCGCGGGGCCCTGCAGGGCGCCAGGGCTGCCCTTGACCAGCTGGAAGCAGACCTCCGGGCGGAAGAAGCGCGCATCATCGAGGAGCACCAGCGCCTCGCAGAGAGGTGGCACCAGCTTGATGTAGCCATCAAACTGAGTCGCCGTCAAGATGACACCGCGTGGGAGAAGTGCGAGAATGCCGCCCAGGACGCGAAGGAGATCTTCAAGAACGCTGTCAGGGAGGCCGACAAGGCCGACAGGCGGCGCGAGGCGGCGGAGGCCCGCGGGAAGGAGCTCCAAGACCAGAACGCCTTGCTGGAGCGACAACTTCAGGCACGAAAAAAACGCCATCTCCGCCCTCGAAGAGGGGCTAGCGGCCCGTGAGGCGGACCTCGATGTCCGCGAGCGGGAGCTCGCGCTGTCGGCATCCGCGCAGGACTTGGAGCGCGAGCGGCTGGAGACATTGGAGCGAGAGGTGTTCACTGCCCAAGGCTCCTACGCCGAGCGCCTAGACAAAGACAACGCCAATCTGGCGGCTAGGGCGGAGAAGATCTAGGAGGACGCCGACAAGAGGGTTGCGCAGAGCCGCGAAGCGCTTGCCAATGAGAACAGCAAGAAGCTGAAGCGGCAGGAGGACCGCTTCAAGGCCAAGCGCGAGGAGTTCCAGCACGAGATCGCGGGCCTCAAGGAGATGCTAGCCGAAGCTGAAAGGCGGCGGGAGACCGCGCTGAAGGCCCAGGCCGACGCCGAGGACGAGCTGTCCTCCCTCCGGCAGCAGGTGGGGGGTGTCACTGCGGTCGTGGAGCAGGCGCGGGACGAGGCGGCCCGAGCGCGGGTGCAGCAACTCCAGCGCTCTAAGATGTTCCGCGCCCTCGAGCTCCGGGCCCGCCGCGCCTTGGGCTCCATTTGCAAGGAGGACGTCAGCAGCCCCCTCGAGACCCACGACGGCAGCTACCTCGACTTCTTCACCAAGCTAGTGGAGCGGCTTGAGGTGGGCGCCAAGAAGGTAGGCGGAATCATCGAGGAGGAGAGCCGCGACCTCCTCACCCAGACCGCGACGCGCATCTTCAGCCATCTTCTGGACGCCGACCCCAACTTTGACTTCGGCAGGGTGATAGGTCCCGGCCCGGAGGAGGTCCGCGACAGTCTTGGGAAGGCGGTGGAGGACCATGTGGATGCCTTGCACGAGTACTTCGCTCCTGGCGAGAGCTCGAGCGGAGCTGAGGGGGGTGACGATGACGATGGCAGCGGCGGTGATGGCGACATGTCCTCTTAGATCCTTCCCATATCCTGCGTATAGCTGATCGTGACCCCGTGGGGGCGTGAGGACAATGCTTCACCATTTAAGTATTTTGGTCCTGACTGTATCGAACGCCCGTGCCCTCATAACGCTCTCCCTCGAAGCTCATTTGGCTCTTTCTGCTTGTCATGGTGCTCTGTGTCGTTAGGACCTAGCCCCCGAGCGGGCCATAGCCGCTACCAGTATGATGAGTTGCGAGAGTTCCGCTCGCGCGATCTCCCGCGGCGGGGCCGGCTGGCTTCCTGGGGTCCTGATGGGGCCACCTCGCGAGGCAACCTCGCGAGGCCCTTCCATGGCCCTACTCCCGAGATAGCTGTATGTAGAGTACTCGCCAACAAGGGAGCAGCACACGCTCGTCGATTCGCTCTTGGGCATCACGCGAGGAGACAAAACACCAAGAACCTTGGTGGGGTGGCGTGCACGGGAGCAGGCCCGCGAGCCAGAGCCTGGCTGCTTGGGTTTTTCAGCGCTGCTAGGACTGACCCGAGCACAGACACCGTGTCCAGCCCCCGCTCGTGTGAGGCTCATGAGGGACGTCGTGAGCGCACGAGGCTCGTGAGGCAAGGACAAGACGAAATACCATGTAAGAAACCGAGCTTTACTGAAGTATGATGGCGACCCGTTACATAACTAAAACGAGATGCGGCTGCCGTGTCCGGCGCGGGTCAGCTTGTGGTTGATGCAGCCCATGGGGCGCCCTCAGTTGATTGTTCCGCCAGCGCGGGGCATGGGGCTTCCACAGGGGTGTGGGTATGATCGTGGGTCGATCGTTCCGCCAGCACGGGGCATGGGGCTTCCACTTGGGCGTGGGTATGATCGCGGGTCGATCGTTCCGCCAGCGCGGGGCATGGAGCTTCCACTTGGGCGTGGGCGGGAGCTCTCGCGGGCCCATCAGGCGAACGCAATGAGAGGCTCCGGGGCGTGTACAGTCCCGTTTCGTTCGTACGCGTGAGGGTCACGGGTAGAACTTGCGGAGGTGTTGGATGTTCCAGGCGTTAGGCACAGGAACTCCGTCCTCCGTCTCCAGCCGGGCTTAGCCGCGCCTGGAGACATGAGTAACCCGGGAAGGCCCTTCCCACATGGGTGACAGTTTGTGGGGCCCCTCACCGGAGAGGATTCTGTGCAGGACGGGGTCGCGTACCTCGAGAGTGCAAGGGCGGACGCCGAGCCAGCCCTTGCCGCTCCCGACTTCCGACATTTGGACCTAGCCCCCGAGCGGGCCATAGCCGCTGCCGGTATCACGAGTTGCGAGAGTTCCGCTTGCGCGATCTCCCGCGGCGGGGCCTACTGGCTTCCTGGGGTCCTGATGGGGCCACCTCGCGAGGCAACCTCGCGAGGCCCTTCCATGGCCCTACTCCTGAGATAGCTGTATGTAGAGTACTCGCCGTCAAGGAAGCAGCGCACGCTCGTCGATTCGCTCTTGGGCATCACGCGAGGAGACAAAACACCAAGAACCTTGGTGGGGTGGCGTGCACGGGAGTAGGCCGGCGAGCCAGAGCCCGGCTGCTTGGGTTTTTCAGCGCTGCTGGGACTGACCCGAGCACAGACACCATGTCCAGCCCCCGCTCGTGTGAGGCTCATGAGGGACGTCGTGAGCGTGCGAGGCTCGTGAGGCAAGGACAAGACGAAATACCATGTAAGAAACCGAGCTTTAGTGAAGTATGATGGCGACCCGTTACATAACTAAAACGAGATGCGGCTGCCGTGTCCGGCACGGGTCAGCTTGAGGTTGATGCAGCCCGTGGGGCGCCCTCAATTGATTGTTCCGCCAGCGCGGGGCATGGGGCTTCCATAGGGGTGTGGGTATGATCGCGGGTCGATCGTTCCGCCAACGCGGGGCATGGGGCTTCCACTTGGGCGTGGGTATGATCGCGGGTCGATCGTTCCGCCAGCGCGGGGCATGGGGCTTCCACTTGGGCGTGGGTATGATCTAGGGTCGATCGTTCCGCCAGCGCGGGGCATGGAGCTTCCACTTGGGCGTGGGCGGGAGCTCTCGCGGGCACATCAGGCGAACGCAATGAGAGGCTCCGGGGCGTGTACAGCCCCATTTCGTTCGTACGCATGAGGGTCACGGGTAGAACTTGCGGAGGTGTTGGATGTTCCAGGCGTTAGGCACAGGAACTCCGTCCTCTGTCTCCAGCCGGGCTTAGCCGCGCCTGGAGACATGAGTAACCCGGGAAGGCCCTTCCCACATGGGTGACAGTTTGTGGGGCCCCTCACCGGAGAGGATTCTGCGCAGGACGGGGTCGCGGACCTCGAGAGTGCGAGGGCGGACGCCGAGCCATCCCTTGCCGCTCCCGAGCTGCGCCCACGAGGCGCGCTCGCGAGACGTGCGCACGAAGCTCGGCGTTCGAAGTGTCCTCGCCTCGCGAGGCCGGCCCGCGAGAGACCGCCCGCGGAGGGCGGTGTCAGGCGAGCAACAGCCCACGAGGCTTGCTCCCGATGCTCATCGCCCGACGAATCTTCGCTTCGCGATACCGGCTCGCGAGGGGCTGCCCACGAGGTCCTTGCGCAGCTCGCCTCCTGAGGGACTGCATGGGGACAGATTTCACAATGGGGGGAGCGGCACGCGCTCGCTAACTCGCCCGTGACCGTTGCGTGAGGAGATAAGGCACCAAGGACCTTGGTGAGGTGACGTACACGTGAGCAGGACTGCGAGCCAGAGCTCAGTCGCTTGGATTTGGCGGCACTGCAGGGACGGACCCGAGCACAGGTACCGTGCCTAGCCCCCGCTCACGGAATCGGCCAGGGGAGGGGTCGCGAGCGCGTGGCGCTCTCCGGTCGGCATCGAACTTAACAGGCGATTAAGCAGGTAACATGACTCATCAGGGTGAAATCAGCAAAATTCATTACACAACCAAAAGGATAGGGTTCCGGGAGCGCAGCTCGAGAGGCGCGGCGAGAGGCGACGCGCCGGGCGCACCTGGCAGGACTGCTCGAGGGTGACGTTAGACCGCTTGGCGAGGCGCGCCAAGGCAGTCCGCCCCTCCGGGGCCAGGGGGCTCGCGAGGCGCTGGGAGCTCGCGAGGGGCAGGAGGCTCACGAGGCCTTGGAGCGAAGGGCGCCAGCCTCTGGAAAGAGGCGGCGGCGTTCCTCAGCCCGAAGGGCATGCGTGTGCTACCGAAGGCGGGGCCAATGCCCTGGCCGACTCGCGGCAGCTGGAAGGGGTCACGAGGGCAGAGCTGGTTGAGGCTGGTGAAGTCGATGCACATGCGCTCTTTGCTGCCCTTCTTGGGGACGACGACTAGTTTGGCGAGGCATTCGGGATGGCGCACCTCACGAACGACTCCGGCTTCTTGGAGCTTCTGAACTTCCTTGACGATGAACTCTTGCTTCTCTGGCGCCTGGCGCCGTGCTTTCTGCTTGACCGGGCGTGCATTGGGGCACACCACTAAGTGGTGCTCGATCACCTCCCTCGGCACACCGGACAAGTCAGATGCTTTCCAGGCGAAAACATCCGAGTTTGCCCGAAGGAAGGTGACGAGTGCGCTTTCCTATGCAGGAGGGAGGCCTGTGCCGATGGTGAAGGCAGGGCCGGAGTCGCTGCCGTCCACCGACACCTTCTTCGTCTCGGCGCGGTCCTGAGAGAACAGCAGCTTCTTCTTCGCGGGCGCGGCCTCGGAGGGCTCGGCCGCGTCCTCGTCGGTCGGGTGCGCGACAGCGGCAGCCTTGTAGGCACGCTTGAGGGTGTTGGCCGCGTCCTTCTCGTCGCAGGCGACGGTGATGATGCCGCTGCAGCCGGGCATCTTGAGGACGTTGTAGGCGTGATGGTGGCCGCGATGAACTTGGTGAGAGCTGGGTAGCCCAAGATGGCGTTATAAGGCATGACGATGTGCGCCACGTCGAAGTCGATGAGCTCGGTGTGGTAGTTCTTGCGGGTGCCGAAGGTGACGGGGAGGCGCACTTGTCCCAGTGGAATGGTGGAGCCATCAGTCACTCCGGAAAGGGCCTGGTCGGCATCAGCTGGTCGTAGGGCACCTGGAGCGTCTCGAAGGTCTCGATGGAGAGTACGTTGAGGCCGACGCCCCCGTCGATGAGGGTCTTGGTGACTGCGACGTTGCTGATGGTGGGAGTGCACAACATGGGGAGCGCGCCTGGGGAGGCTATGGACTTGGGGTGGTCCTTGGAGTCGAAGGTGATGGCGTACTGCGACCACTTGAGGGGCCGTGAAACCTCTGGCCTCGGGAGGGCGGCAAACACCTCGCGAGAGAGCTGCTTGAAGTGGCGGATGGACGCGGGGGCTTGGGACCCGCCAAGGATGCAGGCCACCGCGTGAGGCTCCTGGTAGCCCCCAGCGCCCTCGTCAGGATGGTTGACGTCGTTCCTTCGGGGTGGCGGCGGCAGCGGCGGGAGAGCGGCATTGGCCTGAGGATTCGCCTCACGAGGCTGGTCGCGCCAGCCCTGGCGGTAGTTGCCGTTATTGTTGTGGCTGTCCCAATGGTTGCCGCTGCGGCCACCTCCGCGGCCGGCGCCGCATCCATTGCGGTCGTCACGACGGCTCTGGCGCTTGTCGCGGAGCAGCTTGAGCTCTTGACAGTCTTCGGTGCTGTGGGAGCGGACGTTGTGAAAAGCGCAGAGTGGCCGGTTGTCCTTCCTGGGCTCGTCGTGGTCGCGGCCGCGCTTCTACTCGGGCTCCGCCGCAAGCACGGCAGGGCCCTTGCGCTTGACGTCCTTGCTCTTGGCCTTGGCGACGTCGAGCGCTGCGTCCGGGTCGTTCTGGACGAAGAGGCGGCCTTCTTCAGCCTTGGCGCACTTGTCGGCGAGGTCGAGCAGCTCGAGCACGGAGTCGAGCTCACCGTTGATGGCGAGCTTCTCGCGTATCTTGACGTCCGTGACGTCGGTGGAGAACGCGGAGATGATGGCCGCATCGGAGGCGCGTGGGATCTTGTTGCGCACCTGACTGAAGCGCTGGATGTACTTGCGGAGGGTCTCGTCTGGGCGCTGCCGAACACGCCGCAGGTCGTTGATGGTGAGGGAGCGGTCCTGCGTGCCCTTGAAGTTGGCGATGAACTGGCTGCAGAGCTTGGCCCACGACGAGATGGAAGCCTCGGGGAGGTTCATGAGCCAGGAGCGCGGGCCTTCCTTAAGGGCCATGGGGAACCAGTTCGCCATGACCTTGTCATCGCCGTTCGCCGCCTCGACGCTCAGCGCGTAGAGCTGGAGGAACTCCGTGAGGTTGGGGGTGTCGTCGTAGCACGGAGGCAGCTCAGGCTTGAACTTCGCGGGCCAGACCATGCGACGCAGCTCGCGGGTGAAGGCACAGCAGCCCACGCCGCTCGAGGGGACGCCGCCAGCGAGGGCGGCGCGGTTTTGACGCCCGGCCGCTGCAACGTCCTGAACGGCCTGGTCCTGGAGCTGGCGCTGCCGCTCGAGGAGCACTCGTGTGTCAGGGGGCGCGCGATGGATGATCTGGCAGCTGGCCTCGTCTCGGTCCGGCGAGGACGCGCCACGGGACGGCTCACGAGCCCGCGCGCTGCGTTGGGGCCCGGCGCGCTCGTCGCGCAGAGGAGGCGGCGGGGGAGCGCCGTGCGCCAGGTCCCCAGCATGAGACGGCGGCGGTCGGAGCGAGTGAGATGGCGCCGGAGCGTCCCCGGCGACGTTGACGAGCTTGGCGATGCGACCGAGCCAGGCGTCGTAGGCGACGTCGGCCGGACGGTAGCGGAGCAGCTCACGCGCCATGAGCAGCGCTGCCTGCGGGTTCGGCGGCCCATGGTGGGCAAGGGAGGAGGCCGTGGCGGTGTGGCCGTTCGCCCGCACGGAGGGGTGCAGGGAGGAGTCCTGCTGCTCGCGGGCAGCGGGGTCGGTGGCGGCAGCAGCCTCGGCTTCTGGACGGCGGCGATTGCCGTGGCCCGCCGGCTCCGTTTGAGCCACGCGACCAGCCCTGCGCTCGGCGCGCTCGCGACATGCGTCGGCCATTGGGCTGGTGGAGCTGAGGGCGGAGCAGAAGAACAGCAGCGCACCCCTACCTGGCGCGCCAAATGTCGGAAGTCGGGCTCCGGGGACCCAAAGGTTCGAACACTGGGGTGAGCTCGTTCTACCACTTCATATGCTACCACGACTAAGCGACGGCGAGGCAACGGCGAGAGCGCGCTAGCGAGGGACGGAGCGAGGACTCAGCGGTTTACCCAGGTTCGGGCCACCTTGCGGTGTAAGACCCTACTCCTGCTTGGTTGGTATTGCTCTGGTGCGAGAGAGAGAGAGAGTACAAGGTTGAGGATGATTAGAACCAGAGACCCCTACAATGGCTGCTCTGCCCTTTTTATATCAGCCTTGGTCCTCTTCCCCCTGGAAACTTAGGCGGGAAGGGTTGCCACACTCGGCGATTTTGAAAGGGGACAGGCACTCAGGCTATCCTGACTAAAGGTTGTCTTCGCCTGCCAAAGCATGATCCATGACGCGTCGGTGGGCTCGGTGATGACCTCCGCCCTGCGCGCCCGTCGTCTTGGTCTTCCTTCGTCGATCGGGCAACCTTTGGGGTTACTTTGGAGAGTAGATAGCTGGCCCTGCTCCCTTAACACAAAAGAGGAAATCATCTTCATCCGCGTCTGCTGGCGCGGCCTCTGCTGCTGCTCGTCGCCGCGCGCGTCACCCACGTGGTGGGCAGAGACCGCGCGACCGAGCCGGATCTTCCTTGCCTGGTAAACCATCGAGAGGATGCCTCGGGAGGGAGCCTCGGAGAGACCGCCTCATGAGGGGGCCTCGTGAAGCGGCCTCGCGAGGGGGATCGCCTCGTGAGGGGGCCTCGTGAGGAGGTCTCGAGCGGAGCTGCTGCTGAGTCCCGCCTGCCCGCTCCCTGAGGAGGGGTTCTCGGGAGGCTGGAGCCTCGTGAGAGGTCTTGGTGAGATGCTCGGGTGGTGACGGCCCGCTGGGCCCACGCCAGGCGTTGCGCCCTAGGCCAAAGGCAGACGGGCCTGGATACCCTGGGTTCCATGGGCCCGACATACTCGTATGAACCATAGCGAGTAACGAAGGCGGTCTTCGGAATATCCTCTTTACGAACTCGGATCTGGTGGTAACCCAACCTTAAGTCGAGTTTAGAGAACACAGGATCCAGCAAGTTGATCATAAAGATCGTTGATCCGGGGAAGTGGATATTTGTTCTGGATTGTTGCTTGGTTAATAGGCCGATAGTCCTGGACCAATCGGTTCGTTCCATCCTTCTTCTTAACAAAGAGAGAAGGTGCTCCCCAAGTAGAGGAACTTGGACGAATGAAGCCTTTACGTAGCAATTTGTCGATCTCCTCCTTAAGTTCAAGGAGTTCATGCGGCGGCATCTTATAGGGGCGCTTAGCAATAGGGGTAGTGCCAGGTTTTAAGTCGATAACGAACTCGACAGCTCTAACCGGGGGTATCCCTGGAAGTTCCTCCAGAAAGACATTCGGAAAGTCGTGAACGATGGGAACGTTCTCAATTCCCTCAAGAGGTGAAGCGTTCAAAGTGTTTAGAGCATATATCTGAGCTTCAGCATTCTGGATAATCCGAGTGGAGTAGTTTACTATCTCGTCGGAGGGATGAAGGAGTTGGACGACTTTAGTGGCACAGTCGATTGAAGCAATGTGAGCCTTCAACCAATCCATTCCCAGAATGAGGTCTATGGTGGAAGATTTTAAGATGATGGGTGAAACAAGGAATTCCAATCCTTCGATTTCAACAGGGAGATTGTGTGACATCATGGAGGTATGACAGTGACCTCTAGGGGTGCGGACAACTATTGGTAGGTTCATCTTTTCAAATGTAATGTCATGTGATAATGCAAATGTTTCTGACATGAATGAATGCGATGCTCCTGAATCAAACAAAACAGAAGAGGGTACTGAGTTAACAAGAAGGGTACCCATCACAGTAACAGGTTGATCCTGAACTTCTTCAATATCAACGTGGTAAGCCTGTCCATGACCATAAGCAGAAGACCTAGTATTATAGTTGCGGGTCTGGTTGTTCCCACGGCCAGTTGAGGGAAGTGCCAACTGATTTTGATTCTGGCGGCAGTCTTTGGCATGGTGACCTGGGCGGCGACACTTGAAACACAGGCCATCTTCAGGACGAAGAGCAGCAGCGTTGGGTGGAGCAGCTTGAGCTCTTGGCTACCTCAGTGGTGGAGGAGGCAGACGAGGCGCAACATAAGAGGGCCTTGGTGCAGGGACAGCTGGACGATACATGTTGTGGGGAATCCAGATTTTACGCCTTTGTCCTGAGCTCGAAGATGAGCCCATGTCACGGTGGCGCTTGAGAGATTCCTTATGTTCCATCTGAGTGGTCTCAACCTGGATAGCCTTGTTCACCAGGGTGGCGAAGTCGGGGAAGTCATGAACAACGAGTGCAAGCTTGAGGTCTGGGTGGAGTCCGTCACGGAACTTCTCCTGTCTGCGAGCATCAGTGGCAATGTCTTCTTCAGCATAGCGGGATAGGCTAAGGAATTCCCGCTGGTAAGCATCGACAGTCTTGCTGCCCTGAGTGAAGTTGCGAAACTCTCTTTTCTTCCGGTCCATGATTCCCTAAGGAATGTAACGGGCACGGAAAGCAGTCTGAAACTCGATCCAGGTAATGACTGTTCCAACAGGTAGTGAACGCCTGTGGGTGTCCCACCATTGAGCAGCGGGACCCTTCAAGAAATAGGACGCGAAGGTGACAAGGTTGGCGGTGGCGACATTGGCAGATTCCATCTCGTAGGTGATGTCGCGAAGCCAGTCATTAGCATCCAGTGGCTGTTCAGAGTTGCGGAAAATAGTGGGGTTGAGACGCATAAACACCTGCAGAGTTATTGGGGCAGGTTGGTTGTTCTGAGCATTCTGGTTCTGGTTTGGAAACTGAGCCATGATTCCAACCATGAATTGGCGGTTCAGCTCGAATTGTTGCATCATAGCTGCCATATAGTCTGGCGGGGGTGGATCGTTGGCACCACGGCCTCGACCACGACCACCTGGTCTAACCATCCTGCTAAAGATTTAACAGAGGGTAGTTTAGTAAAAACAACTGCAAGTGTTTTAGAGACAAGCATGATGTAACATGACAATGGACAAGTAGTGCAATAGATTCATAACAGTAGTCAATTAAGACATACAGATCCATACACAGAGTCGGTTACACGCGGACGGCATAAGTTCGGAAAATAAACAACTAGACATACTAGGCGGCGCGCAGGCACGTGGTGAGGAATACAACAACGGGACATAGTAAAGGCTACATCAACGTCGGGGAAAACCACTGAAGCCAGGTAACTGCAGGTGCCGACTCTGGGTGCTCACGGCAGAAGGATCCTGCATACCAAGATTACTCTGATGCAGTACCCAATCTCGAACTGGGAGAAGAGGTCCACGTGTGGGTGTGTGACCTCCAACAGCAGGCCAATCGATACCTGCAGGCATCTGAGTCCTGCGCGGGTAAAGGATGTACTCTGGATGTATCCCTGCACGAACAACTGGTAGCAACTGTGTCATAGCATCGTAGAGATGTGCTCGAGTGGCGTACAACTCAACGGCAAGAGCCCGGGCAGTACGATCTAGGGCCTGAGTGCACTGAATCAAAACCCGTGGGTCATATCGTCGTCGCTCGTAAGGGGCACAGACAGCTGTGTAGTATCCGGTCTCATCTCCAGCAGGGGCATACGGGATGTATCGGAACTCGGAGTCATCCAAGCAACTATGCTCGCCACGAAGATGTGCGACAGCAGAATGGGCAGTGTCATGGACTGCCATATCAATCGTCACGCCAATACCGTGAAAAGTGTGCAACTCAGTGACGGAGTTGTTTCGCTGATCAAAGATACGAACATCGGCATGGTACTACTCCTGGTTGAACTCGCGGAAATCCTCGTAAACCATATACTCAGGGTACCAGCGGTAGCCCAATCTGGTCAGGAGGGCGATCAGGATAGCTGGAAAACCAGGCGCATCATGAGCCCAAGTCCGAAGTACAAGTTGCGTCATGGGACGCGGCGGAAACAAACGATCCATCTGAAATAGAGGAAATTTCAGAGTTGTCAAATGACGGTGCATGAATAGTGTATTATGCTTTCAAAGAAGTAATTGCAGATAATCAAAGCTCCGGGTGGATGTGATCACGAGAACTTAGGGTCAGAGTTAGTAAAATTTTAACCCGAATAGAAGAGAGATCAGAGTCCCAGAGTAAAGGAGACGAATAAAAGATCCTAATCCCATCCAGTTGCGATGTGGGCCCGTAAGCCACACAACGTAGTTAGTAAAATAGTTTTTTGAAAGACTAGACTCAACTTCGACCAAGGAATTGGAAGGGGGCTTCCTATAGGCAGTCGGCTCTAATACCAGCTTGTGGCGCCCCTGCTCGACCATGCACTAATCATACACGCAAACGTGCACGATCGAGATCAGAGACTCACGGGAAGATATCACAACACAACTCTAAACACAAATTAAACATAAATCTTCATATTACAAACCAGGGGTCACGAGGACCCAAATACATAGGTCATACAAACAAATATTATCTGGGTACAGACATAGTTAGTCAAGTTTGCCTTAAGAAGGCTAGCATAACAGCGGCAGTGATCGAAAAGGCGAAGGCCTCCTGCCTAGGGCCTCTGAACTACTCCTGGTCGGCGGGCTCAACATAGTAGTAGGTGCCTCCGGGGATCTCCTGCTCCTGGTAGTAACCTTCGGCGGTGGCGTCTGGCTCCGGGGCTCCGTCGTCTGATCGCAACAATCGGGTATGGGGAAAAAGAGGTAGCAAAGCAACCGTGAGTACTCATCCAAAGTACTCGCAAGACTTACATCAGAACTATACTAAGTATGCATCGGTATCAAAGGAATGGGGCTATATCTTTGGACTAAACTGCAGAATGCCAGAATAGAGGGGGAGAAGCCTAGCCTATCGAAGACTAGCATCTTGAAGCAATCTTGCAGCATCAGAAGAGAGTAGAACACAGTAGTATATAATAGTAATTATATATTAGCAATGCCCTGATATCCTTTCTTGACTCCCTGCGAGAAAGCGATCCCGAGAGCAGTATTAACAGTTTAATATTGTAACAGCATCAGTTTGTAGTTGTAGTGGATCAGGATACAACTCTGAGCGTCCTGTTACCGTAGGACACGGCTATTCGAATAGATTACTTCCCTGCAGGGGTGCACTACTGTTACCCAACACGCTCGATTATCTCTGGCCGAACACACTTGCCTGGGTAATGCCTGACCTCGGATAATCAACACGGCGTAGTCCTACCTAGGCTCAGCAGAGAGGTCAACACGCCGGTCTAAATCCTAAGTGCGAAGGGGTCTTGGGCTCATCGCTCTCTGCACTCCTGCACATTGCGTGACTGGCCGGGGCCCAGGCGCGACACTGTATACACAAGTGACGTAACCAGTCCACCCCAACAATCAGCCCGCATCTCTGAACTGTGACATCTGAAGAGCTTTCGGTAAAAACGTACGATGTAGAGGGCCCCATACACCATTATCCTGCGTGGTGGTAGTGCGTATAGGCCAGTGGCCAACTCAGATCAAATACCCAAATCCGTGAGGCGTGTTTAGTGACTCGCGGAGACGAACATGATCCCTGTCGCTCCGACTTGGTAACCCGTGGATCACGACCAGGGACCAGGCCCACCTCTCTCCTAGGTGGTCTCCGCCTGCCCTGACGTTTCGCCACAATAATCTGTTGCGGGTACCCTTGGGTCAACCCGACTTCAACAAAGGTCTGTGGTGAAGGTCAAAGTACTCGTGTGTCCATAACATCAAGGGGGTATCCGAGGAATCACCCTCGTTGGAGTCCTACTCGATGTAACCGTCAAGGTGAACTTGGAGGAATCACCCTCGAGGGATTCACATTTGAGGGGTTGCACGACAGAGGCATCGTCGGAAGTGTGAGAGAGGAATCACCCTCGGAAACACGCAACCGACTGGCTTTGTTACAGAGCTTCATCAGAAGTGAGTTAAGAGGTATCACCCTCTGCACTCGATAGTGGCTCTGTAGAGTCGTACAACTTAGGGGGTGTGTGGTGATGTGTCGGTCTCTGTCCGTCGATCATACTGATCGAGTCACCGGCAGAAAAGCGTGGCAACAAGGACAAGGGTGCGGGGCCATTGATGGATCACTAACCAGGCTATACTAAGCATATAGGTAAACAGGTAAAGTATCAACAGCAGGTTACAAAATCAGGCTATGCATCAGAATAGGAGCTATCGGAACAGCAATAGTAGTAATTCTAATGCAAGAATAAGAGGGAAAGAATAGGTGATATCTGGATGATCAAGGGGGTTTTGCTAGCCTGGAAGCTCTGCTGCAGGGGTCTGGTCGTCGACGACGTAGTTGTACTCAGCAGTGTCATCGGCAGTCTCGGGGTCTATCGGGAGAGAAGGAGGGGGAAGAAACAATAAATACACGGCAAACAATGCAACAGAGATGCATGACATGAAGGTATGACGTTTATTACGTGCTCTAATGCATCGCTAGGTATTCTAGGCGGAGAGGAAGAATATCCGGGAGTGTTCTCCCGACTCCGGGTGATTATCGGACAGACGATCCGGAGGGGAAAGTTCCATGTTCATCATGTTAGAGAGGGCTGACAGGTATGTGGGTGGCATATTCGGATTCATCATATTTTTTGATCATTTTTCATATATAAATTATTTTCATCCGAGTTACGATTTATTTTATATGATTTTTCAAAGTTTTAAATATTTTCTGGATTTTCTGGAATTAATTTTAATTTGAAAATCATTTTATTGCGTCAGCAACACGTCATGATGATGTCAGCAGTCAACCCAGCCAGTCCCGGTCAAACCTGACGGCTGGGACCCACATGTCAGTGACTGATTTAACTAACAGAGGTTAATTTAACTAACTAATCCTAATTAACTTGTGGGACCCATCTGTCAGTGTCTAATATAATTAACAGATTAGTTTAAATTCAAATTAGTTTTAATTAGATGCGGGGGCCCACATGTCAGTGGCACAGAGTGCCCAGTCAGCACGTTGACTGGGTCAACCCAGTCAACGGGGGCCAGTGGGGCCCTTTGCCAGTGACCTAGAGGGTCCATGTGGCGGTGCCACATCAGCGTCTTCTCCGGAGTTGCTCCGGCGACCAAATCACGCGGCGGCGCGCACGGGAGGGGGTCGGGTTTCGGCTACGGTGGCTCAACTCGGGCGCGGCTAGGCTCATTCGATCGGGCGTTCGACGCCGCGTCAATCCCTGGCGGTGCCGTGGGCCGGGGTGGCCAAGAACAATGGCGGCGAGCTGCGCGGTGGACGCCGGAGTTCTGCCGTGGTCTGGATCGGTGAAGTGGGGCACGAGGAGGCACGCGCGTGCGCGCATTGGGCTCGCGCGGATGAGCTGAGCACATCTACGTGCTCGGACGGCCATGACATCGACTACGGCGACGGCGGTGAGCTACGCGGTCCGGTGATGGTGCTAGCGACGGCTAAGGGGATGGATCCGTGCGTGAGAGTGAGGGGAAAGAGGTGGAGGCTCACCGCGAGCCTGTAGGTGAGCAAAGTGGGCGCGGGGGAGGCTCGATGATGACGGAAATGACAACGAACGGTGGCGGCGATCCGAGGAAGAAGAAGAAGCTGGCAGCGGCGTTGGTGCTTCTTCGGACGGGCGAGTGCCCGCAGCCGACATAAACGACGATGGGGAAGCCGGTGAGCACCAGGAGGAGGCGCGGGAGGCACGGTGGCCGCGTGATTCACGGAGGTGCGGCCATGGCGGTGCTCGGGTGTGCTCGCCGCGGTGGATCTGGAGCGAGATGGGAGAAGCTGCAAGGGGGAGTGGGCGAGGGCGAACCCTAGGGCATCGGGGGCGACCTTATCCTCGCCGGGGAGGCGCGGATGGCCGGCGCGTGGCGATCGGTGGCCGCGAGCGCGCGCCAGCCGATAGCTGCCGAGGAAGGGGATGACCCGGCTGGGCTGGGCCGCGGGGTACTGTTGAACTGAAGCCCAGCCGCACAGTGCATCGCTTCAGTTTTGCTTTTCTTTTTCTGCTTTTCATTTTCTTTCTGTTTTGCAAATCATTAAGCCTAAAAATGACTTTTGTAAATTATGTAGCTGGGCTCAATAATTACTATGCAATATACCTCACTGCTATAAAATGGTTGGGGTAATATTTGAATTCATTTGATTTTTGATTAAATGCAAATGGATTAAATATTGCTGTTTTGGTACTGTTTTGAATTTCCAGGGCCAATTTGGTAACTTAGGTGATGTTGTTTTCCTGAGCAAAATTAGTTATGGATTATTTGCTAAAATATGAACAATTTTTCAGACATGTTTGTGAAACTTTAAATTTCACTTGCAATTTGAATTTTGATTTAGAGTGGAATTTGAAATGAGATATGAAACCAAATGTTGATCAAGCTTGCTAATCATGGTGACTTGGCATTATCAGAAGGTGATCACTGTAGCTTAATACATGGGGTTGTTACAGAATGGCAGGAAAATGTATGCTCCCAATTCTAGCTTGCGTCACACCTCTAGTTTCCCCTCGAGTAATGCTCATAAGAAATTCATCACAATCAGATTTATGAAGTTCAAGACAAGTTCCCCAAAAAGGGATTTTACAAGCAGTGCAAAAATCTTGAATACTCATGCGATAGGATTTTTCATAAAGATTGAAAACAACATCATGAGAGGAGCGATGGGATACATACTTGAATTTCTACACAAACGAATTAGTAAGATTACGGTATTGCGGACACTTATCTGAGAGGAAATCCGTTAACTCGGCATTTTGTATGAACATGTCAAATTCTTCTTTGATGCCGACATTGGTCATGAAGATTTCGGACAGCCATTCTGATACGTCCATTTTGCATCATGTTTTCCTACTGTTATTTATAGTGTTTTTGATCAATATTTCACTTTATGATGCAATTCTAATGCCTTTTCTCTCTTATTATGCAAGATCTACATGAAGACGGAGATTGCCGGCAGCTGGAATGCTGGACCTGAAAAGACCTACAACAGAGATAGCTATTCTCCAGAGCTCCAAATGACCTAAAAATTTACAAAGATTTATTTTGGAATTAATAAAAAATACCAGAAGAAGAATCACTAGGAGGGGCCCCACCAGTGAGCCACAAGCTCAGGTGGCGCCCCCCTGGGGCGCGCCATGAGAGCTTGTGGGCCCACCAGCAGGCCTCCGTGGCCCATCTTCTCCTATATGAAGCCATTTGCCCTAGAAAAAAAATCAGAAGAAGACTTTCGGGACGAAGCACCGCCGTCTCGAGGCAGAACCTGGGCAGGAGCAATTTTGCTCTCCGGTGGAGCGATTCCGCCGGGATACTTCCCTCCGGGAGGGGGAAATTGAAGCCATCGACATCAATGCTATGGTTAGATTTATCTTAATTCTTCTTTCGTAGTTGCAGATGCTTGCGAGAGGGGGTAATCCTAAGTGGGTTGCTTGTTCAAGTAAGAATAGCACCCTAACACCGGTCCACCCACATATCAAATTATCAAAGTAGTGAACGCGAATCAACTAAACATTATGAACGTGACTAGACGAGAATTCCCATGTGTCCTCGAGAACGCTTTGCTAACTATAAGAAGTACTTTCGGCTTGTCCTTTGCTACAAAAGGATTGGGCCACCTGGCTGCACCTTTGTTACTATTGCTACTAGTTACTTGTTATGAATTATCTTGCTATCAAACTATCTGTCACTACTACTTACAACACTTGCAGAGAATACCTTATTGAAAACTGTTTATCATTTCCTTCTGCTCCTCGTTGGGTTTGACACCCTTACTTATCGAAAGGACTATGATTGATCCCCTATACTTGTGGGTCATCACATTCACAAGCCTTCACAATGGCATCGCAAGGAAGGTCATCATCGAGTTCACAATATGCAGGTCTTGGGGAGCTCTTGCTCGAAGAGCCTCCCGAGAAAACCTTCCTGAACATATTTCTTTCTCTGAAAAATTTCTGAAATTTTTAGTCCCCAAATAAAAAGTGAACAAAACTCAACAAGATTGATAGCAACTACTCCCACATGTGTCTAGAGGCTATATCATGCATCAAAACTACTTAGAACCAAGTAAATCCAACATGCAAGCTCATATGCATGGTCACCAACAACAGCAAAATATGCAAAATATAATCCACTATAGCAAAAACTAATTGGAGCATCGGAGGAGTCACATACCAAGGAGCAATTCCTCCGAACAGTTTCGGAAATGGAGCTCCGAGCAAGGAGATCAAAAATCTCACAAAAATGAGCAAGAACACGGGAATGGAAGCAAGCTCGATTTTTTCTGGAGGTAGGAGAAGCAGTGGGCAAGTGCACCAAGTGAGGGGGTCCCTATGGGACCCACAAGCTCACATGGCACACCCAGGGGGTAGGCGCACCGTGTGAGCTTGTGGCTCACTGGTGCACCCCCCTGAGTTGTGTCCAGTGCCAAAAATTCTAATATATTCTAGAAAAAATCATACTAAATTTTCAGGACATTTTGAGAACTTTTTTTTGGGATATTTTTTATATTGCATAGATAATTTAGAAAACAGGATAAACATGGCATTTTACTTTATTAAATTTAATAATAATAGAGAGCAAACTATAATTATAGAAGGTTGTGCTTATGGAATTCATCGACCATATGCCCCTCAAAAAGAATCCATTAATAAGGTTGATCAAGTCTTATTAACAAACCATTTCCGAGTGACATAAAACCGAAGAACCTTTGTATAGCACTAAGTTACCTCGACTGGGATATGCATTGTCCCAACAATAAGAGTTTGATATTTGTTTTCAGGAACTGGAAGAGGAAACTCAAAACTTCCAATAGTAATTGTCATAACTTTTTCAATAGAATTGAGACTATTCACTTTATTCGTCTTCTTCGGAAAATATACCGTATGCTCATTGCCATAAATATGAAAAGTAATCTTGCTTTTGTTGCAATCAATAACAGCCCCTGCAGTATTCAAAAAAGGTCTACCAAGGATAACCGACATGTTGTCGTCCTCGGGCATATCAAGAATAACAAAGTTCGTTAAGATAGTAACGTTAGCAACCATAACAGGAACATCCTCACCAATACCGATAGGTATAGCAGTCGATTTGTCAGCCATTTGCAAAGAAATTTCAGTCGGTGTCAACTTACTCAAGTCAAGTCTTCTATATAAAGAGAAAGGCATAACACTAACACCAGCTCCTAAGTCACACAAAGCAGTTTTGACATAATTATTTTTAATGGAGCATGGTATAGTAGGTATTCCTGGGTTTCCTAGCTTCTGAGATATTTTTCCTTCGAATGAATAATTTGCAAGCATGGTAGAAATTTCAGCCTCAGGTATTTTCCTTTTATTGGTAATAATATCTTTCATATAGGAGGCATTTTCATAATATCAGTCAAGGGCGTTCTCAGATACAAAGGACTAAGCATTTCAACAAAGCGATTGAAAGCCTCTTCATCCCTGGTTTTTAAAGCTTTACTAGGAAATGGCATAGGTTTCTGGACCCAAGGTTCTCTTTCTTTGCCATGTTTTCTAGCAACAAAATCCTTTTTATTGTATCTTTTATTCTTAGGAGGCGGGTCATCAAGTTCAACTTCAGGTTCTATCTCTACTTCGTTATCCGATTCTTTATTATTGTCTGGTTGAATATCAATATGATCATCATTAGCATCATCACCTGGTACATGCTCATTACCAGATGATACGTCTCCAACGTATCTATAATTTTTATTGTTCCATGCTGTTATATTATCAATCTTGGATGTTTTTATAATCATTTACAGCAATTATATATCATTTTTTGGGACTAACCTATTAACTTAGTGCCCAGTGCCAGTTGTTGTTTTCTGCCCTGTTTTTGTTTTACAGAAAATCAATACCAAACGAAGTCCAAATGCAAGGAAACTTTTTGGAGATTTTTTATTGGGCAAGATAAACACTGGAAGCTTCGGGAGAGGGCCAGAAGATGAAGGAGTGGGCCACGAGGCACCAGGGTGCGCCCCAGGGGGGGTGGCGCGCCCTGGTACCTCGTGGGGCCCACCCAGCTCCGTTTGACCTAATTCCAGCACTATAAATTCAGAAAAAATCAGAAACCCTCAGGGGAGTCCATGATATACTTTTTCCGCCGCCGCAAGTTTCTGTTCCAGAGAGATCCCATCTGGGGTCCTTCTCCGGTAATCTGCCGGAGGGGGAATCGATCACAGAGGGGTTCTACATCAACCTTGCTGCCTCTCCGATGATACGTGAGTAGTTTACCACAGACCTTCGGGTCCATAGTTAGTAGCTAGATGGCTTCTTCTCTCTCTTTGATCTTCAATACAATGTTCTCCTCGATGTTCTTGGAGTTCTATCCGATGTAATCACTTTTTGCGGTGTGTTTGTTGGGATCCGATGAATTGTGAGTTTATGATCAGATTATCCATGAATAAATTTGAGTCTTTTGCTGGTCTCTTTTATGCATGATTATTATAGCCTCGTATTTCTTCTCTGGTCTATTGATTTGGTTTGGCCAACTAAGTTGATTTATCTTGCCATGGGGAGATGTGCTTTGTAGTGGGTTCGATCTTGCGGTGCTCAATCCCAGTGACAGAAAGGGACATGACACGTATGTATCATTGCTACTAAGGATAAAAAGATGGGGTTTATTCATGTGTGTATTCACTCATGGGTTTTACTTTGTCTACATCATGTCATCGTTCTTAAGGCATTACTCTGTTCCTTTATGGACTTAATACACTAGATGCAAGCGGGATAGCGGTCGATGTGTGGAGTAATAGTAGTAGATGCAGGCAGGAGTTGGTCTACTAATCTTGGACGTGATGCCTATATACATGATCATTGCCTTGGATATCATCATGATTATTTGCTTTTCTATCAATTGCCCAACAGTAATTTGTCTACCCACCGTATGCTATTTCTATGAGAGAAGCCTCTAGTGAAAACTATGGCCCCGGGTCTATCTAAATCATATTACTAAAACCCTAAAAATATTGCTGCAATCTTACTTTATTTATTTTTCTTTTTATTTTTGTTTCAATCTATCTATCTATCATATACAATTTAATCTTGCAATCTTACCGCCAAGGGTTTGACAACCCCTTGTTTGCGTTGGGTGCAAGGATTTGTTGTTTGTGTGCGGGTACTGCTAACGAGGTGTTGCGTGATTCTCCTACTGGTTCGATAACCTTGGTTTCATAACTGAGGGAAATACTTATCTCTACTATGCTGCATCATCCCTTCCTCTTCGGGGAATTACCAACGCAAGCTACAAGTAGCAGGAAGAATTTCTGGCGCCGTTGCCGGGGAGACATCATCAACATCTATCAAGTACCTTTGCACAAACTCTCATCTCCTTGCATTTACTTTATTTCCCATTTGCCTCTCGTTTTCATCTCCCCCACTTCTAAAACATTTTTACAAAAATACAAAAATATTTTCCGTTTGCCTTTTTGCGTGTTTTCTTGTTTGCTCTTTTCTTCATCATGACTAGCATAACTATCCCTCCTTTGTCACCGGATTTTGAAGTACTTTACTTCAAACCGAAACAAGGAGAAAATCTTAAAGATGCTTGGTATAGGTTGATGGAATCCTACCATGTTTGCTCTGTTAAAGGGGATTTAAAAATTTTGCTTCGCAATTTCTATATAGGTTTCACCATGCATCATAGACAACTTTTTGACTTTGCCACTAAAGGGAATTTTATTGAAAGTGAGGCCAATACTGCCTATGAAATAATAGAAGGCATATTGGGTATCCCTCCACCACAAAAGGGTTTTGCTTTTACACAAGAGGGGGCTCAAATATTAGACAAATTGGGTGATATGCAGAAAATTTTGTTTGATTTGCAAAAGTCTAACGAGCCTCTTAAAAATATTAGTGGAAATCTCAATCGCACAAATACTTTGATTTCTTTATGCAATAAGCGATTGGATATTTTGGATCTTAAAATTGCCTCTTTTTCTGAGAATAATGGGAAGCGTAAAGAACCTCCCGGAGTTGAGAAAACTCCTATAAAGATTACTAAAACCAAGGATGATAATACTTGAAACTATGCATTATGCCTAGCTAAGGGCATAAAACAATAGCACTTGTTGGGAAGCAACCCAATGAATAAAATAAATTTTCGTTTTGTTTCTGTTATTGTGTGTTTTCCTACTGTTATGAGTGAGTTTTTGTATTTTTAATTAGTGTTTGTGCCAAGTAGAACCTTTGGGATGATTTGGAAGATAGTATAATTGATGCTGTTTGGAAAACATAAACTTTTGCGTCCAGTGCAGAAATTTTGTTTTTGTACTGGAGCGTGAAAAATATCTGAAATTTTTACACAGTATTGGTATATGAATTTCCCACGTTGTCCTAATTTTTCAGAATTTTTGGAGTTACAGAAGTATGGCTTCTAAATAGATTACTACA
Source organism: Elymus sibiricus (assembly GCA_039707655.1). Classification (NCBI taxonomy): domain Eukaryota; kingdom Viridiplantae; phylum Streptophyta; class Magnoliopsida; order Poales; family Poaceae; genus Elymus; species Elymus sibiricus. The sequence continues at coordinate 140,495,698 of CM077674.1, read as the reverse complement.
GACTGTTCTGTTTTTGACAGATTCTGTTTTTGATGTGTTGCTTGCTTGTTTTGATGAAACTATGGATTGTATCGGGGGGTATAAGCCATGGAGAAGTTAGAATACAGTAGGTTTAATGCAAAAATAAAATATGAATGGGTTTGCAACAGTACTTATAGTAGTGATTTATTTTGTTATACTAACGGATCACACGAAGGTTTTGTTGAGTTTTGTGTGATTGAAGTTTTCAAGTTTTGGGTGAGATCACGATGGATGAAGGAATAAGGAGTAGCAAAAGCCTAAGCTTGGGGATGCCCGAGGCAACCCAAGGTAATATTCTAGGAAGACTCAAGCGTCTAAGCTTGGGGATGCCCCGTAAGGCATCCCCTCTTTCTTCTAACAACCATCGGTAATTTTACTTGGAGCTATATTTTTATTTGTCACATGATATGTGTTTTGCTTGGAGCGTCTTGTATTATATGAGTCGTTGCTTTGCTTGCTTTTTAGTTTGTCACAATCATCTTTGCTGGACATACCAATTTGAGAGAGCCACACGTTCATCATAATTTGCTAGAATACTCTATGTGCTTCACTTAAATTTTTTGAGCTAGGCAGTTGCTCTAGTGCTTCACTTAAATCTTTTTGAGCACGGTGGTGGCTATATTTTGTAGAAATAAACTTTCATGCTTCACTTATATTATTTTGAAAGTTGATAAAATTTTGTAGAAATAAACTCTCTTGTTTCACTTAAATTATTTTGAGAGTTGATGAATTTTTTTTGAAGAAATGAATTCTCATGCTTCACTTATATTATTTTGAGAATTGATAAGATTGAAATTTTGAAGAAATATTTGCACTCTCATGCTTCACTTATATCTTTTTGAGAGTTGATTAAAGTAACGGTAATTTGCAAAAGATATGAATTTGGTCCCAAAGTGATGAATATTCAAGGGGGATATAATAAACACTTTCATATAGATCATTGGTTATGATAAGTGTGATTCCTTGCAATAGTTTTGTGATATGGAAATGATAATATGTGAGTGATGTTAGTGAGTAATTGTGATTTAGTAAGAATATTAGTGTTAAGATTTGTGATTCCGTATGCATGCACGTTAAGTCAATAGTTATGCAACGAAATTATATCCTACTTATGGTGCATTATTCGGTGTTAGTTATGTTCAATGCATGTTTATGACCGTTTTTGTTTTTTGGTTGGTTGCTTCTCAATCTATTTGCTAGTCATCATTTTTACTAAGCGAAAATACTGCTTGTGCATCCAAACTCCTTAAACCCAAGTTGTGCCAAATGAGTCCACCATACCTACCTATATGCGGTATTTCCATGCCGTTCCAAGTAAATTTGCGTGTGCCAACTCTAAATTTCAAAATAATTTTTCTGTTTTGTGTGCTCGTACCGCTCATGAAGCGGAAGGGGGTGGCCAATATTTTCCATGCTAGGAGGATTATTCTCATGATGAGTGTTTATTCACTTGTCATTGCACGAGAGTGTGGCGGTATTAGGGATGCCCAGTCCCGCATTGAAATCGAAAATTAATAACAACAAAATTCCTTGGAAAGTGATGGTTTGGAGGGCACCCGTGGATACGGCTAGCCATGGATTGTGAAAGAAATGGTGGAAAGGAAATAAATTTTACTTTGTGTTTGGGAACCGCCTATAGTTGATCTAGCATGGAAGATATTGGGAATTCTCGTTCGTTTTCGTTGACAGGAAAAGCATGCCTCTGAAATTTTTTTATCTCTCTAATTTAAAGCTTTGAGCTCTGGCACATTTGACAAATCTTTGCTTCCCTCTGCGAAGGGACTATCTATTTACTTTTATGCAATATTTACTTTTATGCAATTTTTATTTTTTTGAGTCTCCATCTTCTCTTACAAAGCACCAACAAGAGAACACTATTGTCATACTTGTGCATTGGATGTAGCTAATTTCGAGTGTGTTTCATGAATGGATCAATGATTGAGCATAATGGGCTAGGAATTACTTTCTTTAGCATTGATATTTTGAAATACATGGTTGCTTGTCAGCATTGCTTGAGTATTTATATTTTCATGTCAAATTATAGACTACTGCTTTGAATCATTCTAGTCCAATGTCCATGCTACAAAAGAAAAGAATATGTGATGAATATGATGGGCAGCATTCCACATCAAAAATTCAGTTTTTATCATTTACCTACTCGAGGATGAGCAGGAATTAAGCTTGGGGATGCTGATACGTCTCCAATGTATCTATAATTTTGATTGTTCCATGGTGTTATATTATCAATCTTGGATGTTTTTATAATCATTTACAGCAATTATATATCATTTTTTGGGACTAACCTATTAACTTAGTGCCCAGTGCCAGTTGCTGTTTTCTGCCCTGTTTTTGTTTTACAGAAAATCAATACCAAATGAAGTCCAAATGCAAGGAGACTTTTTGGAGATTTTTTATTGGGCAAGATAAACACTGGAAGCTTTGGGAGAGGGCCAGAAGATGAAGGAGTGGGCCACGAGGCACCAGGGCACGCCCCAGGGGGGGTGGCGTGCCCTGGTACCTCGTGGGGCCCACCCAGCTCCGTTTGACCTAATTCCAGCACTATAAATTCAGAAAAAAATAGAAACCCTCAGGGGAGTCCACGATATACTTTTTTCGCCGCCGCAAGTTTCTGTTCCAGAGAGATCCCATCTGGGGTCCTTCTCCGGTAATCTGCCGGAGGGGGAATCGATCACGGAGGGGTTCTACATCAACCTTGCTGCCTCTCCGATGATGCGTGAGTAGTTTACCACAGACCTTCGGGTCCATAGTTAGTAGCTAGATGGCTTCTTCTCTCTCTTTGATCTTCAATACAATGTTCTCCTCGATGTTCTTGGAGTTCTATCCGATGTAATCACTTTTTGCGGTGTGTTTGTTGGGATCCGATGAATTATGAGTTTATGATCAGATTATCCATGAATATATTTGAGTCTTTTGCTGGTCTCTTTTATGCATGATTATTATAGCCTCGTATTTCTTCTCTGGTCTATTGATTTGGTTTGGCCAACTAAGTTGATTTATCTTGCCATGGGGAGAGGTGCTTTGTAGTGGGTTCGATCTTGCGGTGCTCAATCCCAGTGACAGAAAGGGACATGACACGTATGTATCGTTACTACTAAGGATAAAAGATGTGGTTTATTCATGTGTGTATTCACTCGTGGGTTTTACTTTGTCTGCATCATGTCATCGTTCTTAAGGCATTACTCCGTTCCTTTATGGACTTAATACACTAGATGCAAGCGGGATAGCGGTCGATGTGTGGAGTAATAGTAGTAGATGCAGGCAGGAGTCGGTCTACTAATCTTGGACGTGATGCCTATATACATGATCATTGCCTTGGATATCGTCATGATTATTTGCTTTTCTATCAATTGCCCAACAGTAATTTGTCTACCCACCGTATGCTATTTCTATGAGAGAAGCCTCTAGTGAAAACTATGGCCCCCGGGTCTATCTAAATCATATTACTAAAACCCTAAAAATATTGCTGCCATCTTACTTTATTTATTTTATTTTGTATTTTTGTTTCAATCTATCTATCTATCATATACAATTTAATCTTGCAATCTTACCGCCAAGGGATTGACAACCCCTTGTTTGCGTTGGGTGCAAGGATTTGTTGTTTGTGTGCAGGTACTGCTAACGAGGTGTTGCGTGATTCTCCAACTGGTTCGATAACCTTGGTTTCATTACTTAGGGAAATACTTATCTCTACTGTGCTGCATCATCCCTTCCTCTTCGGGGAATTACCAACGCAAGCTACAAGTAGCACCAGACTGTGTCTCAGCATCAGAAATAGAAATATTATTAGGATTCTCAGAAGGTTTTTCTATAACATGTTCACCAGATGCATGCAAAGTTTTTATCTTTATTCTTTTGTCTTTTTCTTCTTCCTAGGTGAACTGGGTGCATCATCATTAATTCTCTGAGAATCTTGTTCAATTATTTTAGGATGATCCTCAGGATACAAGGGTTCCTGAGTCATTCTACCACCTCTAGTCATTACTCTAACATCATGATCATTGATTTTATTGTTCATTTCATTAAACAAATCATTTTGTGATTTAGCAACTTGTTCTAACTGAGTGTGAACCATAGATGAGTGTTTGCATAAGCCTTTAACATCATTAGCAATTCTAAACATCAAATCACTCAAGCATTCAATCATAATAGCATTGCATTTTAGTTGATCACTTATGTATTTATTAAAGTTTTCCTGCTTAATAATAAAATTATCAAATTCATCCAAACACTGACTAGGAGATTTATTATAACGAATATCACCCTCATCAAACCTATTAAGAGAATTTACCTCTACTACCTATGTCAGAGTATCGAGTCCATGTATTTCTTCAATAGGTGGTAGATTCTTAACATCTTCAGATTTAATACCTTTCTCTTTCATAGATTTCTTGGCTTCTTGCATATCTTGCAAACCTATTAAGAGAACTCGTTGTAAATGGTTACACCGATGCTAGCTTCATGATTAATATATGATGACCCACAAGTATAGGGGATCGCAATAGTCTTTGAGGGTAGTATTTCACCCAATTTATTGATTCGACACAAGGGGAGCCAAAGAATATTTATAAGCCTTAGCAGTTGAGTTGTCAATTCAACCACACCTGGAAAGTTATTTCTCTGCAACAAAGTGTTTAGTAGCACAGTAGTTTGATAGTTTTGATAGTAGTAGTAGTAACAATAGCAGTAGTAACAGTAATGGTAGCAGTTTTGTAGTGATTGTAATAGCAGCAGCAACAGTAGTAACTTAGCAAAGACAATATGAGCAAAGCGTAGGCATTGGATTGGTGATGGATATTTGTATGGATGACATTTATCATATAACAGTCACAACCTAGAGCGATACACAATAGCTCCAATTCATCAATTCAATGTAGGCATGTATTCCGTATATAGTCATACGTGCTTATAATAAGAACTTGTATGACATCTTTTGTCCTACCCTCCTGTGGCAGCGGGGTTCTTAAGGAAATCTAAGGGCAATTAAGGCCTCCTTTTAATAGAGAACTGGATCAAAGCATTAACACATGGTGAATACATGAACTCCTCGAATTACGGTCATCCCCGGACAGTATCCCAATTATTGTCACCTTGGGGTCTATGGTTCAGAACAATAATGACGGAACACTTAAACCTAGGGTATGCACAAAGTAAGGTACATACGCGCTCGCTCAGGAATGAACGAACGTGACAAAATGTTAAGATGGGAATCGTGGCATAGTAGTACCAAAAGGGATTTTGAAAGACAAGGAAGAGAAGAGTTTTACCAAAGAAAACAACCACAGAAGATCCCTGAGGAGAGCCCTGACGTCAGCCATGACGCACCAGAGGGATGCCTCCCCGAGCAGGCAAGACATGCGTCGGACAGAAGGGCTGGCCTTGCAGCACACTCCACCGACCAGGCATTGAATGCCTGGTCAGGCTACTGAGGTAGCCCGACGTAGGGCTATGACCAGGGTCATCATCACGACGACCCGAGGGACGCATGACAAGACAGGACGCTGGCGCGGTATAAAGAGGCAGAAGGGCGGTGCGGCACATCCCTTCAGGAAAGACACTCGAGTACCTGACATAGCACAGTGTCAGGTCATCTACTGCCGATCGACAGAGGCAAGTGGACTAGTTGGACCGATTGATATTTTGTACACTGCCATGTATTTATTTACAGACCAAGTGTGGTAACCCCCGGGTCTATATAAGGGGAGGACCGTGGTCGAATAGAAGGGGCAAGAGGTGGATCACTCACATCACCACACCCACACTGAAGAGTAGTTGGAGAAAAGGAGGAAGGGATAGAGATAGGAGCAAAGGGGCACTCTAGATAGTACCCCGACCATCACTGGTCTCACCCCGACCACCACTTTTGTAACACCCAAGCACTTGTACTCCACAGATGATATGAAATACCAACAGGACGTAGGGTTTTACGCCAGCCTGGCGGCCTGAACCTGTATAAACTACCTTGTGTTCATGTTTCCTCTGCCATCCTTAGATAGTTGATTGACTTGGTGTTTTAGCTCCTGGCCGAACTCAGAAATACTGCGTATCCTTGAAACCTGGTGTCTGGAGATCTCCCTCCGACATCTGGCGCGAGGTAGGGGGCTAAGGCTTAAGAATCAGCTCGCACGGGCTGCGGATACCATAAGGGATGGCTGACAGTAACCCACCGTTGAAAGAATTCGGGCTATTCTCCCCGGAGGGGAATGGCCATATCGAAAATTACATCGCTCAAGGCCCCCCTGACCTTAGGGCCACCGGGCAGTCATTCGGTCGCCCGTACGCAGGCCGAATGACCCCCTCCTCGGCCTTGGCGGCCGCACAAGCCTTCCTTTTGCACCCACCGATACCCATCAGCGACCAATCTCCCCTAAGCCCATGGTTGCGGGAAATCACGGAGATGGTCGGGATCGCAAGACGGGGCCCAGAGCACATGCACCCGCGGGAGTTACATGGGACGATCAAGCGCCGCCACAACAAGCGGCATGGTGGGATGGCCAAGCCCGCCCTGGTTGTCCCCTTGGTCCCACATGGCACCACGAGGAGGATGAATCCGCCAGGGAACGGGCGAAAAGGAAGGAGGATCGGGCCACATCATTAGGAGCATCCCCCCCGAGAAAAACATCACCGCGCTCGGAGCATCTTGTCCCACGATGGGCGCCATTGAAGCCGAAGCGAAGTAGGAGCTGGAAGGAGAGGAATGTGAGATCAGGAATTCCGCACACAACCTTTGAGGTGTGATGAAGGGGCCAGTAAGAGAGGGACGAGAAGCAAGCAGCGACGGGTCCACGTCAAAAGCTCCACGACATCGAGCCCAACCACGTTCTCCGTAATGTAAGCTGCTACTTGTGAGCTGCATTGGGATTTTCCCCGAAGAGGAAGGTTGAAGCAATATAGTAGCGGATAGTATTTCCCTCGGTAGAGAACCAAGGTTATCAAACCAATAGGAGATTCACACAGACAAAGGTCGACAGTACCTACACACACACAAACAAAATACTTGCACCCAATGCGGGCAAGAGGGTTGTCAATCCCCTTGTACTCGTTAATTGCAAGGATCAAATCTGATAGTGGGAGATATATAAATTGCAAATGGAAATAAAAAGAAATAAATTGCAGCAAGTAAACTAGGGTTTTAGTAATATGATTTGGATGGACCCGGGGGCCATAGTTTTCACTAGAGGCATCTCTCTCAAGAACATAGCATATGGTGGGTAGACAAATTACTGTTGGGCAATTGATAGAAAAGCGCATAGTTATGACGTTATTCATGGCATGAACAGTACATAGGCATTATGTCTGCGATAAGTAGACCGACTCCTGCCTGCATCTACTACTATTACTCCACTTCGAGAGCGCTTCTATGCTTGCCTCTCTACGTATTAAGTTCATAACAAATAGAGTAATGCTTGGAGCATGATGACATAATGTAGACAGAATAAAACCAAGCAATATGATTAAACCCCGTTCTTTTACCCTTAGTAGCAACAATACAATACGTGTCTCGCTACTCCTCCTGTCACAGAGTGAGGACACCGCAAGATTGAACCTACCACAAAGCACCTCTCTCGCAGAAGATAAATCAATCTAGTTGGCTAAACTAAATGGATAGATCGGAGAGAAATACAAAGCTATAACAATCACACATAATAAAGTTCAGAAAAGACTCAATTACTTTCAATGAATAATCTGATCATAAACCAACAATTCATCGGATCCCAACAAACACACCACAAAAGAAGATTACAATGAATCGATCTCTGAAGAGAACATTGTATTGAAGATCAAAGAGAGAGAGAGAGAGCTATCTAGCTAATAACTATGGACCCATAGGTCCTGTGGCAACTACTCACACATCATCGAAAGGGCAGCAAGGTTGATGAAGAACCCCTCCATATCGATTCCCCCTCTGGCAGAGTACCGGCGGAGGCCTCCAGATGGGATCACGGAAGAACAGAGGCTTGCGGCGGTGGAAGAATTGTTTCGGGACTTGCTCTGGGAGTTTTGGAATATTTGGGAATTTATAGCGCTGGAATTAGGTCAGAAGGAGCCACATGGGGCCCACAAGGCATCAGGGCGCGCCCTGTTGCCTTGTCGTCTCCTCGTCTGGCTTCTGGTCCTCCCCCGAAGCTTCTAGGGTCCCTCCTGGTCCAGAAAAAATCATCAAAAAGTTTCGTAGCGTTTGGACTCCGTTTGGTAGGGATTTTCTATAAAACCAAAAACAAGCAGATAACAGCAACTGGCACTTGGCACTGGGTTAATAGGTTAGTTCCCAAAAATGATATAAAATGATGTATAAAGCATATAAGATTTGTAATATAATAGCATGAAACAATAAAAAATTATAGATACGTCGAAGATGTATCATAAGCTCGCTAGGGTAACGCTCTGCCTATTATTTTAAGAAGAATTATGTTTGAAATATGTGTCTGAGTCAATCCCAAAGGAGAACTTGCGACCGGAAGAGGCATGAGGAGGGGAGGTAGGGGGTCACTACCCCTGCTTTTCCCCTTTGGTCGCTCTCGTTCTTATAAAAACAAACTAGAAGTGTCAAACATAGGAAAGAACGAGGACGACCCCTCATGCCATCGGACTAATAAACCATGCCCCGGGCGGCCCGGAGGAGGCGAGTACACCCCAACCAGGAGCAGTCCGTTGCAAACTGACGGGGATGCCTCCCCCATAGTGCCTCTGGGGGTGGTTTATCAGACTGACCCAACCCTCAACCAGAAGTGGTCCGCAACATGCCGACGGGGGTTCTCCTGTAGCCCCTCTTCCAAAAAACGGAGCGGGGGGACTATGGGAAACAATCAAATCCTCCAACCAAAAGCGGTCCGCCGCATGCTGATAGAGGCCTTATTTCCACCCTTCTTCTGAAGAAGGCTAGGAGGAAGGGGGCAGGCGCCTCTTAACTAGAAGTGGTCCGCCACATGCTGAAGAGCGCGACCTGGCCACCCGTAAAGCCCTGGATTCGCGCCCAGGCACCAAACTCGGGTCCAGCCCAGCTCAGGGTTTCTTCAAAGCACAAAGCCCTGCAGTCACGCCCAGGCACGCAAAAGCCGTCAAGGCTAACCAACCAAGCCCTCGGGTCGCAGCCAGGCGTAGCACTACACGGAAGGAAGCCCTGGAGTCGCGACCAGGCACCGAGACACGCTCTCGTAAACTAATATACTAACCAACCAAGCCCTGGGGTCGCAACCAGGCACACGACGATAATGGACATTGCAGGAAAGCCCTGGAGTCGTGACCAGGCACTATGGTACGTTATGGATAAATAAAAAATCCAAGACAAAAGAAAAATGCATCCCACACAAATCAACGGAAAGCGCATAGATTGGGATATGCTCCTACTCTTTACAAAATTGGTCCCACAGGCGGGACACACGAAGCTAGTTGAAGATGGGGCCCTCCTAACACCCATTACATAAGGAAAATAAAAAGTGCACTACAGGCTAAGGTCGGTCGACGGATCCCCCACCGGCAACAGAAGGGGAACCCCGAGCGCGTTCTCTGGAAGAACCCCCTGGAGGCACACCCATCGCGCCGCCCGTGCAGGGTTCTCGGAGCCCACCTGCTCCATAGCCCAGCCAAGGATCTGCCACGCAGGAAGAGGAGGCTCGGGGGCTCCCATCTCCACGCATTCCTCGGCGTCTGCCTCCGCCATGATACGAATGACGAGGAAGTTCAGCTCGCGGTTCACCTGGGAGTGCACGGCGTTGATCTCAGGGCCCATTAGAGGCTCCAGCAGAGGATCCGACTGGATGCATTCCCACACCCTCCGAGCAGCGTGGGACGCTTTGAGCCATGAGGCCATGGCATCCCGAAGACGGATCGCCCGAGCACGGCGAGCATGAGCTAGGGCGGAAGCCACCGCCGCCATTCGCCCCGGGTGTTCGGAGAAGAACTCACGGACGACCTGCGTCACCTGCGCAGGCGCAAGTGCCTCCACGCTCACCCTAGACGGTGCCTGGGTCAGCACTAGAACTGGCGGTGGAAACACCACCCGCACCCCCTGAAGAAGCAGTGGACACCGCACCCCAAGAACAGGGCAAGGCGGAGGCGGAGGAGCCCTGACCACGCTCGACAAAACCCGGCTCAAGGCACTCACTTCCAGCCTCGAGTGATGGATGGGACGAAGGAAGGGAGAAGACTGGGGAGAAGATCCACGGGCGGAAGCACGACGGGAAGACATGGTGGCAACAGAAGCAGTAGACGGGGTGAAGGCGACGGGAATGGTGGAGCCCGGGGAAGAACCTCTCCCCTTTTATAGCCACGGTGAGCGGGGGCGAAACCCTAAGAAAATATTTAATAAGGCATCCTCGGGCCTCGGAGGAGTCAGCCTTGGGGCAAGGACCAAGGATACCACCATTATATATCCTGCCAAGCGGTCATATCACACGTTTACTTGCCTTCCCGAACACCGAGTCATCAGCCCCACGTTCACACAAAAAACCACTTCCTTTTCCCACTCGACGCGCGGCGTCATCAGTTCCTGAGGCAGTCGCATTTATTATGTTTACTAGACCCACCCCCACGATGATTCGGGTGCACGCCCTCTCCTTTGACCACGTTCAAAGAACACTGCAGGCGGGCCCGGGTGACTACTGACGGAACACTAAAACCTAGGGTATGCACAAAGTATGGTACATACACGCCCACTCGGGAATGAACCAATGTGGCAAAACATTAAGATGGGAATCATGGCACAATAGTATCAAAAAAGTATTTTGAAAGACAAGGAAGACAAGAGTTTTACCGAAGAAAACAGCCACAGAAGATCCCCGAGGAGAGCCCTGACATCAGCCATGACGCACCCGAGGGCTGCCTCCCTGAGCAGGCAAGACACGCGTCGGCCAGAGGGGCTGGCCTTGCAGCACACTCCACCAAGTAGGCATTGAATGCCTGGTCAGGCTACTGAGGTAGCCCGACGCAGGGCTATGACTAGGGTCATCATCACGACGACCCGAGGGACGCATGACAAGACGGGACGCTGGCGCGGTATGAAGAGGCAGAAGGGTGGTGCGGCGCGTCACATCAGGGAAGACACTCGAGTACCTGACACAGCGCAGTGTCAGGTCATCTACTGCCAATCGATAGAGGCAAGTGAACTAGTTGGACCGATTGATATTTTGTACACTGCCACGTATTTATTTACGTACCAAGTGTGGTACCCCCGAGTCTATATAAGTGGAGGAACTTGGTTGAATAGAAGGGGCAAGAGGAGGATCACTCACATCACCACACCCACGCTGAAGAGTAGTTGGAGAAAAGGAGGAAGGGATAGAGATAGGAGCAAAGGGGCACTCTAGATAGTACCCCGACCATCACTGGTCTCACCCCGACCACCACTTTTGTAACACCCAAGCACTTGTACTCCACAGATGATATGAAATACCAACAGGACATAGGGTTTTACGCCAGCCTGTCAGCTTGAACCTGTGTAAACTCCCTTGTGTTCATGTTTCCTCTGCCATCCTTAGATAGTTGATTGACTTGGTGTTTTAGCCCCTGGCCGAACTCACAAATACAGGGTATCCTTTATACCTGGTGTCTGGAGATCACCCTCCGACAAATAACAAGTGCATATAACTAGCAGATAGGATCAGGAACTCATATATATTGATGAAAACATAAAGGGTTCAGATCTGAAATCATGGCACTCAGGCCCTAGTGACAAGCATTAAGCATAGCAAAGTCATAGCAACATCAATCTCAGAACATAGTGGATACTAGGGATCAAGCCCTAACAAATTGACTAAATTACATGACAAATCTTATCCATCTCCATCACCGTCCAGCAAGCCTATAAAGGAATTACTCACTCCCGGTGGTGAGTATCATGGAATTGTTGATGGAGAAGGGTTGTTGATGACGATGGCGACGAATCCCCCTCTCTGGAGCCCCGAACATACTCCAGATCAGCCCTCCCGATGAAGAACATGAGGTGGTGGCGGCTCCGTATCGTAAAAGGTGATGATTCTTTCCCCTTGATTTTTTTCTCCGCGAGGCGGAACTTATAGGACCGGAGGTAGGGAAAACAGAGGCTCGAGGGGCCCACAAGCCTGGGTGGCGCGCCCTAGGGGGGCGCCACCTGAGCTTGAGTCTCCCTGGTGTCCCCCCTCCAGCAGATCTTTTCACCAATATTTTTTATTAATTCCAACATAATTCTCCATAAATTTTCAGCCAATTCTGAGAACTTTTATTTTTGCACAAAAAACAACACCAAGGTAGTTCTGCTAAAAACAACGTTAGTCCGGGTTAGTTTCATCCAAATCATGCAAATTAGAGTCCAAAACAAGAGCAAAAGTGTTTGGAAAAGTCGATACGTTGGAGACGTATCAATATAGATGACTATAAATCTCAATCGGGTTATGTTTTCACCCTTAATGGTGGTGCGGTAGTTTGAAAGAATTTCAAACAAAACACTGTTGCGGATTCTATGACAGAAGCAGAGTATATTGTGGCTGCAGAAGCTTCAAAGGAGGCAGTCTGGATGAAGAAGTTTCTTGAAGAAGTTGGTGTGGTCCCAAGTGCGATGAACCCAATGGCGCTCTATTGTGATAATAGTGGTGCCGTTGCTCAAGCAAAGGAACCAAGATCCCACATGAAGACCAGACACATCGAGCACAAGTATCACATTATCCGACATCATGTTGAGAAGGGTTTTGTGAAGGTTCTCAAGGTTCACACGGATTTGAATGTGTCAGACCCGATGATGAAGGCTCTACCACGAGAAAAGCATGAGCAACAACGGATAGCCATAGGTGTTAAAGAGACTATGTAAACTAGATTATTGACTAGTGCAAGTGGGAGTCTGTTGGAAATATGTCCTAGAGGCAATAATGTTGTATTATTATATCTCTGTTTTCATAATTAAGAGTTTATATTTCATGCTATAACTGCTATGATCCTGGAATATGGGATTCAGTGGAAAACTCATATGCACGTGTGGAATGATAAACAGTAAATAATAGCTTCCTAGTCTCACCTCTAAGACTGGCTCAAGTGTTGTTGGTGATCATGTTTTCTGGATCTTAGGATATCGTTAAGTGTAATAATAGTCCTAAAACAACATTGAGAGTATGGAATCGACCCAAACTTGTTTGTTATACTTTGAGATAATATCGTCTAAAATCAATTGTTATAACACGGAGTGTTAACATGTGTTTTTAGTTCCTTAGACCATGAGAGTATCGTAGTCACTTCCGACCGTACGGTGGACTTTGGGGTTGCTCAAACGTCATTTGTAACACGGTGATCATAACGACAACTTACAGGTTCATCGGAAAGTTTGTCAAGGGACTAGATAGCTTGAGAGTGGGATTTTCTCCTCTGATGATGGAGAGATATTCTTAGGGCCCTCTCAGTGTGATGGCATCCATCATCGTCTGGCCGGACAGGTGACTATGTCACGGGGATGCTGGAACACTTCGACAAGAAAGAAGAACAAAACCGGCAACGAGAATGACGGTATACTGAGCATGTGTATGACTCAAGAGGATATCGGCACACCTCAGGTTTTGTAAAGTATCATGAACCAAAGGGAACATCACATGATAACCAAAGGTTCACTCGAATGTCATACGTGTAATCATAGGGATCGATATGGATGTCCACGGTTCCGCTATCGGTCATTGAACGAAGGGGTTTCGTTCATGTCTACGATTTACCGAACCTACGGGGTCACAAGCTTAAGGTAATAATGATATGTTGAGTGTTAGTAGGACGATATTATCAAGAATTTATTTGTGGAATTGTTTCATTAATATTCAGAATAGTTTCGAGAGGAACCGGAAGTGTTTTGGGGTCACCGGAAGGGTTTCGGAATTTATCGGGCAATACCAGGTATTACCTATAAATAATATATCGGTGGAAAATGTTTCCAGAGATGTTAAATTAATAATAAAAGGCTCTAGTAATTATTAGAAGGCTTTTCCATTTAATTTAATATCAACGGGCCTTAAGCCAAGAGGTGGAAGAGGAATTGGGCCACCAAGGCCCAATTGGGGTGGCGCCCCCTTCCCTTAATGGGAGGCCAAATTGGGGAGGGGAAGGACTCCTCCTTCCCCCCTTGGCTGGCGCAAGGGGAGGGGAGTCCATCCCCTTCTCTTGGCAGCCCCTCCTTCCCTCCAACCTATATATACTAGAGGATCAAGGCACTTTTGAACACACAACTTTTGGAGCCTCCTCTATTCTTCTAGTTCTAGTTCATCCTAGTTGATCAATTAGAGCTTGACCTAGATCCTCTAATCCTCGTAATTAGAAGCCCAATGTTGGGACCCCGATCCTAGGTCACACAGATCTAGCATGTAACACATCATATCACTTTGCGGCCTCACGCACGGTAACCCACGGCTGCCACCTTACCTTGGCCGGGATCGTTTGCGCCTTTTGGCTCACGTGTATGATTATGTCGCTAGCATCCATATGACAAAGAACCTAGATCGACATGATTAGTTGTAGACCAAGGTGGCTCAATCGTACATGGACAGACATAGGTAACCCAGCAATGCACGTGTCGGCCAGCAGCGAGTGTAACCAAGTCGTAGCAAAGCTACAAGGACCATAGTAAACACCGCATGACATTTCCCCGTAGGGACAGACACAGGAGCAAAGAAGGATACATGTTGGTCAATCCATGTGTTCCAGTGCAGTAGCGAACTACCAAGGCTCAGTGGAAGCACTAGGAGGCATTTCCCTGCAAGAAGGGCTACCAAAGGCACACAACTAGGTGTCGAACCCCACACATAGCAATACATATCACACGTACGCATAACATGCAAGTATGTGTTGGTACAACATGGCATAACATAACTCGACAGACTCAAGTAGATAAGGCTCGGAAGAGCCATACATAGCATGTTTATTACAAACAGGGGTCTCATGACCCTACACACAAAGTCATACAAACCAAGCGGAAGCATAAACTTGTCTGAATACAGACAACTAAAAAGAAAGAAGGCTAGAAGCCTGACTATCTACAGACCCTCCCAAGGGTACAGGATCGTAGCTGGTAAACAAGCTACTCATCGTCATCGATGTCTAGGTAGAACTCACCTGTAGTGTCGGGGAACTCCTCTGCAACAGTTAATTAAGAAAACATGAGTACAAAGTACTCAGCAAGACTTACATTAGAACTAACTACATATGCATCAGTATCACAAGGGTATTGTGGGGTTTAACTGCAGCAAGCCAGCTTTGACTCAGTGGCTATCCTGAACTATGACTACCAGCAGTTTAATAAGATGAGAAAGCGCACACGAGTCCACTAGCTAATCACCACAACAATACACCACTATAGATGCTCTCCCGTCTCCCTACGATAAGGCCATCCATAGCACTTACTCTTATCTTGCGCATTTTAGAGTATCCATTTAAGTTGTCTATGAACCATATAAGTCTCCAAGTAGTCCATATCCGAGGACGCAGCTATTCAAATAGATCATTACCCTGCAAAGGTGTACTTCTTCACACACGCTCTCACCACTTACCACCAAATACACGTCATGTATCTCGGCAACCTTCAAGCGGAGGCCTGGTGAGGGTGTCGGCCACAACCTGATTAACCACGCAAGACTCTAGTCCAGGTTTATCGCCTATTTGAGGTTGTATCCGTAAAGGAAGTCCGGCCGAAGTTTCTATCACGGCCCCAAACGACGAGAACAGGGTTCCTAAGAGCACCATTCGGGTGTCACTTGGTACGCTGTGCCTCGTGCCTACCACGACAAAGCTCACCCCGATGGTCAGCGCTAAGCACGCCCCCCAGCACACCCTACAAACACCAGAAACTAGTTGCAACTCCTGGACAGAGATCGAGGCGATTAATAAGTTGAGAGAGTCAATTAAGGATCCCAATGTGTGGTAGTAACTGTTCTTGGATAGCATACACAGAACTCAGTTCTTAAGGACAGTCTCAATGGGACAACCCACCATGTAGTCCTACATGGCCTCTCATCGCTACCTTTACCAAATCGGGTTCACACACTTAACTCTCATAATCAGAACATGAACACACCATTCTAATTCATTCCCAGATGAATCATACCTGACACAACTCTAAGCAATAGCAAGCATGGCATGGATGAGGTCACAACATGGCTCAAGCAACTCCTAATCATGCTAGGAAGGTTTAGCTATTTACTGTGACAATGACAGGTCATGCAAAGGAATGGGTTCAACTAGCGAAGCAGGTAACAGTTGAAACGTTGTTGTCCTAATGCAGTAAAAGAGAGCAGGAGCACGAGAGTGGGATTGTATTGAAATGTTCAAGGGGGTTTGCTTGCCCGGGGGATCAATAGGGTAGTACTGCTCCTCAGACAGGGGCTCGATGCCACTCACAGGAGCAAAACCTATCGAGAAGAATAGTTCCGGCAATCAATACACAACAAATGCAATAATATGATGCATGATCATGACATGGCAAAATGAGGTTGGATGAGCTAATGCACCTAGTAACCAGATTAGATGAAGTTGATTTGAATCAAAGATTCGAATTCAAACTCCATATATGGTATTTCAAATACCCTTTAATTGATTTGACCTGATCAGCAGGTATAACTTGTTTTGTCATGCATGAAAATGGTACCAATGGATAGATTGGATTTTTCTGATCATTTTTCATATATAAATCATTTCCATCTGAGCTATGGTTGATTTAATATGAATTTTAGAAGTTTATATCATTTTCTAGAATTTCCTAATTGTTTTGAATTAAATTTAATCCAGAAAATGCATTATTGTGTCAACATTGCGTCAGGGTGACGTCAGCAGGTCAACTGACCGTTCCAGGTCAAACCTGACATGTGGGTCCCAGCAGTCAGTGTCACAATACTAATTAAGGATTAAATTTAAACTAATCCAATTATTAACAGGGGCTGGCCCCACCTGTCATTGACCCAGGGGAGGTCAAATGGGTCAAACCCACCGGCAGTTAGCCGCCGGCGAGGCCTGAGACGGTGAAGGGGCTCGGAAATCGTCCTCCGGTGACCAAAACGACGGCTGAGACCATCCACGGGATGAGGTGACTCGTCCGCATCGATTGGTGCAAGTGGTTTCGCCGGAGGTGGCCTAAAACGACGGCGGTGTCCACTGTCACGGCGGCCGGAGTTCGGGAGTTGATCAAGCCGATGTTACAAAGCACGGCAGGAGCAACAGGTGGTCGCATTCGACTCCTGGGGGTGCACTGAGCACAGTGGTGCGCTCAGACGCAATCTTGCACGGCCGTAGACATGGTGGCAACATGGTCGGTGGTGAGGAGCTTTCGGCTCCGGTGGATTCGGACGTTGGGGGAGGCAATAGAGCATGATGGGTTAGGGGAAAAGTGCAGGAGCTCACAACGGTTGTAGCAGGCGTCTCAGTGGGCTCGGGGGAGGTCCGATGCGGGCAGAACGGCGATGGTAATCTCGGTGGCCAAAACTTGAAGACGAGGTCCAGGACGACGCTGCGGGGCTCGTCCGGTCGTGTGGCTCGGTGAGGAGGGCGAAGACGATGCGGCGGAGCTCATGGACAGCTCGAGGGGACGAGGGGGAGGCGGTGGTCATGGGGTTCACGGCGGCGAGCTCATGTGGCTCTCGGCCATGGTGATGACCACAAGTATAGGGGATCAATCGTAGTCCTTTCGATAAGTAAGAGTGTCAAACCCAACGAGGAGCAGAAGGAAATGACAAGCGGTTTTCAGCAAGGTATTCTCTGCAGGTACTGAAAGTGGCAGTAACAAATAGTTTTGTAACAACGTAATTCGTAACACGTAGCAAGTAGCAATAGTAACAAGAGTGCAGCAAAGTGGCCCAATCCTTTTTATAGCAAAGGACAAGCCGGAAGTACTTCTTATAATGAGCAAAGCATTCTTGAGGACACATGGGAATTCTCATCTAGTCACGTTCATCATGTTTAGTTGATTCGTGTTCACTACTTTGATAATTTGATATGTGGGTGGACCGGTGCTAGTGCTTCTTACTTGAACAAACAACCCACTTATGATTACCCCCTCTCGCAAGCATCCGCAACTATGAAAGAAGAATTAAGATAAATCTAACCATAGCATGAAACATATGGATCCAAATCAGCCCCTTACGGAATAATTCATAAACTAGGGTTTTAGCTTCTGTCACTCTCGCAACCCATCATCTACTTATTACTCCCCAATGCCTTCCCTTAGGCCCAAGTATGGTGAAGTTTCATGTAGTCGACATTCACATGACACCACTAAAGGAAGAACAACATACATATCATCAAAATATTGAACGAATACCAACTTCAATTGATTACTTATAACAAGACTTCTCCCATGTCCTCAAGAACAAAAGTAACTACTCACAAATCATGTTCATGTTCAAGATCAGAGGTGTATTGAATATGCTTAAGGATCTGAACATATAATCTTCCACCAAGTAAACCAACTAGCATCAACTACAAGATGTAATCAACACTACTAGCAACCCACAGGTACCAATATGAGGTTTTGAGACAAAGATTGAATACAAGAGATGAACTAGGGTTTGAGATGAGATGGTGCTGGTGAAGATGTTGATGAAGATTGGTCCTCCCACTATGAGAGGATCGTTGGTGATGTCGATGGCTTTGATTTCCCCCTCCCGGAGGGAAGTATCCCCAGCGGAATCGCTCCGCCGAAGAGCAAAAGTGCTCCTGCCCAGGTTCCGCCTCGAGACGGCGGCGCTTCGTCTCGAAAGTCTTCTTCTAATTTTTTCTAGGGCAAATGGCATCATATAGGAGAAGGGGGCCACGGAGGCCTGCTGGTGGAGTCACAAGCTCACCTGGAGCTCCAGAGAATATCTATCTCTGTTGTAGCTTTTTGAGGTCCAGAACTCCAGCTGCCGACAATTTCCCTCTTCATGTAAATCTTGCAAATTAAGAGAGAAAAGACATAAAAATTGCATCATAAAGTGAAATAATGACCCAAAACATAATAAATAATAGTAGGAAAACATGATGCAAAATGGACGTATCAACTCCCCCAAGCTTAGACCTCGCTTGTCCTCAAGCGAATACCGAACTCGATAATCATGACCACATGTATATATAAAGAGAGGTGTTGATAAAACAAAATATGGACATGGTAGCATCATGATCATTATTATAGCAGCAATATATCATCATAAAACTTATGATGATCAAGTAAAAATTCCTCCACAATGCGGAAGTATAAACAATAAACTTTCTTGAAAACTAACAAACTATGCTTTCAATCATCAAGGCAATTACAATTCATCATATTTCGGGAAGAGTCTATGTAAGAGCTTTTATTTAGCAAATTCCACATACTCAGCCATCATATAGTCTTCCATGATTGCTGACACTCAAAGCATTTTTTTAGAACAAACGTTTCAATCAGACACATAGGAAGATGGGGGTTTATCATTTCACCTCCCAACTTATTTATCTCATGGATAATGTTAACAATAATAACTCATGATCACCTATATCCAACTGGATATATGTGCCTGGATCTTTCCCTACCACATGGTGCTTGCCAAGTGGAGAATCATTAAGAATGGAATAAGGATATATACTTTTGACTCTTGCATAAAAGATGAAAAGGAAAAGATAGGCCCTTCGCAGAGGGAAGCAGAGGTTGTCATGCGCTTTTTCGTTTGGATGTTCAAACTCTTAATGCAAAGGAACATCAATTTATATTGCCCCTTGTGATAGCAACCTTTGTCATGCCGTCTGTCGCTTTTATTTCTTTACCATCACAGGTTCGTACAAAGTTTATTTTCCCTTACAATAAAAGATCATACATATTTAGGAGCAATTTTTATTGCTATTTGCACTGATGACAACTTACTTGAAGGATCTAATTCAATCAATAGGTGGATATGGTGGACTCTCATGGTAAGAAACTGGGTTCAAAGGTTTTTGGATGCACAAGTAGAATCTCTACTTAGTACGAAATTTTGGCTAGCAAAATATTATGAGCAAGCACCACATGTTAGAGGATCCATGACAATATAACTTCTATGTGAATATAAGCAAACATAACCCATTATGCTGTCTTCCTTGTCCAACATCAACTATTTGATCAAGTTTTAAAATAATTAATGGGTGCTCACCATCATAAAAGATGTCCAAGATAGTATATTTATATGTGAAACCTCTCTTCCTTTACTATTCTTTCATGAATTGCATCAATGACCAATGCTACGTTTGCTAGACCCCAATAAATTTTATTCATTATACTCTTTACATGTGAGGTCATTACTCCCCATAATATTAGCATATGATCTTTTATTCTCATTCTTTTTATTGCTAGGATTGGATCAAGAAGGTAAAACAGCAAAACTCAAACTACTCGTTATTATATAACTCTCACACATGATTACATAGATAGATCACGAAACAAGCACTCGAAACTAAATCATACTAAAACTTTATTCTTATAAATCATGAAATAATTAAGGATCTAACTAAGATAGATAATGACAATTAAAAGTGGTGGTGATACGATATCGGGGCACCTCCCCCAAGCTTGGAACAAGCCAAGGGTGGTGCCCATACTCGTGTACTCATGTTTCTTTCTTCGGTGATGGTGGTGATGAAGTGGTTGGCTTATCTTCCAACTTCCACGGCATAGGCTCCCCATCAAAGATAGAGGAAC
The DNA here is from genome assembly GCA_039707655.1 of Elymus sibiricus. Lineage (NCBI taxonomy): Eukaryota > Viridiplantae > Streptophyta > Magnoliopsida > Poales > Poaceae > Elymus > Elymus sibiricus. The sequence continues at coordinate 140,475,048 of CM077674.1, read as the reverse complement.
GTGTCTCCAGGATCCTGAAATCTACAGCTGGGCTCATCCTTTTAAATCTGGACTCATACTCACAGTTCTGATTTTGCAGGTCATAAATTTGCGCTTGGAGATGATCGATCCGATCATGAAGCTTGAAGATGGCCTCTCCGATATCCTTGTTGTCCCACTTATGTTTATGGATAAAATCCGTAATCATGGAGTGGTTGGCACTGAGTCCGCTCTCCACCATCCCCTGGCACTTGAAGATTTCCTGCTCCACCACTTCAATCCTGGCCTTCTCGCTCCCCTCCTTCTTCACTCCATGAACGTCCCGGATGTGAAGCACCCCCTCACGAAGCTCCATGGTTTGAGGGTGCTTCAACACCTCCGGAAGGTAGGGATTGATAACCTTCTCAAAGAACTTGTCAAACTCGGGTAACACCCCCAGTGGTTAACTACAGTAATCCCAACCTAATGATGCCAAGTCACCATGATTAACAAGCTTGATCAACATTTGGTTTCATATCTCATATGAAATTCCACTCCAATTAAAAATTCAAATAGCAAGTGAAATTTGAAAAGTTACAAACTTGTATGAAAAATAGTTCATCATTTAGCAAATATTTCATAGGTAATTATAAATAAGAAAAACCACATCACTTGTTTGATTAATTGAAAACTAGCAACCCAAAACAGTAGCAAGCACAGCCCATTTAATCCCATTTCATTTAATCAAAATTCAAATGAAATCATTTTGCCTCCAAACCTTTTTCTGGCAGTGCCAGATATTGCATAGTATTTATTGAGCCAAGTCTCATATTTTACAAAAGTCATTTTGTGGCCAAACATTTTGCAAAACAGGATGGAATTAAATCAGCAGAAATAGAAAAAGAAAAACAGAAACTGGGCACTGTGCCTGTGGACTCAAGTTGTACAGTTCCCGCGGCCCAGCCCAACTAGCATGTCCCCTACTTCGCACTGCTCCCGCGCGCTCTGTCACTCGCACGCGTGTCCGATGCTCGACGCCATTGCTGTCGAGCATCCAGCGGTTCCTCGCGCTGGATAAGGATGTCGCAGGCCTCCCCTCACTCCCCGCAAACCCTACCCCCCCAGCCACCCCTCCTCTTGCTTGCTCCTTCTTCCCCGCACGAGCCAAACATCACCAACGCCGTGCCATCACCATGGACGCGGCCACCGGCCTCCCCTCTCTGTTCTGAGCTGTCCGAAAGCTCCGTCGCGGACGCCTTCTTCCTCCTCACCACCGGATCGAGCCTTGGGAGCCTCCACGACAACGCCCGTGCCGTTCCCCTTCGTCGGCATCCGCCACGACCACCGCTTCGATCCGCGTCGTCCGAGCCTCCCCGAGCCATCTGACCTCGCCGTCGCCCTCACCGTGAGCTCGCGCTCCTCCTCGACCTCCTCTCATTCCTCCCCGTGCACCGTGGGCCCGTTCCCGCTAAGGCCGCGTCGTCACCGCCGTCCGACATCGTCATCGTGGCCACCTCCGGCCGTCTCCGCACGAACGGCTCACACCACTGCATGCGCCGCGCCGCACTGGTTCCGTGGGTGGTCGTAGACGACCATTTGGTCGCCTGTGCGACGAACCCGAGCAGCGCCGCCCTCTCTGTTGCTCACCGGAGCAGCTCCGGCGTGCGTCATCGTTTAAACCCCGGCGGGTCCCACCCGTCAGGGTCATTAGTGGCTAACCCAGAGCCGAACCCCACTGACAGCCGGGCCCCATACTAATTAATTAGAGCTAATACAAACGGTTTAACTAAAGTTAACTAACTGACATGTGGGCCCGGATCACCGTTCAAACGGATAAGCCTGGCTGAGTCACCTGCTGACTCAGCCAGCGGGCCCCACCTGTCAGCCACTGCTGACTGGTGGCTGACTGGACCTTTGACCCAGTCAATGGGCCCACTGGTCAGCCACTGTGCTAAACAGCTGGGTACACCCACTGGGTACCCGTAGCAATTTCCAGTTTATTTTCGAATTTAGAGTAATTCCAGAAATTCCAAAAAATGTTTAAAACTTTGAAAAATCATATAAAATAAACCGTAACTCGGATGAAAATAATTTATATATGAAAAATGATCAGAAAAATATAACGAATCTGTTTATACCACCCACATACCTGCCACACCCCTCTAACATGATGAACATGTAACTTTCCGCTCCGGATCGTCTGTCCGATAATCACCCGGAGCTGGGAGAACACTCCCGGATATTTTCCCGCTCCGACCAAAATACCTAGCACTGCATTAAAACACCCCTAGCGCTGCATATTGCCATGTCATGCATCTATGTTGCATTTTTTGCCATGTATTTATTGTTTCTTCCCCCTCCTTCTCTCCCGATAGACCCCGAGACTGCCGACGACACTGCTGAGTATGACAACGTCGTCGACGACCAGACCCCTTCAGCCGAGCTTCCAGGCAAGCAAAACCCCCTTGATCATCCAGATATCACCTACTCTTTCTCTCTTATGCTTGCATTAGAATTGCTTCTGTTGTTGCTCCGATAGCTCCTATTCTGATCCATAGCCTGCTTTTGTAACCTACTATTGTTACTGTACCTGCTATCCTATATGCTTAGTATAGGTTGGTTAGTGATCCATCAGTGGCCCCGCACCCTTGTCCGTGTTGCCCCGCTTTGTTACCAGATGGCTCGATCATGGTGATCGACGTGCAGAGACCGACACATCACCGGCACCCCCCTTAGTTGTACGACTCTACAGAGCTACTATCGAGTGCCTAGGGTGATACCTCGAATCTCACTACTGAAGATATCTCTGTAGTATAGCACATCAGTTGTGATTGCCAAGGGTGATTACTCACTCTCCCCTCTCAATGATGACTCTGTCGTGCAACCACTCAGGTGTGGACCATCGAGGGTGATTCCTCCAAGTTCTCCTTGACGGTTACATCAAGTGGGAATCCATTGAGGGTGATTCCTCAGATTCCCCATGATGTTTTGGACACATGGATACCTTGACCTTCACCTCAGTACTTTGTTGAAGTCGGGTCGGCCCAAGTGGTACCCGCGAGAGTTTTTGAAGTCGGATCGACCATGAGGGTACCCGCGAGAGATATCTGTGGCGGAACGACAGGGCAGGTGGAGACCACCTAGGAGAGAGGTGGGCCTGGTCCCTGGTCGTTGGTCCACGAGTTACCAAGTCGGTGCGACAGGGTGTCGGAGGTGAGCCTTGAGCCTTGTTCGTGTTCGCGAGCTACTAATAACACGCTTAACGGATTTGGGTATTTGATCTGAGTTGGCTACCTGCCTTTACGCACTAACCACCACGCGAGATAATGGTTTAATAGGGCCCTCTATGTCATACGTTCCTTCCGAAAGCGATCCAGATGTCACAGTTCAGAGATGCAGGCTGATTGTTTGGGTGAGCTGGTTACGTCTGTTGGAGTTTCCACAGTCGCGCTTGGGCCCCGGCCAGTCTCGTAACGTGCAGGAGTGCAGAGGACGATGGGCCCAAGACCCCTTCGCACTTAGGATTTAGACCGGTGTGTTGACCTCTCTGGAGAGTCTAGGTTGGTCTACGGCGTGTTGATTACCCAAGGCCGGGTATTACCCTGCAAGTGTGTCCGGCCAGATGTAATCGAGCGTGTTGGGTAACAGTAGTGCACCCCTGCAGGGAAGATATATCTATTCGAATAGCCATGTCCTACGGTAACAGGATGCTTGGAGTTGTATCCCGATCTACTACAACTACAAACGGGTACCAAGATATTATTAAACAGTTACTATTGCTCTCGGGATCACTTTCTTGCAGGGTAGTTGAGGAAGGATCTCAGGGCATTACTAATATATACTTATTAATATATGCTGTTGTGTTCTATTCTCTTCTGATGCCGCAAGATTGCTTCAAGATGCTAGTCTTCGGTAGGCTAGGCCTTCCCCCTCTACTCTGGCATTTCTGCAGTTTAGTCCAAAGATATAGCCCCATTCCTTTGATACCGATGCATACTTAGTATAGTTCTGATGTAAGTCTTGCGAGTACTTCGGATGAGTACTCACGGTTGCTTTGCTACCTCTTTTTCCCCTACCCGGTTGCTGCGATCAGATGACGGAGCCCAGGAGCAGGAGATCCCCGGAGGCACCTACTACTACGTTGAGCCCGCTGACCAGGAGTAGTTCAGAGGCCCTAGGCAGGAGGCCTTCGCCTTTTCGATCAGTGTCGTTGTTATGCTAGCCTTCTTATGGCAAACTTGAGTAACTATGTCTGTACCCAGATATTATTTGTTTGTATGGCTTATGTATTCGGATCCTCATGACCCCTGGTTTGTAATATGAAGATTTATGTTTAAATTTGTGTTTAGAGTTGTGTTGTGATATCTTCCCGTGGGTCTCTAATCTCGGTCGTGCACGTTTGCGTGTATGATTAGTGCACGGTCGAGCAGGGGCGCCACAAGTGAGTTATCAAATGGGGTTAGCATGGTCGGAACCATAACTGCATGGAATTCAAGTTAAGGATACCGGAAGAGTTATACAAAAGAATAAATATTTTCACAAGAAGCTTCCGTGATAAGATCTGCATCGTTTCCATGGGCATGAACACAAAGGTTCAAGGTCGAATCCCACTTCTCCAATGCTCAACTTCTCATTCACTTCTCATTTATAAAAAGGCATAAGTGTTAAAAGTTTTACCTGGAGAAACACCAGAAGAGTATGACCCGTGAAAACTTTTGGGTTCACACAGATGGCAGAAGCATAGGTACAACCCATCAGGAAATTTTAGGAACCTATACAATAAACAAAGAAGCAAGGGATGCAAGTTCGAAAGCAGAGTACCAAAGTCAAAGTAGACGATATGACTCAACAAAGGCAATTTGTATCAAGGGAAGAACTCAAGGATTTAGAATATACAGGAACGGTCGGATAATAATCCACCAAAGGATCTGGCGGTCCGCAAGGGATCTGATGTGAGTATCGGTACTCTACCAGAAGAAGAAAGAATGCAAAGGCATCGGATTATAGAAACATCTGAATAATTTAAAGTATAAAATACAAAGGAATTATGATTTCCGAATCGGTGGATCAGAAGCTGATGCTCTGATCAAGGATGAGTACGTTGAATAGAATTAGATGGACAATCAATCAAGGTTTGATGTGCCGAGAACCAGCTCATGTTCAAAATGACGTCTGAGCCAGAAGGATGAATTCTAGGATTCGACTGATGATTGCGAGCATTCGCAACATATTGAATCAAGGGACTCAAAATGATAGTGGCAAAGGGTGCCCATACAATTACTAGACATATGGAATTAACCATAATGTAGGCAGGCAAGACTTTCCAGAGCAATAGGTTGCAGAGGATTTCCTGAAGATCAGATAGCAATACGAAGTATTTCGTGAAACACATGATTAACTGGGGGTTAACGAATCCCCGAGAACTTGACTAACTGGGGGTTGTGCATGATTAACTGGGGGTCAACACATGATTCGCAACACATGATTAACACTTATGCCTTTTTCTAAATGAGAAGTTGTGCATTGGAGAAGTGGGAGTCGACCTTGAACCTTTGTGTTCATGCCCATGGAAACGATGCAGATCTTATCATGGAAGCTTCTTGTGAAAATATTTATTCATTTGTATAACTCTTCCGGTATCCTTAACATGAATTCCATGCAGTTATGGTTCCGACCATGCTGACCCCATTTGATAACTCACTTATGGCGCCCCTGCTCGACCGTGCACTAATCGTACACGCAAACGTGCACGACCGAGATCAGAGACCCACGGGAAGATATCACAACACAACTCTAAACACAAATTTAAACATAAATCTTCATATTACAAACCAGGGGTCACGAGGACCCGAATACATAAGTCATACAAACAAATAATATCTGGGTACAGACATAGTTAGTCAAGTTTGCCTTAAGAAGGCTAGCATAACAGCGACACTGATCGAAAAGGCGAAGGCCTCCTGCCTAGGGCCTCTGAACTACTCCTGGTCGGCAGGCTCAACGTAGTAGTAGGTGCCTCCGGGGATCTCCTGCTCCTGGGATCCGTCATCTGATCACAGCAACCGGGTAGGGGAAAAAGAGGTAGCAAAGCAACCATGAGTACTCATCCGAAGTACTCGCAAGACTTACATCAGAACTATACTAAGTATGCATCGGTATCAAAGGAATGGGGCTATATCTTTGGACTAAACTGCAGAAATGCCAGAGTAGAGTGGGAAGGCCTAGCCTACCGAAGACTAGCATCTTGAAGCAATCTTGCAGCATTAGAAGAGAATAGAACATAGCAGCATATATTAATAAGTATATATTAGTAATACCCTGAGATCCTTCCTCGACTACCCTGCGAGAAAGTGATCCCAAGAGCAGTAGTAACAGTTTAATAATATCTTGGTATCCGTTTGTAGTTGTAGTAGATCGGGATACAACTCCGAGCGTCCTGTTACCGTAGGACACGGCTATTTGAATAGATATATCTTCCCTGCAGGGGTGCACTACTGTTACCCAACACGCTCGATTATATCTGGCCGGACACACTTGCAGGGTAATACTCGGCCTCGGGTAATCGACACGCTGTAGACCAACCTAGACTCTCCAGAGAGGTCAACACGTTGGTCTAAATCCTAAGTGAGAAGGGGTCTTGGGCCCATCGCCCTCTGCACTCCTGCACGTTACGAGACTGGCCGGGGCCCAAGCACGACTGTGGAAACTCCAACAGACGTAACCAGCTCACCCCAACAATCAGCCCGCATCTCTAAACTATGACATCTGGATCGCTTTCAGAAGGAATGTACAACGTAGAGGGCCCCATTAAACCATTATCCCGCGTGGTGGTTAGTGTGTAAAGGCATGTAGCCAACTCAGATCAAATACTCAAATCCGTTAAGCATGTTATTAGTAGCTTGCGGACACGAATAGGGCTCAAGGCTCACCTCCGACATCCTGTCACACCGACTTGGTAACTCGCGGACCAACGACCAGGGACCAGGCCCACCTCTCTCCTAGGTGGTCTCCACCTGCCCTGTCATTCCGCCACAGATATCTCTCGCGGGTACCCTCATGGTCGACCCAACTTCAAAAACTCTCGCGGGTACCACTTGGGCCAACCCGACTTCACCAAAGTACTGAGGTGAAGGTCAAGGTATCCATGTGTCCAAAACATCATGGGGAATCTGAGGAATCACCCTCAATGGATTCCCACTTGATGTAACCATCAAGGTGAACTTGGAGTAATCAGCCTCGATGATCCACACCTGAGGGGTGGCACGACAGAGTCATCATCGAGAGGGGAGATCGAGGAATGACCCTCGGCAATCACAACCGATGTGCTATACTACAGAGATATCATCAGTAGTGAGATTCGAGGTATCACCCTCGGCACTCGATAGTAGCTCTGCAGAGTCGTACAACTAAGGGGGGGGGTGCCGGTGATGTGTCGGTCTCTGCACGTCGATCACCATGATCGAGCCATCTGGTAACAAAGCAGGGCAACACGGACAAGGGTGCGGGGCCACTGATGGATCACTAACCAACCTATACTAAGCATATAGGATAGCAGGTACAGTAACAATAGTAGGTACAAAAGCAGGCTATGCATCAGAATAGGAGCTATCGGAGCAACAACAGAAGCAATTCTAATGCAAGCATAAGAGAGAAAGAGTAGGCGATATCTGGATGATCAAGGGGGTTTTGCTTGCCTGGAAGCTCGGCTGAAGGGGTCTGGTCGTCGATAACGTAGTCGTACTCAGCAGTGTCGTTGGGGTCTATCGGGAGAGAAGGAGGGGGAAGAAACAATAAATACACATCAACAAATGCAACATAGATGCATGACATGGCAATATGCAGCGCTAGGGGTGTTTTAATGCAGTGCTAGGTATTTTGGTCGGAGCGGGAAAATATCCGGGAGTGTTCTCCCAGCTCCGGGTGATTATCGGACAGACGATCCGGAGGGGAAAGTTACATGTTCATCATGTTAGAGGGGTGTGTCAGGTATATGGGTGGTATAAACAGATTCGTTATATTTTTTTGATCATTTTTCATATATAAATTATTTTCATCCGAGTTACGGTTTATTTTATATGATTTTTCAAAGTTTTAAACATTTTCTAGAATTTCTGGAATTACTCTAAATTCAAAAATAAACTGGAAATTGCTACGGGTACCCAGTGGGTGTACCCAGCTGTTCAGCACAGTGGCTGACCTGTGGGCCTGTTGACTGGGTCAAAGGTCCAGTCAGCCACCAGTCAGCAGTGGCTGACAGGTGGGGCCCGCTGGCTGAGTCAGCAGGTGACTCAGCCAGGCTTATCCGTTTGAACGGTGATCCGGGTCCACATGTCAGTTAGTTAACTTTAGTTAAACCGTTTGTATTAGCTCTAATTAATTAGCGTGGGGCTCGGCTGTCAGTGGGGTTAGGCTCTGGGTTAGCCACTAATGACCCTGACGGGTGGGACCCGCCGGGGTTTAAATGACGACGCGCACCGGAGCTGCTCCGGTGGGCAACAGAGAGGGCGGCGCTGCTCGGGTTCGTCGCACAGGTGACCAAATGGTCGTCTGCGACCACCCATGGAACCAGCACGGCGCGGCACGTGCAGTGGTGCGAGCCGTTCGTGCGGAGACGGCCGGAGGTGGCCACGACGACGACGTCGGACGGTGGTGACGACGCGGCCTTAGCAGGAACGGGCCCACGGTGCACGGGGAGGAATGAGAGGAGGTCAAGGAGGAGCGCGAGCTCACAGTGAGGGCGACGGCGAGGTCAGATGGCTCGGGGAGGCTCGAACGACGCGGATCGAAGCGTTGGTCGTGGCGGATGCCGACGAAGGGGAACGGCGCGGGCGTCGTCGTGGAGGCTCCCGAGGCTCGATCCGGTGGCGAGGAGGAAGAAGGCATCCGCGACGGAGCTTCCGGACAGCTCAGAACGGAGAGGGGAGCCCGGTGGCCGCGTCCATGGCGATGGCACTGCGTTGGCGACGTTCGGCTCGTGCGGGGAAGAAGGAGCGAGCGAGAGGAGGGGTTGCTGGGGGTTCTAGGGTTTGCGGGGAGTGAGGGGAGACCTGTGACGTCCTTATCCAGCGCGAGGAACCGCTGGATGCTCGACAACAACGGCGTCGAGCATCGGACGCGCGTGCGAGTGATAGAGCGTGCGGGAGCAGTGCGAGGTAGGGGACGAGCTAGTCGTGCTGGGCCGCGGGAACTGTACAACTTGAGTCCACAGGCACAGTGCCTAGTTTCTCTTTTTCTTTTTCTATTTCTGCTGATTTAATTCCATCCTATTTTGCAAAATGTTTGGCCACAAAATGACTTTTGTAAAATATGAGACTTGGCTCAATAAATACTATGCAATATCTGGCAGTGCCAGAAAAAGGTTTGGAGGCAAAATGATTTCATTTCAATTTTGATTAAATGAAATGGGATTAAATGGGCTGTGTTTGCTACTGTTTTGGGTTGCTAGTTTTCAATTAATCAAACAAGTGATGTGGTTTTTCTTATTTATAATTACCTATGAAATATTTGCTAAATGATGAACTATTTTTCATACAAGTTTGTAACTTTTCAAATTTCACTTGCTATTTGAACTTTGAATTGGAGTGGAATTTCATATGAGATATGAAACCAAATGTTGATCAAGCTTGTTAATCATGGTGACTTGGCATCATTAGGTTGGGATTACTGTAGTTAACCACTTGGGGTGTTACACGAGCTTAACGAAGACATGATGATCTAGATCTGCCAGAAAATAGTCCGAAACAAGAACAGAGGAGAATCTTGCGAAACGGAGGTCAAAACAGAGAAACATATATATAATGAATTTTTCCCTTACAGGACAAGTCTTCGGAAAGAAAACGGAGTCGGGAAGGTCCACGGGGGAGTCACAAGCTCACACGGCGCGCCCCAGGGGGTGGCGCCACGTGGGCTTGTGGCTCCCTCATGCACTTTCCTAGCTATTTATTATTCTCCTAATTTTTTATATATTCCAAAATGAACAAAAAGTACTTCTATGGAATTTTTGGAGTCAGTTTTCCTACTGTATCCCATACCTATTCCTTTTTCAGAATTCTGGAGCGTCCCGGAAGGTTTCCCTTATGTGTTCTTCTGGTGTAATTGTTTGGATAATATTGGTTTCAATATTAATGGGTGTACCTAAAATATAATGCTTAATTCTTTGCCCATTAATCACCTTTGGATTTGTGCCCTCGGCATTATTGTTCTTAACAGCGCCGGAACGATAAACCTCTTCGACAATGTATGGTCCCTCCCATTTGGAGAGAAGTTTACCCGCAAAGAATCTAAAATGAGAGTTGTACAATAGAACTTGATCACCGATATTAAATTCCCATTTCTGAATCCTTTTATCATGCCATCTTTTAACTTTTTCTTTAAATAACTTAGCATTTTCATAGGCTTGTGTTCTCCATTCATCTAAAGAGCTGATATCAAATAACCTCTTTTCACCGGCAAGTTTGAAATCATTGTTAAGTTCTTTAATTCCCAATAAGATTTATGTTCTAATTCTAGAGGTAAATGACATGCTTTTCCATAGACCATTTTATAAGGAGACATGCCCATAGGATTTTTATAAGCGGTTCTGTAAGCCCACAATGCATCATCAAGTTTCTTAGACCAATTCTTCGTAGATCTATTAACGGCCTTTTGCAAAATTATTTTTTTTCTCTCTATTGCTCAATTCAACTTGCCCACTAGACTGAGGATGATAAGGTGATGCAATTCTATGGTTAACATCGTATTTAGCTAAGAGTTTACGGAATGCACCATGAATGAAGTGTGAACCACCATCAGTCATTAAATATCCAGGGACTCCAAACCTCGGAAAGATAACTTCCTTAAGCATTTTAATAGTGGTGTTATGATCAACACTACTAGTTGGAATAGCTTCTACCCACTTAGTAACATAATCAACAGCAACTAAAATATGTGTGTATCCATTAGAGGAAGGAAAAGGTCCCATGAATCAAAACCCCAAACATCAAATGGTTCAATAACAAGTGAATAATTCATAGGCATTTCTTGACGTCTACCAATATTACTGATTCTTTGACATTCATCACAAGAAAGGACAAACTTATGTGCATCCTTGAAGAGAGTAGGCCAGTAAAAACCAGTTTGCAATACCTTATGTGCAGTTCTGTCTCCAGCATGGTGTCCTCCATATGCCTCGGAATGACACTTCCTTAGGATTTGTTCCTGCTCATGCTCAGGTACACAACATCTAATAACGCCATCTACTCCTTCTTTATATAAATGTGGGTCATCCCAAAAGTAATGTCTTAAATCAAAGAATAATTTTTTCTTTTGTTGGTATGTGTAACTAGGTGGTATGTATTTAGAAACAATGAAATTAGCATAGTCTGCATACCAAGGATTATTGCGGGAAGTAGAAGCATTTACAACGGCTAATTGCTCATCAGGAAAACTATCATCAATAGGCAGTGGGTCATCAAGGACATTTTCCATCCTAGACAGATTATCTGCTACAGGATTTTCAGCTCCTTTTCTATCAACAATATGCAGATCAAATTCTTGTAACAAAAGAACCCACCTAATCAACCTAGGTTTAGCATCTTTTTTTCCATAAGATATTTAATAGCAGCATTATCAGTGTGAATAGTAACTTTGGAATAAACAATATAAGGTCTGAATTTATCACATGCAAACACAACTGCTAAAAATTCTTTCTTAGTAGTAGCATAGTTTCTTTGAGCACTATGCAAGGTCTTACTAGCATAATGAATAACATTCAATTTTTATCAACTTTTTGACCTAGAACAACACCAATAGCATAATCACTAGCATCAACATAATTTCAAAGGGTAAGTTCCAATCGGGTGGTTGAACAATAGGTGCAGAAATTAAAGCTTTCTTAAGTACTTCAAAGGCTTCTACACAATCATCATCAAAAACAAATGGAACATCTTTTTGTATTAGATTAGTAAGAGGCCTAGAGATCTTAGAGAAATCCTTAATAAATCTTCTATAGAAACCAGGATGACCTAGGAAACTTCTTATTCCTTTATTATCTTTAGGACATGGCATTTTCTCAATTGCATCAACTTTAGCTTTATCTACCTCAATACCTCTTTCGAAAATTTTATGACCGAGAACTATACCTTCATTCACCATAAAGTGGCACTTCTCCCAATTCAAGACAATATTAGTCTCTTCACATCTCTGCAAAACTCGGTTAAGGTTGCTTAAGCAATCATCGAAAGAAGTTCCATAAACGGAGAAAACATCCATGAATACCTCAACAATTTTCTCACAGAAATTAGAGAATATAGTAGTCATGCATCTTTGAAAAGTAGCAGGTGCATTGCATAAACCAAAAGGCATACTTCTATAAGTATAAGTTCCAAAAGGATAAGTAAAAGTAGTTTTCTCTTGATCTTCTTGTGATACAGGTATTTGAGAAAAAACCAGAATAGCCATCCAGAAAGCAAAAGTGTGTATGTTTAGATAATCTTTCTAACATTTGATCAATGAAAGGCAAAGGGTAATGATCTTTTCTAGTAGCTTTGTTTAATTTTCTAAAGTCAATTACCATCCTATAGCCAGTTACAATTCTTTGTGGGATAAGTTCATTTTTATCATTAGGAACAACAGTAATGCCTCCTTTCTTAGGGACACAATGAACATGACTCACCCATCTACTATCAGCTATAGGATAAATAATACCTGCTTCCAGGATCTTTAATATTTCAGTTCTTACCACATCCTTCATTTTGGGATTCAAGCGGCATTGATGATCAACAACTGGTTTAGCGTCAGGCTCCATATTAATCTTGTGTTGGCATAAGGTGGGACTAATGCCCTTAAGATCATCAAGAGTATATCCAATTGCAGCACGGTGCTTCCTTAGAGTTTTAAGTAATCTTTTTTCTCCGTGCACTAAAAGGTTAGCATTGATAATAACAGGATATATTTTCTTCTCATCAAGATAAACATATTTCAATGTATTAGGAAGTTTCTTTAATTCAAACACAGGTTCACTCTTAGGTGGGAGAGGATCTCCCAAAGTTTCAACAGGCAAATTATGTTTCAGGATAGGTGCTTGTTTAAAGAATATCTCATCTATTTCATTCCTTTCATTCATATGCATATCATTTTCACGGTCTAGCAAATATTGTTCTAATGGGTCAGTAGGGGGCACAACAATAGAAGCAAGACCAATTATTTCATCTTTACTAGGCAATTATTTATCATGATGTTGCTTACTAAACTTGGAGAAATTGAATTCATGAGATACATCACCAAAATTAACACTGACCTTCTCTTTAGCACAATCAATTTTAGCATTAACAGTATTCAAGAAAGGTCTACCAAATATAATGGGACAAAAATCATCTTGTGGGGATCCAAGAACTAGAAAATCAGTAGGGTATTTGATCTTACCACACAAGACCTCAACATCTCTAACAATCCCAAGTGGTGAAATAGTATCTATGTTTGCAAGCTTAATAGTAACATCAATATCTTCAATCTCAACAGGTGCAATATCATGCATAACTTCTTGATATAAAGTAAATGGAATAGCACTTATACTAGCACCCATGTCACATAAACCATGATAGCAATGATATCCAATCTTAACAGAAACAACAGGCATGCCAACAACCTGTTTACTTTTATCTGATTTATCTCGTTTAGTGTTAACTGGTTTAGCAATCCTAGTTGCTTCATCATAGAAATAAATGACATGTCCATCAATATTATCGGCCAAGAGATCTTTGACTATTGCAATATTAGGTTCCACTTTAATTTGTTCAGAGGGTCTAGGGGCTTTAACATTACTCTTATGGACCATAGCTGTAGCTTTAGCATGTTCCTTAATCCTAACAGGAAAAGGAGGTTTCTCAATATAAGCAGTAGGCACAACTGGATCAACATTATAAACAATTGTTTTAGTTTCAGTAATAGTGGGTTCCTTACTAATTTCTTTAATAGGTGGATGAAATTTAAACCACTTCTCCTTAGGGAGATCAACGTGAGCAGCAAAGGATTCACAGAAAGTAGCTACTATCTCGGAGTCAAGTCCATATCTTGCGCTAAACTTATGAAAAGCATCTGTTTCAATTAAACATTTAACACAATCATATTCAAGTTTTATACCCGACTCATTACCTTTGTCGATTTCCCAATCTTCAGAGTTGCGTTTAATTCTTTCAAGAAGATCCCACTTGTATTCAATAGTTCTCTTCATAAAGGAACCAGTAGAAGAAGTATCAAGCATTGATTGACCATTATGAGAAAGCCGAGCATAATTTTTTTGTATAATCATCTCTCTTGAGAGCTCGTGATTGGGGCATGTGTGCATCATGTATTTAAGCCTCCCCCAAGCTTGAGCGATACTTTCTCCTTTGCGAGGCCAAAAATTATATATATAGTTCCGATCACGATGAACCAAATGCATAGGATAAAATTTCTGGTGGAATTCCAGCTTCAACCGGTTCCAATGCCATGTTCCGGTATCATCCAATAGCCTGTACCATGTCAATGCCTTTCCCCCCAAAGATAAAGGGAATACTTTCTTCTTAACTCCATCCTCGGATAAACCTACAAGCTTAAACAATCCACAAATTTCATATATATAGATCAAGTGTATATCAGGATGTATTGTTTCATCTCCTGCATAAGGATTAGCTAGCAGTTTTTCCAACATACCCTAGGGAATTTCATAGTAAATATTTTCAGTAGCTTCGGTAGGTTGAGGAGGGGCTCTTACCACTTCCGGTTAAGGTGAAAATACGCCGAACAAACCCCTCAAAGGATTAATTTCCATAGTGACAAGTAGCAGTAAATTTCAGGACGTAATAAAAATATTTTCCTTACCAAATTCCACTTACCAAAGGTGCTTCACTCCTCGGCAATGGCACCAGAAAAGAGTCTTGATGACCCACAAGTATAGGGGATCAATCATAGTCCTTTCGATAAGTAAGAGTGTCGAACCCAACGAGGAGCAGAAGGAAATGACAAGCGGTTTTTAGCAAGGTATTCTCTGCAGGTACTGAAAGTGGCAGTAACAGATAGTTTTGTAACAAGGTAATTCATAACACGTAGCAAGTAGCAATAGTAACAAGAGTGCAGCAAAGTGGCCCAATCCTTTTTATAGCAAAGGACAAGTCGGAAGTACTTCTTATAATGAGCAAAGCATTCTCGAGGACACATGGGAATTCTCATCTAGTCACGTTCATCGTATTTAGTTGATTCGCGTTCACTACTTTGATAATTTGATATGTGGGTGGACCGGTGCTAAGGTGCTGTTCTTACTTGAACAAACAACCCACTTATGATTACCCCCTCTCTCAAGCATCCGCAACTATGAAAGAAGTATTAAGATAAATCTAACCATAGCATGAAACATATGGATCCAAATCAGCCCCTTACGGAATAACTCATAAACTAGGGTTTAAGCTTCTGACACTCTCGCAATGCATCATCTACTTATTACTCCCCAATGCCTTCCCTTAGGCCCAAGTATGGTGAAGTGTCATGTAGTCGACGTTCACATGACACCACTCAAGGAAGAACAACATACATATCATCAAAATATTGAACGAATACCAACTTCATATGATTACTTATAGCAAGACTTCTCCCATGTCCTCAAGAACAAAAGTAACTACTCACAAATCATGTTCATGTTCAAGATTAGAGGTGTATTGAATATGCTTAAGGATCTAAACATATAATCTTCCACCAAGTAAACCAACTAGCATCAACTACAAGATGTAATCAACACTACTAGCAACCCACAGGTACCAATCTGAGGTTTTGAGACAAAGATTGAATACAAGAGATGAACTAGGGTTTGAGATGAGATGGTGCTGGTGAAGATGTTGATGAAGATTGGTCCTCCCACTATGAGAGGATCGTTGGTGATGTCGATGGCTTCAATTTCCCCCTCCCGGAGGGAAGTATCCCCAGTGGAATCCCTCCGCCGGAGAGCAAAAGTGCTCTGCCCAGGTTCCGCCTCGAGACGGCGGCGCTTCGTCCCGAAAGTCTTGTTCTAATTTTTTCTAGGGCAAATGGCATCATATAGGAGAAGGGGGGCCACGAAGGCCTGCTGGTGGAGCCACAAGCTCATCTGGCGCGCCCTAGGGGTGTGCCACCTGAGCTTATGACTCCCTGGTGGGGCCCCTCCCAATGATTCTTCTTCCAATATTTTTTATTTATTCCAAAATAATTCTCCATAAATTTTCAGGTCATTTGGAGCTCCGGAGAATATCTATCTCTACTGTAGCCTTTTCAGGTCCAGAACTCCAGCTGCCGGCAATTTCCCTCTTCATGTAAATCTTGCAAATTAAGAGAGAAAAGACATAAGAATTGCATCATAAAGTGAAATAAGGACCCAAAACATAATAAATAATAGTAGGAAAACATGATGCAAAATGGACGTATCACATGGCGATGGGGAGGCGAGGGAGAGGGCAGGGGGGGCGAATGGGGAGGTCGGCTCGACCGGGACAACTCCCGCGAGTCTATCCCCGGTGTCGCGCTGGCCAGGGAAGGCAGGCAGGCGAGCAGGTGGCGTGGTGCCCTCGGGCGCCCGCGCGCTGTCTTGCCTCTGCCTACTGGTAGAGGTTGAAGACGATTGGCAGCTGGGCCAGTTGGGCTGGGCCGGCCAGTGGCTGCCAGGTATTTCCTCTCTCTCTCTCTCTCTATTTTTTATTTCCTTTCTTTATTCTATTTTGATTTGATTTCAAACCAAATCATTTTATAAAATCTTGAAAATATTTGTGGGCACTTTCTGAATTATTCCAGTGGCCCTCAAATAACTTCAGAATTTTTGGAACAATTAAATTATATATAACATTTAAATAGCTCCAACTCAAATACTTTTGGGTTAATTCAAAGTCCATTTATGTCTTGGAAAAATGTGCACCATTTATGGTTAGGGCTTTCACCCTTTTCCCTAAATCATGAACATTTTTTAAGGGCATTTTGGGTTCATTGGAAAAGATTTTAGTTGAACCTGGTTTATTAGGTGGTGCTAGGGTTTGATCATTCCCCATTTCCCGTGCAGCAGCCAAACAGAATATCCAGTGATACAATATGCCGATGACACTCTCTTACTCCTGCCAGCATGCGCACAACAGGCCCAGACCATCAAGAACATCCTCACGGACTATGCTACCTCTGTTGGGCTTAAAATAAACTTTCATAAGTCAACACTTATCCCAATCAACATGGACACCACTATAAGCAACACCCTGGCGACGATCTTTGGATGCTCCCTTGGCTCAATGCCCTTCACTTACCTAGGATTGCCCATGGGTACCGCTCGACCAACAGTGCAAGATCTCATGCCGCTTGTCTGCTCGCTGGAAAGACGCCTGACCTCAACGCTGTCACTAATGTAATATGGGGGGAAGCTCTCCCTTCTCAACTCCACGATCACATCCCTTCTGATATATGCCATGTGCACCCTCAAACTGCCGCCCAAGATACTAGAGCTACTGGACAAGATCAGACGACGTTGCCTCTGGACTAAAAAAACCGACCTTGGTGAAAAATGTAACTCCCTCGTGGCCTGGGACATGGTATGCAAACCAAAAAAACATGGTGGCGTCGGGGTCATTAACCTCAAAGTGCAAAACGAAGCCCTCCTTATGAAGTTCCTTCACAAATTCTACAACAAGCAGGAGGTCCCCTGGGTACATTTAACTTGGAACGCCTATTACAACCAGAAGATTCCACACGCCTCGGACCCTGTGGGATCTTTCTGGTGGCGAGATATCCTCAAGCTCACGCCCAACTTCAGAGGAGTCTCCCAAGTCGCCGTGGTATGTGGCACCACGACATTATTCTGGAAAGATCAATGGCTCCATGAAGTGCTCCAATTCTCTCACCCATGAGCCTTCTCGTTTGCGCTACGGGAAGATATCTCAGTCAAAGATTTCTTGTCCACCACGGCACTGGCAGAGGCTTTCCATATGACATTATCCCCCCAGGCATACACTGAAATCAGAGACATGCAGATGCTCTCCGCACACATGCAACCCATGACAGCCAATAATGATGTCTGGCACTATATCTGGGGGAAGGCTGAGTTCAAATCAACGGATTACTACCGCTTCTTCTTTAAAGACGTCCAATCACACCAAACATTTCGCTTGCTATGGAAATCCAAATGTGTAATAAAGATAAAAGTATTTGGTTGGCTACTCCTCAATGATAGACTCAACACCAGAAACATGTTGAAACATAGACACTACAATATTGGAGATGATCACGACTGCTTACTTTGTGGACTGCCTATTGAAGAAACAGTTGACCACATGATCTTTACCTGACCGTTCAGCAAACAGTGTTGGGACAAACTTGGCGTTGCATGGCCTCCCTTCACCTGCCGATTGGATCTGCTGCAAAGGGTGAAAGATGCACAAGATAAAACTCTCTTCTTCGAAGTTTTCCTGGTTGCTGCTTGGAGCCTTTGGAAGGAAAGGAATAATAAACACTTCAGAGCTATAGATCCAACCTTCGCTTCATGGCTCAACAGATTTAAAAGGGACTTTGATCTGCTACAACATAGAGTGAATGAGAGGGATATACCTCATATATTCTCAATTCTAAACTCTATTAGCTGAGAGCTAGTAATTAGTCTGTCCTCTGACTTGTTTCCCATCCAAGTCCCCAAAAAAGCATGGATGTTTTGTAAACAGAATGATGTACTTGTAACACTGTCCTTTATTAATATATACCATCAGTAGGAGCCTCTCCTACTATTTCACTGTAAAAAAAAATCATTCCCCATTTCAGATTAAATTGAATTTAAACATGATGCAAATAGAATTAGCTAGCCTAGGTCATTACCAGAAGCTAGGGATGTGACACCCAATGTGGTTCTAATCTCCTTCCTCTAATTCTCTGGCATCGATTAGCTCTGGACGGCGAAGCGTTGCCGGATCGTGAAGACCGTACGCTTGCAACCAAGTAGAGAGGCAGTGCTTTCTGTCTTTCGTTCGAGGGATCGTTCGTGGGCGGTTCGCGGGATCGTTCATCGACGGTTCGAGGGACTCCAAGTACGATCTACACCGACTCGTCTACTTCCGCTGCACTCCGGAGTCGGTAAAGATCGTGATCCAAACCGTTTATGCATCTTCATATTGTTCCTGGGTGTTCATAGGGCAAATTTTTGTTTGTTTTCCACTATGTTTCCCAACAGGGAGATGATGTCTACTGAAGTAGGATTAACCACTATAAGTTGTGTTGAAATCTTTGTTAACTCGTCTAGTATATTAACTCGGTGATCAATTTTATGGTTTTGTAGGGATGCTACAAAAGCTTTATCTCAAAGGCGTTTGGATGGTTCCTTCCCTGTAGAAGATTTGAACTTAAATCTCCAGAATCAAAGTTGTCAGAAAATATTGCTTTTGGATCTGTAGATTATATCAAGTAATATAATAAATCTTCTCTTCAACAATTTTCTCATATAGTTTATGAAACTTAACCCATTATCTGTGTTATCTCTAGGGCTTAGAAGATGGTTCTAATGCTTCGTTAAAGAGGACATGTATAATGAGGTACTGGATGTGTTGATGATGGCCGAGGTATGCTACCTTATTTGATCATTACTATCCTACTGGAAGTAGCACGTGCATCTTTTGAAGAGGTATAGATTGAGGAAAAACAACGTGAGGTTTGTAAATGTCCGAGAGAGGTTAAATGGTTTGATAACTTTATGCATTTAGGAGATTGATATTCATACCATCAATGAACCTACATCTAAGAACTTTAGAATTTTTCTCAAGGTAAAATATTAATTATTTTATTTTGGATGGATTTTAAGTGTTTACTGATTACTTTTCACATACACATGTATTAAATATTATTTCAATGTCTATATTAAAGGGGCCCTAGATTTTAGACTCGCACCCGGCCCCATAAATCTCAAGGCCGGCCCTAGGTGGGAGTGAGGCGATGCTACCAACTCTCCCTCTAGGAGTAGAGATTGTTAATTGCTTTGCTTCACTTTACTTAATAGCAGCTTTACCTCAAGATATGGTTGGCCTCAAAATTACTAAAACCAACTCAGGCCTGGGCGAGAATCAGAAACGTCCGAGTGAAGCCTAGTGATATGTGTTCATGTGGGATTGCTTGTTGGCTACATTGCTGAGGGAGCGATGGTGGCAGGCGGTCATCATTTCTTTTGGTTCATGCTTCTCTGCAGTATTCCAGGAACATGACAAAAAATGTCAGCAGGAAACACCGGGAAATACACGACATTGGTGAACAACCAAGGCCTGAGCACATGGGAGTGGTGTTGTTTGTTGCTTTATTATCACTTGGGGCTTAGTTTTAGTGCTTGTTGCTTATTACTTGACCAAGAATTTAGTTTCCCGATGATATCAAATCTATCCCAGTTAATCTTATATGTTAGTTTTGCATGATATGGTTTACGAATCCAAATTGAATGTTACGTGACACTGTAATAGTGGGTGCAACTACAAATTTCTTCCTCACCGACAAATTAAGAACATATATATATATAGTTGCAGACTGATAGGCTTCTTGAGATATGCTTGCTTCCAACAAAAGTTGGCTCTATATATGTGTTGCCCTTTAATTCATTGTAGCATAACTTAAAGTAGGTAAACAAGGAAAAACATCATGCTCATGTTTTACAGAAAAAAATTAGGTGTTACAACAACTATGAAAGTTAGACCTACTTGAATATCAATACAACAACCATGTTGTTTCAATAACACAAAATAAGTTGCCTCCCAAGGTTGTGTTGAACACACTAAAATGACCAACCATCCAAGAATAACAGTAATGTGGCTAATTGGCAGCATAAACTTAGAAGTCTAGATAAGAATATTTTGATAACCAGGGATCACAAATTAATTTTGAGATATCTCCTCTATATACAGGAGTTGCATTCGGTTATTCTAGTTATTAGCCGATTGTTAACTTCACATAAAACTCTAGTTATAAAACTCGATGCGAGAACCAAAGTATTGAACGATCTAAGGGAAAACATTCCAATCCACAGCCTTCATTCTCTACCCAGAAGCATGAGAACCGATCTTAGCTTCCTTCAATCAATAAACGAACAGATGAACCAATTGAAGCGTTAACAATTGGATTTAATAAAAAAATCAATGGAAGAAGCATACACTTAGTAACATATGGTTGTGACTTTAATATGCTACCAGCAGTCCAACACTAATATATCAAGATATGGTTGACAACAAAAAAGAACATGTTCCAGTTGAACACTGTATAACCTAAGCACATGATACCCAGAATTCCGAGCATTTCAATGAACTACAAACAAAAACTTCTCAAGTGAATGTAAACCCCCAGAAAAAAATCATTAATATGGGCTCGCAAAATTTATCTGGAATCAAAATTATAACCTATGGAACTGAAGCATGAAGCTAAAAAATGAAAACAAATCTAGAAGAACTTTGCTTTAGATAAATACTTGAAATTATGTGATTTCTATACATGCAACTGAGAATCAGTTCTTAGGGAGATTCTTATATGTGCAACTGAGATTCTATGATTTTCTTCATGGAAAAATAATACATGATATACTCCTGAGCACACAGAAAGAGCACGAACATTACTTATTTAAGCAGCATCCAGAAATTCTATGTGCGCCACCACAATCCATGCCCAGTTGAACCAATAAGAACATTGAACACCAGGTTCTGAGTTCTGACCATATCCATATCACAAGAAATTCAACCACATCACTACGCAAAATCTAGATGGCTTGGACACTCGATACAAATCTAAGCACAGTGCATGCCCGAAACAGGAACGAAAAGAAATATCGACAAAACACACATGGTTTCACTTTGAAAGGGAATGTTTCTAGACTTCGAATCAGCAAACAGACCAAGCAAGATTGAAATCAAATGGGCTTGTTAGTCAACAAGGGCATGAAGTATCATCAGCATTCAGCAGGAATCTGCCATTTCTTTCAGAACTTGATATCCGTCCTTATATTTCAGAGCACTAGAACACTGGTACTACAGAGAAATAAACTTGTTTTCTAAGCAAAGATCATTATGAAGTTACTCTCTAAGCATATGTCATGTTCCAAGAAATCATGTACTAATACTCTAGCAACACTAAGTTTGTAGTCTAGCACAAGTGTATTGTCATTCCACTAGGCTAAAAAGAGCATATGCATGATCAGTAGGATTTAGGATTGACCAAAATAGTTGGCCTTTAGGATTGACCAAAATACATTCCAGAATGGCCTTTTGTTGATTTGTTTAGTGAGCCAACTAATCCAAATAAAAAAGTGAACATTCAAGTAAGATTGATGTATTTCATTATACAGGTTCTTGCTAATACAGGATGCAATCACTAGCTTATACATTGATGAACAATGCATGAACAATGGTGATAATTTTGTTGAAATTTAGAGACATGACAATACTCACCTTCAGTTTTGTCCTAATGCCCAATGAATTAATGTTCAAACAACTGCATATATTACAATCTCCATATTTGCTCTTGATCTGTTTGAACTCTTGTTCCTGTAAACGCAATAGACTAAAATAGACACTTTGCACAGGCGAAAGCATATGGAACACATCATGACCGCTTAGAGAAAAAGATGTTACAGAGCCATAAATTAGTACACTTGGAAGCATAACTTAGCCCACAGGGACGGATAACTTAGTACACATGGAACAGCAAAGCATAACTTATTACAGTGGAGTGATTTGGTGAGTTCAGTTCATCTCATTCAGGGTCTGGAATTTCCCTAAGCAAACTACTACTATGCTGTAACATCTTCAACATCACTGAAGGGATCCATCCATCTCTTCGATTTTCTCCAACAAGCTCATAGCTTTATGGCTCATCGGCAAATGGACCTAATTCCATTGGCACAAGACATTCATCGACATTTGAGATGTATTTGCCTTTTGACAGAAGTAATTTGACCTTTTCTCTTTTCTTCTTGACAATGGCTGCTTTAACTGGATCTAAAGGAAGACCAACGTTCCATTGGTGCACCAACCGTGCCCAACGTCGAAAAGCATTGAACCGGTGAGTCATCTCGTCATGGTCATGTTTCTTGTTATGAGCCTTGCACCAGCGCTGATAATAGGCACATTGGGCTTCATCCGACTCAAGGTCCTTTTCCGTTGGGGTATCAACATCATCTATGACAGTTTTATAAGAGTTAGTTGTGTCAAGCAAACACAACGAATTGCATGCAATTTGGTTTGCCGCGAGCACAAAGAATTCATGAGATGGATGGATTTCTAGCCCTAACTATGAAAAAAAGGGTGGGATCGGTTTACCTATCAAGAAGAGCTCGTAATCGGCACTGGAGTTCTCCAAGGGGGGAGAGCGGGGAGCGTAGCCGCAGGGCTTTGTGCGAGCTGGGCGGGAGCTATGATGCTTGAAGCGGTGGCCTCACGCACTGAGCGGGATGCTGCCGCAGGGGTGCGAGATGTGGCTGCCGCATCGGTGCGAAATGGGAGGGATTCCTCATGGCCACACGCTGAGTGGGAGGACATCACAGCGGCGTGAGATGCGGCTGCCGCAGCGGTGCGAGCGTGGGATGCGTCACGAGCCATCCACAGGAGCTTCGATGCCATGGCGAGAGACGAGGTGTGGCTTCTCTGTTGCCGGTTGGTTGCCTGTTGCCTATAGATTTCAGGATCAGAAAACCCTAGCCCCAACCCTGGGCAAAATAGAAGTAGCCTGCTAATGGGCTGGGCTAGAATCGGGTTAAATGACTTGGATTCTACGTCAACCTTCAATAGACCTAAATGGGCCCACCCACCAAAAGCATTATGCGAGCGGAAACTCACGGGAGCTCCTACTTAAGTCGTTTAATTATGTTAGTGTGTCTAGATTTTTTTTGTTGGTTTGATTCTTTGTGATGATGAAATCTTTCATTGACATCATGGTGAAGATATCATGATTCGATGACCTGCACTTCTAAAAGATCATCTCCGGCCCAAGTATGTTTATCGATCAAGGCTTCTCATCTTTTTGGATGGGTGACTCAAGGTGCTTTCAAGAACCATTATTGATAATGTTCGTGCGGGTGAAAGAGGGACAACATCGTTGCTCCAGCCCAATTGCAGCCTCTTTATCAAAGTCTTTGAAGTATTTTTTCTAGCAGAGATTAATACCGCGAAGAAGGTGTTTCCAAGAGATTTTATTGTAATTCTTAGTTATAGGAGTTATTTTGTATTTTCTTGGATCTTAGATCCAAATCAGTATACCTATAATTGTTATGAGGCCGAATGAAATTACAAGTGTTTCTCAGGGAAAAAAACTTATGTCGTTTCGTTCGTTCATAACTCCCTCTCCCCAATCGATTTTATTTCCCTCGACCGGTTTTCTCCCATCCCTACCGCAAGAAAAAAAGGGCAGCGAGCCGCTTCCTTTCTCTCCTTGCACGAGTCGCTCCTGCCCTTGATGCCCTCGCACGCGCTAGGTTCCTGCCCCTGATACCCTCGCACATGCTAGGGTTCCTGCCCCTGATGCCCTCGCACGTGCTGGGAATGTTTTTTAAACTTTTGAACATTTTTTTAATGGTGAACATTTTTTGAAATCATGAATATTTATTTTCTCAAAATTTGAACATTTTTTGAATTTTAGGAGCATTTTTGCAGATTCACTATTTTTAAAATCCGAGAATATTTTTTAAAATCCTGAACATTTTTTCAAATTTCTGAACATTTTTATCAAATCCTTGAACATTTTCTGTATTCGTGAACATTTTTTAAAAATTCATGAACATTTTTTTGAAATAGTGAATATTTTTTGAAATTTGGGAACATATTTTCAAATTCATGAACAATTTTGAAATCCGTGAACATTTTTTGTTTTTCAAATCCTTGAACATTTTTTGAAATCCGAGAATAATTTTCAAATTCATGAACAATTTTTAATTTTTAAGATCATTTTATAAAACCGTGAACATTTTTTCAAATTCATCAACATTTTTAAATTTTTGGAGCCGTTTTTGAAATCCTTTTTTTCAAATGTGGGATTCGTGATCATTTTTCAATGTATAAAAAAAGGAAACTAAAAAAATGAAACGAAAAAAGAAAAGAGAAAAAGGGAAAAAAAGTAGGGGCGCGCCCGCCCCGCACTTGGGCTGACCCAAAGCGCGCGCACCCGGTGCACGATTGGCGCCTTTCCTCCACGTTGCGTGGGGAATAGGAGGTCCCATTACGACTAGTTAAGTGGTACCGAGTAGAGGTCACTTGGGGTCATGCCCCAGCGCGATTTATGTCATGACGTCATGACTCATCAGACTTTTCCGCGGCCCTCCGCATTCGACACTTATTGTGATGGGAGGATACCGCGTGTGTTTTCCGGTTTCCTGTTTTCACTTTGTTTGTTTATAGTTTTTCCTTTTACACTTTGGTCCTTAAACATTTTAGGTTTTGTAATGTACCTTTTCTTATATTCCTCCTCCCTTCTTCCTCCCTCGTGTCGTTGTCGCCTCCTGGCTTGTTTCCTCTTGTGTGGACCCTCGTGTCGGCACTGGCTCCAAGTCCTAGTGTTTCAAGTCTAGTTATTGTTTATCCACCACTGCTCCTCAACGATCATCTTCTGAGTTGTTATTGCTTTGCAGTGAACATGTTCTCACTTGGTTAGGGTTGACCGTGTTCAATTTTTCACTTTGATTTTCCCATTATATTTCTGGGCAATGGGGTAATTATGGGTGGGGGCTTAAAACTCTATCAAATGATAGCTTTCAACTCAATCATACAACATATTTATTGAATCAGTTCTTACTAATCTATAATTATAAATCATATTTATTTAATCAACATATTTCTTTGCAGCTATGGCTTGCCCTTCTTGCGGTAGACCAAGTGTCCCTTGACCTCCTGGTGATGCTTCTCCAGATCAGTTCACTATGGTGCTGGATCGGCGGTGTACGAGGCGTGTTGTAAGTTCGGAAATTTCTTTTGTTAGAAATGTTGGTAAAAAGTGTTGTGGTGCATAGTTATTTCTAGTTTTGTTAATCCTGTGTATTTGTGTTTTTTTGCAGTAATATCCATGAAATGTTAGGGTTCCTTTGGCTCAGTACATTGAGCATTGCAGGGTTTTAGCCATTCGTAGGGGGCAAGGATAAAGAACTTGCCCTTCACACTAATGAGGGTGTATTATATGGGGTTCTATTCGGGCATGGTGAGGTCAGCAGCAAGTTCCATGGTCCTGATGGCTCTATATTTTATGCATTTTTAGCTCATTTGTTGCATGTTCTCTTCATATATTATGTCCCATTGAACCAAATATGTGTCCATTATGCATGATTACTGGTTTCTACACTTTTCCTTGTGAGTATTGCACATTTAGTGTTTTATTTGTTTTTATTAGTTTTCTTTGCTTTCTTGTGTCTACAGGGGTTTTGGAGCAACCTAGGACCAAGCACGATGAAAGGATCAAGGATGAGTTCAATACGGAGACACCCAGGGGCCAGACTTAGCCATTCCGGAGGTCGGAAAAAGTGATTTTTTCCAAAGTGCTCCAAATAAAGATCTAAGACCAGGAATGGAATGGCGTCATTCATACGAATCCAACGAGCCCAAGAACGTCAAATTCTTAGTTCGTATGAAGAAACGGCGGCTGTTTTACCAGAGCAGGACAGAATGAAAGACGACGTTTCATGCGACCGTGGCTGGTCGCATGGCCGGTCGTATGACCTCCAGACAGCTCCAAAAGTTGCCTCTCCAGACGGGATTCTTCACCGATTTCATCCCCAATTGTTCCCACGGGATCCTTGGCTCATAAGGAAGGGTTTGTGAGAGGATAAGTCTCATCTAGAGCCCTTGGATGACCACACCAATGGAGGAGAGTATTCATAAATGGTGTATTACTAACAACCTCCATAATGCCCCTTTTATTAAATATTATGAGAAGCGGACTGGCGCTTCCCCAGCCTCTATGTTGCAAGAACATAACCTCCTGAAAGAATCCGAGGAGATAATCGAGCGATGGGAGAAAAATATTCAGGGAACCACATTCCAAAAAGTGTGTCTAGGAGATAAGTGATACGTCTCCAACGTATCTATAATTTTTGATGTTTTCATGCTATTATTTTATCAATCTTGTATGCTTTATAGGTAATTTTATATCATTTTTGGGAACTAACCTATTAACCTAGTGCCAAGTGCTATTTTCTGCTTGTTTTTGGCTTTTCAGGAAATCCCTATCAAACGAAGTCCAAACGCTACAAAACTTTTTTGTGATTTTTTCTGGACCAGAAGGGACCTTAGAAGATTCGGGGGAGAACCAGAAGCCAGACGAGGAGGTGACAAGGCAACAGGACGCGCCCAGGGGGGTAGGGCGCGCACTGATGCCTTGTGGGCCCCGTGTGGCTCCGATTGCCCTAATTCCAACGCTATAAATTCACATATATTCAGAAACCCCCAGATATCTAGACGAAACAAGTTCTCCGCTACCGCAAGTCTCTGTTCTTCCACGATCCCATATGGAGACCTTTTCCGGTACTCTGCCGGAGGGGGGGATCGATCACGGAGGGCCTCTTCATTACCCTTGCTGCCTCTCGGATGATGTGTGAGTAGTTCCCTACAGGACCTACGGGTCCATAGCAGTAGCTAGATGGCTCTCTCTCTCTTTCATCCTCAATACCATGTGCTCTTCGGAGTTCTATCAGATTGTTCCGATGTAATCAGCTTTTGCGGTGTAGTTGTTGGGATCCGATGAATTATGGGTTTATGATCAGATTATTCATTGAAAGTAATTGCGTTATTTTTGAGCTTTATTATGTATGATTGTTATAGCTATGTAATGCTTTCCGATCTATGAGTTATCTTTGGCCAAGTTGACGAGTAGATCTTAAGTGGAAGTAGTGCATAGTAGTAGGTTCAATCTTGCGGTGTCCTCACCCAGTGACAAAAAGGGTAGCGAAGCACGTATTTGTATTGCTACTACTAAGGGTAAAACGATGGGGTTTAATCATATTGCTTGGTTTTATTCTGTCTACATTATGTCATCTTGCTTAAAGCGTTACTCTGTTTGTCATGAACTTAATACCATAGATGCATGCTGGATAGCGGTCGATTGGTGGAGTAATAGTAGTAGATGCAGGCAGGAGTCGGTCTACTTGTCACAGACGTAATGCCTATATACCTGATCATGCCATGAATAACATCATAACTATGCACTTTTCTATCAATTGCCCAACAGTAATTTGTTTACCCGCCGTATGTTTCATTCTTGAGAGAGATGCCTCTAGTGAAAGCTATGGCCCCCGGGTCCATCCAAATCAAATTACTAAAACCCTATTTACCTTGCTACAATTTATTTACTTTTTATTTTACTTTGCAATTTATCTATCTACAACTATCAGATTTAATCCTTGCAATTAACGAGCACAAGGGGATTGACAACCCTCTTGTTCGTGTTGGGTGCAAGTATTTTCTCTTCTTGTTTGTAGGCTCCTGGTGACCGTTGCTCGTGTGTTCTCCTACTAGTTCGATAAACCTTGGTTCTTAACTGAGGGAAATACTTTTCGCTACTACACTACATCACCCTTCCTCTTCGGGGAAATCCCAACGCATTCACAAGTAGCAAGAAGAATTTCTGGCGCCGTTGCCGGGGAGAGCATTCAAACAACGTGATGGTTCCTTCATACAAACTATCATTTACTTGCTTACTTTTTATTTGCCTTTATTTACTTTTGCTAGTTTCCAAAAAATAATATTAAAAACACAAAAATATTTTATTTTGCTTGCTTGCTTAAAGTTGTCACCATGTCGCAAGAAAACACTAAGTTGTGTGACTTCTCGAATACTAATAATAATGATTTTATTAGTACTCCAATTGCTCCTCCCGCCACTAGTGCGGAGTCATATGATATTAATGTGGCATTGCTAAATCTTGTTATGAAAGAACAATTTTCTGGAAACCCTAATGAAGATGATGCATCCCATCTTAATACCTTCATTGAATTATGTGATATGCAAAAGAAAAAAAGATGTGGATAATGATATTATTAAGTTGAAATTATTTCCCTTCTCTTTAAGGGACAAAGCTAAAACTTGGTTTTCATCCTTACCTCGCAGTAGTATTGATTCATGGGATAGATGTAAGGATGCTTTTATTGCTAAGTATTTTCCTCCCGCTAAGATAATATCTCTTAGAAATCAAATCATGAACTTTAAGCAACTTGATCAAGAACATGTTGCACAATCTTGGGAGAGAATGAAATTAATGATTAAGAATTGTCCCAGTCATGGATTAAGCTTATGGATGAGCATACAATTTTTTTATGCGGGACTAAACTTTGTTTCGAGAAATCTTCTAGACTCAGCTACAGGTGGCACGTTTATGGGAATCACATTAGGAGAGGCCACGAAGCTTCTCGATAATATGACTGCAAATTATTCTCAGTGGCACACCGAACGAGCTCCAACTAGTAAGAAGGTAAATTCTGTCGAAGAAGTTTCTACTTTGAGTGATAAGATGGATGCTCTTATGAATATGCTCGCAAATAAAAATGCTCATGTTGATCCAAATGATATTCCTTTATCTACTTTGATTGAGCAAAATAATGATGCTATTGATGTGAACTTTGTTGCAAGAAATAATTTCAACAACAATGCTTATAGAGGGAATTTTAATCCTAGGCTGTATCCCGGTAATTCCTCTAATAATTATGGTAATTCCTATGGAAATTCATATAATAATAATAATAGGATACCTACTGATCTTGAGAACAACATTAAAGAATTTATTAGTTCTCAAAAAGTTTTCAATGTTATGGTAGAAGAAAAACTAGGCAAAGTTGATGACATGTCTAGAAACTTGGATAGAATTGTTCATGATGTGGATACTCTTAAAATTAAATATTTGCCACCTAAAAAGGATCAAATATCTGAATCTTTAAAGTCTATTCAAGTTACCATGGATGAAAGTAGGAAGAGAATTGCAAAGATGAAAGCTAGACGTGAATTTCTAGAAAAAGTGCTTGCACCCGATTTTAATGATAATAAAGATGAAGACATTAAAATGATTGGTGTGACACCTATTGAACCTTTGTTTAGTAATATAAAACTTGATGAAAAAGGGACTGGAGATGAGTCAACTTTAAGTAGAAGGCATCCCAATTGTTCGGAGGGTGATGGTCTTAATGATAAAAACAACAAAAGTGGGTTTGAAGAGGTCAAAACTCTAGATAGTGATGCACCTACTACTTTGGATTACAAGGACTTTAATTATGATAATTTCTCTTTGATTGAATGTATTTCCGTCTTGCAATCCATGATAAATTCACCCAATGCTTATGAACAAAATAAAGCTTTTACTCAACATATCATAGAAGCCAAAGCCATGATAAAAGCTCATGAAGAAAAGCTAGAATTGGAAGTATCAATACCAAGGAAATTACAAGATGAATGGGAACCTACAATTAAAGTAAAGATTAAAGATTATGAATGCAATGCTTTGTGTGATCTAGGTGCTAGCGTTTCTACTATACCAAAATCTTTATGTGACGTGCTAGGTCTCACCGATAGAAATTATGTACCCATGTATTTCATTGTGCTTCATATTGAATGCAATCCGTCTTGTCCTATAATACTTGGTAGGCCATTTTTACGAACCATAGGTGCAATTATTGATATGAAAGAAGGAAATATAAGGTTCCAATTTCCATTAAAGAAAGGGATGGAACACTTCCCAAGGAAGAGAATTAAACCACCATATCAATCTATTATGAGAGCCACCTATGGAACTACTTTGAAGGATGATAATACTTGAAACTATGCATTATGCCTAGCTAGGGGCATAAAATAATAGCGCTTGTTGGGAGACAACCTAATATTTATCTTTACCGTATTTTTTCTTTTCTGTTTTTGTGTGCAAACATCATTGTTGCCTCTGTAATGATTGTGTTTTTATCTTTTAATTAGTGTTTGTTCCAAGTAAAGCCTTTGGGATGATTTGGATGATAGTTGAATTGATGCTGTTTGAAAACAGAAACTTTTACGCTTAGTTCAGGAATTACTAAAAATTACTGGAATGTGCTTATGAACTGAAATTTTTACACAATATTGAGATACAAATTTTCCACGTTTTCTAATTTTTCAGAATTTTTTGAGTTCCAAAAGTATGGTTTTAGTTCAGATCATTACAGACTATTCTGTTTTAGATAGATTCATTTTTTATTGCATAGTGTGCTTATTTTGATGAAACTATGGATTATATCGGGGGGTATAAGTCATGGAAAAGTTAGAATACAGTAGGTATTATGCAAGAACAATTATGAATTGGTTTATAATAGTACCTAAGTTTATGGTTTACCGATTATACTAACGGATCTCATGAAGTTTCTGTTGAGTTTTGTGTGCTGAAGTTTTCAAGTTTTGGGTGAGATTTCGATGGATGAATGAATAAGGAGTGGCAAGAGCCTAAGCTTGGGGATGCCCAAGGCACCCCAAGGTAATATTCTAGGAAGACTCAAGCGTCTAAGCTTGGGGATGCCCCGGAATGGTAACCCCTCTTTCATCCACAATTCATCGGTATGTTACTTGAGGCTATATTTTTATTCATCACATGATATGAGTTTTGCTTGCTAGTATCCACAATCATTCTTCTCTGAACACACCTTTGAGAGAGACACACATTCATCATGATTTGTTAGAATACTCTATGTGCTTCACTTATATCTTTTGAGTCGGGCAGTTGCTCATGTGCTTCACTTATATCTTTAGAGCACGGTGGTAGGCATATTTTATAGAAATGTTTTGCATTCTCATGCTTCACTTAAATCTTTTAGAGAATGTTAGGAAGTGGTAATTTGCATGGGTTATAATGACTAGTTCAAGAATGCTAGGTATATAAGAGTGATATAATAAAAACTTTCATGTGAGATCAAAGAATATAAGAAGCGTGTGAGTTAATTATATTGATGTGGTAATATGAAAGGGTATTAGTTCATAATCATTAGTTAGTAAAAATAATGGTATTAAAGCTTGTTATGATTACTCATTTAAGTATGTCCGTCATGGCATGACGGGGATGTTGGAGCATATTTATTCCTCATCGAAATCCTTTGTGCTGTCAAATCGGGGGCGCGCGATGGTTAACTCCTCCCAACCTCCTCCCTAGGGGCATGCGAGAATACTTTGCTTCGAGGGCTAATAACACTTTCACAATAAGTATATGAGTTCTTTATTACTAATGTGAGTTCATGGACTAATACAGCACTCCCACCTATCCATATATTGCTAGCCTCTCTCGTACCATGCATTTCCCTTTCTCACATCGAGAGTCGGTGCAAACTTCGCCGGTGCATCCAACCCCGTGATATGATATGCTCTATCACACATAAGCCTTCTTATATCTTCCTCAAAACAGCCACCATACCTACCTATCATGGCATTTCCATAGCCATTCCGAGATATATTGCCATGCAACTTCCACGGTTACTATCCACATGACTTGTGTGTTCATCGTCATATTGCTTTGCATTATCAGATAGAGCTGGCATGATATTTGTGGCAAAGCCACCATTCATCATTGTAATACATGTTACGCTAGATCATTGCACATCCTGGTACACTGCCAGAGGCATTCATATAGAGTCATATTGTTCCAGTTATCGAGTTCTAATATCGAGTTGTCAGTAAAAAGAAGTGTGATGACCATTATTAGAGAATTGTCCCAGTGAGGTAAAGAATGATGGAGACTAATGAGTCCTTACAAAAGTGGGGATGAGGTTCATGATATTGTTCTAAAAAAGGAGAGAAAAAAAGAAAAAAAGAAAAATGAGAGAAAAAGAAAGAAGGGGCAATGCTACTATCCTTTTACCACACTTGTGCTTCAAAGTAGCACCATGTTCTTCATATAGAGAGTCTCCATGATTTGTCACTTTCATACACTAGTGGGAATTTTTACATTATAGAACTTGGCTTGTATATTCCGATGATGGGCTTCCTCAAATGCCCGAGGTCTTCATGAGCAAGCAAGTTGGAAGCACACCCACTTAGTTTCAGTTGAGAGCTTTCATACACTTATAGCTCTAGTGCATCCGTTGCATGGCAATCCCTACTCCTTGCATTGATGTCGATTGCTAGGCCTCTTCATTACCTAATGATCTGCCGAGTTGATGCGAGCCTTTCTTCAGTTTTTATCTTCCCTTATAAACCTCTACCAACATATTCTATTCCACCCGTAGTGCTAAGTCCATGCCTCACGCTCATATATTGAGTGAAGTAAAAAATGCTAAAGCGCGTGAAAAAGTATAATACAATTGCTTGGTTTGGCACCGGGGTGCTCAACGATTTCTACTTATGTGAGGAAGACGGAGTCATGCCATGCCTACATAATTCAATGAGTAGGGATAACATTCGTTAAGCATCGTTTATTTGAAGAGTAATGATTGTTTGCTAGTATTCATGGATATTAATATGTTGATATCAATTACTTCATCATTTCTCAATTATTCATACCATAAAGAGTTTACATGATAAAGACATGTTCAGTAGCATTCAACACCAAAAATTCTGTTTTTATCATTTACCCACTCGAGGACGAGCAGGAATTAAGCTTGGGGATGCTGATATGTCTCCAACATATCTATAATTTTTGATGTTTTCATGCTATTATTTTATCAATCTTGTATGCTTTATACGCAATTTTATATCATTTTTGGGAACTAACGTATTAACCTAGTGCCAAATGCCAGTTGCTGTTTTTTGCTTGTTTTTGGCTTTTCAGGAAATCCCAATCAAACGAAGTCCAAACGCTACAAAACTTTTTTTTGATTTTTTCTGGACCAGAAGGGACCCTAGAAGCTTCAGGGGAGGACCAGAAGCCAGACGAGGAGGTGACAAGGCAACAGGGCGCGCCCAGGGGGGTAAGGCGCGCCCTGATGCCTTGTGGGCCCCCTGTGGCTTCGATTGCCCTAATTCCAACGCTATAAATTCACATATATTCAGAAACCCCCAGATATCCAGACGAAACAAGTTCTCCACCGCCGCAAGTATCTATTCTTCCACGATCCCATCTGGAGACCTTTTCTGGTACTCTACCGGAGGGGGATCGATCACGGAGGGCCTCTTCATAACCCTTGTTACCTCTCCGATGATGTGTGAGTAGTTCCCCACAAGACCTATGGGTTCATAGCAGTAGCTAGATGGCTCTCTCTCTCTCTCTCTCTCTCTCTTTGATCCTCAATACCATGTGCTCTTCGGAGTTCTATCAGATTGTTCCGATGTAATCAGCTTTTGCGGTGTGTTTGTTGGGATGCAATGAATTGTGGGTTTATGATCAGATTATTCATTGAAACTAATTGAGTTATTTCTGAACTTTATTATGTATGATTGTTATAGCTATGTAATGCTTTCCGATCTATGAGTTATCTTTGGCCAAGTTGATGAGTAGATCTTCAGTGGAAGTAGTGCATAGTAGTAGGTTCAATCTTCCGGTGTCCTCACCCAGTGACAGAAAGGGTAGCGAGGCACGTATTTGTATTGCTACTACTAAGGGTAAAACGATGGGGTTTAATCATATTGCTTGGTTTTATTCTGTCTACATTATGTCATCTTGCTTAAAGCATTACTTTGTTTGTCATGAACTTAATACCATAGATGCATGCTGGATAGCGGTCGATTGGTGGAGTAATAGTAGTAGATGCAGGCAGGAGTCGGTCTAATTGTCATGGACGTAATGCCTATATACATGATCATGCCATGAATAACATCATAACTATGCGCTTTTCTATCAATTGCCCAACAGTAATTTGTTTACCCACCGTATGTTTCGTTCTTGAGAGAGATGCCTCTAGTGAAAGCTATGGCCCCCAGGTCCATCCAAATCATATTACTAAAACCCTATTTACCTTGCTGCAATTTATTTACTTTTTATTTTACTTTGCAATTTATCTATCTACAACTATCATATTTTATCCTTGCAATTAACGAGCACAAGGGGATTGACAACCCTCTTGTTCGTGTTGGGTGCAAGTATTTGCTCTTCTTGTTTGTAGGCTCCTGGTGACTGTTGCTCGTGTGTTCTCCTACTAGTTCGATAAACCTTGGTTCTTAACTGAGGGAAATACTTTTTGCTACTATACTACATCACCCTTCCTCTTCGAGGAAATCCCAACGCATTCACAAGTAGCAATAAGCCAGAGAAGGAACATGGAGATGAAGGAGGGAAGGGCCCCCTTCCAACAACTCCTACCAATCATGGTAAATTTCTAGACACCATTAATGCCCTGCTCGATGATCATTTATCATATCTACGTTCTATTAGAGCTTTCATGGAACCTATTGAAACGATGCTTGAATATTCTCCACCGGGGGATATAGTGAGGGATGATGTTTCAAAGTTTATTGTTAGAGATGAACTAGATATTGGCATTGTTCCCGATGTGCCTCCGATAACTCCTTTTGATGAAACACCAATTGGCATTTGTCTTAGGGATGAGATAGCACAAATGGAGGGTGAGTTGCTTGCATTAAGAGAGTTATCAAAGAGTGATGCAACCACCATGATGCCTGATTACTCCTCTTTACCTGTGGATTTGTCGATATTGGACAAACCCCAAATTGCATATTCTGAAATTGATCTTGATGATATATGGGTTGATTTTCTGCAGGCTCTCCATAGACCTCCTTTGGGAGTAAATTGCAAAGTCTTATAGATTATTATAGCCTTGATATTGAATTTGCAAATTTGGATACTAACATTCCCAGGGACACTGAAGAAGAAGAAGAAGGTTATGACTTCCTTATAACTCCATATCCTCTCAGTTACAAAAATATTTTCAAATTGCAGCTACTAACCTTGCAGGCATCTCCACTGAACCGGATGCATCGGTACTCACCCAGAAGCGAGTATCAATTTACATATATGATGCCGATGCACCGGAAGCGAGTACGAATCCGACCGAGCTCTGCTATGAGGTGCTCCAAACCCCGGCTGGAATTTGGTCTGACACTCGGGGTCGACATCCCTTGGGATCCGGGTGGATGACCTTACGGAGCACCGAAGCCTAGCTATATGGCTATAAAGAAAGCACTGCCTGGGAGGTAACCCGGAAGTCCGTAGGTGTCTTTCTTAGTTTTGTGTCTTGAGTCTAGTTGCATTCATGTTGCATTGGCACTTTTATTTTATTTTGAGTAGTTGCAATTTGAGTTGGTTTCGGAATAGTTTTCATTGGTAAAATTTATAGCATGTCAGTAGCCTGTATTTTGTCGCATACGTCCTATCATTTTTTTTGCACATATGCTATGTGCCTAACGTGAGGAGGAAGCACAAATTTTTTCATGAAGTTCTGCAGCTCTAGAAAAAAGGCGGCGTAGTATACGACCGCCCCGGTCGTACAGACGCTCATCTGAGCTCGTGACTGCGAGAAAAAGAAGACCAGAATGAAAGACGGCTAACTGTATGAGCGCTCGCGCTCGTACACGCGGTCGTATGACTTTCAGCCACACAAGAGCAGCTTCACAGAGCAAAAGATGGTGTTCCGTGCGAGCGCTCGCGCTCGTACGTGCCCTCGTATGCCAGGTTGACCCCGATAATCAGAATTTCCAGAGTGAAAGACGGCACTGCATGCGAGCACTCGCGCTCGTATGGGCGCCCGTATCAAAAGGTGACACTGGACATACATAGACAGAACGAACGACGGCGTATAATATGACCGCTCCTGGTCGTATGCGCGCTCGCATGAGGGCAAAAATACCTCCATTTGATTTATTTTCGACATCTGAGGTCGTCGAGGTATTTTCAAACTGATTATTTGCTTTCTAATAAATGTTAATTACCTCTGGAACTCCGTAGCCAATAAATCTCCGTAGCAACTATGTTTTCTTTTATTTCTTTTTGCCGGTTGGGTATATGAACTCCGTTCGTATACCGAATCAATGTTTTTATTTCATGTGTTATTTTCGCAGGGGCCTGATCCTTATGTGGTGATGTGTATGGTATGGTGCCAACCGTATAAAGATCCATAGAAGCCACTTGGTTGCTTCATCATGATGAACTTCACCGACAAGTGCCCGATAATGTTTTCTGATTCGAACCTCGGTCAAATAAAGTCTCTTAGTGCCGAGTTTCTCACCTTAAGTGAGGATCCCCCTTTTAAATTAGGCATCTAGGAGCAGCACACCTGTGTTTATATCTTGTCTCACTTGCACTTCATCCAAAGCTAGGGGCAGATCACCCCTAGAAATAGTTTGTTGACTTAAGCGAGGTGCTTAGGTTAATGAACCGATCATTGTGAGGCATATTTTTATCACTTATGTTGCTAATCCTTTGTGCTACAAAAAATGAAAAACCCAAAAACAAGAGTTCTTTATGACTAAAGCAAGTTCGAAGCCTTTGCACTTCCATTTATCTTTTATTGCTAGCCTCTACGGTACCGTGCATTGCCCACTCTCACATTGAGACTTGGCGCATACTTGGCAGGTACATCCAAACCCGTGGGAGGACTTTCTCTTGTTCTCCTACACATAAATACCTAATCTCCTCAAAACAGCCACCATACCTACCTACATGGCATTTTCATAGCCATTCCGAGCATATCGCCATGCACTACCATCATTTTACATTACATGATTAGAGACATGTTTTCATTTGCCTTGCATGATCATAGTATAGCTAGCTCGATTTTTTCATGGCTTGTCCGTTTTTTGATGTCTATGCTACGCCGGATCATTGCACATACTGGTACACTGCCAGAGGCATTCATCGTATAGAGTTTCTCTCATGTTTTCAGTTTTGAGTTATGATGACATTCAGTTGAAGTGAGTCATTGTAAAGTGTATTGTTCATCATTGTATGGTGTTGCTTCTACCAAAAAAAAGAAAAAAAAGAGAGAGACAAAATAAAAGATGCACCATGGAGGTGCCACAAAAAAAGATACAAAGTGAAAGATGCGCCATGGAGAGGCCACAAAAAAAGAGAGAGAAAAAAAAGAAAAAAAGAAAAAAAAAGAAAAAGGTGAGGATGAGAGAAGGAGCAACACCATTATCCTTTTAAGTATACACTTGTGCTTCAAAGTAGCACCACTTCATGCATTGTAAAGTAGAAAATTTCATGAGCTTCATGTTTCATACTAGTGGGGAATTTACATTATAGAACTTGGCTTGTATATTCCGATGACGAGCTTCCTTAAGTGCTCGAGGTCTTCATGAGCAAGCAAGTTGGATGCACCCCCACTCAGTCCATAGAAGAGCTTTCATATATTCATAGTACTATGTGCATCCTAGTTGCATGGCGAACACTACTCCTTGTGTTAATGGTCAGCTGCGTTGATACAATACTGTCACAACCTAAATTTCTCCTAAATTTTGGGTTGTGAATTTAGAAGCATATGCATCCATGATTTCCTTGCACATTTGGATTCTGAGACCAACAAGGCCAACACTTGGATTCAAACTACAATTTGAATTTAGTTGGAGGCCATGAAGGTTTCACCCAAAAATGTTTTTCAAAAAAATGCATAAGGGCAGGAAAGGAATTTCCTATTATATCATTACCCTATTTATTTTGAGTGAACTAGGATTTGAAAATAGTTTAATTTGGGTAATTAAACAATAAGTAAAATTCTAGATAAAATAAATAAACAGAAAACAGAAAAAAAAGTTAAAGTTAACCTTGCAAATTGGCCCAATAGTTATTGACAAATTATGGTTTGTCAAAACCCTTGGAGAAAAAGTTCAACTAGTCAGGAATATTTCCAAGGCAATTTAGGAACACTTTCACTTTTGAAGAAAAATCAAATTCAAATTTGAAATGGAGAAAAACAGAGGCAGAAAAGAAAAAGAAAAAAGAAAAAGAGAAAGAATAAAAAAGGGGCCAGCCAACTAGCTAGTTAGCCGGGCCGGCCCAGCTAACCAGCCAACCAGCCCACACCATGCCGCACTCTCTCTCCCCCTCTCACTAACGCACGGGACCCATGCGTCAGGGTCACCCTTAACCTCCCGCAACCGTCGCGCGAGCCACGCGCCCACGACCCGAGCGTGCACGCGCCCACGTCCCTCCCCACTCGCACACTCCAGCCACCCCAAGCCCCGTGGCCATGTCCTATAAGAAGCCCCTGCTCCGGTCTTTCTTTCGCCCCAACTCGCAGCACCAGTCACCCGTCAGGCTTCTCCACCGCGGGCACGCCGTCTCTGCCACTGACCGAAACCCTTGCCGCTCAATTCCGGCCGCCGCAGCCACCGCTGAGGCCAATCACCGCCACCACTCGAACCCCCACTCCATGGCGAGCCTCCTGGACACCTCCGTTGACCCCGAGGCCCTCTGCATCGCCAAGTTCGTCAGAGCCCGAAGCTCAGCGCCGCCCCATCGTCGTCTCCGGCGAGCTCCGAGAGCATCTAGGCCCGCAACCATGTCCATCGCATTCCCCACATTCGCGCACATCTCCTAGCCCCTTTGATTTGTCTCGTGGTGCACCAGGACGACCCGCACGTCTTCACCCGAAGCTCCGCCGTGCTGTTCGAGCTCCCATGAGCCCCTAGCCATCGACTCCGTCATCCCCGAGGACCAGCGAGGCCACCAGAGGACCCACGATGCCGAGCCGCACCCGTCCGTGCACTCCACCGTCTCCGAGACCCCCTGGAATGCCGTCCCCATCCATGCCCGAGCCAGCGAAGAGCCAACAGATAGTAAGCATGACCAAGAAGGACATGGCTAAGGATACCCAGATGCAGGCAATGGAGAGGAGGATCAGGAGACTGCAAAAGCAGCTCTAGAGTTTGACAGTGTCGCCACCACCCAAGCCAGAGGAGGAGGATCCTCAAGAGAGGATATGGATCCGCTCTGATGGTGAGGAAGAGCCCATAGAGACAGCACTAGAGGCGCCAAAGAAGCACAAGACAGGAGATGCTAGGAGCTACCGCAGGTCCCATGAGCGAGCTCAGGCGAGACTCTACACTGGACGCCTCAAAGGGAGATAGACTACCACCACTTTGTAGTAATAAATGATATCATGATAGGGTACTGATCACACCAACCTACTGTAGGTAATTGTACTAGTTTGCTTGTTGCTTGTTGCTTGGATGATTGGATTGTCTGATTTGCTTGTTTATTGCCATCCGATGTGTTAAGTTTTGATCATGTGCATATGGGTAGGAATCTCTTTAGACCCCACTGTCTAGTATCTCATCTTTTCTAAAAACCACTAGATGTCGCCAAGACATGACCGTGGCAATGAGGAGGGAGAAGCCAGTGGCAACATACCAGCTGGTGTCGAACAGTTGTTGGTCGCACAAGCCTAGTTGATCCAGCTTATGACCCAGAACCTAGCCAACAACAACAATAACCCTCCACCACCGCCACCTCCACCACCCCCACCTCAGGGAGACCCACTCACCCGTTTTCTAAGGCTATACCCACCAACCTTCACCACCTCACCTGAACCTATTGTGGCTGACGATTGGCTCAGGTCGATCAACAAGTGTCTGGTGACTGTTGGCTGCACTGATGCAGAGAGCGTAAGGTCTGCTGCCCACCTGCTTGAAGGGCCAGCAACATCCTGGTGGGAGAACTATCAAGTCACCCATCCCATTGGAGAAGTCACATGGCTTTCATTTCAAGAGGCCTTTCGGACAGCCCACGTGTCAGCAGGAGCCCTGAGCCTGAAGAAGAGGGAGTTCAGGAACTTACGCCAGGGTAACCGCAGCATCACAGGCTACATCGAGGACTTCAATTACCTCACACGTTATGCACCCGATGATGTCAAGACTGACACTGCACGCAGGGAGAGGTTTTTAGTGGGACTCAATGACGAGATTGCACTCCAACTGGCCACTACTCATGCGCCAACCAATCAAGCTATGGTAGACATGGCCATCGTCATCGAGGACAAGAAGCAGCTGATTGAGAATCGCAAATGAAAGTTTGGCCAGCATAAGAGCTACACTCCACCACACCAGAAACCACGTTATGAAGGAAACAACAGCTATGGAAGTCAGAAGTTTGGAGCACCTGCTAACCACAGGAATCACAAACTACACCACAATGCTGGAGGACAGAATCCCAACTGTGCAGCCAAGCCAAACCACTTTGGCAAGGAGCACTACCGTGGCAAGGAGAACCAGAACCACGGAGTGGCTGGGAACAACAACCGCCACTTCGTGTCAAAGAAGGATCAAAGCCAGGTGCAGTGTTACCACTGCAGGCAGATGGGGCACTACGCCAGTGACTGCACTGTGAAGAAAGAAGAACCACAGGCAAAGCCCAACCCATTCCAGAAGGCTCAAGTTAACCACATGAGCGCAGAGGAGGTCACCGACGAACCAGATGCTATCATGGGTAAGTTCAAGATTAACTCTCACCCAACACTTGTCTTGTTCGATTCTGGTGCATCTCACTCATTTGTATCGAGGGCCTTCGTGGAAAAACACAAACTGTGCACTACAACCCTTAGTAAGTCTAATGGGCTGAGATGGTTGCAAACCTAGGCTGTGTCCAGACTACATTAAGGATTGGGAAGTACGACTTTCCCATGAACCTCATAGTACTGGCAGGCCAGGGAATTGATATCATCCTCGGTATGGACTGGATGACCACCCACCAAGGAGTCATTGATTGTGCCAGCAGGACCATTAGACTTTCCGCCCCTGACGGGACGAGAATTAAATTTACCTCTGACCGCAAAATGAAGGGAGTTAAGTTAAATTATCTTAAGGGGGTTAGCATCGAGGACATATGGGTAGTACGGGAATTCCCGGATGTTTTCCTGGAGGAATTGCCGGGCATGCCACCTGACCGAGATGTGGAATTTCTAATCTATTTGGTTCCTGGAACTGGACCGATAGCCAAGAGACCATATAAGATGGCTGTCGATGAACTTGTGGAGATGAAGAAACAGCTCAGGGAGCAGTTGGACAGAGGATTTATAAGACCCAGTTGCTCACCCTGGGGAGCACCTATTTTGTTTGTAACGAAGAAGGATGGAACCTTTCGGATGTGCATGGATTATAGGGACTTAAACGAGGTCACTATCAAGAACAAGTACCCCATACCCCGCATCAACGATCTTTTCGATCAATTGGAGGAAGCCAAAGTGTTCTCGAAAATCGACTTGAGGTCTGGTTACTTCCAGCTCAAGATATGAGAAGCAGACATACCTAAGACGGCTTTCACTACAAGGTATGGCCTGTATGAGTACACAGTCATGTCCTTCGGACTGACAAACACTCCTGCATACTTCATGAACATGATGAACAAAGTATTCATGGAGTATTTGGATAAATTTGTGGTCATGTTCATTGACGATAGCCTGATATATTCAAGGAATGAGGAAGAGCATGCAGAGCATCTGAGGTTGGTTCTGCAGAAGCTGAGGGAACACCAGCTCTATGCCAAATTCAGCAAGTGTGAGTTTTGGCTAAAAAGGGTGGGGTTCCTGGGTCATGTTATTTTGGGAGAAGGTTTGGCAGTGGATCAGTCCAAGGTGTCAGCAGTGAATGATTGGGTGGCACCCAAGAATGTGGGCGAGATCCGTAGCTTTCCCGGGATGGCTGGTTATTACCGTAAATTCATCAAGAACTTCTCAAAGATAGCCGAGCCCATGACTGACTTGCTTAAGAAGGAGAAGAAGTTTTGTTGGACGGAAGCTTGTGAGGAAAGTTTCCAGGAGTTGAAGAAGAGATTGGTGACCGCACCTGTACTGTGCCTACCTGACATTAAGAAGCCCTTCCAGGTCTACTGTGATGCTTCGCACCAGGGACTGGGATGTGTTCTGATGCAGGAAGGAAGAGTAGTGGCTTACGCCTCGAGGCAGTTAAAGAATCATGAGGTAAATTACCCGACCCATGACTTGGAATTGGCATCGGTAGTCCATCCTCTGAAGCAGTGGAGCCAGTATCTCCTAGGCAATGCCTGTGATGTATTCACCGATCACAAAAGTTTGAAATACATATTCACGCAGAAGGAGTTGAACATGAGACAGAGGAGATGGTTGGAGTTACTTAAGGATTACACCATGAAGTTGCAATATCACCCTGGCAAGGCAAACATAGTTGTTGACATGCTTAGCCGTAAAGCCTACGTGAATGGCTTGACAGCCAGAGAATTGCCACCAGAGTTGTGTAAGGTGCTCAAGGAGTTGATTTTGGAAGTTGTTCCGGAAGGATATGTGGCGAACCTCGAGGTTCAGCCCACATTGATAGAAATGATTGGGGAAAACCAAAACGTAGATCCTGAGATCAAGACGGATTTAAAGGAGAAGGCGGAAGGTTTTCGCGAAGACGATAAAGGAGTTCTGTGGTACGAGAATCAAGTATGTGTACCCTATGATCCGGAGATAAGGAAGTTGATCATGCAAGAAGCACACAACTCTCCCTATTCCATACACCCCGAAAACACCAAGATGTACATGGATTTGAAAGAGAAATTTTGGTGGACCGGAATGAAAAGGGACATAGCTGAACACGTAGCACTCTGTGACGTGTGTAGTAGAGTCAAAGCTGAGCACCAAAAACCCATAGGACTTTTGCAACCCTTACCACCTGCAGAATGGAAGTGGGATCGTATCGGAATGG
Source organism: Elymus sibiricus (assembly GCA_039707655.1). Classification (NCBI taxonomy): domain Eukaryota; kingdom Viridiplantae; phylum Streptophyta; class Magnoliopsida; order Poales; family Poaceae; genus Elymus; species Elymus sibiricus. The sequence goes on along the minus strand of CM077674.1, from coordinate 140,431,606 downwards.
ATTTTATAACCGGGCTACCCAAGACCCAGTCAGGCTATGATTCGATATGGGTATTGGTGGACCACCTCACTAAAGTGGCACACTTCATACCGGTAAAGACCACCTACACCAGTGCCAAATTGGCCAAGATCTACATGACCAAGATCGTAAGCCAGCACGGAGTTCCACGGGAGATTGTCTTCGATAGAGGAACCCAGTTCACCTCAAAATTTTGGGAACAGTTGCACAAATCACTTGGAACCCGTTTGGAATTTGGCACAGCCTTTCACCCACAGACCGATGGTCAGACCGAGAGAATCAACCAAGTGCTTGAGGACATGCTAAGAGCTTGTGCCCTGGATTATGGCTCTAGTTGGGACGAGAACCTGACCTATGCAGAATTCTCTTATAGCAACAGCTACCAGGCCACTATTGAGATGGCACCCTTTGAGGCACTACATGGAAGGAAGTGCAGAACCCCACTACTCTGGAGTGGAGTAGGTGAACGAAGTTTGTTTGGACCTGATATTATTCAGGAAGCCAAAGAGAAGGTGAGGCAGATTTGAGACTGCCTTAAGATTGCACAGTCAAGGCAGAAGAGCTATGAAGATGCTAAGAGGAAGGAAGTGAGCTACGAGGTTGGAGACAGGGTGTACCTCAGAGTCTCACCACTCCGAGGAGTGAAGCGTTTTGGCATCAAGGGGAAGTTGGCACCCAGGTTCATCGGACCTTACAAAATACTCGGCCGAAGTGGTGAGGTAGCATACCACCTAGAATTGCTGACGGAGTTGTCTGTGGTACACGATGTGTTCCATGTTTCCCAGCTTAAGAAATGTCACCCCGACATGATGGACACGCCGCTAAAAGACACAGTACCCTTGACGGAGGTCCAACTAGGAGATGACCTCAGTTATGAGGAGAGACCCATCAAGATCCTAGAAACCGCCGAGAAAAAATCCAAACCAAGACAACAATTTCTACAAGGTACTGTGGGATCACCACACTAAGGAAGAAGCTACTTGGGAGCGCAAAGATGAACTCAGAGAGAACCACCCGCACCTATTTTCAAGCCACACCGAATCTCGGGGACGAGATTCCTCTTAAGGGTTTAGTCTGTCACAACCTAAATTTCTCCTAAATTTTTGGTTGTGAATTTAGAAGCATATGCATCCATGATTTCCTTGCACATTAGGATTCTGAGACCAACAAGGCCAACACTTGGATTCAAACTACAATTTGAATTTAGTTGGAGGCCATGAAGGTTTCACCCAAAAATGTTTAAAAAAAAAGCATAAGGGCAGGAAAGGATTTTCCTATGATATTATTGCCCTATTTATTTTAAGTGAACTAGGATTTGAAAATAGTTTAATTTGGGAAATTAAACTATAAGTAAAATTCTAGATAAAATAAATAAACAGAAAACAGAAAAAATGTTAAAGTTAACCTTGCAAATAGGCCCAATAGTTATCGACAAATTATGGTTGTCAAAACCCTTTGAGAAAAAGTTCATCTAGTCAGGAATATTCCCAAGGCAATTTAGGAAAACTTTCACTTTTGAAGAAAAATCAAATTCAAATTTGAAATGGAGAAAAACAGAGGCAAAAAAGAAAAACAGAAAAGAGAAAGAGAAAGAATAAAAAAAAGGGGCCAGCCAGCCAGCTAGCTGGGCCAGCCCAGCTAACCAGCCAGCCAGCCCGCACCACACCGCGCTCTCTCTCTGCCTCTCACTAACGTGCAGGACCCACGCATCAGGGTCGCCCGTAACCTCCCGCAACCGTCGCGCGAGCCACGCGCCCACGACCCGAGCGTGCACTCGCCCACGTCCCTCCCCCCTCGTGCACTACGGCCACCCCGAGCCCCGTGGACATGTCCTATAAGATGCCCCTGCTCTACCCTTTCTTTCGCCCCAACTCGCAGCACTAGTCGCCATCAGGCTGCTCCGCCGCGGGCACGCCATCTCCGCCACTGACCGAAACCCTAGCCGCTCAATTCCGGCCGCCGCAGCCACCACCAAGGCCAATCACCGCCACTACTTGAACCCCAACTCCATGGCGAGCCTCCTGGACACCTTTGTTCACCCCGAGGCCCTCTGCATCGCCAAGTTCGTCAAAGCCCGAAGCTCAGCACCGCCCCGTCGTCGTCTCCGGCGAGCTCCGTGAGCATCTAGCCCCGCAACCATGTCCATCGCATTCCCCACGTTCGTGCGCATCTCCTAACCCCTTTGCTTTGCCCCGTGGTGCACCAGGATGACCTGCACATCTTCACTCGAAGCTCCGCCGTGCTGTCCGAGCTCCGGCGAGCCCCTAGCCGTCGACTCCGTCGTCCCCGAGGACCACCGAGGCCACCAGAGGACCCACGACGCCGAGCCGCACCCGTCCGTGCACTCCACTATCTTTGGGACTCCCTAGAATGCCATCCCTATCCACGCCCGAGCCAGCGCCACTACCCACCGCTGCGTATGCGTCATCGCCGGCGAAATTTCGGTGAGGACCAAACCCTAGCCCCTCTCTGTTTAATCACAGCCGTCGGATCTAGATCTAAAGGCCCACGTTGGTCCACTTAACCGAAATAGTATCGGCCAACCAGAGAGCGCCACGTCATCAACATTATCCAAAACATTATCCACTTGAATTTCTATTCAATTGAATTAAATGGACTTTTGCAGAAAAGCCCCTGGAACTTGAATTCATCATAACTAATTATCCAGAGGTCCAAATTGAATGAATCCTTTTGCAAATGAAAGCTTATGAGATGTAGTTTCAGAATAATTTTGGTAGAAATAAATTTGAAACTTTGAAATTTGAATTTCAAATAGAATGGTTAAAATGGTAAATTGGTCATAACTTTTAATCTATAAATCCAATTTAGGTGATTCTTTTTGCAAAATGATCTCCATGAAACACACTTTCACCCTGTCCAGGAACATTTCACATTTGAATAATTTAGAATTCAAATTTAAATAGAATGAATTCAAATTCAATTAGGGCATAACTTGAAATTTATAAAACCAAATTAATTAATTCTTTTTGCAAGATGAAATTAATGAAATGTAGTTTCTGTCTAGAGCACCTTGGTTCAAATTTGAATAATTTTCAAATGTGGTTCAAACAGAATACAGAAGAAGTCAGAATTCAAATAGGAGTTAAACCTAGATAGGTTTAATTTTGAAATAAAATTGTTAAATTAAATGATTATGGTACAAGTGAATTCAGAATAATAAATTGAACTTTAATGAATAATTTTTGGTTTATCATTTGACTTGAGTGAATCCAAATAACAGTTGAATCAATTCAAACCCTGTTTGATTAAGACCTCAAAACCCTAGGTCCAAATTGAATAGAACCCATGCAACATGACCTGGTCAATCAAGTTGATATTTTAGGAGTGACAATTGACTTATGTAATTCTGAAATAGAAGTAAACAAGGATCAAGTAAGATTGAGTAATTCACTAAACCCTAGGGACAACTCAAACAAGCTAATTTGAATGAGTCAAACCAAATAAACCAACACTATGTGTTTGTGTGATTTGCACTTGCATTCATGCAAGTTTTCCCTTTGCATGAATTGTGTGCTTATGATTGGTATGTGTTATTTTTTTTTCTGTCAACGTTAGATTACGAGGAGTGCAACCCATGTGACTATGAGGAGTGCACCTTTGACAACAACAACAACCAAGGCAAGTACCACTTTGATCATGTTACCCAGTATTTTATTGCATTGTAGTTTTGCCATGTTAGGTGTGTGAGTTTAGGGTGCTAAATTCTGTACAACCCAGTAGTTGACAACTTAGGTCCAAACGTACCCTGACCTTGTAACCATCAAGTAGTTGCTTAGCTGCTATGACGTGGATTGGGAAACACCAATTATTATTCCACCATACAACTGCATGGTTGACTACTTAACTACAACTTAATTAATGAATCATCTGGACGGTGCTTCGGTATTGCTTTGGTGGCCACGTGTTTTGTGGGAGACCGCCCAGGCTCAAAGGGATTATACGAGTTCACAGTTGAGTAGCTTACGTGTGTAACCGTGATATAATATGGGCTCTGTCTTGACCAAGTAAGAAGTGGGAACCCTCCTGGGCTAACTAGCAGATGTAGGTTGGTATGGGTTAGCCGTGTCTGAGAGGGCTACTGCTTCCCAAAAGTCTCGTCTTGGTCTACCTGGCTACTTCACAAGTGAAGTTTAGTGGCTTAAGGGTGTGATCTAGAATCACGGGTAAAGTACACAAACCTCTGCAGAGTGTATAAAACTGATCATGATTAGTCATGTCTCCGGTTATGGATAATTTGAGCAACTCATCTAAGAATTGTCAGATTGATCTCATCACCTCTTCCATCTAAAATCAATGGGTTGAGCCAATGGGGAGTGTGGACCAATTCGGATTGCTGGCGTGATACCAGTAGCATTATCTGGGGAGGTTGGGACAACCGTGTGAGACAGGGGTCCACATACTCAAATTGCATTATGGGTGTTCGCGTGATACGATCTGCCCAAGGCTACTATGAGACAGTATGTCTAGCTAATAGAATAGTTTACCACCTAAATAATAGGGCAAAACTATTTTCTGCAAAGAGCCTTGAACTCCACCAGCCAAAGTGCATGTAGGTGAACAGGTTTACTATGAACTATGGGCTTGCCAATACATTCCATGTATTGACCCTAGTCGCTGCAACTTATCATGTTGCATGTGATTACTATGAGGAGTGACTTACATAGGGTTTCGTGACTCCACTTGACATGCTTCCCCGTGGTGTTGATGGAGCCTATCAAGACATCTACCTTAGATTCGGTTTCGTTTCTGCTTGTGTTGAACTCTGTTTGCTTATTGTAAGACTATGTATTTGACTAGCCCATGGCAAGAGTCTGTAAGACTATTTGCTTTCTGGAACATGCGATGTAATGAAGGACGCATTTGTGTATGATACAACATCGTTATCATGTATGCCGACGATTCGATCCAGGGGTTGTCATAGAATCACATGAAGACCGTATGCCTGAAAAGGTAGGTTGTGACAAATACTTTCTATGTCTTTGACTTCTCAAAACCCCAATCATTATTCTATTTGCCCTTAAGTGTGAGGCATAGGCTTGCGCTCAGTGCTGCATAGGTAGTTGAGCGGTTGAATAACACAGACAGACGATCTTGCTATTGTACCTAGTATGCCTCGGGTTGGTGTTTTTGAAGCGATCGCTAATGCTTGATTTCTTTTGTCTATGATAGTCATTGTTGTGTTCCTAACATAATTTTGACCTCCTCTCTAAACCTTTGGCAATGGGAATTTGGGCTCCACAAAAATATTTTCCTCTTTCTCGACCTCCATGGCAATGGAACTAAGGGGATAGCTTGTATTACTCCCTTTCTAGTTAACTTTTGCATGCTTGCACGATGAACATGGATATCACTTTTGGGGTTTGGTTCAATTTAAGCTTTAGAGTTGGTAACAATGAGCTTTTGATAGTCAACCTTCTTACTCGAGGACGAGTGATGACCCACAAGTATAGGGGATCAATCGTAGTCCTTTCGACAAGTAAGAATGTCAAACCCAACGAGGAGCAGAAGGAAATGATAAGCGGTTTTCAGCAAGGTATTCTCTGCAAGTACTGAAAGTAGCGGTAATAGATAGTTTGATAGCAAGGCAATTCGTAACAAGTAACAAGTAGCAATAGTAACAATAGTGCAGCAAGGTGGCCCAATCCTTTTTGTAGCAAAGGACAAGCCGGAAGTAATTCTTATAGTGAGCAAAGCGTTCTCGAGGACACATGGGAATTCTTGTCAAGTCACGTTCATCATGTTTAGTTGATTCACGTTCACTACTTTGATAATTTGATATGTGGGTGGACCGGTGCTAAGGTGCTATTCTTACTTGAACAAACAACCGACTTATGATTACCCCCTCTCACAAGCATCCGCAACTATGAAAGAAGAATTAAGAATGAATCTAACCATAGCTTGAAACATATGGATCCAAATCAGCCCCTTACGGAATAGCGCATAAACTAGGGTTTAAGCTTCTGTCACTCTCGCAACCCATCATCTACTTACTACTCCCCAATGCTTTCTCTTAGGACCAAACATGGTGAAGTGGCATGTAGTCGACGTTCACATGACACCACTAAAGGAATAGCAACATACACATCATCAAAATATTGAACGAATAACAACTTCACATGATTACTTATAACGAGACTTCCCCCATGTCCTCAAGAACAAAAGTAACTACTCACAAACCATATTCATATTCATGTTCAGAGGAGATAAATATATGATTAAGGATCTAAACATATGATCTTCCACCAAGTAAACCGACTAGCATCAACTACAAGATGTAATCAACACTACTAGCAACCCACAGGTACCGATCTGAGGTTTTGAGACAAAGCTTGAATACAAGAGATGAACTAGGGTTTTAGATGAGATGGTGCTGGTGAAGATGTTGATGAAGATTGGTCCTCCCATGATGAGGGGATCATTGGTGATGTCGATGGCTCCGATTTCCCCCTCCCGGAGGGAAGTATCCCTGGCGGAATCGCTCTGCCGAAGAGCAAAAGTGCTCCTGCCCAGGTTCCGCCTCAAGATGGTGGCGCTTAGTCCTAAAAGTCTCTTCTTATTTTTTGCTGGGGCAAATGGCCCCATATATCCAAAGGACGGCACTGGAGGGGGTCTATGGGCCCCACAAGGCATCAGGGCGCTGCCTTGTGAACAACAGGTGGCCCTTCTCCGGTGGTTCTTCATTCCAATATTTTTTATATATTCAATAAAAAATCTCTGTGAAATTTCAGGTCATTTGGAGCTCTGGAGAATAACTATCTCTGATGTGCTTCTTTTATGTCCAGAATTTCAGCTGCCGGCAATTTCCTTCTTCATATAAACCTTGCATATTAAGAGAGAAAAGGCATAAGAATTGCATCATAATGATCAAAAACATAATAAATAATAGTAGGAAAACATGATGCAAAATGGACGTATCAACAAGCAAGGTTTAAGCGTGGGCAGGTTGATGGCTCTATATTTTACGCATTTTAGAGCTCATTTGTTGCATGTTCTCTTCATATATTATGTCCCGTTGAACCAAATATGTGGCCATTATGCATGATTACTGGTTTCTACACTTTTCCTTGTGAGCATTGCACATTTAGTGTTTTATTTGGTTTTATTAGTTTTCTTTGTTTTCTTGTGTCTACACGTGTTTTGGAGCAACCTTGGACCAAGCACGATGAAAGGACCAAGGATGGGTTCAATACGGAGACACCCAGGGGCCAGACAGCCATTCTGGAGGTTGGAAAAAGTGATTTTTTCCAAAGTGCTCCAAATCAAGATCTAAGACTAGGAATGGATCGGCGTCGTTCATACGAATCCAACGAGCCCAAGAACGTCAAATTCCAAGTTCGTATTAAGAAATGACGGCCGTTTTACCGGAGTAGGACAGAATGAAAGACGGCGTTTCATGCGACCAAGGCTGGTCGCATGGCCGGTCCTATGACCTCCAGACAGCTCCAAAAGTTGCCTCTCCAGATGGGATTCTTCACTGATTTCATCCCCAATTATTCCCACGGGATCCTTGGCTCATAAGTAAGGGTTTGAGAGAGGATGAGGCTCATCTAGTGCCCTTGGATGACCACAACAATGGAGGACATACCGGGAGGCCTTCTTTAGGATCGAAAGTAGGTCTAGAGGGGGGGTGATTAGACTACTTGACAAATAAAAACCTAGCCTTTTCCCAATTTTACTTGTAGGCAAGTTTTGGCAACAATCACAAGTCAAGCAACAATCTACACATGCAAGTCTAGAGTAATAGGCAGCGGAAAGTAAAGACTTTGCGTATGAACGTAAAGGAGGGGATCGGAGATATCAAATGCAATGAAGAAACAGTGATTTTTGGTGTGGTTCCGATAGGTGGTTCTATCATACATCCACGTTGATGGAGACTTCAACCCATGGAGGGTAACGGCTGCGTGAGTCCATGGAGGGCTCCACCCATGAAGGGTCCACGAAGAAGCAACCTTGTCTATTCCACCATGTCTTACGCCCATGAAGGACTAGCCTCACTCAGGGTAGATCTTCATGAATTAGGCGATCTCCTTGCCCTTACAAACTCCTTGGTTCAACTCCACAAGCTTTGAGGCTCCCAAGTGACACCTAACCAATCTAGGAGACACCACTCTCCAAAAGGTAATAGATGTTGTTGTTGATGATGAACTCCTTGCTCTTGTGCTTCAAAAGATAGTCTCCTCAACACTCAATCACTCTCTCACAGATTTGGCATGGTGGTGGGAGAAGGATTGTAGTGGAAAACAACTTGAGGGGGCTAGAAATCAAGGATCAAATGGTTGGAGTGGAATGCCTTGATCTCAACACAAGTGTAGGTGGTTCTCTCTCAGAAAATGGATATGGGAAGTGTAGTTTTGTCCTGGTTGCTCTCTCTGAGAGTAGGTGGTATGGGTGGGGTATATATAGCCATCACCAAAGATCTAGCCATTGCAAACTTTATGCATGACTTGGTGACACCGAAAGTAAATCTCGGTGGGACCGACCTGTGCAAAAGATTCGAACGTTAGACATTTCAGTGAGACCGGATGAATCCACTCGGTGGGACCGATATGCAATGACCTAAGCAGATTCCTCATCTCAGTAATTCTGATCGGTTCAACTCGGTAATTCCAAAGTGAACACAATGGGTTACAGAAACTTGGTCACTGCACTTCGGTGGGACCGAATGTCATCTCGGTAGAACTGAGTTTCTAGGGTTTGAATTATGGCTCTGTCTGATGTATCTCGATGGGTCCGGATAGGTGAGTTTTGGCGGGACCGAGATTGGACTTAGGGTTTTGGATAGATTGGAATGTGGGAAGTGGTTGAGGGTTTTGGAGCAATATCTTCATGCACTTGAGCAAATGACTCATGATCAAAACCTCATCCCCTTTTAATAGTATTGGCTTTCCTATGGACTCAATGAGATCTTTGATCACTTAACCAAAAATGTAGAGTCTTGAAGCTTTTGCCAATGTATGTCCTTAGCATTTTGAGGGGTCCACAATCGCATGTCCTTGCCATGCCTACATTGAACTTTCCTGAAATGATCTTTGAATAGGCATTAGTTTAATGATGTATATGTTGTTATTAATTACCAAAACCACCCGGGGATTAGTTGCACTTTTAATCTACCCCTTTTTGGTAATTGATGACAACATATAGATTAAAGCTTCGACATTGGATATAATCAATGAATAACATCGTCACTTTGAGAAGTATGTGACAAGCAAGAGCTCCCCCTAAATTTGTGCATTATTTAGAATTTGCGTTTGAATGCAAATGCATAATCAATTAGGATCATGGGTCACTCTTCCATGCACATACATCTTGGTGGAGCGCACAAAATGATATGAATGAAATACATCAAGCACTCATCACCAAACATACAAGTGAATGATCATAGCAATAATCACAAGGATGGATAGATAGCATGCATAGCATCAAAGTACGGTACGATCAATCACACAAGTAGCGTAGTCTCACACAAGCACCAACAAAAGTAACCAAAGTAGCACAAACACGAAACCAAATGAAATCAAACGAAGCAAAAGCAAGAGACACTCTCTCTTGAAGCCCTATGATCTATATATATTCTACCCCTTTGGCAACAAGTTACCAAAAAGCTCAAATAAATATAGAGCTAAGCATCGCTCTGGGATCGATCTCCTGCTCCTGGTGATGAAGTCCTCTGACTTGCAGCTCTAGTGTGTGTCGATGGAGTGGAGAGAAGTGCGTCGGCAGATGCTTCTGCTGACATCTGCTGAGCTGGCGGTGTAGAGACTGGAGGTGCAACTGATGGTGCAGTAGCTAGAGCAGACACGGTGGCTCGAGTATCGGTGACTAGCACTGCAGCAGATCTGGGCATCTTCTGAAACTGAGTGGTAGTCGGGAGTGTAGTGGCAACAACATCACCATCATTGGCAGTGTTCATCCTTGCTTCATCAACGTCCTTCTTAAGCTTGCCAACAGTGGTCTGAATCTCTGTGACCTTGATGTCCAAAACATGGAACTTATCTTCCATAATCCTCTCAAGACTCTCCTGGTTCTTCATGAGGTTGGCCAAACTCCGGTCGATCCTCTGAGATGCTCGAAGAAGATATGACATTTAATCTCCCTTGGTCTTGAGCAATGGGGCAGATGAAGAGCTAGGACCAGCAGCTGTCTCAGCCTGGGCCTGTGCTGCAGTAGAAGTAGGATGTGAAGGGCTCAACGTCACAGTGCAGTTCTCCTTCTCCGGCTGTAGCGGCAGGTGCGGGCGATCAAGTAGATAAACATTGCTTCCAACTTGAGAGTTGATAAGCATCTGAATGTGAGGTGCAAATCCACAAGAATGCTTTTGGTCCGCAGCTGTCCTCTTCATGGTCTCAACTATGAGATTCATCTTGGTGAAGCCATCGACTAGATGCATCATGTTGATGGAGTGACCACGAATCATCTTATCATCTCCGGACTTGGGCATGCGAGTGTGCCTCAAGATAGTGTTGATCATGGCTAGCCCTGGCAAGAGGTGGTAGACTGATCCTAACTTATGTGTAGAGACATAATCCTTGGGGATCGGAGTGTACATGTTTGCCATTGAGTTGTGGTCCATCTTGGGCTTGCCATAGACATCAATATCATCCTCACTACTCTCGGGAGCACCAATCAAATTAGTTCAGTCAGCTAAGGTAGACTGACACCTAATGCCTTCAGACATCCACACAATCTTCCCATCTGGATAGAAATGTGCGGTGGAGTAAAATTGCATAATCAGCTCATCATTCCATCCAGTCAATTTTCTGCCAATGAACTCATCAACACCAATTTCCTTGAAGTTCTCATGTACATTGGGAAAGTTGTTAGGTGACTCACCAATGTACTCATGATGACCCACAAGTATAGGGGATCAATGGTAGTCCTTTTGATAAGTAAGAGTGTCGAACCCAGCGAGGAGCAGAAGGAATTGATAAGCGGTTTCAGCAAGGTAATCTCTGCAAGTGCTGTAGAGTAGTAGTAACAAGTAGTTTGATAGCAAGATAATTCGTATCAAGTAACAAGTAACCAAAGTAACAAGGTGTAGCAAAGTGGCCCAATCCTTTTATTGCAAAGGACAAGCTTGAAGTACTTCTTATATTAAGCAAAGCGTTCTCGAGGACACATGGGAATTCTCATCTAGTCACGTTCATCATGTTTAGTTGATTCACGTTCACTACTTTGATAAATTGATATGTGGGTGGACCCGTGCTAGGGTGCTATTTTTACTTGAACAAACAACCCACTTATGATTACCCCCTCTCGCAAGCATCCGCAACTATGAAAGAAGAATTAAGATAAATCTAACCATAGCCTGAAACATGTGGATCCAAATCAGCCCCTTACAAAATAGCGCATAAACTAGGGTTTAAGCTTCTGTCACTCTCGCAACCCATCATCTACTTACTACTCCATAATGCCTTCCCCTAGGCCCAAATATGGTGAAGTGCCATGTAGTGCACGTTCACACGACACCACTAGAGGAAGAACAACATACACTTCATCAAAATATTGAACGAATACCAACTTCACATGATTACTTATAACAATACTTCTCCCATGTCGTCAAGAACAAACGGAACTACTCACAAATCATATTCATGTTCAAGATCAGGTGAGATAAATATATGATTAAGGATCTGAACATATGATCTTCCACCAAATAAACCAACTAGCATCAACTACAAGATGTAATCAACACTACTAGCAACCCACAGGTACCAATCTGAGGTTTTGAGACAAAGATTGAATAAAAGAGATGAACTAGGGTTTTAGATGAGATGGTGCTGGTGAAGATGTTGATGGAGATTGATCCTCCCACGATGAGAGGACCATTGGTGATGTCGATGGCATCGATTTTCCCCTCCCGGAGGGAAGTATCCCTGGCGGAATCACTCCGCCGGAGTGACCGATGGCTCCACTATCCCACTGGGGCAAGTGCGCCTCCCTGTCACCTTCGGCACCCGCAAGAACTACCACACCGAGCTCATCGACTTCGACGTGGCGCACATCGGCCTGCCTTACAATGCCAGCTTGGGCTACCCGACTCTCACCAAGTTCGTGGTGGCCACCCATCACGCCTACAACGTCCTCAAGATGCCCGGCTGCAGCGGCATCATCACCGTCGCCTGTGACGAGAAGGACGCGGCCAGCACCCTCGAGCGTGCCTACAAGGCTGCCGCTGTCACGCACCCAACGGATGAGGACGCGGCTAAGCCTCCTAAGGCCGCGCCCGCGAAGAAGAAGCAGCTGTTCTCTCAGGACCGCACCGAGACGAAGAAGGTGTCGGTGGACGGCAGCGGCTCCGGCCCTGCCTTCACCATCGGCACAGGCCTCCCTCCTGCATAGGAAAGCGCGCTCGTCACCTTCCTTCGGGCAAAGTCGGATGTTTTCGCCTGGAAAGCATCTGACTTGTCCGGTGTGCCGAGGGAGGTGATCGAGCACCACTTAGCGGTGTGCCCCAATGCACGCCTCGTCAAGCAGAAAGCACGGCGCCAGGCGCAAGAGAAGCAAGATCTCATCGTCAAGGAAGTTCAGAAGCTCCAGGAAGCTGGGGTCGTTCGTGAGGTGCGCCATCCCGAATGGCTCGCCAACCCGGCTATCGTCCCCAAGAAGGGCAGCAAGGAGCGGATGTGCGTTGACTTCACCAGCCTCAACAAGTTCTGCCCTCAAGACTCCTTCCAGCTGCCGCAAATGGGCCAAGGCGTCCGCCCCGCCGTCGGCGGCATGCACATGCCCTTCGGGCTGAGGAACGCCTGCGCCTCCTTCTAGAGGCTGGCGCCATTCGTGCCAGGGCCTCGTGAGCCTCCTACTCCTCACGAGCCCCCGAGGCATCGCGAGCCCCCTGGCCCCGGAGGAGCGGACTCTCTGGGTGCGCCCCGCCAAGCGGTATGACGTCACCCCAGTGCGGTCCTGCCAGGTGCGCCGGACGCGTCGCCCTGCGCGACCCACACTCCTTCCCGCCACGCCTCGCTACCGGAACCCTATCCTTTTGATTATGTAATGAATTCCGCTGATTTTACCTTGATGAGTTATATCACCTGCTTAATTGCCTGTTAAGTTCGACGCCGACCGGAGAGCGCCACACGCTCGCGACCCCTCCCCTGGCCGATTCCGTGAGCGGCGGCTAGGCACGGTGCATGTGCTCGGGTCCGTCCCTGTAGTGCCACCAAATCCAAGCGACCGAGCTCTGGCTCGCGGGCCTGCTCTCGTGCACGCCACCTCTCCAAGGTCCTCGGTGCCTCATCTCCTCACGCAATGGCCGCGGGCGGATTAGCGAGTGCGTGCCGCTCCCCCCGTCATGAAATCGGTCGACATGCAGTCCCTCAGGAGGCGAGCTCATGAGGACCTCGCGGACGGCCTCGCGAGGCGAAGACACTTCGGACGCCGAGCCCCGTAAGTGCACCTCGTGAGCACGACTCGCGAGCGGCAGGGGCTGGCTCGGCGAGCCGCAACCCGTGCTGTGGTCCATCTGCACGACGGCAAGCAAGCCTACCAGCGAGACCTCCTTCTCCTCGTCCATGGCGTTGAGGCGGTCCTCCCACTGGAGCATAAGCATGGCTCCCCGGGAGCCCTTGCCTTCGACGAGGCACGTCGGGATGGCTCACGGGAGACCGATCTGCTGCTCCTCAAGGAGGACCGCCGCCAGGCCGCCATTCGCGCCGCGAAGTACAAGCAGGCCTCGCGTCGCGGTCACAGCCGCAACATCCGCCTCGTACTCTCGAGGTCGGCGACCTCGTACTGCGCAGGATCCTCTCCAGAGAGGAACTTCACAAACTCCCACCCATGTGGGAAGGCCTTTCCTAGGTCACTCATGTCTCCAGGCCCGGCTCGGCCCGACTGGAGACGGAGGACGGAGTTCCTGTGCCTAACGCCTGGAACATCCAACACCACCGCAAGTTCTACCCGTGACCCTCACGCGTACGAATGAAATGGGGATGTACACGCCCCGGAGCCTCACATTGCGTTCGCCTGATGGGCCCGCGAGAGCTCCCGCCCACGCCCAAGTGGAAGCCCCATGCTCCGCGCTGGCGGAACGATCGACCCGCGATCATACCCACATCCCTGTGGAAGCCCCATGCTCCGCGCTGGCGGAACAATCAACTGCGGGCGCCCCACGGGCTGCACCAACCTCAAGCTGACCCGTGCCGGACATGGCAGCACTCTTTTTCTCATTTTGATGCATAATTGAGGGCGCCCCATGGGTTGCACCAACCTCAAGCTAGCCCGTGCCCGACATGGCAGCCGCACCTTGTTGTGGTTATGTAATGGGTTGCTATCTTGCTTCAGTAAAACCTCAGTTTCCTTACATAGCGTTCCGTTTTGCCCTCGCCTCACGAGCCTCGCGCACTCACGACGTCCCTCGTGAGCCTCACACGAGCGGGGGCTGGACACGGTGTCGGTGGATGGCAGCGGCTCTGGCCCTGCCTTCACCATCGGTACAGGCCTCCCTCCTTCATAGGAAAGCACACTCATCACCTTCCTTCGGGCAAACTCGGATGTTTTCGCTAGGAAAGAATCTGACTTGTCCGGTGTGCCGAGGGAGGTGATCGAGCACCACTTAGCGGTGTGCCCCAATGCACGCCCCGTCAAGCAGAAAGCACGGCGCCAGGCGCCAGAGAAGCAAGATTTCATCATCAAGGAAATTCAGAAGCTCCAGGAAGCTGGGGTCGTTCGTGAGGTGCACCATCCCGAATGGCTCGCCAACCCGGTTGTCGTCCCCAAGATGGGCGGCAAGGAGCGCATGTGCGTCGATTTCACCAGCCTCAACAAGTTCTGCCCTCAAGATCCATTTCCACTACCCCGCATCGATCATATCATGGATTCCACCGCCGGGAGTGATTTGCTATGCTTCCTGGATGCCTTCTCAGGCTATCATCAGATCAAGATGGCAGCCGAAGACGTGGAAAAGACGGCCTTCATCACCCCCTGCGGCGTGTACTGCTACGTTTGCATGCCCTTCGGTTTAAGGAGCGCGGGCGCCACCTTTCAGCGGCTGATGCGCATCACGCTGGGGCCTCAGATGGGGAGGAACGCGGAGGCCTACGTTGACAACATCGTGGTTAAGTCTCGCGAGGCTGTATCCCTCATCACGGACCTCCAGGAAACATTTACCAACCTACGCAAAGTCAACCTCAAGCTCAACCCTGAGAAGTGCATCTTCGGAGTCCCCTCCGGCAAGCTCCTCGACTGTCTAGTCTCACACCGTGGTATCGAAGCCAACCCAAAAAAGATCAAGGCCATCAAGAAAATGCGCCCTCCCCGGACCCTCAAGGAAATGCAGCATCTGGCAGGATGTATGGCCTCCCTGGGACGTTTCATCTCCAAGTTTGGCGAGCGAGCCCTGCCCTTCTTCAAGCTCCTAAAGAGGTCCGGCTCCTTCAAGTGGACTCCTGAGGCAGACGCCGCTTTTGAAGCCCTCAAGAGATACCTCACGAGCCCGCCCATCATGGTCGCGTCGCGCCCCCGTGAGCCCTTGCTCCTGTACTTGGTGGCCACCCCCCAGATGGCCAGCGCGGCGCTGGTGGCGGTGCGGGAGGAGCGCGTTTGTGCTAAGGAGAAGCCCTCCGAGCCTTGTGAGGCTGCCGATCCTCGTGAGCCCTCCGAGCCTCACGAGCCTCTTGAGCCTCGTGAGATTCCCGAGCCCTCCAAGTCTCGTGAACCTTCCAAGCCTGGAGAGCAGGTGTGGCACCCCGGCTCAGAGAGACCGGAACACCCCGTATTCCAGCCCAAAGATCAAGTCTTCTGGAATACAACACTGCTTGGCATAGAACAAATCAGCTCTTTATTATGAATAAACGGGGTACAAGGGTCCGATATTACATAGGTTACAGAGGCACGGCGACACTTCGCCTGCTAAGGTAGTTCTATGCTAGCAGCGGAACATCTCGAAGCGGAATGAACTCTAGCAGCGGAACAACGCCGACGGTGATGAACTCCACTCCGCAGGGACTCTGGCTGGAACGTATCCTAGAGCGCAACCTCGGGATCCTCGACAAACAAGCAATCACAGCATCACCTGCAATCTGGCATGACACGCCAGGTGAGTACTTTGAATGTACTCGCAAGCTCACAGCAACCAGAGCAATCAAGACATACAACAGCATGGCATTTACAGGTTAATCATCAAAGATGAACACGATACTACTAGAACAACATGAGCATGGCAACAACATGAGCATGGCAACAACATGAGCATGGCATGTACATACAATTCATGATATGAACAGGATGATACTAGCACTAGCATGCAAGGGGGTCGACGTTTAAGGTCTCATGGACCAACTTACTCTGCTCGGAGGTTACCTCGTAACCACCAACTTACCATCGTGATCATCACACAATCACCTCAGGATCAACCAAGCTCGGTATCAACTATACCATCGTGATCATCACATGACCACACAGAGCTTGATCTCTTCCTGTGATCATCGCATGACCACATAAAGATCAACCAACTTCTTTCCTCATGGAATCGGGGTTGCTTATTATTCAGTTTATTATTTCTGTTGATCCATAGTGTGACCTACTACGAACTGTGTCCATGACCGAGGACGCGGCTATCGATAGATTATACACTCTGCAGAGGTTAGTATACTGTACCCACACCACGGAACTCATGGCCTCGTGATCCCATTCGGGTGGACCAACGACATTCCGACAAAACCAATCTATTGCATGACACTCTCCCGGCCACTCCGACAAACTCCCCTTTGGGCTATGTCCTGGGTGACCCTGATGTCAACATGTGACATCTGCCACCTCTGTGGCTGCCACCGTCGTGGCCAAACATAACATCGTCCCAAACGGGGACCTCGGATATCCATACAACTCGGGCCTTCAAGGCTTATGGTAGCCCACCTGATCAGGGTAGCGCGCACCCATAACCTTCCCTAGTAGGAGGCACCGGCGAGAGGCATGACAATAGACCGCATTAGGCCCCCCCATAAGGCAAGTGTGGTTGCACTGGTTAGCTCGATTCGGTGGCACCATGACTCAACCAACAGGTTTGTTCAAGTTCGATTAATGTCCGGTTTAACTTGAATGGTGATGAGCTGAGTCACAATAAAATACATAAGGGAATAACAATGCAGATGAGCATGATATCAGTGTAACCATGGATGGGCAACATAACCATTTAACATCATGATGATAAATCATTTATGCTATGGGATGCAAATGAGCATGGCATAACGATGATCATGAATATCGCAAGTATTTCCATATCAAACCTTACTATTCAAATGAGCATATCATTATCACTAGCATTGGAAAATAAATCTGAGAACTAACATGATAATAATAATACTAGCAAATAATGATTTAACTTACTAGATGCAACTGAGCAAGGCATAAGAACGAGCATGGATTCACAAGCATATAATATTCACAAAATAATTAAATGAGCAAACATTTATTTAAATATTCAAGTGAAAACCATGGCTACTGCAAGGCCATCATGCAAGTGGCTGTCGTGGCTTGCCTGGGGATGGAGGAACCACCGGGAAGAAGTGCGATGAACTCGCGGAAAGAATCGCTGGAAAAGTTTCCCTCTCGGCGGAGCTGTTTTAAGGGCAAGGGCAAAATGGTCATTTTCACAGTGTGACAACCTCATGAAAGTGATACCATCGGAACGGGCTCGACGAACTGAGATCGTGGGCTTTGGAATCACCTGATTCAGAGTTACGGTTGCGGAGATACGGACGTTCGTTCGTTAGGCAGAAATCGAATAAAAACTTATTCATTTCTGCACTTAACTAGTGAACGTTCGCAAACTAAGGATTTCGGCTGGCCGGTTTAAACAGAAAGCGCACTTTCTGAAATACACTTTCAGAAAACGAAAGCGTAATACAGACCGAAGAAGCGGCGGAGTACGCTTTCCGAAGCCGAAAGCATATTTTAGAAAGCCGTCTTCACTTAAAAACGGCAGGCCCGGGCGCTGAGTCTATGACACACGGGCCCCGTGTTGACCCCCACTCTCTCCTCCCGCTCCCTTACTTCATCCTCACGCGCGCCCAACGACAAGGGTGGCTGCGTACTCCGGCGACGAGCCCCGGCGACCCCGGCCATCTCCGGCGGAGCTCGGACCATCGGAGTGACCGGGAGGACGAGGCGCACCTGTCTGGCCACCTCACGCCCGCCGGGAAGTGCAGGACCAAGCGAGGCCATGGCCGCGGCGGACAGCGGCTTCGGCCGGGAATGGACACGGCGCTCCGGCCGGGGAGAAGATGCTGCGGTGGTTGGGGAGGTTTGCTGCGGCTATGGGAGCTCCCTGGTGAGGTCAGGAGGTAGAGGGAGGGCTCGGGGTTCACGAATTTGGAGCGAGCAGAGGTGAAGGCCACGGCGGCCATGGGGGCGAGGAGAGCTCCAAAGGCTCGAGGGAGAGGTCGGGGCGAGCGCTGGGAGGTAGAGGAGGCTGGTGGTGAGCTCGGAGGACCTCGGGGATGGCTTAAATAGGCGAGGGAGGGGAGGCACGGGCTGGTTGCCGCCGCGGCCAGAAGAGCTCGCCCCGGCGAGGCGACAAGCACAAACGGCGGCCACAGTGGCTTTGGACGGCAGATGGAGAAGAGGCTGACGAGCGGGCCAGACGCCCGGGGAGGCAGGAGGAGCAGGGCACGCGGGGCCAGAGCTGTCGGCCACGAACGTCCACTGTTCCCGCGTGCGCCCGTGGTTTGGCTTGGTCCGGCGAGCTCTTAGCGGGGGAGGGCGAACCAGAGAGGCGAGGGCAAGCTGGGGAAGGACTGCGGCAAGGCGAGGTGTCGTGAGGACGGCGTTTGGGCGGCGGCCGAGGGCCCCGAAGCTCAGAGCACGCGTTCTGCCTGCAGTGCACGCGCTCTCCGAGTGGTCACCGCGTGCACAGTCTCACGCGGTGCATTCTGGCCAACCAGAAGCTGTCTACTGTGTAGTCCTTCCTAAGTGGGTCCTCTCTGATGTGATAGCTCAAATAAAGTCACTGTGGGTTGATGGGAATGATCGACTGAAGTTTGCTGTTGCAAACTTAAGCATGAAGTAGTGATCAAATGAGATGGGTTAAGGGATAACCAGAATGTCTCGGGGGTTTAGGGTAGGAAGGACTATGATCTTGTGAATTATGAGGTCATTTGGACAAGGTTTGAGTGCAGTTGCTTTACAACTGCAAAAATTGGCCAGAATATAGATCAGGAAGTAGCACTCACATGGTTGCTTGGGTTGAGCTGAAAATTGGTGGAGGGTGGTCATTTGGGCATATGAAGGTACCATAAAAATTTCATACTAATTGGATGAATAAAAATGGTACTTCCTTCACAATGATCCACACTGGACAGAAACTTGGGGGAATTTTGTGGAGAAAATGGTTTGGCAAAATAATGTGAATTTTGGCATGCTCACATTATTTTGTGATATTTAGGTCCTGGATTAATTTCAGAATTTTTGAAGTAATATAAAATGTAGTTGCTTCACAAACTGAAATTGTGACCAGAAATCAAGATTTGAAGGTGTGCTCACATAGATTGTTGGGTTGAGATGAAATTTGGTGGAGAGTCATTATTTGACCATATAAATGATCTCCCAAAATTTCAACTCATTTGGATAAGCCTAGCTAGTACTTCCTTCACAAAGCTTCTCTCTGGACAGAAACTTTGGAAAATTGCTGAGGAAGATTTACTAGGCAAATGAGGCTGAATTTTGGCATGTGGCAATAATTTGGATATGAGAGAGTGCCCAAATTTTTAAAGGCACTCAGGAAAAGATAAATAGCACTTCCTTCACAAAGTGCCATTCTGGACAGAATGGAAAATGAATATTCCTGAATTATTTTTGAACTAGGCAAGGATGGGTTTTGGCATATTGGTGGAAGATATGATCCCAAGAATTTATGAGAATTTTGTTGGAATTTTGTGGAAGGTAGAAATATAGGTTGCTTCATAACCTAGGGCAAACAGGGTTATTCCTTTAATAGAAAAAGGAATATTCCCAAGAAATAAATATTGGGGTTGGGCTCAGATGGAAATGACATGGCCTTGGGATAGATTTGTGAGTGAGAAGCCACTAGGAAGTGGCAGGAGAGAAGATCTTCCCAGGATTCAAGACCACATAGCCACGAAAAAAATAAATTCCAAATAAAATTCGAAGAAATCCAAAAGAAAAAGAAAGGGCCAAAAATCAGGGTGTTACAGCAGGCTGCCGCCACAACTACGCGCCTCGTCGAGCACCCCGTGTACTTCGTCAGCACCGTGCTAAGGGACGCGCACGAGCGCTACCCCATGCAGCAGAAGCTCCTCCTTGCGCTCCTTGTCGCCTTCAGGAAACTGTGTCACTACTTTCAGGGTCATCCCATCAAGGTCATTTCCTCCTACCCCTTGGAGCAAGTTCTGAGCAGCCCCAACGCCGCCGGCCGCGTCGCTGAATGGAACATCGAGCTGCAAGCCTTCCAGCTGGAATTCTCCACCACTAGAGTCATCAAAGGCGCGGCTCTGGCTGACTTTGTGGCAGAATGGACAGACACGTACGAGAAGGAGCCTCGCAAGGCCCAGTCCCTCCTGCCAGGGGATGAGGCACCGGGCGGATGGACCATGCACTTCCACGGCGCCTTCTCCCGACAGGGCGCGGGGGCTGGGGTCATGCTCACCTCCCCAATAGGGGACAGGCTCTACTACGCCGTACAGCTCTGCTTCAGGCACACCGACAAGGTCTCCAACAACATCGCAGAGTACGAGGGTCTCATCGCCGGCCTCAAGGCTGCGTTCGCCCTGGGCATCAAGCATCTGACTATCAAGGGCGATTCGCAACTTCTCGTCAACTTCTCCAACAAAAGCTACAAGCCCAAGGATGAGCACATGGCCGCCTACTTGGAAGAGGTACGTAAACTTGAGAAGCGTTTTCTTGGCCTGGAGCTGCAGCACGTCCCCCGCAATGGCAACAAAGAAGCCGACGACATCGCCAAACGAGCATCTCGCCGCGAGCCTCAGAGCCTCGACGTCTTCGAGGAAAGGCTCCTCAAGCCATCTGCCACACCTCCTGCCGCAAGCATGGCACTCCTTCGCGAGGAACTCCCACCCGCACCACCAATGGGCGCGCCAGACTCTGGCCCGGCCTCAGGAGCCCGCCTGCTGCTGGCGCTGGAGCCTCAGGCCGATAGCTGGGCCGCGGAGTTCAAGGCTTACTTGCTTCACGGCACCCTCCCGGAGAAAGACTCGGAAGCGGAGCGCGTGGCCCGGCAGGCCACCGCTTACTGCCTACAAGATGGCGAGCTGTACCGCAGGCGCCCCAATGGCGTCTCGTTGTGGTGCATCTCTGAAGAGCAAGGGCGTGAGTTGCTCGCTGATATCCATGGAGGGGATTGCGGTCACCACTCCTCGTCACGCACCCTCGTCGGCAAGGTGTTCCACAGCGGCTTCTACTGGCCCACTGCGCTGCGCGACGCTACCGCACTGGTCGAAGCCTGCGAGGCCTGCCAATTCCACGCCAAGCAGATCCACCAGCTGGTGCAGGGCCTCCAAACGATTCCCCTCTCATGGCCCTTCGTGGTCTGGGGGCTGGATATCCTGGGGCCCTTCCCTCGCGCGGCCGGCGGTTACCGCTACCTCTACGTCGCCATCGACAAGTTCACCAAGTGGGCAGAGGTCGAGCCGGTGCGCAGCATCCCGGCAGGCTCCGTCGTCAAGTTCATCAAGGGCCTCATGAGCCGCTTTGGAGTTCCCAACCGCATCATCACCGACAACGGCTCCCAGTTCACAAGCGCCCTCTTCAAATCTTACTGCTCCAGCCTCGGCACGCAGATCTGCTACGCCTAGGTGGCGCACCCGCAAAGCAATGGCCAGGCCGTGCGCGCCAACGCCGAGGTCCTCAAGGGCCTCAAAACAAGGAGCTTCAAGAAGAAACTGGAGGCTTGCGGCAAGGGCTGGCTCGACGAGCTGCAGCCGTGCTGTGGTCCATCCGCACGATGGCAAGCAAGCCTACCGGCGAGACACCCTTCTTCCTCGTCTACGGCGCTGAAGCGGTCCTCCCATTGGAGCTTAAGCACGGCTCCCCGCGAGTCCTTGCCTTCGACGAGGCACGTTAGGATGGCTCGCGGGAGACCGACCTGCTGCTCCTCGAGGAGGGCCACCATCAGGCTGCCCTTCGTGCCGCGAGGTACCAGCAGGCCTTGCGTCGCTACCACAGTCGCAACATCCGCCCTCGTACTCTCGAGGTCGGCGATCTCGTCCTGCGCAGGATCCTCTCCAGAGAGGGACTTCACAAACTCTCACCCATGTGGGAAGGCCCTTTCCGGGTCACTCATGTCTCCAGGCCCGGCTCAGCCCGGCTGGAGACAGAGGACGGAGTTCCTGTGCCTAACGCCTGGAACATCCAACACCTCCGCAAGTTCTACCCGTGACCCTCACGCATACGAACGAAATGGGACTGTACACGCCTC
Organism: Elymus sibiricus; assembly: GCA_039707655.1. Classification (NCBI taxonomy): domain Eukaryota; kingdom Viridiplantae; phylum Streptophyta; class Magnoliopsida; order Poales; family Poaceae; genus Elymus; species Elymus sibiricus. Next base: position 140,409,180 of record CM077674.1, on the reverse strand, counting down.
GGAGCCTCTCATTGCGTTCTCCTGATGGGCCCGCGAGAGCTCCCGCCCACGCCCAAGTGGAAGCCCCATGCTCCGCGCTAGCGGAACGATCGACCCGCGATCATACCCATACCCCTGTGGAAGCCCCATGCTCCGCGCTGGCGGAACAATCAACTGAGGGCGCCCCACGGGCTGCACCAACATCAAGCTGACCCGTGCCGGACACGGCAACACTCTTTTTCTCATTTTGATGTGTAACTGAGGGCGCCTCATGGGTTGCACCAACCTCAAGCTGGCCCGTGCCGGACACGACAGCCGCATCTTATTTTGCTTATGTAATGGGCTGCTATCTTGCTACAGTAAAGCTTCGGTTTCCAGACATAGCGTTTGGTTAGGCCCTTACCTCACGAGCCTCCCGCGCTCATGATGTCCCTCATGAGCCTCACGCGAGTGGGGGCTGGACACGGTGCCTGTGCTCGGGTCAGTCCCAGCAGCGCTGAAAAACCCAAGCAACCGGGCTCTGGCTCGCAGGCCTGCTCCCGCGCACGCCACCCCACCAAGGTCCTTGGTGTCTTGTCTCCTCGCGTAATACCCGTGAGCGAATCGACGAGCGCGCACTGCCCCCCTGTCGTTAGGTACTCTGCGTGCGGTTGTCTCAGGAGCAGGTTCCCTGAAGGGTCTCGTGAGGATGCCTCGCGAGGCGGCTCCCTCAGGGCCTCAGGAGGCCGGCAGGCCCTGCCTCGGGAGCTGACCCTCGGCGGCCGTCCCAGCAGATCACGTGAGCGGAACCCTCACGAGACACACCCTGCAAGAGATGGCCCACCAGACACTACCTTGCACAGAGCTAAGTCTCCTGTCTCGCGAGCCGCCCTCGCCGCCTCTCAAGCTTTCCCCTCCGACAGCCTCGCGAGCGCCAGCGTTTCTCTTGGCGCAAGCCGCTTGTGCGTTAAAGGGGCCCCCCCTGAGAATCGCGCCTCAGGAACCCTCGCTAGCTCCCGGTGCCCCTCGCCTCCTGGCCTTGTCCAGGCATCGCGACCTGACATACCAGCGACAGCTATGGCCGCTCGGGGGCTAGGTCCTGACAACATAGAGCATCACAGCAAGCAAAAAGGGAAGAAAATGCCTCAAGGGAATGCTTCGCGAGGGCACGAAAGTTCATTACAGCAAATCATAAGGTGCTTAAACACCAAGGCATCGTTTTTACGCCCTCACGGGCCACATCGATCTAGCACAGGGTGACGAAAGGAAAAGGACCCTAGGAGCTCGCGTCGTCGTTGTCTTCGCCGGCGCCGTCGTCGTCACTGGAGCTCTTGCCGCTGCCGCAGGAGTACTTCCCGAGCAGCGCGCCCACATGGCCCTCCACCGCCTTTGCGAGCCCATCGCGAAGCTCCTCGGGGACCGGGGCTATCACCTTGTGAAAGTCGAAAGTGGGATCGGTGTGAAGGAGGTGGCTGAAGACGCGAGTCGGCGCCAGGGAAAAGAGGCTGCGGCACTCCTCCTCCAAGATGCCGTCCACCTCCTTGGCCCCGTCCTCAAGCCGTTCCACGAGCTTGGTGGAGAATTCGACGTAGTCGGCGTCACAGGACTCGCGGAGGGCTCCAAGCCATCCCTGGTAGATGGAGTTCAGGGCGTCGTGGGCGCGGACCTCGAGGGAGTGAAGCGCCTTGACGCGTTCGCGCCGCTCCTGTTCCTGATCTGCGGCGCCAGAGCTGGGCTGCGGCGCGGCCCCCCGGCGGGCCTCCGCTTCGGCAAGAGCCGCCTTGAGATCGGTGATCTCCTACTGGAACCGCTCGCGTTCCGCCTTGAAGGCGTCCCTCTGCTGCGACAGCGCCTTATCGTGCTCCTCGGCGAGCGCCAGGCACGCCTCCGCCACCTTCGCGTTGGCATCCTCTTGGACCTTCTTATCCTTGGCCTCCAGCTGGGCGCTGGCCTCGGTGACACGCTTCGTGTGAGCCTCCTGGGCGTCGGCCAGCTGGCGACCCAGCGTCTCTAGGCGCTCCTTCTCCGCGGCTTGCTCGGTTGCCGTCGTCTCGAGGCCCTCCGTGTGAGTCTCGAGGCCAGCTTCACGGGCCGCAACCTCCTTCTCGCGAGCGGCGAGAGCACCTTCCCGCGCGAGGAGCGACTGCGCCTGCTCGGCGCGTTGGTCCTAGAGCTCTTGCAGGCGGGCCTCCGCCTCTTCGCGGCGCACGACGGCCGCTTCGGCCTCCTGGAGGGCTCTCGCTCGAACCTTCTCCGCTTCGGCAGCGTCCTTCTCGCCTTGCGCGCGAACGCGTTCGTCCTGGCGACGGGCCATTTCGACGGCGACGCTGAGCCGGCGCCACCCGTCAGCGAGCTTCAGGCGTTCCTTGGCGAGGCGCGTCTCCGCATCCTGGAAGTCCGTCCCGAGCCGATCAAGCACGGCCTTGGCGTTGCGCAAGGCCTCAGGCCTGAGCAGGATTTGGCTGCTTGCAAGGACCAGAGGCCAGTCCGGGTCGGGCCCTCTGGCGCTCTCCGCCGCCGTGGTAAGGGAGGACTCGGCGCCGCCTGCCTGGAGCGATGGGTTCGCCAGGCCACCCCCCGCGTTCGGCTGCTGCGACGCACCACGGGGGCTCTCCACGCCTGCGGCGCTGCGTCCCACAACTCCTCCCCCCGCGCTCAGGGAGGCCCCCGGCGGGGGGTAGGCGCTTCGACCTCCCCTGTCGCTGCTCCTTTGCTCGCGACAGGGTCGAGAGGAAGGGCGTCCCCGCCCCCTGAGGCGGCCTCCCGAGCCCCCTCCGTCTCGGCCTCACGAGGCGTGCCCGCATGCGACTCCGGAGAGACGGCCGTCTCCTCGATCTCCATGCGCCCCGCCCCTGCATTGGAACGGCGGGAGACCTCTCCGCGCCCCCAGCACCGGCGGTGGGCGCCGACACCTCCTGCGGGCTGGGGGTCGCTTTCAACTTTGTCATCGTCTTCTTCTGATCCACGGCAGATTTCCTGCGCGGATGGTGGCTCAGCTCCGGGCCCGGACGAGGGGCGAAGATTAACAAAGCCGGGAGGAGGCGGGAGACTTACTCGTCACTGACGAACCACTTCCTCTTCTGCTCCCCCGTGGGGAGCGGGCCATCTCTGCCCCCGTCAGGCATCGATTCGGCGCCGCCGCTCGGGCCCCCGGGATGTGTCGCAGTGGACCCAGGCGCGCGTCACCCTCCTCGTGGCCCTGGGGGGCTTTGGCCTCATGATGGGCCTCTGGTGCTGGGGGCTCGACCGCCCCTACGCCGGGGCCCCCCTCCGCTGCGGGTGGATCGCTCTCGGGGTCATCGTCCTCGAGCTCACAGATGAGCTGGTGGCGGGCGCGCGGCGGCGCCCGACCGGCGTCCTCCTCCGTGGCCTCCTCAGAATCCTCGCCGCTGCTGCCTCCCGAGTCCACCTCCACCACGAGGGGGTTATCACGGGGCCCAACGTGGCCCTCCGGCATGAGGCCCCACTGGTCAAAGAGGGGCATCTCCTTGACCAGCTCCGCCACCTCCTCATAGCCGAACAGAGGGAGTGCATCCTCAGGCGGGCCCTCAGCAGGGGTGTTAAGCAGGTTCGCCAGGACCCCGTCCAGCACCTCTGGCCCCAGGCTACCCGGCTTCAGCCTCATGGCGTCGCCTGTGCCGGTGTACTCCCACATGGGGCGCGAGTGCTGCTGAAGCGGCGCGATGCGCCGCCGCAGGTATTCCCTGACGACCGTCGCCCCCGACAGTTTTGCGGCACGGTGCGCCGCCATACGCTCCAAGACGTGCTCCATCTTCGGGTCAACGAGTTTCTTGTGCCCCCACACGGAGATCTTCTTGGCCGGGTCCGTCGGGATCATCAGGAGCCGGCTGGTCTGGCGCGCGTCCATATAGACCCAGCGCTGCCGGTAGCCCTCCACCTTCTTCGCGACCCTCAGATTGAAAATGCCGTCCTCCATCCCCTTGACGGCCAGGAACGACGCGCATCCGGAGCGCTGGTCCGCCGCGGTTAGCCGCAGGCAGAAGAAGTGGCGGAAGAGCACCACAGAAGGCATCACGCCTACGAAGGCCTCGCAGTAAAAAGCAAACGTGGCCAGGAGGAGAATGGAGTTGGGCTGAAGATGGAGGGCATGAATTTGATAGTGGGAGAGGATGGCGTAAAAGAAGTCCGAGAATGGCGCACCAACCCGGCATACAAGCTGTGGAGGAAGAAGGGGTAGGCCGTCGCCCCCAGGTCGCGCCGCGCGCACGACCCCGGCCAGATCCGGGTCGCCTGGTTCTCGTTTTGATCACCGGCCACGAACGGGAGCACCTTGTCTAGGCCTTCCCCGTCGACGATGGCGGAGCGCTGCAGCGCCGTCCCGAGGACGGGCGCGCTGGGGGATGGGGCCGCCGCCATTCCCTTCTTGCCGGCGGGCGCCATCTGCACGGCGGAAGCGCGGATCGAGGAGCGAGAAGAAGCGAAGCTTGGAGAGGGAGTCGCGAGGAGCTGTGCGCGAGGAGGCAGGCGCAAGGAGTTGCAATGTGTGAAGGAAGGCAATGATGGCCTCGCGACTCCTGCGGCAAGTTTTATGTCAGCGCGGGCGGTTACCGAGGCGTCGTGGGAGAAGTGGGGGCGTCCCCCGCCACATCATGCGCCACGCATCGCGCCTGGCCGCAGGCGTCTAGGGCCCGCACTGTTTCGCCCCCCAGTAGGCGGGAACGTGCGCGCCGTGGGCCCGGGGGCTACTGTCGGGCCCATGGAACCCAGAGTATCCAGGCCCGTTTGCCTTTGGCCCAGGGCGCAACGCCTGGCGTGGGCCCAGCAGGCCATCGCCACCAAGTACTCCACAAAGACCCCTCATGAGGCCCTGGCCTCCTGAGGACCCCTCCTCAGGGAGCGGCGAGCAAGGCTCAGCATCACCACCAACGGCCTCGCGAGGTCGTCTCGCGAGGCGGCCTCTCGAGGCCCCCTCCCACAGGCGCACAAGACGAAGGCCGTTTGGTGTTACCGCGCGGTCTGGGGCCATCACGTGGGTGACGCGCGCGGCGACGAGCGGTGACAGAGGCCACGCCAGTAGGCGCGGATGAAGATGGTTTCCTCTTTTGTGTTAAGGGAGCAGGGCCAGCTATCTACTTCCCAAAGCAACCCCAAAGGTTGCCCGTTCGGCGAAGGAAGACCAAGACGGCGGGCGCGCAGGGCAGAGGTCATCACCGAGCCCACCGGCGCGTCATGGATCATGCTTTGGCAGGCGAAGACCACCTTTAGTCAGGATAGCTTGAGCGCATGTCCCCTTTCAAACCCGCCAAGTGTGGCAACCCTTCCCGCCTAAGTTTTGAGGGGAAGAGCACCAAGGCGGGTATAAAGGGACAGTGCTGCCACCCTAGAGAAGAGGGAGAAGGAGAACCATCTCCTACCTTGTACGCGAGAACATCTTCTTGCCAACTACAATCAAAACCAAGCAGGAGTAGGGTCTTGCACCGCGAGGTGGCCCGAACCTGGGTAAACCGCTGAGTCCACGGCCCGTTCCTCGCTTGTGCGCTCTCACCGTAGCCTCGCCGCCGCTTAGCCGTGGTAAGGGACGAAGTGGTAGAACGAGCTCACCCCAGTGTTCGAACCTTTGGGTCCCCGGAGCCCGACTTCCGACAACATGCAAACACAACTGCTTAAAATTCTTTCTCAGTAGTAGCATAATTTCCTTGAGCACTATCCAAGGTCTTACTAACATAATGGATAACATTTAGTTTCTTATCAACTCTTTAACCTAGAATAGCACCAATAGCATAATCACTAGCATCACACATAATTTCAAAGGGTAAGTTCCAATCAGGTGGTTGAACAATAGGTGCAGATATTAGAGCTTTCTTAAGTATTTCAAAGGCTTCTACACAATCATCATCAAAAATGAATGGGACATCTTTTTGCAGAAGATTAGTAAGGGGCCTAGAAATTTTAGAGAAGTCCTTAATGAACCTCCTATAGGAACCAACATGACCTAGGAAACTTCTTATACCTTTGATATCTTTAGGACATGGCATTTTCTCAATTGCATCAACTTGAGCTTTATCTACCTCAATGCCTCTTTCAGAGATTTTATGGCCAAGGACTATACCTTCATTCACCATAAAGTGGCACTTCTCCCAGTTCAGGACGAGATTGGTCTCTTCACATCTCTGCAAAACTTTGTCAAGATTGCTCAAGCAATCATCAAAAGAAGTTTCGTAAATGCAAAAAATCATCCATGAATACCTCAACAATTTTCTCACAGAAATCAGAGAATATAGCAGTCATACATCTTTGAAAGGTAGCAGGTGCATTACATAAACCAAAAGGCATACATCTGTAAGCATAAGTTCCAAAAGGACAAGTAAAGGTAGTTTTCTCTTGATCTTCTTGCGATACATGTATTTGAGAGAAACCAGAATAGCCATCTAGAAAGCAAAAGTGTGTGCGCTTGGACAATCTTTCTAACATTTGATCAATGAAAGGCAAAGGGTAATGGTATTTTCTAGCAGCTTTATTTAATTTTCTAAAATCAATTACCACCCTATATCCGGTTACAATTCTTTGTGGGATAAGTTCATTTTTATCATTAGGAACAACAGTGATGCCACCTTTCTTAGGGACACAATGAATAGGACTTGCCCATCTACTATCAGCTATAGTATAAATTATACCTACCTCCAGAAGCTTTAATATTTCAGTTCTTATCACATCCCTCATTTTTGGATTCAAGCGGCATTGATGATCGACGACTGGTTTAGCATCAGGCTCCATATTAATCTTGTGTTGACACAGAGTAGGACTAATGCCCTTAAGATCATCGAGAGTATATCCAATTGCAGCACGATGCTTCCTCAGAGTTTTAAGTAGTCTCTTTTCTTCATGCACTGAAAGGTTAGCATTGATAATAATAGGATATATCTTCTTTTCATCAGGATAAGCATATTTCAATGTATCTAGGAGTTTCTTTAATTCAAACACAGGATCGCTCTTAGGTGGAAGAGGGTCTCCCAAAGTTTCAACAGGTAAATTGTGCTTAAGGATAGGTGCTTGCCTAAAGAATATCTAATCTATTTCATTTCTTTCATTCATATGCATATCATTTTCATGGTCTAGCAGGTATTGTTCTAATGGATCAGTAGGAGGTACAACAATAGAAGCAAGACCAATAATATCATCCCTACTAGATAATTCTCTATCATGAGGTTGTCTATTAAACTAAACTTAGAGAAATTAAATTCATGAGATACATCACCAAACTTCACCTTAACCTTTCCTTTAACACAATCAGTTTTAGCATTAACGACATTCAAGAATAGTCTACCAAAAATAATGGGACAAAAGTTATCTTGTTGTGATCCAAGTACTAAAAAATCAGTAGGATATTTTGTAACATCCTAAAATTCTAAATTTTGGAATGTTATATTAAATAAATGATTGTGATTGTTTGTGTGATTGATTGTGTGAAATTGAGTGGAATTTGAAACTTTTGAAAGTTGAATCAGAGGGAATAAAAGGACTTTCCCAGAAAAAACTTTCATTCTTGCATTTTGGCCCCCAGGGAATTCAAATTCATTTCATCACGAAACCCCAGAGTGAAGATGACATGACTTCTTCCATTAAAGAAATGAAAAGGGTTTTTGAAAAGATTTGAATTCCATTTGAAAATATTTCAAACCAGAAACTTCATGCCACTCAAGGATTTTCATGAGGGAAGATAACATGACTTCTTCAAATTTTGAAATAGAGTGGGAAGTGAGGAGGTCTACTTTCAAAATGCCATTTGAGAAAGTTTCCCATGTGAGTTTCAAATTCATTTCCATTTATTCAAATAAAATAAAGAGAGAAGGAAATATGACTCCTTCAAATATCAGAAACAAAATATGGGAAATGAATTATAAAACCAACATAGGTATATTTGAAAAATATTTGAAATCCTTTGCATAGCCATTTCTTGAATTTGTTGAATATTGCTTTTATTGGGTTTTATTTAAAATATTTTTCCTCTGAAAATGATTAATTATGAGTGAGGGTAAAATGACTCCCTCCAAAGAAAAAATAGTGGGAAATTATTTTGAAGTAATTTGATATTTTTAAAAAAGTCACTTTTAATTGATTTTAAGCACCAGATTGCTTCTGCAATTTTTACAAATATTTATTTATTTTATTTTATGAAAATAAATAGTTCACAGGGACCTTCATATACTCTAGTTTTTTTGACCAAATTTTGAATTTTTTCTGAGTTGGTTTGCTTTTTACTCCAAGCACTTTTGTGCTTCTGATTTAAAAAAATAAACCTGCGCTGTGCGCTGCACTGTTCACGCGAGCAGGCCGGCCGAATTTGGCCCATGCGGCGTCCTTTCCCCTCTCTTTTCTTTATCTCATCTATGTTTAGTCCCACCTCGCTTAGCCTTAGACCTTCAAGCCTCCCTCCCTCCTAAAAATATAGACCCAATGAGCACCCAAAAATCATCCACTTCAGGTTGAATCAATCTTTTGGTTTGACTAGCTTTACTAAGAAAAAACTATTTCTTCTCTCCGGCGGCAATTCTCGAAGTCGTCTCCTCTCTGAAGTTTTCTCTTCTCTGCGTTCTGAAGGTATCCTTCTTCGTATTTTTCTTTATACTCTCGTAGTTTATTATTCCTAGACTAGTAGACGGTAGAAATCTAGTTTTTCTCAGTTATTTATTTCGTTCATCATAGGGTCTTATATGTAAAATAATTAGATTATCAATTAGTCTCTGTATTTACACATTAGCCCTAGAATTCTTTTAGCCATAGTTCTTTTTCCTTCGTAAAACAGCTTGACCCTGATTGTTCAAATAGCCATAACTTTTTACCCATTTATCCAAATTAGATGAAAACAACGCCTAGATGTTCGTCTTGATCCCACCTATCCAATGAACCTATCAAATCAACTTTTTGCAACTTCCCAATTTTGAAATTTGTTCAGATTCATATTAAAACTTCTTTTGGTCATATCTTTTTATCCGTAGCTCCGTTTCCGATGAATCCAGTTGCGTCGGATTCGTATCGAAGAAATCTTTCTGTTCGTACAATTAACGTCGTATTTTCAACATACAATTTTGATCATAGCCAGATTACTCTACTAGTCCACAAAAGTGTTGCCACACATCGTTCTAAGCAGATTCAATGCCATATTGAATTACTTGTATCTTTGATCCGTTATTCTGAATCTAGTAATTCTTTTTCTTACATGTTCATATCGACTTTCTATATCCAGTAACATCACTAGTTTCAAATTTTGAACCTTTCAAATTTGAGCGATTCAAATTTGTATTCGAACATTCAGTTTATCATATCTTGCAAACCGTAGCATCTTTTCAATTGATTTCTTGTGCACCTAAACACTTGTGTCATTCTTTTCAATTGATTTCTTGTGCACCTAAACACTTGTGTCATATACTTTATGTTCATATCCACCATACTCCAATTCAAATACTTTTGAATTTCTTAATTCCAACTATATTCATGCTTCAATTCGCTATACCTTGCATGGTAGTGCTCCATTTTAATTAATTCTTTTTGCAAATGAATTCTTATGTCATATGCTATCTGTCAAACAACATTCATGTTGTTCTCCCTACACTTTTGATCATATTCCATAGTGTGTCAAACCTAAGCATATAAATCAATAGTTCATCGTTCATTAACTCTTTTGAGTTGATTCCTTCACCCTTCACCTTACAACACCATAAGAACTTTCTTTTCCTATTAAACCTTAGTATGTTGTTATTTTCGCACTATGACATATTTTGTTCTTATGTTCTTTTGGTTCTTCTTTTTTGCATGGATGTTTATTGGATTTTATTCGTTTACGATAGATTTCCCGGAGTGTGACGAGTAGAATTATCAGGATTTGTGAGAGCGAATCACTTCATCAACAAGTACCAGGCAAGTTCATTTTCACCATATTTTCATACATATGTTTTATTGCATTTAGTATCACCTTTTCAACATTTCCTCCAGTAGCTATATTGAATCTTGAAGTTGGGTAGAAGCATGAGGTAGGAACCCACACCTTTGTTACTGAGCCCCGGGAACATTGTTTATGTTATGCTACGCTATCGTAGACGGGGATTGGTATGAGTGTTCGTGAGTGGTGTGAGAAGGAGGACTCTACGTCAATGACGACAACTTCAGGATGGCATCTTCAAGGCCTGCATACACAAGACCTCAAGACTTCAAGGCTCGAGACAAGAATTAAATGTACCACTGGGTGGAGGATGGATTGACGGGCATCGTGGGGAAACCCAATGGATGACCCTGGGATGCATGGAGAAGCGCCATGACATCTTGTGGAAAGCTTCACCCAGGCTCGAAGAGACGGATGGATACTTCACTACCGGAAGCTTACCTGTGCAGCCACAAGTCAATATGGGCTCTGGCTTGGTTGACCTTAGTTGTGACCTTGGCCGGGACGGTGCTAGCAGATGTAGACGAACGGTAGGGTTGGATGGGCACCGGACATGGGTCAGGGGAACTCTTCGGAAGATCATGTTTCGATCATCCTGTTCTCAAACACTCTGAAGTGCGAGGACTTAAAGGTAGGGATCGATTCTTGTGGGAAAAGTGCACAAAACTCTGCAGAGTAAAAAAAACCTAATCGATTAGCCGTGTCCTCGGTTACGGACAACTTGAGCCTCTGGAATTGGATCTATCTCTGAACTCTCAACACCGGATTGATAATTAATTGTGGGCAACTTATAATTATTTGGGCTATGAGACATCGGTTGGCGGAACCATGTCATAGTAGATAACTCAGTAGCGAAGGTTCCTTGATACTCCTTTGATGTAGGGAAAATAAAACCAGCTTTTACGCAAAAACTCAGACACAGAGCCACAAAGCCATATTGCATATAGAATAGTTTTGTCTTCTGCTTTTCTTATTGTGATCTTGCCGGTACATTCAATGTACTGACCTACATGGCTGCAATGTCTCATGTTGCAGATATTTCTACGACGAGTAAGAGTTATGATATAGGGTTATGGTCTACACTCAACTTGCCGTTGGCGTTGATGGGACTCCACACCCTTATGATTTGTTTCCGTTGTGATATACAAGGTATACTCTGGATCTACGGTAATTATTTTACATGTGATGTTATGGTATTTCATCAAAGTACTGTGTGTGCCGGCATACTGATCCAGGGATGGCACAGAAAATATAGAGACTTGACCGTATTGGGCCGGGTCGCTATAGAGATGGTATCAGAGCACATGTTGACTATAGAACGTGACCCTAGAAACTGGAAAGCCCTAGGACAGGATATCTGAAAAACTTTATTTTTCAAAAAGATCCTTTACTTCTCAACCTTTTCTGATTTTTTCAAATAGTCCCTCTTACCTCAAATAGTTAGAATATACCCTTTTCCTTTTTGACCACATGGAGGATCAACTGAGAAAACTCTGATAAGGACAAGATATCGGACTACTGATGGCCACTTCAGAGTAAAAGAAGATTTTACCATGCATTAGAAGAATGGAAGCTACAACGGTTGAAGACTCTGAAGACTCGAAGTAATTGAAGACCTTGAAGAATTCCAAGATTGATATGACCTTTAGAAGACCAAACCCCTGTTGTATACTCACGTTAGATGCGTTGATTTATGAGCTGTCATTTTGTGATTTTTTCGACATCAACAAATAAAACCTATTTTCAAAACTATATTGTTTGTATGTGTATCTATCTCTCTCTCTCTCTCTCCAACCCTCTCATCCCAAAACCCTTGGACCCAATAGATGATGAATGAAGATGGACTGGTATTCTCTGGACCGAAGACTCAGCCGGAGGCAGAGCTATGGATTCAGAACATGGAGAGTCACTTCGGGAACAATTTGGTTGCAAGGAAGTATGAGGTTCAATACGCTCTTTAGTACTTTACAAAAAGTGCTGCAACCTGGTGGAAAATGCATCAAGCCATACAAGGATGTAATGGAGCAAAAACCTGGGAGGAATTCAAGAAGACTCTGTTAAGATCCAGTCTTATCCGGAAGCACTGTGATAACCCGATGAAGAAGCCTTGTGCATGCAAGATCTGTGGAGAAATAGGACACACCCATGAAGAACACAAGGATGGATGCCCTCATTGTGAAGGAAACCACCCAGAGGAAGAATGCCCAACTAGGCAGGTGACATGTTTCTTGTGTGAAGGAACTACTCATTACCCGGCTCAGTGCCAAATTTACCCCAAGGTACAAGAGATTACCAAGCAGCAGAAGGGAGCAATGAAAGAAGCCCTCAGGGAAAGTTTAGAAGAACATGTGACGAAGGAAGTTGTTGAAGACCCTGATGAAGAAGGCCTAATCAGATTTTACTACAATGCCTGCTATTCATGTGGAGAAGAAGGACATTATTCACAGTATTGCCCGAAGGAGTGTAAAGAGTTTCTAGGAGAGTTCCAGACAGTGGAGTTTGAGTATGACCCACAGGAAATAGAAGCTCTGATCAGTACGGAGAAGTCCAGGAAGAGAAAGAAAATGTGCCCCCAGAACAACCCAATCTCTGCAAAGAAGGATAAGAGTCATATTACTTGTTTTGAGTGTAAGAACATAGGACATTATGCCAATGATTGCCCAGAAAAGAAGCAAAGGATCCAAGGAACCTATGGAGGCACAAGGAAGCCCAGGGAATTGTCGGAAGTTAATTGTTTTTGTTGCAATGCTGCAGGAGATTATGCCATTCAATGTCCAGACAAGAAGAAAGCTGGAGCTGATAGTTGAGATTTTGATATTGGTAATAAGTGTAGTAGGAAGCACTCTTATTTTCATGAAGTTATGGAGCTGAATTATGTAATGGGAGTCTCAGAGATTGTAATGAATTCATGAAACAATAAAAATTAATGTGTCATGATTTCATATGTTGAATTGTATGAGTTGATACTCCATAAACAAATATTTGACCATTTTCGAGGATATGAGAAATATGGTCTATGGATGGATTTGTGCATTACATTTTAAGGGCGGTAATACCTTGTGTGAACACTAGACCAATGGAAAGGAAAAAAATGTTGTTCGAAAGGGTGGAGTTTAGACAAAATAAGTTGGAGTTTTGTTTTCGTTATGATGGTTACCCCAAGAGTATGAAGGAATGAAGTACTAAAGGATTTAAAGGAGGTGTAATGATGGAATGTAGAATAATAGTATCCACTAGGGTGAGTTAAAGATGTACAAGTATTGAAGTAGGCCCGTAACCCATAGGCCCGGGAGTTAATAAGGATCAAGCACTACCTTGTTGAAGGAAGAAAAAAATTGGAAGAAGCTGTGATTTGATCAGCAAACGTTTCTTAGGAGGATACAAAAACCCGAGAGTTGTGAAGAAACGATAGATGTCTTGTTCAGCATGCAGAATCAATGGATCCATCCGAACTTAGTTTGTCGACAAGAGAAATTCTGCAATGCTTGTGAGGATGCCCAAGTGTTAGAGTACGCGATTCACTGTCTGCGTATGTGGTAATGATTCAAGTACGGGATGGATTGGCCCCCATACCGAAGACTTCTATCATGAACTATCATATGTTGAGGGAAAATCAGAGAGCCTTAAAACCCAAGAAGAGTGTCGACATGACAAGCCAAAAACGTTAGAATGGCAGGACGATGGAAACCCTGTACAGGCAACCATTGCCAATCGTAGGATATACGGTGAGATTCAACCCAGACCCATTTCCTGCAGGAGAAACCAGTAACTACTGACCACCATGAGATTTTCGATAGTTGTTTAGTATTTGGCGACAGACCTGTCAGCTAAAAAGACCTAGTCTCGAAAGGATCTTATTTTGATGAAAGGACACAAGATTTTGACAAAAGGTTATGCCTTTACCAGAAGAGCATCAGTGATGGAGTTATCCCGGAAGATATGAGAAGACCGACATTTTCAAACCTAGAGGTGGAATATCGGAGATTTGATGGAACCGTACCCATGCCTCTAAGGGTGGTAGTACCCCAGATCTTTGTGACGATCAATGGATTTTCAAGAAGACCCCCCCCAAATCCAACCTTCTTTCTAGCCTCTCAGAATCTCGAGGATGAGATTCATTTTAAGGGTGGTACTTTGTAACATCCCAAAATTCTAAATTTTGGAATGTTATATTAAATAAATGATTGTGATTGTTTGAGTGAAATTAAGTGGAATTGAAACTTTTTAAAGTTGAATGAGAGGGAATAAAAGGACTTTCCCAAAAAAAAACTTTCATTCTTGCATTTTGGCCCCCAGGGAATTCAAATTCATTTCATCACGAAACCCCAGAGTGAAGATGACATGACTTCTTCCATTAAAGAAATGAAAAGGGTTTTTGAAAAGATTTGAATTCCATTTGAAAATATTTCAAACCAGAAACTTCATGCCACTCAAGGATTTTCATGAGGGAAGATAACATGACTTCTTCAAATTTTGAAATAGAGTGGGAAGTGAGGAGGTCTACTTTCAAAATGCCATTTGAGAAAGTTTCCCATGTGAGTTTCAAATTCATTTCCATTTATTCAAATAAAATAAAGAGAGAAGGAAATATGACTCCTTCAAATATCAGAAACAAAATATGGGAAATGAATTATAAAACCAACATAGGTATATTTGAAAAATATTTGAAATCATTTGCATAGCCATTTCTTGAATTAGTTGAATATTGCTTTTATTGGGTTTTATTTAAAATATTTTTCCTCTAAAAACGATTAATTATGAGTGAGGGTAAAATGACTCCCTCCAAAGGAAAAATAGTGGGGAATTATTTTGAAGTAATTTGATATTTTTAAAAAGTTACTTTTAATTGATTTTTAAGCACCAGATTGCTTTTGCAATTTTTATAAATATTTATTTATTTTCTTTTAGGAAAATAAACAGTTCACAGGGACCTACATATACTCTAGTATTTTTGTCCAAATGTTCACTTTTTTCTGAGTTGGTTTGCTTTATACTCCAAGCACTTTTGTGCTTCAGATTTAAAAAAAAAACACCTGCGCAGTGCACTGCACTGTTCACGCGAGCAGGCCAGCCGAATTTGGCCCATGCGGCGTCCTTTCCCCTCTCTTTTCTTTATCTCATCTATGTTTAGTCCCACCTCGCCTAGCTTTAGACCTTCAAGCCTCCCTCCCTCCTATAAATATAGACCCAATGAGCACCCAAAAATCATCCAGTTCGGGTTGAATCAATCTTTTGGTTTGACTAGCTTTACTAAGAAAAAAAATATTTCTTCTCTCCGGCGGGAATTCTGGAAGTCGTCTCCTCTCTGAAGTTGTCTCTTCTCTGCGTTCTGAAGGTACTCTCTTCATATTTTCCTTTATACTCCCTAGTTTATTATTCCTAGACTAATCTAGTTTTCTTATAAGTTATTTTTTCGTTTATTGCAAAGGACAAGCCGGAAGTACTTCTTATATTAAGCAAAGGGTTCTCGAGGACACAGGGAAATTCTCGTCTAGTCATGTTCATCATGTTTAGTTGATTCACGTTCACTACTTTGATAAATTGATATGTGGGTGGACCGGTGCTTGGGTGATGTTCTTACTTGAACAAACAACCCACTTATGATTACCCCCTCTCGCAAGCATCCGCAACTACGAAAGAAGAATTAAGATAAATCTAACCATAGCCGGAAACATGTGGATCCAACTCAGCCCCTTACGGAATAGCGCATAAACTAGGGCTTAAGCTTCTGTCACTCTCGCAACCCATCATCTACTTACTACTCCACAATGCCTTCCCTTAGGCCCAAACATGGTGAAGTGTCATGTAGTCGACATTCACATGACACTACTAGAGGAAGAACAACATACACTTCATCAAAATATTGAACGAATACCAACTTCACATGATTACTTATAACATGACTTCTCCCATGTCTTCAAGAACAAACGAAACTACTCACAAATCATATTCATGTTCAAGATCAGTGGAGATAAATATATGATTAAGGATCTGAACATATGATCTTCCACCAAATAAACCAACTAGCATCAACTACAAGATGTAATCAACACTACTAGCAACCCACGGGTACCAATCTGAGGTTTTGAGACAAAGATTGAATACAAGAGATGAACTAGGGTTTGAGATCAGATGGTGCTAGTGAAGATGTTGATGGAGATTGATCCTCCCATGATGAGAGGAACGTTGGTGATGTCGATGGCTTCGATTCCCCCACCCCCCCGGAGGGAAGTATCCCCGGCAAAATCGCTCCACCGGAGAGCAAAAGTGCTCCTACCCAGGTTCCGCCTTGAGACAGTGATGCTTTGTCCCGAAAGTCTTCTTCTGATTTTTTTCTAGGGAAAATGGCTTCATATAGGAGAAGATGGGCCATGGAGGCCTGCTGGTGGGCCCACAAGCTCACATGGCACGCCCCGGGGGGGCGCGCCACCTGAGCTTGTGGCTCACTGGTGGGGCCCCTCCCTGTATTTCTTCTTCCAGTATTTTTTATTAATTCCAAAATAAATCTTCGTAAATTTTCAGGTCATTTGGAGCTTTAGAGAATAGCTATCCCTGCTGTAGATCTTTTCAGGTCCAGAATTCCAACTGCCGGCAATTTCCCTCTTCATGTAGATCTTGCATAATAAGAGAGAAAAGGCATTAGATTTGCATAATAAGGTGAAATATTGACCCAAAACATTATAAATAACAGTAGGAAAACATGATGCAAAATGGACGTATCAACTCCCAGTCGACCCATCTCATGTCACTGACTGCCGGCCTCTTGTCAAGAAGCACAGTCTCATAGAATTCCTGTTGCTCCTTGGTGTGGAATCTGTAGTCCACGGCAATTCTCCTCCTTGCAGCATATGGATCTGACTCTCTCCATTTCCTTAGTCCCTTGTCCTTTCTCTTCTTCATGTCCTCAGCTATTGGGTGTGTATCAATATGTGCTGGGAGAAATGGTCTCAGCTTCTTGAGCACTACGGCTTCATCATCTTCTTCTTTAGTCCTCTCAGGCACTGGGGCCTTGTTCTTCTGAGCAGCAGCAATAGTAGCGGTAGTCTTGCCCTTTGACTTGGTAGCAGCAGCAGTCTTGGCCTTGGAAGTTGTGGGTGCCTTCTTAGGCATAGCATCGGCCATCAACTTTCTTTGCTTGGGAGGTGGGGGATTGGCAGCTGGCTCTTCAGCCTCCACTTCGTTTTCCTCTGGATCATCATACATAGAGGTGGATCTGCCAACCACATGAATGGTTATCTTCCTCTCTCTCTTCTTGCCTAGCTTCTTAGCCATAGATTTTTCTTGCCCTTGGCCTGAGTTGCCTGGGTTCCCTGATGTGAGAGGTAAACCTCTCTTGGCAGCAGTTGACTCTGAGACTTTCTTGGCAACAAGTCTTTCCTTCTGAGTATTTGCATACTCTTTATGTACTACCTTCTTCTTGGAAGTAACTACCTCAGGCTAAAATCCAAGTCTTCCTCATTAGAATTCCTCTTCTTCCTTGCCCTTGTGGCAGCCTTGGGAAGACTATGGGAACTGGGAGTTCCTGGGTCCTCAAAGCTAGCCTCGGGACTAGTGCCTGCACTCAGCTCTGGATTCTCCTCAGATCTATTCTGACTGTCATCTGAATCTGACATCTTGACCAATTGACCCTATGAATTACAATAGGTAGAGTGGAATGGATGAGAATCATAAAATGTAGCTAGTTTTCAAAAAAATTGAATTCAAAGTTCAGTTTTAAGTTTTCACAGTATGCATTTCGGAACTACCGAGTGGAAAATTTCAGAAATACCGAGGCAACAAGAGAGACTAGGTCACGTTTTCGGTGACACCTATGTGTGACTCGGTCTCTCCAAGGTGCTCATGGTCTTTTAGAAATGCTGCATCGGTCACACTGAGTCAGTACGGTTCGGTTGCACTGAGTTGTAATATGAGCAATGGCCTAAGCAACTAGGTGGCACCGATTCAGTCCAATCGGTCGGTCCGAGATGCATACGGCACAAACCTAACCCTAAATTTTTTGCTCAAGCCTAAATCTAGGAACTAGTTCAGTGGATAGGAACGTGCATACGGTGGAAAGAATTCAGGCGCAAACTCTTGTGCAATGAATCAGATTGGGGATGCACAAAAGGTTTAGATCATACACTAACTTGGTGGTGATCCTCTACAGCGGCGATGACGGAGAAGAATGTCGTTGACGGCGGTGGAATCCAGCGGCGAGGGTGCGCTAGAGACGAGGGTGATGATCTGGTGACCACGACGATGGCAAAGATGGGGTGAGGAGCGAAACGTTTGAAGGAATTTTCAACGAACCGTCAGTGAGATATATATACCCCTGCTCTGTCGGTCAGACTGAGTGAAATGACTCAGTGACACCGAAGCGTGTAACTGTCAGAGACAGTGCAAATCGGTGACACTGACCAGTTTAAATCTATTGGAAATATGCCCTAGAGGCAATAATATTGTATTATTATATTTCCATTTTCATAATTGAGAGTTTATATTTCATGCTATAACTGCTATGATCCTGGAATGTGCGATTCGGTGGAAAACTCATATGCACGTGTGGACTGATAAACAGTAAAGAATAGGTTCCTATTCTCGCCTCTAAGACTAGCTCAAGTGTTGTTGGCGATCATGTTTTCTGAATCTTAGGATATTGTTAAGTGTAACGATAGTCCTAAAACAACTTGTTTGTTATACTTTGAGATAATATCGTCTGAAATCAATTGTTATAACACCGAGTGTTAGCATGTGTTTTAAGTTCCTTAGACCATGAGAGTATCGCAGTCACTTCCTACCATACAGTGGACTTTGGGGTTGCTCAAATGTCATATGTAACAAGGTGATCATAACGACAACTTTCAGGCTCATCGGAAAGTTTGACAAGGGACTGGATAGCTTGAGAGTGAGATTTGCTCCTCCGATGATGGAGAGATATTCTTAGGGCCCTCTTGGTGTGATGGCATCCATCATCATCTGGCCAGACACAGGTGACTACGTCACGGGGATGCCGGAACACGTTAACGAGAAAGAAGAACAAAACCGGTAACGGGAGCAACAGTATATTGAGCATAGTGATGACTCAAGAGGATACCGATGCACACCGGGTTTTATAAAGTACCGCGAAGTAAAGGAAACATCGCATGATAACCAAAGGTTCACTCAAATGTCATTCGTGTAATCATAGGGATTGATATGGAAGTCCATGGTTCTGCTATCGGTCATTGAACGAAGGGGTTTCGTTCATGTCTATGATTTACCGAACCTAAAGGGTCACAAGCTTAAGGTAATCACAATCTTCTGAGTGTTAGTAGGACAAGAGTATCAAAGATTTATTTGTGAAATAGTTTCGTTAATATTCGGATTAGTTCCGAGAGGAACCGGAAGCTTTTCGGGGTCACCGGAAGGGTTTCAGAGAGTATCGGGTAATACCGGGTATTACCGATAATTAATATATAGGTGGAAAATGTTTCTAGAGGTGTTAAATTATATATAAAAGGGTCTGAAAATATTTAGAACTATTTTATATTTAATTTAATACAAACGGGCCTTAAAAGGCCAAACCGGAGAAGGAAACTTGGGCCAACTTGGCCCAAGTGGAGGAGGCGCCCCCCCTTATGGAAGGGGGAAGCCGAATTGGACTGGGGGAGGAGTTGGACTCCTCCCCCCTGGCCGGAGCCCCAAGGAGGCTCCTTCCCTCCTTGGTGGCTGCCCTCTCCCTCTCCTCTAACCTATATATGCTAGGGGTTTTTGCTCTATTGTAACACAAGTTTTGGAGCCTCCTCAAGTTCATCTAGCTCTAGTTCTAGTTGGTCCTAGTTGACTAATTAGAGCTAGGTCTAGTTCCTCTAATCCTCATAATTAGAAGCCTAGTGTGGTTTTAATATCCTCCCTCTAATTCTCCGGTGATGATTAGCTCTGGACGGCGAAGCGCTGCCGGATCGTGAAGACCGTACGCTTGCAACCAAGTAGAGAGGCCGTGCTTTCGGTCTTCTGTTTGAGGGATCATTTGAGGGTGGTTTGCGGGATCATCATCAACGGTTCGAGGGACTCCAAGTACTATCTACACCGACTCGTCTACTTCCACTACACTCCGGAGTCGGTAACGATCGTTGATCCAAACCCCATATGCATCTTCATATTGTTCCTGGGTGATCGTAGGGCAATTTTTTTTGTTTTCTACTACGTTTCCCAACAAAATTAGTCTGTCCAAGATGGAAAAATAGATGAGTCCAAATGTAATCGGTGAGACCGAATAGGAGTGGGTTGGTCTCTTCGAAATGCACTTAGAGGGTTTTAAAGCTCAGCCTTAATCAGATTGGTGGCTCCGAGTGCTCCTCACCCGAAGGGTCCGAAAAGCGGCTTGTTCAAATTTTGTGATTTAGCAAGAATGAATTTGAGACAAGTTGAGATAGATAGCTAAAGAAGGTTCATAGGCATTCTTGTGTATCCAATTGGCCAAAAAGATCCAAATCAACCAAACAACAATTGGATGTCCTTGATAACCCACAAGTATAGGGGATTGTTTGTAGCCTTTGTCGATAAGTAAGAGTGTCGAACCCAACGAGGAGCTAAAGGGAGAATTAATATTCTCTTCAAGTTCTATCGACCACCGATCCATGCGCGCGCTCATATGATGGGCACCAAAGGACAGCAACATAACCACAAGAAATTTAAACCAATCATAGCAATTCACCAATTACCAATAGGACAACAAAAATTTACTCAAACATCATAGGATGGGAACACATCATTGGATAATAATATGAAGCATAAAGCACCATGTTCAAGTAGGGGGTACAACGGGTTGTGGGAGAGTGGACCACTGAATATAGACGAGGGAAGGTGATGGAGGTGTTGAGGAAGATGACGGAGTTGTTGGAGTAGATCACCGTCACACGATGGTTCCCCCAGCGGCGTTCTGGTGCCACCGGGAGAGAGGGGGAGAGAGCCCCCCTCCTTCTTGTTCTTCCTTTCCCCCCTAGATGGGAGGAGGGTTTCCCCTTTGGTCCTTGGCCGCCATGGCTCCCGGAGGGGAGGAGCCCCTCCAAGATTGGATCTCTCCCTCTCTCTCTCTATTTCCCTTCTGTTCCGCGTTCCTGTTTTCTGGCCCTTCATCGTTTCTTAAATTCCCGGAGATCCGTATCTCCGATTGGGCTGAAATTTTAACACGATTTTTACCCAGATATTAGCTTCCTTACAGCCGAAGGACACCCCCAACCGACCTTCAAGGTGGCCACAAGCCTGCCTGACGCGCCTAAGGGTAGGGGGCGCGCCGTGTGAGCTTGTGGGGCCTGTGGGCCACCCCTTCTGTTGATTATTGCGCCAAAAAATCCCATATATTCCATAAAAAATCATCGTAACTTTTTATCGCATTTGGACTTTGTTTGATATGGATTTTATGCGAAATACAAAAACATGCAAAAAACAGGAACTGGCACTGGGCACTAGATTAACATGTTAGTCCAATAAATCATATAATTTTTTGCCAAAAATATGTGGAAGTTGTAGGATAATGGCATGAAAGAATCAAAAATTATAGATATGTCGGAGACGTATCAGCATCCCCAAGCTTAATTCCTACTCGTCCTTGAGTAGGTAAATGACAAACAATGATAATTTTTGATGTGGAATGCTACCTAGCACAATCTTGATCAAATAATCTAATCATGGCATGAACATTAGGATACAAGTGATTCAAGGCAATAGTCTATCAATTTGATATTGAAACAATAATACAAAACATGCATGTAATTCATCATTGCCTTTCATAATAATGGAGCTAAAGGAAATAGCCTCTGTACACTTAGTTGTAGTAAGCATGACATGCTCAGTCTTCCCTGCATAGATATATCAAATCAACAGTACCGCGGTGCCAAACCAAGCAATTGTATCATACTTTTTCACGTGCTTCAGCATTTTCAACTTCACTCAATATATGAGCGTGAGCCGTGGACTTAGCACTACGGGTGGCAAAGAGAATGATAATTAGGGTTTATAAGGGAAGACAAAAGTGAATAAAGTCTCGCATCAACGCAGCTGATTGTTAGGCAATGGAGAGGCCTTACAATCCATGTTAATGTGAGGAGTAGGGATTGCCATGCAACGGATGCACTAGAGCTATAAGTGTATGAAAGCTCCCTATGAAACTAAGTGGGTGTGCATCCAACTTGCTTGCTCATGAAGACCTCGAGCGTTTGAGGAAGCTCATCATCGGAATACAAGCCAAGTTCTATAATGTGTAAATCCCACTAGTATATGAAAGTGAAAAATCATGGAGACTCTCTATATGAAGAACATGGTGCTACTTTGAAGCACAAGTGTGCTAAAAGGATAGTAGTGTGCCCCCTCTCTCTTTTTCTCTAATTTTTTTGTTTTCTTTTTTCCTTTTTTTGGTGGGCTCTTTTTGGCCTCTTTTTTTCATTTTTTTATATCCTCACAGGTAGGGGCAACACTCAAGAATGCATCACATTTTTATTTACTTACAACTCGATAAACTGAAAGAATATGACTCTATATGGATGCCTCTGGCAGTGTACCAGGATGTGCAGTGATCTAGCGTAGCGAAGATATCAAAAAACAGACAAGCAATGAAAATATCATGCTAGCTATCTTACGATCATGCAAAGCAATATGACAATGAATGCTCAAGTCATGTATATGATGATGGTGGAAGTTGCATGGCAATATATCTCGGAATGGCTATGGAAATGCCATGATAGGTAGGTATGGTGGCTGTTTTGAGGAAGGATATAATGAGGCTTGTGTGTGATAGAACGTATCATATCATGGGGTTTGGATACACCGGTGAAGTTTGCGCCAAGTCTCGAGGTGATAACGGGCAATGCACGGTACCGGAGAGGCTAGCAAAATATGGATAGGTGGGAGTGCGTAAGTCCACAAACTCATATTAGTCATAAAGAACTCATATACTTATTGTGAAAATTGAAAAGCCCTCGAAGCAAAGTATTACTCGCATTCCCCTAGGGAGGAGGTTGGGAGGAGTTAACCATCGCACGCCCCCAATTTAGGCAACACAAAGGATCAATCAATGATAAAATATGCTTCGAACTCACCACTAATGTCAGCGGCCACCACTTTACATGCGTGAGGATTTACTTGCGTAAAGACTTACTTCCCTTAACAACATTATTAATACTCAACTTTAATTCTTTTACTAGCATGCCCCCATATTACCAACTCAATATCGCAAAACTATTGCAAGGAATCAAACATATCATATTCAGTGATCTACAAGTTTTATGTAGGATTTTATGACTAACCATGTGAATGACCAATTCCTGTTAACTCTCTAAACAGATATAAGTGAAGCACGAGAGTTTAATTCTTTCTAAAAAAGATTCCAACAAAGCTCTAACAAATATAAGTGAAGCAAAATAGCATTCTACAAATAACAGTGTTCCAATGTAGAGAAACGAGCATCCAAACTTCAAATGATATAAGTGAAGCACATGAAGCATTCTATAAAGCCATACTCAAAAGATATAAGTGAAGTGCAAAGAGCATTCTATAAATCAACCAAGGACTATCCCATACCATCATGGTGCATCACTAAAAGAAAATAAAAAGCACACGACGCTCCAAGAATTTACGCATATCATGTGAACAAAACAAAAATCGAGACATATCGATAATTGTTGAGGAAGAAAGATGGGATGCCTTCCGGGGCATCCCCAAGCTTAGCCACTTGAGTCTCCTTGAATATTTACTTGGGGTGACTTGGGTATCCCCAAGCTTGAACTCTTTCCTCTCTTTAGTCTTCTCATATCGACGCCTCCTCGGTCTTCGAACACTTCATCCACACAAAACTTAACCGAACTTTTATTAGAGGGGTTAGTACATATAACATCAAATCCCATCATGTCTTGCTGTAAAAATATTGTATAATTATAATACAAACATTACCTACTGTATGCTAACACAATTCTAATGGTCCCACATCAATGGGGTTGGCAAAATTGCAAACACAAGCAGATAAAAAAACTATAACAGCAATCTGTGAAAACAGGACAGTCTATAAAGATGCAGATGAAACATATACTTCTGTAACTCCAAAAATTCTGAAAAATCAGGATGTAATAAATAATTTTCATATCAGTACTGTGTGAAAATTTCAGAATTTTTGCACGTTCCAGTAAAATATCAAAATTCAAATACTATAGCAAAAGTTTTCGTTTTTGCACAGCACACACCAAACAAGCAATTTAAACACCCTAAATGTAAATCTTGGCACATTATTTTTATAATACAATGGATTTGTACAAGTGGATAATTATTTTTGTTGAAAAGTTTCTGTAATTCAAGATTCACAAAGTTTCCATGGGCATGAACAAAAGTTCAAGGCATGCCCCCATTTCCACGTTGCTCATCTGTCTCACTTTCACTTTTCTTTTTGAAAAAGTTTTAGGTTCCCCTCTATATTTTTTTTTGTTTTAAAACTTTTTAAAAGCACACAATAGAATAAAATGACTCTCTAAAACTTTCGGGTTGTCTCCCAGGCAGCGCTTTCTTTAAAGCCATTAAGCTAGGCATAATGTGCTCAAGTAATTGATCCACCCGGATCCCAAGGTATATCAAAGCCAATTTTAATTAACAATGATTTGTAATTTAGTAGTGAGCACAAAGCAACATATATCGTTGAACAATAGAGTCTAACCCTCTTCCTATGCATCGGCATGTCATAAGAGAACAATTCATGCACACATAATAAAGGCCGATACATAGTATAAGCAGTTTCTTGCAATTTTCACTACTAGGAAAAGGGCTGCTAGTGGCGCACCTGTTTTGGCTACTAATGGCGCACTACAGGTGCGCCACTAGCATCACGCCATTAGAATTTTTTACTAATGGCGCACCACGGGTGCGCCATTAGTATCTGGTATACTAATGGCGCACCACGCAGTGCGCCATTAGTATATCCCACGGTGCGCCATTAGTATGCCTCCCAGGGGGCCATATTTACCCATTTTTTTTATTTTTTTTGAATTTGGAAGGCGGGAAAATAGTAATGGCGCATATTCTAACCTCCACGGTGCGCCATTACTATTTTGAATTTTGAATCTGGATCTGGATCGTGATTTTTTTGCTCGTTTTTTTGCTCTTTTTTTGCCTAGTTTTTGCTCGATATTTTTTCAAATTTCGTTCTCATTTTTGGTTCTTTTTGCCGAGCTCCACATGTGGCCGGAGAGGAGCTCGCCGGAGAGGAGTTCACCGGAGAGGAGTTCGCCGGAGAGCATTTCGCCGGAGAGGAGGAAGGAGAGACCGTGTGGAGGAGAGGAGGGAGGAGGGAGGAGGAGCTCACCGGAGAGGAGGAGAAACCGTGAGGGGAGGAGAGGAGAGGAGGGAGGAGGAGCTCACCGGAGAGGAGGAGAAACCGTGAGGGGAGGAGAGGAGAGGAGGGAGGAGGAGAAGGTCGCCGGAGAGGAGGAGGAGGTCACCGGAGAGGAGTGGGAGGAGGTCACCGAAGAGGAGGAGGTCGCCGGAGAGGAGGCAGCCGGAGAGGAGGAGGGGAGTATGGTGGAGGAGATGGAGTGGGGGAGAGGAGGAGGTGGAGTGGAGAGAAAAATGAAGAAGAGAGGAGGAGAGAGGCCGGCCAGCCCTATATATACGGCATAGTAATGGCGCACCGTGGGCTGGTGCGCCATTACTAACTTTTTTTTATTTTTTTGATTTGTTTTGAATTTGGAAGGCGGGAAGATAGTAATGGCGCACCGTGGGCTGGTGCGCCATTACTAACTTTTTTTCTATTTTTTTTACTTCTTTTGAATTTGGAAGGCGGGAAGATAGTAATGGCGCACCTAGCAAACCGTGCGCCATTACTAAGTTTGATATTTTTTTGAATTTTTTTGCCTCCAGATCTTGAAAGCCCCGTAACTTTTTTTCTGTTAGGTTTTTGAGGATTGTAAAAATCTTCAACGGGGTTCCCCCAGTTGAATTCGGATGTAACTTTTCGCGTAGATGCTTTTTCATATAAAAAACTTTTTCATCGGAGTTCGTATGCAAAAGTTATGCCCATTTTACAAATTCTCAAGAGATTTTGCAAAAAAAGTCGAAATTCATGTTTGTAAATTTTGCGTACAACTAGACCACAAATCATATGGGAATCTTATTTTTTTTTTATTTTTTTGACATTTCTATCATTTTCTTTTATTTTTTTAAAACTGAAAAGGCGGTCCACCGGGGGGGGGGGTGTGCATTTGGTGAACCAGGGTTAATAATGGCGCACCACCCACAAATGCGCCATTAGTAACCCTGATTACTAATGGCGCACCAGCTTGAGGTGCGCCATTAGTAGTTTTGCAAAAAAAAATTATATATATATATATATAGTAATGGCGCACTGTGTTGGAGGTGCGCCATTACTAGTTAAACTAGTAATGGCGCACTCTACCATGGTGCGCCATTAGTATTTTTGGAAAACTAAAAAAATAAAAAAATTGTTACTAATGGCGCACCGTGGGTCCGGTGCGCCATTAGTGTCTACCACACTAATGGCGCACCAACTCATGGTGCGCCATTACTATATAGTAGTGGCGCACCAAGTGTCTGGTGCGCCATTAGTGGCCATATCATCTATAGCCCTTTTCCTAGTAGTGTTTATTGCATTGGAAACATAGAGAGGCGGAGATGTGGTTCCTCTCTCATAATAATTGCAAGTAGGAGCAGCAAGAACATGCATATTATATCCATTAAAATCATCATGTGCAATAGTAAAATGCAACCCATCAATATAATCCTTAATAAGTGCAAACTTCTCTGATATATTGTAGTTGGGAGAATTCAAAAAGATAATAGGACTATCATGTGTGGGTGAAATAGCAACAATTTCGTGTTTAACATAAGGAACTATAGCAAGTTCATATCCATAAGCATCATTCATATTGGCATCATGGCCACAAGCATAGCAAGCATCAAGTACATCAAAAAGGGATATTTCAAACGAATCCAATGGATCATAGCATTCATCCTTCGGTAAACACGAAGGGAAATTAAACAATGTATGAGATAAAGAGTTACTCTCATCAGAAGGTGGGCACGGGTGATCAATCAACTCTTCCTCCATTTGTTCTTCGCTCTCCTCCTCATCTTTTTCATCTAATGAGCTCACAGTTTCATCAATTTCTTCTTCCATAGATTCCTGCAAAATATTAGTCTCTTCCAATACAGCAGACATTCTCTCAATAAATTCCTTAATATAAGCATTATAAGCATAGTTTGCATAGCAATATCTAAGTATGGCAAAATTTTCAGATTTGTAAAGAGTGGCATCAAACTTTTCAATCAAAGAAGCAATTTCATAGGCACCCTTAAAAGCAACAAATTCTTCAATTTGTTCAATATCATAATAACTATAAACACCCTTGGCATAAGAAGATAAGACTTCATTATCATTAAACTCATATTGATAGGGAAGGTGTTTCTTAGGGCCCTTTCTAGAGTAGCAAGTAAAATCATATATTTTGCAATAAATTCAAAGCATAACATTCTAACCGAGGTATTTGATCCCACAAGTGTTTCCTTTTTTGAGATAAGCAGTAACGCACAAAATAAGCATGCTCATCTAATGATTTTCCCTCAACTAAGCTAGTTGGGTTTTTAGCATGAGCACAAATGGATCGAAGATGATCCAAGTAAAAAGCTTCAGCAGTACGGTAGATTTTGGGTGGTTCTTCAACCATTGGGTTAGCAAGTACAACTAATTTTTTTGGTATTTTACGTTTCCTACCCATAACTAAAGATAGAAAACAAGAACACAAAATAAAATCTACTTAGAGATAAAGCCAACAAGCAAACACGAGAATATTCACCCCACGCTATTGCTCCCCGACAACGGTGCCAGAAAAAGGTCTTGATAACCCACAAGTATAGGGGATCATTTGTAGCCCTTTTCGATAAGTAAGAGTGTCGAACCCAATGAGGAGCTAAAGGTAGAATTAATATTCTCTTCAAGTTCTATCGACCACTGATACAACTCTATGCACACCAACGTTTGCTTTACCTAGAAACAAGTAATAAACTACTTTGTAGGTGTAATGTGATAGGTTTGCAAGATAATAAATAACATGAAAATAAAAGTTAGGTGCTGTTATAATAAAAGGACAATAAAGTTAATATAGCGAGTGTGGAAAAGTGGTGGTAGGATTTGCAGAATTGTCCCTAAGCAATTGGCTAAATTACTAGACCAATAGCAAGTTTTTATGTGGGAGAGGCCACTGCTAGCATGTCATCCCTTACTAGGAATTCTATGCACTTATGATTGGAACTATTAGCAAGCATCCGAAAATACTAAAGTTCATTAAGGTAAAACCTAACAATAGCATTAAGATATATTGGTTCCCCTTCGATCCCGTATGAATCAATTTCTATGGTAGGAAGAAGTTTCCATCACTCTTGCCCTCCAATGCATAGTCCTATCAACATACAACTAACCCTATGGTGTGATCCACGTGCGCGCTCATATGATGGGCACCAAAGGACAGCAACATAACTACAAGCAATTTAAACCAATCATAGCAATTCACCAATTACCAATAGGACAACAAAAATCTACTCAAACATCATAGGATGGCAACACATCATTGGATAATAATATGAAGCATAAAGCACCATGTTCAAGTAGGGGGTACAACGGGTTGCGGGAGAGTGGACCACTGAATATAGATGAGGGAAGGTGATGGAGGTGTTGAGGAAGATGACGGAGTTGTTGGAGTAGATCGCTGTCACACGATGGTTCCCTCGGCGATGTTCCGGTGCCACCGGGAGAGAGGGGGAGAGAGCCCCCTCCTTCTTCTTCTTACTTGGCCTCCCCCCTAAATGGGAGGAGGGTTTCCCCTCTAGTCCTTAGCCGCCATGGCTCCCGGAGGGCAGGAGCCCCTCCGAGATTGGATCTCTCTCTGTGTTTCTCTTCTGTTTCGCGTTCCTGTTTTCTGGCCCTTCACCGTTTCTTAAATTCCCAGAGATCCGTAACTCCGATTGGGCTAAAATTTTAACACAATTTTTATCCAGATATTTGCTTCCTTGCGGCTGAAGGACACCCTGAACCAACCTTCAAGATGGCCACAAGCCTGCCTGGCGTGCCCCAGGGTAGGGGGCGCGCCGTGTGAGCTTGTGGGGCCTGTGGGCCACCCCTTCTGTTGATTCTTCCGCCAAAAAATCCCATATATTCCATAAAAAATCACCGTAATTTTTATCGCATTTGGACTTTGTTTGATATGGATTTTCTGCGAAATACAAAAACATGGAAAAAACATGATCTGACACTGGGCACTAGATTAATATGTTAGTCCAATAAATCATATAAATTGTTGCCAAAATTATGTGGAAGTTGTAGGATAATGGCATGAAACAATCAAAAATTGTAGATACGTCAGAGACGTATCAGTCCTCGAATGGGAAAATATCTATTGCAACATGCTCACACAATAAGATAGCAAATAGAATATATCAAACATGCACAACCAATTCTAGCATCTATCAAGCAATGGTCGATGACAAAGAAGTCTATATATGAGTATATTGACTTAGGAGCCAAATGAGAACATTTGATCATAGGTCATACTCATCGTTTAAGCACAAGTGGGGTTGCCACTTTTACATAAAGCATTAATGTGTTCACACCATTAGAGTTGCTTTAGCTCAAGTCTTAGAGCAAAGCTCCCCCTAGATGTGAGATGCCCCCAAAGAGGGATGAACTAACCTTGGGTTTTGTCGTTGAAGACATCATTTAGATGTTGTAGATGTTAATGCTCAATGTTGATGAAGATCATCAAGAGTTGGGAGCAATCCTTGGAATTTGTGGCACTTTCAATACCTACATGGGTTAGTCCCACAAGGAACACCAATGATATCCATAGACATAGAGTGAAGTACACAAATGATGATGTCGATGAATGCATTGAATACCTTGTCCCTTGACTTACCAACAAGAGGGTTTGTGACTCCATGAACCAGTGCATGATGTTGAAGTTGTTTGCACAAGTTCTTGCCATGAATGAATATGAGTGAAGTTTGTTGGCGGAGTCACCCTCAAGAACTCTCTAGTTCTTCTTCTTTGGGACCCACATCAACTTGATGGGAATCCTCAGAGTTGTAGTTGTGCCTGATGAACTAGAACTTGAAGTAGTCTTGGGAACCCACTTGACTAAGGCTTGAGGTGGTTTTTCAAATGAGTCAATCTCTTCTTGAAGCTTGTCCTTGCCTTTTAGCTTGTGGTCTTGTGGTGGAAGATCATCTTGAGCTTGTGTCCCCTTGAAAGAAGTAGGATCATACTTATCTTGTTGAGGAACAAACTTCGTCTTGGGGTATTGATCTTCTTCCCAGTCAACTCCATTGGCATTGAACTTTCGTTCAAAACCAACACCTTGGTTCTTATGGTGCCGTCCTTGCTTGCAAAAAATCTCATCAAATTGCTTACTCCCGGCAAGGCTCTTGTAGACACCCTTTTCTATAATTCCTTTCAATAAATTCTTTTCTTGCTCAAGTGTAACTTGGCTAAGAGAATCATTAGTGGAATCAATAGAATTACTAGAAGTAACAACATTGGATTTAGCATTGTTATAATTACTACTATAGGTAGAACCTTTCTTGCTCTTGTTACTACATTGCTTAGATTTAACTTGTGGCATAAAAGTAGACAAGAGAAGATGTTTGGCAATGTAAGAGGAACTCTTCTTTCGAAGATCGTCATTGATAGCTTTTCGAAACTCATGCTCTTGCTCTAAATTTAGCTTCTCGAAGCGTAGTTTCTCATGAGTTCTTAGGAGCTCTCTATGATCTTCTTGAGTTATTTCATGAGCTAACTTAAGAGTGTTTAGTTCTTTAGTTAAGCACTCAATCTCCCTCATAGCATTGTCATTCGTTTCATCTTGGCTATCATGATTACTAGCAAGTTCATTATGCTAACATCACTAGTTTTATCATTGAGCAAGTCATCCTCACCTAGCAAATCATCCTCATCACTATTAAAGTCAATGAATTCGGGGTGTGATACCTTGGGGCCTTTTGCCATGAACCATCTTCCAGTTCCTTCATTTGGTGAATCAAATAAGTCATAGGAATTGGAGGATACGAGAGCTAGTCCGCCAACACCTTCATCTTGACTATAGTCGGAGTTGGAGTGATAGCTTCTCTCGGATTGGTTATCAGAGTCGAAGCCAGAAACCCATTCACCAACATGAGCTTGATGTCTTCTTCTTGAGTAGCTCTTGGTTAATTTGTCTTTCCTCTCCGAATCCTTGCTTCTCCGGGAAGATCTTCGTTCATAACGATCATCTCTACTCCTTCTCTCTCTTTGAGGTGATTCATCTCTTCTACTCCTTCTTCTAGGTGACTCGTCCCTTTTCTTGAGAGGTGACGTACACTCATTGGAGAAGTGTCTAGGTCTTCCACAATTGTAGCAATTACGGTCATGACTTGAAGGTCTTTGCTCATAGTGTCCTGAGTTGGAGCTTCTCTCTTTGCCTCTATTCTTGTAGAACTTGTTGAAGTTCTTGACCATTAGGCTTATATCTTCATTGGATACAAGCTTGTCACTTGATGTTGTGGGAGCATCACTTGAAGCTTTATAAGCACCACTTGACTTGTTGTTGAGCTCCTCTTCATCCTTGAGTGACATCTCATGAGCGACAATCCTTCCAATGACTTCCGTGGGCTTGAGATCTTTGTAATTGGGCATCATTTGGATCAATGTGGACACGGTATCATATTTTCCATCCAAGGCTCTAAGGATCTTCTTGATGATGAACTTGTCGGTCATCTCTTCACTTCCTAAGCCGGCAATCTCATTTGTGATGAGAGCGGGCCTAGAGTACATTTCGGTGACTCCTTCACCATCCTTCATCTTGAACTTGTCAAGTTGACTTTGAAGCACATCCAACTTGGATTCCTTAACGGACTCAGTACCTTCGTGCATATCAACCAAAGTATCCTAAATTTCCTTTGCATTCTCGAGGCGACTAATCTTGTTGAACTCCTTGGGGCACAAACCGTTGAAGATAATGTCACAAGCTTGAGCATTGTATTGCAACATCTTCAACTCTTCCATGGTTGCTTCATGATCTAGTTCTTTTCCATCCTCAAAGAATTCACCTTGCAAGGCAACACGAACAATAGCCCAAACAACGGGGTTATGACCAAGAATATGCATTTTCATCTTATACTTCCAACTAGCAAAGTTTGTACCATCAAAATATGGACCTCTACGGTGATAATTTCCCTCACTAGATGCCATACTCTCCTAGGTTGTGAAACCAATGCAATGGAGACCAACGCTCTGATACCACTTGTAGGATCAAAAGTAGGTCTAGAGGGGGGGGGTGATTAGACTACTTGACAAATAAAAACCTAGCCTTTTCCCAATTTTAGTTGTAGGCAAGTTTTAGCAACAATCACAAGTCAGGCAACAATCTACGCATGCAAGTCTAGAGTAGTAGGCAGCGGAAAGTAAAGACTTTGCATATGAACATAAAGGAGGGGATCAAAGATATCAAACGCAATGAAGACACGGTGATTTTTGGCATGGTTTCGATAGGTGGTGCTATCGTACATCCACGTTGATGGAGACTTCAACCCACGGAGGGTAACGGCTACGCGAGTCCATGGAGGGCTCCACCCACGAAGGGTCCATGAAGAAGCAACCTTGTCTATTCCACCATGGCATACGCCCACGAAGGACTAGGTTCACTCGGGGTAGATCTTCACAAAGTAGGTGATCTCCTTGCCCTTACAAACTCCTTGGTTCAACTCCACAAGCTTGGAGGCTCCCAAGTGACACCTAACCAATCTAGGAGACACCACTCTCCAAAAGGTAATAGATGTTGTTGTTGATGATGAACTCCTTGCTCTTGTGCTTCAAAAGACAATCTCCTCAACACTCAATCACTCTCTCATAGATTTGGCATGGTGGTGGGAGAAGGATTGGAGTGGAAAGCAACTTGAGGGGGCTAGAAATCAAGGATCAAATGGTTGGAGTGGAATGCCTTGATCTCAACACAAGTGTAGGTGGTTCTCTCTCAGAAAATAGATATGGGAAGTGTAGTTTCGTCCTAGTTGCTCTCTCTGAGAGTAGGTGGTGTGGGTGGGGTATATATAGCCATCACCAAAGATCTAGCCATTGCAAACTTTATGCATGACTCGGTGACACCGAAAGTAAATCTCGGTGGGACCGACCTGTGCAAAAGGTTCAAACGTTAGACGTTTTGGTGAGACCGGATGAATCCACTTGGTGGGACCGATATGCGATGACCTAAGCAGATTCCTCATCTCGGTAATTCCAATCGGTTCAACTTGGTAATTTCGAAGTGAACACAATGGGTTACAGAAACTTGGTCACTGCACTTCGGTGGGACCGAATGTCCTCTCGGTAGAACCGAGATTCTAGGGTTTGGCTTATGGCTCTGTCTGATGTATCTCGGTTGGTCCGGATAGGTGAGTTTCGGTGGGACCGAGATTGGACTTAAGGTTTTGGATAGATTGGAATGTGGGAAAGTGGTTGAGGGTTTTGGAGCAATATCTTCAAGCACTTGAGCAAATGACTCATGATCAAAACCTCATCCCCTTTTAATAGTATTGGCTTTCCTATGAACTCAATGTGATCTTTGATCACTTAACCAAAAATGTAGAGTCTTGAAGCTTTTGCCAATGTATGTCCTTAGTATTTTGAGGGGTCCACAATCACATGTCCTTGCCATGCCTACATTGAACTTTCCTAAAATGATCTTTGAATAGGCATTAGTTCAATGACGTATATGTTGTTATTAATTACCAAAACCACCCGGGGATTAGTTGCACTTTCACCTTCATATAAGCACCATCAACCCTAGGTGCCTCCCATCTCTCATCTCTCATTCATTCATCCACGCAGTCATCATCCATCTCCATTGTTGCTCCAAGACCACCTCCATAGAGAAGAAAAGGGCCAAGCCAAGAGGAAGAAGAAGGGGCGCCTCCACCATGCACACCGGCCTTCGGGCCGATGCGGTCTTCACCGCCGGTGCCACCGTCATCACCACCACCAGTGCCACCATGCCCCTCTCCTCCACCGGCTTCACGCCGGCTTGTAACTTGCCCTCTCCCTCTATGATGTTTGAGTAGTTGTGTTAGTTCTTGTGAAATAGGATGAACCCTGGCATGATTAGTACTTTGTTGAATAAGCGATCCAATCATTCTCCTTATATGTATTGCGTTGATTATCTCATGGTGTTGTGAAGAGCGCTTGCGCAGCATTATCCCCTTGTGGACTTGAGATAAGTCATATTAGTGAGCAGGCTGGCTGCGGAGGTAGGTAGTGACAGCCCTATTCTTCCTTCGTCCCTGGTCATTGCAATAGGGATTAGTGGAGAACCCCTGTACTTAAGGCCGTGACCATGGAGAGTTCACTCCCCTAAATCATCGTTGTGATAACCGGAGTGGGGAGGCACACTGGTGGCACGAGTGTACGTGGTAACCGGAGTGGGGATGCGTACTTTATTGGCTCCACCCACACAAGATCATATACAAGTGGATTAGTGATACAAATGGAGAGCCATGTCTATCATGTGTTATCAGCATCATACTTGTGGTGATGACTCCAATTCCCTCGAGAAAATTTACTACTCAAGCACCGTTTCCCTTAGTTTAGTCTCTTTACTTTTTTGTGTTTTATTTCTTGTTTGTAGTTTAGATAAACACAATCCTTTTATTTGTCTTCCTAGCAACTTACTGTAATAGGCTATTTCCAAACTACGGTTTGGGTGTGTACATAACTACGTAAGTGATAGCGTAGTTGCGGGGTTTGTAATTCCTTTCAATTTGCTCCATGTGGGTTCGACACTTCACTTATCATGAAAGTGCTACAACAGCCCTGTGCACTTGCAGGTCATCAGGTCCTGCATGGGAGGAACTAGTGACTGATTATGGTCTCCATCGTTGTGATACAATGACTGTTAGACTTGAGAACTATGGAACGTTGCTTGGTGTTGATTTTTATCGTGGTGAAGATTTGTTGCTCCCTTTAGCCCGGGTTGGTAAGTTGTTGGTTTTCATTTTTTTAAACAATTATTACCATAGCTGATATTTTTCATGTGACATTTTTGCTCCCGTTGGAATATCTTTTTGTAGCTCTCGAGGATTTGAGTGAATCTTAAAGGGACCTTGTCGGCACCTGGTTTTACACTCGTGGGGTCAATCTCAATTATCGATAGTTGTTTTCCATGTCACGTTCTCTCTTCATTCACAACTACATATTATGTCGTTCTTTTGTGCACATGCTTACTTCTTATATTGTCACTCATCATGTCATGGTCAGTTTGATTTTTCTTTACTATTTTTTAATTTCTATTCCTTTGTGTATTTTCTAATTTGTTTTTGTCTATAAATTCATGTTTCTTTGGATAATTGCAAACCATGTTGTGTCAAGTGTGAAGTTGTGATTGTTCCTAGTTCTAGTTTTTTAACTATGGAAGTTAAATCCGAATATTATGAGGATGATGTGTATGGGAGCATTCTTTCTGACTACTTCATCGGCTTGGGTGGAAGAATGGTGTTCAACATGGAAGGTTTCAGTGCTTTTCTTCAAGCAACATCTCTGGAAGAAAATACCTTGGTGCTTATAACCTTCAAAGAACGTGTTGGTTTGCTAGTAGCTTTTTTCAGCCTCCTGTCACAGTGATGTGACTTGTAGTTGTACTTGTAGTTGTGTATCAGTAATGTTGGTGTTTGTTCCTATAGTTACCTCAGATGTTGTTGGAGATGACCAAACAGAGTTGTGGTTGTCTTTTGGTTATAGAATCCTCAGCTAAGTTAGTTGAAGAATTTTAGACCATGTTGCATCTCTATTTTTCTTTGGTATCTTGTTTTAATTTTTTCGTCGATTGTTTTCAAACATGAAAGCTCAGAGTTGTTCTTTTGCCCCCCTGAACTAGGGGTATTTAATCTTAAAACTCATAAGCACACTTGCGCCTCTGTGACGGAGTGCTGGATTAGGGGGTGCTCGGCGTGTCGGTTACTGGTCCTTTGGGTTGGGCCGAGGAGACCCCTAATCCCGTCCACTAGTGGCCACGTTCGTCTGGTCCAGGAACATCAAGAAGGAATCACGCGAAGACTTGACGCATACTCCAAGGCGTCAAGGTAGTCCCCGACACGTTTGCCCCTAGATGCAACTGACTTATGTGTAACCCTAGGCACCCTTGGTATCTATATAAGCTAAGGTATCAGGGCTGTAGGGAGACATATTCATTCAGATACAATCTCGTGGTAGACCACATGTACCTTTTACCCCATCACATCAATACAATCAAAGCGGGACGTAGGGTTTTACCTCCTCTAGAGGGCCCAAACCTAGGTACCGTGCCCCCTATTACCATCGTTCCAAGACTACCAGATCAGGACCCCCTACCCGAGATCCGTCGGATTTAGCTCTGACATTGGTGGCCCATGCAGGTCCCTCTACGTAATCGAAGCGGCTCGATGGCTCGCCTCCAGATCGACGATCGCATCGGTTGCGGCTTGACCTTCTTTCTAGGACAACTTTTTGTCTTTAGTAGCATCACTCTCAACGCGGATGTGACTGGCCACCTCGGCCAGATTGATACATTCGCTCCAGGCCGGATTTTTAGATTCGGGAACTTCAAATACACCATGGATTTCCATGGTGAACTCGCATTCTCGGACTGGGTATCATATCAGGCCGAAGATCGCACTAACATACCCATTCAGGCCTTGGAATCAATCCTAGACCAGGATGATGGCATGACATCAACCTTAGACCCGACTTTGAGTCTGGAGCTGAGCACTACCATTGGAAACTAGGTATCAGGTCTGGTCGGGGAAGAGCCTGAGGTCATCTCAGATAGGATCTCAGATAGGCTCCTGTTGGACCCGACCTTCGATCGGGCCATGGATGAAAGCGAGAAGACTCTCCTGCATGAGATGTTAGATCGAATTCAGAAGCTCACAATCTCTGATGATCAGAACTTGGTTTACAATCATATCTGGGAGAAACTGGGAGAAGCTGGAATTTTTAGCCCACCCACCACCCATCTAGTCGCTAATGTTGAGGACTTAATCGACGTTTTAGCTAGCGCCTCTGATGAGGCAACCGACGTGGATGAATAAGTTAGTGAAACTTCGAACATCGCTTCACCACCAGCCACCAGTCACATTGGCAGGTGGACCGCGACCTCCACCTATGATGTCTACATGGTAGACACCCCCAAGGATGGCAAAGGAGGAGGAAATCTGAAGTACAGGCATAAAGGCCACCATAATAGCGGCACGGGCAATGGTGACGCTAGCAATGACGGCACCGGCAATGACAACACCGGTAATGGTGAGGCAACTAATGGTAGAACCAATAACAACGGCGATGGCCATGATAACAACGGCAAGGCCAATGGCGACGACGACGACGATGCCGACAATGGAGACTACAACCCCGACGAGGATCAAAGCCTTAGACCTGACATGTATGGCGCTTTTGACGAGCCCCTTGAGGGCCCTCAGCTTGAGAAACTGCGTAAGCGATTGGTCAGCACGGCTAAGAGCATCAAAAGTAGATCTCAACATCTTAAAGATGATGATGACTACCTGAACGACAAGTGGACCGTGCTCTTCCAAGCCGAGCAGACATTCGAGGATAAGCCGAAGAGGACGGGTAACAAGCGGCACTACCCCCGCTGAAACTTGTGGGATGAGATGGACGCAGAGGCCGAGGATGGCGCTCTTTCAAAACTTGAATGGGCTAAAGGCCGTGATTGCCCCGCTAGGGGCCGATCTCGTTGAATAGATGATAGGCACAACGGAGCAAACAATTATGCTCCCAAGGTGCCCAACCGTAGAGGTGGAAATAATCCTCCAAGGATTACCTCAAGGCCCGAACCCAAAGAGAAGAGGCCTATGAGCCACAAAAACCCACCTTGGTCAATTTATATGTCCAAGCAACGCCCGCCTATTGGACAGGCGGGATACTTGGCCTGGCTGGCCATGAATAGCGATGTGCACGATTACACCCTCGGCTGCAATGTAACCATGTCGAACGTGTGCCATGCCACCGCAAGGGTCCGAGGAGATGCTCACCCCCAGTTCTTTACATATGAAGTAATGCAACACCAGTTCCTTGAAGGACCCCCAGACAACCGAAGAATGGGCCATGTTTATTATGGTCCCTAGCGTACTCAAGATGGAATCTTCCGAAGACTTGGCGCACACTTCAAGACATGTTTGATTCATCGGCAAGTTTATCCCTAGATGTAACCGACCATGTTGTAACCCTAGGTATCCCCGGTCCCTATATAAGCTGAGGCGTTTTGTCCGTAAGGTTAAGTTAGATTCATACATATGATCTCAAGGTAGATCATCCTATAATTTGTACTCCAACACAATCAATACAACAAGAGTAGGACATAGGGTTTTGCCTCTTCGAGAGGGCCTGAACCTGGGTAAACATCATGTCTCTCGTTCGTCATGTTACCATCAAGCTAAGATCACCATCTCGGGACCTGCTACTTGTGATAGGCATTGGGATTTCCCCAAAGAGGAAGGGTGAAGTAGTATAGTAGCAAAAAGTATTTCCCTTATTTAAGAACCAAGATTTATCGAACCAATAGGAGGTCCACGCAAACGACCTTTAGCAGTACTTGCACACACACAAACAAATACTTGCACCCAACGCGGGCAAGAGGGTTGTCAATCCCCTTGTACTCGTTAATTGCAAGGATTAATTCTGATAGTGGGAGATATATGAATTGGAAAACTAAATAAAAGTAAATAAATTGCAACAGGGTATTTAGGGTTTTAGCAATATGATTTAAATGGACCCGGGGGCCATAGCTTTCACTAGAGGCATCTCTCTCAAGAATATAGCAACGGTGGGTACACAAATTACTATTGGGCAATTGATAGAAAAGTGCATAGTTATGATGTTATTCATGGCATGATTAGTACATAGACATTACGTCTGTGACAAGTAGATCGAAATGATTCTGCATCTACTACTATTACTCCACTTCGAGAGCACTTTTATGCTTGCCTCTCTATGTATTAAGTTCATGACAAACAGAGTAATGCATGAAGCATGATGACATAATGTAGACAAAATAAAACCAAACAATATGATCAAACCCCGTCGTTTTACCCTTAGTAGCAGAGTGAGGACACTGCAAGATTGAACCTACCACAAAGCACCTCTCCTGTTGAAGATAAATCAATCTAGTTGGCCAAACTAAACGGATAGATTGGGGAGAAATACAAAGCTATAACAATCACACATAATAAAGTTCAAAAATAACTCAATTACTTTCAATGAACAATCTGATCATAAACCCACAATTCATCGGATCCCAACAAATGCACCGCAAAAGATTACATCGAATTGATCTCTGAAGAGAACATTGTATTGAAGATTAAAAAGAGAGAGAGAGAGCCATCTAGCTACTGCTATGGACCCTTAGGTCCTGTGGGGAACTACTCACACATCATCATGGAGGCAGCAAGGTTGATGAAGAAGGCATCTGTGATCGATTCCCCCTCCGGCAGATTACCGAAAAAGGCCTCCAGATGGGATCGCGGAAGAACAGAGGCTTGCGGCAGCGGAAGAATTGTTTCGGGTCTCGCTCTGGGGGGCTTCGGAATATTTGGGAATTTATAGCGCTGGAATTAGGCCAGACGGAGCCACGAGGGCCCCACATGACATCAGGGCGTGCCTTGTTGCCTTGTCGTCTCCTCGTCTGGCTTCTGGTCCTTCCCCGAAGCTTCTAGGGTCACTCCTTGTCCAGAAAAAATCATCAAAAAGTTTCGTCGCGTTTGGACTTTGTTTGGTAGGGATTTTCTGTAAAACCAAAAACATGCAGAAAACAACAACTCGCACTAGGCACTAGGTTAGTCCCAAAAATGACATAAATGGCATATAAAGTATACACGATTGATAATATAATAGCATGAAACAATCAAAAATTATAGATACGTCGGAGACATATCAGGACCCCCTACCCGAGATCTGCCAGATTTTACCCCGACATTGGTGGTCCATGTAGGTCCCGCTGTGTGGTCAGAACAGCTCGATGGCTCATCTCCAGAACGACGACAGCACTGGCTGTCGGAAGACCTTCTTCCCTGGACAACTCTTTGTCTTCGGCAGCGTCACACTCCGTGCCGATGCAACTGGCCACCTTAGCCAGATCAATTTTTTTGCTCCAGGCCAAACCATCAGGTTTGGAAACATAGAGTACACTTCAGATGCCCATGGCAAACTTGCATTATTGGGCTGGGTGTCAGAACAATCCAAAGACATTACCGACGCCATCACCATGATCTCGTATTCAATCCTGGGTTAGGAACATGGCATGGATCACACGTCAGATCTGGCTTCAAGCTCAGAGCCGAACACTTGCTCGTCGGATTAGACATCAAGTTTGGCCAACGAAATCGCCAAGGCCACACTAGATGTGACCTCAGTCAAGCTTCAGCTAAGCCCAATTCTTGATCAAGATATGGGCAAGGCCGACAAGGCACTTCTGAACGAGATGTTAGATCGTATTCAGAACCTTGCTATCTCAGACGATCGGTCCTCAATATACGATCAGATCTGGGAAAAACCTAGAGAGGCAGGAATTTTCAACCCACCCTCCACCCACCTAGTCGCTACCTTCGAAGATTTAACTAACGTCTTGGCATACACCTATGAGGAGGCAAACGACATGGATGAAGATGTCGGCGAGATGTCAGATTCCACCTCGCCACCTGCTGCCACTAACACCGACAGATGGGCAGCTACCTCCACCTATGATGTCTACATGGTGGATACCCCCAAGGATGGAGGAGGAAGCGGAAAACCCTCTAAGCGCCGGTGTAGGGGCCGCCGTAATGGAGGCGCCAGCAATGGTGAGGCAAGTAATGGCGGCACTGGAAAAGATGATACTGCTAACAATGACGCCGCCCAAGATGGCAACAACGGCCAGAACGCTGGCAATGATGCCGGTGCTGATAACAACAACAATGACGAGGATCCGATGAATAGGGACGACGATGACCCCGAGGACGTTGATTATTATCCTGTAACACCCCATGTCATTATGCTACAGTGATCACCTTTTGATAATGCCAAGTCATCGTGATTAACTATGCTTGATCATCATTGCATCATATCTCATTTCAAATCCCAATTCAAATTGCAAATTTAAATTAAAGTGAAAATAAAAGTTGTTCAAATTTGAAAACTAAATTGTTCATAGTGCTGCAAATAATCCAGAGGCAATTATAAAAATATAATCAACATTAATTAAATTAGTTAAATGAGTCTAACATCATCAATACAGAACCAAACAGCAACATTTAATCCCTTTTCATTTAAATAAAAATTAAATAAAATCATTTGCCCACCCAACCAATTTCTAGCAGTGCCAAATATTGCCTACTGATTATTGTTCTAAGTCACAGGTTTTACAAAACTCATGTAGTAGCCACACATTTTAC
This sequence comes from Elymus sibiricus, assembly GCA_039707655.1. Classification (NCBI taxonomy): domain Eukaryota; kingdom Viridiplantae; phylum Streptophyta; class Magnoliopsida; order Poales; family Poaceae; genus Elymus; species Elymus sibiricus. Next base: position 140,367,881 of record CM077674.1, on the reverse strand, counting down.
AAAACAGAAATTAGACAAAGATAAAAACGGTAAATAGAAAAAAAAAAGGAAAAACCCCCTTGCCCGACTGGGCCTCGGCCCAGCCAGGCCGGCCCATCCCCCATCGCCTGTGGCCTACTTAGGCCCCCCCTCGCGCGCCCGAACCCTAGCCTAACCCCCTCCACTCCCCTTCGCTCCCTCCCCTCTCCCGCGCTGCCGCCGTCGCCCGTCGTCGTCGCCGTCGCCTCGCCTCTTCGCCTTCTCCCCGATGAGCTCCATCGAGCCTCGCCGACCCCGTTCGATTACACGGGGGTGAGGACCCCTTCTCTCCTCCTCCCCCTTCGCTGTCGCCGTCGCCGCCCCCCCCCCCTCTGTCGCCGCCGTCCATCCCGGCCTGGCCGCGCTCGCGCGTGCCACTGCCGAGCTCTGCCTCGCCCGCTTGCGCCCGCCGTCCGTCCCGCGGCCTCGCCGCTGCCGCGCGTCCCCGCCCGCGCGCGACCTCTCCGCCTCCGTCCGCTCGGCCACGCCCGCTCCGCCGTCGCCTCCTGCTGCTGCTGCACTGCTCGCCGCCACCCCTCGTCGCCGGCCGCTGCGGGCCCGTCGTCGCCGCGCACACGCGCCCGGACACGTCCGTGTCCGGCCTCCTCATTGCCGCGCGCGCATGAGATGCCCGGACATGTTCGGCCCCTACACGGGCTCGGGCGCGGACATGTCCGCTCGAGCCACTGACCCCTGGGCCCGCCCTGTTTAAACGAAAAAGAAATAAAATAAATAAATAAATAATAGTATATAAATAAATAAATAAATATTAATTAATTAATTATTTAACTAAATAATTAATTAACTTAATTAATTCTGTTTAATTAAGCAAATTATCTAATTAGCCTAATTAATCTATAATTAACTTAATTAAACCCTAATTAACTTTAACAGACGCTGACAGGTGGGACCCACTGGTCCTGTTGATCGCTGACGTCACCCTGACGTCATGCTGACGTCAGCATGTACTGTTTTGGATAATGTTAATTTAAATAATTAAATTAATTCCAGAAAATGATTAAAACTTTGAAAAATCATATAAAATAAACCGTAGCTCGGATGAAAAAGTTTTCTACATAAAAGTTGATCAGAAAAATTAGACGAACCCGAATACGGTATCCACCTACCTGTCAGATGCCTCCAGCACTGCAAACATGGAACCTTCCGCTCTGGTTTATCTGTCTGACAGATGTCCGAAAACGGGAAAATGTTCCAGATATTTTCCCACTCCGCCTGCAACGTTTAGTGCTGCGTTAGGTCACCCCTAGCACCGCGTATTGCCATGTCATGCATCGTGATGCATCTGTTTGCATTGTATTTATTGTTTCTTCCCCCTCTACTCTCCGGTAGACTCCGAGACCGGTGCCGTCCCTGTGATCGACTACGCCCCTGACGTCCAGCCCCTTTCAGCAGAGCTACCAGGCAAGCAACCCCCCTTGACGCATGCCTATATCACCTATTCTTTCTCCCTCCTGCTTGCATTAAAATTTGCTACTGCTAATGTTTTATCCTATTCTGATCCATAGCCTGTCCTTGTAACTGTTATTGATACCTGCTTGTTATCCTAAACTGCTTAGTATAGGTTGGATGGAAAATCATCTGTGGCCCCTCTTCCTTGCTGTAGTTGCCTCGCTTTAGTAACTGTGCCCCGATCGATGTGAACGAACGGGCTGAGAACAGCACATCACCACACACCCCCTAAGTTGCTCGTCTCTGCAGAGCTGGCATCGAGTGCCGAGGGTGATACCTCTTATCTCACTCCCGATGATGCCTCTGTAGAATAGCTATCCGGTTGTGTGTTACCGAGGGTGATTCCTCTTTCATCACCTCCGATAAAGCTACCGTCGTGCAACTCCTCGAGTGGGAAACCATCGAGGGTGATTCCTCGGATTCCTTCTCGATACTTGGACACATGGTTACTTTGACCTTTATTACAGGCGGGTCGACCCCGAGGGGTACCCGCGGGGAAATATGAAGCGGGTTTGTCAGGAGGGCACCCGCGAGAGATTATTGTGGCGGAACGACAGGGCAGGCGGAGACCACCCTATTCGTGATCCGTGTGTTGCTAAGTCGGAGCGACAGGTAGTCTAATCGTCTCTGCGAGTTACTAAATACGCCTAACGGATTTGGGTATTTGATCTGAGTGGGTCGTTGGCCCTATACGCACTACCACCATGTGGGATAATGGTTTATGGGACCCTCTGCGTCGTTGTTTCTCCCGAAAGCTTTGTCAGACGTCCAGTTCAGCATTGTGGCACGGCAGGATCGGTGCCTTCCATGACAGAGGTGGTGCCTGGATCTAACCCTGCACACAACGACCCGGAGTGCAAAGGGCGATGGGCCAAAGACCCCTGAGCACTTAGGATGTAGACCGGCGTGGACCTCTCTGTTGAGCCTAGGTAGGACTACGTCGTGTCGATTACCCGAGGCCAGGCATTACCCAGCAAGTGTGTCCGGCCAGATGTAATCGAGCGTGCTGGGTAACAGTAGTGCACCCCTACAGGGAAGTTATCTATTCGAATAGCCGTGTCCACGGTAACAGGACGCTCAGTGTTGTATCCCGATCTATTACTACTTGAACTGGATAACTGTTAAATAATTATAAGCTCCGGGATCGCTTTCTCGCGGGAAGTCGAGGAAGGATCTCTGGGCTTTGCTTCCACATGCTTGTTATTGTATAATATGCTAATCTGCACTCTTCTAATGCTGCAAGACCACTGAAGATGCTAGTCTTCGATAGGCTAGGCCTTTCTCTCTATTCTAGCATTTCTACTTTATAGTCCACCGATACAGCCTCATCACTTGATACCAATGCATAAATAGAATAGATCTGATGTCAGTCATGCTGAGTACTTTGGATGAGTACTCACGGTTGCTTTGCTTCCCTTTTCCCCATACCCGATTGCTGCGATCAGACGTCGGAGCCCAGCAGCAGGAGATCCCCGGAGGAGCCTACTACGACGCGGAGATCATCGACGACCAGGAGTAGTTAGGAGGCTCCCAGGCAGGAGGCCTGTGCCTTTTCGATCAGTGTTTTATTTTGCCCTGCCTTCTTAAGGCTTATTCTGTATATCTCTTATATCTGTACTCAGATATCTGATGCTTCTGCTAATGCTTGTTTGTCATCAAGCTTATGTATTCGAGCCCTCGAGGCCCCTGGCTTGTAATATAAAGCTTGTATTATTTTTTATGTGTCTAGAGTTGTGTTGTGATATCTTCCCATGAGTCCTTAGGCTTGATCGTGTGCATTTGCGTGTATGATTAGTGCATGATTAAGTCGGGGGCGTCACATATCCACAGTCCGAGGAGGATAGAAGTCTTGGTCCCGATGAATTTGATGTTATCGAGGAGCCCCTTGAGGCACCTCAACTCGAAACTTTCTGCAAGCGATTGGCCAGCACGGCCAAAATCATTAAGCAAAAAACTCAGTGGCTTAAATCCAAATAGGATGAGCCTAATGACATATGGGTAGAGCTCCTCAGGTCCGAACAGGATCTTGAGGACAAGCTTGCAAAAACTGGGGCTAATAAATTTTATCCCCGAAGAAATCTATTTCCAGAGCTTGACGAGAAGGGCGAGGACAGCCTGCTATCTAAGCGCGAATGGGCCGAGAAGCCTGACATCTCACCTCAGGGACGTGATAGGCCAGCCCATGGAAAAAAGAATATCGCTGAAGCTCCTTGGTGCCTATGCGGAGTAGATCCACCACGGCCCCTAAAGAAATATGATATGAGGGAGAATCTACCATCAAGGACAGCGGCTCTACCCCAGTCGATTTACAAATCTAGGGAACGAACACCTACTGGGCAAGCGGGTACCTAGCTTGGTTAGCCAAGAATGGTGACTTGCGCGATTATACCCGCGAATGAGACGTAACCATCTCCGACCTTCACCATGCTATCGCCGGGGTCCGAGGAGCCTCTTACCCCATGTGCTTTACTGACGAGGTGATGCAGCACCAGTTCCCGGAAGGGTTTAAACCCATAAATATTGAGCAATATGACGGAACAACGGACTACATCGTGTAGATTGAAGATTTTCTCATGCACATACACATGGCCGGTGGTGATGACCTCCACACCATCAAATATCTGCCCTTAAAGCTCAAGAGGTCAGCTCAACATTGGCTTAACAGCCTCCCTGAGGACTTTATCGGTACTTGGGAGGACCTCGAAGATGCATTCCAAGCAAACTTCCAAGGCACATACGTCAGACCACGGGACACCGAGGACCTCGCTAATGTTGTGCAGAAGCTAGGGGAGTCAACCCAAAAATTGTGGAATTGATTTTTAACTAAGAAAAACCAGATAGTAGACTACCTGGACGCCGAGGCGATAGCTGCATTCAGGCACAACAATTGTGATGAATGGCTGGCCAGAGAGCTCATACAAGAGAAGCCTCGAACAATGGCAGCCCTTACATATCTTATGACTCGGTTTTGCACTGGTGACGACAATTGGTTGGCTCGTAAGAGTAACCATAGTGGCCATCCCGGCACCTCCGAGGTGCGCGGAACGAAAAACCTCGATCTAACAGAAATAATAACCGCCACAATAGAGGAAGCAGCAGTGATGCCGAGGAAACCACAGTCAATGTCGGATTCAGCAATCAGCATGGTGGCAATAAAAAGAAGCCTTTCCCAGGCGGTAGGGACATCCCAAGTCAATTGGACAGAATCTTGGATAAACCATGTGGCATCCACGACAGTCCTGACAAGCCAACCATACATACTAATCGGAATTGATGGGACATCAAGCAGGCTGGAAAAATTGCGGCCAACAACCAAAGCAAGGGTCAACCTCGTAACAAGGATAGAGACCATCCCGGGCTGAGCAATGTAGGCCAGAAGCAGTTCCCTCCTGAAGGAAAGGACATGAACATGATATATGTCACACACACAAGGAAGGAGCAGAAGTGTGCGCTCCTTGTGTGTACGTCATGGAGCCTGCTATGCCGAAATAAAGGTTTATGCAAACATTCTACTATGGTTCACACTCAGCTTGAGCAAGTTGCTAGATCACAAAATGATTTGTTTAGGGACATGCATAACAAACTTAATAAGCACACTTATGGAGTAGACACTAGAGGAAGAAAAATGACTCAGGATCCTCTATATCATGAAGGTCATCCTAAGAGAATTGAACAAGATTCTCAGAGAGTTAATGATAGTGCACCTAGTTCACATAAGAAGAAAAGTAAAAGGAATAGGAATACAACTTTGCATGCTTCTAGTGAACCTGTTATTGAAAAACCCGTTGAAAGTCCCAATAATGTTTCTATTTCCGATGCTGAGACACAATCTGGTGATGAGCATATGCCTAGTGATAATGAGATTGATAAGGCTAATGATGTTAATGATGATCATAATGATGCTCCACCTAATCATAAGAATGAATCTGATAATGATGTGGAAATAGAACATGATGACCCACCACCTAAGAATAAAAGATATGATAAGAGATATTTTGTCGCTAGGAAGCATGGTAGAGAAAGAGAAAAATGGGTTCAGAAACCCATGCCTTTTCCTAGTAAAGCTTTAAAATCTAAAGATGAGGATGCTTTTAATCGTTTTGTTGAATTGCTTAGACCTTTGTTTTTGCAAGTACCTTTGATTGATGCTATGAAAATGCCTCCTTATGCTAAATATATGAAAGATATTGTTACAAATAAAAGAAAATTTCTGGAGGCTGAAATTTCTACTATGCTTGCAATTATTCTTGTAAAGGAAATATACCTGAAAAGCTAGGAGATCCAGGGATACCTACTATACCATGCTCTATCAAGAACAATTATGTTAAAACTGCTTTATGTGATTTAGGAGTTGTTGTTAGTGTTATGCCCTTCTCTCTTTATAAAAGGCTTGACTTGAGTAAGTTGACACCCATTGAAATTTCTTTGCAAATGCCTGAAAAATCTACTGCTATTCCTATTGGTGTTTGTGTGGATGTTCCAGTTGTGGTTGCTAATGTTACTATCTTAACAGACTTTGTTATTCTTGATATGCCTGAGGACGACAACATGTCGGTTATTCTTGGGAGACCTTTTCTTAATACTGCAAGGGCTGTTATTGATTGTAATAAAAGCAAGGTCACTTTTCATGTTAATTGCAATGAGCAGACAGTTTATTTCTCGAGGAAGCCAAATAAAGTAAACAGTCTCAATTCCATCAAAAAAGTTATGACTATCACTATCAGAAACTTTGAATTTCCTCTTCCGGTTCAAGAAAAGAAGTACCAAACTATTATGATTGGAACCATGCTTATCCAAATTGAGGTAACTTAGTGCTATACAAAAATTCTTAGGTTTTATGTCACTCGAAAATAGTTCGTTAATAAGACATGATCAACCTTGTTAATGAATTCTTTTTGAAGAGCATATGATCGATGAATTCCGTAAGCACAACTTTATGTAACTCTATTTTGTTCTCTGTTATTTTTAGTTTAATAAAGTTTAAATACCCTAGAATACCCTGTTTAGCCTGTTTTCTGAGTTTTCTATGCAATAAAATGACCCAGAAATAAAAGTGCTCAGAATATTGTCAAAATTTAATATGATTTTTTATTGAGTAAAAGAATTTTTTTGGCACTGGACACACCCCAGGGGGGTGCACCTGCTGTCCACAAGGCAGCAGGGCGCGCCCAAGTGCCTTGTGGTGCCCACAGGACCCCACTCACTTAGTGCACTTGCCCACAGTCTTCTTCTACCTCCAGAAAAATTCATCCCCGGTTCCTAGCCCGAGTTCTTGCTCATACACGCAAATTTTTGATCTCTTTGCTCGGAACTCCATTTCCGAAACTTTTCGGAGGAATTGCTCCTTGGTATGTGACTCCTCCATTGGTCCAATTAGGTTTTGTTCTAGTGGTTTATATTTTGCTTATTTTTGCTACTATGGGTGACCATGAAAATGTGCTTGCATGTTGAATTCACTTGGTTTTAAGTAGTTTGGATGCATGATATAGCCTCTAGGCACTTATGGGAGTGGTTGCTATCAGTTTATTGAGTTTCGTTTACCTCTTATTTGTGGCCTAAAAATTTCAGAAATATTTTAGAGAAAGGAAAATGTTTGGAAGGATGTTCCCAGGAGGCTCTTCAAGCCATGGAAAGGCACGACCGGGAGATCATGAGCCCCGGGAAAGTTCTTTGCGAGGTGCCAGCGTGAGATCGTGTCAATGGCCTTGCGCACCTTCATGATAGGCGCTGGTATCAAGCAAGAGTTTGACCAATATATCGAGAATGCCGAGTTGACCGCCTTCATCTCAGATAAGTGTACCCAGTACTATCAATTTGCCGATACTTTTGTGCAATGTTTACAATACGTATCTAGTCCCACTACACCTAGTGTTCGCTTCCATCTTTATGAGAAATCTTATAGTTTGCCCCTGGAAGAATTTTGTTATATCTGTAAAATTCTGTATTTGGGTGCACTTAATGACCCGCGGAAGGTTGTTTATGATGGATTCCTTAGTAGTATTTGTAATGAAGAAGATAGAGGGGTAACACAAGCCAGAATTAGGAGCATCCAATTTCCTGCTGTTTGATACTTTGCTCTTTTCATTGGTAGATGCTTAGCTAGTAAACATGATCTTAGTGCTACTTGTACTTCTGATTTGAGTATCCTTCATGCTATTGTGCATGGTGGTAGAGATTTTAACTTTGGGGCCATAATTGCACGTCGCGTAGGCAGAAATGCTGGCGATGGTGATCTGTATGGAGGGATTTATGCTTCTCGCTTAGCTGCTAGTCTCGGAGTTCCTATTAAACCCAATGATCCCGAGCTTCCTCCTAACTTTATAGACTCTGGGGCAATGCAACGCCACAAATTTATTGAGTATGGGACGTTCGAGTATAAATATAAGCTAACCTTCAAAAAATACCATGATGTCCCTATTCTTTTGCTTGCGCCTGCTCTGTTTGACTTTTAGGGTAAACATAGATACTTTGTCTATTTGGAGGAGGCCGACGCGCACAACGTAGAAGTGGAGGCTGCTCGCCTCACCGCAGAAGCTGCATCAAACGCCAACTCGAGCTACCATTACGGGTATTATACAGATCAACAGTGGTGATTACCAAGTTAGTCCAAAAACCTAAACTTGGGGGAGTACGTATTCACACCAACATTACTTTCATGCTTCACACGTTCATTACACTTGTCGGTGTTCATTGCTTTCATTGTATATCCATGTTTCACTTTTATTAGTTTTCTTTTGTGTGTTCGAGCAAACCTTTGAAAAATCCAAAAATATTTCTCGCTTCTTTTTGATTTTTCGTCTTGTTTGATTAGCTCATACTATTGAAAAGGAAACTCAAAAAGATTTCTCCTTTCTTCTTTTGTGTTTGTTGGGAGTTCTTCGGTGTAAATATTTTCTCGTTTTTCGTCTTTCTTCTTTCTTTTGTTTTCGTCAGAAAAACTAAAAACTCCCAACATATTTCAGAATGTTTCTTTGAACTCTTCTTATTTGACAAAAATCTCAGAAAAGAACAAAAAGATTTTCCTTGTTTCTCTTCTGTTTCCTCTTCGCTTTTCTTTTTGCTCTTTTCCTATTTGTTGTTTTCTTGCGTCTTGTGTTTCAAAAGGAGAAGACATAAAAAATAATTTCGAAATGGCTCTTATGTGCTTTGTTGTCAATCTAATGAAGGATCGAATATTTTCTTGTCTTCTCATGTTTACCAAGAGTTTTCAGATTTCAGCTTAGCCCACGGTACACTTGCACTATTATATTTTCCACATTGTTCGGTCGTGCAAGTGAAAGGCAATAATGATGATGGTTTGAAGAAGTGATCATGGTGAAGGAAGGTTGGTATGAACTCTACTTGTTTTTGTTTTTGTAAATATGTTTACCATAGCGATCTTGATTTAGTTTATCATGGGTAAACATGTGTATCATGATGATTAAAGTTCATAGTTGTTCATGCCATGCTTAAGTAGCTAGGAGTGGATATAAGTTATCTTGCATGTCAACATGCATTAAAATGATTATGATGTAGTATGCTAGGGTGGTGTCCTCCTCTGAAGAATTTAAGTGGCTTGACTTGGCACATGTTTACGCATGTAATTGATTCAAACCCAATATTGCCTTGATGATATTCATGTTCAGAGTGTTCATATCCTCTTCATGCTCATATTCAATGTTAATTATTAGAAATGCATGATTATGACCGTTGCCGCTCTCTGGTTGGTTGCTTCATAAACCAATTGCTAGCCTTCGCCTGTACTAAGCAGAATTACTACTTGTGCATCTAAAATCCTGGAACCAAAGTTTTGCCATATGAGTCCACTATATCTACCTATATGCGGTATTACTCTGCTGTTCTAAGTAAATTTGCATGTGCCATCTTTAAATCTTTAAACAAACATCTATTTTGTGTGCCCGTACAAACTCATAGGAGCAGTGGGGTAGCCAATATCTTCCATGCTAAGTGGGTTACCTCGCGATGAAAGTTTATTCGATCATCACATGAGGGAAGCCGGTAATCAGAATGCCCAGTCCCAATTTAATATCAAAATATATATGAACAAATTCCCACGGACAGTGATTGTTGGAGGGCACCCGTGAATTTGACTAGCCATGGTTTGTGACAGTATGGTGGAAGGGAAATAAACAATTTCTTTTCTGTTTGGGAATTGCCTCAAATGTGTTTAGTGTTGGAAATATGCCCTAGAGGCAATAATATTGTATTATTATATTTCCATATTCATAATTAAGAATTTATATTCTATGCTATAACTGCAATGATCCTGGAATGTGTGATTCAGTGGAAAACTCATATGCACGTGTGGAATGATAAACGGTAAAATAAGATTCCAAGTCTCGCCTCTAAGACTAGCTCAAATATTGTTGGTGATTATGTTTTCCGAATCTTAGGATATCGTTAAGTGTAACGATAGTCCTAAAACAACTTTGAGAATATGACTTTAGAAGAACGGTCATTTTGAATCGACCCAAACTTGTTTGTTATTGTCGGGGGGAGGACCCCTGGGTAGACTCGGGAGAACGAGACGCATTTTCAAAACATCAGGGCGGCCAAGGCCCCTCAGTCCAGCTGGCCCTCCAGTCGGCTCACTAAACAGTGCGCCGGCTGGGCACGGCGCCACTCCCACGCCAGTTGCCCACAGCCGGCAGCTGGAGGGGTCAGCGCCTGTCAAGTCCAGCCATACGACAAGACCCCTCCCACGTCGTGGAGGGCATGGCGACAGTGCCAACCATACCGCTGACCGGGGCGACCAACGTCAGCGCGACGTGGCACTGTGGCTGCACAGTGCCAACCACTCTATGATGTAGGGGACGACGGGCTACAATGATGTGCAGCCAGCGGGCCCCAGTAGCCGGCGGGCCCCAATGGTGGCCGAAGGCAATGACAGTAGGGCCCCACCCCTCTTATTCTATCATTTGTAATCTGGGAGGTCAGAATATAAGACCTCCCAAGAGCCCCCCAAGGAGGGGGTCAGCTCATTCACACACCCACTCAGACGAGCAAGGCAGAAGGCAGAGCAAGAGCTCTCTTCTTCCTCCACCCAAACATCTCCAGGAGCAGCCATGTACTCTCTGTGATCTTCATAGCGATCCTTGGAGGAGTAGGGGTGTTACCTCCCTCGGAGGGCCCCAAACCTGGGTACGTCTCTGTGTTCTCAGTGCTCGTGCTCAATCCCGCATCCGGACACCGTCGGCGTCCATCGGCCCCAACCACTCGAGATAAGCCATCCCATGGCATCTGTCGTGCCAAAAACACAATAGTTGGTGCCCACGGTGGGGCCTCCCGCGGCGCCGACCGGAGTCACGTTCCGGACCAGACTCTTCACTTCCTCCGGCGAGCACGTCGCACACGGCCTGGTTAGCCGGTTCGGAGCATTCGACTGCGTCCGCGACAACGCAGCGCGCTTTGCAGACGCCGCCTTCCCTACGGGCGGCTCCATCATCCCTTTTGGCCAGCACCACGTCTACATCGCGGTCGTCGACGACGAGTACCCTCGCGAGGTGCTCAACTTCGCCGGCTCACCACCGGCCGATAGCTGCGGCGTCACCTGCGATGTTGCAGACCTCTGCACCCGCCTGGAGGTGCTGACCACCGGCTCACAGAATGCAGCCGCGGCTGGGACCTCCACGCTCGCCTGGAGCACCTGCGCATGCCCATCATGCTCGGTGCCGACCCGGCTGCCACCATGGCTGAGCTCGAGGAGCCACGCAAGCACCTGCTCGACGATGCCACGGAGCTCGCCGCTGCGCAGCGCTAGATGGCGTCCGTGCTGCATGAGTACGACACCGCCCACGGCCTCACTCCAGCTGGCAACGGCCCTAGCTGGCTAGGGGAGGTGCAACGCTGGGGCAGGGCCCTCGGCCAGATGTTGGGTGTGGACCGGCCCACGTACAGCTCCCCCGTCAAGAACATGAGGGCGGCGGAAACAGCCGCAGCTGAACTGCCACACCTGGAGGGCGAAGAGCTACTGCATCAGCAGTAGCGCGTTCGGGACCTCCTGGCCGCCGCGAACCTGTAGCAGGCGCAGTATGCGTCGCCTCGGCAATGGACCACCTCTGGCTCGGAGTCACCTCCTCTCCAGGTGGCCAACCGGCATCCGGCCGGAGGGCCTCGGTAAACGCAACAAGCGTCTTCCCCATACCGTCGTCCGGCCGGAGGGACGTTGCCGCGGAAGCCGGCTGCAGGGCAGCCGGAGCGAGAGCAACTGTGAGCCGTTGGCTGTCAACAGCCGGGCGAACGAGCCGGCTGGCGCGGCCCACCGCCAGTCGGCACGACAGCCCCCGCCTACGCGGCAGGACCGGCCGGCATCCATGGGATCGGCTGCGCAGCCGGTGATAATGGAACGCCTAGGGCCTCGCGTTCTCCTCGACAAGCAGGACGCACACTACTGCATTGAGCGACTGGCGCAGTCCCTGGCCTTGGAGGAGGAGGGTTCTGCTGGCCCGGCATGCTTCGGGCCGCGCATCCACGAGGAGCCTTTTCCGAAGGGCTTCATACTAGCCCGCGACACCCCCAAGTACAACGGGGCCACCAAACCGGAGGACTGGCTGACGGACTACACCACCGCCGTCGGCATCACCGGCGGAAACAAGCGCATGGTGGTGTGCTACGTGCCCCTCATGCTGCTTAGTTCGGCCCGGACGTGGCTGAATAGCCTACCGGCTAACAGCATCAACACCTGGCTGGACTTCAAAGAGGCATTCATGCGCAACTTCACCAGCATGTACAAGCGCCCTGGACGGCTGCACCAGCTCTCTCTCTCTCTCTCTCTCTGCGTCTAGGACAAGGACGAGTCCCTTCGCGACTACCTCGTACGGAGTTGCGCACTCCTGCGAGGGGGTCCATGAGGTGCAGGCGATCCAGTACTTCACTGAGATTTGCAAGGATGGCACCATGCTCAATCACAAGCTCATGCGCACGGAGCCGGCGACCATGGCGGAGCTCATGGTCATAGCGGACAAGTACGCTATGGCCGACTCCGTGATGAAAGTACCGATCCGGCTCGATGCAGCCGGCAAGGCAATCCAAGACCGGCCGGCTGGCCAACAGCCGGCTGGAGACGGTTGCTCTGGCTCCTCGAGACGGCGCCAGAATGACCAAGGCAAACGAAAGGACGAGCAGCCGGACAGCCACTACGGTAGCCGGCAAGTCGTAGCCGTGGAGGAGGAGCAGCCGGCCGCTTCCGGCGGCAGCCGGCGCCAGCGAACCGGTACGAAGGCATGGCAGCCCAGGCTCACTTTTGAGCAAATGCTTGACGCGCCATGCAAGCATCACAGCGGTGCGAAGCCGTCCATGCACACCACTCATCAGTGCAGCTGGACTCAGCGTCTGATGCAGGGCGACGCTCTTCCGCCTCCGCCTCCACTGCCGACCCGCCGCTGGCCCCGGCAGCCGGAGGCGGCCGCGATGAATTCCCCCGCCAGGACATGGCCTACGTCGTCTTCACCAGTGAGGGAGACGACAAGCGCAGCCAGCGCAGGCGCACGCAGGAGGTGAATGCCATCGTTCCCCCAGTCCCCCAGTTCATGCACTGGTCCGAGAAGCCCATCACCTGGGGGCGCGAGAACCACCCGGTTGTGATGCCCACGCCGGGCGGCTACGCGCTGGTCCTTGACCCCACCTTCATTTCCGAGAGGCTCACCTACCGCTTCTCGTGGGTGCTGGTCGACGGTGGGAGCAGCATCAACATCCTCTACCGCGACACCATGCTCAAGCTGGGAATCAAGGAGACACAGCTCCAGCCCAGCCGGACGGTGTTCCACGGCATCGTGCCGGGGCATTCTTGCTCCCCCATCGGCAAGATCCGGCAGGACGTCCTGTTCGGCACCAAGATGCACTTTCAGAGTGAGCCGATCTGGTTCGAGGTGGTTGACTTGGACAACCCCTACCACGAGCTCTTGGGCCGGCCCACGCTCGCCAAATTCATGGTAGTGCCCCACTACGTGTACCTGAAGCTGAAGCTGCCAAGTCCCAAGGGCATCATCACCATCGCCGGTGACTACAAGAAATCCCTCGAGTGCACCACAGCCGGCTCCGAGCTGGCCGAGTCACTGGTCATCACCGAAGAGAGGGTGCCAGCTCAACCGGCTCGTGGCCCTGTCGTGCAAGCAGCTGGCCATTCCGAAGAAGCTAAAGCAGCCGGCTCACGAGGTGGCTTTCCAGCCGTCCAAGGATACCAAGAGGGTCCCGGTTGACCCGGCCAGCCTAGACCAGTGCGTTGACGTGGGTACCCGCCTCGATAGCAAATAGGAAGGCGAGCTCGTCGACTTCCTCCATGAGAATTGGGATATCTTTGCATGGTCCCCCAAAGACATGCTGGGTTTCCTGATGGAGTTCGCTAAGCACCACCTCCACGTCCGGCAGGATGCCAAGCCGGTCCGACAGTTGCTCCACCACTTCTCTAAGGTGAAGCGAAGAACCATCAGTGAAGAGATCGCCCGACTGCTCGCAGCCGGCTTCATTATGGAAGTATTTCACCCAGAATGGCTGGCCAACCCAGTCCTGGTGCTGAAGAAGAATGGGACCTGGCGCATGTGTATTGACTACACCAGCCTAAACAAGGCATGCCCCAAGGACCCCTTTGCTCTGCCCCGTATCGATCAGGTCATCGATTCCATGGCCGGCTGCGAGCTGCTATCTTTTCTGGACGCCTACTCAGGCTACCACCAGATAGCGCTGGACCCGGCTGACCGGCTCAAGACGTCCTTCATCACCCCGTTCTGGGCTTTCTGCTACATCACCATGGCTTTCAGGCTGAAGAATGCAGGCGCCACATTCTAGTGCTGCATGCAGAAGTGCTTTCTATCGCAGATCGGCCAGAATGTGCATGTATACGTCGACGGCATCGTGGTCAAGACGAAGCAGCACCTCATGCTCCTAGACGATCTCAAGGAGATGTTCGCCAATCTGCGCAAGTTCCGGATCTGGCTAAACCTGGAGAAGTGCGTATTCGGCGTGCCGGACGGACAGCTCCTTGGTTTCCTCATTTCAGAACGAGGGATCGAGGTGAACCCTGAGAAGATCAAGGCCATCGAGCGGATGCGCAAGCCGGCTCGGCTGCGGGACGTCCAGAAGTTCACTGGCTGCCTGGCCTCCCTCAGCCGGTTCGTCAGCCGGCTAGGAGAGAGGGCCCTATCCCTGTACCAGCTGATGAAGAAGACGATCGAATTCAACTGGACGCCGCAGGCGGACAAGGCTTTCCGTGACCTCAAGCGCATGCTCTCCACCACGCCCATCTTGGGCACGCCGGCTGCCAAGGAGCCCATGATGATGTGTATTGCCGCCACCACTCGCGCGGTCAGCATGGTGCTGGTGGTGGAGCGCCCTGAGGAGGGCAAGGTCCAGCCGGTCCAGCGGCCTGTGTACTACCTGAGCGAGGTGCTCTCCCTCTTCAAGCAGAACTACCCCCACTACCAGAAGATGTGCTACGGCATGTACCTGGTGGCCAAAAAGCTGAAGCAGTACTTCCAGGAGCATGCCATGACGGTGGTGAGCACAGCCCCCCTCAGGGAGATCATCGGCGGCCGGGACGCCTCCAGCCGGGTGACCAAGTGGGCCATCGAGCTGGCTGCCCACACCATTCTCTACGAGCCACGCACGGCCATCAAGTCTTAGGCACTGGCTGATTTCCTCATTGACTGGGCGGAAACCCAGTACTTGCCACCACCTCCCGACTCCACGCATTGGCGGATGCATTTCGACGGCTGCAAAATGCGCGCCAGCTTGGGAGCCGGCATCGTCCTCTCCTCCCCCAAGGGAGACCGGCTGAAGTACGCGCTGCAGATCCACTTCACCGCCTCCAACAATGTGGTGGAGTACGAGGCCCTCGCCCATGGCCTCCAGCTGGCCAAGGAGATTGGCATCCGGCACATCGTCTGCTTCGGAGATTCTGACCTGGTGGTGTAGTAGGTCACTGACGAGTGGGACGCCAGGGACGCCAACATGTTCAGTTACCATTTCCTGGTCCAGCGGATGTGCGGCTGCTTCGAGGGCTATGAGTTCCACCACATCCCTCGAGCCGACAACGAGGCGGCAGACACGCTGGCAAAGATCGGCTCCAGTCGGCAGGCCATTGTAGTCGGCGTCTCCCTCGAGCATCTGCACAGTCCCTCCATCAAGCCCTCCCCAGACTTCGAATCCATCTTCATCCTGGTTGACCCGGGGGCCACCGTCTCTGGCTCGGTGGCTGCCGCCTCAAGCTCGGGGGCTGCCGCCTCAAGCCCAGGGGCTGCCGTCTCCGGCCCGGGGGCTGCCGTCTCTGGCCCGGGGGCTGCCGGCTCTGGCCCGGATGCTCCTGGTCCAGCCGGCCCTGTGGAGGCGGCCGTCCTGACGGTGATCGAGGTGTCGTCTTGGGCGCAACCAATCCTCTCCTTCCTTGTGAATGGGGAGCTCCCCGCAGACGAGGTCGCGGCCCGGCAAATCTAGTGTCAAGCACTAGCCTACACCATCATCAACCGTGAGCTCGTCAAGCACAGCGTGTCTGGCGTTTTCCAGCACTGTGTTGAGCCGGACAAAGGGCGCCAGATCCTGGAAGATATCCACTAGGGGGAGTGTGGCCACCATGCTTCCTCGAGGGCCATCGTGGCCAAGGCTTTCCGCCACAGTTTTTACTTGCCGACTGCTCTGGAGGACGCCAAGCAGCTGGTCCTCAAGAGCAAAGGCTGCCAGCGCTTTAGCACGAAGAGCCACCAGCCGGCTGCGGCCCTCAAGACCATCCCCTAGCCCTTTGCCCTCTGAGGCCTCAACATGGTGGGGCTGTTCAGAACCACTCGAGGCGGCATGACGCACCTGTTGGTTGCCGTCGACAAGTTCAGCAAGTGGATCAAGGCCAAGCCAATCAAAAAGCTGGACGGCCCCACAGCCATCACTTTCTTCAAAGACATCACTGTCCGCTATGGCATCCCCCACAACATCATCACTGACAACGACACCAACTTCACCAAGGGCGCTCTCGCTCACTTCTGCACCGGCCAGGGCATCTAGCTGGACCTAGCGTCCGTTGCTCATCCGAAGTCGAATGGCCAGGCGAAAAGGGCAAACGGCCTAATCCTAGCCGGCATCAAGCCCCGGCTCATTGAGCCGCTGGAGCGCTCGGCCGGCTACTGGATCGAGGAGCTGTCGGCTGTGCTTTGGAGCCTCAGGACCACGTCCCACTGGTCAACCGGCTTTACTCCTTTCTTCCTCGTGTACGGGGCTGAGGCTGTCATTCCAACTGACATCAAGTTCGACTCGCCGTGAGTCACCCTATACACGGAAGCGGAAGCAAAGGAGGCGCATGAGGATGGTGTCGACCTGCTCGAGGAGGCACACGAGCTGGCCCTGAGCCGGTCGGCCATCTACCAGCAAAGCTTGTGCCGCTACAACAACCGGAAGATTCGCCCCCTCGCGTTCCGTGAGGGAGACCTGGTGCTTCGGCTCGTCCAACGGACAACCGGCCAGCACAAGCTGTCCTCCCCCTGAGAGGGCCCCGTCATCGTCAGCAAAGCCAGGAGCAACAATGCGTACTACCTCATCAACGTGCAGAAGGCAAGCAAGAACAAGAAAGATGCCTTCGGCATCGAGTCAGAATGCCCCTGGAACGCCGAGCTCCTCCGCCCGTTTTACTGTTAAAATGGTGTATGTATGTATCGCAAATCTTTTGGTATTTTAATGAAAGCAGCCAGCACCCTTGAGTGACTCTCGGGGGCTGCCTTTCGTATCTCCTTGTTGAGCACTTTGCATGCTATACTGTGGGATCAAGGAGATAGGTCTAGAGGGGGGGGGGTGAATAGACTCCTAACCAGCCAAAGGTGCAGTTTTTAATTTCTCTTGGTATTTAAGCAGATTTTGGCACAAGTTAAGATCACTCCAATACTTTCTACACATGCATATCTAGAGATTGAGCAGCGGAAATAGTAAAGCATGCAATAGTACGGAAAGTAAAGGGGTAGAGTATGGAAGATCAAACGCAATGAAGACACGGTGGTTTTCGGCGTGGTTCCGATAGGTGGTGCTATCGTACGTCCACGTTGATGGAGGCTTCAACCCACGGAGGGTAACGGCTGCGCGAGTCCACGGAGGGCTCCACCCACTAAGGGTCCACAAAGAAGCAACCTTGTCTATTCCACCATGGCTTACGTCCACGAAGGACTAGCCTCACTCGGCGTAGATCTTCACGAAGTAGGCGATCTCTTTGCCCTTACAAACTCCTTGGTTCAACTCCACATCTGTCTGGAGGCTCCCAAGTGACACCTAACCAATCTAGGAGACACCACTCTCCAAAAGGTAATAGATGGTGTGTTGTTGATGAACTCCTTGCTCTTGTGCTTCAAATGATAGTCTTCCCAGCACTCAAACAACTCCTCACAGATTTGGCTATGGTGGAAGAAGGATTTGAGTGGAAAGCAACTTGGGAAAGGCTAGAGATCAAGGTTCAAATGGTAGGAATGGAATAGCTTGATCTCAACACATGAGTAGGTGGTTCTCTCTCAGAAAATGTATGGTGGAAGTGTAGGCACGTTCTAATGGCTCTCCTTACAGAGAAGGATGTGGTGGAGGGGTATATATAGCCTCCACACAAAATCCAACCGTTACACACTTTCGACCCAACTCGGTGGCACCGGAATGATCATCTCGGTAGCACCGAACTGTGTAAAAGATATGAACTTTAGGAATCTCGGTGGGACCGATACGAACAACTCGGATGGACCGAAGTGCAATGGCTTAGGGCAATCCTCATCTCGGTGGCACCGATTGCATCAACTCGGTAGGACCGAAGTGAAGCAATAAGGCAACAGAGACTTGGCAAGCCATCTCGGTGAGACCAATTTGCAAACTCGGTGAGACCAAAGTAAATGCAAACGATTATAGAGAGTTGGCAAGGCCATCTCGGTGAGACCGAGATCCATTTCGGTGGATCCGATTTGTTAGGGTTTGGCAGTGGCTAAGTCTTGGATGAACTCGGTGGGGCCGGGTAGGAAGTATCGGTGGGGCCGAGTTGGACTTTAGGTTTCGGACATATTTGGGTAGAGAGAGTGGTTTGAGGGTTTAGGAATACTGTCACTAAGCACTTGAGCAAAAATACCATTAAGCAACACCTCATCCCCTTTTAATAGTATTGGCTTTCCTATGGACTCAATGTGATCTTGGATCACTAAACCAAAAATGTAGAGTCTTGATCTTTGCCAATCCTTGTCCGTAGCATTTTGAAGGGGTTCCACGTCCTCTTGTCCCTGCCACGCCATTGTTGAACTTGTCTGAAATTCACTAGATAAAAGCATTAGTCCAACACATGTATGTTGGCATAAATTACCAAAACCACCAAGGGAGCAAATGTGCTTTCAATCTCCCCCTTTTTGGTAATTGATGACAACATACATCAAAGCTTCAAATACAGATATAGCAGAAGTATGTATGAAAGCTTTGAAGGAAACATGTAACATGTATGAACTCCCTGGAACTCCCCCTGAAGAGGTGCATATAATGTGATGATATCACATGGGAAATATACATGCAACATGTATCTTGGCTATATGCATCAGAGCAGACATATATATCATATAGGGTCCACACGTCCATGATTGTCTTCTTGCAAACAATATATACTAGCAAGAGGTCAGTCATGCACATGAGTGTGATGTATATACTTACCTTGAAGTTCTTGATCAAGTACGTAAAGAAATACACTTGAGAAAAAAAGGGTTAGATAACATAAGATAATTTCTTCAAGAAAAGACACAAGGTCAACAAGAAACCAAGATTGGGATGACATGTAGAAGAGAGTATCACAAGGTGAATACTTCTTTGAAGCAGACATGTCCCCAAAAGAAATAGTTGTCTCCCCTTAAAGAACTTCCTCTCCCCTTGAATCTAACATAGGATATTGGGAGTAGGTAGGGTGAGAAAACTCAAACAACAGCCAAAGAACAGACTAATCATGTTTCTCCCCTCTTAGAAACATATAACATTCTCTCCTCTTGTAAGGTGCATCTTTTGTGTTGAATAGATAAGCTTAAGCTTTGATGTATTTCTCTCTCCCCCTTTGACATCAATTTCCAAGAAGGGTCTTCAAGGTTATTGATCAGGTGGGATTGGTCCTTGAGAAACACATCTAGATGCAAGTAGAGGATAAGAATCATTGAGTGGAGCTGGAGCAGAAAATCTCAGGTGAAATTTGACAGAAAATTCCTTAGGGCAGCCAAAATCGGTGACACCGAGTTGAGACAAATCGGTGGAACCGAGTTTGATGCAATGGAACTTTTTGTCAACTCAGCTCACTAGGCAAAGGAAATCTCACAAAGATTTGCAATGAATTAACTGCGAATCAAGCAAAAGAAAATAGACACAGAAAATAAACAAGGGAGCATCTAGATGAAGTTTTTTTTTTGAAAAGAAACACTCTAGCAAGAAGAGAACAAGCAGAAGAAACACTAGAGAACTTCATCTAGATGGGTCGGCGACTAGGTCACCTATGTTAGAGTATATTGACTTAGGAGTCAAGTGAGAACACTTGATCATAGGTCATACTCATCGTTAAGCTCAAAATGGGGTTGCCATTTTTCTTTTAAGCATTTCAATGTATTCACATCTTGTTGAGTTGCTTTAGCTCATGTCTTTGAGTGAAGCTTCTCTAAGATGTGAGAACTTACATTGGTATTTGGTGGTGAAGTCCATCATGTAGTTGAACTTGAAGTGGATGCTCATGAATTGAAGTTTGGAGCTATCCTATCATTTGTAGTTCATCTTCCTACAAGGGTTAGCTTTGCAAGGAACATCATGTATATCCAAAATGACAAGAAGGAAGCATAACTCAAGAATTTGTCAAAGGATTCCTTGTTCCACCATCCATTGTTGATACTTGGGTTATACAAAATAGC
Source organism: Elymus sibiricus (assembly GCA_039707655.1). Classification (NCBI taxonomy): domain Eukaryota; kingdom Viridiplantae; phylum Streptophyta; class Magnoliopsida; order Poales; family Poaceae; genus Elymus; species Elymus sibiricus. Next base: position 140,347,536 of record CM077674.1, on the reverse strand, counting down.
TCAAGATAAGAGTGAGATGCAATCTTGTGACATGAAGCTTGTCCAAGTACCTACAAAAGGTTAGATACCATACAAGGGAGCAAAATGTCCAAGATATAAGATGTTCAAGAAAGATATCATGGATTAGTCAAGAATGCTCATGCCCTTGTATGCATACATATGAACCTCTAGTTCACATTTGAAGCATCAATGATGTTCAACTCACTTCTCAAGTGACAAAACACTTTCTCATCAAGGGGTTTGGTAAAGATGTCCGCCAATTATTTGTCGGTACGAACATGTTTAAGGTCAATGTCACCTTTCTCAACATGATCTCGAATGAAGTGGTGACGAACCTCAATATGCTTAGTTCGAGAGTGTTGTACGGGATTGTGTGCAATCTTAATAGCACTCTCATTGCCACATAGTAATGGTACATGTCTCACATGCACTCCATAGTCTTTAAGAGTTTGTGTCATCCATAATAATTGAGCACAACATGATCCTGCGGCAATGTATTCCGCTTCGGCAGTAGATAGAGATACGGAATTTTGTTTCTTGGAGGACCAAGACACAAGAGATCGACCAAGAAATTGACATGTACCCGAAGTGGATTTTCTGTCAACCTTGTCTCCGGCATAGTCCGAATCGGAGTAGCCAACAAGATTGAAAGAAGATCCTTTGGGATACCATATGCCAAAGTTTGGTGTATGTAACAAGTATCTCACAATTCTTTTCACCGATTTAAGGTGACACTCTTTTGGTGCCGCTTGGTATCGTGCACACATGCACACACTTAGCATAATGTCAGGATGGGAGGCACATAGATATAGCAATGAACCAATCATAGATCGATAAACCTTTTGATCAACGGGTTTGCCATCCTTAGTCAAGTTAAGATGTCCACTTGTGGGCATGGGAGTTTTCATACCTTTAGTCTCTTGCATGTTGAACTTCTTGAATAAGTCCTTGGTATACTTTGTTTGAGAAACAAAGGTACCTTCCCTAGTTTGCTTGATTTGCAAACCAAGAAAGAATTTGAGTTCACTCATCATAGACATCTCGAACTTTTCCGACATCAACCTTCCAAACTTTTCACTAAAAGAGGGGTTAGTAGATCCAAAGATAATGTCATCAACATAAATTTGGCATACAAATAATTCTCCATTAACCCTCTTAGTGAACAAAGTTGAATCAATCTTCCCAATTTCAAAACCTTTTTCAAGAAGAAACCTTGTCAAGCATTTATACCAAGCTCTAGGGGCTTGTTTAAGACCATAAAGAGCTTTACGAAGTTTGTACACATGATTAGGTTTCTTAGGATTCTCAAAGCCGGGAGGTTGTTTAACATACACTTCCTCCTCAATTTCACCATTTAAGAAAGCACTTTTAATATCCATTTGGTAAAGAGTGATATCATGGTGATTGGCATAAGTGAGTAAAATGCGAATGGACTCAAGTCTTGCAACGGGGGCATAGGTCTCACCATAGTCCATACCTTCGACTTGTGTGTAACCTTGTGCTACGAGACGAGCCTTGTTGCGTACAACTTGTCCATCTTCATCTTGCTTATTCCGAAACACCCATTTGGTTCCAATGATGTTTTGCTCTTCCTTAGGCTTCTCAACCAATGTCCACACTTGGTTCCTCTCAAAGTTGTGTAGCTCTTCGTGCATTGCATTCACCCAATCGGGGTCCTTGAGAGCATCTTCTACCTTCAAGGGTTCAACACTAGAGATAAATGAGTAATGCTCACAAAAGTTAGCTAAACAAGATTTAGAGCGAGTGATTCTCCCGGTTTGGATATCTCCAAGTATTTGTTCGACGGGATGATCCTTGTCGATTCTTGCTCTAACTCGAGGTAGCTTTTTCTTGGGTTGTGGTGAGGCTTCCTCCTCCTCATCATCATCTTCTTCTTCTTCGTTGATGTTGTTGTTGTCTGTTTGTGGAGGTGGAGAAGGAGGTTGAGGTGGATCATTTTGTTGCACTTCCTCATTCCCATTGTCTTGACGTGTTCCACTTGTGGATGCCTCCATATCAACTTGTCGTTCATCTTGATGTGAACTTGGGGATACCACTTGAGTAGACGAGGTACTCTCCTTCACTTCCACGGGGCGAATCTTGCCAATGGGCAAGTCCTTTATTGCTTTCGATGGTTCTTGATCTCCTACATCAAGTGGCAATTGCTCGACTTGCGAGCCGTTAGTCTCATCAGACTTCACATCTACCGTCTCTTCAACTTTTCGAGTGAAGTTGTTGTAGACACGGTAAGTGTGAGAGTTCGATCCATAACCAAGTAGGAAACCTTCATGAGATTTAGGAGCAAATTTTTAATGATGATGCTTATCAAGAATGTAACATTTTGAGCCAAATACTCAAAAGTATCCAACTTGTGGTTTGTTACCGGTGAGCAGTTCATACGCCGTTTTACCAAGAAGCTTGTGAAGATAAAGTCGATTTGTTGCATGACAAGCTGTTTCAACCGCTTCTGCCCAAAAATGTCTTGGCGTCTTGTATTCATCGAGCATCATTCTTGCCATCTCAATAAGTGTCCGGTTCTTCCTCTCAACAACTCCATTTTGTTGAGGTGTGTACGTAGCCGAGAACTCATGTGAAATACCCTCCTCATCAAGAAAGGTGTCCACATTTGCGTTCTTGAACTCCGTTCCATTGTCACTCCGAACCTTCTTGATCTTTACTTCAAATTGATTTTGAGCCTTTCTTGCGAAGTTCTTGAATATCTTTTGTACCTGCGATTTGTCATCAAGAAAGAACACCCACGTAAATCTGGAAAAATCATCAACAATGACCAAACCGGAAGAGTTACCACCAAGACTCTTATAAGCGTTGGTACCAAAAAGATCCATATGAAGTAGCTCGAGTGGTCTCCTCGTGGTCATAATGTTCTTTATGCGATGGCTTCCTCCAACTTGTTTTCCTGCTTGGCAAGCACTACAAAGTCGATCCTTGTCAAATATAACATCTTTTACTCCAAGAATATTATCTCCTTTAACAAGTTTATCAAGGTTACGCATGCCAACATGTCCAATCTTCTATGCCATAACCAACCCTTAGAAGATTTAGCAATTAAACAAGTACGAGGTTGGGCTCTCTTAGTGAAATCAACAATGTATAGATCACCTCTACGAATGCCGGTAAAGACCATATTATGATTATCTTGGCGAAACACTTGGCAATCTACTTTGGTAAATAGAACATTGAAGCCAAAATCAGCTAGTCTAGATACGGAAAGAAGATTGTAACCAAGAGATTCAACAAGCATAACATTTTGTATGGAGCTATCATTGGATATGGCCACCTTACCAAGGCCAAGTACCTTACCCTTGGAGTTGTCTCCAAAAGTCACATACTTGCGTGGACCATCATTTTTAGTAAGCTCACGAAACATGTCTCTATCTCCGGTCATGTGATCGGTACATCCACTATCTAGAATCCACTCTTTTCCTCTGGCCATGTAATCTCAAAGATTTGCCATAAGACTGAGATTCCTCATGGTCTTCTCGAATTCAATATCAAAGTCTTCATCCTCATCATAGTAGCCATGTTCAACATCATCATCATGCGTGTGATCATTACCTAGGGCAATAGATTCATTAGTTTCATGATCGTGACAATGTTCAAGTTTATGAGTTCTAATGGCTTCCATGACGATGTTACAAATAGTTCTAACATCTCCTTTGGCACGCATAAGATCACGAAGCTCAAACAAGCAATCATCAAACTTAGGATCACTAGGACTCATCTTGTGAAAAGCAACAACCTTATGAAGAATCTTATCAAGACTCTTTAATGAGTAATCGGGATATCGCTTTTCTAAGTCATGCCATAGAGTATAAGCACATCCAAAATTTTGCATACAACCAAGCACAATTTTAGGTAATCCTCTAATGATAAGATTGACAGTTCTAAGATTACGAAGCATGTCAATTTCCTCTTCATGGGTAGGATGCAAGGGATCAATAGGGGGCACATAAGGATTATGAATATACTTGCTCAAGTTAAATTCATCAAAGATATCAAGCATTTCATCCTTCCAAAAGTTGTAATACTCCTCATTTAGAATAGGCACTCTACATCTAAGACTCCCCAAAGTAGACACATCCATCTCCCTCCAATGGTGATGAAACCAAAGCAATGGAGACCAAAGCTCTGATACCAATTGTGGGATCGAGGAGATAGGTCTAGAGGGGGGTGAATAGACTCCTAACCAGCCAAAGGTGCAGTTTTTAATTTCTCTTGGAATTTAAGCAGATTTTGGCACAAGTTAAGATCACTCCAATACTTTCTACACATGCATATCTAGAGATTGAGCAGCGGAAATAGTAAAGCATGCAATAGTATGGAAAGTAAAGGGGTAGAGTATGGAAGATCAAACGCAATGAAGACACGGTGGTTTTTGGCGTGGTTCCGTTAGGTGGTGCTATCGTACGTCCACGTTGATGGAGGCTTCAACCCACGGAGGGTAACGGCTGCGCGAGTCCACGGACGGCTCCACCCACGAAGGGTCCACGAAGAAGCAACCTTGTCTATTCCACCATGGCTTACGTCCACGAAGGACTAGCCTCACTCGGGGTAGATCTTCACGAAGTAGGCGATCTCCTTGCCCTTACAAACTGCTTGGTTCAACTCCACATCTGGTTGGAGGCTCCCAAGTGACACCTAACCAATCTAGGAGACACCACTCTCCAAAAGGTAATATACGGTGTGTTGTTGATGAACTCCTTGCTCTTGTGCTTCAAATGATAGTCTTCCCAGCACTCAAACAACTCCTCACAGATTTGGCTATGGTGGAAGAAGGATTTGAGTGGAAAGCAACTTGGGAAAGGCTAGGGATCAAGGTTCAAATGGTAGGAATGGAATAGCTTGATCTCAACACATGAGTAGGTGGTTCTCTCTCAGAAAATGTATGGTGGAAGTGTAGGCACGTTCTGATGGCTCTCCTTACTGAGAAGGATGTGGTGGAGGGGTATATATAGCCTCCACACAAAATCCAACCGTTACACACTTTTGACCCATCTCGGTGGCACCGAAACGATCATCTCGGTAGCACCGAACTGTGTAAAAGATATGAACTTTAGGAATCTCGGTGGGACCGATACGAACAACTCGGATGGACCGAAGTGCAATGGCTTAGGGCAATCCTCATCTCGATGGCACCGATTGCATCAACTCGGTAGGACCGAAGTGAAGCAATAAGGCAACAGAGACTTGGCAAGCCATCTCGGTGAGACCGATTTGCAAACTCGGTGAGACCGAAGTAAATGCAAACGATTACAGAGAGTTGGCAAGGCCATCTCGGTGAGACCGAGATCCATTTCGGTGGATCCGATTTGTTAGGGTTTGGCAGTGGCTAAGTCTTGGATGAACTCGGTGGGGCCGGGTAGGAAGTATCGGTGGGGCCGAGTTGGACTTTAGGTTTAGGACAGATTTGGGTAGAGAGAGTGGTTTGAGGGTTTAGGAATACTGTCACTAAGCACTTGAGCAAAAAGACCATTAAGCAACACCTCATCCCCTTTTAATAGTATTGGCTTTCCTATGGACTCAATGTGATCTTGGATCACCAAACCAAAAATGTAGAGTCTTGATCTTTGCCAATCCTTGTCCTTAGCATTTTGAAGGGGTTCCACGTCCTCTTGTCCCTGCCACGCCATTGTTGGACTTGTCTGAAATTCACTAGATAAAAGCATTAGTCCAACACATGTATGTTGGCATAAATTACCAAAACCACCAAGGGAGCAAATGTGCTTTCATATACCTTTGTTTTTGTTTCGGCCCCGAGCCGGCAAGATCGTTGTAACACCCTGGATTTTTGCCCTTTTTCTTTTATTTGGATTTATTATTTGCATTTGGGTTTTCCAGTCATTTCTTTTGGACTTACCACTTGGATTTATTTTTGATTTTCTTCCAAGTGGGTTTCTTCATCCATAAACCCTCCCTGGACCTCATCCCTCTCATAATAATGCCATTGGGTATTTTTATTTAATGGCATTATACCCTTTTTCTCTCTGAAAATGCCTCTTTTTCACTAAGCTCTTAAGCAACCCCTATTTTTATTGCCCAGAAAAGTCCAAGAAAATTCCCAAATATTCTTTGGGTCATGCCTCACCTTCCTATGCAAAAATATCCCATGGTCAATTGGAAAATTTCAGCCCAGGAAAATATTTTTGCTTCTGGACAGAAAAGTCACTTTGTGAAGCAACTATATTATTCCTTGATCTTTTCAATCTGAAATTTTTACCACTTAATGACCTTCCTAAGTAATGCTTAAACGCCTAAAACCAGCCCCAGAATCTTAGCCGTTTGTCCTCAGCATTTGGAGCAAGTTTCTGTCCAGAAACTTTGCAGCTCCCTCTTGTCACCTCTAGTGAGCCATTTGGCAAGCCCAGCGCATTTCTAGGCAAAGCTTTGAGAGGACAACACCGTATACATGGTGTGGCAGTGCCGAAAGCCACCCCCGTGCCAGTGCACGCGGTGACCGCACGTGCGCAAGGTGTTCGACGGGTCTCTCGCCGCGCTCTGCACGTCGGATCCTCTCGGCCGCTGTCCATCCAACCTCTTCGCGCCACCGCAGCCTGTCCAATCCACTCAGCGCACACCCATTCATCCCCCCAGCCCCTCTCTGACCTCCTCCGTCGCCGGTAGCCCGCACGCCGGATGCCGCCACGGCGCTAGCGGTCGGCACAGTGGCTTGCACGCGCGCTCTGTTCCTCCTTAGTGCGCCTGCGCCCGCGTGCGCGTGCAAGCACTATGCTTGGCTTCTCCCGCGTCGTCCCCTAGCTCGCCTGAGCTCCAGCCGCCCCCAGGTCGCCCTCCCGCACAGCTCCGGTGACGCCCGAAACCTACCTTGCCTCTCCCTATAAATAGAGCTTCCCCCTGCTCGTTCTAGCCATCCCAACCCACCTCACCTCTCTCAAATCGACCTCCTACAGCTGCTGGCAACGCCGAGAAGGCCTCTGGCCTTCGAACATCGCCGGTGACCGCCGTGGATCCCCCTGCTCCTAGCACTCATCCTAGCCCACCTCAGCTCGAACCACTGCCACCACTGAGACCGCATCAACCTCCTGAGCACGACGGTACCAAGGGCTCACCGGATTGTCGCCGGAATCATCAACTCCCATCAGCTCCGCCGCCACCGTCTCTGGAGAGGATCGCCGCGACGCCATCCGACCACCCCTGTCTGTGTTTCGGGTACGTACATGACCGTCTCGATGAGCTGAACCCATTCCCCTCCTCTCCGGTGATCGTCGACGTCTCCTCGCCGGAGAAACGCTGACGACAGCGCCGCCGCCCCCTGTCTCTCTCTCTCTCTGTTTAACCCTGACACCACGGCCCCACCTGTCATTCTCTCTCCCTCACCCGAACCGGTACGTAAGTGGAGATGTATTCTTCGAATACGCCTTCGACGTGGCCTGTTCTGGTTTTTCTTTTAAATAGAAATTTTGACCAGAAACTATCCAACTTTGACCAGCTATAACTTTTAATCTATAAGTCCAAATGATTTGATTCTTTTTGCTGCTGGTTTATAAAATTCCAAAGTTTCTGTATGCCAAGTTTCAGAATTTTTCTTGCTGTTGAGAATTTCTGGTGCAATAAACAGTGTTATGTGACATTTTCTTTTTGCATTTAATTTTTTTTTCAGAAGCTTCTAATTGTGTTGAAGAAGGCCAGGAGTACTGTGACACTCCTCTGAACCAAGGCAAGCCACAACATTCATATGCAAGGATGGCATTGCAATGACTTGGTTTAATTGAAATAAATTCATAATTTAATCACTATTTAAAATAATTTGCTATATAAATCTTGTTGCATAAACTTTGTTCTGCTAATAATTTCTGCAGTAGGTTACATGCTTTCTTGCTAGTATGCAGTAGGTATCATGGCATATACTCATATGACAACATGATGCATTTGTTATTCATGACCGTGACCCGTGCACCCATTCATTCACTATGGCTCGAATCATTTCTCTTTTCAAGTTAAACTTGATAATAATCCAACTTGAACATGCTGTTGATCGAGTCATGGTGCCACCGAATCGAGCTCACCAGTGCAACCACACTTGCCTGGATGGGGAGGCCCTAATGCGGTCTATTGTCATGCCTCTCGCCGGTGCCTCCTACGAGGGAAGGTTGTGCTCTGGCGCTACCCTGGCCCGGTAGGCAGTCATAACCTTGAGGACCCAAGTTTTGATGGTACCGAGGTCCCCGTTTGGGACAGTTTTGATGTTTAGCCACGACGGTGGCAGCCACAGAGGTGGCAGATGTCACATGTTGACATCAGGGTCACCCAGGACATAGCCCAAAGGGGAGTTTGTCGGAGTGGCCGGGAGAGTGTCATGCAATAGATTGGTTTTGTCGGAATGTCGTTGGTCCACCCGAATGGGAGCATGAGGCCATGAATTCCGTAGTGTGGGTACAGTGTACTAACCTCTGCAGAGTGTATAATCTATCGATAGCCGCGTCCTCAGATATGGACACAGTTCGTAGTAGGTCACGCCGTGGGTTAACAGAAATAATTAACTTGCACACTAAGATTCGCAAGATGGCACATGCAGAAATGGTGATCGAGGATCACTATGAAAGGTATGAATGTGATCCAGTAAGGATCACGTTGGTAAGTTATGAACGGTGGTTATGCGGTAACCCCGAGATGGTAAGTTGGTCCCGAAGACCATGGCAATGTTTCACGCACATCTCATGTTGAGTAGCATCATGCTCATGCATTAAATCTGTTAAATGCCTTGTCATTGTTTTCCGTACTTGTTCTGTTTGCTGTGAGCTTGCGAGTGCATTCAAAGTACTCACCTGGCTTATCATGCCAGATGCAGGAGAAGCCGTGCAAGGAGTTGACGTTGAGCAGTTTGTCGCGATCTAGGCCGCGTCCCAGCAGTGTCCCTGTGGAATGGAGTTCCGCTACCCCGTCATTCCGCTGCCGCGTAGTAGTTCCCTTATCATCGAGGCCCCTGCCATGTCTACTAAATAATGTACATAAGTGCAGCCGCACCGTGTGTGCCACTTGGCCTCGCTCATCATGTAAGATGTAAACCTATGTTTCCGCTAAGAGATCGATAAAGCGGTTGTTTTCTGTACCAAGTTGTTGTGTATTGCCAGAAGACTTGATCTCTGGGCTGGCAATGCAAGGTAAACCGGTTGCTCTGAGCCGGGGTGCCACAACGCTTGGTATCAGAGCCGCGCTGACTGTAGGACGCCCTAGACAGCCGACGCGTTAGAAAACGGTAGTTTTAGCCCCTGTAGTGATTTGAGGTTGATTGTGCACTTGGGTGTTGCATCGCATGCATATAGTTTGCATTTTATGCTAACCAGCTAATGTTGTGAGTGTAGATGGCTCCAGTCCCTTATCCGTACCAGCCTGAGCCGGCACCTTCCACCTTTCCGCATCTGCTGACCAACGTGTGGCGCCGACTCTACCCCGATGGCGATGACCCCATATACCAGGTGTACCGAGAGCAGCTCGCCGATGGCGTTTACGAGTATCACGCGGAGGTCATCCTGCACAACAGTACCGTGGTGGGCACGTACACTCGCTCCACCAAGGGCGGGACGGCTTCTACACCCGACCAGGCGATCCAGTTTGCAGCATTCGAGGCTCTCACTGACTTGCGCTATAACGAGGTTCAGATGCAGACTCACCCAGGTTTCTACTTCTATCCGTCCCTGTACGATTCAGGACAGATCCGCTTCCCTTACATTAATCCGGAGTGCGACCGGTCAGCCAGTCACCTGTCTCGCTACATAACAGCGGGATACTTTCTGATCACCAGTCTAGCCCAGGAGCTGACCCGCGTTCGAGGTGAGCTAGCTGCCGCTCGATCTGCATTCGCTCCACCTTTGCTTATCCACACATCACTTGTTCCCCCAGCTACCTTACCCCCATCCACACCAGTGATCCCCACACCCTCCCAGAGTAGCTCAGGCACTTCGGTAGTGACTCCCCACGAGTCCCCAGCCCAGTGGGCTATGCTTCTTGCTACCCCAGCTGCTCCGATGCTGCGGAGTCACCCTGCTCCAGTCAGCGTCGTCGTGTTTCCTTTGCTCCGGATGTATCCGTTATCAGTTCCGGTTCGAAGTCTGACACCGAGGAGACACCAGCAGGACCGTCAGTGTGCCAGTGCGATCCCGGTCGTCGCGTGTAGACGACGATGATGTGGTGTTTGGTTGTATGCATGTAGTGGTACTATCCATGTTGTTACCCTGCTATCTATGTTGGACGGTGTATTGTATAATTATGATGCTTTCTGTTATTTCGCTTTGGCTTTTCTTGATTTCTTTTTTTTTCGGGTTGTTGCTTCACCTCCCTATTTTGCTTGTTTTCCCCTAATGGATGTTGCTCATCTCGATGCTTCGTATTGGGAAACATATATAGGATGACAAGGTGTGGCAGTAACTATCATGGTGGCGACGACACTCCAGTTCGTCGATTCGCCAGGCAAGTAGGACATTCTCCGGAACCCTATCAGCCACCACCTCCTCCACCTCAAGCACCCACAACAGAACAGATTATGCGGATGTTTGAAGAGAAGAGGAACCAAGATCTGATGGAATTCTTGAGGAGCATGCAGACTGTGGTTGGGCAGAATAATCACAATGGTAATCACTCCAAGCTGTCAGATTTTCAGAGGACCAAACCGCCGAGTTTCAGTCAAGCAGTAGACCCGATGGAAGCCGATGATTGGTTGAGGACTATTGAGAAGAAGCTGGAAATTGCTCGCACAGAAGATGATGACAAGGTGCCCTTCGCCACTCATTATCTTGAAGGACCAGCTGCTATATGGTGGGACAATGCCAAAGAGATGTGGCCCGTTGAAGACGAGATTACTTGGGAAAAATTCAAAGACAAATTCCGCAAGTACCATATTCCTGCAGGCATCATGAAGGTCAAGCAGCGAGAATTTCTCACTCTTACCCAAGGAACCTCGACTGTAAGTGAATATTTAAACAAGTTCAATCATTTGGCCCGTTACTCCACTCATGATGTGGTCACTCAAGAACGGAAGATAGATCGGTTCCTCGGAGGGCTCAATCTTACCCTCCGATGTGCACTCAGCATGCTGGATTTCCCCGACTTCCAAACCTTGGTAAACAAGGCACTCATTGCCGAAAGGGAACACAAACTGGTTAATGATCATAAGACTGCCTTTGAAGACCGCAAACGCAAGTTTGAACCCAAGAAGGAAGGGCCAGTTTTTCAGAAGGTTCGTACTTGCCAGCAACCTCAGTTCGAGTTCAAGCCGACCTGGCAGCAGGGGAACATCAAGAATGAAAGTCAGATCAAGACTGTGGTCGCCAAGCCAAATAAGGAAGACTGTCAGCGTAACAATGCCTGTTTCACCTGCGGACAGACTGGGCATTACGCTAGGCAGTGTCCCAAGAACGGCAAGGCACAAGCCAACCTGAAACCTCAAGTCAATTACATGGGGCAATTCCCCAAACGGAGATACATTCAAGGGCAAGTTCATCATATCTCCGCTGAAGAAGCCGCCGAAGTCCCCGAGGTGGTCATTGGTATGTTTCCTGTTAATGACATACCTGCAACAATTTTATTCGATTCCGGGGCTTCCCATTCTTTTATTTCGCGGAGTTTTATTGCCCGACATCGCATTCCCTATACTCTTTTGGACAAAGCTATGGTGGTACAGTCCCCCGGATCCATGCTCAAGACAAATATTGTATGCCGAGGATTGAAAATATCAATCTATGGAGTCATCTTCCCCGCATCACTGGTATCCATTGAGTCTCCCACCTTGGATATTATTTTGGGGATGGATTGGTTCACAAGACACCAGGTCTGTATCAACTGCGCAACAAGAGAAGTCACACTCATAAATCCCTCATGCCAGTTTGCCCGATTCTATGCTGGTCGAGCCATACCGAAGAATGGAATGGTTTATGCAGCCATCGCCACAGAAATGAATCTAGTCCCAGTGGTCTGTGAGTTCCCAGATGTGTTTCCAGATGAGTTGCCAGGCATGCCACCTGACCGGGAGCTGGAAGTTTCTATTGAGCTTGTACCCGGAACAGCACCAATTTACAAGAAATATTATCGAATGCCTTCGTCTGAACTAGTGGAGTTGAAGAAGCAATTGGATGAGATGCTCCAAAAAGGATATATTCGCCCCAGCTCATCTCCTTGGGGTGCACCTGCAATATTCGTGGGCAAGAAAGACGGCAGTCTTCGGATGTGTGTTGACTATCGTGCTCTAAATGATGTCACCATCAAGAATAAATACCCGCTGCCCAGGATTGATGATTTGTTCGATCAACTCAGCGGAGCTCAAGTGTTCTCCAAGATCGACTTGCGCACCGGGTACCACCAGCTGAAAATCAGAAAAGAAGATATCCCTAAGACAGCATTCACCACAAGATACGGGCTGTACGAGTATACGGTCATGTCATTTGGACTGACCAACGCTCCTGCATTCTTCATGCACATGATGAACAAGGTATTCATGGACTTCTTGGACAAGTTTGTAGTGGTGTTCATTGATGACATCCTCATATATTCCAAAAGTGAAGAGGAGCACAAACAACATCTCCGAGCAGTGTTGGAATGATTACGCGCTCATCAACTCTACGCCAAGTTCAGCAAATGCGAATTTTGGCTAAAAGAACTCGGATTCCTTGGACATACCCTTTCCGCTCAAGGAGTGGCCGTGGACCAAAGCAAAGTCACCGAAGTTCTGAAGTGGAAGACACCTGTTTCAGTAACAGAAATCAGAAGTTTCTTGGGTCTAGCAGGCTATTACCGTCGTTTCATTGAGGGCTTCTCAAAGATTGCCAAGCCAATGACTGAACTGCTTAAGAAGAATCAGAAGTTTGTATGGACCGAAGCATGTGAGAATAGTTTCAATGATCTCAAGACCCGTTTGACTACCGCTCCAGTGCTGACTCTACCAGACATCTACCGGAGCTTCGACATCTATTGTGACGCATCCAGGCGTGGCATTGGGTGTGTACTTATGCAAGATGGAAAGGTCGTAGCCTACGCATCAAGACAGCTTCGACCCCATGAGGAGAACTACCCTACACATGACTTAGAGATGGCAGCAGTGGTCCACGCCTTAAAGATTTGGAGGCATTACATCATTGGAAAGCGATGTCAAATCTACACCGACCACAAGGGTCTCAAGTATATATTCACACAGCCGGACTTGAACCTCCAACAAAGGAGATGGCTTGAGTTGGTCAAAGACTATGACCTGGGTATCAACTACCACCCAGGGAAAGCGAATGTGGTCGCCGATGCCCTCAGTCGCAAACCGGCTACCGCAAACTCATTACTCGAGCGTCTGCACCCAGCACTCCAAGAAGAAATAGCTCAGCTCAATATGATCTTATGTGAGGCAATCTGCGCGGTTACCTTGGAAGTAACCCCTACCCTAGAAGACGAAATTCGAAAGGCTCAACCTGGTGACCCGATGTTACTAAAGATAATGACTCAAGTACGAGAAGGGAAGACGCCAGATTTCAACATTGATGACAAAGGTACACTCCGATTTCGAGAACGAGTATGTGTGCCGGACCTCGGAGAATTAAAACAACAAATTCTGAAGGAAGCCCACGAGTCCGCATACTCTATTCATCCCGGAGGCATTAAAATGTACCAAGACTTGAAGCAAACATTCTGGTGGGAAGGTATGAAGAAATACATCGCCTATTACATCGCTTGTTGTGATATATGCAACAAGGTGATGGCTGAACACCAGAAACCAGCCGGTCTGCTTCAACCCTTACCCGTTCCACAATGGAAGTGGGATGATATCTGCATGGACTTCATCGTGGGATTACCCAGAACCCCACGAGGAAACAATGCCATATGGGTCGTGGTCGACATGCTTACCAAGGTGGCCCACTTTATTCCAATCAGGACCACCTACCGTGCAGATCAACTTGCTCAACTCTATGTATCCAGGATTGTCAGTCTGCATGGGGTACCCAGGACTATCACTTCAGACCGAGGGTCTTTGTTTACCTCGGCATTCTGGCTACGTCTACACCAAGCCTTGGGAACCGCCTTGAAGCACAGCACCACTTATCACCCGCAGACAGATGGACAGACAGAGCGAGTAAATCAAATCTTGGAACATATGCTCCGGGCATGCGCTCTTGCACAAGGACCCAAATGGGAAGACAGCCTGCCATACGCTGAGTTCTCCTACAACAACGGCTATCAGACTAGTCTCAAAATGACACCTTTTGAGGCTCTATATGGGCGTAAGTGCCGTACCCCGCTGAACTGGTCTCAGACAGGAGACAGGCGAATCTTCGGGACTGATGTGATGATGGAAGCAGAAAAGCAAGTCAAAGAAATTCGAGACAGACTACAAGTGGCAAAATCTCGTCAGAAAAGTTACTATGACTCAAAGCATAGGCAGATCAGCTTCGAGCCAGGTGAATATGCATATCTCCGAGTTACCCCTATGAAAGGAGTCAAGAGGTTTCATACTCGGGGAAAACTTGCACCAAGATATATCGGTCCATTTCCAGTTATGACCAGAGTGGGCCAAGTGGCCTATCAGTTGGAATTGCCTCCCGAACTATCTGAGGTTCACGATGTATTCCACGTATCTCAGCTACGGAGATGCATCGCACCACCCGCAAAGCAGGCAGATATGGCAGAACTAGAGCTGGCCAAGGATTTAACCTATGAGGAGAAACCTTTGAGAATCTTGGAAGAAATGGACAGAGTCACCCGCAGCAAAACTATAAAGTTTTACAAGGTCCAATGGGAGCACCACACTGAGGACGAAGCCACCTGGGAAAGATCTGATTTCTTAAGGACTGCATACCCATATTTGTTTCCTGAGCAACCAAATCTCGAGAACGAGATTGATCCTAAGGGGGGGAGGTTTGTAAGACCCTGGATTTTTGCCCTTTTTCTTTTATTTGGATTTATTATTTGCATTTGGGTTTTCCAGTCATTTCTTTTGGACTTACCACTTGGATTTATTTTTGATTTTCTTCCAAGTGGGTTTCTTCATCCATAAACCCTCCCTCGACCTCATCCCTCTCATAATAATGCCATTGTGTATTTTTATTTAATGGCATTATACCCTTTTTCTCTCTGAAAATGCCTCTTTTCTCACTAAGCTCTTAAGCAACCCCTATTTTTATTGCCCAGAAAATTCCCAAATATTCTTTGGGTCATGCCTCACCTTCCTATGCAAAAATATCCCATGGTCATTTGGAAAATTTCAGCCCAGGAAAATATTTTTGCTTCTGGACAGAAAAGTCACTTTGTGAAGCAACTATATTATTCCTTGATCTTTTTAATCTGAAATTTTTACCACTTAATGACCTTCCTAAGTAATGCTTAAACGCCTAAAACCAGCCCCAGAATCTTAGCCGTTTGTCCTCAGCATTTGGAGCAAGTTTCTGTCCAGAAACTTTGCAGCTCCCTCTTGTCACCTCTAGTGAGCCATTTGGCAAGCCCAGCGCATTTCTAGGCAAAGCTTTGAGAGGACAACACCGTAGACATGGTGTGGCAGCGCCGAAAGCCACCCCCGTGCCAGTGCACGCGGTGACCGCGTGTGCGCAAGGTGTTCGACAGGGCTCTCGCCGCGCTCTGCACGTCGGGTCCTCTCGGCCGCCGTCCATCCAACCTCCTCGCACCACCGCAGCCTGTCCAATCCACTCAGCGCACACCCATTCATCGCCCCAGCCCCTCTCTGACCTCCTCCGTCGCCGGTAGCCCGCACGCCAGATGCCGCCACGGCGCTAGCGGTCGGCACAGTGGCTTGCACGCGCGCTCTGTTCCTCCTTAGTGCGCCTGCGCCCGCGTGCGCGTGCAAGCACTATGCTTGGCTTCTCCCGCGTCGTCCGCTAGCTCGCCTGAGCTCCAGCCGCCCCCAGGTCGCCCTCCCGCAGAGCTCCGGCGACGCCCGAAACCTACCTTGCCTCTCCCTATAAATAGAGCTTCCCCCTGCTCGTTCTAGCCATCCCAACCCACCTCACCTCTCTCAAATCGACCTCTTACAGCTGCTGGCAATGCCGGGAAGGCCTCTGGCCTTCGAACATCGCCGGTGACCGCCGTGGATCCCCCTGCTCCTAGCACTCATCCTAGCCCACCTCATCTCGAACCACTGCCACCACTGAGACCGCAACAACCTCCTGAGCACGACGGTACCAAAGGGCTCACCGGATTGTCGCCGGAAGCGTCAACTCCGATCAGCTCCGCCGCCGCCGTCTCTGGAGAGGATCGCCGCGACGCCGTCCGACCACCCCTGTCTGTGTTTCGGGTACGTACATGACCGTCTCGACGAGCTGAACCCATTCCCCTCCTCTCCGGTGATCGCCGACGTTTCCTCGCCGGAGAAACGCCGCCGACAGCGCTGCCGCCCTCTGTCTCTCTCTCTCTCTCTCTCTCTCTCTCTCTCTCTGTTTAACCCTGACACCACGGCCCCACCTGTCATTCTCTCTCCCTCACCCGAACCGGTACGTAAGTGGAGACGTATTCTTCGAATACGCCTTCGACGTGGCCTGTTCTGGTTTTTCTTTTAAATAGAAATTTTGACCAGAAACTATCCAACTTTGACCAGCTATAACTTTTAATCTATAAGTCCAAATGATTTGATTCTTTTTGCTGCTGGTTTATAAAATTCCAAAGTTTCTGTATGCCAAGTTTCAGAATTTTTCTTGCTGTTGAGAATTTCTGGTGCAATAAACAGTGTTATGTGACATTGTCTTTTTGCATTTTTTTTTCAGAAGCTTCTAATTGTGTTGAAAAAGGCCAGGAGTACTGTGACACTCCTCTGAACCAAGGCAAGCCACAACATTCATATGCAAGGATGGCATTGCAATGACTTGGTTTAATTGAAATAAATTCATCCTTTAATCACTATTTAAAATAATTTGCTATATAAATCTTGTTGCATAAACTTTGTTCTGCTGATAATTTCTGCAGTAGGTTACATGCTTTCTTGCTAGTATGCAGTAGGTATCATGGCATATACTCATATGACAACATGATGCATTTGTTATTCATGACCGTGACCCGTGCACCCATTCATTCACTATGGCTCGAATCATTTTTCTTTTCAAGTTAAACTTGATAATAATCCAACTTGAACATGCTGTTGATCGAGTCATGGTGCCACTGAATCGAGCTCACCAGTGCAACCACACTTGCCTGGATGGGGAGGCCCTAATGCAGTCTATTGTCATGCCTCTCGCTGGTGCCTCCTACGAGGGAAAGTTGTGCTCTGGCGCTACCCTGGCCCGGTAGGCAGTCATAACCTTGAGGACCCAAGTTTTGATGGTACCGAGGTCCCCGTTTGGGACAGTTTTGATGTTTGGCCACGACGGTGGCAGCCACAGAGGTGGCAGATGTCACATGTTGACATCAGGGTCACCCAGGACATAGCCCAAAGGGGAGTTTGTCGGAGTGGCCGGGAGAGTGTCATGAAATAGATTGGTTTTGTCGGAATGTCGTTGGTCCACCCGAATGGGAGCACGAGGCCATGAATTCCGTAGTGTGGGTACAGTGTACTAACCTCTGCAGAGTGTATAATCTATCGATAGCCGCGTCCTCGGATATGGACACAGTTCGTAGTAGGTCACACCGTGGGTCAACAGAAATAATTAACTTGCACACTAAGATTCGCAAGATGGCACATGCAGAAATGGTGATCGAGGATCACTATGAAAGGTATGAATGTGATCCAGTAAGGATCACATTGGTAAGTTATGAACGGTGGTTATGCGGTAACCCCGAGATGGTAAGTTGGTCCCGAAGACCATGGCAATGTTTCACGCACATCTCATGTTGAGTAGCATCATGCTCATGCATTAAATCTGTTAAATGCCTTGTTATTGTTTTTCGTACTTGTTTTGTTTGCTTTGAGCTTGCGAGTACATTCAAAGTACTCACCTGGCTTATCATGCCAGATGCAGGAGAAGCCGTGCAAGGAGTTGACGTTGAGCAGTTTGTCGCGATCTAGGCCGCGTCCCGGCAGTGTCCCTGTGGAATGGAGTTCCGCTACCCCGTCATTCCGCTGCCGCGTAGTAGTTCCCTTATCATCGAGGCCCCTGCCATGTCTACTAAATAATGTACATAAGTGCAGCCGCACCGTGTGTGCCGCTTGGCCTCGCTCATCATGTAAGGTGTAAACCTATGTTTCCGCTAAGAGATCAATAAAGCGGTTGTTTTCTGTACCAAGTTGTCGTGTATTGCTAGAAGACTTGATCTCTGGGCTGGCAATGCAAGGTAAACAGGTTGCTCTGAGCCGGGGTGCCACAACCGGCCCGGGGGCTAGCCGGCCAGCCCGCGCCCTCCTTTTCAGTTGTCGGCCCAGTAATGTGCACGGCGCCAAAGGCGCACTCTCCATCTCCAGCCACAGTCTACAACCCGGCTGGCCGGCTGGTGAGAGCAAAAGCTTGCGGCCCGCCTGCACATGAAAAATGACTAAGGAAATTTTCGGCTCGGACAAAACCTGCTCCTCGTTCGACGGCTGCCCTGCAGCCGGCCGTGCCGCCTGCCACCCAGTTGGCTCGCTGCCCGCTCGCTCAAACCCAACTCCTAAAACCTAAGTATTGTGCTCCCTCCCTTACGGCCCACCCCCCGTCCCAGCTACAGACCACAAACCAGCTGTCCGACTGGCGGGTCAAAAGCAAAAGGGAGGGGCGGACAAGAAAAATGGTTAAGGGACAAAGGAAAAAAGGCGAGCCGGCATCCGGCAGCAAACACTTGCATATATACATAAGATTAAGTCCCACGGGTGAGGTTCATTAAATTCCCTACACCCCTAGTGGGTGGAACTGCAAGCAACTAACAATACTTGTCGAGACAAAGCAAAAGAATAGATAATACGGGCGCCTAGGCCTCCGGCTGGTCGGTCTCAGGGGCTGCTGCCTGGGGATCTGCCGAGGTGGTGGCATCCGCCTCGTCAGCTGGCAGGGTCAGGCCATCTCCCTCATTACTGGAGCCGGTCTCCTCCTCGCTATCTTCCACCTCCTCGCCATTTAGGGGCAGGCCGAAGGTGTCCTCTGGCAACTCCATCCCGTCCTCCGTGCGCTCCCTAACAAACGCGTCGAGGTCGATATAGGAGGCCAGGTCACTAGCGCGGACACCAATGGCGTCTGCGTGCGGCTCCAGGTCCGCCTTGGCCCACTGGGTGGCCAGCTGACCCAGCAACATGTCCGGATACCACGAAAGCATGAAGCTCGACGCCATTTGTTCACCGGCCCGGGCCGCGGAAGCCTTCCACGCCTCCAGGCGCTCCGGTGCTGCCTCTAGCCACCTGGCCACCGGGGTGGTGGTATCGGGCATAACTGCGCCGGGCCATAGGACCTGCGCCAGCTTCAGGCCCGCCTCCCAGAACCGGTGAAGAAAGCGGGTGATCAGCGGGACCCGGACCTCGGTGGCGAGAGAAATCTCCTCCACCATCCAGGCATCATGCTCCCCGATGGCAATGCCCTGGCCCCTCCGGTACTGCCGATGCTCCTACATGGTTGTGTCGGGCATGCCTTGAAGACTAGGAAAGTTCTCTGAAAGATATCAGAAGATAACAAACTAAGACGCCGGTTCAGGCATAGTAGCTGGCAGCCGGCCAAGGGCAAGGA
The DNA here is from genome assembly GCA_039707655.1 of Elymus sibiricus. Taxonomy (NCBI): domain Eukaryota; kingdom Viridiplantae; phylum Streptophyta; class Magnoliopsida; order Poales; family Poaceae; genus Elymus; species Elymus sibiricus. The sequence continues at coordinate 140,327,959 of CM077674.1, read as the reverse complement.
TGAAACTTACCAGCGAAGAGCTCCTCCATCTGCCGCGCCTCATTCACCATCCATTGCTCCTTCACCGCCCACTTGCCCGCCTGTGCCTCCTTCTCGGCCAGCACCTTGCGGTGCTCCTCCGCCAGCTGGTCGAGTTCGGCCCGATGATTGGCCGCCAGCCGGTACTTCTCCACGGCCAGCCGGTCGTGCTCCTCGGTGGCTTGGCGGCGTTGAAGCTCACACTCACCGAGTTGCCACTCAACCTTGTCTAGCCGGCCTCGCAGGCTCGCGGTGGCGGCTGCAAAAAGATCCAAGGCCGCCGTTAGCAGCTGGCTGAAGAAAAGAATAAAGCCTGAGGAGGTTCGGCCCCGCTGCTCTGCAGCCGGCCCGAACCTCAGGGGCTACACCCAGTGGGTGCGCTGGCGTGCCCCCACTGGAAGATAGCGAGTCATGTACCGTTGGCCCACTGCAGCTCCACCTCCGTGGCGGCGACCCGGGCCTTGCTCTCCTTGTACAGGCCCAGGAGCGCATTGTGCACTGTCACCCGCTGGTCGTGGAGGGCCTGCAAGAGAAAAATCAAGGAGAAGTCAGAAGAATGCTCGAGAAGGCTCGACCCGCCCGCTGCGCAGCCGGCTCGAGTCTCGGGGGCTACACCCAGTGGGTGCGCTGGCGCGCCCCCACTGGAAGGCGACCGAGCCGGCCAAGAAGAAGAACTGAAATTCCAAAAAAGCAAGAAACTTACCGCAATGGACTGCTCCAACCGGAGCAGCTTGCCTTGCGCTCCATGGGCGAAGGCTTGCAACTAGCCGCGGTAGTCGGCAAACTGCGTGCGCACCGCGTTCACCATAGCGGTCAGGATACCCGGGGCCATCCCGCTGGAGACCTCGCTCGTGCTCGCCCAGTCCCGCTGCGGTTGGGGAGCAGAGCCAGCGCTGGTTCCGCTTTCGGCCGGCCTCAGTCCGGGACTGCGCCCGGTGACCCATGTACCCGCCGCTGTGAGCACCATGGTGCCAGGGTTCTCCGGTGCGGCCTCTGTGCTCGGCGGCAGCACCTCTCCTTCAGTTGTGGCGGTCGCGGCCCGGCCGTTGCCCTCGTTGCCACGGCCGTCTGGCCGGCCGCCGGCTAGCGGTGCGTCCGGCGTGGCTGTCTGGCCTGCCGCCAGCTCGTAGGAGCCCGGGGTGTCCGGGCCGGCTGCCCTGCTGGTCGCGCCCGCATAGGCCTCCGCCAGGCGGGCTGCCTCGTCCTAGGCCGCGGCATCCTCCCGTGCCTTGGCCGCGGCATCCTCCTGCGATTTGGTCGCGGCGTCCTCCTTCTCCTTAGCGGCGGCATCCGCCTGCACCTTGGCAGTGGCCGCCTCCCGCTCCTTAGTGGCGGTCTCCTCTCGAGCATGCACCGTGCGCGCCTCCTCCTCCTCACGGGCCTGGGCATCTGGGTCGGCCGGCTGGCCCTCTCCCGTGCCAGCCGCGCTCCCCAGCACCGACTGTGCGGCTGTCTTGGCGACCTTCATCGGGGCCCTGGGCGGCAGGATCCAGATGAAAAACAAGAAGAAAAGCAAGACAAAACCAAGGAATCAGATCATGGGAAGATAGACTCACCCAAAGCTCATCGGGATGGGCCACTTGGCCCGCCCAGCCGGAAAGCTTCGGAGCCGGCAGGCGGCTCTCGGGCGCCTGAGCGGCGTGCCGGACTTTCTTCATGGCATACCGCCCTCCGGCCAGTGCCGTCTCCGCCGACCGCTTCTCGCTCAGCTGCACCTCGGTCGTCTGCCCCTCCACCCGCTGCTTGCCATGCGGCCGCGTCTCGGCCGCCGGCTCTCCAACCGGGGAGTTCTCCCCGGTCTTCCGCAGCCGCCTCCTGGGCACGGGGGCAGGGCCGGTCAGCGCGGCTGGAGGCTCGACATGGCCCGCGTCAGCGACATCCCCCAGGTCATCATCCAGCCAGTCCTGGAGTGACGGGGTCCGCTGCCGCCCGCCGGCTGCGTCATCCCCGCCGGCTCCCGCGTCCTTGACCTCCGGCTCGACTGCCTCCTCGTCCTCCTTGTCGTCCCCGTCGGAGACCAGCCGGTCTGGCATCAGGATCTTGGGGTGTTGCCCATCATGAGTCAGCTGGCTCGGGAATCACTGCAGCCGGATCCGGCATGGGTCAGACCAAAGGAAAAGAAAGATAAAGAAAGTTGCGGCCTAAGAACTTACCGCAGGCGTGGGGGACTCCCGGCTGTAGGGCTCCTTGTCGTAGAACCAGTCTGCCTCAACGAGTTTGGCGGTGGTGATGTTGTTGACATGGCGGGCAATCTCAGCCGGCATTAGCTCCTTTGTCGACAGTCGGCAGGGGTCGAACCGGCCGATCATGTCGCAGATCCGGTGCGGCCGGCGCTACAGTGGCTGCACCCAGTAGCCGATGAAGGCCGTGATGAGGTCTGTGGTGATGAGGCCCTCCCGGCCGAGCATCTCCTCCAGCCGGCAATAGATGTTGATGACCTCCCCCGACGGCTTCTTCGGGTTGTGGCTCTAGTTCTGCTTCCCGGTCGGCGGGACGTTGACGAAAGGGGGCAAGTTGATGCGGTCGATGGCCGGATTGGCGTTCTTCATGTAGAAGAACGACCGCTGCCACTTCTTGGCCGACTCCTCAAGCGGGAGCTTGGGGAAGCCACCAGCCGGCCGAATGTACATGACGGCCACCCCATAGGCGGCCATGATGTTGGGCTCCCCCGTCTGCTGCCGGAGGTAGAAGAGCCGGCACCAGAGGTCCATGTACGGCTGGAGGCTGATGTACCCTTCGTAGAACGAGACGAAGGCGGCGAGCTAGAGGATGGCGTTGGCGCCGAGGTGGTGCGGTTGTAGGCCGTAGAAGCCAAGGAATTGCCTGAAGAAGTCGCTTGCGGGGAGGCCGAACCCGCGGGCGAAGTGCGCGAGGAAGACGACGACCTTGCCCTCCCGCGGCTCCGGCATGACTTCGTTACCAGGCGTGCGCGCCTCGACCTTCCCCACCGGCGGTAGCCTCCGCGTGTGGTGGAGGTACGTGATATCCTCGCCCGTAATATCCGAGCCCTCCCACGGCCCCTTGGGCAACGCCATCTCCGGGCTTAGCGGGGGCGTGGGCGCGGCGGCGGGGCGGAGAGCACCGAGGAGCTGGCCCAGCGGGTCGCCGGTGCAGTGCAGCGATGGCCCGGGCGAATGGCACCGCAACGGAGCTTTACGCGCGCGTGTAGTGGAGAAGAAGATGGAGAGCACGGGGATGACGAAGAAGAGGGGTGGGGGCAAGGAGTGAAGTGCGCTGCGGCCGCTCCCCCTCCCCTCCATTTAAACCCGCGAGGAGACCATGGGGGAGTGGGATCGTTTGCGCCCACGATCTCCACTCCCCCCGCGATACACGGACACATTTACACCACGGGGAAACCCAACCATCAGGCTCGGCCACAATAGATCCCGCGTGCGGGCCGAGGCGACGGCATGGTGGGCCCTGTCCGCGGCGACATCCCGTCGCGCGCGTGGCCTGGAAGGCCTCAGCCCGCCGCTGGGCTGCACATGGCACACCCTTGGCTAGCAGCGGGCGCGAAATGCCACGCCGGCCGGGCCGTTCGGCTTCTTCTCCAGCTAGGCGTCGCGCAGGCCAGCTTCTGGCTACCGGTGCCCGTGGCGTCAGGCCGGCCTCCGGCTGGGAGACTCTCCTCAGCCGGACCCAAGCATCTCGAGATCTGCTCTATTTCCTCTGAGGGGGAAAGCTACAGAGGCTCTCCGTCTCGAGCCGTAGGGCCTCAACAGCTTCGGGGACTACTGTTGGGGGGATGACCCCCGGGTAGGCTCGGGAGAACGAGATGCATTTTCAAAACATCGGGGTGGCCAAGGCCTCTCAATCCGGCTGGGCACGGCGCCACGCCTGGGCCGGCTGCCCGCAGCCAGTAGTCGGAGGGGTCAGCGCATGTCAAGTTCAGCAGTACAACAAGACCCCTCCCACGTCGTGGAGGGCGTGGCGACAGTGCCAACCATACCGCTTACTGGGGCGACCAACGTCAGCGCGACGCGGCACTGTGGCTGCACAGTGCCAACCACTCTGTGACGCAGGGGATGACGGGCTACAGTGACATGCAGCCGGCGGGCCCCAGTAGCCGGCAGGCACCAATGGTGGCCGGAGGCAATGATAGTAGGGCCCCGCCCCTCTTATTCTATCATTTCTAACCCGGGAGGTCAGGCTATAAGACCTCCCAGGAGCCCCCCAAGGAGGGGGACAGCTCATTCACACACCCACTCACACGCGCGAGGCAGAAGGCAGAGAAAGAGCTCTCTTCTTCCTCCACCCAAACAGCTCCACGAGCAACCATGTACTCTCTGTGATCTTCATAGCGATCCTTGCAGGAGTAGGGGTGTTACCTCCCTCGGAGGGCCTCGAACCTGGGTACATCTCTGTGTTCTCAGTGCTCGTGCTCAATACCTCATCCGGACATCGTCGGCGTCCATCGGCCCCAACCACTCGAGATAAGCCATCCCATGGCATCTGTCGTGCCAAAACCACGACAGTTATACTTTGAGATACAATCATCAAAAGTCAATTGTTATAACACGGAGTGTTAACATGTGGTTTAGTTCCTTAGACCATGAGAGTATCATAGTCACTTCTTACCATATGATGAACTTTCGGGTTGCTCAAACGTCATCTGTAACACGGTGATCATAACGACAACTTACAGGTTCATCCAAAAGTTTGACAAGGGACTAGATAGCTCAAGAGTGGGATTTTCTCCTCTGACGATGGAGAGATATTCATAGGGCCCTCTCAGTGTGACGGCATCCATCATCGTCTGGCCAGGCACAGGTGACTAGGTCACGGGGATGCCGGAACATGTCAACGAGAAAGAAGAACAAAATCGGTAACGAGGAGACCGGTATAGTGAGCATGTGTATGAATCAAGAGGATACCGATATATCTCAGTAAAGTATCGCGAAGCAAAGGGAATAGCACATGATAACCAAAGCTTCACTCGAATGTCATTCGTGTACTCATAGGGATCGATATGGATGTCCACGGTTCCGCTATTGGTCATTGAACGAAAGGGGTTTTGTTCATGTCTATATTTTACCAAACCTATAGGGTCACAAGCTTAAGGTAATCATGATCTGTTAAGTGTTAGTAGGACAGGAGTAATCAGAAAATATTTATGAAATAATTTCATTAATATTCGAAATAGTTTTGAGAGGAACCGTAAGCGTTTCAGGGTCACCGGAAGGGTTTCGGGGTTTACTGGGTAATACCGATAAACTATATATAGGTAGAAATAGTTTCCAGTGATGTTAAATTAATATTAAAAGTATCTAAATATTATTAGGAGGCTTTTATATTTATTTAAATATCAACGGGCCTTAAAAGGCCAAGTGGTGGAAAGCATATTGGGCCACTTGGGCCCAATAGAGGTGGCGCCCTGCTACTTGTGATAGGCGTTGGGATTTCCCCGAAGAGGAAGGGTGATGTAGTATAGTAGCAGAAAGTATTTCCCTCAGTAGAGAACCAAGGTTTATCGAACCAGTAGGAGATTCACGCAAACAAAGGTAAACGGTACCTGCACACACACACAAAACAAATACTTGCCCCCAACGCAGGCAAGATGGTTGTCAATCCCCTTGTACTCGTTAATTGCAAGGATTAATTTTGATAGTGATAGATAGACAAATTGCAAAACAAAATAAAAGGAAAAAAATTGCAGCGAAGTATTTAGGGTTTTAGCAATATGATGTGAATGGACCTGGGGGCCATAGCTTTCAATAGAGGCATCTCTCTCATGAACATAGCAATGGTGGGTAAACAAATTACTGTTGGGCAATTGATAGAAAAGCGCATAGTTATGATGTTATTCATGGCATGATCAATACATAGGCATTATGTTTGTGACAAGTAGACCGTTAAACTTACTAACGCCTACTACTATTACTCCACCCCTCGACCGCTATCCAGCATGCATCTTAAGGTATTAAGTTCATAACAAACAGAGTAATGCTTGGAGCAAGATGACATAATGTAGACAAAGTAAGACCAATGAATATGATTGAACCCCGTCGTTTTACCCTTAGTAGCAACAATACAAATACGCGCCTTGCTGTGATGCCCCCGAGCTCAATCGTGCACTAATCATACAAGCAGCATGCACGATCAAAATCAGAGACTCATGGAATGATATCACAACACAACTCTACGACACAAAATTTAAACATAAATCTTTATATTACAAACCAGGGTCATGAGGACCCAGAATACATCAGTCAGCAAACAACATAAGTCTGGGTACAGATGAAGTTAAACAAGTTTTCCTTAAGAAGGCTGAGCAAAACAACAAACAACTGATCGAAAAGGCGCAGGCCTCCTGCCTGGGACCTCCGAACTACTCCTAGTCATCGGTCTCCATGTAGTAGGCACCATCGGGAATCTCCGGCTCCTTGGTGCCGCCATCTGAATTACAGCAACCGAGTAAGAGGAAAATGGTAGCAAAGCGACCGTGAGTACTCATCAAAAGTACTCGCAAGACTTACATTAGAACTATGCTAAGTATGCATTGGTGCCAAAGGAATGGGGCTGTATTTTTGGACTATACTGCAGAAATGCCAAATTAGAGGGGGAAAAGCCTATCCTAACGAAGACTAGCATCTTGCAGCATCAGAAGAGAGTAGCATATTATAGTATATCATATCATAAAGTAGCATGTATGTAACATCAAAACCCAGAGATCCTTTCTCGACTACCCAGCGAGAAAGCAATCTCAGAGTAGTATAGCAATTAAGTATTATAATAGTATCCAGTTCAAGTTGTAGAAGATCTGGATACAACTCTGAGCATCCTATTACCGTGGACACGACAATTCGGATAGATTACTTCCCTGTAGGGGTGCACCACATTACCCAACACGCTCGATTACATCTGGCCGGACACACTTTCCTGGGTAATGCTCGGCCTCGGGTAATCGACACGCCGTAGTCCTACCTATGTTCCGCAGAGAGGTCAACATGCCGGTCTACATCCTAAGCGCGAAGGAGTCATGGGCCAATCGCCCTAAGCACTCCTGCACGTTGCGTGACTAGCCGAGGACCAAGCCAAACCTCTGTGTATAGGCATGCCGCTCACCCCAACAATTAGCCCGCAAAACTGTGACATCTGACAGAGCTTTCGAGAGAATGTACGACGCCGAGGGGCCCATAACCTTTATCCTGCATGGTGGTTAGTGCGTATAGGCCAGTGGCCAACTCAGATCAAATAACCAAATCCGTTAGTGTATTATTAGAAGCTCGCGGACACGACCAGGACTCCTGTCGCTCCGACTTGGTAACTCGCGGACCACGACCAGGGACTAGGCCCACGTCTCTCCTAGGTGGTCTATGCCAGCCCTGTCGTTCCACCACAATATCACTTGCGGGTGCTCTCTAGGCCAACCTGACTTTTGTATGAATCACTCGCGAGTGCCCTTGGGGCTAACCCGACTTTAGCATAGGGGGTTGTCGTGACACAGGTCCATACCATCAAGATGAAAACTAAGGAATCACCCTCGATGAGTTCACGCTTGATATACTGCACGACAGATACATCATCGAGGGTGAAATATGAGGAATCACCCGCAGTAAGATCACACCTGATGTGCTACACTGCAGAGTCATCATCGGGTGTGAAATAAGAGGAATCACCCTCAGTAAAATCACGCTTGGTGCGGCTCTGCAGAGTCGTACAATTGCATGGGCCTAAAGGGTGTTCAGGTCTCGATACATCGATCGTCTTGTTCGGATAACCCAGATAATAGCATGGCAACACGGACAAGGGTGTAGGGCCACTGATGGGATACTAGCATACCTATGCTAAGCATATAGGACAACAGGTAAAGTATCAATAGCATGTTACAAAAACAGGCTATGCATCAGAATAGGAGCTACCAGAATAACAACAGTAGCAAAATCTAATGCAAGAATAAGAGAGAAGGAATGGGCGATATCGGAATGATCAAGGCATTTTGCTTGCCTGGAAGCTCTGCAGAGAGGAACTGGTCATCAGGAGCGTAGCCGTACTCGGTGGCGTCAGCAGTCTCGGGGTCTATCGGAGAAGAGGGAGGGGGAAGAAACAATAAATGTAAAGCATACAAATGCACCACAATGCATGGCATGGCATAGAGTTATGCTAGGGGTGCTCTAATGCATCACTAAGTATTTTAGACGAAGTGGGAAAATATTCAGGAATATTTTCCCAACTCCGGGAATTATCCGATGAATTGTTCTGGGTGGAAAAGTTCCATGTTCATCATGCTAGGAGTGATGGTCAAGCATTTTATTAACATTTTCGGATTCGTTATATTTTTCTGATCATTTTTCATATATAAATTATTTTCATCTGAGTTACGGTTTATTTTCTATGATTTTTCAAAGTTTAAATGATTTTTCTGGATTTTTTGGAATATTATTAATTTCGAAATTAAATGGATAAATTGCTATGTGCACCCAGAAGTGCACACAGCAGAGTATGTCTGAGGCTGACAGTGGGGCCCAGCCAACTGCCTAGTCAGTAGTTGATCAGTCAACATTGACTGGTCAAAGGGCCCAGGGGGTCCCACCTGCCAGTGACTGGACTAGCCCAGTCAGCAGGTTGACTGGTCAACTGGGTCCAGTGGGACCCAGTTGTCAGCCTCTGTTCATTTTAACAGAGTTTTAGTTAAATTAATTAACTTAATTAGGCAGTGGGCCCAACCTGTCAGTGGCTCAATTTATTACCAGGTTTATTTTAAACTAATCTAATTGCTACAGTGGCAGGCCCCAAATGTCAGTGGCTGCTTAGCGCTTGGATTAAGTGGCTAATGACCCTGGGCCCACCTATCGGTGACCCAGGCAAGGTTCAAACATGGCGCCACGCGCCGGCGTGGCTCCGGCGAGCACCAGACGCGGCAGCGAGCGTCGAAAACCGTCGGCCGGCAACGAAATGAGGCGTGGAAGGCACCGTTCGAACGAGGTAAACGAGCCGCATCGATCTACACTACGAGCGTGTGCTGGGGTGGTCAAAAACAACGGTGGCAACATCAATCCACGGCGGCCGGAGCATGGGGTGCTCGGAATCGAGCATAGGGGGCACAACACGAAGAGCGGCCGGGCGCGTTGGCTTGCTGGGGATGTGCTGAGCATGACGCGGCGCTCGAACGCGATGAAGCAGGGCGGCGGCGAGCTTCGGCAATGGTGGCAGGACGAGCTAGGTGACGCGTGCGACGGCGCAGAGAGGGGGAAAAGAGCAGGAGCTCACTGGGGAGGCACAAGGAGGCCCGGTGAAATCTTATGAGCAGCAGGCACAACGAATCGACGGCGGTGGTACCCGGTGGCCGAAGACGACAGCGAGCTCGATCCGGAGGCTGTGGAGGTGCTCGGCTTGAGCTCGTCAGTGTAGCCGAAGCAGAGGAGTGAGGCGGAGCTGAGGGACAAGCTCCTAGGCACCAGGGACAGGTGGTGGCCATGGTAGCGAGGCAAGGCATGGCGACGGCGGCTTGGCAGGGCATTGCGGAGGTGAGAGCAAGCGAGTAGGAGAGGGGATAAGGACTAGCGCATGTCCCGGGGAGCCGCGGTGGAGTTCTTATCCATCCCCGGCGACTGTAGCGGCGCGAGCGATGAGCTGGTGCGGCGGGAACGGCGACCGTGTGCGCGCACGAGCTGACACGGGGAGGAGAGATAGGTAGACGATGGCCGGGAGTGGGCTGGGCCGGCTACTGTGAACTAGAGCCCAGTAGGTTTTGTTCTTTTCAAATTTTCTTTTCTGTTTTCTCATTTAGCCACTGTTTTGCAATACATTTTGTACCAAATAAATTTTATAAAATGTGGAACTTGCCACATAATTGCATTGCACTAATTTGGGTTGGCACAAAAAGTTTTGGGATAGATTGAATTCATTTAATTTATGTTTACATTTAAATGGGCTAAAAAGGTACTGCTATTTTACTGTCTTAATATCCAGGGGCACTTTGGGAATTTTGGTGATGTTGTTTTCCTTAAAATAATTACATAGGGATTATTTGCAAAATTATGAACTATTTTGCTTGCATGCTTGAAGATGTAATTATTTGACTTGCAATTCAAATTAGATTTTGAATTTGATTATTGGACAAGTGGCAATTGTGCTTTGCAAAAGATGCTGACTTGGCATTGATCATGATGGATCACTGTAGCTCATTACAAGGGGATGTTACAACTCTCCTCCTTTAAAAGAAATTCTCGTCCCGAGAATTTAGGAGGTAGACGAAAATAGAGCGGGGTATTCATCACGAAGACGATCCTCGCATTCCCAAGTGGCTTCATCTTCAGAATGATTTGACCACTGAACTTTAAGGAACTTGATTGCCTTTTGACGGGTTTGACATTCAGCTTGATCAAGAATGCGGACCGGATGCTCTTTATAAGAGAGGTCATCTTACAATTCAAGCGCTTCATGATCCACTGCTCGAATTGGATCCTTGAAGCAGTGGCGGAGTTGTGACACATGGAAAACATCGTGAACCTGAGAAAGGTTCGGTGGTAGTTCTAACTGATATGCCACTTCTCCATGTTTGACGAGAATACGGAATGGGCCAATGTAGTGAGGAGCTAGCATGCCCTTGATTCCAAAACGATGAGTGCCCTTCATCGGAGTGACATGAAGGTAAGCTTGTTCGCCAAGTTGATAGACCATTACCTTGTGATTACAGTCATAATTGCTCTTCTGACAAGACCGAGCAGTTTTCAGATGTTCGCGAACAATACGAACTTGTTCTTCGCCATGTTGGATAATATCCGGACCAAAGAGTGGCCATTCCCCAATTTTTGACCAATTCAGAGGAGTTCGGCACTTACGTCCATACAACACTTCGAACGGTGCCATCTTCAAGCTAGCCTGATAGCTATTGTTGTATGAGAATTCATCATACGGGAGAGATTCCTCCCATTTCTTGCCAAATGAGATGACACAAGCTTGATGCATGTCTTCAAGAATTTGGTTGAGTCGTTCAACTTGACCATGGGACTGGGGATGAAAAGCCATGCTAAAGGACAGATGAGTTCCCATACCTTCTTGGAAACTTTCCCAAAATCTTGAGGTGAAGAGGCTGCCATGGTCTGAGCTGATCTCCAACTGAACACCATGGAGTGACACAATTCTGGAAACATACAAGTTTGCTAACTGACTAGCAGTGATTGTCTCCTTGACAGGCAGGAAATGAGCAACCTTGGAGAATCGGTCAATGACGACAAGAATAGCATCATGACCCTTCTGCGATCTCGGAAAACTAGTGATGAAGTCCATTTCAACTTTGTCCCATTTCCATTCAGGAATTGCAAGTGGTTGTAGAGTTCCAGCAGGTCTTTGATGTTCTTCTTTGATGCGACGTTAAACGTCACATTCAGCAACATATCGAGCAATGTCTCGCTTCATGTTAGGCCACCAGAATATCTGACAGATGTCTTGGTACATCTTGGTACTACCCGGGTGAATAGACAGAGGTGTGTCATGAGCTTCTTTTATAACATCCAGGGTCGTGTCCGAGTTGTCTTCGGAAGGAACCACGAAGCGACCTTTGAAGAACAAGGTGCCATCATCATCAATAGTGAAGAATGAAGAATTCCCTTTTGAGAGATAGCGCTTAATCTTTTCGACTTGAGAATCATATTTCTGCATATTCTTGATGGTGCGCTTGAGATCTGGTTCAACAACCAGCTTATTGAGAGAACCCTGGGGAACAATATGGAGGTTCAACTTACGAAGTTCTTCATAAAGAAGGGGTTCTGCTTGCTGAACCACGAGGTTGTTGCAGTAAGACTTGCGGCTCAAAGCATCAGCCATGACATTAGCCTTGCCAGGGGTATACGAGATATCCATGTTGTAGTCGGCTATTGCTTCCATCCATCTTTGCTAACGGAGATTCAAATCTGGCTGAGTAAATAGATACTTCAAACCTTGATGGTCGGTGTAGATCTCGCAATGATTACCGAGGAGGTAATGTCGCCACAGCTTTAGGGCATAAATAACCGCTGCTAGCTCGAGATCATGTGTTGGATAATTCTCTTCATGAGGACGCTACTGTTGAGAGCCATAAGCAATCACCTTGCGCTCTTGCATTAGGACACAACCTAATCCTTGACGGGATGCGTCACAATAGATCACAAAGTCCTTGCGACTATCTAGGGGAGCAAGCACTAGGGCAGATGTCAACTTGTCTTTGAGTGTCTGGAAACTTTCCTGACACTTTGATGTCCACTCAAACTTCTTGCCCTTGTGGAGCAGATTAGTCAATGGCTTCACAATTTTGGAGAAGTTCTCGAAGAAACGACGGCAATAGCTGGCGAGTCCGAGAAAACTTCTGACTTGCTTGACATTCTTCAGAGGAGTCCAGTCAAGAATGGCCTGAACTCGTTCTGGGTTAATAGCAATACCATCCTTGGAAATCACATGAATAAGATAGGTCACCTCAGATAACCAGAATTCACAGTTGGAATATTTGGCATATAGCTGATGTTCTCGAAGTTTCTCTAGTACAAGACGAAGATGTTGGGCATGTTCTTCTTCATTCTTGGAATATACAAGGATGTCATCCAGATAAACCACGACAAATTTGTCGAGGTATTCCATGAAGATATAGTTCATCAATCGAGAGAAAGTGGCTGGAGCATTGGTTAAGCCGAAAGACATGACGGTCTACATCCTAAGCACGAAGTGGTCATGGGCCGATCGCCCTAAGCACTCCTGCGCGTTGCGAGGATGGCTGGGACCACGCGTGCCTCCTGAATACACAAGCAGGCGTAACCAGCTCACCTGGGTGCGTGCCGCTCAACTGTGACATCTGACAAAGCTTTCGGGAGAATGTACGACGCCGAGGGCCCCATATACCATTATCCCGTGTGGTGGTTAGTGCGTATAGGCCAACGACCTTCTCAGATCAAATACCCAAATCCGTTAGTGTATTATTACTAGCTCGTCGACACGACCAGGGCTCCTGTCGCTCCGACTTGGTAACTCGTGGACCATGACCAGGGACCAGGCCCACCTCTCTCCTAGATGGTCTCCGCCTGCCCTGTCGCTCCACCAAAGTGCATGTTTTTGTAATGGCTGTCGGGACAGGTCCCGAGCTACCACCACATTCTGGGTGGTACCGCTAAACAGCCAGCTGCCACAGGACTCTCTCGCGGGTACTCTCCGAGCCGACCCGACTTTAATATTGGCGGTCGTTGTGACTCAGGTCCATACCATCAAGGTGAAATCTGAGGAATCACCCTCGATGAAATCACGCCTGATATACTGCAGGACAGAGTCATCATCAAGAGTGAAATACGAGGAATCACCCTCAGTAAGGTCACACTTGATGTGCTACACTACAGAGTCATCATCGAGAGTGATATACAAGGAACCACCCATAGTAAAATCACGCTTGGTGCGGCTCTACAGAGTCGTACAACTGCATGGGCCTAAAAGCGTGTTCAAGTTTCGGTACATAGGTCAGCTTGTTCGGATAACCCTGCTAATGTAGCATGGCAACACGGACAAGGGTGTAGGGCCACTGATGGGATACTAGCATTCCTATCGGAATAACAGGTAAAGTATCAACAGCAGGTTAAAAAAGGCTATGCATCAGAATAGGAGCTATCGGAATAACAACAGTAGCAAAATCTAATGCAAGAATAAGAGAGAAGGAATGGACGATATCAGAATAATCAAGGGGGTTTGCTTGCCTAGAAGCTCTGCAGAAGGAAGCTGATCGTCGATGACGTAGTCGATCACAGGGGCATCGGCAGTGGTCTCGGAGTCTACCGGAGAAGAAGGAGGGGGAAGAAACAATAAATATAAGGCATACAAATGCAACACAATGCATTGCATGGCAAAATGTTATACTAATATGCTATAATGCATTACTAAGTATTTTAAAGGAAGTGGGAAAATAATCAGGAATATTTTCCCAGCTCCAGGTATTTTTGTCTGTATTGATCTGGATGCAAAGGTTCAATGTTTGTTATGTTAGAGACATGTGACAGGTATATGGATGGCATATTCGGATTTGTTATATTTTTCTATTCATTTTTCATATATAAATTATTTTCATCAGAGTTACGGTTTATTTTCTATGAATTTCCAAAGTTTTTCTAATATTCTGGAATTTCTAGAATATATTAATTCGAAATATTAAATATCTAAATTGCTATGGGTACACAGAAGTGTACCCAACTTTGTGCACATGTGGCTGACATGTGGTGCCAGTCAACTGCCCAGTCAGCAGTTGACTGGTCAATGTTGACTGGTCAAAAGGCCCAGTGGGACCCAGGTGCCAGTGACACACACTATTATTAGGAGATTATATATTTTAATCAACTGGATTAATATAAAGGCGGGTCCCACATGTAATAGACTCATACTTTTATTAAAGGGTTATTTAGTCCATGGGGCCCATCTGTCATAGGGTAGCAACCTAACCTAATCACTATAACTAACTTAACTAATAGGGTTGGCCTCATATGCAGAGAGCCAGTCGGCCTGGGCACGCACGCACGCCCCCCCCCCTAAGCACTCCTGCAGGTTGTGTGACTGGCCAGAGACCAAGTGCGCCTCTTGAATACACAAGCAGGCGTAACCAGCTCACCCCAACAATCAGCCCGCAGAACTGTGATGTCTGATAAAGCTTTCGGGAGAATGTACAACGCCGAGGGCCCAATAACCGTTATCCCACGTGGTGGTTAGTGCGTATAGGCCAACGACCTACTCAGAACGAATACCCAAATCCATTAGTGTATTCTTAGTAGCTCGCGGACACAAACAGAGCTCATGTCGCTCCGACTTGGTAACTCGCGGACCATGACCAGGGACCAGGCCCACCTCTCTCCTAGGTGGTCTCTACCTGCCCTACCGCTCCGATGCAGTGAATGTTTTCGTGTCAGCTATCGGGACAGATCTCAAGCTACCACCACATCCTGGGTGATACCACTAAACAGCCAGCCGCCACGGGAATCTCTCGCGGGTGCTCACCGAGTTGACCCGACTTCAACATACCATCACTCGCGGGTACTCTTGGAGCCGACCTGACTTTAGCATTTTATGAGTATTGTAGTAATGTAAATATATCCGTGATCACCGCCCGAAGGGGTCACGGCTCGGTAATCTAGCTAGCAACACGGACAAGGGTGTAGGGCCAACAGATGGAACACCAGCATAGCTAATCTAGGCATGCTAGGATAACATGTAAAGCATCTGTAACTGGCAACAAAAGTAGGCTATGCATCAGAATAGGATCTACCAAACAACAACGGTGACAACATCTAATGCACGAAAGTAGAGAGAAGGAATAGGCGATATAGGAATGATCAAGGGGGTTTTGCTTGCCTGGAAGCTCTGCTGAAAGGGTCTGATCATCAGGAGCGTAGTCGTACCCAGTGGCGTCAGAGGTCTCGGGGTCTACCAGAGAAGAAGCAGGGGGAAGAAACAGATAAATACAAGGCATACAAATGCAACATTATGCATGGCATGGCAGTTTATTATGCTAGAGGCGCTCTAATGCATTACTAAGTATTTAAGACGAAGTGGGAAAATATTTAGGTATTTTTGTCTGTATCGATCCAGGTGCAAATGTTTAAGGTTTGTTATGTTAGAGATGTGTGACAGGTATGTGGATGACATATTCAGATTCTTCATATTTTTCTGATCAACTTTCATATATAAATTATTTTCATCTGACTTACGATTTATTTTATATGATTTTTCAAAGTTTAAATGATTTTCTGGATTTTCTATATTATTTAATTCGAAATTATATTAATTATTAATTGCTATGAGTACGCAGAAGTGTACCCAGTTATTTGCAACAGAGGCTGACACGTGGGGCCACAGAGCTGAGTCAGCAGTCAACAGTTGACTGTTGACTGGTCAACTGGCAAATGGGACCCGTCTGTCATTGACTCATTGTTAATTTAAGATTTAATTAAACTAATTAACTAGACGGGACCCACTGGTTAGTGTCACATGGGTTTAACAGATTGTTTTAATTTAATCAAATTAGGGGTGGGGCCCCACTGTCATAGTCACAACTTGTACTAGGATTATTTTAACCAGTTATTTAACCGAGGGGGCCCACACATCAGTGTCTACCATTAATCCTAATTAACCCTAAAACTAATTAAGTCGGGCCCACCTGTCATCGAGACAGGGCCGATTTAAACCGGTGGCGCATGCCGGTGGTCTCTGGCGACCACAGACGCGGCGGCGTCGGCCGGAAACAATGCTTCGGTGACCCTTTCAAGCGGCGGAGACGTGCAATCGATCGGGTGCCGTAGCCCGCACCGGTTGGTGGCGACGGTTTGAGCGGAAACGACCTGCAACGTCGCCCATGACGAGCTCCCACGGTGGCAATGGCTAGAGCTCGATCAACTAGAACCTATGGGGCAAGGGGAGGAGCACGAGGAGGTCAGGGAGCAGCGGAAGCTCACAGCGTGGTCAGTGGGGAGCTCAGGGGAGCCGGGGGTTGCTACTGTGATCCATCATGATCAATGCCAAGTTAGCATCTTTTGCAAAGCACAATTGCCACTTGTCCAATAATCAAATTCAAAATCTAATTTAAATTGCAAGTCAAATAATTACATCTTCAAGCATGCAAGCAAAATAGTTCATAATTTTGCAAATAATCCCTAGGTAATTATTTTAAGGAAAACAACATCACCAAAATTCCCAAAGTGCCCCTGGATATTAAAATAGTAAAATAGCAGTACCTTTTTAGCCCATTTAAATGCAAACATAAATTAAATGAATTTAATCTAGCCACAAACTTTTTGTGCCAACCCAAATTAGTGCAATGCAATTATGTGGTAAGTTCCACATTTTATAAAATTCATTTGGTACAAAATGTATTGCAAAACAGTGGCTAAATGAGAAAACAGAAAATAAAATTTGAAAAGAACAAAACCTACTGGGCTCTAGTCCACAGTAGCCGGCCCAGCCTGCTCCCGGCAGTCGTCTACCTCTCTCTCCTCCCCGTGTCAGCTCGCACGCACACGCGGTCGCCGTTCCCGTCGCGCCAGTTCGTCGCCCGCACCGGTACAGTCGCCGTGGATGGATAAGAACTCCACCGCGGCTCCTCGGGACATGCGCTGGTCCTTATCCCTTCTCCCACTCGCTCGCTCTCGCCTCCGCAATGCCCTGCCGAGCCGCCATCGCCATGCCTCGCATCGCCACCGTGGCCACCGCCGTCCCTGGAGCCTAGGGGCTTGTCCCTCAGCTCCGCCTCGCTCCTCTACTTCGGCTACACCAACGAGATCAAGCCGAGCGTCTCCATAGCCTCCGGATCGAGCTCGCCATCGTCTTCGGCCATCAGGGACCACC
This sequence comes from Elymus sibiricus, assembly GCA_039707655.1. Classification (NCBI taxonomy): domain Eukaryota; kingdom Viridiplantae; phylum Streptophyta; class Magnoliopsida; order Poales; family Poaceae; genus Elymus; species Elymus sibiricus. Next base: position 140,310,661 of record CM077674.1, on the reverse strand, counting down.
GCCGTCAATTCGTCGCCCCTACTGCTCCTAAGCTTTCACCGGGCCTCCTTGTGCCTCCCCGGTGAGCTCCTGCTCTTTTCCCCCTCTCTGCACTGTCGGGCGCGTCACCTAGCTCGTCCTGCTACCATTGCCGAAGCTCGCCGCCGCCCTGCTTCATCGTCGCCATAGCTAGTGCCACCATACCTCGCGTCCGAGCACCACGTCGTGCTCAGCACATCCCCAGCATGCCAACGCGCCCCGCCGCTCTTCGTGCCATGCCCCTTGTGCTCGATTCTGAGCACCCCGTGCTTGGGCCATCATGGATCGATGTCGCCGCCGTCATTTTCGACCACCCCAACACGCGCCCGTAGTGTAGATCGACGCGGCTTGTTCGCCTCGTTCGAACGGTGCGCACTCCTGCGTTTGAACCTCGCCTAGGTCGCCGACAGGTTGGCCTAGGGTCATTAGCCACTTAATCCAAGCGCTAAGCAGCCACTGACATGTGGGGCCTTCTACTGTAGCAATTAGATTAGTTTAAAATAAACCTGTTAATAAATTGAGCCACTGACAGGTTGGGCCCACTGCCTAATTAAGTTAATTAATTTAAATAAAACTCTGTTAAAATGAACAGAGGCTGACAACTGGGTCCCACTGGACCCAGTTGACCAGTCAACCTGTTGACTGGGCTAGCCCAGTCACTGGCAGGTGGGACCCCCCTGGGCCCTTTGACCAGTCAATGTTGACCGGTCAACTACTGACAGGGCAGTTGACTGGGCCCCACTGTCAGCCTCACACACACTCTGCTGTGTGCACTTCTAGGTGCACATAGCAATTTATCCATTTAATTTTGAAATTAATAATATTCCAGAAAATCCAGAAAAATCATTTAAACTTTGAAAAATCATAGAAAATAAACCGTAACTCAGATGAAAATAAATTATATATGAAAAATGATCAAAAAATATAACGAATCCGAATATGTCAAAAAAATGCTTGACCATCACTCCTAGCATGATGAACATGGAACTTTTCCACCCAGAACAATTCATCGGATAACTCCCAAAGCAGGGAAAATATTCCCGAATATTTTCCCACTTCGTCTAAAATACTTAGTGATGCATTAGAGCACCCCTAGCATAAATTTATGCCATGCCATGCATTGTGTTGCATTTGTATGCTTTATATTTATTGTTTCTTCCCCTCCCTCTTCTCCGGTAGACCCCGAGACTGCTGACGCCACCGAGTACGGCTACGCTCCTGATGACCAGTTCCTCTCTACAGAGCTTCCAGGCAAGCAAACCCCTTGATCATTCCAATATCGCCCATTCCTTCTCTCTTATTCTTGCATTAGATTTTGCTACTATTGTTATTCCGGTAGCTCCTATTCTGATGCAAAACCTGTTTTTGTAACCTGCTATTGATACTTTACCTGTTGTCCTATATGCTTAGCATAGGTATGCTAGTATCCCATCAGTGGCCCTACACCCTTGTTCATGTTGCCATGCTATTATTTGGGTTATCCGAAAAAGACGATCGATGTACCGAGACCTCAACACCCCTTAGGCCCATGGAATTGTACGACTCTGCAGAGCCGCACCAAGCATGATTTTACCGAGGGTGATTCCTCGTATTTCACTCTCGATGATGACTCTGCAGTGTAGCACATCAGGTGTGATCTTTCTGAGGGTGATTCCTCATATTTCACCCTCAATGATGTCTCTGTCAGGCTGTATATCAAGCGTGAACTCATCGAGGGTGATTCCTCAGTTTTCATCTTGATGGTATGGACCTGAGTCATGACAACCCCCAATGCTAAAGTCGGGTCGGCCCCAAGGGCACCCGCGAGTGATTTATACAAAAGTTGGGTTGGCCTGGAGAGTGCCCGTGAGCGATATTGTGGCGAAACGACAGGGCAGGCGGAGACCACCTAGGAGAGAGGTGGGCCTGGTCCCTGGTTGTGGTCCGCGAGTTACCAAGTCATTGCGACAGGAGTCCTGGTTGTGTCCGCGAGCTTCTAATAATACACTAACGGATTTGGGTATTTGATCTGAGTTGGCCGCTGGCCTATACGCACTAACCACCACGCGGGATAAAGGTTATGGGCCCCTCGGTGTCGTACATTCTCCCGAAAGCTCTGTCAGACGTCACAGTTTTGTGGGCTGATTGTTGGGGTGAGCGGCATGCCTACACAGAGGTTTGGCTTGGTCCCTGGCCAGTCACGCAATGTGCAGGAGTTCTTAGGGCGATTGGCCCATGACCGCTTCATGCTTTGGATGTAGACCGGCATGTTGACATCTCTGTGGAGCCTAGGTAGGACTATGGCATGTCGATTACCCGAGGCTGGGCATTACCCAGGAAAGTGTGTCCGGCCAGATATAATCGAGCGTGTCGGGTAATGTGGTGCACCCCTGCAGGGAAGTAATCTATTCTAATAGCCGTGTCCACGGTAACAGGACGCTCGGAGTTGTATCCTGATCTTCTACAACTAGAACCGGATACTATTATAATACTTAATTGCTATACTACTCCGAGATCGCTTTCACGCTGGGTAGTCGAGAATGGATCTCTGGGTTTTGATGTTACATACATGCTACTTTATGATATGATATACTATAATACGCTACTCTCTTCTAATGCTGCAAGATGCTAATCTTTGTTAGGATAGGCTTTTCTCCCTCTACTCTGGCATTTCTGCAGTATAGTCCAAAGATATAGCCCCATTCCTTTGACACCGATACATACTTAGCATAGTTCTGATGTAAGTCTTGCGAGTACTTTGGATGAGTACTCACGGTCACTTTGCTACCTTTTTCCTCCTACCCGGTTGCTGCAATTCAGACGGTGGAGCTCAGGAGCCGGAGATCCCCGACGGTGCCTACTACATGGAGACCGACGACTAGGAGTAGTTCGAAGGTCCCAGGCAGGAGGCCTGCGCCTTTTCGATCAGTTGTCGTTGTTTTGCTCAGCCTTCTTAAGGCAAACTTGTTTAACTTCATCTGTTCCCAGACTTATGTTGTTTGCTGACTGATTTTTTCTGGGTCCTTGTGACCTAGGTTTGTAATATAAAGATTTATGTTTAAATTTTGTGTCATAGAGTTGTGTTGTGATATCATTTTGTGAGTCTCTGATCTTGATCGTGCAAGCTGCGTGTATGATTAGTGCACGATTGAGCTCGGGGGCGTCACACTCGCTACCCGTTCTGTCATGAGGTGAGGAAACCGCAAGATTGAACCTACTACTATGCATCACTTCCACTAAAGATCTACTCATCAACTTGGCCAAAGAAAACTCGTAGATTAGAAAGCATTACATAGCTATAACAATCACACATAAGAAAGTTCTGAAAAGACTCAATTACTTTCAATGAATAATCTGATCATAAACCCACAATTCATCGGATCCCAACAAACACACCGCAAAAGGATTAAATCAAATCAATTTCTAAAGAGAACATTGTATTGAAGATCAAAAAGAGAGAGAGAGAGAGCCATCTAGCTACTGCTATGGACCCATAGGTCCTGTGGGGAACTACTCACGCATCATCATGGAGGCAGCAAGGTGGATGAAGATGGCCTCCGTGATCAATTCCCCCTCTAGCAGAGTACCGGCGGAGGCCTACAGATGGGATCGTGGAAGAACAGAGGCTTGCACCAGCGATAAAATTGTTTCGGGTCTCGCTCTGGGGGTTTCATGATTTTAGGGAATTTATAGCGCTAGAATTAGGTCAGGAGGACCTCTGAGGGGCCCACAATCTCACACAGCGCGCCCCAGCTTGTGGCCCTCTCATAGCTCTTCTGGCCTCCCCCCGAAGCTTCTAGGGTCTCTTCTGGTCCAAAAAAAATCACCGTAAAGTTTCATCGTGTTTGGACTTCGTTTGGTACGGTTTTTCTGCGAAACAATAAAATAGGCAAAAATATAAACTGGCAGTGGGCGCTGAGTTAATAGGTTAGTTCCCAAAAATGATATAAAATTGCGTATAAAGCATACAAGATTGATAATATAATAGCATGAAACAATCAAAAATTATAGATACGTTGGAGACGTATCAGCATCCCCAAGCTTAACTCATGCTCGTCCTCGAGTAGGTAAATTATAAAAATAGAATTTTTGATGAGTATGGATCGCCATCCAACAGATGCACTAGAGCTATAAGTGTCTGAAAGCTTGCTACTGAAACTAAGTGGGTGTACATCCAACTTGCTTGCTCATGAAGACCTCGGGCATTTGAGGAAGCTTGTCATTGGAATATATGTAACATCCCAAAATTATAAATTTTGGAATGTTATATTAAATAAATGATTGTGATTGTTTGTGTGAAATTGAGTGGAATTTGAAACTTTTGAAAGTTGAATGAGAGGGAATAAAAGGACTTTCCCAAAAAAAATCATTCTTGCATTTTGGTCCCCAAGGAATTCAAATTCATTTCATCACAAAACCCCAGAGTGAAGATGACATGACTTCTTCCATTAAAGAAATGAAAAGGGTTTTTGAAAAGATTTGAATTCCATTTGAAAATATTTCAAACCAGAAACTTCATGCCACTCAAGGATTTTCATGAGGGAAGATAACATGACTTCTTCAAATTTTGAAATAGAGTGGGAAGTGAGAAGGGTCACTATCAAAATGCCATTTGAGAAAGTTTCCCATGTGAGTTTCAAAATCATTTCCATATATTCAAATAAATAAAGAGAGAAGGAAATATGACTCCTTCAAATATCAAAAATAAAATATGGAAAATAAATTATGAAACCAACAGAAAGTGGTTTGAAAAATAATTGGAATTATTTGCATAGCTATTTCTTGAATTTGTTGAATATTGCTTTTATTGGGTTTTATTTAAAATATTTTTCCTCTGAAAACGATTAATTATGAGTGAGGGTAAAATGACTCCCTTCAAAGAAAAAAAATAGTGGGGAATTATTTTGAAGTAATTTGATATTTTTAAAAAGTCATTTTGAATTGATTTTGAGCACCAGATTGCTTCTACAATTTTTTAAAATATTTATATATCTTATTTTGGCAAAATAAATAGTTCACAGGGACCTGCATATACTCTAGTATTTTTGTGCAAAGTTTCAATTTTTTATGAGTTGGTTTGATATTTATTCCAAGCACTATTGTGCTTCAGATTTAAACCAAAAACAAAACAAAACAGTGCGCTGCACTGTTCACGCGAGCAGGCCCGCCGAATTTGGCCCATGCGGCGTCCTTTCCCCTCTCTTTTCTTTATCTCATCTATGTTTAGCCCCACCTCGCCTAGCCTTAGACCTTCAAGACTCCCTCTTACCTATAAATATAGACCCAATGAGCATCCAAAAATCATCCAACTCGGGTTAAATCAATCTTTTGGCTTGACTAGCTTCACACAAAAAAAAATTCTTCTCTCCGGCGGGAATTCTGGAAGTCGTCTTCTCTCTGAAGTTGTCTCCTTTCTGCATTCTGAAGGTACTCTCTTCGTATTTTCCTTTATACTCCCGTAGTTTATTATTCCTAGACTAGTATATGGTAGAAATTTAGTTTTCCTCTAAGTTATTTATTTCCTTTATCGTAAGGTTTTATGTGTAAAATAATTAGATTATCAATTCGTCTCTGTATTTACACATTAGGCCTAGAATTATTTTAGCCATATCTCTTTTTTTCTTCCGTAAAACAGCTTGGCCCTGATTTTTTAAATAGCCATAACTTTTTACTCGTTTATCCAAATTAGATGAAACCAACGCCTAGATTTTCATCTTGATTCCACATATCCAGTGAACCTATCAAATCAACTTTTTGCAACTTCCAAATTTCGAAATTTGTTCAGATTCATATTTAAATTTCTTTTGATCATATCTTTTTATCTGTAGCTCCGTTTTCGATGAATCCAATTGCGTCGGATTCGTATCGAAGAAATCTTTCCGTTCATACAATTAACATCGTATTTCCAACATATAATTTTGATCATATCCATATTACTCTACTAGTCCATAAAAGTGTTGCCACACATCGTTCTAAGCAGATTCAATGCCATATTGAATTACTTGTATCTTTGATCCGTTATTCTGAATCTAATAATTCTTTTTCCGACATGTTCATATTGACTTCCTATATCCAGTAACATCATTAGTTTCAACTTTTGAACCTTTCAAATTTGAGCGATTCAATTTTGTATTCGAACATTCATTTCATCATATCTTGCAAACCTTAGCACAATTTCAATTGATTTATTTTGCACCTAAACGCTTATGTCATATACTATATGTTCATATCCACCATACTCCAATTTAAATACTTTTGAATCTCTAAATTTCAACTATATTCATGCTTCAATTCACTATAACTTGCGGTGTAGTGCTCCGTTTCAATTGAATTCTTTTTGTAACTAAATTCTTATGCCATATGCTATCTGATATTCATGTTGTTCTCCTTATACTTTGGATCATCTTCCATCCATTAACTCTTTTGAGTTGATTCCTTCACCTTTCACCTTAAGAACTTTCTTTTCCTATTAAACCTTAGTATGATGTTATTTTCGCGTTATGACATATTTTGTTCTTATGTTCTTTTGGTTCTTCTTTTTGGCATGGATGTTTATTGGATTTTATTCGGTTACGATAGATTTCTCGGAGTGTGACGAGTAGAATTATCAGGAATTGTGAGAGCGAAGAACTTCACCGACAAGTGCCAGGCAAGTTCACTTTGACCATATGTTCATACCTATGTTTTTATTGCATTTAGTGACACCATTTCAACAATTCCTCCAGTAGTTATATTGAATCTTGTAGTTGAGTAGAAGTATGAGGTAGGAACCCACACCCCTGCTACTAAACCCAGGGAACGCTATTTATTTTAATGCTATGCTATAGTAGATGGGGATTGGTATGAGTGTTCATGAGTGGTGTGAGAAGGAGGACTCTACGTCAATGACGACTGCTTCATGATGGCATCTTCAAGGCCTGCATCTTCAAGACCTCAAGACTTCAAGACTCGAGACAAGAATTTAATACACACTACTGGGTGGAGGATGGTTTGATGGGCATCGTGGGGGAAACCCAGTGGATGACATCTTGCGGAAAGCTTCACCCAGACTCAAAGAGACGGAAGAATACTTCATGTCCGGAAGCTTACCTGTGTAGCCACAAGTTATTATGGGCTCTGGCTTGGTTGAACTTAGTTGTGACCCTGGCTGGGATGGTGCTAGCAGATGTAGACGAATGGTAGGGTTGGATGGGCACCGGACTTGGGTTAGGGGAACTCTTCGGAAGAGTAAAGGGAGGGATCAATTCTTGTGGGTAAAGTGCACAAAACTTTGCAGAGTAAAATCTAATCGATTAGCCGTGTCCCCGGTTACAGACAATTTGAGCCTCTGGAATTGGATCTACCTCTGAAATCTCAACACCGGACTGATAACTAATTGAGGGCCACTTTTTATTATGGGCTATGAGACATCGGTTGGCGGAACCATGTCATATATATAGGTATCTGCTTTGTAGTAGAGATTCCCTGACATTCCTTTGTTGTAGGGAAAATAAATTCAGCTTTTATGCAAAAACTCAGACATAAAGCCACACAGCCATATTGCATATAGAATAGTTTTATCATCTGCTTTTCTTATTGTGATCTTGCCGGTACATTCAATGTACTGACATACATGGCTGCAACGTCTCATGTTGCAGATATTTCTACCGACGGGTAAGAGTTGCGCTATAGGGTTACGGTCTACACTCAACTTGCCGTTGGCGTTGATGGGACTCCACACCCTTATGATTTGTTTCCGCTATGATATATAAGGTATACTCTGGATCTACGGTACTTATTTTACATGTGATGTTATGGTATTTCATCGAAGTACTGTGTGTGCCAGCATACTGATCCAGGGATGGCACAGAAAGCATAGAGACTTGACCGTATTGGGTCGGGTCGCTACAATATACAAGCCAAGTTTTATAATGTAAAATTTCCCACTAGTATATGAAAGTGACAAATCATGGAGACTCTCTATATGAAGAACATGGTGCTACTTTGAAGCACAAGTGTGGTAAAATGATAGTAGCATTGCCCCTTCTCATTTTCTTTTCTTTTCTCATTTTTTTAGAACAATATCATGAACCTCATCCCCACTTTTTCGAGGACTCATCAGTCTCCATCATTTTTTACCTCACTGGGACAATGCTCTAATAATGATCATCACACTTCTTTTTACTTACAACTCGATAAACTGAATGATATGACTATATATGATTGCCTCTGGCAGTGTACCAGGATGTGCAATGACAAGTCTCTGTGCTTTCTGTGCCATCCCTGGATCAGTATGCTAGCACACACAGTACTTCGATGAAATACCATAACATCACATGTAAAATAAGTGCCGTAGATCCAGAGTATACCTTATTTATCATAGCGGAAACAAATCAATAAGGATGTGGAGTCCCATCAACGCCAATGGCAAGTTGAGTGTAGACCGCAACCCTACATCGTAACTCCTACTCGTCGTAGAAATATCTGCAACATGAGACGTTGCAGTCATGTAGGTCAGTACATTGAATGTACCGGCAAGATCACAATAAGAAAAGCAGATGATAAAACTATTCTATATGCAATATGGCTTTGTGGCTCTGTGTCTGAGTTTTTGCATAAAAGCTGATTTTATTTTCCCTACAACAAAGGAATGTCAGGGAATCTCTACTACAAAGCAGATACCTATATATATGACATGGTTTCTCCAACCGATCTCTCATATCCCATAATAATAATAAGTGGCCCTCAATTAATTATCAGTCCGGTGTTGAGAGTTCAGAGATAGATCCAATTCCAGAGGCTCAAGTTGTCCATAACCGGGGCCACGGCTAATCGATTAGGTTTTACTCTGCAGAGTTTTGTGCACTTTACCCACAAGAATTGATCCCTCCCTTTAAGTCCTCGCAATTCAGAGTGTTTGAGAACAGGACGATCGAAACATGATCTTCCGAAGAGTTCCCCTGACCCACGTCTGGTGCCCATCCAACCCTACCGTTCGTCTACATCTGCTAGCACCGTCCCAGCCAGGGTCACAACTAAGGTCAACCAAGCCAGAGCCCATAATGACTTGTGGCTGCATAGGTAAGCTTCCGGGCATGAAGTATTCTTCCGTCTCTTTGAGTCTGGGTGAAGCTTTCCGCAAGATGTCATCCACTGGGTTTCCCCACGATGCATCCCGGGGTCATCCACTGGGTTTCCCCCACGATGCCATTAAACCATCCTCCACCCAGTAGTGTGTATTAAATTCTTGTCTCGAGTCTTGAAGTCTTGAGGTCTTGAAGATGCAGGCCTTGAAGATGCCATCATGAAGCAGTCGTCATTGACGTAGAGTCCTCCTTCTCACACCACTCATGAACACTCATACCAATCCCCGTCTACTATAGCATAGCATAACATAAACAACGTTCCCGGGGTTTAGTAGCAGGGGTGTGGGTTCCTACCTCATGCTTCTACTCAACTACAAGATTCAATATAACTATTGAAGGAATTGTTGAAATGGTGTCACTAAATGCAATAAAAACATAGGTATGAACATATGGTCAAAGTGAAACTTGCCTGGTACTTGTTGGTGGAATTCATCGCTCTCACAATTGATTGATCTATTTGTCACACTCCGAGAAATCTATCATAAACGAATAAAATCCAATAAACATCCATGCCAAAAAAAAGAACCAAAAGAACATAAGAACAAAATATGTCATAGTGCGAAAATAACAACATACTAAGGTGTATTAGGAAACGAAAGTCCTTATGGTGTTGTAAGCTGAAAGGTGAAGGAATCAACTTAAAAGAGTTAACGAACGGTTTGACACACTATGGAATATGATCAAAAGTGTAGGGAGAACAACATGAATGTTGTTGGACAGATAGCATATGACATAAGAATTCATTTGCAAAAAGAATTAATTAAAATGGAGCACAACACCGCAAGGTATAGCGAATTGAAGCATGAATATAGTTGGAATTCAGAAATTCAAAAGTATTTGAATTGAAGTATAGTGGATATGAACATAAAGTATATGACACAAGTGTTTAGGTGCACAAGAAATCAATTGAAAAGATGCTACGGTTTGCAAGATATGATAAACTGAATGTTCGAATACAATTTGAGTCGCTCAAATTTGAAAGGTTCAAAAGTTGAAACTAATGATGTTACTGGATATAGGAAGTCAATATGAACATGTAGGAAAACGAATTACTAGATTCAGAATAACGGATCTAAGATACAAGTAATTCAATATGGCATTGAATATGCTTAGAACGATGTGTGGCAACACTTTTGTGGACTAATAGAGAAATCTGGCTATGATCAAAATTATTTGTTGAAAAGACGATGTTAATTGTATGAACGGAAAGATTTCTTCGATACGAATCCGACGCAATTGGATTCATCAGAAACGGAGCTACGGATAAAAAGTTATGATCAAAAGAAGCTTAAATATGAATCTGATAAAATTCCGAAATTTGGAAGTTGCAAAATGTTGATTTGATAGGTTCACTGGATAGGTGGGATCAAGACGAACATCTAGGCGTTGGTTTCATCTAACTTGGATAAACGAGCAAGAAGTTATGGCTATTTGAAAAATCAGGGCCAAGCTGTTTTACGGAAGAAAAAAGAGATATGGCTAAAAGAATTTTAGGGCTAATGTATAAATACAGAGACTAATTGATAATCTAATTATTTTACACATAAGACCCTACGATAAACGAAAAAATAACTTAGAAGAAAACTAGATTAGTCTAGGAATAATAAACTAGGGAGTATAAAGGAAAATATGAAGAGAGTACCTTCAGAATGCAGAGAAGAGACAACTTCAGAGAGTAGACGACTTCCAGAATTCCGCCGGAGAGAAGAAATAATTTTTTTTATGAAGCTAGTCAAACCAAAAATTGATTTAACCCGAAGCGGATGATTTTTGGGTGCTCATTGGGTCTATATTTATAGGTGGGAGGGAGGCTTGAAGGTCTAAAGCTAGGCAATGTGGGACTAAAAAGATGTACGCTAAAAAGAATTGGTTTAAGAGTGGATGGGCTGCGAGTTTCGGCCTGTTTGGGCCTCGGATAAACAGTGTCCTCGCAGGTGAACAGTCCACGCGCGTGAATAGTGTTTCCCTGCGCGGATGAACAGTGCTTCCTCTTTTTTTATTTTATTTGCTGAGAGGGTTTTCGGGACTTAAACAAATCCGAAAAATTTCAGAAAAAATCCAGAAAATTCACAAAAATACCCCGAGTCACATGGAGTCACGTGCACTTTTTATATGAGCCATATAATTTTGAAAATATTTATTTTATTTTACAAAATCAATTTGGGCAATAAAAAATTCCCTTAAATTAATTTTTAGTGTTTATTAAATGTCCAAAATATTTTTGTGACCCAAAAAAATATATTCAAATAACATTTAAAACATTTTCCAACTCTTTTCATATGGAAGGAGTCATATTACCTTCTTCTCACTCAATTTTCTTTGAGTTGAAATTCGTTTTAAATATTAAAAATGAAAAAGGAAAAAAAATTGTTGATCTCCAGTTTTATTATTTGAGGAAGTCATGTCATCCTCTCTCATATCCGAATTGGAAATAATTATGAATGTTGTCAAAATCGAAAATAAGATTCAAGTGGGAAAGTCCTTTTATTCCCTCTCATTTAACATTCCAAAAAGTTTCAAACTTCACTCCAATTCAAACAATCAATCAAGCAGACACTCAATAAATACTTAGTTTAGTAACATTCCAAAATTTAGAATTTTGGGATGTTACAAAGTGCGATCGTCTCGCGGACAGATTCGCCGGAAAAGATTCTCTCGAAGGGCCTGAACACAGGGCAGGGGAAAAATAGTCATTTTTAGAATGTGTCAACATAGTGAAAATGATACCATTAGAATGGGCTCGACGAATAGAGAATGTGAGCTTTGGAATCACCTGATTCGGAGTTGTGGTTGCAAAGTTACGGCCGTTCATTCGTTAGGCAGAAAAACAAATAGAAACTGTGCTTTTCTGCTCTTAACAGGTGAACGCCCACAACTTAGGGGTTTCGCCGCCGGGCTGACAACAAAAAAACTGAATTTTGGAAAATACACTTTCGCGAAGGGAACGCGTATTTACTCCTGAAGCTGGGACCGAGGGCGCTTTGCTTAAATGAAAGCGTATTCACTGGAGTACATTTCCACTTAAAATCGCGCGGGCTCCCTCGTCAGCTTCACACGCGTGGATAGTGCGGAGGCCGTCGGCACCAACAGACAATCAGCGGCTGGCCGGAGCTGTCAGCAGAGGCGGTGCACGGTGCAGAGCACCATTTCTGCACGCCCACTACGCGGTCACCACGTGCACCGCGTGCTCTGGCACACGTTTGGAGGTCAGGCCTTGTCAAACGCATCACTCACTGCTCCTGGAGTCGACACCAACGTCTAGAATCAGATGGGCGGCTCTGGGAGATGGATTTGGTCCAAACATTTCTCTGGACAGCAAGTGTTTGAGCTGTTTTGTGGAAAGATGGCTTGGGGGTCGAGCTGGTTTTTGGCAAGATGCAGTAATTCAGTAAGGTGCACTACCCTGTGAATTTTCACTGCCAACTGACCAAGAGAAATGGTACACGCTTCACAACAGTCCAATCTGGACATATTGCTTAGAAAATTATCTGGGAATAAATGGCTTAAGGGAAGGGGCTCATTTTTGTAGGATGACCATGATCTACCTAGATGGATGTCCTGGTAAAAATTTGCGAGTAAATGGGCAAGCCTAGGGGGTACTTCCTTCACAATGCTCTTTGTTGGACAGAAACTCTTGAGAGTTATTGGGAAATAATGGCTTGACAAAATGATGTGAATTTTGGCATGCTCACATGATATAGGGAGAGTGAGGTCTTGGATTAATTTCAAGAATTATGAAGCAAATTAAAATATAGTTGCTTCACAATCTCAAAATAGATCTAGAGACAAGAATTGGATGATGTGCTCAAAATTTGAACTATGGAACTTGGGTTCTTGATGGAAATGGTGAAGATTTGGATAGGAGAAGCTCCACAAATTATTTGGGCACCAATGGAGCAACCAAAATGGTAGCTCCTTTAGAAAGTGGCCAAAATGGCATATTGGCTTTATAAAGGAAAATGAAATTTCCCTTATTTAATCATGGCCAATATTTTTATGAGAGCTCCATATGGTCACAAAGAATATCTCCACAAGTTTTCATGAACTTCATAGATGTAGAGATATTTTCCTGGATTTAATCCCTTCAACTGGCAGAAAAAATAATTAATTTTAAATGAAAAATATTGCAAGTGACTTGGCAATATTTTTGCATATCCAGGGTTTATAGAGGTAGGATGATTACTGGAAAAAGTTTGGAAAGCAATAGATTAAAGGAAATTGGGGTTCCTTTGTAACTGAAGGAATTAGGGTTTCCCTTCCGGTAATTCGGAAAGTAGGGTTTTGGCGACAAAACTCTAAGAGAATATTTTTGGTGGCAAGGTTGGATTAGGGAGAATCTCTGGTTTGATAGGAAAGGCAAGGCTATATAACCATCTTCATATACCCAAGATCGAAAGAAAATCCAATAGCACCGAAAGAAAAAGGCGGGAGTCCAATCCCGTGAAGCAAAAATCAGGGTGTCACAAACCTACCCCCCGTAAAAGAATCTCATCCTCGAGATTACCAAGCTTACCTCTCGACGAAGGGGAACATACCAGTGTGCGACTTGGATCCATCCGCTATCTTGTCTTCATCAGTTCGCTGACCTTTTAACTGTCTCGTCCGATGGCTCTGGTGTTGCCTTCTCAAACGGCTGCATTGAATCCTTCTCCTTCCGGTTAGGTATACCTTTTGTCCTGGTGTTCTATTGCCAAGGGTCAGTGGGTAGCGAGTAGTACTGACAAATAGCTCGGTTTCCAAGACCTGGAGCTTGTTGCTTCTGGTTTTATTGTGATACTCCGTATCCTGACTGCCATGGGCGAGTCCTTTTTCTCGCATGCATATACCCCTTACTACCTAGAGTATTTGCGGACAGTTGTCCTTCTATCTTGCTCACAAAGAATCCTTGATCCGGCTTTGAGTTCTGTACGGTGCATCCATCATGCTTATGCTTTCAGCCTTTGTACTCATGTGTTGTGGTTCCCTTGCTCGGGTAGCAAACGTTACCGACTACCGATGGTGTTTCTTGGACTTTCCTATACCGTGGCACTATGTACCCTTGTCTGGCATCCTTGGTCTGACCCATTACTTCTTCTAATGTACTGACTTGGTAGATCCATATGGAAGTAACCTTTCTGTAGACTTCTAGCTGAAATTTTCTCATCCCAAGATGTGTATACCTTCTGACGGGGTCCTGGGTGAGCGACGGTCTTATGCTCTTGTGACTGAGATGAACAATCCATCAGTCTTTCGCGTGGAATCTTATCCTCATGGGGTCAAAAAGTCAATGCCTCATTTGGCTGGTTTTGACCACCTTCCACGTTTCTAGTTGGACTTGATGGTGTCGGAATATAGATTCATGCTGTGTGCTTGCCTTTTTCCGAGTCTTAGGTATAGATCGTGTTCATCTGGGTAGGCATACTTGTTGTAATTCTCCCCTAGGAGCTAAGAACTTTTTATTCTGACACCGGATCCTGAGGGGTTGAAAGGATCCTGCAAACTCTTGGCGTTTACCTCCCATGGGAAGACGATGCTGACGTTCCTATGCTTTTGGCTGCTCCTTCCAAATTTCTGAACTGGCATTGGATGTACCATGTTTCCATGTGAATCCAGACTGTCAAACTTCGTCGATTATTGAGGTGGCTCTGCCATATACATCCTCTATAGTCCTTGTTATAACCACTGAGCTGAACAAAGTATGGCTACCATTCTATGTAGCTTCCGGAGCATAGCCTCTTATCTTGGTCGGTGGCCCATATTCAGGATGAGTGTGGCAGGCTGACTTGTAACTACAAGTAGTGCATTGTTCTGGCCGCATATGCAAGAGTCTGACAAGGATTGGTAATATCACTTTGTCTATGAAGCTTTATTTTATTGATCACCGCAGAGGTTGTTTATCCGAAACTTCTTTGTTCTTGAGGGTTCCCTTTGTGGACCTGTCATGACCTGCCAACATGGCTCCTTGGTCATATCCCAGTTTGTCAGGCTTGTTCTCACAACCTTCTCTTGCATATCTCGTAGGGGTTACTGTGTTCATATCGTTCTTGGATATTTGGGGCCGATGTTTCCTCTGAACACAGTCATTCCCATGTACGAGTGGCTCGCATGAACTGATGAACTAGACTGCATTCTCACAACATATGCAGGGGTAGGATAATTCCTTTCATATTCACCGAGTTCTGAGGCAGATGTGTGTTCCTTCCTGGTACAGACCATGCTTATTGTAATAGTTGTGGGTCTATCCTCGAGGTGTTTCGTTGAATATTTCCAAATTTATTCAGAACAGACTTCCATCAACACATGTGACTTTTATGATGGCGTGTTGAAGAAGGATGAGTGCCTTCCATTAGAAGCCATCCAAATGACTGTCATGCTCCCGAGTCCGAAGTGAGGCACTCGAGGGATCTTCCCGTATACTGAAGTATTATTCTTGTACTGTGGCTTTGTGGTAGGAGGAGTATATCATCATACCCCTTTGCTTCTCTTGGAACAATCTGAATGTGAGAATGTGTCCCTTGTCTTGCTCGGTGCATATAAGGATCTCATTAATCTAGGCAGCCACGAACTTATCCATATTTTTCGCAAACCACGTTCACCGTTCCCAGAAAAAAATATTCTGTGTACCAGTAAATTCCAACATATGCATAGAAGTTTGTAGCAACAACCTACCAGAGTTTTGACATTGCTCTTGGCACATTCTTGAAATATACCTTCCGTGAGTAATAAGTGGTTTTTGAGTCCATTGGAGAAGACTCAAGTTTTACCACATTGACAGAAATAGTCCTTGTTTCGAGAACGGGGTCATCTGTCACTGCTCATGTCCATTTCTGATGGTTCATCTGACTGTCCCTTAGAATTCATAAGCTCTGAGACAAACTCCCTCAGGTATATTCTGGCCTTGTCTGCTACACGCAGATTCTGTTCTTGACCCTTTCTTCATTTTTGGCAGATCCGGTGTTGCTGTTCTGAATATCAGGTGGTTGACTTGAACTAACTGAATTTGGACTATTGGGTATTATCCAAGTTGTATGCTGATCTTCTTAGTAGCACTTGCGGATGGATCAAGTCGGAGCAAAAGAACGAAATCGACAAAAGAAGCAAGAATCACGAAAAACCAAAATACCAAAAAGGCAAATAAAGCTCAAATTTCACGGACTTTATATACATGACCGCAGATTCACTAGTATAGCTAATATAGCACACTAGATGCACCTCTAAGGATTTAGAAGCAAAACCACACAATGCTCCTGGTAGCAATTGGTGTCGAGCTTCTACTACTTCCTTAGGTAACATACAACTTACACGAGTGGCTAAGGTCTAGCTAACCTCGGGTTGTCGGGAAGAGATAGAATTTATAAGCATTTCCCAAAGGAAACTAGATGTAAGGAAAGAGATGCCATGGCTAGCAAGCAAGGTGGGGATATCTGGTTTACCTAGGGGTTGAGGGCTTACGGGTCATTACCTGGTGTGGAAATTTCACACCAGCCGCAAATGCCATGAGAGTTGGGGTCTGATATGGCAACAACCTAAGGTATTGCCTTTTGTGTAGTAGTAGCCATGCGGATTTGGCAAAGATGGCTGAAATCCATCTGGCTCCCTACTGAGCAAGAGACAATGAAATCTGGCTAGGGTAGCCTACAGTCAGCCTGGCTGCTCTGATACCATCCGTTGTGGCGCCCCGCCTGAATACCAATGTAGCCAGACGGTCGTCGCACACACCATCCTAGGAAATCACACTGGCGCACACCTTTACAACATGTATCATGAACACAGGCACATCTGCAAATGGATTTATAAGCCATAAATAACTTGAATAAATACAAAGGGTACTTTATAGGGATGGGGGCAGCGGAATACTATCTATGGCAGCACGGACTTCGAATGGCTCCAACCCAGAGGAATCTGACTGGGTTACTCTTCTAGCGTATGACTGCTCCAGCTCCTTGCTAGTGGACGTTGGATCCTTAGCTGAACCTGGCCACGTTAAAGGCCGTTGAGTACTTTTGAATGTACTCACAATCAAACCATATAACATATACACCAAGCAAAGCAATCCATGGCATTCAAGCATGCATCAATTATTAGAGCAATATTAATTATCATGTCATGGCAGGATTATCTAGCAAGATAACTACTAAGGTAAATATAGTATGACGAAGATAAAGCATATCAAGTAATGAATTCATATTCCAAATAGTCTCATCATCCAATCCAAATCCAATCCGAATCCAATCCAAATCTTTCAGTCATACGACCGCCTCTCTCATAGCCATCCCATGGCTAACATCTAATATTCCCGACATCATCCGATGTCTATGCATCTGTACTGCGAGTCTGATAAATCTTACCATTCTCTGGTTCATTATTAGCAATAACATCATATGGTTTATTCCTCCAGACTCGACACAGACCAAATAGTGTGACCTAGTATGAACTGTGTCCCATGACCGAGGACGCGGCTATTCGAATAGATTTAAACTCTGCAGAGGTTGCGCACTTTACCCACACCATGGACATTCATCCAACAAAACGTGTCTACCGCATGACACTAATATCGTATCACCGACATCCTCTCAGGGCATGTCCTGGGTGGCCCCTTGCGTCGCTTTTCGACACGCGCCACCTCGTGGCTAAAAATTGTCCCCATCGGGACCCGAGCTCAATAACCAAACCGAGCTCACAAGGTTATCACCGCCTACCGGGTCAGGGTAGCACGCACGCATAACCTTCCCTCTTTGGTGATATCGATAAGAGTGCATACGGTAGCTCAAGTCAGGGCCTTCCCAGAAAGGCAAATGTGGCTGCACTGGTGAGTTCGGTTCAATGGCACTATGACTCGATCCAGCCGATGGAGGAGGTTGTCATTATTAAGTCACATTCTTTATCATTGCGATAACAATAATAATGCATGATGAAAACATAACAACCTATCTCCATATTGTATCACATACGAGTCACTAGTGCGATAATATGTTGAACATTAGCAAATAATGTAAACAACAAGATCAAACTAGTAGGAGTTTAATTATTCATTTACTTCTAGCATAAACATATTTGTTAATTCAAACATGCAAAAATAACACAGAAGCAATGCTTTAGTGCATATATCAGATGGTCGGCTTGCCTGGGGGTCGAAGCGTTCATCGGAAGGAAGTGCGATCGTCTCGCGGACAGATTCACCGGAAAAGATTCTCTCTCGAAGGGGCTGAATATAGGGCAGGGGCAAAATGGTCATTTTTAGAATGTGTCAACATAGTGAAAATGATACCATCGGAACGGGCTCGATAAATAGAGAACGTGGGCTTTGGAATCACCTGATTCGGAGTTGTGGTTGCAAAGTTATGGCCGTTCGTTCGTTAGGCAGAAAAACAAATAGAAACTGTACTTTTCTGCTCTTAACTGGTGAACGCCCGCAACTTCGGGGTTTTGCCGCCGGGCTGAAAACAGAAAGCGCATTTTGGAAAATACACTTTCGTGGAGGGAAGGCGTATTTACTCCTGAAACTGGGACCGAGGGCGCTTTGCTTAAATGAAAGCGTATTCAGTGGAGTACGCTTCCACTTAAAATCGTGCGGGCCTGCTCGTCAGCTTCACACGCACGCTGCCGCTACCGCTTACAGCCGGGGCCCACCGGTCGAGACGAACGGGTCGTCTTCAACCTCCCGCGCTAGGGGCACAGCCGGCGTCGGGCGGCGATTGCAGGCGCTACCGGGCGTCTCCGGCGACGCTCCTCCTATGGATGAGCTCGGCATGGAGCGGCGCATCCAAAGGTGTACGCTACGACCGCTGGGGAGGATCGAAATGATGGCAGCCTAGGGTGCCCACGGAGGAGGCCATCGGCCGATGTTGGGTCCGAGCGCGCTGACGTCCCGGAGATGAACTGAGGATATGGGGAGGTCCACCGGGATCTGGTGGTTCCGCGGGAGTGGCTAGAGGAAGAGAGGAGGCTCGAGTGGCTCAAATTCGAGCAGAGGGCAGCGGCGGCCATGGCGGCCGTGGGAAGAAATTTGGGCACCGGGGCTCGTACTAGCGGGTCTAGGAAAGAGCAGAGAGTGAGAGGGGTCTGCTGGTGTGCTCGGGGAGGGCTCGTGCTGGTTATTTATAGCCGAGCCACGTCAATGGATGAGGATGGCCGTGGCGATGAGCTGGCCATGGCACTGGAGCTCGGAGGCGATGGCTCTAGCTGGTGCGCGGTGTCGGGGAGCATCACCGAGGAGTAGAAGAGCTGCGCTGCCAAGCTTGAGAAGCCTCGGCTTCGTCCGGATACGGCGGCGGCTGTGCGAGTACAGTGGCGGTACGGCGGCATTCATCACGGGGTGGCGAAGAAGAGAACGGAGGGGAAAGTGACCGGAGAGGGGGTGCGTGAATGGTGCGGAGGCCGTCGACACCAACGGACAAGCAGCGGCTGGCCGGAGTATTCAGCAGAGGCGATGCACAGTGCAGAGCACCATTTCTGCACGCCCGCTACGTGGTCACCACGCGCACCACGTGCTCTGGCACACGTCTGGAGGTCAGGCCTTGTCAAACGCGTCACTCACTGCTCTTGGAGTGGACACCAATGTCTAGAATCAGATGGGCGGCTCTGGACAGCAAGTGTTTGAGCTATTTTGTGGAAAGATGGCTTGGGGGGTTGAGCTGGTTTTTGGCAAGATGCAGTAATTCAGTAAGGTCCACTACCCTATGAATTTTCACTGCCAACTGACCAAGAGAAATGGTACATGCTTCACAACAGTCCAATCTGGACAGATTGCTTAGAAAATTATGTGGGAATAAATGGCTTAATGGAAGGGGCTCATTTTTGTAGTATGACCATGATCTACCCAGATGGATATCCTCGTAAAATTTGAGAGTAAATTGGCAAGCCTAGGGGGTACTTCCTTCACAATGCTCTCTGCTGGATAGAAATTCTTGAGAATTATTGGGAAATAATGGCTTGACAAAATGATGTGAATTTTGGCATGCTCACATGATATAAGGATAGTGAGGTCCTGGATTAATTTCAAGAATTATGAAGCAATTGAAAATATAGTTGCTTCACAATCTCAAAATAGATCCAGAGACAAAAATTGGATGATGTGCTCAATATTTGAAATATGGAACCTGGGTTCTTGATGGAAATGGTGAAGATTTGGATAGGAGAAGCTCCACAAATTATTAGGACACCAATGGAGCAACCAAAATGGTAGCTCCTTTAGAAAGTGGCCAAAATGGCATATTATCTTTATGAAGGAAAATGCAATTTCCCTTATTTAATCATGGCCAATATTTTTATGAGAGCTCCATATGGTCACAAAGAATATCTCCACAAGTTTTCATGAACTTCAGAGATGTAGAGATATTTTCCTGGATTTATTCCCTTCAACTGGCAGAAAAAGGAATTAATTTTAAATGAAAAATATTGCAAGTGACTTGGCAATATTTTTGCATATCCAGGGTTTATAGAGGTAGGATGATTACTGGAAAAAGTTTGGAAAGCAATAGATCAAAGGAAATTGGGGTTCCTTTGTAACTGGAGGAATTAGGGTTTCCCTTCCGGTAATTCAGAAAGTAGGGTTTTGGCGACAAAACTCTGAGAGAATATTTTTGGTGGCAAGGTTGGATTAGGGAGAATACCTGGTTTGATAGGAAAGGCAAGGCTATATAACCATCTTCATATACCCAAGATCGAAAGAAAATCCAATATCACCAAAAGAAAAATACGGGAGTCCAATCCCGCGAAGCAAAAATCGAGGAGCGAAAATCAGGGTGTCACAATATGCAGTAGCCCCCGAGACTCTGGTCAGATGGAGAGGGCCGACGAGAGGATCGATTTCGTTTCCGGAGTGTAATGAAATTTCTACAGGCCTCGTCGTCAATTTCGGCGGCCAACTCGAAAAAGTTGGAGGAGCTGAATCACAAGTTTGCGCGCTCCGAACAGGATATCAATCTGCTCAAAGAGCAGATGGGCAAAGCGCGAGGTAAGAAATAAAAGCTAGCATCATACTTTGTGTTGATGTTGAAACAAATCAATTTTTGATATATGTGCATGGATTGTGTGCAGCTGCTCTGAAGGAGGTGGAGACCCTCTGGTCCGAGCTTAAAAAGGCTCGGGCCGAAGCCGAGCAACAAAGGGCTGCGACGGAGAAGGGCAGCACTGAGCTCGCCGAGGAGCGTGATGCTCGGCAAAAGCACATGGCAAGGGTACTTGAGGTGGAGCATGACCTGAAGGGTCTGTACGCAGAGCGGGACATCCTTCAGGCCCAGAAGGAGAAGGACGCAGTCGAGCTCAAGAGGCTCGAACTGGCACGTCAAGAGGCCCAGGTCCAAGCCAGATCGGACCGGGAAGAACTCTGGCAAGTGACTGAGATAGCTGCCAGTAAGCCATATTTACTACAGTGCGTCTTCGGTGATGTTAACTTCGCCAAGCTGACGCAAATCTGGCGTTTATCAGGTGCCTTCATGGACCTGCCGAGGAGCATGGCAGATGCCTGCCAGTATCATATCGCGCGCGAAGATGCCGATGAGAAAAAGGCATTTTGGGCACAATTTCAGGCGTCGTCGCATTTGCCACACCTTAATAATCAAATGAAACAGCTGATGGAGCTGCACCGGATTGCGAAACCAGCCATGGAAGACCTCTGCGTCGCCGTGTGGCCTACCGAGCCATTGCCGAGCGGCTACTTCGGCTTGGTCCAGCGGCTCCAAAGTTCCACCCCCAGTTTCAACTCTGGAAGCGCTCCGCCTGTTTGGAGGGAGCTCGGCAGGCATATGCATCTATCAAGATGCACTACCCAGGGATCAAGGCGGAGGAAATGGCAAGGGTGTCCCCGAAGGGAAGAAGCGTGTGCCCGAGCAATACTTTACAGATGTCATGCCAGGCGCACGTATATCGGAGGCTAAGTGTAGCAAGGAGACCATCCTTGAGAACTTTGAATAGACCTCCCTCGGTATGCCGAGGTGTATTATGTAAAAAAGACAAGTCCCATTTTGACATGCATGAGTCCTTTATGTCTCATATATTATTTTGACTCCTGTGCGACCATTTATCTTTGAAAGTGACCAGTCGTCGGCTTCTGCCCCTTTGTAGATGTTACGCAGGGTATTTTCATACTAACAATGCAACCCTTAGCCAACGTCTCGGTGCCCAGAGGCGGTTGTGTTAACAGAAACTAGGCAATCAGACCATAAGGTTTTAGAACTTTCACTTAGTCATAGGAGCTCGAAGTTTGGGGGCAAGTTACTAGCCCATGGTATATATTGTGTGTCCGGAGTCATCCGAGGTTGAACCATTAACACTTCAGCCTGTTTTTGAAAAAAGGCCCATCGTTGGACACAGAATAACCTCTATCGATTTGCAGTTTGACATAGTCATCGGATCGCTGACCAGTTTATGCTTATTGTGACAGTCAGCTTTCGGCTTTCTCCACTGAGGTATTGACCAGTTAAACAAGAAGTAACAATCGCAGTGGTGCTCCCTTTACACCCTTAGCCGAACATTCAGAAATGTAAGGAGTAAGCACAGGAGCCGGGCAACCCAGCTATTGACCAAAGACACAATTCAAAACCGATGCATATTAAGCAATATCCAAGAATGAGAGGCCTAGGTCTTTTATATGAGTACTGTGGCAGGCAAGTGGGCATGGTTTGAATCCGAGCCCCTAGTCTAAAACCGACGACTTCTAAAAGCATGAAATAATCATACCGCGAGAGTTGTCTTCGGTGCACAAACAAGAGAGGAAAAAAGGTATTGCCCACAGAATGGGAACCAACCACGTAGGTCTTCTCTCTATTTATTGATAAGGTCAAGGCGAACAATTTTTAGCTACCGAAGAAACTACTAAGGATACATAGAAAATAAAGAAGAGGGAAGGTTTATGCAGAGCATATGTCGTTGGGTTCAACATCCTGTCCTGGCCCTGCTGCACGTCCGTGCCTTCGTGCTGTGTACCAGGGGTCCCTGTCAACTCTAAGGTTCATCAATGTCGCCTGCTACGACGCCGTTGCTATGCTTACGATGCATTCGAGTGGGGGATCCTTTGAAGAGGTCATATCAAGTAGCGGCAGTATATCAGCTTAATGTTGTTTTTATAAGCTCCTGGTGGGCCTTTGACAGTGCCCTTGAAACAACCAGGATGTAATTCGGCCGCCGTTTGGTTGAGCCGAATAGTGTACCTTTATAGTAGTGCTCCACAGCCCCCATGGTATTTTAAGCACAAAGTTATGTACCCGAGGTACATAGTCCTCGGTTAGGCAGGGAGAGCCACGGAGAGCGTACCCCTATTTGAGGTTGCCGCTTGATTGCATGGAGGCAAAGGTAACACCTCGGAATCGCTTGAAGGAGCTCCGTGTGCTTGGTGCCTTAAAGGACCTTGCTGCCTCATCCGCGGCTTGAACCTCTGCTGCGAGAGCCGCATTTTGCTCCTCTGTATGAAGGGAGTGCTCGGTGTTGCCATTAACTATGATAACGCCCTTGGGCCCCGGCATTTTTAGCTTTAGATAAGCGTAATGTGGGACAACATTGAATCAAGCGAAAGCAGTTCGCCCGAGCAGTGCGTGATAACCACTGTGGAAAGGAACGATGTCGATGATTAAATCCTCCATCCGGAAGTTCTCGGGAGAGCCGAAGACCACTTCCAGGGTTAAAGTCCCGGAGCATTGCGCCTCAACACCGGGTATGATACCCTTGAAAGTGGTGTTGCTGGGTTTAATCCTTGACAGATCGATGCCCATCTTCCTGACCGTGTCAGTGTAGATCAGGTTGAGGCTGCTGCCTCCATCCATAAGGACCCGTGTGAGGTGGAAACCGTCCACTATGGGATCGACACCAAGGCTGCAGTTCCTCCATGGCGGATACTGGTCGGATGGTCTCATCGATCGAATGTGATCGGGCAAGCCGACCATGGATTGTACTTCGACGCTACGGGCTGTAATGCGTAAACGCCGCGTAGCAATCGCTTCCTCTCCTTTTTAGGGATGTGGGTAACATAAATCATGTTCACATCCTCTACTTTGGGAGGAAACTGTTTTTGGCCTCCATTGCTTGGCCTGGGAGGTTCATCCTCGTCCTTGCTATGGGGTTGACCCTTGCCCTGGCTCTCGGCTACGATCTTACCGGCTTGCTTGATGACCCAGCAGTTTTGGTTGGAGTGATTGGCAGGCTTGTCCGAGGTACCATGAATCTGGTAGGGTTTGTCAAGGATTTTGTCCAATGTGGACGGACCGTCCCTGTTCCCTTTAAAGGGCTTCTTTTTCTGGCCAGTCTGCTAAATCCAGCATTCACAGTTGCCTCATCGGCGTCACCACCATTGCCTTTGTGCCGATGCTTGTTGTTTTTATTGCGCCGAGGCTTCCCATTCTCGTCGCGTACTTCAGAGGTGCCGGAGTCGCCATTATGGCTGCCGCTACGGGCCAGCCAGCTATTCTCTCCTGCGCAGAACCGGCTCATTAGGGAGGTGAGGGCCACCATGGACTTCGGCTTATCCTATCCGAGCTGTCGAGCCAGCCATTCATCACGAATGTTGTGCCAGAAAGCGGTGATTGCTTCTGCATCAGGAGAGTCTACGATCTGGTTCTTCTTTGTCAAAAACCGGTTCGAAAATTTCCTGGCTGACTCGCCAGGCTGTTGGATGATATGGCTGAGGTAGTCGGCATCCGGAGGCCGAACATAGGTGCCCTAAAAATTAGCTCGAAAGGCATCTTCAAGCTCTTCCCAGCTTCTAATAAAGTTCTCGGGCAAGCTATTGAGCCAGTGCCTTGCCGGTCCTTTGAGTTTCAATAGTGAATACTTAATGGCATGGAGGCCATCTCCTCAGGCCATATGTATGTGGAGGAGAAAGTCCTCAATCCACACAGCGGGGTCAGTTGTTCCATCATACTGCTCGATGTTAACAGGTTTAAACCCTTCTGGAAACTGATGTTGCATGACCTCATCTGTGAAACACATGGGGTGAGACGCACCTCGAATCTGCGTTGCGGCATGTCGGACATCTACCGTTGCCCGAACATGTGCATTTTCCCGAGCCCTGCCATGCTTGTCGAGCCATGCCTGGTATCCGGCCTGTCCAGCAGGCGCGTGTCCCGTAGATCCGTAAATGGATCTCCTTGGGGTAGGCTTGGCCATCAGTTTTCCTCGTAAATCATATGGCCGAGCAGGTGGGGTCCGATCCCTGCCTTCACAGCGGGGGATTGCAGGACGATCTCGAGGACCACCCTTTGGCCTGGCCTATCCCATCCCCGAGGAGGGCAGTCAGTCTGATTGGTTTGGTCGTGCTTAGAGATTACTCTGTCATGAACTTCGTCATCGAATGCACGAAGCAGACATCGTCGTGGGTAGGATTTAGCTTGGTCGGCGAGCCTCTGTTCGAGGTCTTGCTCGTCCCAAAGGACTTTGACCCACTTATCATTTAATATGTCCTGATCAGCTTGAAGCTGCTGACATTGCTTTTTAATACTTCTGGCGGTGCTAATGAGCCGCCGTCGAAAGTTTTCCAAGTCAAGGGGTTCTTCGGGAAAGTCGAACTCATCGGGTCCAAGACGGATGTCTTCCTCGGACTCGGGCATGTAACTGCTATCCCCGGCGTCATCCTCTTCGGCCATCCCCATGGTGCCGTCAATCTAACCAGGTGTGGCATTATTGCCATTGTCTTGGTCCTCGATGCCATCTGGAGTGGCATCGTTATTGGTGGCGTTGGTGTTGGTATTGTCATTGCTTGACATCCCTTTACCACTGCCTTTAGATCTCTTTCGACGCTGGCGCTTGGGGGGATCCTTATCCTCCTCATCTTCGGCATCTTTGGGGGTATCCACCATGTAGACGTCGTAGGTAGAGGTGGCTGCCCATTTGCCTATGTTGGAGGTGGCTATGGGTGATGTAACACCAGTCATACCATCGACATCTTCATCCATGTCGGTCGCCTCCTCGGAGGCATAGTCCAATACGTCGGTTAAATCTTCAAATGTAGCGACTAGGTGGGTGGTGGGCGGGATGTAAATTTCCCTGTCATCGGTTTTACATCCGATCTGGTCATAGACTGAAGACTGGCCGTCCGAAATCCCGAGATTCTGGATTCGGTCTAGCATCTCATTTAAAAGCGAGAGCTCTGCCGGGCCCATCTCTTGACAGTAGGCGGGGCTAACTTGCAATATGCTTGATGAAGCGTGCGACACGACTTCAGAGCGCGGATTAGCCAGGGCGAGGGCCTGGTCTGATGCTGAAGTGATCGGATCCGAACTCAAGGTTGCACTACAGGAATCAGCTGATTTGCCGTCTGCCTTGGCAGACGGCAAAGGACCAGAAAGCGGACGACAAAGGTCTTTGCCGTCTGCCGCAGACGGCAAACGCTTCCGGCACTGGAAGCTACGGTAATGAGCTTCTTTACCGTCTGCATTCGTACAGCGGATGGCAAAGACCTTTGCCGTCAGCTTTCCTGGCCAAGAGGACGGCAAAGAAAGTGGACGGCAAAGAATAGACGTTAGCCACGTTAGGTGGCTAACGGGAGACTTTGTCGTCTGCCGGCGGACGGTAAACGTGCTCTCCCCTTTGCCGTCTGCTTCCTGACATCAGCAGACCCGTGGCATAATGTCACTCCTCCACGCTCTTTGCCGTATGCCGCTCTCTCTTTTTTGCCGTCTGCTTGCGGACGGCAAAGAACCACTCGCCTTTGCCGTCTGCCAGCGGACGGCATAATGACCAAATGGGTCAGACCCAGTACTCCCAGGTTGCACAGGTTGCTGCCACGTGGCACCTTTGCTGTCCGCTGGCTGACGGCAAAGACCTTTGCCGTCCGCTGGCAGACGGCAAAGTGCCTGTATTGCCCCTTTTTATTCTGTTTTTTGTTATATCCAAGCATTTTCACAGCAAATATATGATATATATATATATATTTCACAGGGCAAACAGTATGTGCAAGTTTCACAGCAAGTATATGATATCCAACACATAAGAAACTATATCCCTGCCATATGGATATGATCATCCAACAGATATACAAAAACAAAATGTGCAAGTTTCACCATATTACAATAGTTTCATCCATATTACAATAGTTTCATCCATAGGTAGCAAGTTTCACATTGTTCATGGATACAAAATCAAAACAAAAAGTAAACACAAGCACTCCATCAATGCAAGCTTCCGTGAAGTGAATCAAATCTGCAAAATGGGAAATAAGAAAGTTAGAAGAAGAAGACTAGAAGAAGAAGAAGAAGAAGAAGAAGAAAAAGAAGAAGACTAGAAGAAGAAGAAGAAGAAGAACAAGAAGAAGAAGAAGAAGAGTTTTTCTTCTCTTTCTTTTTCTCCTCTTGTTTTTCTTCTTCTTATTGCTTTTTTGTGTAATTTTAGAGCTAACCTAGGTAATTATGCCATTTTTTACCTAACTAAGCTTATTATGTCATTTTGGAGGAAAATAAGCTAAGTATATGACATTTATGAGGTTACCAAGGTTATTATGCCATTTTTGAAATGAATAAGCTAATTATGTCATAAATGGACTAAATAAGCTAATTATGTCATTTTGGAGGATAATTAGCTAAGTATGTCTTTTTTGGGGAAAATAAGTTAAGAAGAAGAAGAAGAAGTCTAGAAGAAGAAGAAGAAGAAGAAGAAGAAGAAGAAATGGACTAAATAAGCTAATTATGTCATTTTGGAGGATAATTAGCTAAGTATGTCTTCTTTTTCTTCTTCTAGTCTTCTTCTTCTAGTCTTCTTCTTCTTTTTTTCTTCTTCTTCTTCGTCTTCTTCTTCTTCTATTCCTTCTTTTTCTCCTCTTCCTTGTTTTTCTTCATCTTATTCCTTATTTGTGTCATTTTAGAGCTAACCTAGGTAAGTATGCCATTTTTGTGCTAACCTAGGAAAATAAGGTAAGTATAGGTCATTTTTGTGCTAACCTAGGTAATTATGCCATTTTGGAGCTAAATTAGGTAAGTATAGGTCATTTTAGAGCTAACTTAGGTAATTATGTCATTTTGGAGGATAATAAGCTAAGTATATGACATTTATGAGGTAACCAAGGTTATTATGCCATTTTTGCAATGAATAAGCTAATTATGTCATTTTGGAGTATAATTAGCTATATAAGTATGTCTTTTTTGGGGAAAATAAGCTAAGTATGTGGCATAATAGAGAAAACTTACCGGAGGTCAAGCATTGGGGTTCGTCAGGCCGGTTTCACTTGGAGAAGGGTTGTGCGATGCGCCTTCGGAATTATGCTGCACCAAAGATCATTTGCAAAGTCTCGTTAGCATGATGACACTCAAATGTTAAGACTTGTAACTAATGACCATTCAAATGAAACTCACCGTTCCCGCTCTAGTAATGACCAGCATCGGCGGAGGGGTCTGACCGGTCTTCTCGCACATAGACTGCACATTTGGTTTTGACGAGTCAGTCATATATGTTAGTAATGAAACGAACATATTACGTGCATGATTTGGCTAATATGCATAAGAAACTTACCACGAGGAGCTCGTACATGGCCCGGTGAGATGCATCATTCCGTGCCCTCTCCTCCTCCAACAACCTAGCCGTCTTCTCCTCCGCCAGCCATTCCCTCTCCGCCGCCAGCCGGTCCCTCTCCTCCAGAAGCGACTAGGTGGGTGGTGGGTGGTGGGCGGGATGTAAATTTCCCTGTCATCGGTTTTACATCCAATCTGGTCATAGAGTGAAGACTGGCCGTCCGAAATCTCGGGATTCTGGATTCGGTCTAGCATCTCATTTAAAAGCGAGAGCTCTGCCGGGCCCATCTCTTGACAGTAGGCGGGGCTAACTTGCAATATGCGTGATGAAGCGTGCGACACGACTTAGGAGCGCGGATTAGCCAGGGCGAGGTCCTGGTCTGATGCTGAAGTGATCGGATCCGAACTCAAGGTTAATTGGTTCCGAGGTGTGACCTGATCCGAGGTTTAGATTTGAGGTTGGGTCCGGGGTTAAGGCTACGGCGTCCGTGGAGTTTTTCAGCCGATCTGGCCTCCAGCTAGAGAGGGCAAGATCGCCACAGGAGTCGGCAGTATATTCCAAACTTCCAAATCTGATGATCTGATCTGGGGCGAAGCTTTTGACCCAGCCGAGGTGTCCGGCCGGATCGGCTTGAAGGACGATGCTACCCAACATGAATAGTTGGCCGGGGACGAAGATGTCACTGCAGCCGATGTCGCTATTGATCTAAAGATGAGCCATTGATCCTTTTTTACCACACAGTGGGACCTGTATGGGCCACCAATGTCGGTACTAAAACCGGCGGATCTCGGGTAGGGGGTCCCGAGCTGTAGGAATTGGAACAATGGTAACAGGGGACGAAGGGAGACGATGTTTACCCAGGTCCGGGCCCTCTCGAAGAGGTAAAACCCTACGTCCTGCTTTGATTGTATTGATGTGATGGAGTACAGAGTACAAGATGATCTACCTTGAGATCGTATGATTGTGTTCTAAACCCTAAGGCTGGTAATCGTGCCTCTAAAGACTAAACCCCTCGGCTTATATATGCACCGGGGGTACCTAGGTTACACACATGGGCGGTTGTCAACGCGCCGGCTACCAAGGAATCCTTGAAGTACACGCCAAGTCTTCGGAGGTTTCCTTTTGATCACACTGAGGTTCATAGCTTCGGTAGTCCTTCCTTTAGTGATCGACGGGCCATAAGCCCGGCCATGGACTACAGGCCGCACAGGCTGTACCCCTTAGTCCAAGACACCATCAGTGTGGTCTGGTACGTCGGTTAAATCCTCGACAGTAGCGACTTCATGGGTGGCGGGTGGGACGAAATTTTTCGTGCCTTTAGATTCACCTTCGATCGTGTCGTAGACCGAGGTTAGACCTTCCGAGAGGCTTAGATTTTGGATTCGGTTTAACATCTCGTTCAAAGACGAGAGATCGGCTTCGCCCATCTCTTAACGGTAGGGGGAGCCGACCTGTAGTCGAGCCGAGGTGTGGTACGACGCTGCCTCAGAAATTTCGCCGGAGGGGCTCGACACTTGAACCGGCAAGGTAATGTTCGGATCCGGGCTTGAGGCCAGGTCCGGGGAACGGATCTCATCGTGGGCACGCTCCGAGATAGAATCCGGCTCGTGGGGGATGACGTCCATAGAATCCTCGAGCCGATCTGATACCCAACCCGAGAAGACGAGCTCGCCGCGAGAGTCTGCGGCATATTCCAGATTACCAAACTGGAGGGCTTGGCTTGGGGGAAGGTTCTCCACTTGGCCGAGATGGCCAGCAGGGTCGGCGTGCAGTATAGTGCTGCCGAAGGCGAAAAGCTGGCCGGGGACGAAGATGTCCCCACAGCCGATGCTGTCGTCGATCCGAAGACCTGCCATCGAGCTCTCGTGATCAACTGGCAGGACCTGCATGCGCCAGCAATGTCGATACTAAAACCGGCAGATCTCGGGTAGGGGGTCCCAAGCTTTGTGAGCTGAGCTAGATGGTAACAGGAAGAGTAGGGACACGATGTTCTACCCAGGTTCGGGCCCTCTTGATGAGGTAAAACTCTACATCCTGCTTCTTATATATTGATTGTGATGGGGTACAAAGTACAGATTGACCACCTCGAGATCGTATGAAGATGTTCTAAGCTATAAACCTTGCGAATGTGTCTCTACAGACTAAACCCCACGGCTTATATAGACGCCGGGGGTACCTAGGGTTTACACATGGTCGGTTACAATTTAGGTGTAAACACGCTAATCCTTCAAATACGCTTGAAGTGTATGCCAAGCCTCCAGGAGATCTTCATCTTGATTACGCCGAGGGCCAGGGCCAGCATAGCCCATTCATCAGTCTTTGGTGGGTCCTCGGCCCGGCCCATAACCGGCGGGCCGACGTGGCAAGCACCCCCTATTCCAGGACACCAACATCGTCGGGGGCTACTGTCGACGCCGTGACCGCTGGGTTCACGAACCCAACTACGCACGCGCCACGGTCGCCTCTGGTCAAGACTCAAGAAGACAGTAGAGTTGCTCATCACAGGTTTCTTTCCCCCTAACCAGTAGTGGTATGCAGATCTTCGTCAAGGACTACATCAACGACTTCTCCAGAAAGGAGCCCAGGCTCCATAGAGGCATTCAGATCTTTGTCAAGAGATCTGCATAAGTTACCATCCAAGCTCACTCAAGGTGGAAGAAGCAAGATGGAACCGTCCGGCAACAAGCCTGGATGACCAAGGCCCGGGAACGACCATGTCCGGCAACGATCGCCTCCAGCTGGCCCGCACTCAGCAAGCGTCGATAGCAAGCTATCGTCCCCCAAGCGTGGCGCGGTTGTTCTGTGCACACAGAGCTTTTGCGCCACACGGAAGGAGGGCAGGCACACCAGTGGAGGGACAAGATGTGAGGGATGAATCACTCCTGCACTCCGACGCATGGTGCACACCTGTATGGAGACGTGTCGTACCCAGCTCAAGTGGAACCATGGGCGGCGGTGACAAGACGGGCGTTCGTTCCCAGATGCAAGAAGGCGAAGACACTTCACCAAGCATTTAATGCCTCTACCTACCTGGTCGGACCCAGGTAACTTCCTTAGTGGCGAAGCCATTGTGATACTCCTTGAACTATAAAAGGAGGACCTAGTTGCTAAGGAAGGAAGGGAAAAAAGAGAAGAGGAAAGAAAAGAGGAAAGAAAAGAGGAGAGGAAGGAGAAAGGAAAAAAAAGGGGGAAAAGAAGAGAGGAGAAAGAGAGAAACAAGGTTGGACACTGGGTAGAACACCAGTAGGAGCACACTACTCTTCCCGTTCCCGGGAAAGACTTGTTGCTCGATTTCCACTAAAGAAAACCACACACAAAAAGCAGGAGTAGGGTATTATGCAATCATGCGGCCCAAATCTGAGTAAATCATCATGTCAACTTTGTTCATTTCTATAGTGTAGATCCTCACCTTGCGCCCCACTCACGAATCAGCAAAAGGGATGTCCACAGTCCACGGTGTCACGCATTTGTTCTGCACACGCGCGTCGACAAGCCCCCTCGCCCTCCCCTGCTCCGGCAGCTCCGCTCATGGCCAACTTCCCATTACTCCCATACCAGTTCATCCCCAGCCCGTTCACCATTTTCGATGGCCCGGAAGATCGGTTGCAGAGGAACATGATGGTGGTCGGGGCACCACCCCTGCACCATGAGAACTATGCCATTGTCCTCACCAATTCACCCATGCCAGATCAACAGCGCCCTGCAGTCCTTGTGGAGATCCTGCAAATCCTGGGAGAGGACTTCGATGCTCAGGTGATTTACTCAGCCATCTTCCATCTAGGAGTCGGATTGATTGGTTTCAGAGCAGCAATAGTTAGAGATTTCTTGATTACTACTGGACCTCACCCCATAGACGAAGACAAAACCTTTTACTTTGTTCGTCACGATGAAGGTCCAAACATGAGAATTCCAGTCTTTGAAGCTATCACTTGGGTGGTTTTTCTTGGGTTCCCGTTGGATTACCAGAATGAGTACTATGTCAACAAGGCAGTGAGCTCTTTTGGGATCTTTGAGATATGGCACAAGCCAGGTCAAGTTAAAACCCGTGTTCTCGTTCGTGTTCTCATCAATCAGTTTTCAAATGTTCCCCACAGCTTGGTGATCAAGTGAGCCAATGTGTTGGGAGGCCTTGGGCGCTCTTGGGCGATCTCAGTTTATATCCTGACAAACTGGCCAGCCAATCCTTCCAATGCTGGAACAGAGGAACCGCCTCCGCCAATGAATGCGTCCCCACACCCTAGGGAGCTCCCATACCTCACAGCGGCACAACAGTTTTCATATGAGGCTATGGTGATGCAGCAGCAACAAGCCAATGCGGCATGGGGACAGGATCTCCAACCAGAGCAAGACCAAGTGCAGGCCAACGGTTGGCAGCCCTGGCCAGAGGTTCCACCACAGTATAATCGAGAAAGTTGGTGCCAAATCACTGGCTACGATGGCCCATCTATAATGCATGGGGTAGTCCCAGAAAATAATGTGCAAGATGATGGATTAGTTTTTTTTTGAAAAGGAGGAACCAAGCCCCCGGCCTCTGCATCCGGACGATACATACGGCCATCTTATTAAAATCCAAACAAAGTATTCAGTGCGGTACAGCTCGCAAAAGGAGCAAGAAAGATGAACAAAAGGTAAAGCCACAACCGGCGGAAAATAAAGACTAGATGACTAAACATCTATCCTATTATTGGACCGCCATCCAAATCGGTTGTAGATAACCCGAGCGACCGTCTCCCATCGGTTGCACCCAGTAGCCAAATGCTCCCTGGATTCCGTATGGGTGAGTGGCGACCACGAACGGATCCAAGCTGTAGCCCTGTATATTACCTGCAAAAAGTTTATGAGATTTTGCCTGTTAAAGATCATATCATTTCTGCAGTTCCATATAGCCCAAAGTAATGCGCATATTCCTATCCGAATACGTCCCGCAGTCACTTGTTCCACTCCTGCAAGCCATGTCCCAAATAACATGTCGATGCTGGATGGAGGGGTTATGTTGAAGGCTATATGGATCAAACGCCAAAGCAACTTAGCAAGCGGGCAATCAATGAATAGGTGTTGAATCGTTTCGTCGTTGTTACAAAAACAACATCGTAGACTACCTACCCATCTTCGCTTGAGTAAATTATCTTTGGTGAGGATCACTCTCTTGTGGACAAACCACATGAATATCTTAATTTTGAGTGGGACCTTAACTTTCCAAATGTGAATAGATCTCAGGAGTGGGCCAGAATTAATCAAATCAAGATACATGGACTTCACCGTAAACACACCGTTCGTAGTGAGTTTCCATCTAAACGCATCAGGTTGGTTCAAAAGGTGCACATCCATCAATCTGCGCACTAGATGCAGCCAGGAAGTCCACCGTTCCCCCACGAGAGACCTCCTAAACTGGATGTGTAATGGCGACGACTGTAATACTGTAGCAACGTAGTCCTCCTTACGTTGTAAAATATTATACAGAGAGGGATACTGCAAGGCTAGAGGCATCTCCCCTAGCCAAGTATCTTCCCAGAACCTTGTTGTTGTACCGTTGCCTACAGCAAACCTTGCTCTGCAAAAGAAAGTATCCTTCGTTCGCATGAGCCCCTTCCAGAACGGCGAGTCATTAGGCCTACCGGTCACGTGAGCCAACGTCTTGGTTTGTAAGTATTTGTTACGCAAAATCTGAGCCCACATACCATCCGTTTCCGTGGACAACCTAAACAACCACTTACTTAACAAGCACTTATTTTTGATCTCCAAGTTCTCAATCCCAAGTCCCCCTTGGTCTTTGGGTCTACAAATGATGTCCCACTTGGTCAATCTGTATTTCGTCTTAACATCATCGCTTTGCCAGAAAAATCGGGATCGATAAAAGTCTAGCCTTTTCCGTACCCCTATAGGTACTTCAAAGAAAGATAGCAGAAACATCGGCATACTAGTCAACACTGAGTTGATTAACACAAGCCGGCCTCCATAAGACAAAAGCTTGCCCTTCCAGCAGCTTAGCTTTTTCTCAAATCGATCCTCAATACACTTCCATTCTTTGTTCGTGAGTCTACGATGATGAATTGGGATTCCAAGATAACTAAATGGCAAGGATCCCATTTCACACCCGAACAATTGTCTATATGCGTCTTGTTCCTCTTTAGCCCTTCCAAAGTAGAACAATTCGCTCTTGTTGAAGTTAATTTTCAATCCCGACAATTGCTCAAAAAGACAAAGCACTAATTTCATATTTCTAGCTTTTGCAATGTCGTGCTCCATGAATATGATCGTGTCATCAGCGTATTGTAGGATAGAAACTCCTCCATCAACAAAATGAGGGACGAGACCACCTACCTGGCCATTCTCCTTGGCCTGCCCGATAAGCACTGCCAACATATCCGCCACTATGTTGAACAGAATAGGAGACATCGGGTCTCCCTGTCTTAAGCCCTTATATGTCTGAAAATAATGACCCGTGTCATCATTTACTTTAATCCCCACGCTGCCTTGTTTAATAAAGGAGTCCACCTGGTTCCTCCAGGTCTCATTGAACCCCTTCATACGCATGGCTTGCTGGAGAAAGGGCCATTTGACCTTATCGTACGCTTTCTCAAAATCCACCTTGAAGATCACCCCATCGAGTTTCTTCGAGTGAATTTCATGTAGAGTTTCGTGTAAGACAACAACCCCTTCAAGTATATGTCTTCCTGGCATGAAAGCAGTTTGACTCGGTTGTACCACCGTATGGGCAATCCTTGTCAATCTGTTCGTGCCTACTTTCGTGAAGATTTTGAAACTCACATTTAAGAGACAGATGGGCCTAAACTGCTCAATCCGTACTGCCTCCTCCTTCTTTGGTAACAACGTGATAGTTCCAAAGTTGAGGTGGAAGAGCTGTAACTGGCTATTAAAAAGGTCATGAAACATCGGCATAAGATCATCTTTGATAATGTGCCAGCATTTCTTATAGAATTCGGCAGGGAACCCATCTGGTCCAGGTGCCTTATTCGGCTTCATTTGTGAAATTGCCTCAAACACCTCCTTCTCAGTAAACGGTGCAGACAAAATCTCATTTTCATCTGCCTGTAGCTGAGGAATGTCCTCCACTGCGAGCTCGTCGAGCGACACAAAATTATCCTCCGGCGGCCCAAAGAGTTGTTTATAATAGTTTGAGATGTATAGCTTGAGGTTTTCATGCCCCACTATCGTACCTTCATCTTGTTCTAACTGAATAATTTTCTTCTTCCTATGTTTGCCATTTGCAATCATATGGAAGAACTGAGTATTGTCATCGCCCTGGACAACTTTAAGCGTCTTAACCCTCAGAGCCCATTTCAGTTCTTCTTCTCTAAGAAGATCTCGAAGTTGCTTCTCTGCCTCAGATTTTGCTGCCCGTTCAGTTACGTGAAGCAGGGTAGATTCCGCTTTGAGGTCAAGGACTTCAATTAGATGGAGCAATCTCTCCTTTTCCTGTTTATATATCCCACTTTCATTTCTGTCCCAACCCCGCAAAAATTGTCGCAGATATCTAATCTTATTCTGCCATCTTTCGTCATTCGATCGGCCCCCACAATCTTTAGCCCACTCCCTTGCAATAATATCAAGAAACCCTTCTCTCTCGAACCAGCCCAGTTCAAAAGAGAAGGAATTCTTATTCCCGAGATGTGTCGCATCCCCTGAATCAACCAGTAGAGGTGTATGATCGGAAATAGCCCTTTGTAACGCCTACACTGTTACCAGAGGAAATTTTTGTTCCCAATCGATACTAGTGAGCACTCGGTCCAACTTCTCATATGTTGGAACCGGCAACGAGTTCGCCCACGTGAACTGTCTACCGGTGAGCTCTATCTCCCTCAAATTAAGGCTTTCGATAATAGCATTGAACATAAATGACCATCTTCCATCGAAGTTGTCATTGTTCTTTTCTTCTCTCCTTCGAATAATATTAAAATCGCCACCAACTAGAATCGGTAGCCTTTCCGCCCCACAAATTCTCACCAAATCAGCAAGGAAGTCAGGTTTGAGCTCCGGTTGGGCTGCACCATACACAGCCACCAAGGCCCATCGGAAACCGTCTAGTTTGGACTTAACTCGAAACTTAACGGCAAATTCCCCTTGAATAACATCCATCACTTCTAAAGTTTCACATTTAACCCCAAGTAGAATCCCTCCGGATCGTCCCCTTGGGGGTAAACAGTGCCAATCAAAGTCTACACCACCTGATAAGGTGCCAAGAAATTGCGATGTGAAATTGTCTCTGCCCGTTTCGAGTAGGGCAATGAAATCTTGTTTATGTTCTAGTGACGCTTCCGCAAGAAATCTTTTTTTAGCCAAGTCTGCTAGACCTCTGCTATTCCAAAACATTCCTTTCATTTGTCATCGTGGAATTTTTTCTTGAATTTGACTCTCGCGCTTCTACGAACCGCCGATGCAGGATAGACCTTCCTCTTCCAGGATCGTTTCGGTTTATCATGCATCTCTTTCGCGTCCAAAGGACCGGAAGAGGTCGGTTCAGTGCCAACAGGCTGCAGAGGTGCCTCATACACCTCTGAACTCGTATCCTCTACCACATCCTCGGGCTCCGAGGGTGGTATGAGATCATCGCACAAGCTCTCTAGTGTCGTTATTCCCAACTTACTAATTTCATCATTATTCATTGGCTTTACCGCAGCAATGTTCCGGATCATTTCTAAAGTTCTCTCAGCTTCTAAGTCTAATAAGTCATTGACCGATTTTGCAATTTCCTTCTCATTAGAACCTAGAGAAATCCCTAAGTTGCCCACCTTATCGATTATATCATGCTCAGAAAAATGCAAAATGGAACAACTCGTATTGACAGACATACCTGTAGTCGCTTCGATGTCACGAAGCTTGGCGGCCTGCATAGCACGCCCTAACTACAGATCGTCAACATCAGGTTGGGCCTGAATCCGGTGACTCACGCGTCTATCACCGGATGTCGGGTCCATGATCCCTCCATAGGCAATCACCTCCTCCATCGTCCATCCAGCCTGGACCGCGGCGCCTGCCATGTGCCCAACTGGTGCAGCCTCGACCAACGTGGGGGGGGGGGGGCGGTGATGGCCTTCGGCGAGGCACCCCCCACCGGTGCTTCCAACCGCGCACCGTTAAGAGTCGCCGAGCGCGCCACCCCAGGAGTTGGCGAAGAGGGGAGTGGTGCGCGAGACGGAGAGGCCGGAGAGGGAGAGTGTGAGAGAGGGGCCACCTGCCCTTGACTCCCCTCCCCCTCGGCCACAGACTCGACGGCCGGCCCAGGCATCAGCGCCGCGGGTGCCGGCGCGGACACCAGCGGCGACAGTGGGAGAGGGTGGCGGATGAGGGCCTCCTGCCCGCAGCTCCCCACCCTGTCTGCCCCGTCGGCATGGGCTACTGGGCGCCCGAAGCAACCATCATCGACCGCGACACCCGGGGCCGCCCGCAGATCCTCCCTCAGTGTCGCCGGCAGTGACGGTAATACACACTCCGAGGTGTCCTCCATCTCCACTCTGTGACTCCAAAGTCGACTGGGAGCCGATGATGCACAAAAAGATCTGAACCGTAGCGTATTCATCGGAGTAGATGACGGAGCTGCCTCCTTGGCAAGCTCAGCCGTCGAAGAAGACTGCCCGTGGGGCCTCAAAGCATCATTATGCTTATCATGCTCAGAACGTTTATCCCGTGAACCTGTGCCACCATCACCCTCAGTCATATCAACATCATTCTGCCCATCTGCCTCCTGGAAAATCGGAGGTGTTTCAATGTCCACATCCAAATCATACATAACTCCTGCATAAGTCCATCGTACCACGTCCGGCACGAACTCAATATCAACCACACTGACGAGCAAACGCGCCACCCCATGTGTGCGAGTGAAAGGCATATCCACTTTCTCAGTCTTGCCAATAAGAGACCCGAGACTGCATGTCACCGAGTAGTCCATGAGAGGCTTAGGTGGAGCCCCCGAAAAACGAACCCAAATCTGAGATAATGGGGTCCCCTTTGGCGCCTTCTGCTTCCACTCATCGAACTCAAGAATGCAATTGCTGCTATGTACTCTGCACATGCCAAACTTGAGTAGACGTGCAAGATCTTCCGGCGTCGGGAAGTCCATTTTGTATGACTGATCCTCAAGTTTGACAAGCTCCCACTAAAAATTACCTAGGGCCAACTCACGCAGCTGCTGCACTGTTTGCGCCTCAGTCATAGACCCATTAGTCACTTTGACCACACCCGTTCTCGAACTCTCCGTCGTGTGTGCGGGTGAAGCAACACTGGGTGACTCAAAGAACATCAGTTCGGGACAGCATACCCCATAGATCGTAACAAATGGCTTAGGCCCTAGGAGGACTGGACACTCTCCAGACCCATGCAGCGGCTTGAGACAAGTGTCACATAGTTCCGTGGTGCATTCAGCAATAAAATGTCCCGGCTCCCCACAGCGATAACAAATCAATTTCTCTTTCTTGCGAGCCCACTTCGTAGCTCGTTCACCGTCTGACTTATCGGACCCTTTGTCCGAAGAAGAATCCCGAGGCTTCGCCGCGACTTGCTTGGCAGCAGGAACCTTCACGGCCGCTAAAGCATGCACCGCATCCAATGCCGCCCTAGATAAGGCCGGCGAAATAGCCGCGGCCGGCTCCGCTGTGTTCTGCACAGTATGATCAACCTCGGAAGCCTTCAGCGGCGGCGGAGGTGGCCATGGTGGAATGCACATGTTGCGCAAGTAGAACTAGCTGTGGATGACATCGTACTGGGCTCCAACAACAGCAGTTTCAGTTTCGTCAGAGGGGACAGAGGAGATGACTTTTAGAGTGCTCCCGTTTCAGAACCTGATCAACTTCTTCAGAGCATTCATTTAGAAGAAAATGCGCCCCATGATCACATACGAGCCCATCCAGTCTGAAGAACAGTTCAGTTTTTGCAAAAATCTTCAGTTAATGTTTGTGATACATGCTCTGAAATCTCTGTGGAGCCCCATAGTTCCTGTGCAGGAGCCTCGGGTTGTAAGGCTGGACAAGAGAACATGGGACACTGCCTTTGCCCATCTGGGTACAATGGATGTAGAGCAGTCACAGCTTGATGAAAGCATCGACAGTGGCTGGGAGACCAAGCTGATGGACAGTTCTGCAAATCAGCCGATGGATGGGTCTGATAACTCTGAAGTTTCTTCTCTGAACCCACCCACTCATAAAGAGAAGAGAAACAAGAGGCTAGAAGAGATCGACTTTAACAATTTGCATCGTAGTACTCGTGCCACAAGGTATGATAGTTTCAAGGTCCCTTCCATGGCGGAAGGGAGGAAGACCAAGAGCAAGGTCAAGCCTCGTGTTGTTCCTGGAGTGCTCAATCAAATCAACACCACATCGGCCGTGGAGGGAAAATCACATATTGCTCCCCCAACTCCTATCCCTCTCCTACAGCAAATCAGCACCATCAAGTGTGGCATCCCAGCTGATGAACTCACCCCCTCCAAGCTTATGGCGCCACCGGAGGGATCGGCATCCTCCTCCTCCGCTTAGCGGACATCGCACATGCCTCCAAAGCAGCAGTGGAATGTGCTGGTTTGGAAAGTGCATGGAATAAATTCAGATGAAAAACTTTTAGCTATTAAAAATGCGATCGATGCCTATGGATGTAATGTTATATGCTTGCAGGAGACTAAACGCATGTATTTTGATCAGGCCTTTATTAAGACTTTCTGTCCCCGCTGGTTTGATAAATTCCTCTTTGTTCCTTCCCAGGGTGCTTCAGGGGGTTTGATTACCATTTGGAATAGTTCGGCCTTCGATGGCAATCTGATTTTCTCGGTTTTTTTGCTCTGGGGATTTCTGTCCCATCTAAAGTTTCTGGTAATACTTGGAAATTGTATAATATCTATGGACCCTGCCGTGGAGATGATCGTGTTTTGTTCACTGATTGGCTCTATGATTTATCTATACCGGATACTGAAGATTGGTTATTGGTAGGGGATTATAATTTTATTCGACGCTCGGACAACCAAAACAAACCAGGGGGGAATGCTAACGAAATTCTTATGTTCAATGATATCATTCGTTCCCAAGCATTGATTGAAATCCCACTCAAGGGGCGAGCATACACATGGAGCAATAAGTAGGACGACCCCCTCCCCGAGAAGCTTGATTGGTGCTTCTCGTCATGCCACTGGACCCAGACCTTCCCAAACACGATTGTCTCAGCACTTGGCAAGCCTGTTTCGGATCACTCCCCCCATGTGGTAAACATTGAAACTAGCATACTGAAGAGTAAAATCTTTCGATTTGAAACTTATTGGGTGAACCATTCAGGATTCTTTGATGTGGTTGCCAATTCCTGGAGCAAGGCATGCTATGCCACAAATAGTGCGACGCTAATCACCAAAAAACTGAAGAATCTTCGGTGTGATCTCAAGTCCTAGAGCAAAGGGATTTCCCGCCTAAAAATTCTCATTCAAAACTGCAACTAGGCCTTGTTGGAGTTGGATGGGCTGGAAGAACAGAGAACACTCACCACTACTGAGGCAAATTTCCGTCGCATTGTGAAAGC
Organism: Elymus sibiricus; assembly: GCA_039707655.1. Taxonomy (NCBI): domain Eukaryota; kingdom Viridiplantae; phylum Streptophyta; class Magnoliopsida; order Poales; family Poaceae; genus Elymus; species Elymus sibiricus. The sequence continues at coordinate 140,269,619 of CM077674.1, read as the reverse complement.
TCATCTCCTCAAGCTACTCCAATATCAAAACCAGTACTGGAAGGGCAGATGTACAGTCAGATACATCAAATTCGGGGAGGAGAACACTAAACTGTTTCATGCTTTGGCCACGGAGAGATATAGAAAAAAAAACTCTATAGCAACGCTAAAGCTGCCGGATAACACGGTTGTGAGCGACCACAGTTCCAAGGAGGTGGTATTGTGCAATTCCGACAAGCATAGATTGGCAGAATCAGATCCACCGGCCTTGAAATTTGACCTAGCGTCGATAACTAAATGTGTTGATGGCATGGAAGCTCTGTCCACCCCCTTCACGCACAAAGAAATTCATGACGTGGTAAAATCGATGCCTGCCGATAGAGCGCTGGGTCCGGACGGGTTCAATGGTGCATTCTTAAAATCATGTTGGCATATAATTAAGAATGACTTTTACAAGTTATGCGACGAGTTCTATGCGGGAAACTTGGATCTCACTGGCATCAACTCGGGGTTTATCACTTTGATCCCCAAAATTGGCTCTCCAAAGACTGCTAATGACTTCCGACCGATCACTTTGTAAAATTGCTGCTTGAAAATAATCACGAAAATACAGGCAAACGGACTTCAAAGATTCATACTGCAGATTGTCACAAAAACCAGTACGGATTCTTGCGTTCTTGGACGATACAAGATTACCTCGCATGGGCAATCGAATATATATACCGGTGCAAAGCATCCGGGAACCCCATCATTCTTCTAAAGTTGGACTTCGCGAAAGAGTTTGACACAATTGAACACTCCTCCATGTTAAAAATTATGGAGCACATGGGTTTTGGCGCTCGTTAGATGAACTGGATCAAACGTATTTTTGAGTCTGGTACTTCTTCGGTGCTACTAAATGGAGTGCCGGGCCGTCAATTCCACTTCCGACGGGGTGTGAGCCAAGGAGATCCCCTGTCTCCACTAATCTTCGTGCTAGCGGCAGATTTACTTCAATCAGCAATTAATGATGCTTACCGAAATGGGCTGATCGAGCTCCCCATCGCAGCCAGAGGCACAGCTGATTATCCCATGGTACAGTACGCCGACGACACCATTCTTGTCATGCCAGCGTGCCCCACGCAAGTGGAGAATATGAAAAAGATCCTTATAGATTATGCCGACTCCATTGGTCTCAAGATTAATTTCCACAAGTCAATGATGGTGCCCCTTAGTATGGATGATGCGATGATAACCCAACTTGCATAGATTCTGCAGTGTTCCATTGGCAGCATGCCCTTCACCTACCTTGGGTTGCCAATGGGAACTACGATGCCAACAGTGAACGACCTCATGCCTGTCGTTGAGAGAGCAGAACGTAAGTTGTCCTCCTCGCTTTGCATGCTCAACCAGGGGAGCAAGTTGACACTGCTGAACTCGCTGATCACCTCCATCATCATATTGCCAATGTGCACTCTCAAATTCCCGCCCAAGCTAATTAAACACTTGGACAAAATCAGACATCGATGTTTGTGGCGCAAGAAAATAGATCGTGGCGAGACTTGTAACTCCCTGGTGGCTTGGGACCTAGTTTGTCGACCCAAGAAACATGGATGCCTTGGAATATTGGACATAAAAGTTTAGAACACAGACCTGCTACTAAAATTCATGCATAACTTCTACAACAGCGTGATGTACCGTGGGTGAATCTGGTCTGGAATACCTATTACGATGGCAAGATTCCCCATGCGTCTAAGCTATGTGGATCCTTCTGGTGGCGAGACATAATGAGCCTGAATGACGTATATCGAGGGGTTACGAAAGTAAGTGTTGGCGATGGATCGACGGTCCTCTTCTGGAAAGACTTGTGGCAAGATCAAACATTTGAGGAGTCCTTCCCATAGGCTTTTTCATTCACAAAACTTGAGGACGCATCTGTGGCCACCTTCCTGTCTATGACTGGCATTCAAATCGGATTTCACTTGCCTTTGTCAGCACAAAGCCAAGGATGAGCTCCAGGAGTTGCAAAGATTGACTGCGTCCACGGGGCCCTCTGACACCCGACAGGATATTTGGTCCTGTCATTGGGGGCCAAAATACACCTCGACCCTATACTACAGATTCTACTTTAGGGCGGTCATGGCAGATGAGGAGTTTGGATGGATCTGGAAATCCAAAGCCCCGATGAAAATTAAAGTGTTCGCTTGGCTTGTGCTTGCAGACCGAGTCAACATGAGAAACATGCTTAAGAGGAGGCATTACAATGTGGGTAATGATTTCAACCGTGTGCTATGTGGGCAAGGAGAAGAAGAAATGGTGGAACATCTATTCTTCAAATGCACCTTTAGCAAAGAGTGTTGGGATACCCTTGGCCTGACTTGGGGTGATGATGACAACAGATTATGCCTACTGCTCCCTGCAAAAAAGAAAAAGAAAAAAGATTACGCCTAATGCACTTCAGGAAAATGAGATGGAGTCTCCCCATGTTCATGGAAGTTTTTATGATGTCATCATGGAGTATCTGGAAAGAAAGAAATGGGAGGATCTTTCAAGGGATTTCACACTCACATGCCTCCTAGAAGAGAAGGTTCAAGAGATATTTTGCCCTGCTTGCCCATAGAGTCAAGCCCTCGCTAGTTGAATTTGTTAAAAACTTCATTGATTCTACTGTCTAAATCTCCTAGTACTCCCCACTGAACTGAACTACCTAATTTAGCAATGTAGGGATTGCCTCCCTCCCCTCCCCCCATGCTTGCACCGCTTCAACCCCATGTGGTATGGGTTTGCATGCATGTGGGTGGAGGGGATGATGGGTTGGAAAAATGTAACACTATGTAAATTTTGAGATGGAATGAAAAATGTCAGTAGGAGCCTTTCCTACTGTCTTTGATTGGTCAAAAAAAAACATAACAGGGAAATGGAATAGAATGTTGACATGATCACAGGAACATATCCAGAGAGTTCAGATTCTGATCCAGCTTCTCGTAGTGACCATGGACTCCCTCCTGCTGCTACCTATGCAAGGAGGAAGAAGAACTCAGATGAGGAGGGCAGTGACTTCACTTCTTCTATGGAGGTGGAGTCAAGGAAAGAGAGAGTTGTTGCTTAGAAAGTTTCTGCCTCTACTACCGCCAAGAGAGGATTTGCATTAACTCATGAAGAGGGCAGCTCAGCTCAGGGACAGTCCAAGCCGAAGAGGCAAAGGAAGAGGATTGTGCATGTTCCTTCCAGTTGGGCCACTATGTTTGTGGATCCTCACGAATATGCAGCTGAGGATGAGGAAGAGGAGGAAGAGCAGGTGACCGAGCCCCCCGCAAAGAAAAAGGAACTTGTGTCTGATGCTATGCCAAGGTCACCACCTCCTGCATCCAAGCCAACCTCCAAGGGCAAAGGCAAGAGTATAGCTGTTGTTGCTGCCAAGAAGAAGAAGAAGGCCGTAGTGCTTGTAGAGGAAGAAGAGGAAGCTCCAGCTCACCTCAAGAAGCTAAGACCATTCCTGCCTGCACACAATGATGCTCATCTTGAGGCAGAGGAGATGAAGAAGAGGGAGGACAAGGGTCTCAGAAAATGGAGAGCAAATGATCCCTATCTTCCCAGGTCCAAGAAGATAGTTGTGGACTATAGGTTCCATACAATAGAGCAACAAGATTTCTATGAGTCTGTATTGCTTGAGAAGAAGCCAGCTGTTAGTGACATGAAGTGGGTGGACTGGAAGTACATTGACAAGCATCCAGACAACTTCCCCAATGTGCATGAGAACTTCAAGACTCTCAACATCGACAAGTTTGTCAGCGAGGTAAAGTCTGACTGGTGTGAGGAGCTGATTATGCAATTCTACTCCACATCTCATTTTTATCATGATGGAAAACTCAAATGGATGACTGAAGGTCAGATGTTTGAGTCCTCAGTTGATGAGTGGGCGAAGTTTCTTGGATTGCCCCCGAAGACTGATGGCTTGATTGATGTGTATGGTGATAGTCACATGAATCACAACTCAATGAAGAACATGTACCAGCGCATTCCAGCTTCAGAGGTTGCAAAGCACAAGCTAGGGTCTATGTACTACCTGCTGCCAGGACTTGCCACTATCAACACCATCCTCAGGCATACTTTGATGCCCAAGTCCGGAGATGACAGGATGATTAGAGGATACTCCATTGACATGTTGCACCATCTTGATGAACTCACTAGCTTCAATATCAAGGACTTGATTGTTGAGAATGTGAAGAAGACTGTTGCTGATCAGAAGCGCTCATGTGGCTACGCTCTTTATATTTAGTTGATCATCAACTCCAAGGTTGGTAGCAACATGTATCTCCTTGAGCACAAGCACTTGCCACTTCAGCCAGAGCTAGAGGACTGCACCGTCACTATGGATACAACTCATCCTAGCTCTACTCCTCCTCAGGAGCAAGCAGAGGCTGCCAGAGCTACTGCACAGGCCAAAGGGCCAAGTTCATCTACTGCCAGGGCTGCCACTGCTGAGATGCCGAAGACCAAGAGTGAGCAGATGACGTATCTTTTCTTTGCTACCCAGAGGATTGATCAAGGCCTAGCTAACCTTGTGAAGAACCAGGAGAGCTTAGAGAGGATCGTTGAGATCAAGTTTCACGCTCTTGATGTCAAGGTGATAGAGATGGCCGCAGATCTTGAGAAGCTCAAGGAGGACGTTGAGGCACGGATCAACAGTGATTCATATGAGCTGATGACCACTCAGTATCAGGCTCAGCCTAGACTTGCTCCCACGGTTGCTCCAGCTACAGTTGTGCCACCCCCAGTGTCTATACCACCAGTTCAGCAGACATCGTCAGAGGCTTTTGCAAATGCTCTCCTCTCCACTCCATCGACCCACACCGGAGCTGCCGGCCAGAAGACTTCATCATCTCCTGCGGCCATGGATCGAGCCCAGAGTGATGCTTAGATATAGGTGACTTGAACTTGTTGGTAACTTGTTGCCAAATGGGGAGAGTGATATAGATCTTCAGGGATTCGAGTGAGAGAGTGTCTTCCTTTCGCTTTTTATTTGGATTTGTTTTGAGATACTTCGATTTGCTTGGTTTGTAAGACTTATTGTGTGTGCTTGACCGTACTCTATTTGCCTATCATGCTATCTATCTTTTGTCTATGCTTGTTATTAAGGTCATTCACAAATGTGCATTGGTGATGAGTGCTAATTGTATTCCATTCATATTCTTTGTGCACTCCGCTGCAGGTCATCAAGTCCAGGAGAAAATATGGCGTGTGGTACAAACGTGGAAGCTTGTACCAACGCTCGTACTGAACGGTGCCTAGTGTCTGTTGGATTCCAGATGAAAAGACGGCCCCCGGTACTAGCACGGGTGCTTGTATTAGGGGTCGTATCACCTGGTGCCGATTTGCCCTGGGAGTCCAGAAGAGAAGAGGACCCCTGGTATGAGCATGGCTGCTCGTACCAGTGGTTGTACCCCCTATAAACATGCTCCTATGACTTGAAGTTTCATCAGTTGCAAGTTTAAAAAATTCTAAGAACTTACATTCGTAGTTTTAATAGATTCTTAATGACATTGGCTTGAGCACATTGCAGGTGCTTCAACATGTCCACATGATCCTGAAGTTTTGGTTCTCCTCCATCTTACCAAGCTTTGACTTTAAATTGCCCATTGAATTGTGTAGAACAGAGAGCTTCTTTCATCATTGTCCCTCCTAATCTGATGATAGTTGAACTCCATCACCTTTTGCTCTTGGGCATCCAAAAGATTGTTCACATCAGCAACCAACTTGGAATAGTTCCGTGATAGTTTCTCTTTTCCATTGTCAGATTCACTACAAAATCATATATATTCAGTGACAAAAACCTTGGTAACGAAACAGAAAACGTCGCCAAAGATCATTTTCTATGACAGTCAACCATCACGAGGTGTTTTCCTCATGGGGCAGTGCCCTCGGCAACTTTGGTGATGTTCTTGCCTGATTTTAGGAGACGAATTTGGCCGCCGCTAGGTGTGCCCATATTCTACGACGATTTTTAGTGTGACTGAACATAATTTCAAAAGTAAATATATTTTATATCTCATTTGCTTATATTAAAATTCCCCAATGTCCCCAGCTAGGTCAAACCCTGGGCGGCTACCACTCCCCTCCCCACTGACCCGCCCCCCCCCCCCCGACCCGGCGCGGAGCAATATACCCGTCGCTGTCCCAACCGGGAGCAATATCCAGATGTGCCCCGATGTCAAGCACCACCAACACCACGAGACATGGCCCTCCACCCGGCGTCCCTCTACACTTCGGTGTACTCTTTCTCTGGCCATTGAGCTCCAGGAGGATCGACGGCGGCGGTTGCATCAGGTAAAAAATTTGGAGCCCTGCACTCTGTCAAGACGGACCCACCCAAATCGTCCGAAAATACCACTGGTTTAGTCCCATCTCACCGCGTGAGGTGCGCGCCGACCGGCGTAAGTAGCCGCGTCGGCGATCAGCTGTAAGATTCTCTCTTGTTGCATTAGGTCCATCAATTCTCGCTACATGAACGAGATAGCTTGACACTGGATTGCATTTCATCAACTGATGATTGTTCATCGAGTGTCAAGTTTGTCTCGTTCATTACGTTGATAGCCCTACTATGACGAAAGTGATTTTTAAATTGATCAATGACCATGAGGACTGAAGTCGTTGATTCATTCTTGTATCTCTTATCTATGTATGAACTACTGAATTTTATTTTGGCATGTACTGAATTTATTAGGCATACACTAGCTTTTTATCGCTGAATGTATGTTGAATTTGTGTTGTATGATCCTCGTACATGGATATGGGTATCAAGATTTTATGATACTGGTTGTGGAGTGGGCCGAATGGGGACCTGTCCAACGCGGTCCGCAGGCGCGTTCTGGTCCGTCTGTGAGCGTATAGGGGCTCGGATTAGCTATTCGTGGTTGTACATGCTCTAATAGTGTAGTCAATATATCGTACTAAGCATAAAAACTTTTGTGAAAGAGTGCATATAGCTATAGATTTCGTAGCTAATAAATTTTGTACTTCATTTGGACCGTATATCATTTTTTTTGTTTCACATCTTGACAGATGGGATCACTACGTGCATGTTGACACATGAGATCCCGACAATTTTTACCAAATCGATGACTTTTAATTAGTTAGACCTCATCAGTGATGCTTCGTGGCCTACTTCAGTTTTGTAGCTGGCTGTAGATCGAGACAAGCTTATTCACAGCCCACCTTGGGATTTTTGAGCGGAGAGCTTTCTCTTCTAGCTCTTCTTTTTTGAGTGGAGAGCTTTCTCATCTGACTCTAAAAAGTAGAGCCGGACGAGAAAGCTGTCTGCATGAAAAATTCTAAGGCCGATTGTGAATAAGCCTGCCTCTGTGTGTAGACAGCTCCAAAACTGAAGTAGGCCACGAAGCATCACTGATGAGCTCTAGCTAAAAAGTCATCGATTTGGTAAAAATTAGACAGTTTCTCCAAGCTGAAGATACTCCAAACTGAAGACGACATGATCTGGCTTGATGCAACAAAAGAATGTAGGGACCAAAAGAAAAACATCATGAACAAGGGAAATTTACATTGAAAATACATTCAAAACAAGGATTACATGCTCGGATTTCAATAACTTTTATTAAATGATGCACAGGTCATACAAACACAGTCATCGCTTCCATAACTATGAGTGTGCGGCGAGGTGGCATGGCGTGTCATGGATTTGATGACACGGCGGTGATAGGAGTGGCAACATAGATGTGTAGTGGGAACAAGGTTTAGGCTGTGTTTGGTTTAGCTGTGGAATGTGAAAAAACTATTGTCGGCTTTGAGAAAGCTGATGTGAAAATTCAGCTATGTACAGGCTGAAACCTCTTTGGTTTAGCCCACTGAAATTGAAGATGTAGTTGTGAATTGTCTGTAATGCACTTGGGACCTAAGTGAATGTGTTTGTATGCTAATTGACCATAGTAGTAAAGAGCGCTGTGATTTGTATGCTAATTGAGAATTAGAACTTGACATAAGTGATGGCTCGAGAATTTGTGATGTTTTTCGAGTGATTCTTACTTGATTTTCACCGGATCTTTGTTGCTTCTTGGTTATTTCTAACGCTAACCTCTCAAAAGAGAAGAAAATCCGTTTTTCCATTGTTTGGCAGGAAATATCATATATGGAAGGAAACCAAGGATGATTACTGCAAATCAAGTCAAATGGAGCAACTTCCATGTGGAGAGCCAAGCCACCAGGTGCACCAGAGCAAAAGACGGCCTTTCATATGACCGCAAGCACTCGTATGAGCGGTCGTATGAGGTGCCAACAGCTCCACCACATCTATACAAGACACTTTCGTGAAGGGACCCAGGGGAGAAGAGAACCCTAGCCACCGCCACCATTGCCAGAACAGAAGAAGAAGAGATCCGAAGAACCTTTGGAGATCTTCTTAGTTTTGGTCCTTTCATCTCCATCACCATCTCACCCACCACTATTGTAAGAGGAATTCCAAGTTTTGAGAACAATTATAGCTCTATTCAATCTCATCTGGAGATCAAGACTATTTGAATTACCCATTTCATCTTATTGTGGATCTTCACGGTATTATCGATATGGTTTTCATGGGTTTAATCTCTGGTGTGATTGGTTTCTCTCTTATGATGTGTGAGTAATCCCCCATAGGCGTGGGAGATGTAGGTGAGTGGTAAGATTTATCTATGCCTAATCTATATGTCGTCATTTGTATTCGTAGTAGTATGACCTGTCAAGTATGTTGTTATGCTGTGGTGAACCCTATGTGTGTTGCCCAATTTAAGGGCCCATGCAACATGATCTCGAGACCTACATAGGTAACACATATTGTTTAGGGAATCTGGGACCTCTAACATGACAGGTGGAGATATCTATGAGGACCGAAGACAATATGAGATAACGGTGATCCACAAAACTTAATGCTTGGTTCCGGTCTAAGGACCTTAATTGTGGAGACAACCAATCTGTGGCAACGGCGAAGCAGGACCATAGAATGAAATGTAATCCCGAGAGGAGGAGTTTCATAACTTTAGGGTGATCTGCCTACAGAACACACATATCAAATATTATGAGTATGATACAAGGTAACTGGTATTACCGTCGCACTGGCACACTTGATACATTCTTACCATGAACTGAATTATCTCCGCGCCTAATCTCTTCATTGCAGGAAACTCAACTCCTAGTTTTATTTTTGTTATTTACTTTTAAGAGTTTTTACCTTCGTTAGTATAAACCTTTACCTTAGTCATTCTGGTTTATTCGTCCACCAGGACAGTAACAGTATTTGCAGAAGCTCAAGTGGTTACTTCACACAAGAACTATGACACCTTTTGTGTGACAGAAGCGCCAATATAAATACTCTCTTCTGCTCTTCGTTGGGATGATAACTAATTGGGATACTTCCGTGAAAGTGCTACATAACCCTGTTTGGCTTCCAGGCATCAATAAGTTAAACTAAAACTAGACGAAAGTTAATTAAACATTACTAGAGTACAGTTTAACTAGTTCGCATCGGTAAGACATGCCAGATTCGAACACGACTGTTCAAATCACAAAATATGTACTTGTAATTACACTAAAACTAATAGGAAGGCGCACCTAAATCCAGCAGCACCGCTTCCACCGGCAGGGTAGCCTAATTGTCATCGTCTGAGAGCATGATGACTATGTCATTGATGGAGCCGGAGCCCTCCACATTGTGGGATGCAGGAGCCAAGGTCGCCGACACCCGTAGCATATCGTCGAGGTTGTGGGGAGCGACCAAGGTGAAGAAAGCATGCATCCCCAGGGCCGACTGCTCCAGCCGACACTCCACCCTCGCCTCCTCGTCCTTTGAGTCTTCGGATGCAGGATGCGGCGGCAGATCCGGAGGCTGCGGCATTTCCTTGTCATTGTCGGAAGGAATGGACGCGAAGAAAGTGGTGACTTCCTGCTTCATCTGCTGCAGCCAACGCTGCTTCTCCGTGTACGCCATCCTTGCCTCCTCATCCGTCCGGAGGGAATTGAAGGAGTAGTCCATGGCGAGCTGCACCTCAGCAAACTCCGGATCCGCACGGTACAGGGCTAGGAGGTCAGCGTTGGCAAACCGTGGCTCAATCAGCGCCTCCGCCGCGAAATGCTTTTGCATCGTCATCTCGTCTACCATGTCGATCTCCCACGGTGGCGACAAAAGCGGTGTCTACATCGGGGATGGCGGCGTAGAACCAGTGGAATACGAGGTAGAGGACGGATCCGGCGAGGCGGCCATCGGGCGATGTGACAGTGGCGGCCGAGGTACAAGGGGAGAGAATAAATGGGGGCGGCGGAGCAAGATGCAGAGGGTTTGTATGAGGGGAGTTGATAAGAATTGTTCACTGTTCGGTGGAGGGGATATAAGAGCGCCGGTCACACTTCTTTTGTCTTTACCAAATCTTGAAAATATATGTTAAGGTCGTTTGTACAAATTGAAACGTGACAACCATCAACACGATCGACCATATGTAATTAGATAGTTGAGACACTTCACATGATCATGTCAATTTCTAATGTTTCATGCACAATTACAAAATGATCGTAATAAGACTGCTTCGTACCGTATCTATGGCAAATGAGTACGCTTGGATTTATGTTGTAGCAAGATGGTCACGAGGCGTTGAAGACAAGGGCAATCACACGTAGATGTCAAGATATGACTTGACAACCAGCAACACGACTTCGGATATGAAATTGTACACCCATGACACAATCACACTTCACATGGTCATGTCCATTATTGAACTTAGATGCATAATTACAAATATATTGTGCATCACGTTCCTCTAGTATTCGTCGCAGACATCCGAGATACATGTTTCCACATCAACATGTTATAAAACATGGTACATGCTAACATATATATGACCCCTTTCATAACTCTACCTGTTTGTATAGATTAATAGGTGTTTTTAAACATTTTGTAATGAAAAATGACTAGAAATGCATAGAAAGAACTCAAAAGTGTCGTAAGGGAGGCACAGAATTGACATTTCGAAATCCAATTCACAATGTGCTATGCATCATCTTGACTAAAAATGACGGAGTACACTTGGATTTATGTTGTAGCAAGATGGTCACGAGGCGTTCAAGATGATGGCTATCGCGCGTAGGTGTCAAGATATGACTTGACAACCGGCAACACAATTTCGGATATGAAATTGTACACCCATGATACAATGACACTTCACATGGTCATGCCCATCGTTGAGGTTAGATGCACAATTACAAAAATATTGTGCATCGCGATCCTCTAGTATTCGTCATAGACATCCGAGATACATGCCTCCACATCAACACATTATAAAACATGGTACATCCTAACATATATATGACCCCGTTCATAACTCCACATGTTTGCATGTATTAATATGTGTGTTTTTAAACAGTTTGTAATGAAAAATGACTAGAAATTCCTAGAAAGAACTCGAAAGTGTCATAAAGGAGGCACACAATCGACATTTCGAAATCCAATTCACAATGGGATATGCATCATCTTGACTAAAAACGACAAAGTAAGCTTGGATTTACGTTGTAGCAAGATGGTCACGAGGCGTTGAAGATGAGGGCTATCACCCGTAGATGTGAAGATATGACTTGAAAACTGGCAACACGACTTCGGATATGAAATTGTAAACCCTTGACACAATCACACTTCACATGGTCATGTCCATTGTTGAAGTTACATGCACAATTACAAATATATTGTGCGTCACAATCCTTTAACATGGTACAACTTAACACACGTACGTGCGATCCTTCCCTCCTACTTGACTTTCTTTCAAAAATGGCGTTACCTCCAACTAGCCTTTCCCTAAAAAATCTTTCTTCCCTCCTACTTGACCTTTCCTCAAAAATAGTGTTCCCTCCAACTAGCATTTCCTCAAAACTATTCCTTCCCTCCTACTTGACTTTCCCTAAAAAATAGCGTTCCCTCCAACTAGCCTCAAAATGTTACCTTCCCTGTAGTACGTTTGAAAGGCCCACTCGATTAACCCCACCCCCTCCTTAAATACAGCCTATCCTTTTAACCATGACCACATCTCCTTCCAAGAAACAAAGCGCCTCATCGTCTCTCTTTTCTAACCTAGATCCTTCTCCCCCCCTCCCGTGGATCTAGCTCCTCCGCCACAAATCGTTCGCTCCCATCGCGGCGCGCGACATGAACGACGACATTTCGATGGATTCCAACCTCTCTGAAGGTAAAAATACTCCAATACCTCATGTAAATGATGAGATCACACCCTCCCCTGCCCCCCCACACACACATCAAATCTTCACATGCGTCTAGATCTGTGCATCTAGTTCCTTCTTGAGTCGGAGATGCAGTCTATCCTAAGATTGTGTTGCCTGTACTAGACCAAACTTTTAGGGTTCTTATCCGGGTTAGGACTGCGGGTCATTCTATCTAGGGTTCTAGTATGGTTAGGATTTTATAGTATGGGTATGATGTCCTAATTAAATGAAAGGTGATAAGATCTAATCTACCAACTAATTCCTCCTTTTACTTTTTTGATGAGCTTCTTGTTTGTACAAACTTTTTTTTACATTGAAATTGTTTGTCCAAACTTTGATTGTATCTTGTTCTGGTTCAGTGATTATGTCCTTTCATATTGCTTTTGATCTAGAGTAAATTGTGTTGACAATAGAAAAAATAGTAGTTTAATTTATTTATACAATAGCAAGTACGTACATGTTTAATTGTCATCATCGTTTTACAGCCACGAATAGATCACGAATGACATTTGAGATTATTCAAGCAGTCCCCAACAAGGATAAAGGGTCTCAAACCGAAGAAGTGATGCATTGTGACGACGATGGATATGAACCAACTATTGAGCAGCTGGCCTATATTGCAGATATGATTGGAGGTCTCAAGGACAGCGAGAAGGAAAACACTTCAACTCTGGTGACAATATGTTTACATAGTTTTACATTCAAAAATGTACTAAAAATGTAGATTATAATCTAATATGTTAAATTACACCATAGTAGTCATATTTCTATGACAAAAAGGAAGGAGAGATGACTATTATGCAAAGCTCAGGTGCGTCGAAGAGAAAGCGGTTTGAACCGGTTAGTCGGCGTACTTTTTACCCTGTAAACACTTATTTAAATAGGATATTTTAATCCATATACTTTCTTTTCTTTCCTTACGAATGTATACTGCCATAAATGCATTAATATTTAGGAATAGTGCAATACCTAAATATTAAACCACACCGTTAACCTGGGTATATGATTTCTGTAGGGAGAGTCAGAATTCATAAATGGTGAGATGAATGCAAGTCTAGCAGGCTTGCATGAAGAAATTGGACCTATCAATATGCAGCACAAACAACCTGAGGCAGTCAAAATGCCCTAGCAGAGGAACAAGAGCATAAAGTTGTTTAGGAGGCCCTGGCAGATCAACATGAAGAGCCTAATGCTGTCAAGGGGGGGCGTAGCATATCAGCATGAAGATGCTGAACCTGGCAAGGAGGCCCTAGTAGAGGTTCATGAACCGGCCGAAACTAGCAAGGAGGCCCTGGCAGAGCAGCATGAAGAGCCTGAAGCTGGCAAGGAGGTCCTACCAGAGCAGCAAGAAGACCTTGTAGTTATCAACAAGGCCATGGTCGAGCAGCATGAAGAGCCTAAAGCTGGCAAAGAGGCCTTGCCAGAGCAGTATGAAGACCTTCAAGTTGTCAACAAGGGCCTGGCCAAGCAGCATGAAGAGCCTGAAGCTGGCAAGGAGGAACCACCAGAGCAGCAGGAAGACCTTGAAGTTGTCAAGAAGACCCTGGCAAAGCAGTAGGAAGAACTTGAAGCTATCAAGATGGCCCTTGCAGAGCAGCTGTAAGAACTTGAATCTGTCAAGAAGGTCCTGCCAGAGTACAAGGATGAACATGAAGGTTTCAAATTGGCCCTGGTAGACAATAATGAAGAAGTTGTAATGCCCTATTAGACCTGCACGAAGAAGTTAAACCTGACAAGTGTCTTATTTTGCTATGCGATACTTTGTCCCATGGTTCTTAATTGTAATGTCTCCAATTATGAATCAAAGCTGTGAGATAAAATTACGAAATTTATTCCAATTTGGCAGCAAATCTATTATATACTAAAAGCAAAATATGGGTCAAATTAGAGACATATGCTAGAAAATCCCACAATATTCAGAAACATCCGACCATTTATTTGGTACATCAACAAACCATGACCGATCGATCTTACTAATGGAATTTTAGACATTAAGTTAAACTAAATTACCCACCTTTGCCATCATGTAAAATATCTCTTTAGTTCCTGTAAAAAAAACTTTAGTTCCCGTAGAAAAAAACCTTTCGTGAATATCTTTAGAAGCAGCGAAGCCATGCCTTGCTTCTCCTTATGCCGCCGCCGCGGCGTTCGTCACGTGACCGGTCGATGGGGGCGTGGAACTCCGACCCTGTTTGTTTACATCGCCCCCATACTTCTTTCCTACGGAGGCTTGTACGTACATGCTGGCTTCAAGCAGATTGCCTTCCGCCAAGCTAAGCACCTTGATTGATTAATATTCTCTATAAGAGCTGTCTCACCCATGTAGCAGATCGGTCCAGCCGGCCGGCTGGATGAGAACGTGCACACCTGCCTCACATACGTATGTCTCGACCTCCGTAATTTTGTATGGTAATCTCAATAGACCTAGATTGTTGTTGTAGCTTAGGTTATGATTGTTGCCGCTGTTGCCGGGACACTGAGAAATAAAGAAACTAGAAGAAGAGAGGACTGTCGGCTAGGATCGATCTCTTCTATGAACCATCTAGCGTGCACGTGGAGCGACAAAATCTGAGCATTGAGAGCGATGTATGCGCCTACACAGAAACTTTTATGTACAACCATATATGTTTGATCATATTTTTACTGTTGGCTAAGACCGATCTCTTATACGAATCATCTCGCGTGGGGCAACAGAATCTGAGCATTGAGAGCGATGTATGTGCCTGCACAGAAACATATATGTAAAGCCATAGATGGTTGATCATCTTTTTGTTTCTTTCAATTTTTTTACTTGCATCCACATGATGTACTAATTATTGACAAACTTCATAGCCTATAACAGGAAATATATATGTCATCCCTCGGCCCTATAGTTTGATAGTAATGAGCTAATTTTAGTCGTTCTTTTTTGTATGTATGAAGTAAAGGTATAGTGCAGAAACACAATAATCAATAATTACTTTTTATCTCTCTCAAAACATAACTACCATTTGATTTTCCCGGTCACAAGTGATCAATGGCATGACTTTCTATTATATTTATATCTTGGTTCATAAGCGGTCTTATTTTGTATGTTTGAAGTTAAGGTATATAAGTAATTAGTGCAAAAACACAATAATCAGTAACTAATTTTTACTCTCTCAAAACATAACTACCATTTGATTTTCCTGGCCACGAGTGAACATTGACATGACTTTCTATTATATTTATACTCCCTCTGTTCCTTTATATAGTGCGTGTTTCGTCCCGGCTGCAATACCAATGAGTGTGCTGGCGTGTGTATTTTGGACTATGTTACCCTCCACTCAGCCTGCCCACATGCATGTGCCCAGCAACGGACAGTTCTCAGCCACACACTTCCAGCCCAACGAGGGTTATTTTCGTCCAAAACTGCAACTGCGCATTACATTGTGGAACTTTGCTAGAAAAATAATGGGCACTACATAGAGGAATGGAGGGAGTATCTTGGTTCATAAATTTGTTTGTAGGAATTTTTCCTTTCGATGAAGGATAGGAGGAACAGTTCTTCAGATGCCACATCAAAGCCTCTACCGTTGTGTACTACAATCACCATCTACCTTCTTCTACCATTGGTAACATCGTAAAAGCACATGACGGGTTATAAATTGAGCCACTGTATTAGTCTACATTGAACTATTTTAGACATAGATTTAGAATTAGAGGCTATGATGATGAGTTATTTATTTTACGTACATGCACATGTTTGCTTGATATGGTTTTGTGTTTGTCACGGCCTTTGTAGAGTTATTGCCTAATACGTGCATGGCAAAAAAATTAGTTTGGTTCATAACTACCTTATCACTTGGCATTAAGAAAAGGGATAATTTCTCATCTTTCCATCTACGTAGATACCTGCACGCGGCAGCTATTCTGCACCAAGCGCTAAGCTGCTCAAGTTGCCAGATCTTGATCTACTCGCTGCATGCATGTAAAGCCTGATAGCACACACAATTAATCTCCATCCTGATGCATCCAAAACTCTTGCGCCAAGCATGCCTCATGCTTCAGCGGCGGCTACGCAGCAGGATGGACCGGCTACGAAACATCATAGCTCATGCCTGATAGCACACACCATCAGTCTCCACTCTGATGCTCGGAGGCCTGCTGAGATTTCACTATCCAACGACACGACGATGCACCAGCCTGTTGCCGTTGCCTGACCATGATGCTTCCAAGCCCTAACTAGGTGGATATTTTTTTCCTAACTATATCATGTTCTTGCCGGTGCCAATTAGCAAGTATTCTATGTCAACATGGTGCCACTTTTAACATAGTACCTGGATGGATGGTCAGTTTTATCAATCAGGGTATTCTTACATGATACTATATTAGTAATTTTGAAGTTGACCATTGATTCATCACGACAGTGTGGATTAATAGTACAAAAGTGTGTATCTCTGAATAATAAACATAGTATACGTAAAAAGCAAATCATTTTTCTAAAAGATGAGCTACATGGTGGATAAAACAATTGTCTGCCATTAATACAATAATCCCATGGATAAAAAATGAGAAATATGAAAGTGAAACGAAGAAAACAAACAAAAACCAACAACCCAGCATAGAGACATGACTCACGTAAGGCAGTCAACACATGTTAGCGCGGGACCATCGATCTGCATTCACCATTCCCAGCAGCTAACATGTATGTGCTAATGATAAGCTCACGATCAAATAAGCAAATAGCTATTACACGTATTGATCTTATAATATAGAAAAATATATCAATGATTTACTTTTTTTGCAAATAGCACAAATATGTGAGATACATTGATAATGTTATTTTAGTGTACAACACAAGAGCAATAATATCATCAAGGTAACAATCTTTAATCTCTCTCTCTCTCTCTCTGTAAATTGGATGGAATAAATGTGATGAGAGTTCGTCAGAATTTGTTGGTTATGATGGAACTTATATGATGGGGAGTCTTTTATCTTGATTGTCATTATAACCAGAATGATTCCAGAAGCTATATTGTACTTATTTTTAACTAATGAGAGGAAATAAATATGGAATTTTATTGGTAGCTCAAGAGACTGTTGCTTAGAGATCGTGCACTTCAGAAATTGAGAATTGGTAAAATCTCTTGCAATTGTGATTACCATCATTTAGTGAAAACTAATGAACACCATTTCTTTTCACCACACATTATTTTAGATTAATTGGTTTAGATCATTTTTGTCATTTTGTACTTCTGAGCAGCTTTATCAAGGACAGGAGAATCAGGTAAATTCTATCATTCAATATTCTGTGGTCTTGGCAATTAGAAGTTTTGAGTTATATTGAGTTATAAATTGTGTTCATGTCAAACATGACATTGAATGGATATATATTGCCGAATGAATATAGTGTAGGAAATTAGATGGATATGTCGTTATGTTGTGAAAGTAAAAATTCATTGGAATTGTTTCAATAATTTTCATTGTAGAACACGTTAAAGTAAAACAATACTTTGGATGATAGTACAAGGTTTCAATTGGGACAAAACACTAAACAATCACCAACTAAAATTATTATTTCAAATAGGTGAACAATATATTTAGGGAACACATATATCTAGCCTGCGCAATTGCGCGGGCCACTCTGCTAGTTTAAATATAAAACAAATTATCGAAGTCTAGAAACTGTGACGGTTATGGATGCCGTCACCGGCGTATGGACCCAGATGTAAGCAACCACGTCACCCACCTCTAGTCCCACATGTAAGCAGCCACGTCAGCATCTTCTAGGCCCATATGTCAGTGGCGTTGACCGGTCAAACTGATGCCCGACTTATTACTGACGGGGACCGTCGGTGATAAAACCTCAGCCGGGCCCAACTATAAGGTGCCACGTCAGTGTATTATGGGCCCGTATGTCAGAAACATTGACTAGTCAGACATGATGGGTCGGTTGTTAGTGACGGATGTATCATCACCGAAAACTATGACGAGGGATGGGCAGGTCGTATACGGTGACAGTTCTAGTGACATTTTTTGGCCGTCGCAGAAGATAGCTTCGGCGATGAATTTGGGTTCATCACCTAAGACACGATCTTGCGTGACGGAGGAAGTGGTACTGTCAAGATTTTATTTTCTGTGACGGCACTTCAGCGACGGTGGGAGTGACGGCCGGAAAACGTCACCAGGACATTTTTGTGACGAAAATTGTTTTACGTGACACAAGTGAAATGTTGTAAAATAGCCGAGATTTTGTAGTGATTATGAACAATAGATGATTTCCTCTAATTGTCTAGGTTCATTGCTTGCTTTCTCTCCTCATACATGTCACATAATTGGGCAAGTGCCTTCTCAAGAAAGTAAGGCTACTCTAAGTCAACTCACTAGACAATGCCACTATTTCTGCCTTCCAGCAAAAATACACAAATAATGCTTTTAATTGTGTCTATTGTCTGCTTATTTACAAGCCAATAGACAAGAAAATAACATTTAACAAGATGCTATATTACAACAAGCTACATTCCAACAAACATAAAATTTATCAAAAAATAACTCCAAATTACAACATTAAACATGACATGCTCACCCATGGGTTAACAAATTAAGAAGATTGACCAAATAAAGCAGGTTGACCAAATTAATAGCACTGAAAAGACCACCACTAACATATAGAACAAAATGAAGCTGGTTGACCAAAGCACACTAATGAACTATTGTCGTCTACAACGAACAAGCCACACAAGCAGATTGACCAAAGGCCATCACATGCATGCTCAACACTCTTATCAAATCTTATGTACAATACACCCTACAACAATTTGCAAGTATTTCATAAGAGTAACATGGCAGTGAGCACAACACTTGCAAAAAAAATGTAACTTACCTTCTCAGCACACACAAGGAACCTCCTCCCATGTGAATCCCTTCAAAAGCAACACACCTCTCCACCGACTTGTCGTGGTTGCACAAGACGCTCAGATCATGGTCAATGCCATTGAAACCATGGTCGTGCACTATAGCTAGGAAGCGCGAGCAAAGAAAAGCACAAGCTTTGAAAGAAAGAAAAAACAGACAAAGCTCAAAATCAAGATCCCTAAAAAAAAACCCTAGCCCACTCACAAGAATGACATCATCATTGTCGGAGAAGGAGAGGTAGTGGACGGACTCCTCGCTCATTTCGACATCATTCCACGAAACATCGTGCAGCGGCGAGCAAGCTGGTCGGCGGCGGCGAGCAAGAACAGAGAACAAAAAAAGACACACACACACATATAGATAGAGAGAGAGAGAGCAGTTGAGAGGCCACACTACAGTTATGAATGGCTGCTCTCCTCTGGTGCCGTGTAATGGCCTCTCGGCCTAGACTTCATGCCACGTACGCAAAAGAAGGGACCTGCCTGTCATAAACATGCTCAAATGCCAATCAGTCTTATCTGTAAAAAAGTTTACCAAAGACAGTGTTTTCAGCCAAAAAGTTCTGATAACCCAGCTTCAGGAGGTGCACGTAGATTATGTTTTACAAACTAGATCCAAAAAATAGTATGTTTTTCAAACTAGATCCAGAAAAGAGTATGTTTTACAAATAAAATCATGTTACACACCAGGAGTACTCCATTTGACCATGTAGTTCTTGGAAATTCTACACAAGCAAAAAACTTTTCTTAGTTTTTTTTTCTTTTTGAGGGAAACAGCAAGACTCTGCTGCGTATTTTTATTAACTTTCAAATAAATAATACAGAAGCAAGATCTAAACGAATGAAGGAATAACTATACATGCCCTAATTAAACAAAAAAGAACCTAAGAGAAGGAAAGGAAAAATCAATAGAATACAACATCAAAAGCAGAATCATCTAAAAGCCTTGATCCAGTCTTCAAAGCCATTGTATTCCTTCCTCTTAACTGTGTAAATGTTCCATTTGAGTTCCTCTTTGAATTTTCTCCTGCAAGTATATAGGCTTGTGGTGATATGTTTAAAGATGAAGTCATTCCTATTAGTCCAAATAGCCCAAGAAACTAAGATGATGATCTCCATAGCAATTGTCACATTTAGGAGCTGTTTAATATTGTCAATTTCCTGTGGCGCCCCGCCTGAATACCACTGTAGCCAGACGGTCGCCGCACATGCCAGCCCAGGAAATCACACTGGCGCACGCCTTTACAACATGTATCATGAACACAGGCATATCTACAAATGGATTTATAAGCCTTACATGGTATCTTATAGGGATGAGGGCAGCGGAAAATAATATCCAAGGCAGCACGGACTTGGAGCGGCTCCAATCCACAGGGATCTGACTGGGTTACTCTTCTAGCTCGCGAATGCTCTGGCTCCTTGCTAGTGGACGACGGATCCTTAGCTGAACCTGGCCACGTTAAAGGCCGTTGAGTACTTTTGAATGTACTCGCAAGCAAACCATACAACTATATACACCAAGCAAAGCAATCCATGGCATTCAAGCATGCATTCATTATCTTAACAATATTAATCATCATGTCATAAAAGGATTATCTAGCATGATAACTATCAAAGTAAATGCGGTATGACGAAGATCAAGCATATTAAGTAATGAATTCATATCCCAAATATTCTCATAATCCAATCCAAATCCTTCGGTCATACAACCATCTCTCTCATAGCCATCCCATGGCTAACATCTCATATTCTTGACATCACCTGATGTTCATGCATCTGCACTGCAAGTCTGATAAACCTTACCTTTCTCTGGTTCATCCTTAGTAATAACATTATATGGTTTATTCCTCCAGACTCGACACAGACCAAATAGTGTGACCTAGTATGAACTATCCATGACCGAGGACGCGGCTATTCAAATAGATTTTTCACTCTGTAGAGGTTGCGCACTTTTCCCACACTATGGAGCTGCCCTGGTTGACCGTGCCGATTTCTCAGGGCGGGCCAGGTTGACTCCAACAAGACTCGTCTACCTTTTGACACTCTTACCGTATCACCGACATACCCCCCGGGTCATGTCCTGGGTGTCCCCTGTGTCACCCCGTGACTTAACAACTGTCCCCGTCGGGATCCGAGCTCATAAACCAAACTAGGCTCACAAGATTATCGCCACCTACCTGATCAGGGTAGCACGCGTGCATAACCTTCCCTCTTTGGTGATACCGATAAGAGGCATAACGATAGACCAAGTCAGGGCCTTCCCACAAAGGCAAATATGGCTGCACTGGTAAGTTCGGTTCAGTGGCACTATGACTCGATCTAGCCGACGGAGGAGGTTGTCATTATTAGGTCACATTCTTTATCATAGCGATAACAATAATAATGCATGATGAAAACATAACAACCTATCTCCATATTGTGTCACATACGAGTCACTAGTGCGATAATATGATGAACATTAGCAAGTAATGTAAACAGCAAGTTCAAACTAGCAGGAGTTTAATTACTCATTTACTCCTAGTCACAAACATGGTCATTAATTTAAACACACAAGAATAACACAGAAGCAATGCTTTAGGGCATATTAGATGGTCGGCTTGTCTGGGGATCGATGGATTCATCGGGAAGGAGTGCGATCGTCTCGCGGCAAGATTCGCCGGAAAAGGTTCTCTCTCGAAGGGTCTAAATATAGGGTAGGGGCAAAATGGTCATTTTCAGAATGTGACAACATCATGAAAATGATACCATCGGAATGGGCTCGACGGATAGAGAACGTGGGCTTTGGAATCAACTGATTCGGTGTTACGATTAAAAAGATAATGCATTCCTTCTGCCACGAACCTGTCTGCAAAAGAAATAATTGCATCTGGGTCCTAATAGAAATTCTGCGGATAATTAGAAAATGTTACTGTTGCAGTGGGCCAGCTCGGGCTGAATTCCTCAGAACTGGGCCGATAGCAACTTCAGAGGAAATACCCTTCCCTGAAAGGAAAGCGCATTTGCTCCAAATACGCCTCCACTTAAAGGTCGGGCCCACCGGCTGGGTCACTTACAGCCGGGCCCCACCGGTGCTCTCTCTCTCTTCCCTGCTTCCTCTTCTTCTACCTCCCGATAGAGGAGGAGGAGGGTGACGGCCATCGCCGTTCCCATGGCTCAGCTACGCGAGGAGTCGGGGCGTTGGCCTGGCTGGAAGCGCCGTTTGACACCGCGCCTGTAGGTGGTGCTCTTGGCCTCCGGAACGCTCCGGGCAAAGGGCAGTGACACCCACGATGGAGGATGGCGACGATGACGCTGGGAAGGGCGCCCCGGCCATAGAGAGGAGGAAATGGAGTTGGGCAGGGCCTCGCCGTGGTCTGGGGGTTTCTCTGGTGGGTGTGGAAGACAAGGGGAAGGCTCGGTAGCTCAAATTTGAGCAGAGGCCGACGGTGGCCATGGCGGCCATGGGAAGAGAGGAGAGGCTCTAGGGGTCGAACTGAGAGGCTTGGGGCAAGCTATGAGGGAGAGGGAGTGCTTGTGGGTGCTCGGGGAGGGCTCGGGCCGCTGCTTATATAGCCAGCCGGCCGAGGCGATAAGGATGGCCGCCATGGCATCCTTATCGGTGTCCTAGAGCTCCCAGGAGAGGTGGCAAGCTTCTGGTGTGCCGGCCTGACATGGGGAACAGGACGACGCGACACAATGGCTCGGGGAGGAAGGAGCCAAGGAGGAAGACCACGGCGGCAGATCACGGACGCACAGGGCTGCGGCGGAGCTTGTCCCGGCGCGGCGAGGAAGAGAACGGAGGGGAAATGACCAGCGAGGGGGCGCGTGGACGGTGGTGAGGTCGTCGGCACTAGGGGACACGCCGCAGCAGCTCGAGCTGGCCTATCCGAGGCGACGGATGCACGGAGCGCCACTGCTGCATGCCACGCCCGTGGTCACCGCCGGCACCGCGCGTCCAGAGCACCGATTTGACTTCAAGACATGTCAAATAGATGCATTAAAGCCTCCGGTGTTGACCTGTCAAGGTTTGGAGGGAAATGGAGACATGGACCTGATTGATTTGAGCTATCATGAATCGGATATGAAAGTGTTTGTAGTGGTTTCTGGATAGCTCACTGGGGAGATGATCTGAAATTTGGCATGTTGCAATGATCTACCAAGTGAATACCCTAGTAAATTTTCAAGCCAAATGGATCATCCTAGCTAGCACTTCCTTCACACATGGGCAACATGGGCAGAAACCTATTCTGGATGTGTAGGAGCAAATGGCTAGCTTTCATGAGCTGAATTTTGGAGTAGAGGGATTATTTGGAAGTATGGAGGCACTGGTAAAATTTCATACCATTTGAACATACCTAAATGGTACTTCCTTCACAGTGCTTCTCTCTGGACAGAAATCAGATTGAATTATTGGGAGAAAATGGCTTGGCAACATGGTGGGAATTTTGGCATGCTCACATGATATAGGGAGAGTGAGGTCCTGGATTAATTTCAAGAATTATGAAGCAATCTAAAATATAGTTGCTTCACAATCTCAAAATGGATCCAGAAACAAGAATTGGATGATGTGCTCAAACTTTGAACTATGGAACTTGATGTTTTGATGGAAATGGTGAAGGTTTGGATAGGAGAAGCTCCACAAATTATTTGGGCACTAGTAGAGCAACCAAAATGGTAGCTCCTTTAGAAAGTGGCCAAAATGGCATATTGGCCTTATAAAGGAAAATGAAATTTTCCTTATTCAATTTTGGCCAATATTTTTATGAGAGCTCCATATGGCCACAAAGAATATATCCACAAGTTTTCATGAACTTTAGACATGTCTTGATATTTTCCTGGATTTAAGTCCTTTAAATGGCAGAAAAAAGAATTAATTTTAAATGAAACATATTGCAAATGACCTGGCAATATTTTTGCATATCCAGGGTTTATAGATATAGGAGAGTCTCTCGGAAAATTTGGGGAGGCAATAGATCAAAGGAAATTAGGGTTCCTTTGTAACTGCAGGAATTAGGGTTTCCTCTCCGGTAACTCGAAAAGTAGGGTTTTGGCGGCAAAACCCTGAGAATATATTTTTGGTGTCAAAGTTGGTTTGGGGAGAATCTCTGGTTTGATAGGAAAGGCAAGTCTATATAACCATCTTCATATACCCAAGAGCGAGAGAAAATTCAATATCACTGAAAGAAAAGACGGGAGTCCAATCACGCGAAGGAAAAATCGGGGAGCGAAAATCAGGGTGTCACATTTCCTCATGTATGCTAAAGATTACTGGGTGGGGGGTCCAATTGGGACATATGTATTGCCAACACAATTGAGCAAAAGGGCAGTAGAAAAAGAGTTGATCTCTTGTTTCTAGCTCCTGCATGTGGCACATGGCACAAGTATAGTCCTGTATAAAGAAGTTTTTCCTCTGCAGAAGAGCTCTAGTATCCAGTCTGTTATTACCAGAATCTAAAAAAAAATTATGCTTGAGTTGACAACAAGTTTTCAAAAGCCATTTTGGAGCTGGCAAAATCCCTGAGGCTATGGTCAAAACTTTATATGCCTTGGAAACCTTATAAATGGCAGAACCAAGAGAAAATTGCCATAGGTCATGAGCATCAGCCCTGTATAAATTGTTCCAACTCCTGGTATTCTTAATTTTCCTCGGTTGGCACCCTAGCCCATCCTCTATCATGAGTGTATGTATTATGTGTATGTTAACATCCGCGATTGTACTGTGTTTGAAATAAATAAATAAATAGTCCAGCTCTATCCTTCATAAATTCTCAACACCTTGACGTTCATCCTGGCGGCGGGTATAAATAGGAGTAGCACTGTAGTTACATGAGATTAGGGGAACCTTTAGATCATTTTGACATGAAATTAAACTAAGTTAACCTACATACGCACGCGTTAAATGAGTGAGCCGAGCTACAATTTTAGCCCACCGCTGCAGTTTTACCTCCTGTCGGTCTTGTACTAGTGAGCGCAAAATGGACAAAAATAATCTCAAGACGCAATTATTTCACAAAGTGAACTGTGAGCGAAACAATTTCACTCAGCTGACCCTTTTGTGTAGCGCCCGACGCGTCGGCGCTACACTACACTGCGTAGCGCCTGACTAACAGGCGCTACACGCCTGGCCAACGTGGCACTCCGGGGACAGGCCAGGCCCCACCCCTGGTTGTGCAACGCCTAGATGACAGGCGCTATACTACCAAGTGCAGCGCCTAGACGAAAGGCGCTACACATGCACTTACTAACCGCCGCGTGCAACAGAGAGCAACAGAGGGTTTCTGCTGCCTGAAAATTGCTAAGTCAGTGTGTAGCGCCTGAGAGCTAGGCGCTACACTATACAGTGTAGCGCCTGACGTCTAGGCGCTGCACTATTGATCAGCTCAGCTGTTATCTACAGGTCTAAAAACAAGCACTTGTTTGAGCAATTGCAAGCCGGAGCGGGATATATAGTAAGCTGGTTGGTGGCCCGTGGCCGGTGCACGCGTCTGCAAGTTGGAGCTCTAGTTTATTCATAGCTATCTATGGGCTCGGGAAGAAGAAGTTGGAACGAAGAAGACTAGCGGAGCGGGGGGGAGCGCGGGTTGCAGAGGCGCAGCTGTTGTCTCCGAATTATTTAAGAGAGGGCGTCGGGATTCGTCATGGCGGTGTTCACATGCATCACATCACATGGCTGCCCTTTGTTTACTGGTCGCTAGTGGTTCGGGTCAGAGCGGAGCTACATTTACAGGCTAGGTCCTCGCTTTATGGTATTTCCAAATTAGGTCCGTAATTACTCCTCCATTTGACATGCATCACATCACATGTCTACCCTTTGTTTACTGGTCGCTAGCTCTCACGCGCTACACACTGACTTAGCAATTTCCAGGCAGCAGAAACCCTCTGTTGCTCTCTGTTGCCCGCGGCGGTTAGTAAGTGCATGTGTAGCGCCTTTCGTCTAGGCGCTGCACATGGTAGTATAGCGCATGTCGTCTAGGCGCTGCACAACCAGGGTTGGGGCAGGCCTGGCCCCGGGGTGCCACGCTGGCCAGGCGTGTAGCGCCTGTTAGTCAGGTGCTACGCAGTGTAGTGTAGCGCCGACACATCAGGCGCTACACAAAAGAGTCAGCTAAGTGAAATTGTTTCGCCCACAGTTTAGTTTGTGAAATAGTTGCGTCTTGAGGTTATTTTTGTCCATTTTGCCACTAGTGAGTACCAATGCATATACTCCTACACTATAGCCATCGTATGTGCTGGGACGGGACACGGTGGGGTGACACTTATAGCCATCAGTCCTTCCCCTGTTCGACCAAGGGGAGGTGGTGGTGAGCGGGCTCTAGGTGTCCTGCTGTGGATTGCTTTCCGGTAGGCCGCAACGATGAATGCACAACCACTGAAAGTACTAGTGTGGAATGTTCGAGGTTGAATAGCCTGGCACGTAGAACAGCCATTGCTCAGGTTGTCATGGCAGCCAACCCCGGTGTCGTTTGTCTTCAGGAGATGAAAATGTAGATTGTAACGCTAGACATTGTCAAGCATTGCCTCGGCAATAAATTTGAGAACTTTTTCTACTTGCCGGCTGAGGGTGTCCCGGATTAGGGGGTACTAACCCGTATGGCCTATGGCATGTGGACGAACTGGCGGCCCATCAGTTATCGCCTGGAGGACGGCCGAAGATATAAACCTCGTCGTGAGCAAGATGAAAACCACTGAAGACTTGGCGTATACTTCAAGGATAGTTTTAATATTCGGCATGTTTATCCTTAGTTGGAACCGACCTTATGTGTAAACCTAGGTACCCCCGATGCATATATAAGCCGAGGGGTTTAGTCTGTAGGGGGACAATCACAAGCCTTAGGGTTTAGCCCATACTCATACGATCTCGAGGTAGATCCATTGTACTCTGTACTCCATCACATCAATATAATCAAAGCAGGATGTAGGGTATTACCTCCTCGAGAGGGCCCGAACCTGGGTAAAACATTGTCCCCTTCGTCTTCTGTTACCCATTGATCCGAGATCCGCAGCTCGGGACCCCCTACCCGAGATCAGCCGGTTTTTGTACCATCATTGGTGCTTTCATTGAGAGCCCGCTGTGTGATCGCCTCGGAACAATGGGCGCATCGGTTAACGATGAAAACCCCCATGGCATCTCCATAACGCCGAAATCAACCGTCATCGGATTAACCGAAGAGTTGAAACACTCCGGATCGCACCTCCTCCTTCAAGAGTCGAAGCGTGGGGATCCTGAACCTACTTATGAGCCTTATGCCCTTTCTCCGCACTCGGCGAATCAAGAGCCGAAGTGCCAGTTGGCAGAGGACCTCAAGCCTAGCCAATTGGAAGGAGCTGGGGGCTCGGATCTTAAAACCAATTCGGCTGGCTCCACGTCAGCATGTCCCTCACAGGATAAAAACCTTGGAGCTTCGAGCCCACATGTAGCCGGGGTCAGATTTTTAATCCCACCCTCGCCCCACATCGAGTATTGCCCAAGTAACTCAGGGCCACCCGATGTCTGGGATCTAATCTGCGTAAAATAGCAATATGGCGAGACAGTCCGGCAATTCTGGACAAGATCCCTGTTTGTCAGGAACAAAATACCATATTGCTGCAACGTAGAAATCTTAGCGGTTTTTCGGCACAATTGCCAAGATGAAGGCATTCTAAACGCCCTTGCTCGCCGTTGAGTCCAAACCTTTTCCGAGCTATCCGACCTGGTGACCAAATTTTGCGCCATGGAAGATGCTTGGCTGGCTCAAAAGGTGCAAACAGATTTGATCTGTGCCAAAGAATCAAGACGTGACAGGCTAAGGCACCGGAAGGACCAATCTCGTCGCTCCGT
This sequence comes from Elymus sibiricus, assembly GCA_039707655.1. Lineage (NCBI taxonomy): Eukaryota > Viridiplantae > Streptophyta > Magnoliopsida > Poales > Poaceae > Elymus > Elymus sibiricus. The sequence continues at coordinate 140,241,743 of CM077674.1, read as the reverse complement.
GCCAGAAGAGCCGTCACGAAAAAGAAGGAAGCCTGCAACAGGACCTAAAACCGTTCTTGATGGTGTGCTGGATAATCCGTGCCCAATCCACTCTGTCCCCCTAAACGCAAACCCAGCTCATAGCTTTCGTGTGACGCCCCCGACTTAATCATGCACTAATCATACACGCAAATGCACACGATCAAGCCTAAGGACTCACTTAAAGATATCATAACTCAACTCTAAACACAAATAAAAGTCATACAAGCTTTATATTACAAGCCAGTTGCCTCGAGGGCTCGAATACACAAGCTTGCGCATACAAGCGTCAGCGGAAGCATCAAATATCAGAGTACAGACATAAAAGTAAAACAGATAGGCCTTAAAAGGCGGGGCAAAACAACAACACTGGATCGAAAGGCGCAGGCCTCCTGCCTGGGTGCCTCCTATCTACTCATGGTCGTCGGCGGTCTCCACGTAGTAGTATTCCCCACCAGAGGGGTAGTAGTAGTAGTCGTCGGCTGGCGCAGCTGGCTCCTGGACTCCGTCGTCTGGTCGCAGCAATCGGGTATGGGGAAAAAGGGGAAGCAAAGCAACCGTGAGTACTCATCCAAAGTACTCAGCAAGACTTACATCAGAACTAGTCTAGATATGAACATTATCAAAGGAAGGCTGTATATGTGGACTTGACTGCAGAAATGCCAGATCAGAGAGAAAAGGCCTAGCCTATCAAAGACTAGCATCTTCAGCGTCTTGCAGCATTAGAAGAATGTAGATTAGTACATAAATATAGTAGTAGCAATAAGTATAACAGTAGCCTCGCACAGAGATCCTTCCTCGACTTCCTGCGAGAAAGCGATCCCGGAGCTAACATATTCAATCCATTTCTAGTTGTAGAAGATCGGGATATTTTCCGAGCGTCCTGTTACCGTGGACACGGCTATTCAAATAGATATACTTTCCTGCAGGGGTGCACCAACTTACCCAACACGCTCGATTAACTCTGGCCGGACACACTTACTCGGTCCATGCCCGGCCTCGGCTAATCGACACGTTGTAGCCCTACTGTGACGCCCCGACTTAATCATGCACTAATCATACACGCAAATGCACACGATCAAGCCTAAGGACTCACTTGAAGATATCACAACACAACTCTAAACATAAATAAAAGTCATACAAGCTTTATATTACAAGCTAGGGGACTCGAGGGCTCGAATACATAAGCTTGCGCATACAAGCGTTAGCGGAAGCATCAGATATCTGAGTACAGACATAAAAGTAAAACAGATAGGCCTTAAAAGGCAGGGCAAAATAAAACACTGGATCGAAAGGCGCAGGCCTCCTGCCTGGGTGCCTCCTAACTACTCCTGGTCGTCGGAGGGCTCCTCGTAGTAGTAGTAGTATCCGCCAGAGGAGTAGTAGTAGTCGTCGCCGGCTGGCGCAGCTGGCTCCTGGGCTCTGTCATCTGGTCGCATCAATCAGGTATGGGGGAAAAGGGGAAGCAAAGCAACCGTGAGTACTCATCCAAAGTACTCAGCAAGACTTACATCAGAACTAGTCTAAGTATGCAACATTATCAAAGGAAGGCTGTATATGTGGACTTGACTGCCGAAGGGCCAGAATAGAGGGGGAAAAGCCTAACCTATCAAACACAAGCATCTTCAGCGTCTTGCAGCATTAGAAGAGTGTAGATTAGTACATAAATATAATAGTAGAAGTAGTAGGAATAACAGTAGTCACGCCAAGAGATCCTTCCTCGACTCTCTGCGAGAAAGCGATCCCGGAGCTAACATATTCAACCCATTTCTAGTTGTAGAAGATTGAGATACTTTCCGAGCGTCCTGTTATCGTGGACACGGCTATTCGAATAGATATAATTCCCTGCAGGGGTGCACCAACTTACCCAACACGCTCGATTAACTCTTGTCGGACACACTTGCTGGGTCCATGCCTGGCCTTGGCTGATCGACACGTCGTAGCCCTACCTAGGCTCAACAGAGAGGCCAGCACGCCGGTCTACATCCTAAGTGCGAAGGGGTCTTGGGCCCATCACCCTTTGCACTCCTGCGCGTTGCGAGGACGGCCAGGGGCAGACCTATCCCCCTTAATACAAGCGCAGGCTTTCCCAGTCCAACCCGGCGCGTGCTGCTCAATCGCTGACGTCTGAAGAGCTTCAGCTGATACATACGACGCCGAGTGCCCATACTATTCCCGCGTGGTGGTTAGTGCGATAAGGCCAGAGGCCTACTCTGATCACATATCCAAACCCTTAAGTGTGTTGGGAGCTCGCGGTGACGATCAGTGCTCCACCCTCTGTGGTCCCATCACCCCGTCTCGAGGACTTGCGGCAAGGGCCAGGCCCACAGTCCGCTTGCCCGGCCGCGCCTCGTAATTAACTCACGGGTACCCTCTCGGTTATCCCGACTTCCCATCTCTCGCGGGTACCCCTCGGGGCCGACCCGTCTTCCACAAGTATCAGTAGCAAGTCAAAGTAACCGTGTGTCCATAACATCAAGAAGGAATCCGAGGAATCACCCTCGTAGGATTCCCACTCAGTGTACCCGTCAAGGTGAACCCGGAGGAATCACCCTCGATGGTATTCACGCTTGCGGGGTTGCACGACAGAGGCTTCATCGGAGGCGGGGAAGAGGAATCACCCTCGGTAACCTACAACCGACTAGCTATACTACAGTGGCAACATTAGGAGTGGGTAAGAGGTATCACCCTCGACACTCGATGGTAGCTCTGCAGCATCGTACAACTTAGGGGGTGTGAGGTGATGTGATGGTCTCTGCCCGCCGATCACGTTGATCGAGGCACCGGTAACAAAGCGGGGCAACAAGGACAAGGATTAGGGGCCACTGATGGATCACTAACCAACCTATACTAAGCATTTAGGATAACAGGTAAAGTATCAATAACAGGTTACAAAAATAGGCTATGCATCAGAATAGGATTAACCAACAATAGTAGCAAATTCCAATGCAAGCAGGAGGGAGAAAGAATAGGTGATATAGGCATGCGTCAAGGGGGGTTGCTTGCCTGGAAGCTCTACGGCAAAGGAGGGGTCCTCAACGGTGTAGTCGGTCTCCGGTGCTGCGTCGGTCTCGGGGGCTATCGGATAAGAAGAGGGGGAAGAAACAATAAATAAAAGTAGACAAATGCAACACAGATGCATGGCATGGCGATATGTAGTGCGGGTGGTGCCCTAATGCAACGCTACATGTCGCAGACGAAGCGGGAAAATTTCTGGGATATTTTCCCAGCGTTTAGGCGGATTTCGGTATACTGATCCGGAGGGGAAGGTTCCATGTTCGGATAGATAGGAGCGATGGTCAAGCATTTTGAACACATATTCGGATTCGTCTCGTTTTTCTGATCAACTTTCATGTAGAAAGTTTTTCGATCCGAGCTACGGTTGAATTTCTACGAATTTCCGAAGTTTTAAACCTTTTTCTGAAATTCTGGAATTTATTTAATTCGAATTATCCAAAACAGTAACTGATGACATTAGCATGACGTCAGCGAGTTAACCCAGCCGTTCCAGGTCAAACCTGACGGCTGGGTCCCACTAGTCAGTGACACTGAGATAATTAGGCGTTAAATTTAAACTAATTCGGGTAATTATTAGATGGGGCCTCACTGTCAGTGGCTAATTAGTAATTAGGTTAATTATAAAAACTAATTAGGTTAATTAAGCGGGTGGGGCCCGCGTGTCAGTGGCAGTAGCTGCCACGTCAGCGCGTTGACCACGGTCAACTGGTCAACTGGGGCCCCTGGGCCGACTGGTCAGTGGCCCAGAGGCACCCACGTGGCAGCCAGCTCGGCGGTGCCGGCATTTAAACGCCGGCGACCCCGTTTTGCGGCGGAGGCGCACGGGACGGCGTCGGGTTTCGCGTATAGGGGGCCGTTTGGCCCACGTGTTAGCGCGTTCGAACGAGCGCACTGCGGCGCGTCCAGTGGTGATCGTGGCATCGCCGGAGATGGCCGTTATCGGCGACGACGAGCGGTGGAGGCAGCGCCGGAGTACGGGCGTCGACGGATCCGGCGTTTGCGGGCACGGCGAGGCGCATGGGCTAGCGCGCTAGGGTCCTACGGCTGCGTTGAGCACGTTGCCGAGCTCAGACACGCGTTGTAGCGACCGTGGCCACGGTGGCAAGCAGGGCTACGGCGGTAAGTTCGGCCAAGGCGAGCACGTCGGCTAGGGGCAGCTAGATGAGGAGGAAATGGAGGGAGGAGGTGCGGAGCTCGCCGAGTAGGCGCAAAGAGGCCCGGCGATGGTTTAGTAGCAGCAGGGGAAGCCGGAGTCGCCAGTGGTCGCCGGAGACCGAGAAGAAGGGGACGGCTCGATCCGCTTGATGTGGAGCTCCCCGGCTCGAATGACTCGACGCAGAGGCCATAGTCGAGCATGGCGGAGCGCGTGGACAAGGTGGCGCGGCGCGGGGACGACGGCGGGCGCGAGAACGACGACGGGCGGCAACGGCGACGTGCTGGAGAGGAGGGAGAGAGGCGACCGAGTGCGAGAGAGGAGAGGGGAGAATGGTGAGGCGTCCAGGGGGGAGGGATGGCTCGGCCTTATCCTCTCGCCCGAGCTGTGGCGTCGCGGTGTCACCATTTAGCCGGTGCGCGTGCGCCTAGCCACGGCACGGCCGACACAGCGAGGGAGAGAGAGAGAGGAGGGAGAAGGGGCCGGTTGGGCTGGGCCAAGTGCACTGTGTACTTAGGCCTAGTCAGTTTAGGCCGTTTTCTTTTTCTTGTCTGTTTTTCTTTTTAGAGAAAAGTTTTGCAAATAAATGAGCTGCCAAATAATTTTGTAAAAATGTGAAACTAGTCCACATAAATACTTTGCATTATTCTGCACTGCCTCAAAAAGTTTGGGCAATTTTTGAATCCATTTGAATTTTGCAAAAATGGAAATGGCGTTTTAAGTGCTGTTTTGGCACTGTTTAAATGCTCTAGCCCAATTTAGGAAATTAGGTGATGTTGTTTTCCTGAACATTAATTTGTTTTGGAATTCTTGTTACGACATGAACTATTTTCCAGCAATTTTTGAGCAACTTCAAATTTCACTTTGAATTTGAATTGAATTCACTGGAGGAATTTGAAATGAGATATTATTCCAACATGATCAAGCATTGCAAATCACAGAGAATTAGCATAACATGAGGGATCACTGTTGCTCATTACATAGGGGGTGTTACAATTCTCCTCCTCTAAAAGAAATTATCGTTCCGAGAATTTAGGAGGTAGAAGGGAAAAGGTCGGGGTATTCCTCGCGATGATGATCCTCACGTTCCCAAGTGGCTTCATCCTCAGTATGATTTGACCATTGCACTTTAAGGAACTTGGTCGTCTTTTGACGGGTCCGACGTTCAGCTTGATCGAGAATGCGGATCAGATGCTCTTTATAAGATAAATCATCTTGTAATTCGAGCAATTCATGATCCACTACCCGGTGCGGAGATTCCTTGAAGCAACGGCGAAGTTGCGACACGTGGAAGACATCGTGGACGGGAGAGAATTGCGGCGGAAACTCCAATTTGTATGCCACATTTCCACGTCTAGCGACAATGCGGAAAGGGCCAATATAGCGAGGAGCTAACTTGCCCTTGATTCCAAAGCGGTGAGTGCCCTTCATAGGGGTGACACGCAGATAAGCTTGATCACCAGGTTGATAGGTCAATCCCCATTGTTTGCGATCATAATTGCTCTTCTGGCGGTCCTGGGCCGCCTTGAGATTTTCCCGAACTATACGGACTTGCTCTTCAGCGTGTTGGACAATATCCGGACCAACAAGCGGTTGTTCTCCAGTTTCTAACCAATTCAGAGGGGTTCGACACTTACGTCCATATAGTACCTCGAAGGGTGCCATTTTCAATCTTGCTTGATAGCTGTTGTTGTAAGAGAATTCAGCATATGGGAGAGATTCATCCCACTTCTTGCCAAAAGAGATGACACAAGCACGCATCATATCTTCAAGCACTTGATTTACTCGTTCGACTTGGCCTTGGGACTGGGGGTTAAGCTGAACTCCAGGTTATATGAGTTCCCATAGCCGTTTGGAAACTTTCCCAGAACCTTGAGGTGAAGAGGCTGCCACGATCTGAACTGATCTCCTTCGGAATACCGTGGAGCGATACAATTCTGGAGATATACAATTCTGCCAACTGACTAGCAGTGATCGTCTCCTTAACTGGCAGAAAGTGGGCAACCTTGGAGAGTTAGTCGACGACGACAAGAATAGCATCGTGACCCTTCTGTGACCTAGGTAGGCCAGTAATAAGATCCATCTGAACCTTATCCCACTTCCACAAAGGAATAGGAAGTGGTTGCAGAATTCCAGCAGGCTTCTGATGTTCTGCTTTGACGCGACGGCAAACGTCAGACATAGCAACATAGCGAGTGATGTCCTGCTTCATCTTAGACCACCAGCACCTTTGACGAAGGTCGCGGCTCATCTTGGTACTACCCAGATGAATAGACAGTGGGGTATCATGTGCCTCCTTCATAACCATTTCTGTCATCAGTTCGAACCGGGGTACTACAATGCGGTCTCTGAATTACAATGTCCCATCTTCAGCAAGCGAGAAATCTCTGTACTTTTCAAGGTACAGATCTCTCTTCATCTGATCAACTTCAGCATCTTTAGCTTGCGCAAACTTAACAACCTCTTCAAGATCTGGCTGTATAACAAGGGTATTAAGAGAACCCTGTGGAACAATGTGGAGGTTCAACTTGCACAATTCTTCATAAAGTTGGGGTTGAGCTTGCTGAACCATGAGGTTGTGGCCATAAGACTTGCGGCTCAAGGCATGGGCCATCACATTAGCCTTACCAGGGGTATATGAAATACCGCAGTCATAATCTGTAATCGTTTCCATCCACCTTTGCTGACGAAGGTTCAAGTCTAGCTGAGTAAACAGGTATTTCAGACTTTGATGGTCCGTGTAGATCTCGCAACGGTTACCAAGGAGGTAATGTCGCCACTTCTTCAAAGCATAAATGACTGCGGCAAGTTCGAGATCATGCACTGGATAATTTTCCTCATGAGGACGCAACTGTCGCGAGGCATAGGCAATCACTCTGCGTTCTTGCATCAGGACACATCCTAATCCTTGACGAGATGCATCACAATAGATGACGAATTCCTTGCGAGAATCCGGAGGGGCAAGCACTGGTGTAGAGGTCAGCTTGTCCTTGAGAGTCTGGAAACTTTGTTGACATTTATCTGTCCACTCAAACTTAACGCCTTTGTGAAGCAGATTAGTCAGAGGCTTGGCAATCTTTGAGAAGTTCTCGACAAATCGACGGCAATAGCTGGCGAGTCCGAGAAAACTTCTGACTTGCTTGACATTCTTTGGAGGAGTCCAGTCAAGAATAGCCTGAACTCGTTCTGGGTTGACAGTAATGCCATCCTTGGAAATGACATGACCAAGGTAGGTTACTTCAGATAACCAGAATTCACACTTGGAATACTTGGCATATAGCTGGTGCTCTCGAAGCTTTTCCAGAACCAGACGAAGATGTTCAGCATGTTCTTCCTAATTCTTGGAGAATACCAAGATATCATCCAGATAAACCACAACGAACTTGTCAAGGTAATCCATGAAGATGTAATTCATCAAACGGGAGAACGTAGCTGGAGCATTAGTTAAGCCGAATGACATGATAGTGTACTCATAAGAGCCATAACGTGTAACGAAGGCAGTCTTGGGAATATCCTCCTCGCGGACGCGGATCTGATGATAACCCAACCTCAAGTCGAGTTTAGAGAACACTGATGATCCAGCAAGTTGGTCATACAGGTCATTGATCCGAGGAAGCAGATACTTGTTCTGAATGGTGGCCTGGTTGATAGGTCGGTAATCTTGGACCAATCGGTTTGTACCATCTTTCTTCTTGACAAAGAGAGAAGGTGCTCCCCAGGCAGATGAACTTGGGCGAATGTGTAACATCCCCATGTAATAGCTACAGTGATCACCTCTTGATAATGCCAAGTCATCATGATTAACAATGCTTGATCATCCTTTACATCATATCTCATTTCAAATTCCAAATTAAATTGAAATTCAAAATTAAAGTGAAAATAAAAGTTGTTCCAAATTGGAAACTAAAATGTTCATCAAATAGCCAATAATCTATTTCTAATTATGTTCAGGAAAAGAACATCACCTAAATTCATCAAGTGACTCTATCATCTTAAAACAGTAGCAAACAGCAGCATTTTAATACAATTTTATTTAATAGAATTGCAAATGAAATCATATTAACCCCAAACCAATTTCTAGGGTTAGGTAATATTGCAATGTAGTTAATGGGCTAAGTCACACAATTTACATAAGTCAATTAGTGGCCTAACTATTTACAAACAGAAATAAAAACAGAAAACAGAAAATGGAAAAAGAAAACGGTTAAAACGTACTGTACATGTGGGCTTAAGTCGAACAGTGCAGAGCCCAGCCCATCTAGCGGTCGTCGTCCACCTCCCGCACGCTGTCTCTCGCCCGCGCCGACATGCCCGCGCTCGCCTCGCTGTCGTCCATCCGACGGCTCCCCGGCGCCGTTAAGGCCACCACCGAGCCGCTCTTCCCTCCCCCGAAACCCTAGACCACCTCAGTTTCCCCCCATCGCCTCCTCTTCGTCCTCCCCGCAAGCACCCGACACCGTCACCGCCATGGCTCGCCGCAGCCGTGGCCTCTGACCTCGCCGCACCCCGTCTCCGTGCCGGATCGAACCGCCGCCGTCGACTACGTCTTCTGCCCCGACCAGCGCGAGCCGTGGAGCGCCACATTGCCAGATCGCCGATGTCGACCACCGCGGATCGCGGGAGCTTCCCCGACTCGATCCGCTCGCCCCTGCGCTCCTAAACCTCTGACGAGCCACCTTGTGCTCCTACGTAAGCTCCACCTCCTCCCTCTTCCCCGTTCAAGCTCGGTTTCGAGCTCTAGCCATTGCCGCCGTCGCGCCCGAACCCAGCTCTGCCGTGTCGCATGTCGCCGTCGTTCTAGTCTCTGTCATGGCCATCTAAGCACGCAGACGTGCTCAGCTTCTCCCCGCGAGCTCAACGCACACCCGCGTGTGCCTTCTCGTGCCCCGTAGCGCCGATTCCGAGCTCTGCCCGAACGCGCCGCCCGCCGGCGTCGACGTAGCGCCCAACTCCGGCCGAGTTAGCCTGCGAGACCGCCGTAGATCGATGCGGCGTGGAGTGGTCGATCGAACACGCCAATCCTGCGCCGAAAGACCTCCTGTGCGCGATTTCCGGCGAAGTCCGGCGAGCTCCGCCGCTGATTTGGTCGCCGGCGATGTTCCGGCGCCGTCGCCGACGTGGCACCGGCCGGGTCCACCCCTGTGTGGCTGACACTGGGCCCCACGGGTCCTAGTTGACTGGGTTCACCCAGTCAACTGCTGACTGGGCTGCCCAGTGAGACTGACGTGTGGGCCCTGCGAAATGAAAATGTTTTTTAATTTAAATAAAAGTTAATTAGGCTAATCAGTCACTGACAGTGCGGGCCCACCAGTTAAATAAGTTAGTTTAATTAAACTAACATCTGTTAATTAGCACAGTCACTGACCAGTGGGACCCACTGGTCAGGTTTGACTGGTCAGCGAGTCTGTTGACTGCTGACGCCAGCACTACATCATGCTGACGTCACCTTTTACTATTCTGGATATTCGGAATTAAATAATTAAAATAATTCCAGAAAATATTAATAAAACTTTAAAAAATCATATAAATTAAACTGTAACTCGGATGAAAATAATTTATATATGTAAAATGATTAGAAAAATATGTAGAATCCGAATATCCTACTCACATACCTGCAACACCCCTCTAACATACCGAACATGGAACTTTTGCCCGATTTCGATAGATGAATAGTGCATGACTTTAATAAAATAAATCCAAATAAATTCCTAAATTACCTAAAGCAGTTAGATAGGCAATATATCTCATCTGCATATCATTTAGACATGTCATACATCGATGTTGCATTATTGCCGTGAATTTATTGTTTCTTCCCCCTCCTTCTCTCCCGATAGACGCCGAGACCGCCGCCGACGCACCTGAGTACGACTACGCTCCGGACGAGCAGCCTTCCGACAACCAGCCCCTTTCAGTAGAACTTCCAGGGAAGCAAACCCCCTTGACGCATGCCTATATCACCTATTCTCTCTACCTCCTGCTTGCATTAGAAATTGCTGCTGCTATTGTTTTATCCTATTCTGATGCATAGCCTGTCCTTGTAACTGTTATTGATACCCGCCTGATATCCAAGATGCTTAGTATAGGTTGGATGGTAAACTATCTGTGGCCTCTCTCCCTTGCTGTAGTTGCCCCCGCTTTAGTACTAGTGCCCCGATCGATGTGATCGTCGGGATGAGAACAACACATCACCGCACACCCCCTAAGTTGCTCGTCTCTGCAGAGCTGGCATTGAGTGCCGAGGGTGATACCTCTTATCTCACTTCCGATGATGCCTCTGTAGAATAGCTATCCGGTTGTGTGTTACCGAGGGTGATTCCTCTTTCACCACTTCCGATAAAGCTTCCGTCGTGCGACTCCTCGAGTGGGAATCCATCGAGGGTGATTCCTCGGACTCCTTCTCGATATTTTGGACACATAGTTACTTTGACCCTTGTTACAGACGGGTCGACCCCGAGGGGTACCCGCGGGGAAATATGAAGTCGGGCTTGCCAGGAGGGCACCCGCGAGAGATTATTGTGGCGGAACGACAGGGCAGGCCGAGACCACCCTGTTCGTGTTCCGCGTGTTACTTAGTCGGAGCGACAGGTAGTCTGTTCGTCTCTGCGAGTTACTAAATACGCCTAACGGATTTGGGTATTTGATCTGAGTGGTTCGTTGGCCCTATACGCACTACCACCATGTGGGATAATGGTTTAATGGGGCCCTCTATGTCGTATGTCTCAGCCGGAAGCTCTTCAGACGTCACAGCTCAGAGATGCGGGCTGCTTACTGGGGTGGGCTGGTTACGTCACTTGTGTATACAGTGTCGCGCCTGGGGCCCGGCCAGTCTCGCAACGTGCAGGAGTGCAAAGGGCGATGGCCCAAGACCCCTTCGCACTTAGGATTTAGACCGGCGTGTTGACCTCTCTGCTGAGCCTAGGTAGGACTGCGTCGTGTTGATCTCACGAGGCCGGGTATTACCCAGCAAGTGTGTCCGGCCAGATGTGATCGAGCGTGTTGGGTAACAGTAGTGCACCCCTGCAGGGAAGTTATCTATTCGAATAGCCGTGTCCACGGTAACTGGACGCTCAGTGTTGTATCCCGATCCACCACTATTTGAACTGGATATATGTTAATCGATTATAAGCTCCGGGATCGCTTTCTCGTAGGGATTCAAATAATGATCTTTGGGCTTGCTTCAACATGCTTGTTAATTTGTAATATGCTAATCTGCTCTCTTCTAATGCTGCAAGATTGCTTCAAGATGCTAGTCTTCGATAGGCTAGGCTTTTCCCCCTCTATTCTGGCATTCTGCAGTTCAGTCCACAGATATAGCCTCATTCCCTTGATACCGATGCATACGTAGAATAGATCTGATGTCAGTCTTGTGAGTACTTTGGATGAGTACTCACGGTTGCTTTGCTATTCTTTTTCCCCCATACCCGATACTTGCGACCAGATGATGGAGCCCAGGAGGCAGACGACACCGCATGAGCTTACTACCAGGAGAGTCCCGGAGGCACGTACTACTGGGTTGAGCCAGCCGACCAGGAGTAGTTCGGAGGCTCCCAGGCAGGAGGCCTGTGCCTTTTCGATCAGGTGTCGCTGTTTGTGCTAGCCTTCTTAAGGAAAACTTGACTAACTATGTCTGTACTCAGATATTATTTGGGTGTATGACTTATGTATTCCGGTCCTCGTGACCCCTGGTTTGTAATATGAAATTTTTTGTTTAAATTTGAGTTTAGAGTTGTGTTGTGATATCTTCCTGTGAGTCTCTGATCTCGAGCGTGCACATTTGCGTGTATGATTAGTGCATGGTCGAGCAGGGGCGTCACAAGTTGGTATCAGAGCCGACTACCTGTAGGAAGCCCCCTTCCGATTCCTTGGTCGAAGTTGAGTCTAGTCTTCCAAAAACTATTTTGCTAACATGGCTGTGTGGCTTACGGGCCCACATTGCACATGGGTGGTATTAGGATCTTTTATTCCTCTTCTTTACTCTGGGACTCTGAATCCTCTTCTTTTCGGGTTAAATGATTTTGCTGACTCCGACACTAGGTTCTCGTATTCACGTCCACCCGGAGAGCTGGATTATCTGCACTTGTTCCTTCACGTTGATCTGATTAATCTGATAATCACATTTTCTTTTCCATTGGTATGTTTAACCTTTCTCTCCAAGTTATATTATACTTCTCACTGTCATTTGACAATCTTGAAATTTCCACTGTTTTAGATGGATCGCTTGTTTCCGCCGCGCCCTGCGACGCAGCTTGTGCTTCGCACTTGGGCTCGTGATGCGACTGGTTTTCCAACTGTCCTGATCGCCCTCCTGACCAGACTGGGCTACCGCTGGTACCCCGAATACATGGTTTACGAGGATTACCGCGAGTTCAACCAGGAGCAGTACCATGCTGATGTTCGTATCTTTGATCAGCGGGACAACTCTGACACTGAGTTTCACATTTTTCATGGTATCGGCGTGACGATTGAGATGGCAGTCCATGATGCTGCCTACTCTGCTGTCGCACGTCTCCGTGGAGAGCATAGTCGCTTGGATGCCTCTGAGTTTCGATACATCCCGTATGCCCCTGCTGGAGATGCTACCGGATACTACACAGCTGTCTGTGCCCCTTACGAGCGACGTCGATATGACCCGCATGTTTTGATTCAGTGCACTCAGGCTCTGGATCGCACTGCCCGGGCTCTTGCTATCGAGTTGTTTGCCACTCGAGCACGTCTCTACGATGCTATGACACAGTTGCTACCTGCTGTTTGTGCAGGGATACATCCAGAGTATATCCTTTACCCGCGCAAGACTCAGATGCCGACATGTATCGATTGGCCTGCTGTTGGAGGTCACACACCTGCACGTGGACCTCTTCTCCCAGTTCGAGACCGGGTTCTGCATCAGAGTGCACACGGAGAGCAGGACTTTTCTGCCGTGGATACTCATCGTCAGCACTTGCAGTTACCCCATTTCAGTGGTTTTCCCTGACGTTGATGTAGCCTTTGCTATGTCTCGCTGTGTATTCCTCACCGCGTGCCTGCGCGCCGCCATAGACCTCATTCTGGGAATGGATTGGTTGAAAGCTCACATTGCATCGATCAATTGTGCCACTAAAGTCGTCCAACTTCTTCACCCCTCCGATGAGATAGTGAACTACACCGCCCGAATTACCCGGAATGCCAAAGCTCAGATATAGGCTCTGAATGCTTTGAACACCTCACCTCTTGAGGGAATTGAGAACGTTCCAGTCGTTCGCGATTTTCCAGACGTCTTTCCGGAAGAACTTCCAGGAATACCCCCGGTTAGAGCTGTCGAGTTCGTCATCGACTTGAAACCTGGCACTACCCCTATTGCGAAGCGCCCGTACAAGATGCCGCCACATGAACTCCTTGAACTTAAGGAGGAAATCGACAAGTCACTTAAAAAGGGTTTCATTCGTCCCAGTTCCTCTGCTTGGGGAGCACCTTCTCTCTTTGTTAAGAAGAAGGATGGAACTAACCGATTGGTCCAGGACTATCGGCCTATTAACCAAGCAACAATCCAGAACAAGTATCCACTTCCCCGGATCAACGATCTTTATGATTAGCTTGCTGGATCCTCTGTGTTCTCTAAACTCGATTTAAGATTGGGTTATCATCAGATCCGAGTTCGTAAGGAGGATATTCCGAAGACCGCTTTCGTTACTCGCTATGGATCTTACGAGTACACCGTTATGTCCTTCGGATTAATTAATGCTTCAGCAACCTTCTCTCGATTGATGAACTATATCTTCATGGATTACCTCGACAAATTCGTCGTAGTTTATTTGGATGATATCCTTATATTTTCCAAAAATGAAGAAGAACACGCCGAACATCTTCGGCTTGTATTGGAGAAACTTCGAGAACATCAACTATATGCCAAATTCTCCAAGTGTGAATTCTGGTTATCTGAGGTGACCTATCTTGGTCACATGATTTCCAAAGATGGCATTGCTGTTAACCCAGAACGAGTTCAGGCAATTCTTGACTGGACTCCCCCGAAGAATGTTAAGCAAGTCAGAAGTTTTCTCGGTCTCGCTAGTTATTGCCGACGATTCGTCGAGAACTTCTCCAAGATTGCTAAGCCGTTGACTGATCTGCTCCACAAAGGTGTTAAATTTGAGTGGACAGAAAATTGCCAAGAAAGTTTTCAGACACTCAAAGATAAGTTGACATCTGCCCCAGTGCTAGCTGTTGGGGAACGTTGCATGGGAAACAAAATTTTTCCTACGCACACACAAGATCTATCCATGGTGATGAGCATCTACGAGAGGGAGAGTGAATCTACATACCCTTGTAGATCGCTAAGCGGAAGCGTTAATAAACGCGGTTGATGTAGTCGAACGTCTTCGCGATCCAAATCGCCGAGCGTCCCGCGATCCAATCACGATCCTTCCGATCTAGTGCCGAACGGACGGCACCTCCGCGTTCAACACACGTACGGCTTGATGACGCCTTCACCTCCTCGATCCAGCGAGCGATGGTGAAGTAGTGGTTGAGTTCCAGCAGCACGACGGCGTGGTGATGGTGGTGAGGAACAATCTCTGCAGGGCTTCGCCAAGCACTACGGAGATTATGACGGAGGAACTAGAGGGCTAGGGTTGCCGGCACACGGCTTGGGAAATCCTGATGTGTCCCGTGTGCTAGCCCTGCCCCTCTATTTATATGTTGAGCCTTGGGGTCTAAACTTGGAGTAAAAGCCTCCTCCGGGTCGGTTTTGCCCGCACAAGGTCGGTTTGGCCCGCAGGGAAAGAGTCCAACTCGGATCCCTGCCGAACCGTGCACAGCCGCGCACAAGCGGTAGTACCGCTTCACACAAGCGGTAGTACCGCTTGGGCGGTAGTACCGCTTCACACAAGCGGTAGTACCGCTCGGGCGGTAGTACCGCTTCACCAAGCGGTAGTACCGCTTACGCGGCAGCAAAACTACTTTTGCACTTTCCAATACCTCGTGGGCTTTATCCTTTTGGCCCATATAAAGTGTTGCTGCACCCGAACACTTCGGTAAACATCCGGAACCCCTTCCGGTGAACTCCGGAACCCTTCCAGAGATCAAAACACTATTATCACATATATCAATCTTTACCTCCGGACTATTCCGGAGATCCTCGTCATGTCCGGGATCTTATCCGGGACTCCGAACAACTTTCGGTCACCAACATAATAACTCAATTATACTAATCGTCACCAAACGTTAAGTGTGTAGACCCTGCGGGTTCGAGAACTATGTAGACATGACCGAGACACCTCTACGGCCAATAACCAATAGCGGGACCTGGATGCCCATATTGGCTCCTACATATTCTACGAAGATCTTTATCGGTCGAACCTCTATGTCAAGGATTCAGTTAATCCCGTATGCTGTTCCCTTTGTTCTTCGGTATGTTACTTGCCCGAGATTCGATCGTCGGTATCACTATACCTAGTTCAATCTCGTTACCGGCAAGTCTCTTTACTCGTTCCATAATACAAGATCTCGTGGCTAACACTTTAGTCACATTGCTTGCAAGGCTCATTGTGATGTTGTATTACCGAGTGGGCCCTGAGATACCTCTCCGTCATACGGAGTAACAAATCCCAGTCTTGATCCATGCCAACCCAACAGACACCCTCGGAGATACCTGTAGAGCACCTTTATAGTCACCCAGTTACGTTGCGACGTTTGATACACACAAGGTATTCCTCCGGTGTCAGTGAGTTGCATGATCTCATGGTCAAAGGAACAGATACTTGACATGCAGAAAACAATAGCAATAAACTGACACGATCAAATGCTACGTTTACAGTTTGGGTCTTGTCCATCACATCATTCTCCTAATGATGTGATCCCGTTATCAAATGACATCTCATGTCCATGGCTAGGAAACCTTAACCATCTTTGATCAACAAGCTAGTCAACTAGAGGCTTACTAGGGACACAGTGTTGTCTATGTACCCACACATGTATTTGAGTTTCCAATCAATACAATTATAGCATGGATAATAAACGATTATCATGAACAAGGAAATATAATAATAACCAATTTATTATTGCCTCTAGGGCATATTTCCAACAGTCTCCCACTTGCACTAGAGTCAATAATCTAGTTCACATCACTATGTGATTTACATTGTAATGAATCGAACACCCATGCAGTTCTGGTGTTGTTCATGTTTAGCCCTTGGAAGAGGTTTAGTCAACGGATCTGCAACATTTAGATCCGTGTGTACTTTGCAAATATTTATGTCGTCCTCCTTGATGTAATCGCGGATGGAATTGAAACGTCGTTTTATGTGTCTGGTCCTCTTGTGAAATCTTGGTTCCTTGGCTAGAGCAATGGCACCAGTATTATCACAAAACAGAGTCATTGGGTTAAGCGCACTAGGCACTACTCCAAGATCTGTCATGAACTCCTTCATCCAGACACCTTCCTTCGCCGCCTCCGAGGCAGCGATGTACTCCGCTTCGCATGTAGAATCTGCTACCACGCTTTGCTTGGAACTGCACCAGCTAACCGCACCCCCATTAAGAATAAATACGTATCCGGTTTGCGACTTAGAGTCATCCGGATCAGTGTCAAAGCTTGCATCGATGTAACCCTTTACGATGAGCTCTTGATCACCTCCATAAACGAGAAACATGTCCTTAGTCCTTTTCAGGTACTTCAGGATATTCTTGACCGCCGTCCAGTGTTCCATTCCTGGATCACTTTGAAACCTTCCGACCATACTTATGGCAAGGCTGACATCGGGTCTTGTGCACAGCATTGCATACATGATAGAGCCTATGGCCGAAGCATAGGGGATGACACTCATCTTTTCTCTATCTTCTGCAGTCACTGGGCATTGAGTCTTACTCAACTTCACACCTTGCAAAACAGGCAAGAACCCCTTCTTGGACTGATCCATTTTGAACTTCTTCAAAATCTTATCAAGGTATGTGCTTTGTGAAAGTCCTATTAAGCGTCTTGATCTATCTCTATAGATCTTGATGCCTAATATGAAAGCAGCTTCTCCTAGGTCCTTCATTGAAAAACTCTTGTTCAAATATTCCTTTACGCTTTCCAGCATTTCTATATTGTTTCCAATCAACAATATGTCATCCACATATAATATTAGAAACGCTATAGAGCTCCCACTCACTTTCTTGTAAATACAAGCTTCTCCGTAAACTTGTATAAACTCGAACGCTTTGATCACCTCATCAAAACGAAGATTCCAACTCCGAGATGCTTGCACCAGTCCATAAATGGATCGCTGGAGTTTGCAAACTTTGTCAGCATTCTCTGGATCGACAAAACCTTCTGGTTGCATCATATACAACTCTTCCTTAAGGTAACCGTTAAGGAACGCTGTTTTGACATCCATCTGCCAAATTTCATAATCGAAAAAGGCAGCTATTGCTAACATGATTCTGACGGACTTAAGCATCGCTACGGGTGAGAAGGTCTCATCGTAGTCAACTCCTTAAACTTGTGAAAAACCCTTTGCCACAAGTCGAGCTTTATAGACGGTGACATTACCGTCCGCGTCCGTCTTCCTCTTAAAGATCCATTTGTTCTGAATGGCCTTACGCCCTTCAGGTAATACTTCCAAAGTCCATACTTTGTTTTCATACATGGATCCCATCTCGGATTTCATGGCCTCTAACCACTTCTCGGAATCCGGGCTCATCATCGCTTCTCCATAGCTCGTAGGTTCATCGTTGTCTAACAACATGACTTCTAAGACAGGGTTGCCGTACCACTCAGGAGCAGTACGCGTCCTTGTCGACCTACGAGGTTCGATAGCAACTTGATCCAAAGCTTCATGATCATCATCATTAACTTCCTCTTCAGCTAATGTAGGCTCCACAGAAACAACTTTCTGCGCTGCGCTACTCTCAGGTTGAAGTAAAGGTTCAACAACCTCATCAAGTTCTATCTTCCTCCCACTCAATTCTTTCGAGAGAAACTCTTTCTCAAGAAATGTTCCGTTTTTAGCGACAAACACTTTGCCTTCGGATCTGAGGTAGAAGGTATACCCAACTGTCTCTTTTGGGTATCCTATGAAGACGCATTTCTCCGCTTTGGGTTCCAGCTTTTCAGGCTGAAGCTTTTTGACATAAGCATCACATCCCCAAACTTTAAGAAACGACAGCTTTGGCTTCTTGTTAAACCAAAGTTCATAAGGCGTCGTCTCAACGGATTTCGATGGTGCCCTATTTAAAGTGAATGCAGCTGTCTCTAATGCATAACCCCAAAACGATAGTGGCAAATCGGCAAGAGACATCATAGATCGCACCATATCCAATAAGGTTCGATTACGACGTTCGGACACACCATTACGCTGTGGTGTTCCAGGCGGTGTCAATTGTGAAACAATTCCACACTGTTTTAAGTGACTGCCAAACTCATAACCCAGATATTCTCCTCCTCGATCAGATCGTAGGAATTTAATCTTCTTGTTACGATGATTCTCAACTTCACTCTGAAATTGTTTGAACTTTTCAAATGTTTCAGACTTGTGTTTCATTAAGTAAATATACCCATATCTACTTAAGTCATCAGTGAAGGTGAGAAAGTAACGATAACCACCGCGCGCCTCAATACTCATCGGACCGCACACATCAGTATGTATGATTTCCAATAAGTCACTTGCCCGTTCCATTGTACCAGAGAACGGCGTTTTAGTCATCTTGCCCATGAGGCATGGCTCACATGTGTCAAGTGATTCAAAATCAAGTGACTCCAAAAGTCCATCAGCATGGAGCTTCCTCATGCGTTTTACGCCAATATGACCTAAACGGCAGTGCCACAAGAAAGTGGTATTATCATTATCAATTCTACATCTTTTGGCATCAATGTTATGAACATGTGTATCATTACTATCGAGATTCAATAAGAATAAACCCCTCACATCGGGTGCATGACCATAAAAGATATTACTCATATAAATAGAACAACCATTATTCTCTGATTTAAATGAGTAACCGTCTCGCAATAAACGAGATCCAGATATAATGTTCATGCTTAACGCAGGCACCAAATAACACTTATTTAGGTTCATCACTAATCCCGACGGTAATCGAAGAGCGAGCGTGCCGACGGCGATCACATCAACCTTGGAACCATTTCCCACGCGCATCGTCACTTCGTCCTTTGCCAGCCTCCGTCTATTCCGCAGTTCCTGTTTTGAGTTGCAAATATGAGCAACCGCACCGGTATCAAATACCCAGGCACTACAACGAGAGTTGGTAAGGTACACATCAATAACATGTATATCATATATACCTTGTTTGTTGTTGGCCGCCTTCTTGTCAGCCAAATACTTGGGGCAATTCCGCTTCCAGTGTCCAGTTCCCTTGCAATGAAAACACACAGTTTCTGGTTTGGGTCCAGCCTTGGGTTTCTTCACGAGAGGAGCAACTGCTTTGCCACTCTGCTTGGAGTTACCCTTCTTACCCTTGCCATTTTTCTTGAAACTAGTGGTTTTATTGACCATCAACACTTGATGCTCCTTCTGAATTTCAGACTCAGCGGCTTTCAGCATCGCAAACAGCTCGGCGACTGACTTGTTCATCCCGTGCATGTTATAGTTCAACACGAAGCTCTTGTAGCTAGGTGGCAATGATTGAAGAACTCTGTCAGTGATAGCCTCTGGCGGAAGGGGCATCCCTAACTCAGCCAGACGGGTGGAGTACCCAGACATTCTGAGCACGTGATCACTGATAGACCCGTTCTCCTCCATCTTGCAAGCATAGAACTTATCGGAGATCTCATATCTCTCGATCCGGGCATTCTTCTGAAAGATAAACTTCAACTCCTGGAACATCTCATATGCTCCATGACGTTCAAAACGTCTTTGAAGTCCCGGTTCTAAGCCATACAACATTGCACATTGAACTATTGAGTAATCATCAGAACGAGCCTGCCAGGCGTTCACAACGTCTAGAGACTCAACTGGAGCGGGTGGATCACCAAGCGGTGCATCAAGGACATAAGCCTTCTGGGAAGCCGTAAGGATAATCCTTAGATTACGGGCCCAGTCCACAAAGTTACTTCCATCATCTTTCAACTTAGCTTTCTCTAGGAACGCATTAAAATTCAGGGGTGCTACTGCGCGAGCCATGATCTACAACATAAATATAGCAAAGACAACTTAGACTATTGTTCTTAGATAATGAGTTTAGTTAATCATATTTTAAAAAACTCCCACTCAAATTGACATCCCTCCGATCATTCGAGTGTAACATGATCCAAATCCACCAACTCAAGTCCGATCATCACGTGAGTTGAGGTGGTTTCAATGGTGAACATCTTCATGTTGATCATATCTACTATATGACTCATGTTCGACCTTTCGGTCTCTTGTGTTCCGAGGCCATGTCTGTACATGCTAGGCTCGTCAAGTTTAACCCGAGTGTTCCGCACGTGTAACATGGCTTACACCCGTTGTATGCGAACGTAGAGTCTATCACACCCGATCATCACGGCGTGTCTCGAAACGACGAACTTTCGCAACGGTGCACACTTGGGGAGAACACAATTTATCTTGAAATTTAAGTGAGGGATCACCTTATAATGCTACCGTCGTCCTAAGCAAAATAAGATGCATAAAAGGATTAACATCACATGCAAATCATAAGTGACATGATATGGCCATGAACTTGTGCTTTTGATCTCCATCTCCAAAGCACCGGCATGATCTCCATCGTCACCGGCATGACACCATGATCTCCATCATCTTGATCTCCATCAACGTGTCGCCATAAGGTTGTCGCGCCGACTGTTGCTTCCACGACTATTGCTAACGTTTAGCGATAAAGTAAAGCATTACATAGCGCTTAATGATTGACACGCAGGTCATACAATAATTAAAGACAACTCTATGGCTCCTGCCAGTTGCCGTACTCATCGACATGCAAGTCGTGATATTCTATACAAAACATGATCATCTCATACATCACATATATCTCATCATGTAATTGGCCATATCACATCACAACATACCCTGCAAAAACAAGTTAGACGTCCTCTAATTGTTGTTGCAAATTTTACGTGGCTGCTACGGGTTTGCAAGAACCGTTCTTACCTACGCAAAACCACAACGTGGTGTAGTGATTGCTTTTTGATCTTCTAAAAGAACCCTCTTCATTGAACCGATTCAACTAAAGTGAGAGAGACAGACACCTGCCAGTCACCTTTATGCAACAAGTGCACGCAGCGGTGAAACCAGTCTCGCGTAAGCGTACGCGTAATGTCGGTCCAGGCCGCTTCATCTCACAATACCGCGGAATCAAGTATCAACTAGTAACGGCAAGCAATATGTATACACCCACGCCCACAACTCGTTTGTGTTCTACTCGAGATCTCATCTACGCATAGACCTAGCTCATGATGCCACTGTTGGGGAACGTTGCATGGGAAACAAAAATTTTCCTACGCACACACAAGATCTATCCATGGTGATGAGCATCTACGAGAGGGAGAGTGAATCTACATACCCTTGTAGATCGCTAAGCGGAAGCGTTAATAAACGCGGTTGATGTAGTCGAACGTCTTCGCGATCCAAATCGCCGAGCGTCCCGCGATCCAATCACGATCCTTCCGATCTAGTGCCGAACGGACGGCACCTCCGCGTTCAACACACGTACGGCTTGATGACGCCTTCACCTCCTCGATCCAGCGAGCGATGGTGAAGTAGTGGTTGAGTTCCAGCAGCACGACGGCGTGGTGATGGTGGTGAGGAACAATCTCTGCAGGGCTTCGCCAAGCACTACGGAGATTATGACGGAGGAACTAGAGGGCTAGGGTTGCCGGCACACGGCTTGGGAAATCCTGATGTGTCCCGTGTGCTAGCCCTGCCCCTCTATTTATATGTTGAGCCTTGGGGTCTAAACTTGGAGTAAAAGCCTCCTCCGGGTCGGTTTTGCCCGCACAAGGTCGGTTTGGCCCGCAGGGAAAGAGTCCAACTCGGATCCCTGCCGAACCGTGCACAGCCGCGCACAAGCGGTAGTACCGCTTCACACAAGCGGTAGTACCGCTTGGGCGGTAGTACCGCTTCACACAAGCGGTAGTACCGCTCGGGCGGTAGTACCGCTTCACCAAGCGGTAGTACCGCTTACGCGGCAGCAAAACTACTTTTGCACTTTCCAATACCTCGTGGGCTTTATCCTTTTGGCCCATATAAAGTGTTGCTGCACCCGAACACTTCGGTAAACATCCGGAACCCCTTCCGGTGAACTCCGGAACCCTTCCAGAGATCAAAACACTATTATCACATATATCAATCTTTACCTCCGGACTATTCCGGAGATCCTCGTCATGTCCGGGATCTTATCCGGGACTCCGAACAACTTTCGGTCACCAACATAATAACTCAATTATACTAATCGTCACCAAACGTTAAGTGTGTAGACCCTGCGGGTTCGAGAACTATGTAGACATGACCGAGACACCTCTATGGCCAATAACCAATAGCGGGAGCTGGATGCCCATATTGGCTCCTACATATTCTACGAAGATCTTTATCGGTCGAACCTCTATGTCAAGGATTCAGTTAATCCCGTATGCTGTTCCCTTTGTTCTTCGGTATGTTACTTGCCCGAGATTCGATCGTCGGTATCACTATACCTAGTTCAATCTCGTTACCGGCAAGTCTCTTTACTCGTTCCGTAATACAAGATCTCGTGGCTAACACTTTAGTCACATTGCTTGCAAGGCTCATTGTGATGTTGTATTACCGAGTGGGCCCTGAGATACCTCTCCGTCATACGGAGTAACAAATCCCAGTCTTGATCCATGCCAACCCAACAGACACCCTCGGAGATACCTGTAGAGCACCTTTATAGTCACCCAGTTACGTTGCGACGTTTGATACACACAAGGTATTCCTCCGGTGTCAGTGAGTTGCATGATCTCATGGTCAAAGGAACAGATACTTGACATGCAGAAAACAATAGCAATAAACTGACACGATCAAATGCTACGTTTACAGTTTGGGTCTTGTCCATCACATCATTCTCCTAATGATGTGATCCCGTTATCAAATGACATCTCATGTCCATGGCTAGGAAACCTTAACCATCTTTGATCAACAAGCTAGTCAACTAGAGGCTTACTAGGGACACAGTGTTGTCTATGTACCCACACATGTATTTGAGTTTCCAATCAATACAATTATAGCATGGATAATAAACGATTATCATGAACAAGGAAATATAATAATAACCAATTTATTATTGCCTCTAGGGCATATTTCCAACACTAGCACCCCTGGATTCCCAAAAGGACTTCGTGATTTACTGTGATGCATCTCGTCAAGGATTAGGCTGTGTTCTAATGCAAGAGCGCAAAGTGATTGCTTATGGCTCTCGTCAATTGCGTCCTCATGAGGAAAATTATCCAGTACATGATCTCGAGCTTGCTGCAGTTATTTATGCTCTCAAACTGTGGAGACATTACCTTCTCGGTAATCGTTGCGAGATATACACGGACCACCAAAGCCTGAAGTATCTGTATACTCAACCAGACATGAACCTTCGTCAACAAAGATGGCTCGAGACTATAGCTGACTATGACATGAATATTTCTTATACCCCTGGCAAGGCTAATGTAATGGCCGATGCTTTGAGTCGCAAGGCTTATTGCAACAACCTCATGGTTCAGGAAGCGCAAACTTGCTTTGTGAAGAACTTCGCAAGTTGAACCTCCATACTGTTCCACAGGGTCATCTCAATACCCTAGTTGTTGAACCGGACCTCGAGAGCAACATCAAGACAAGGCAGAAATATGACTCTGAAGTTGAGAAGGTTAAGAAATACCTATCCAAGGGAAATTCTTCATTCTACCATGTTGGTCATGATGGTGCCTTGTTCTTCAAAGGTCGCCTAGTGGTGCCCAGAAAGCGCAATCTGGAATCTCGTTCGGATGTTATGAAAGAAGCTCATGATACACCTCTTTCTATTCACCCTGGTAGTACCAAGATGTACCAAGACATTCGTCAGTGGTACTGGTGGCCTGATATGAAGCGAGACATTGCTCGCTATGTTGCTGAGTGTGACGTTTGTCGTCGCATCAAAGCAGAACATCAAAGGCCTGCTGGAACTCTACAACCCCTTGATATTCCTGAATGGAAATGGGACAAAGTCGAAATGGATTTCATTACTGGTTTTCCCAGATCGCAGAAGGGTCATGATGCTATCTTCGTCGTCATTGACCGATTCTCAAAGGTTGCTCACTTTCTGCCAGTCAAGGAGACAATCACTATTAGTCAGTTAGCAGACTTGTATGTCTCCCGAATTGTGTCACTCCACGGTGTTCCGTTGATGATCAGTTCAGACCGTGGCAGCCTCTTTACCTCAAGATTTTGGAACAGTTTCCAAGAAGCTATGGGAACTCATCTGTCCTTCAGCGCCGCTTTTCACCCCCAGTCCCAGGGACAAGTGGAACGAGTCAACCAAGTGCTTGAAGATATGCTTCGAGCTTGTGTCATCTCATTCAGTAAGAAATGGGAGGAATCTCTCCCGTATGCCAAATTCTCATACAACATTAGCTATCAAGCTAGTTTGAAGATGGCACCCTTTGAAGTTCTCTGTGGACGTAAGTGTCGAACCCCTCTGAATTGGTCAGAAACTGGGGAACGGTCACTCGTTGGTCCGGACATTATTCAACAAGCTGAAGAACAAGTCCGTATTGTCCGGGAACATTTGAAAACTGCTCAGTCTCGTCAGAAGAGCAACTATGACCGAAAACACCAGGTAATGGTCTACCAACCTGGTGAGCAAGCTTACCTCCGCGTCACCCCGATGAAGGGCACTCATCGATTTGGGATTAGGGGCAAGTTAGCTCCTCGCTACATTGGCCCGTTCCGTATCCTTGCAAGACATGGAGAAGTGGCATATCAATTGGAATTGCTACCGAACCTTTCTCAAGTTCATGATGTCTTCCATGTGTCGCAACTCCGTCGCTGCTTCAAGGATCCTATCCGAGCAGTGGATCATGAAGTGCTTGAATTGCGAGAAGATCTATCTTATCAAGATTATCCGATCCGCATTCTCGATCAAACAGAGTGACGAACCCGTCAGAAGTCGATCAAGTTCCTTAAAGTTCAGTGGTCGAATCATTCAGAAGGTGAAGCCACTTGGGAACGCGAGGATCGTCTTCGTGAAGAATACCCCGCTTTCTTTCAGCCTACCTCTTAATTCTCGGGCCCTGTGAAATTAAAACGTTTTTTTAATTTAAATAAAAGTTAATTAGGCTAATCAGTCACTGACAGTGTGGGCCCACCAGTTAATTAAGTTAGTTTAATTAAACTAACCTCTGTTAATTAGCACAGTCACTGACCCGTGGGACCCACTGGTCAGGTTTGACTGGTCAGCGAGTCTGTTGACTGATGATGCCAGCACTACGTCATGATGACGTCACCTTTTACTATACTGGATATTCGAAATTAAATAATTAAAATAATTCGAGAAAATATTAATAAAACTTTGAAAAATCATAAAAATTAAACCGTAACTCGGATGAAAATAATTTATATATGTAAAATGATCAGAAAAATATGTAGAATCTGAATATCCTACTGACATACCTGCCACACCCCTCTAACATACCGAACATGGAACTTTTGCCCGATTTCGATAGATGAATAGTGCATGACTTTAATAAAATAAATCCAAATAAATTCCTAAATTACCTAAAGCAGTTAGATAGGCAATATATCACATCTGCATATCATTTAGACATGTTATACATCGCTGTTGCATTATTGCCATGAATTTATTGTTTCTTCCACCTCCTTCTCTCCCGATAGACGCCGAGACCGCCGCCGACGCACCTGAGTACGACTACGCTCCGGACGAGCAGCCTTCCGACGACCAGCCCCTTTCAGCAGAGCTTCCAGGCAAGCAAACCCCCTTGACGCATGCCTATATCACCTATTCTCTCTACCTTCTGCTTGCATTACAAATTGCTGCTGCTATTGTTTTATCCTATTCTGATGCATAGCCTGTCCTTGTAACTGTTATTGATACCTGCCTAATATCCAAGATGCTTAGTTTAGGATGGATGGTAAACCATCTGTGGCCCCTCTCCCTTGCTATAGTTGCCCCCGCTTTAGTACTGGTGCCCCGATCGATGTGATCGTCGGGATGAGAACAACACATCACCGCACATCCCCTAAGTGGCTCGTCTCTGCAGAGCTGGCATCGAGTGCCGAGGGTGATACCTCTTATCTCACTTCCGATGATGCCTCTGTAGAATAGCTATCCGGTTGTGTGTTACCGAGGGTGATTCCTCTTTCACCACTTCCGATAAAGCTTCCGTCGTGCGACTCCTCGAGTGGGAATCCATCGAGGGTGATTCCTCGGACTCCTTCTCGATATTTTGGACACATAGTTACTTTGACCCTTGTTACAGGCGGGTTGACCCCGAGGGCTACCCGCGGGGAAATATGAAGTCGGGCTTGCCAGGAGGGCACCCGCGAGAGATTATTGTGGCGGAACGACAGGGTAGGCGGAGACCACCCTGTTCGTGTTCCGTGTGTTACTAAGTCGGAGCGACAGGTAGTCTGTTCGTCTCTGCGAGTTACTAAATACGCCTAACGGATTTGGGTAATTGATCTGAGTGGGTCGTTGGTCCTATACGCACTACCACCACGTGGGATAATGGTTTAATGGGGCCCTCTACGTCGTATGTATCAGCCGAAAGCTCTTCAGACGTCACAGCTCAGAGATGCGGGCTGATTGCTGGGGTGGGCTGGCTATGTCACTTGTGTATACAGTGTCGCGCCTGGGCCCCGGCCAGTCTCGCAACGTGCAGGAGTGCAAAGGGCGATGGCCCAAGACCCCTTCGCACTTAGGATTTGGACCGGCGTGTTGTCCTCTCTGCTGAGCCTATGTAGGACTGCGTCGTGTCGATCTCACGAGGCCGGGCATTACCCAGCAAGTGTGTCCGGCCAGATGTGATCGAGCGTGTTGGGTAATAGTAGTGCACCCCTACAGGGAAGTTATCTATTCTAATAGCCGTGTCCACGGTAACAGGACGCTCAGTGTTGTATCCCGATCCACCACTATTTGAACTGGATACATGTTAAATGATTATAAGCTCTGGGATCGCTTTCTCGCAGGGAGTCGAGGAAGGATCTCTGGGCTTGCTTCAACATGCTTGTTAATTTATAATATGCTAATCTGCTCTCTTCTAATGCTGCAAGATTGCTTCAAGATGCTAGTCTTCGATAGGCTAGGCTTTTCCCCCTCCATTCTGGCATTCTGCAGTTCAATCCACAGATATAGCCTCATTCCCTTGATACCGATGCATACGTAGAATAGATCTGATGTCAGTCTTGCGAGTACTTTGGATGAGTACTCACGGTTGCTTTGCTATTCTTTTTCCCCCATACCCGATACATGCGACCAGATGATGGATCCCAGGAGCCAGACAACACCGCAGGAGCTTACTACCAGGAGAGTCCCGGAGGAACGTACTACTGGGTTGAGCCAGCCGACCAGGAGTAGTTCGGAGGCTCCCAGGCAGGAGGCCTGTGCCTTTTCGATCAGGTGTCGCTGTTTGTGCTAGCCTTCTTAAGGCAAACTTGACTAACTATGTCTGTACTCAGATATTATTTGTGTGTATGACTTATGTATTCGGGTCCCCGTGACCCCTGGTTTGTAATATGAAAATTTATGTTTAAATTTGAGTTTAGAGTTGTGTTGTGATATCTTCCTGTGAGTCTCTGATCTCGAGCGTGCACATTTGCATGTATGATTAGTGCACGGTCGAGCAGGGGCGTCACAGAATGAAACCCTTGCGGAGTGATTTATCGAGTTCCTCCTTAAGCTCGAGAAGTTCATGCGGAGGCATCTTATAAGGACGCTTCACAATAGGAGTGGTGCCTGGTTTTAGGTCGATGACAAACTCGACAGCTCTAACAGGGGGTAGTCCTGGAAGTTCTTCCGGAAAGACATCTTGGAAGTCGCGAACGACTGGAACATTTTCGATCCCCTCAAGAGGAGAGGCGTTCAACGCATTTAGAGCATAAATCTGAGTCTCGGCATCATGAACCAGATGAGCCTCGTAGTTTACTATCTCATCCGAGGGGTGCAGGAATTGAACGGATTTAGTGGCACAATTGATTAAGGCAATGTGAGCCTTCAACCAATCCATTCCCAGAATGAGGTCAATTTTGGAAGACTTCAAAATAATGGGAAAAGCACGAAACTCCAACCCTTCAATTTCAATGGTAACATCGGGGCTGAACATAGAGGTTCGACAATGGCCCGCAGGAGTGTTAACCACTAACGGATGGTGCAAATTTTCATGTTTAATTCCATGCATGAATGCAAACTCTTCTGATATGAAAGAATGCGATGCTCCTGTATCAAATAAAACAGAAGCTGGTACTGAATTAACAGGAAGTGTA
This sequence comes from Elymus sibiricus, assembly GCA_039707655.1. Lineage (NCBI taxonomy): Eukaryota > Viridiplantae > Streptophyta > Magnoliopsida > Poales > Poaceae > Elymus > Elymus sibiricus. Next base: position 140,213,171 of record CM077674.1, on the reverse strand, counting down.
CCCATCACAGTCTCTAGTTGGTCTTGAGCTTCAGTCATGTTGACATGATAAGACTGCCCACGACCATATGAAGGTCTGGCATTATAGTTGCGAGGCTGATTGATACCACGGCCATTTCTACGGCCAGATGGGGGAAGCACTAGTTGATTCTGACTCTGAGAGCAGTCTCTGGCACGGTGACCTGGATGGCCACACTTGAAGCAGAGTCCATTGTCGGGACGGGGAGCAGGAGCTCGAGGCATTGGAGCCTGAGGTATGAACTGCCTCGGAGGTGGAGGAGGCATCCGAGGTGCAACATATCATGGCCTGGGAATAGGTATAGCTGGACGGTACATGCTTTGAGGGATCCAAATACGGCGTTTCTGAGCAGACGAGCCCGAAGATGAGCCCGCTTCACGGGTGCGCTTGAGAGCGTCCTTGTGATCCTTCAAGCCTGTTTCAACCTATATAGCCTTGTTCACCAAGGTGGAAAAGTCGGCAAAGTCCTGGACTAGCAGTGCAAGCTTAATATCTGGATTGAGTCCGTCGCGGAACTTTTCCTGTCTACGGTCATCAGTGGCGATATCCACTTCGGCGTAGCGAGATAATTCCAGAAATTCCCATTGATAAACTTCCACAGACTTGCTGCCCTGAGAGAGATTACGGAACTCGCGCTTCTTACGGTCCATGACTCCTTGCGGAATGTAACGGGCACGGAAAGCAGCTTTGAACTCCATCTAGGTGATGATAGTTCCAGCAAGTTGAGTTTACCTGTGAGTGTCCCACCATTGTGCTGCGGCACCCTTCAGAAAGTAGGAGGCGAAAGTGACATAGCTGGCAGGGGCCACATTCGCAGACTCCATCTCAAAGGAGATGTCGCGGAGCTAGTCATCAGCATCCAACAGCTGCACTGAGTTGCGGAATATGGTTGGATTCAGGCGCACAAATTCTTGCAGAGTGATTGAGTCCGGCTGCGGGTTGGCATTGGGTCGAGGAAACTGATCCATCAGCCCTTGCATAAACTGACGGTGCACTTCGAATTGTTGCATCATCGCAGCCATATAGTCGGGCGGTGGTGGATTGTTGGCACCACGGCCACGACCTGTGGGTCTAACCATCCTGCTAAAATTCAACTGGGGGTAGTTTAGCAATGAGCATTGCAGTTGTATGGAATCATTCATGAAGTAACACGCACAACAAAAGAAGTGCAATAGATACATCATCATAGTCAATCATGACATACAGATCCATACATAGGTTTGGTTACAGGCCAGCGTTACAATAGCGTAACGGAAAGCTAGACAACTAGGCGGCACGTAGGCACGCGGTGGAGGGATACAACAATGCGACATAGCGATATGCTACATCAACGTCAGAGAAAACCACTGAAGCCAGGCAACTGCACGTGACGACGCAGGGTACCCTCGATGCAAGGGTTCTGCGCTCCGTGAACACTCTGGTTCAGAAACTGGTCCCAGACTGGAAGAAGAGGACCACGTGGAGGAGTACAACCTCCAACAACAGGCCACTCAAGACCTGGTGGCATCTCCGTCCTGCGCGGGTAAATAATGTACTCTGGGTGCATCCGTGCACTAACTGCTGGTAGCAACTATGTCAGAGCGTCGTAAAGACGAGCACGCGTGGCGTACAACTCGACAGCAAGAGCTCGAGCTGTGCGGTCCAGAGCCTGAGTGTGCTGTACCAAAACCTGCGGGTCATAATGACACGACACGTAAGGAGTACAGACAGCAGTGTAATATCCAGTCTCATCTCCAGCAGGAGCATACGGGATGTATCTGAAGGCAGTATGCTCCAAGCGATTGTTGTGCTCTCCACGGAGACGGGCAATAGCAGTGTAGGCAGCATCATGGATGGCCATGTCGACAGTCACTCCAACACCATGAAAGGTGTGCAACTCGGTGATGGAGATGTCCTGCCGATCAAAGATGCGAACCACAGCGTGGTACTGCTCCTGGTTGAACTCGCGGTAATCCTCGTAAACTGTGTACTCGGGATACCAGCGATATCCCAGCCTGGTCAAAAGTTCGACCAAGATGGCAGGGAACCCAGTCGCATCAACAGCCATGGTCTGGCATACGAGCTGTCTTGCGGGACGCATCTGAAACAAGAAGTGCGAGAAGTCAAATGACAGTGTAAGAAGTATAAGATAGCATTGGAAAGAAATGTTGCAGATAATCCAGCTCTCCAGGTGAATGTGATCACGAGAACCTAGTGCCAGCGTTAGCAAAATCATTTAACCCGAAAGGATGAGAGATCAGAGTCCCAGAGTAAGGAAGAGGAATAAAAGATCCTAATACCACCCATTGGCGACGTGGGCCCATAATCCACACAACCATGTTAGTAAAAATCGTTTAGCAAAGACTAGACTCAACTTCGGCCAAGGAGGTGAAAGGGGGTCCCTACAGGCAGTCGGCTCGGATACCAACTTGTGACGCCCCCGACTTAATCATGCACTAATCATACACGCAAATGCACACGATCAAGCCTAAGGACTCACTTGAAGATATCACAACACAACTCTAAACATAAATAAAAGTCATACAAGCTTTATATTACAAGCCAGGGGCCTCGAGGGCTCGAATACATAAGCTTGCGCATACAAGCATTAGCGGAAGCATCAGATATCTGAGTACAGACATAAAAGTAAAATAGATAGGCCTTAAAAGGCAGGGCAAAATAAAACACTGGATCGAAAGGCGCAGGCCTCCTGCCTGGGTGCCACCTAACTACTCCTGGTCGTCGGAGGGCTCCTCGTAGTAGTAGTATCCGCCAGAGGAGTAGTAGTAGTCGTCACCGGCTGGCGCAGCTGGCTCCTGGGCTCCGTCATCTGGTCGCATCAATCTGGTATGGGGAAAAAGGGGAGGCAAAGCAACCGTGAGTACTCATCCAAAGTACTCAGCAAGACTTACATCAGAACTAGTCTAGGTATGCAACATTATCAAAGGAAGGCTGTATATGTGGACTTGACTGCAGAAGGACCAGAATAGAGAGGGAAAAGCCTAACCTATTGAAGACTAGCATCTTCAGTGTCTTGCAGCATTAGAAGAGTGTAGATTAGTACATAAATATAATAGTAGTAGTAGGAATAACAGTAGCCACGCCCAGAGATCCTTCCTTGACTCTCTGCGAGAAAGCAATCCCAGAGCTAACATATTCAACCCATTTCTAGTTGTAGAAGATCGGGATACTTTCCGAGCGTCCTGTTACCGTGGACACAGCTATTCGAATAGATATACTTCCCTGCAGGGGTGCACCAACTTACCCAACACGCTCGATTAACTCTGGCCGGACACACTTGCTGGGGCCATGCCTGGCCTCGGCTGATCGACACGTCGTAGCCCTACCTAGGCTCAACAGAGAGGCCAGCACGCCGGTCTACATCCTAAGTGCGAAGGGGTCTTGGGCCCATCGCCCTTTGCACTCCTGCGTATTGCGAGGACGGCCGGGGGCAGACCTAGCCCCCTTAATACAAGCGCAGGCTTTCCCAGTCCAACCCGGCGCGTGCCGCTCAATCGCTGACGTCTGAAGAGCTTCGGCTGATACATACGACGCCGAGTGCCCACACTATTCCCGCGTGGTGGTTAGTGCGATAAGGCCAGAGGCCTACTCAGATCACATATCCAAGCCCTTAAGTGTGTTGGGAGCTCGCGGTGACGATCAGTGCTCCACCCTCTGTGGTCCCGCCGCCCCGTCTCGAGGACTTGCGGCAAGGGCCAGGCCCACGGTCCGCCTGCCCGGCCGCGCCTCGTAATTAACTCGCGGGTACCCTCTCGGTCAACCCGACTTCCCATCTCTCGCGGGTACCCCTCAGGGCCGACCCGTCTTCCACAAGTATCGGTAGCATGTCAAAGTAACCGTGTGTCCATAACATCAAGAAGGAATCCGAGGAATCACCCTCGTAGGATTCCCAATCGGTGTACCCGTCAAGGTGAACCCGGAGGAATCACCCTCGATGGTATTCACGCTTGCGGGGTTGCACGACAGAGGCTTCATTGGAGGTGGGGAAGAGGAATCACCCTCGGTAACCTACAACCGACTAGCTATACTACAGTGGCAATATCAGGAGTGGGTAAGAGGTATCACCCTCGACACTCGATGGTAGCTCTGCAGCCTCGTACAACTTAGGGGGTGTGAGGTGATGTGATGGTCTCTGCCTGCCGATCACGTTGATCGAGGCACCGGTAACAAAGCGGGGCAACAAGGACAAGGATGAGGGGCCACTGATGGATCACTAACCAACCTATACTAAGCATTTAGGACAACAGGTAAAGAATCAATAATAGGTTACAAAAATAGGCTATGCATCAGAATAGGATTAAACAACAGCAGTAGCAAATTCTAATGCAAGCAGGAGGGAGAAAGAATAGGTGATATAGGCATGCATCAAGGGGGGTTGCTTGCTTGGAAGCTCTGCGGCAAAGGAGGGGTCTCAATGGTGTAGTCGGTCTCCGGTGCTGCGTCGGTCTCGGGGGCTATCGGATAAGAAGAGGGGGAAGAAACAATAAATAAAAGCAGACAAATGCAACACAGATGCATGGCATGGCGATATGCAGTGCGGGTGGTGCCCTAATGCAATGCTACATGTCGCAGACGAAGCGGGAAAATATCTGGGATATTTTCCCGGCGTTTAGGCGGATTTTGGTATACTGATCCGGAGGGGAAGGTTCCATGTTCAAATAGATAGGAGCGATGGTCAAGCATTTTGACCACATACTCGGATTCGTCTCGTTTCTCTGATCAACTTTCATGTAGAAAGATTTTCGATCCGAGCTATGGTTGAATTTCTACGAATTTCCGAAGTTTTAAACCTTTTTCTGAAATTCTAGAATTTATTTAATTATTTAATTCGAATTATCCAAAACAGTAACTGATGACATCAGCATGAGGTCAATGTGACATCAGCGAGTCAACCCAGCTGTTCCAGGTCAAACCTGACAGCTGGGTCCCACTAGTCAGTGACACTGAGATAATTAGGGGTTAAATTTAAACTAATTCGGGTAATTACCACGTGGGGCCACACTGTCAGTGGCTAATTAGTAATTAGGTTAATTATAAAAACTAATTAGGTTCATTAAGCGGGTAGGGCCCGCGTGTCAGTGGCAGTAGCTGCCACGTCAGTGCGTTGACCGCGGTCAACTGGTCAACTGGGGCCCCTGGGCCCACTGGTCAGTGGCCCAGAGGCACCCACATGGCAGCCAGCTCGGCGGCGCCGGCGCTTAAACGCCGGCGACCCTGTTTTGCGGCGGAGGCGCATGGGACGGCGTCGGGTTTCGCGTATAGGGGGCCGTTTGGCCCGCGCATTAGTGCGTTCGAACGAGCGCACTGCGCCGCGTCCAGTGGTGGTCGTGGCATCGCCGGAGATGGCCGTTATCGGCGACGGCGAGCGGCGGAGGCGACGCCGGAGTACGGGCGTCGACGGATTCGGCGTTTGCGGGCATGGCGAGGCGCATGGGCTAGCGCGCTAGGGTCCTACGGCTGTGCTAAGCACGTTGCCTAGCTCAGACGCGCGTGGTAGCGACCGTGGCCACGACGACGAGCAGGGCTACGGCGGCGAGTTCGGCCATGGCGAGCACGTCGGCTAGGGGCAGCTAGACGACGAGGAAACGGAGGGAAGAGGTGCGGAGCTCACCGAGTAGGCGCAAGGAGGCCCGGCGTTGTTTTAGTAGCAGGAGGGGACGCGGGAGTCGCCGGTGGTCGCCGGAGACCGAGAAGAAGGGGACGGCTCAATCTGCTGATGTGGAGCTCCCCGGCTCGAATGACTCGACGCAGGGGTCGTAGTCGAGCACGGCGGAGTGCGTGGACAAGGTGGTGCGACGCGGGGATGATGGCGGGCACGAGAACGACGACGGGCGGCGATGGCGACGTGCTGGAGAGGAGGGAGAGAGGCGACCGAGTGCGAGAGAGGAGAGGGGAGAATGGCGAGGCGTCCAGGGGGAGGGATGGCTCGGCCTTATCCTCTCGCCCGGGCCGTGGCGTCGCGGTGTCGCCGTTTAGCTAGTGCGCGCGCGCCCAGCCACGGCGCGGCCGACACGGCGAGGGAGAGAGAGAGAGAGGAGGGAGAAGGGGCCGGTTGGGCTGGGCCTAGTGCACTGTGCACTTAGGCCCAGTCAGTTTAGGCCGTTTTATTTTTCTTGTCTGTTTTTCTTTTTACAGAAAAGTTTTGCTAATAAATGAGCTGCCAAATAATTTTGTAAAAATGTGAAACTAGTCCACATAAATACTTTGCATTATTCTGCACTGCCTCAAAAAGTTTGCGCAATTTTTGAATCCATTTGAATTTTTCAAAAATGGAAATGGTATTTTAAGTGCTGTTTTGGCACTGTTTAAATGCTCTAGCCCAATTTAGGAAATTAGGTGATGTTGTTTTCCTGAACATTAATTTGTTTTGGAATTTTTGTTACAACATGAACTATTTTCCAGCAATTTTTGAGCAACTTCAAATTTCACTTTGAATTTGAATTGAATTCACTGGAGGAATTTGAAATGAGATATTATTCCAACATGATCAAGCATTGCAAATCACAGAGAATTAGCATAATCATGAGGGATCACTGTTGCTCATTACATAGGGGTTGTTACACCTACCTAGGCTCAACAGAGAGGCCAGCACACCGGTCTACATCCTAAGCACTTAGGGGTCTTGGGCCCATCGCCCTTTGCACTCCTGCGCGTTGCGAACGCGGCCGGTGAGCAGACCTAGCCCCCTTAATACAAGCGCAAGCTTTCCCAGTCCAACCCGGCGCGCGCCGCTCAACTACTGACGTCTGGAGAGCTTCGGCTGATACATACGACGCCGAGTGCCCATACTATTCTCGCGTGGTGGTTAGTGCGCAAAGGCCAGAGGCCTACTCAGATCACATATCCAAACCCATTAGTGTGTTGGGAGCTCGCGGAAACGAGCAGAGACTCACGATCATGTGACCCCGTCGCCCCGTCTTGAGGACTTACGGCAAGGGCTAGGAATGCCCGGCCGTGCCTCGTAATTATCTCGCGGGTACCCTCTCGGTCAACCCGACTCCACATAACTCTCGCGGGTACCCCTCGGGGTCAACCTGACTTCCACAACTTTCTGAAATAATTATGTGGTAACCATGTGTCCAACACATCAAGGAGGAATCCAAGGAATCACCCTCGTTGGATTCCCACTAGATGTATCCGTCAAGGTGAACTCGGAGGAATCACCCTCGATGGGTTCACACTTGAAGGGTTGCACGACAGAGGCATCATCGGAGGTGGTGAAAGAGGAATCATCCTCGGTAACCCATAACCGACTAGCTAGGCTACAGAGATAACATCAGAAGTGATGAAAGAGGTATCACCATCGGCACTCGATAATAGCTCTGCAGAGTCATACAACTTAGGGGGTGTGCGGTGATGTGCTGGTCTCAGCCCGTCGATTACATCGATCGGGGCACAGGTAATAAAGCAGGGCAACAAGGACAAGGATGAGGGGCCACAGATGGTTCACTAACCAACCTATACTAACCATTTAGGATAGCAGGTAAGGTATCAACAGCAGTTACAAAAATAGGCTATGCATCAGAATAGGTAATATCGGGACAACAATTGTAGCAATTCTAATGCAAGCATGAGGGAGAAAGAATAGGTGATATAGGCATGTTCAAGGGGGGTTTGCTTGCCTGGAAGCTTTGCCGAAAAAGAAGAGTTGCCTGGAAGCTTTGCCTCAGGGGCCACGTCAGTGTCGGGATCTACCGGAGAGGAAGAGGGGGAAGAAACAGATAAATACACGGTAACAAAAGCAATCACAAAACATGACATGACTATACACTAAGCCGGAGTGATCTAACGCAGTGCTACACGTTACAGACGGGGATATTTTCCCGGTATTAGGCATCTGTCAGACAGATGAACCGGAGGGGAAGGTTACATGTTTGCATGGTTGTGGGCATGTGACAGGTAAACGGAGGGCATATTTGGATTCGTTGGATTTTTCTAATCAACTTTCATATAGAAAACTTTTTCATTCGAGTTACGGATTAATTTCTATGATTTTTTGAAGTTTTAAACAGTTTTCTGGAATTACTGGGATTAATTTAATTCGAATTAAACAGTGCATATACTTTTTACACCCAGCGAGAGCTAGCCCTAGCCACTGACTGGTGGGGCCAGGGGCCCAGTCAATGTCCAGTCAGCCCAGTCAACTGTTGACCAGTTGACTGGTGAACGAAGTCAAAGGGGGCCCAGGGGGTCCACCTGTCACTGACTGGGACTGCCCAGTCAGCAGGTTTGACTGGTCAGCGGGTCCAGTGGGTCCCACGTGTCAGTGAGTTAACTAATCTAACCGTCTTATCTGCTCTAATTAAACCGTGCGGGACCCGGTGTCAGTGGGGATTAGCGATTAGGTTAGTGCCTAATCTAGTTAGTTAAGGGCCGGGCCCACAAGGGCAACTGCTCAAACGCACGTGCGCGCGGTGGCCTATACGAGCGGCGGAGGGCTCCTCCCGAACTGTACGAGAGCGCCGCATCGAGGGGGGGCAACTGCGTGCGCGGGGTTGGCCTGTGGCCGCGGCGGCAGGGAGCACGAGCGGCGGCCGGAGCATGCGAGCTCGGCTACGGCGTCTATGGTGACAAAAACAGCAGAGAGAGAGAGGGGTTGCGAGGCGGCGCTCACAGAGAGGCTAGCGGCGAGGCCTGGAGCAGCAGGGTGGCCGGGGATGGACGCGTCGATGGCGGTGCCGCGGTTGCCGTAGCCGTCGACGATGGCTCGATCCGGCGCTACAGGGATGGAGAGCTCAAACCGGTCCTCGAGGAAGACGTAGCTGACGTTGCTGGAGCTCCTGGTCATGAAGGGACGGCGAGGGGTGGCTACTAGCCGCGAAATCGTCGGCGGCGCGTCGGCGGGCTCGCTCGGGCGAGTGGAACAGAGAGGGGAAATCGAGAAAGGGGAGAGGAATGGCAAGGGGGTCCAGGGGGCGGTTGGATTGCTCTTAACCTCCTCCGTCGCCCTGTGGCTGCACACGTCGAGAGAACGGCCGGCAAGGGAGGTCCGGCCATGGCCATGGCGACACGGGCGAGGAGGACGAAGGAGCAGGTGGGAGTGGTTGACTTGGGCTGGGCTCTGCTGCTGTTTGCTAGTTGGGCCAAAATGCACAGTAGATTTTTGTTTTTTTCCTTTCTATCAAAAGGAAATAGCCACTGTCCGCAATTAGTTGAGCTATCAAAAGAATTTTGTTAGCTGTGGAATTTTGCACAAAAACCAAGCACAATATTGTTGTGCCGCACAAAAAGTTTCAGAGCAATTTGAAAAGGTTGAGCATTTTTTTGAAATTGAAAAGGCCACAATAAATACTGCTGGACCTCTAAATTAATTCCCAGGGGCATTTTGGGAATTCAAAAGAAGTTGGTTTCAACATGACAAATACTTAGGGATTATTTGCCATAATGTGAACTATTTTGATTGCATGACAGAAAAATTAAATACTTGACATGCAATTTGAATTTGAATTTTGGCTTGGATTTTGGACAAGTGGCAGAATGCCTTAGTGATCATGGTGTCATGACCACCATTAGGGGGAGATCACTGTAGCATGATTCTCGGGGTGTTACATTTCGAGCTTGCTGGATGGTCAGACAAATAGCCAAGGGCGGTGAAGCCCTCCTCGGAAGCACGGACACGCACAAGCGCCCAACACCATCTTTGGATGAAGATGAGATCTTGATGATCTACGAAACTTATATGTCAAGAAATCAGCGAAAGAGAGCCCTTCGAGAGCTCAGCCAAGTCCAGCATGTGACGACTTCGGATAGGTGGTTGGACACACCGATCACCTTTGGACAGCTGGATCAGCCGAAGACCGGCCCAAGCCGATGTCCGGCAGCCCTAGTCCTCGACCCTATAGTAGACGGATGTCGACTACGGAAGGTGTTGATGGACGGTGGCAGCAGTCTAAACCTCATCAATGAGGATACTCTGGATAAAATGCAACTCGACAAATCGCGCATCGAACAGAGTTATACCACTTTTAGGGGGATCATCCCCGGAAGGGAGGCACGTTGCAGCGGAAGAATTACCCTCGACGTAGTATTCAGAACTCCCGAAAACTACCGATCCGAGGAGTTGACCATCCACATTGTGCCCTTCCGAAGTGGCTACCACGCCTTATTAGGGTGTGATACATTTACAAAATTCCACGCCATCCCGCATTATGGGTACATGAAACTCAAGATGCCGGGCCCCAATGGTGTGATCACCATAGCAAGTAACCCTGATAGAGCACTTAGAGCCAAAAATAAAATGGCATCGCTCGCCCTCGAGTCATTGGCCGAGGCCCTTGCGGCCGAAGAGTTAACAACACTTCGGGCTATGGTCGACAGAGATGATGTCATCCCTGATAAAAAGGTCTAAATCTACTTTGTTCAAACCAGCTGAGGAAATCATTAAGTTTCAGGTACACCCAACGGACCCGAATAAAACGGCGTCTATAGGTGCACAGTTGGACCTAGAAGTCGACGAAGCTCTACGCAATTTTCTTCGGGAAATTGGGATATTTTTGCTTGGCATCCCTCCGATATGCCAGGAATCCCACGAAACCTAGCCGAGCACAGCCTGAACATAATTAAAGGCTCCAAGCATGTTAAACAGGCGCTCCGCCGATTTCCGAGACTAAGCGTCAAGCTATGGGCGAAGAACTGGCCAAATTACTTGAGGTCTGGTTCATCCGAGATATCAAACACCCCGAGTGGCTGGCCAATTTGGTCATGGTGCCCAAAAAGGATAAGTCATGGCGCCTCTGTGTCGACTTTAAAGACGTAAACAAAGCATTCCCAAAGGACCCTTTTCCCTTGCCGCGCATCGACCAGATTGTAGATGCCACAGCAGGACACGATTCATTGTGTTTCCTAGACGCCTACTCAGGGTATCATCAGATAAAAATGAAGGAATCTGATCAAGCACCTACTGCCTTCATAACTCCCTATGGGCCATTCTGTTTTAACATGATGCCCTTCGGATTAAAAAATGCAGATGCAACATACCAGCGCATGATTCAAACATGCCTGGAGAAACAAATTGGAAAAACTGTCGAAGCATACGTAGATGATGTGGTTGTAAAAACCAAAAATGTCGGCCAGCTTGTTGACGACCTCCGTGAAACATTCACTAGCCTCCGAGCATATCACATAAAGCTCAATCCGGAGAAGTGCGGTTTCGGGTTCCGGCGGGCAAGCTGCTCGGATTTATCGTTTCCCATCGAGGAATAGAGGCAAATCCTGATAAGATCCGAGCCTTGGCCCGGTTAGAGGTGCCTACCAAACTCAAGCACGTTCAAAAGCTGGCAGGCTGCGTGGCCGCACTAAGCCGATTTATCTCTTGTCTCGGAGAAAAGGCCTTTCCTCTCTACAGATTGCTAAAAAAAACAAAAACTTTAAATGGACTAGCGAGGCTGGAGCCATTTTGGAGGAAATCAAAACACTCCTCGCTACTAATCCCAAGCTGGCAGGCTGCGTGGCCGCATTAAGCCGATTTATCTCTCGTCTCAGAGAAAAGGCCTTGCCTCTCTACAGATTGCTAAAACAAACCAAAAACTTTAAATGGACTAGCGAGGCTGGAGCCATTTTGGAGGAAATCAAAACACTCCTCGCTACTAATCCCATACTGGCAGCACCGGGAGCAAGTGAGCCGATGTTATTGTACATCTCGGCTACAAACCAGGTCGTCAGCGCGGTTCTTGTTATTGAACATAGCATCGAAGGCCACAAGATCTAGGTTCAAAGGCCAGTCTACTATGTTTCCGAGGTACTTAGCCCGTGTAAAAATAGGTATCCTCACTACCAGAAGATAGCTTACGCGGTCTTTATGGCATCTCGAAAGCTAAGGCATTATTTTCAAGAATGCTCTATCACTGTGGCGTCCGAAGTACCCCTCAATGATATAATCAATAATAGGGATGCTACGGGGTGAATTGCTAAGTGGGCGATTGAGCTCCTCCCTTTTGAAATCATATACCGACCACGCCGAGCTATTAAATCTCAGGTGTTAGCGGATTTCGTGGCAGAGTGGACGGAAGCCGAGCTCCCTAGAGAGTACAGTACATATTCACATTGGATGATGTACTTCGACGGCTCCAAAATGCTCACTGGATTAGGGGCCGGAGTGGTTCTTACGTCGCCAACGGGTGACAATATTCGGTATGTACTGCAGATTATGTACACCGATTCTAATAACGCAGCTGAATATGAGGTTCTGCTGCATGGACTTCGGATAGCAGTCTCAATGGGGGTCCGGCATCTTGGGGTCCGGGGAGATTCTAATCTTGCCATCTCTCAAGTTAACGGCGAATTCGACGCAAAGGACCCTAAGATGATAGCATACCGAGAAGCTGTTTTAAAAATCTCATCCCAGTTCGAAGGGTTAGAGTTCCACCATGTAGCAAGGGACAACAATCAAGCTGCAGATGTTCTTGCCAGAATGGTCACTAAACACGACCCAGTACCCAAAAACACCTTTTTGGAATGGCTCTTTAAGCCATCCGTGGTCTGGCAAGAAGGGGATACGGTATCCGAGTCAAAGGATTTCGGAAAGGTCACCTCTCCGGCCATTGAAGATGATTAGGGAATAATTGGGGGCTCGGCCATCAAGGAAACATCCTCGGCTCACGAGATCATGGCAGTTATCGCGCCATGGACCGAACCCCTCCTCACATACCTACTCTGCAACGAGCTGCCCGAGGACTAAACCGAAGCACGACGGATCATTCGAAGATCCAAAGCTTATAAGGTCCATGAAGGCGAGCTCTACATGATAAGTGTCACGGGCGTCCTCCAACGATGCATATCCGAGGAGGAAGGAAGACAACTCCTTGCAGAAATTCACTTTGGCATGGGCGGCCATCACGCCGCTGCTCGGGCCTTGGTAAGCAAGGCCTTTCGAGCCAGGTTTTATTGGCCAACGGCCAGTGCGGACGCAAAAACCCTGGTCAAACATTGTATTGGATGTCAAGTTTTTGCTAACCAGAGTCACGTGCCCCCTACAACTCTTCGGACTATTTCGATCACTTGGCCTTTTGCGGTCTGGGGGCTCGACATGGTCGGCCCACTTCAAGGAGGGCCGAAGAAAAATAAGTATCTACTCGTCATGCTAGATAAATTTACAAAGTGATTGAGGCAAAACCAGTGACCACGGCCAAAGTGGGGCCGGTGATCGATTTTATCTCTGGGGTAGTTCACCATTATGGTGTCCCCCACAGTATAATAAAGGACAATGGATCCAATTTCACGGCCAAGGAAGTAAAGGCCTGGTGCGTAAAAATGGGCATTAAACTTGACTACGCCTCAGTCTATCACCCCCAGTCCAACAGACAGGTCGAACACGCCAGTGGACTAATTATGAGTGGCATTATGCCATGGTTTTTTTTTCTTTAAAGCAGGCGGATTGTCAATGGGTAGAGGAACTTGATTTCGTACTGTGGGGTTTGCGCACCACGCCCAATTGATCCACAGGCTACACACCTTTCTTTATGGTCTATGGAGCTGAGGCTGTCCTCCCATGCGATCTCATTAATGATGCACCTCGGGTACGCATGTATTAAGAGCAGGAGGCCAAGCTCGATAGACATGATGCCTTGGATGCCCTTGAAGAGGTGTGTGATGTAGCTTGGGCACATTCTAACTTTTATCAGCAGCAGGCGTGGTGCTATCAAAGCAGGGAGGTCTGGGCAAAAGCATTTAATGTAGGGGACCTGGTCTTACGGCACCATCCAGAGAAGCAGGAGCATAAGCTGTCAGTCAAATGGGAAGGACCGTTTATAATCGACCAGGTGCTCACCGGAGGGGCGTATCGCCTCCGGGATCCAAAGGACAACCGACTGGAGCCAAACCCATGGAACGCTGGACGCCTTCGACGTTTTTACGGTTAATAGAAGCACCTCTCCTTTTTATATATATGTTTAACTCTAGTTAGTTATCATAAAGCAACCATCGCCCTTCCGGCATTTCCTTCGAAGTTGTTAAAGCTTTATTTAGGTAGTGCTCGGTAAAGCCGAGGTACGTCAAGTTACTTCGGAAGCATTTTAAAAGTGTACGACATATACTGCCTTGGGGGCTTCAATTAAAAGTCTGTAATTCTCTGTGCACTCATATTTTGTTATATGTATGCCACCTTCCAACATAATCGCTTTAAAGCCATAATATGCATCGATTTGACTTAAGATTTGGCCAAGCTAGGTTGCCTGGCTCCTTTGTTTACCCCTTACGTTCCCGATTGTTCGGCTAAGGGGTAAAGGGAGCACCTCTGTGATTGTTACTCCCGGGTCATCCGGGTTAGTACCTCAGATGGCTGAAGCTGAAAGCTAGCGTTCTTAAGAAAATAATCGGTCGGCTGTGATGGAAGTGAAAATATTCGGTTCCTAAAAACCATCACCAGGGTCTTCGTTCCCGAAGTGAATTTTGTTTCCTCACAGTTCAGACATAAGTTCATGGTTAACATGATATTCCGAGACAAGGAACTGATAGAGGAACTATTTTTCTCGGAAGATGTTTCTTATGTTAAATAGTAATATAACATAGCTCTCTGCTTCACTTTGTTTTTTGAACCTTATGGCCAGATTGCCTTGTTATCCGAAGAACCTGGCCCGAGTGCTCGGACCAGGAGTAGGAAACACTCCTCGGCCACTGGACGAGGAGGCGGAAGCCGGTGGCTGGTTAACAAAGTTTGTATTGCAGATCCGAGCATAATGATGTAAAGTACTTAGATACATAGAATCATTACACATTCATGTGTTATTACATCTTATCAAGCCCATCTATTAAAGAATCAAGGGCACAGTCTCACTGCGAGAGTCGTGCAGCCGGCATTACCTTGTCATACACTAGATGAGTGGGCACTTCCTTCCCATCAGCCCCTCTAGGGCCGACTTTGGCAAGGTGCTCTGTATCCTCACCAGTGAACTAGGTTTTTACCATAGCCCATGCCTCTCTATCACCCTCTCGGCAGGCTGATATCTTCCACGCCTGTAAACGGCGCCGAGCTCCCTTTAGGCGATTGGCGAGCTCGGACATTCCTTCGGGAACAGTTTCGCCAGGCCATAAAGCTTTAAAAACACTCTTCTTTGATCTTCGAGATCGCTAGTGCACCTCGCTCAGGTCCGTCAAGGCATCTTGTGTGGACAAATTGGTGGCTTCTTGAGTCCGACCAGTCAGGAGATCTATACAGATGTGCGGACAGTCTTAAGCTGGAAGTATGGTAAGTCTCAACCATTTAAACGGTTGCACATACTTACCAGATATGATCCCATTTGCCATCTTATGTTTCTCCTCGGAGGCAACTAATTGAGCCTTTAAAGACTTAGTTTCACGTGCCTGTTCTTCCTTTTCGGCCTTCAACTTATTGTTGTCTTCTTTACTTCGGGAAAGCACGCGGCGGCCAGCTTGTTCTTGGGATTCAGCATACCGTTGGGCCTCTTGAGCCTGCTTTAGGTCCTTCTCAAGCTGACCTATTGTTTTGGCTGCTGCAAGCATACACCCTATTAAGAAATGCTTTGCGCTCCTTTGACAAGAATTTAAAAGTACACTTATCGTGCGCTTCTCGAGTGAATTTTTTTGATCCCTTCTACTTCTGACTGAGCGGCGTCTAGCTTCGCTTTTATCAGGTCCAGCTCCTTGGAAAGCTTTTTAATCTTCTCCCGAGCAGTCTGTTGCCATACAAAAATATTCAAGTTAAAATGACACCAGACCCTTAAATTGGCCATACCTGCCCAAATCAAGGCTCGGGGGCTTCTGGGTTCGCACCTTCTCAACAAAAAAAACGCAGAATGCACTGATCCCCTGGTCGGCCAGTTATCCGACCAGTGTCTCGGGGGCTACTGTCCCTCGTGGAGATATTTTCGGCTAATAAAACTCCTTTCTTAAAAGGGTAAAATTGTAGTTCCCCCATTTACGGAAGAACAAGTACTTGTTCTCCCGAGGGGCTACTGGGCTCACTCAAGAGCTTCGTTGTTAAAAACGTATCATAATATAAACTTACTTGCAGACTGCCGGATAGTACACCCGCAGCGTCTTCGAGGCCCAATCGAGCGGCTCCGAGGTACGCATCCATTGCATTAAGAGCATTAAACTCTTGATCGGAAAAAACGGGGTGCCTTAGGGACGTTTTTCTCCGTCGATGATGCATCATGCTTTCCACTTCGGAGTTGGTGGCTGAGAAAGCTCCCGAGGTGTTTGGTTGAGGATCCTCTGGAGGGATCCCGGGGGATGACACCTCGGGAGGGGGGGGGTATCGGCACTGCATCTGTCCTCAGATCAGAGTCGTTTCTGTCCGAGACCCCTGTCTCCTCGGACGGAGGTACTTGTATAGATTGCTTGGGTGTCATGAAATTCGGCTAATTAGAGGCATATAATATGGTAGTGGGTAATAACACTGCTACAGTAAAAATACCTACCTTTGGGGGGGGGGCGCCGGCGCCTGCATAGTAGCTCACCACTTGGAGGCACTTCGGGTGCTCCTCGGCTGGGTTACTGGAGCCGACCCCTCGGGTGCTCGGCGCTTGGAGCGGCAACCCTAGGAAAAAGAAAGTCAGGGTACTTGGAGCCGTAGGTCCAGTGTACCTTTTCTGAGAGGAGGCTTGACGAAACACTTACAGTAGAGGATGGAAGCACTCCCGGTGAATCAGGAAGGATAGCCACCTCGGAGCCATCAGTGCTCTCTTGGTAAAGAAATCCCGTCTTTAAAAATGATGGATATTTTGGGATCTTCATGGAAGCCGGGGTCGTCGTGACGGGTGTAGGACTCCAGTTGAGGAGCAGGACAGCTCATCGTCTCCACCAAGCGCTTCCACCCCTGCTCGGATATGTTGAACAACCATTCATAAGAATTAGCATACTGCTTGGATAGACGAGATACACGGGCGAAAATACTCACTGCTTCGACGGGTTTGTAGTACAAGAGGCCATCTATAAACTTTCGTCGGGCGAAGTCTTCTTATTCACCTTTGAAGATACCGGCTAGAACGGCTGTTAAAGCTGACGGACTTGCGAAATCTTTCCTCAAGGATCGAGTAGCATCCGCCGTTCCATTGTATCTCCATAAAGGATGTACTCATTGCTGAAGGGGTTGAACACCTCGGAGGATAGTTGTTGCTATTACATCAATGATGGTCAGCTTGTTATGAGCTAAACATGACACTTGAGCGGCTAAACGCTTCACTTCGGCCTCCTTCATTTGAGAGGGACTCCTTGCCCACCAATTGAACCGCTTCTTCGGAGAGACGGGGGAGAACTCGGGCAGCCCACTACGAACTGGGTCATAGAGCGGAACATCGGCTATGTAGAACCATTCCGAGGTCCAATTCTCGGTGTCCTCCTTTGGAGTGCCTTGAAGATAGCCGGCCCCGGCGATTCGGCATACCTCGCCCCCCCCCCCCGACCTCATAAATCACTCCTCCTCGAGAACGGGGGACGATGCAGAAATGCTTTTGCCACAACCCGAAGTGGGCCTCGCACCCAAGGTACATCTCATAGAGAGCGACGAATCCCGATATATGCAGGATCGAGTTGGGGGTGAGATGGTGTAATTGGATACCGAAAAACTCCAATAAACCCCTGAGGAAGGGATGAATGGCGAAACCCAGACCTCGTAAGAGGAAGGGAACAAGGAAAACCCTCTCCTCCCCGTGAGGGGTTGGGTAATTCTCTGCAAGCGCATGACCGTCGATGGAAGTGAAACCTAGATGGGTCGATGCAAGATCTGACGCGGGCAGATATCCTTGAGCTTCTAACTGACCCAATCGGAGGCGGGAAACGAAATAGCTTGCCCAGTCACCTTTGAGCGGCCCATGGGGACGGGATGATGAACCTGGGAGGCTCGCCATTGCTCGAGATTTTTCAGTTGGTCTGGGGAGGATGGCTTCGAGCTGGAGCGAGATGGGAATATACAGGGGTACGCTGGTCGCTGTGCCCCTAGCTTATTAAGGACCCTCATGGACTGACGGATGCCTCGATAACCGCCCATTGGACCGCTCGCCTTCCCCGCAGCACAAAAACCAAGGAAAATTATAAATTACAATGGGGCCACCAAGGGGGCCCTATATAGCTCGGCAGTCCGGAGTATATTGATGCCCGAGCTGTCATTGGAGGATATCCCGAAGACCTCGGATCCGAACACAAGTCATCTTTGGAGGAACTCGCCTGCCAAGCCAAAGACGTCAAGTATATCCGAGGAGAGCAGCTGTCCCCGGCGTTGGAGACCAGTTCAAGGGCTACTGAGGGTGTCCCGGATTAGGGGGTACTAACCCGTACGGCCTATGGCCTGTGGGCCAAACTGGCGGCCCATCAGCTATCGCCTGGAGGATGGCCGAAGATATAAACCACGTCCTGAGCAAGATGAAAACCACTGAAGACTTGGCGTATACTTCAAGGATAGTTTTAATATTCGGCATGTTTATCCTTAGTTGGAACCGACCTTATGTGTAAACCTAGGTACCCCCGGTGCATATATAAGCCGAGGGGTTTAGTCCGTAGGGGGACAATCACAAGCCTTAGGGTTTAGCCCATACTCATATGATCTCGAGGTAGATCCATTGTACTCTATACTCCATCACATCAATATAATCAACGCAGGATGTAGGGTATTACCTCCTCGAGAGGGCCCGAACCAGGTTAAAACATTGTCCCCTTCGTCTTCTGTTACCCACATATCCGAGATCCACAGCTCGGGACTCCCTACCCGAGATCAGCCGGTTTTTGTACCATCACCGGCGATTGGTACTTGTGGTGGAATACTACTAGCTTGGGATGCCACGGTCATGGCCCTTTCTCATCCACACTATATGAAAAACACGCTTACAGCTCTTGTCAAACCATGTGACGGACAAGAATGGTGGATCACCGGCGTTTATGGGCCGCACTTGGACAATGAAAAGACAGAATTCTTACAGGAAATTGTGGACGTCCGGGAACTACAAGCAGGTCCTTGGATGCTTGTTGGTGATTTCAACCTATTGGTGAACCCGGAGGATAAGAGCAACAGTTCTATCAATAGGAGGATGATGGCCCGTCTTAGGGCCAAGCTAAACTTGCTAGAGCTCAAGGAGCTATATCTTAACGGGCGCTATTACACATGGTCTAATGAGAGGGCAGCGACCACTCTCAAGAAGATTGATCACGCTTTCTGCACAAACTCCTGGGAAGACCTTTATCCCACATGTTGTCTTAGCGCATTGGGCTCGGCCGTTTCGGACCACTGTTCGATGCTTCTTGATTTGAATGCAGAATTAGTCATCGGCCGACAGTTCAAGTTTGAGGCCTTCTGGACGAAGGCAGAAGGTTTTTTGGACACGGTCAGCGAGGTGTGGGCATCGGTGCCTAGCGAGGGAAATCCTTATGTGGTTCTTGACTTGAAGCTGAGGGCCATGATGGGGATATGTACCTAGGGTAGGGTCATAGGCCTGACCTACCTGCTCTACCCAAGGACACTGCCCCGGAAAGCTTAAGGGCTGCAGGGAGATCTCCGACTGAAATCACCAAGGCATACAAGTCACTCGACAATATCCACTCGGAGATTACCTTTTCACTCGACGAGTACCATTCACTCGGAAGAACCCGGAGCACGAGCAGTCGACCGCAGAAGACCAGAAGTCACCCCAGGGAGGCTAATGGACATGCGTTCGTCTAGATCATAAGTAGCATTCATTGCATACGTTACCAGTAACGTTCACCATTATAGCCATGTTCGGACCCTTAGATGCCGGACATTATGAGGGGCAACGGACTCTATATAAGCCGCCCCTCCCCTCTGGCTCAGGGGTTCGCACCCTCTATAAGGATACTCATATTCCATTCGACAGATAAACAAAGCCTCTCCGGAGCATGAGACGTAGGGTTGTTATCTCCACCGTGAGAGGCCCGAACTCGCTAAAATACCGTGTCACCCATATGCATCTCGGTAGATCATGCTCCTTTACCCTACCCCCTTCGTACTATCGGAATCGTTCCCACGACAGTTGGCGCCCACCGTGGGGCCTGGCGTCTATCGAGCCATGATGCATATGGTTTTTTCTTCAATCGCAGGCAACGGACTAATTTCTGCAGGCAACCCAAGCTTTCTTGGGATGATCTCCCGAGATCAAACAATCACCGCTACCAATTTTGACTATTGGAGTCCCGGCCATCACACAAAATATTCCTCATCATACAAAAGGATCAGGGAGTTGCTCATCTCAACTTGTCCTCTTTACAATCAAACATTGCAATGATCTAACTATGGTTTGTTCTTTTTCTCTATGCACACGAGCTCATACAAAAGGACGCCTCCCTATTTTCCGATTGGTGGCTCGGCTCCCGGACGATGAAGCG
The DNA here is from genome assembly GCA_039707655.1 of Elymus sibiricus. Taxonomy (NCBI): domain Eukaryota; kingdom Viridiplantae; phylum Streptophyta; class Magnoliopsida; order Poales; family Poaceae; genus Elymus; species Elymus sibiricus. Next base: position 140,192,867 of record CM077674.1, on the reverse strand, counting down.
TCATCGTCCGCCCGTCATCATCTCGCGTACTCATCGGCGACGCCGTCGCCGAGCGCCCACACACGCACAGCCGCTAACGCTCGGCCTGGTTCCTCGGCCGGTTGAACACGTCGACCGGTGGCCCTGTCAACCTGGCTCCTCAGGCGACAAGGACCGGCCGACGGCACTCGACCCAGCTCCGCACGCGTCGAAGCACGACTCCGACCTGTGCACAGCTCCGGCTCCCCGAGCAGTGAAACGCAACCACCGGCGCTCGCGCCGGCCTCGCCCTTGGCTGCGCCGGCCCACGACTGAACCGTGGTCAGCTGCTCGTCCTCCTCATCGCCACCTCTCGGCTGCCGTCTGGTTCCGGCCAGACCGGCCGTTTCCGCAGCGGCGTTGTCCTCCTCTGGCGTCTGCACCAGGTCGTAATCTCTCTCTTCTCCTCTAATTAATACTAATCCATACGCATCCATGCATACATAATCTTTTCTCCCATCCTCACGGCTGCATGTACACTGGATCGGTTAGGCTTCCGAGCCCTTCACTGCGTACATAACGCAGCAGCCGATACACGCCGTAATTGCAGCCACTGGATCGGTTAGGCTCCCATGCCATTAACTGCGTATATAACGCATCAGCCCATGCATGTCGTAACTGCAGCCAGCGCTGAATGGGGACTTGATTGGTAGCATGCAAAACCGAAGCGTGCAGCCATCATTGCATGCTAATACCATTTGCTGTTGCCACGCTTTCAAAATTCACGTAATTAGCATTAATACTTTGCCATGACCTCCGAGTTTCACCGAGCCAGTTGAACTGAGTAATCTACAGGTCTCCTGCGTATTTTTCACTCGGACGAGTTGAGGCACACCACTCGGACATGCATGACATACAGGTCCTACTCTACGCACTCGGACGAGCGTTGGATAACTCAGCCGCCCTGCGCATCGCCACGTGGTCAGGCGCGTCATCATCAACTTTCCCGACTCGACCATCCCGTGCATCGTCACATGGACGTGTCTACTCCACTCCGACGCCCTGCGCGTCGCCACTCCGCAGGACGCCTCTACGTCACTCGGCAGTTCCGCGCATCGCCATTCAGTCGGACGCTCCTTCGACACTCGGTAGCTCCGCGCGCCGTCACTCTACTGGACGCGTCGTCATCACTCGGCAGCTCCGTGCATCGCCATTCAGTCGGACGCTCCATCATCACTCGGCAGCTCCGCGCGCCGTCACTCTACTGGACGCGTTGTCATCACTCGGTAGCTCCGCACATCGCCACTCAGCGAGACGCGTCGTCCTCACTCGGCAACCCCGCGCGCCATCACTCGGCGGGACGTGTTGTCATCACTCGGTAGCTCCGCGCATCGCCACTCGGCGAGACACGTCTTCGTCACTTGGCACCTCCGCGCATCGCCACTCGGCGAGACACGTCTTCGTCACTTGGCACCTCCGCACATCGCCACTCCACAGGACGCTCCTTCGACACTCGGCAGCTCCGCGCATCGCCATTCAGTCGGACATCTCCTCGACATGCATGGCTCGGCAGTAACGCGCATCGCCATTCAGTCGGACGCTCCTTCGACACTCGGCAGCTCCGCGCATCGCCATTCAGTCGGACGCTCCTTCGACACACGGCAGCTCCGTGCATCCCCATTCAGTCGGATGCTCCTTCGACACTCGGCAGCTCCGCGCATCGCCATTCAGTCGGACATCTCCTCGACATGCATGGCTCGGCAGGTCCGCGCATCGCCATTCAGTCGGACGCTCCATCGTCACTCGGCAGCTCCTCGCGCCGTCACTCAACTGGACGCTCCTTCGACACTCGGCAGCTCCGCGCATCGCCATTCAGTCGGACGCTCCTTCGACACTCGGCAGCTCCGCGCATCCCCATTCAGTCGGACGCTCCTTCGACACTCGGCAGCTCCGCGCGCCGTCACTCTACTGGACGCGTCGTCATCACTCGGCAGCTCCGCGCATCGCCATTCAGTCGGACGCTCCTTCGACACTCGGCAGCTTCGCGCATCGCCATTCAGTCGGACGCTCCTTCGACACTCGGTAGCTCCGCGCATCACCATTCAGTCGGACGCTCCTTCGACACTCGGAAGCTCCACGCATCGCCATTCAGTCGGACGCTCCATCGTCATTCCGCAGCTCCGCGCGCCGTCAGTCTGCTGGATACGTCTTCTCCTGTCGGCTGCCCTCTCCATTGTCACTCAACTGGACGCTCCTTCGACAATCGGCAGCTCCGCGCATCGCCATTCAGTCGGACATCTCCTCGACGTGCATGGCTCGGCAGTTCCGCGCATCGCCATTCAGTCAGACGCTCCTTCGATACTCGGCAGCTCCGCGCGCCGTCACTCTACTGGACGCGTCGTCATCACTCGGCAGCCCCGCGCGCCGTCACTCGGCGGGACGCGTCGTCATCACTCGGCAGCTCCGTTCATTGCCACTCGGCGAGACACGTCTTCGTCACTTGGCCGCCCCATGCGTCGCCACTCAGCCGGACGTGTCTACTTCGCTCGACCGCCCCGCGCGTTATCAGACAGCTAAGTCATTCTTCACAGACTTCATTCAATAAATTAATTATTTATGCATTACCGAGTGTCAAGTAAGTCGCACATGATGTTCACTCGGAGGCCACGCCACCGAGTGTACCTCTGTGCTCGGTTGTTTATTTTAATGTCGGAACACTACACTTCCGTTTCATTTGGGTCCAATACTCAAAACAAGTTCAGTCGGATCCTTCACTTTCACAAGTTCAGTCGGATCCTTCACTCTGTTAGACTATTGCTGGTTCCAGACCAGCAAGAACCTGGCACACCCAGTGGGTGTCTAGGGGTGTAATTTACACAAATCATTTCAACAAACATCAAATTACTTCGAGAATTTTTTATGTTAGCTTGTGTTATTTTTCATACACAGGTTACCTGGACGCCTCTGTGCGCCATTCTCGACGACATGGTCGACTCGGTCGCCCCGCGCGCCGTCACTTGTTCGGACGCCTCCTCGACGACATGCTGGACTCGGCCGCCCCGCGCGCCGTCACCTGGTCGGACGCCTCCGCGACAACATTCTCGACTCGGCTGCCCCGCGCGCCGTTACTTGACCGCCCCGTCGCCATTCAGCAAGAGACATTTACTTCACTCGGATGTCCCGCGCGCCATCACTCGGCGGGACGTGTCGTCATCACTCGGCAGCTCCGCGCATCGCCACTCGGCGAGACACGTCTTCGTCACTCGGCAGCTCAGCGCATCGCCACTCAGCCGGACGCTCCATCGTCACTCGGCAGCCCTGCGCGCCGTCACTCGGCGGTACGCGTCGTCATCACTCGGCAGCTCCGCGCATCGCCACTCGGCGAGACACGTCTCCGTCACTCGGCAGCTCAGCGCATCGCCACTCAGCCGGACGTTCCATCGTCACTCGGCAGCCCCGCGCGCCGTCACTCGGCGGGACGCATCGTCATCACTCGGCAGCTCCGCGCATCGCCACTCGGCGAGACACGTTTTCGTCACTCGGCAGCTCCGCGCATCGCCACTCCGTGTGGCACGTCTTCATCGTCGACCGCCCCGCGCGCCATCGCTCAGCTTAGTTGCGATTCCGTATCGCCTAAGTCAAAAACTGCTCCGAGTGAGGACATCATCCACACTCGGGGGCTTAGCTGTGATTCCGTATCACCTAAGTTAAAAAACCACTCCGAGTGAGGACATCATCCACACTCGGGGGCTTAGCTATGATTCCGTATCACCTAAGCTAAAAACCACTCCGAGTAAGGACATCATCCGCACTCGGGGGCTTAGCTGCGATTCCGTATCGCCTAAGTTAAAATCCACTCCGAGTGAGGAGATCATCCACACTCGGGGGCTTAGCTGTGATTCTGTATCACCTAAGTTAAAAAACCACTCCGAGTGAGGACATCATCCACACTCGGGGGCTTAGCTGTGATTCCGTATCACCTAAGCTAAAAACCACTCCGAGTAAGGACATCATCCGCACTCGGGGGCTTAGCTGCGATTCCGTATCGCCTAAGTTAAAATCCACTCCGAGTGAGGACATCATCCACACTCGGGGGCTTAGCTGCGATTCCGTATCGCCTAAGTTAAAAACTGCTCCGAGTGAGGACATCATCCACACTCGGGGGCTTAGCTGTGATTCCGTATCACCTAAGTTAAAAAACCACTCCGAGTGAGGACATCATCCACACTCGGGGGCTTAGCTGTGATTCCGTATCACCTAAGCTAAAAACCACTCCGAGTAAGGACATCATCCGCACTCGGGGGCTTAGCTGCGATTCCGTATCGCCTAAGTTAAAATCCACTCCGAGTGAGGACATCATCCACACTCGGGGGCTTAGCTGCGATTCCGTATCGCCTAAGTTAAAAACCACTCCGAGTGAGGACATCATCCACACTCGGGGGCTTAGCTGCGATTCCGTATCGCGTAAGTTATAAACCATTCCGAGTGAGGACATCATCCGCACTCGGGGGCTTAACTGCGATTCCGTATCGCCTAAGTTAAAATCCATTCTGAGTGAGGACATCATCCGCACTCGGAGGCTTAGCTGTGATTCCGTATCGCCTAAGTTAAAAACCGCACCGAGTGAGGACATCATCCACACTCGGGGGCTTAGCTGTGATTCCGTATCACCTAAGCTAAAAACCACTCCGAGTGAGGACATCATCCGCACTCAAGGGCTTAGCTGCGATTCCGTATCGCCTAAGTTATAAACCATTCCGAGTGAGGACATCATCCGCACTCGGGGGCTTAGCTGCGATTCCGTATCGCCTAAGTTATAAACCATTCCGAGTGAGGACATCATCCGCACTCGGGGGCTTAGCTGCGATTCCGTATCGCCTAAGTTAAAATCCATTCGGAGTGAGGACATCATCCACACTCGGGGGCTTAGCTGCGATTCCGTATCGCCTAAGTTAAAAACCATTCCGAGTGAGGACATCATCCGCACTCGGAGGCTTAGCTGCGATTAAGTTTTCGCCTAAGTTAAAAACCCTGCCGAGTGAATAGCATCCCATTCACTCGGAAACTTAGCTGCGAACCAGTCTTCGTGTAAAAACTCTCCCGAGTGACGAACACTCCTCTCACTCGGGGACTTAGCCGCGAGTCAGACCTCGCTTAAGTTAAAGGCTGTTCCGAGTGACAGGCAACACCTTCACTCGGAAACTTAGTTGCGAACAAGCTTTCGCCTAAGTTCAATATTCTTCCGAGTAATGAGCATCCATCTTACCCGGAAACCAAACAAACTTAGCCAAGCAAAGGATTGGAAAGCAAACATGCAAACATTGTCTCTATCAGACCCCCGCCGATGCAAGCACTCGACGTCCGTCTCGGGGACTACACCCAATGGGTGCACTCAGCGTGCCCCCACTGGACCTACTATCACTCGACCAGGTCCCGCCTGTCGAATGACAAGCGACTATCAAAGCAAATCTAAGACCCCTGCCGATGTCACCGCCATTCGACAGCGGTCTCGGGGACTACACCCAGTGGGTGCACTCGGCGTGCCCCCACTGGACCAAAAACCACTCGACTGAGACCCGATCTACTCGAGGAAAAAACAAGCAAGTACGCATCTGTAGAAAACACCCAGTGGGTGTAAAGTCAAGATGGATAGGAATACAATCGGAAATGAACTTACAAACAATCAGAAGACTCTGCAGACCACTCGAACCTGATTTCAAGCTCAGTTTCACTCGGACCTAATTTCGAGCTCAGTTTCACTCGGATATACTTCAAGACAGAATCGATCAGGGCGAACGATAAAGGTTCCAATCGACGCAGATTTCTAAGAAGCCTCAAAATGCACTCGGAATTTTTGTGTCTTGTCAGAACTTGTATTGACACCTTTTACACTCGAACCCCGATCCATTCGGGGGCTAATGATGGGGATATGTACCTAGGGTAGGGTCATAGGCCTGACCTACCTGCTCTACCCAAGGACACTGCCCCGGAAAGCTTAAGGGCTGCAAGGAGATCTCCGACTGAAATCACCAAGGCATACAAGTCACTCGACAATATCCACTCGGAGATTACCTTTTCACTCGACGAGTACCATTCACTCGGAAGAACCCGGAGCACGAGCAGTCGACCGCAGAAGACCAGAAGTCACCCCAGGGAGGCTAATGGATAGGCGTTCGTCTAGATCATAAGTAGCATTCATTGCATACGTTACCAGTAACGTTCACCATTATAGCCATGTTCGGACCCTTAGATGAGGGGCAGCGGACTCTATATAAGCCGCCCCTCCCCTCTGGCTCAGGGGTTCGCACCCTCTGTAAGGATACTCATATTCCACTCGACAGATAAACAAAGCCTCTCCGGAGCACGAGACGTAGGGTTGTTATCTCCACCGTGAGAGGCCCGAACTCGCTAAAATACCGTGTCACCCATATGCATCTCGATAGATCATGCTCCTTTACCCTACCCCCTTCGTACTGTCGGAATCATTCCCACGACAGGCCATGGTGAAATGTTTGAAGAAATGGAGTGATAGGTGGATTGGTAACGTCAAGATGCAGATAGCTATTGCACTCGAAGTCATTCTCCGACTAGACATGGCAATGGACAGCAGGCCATTATCCCCTCAGGAGTTCGAGCTACGCAAGCTTATCAAGAAAAAACTCCTGGGTCTTTGTTCGTTGGAAAGAAACAATCGCGCGCCAGAGGTGCAGACTACTTTATCTTCGTGTGGGGGACGCAAATACGAGTTTCTCCCACAACCATGCCTGTCATCGACAGCGGAGAAATTTGATTACCTCTCTTCGGCACGAAAACACCATCGCAACCGGACAAGAGGAGCTCGCTAGCTTGGTGGATGGGTACTACAACAGCCTCCTCGGGGAAGCGACTCCGAGAGAGCATTCCCTTGACCTTGAGAGACTTCAGTTGCCGTAGCTGAACATGGCACATCTCGACACGCCTTTCACCGAAAAGGAGGTCCAAAAAGTGATCAAAGCAATGCCTCTGGACAAGGCTCCGGGCCCGGATGGATTCACCGGAAGGTTTTACGCTGTTTGCTGGCATATAATAAAAGATGATATCATGAGGGCATTCGAGATGTTCTACAAAGGGGATATGCGTGGGCTGCATGCAATTAATAAAGCCATTGTCACTTTGCTTCCTAAGGTGGACGGAGCAATGGACATAAAAGACTTTAGGCCAGTGAGTCTGATACACGGGGCAATCAAAATTTTCGACAAGGTGCTAGCAAATAGGGTGGTGGCAGAATTACCCAACCTTGTGGGTAACCATCAGAGTGCTTTTGTCAAAGGGAGATCGATCCACGACAACTTCATGTTGGTTCAGTGCACGGCTTGTCGGCTTCATGTTCTCCGTGAGCCCACGGTCATGCTTAAGCTCGATATCACAAAGGTGTTTGACACGGTTCAGTGGGCTTTCCATCTTGAGGCCCTACAGGCGATGGGTTTTGGGCCAAAATGGCGAGCATGGATTTGTGGGCTACTGGGAAGCTCTTCTACTCGGATATTGGTCAATGGGCTGCCTGGGAAGCCCATTTAGAACTGCTGTGGTCTACGACAGGGCAACCCCCTATCGCCGATGCTTTTCATCTTGGATATGGAGCCCCTTCACAGAATGGTCAAGCTAGCCATGACACGAGGGATACTTGCACCACTTGCGGACTCGGGTTTGAGACAATGGCTTTCCATGTTCGCCGATGATGTCATGCTCTTCGTAAAGCGAAACAAGGTGGACCTGCAGGCTTGTGCATTGATCCTCCGGATGTTCGGGGAAGCATCCGGCTTGAAAGTGAACTTATCAAAAAGTGAAGCACTGCCAATCAGGTGTGACGACGAGGCGATGCAACGGGTGCAGGCCATGTTGGGCTGTCCGACGGGCACTTATCCATGCAAGTATCTTGGTATCCCCCTCACGATTAGGAGACAGACCGCGGCACAACTCATGGGGCTGGTTGACGGCATTGCAAGATGCCTGCCAAGATGGAGGGTGGCTACCATGCCTAAGAGTGGACGGATGTTACTCGTGAAGTCGGTCTTATGTGCAATGCCGGTCCACACGATGCTCACTCTGGACATCCCACAGAAGATTGTCATGGCAAATCGGCAATGACACGGATATGCAGAGGTTTCTTGTGGAGCGCAAGTGACAGGGCCAATGGCGGCCAATGCGCGGTTGCTTGGGATGCGGTGTGCACGCCGCGCTGGGCAGGAGGTCTAGGACTGCCGAACCTAATTTTTTTTGACGAAAAGGCAGGGCCACTGCTTTTCATTGCGAGTAGGAGAAATAAACAGTTACAAAAACAAGCTTAGAGAAGGGGAATGGGGTTAGAGATACATTAGAAGTACATCAGTCTGGTTCTAGGGGTCGCTCTACAAGGGCCATTGCACGCTTACGTCCAGCATATACCCAGTCCTTCGCTTCTACCTGAATCTTGTGAAACACTTGCGTGGGGTGGCAAGAAATACTTCTGAAAGTTCTATCATTTCTTTCTTTCCAGAGGTTCCACCAGACCAAGGCCAAAATTGATCTCCACGATTTTGCTTTTTCCTTTCCCATGGAAGAATTTGTTCGCTGCCACCAACTTACAAGGGAATCCTCATCGGCTGCCGCCAAACCTGAGCTCATGTTCAGCTTGCAGAGTGTTAGGTGCCAAACTTCCTTCGCATAAGAACAAGAAGCAAGCAAGTGGGCAGCAGTTTCAGGCTCTTGCAGACAAAGCACACACTGCGGATTATGGGGCCATCCTCGTTTAGCAAGGTTATCCGCCGTTAGACATCGATCTTGCGCAGCCAGCCAGATGAAGAGCTGGCATTTGGGCGGGGCATCCGAGCTCCAGGCCAGCTTCGCATATGGTGGTTTAATGTTGGCAGTGAGAGTCGCTGCATATGCCGAGCTAGAGGAGAACTGACCGTCGTTAGTCCATCGCCAGGTAAGAGAATCGTCATGAGTCTGCGTGAGCTGGATCGGCTGCAAATCATTCCAAAGGGTCATGAATTGGGCGATGGCCTCTTGAGTTAGGTTTCCCTTGAAATGCCTCATCCATTTTCCATCAGCAAGGGCACACCTGATGGATATAGTTTTGATCGTGCATTGGCTGAAAAGCTCAGGGAACCTCCTAGAGAAACTTTCTCTTTGATGCCAAGGGTCAGTCCAGAATTTTGTGTTGGCGCCATTTCCAATGTTAAACTGTACCGATGCCTCAAAGAGAGCTCTGACCGAGGTGCTGATTGGAAGAGGCAAGCCGTGTCAAGGCCGATCTGGTTCCATCCACGACAGCCAAAGCCATCTGCATCTCATTGCCTCACTTTTTTGGGTTAAACAGGGGATTCCAAGCCCCCCAAGCTTCTTGGGCAAGCAAACCTGATTCCAGTTGACTAGACATTTGCCGCCAGTTGCCTCATCTTTATTTGCCCAAAGGAATCCTCTGCAACCCTTGTTAAACTTTTTGACCACCCACTTAGGAGGCTCAATGGCCAATATCTGAAAAATAGGCAGAGCATATAAAACAGAGGTGATCAGTGCAAGTCTGCCAGCAGTGGGGAGCATTAATTTGATCCATCCCGAGGTGTTCCGCTGGAGCTTGTCGAAGATAGGTTGATAGTGAATTTTTTGGAGTCTTGTATAGCTTAGAGGCATCCCAAGATAAGTGACAGGGAACTCCTTGATTGGGCATTGCAGAATCATGGCCAGTTGATTGATATCAATGTTATCACACCGGATGTGGCATAGGTTGCTTTTGCTGAAGTTAGTCCAAAGGCCGGTTGCATTTCCAAACACATCCAAGATCTTCTTCACCGCTGTGATTTCCTGCGAGTTGGGCTTGACAAAAATCATCACATCATCGGCATAAAGGGAGGCTCACAATGTTGGTAGGTTTCTCCCAAAGGAAGGCAATACTTGGGCAGAGACTGCACCCCTCAGCAAAGCATCCAGAATGTCCATAACGAACACAAACAGAAGCGGAGACAGCGGGTCGCCCTGCCTTAGGCCCTTTCGGTGCAATATTATGTCAGTTAGCTCCCCATTGACAAGGACTCTGGTTGAGGATGAGGTGAGCATGGAGGCGATCCAATTCCTCCAAGTTTGGCTGAACCCTTTGGCAGCAAGGACCTCCAACAAAAATTCCCAAGAGACACTATCAAATGCCTTGTCGATGTCCAGCTTGAGCATAATGGATGGAATCTTCTTCAAGTAGAGGGATCTGACCATGCCTTTGACAAACATAAAGTTGTCATGAATCGCTCTTCCTTTGATGAAAGCACTTTGCGAAGGTAATACCAGTTCCTTCAACCTTGGTTGTAGTCTTCATGCAAGAATTTTCATGATCAGCTTTGCGAAGAAGGTGAGCAGACTTATAGGCCTATAATCCTTGGCTTCAGCAGCGTCGGCCCTTTTCCTGATTAGAATCAACGTGGCATTATTTAGGCTGGCAAGATTTGCATTGTTCATCCCCTCGAATGCTTTTATTGCACACATTATGTCATTCTTTATGATATCCCAGCAAATCTGGAAAAATAGTGCGGTGTAACCATCGGGGCCGGGCGCTTTTCTGGGGTTCAGTTCCATAACAGCAGCTCTCACTTCATCTTCCGAGAAGGGTCCGTCAATACTGCTTAAGTCAATAGGGGTGATGCCAAGAGCAGCAAAGTTTATGCAGCAGCCTCTTTGAGCTTTGGAACCCATAACCGAGGAGAAATGCTCCCAAACAGCTTGCAATTTATCTTCTTGGCTTGTAACTACAGCCCCTTTGTGCAGCAAATTGAGCACAAAATTCTTTTGCCGTCTCGCCGAAGCTTTGGCTTGGAAGAAACCAGTGTTGGCATCTCCATCTCTCAACCAATCGATTCTAGAGCGCTGCCTGCTGTGAGCACGCTGAACTGCAGCAATACCAAGCATATTCATCTTCAAGGCTGCCCTTAACCGTCTCTCACCGTCAGATAGATCCCTTTCATCTAGGGCGGCATCCAGACGTCCAATAAGCTCACTAGAAATTGCTGCTCGGAGCTTGAGGTCTCCGATGTGAGCAGTACTCCACTTTTTTAAGGCTCTGGCCATTCTTGTGAGCTTGCAGTGCAGCCGTAGATATGGGCCCGAGCAATTAGTTGGCTGTGCCCAACAGTCGAGCACGAGCTGATTGAACCCCTCAAACTTTACCCAGTAATTGTCAAATCTGAAGTGTCTCGGAGGCTGGAAGGAAACATCAGTGGAGAGCAGCAATGGGCAGTGATCAGAGAGGTCCGTGTCAAGGGCAGCAAGTAAACAACAAGGGTGTGCTGTCATCCACGGATCATTATATAGCACCCTGTCCAGCTTGACTTTAGTTGCATTTTGTTGTTCGTTGGTCCAAGTATATTTTCTGCCATGGAGGTACATGTCTCTAAGCTCAAGCTCATTAATGAATCTCCTGAATGCTGCCATCATTCTTCGATTCACATTCGTGTTGTTCTTGTCCGAAGCATCAGCAATAAGGTTGAAGTCACCACTGAATATGCAAGGAAGATTGGAATGACACAATGGTCTCAGATCATCTAGGAAACTCAGCTTGTCAGCATCAGACTGAGGTCCATAGACAGTGACTAATCTGAACTTAGTATCTGATAGTCTCCAACAGCAATCGACGGCAATGAAAGATTTCTGATGAGCAAGCAGGTTCACATCAACCACATCGGGGTCCCAAGCGACAATTAAGCCACCTCTAGTACCCAAAGCAGGCTCGAATAAGAACTCAGTGCACTTTGGACCACAAACTTGACCAATTATCCCACTGTCAACAACAGCTAGCTTCGACTCTTGCAGGCAGATAATTGCCGGACTATGCAAAAGCACAACATTTCTGACCACCCCATGGCGAGCAGGGTTGTTAAGCCCTCTAACATTCCATGCTAAGATATTTGCGCTAATCATAAGAACTCAATCGACAGATACAACAGCAGCAAGGAGAACCAGAACACATCAGGCACGCCGCCCGTTCCGGGCATTCCTGACGGAGGCGGACTTGGCCAGAGCAGAGAGGGCTTCGGTTTGCCTGTCGGTCAGTGGCTTCTTGAAGGTAAGCTTGTACCTCCCGAGGGTCTCCTCCTCTTCTTCCTCACCAGGCTCGGCAATGGCGAGCCCTCTCTTTCCGACCAGGACGCGCCGGGCAAGCCGTAGCGAAGTGTTGCCCCCTCCAGTGAGGGTAAATGGATGAACATTGCTATGCAGGCTAGGTGGCCTTGGCTTCAGAGGACAGACAAAACCAGACTGTGGGCTGAATTTCGGATTGAGGTGCCGGAGGAATCGAGACTTATATGTGCAGCGGCATCCCGATCCTCAATTGGGAATGGCTACACTATCTTGTTCTGGGAGGATAGATCGCTCGATGGATACCGGGTTCAGGAGCTTGCGCCGAGCATCTATACCACAGTTCGGCCGGATACGAGAGCTACGCGAACCGTGCATCAGGCGCTCTCGTCCGGAGTTTGGGTTTCGGATGTACGTGTTGATGTGCGCAAACAGCGGAGTCTCACGCACGCTCGTGTGTCGATGGTGTTGGTTTTGCAGGGCAAGAAGGCGCTGGTGAAGCACTTCAGCAACTCCACCTTCCCGTGCGCCACCGACGACTTCCTCTCGGCCGTTTTCTCGCCGCCGCCCAACGGCGCCGCCGGCGAGGCCGAGGCTACGGCCACGCGCGTCGGCGCCCGCGTCGCTCCCCCCACTCCTCCGCCGGCCACACCACGGGCGCAGCGGCTGGCAAGCAAGCCCGTGGCCCGTGGGCGTCGCCAGCACTGGGTCGTGAAGCCGAGCAGCCTAGCAAGCTGCATGTGAGGCGTATGTTCCGTTGCTCGTTCGTGGTGGCAGCAGCGTCGCACGGTCAAACCGGAGTCCGGCCATGCCTTCCCTTTCTCCTTTGGTGCAGGGAGGGAAGGCTGCAGGACTTTGGAGTCATGAGCAAGCATCGCACTGCTCTACCACTGCATGTCTCTTTGTCTCTAGTCTCTGCGTAGAATCTCCATGAAATTTCTCCTGTGCGTGTACCATCAGCCCCTAGCCTGTGCTGGCTGTGTAATGTGTCCGTAGCATGTGTCTTGTTCTGCTCTCTCCAAGCAAAAAATTGTCTGGTGTCTGTCTGGTTGCGCAGTTCCCATTGGCCCAGGCATTGTACCTTTCGTGCTGCAAGCTTTGTGTGTGTGGGTTGGAAGTTGGGACTACTCAGATGCTAGTCTGTGGTGCTTTCGGACTGCCAGTACTAGGATGGCATAGCATGGCATGCATGTATATCCGTTTGTACCAGAAGAATCTCTGTCTCTCTGTCCATGTGATTCCATGGTCGTCATTAAATGGGGCAAGCAAAAGTACATTACTCTTCCGTGAAAACGGAGCTCCCTCAATAGCAGTTGGCCGTGCATGTTCTCTCCAGGAATTGTATGCCCCCAGAAAGTGGACTACAAAGAAGCTCCAAAGAAGGCTTTATGACGAATCGTTAAAACACAAAATTATTACTAGTAGTAAAATAGAAGAAATAATTCTTGTTTCTTTTGCAAAATCGCATGTGCAGAGGTTTGTGTCTTCCCATGTTGCACAAGCGCAGGTAGCAGGAGCATGCATGACTTTGATCATACTTTGAGTTTCCGAGTAAGGTCTATCGGGCAAAGTAGAGCAACTTTCTCTCAATCCGCTGTTTTTAAAACTTGTTTTCAGCGTCCTTCAAATTTTTTAACAGACTGCAACATAAATATGCAAACACAGATTCTCAGAAAATTGCAACTTTTATAATTTGACCCCTTCTACCTTTTTTCATATAAACTCCATTTTAACTTCAATTTTGCATCAATATAAATCAACAATTTCATGTTTCAACAACATTTAATTATGTAAAAAAAATAGGGTCCTAATGCAAAGAACATTAGGGTCTGAATGCGACAAATAAGCCAAATTGTTCGTGAATAATTAAATTTGAACAAATTTAACGCATGTGTAGCAAACCCTGAATGGCATGGGCAATGTGCTCGAACAGCTGCTTCGACATCTGAAAGCACCGCACAAAGTGATACACAGTATACAAACATAATGGCAAAGAAATGTTCTGACGGGGGCAAATTTTGGTCTGTATTTAGGTGAATTCACAAACGGTCATGTTCTGTCCCTTCTCGCCACTTCCTTTTTCCGCGCTCCATCTCCCATTGCACAACCATATAATCTCTTCATCGTCTTGGAGAGCTTCAGTATCTGAATCATCTGAGGAGAACGAAAAATCGAAGAACTCCTCTACCATTGAGCACATTGAGGTTATCAGGCTAATCAAGCTCATCTACACTAACTGAGTCGAAATCTAATGTCATATACACGATTGTAGGAAAAAATACACAACTAATTTGCACAATTCAAACCATGCATACATTCAGACAACTCGTCTTTGGACGGGGAGGAGTGGGGAGAGTGGGATCGATTCCGTCAGTGAGTTACCGAGGAGTTTCTGTTGGGCTCGGAGGTGCGGTGGAAGCGTATGGAGCTCGATGGCGGCTGTGAGGAAGTGGATGAGCTCGGGCAGATGACTAGACGTGGCGGGAGGAGGACTGGTAGATGGGAGTCGGTCAGCGTGCGTTGGGGGTGTCCTCAGTGATTAGGGAGGTGTGGAGAGGCGTCGAGTTCCCTTGGGACGACAATGTTGTTTGTTGGGCGACCGACGGGGTGGGCGCTACGGTCGGTGGTAACTGGTAAGGTGCTTCGACATCGGAACGAGTCTGCGATGGCGTCCGGTGCTAGATGATGCCAGTCCAGCGGGAGGGGTGGTGGTCGAAAACGGCAGTGATGGGGAAGCGGGTGACTGTGGTAGCTCACACGGGTTCTGAAATGTTTGTGACCCAAAATTTTCAATGGATCGAGTGCACTTTAAAATCACCCCAGCCTCTAAATACAAAAGTCGGCGGGCTGTTTTTAGGGCCTCTGTTATCCTCGGGGTTCCTAAAACATGGGAATATGATAGACACGAAAATAGATTATCATGTTCTCTTGTGTCCTATTGAATTACAAATCTTCATGAATTTGAACGACAAAGTGTTGGATAGCACAAGAAAAACAAAATGAAATTTACGAAGAGGTTTGAGTAGATGGAATTTTTTCCTTCCAAATGGAGCAGAGACGAATCCTATGAAAGAAATCCTAAGGATTCCGATTATGATATTCAAACAAACGTTGCAGAAAAATCCCTAAGGATCCAATTCCTACCAAATTCTATAAAATTCCATTTAATTAAAGGAGCCCTTGAAGTGCACTCTAATATTTTGGGAATAGAGGGCGTGATAAGCAATTTCCTAGGGAGTTTTCTTTGTCCCATTTACTTTGCAATGACGGTTACTTTAAATAGTGGTATATCTAGGGAATCTAGTAGAGTTGTTCTTATTGAAAATAACATGAAAACCCTTGCTTGCTTTGGTTCTGCTCCTGCCCCCACCTTGATCTCACCCACCCTCATCTCATGGAAATGAACTGTTTTATAATAAATGACCATTTTTTTGAACTTAAAGTACCTCACTGGCACCTTGGGAAAGATATTCCCGCATTTGGCCACTCGGCGCGCCAAATTGTTTGTCACTTATAATACACATAGTCGTGCCATATGCATTGGCATGTATTAAATCTATGATGCATGCCCGTTCGATGTGGCAAAAAGCAAAGATGTCAAATGAGTTGGCGACACAAAAGTCCAAGGTGCCAAATAATTTGGCGGGACCCTTTTTCAGCCGCAAATTAACCACTTTGCATTATTTTGGCATGGCTAGCGAGCTCACTGATACGTCTCAAACGTATTTATAATTTTTTTATTGTTTCATATTATTATAATATCACTTTTGTATACTTTTTACATCAATTTATATTGTTTTGAACTAACCTATTAATTTAGTGCAGAGCGACTTGCTGGTTTCTGCATGTTTTTGGTTTTTCAGAAAATGAATATCTACGGGGGTCAAAATCTCACGGGAATTTAATATATATTTTTCTCATCAAGAAGAGTCCAGAAAGTACCGCAGCCAGCCAGGGGCCCCACGTGGCCAGGGGTTGACCTGTGCCCCAAGGCTGCGTGGGCCCCCCTGTGCAGCACCTTAGCTCCATTCTTCCGCCTATAAATCTCATATTTCGTGAAACCGTCGGCGTGAGTTCCTCTAATTATTTCCGCCGCCGCAAGCTTCTGTTCCAAGGAGATCCAATCTGGAGGCCTGTTCCGGCACCCTGCAGGAGGGGGAAGCCATTGTCGGAGGCATCTTCATCAACCTTGCTACCTCCATGACCATATGTGAGTAGTTACTTTTAGGACCTTAGAGTCCATAGCAGTAGCTAGATGGCATCCTCTCTCCCTTGAGATTCAATACAAAGTTCCGCCGCCTCACATCATCGGGATCCATATGATGTAATCAGTGGTGTGTTTGTTGGGATGCCATGAATTGTCACTTTATGATCAAATTGTTCATTGAAATCAATTGAATCTTTTGAGGTTTTCTTGCTATATAATAAGTAGCTTTGTATGCTCACCGATCTATTTGTCGTCTTTGGCCAAGTTTGATGAGTAGTTTCTTCAGATGGAGTTGTGCATTGTACTGGGTTCATATCTTGCGGTGATCTATATCCCAGTGACAGGTTAGGACAAGACACGTATTGTATTGTTGCCACTAAGGATAAAGTGATGGTTTCTTTATCACACTTGAATGATAGTTTTATTGTCTACATTATGTCATCTTGCCTATTGCAATGCTCTGTTTGTTATGAAGTTAATACTTCGAGATGTATGTTGGATAGCGGTATTGGGGTGAAGTATTAGTTATATATGCAGTTGGATAGCGGTCTACATATCACGGACGTAATGCCTATATGAGATTATAGCATGGATGATCATAGTCATAAATATAAATATTGCAATTTAATCGCTGCCCAACAGTAATTTGTTCACCACACTACACTGTTATGCTTGGAGAGATGTCACTAGTGAACCACTAGAATGTTTGATGCCATGTGATGACCCACAAATATAGATGATCAATCATACACTATTGCAGGAATGCCTAGCAGTGGCGGGCGGGAAAAGCCCAGCAGTGGCGGGCAAGGCTCCCAGGGGCGCCCGCCACTGACCTCCCGCCACTACTAACATGCCATCAGTGGCGGGCGAGCGCCCGCCACTGGTAGAGACTCGGCAGTGGCGGGCGTGCCGGGTCGCTCGCCACTGGTGGGTTTGGGAGCTGTGGCGGGTTGTTTGTAGCGCCCGCCACTGAATGTCAGTCACGCAAATTAAAATTTTCATAGCCACGGCAACATTTATGCTGCCATGGCTGCGTTTTTCATACAACCGATATCAGAATACATTGATAAGAATAAGAGAGGACGAAATATTGCTGCATACATTAACCGCTAGCTCTAATTGTTGTCAATCATGACTACAAATGCCCCAACTAAATATTCGTAGCTAGGTAGCAGCCATCACATAGTAGGCAAAACACGATTGACGATACAAACATCCACCAGTTAATTAGTCCTGATAATGACACAGTACTAAGACCTACTCCTCTCTTTTAGGATAAATTGAAAAGAATAAGAAAACCCCCGCATCTCCATGGTGGAGCACAGAGATCCACCGATCTCCAATTCCTAGTCTGCACTCATTCAATATTTGCCGCCATTCATCAATTTTGAAGCGTCCATCTCGTGGGTCTGCAATCGAGTATGTGCCTTTGAAATTGGTCTTCTGATGGCAAATAATTGTCATCTCACCTTTCGCATCCATCGCTGTAGGCACAACAACTCTTGGGAGCTTCTGTTGAAGAACAACATAGTAACATAGTAAGTAGTCTAGTTTATTTAAGATGGACTAGTGGCACAATAATAGTACAAAATCATACCATGCATTTTTTATGAATGTTGGTATTTCTCAAATTGTGGACTAGTGGCACGTATGGTTTAGTATTTGAACCAGCTCCGTAAGTGCCCTTAAACGACTCAACATCATTAACAAAGGAGACAAGATAATTCTTCTCCTCCCAAGTAAGCTCCGAGCCAGCAGTGTAATAGGTTTTGTCTACTATATTCCATATTTTTCTCCGAGATAGAAAATAAGCTGTAAATTTTAATTAAAATGTTAAGTTACGAGTGAATAACAAATATTTTAAAATTACCAAGATAGATTACTTAGCAATTTTTTTTAAGAAACTCACACGGAGGAAAAATAGGAGTCATGTCCAGTTCCACCCAAATGTCTTGATCAAAACGAGGAAAGGTGTCTTGAACGATGCCAATATCAAAGGATATACTCATACCCTCCTCAAATCCGTAAGCCTTGCATAATCCTCTTCAATTTGCGCAACCAAAATATGTGTGATGTACTTCATTGTAGATCCTAGCTTCGAAAACGAAACCATGTTTCGTCTTCAGGTAAACAGTCCTCTCAGCCACGTCATCTCTGTCTTCGACATGCAGCTTCTCTAGGACAAAAAGCCTTGCATAGCAGGGGATGCACTAGTCGAATTAAAAATAAATAGAAATTACACGTTAAAACAAAAATCTTGAGACATGTTTAGTTAAGAAGGAAATATGTGCAGAAATTACCATATAATATTTGTAGCCCTCTTTAAGCGTTAGCGAGAAGTACCTATCGTCCTCTAGATGAGGATCGTCGTACATACCCCCGTTGTTGGAATAGTAGGGGCACTCGGGGATCCCATCGAGCTCATTTTCATTCATTTGCTGTGTTCATAGATGGAAGATTAAAAATTGACAAAAAAAATTCATAACAGTAGTATGTGCGATCACACATTACCAACACTACATGTGCCGCCGCCTCGGCGATGTCGGGCCGTTGTATCTTGCCCATGTTGGGATTTTGAATCTGGGCCGCCCACTTGCTAGAAACTGAAGACAATATGAGCCACAAACTAATGGATTCGGCTCATATGTAAGTAAATTAAACATGCATATAGCAATCTTCATAGAAACATAAAAATTACGTTCACAAGCATCGATCATATCTAGAGATCACATAAAGTTACTGCAGCACTAGTTCACAACATAAAATTAAGTTCAGCTCCGTCATAGCAACATGAAATTAAGTTCACAGTCGATCAAATGGATCACATAAAGGCAGTGCATCACTAGGTCACAAGCAAAAGCTCAGCTCTCTCAAGAGCTCTCCTCGTCTCCAGTCATCTTCGTGATCTCGGCTACGGCCATCTTCGCAAATTCGGCGGCTGCTCGCGCAGTCTTGGCGGCTGCTCGCGCACTCGAAACAACTGCTGTCATAAGCTAGTAAGATTTTGCATATATGTCGGCTATATGCTTCAGCTCTCTCGGCGGCTACTAGATTACTCTCCGCATAGTTGAGTGCGACCATAGTGTAATGAGCCACCCATGAGACAGAGTCTACGGCTGTAGGAGTCATAACATTGCGTCCTGGCTTCTCCATCTAATTTGCATTAAAAACTTGATATTTAGATAAACCACAATTTCATTGAAAGCAACTATATAACAAAAAAAGGCATGACCTTTGCAAGTAATTCGATATATTGAGCGCCAGAAATTTGGCGAAACGGAACTTAATCAACGTTTCCCAAAACGTTGGCACTCCTTATGAACACCTGCATCATGAATAACTAGTACAAACTTTTACTTGCACATAAAAATTGGCGTGACCTTTGCCAGTAATTCGACATATTGAGTGCTAGAAATTTGGCGAAACGGAACTTAATCAACGTTTCCCAAAACGTTGGCACTCCTTATGAACACCTGCATCATGAATAACTAGTACAAACATTTACTTGTACATAAAAATCGGCGTGACCTTTGCTAGTAATTTGACATATATTGAGTGCTGGAAATTTGGTGAAACGGAACTTAATCAACGTTTCCCAATACGTTGGCACTCCTTATGAACACCTGCATCATGAATAACTAATACAAACTTTTACTTGTACATAAAAATTGATGTGACCTTTGCTACTAATTCGACATATTGAGTGCCAGAAATTTGGCGAAACAGAACTTAATCAACGTTTCTCAAAACGTTCGCACTCCTTATGAATAACTAGTACAAACTTTTACTTGTACATAATATGCTACACCCAAAAAATCTACATCTACCATAAACACTATCTAATAACTAGTACAATTATTTCTAATACTAACTTTTTCTAGTATAAGAACAACTACGCTATAAATCTACAATAAAAGAGAGAGATGTGGTTACCGGGGCAGACGAAGACGATGGGGAGGTTGAGGATTGAGGACAACGGCAGCGGATGTTGAGGGCGTCGGGGATGCGGCGAACGTTGGAGTCGGCGGAAGGCGAGGACGACGGTGACAGTGGGGACGTTCGTGGCGGCGGCGGACGGCGAGGGCAATGAGCACGACAAGGACGAGGGGGACAGCGCCGACCTTGTAGGCGCCAGTGGGCGAGTGCGACGGTGGCGACGTCGAAGGCCGCCACGACGATGGCGACGGCGGCGACAGGGGAGAGAGTTGGGTGGACAGATTTTTGGATAAGATGTGAGCGGCTACGTGCGTGTCTGGCTTAGGGTGGGTATATGGAGCAGACCAGTGACGGGCGTAGCTTACCGCCCGCCACAACTAAGTTCAGGTGGCGGGCAGAGACCAATACCGGCCACATCAAATTAGGATTGGCGGGCGGCCAACGTCACCCGCCACAGGTGGTTACCACCATAATTACAAATAGCAGGCAAACGAGGTCGAAATGGCACGAAATTTTTGAAGCCCCTTCAAATTTGAGACTATCCTAGGTTTAATCCATATGTTTTCCTGGAATTTTTTGGGTCTAATAAGTGTGGCGGGCGTTTCCCTGTGCTCGCCACTGCTAACTTGTTGATATATCAAACTTATTTTTGGCGCGGGTCGCCTCAACTTATCTATGGCGGGCACAAATACGGACCGCCACTGCTACCTACCATACCAGTGGCAGGTTTCCAGAGCGCCCACCACTGCTCACTTTCATCACGCAAGAAAATTTGGGAGAGTTCACTTGTGGCGGGTGGTCATATTTGCCCGCCACTGCTGTTGATTCTCCAGTGGCTGGTGGACTTTGTTACCCGCCACTGCTGTGTTTCCAAAATAGTAGTGGCGGGTACCTGTCCTTGCCCGCAACTAATTTGAGTTCACCTATAGGGCTTTTCCCAGTAGTGGTAGTCCCTTCGACAAGTAAGAGTGTCGAACCCAACGAGGAGCAGAAGGAATTGATAGGCGGTTTTCAGCAAGATATTCTCTGCAAGTGCTATAAGATAGTTTTGATAGATAGTTTGATTGCAAAATAATTGGTAACAAGCAACAAAAGTAGCAAGGTGCAACAAGTGGCCCAATCCTTAATTATGGTTAGGACAAGCCGTTAACACTTCTTATAGTGATTAAAACGCTCTTGAGGACACACGGGAATATCGTCAAGTTATTTTCACCACGATTCAGCGACTTCGCGTCCATTGCCTTGATAAGTGTTATGTGGGTGGACTGGAGCAAAGGTACTGTTCTTGCTTGAACCAACATCTACTTATGATTATACCCTCCATGCAAGTATCCGCAAATACAAGAAAAGTAATTAAGATAAATCTAACCATAGCATTAAACATCTGGATCCAATACAGCCCTCACAGAACAATTCATAAACTGGGGTTTAGGCTTCTATCACTCCCACAACCCATCATCTACAAAATAATTCCATGATGCCACCCCCTAGGCCCAAAGATGGTGAAGTGTCATGTAGTCGACGTTCACATAACACCACTAGAGGAAGAACAACACAACATAATATCAAAATATTGAACGGTGATCAACTTCACATGATTAGTTGAAAGGATCGATATGGTTGACTAGAGGGGGGTGAATAGGCAACTACCAATTTTTAGCTCTTTTAAACAAATTAGGGTTAACAACAAAATAGGTTGTCTAGATATGCAACTAGGTGGACAACTGATGGCCTGCAAGTGCACAGGGTTTAGTTATAGACTTTTCGAAGTAAGAGTATCGATCCCACAGGGAGCACATGAATCAGACTTTTGCCTCTGGTAGTGAATTATGTATCTTTATGCCTACTGATAATTGTAGACTTAAAGCAAAGTGAGGACGGTAAATAATTGTGATTGAGTAATGAAGTGAACTTTGCAGTAAATAACATAAAAGTAAATGGAGAACAATGACTAGAGTGACAGATGGAACAGCAGAGGAGTAAGGCGTTCTCAGGGAGTCCGGAATCCCCATTGGTATGTTTCTAGCGCACATATGCATGGGCATAGTACGGGATGGATACTTGAGCCACTATTGACGATTATGCTGGGCGGAGCCGGGTACAGTACACGTTCTACTCGAAGTAGACATCGTGCCACGCACGCCACTATCATAGTCTCCCCCAAAGGGTTACAACTCATGGTAATTAAGGGTTACCCCATGGACGTAGCCTCTCTAAGGGTTCTCTGTAATTCCTGTATCAATTGCAAAGGTTAGGAGCAAAAGGCTTTTACTGTCACCTCGAATTACCCTCACATCCTAGCCCTCTACAACGACAGTGATATACTTTGTGGCCATAAGGCACAAATGCTGAGTGGGGCCCCTTCACAACATTCACGAAGTTATTAAACTAAGCATTCAACTGGGAATCTCATATCCATAATAACGTTTCAGATCTTACACATACCAAGGTTCATCCATATCCCCGAGAATTAGGGGTCTACTCACACATGGAGACAATGAACATCATGACAAGGGTGATGGCATACATGGATGCATGATTCAAATAACACACAAGATGATCCACTAGGGTTCTTGATGTTACAGTGATAAGGATGTGGATGATGATGATGATGAAGGTGGTGTGGATGACGATGACGATGACAGTGGTGATGATGTTGTAGCCTCCTTGTGCGCGAATAGGAAGATCCCCCTCTTCTCCTTGCCAATCCCTCCTCCGGATGAACTCCGGAGGCTAGGGTTCTGCCTTCTGGACGAGTTTCTGGTCGCTCTGTACATCTGATCCACGATCCAATTTCACGGGGTGGAAATAGTTGATCCGGCGGTGGCGATGGCACGCCATACGACCGCCCATATGAGCGGGCGCGGGCGTATGGAACGCCGTCTTTTGCACTAGAGGCGCGCCGACGATTTCTTCTTTGGCCTTATTGCTTGATTCTTTTATGGTAGGTGATTATCACTTTAAATATGTGATTCCACTACCATTTCTAGGGATTTATTCCATTATATGCTAAATGGTCCAAAAGACGTTACCTGAGGGATTATCAACAAAAAGAGGTGCACGAACGCGGTAAAATTCCACAAAGCCTACCATGTAGGCAGAAAATACTTAGTAAAATTATCACATAAATTGGACTCATCAACTCCCCCAAGCTTAAGTCTTGCTCGTCCCTGAACAAGTACCGTAGCTTGTAAAGAGCAAGGTCAACTTGGTGTTTATGAGATGCGGATATGAAAGAAGCATGAGTCCATCACTATTTACAGGAACGAGTAGGGATAAAATGGTTTATGACAAATGATAGCTCATCCTTACTACGATAATGATCATGTAGGCATCCACACTTGGTCATTCAATTTTATTGTGGACAGGTAACGACTTCATACCCTAGTTCATCGTTGTTTCAACCGGGCAAGCAGATGAAGATACTTTCTCCTCTTTTCTTTTAAAGGTTCAACATTCTTCAAGCATTTTTGTCTCCTGTCATCGGGACATGTTAAAAGGTCATCTCACTTTCATGTGATATGCAAGCTAAATATGACCCTCGGGAGAACTCTTTTTATTCAAGCATTTATTTCAATCTTAAGAGGATTATTTTTTTGCTTGCCCGTCTTAGTTGAACCTTCAATGAACTAGCATATATAGTTATTTCTTCTCCCTTCAAAAACTTCACAACTGTAATGTGGAGTACTTATAATCATCATGCAAGTAAATATGTGCTACTATTTGGATCACAACTATAATCCTTTACGTTCTCAAGTATGCAATAATGATCACACACATCAAGATATCCAAATACTCATTGGAAAGGATCATCCCTTTTTCAAAAGAGAAATTGATTGTTCAACCTTATTGGAAATAAAACTTATAACCTATTCTCAACTTGCGGGGAAGAAATACAGAAAGGTAAAGATACAAAGTGCACATGAATCTCCCCCAAGCTTACAATCAAGCCGGGGAGATCTAGGCACTTAGCGTTTCATGCTCACTCCTGGGTATCCTTGCAGACGGTGAAGATCTTCCTGAACCATCCCTTCATCTCCTCAATCACGACCTGCTGATCATCTACAACCTGGGTCAGAAACTCAAGTTGTGCAGTGTTTTGATTAAGAGTGTCAATCATGAGTCTGATCTTATGGAAGAGACCATCGACCCTTGCTTCCAGGTTCTTGCTCATCAACCAATAAGAGTCAATACCCTCTCCAATCACATTCATGCAAGCCTTCGAAACCTTCTCCAATTCCTTGATCTTTTTCTTCATCTCTTCCGGGGTCGGTGGCTCCTTTCCCCACTCATTCTGAGGGGGCCCCAGAACAAACAACGGAATAGATCCTCGGATATTGAATTGGTAGGGATTAGGAGGATACTCATCTGGAGTCGTGTCGCCATTCCCTTCTTTCTCCGATTCCTCCTCCTTGATCTCCACCACCTCGACTTTCTTGTCGAGTTCTTCCTTCTTTGGACGCGGTTCTTCTTTGAGGCTTAGCTTCCTCAAGTCTTCCCATCCCGAGGGCACCACATCATCCAAGTTAGGGAAGGGGATGATGCGCGCACAGGTGGATGAGGACTTGTTGTTCATGGCGGCGCCCGTACTTGTTATCTGCAGCTAAAAGCTTTTGGTGGAGATGACAAGCAAAGAAGATGTGAGATTAGATGGTTTAGGGCTTAATGACGTGCCGCTTCCCTCTTTATAAAGGTTAAGTTAGCAGATAATCATGAGATCAAGGATAAAAAGTTAGTTAGAAAGAAATCGAAACAAAATCGGGAAAGAATCGCGGAAACAGACTGATCGACGGCCTTCCATACGAGCGGGGGCACTCACACGGCCGGTCGTATGGCTTGCTGTCGAGACTTCTCTCCTCTTTTTTAAAACTAACCTATTACGGCGATGTGTCCATGCGACCAGTCATACGAACCCCATGGATCGCATGATAGGCCGTCGTTCGCTCTGTCGCCGAACCCTTCGCCGAAGAGGATTCATGCGACCGCCCAAATGACAGCAAGCGCCCGCATGGAACACCGTCGTTCTCTCTGTGGTCTTTGTCATTTCCATCTTGCATCCGTGTGACCGCTCATACGACCAGTGGCGGTCGTATGATACGCCATCTTTTGCTCTGTTGGCCATTTCGTCAATTTCTTCCTTAGAAATTTTTATCTCCCTGAAAGGTTAATGACGAAAACCTCCAACTATGGACGAAAACTTCAATGATCCAGGCATAAGATTAAACAGGTGTAACTCAACAAAAATAACTCCTGTACCGATATTCACATCTATGTTACAATAGCACATCTTCATACCTTTTGTTTCCTCCGGAGGGATTCGGCCTTCTCGATCGTGATAAAACTTACCTCCTCCACTTCCCGTTCTTCCTTTTGTTCATCAGCGAGCTATAGCTTCAAGCGTTGCCCATTCATGATCCAGGGTCCATCTTTTCCCCCTTTTAACCGAACAGCTCCAGAGTTATAGACTTCTTCTATCTCATAAGGTCCTTCCCAGCGAGACCTGAGTTTCCCTGGAACTAGTTTGAGACGAGAGTTAAATTGGAGGACTTTGTCCCCCGTAGCAAAGGTTCGTTTCAGTATCTTATGATCGTGCCACATCTTAACTTTTTCCTTAAATAATTGGGCACTCTCGTAAGCACTGTTACGAAGTTCTCCTAAGGCATGTATGTCTAGCAGTCTTTTCTCACCTGCTTCTTTAAGATTAAAATTGATATTTTTGATTGCCCAATAAGCTTTATGTTCTATCTCCAAGGGTAAATGACATGCCTTACCATAAACCATCTTGTACAGTGACATACCCATGGGGTTCTTGTAAGCGGTGCGGTAAGCCCATAATGTTTCATTCAGCTTTCCTGCCCAGTCCTTTCTGGACTTTTGCACCGTCTTCTGTAATATTGTCTTTATCTCATGGTTCGAAAGTTCCACTTGACCACAGGTCTGAGGATGATACAGTGAAGCTATTCGGTGGGTTACCCCATAGTTACGAAGTACTCTCCCGAAAATTCCCTATATAAAATGAGATCCACCGCCAGTAATAAGAACTTTAGGGACTCCAAACCTGGGAAGGATGATGTCCTTTATCATCTTCAGCGAGGTAGCCACGTCTGCATGAAGAGTTGGGATGGCTTCAACCCACTTGGTAACATAATCTACAGCCACAAGAATATGAGTAAGCCCATCTGAAATAGGAAATGGTCCCAAATAGTCCAATCCCCAAACATCAAAAGGTTCACAAACCAGACTATAATTCATAGGCATTTCTTGTCTACGGCCTATATTACCTTGCGTTGACAAGCATCACAATTTTTAACAAACATATGTGCATCTCTGAAGAGTGTAGGCCAATAGAATCCCGATTGAAGCACCTTGGCAGCTGTTTGATCACCTGCATGATGTCCTGCATAAGGGCTGCTATGACAACATTCGAGTATAGCATTCATCTCATGCTCCGGGACACAACGCCTAATCATGTCATCCGGTCCATGTCGATAAAGAAAAGGATCATCCCAGAAATAATACTTCAGATCACTGAAGAACTTTTTCCTTTGATGATAATTCATATCAGGTGGCATGTCCTTTCCTGCAAGAAAGTTAGCGTAATCTGTCAACCAAGGCTCTATCTTTTTAATCATAGCCAAACTCTCACCTGGAAAGGATTCATTTATAGCAACTGGGTCATATGGTATCCTTTGCATGCGTGATAGGTGGTTTGCTACTGGGTTGTCCTCTCCCTTGCGGTCTACTATCTGCAAGTCAAACTCTTGAGGTAGTAATATCCATCGAATCAATCACGGCTTAGCGTCCTTCTTAGCAAGAAGATAATGTAAGGCACAATGATCCGTGTGGACTATTACTTTTGAATTAATAATATAAGGTCTAAATTTGTCACAACCAAAGACAATAGCAAGTAATTCTTTCTCTGTAGTAGCTAAATGCCTTTGATCTTCATCCAAACTCCTCCTAGCATAGAAGACAACATTAAGTTTTTTATCATCCCGCTGTCCCAAGATAGCTCCAATAGCATAGTTGCTAGCATCACACATGATCTCAAAGGGTTCGTCCCACTTCGGAGATTGGATGATTGGAGCTGTGATCAAAGCGTCTCTCAATTTTTTGTAGGCCTGCACACAGCTCTTGTCAAAAGAATAGGGCACATCTTTTTGTAAAGGGTTAGTCAAAGGTTTCGATAATTTTGAAAAATCCTTAATGAACCTTCTATAGAAACTAGAATGACCCATGAAAGTTTGCATACCTTTTATGTCTTGAGGGTAAGGTAAGTTTTCTATTACCTATATTCTTTCTTGATCTAATTCGATACTCCTTCCTGAAACTCTATGTCCCAGCACTACTCCTTCGGTGACCATGAAGTGGCTCTTTTCCCAATTCAGCACGAAACTTGTTTCTTCACATCTCTGCAAAACTTTCGTGAGATTATAGAGACAGTTGTCAAGAGAAGTGCCTTGGACAGAAAAATTGTCCATAAATACTTCGACAATTTTCTCCACAAAGTCAGGGAAAATTCTAGAAATGCACTTCTGAAAAGAGGGTGGCCCATTACATAAGACAAATGACATTCTACGATATGCATATGTCCCATAGGGACAAGTGATGGTCGTTGAGGGTGTCCCGGACTAGGGGGTACCCGGGCTGCCGGCCTATGTCTCATAGGCCGGGCTGGAGGGCCGCCCTCTACTCGTCGATGGAAGGCCGGATTGTGGGCGACCCCGTGTATCAGAAGGAAACCATCGAAGACTTGGCGTCTCCTCCAAGTAATTATTAGCGTAGCTGGCATGTTTATCCTCTGATGGTAACCGACCATGTGTAACCCTAGATCCCTCTGGTGTCTATATAAACCAGATGGTTTAGCCCGTAGAGGGACAGAATCATCATACTCATTACCTAGGGTTAGCCCAGTCGATCTCGAGGTAGATCATCTCTGTAACCTTCATACAATCATATCAATACAATCAAGCAGGACGTAGGGTATTACCTCTTCGAGAGGGCCCGAACCTGGGTAAATTGCCGTCTCTACACTCTCTGTTACCCGTTGATTCCTAGACCCATAGTTCGGACCCCCTACCCGAGATCTGCCGGTTTTGGTACCGACATTGGTGCTTTCATTGAGAGCTCCGCCGTGGGTCGTCAAGGATCAATGGCTCGTCTGATCATCAGCAACGGTGCTAGCCGTAGGGACACTTTCGTTCCTGGCCAGCTCTTCACGTTCGACAGCATCATGCTACATGCCGATCCGACCGGTCGCCTCGACCGAGTCGACAGCTTTACCCCCGACCAGGAGATCCGGTTCGGAAACTTAGAGTTTGTCGCCGACTCCCGGGGAGATCTTATCCTCACCGGGTCCTCAGCATCACCTGAAGGACCCGCAAGCCCCGAAGCATTGACTTCGGGTACGACCTGCCCCACTACTGGAACGGCCGCCATCACGGGTCCAGCTTCGAGTCCAGATCTAACCTCCGCGCTCGGCTGCCGAAGATCATCCCTGGCCAAACATGACGGCATGGCAAATTCAGACGCCCCCATCACGGCCATATTGCGGGTCGACCCCGTGAGCTACCAGAACTTGGGCCCGACGGATCTCCCATTGTTAAACAGGATACTAGATCGGATCCAAGCCCTGGGAATCACCGATGGCCAGTCCTCGGTTTACGATCAGATCGGGCTCAAGACCGATGACAGGGAAATCCACACCCCTCCAGCCGCCCACTTGGTCGCCACTATAGAAGGCCCGACCAAGGACTCGCCCCTCCCCCTGGAACTGCAAGCGTATGGGGTACTGATTCACGATCAGCAGGCCTCATCCTCCATCCCGGAAGCCGAACTCCGCTACGGAGAGGGTTTAGACCCGAAGTCTGGTTCGGCACACAACTTCGAGTCAGCGCATTCGAGCCCGGCTAACTATCCAGATCTAGAGCTCGGCGCGTCAGATTCCATGCCGATCCGGGACTCGGCCGCCAAAGCCCCGGGCTCACCCTCCGCTGGACCAAAATTTTCATCCCGCCCACCCCCCACGCCGAGTAATGTCTAGACAATTCAGGATGGCCCAACATATGGGACCTAATGTACGTAAAGCAGCAGCCCGGAGAGTCAGTTCGGCTCTTCTGGGCTAGATTCCTTATAGTCAAAAACAAGATGACGGACGGTGGTAGCAAGGAAATTCTGGAGGTTTTCCGACAGAACTGCCAAGACGAAGGTGTCTTGAACGCCCTCGCCCGCCGCCACATCTAAAACTTCTCTGATTTATTGGACCTGGTGTCTAAATACTGCGCCATGGAGTATGCTTGGCAGGAACAAACGGAGTCAGTCCATACAGAGGAACCAAACGGAGCTCGGGCAAAACGCGCACACCTTCGCCGGACAACTCACTACGAGCAACCCGAGAAGAGAATGAAACCTCTGACACGGTCTAGAATGGTTCTTGATGAACTACTGGACAAACCATGCCCTATACACTCCGTCCTCCTTAACGCAAACCCAACCCACAGCCTTCGAGCTTGTTGGGTGGTCAGGAAAGTCGCCAAAAGTGCGGAAGTCATCCTCAGAGGCCCGTACTCAAACAAATGTACAGCAGCGCCCTTTGATGACGCCGCCGAAATCCTAACAATCTACGAGACGTATTCGTCGAAGAATCGAAGGAAGAGAGCCCTTCGAGAGCTCGCTCAAATTCACCATGTGGCAGAGACAGACTCATGGACTGACACACCCATCACCTTCAGTGAACAAGATCAGCCGAGGTCCTGCCCTACTCGGGCTGCTGCCGGCCTTGTCCTTGATCCCATAGTCGATGGATTTCGAGTACAAAGGTACTGATGGACGGCGGTAGTGGGCTAAACCTCATCTATGAGGACACCTTGGACAAAATGCAGTTCGACAGATCCCGCATCGAGCAAAGTCACTCCACCTTTCGAGGGATCATCCCCGGAAAGGAGGCTCGTTGTAGTGACCGAGTTGCTCTTGATGTGGTCTTCGGAACTCCCGAGAACTACCGATCCCAAGAACTGCTTTTCCACATAGTGCCCTTTCGCAGTGGCTACCACGCCTTGTTAGGTTGCGACGCTTTCACGTGATTCCACGCCATCCCACACTATGGGTACATGAAGCTCAAGATGCCAGGGCCAAACGGCATAATCACAGTAATAAGTGACCCGGACAGAGCCCTTCGAGCCGAGAATAAAACGGCATCACTCGCCCTCGAAGCACTGTCCGAAGCCCTCGCGCCCGAAGAACTGACCGCGCTCCGCTCAACGGTGGATAAGGATGACGTAATCCTCGACAAAAGGCCCAAATCCACGTCCTTTAAACCAGCGGATGAGATCGTCAAATTCCAAGTGCATCCAACTGATCCCAACAAGACGGCGTCCATTGGAGCTCAGCTGGACCCCGCGGTCGATGAAGAGTTGTGCACATTTTTCGTGCAAACTGGGATATCTTCGCCTGGCACCCGTCAGACATGCCAGGGATCCCGCGTAGATTAGCCGAGCACAGCCTGAACATAAATAAGGGTTTTAAGCCAGTCAAACAGACTCTACGTCGGTTTTCCGAACCCAAGCGTCAAGCTATGGGCGAGGAACTGGCAAAATTGCTCGAAGCCGGATTCATCCGAGATATTAAACACCCTGAATGGTTGGCCAATCTGGTCATGGTACCCAAGAAGGATAAATCCTGGTGGTTGTGTGTCGATTTCAAGGACTTAAACAAGGCTTGCCCCAAGGATCCTTTTCCCTTGCCCCGCATAGACCAGATCATAGATGCCACCGCCGGGCATGACTCGCTGTGTTTTCTCGACGCTTACTCCGGATATCATCAAATCATGATGCAAGAGTCCGACCAGGCGGCCACAACATTCATTACTCCCTACGGACCATTCTGCTTCAACACAATGCCCTTCGGATTGAAGAACGCAGGGGCTCCATACCAACGCATGATTCAAACATGTTTGGAAAAACAAATCGGCAAAATAGTTGAGGCATATGAGGACGACGTGGTCGTTAAGACCAAACACGTCAGCCAGCTGGTGGATGATCTTCGACAAACCTTCGATAGTCTTCGGACCTTCGATATACGGCTCAATCCAGAAAAGTGCGTCTTCGGAGTGCATGCTGGTAAGCTGCTCGGATTCATCGTTTCCCATAGAGGAATAGAGGCCAACCCAGCGAAAATACGGGCACTGTCCGAACTGGCGATCCCCACCGAGCTAAAAAACATCCAGAAACTGGCCGAATGCGTGGCGGCGCTAAGCCGCTTCATCTCACACCTCGGAGAAAAAGCCTTACCAATCTATAAATTGCTCAAACGGACGAAGAACTTCGAGTGGACCAAGGAGGCGGCGGCAGCACTTGAGGAAATAAAAACTCTCCTGGCCAGCAACCCAATCTTGACAGCACCCAGTCCGGGCGAGCCAATGCTGCTATACATCTCGACCACGAATCAGGTGGTCAGCGCGGTTCTCGTCGTTGAACGAGAAACAGAGGGTCACAAGCTCCAGGTACAGAAACCTGTCTATTACGTATCCGAAGTGCTCACCCCGTGTAAAACGAGGTACCCGCACTATCAAAAGATCGCCTACGCCGTTTTCATGGCATCCTGAAAGCTCTGTCACTATTTTCAAGAATGCTTGGTAATGGTGGCATCCGAAGTACCACTTAACGACATAATTAATAATCGAGATGCCACCGGCCGCATAGCCAAATGGGCTATAGAATTCCTCCCCTTCGAAATCATATATCGACCACGCTGAGCTATTAAATCTCAGGTTTTGGCTGATTTCGTGGCGGAATGGACGGAAGACAAACTCCCTCGGGAATACAATACATACTCGCATTGGACCATGTACTTTGACGGCTCCAAAATGCTCGCCGGGCTGGGGGCTGGAGTAGTCCTCACATCCCCCACTGGCGATAATATCCGGTACATACTCTAGATCATGTACACCGACTCCAACAACGCAGCCGAATACGAAGCTCTGTTACATGGACTTCGGATGGCGGTGTCAATGGGCATACAGCGGATGGAGGTACGGGGAGATTCTAATCTCGCCATCTCTCAAGTCAACGGTGAATTCGAAGCAAAAGACCCGAAAATGACAGGCTACCGCAACGCCGTCCTAAAAATCTCCGCCCGCTTTGAAGGACTGGAGTTTCACCATATACCTCGTGACAGCAATCAAGCTGTGGATATTCTTGCTCGAATGGGCACTAAGCGCGACCGCGTCCCCGAGAACATCTTTTTAGAACGGCTCTTCAAGCCGTCCGTGGTGTGGTAGGAGGACGCCCAGGGCTCAGAACCCAATACCTCAGGAGAGCTCGTCCCTCCGCCCATTGAACCAGATAACGGAATTATCGGGGGCTCGGCCATCGAACTGACATCTTCGGCTCACGAAGTCATGGCGGTAATTGCGCCATGGACCGAGCCCTTCCTCGCCTACCTCCTTCGCCAAGAACTACCGGCTGACCAGACTGAGGCAAGGCGTATCATTCGACGATCTAAAGCCTATAAAGTCCACGAGGGAGAGCTATATAAGAAAAGCACTACTGGCGTCCTCCAGAGATGCATATCCGAAGAGGAGGGAAGGCAGCTCCTGGCTGATATTCACGCTGGCCTGGGCGGTCACCACGCGGCAGCTCGGGCCCTGGTCAGCAAGGCTTTCCGAGCAGGGTTCTTTTGGCCCACTGCCCGAACAGACGCCCAAACATTGGTCCAACATTGTGCTGGATGCCAGCTCTTTGCAAATCAGAGTCATATGCCCCCCACGGCCCTTCGGATGATCCCAATCACTTGGCCTTTCACGGTCTGGGGGCTGGACATGGTCGGACCACTTAAAGGGGGGACCAAGAAAAAGAAATATCTACTAGTCATGGTAGACAAATTCACTAAATGGATTGAGGCAAAGCCGGTGACTTCAGCCAAGTCCAAGCCGGTCATTGATTTTATATCCGGCATCATACACCGTTATGGTGTCCCCCATAGCATAATAACGAACAATGGATCCAATTTTACCGCCCAGGAAGTTAAAGACTGGTGCGCTAATTTAGGCATCAAACTGGACTATGCCTCAGTATATCACCCACAGTCTAATGGACAGGTCGAGAGAGCTAATGGTCTGATCTTGAGTGGCATCAAGCCCCGTTTGGTCTGATCTTTAAAAGAGTCCGACTGCCATTGGGTCGAGGAGCTCGACTTCGTATTGTGGGGACTGCGCACCACTCCTAATCGCTCCACGGGTTACACACCATTATTCATGGTGTATGGGGCAGAAGCCGTCCTCCCTAGTGATCTTATTCACGACGCACCTCGCGTGCGTATGTACGAAGAAAAGGAGGCCGAGTTAGATCGGCAAGATGACCTGGACGCCCTGGAGGGCGAGCGCGATATAGCTCGGGCTCGTTCTGCTTTTTACCAGCAGCAGGCCAAACGTTATCAAAGCAGGGAAGTGCGGGCAAAGGCCTACAACATCGGCGATCTAGTCCCGCGTCTCCCGGAGAAGCAAAACCACAAGCTGTCACCCAAGTGGGAGGGGCCCTTCATAATAGATCAAGTACTCGCGGGCGGAGCATACCGTCTCCATGACCCAAAGGACGACCGCCTCGAACCAAACCCTTGGAACGCAGCTCGGCTACGGCGTTTCTATGGTTAACTCCGCGACCTTACCCTGTTCGGTTTATCCTTCTCGGATTTATATTTTTCTAGTAACTAGTCTTTCCCGGGGTGTGTTCGGACACACCGAACTACGTTAAGTTTTTCTTCAGCAAAACATCTTTGAATGTACCACGCACTGTTTCCTGGGGGCTTTGTTTACGGAGCCAATCATTATTTATTCCTGCAATCATCCGTTTTTTACGTGTTTGCAACCTTCCTGTGTCGTTCTATAGCCACTATATGCATCAATTTGACTTAAGATTTGGCCAAGCTGGGTTGCCTCGCTCCTGTGTTTACCCCATACGTTCCCGATTGTTCGGCTAGGGAGTAAAGGGAGCACCTCTGTGATTGATACGTCCGGATTACCCGGGTGCGTACCTCAGACGGGTGAAGCCGAAAGCTAGCGTTCTTTAGAATACAATTGGTCGGCCGCGGGGGAAGTGAAAATAATTGGTACTTACTACCAAGTTTCCGGGCTATTTTCCCGAAGTAACCATCTCCGTCTCCGGATACTCGGTTATATGCCCATGGTCAACATGGTAACCCGAAGAAAGAAACCCATAAAGGAACTATTTTCGTCGGAAGATGTTTCTTACGTTAAACAATAATATAACATAACTCCCCGTGCGCGTTTTTTGTCTGTTTGCACCACATGGCCGGATTGCCTGGTTCTCCGAAGTGTTTTCCGATGTTTTCGGATCACTTAGTAGGAAACACTCCTCGGCCCCTGGCTGAGGAGGCGGAAGCCAATGGCCGGTTAAGACAACTCTTTCACGCACGGTTTGGAGATATCTCTGATGTAAAGTACATCGATAGATAGAATCAACAAGTTACTCTTGGTCAAGGCCATCTATGATGGTCTCTAGGGCACAATTGGCTTGGGACAGCCGAGCTGCGAACATAACCTGGTCAAACACCAGATGTACGGGCACTTCCTCCCATCGGGCCCTACCGGCCCGACCCTAGCTAATCGCTCCGGTTCCAGCTTGGTGAAGCGGGTCTTGATCATTGCCCAAGCTTCCTGTGCTCCTTCCCGACAAGATGACATCTTCCACAACTCAAAGCGGTGCCGAGCTCCCTTGAATCGCTTCGCCAGTTCGGCCATACTCTCCGGGACAGCCTCGCCGGGCCATAACGCCCTGAACATGCTCTTCATGGCTTTTCGGGCCCGCTCATGCACAGTGGAGAGCTCCTTTAGTAGGTCTCGTCCGAAAGAGTTGACCTCCTCTTCGGGACGTCCAGTCAGCAGAACTGTAACACGAGGTAGAGTTGTTCAAATTTCCGCTTACACTATGCAGTTCATGAACTGATCATGCTAGATCATACTTACCGAACATGCCCGCTTTGAGTTTCTGATTCTCCTCCAGGGATAGGGCCAGCTGAGCCTTCAAGCTCTGGATTTCTTGGGCTTGTTGTTCCTTTTCGGCCTTCAGCTTATCCCTCTCTTCATGACTTCGAGTCAAGACCCGGTAGCCAGCCTCCTACTGTGACTCCGCATACCTCTGCGCCTCTTTGGCAGTCTTCAGATCCTTCTGCAGCTTGTTTATCGACTCGGCTGCTACAGATTCATCTTTTGTCAACAAAAGATGCTCTATTACATTTTATCAAAAACATTCCAGTTCGGCTCTTACCATGTGCCTCTCTGGTAAACTTCTTGACATCCTCTAGTTCGGCCTTCACGGATTCCAACTGTGTTTGGGCCTGCCCGAGGTCTTCGGCCAACTTCTTATTATGGTCCCGAACAGTCTGCACATCATAGCATGGTGTCATAATTATCTGACCCTTAACTCGGTCGTCCCGCCCAAATTAAGGCTCGGGGGCTACTGGGTTAGGTACTAGTTGTTAAAACCAATTGCATACCTGCATGTTAGTGGACATAAGTTTCACTGCCCCCTCAAGTCCCGTTCGGGCAGCTCCGAGGTACGCATCTACTGAGCTGAGCATATTGAACTCTTGCCCAGAAAATGCGGAGTGCCGAAATGCCGCTTTGCGCCGCCGGTGACTCATCGCACTTTCGACTTCGGAATTGGTGACTGATACGCCCCCTGAATCTTTGGGATGTTTATCCTCGGCAGGGGCCTCCGGAGTAACGCCGGCCACAACTGGGGATCTCTGTTTTGGGTCACCCCTTGGCACCTCCTCAACGTCCTCGGTCGAAGACGGCTCCACGCATCGCCTGCAGAACACCAAGAAAGGCTATTAGGCGTTCTCGGTGGATGCCGAGGACATGGGATATGACGGAGTGAAGGAGGCCTTACCTTTTCGGCTGCGGCGCGGATGGCGTGGCTCCTGTCGGGACTGCACGTTTTGCCTTGCGGCTATTTTCTGCCGGCGTCGCTATTGCAGCTGTCCGGCGCGTCGTACGGCAGCCCTTGGGAGTAGAAGTTAGCGTATTCCGAGCAGTTGTAGTTCGGCGGCCCTTTCGAGAAGAAGCCCATTGGTCACTTACAGTAGAGGAGGGGAGCGCCCCGGGGTGATCAGCAAAAAGGGCCACCTTACAACCGTCAAGACTCTCCTAGTAGAAGACCCCCTCCTCGAATATGACTGATGTTTCGGTATCATCGTGGAACCCGGGGTCGTCATTGCGGGCATAGTTCTCCGGTTGAGGAGCAGGGCAGCTTACCGTCTCGATCCATCGCCTCCAACTCTGTTCGGACAAGGTGAAGATCCGATTATGAAAATTCTGGAGTGATATCTGAACTATAAAGAGTGGTAGAACTCACCATTTCGATAGGTTCATACATCGAGAAGCCTTTCTTGAGCTTTAGCCGAGCAAACTCTTGCTCTTCCCCCTTGAACAAATCGGCTAGTATGGCGGCTATTGCCGCCTGGTTGGCAGGCCCCTTCCTGGTGTACCGGGCTGCGTCGTCCTCCCCGTTGTAGTTCCATAGCGGATGAATTCTCTGTTGGAGAGGCTGGACATATCGAGCGATAGCTATTGCCATCACGTCAACAATGGTTAGTCCGTTATGGGCTAACCACCTCACTTGAGCGGCCAGCCGAGCTACCTCGGCACTTTCCTCTTGGGATGCATTCTTCGGGCGCCAGTTGAATCGCTTCGTTGGAGAAGCCAATGAAAATTCTGGTAGACCCCTTCGAACTGGGTCGAATAAAGGGACGTCTTCGATATAAAACCATTCCGAAGTCCACTCTTCGGCATCCTTCTTCGGAGTCCCTACGGGGTATACGGTACCGGCGATGCGCCATACTTTGGCTCCGCCGACCTCGTGGATAACCCCTCCTCGGGTGCGGGGGGCTAGGCAGAAGAATTTCCTCCACAACTCGAAGTGCGCCTCGTAGCCCAAGAACATCTTGCATAAAGCGACGAAGCCCGAAATATGGAGGATCGATCCGGGGGTAAGGTGGTGGAGCTGAATCCCGTAGAACTCTAGTAAACCCCTCAAGAAGGGATGAATGGGAAAACCCAGGCCTCGTAGAATGAAGGGCACGAAGCAAACCCTCTCCTCCCCATGAGGGGAGGGAAAATTCTCCGCGAGGGCCTTTCCGTCTGCGGAAGTTAATCCGGGGCGGGTGGATGTGAGATCTGAAGCGGGCAGATACCCCTGCGCCTCAAGCCTACGTAGTCGCATGCAAGATACGGAGCAACCCGCCCAATCACCTTGACGGGGGCCATGAGGACATGAGGAAGAGCCTGGGACGCTCGCCATTGTTTGTTGACTATGGCTTTGCGAGGATGTGGAGAAGAATGGCAGGGGATGGGGTGCGTTAGCCTCCACGCCCTTGGCCTATTAGAGGGGCATTGTCTCCCCCCAGGGAAGGACATTTTTGTAAAAACCCGTCGGACCGCTCACATACCATGGATGCACAGAGATCGAGGGTTGTCATTTAATTATGGGCTAAGAAAAGCGGTTTGGCGGGCCCCATGGAGGCTCGCCCATCAGAGGATACTTCGGCGGCCGGATTACTGGTGACCGGGCTGTTGTTAAAGCAAATACAGGTAAAGGGAGGAACTTGCCACCCAAGCCAAAGACTTTTGAAGCATGAAGCTGCCGAAGACTGTGATCCTGTAGTTTGGCATTGGAGGCTAGTTCGGGGGCTACTGAGGGTGTCCCGGACTAGGGGGTACCCGGGCTGCCGGCCTATCTCTCATAGGTCGGGCTGGTGGGCCGCCCTC
This sequence comes from Elymus sibiricus, assembly GCA_039707655.1. Classification (NCBI taxonomy): domain Eukaryota; kingdom Viridiplantae; phylum Streptophyta; class Magnoliopsida; order Poales; family Poaceae; genus Elymus; species Elymus sibiricus. Next base: position 140,154,903 of record CM077674.1, on the reverse strand, counting down.
TACTCGTCGATGGAAGGCCGGATTGTGGGCAACCCCGTGTATCAGAAGGAAACCATTGAAGACTTGGCGTCTCCTCCAAGTAATTATTAGCGTAGCTGGCATGTTTATCCTCTAATGGTAACTGGCCATGTGTAACCCTAGATCCCTCTGGTGTCTATATAAACCAGAGGGTTTAGCCCGTAGAGGGACATAATCATCATACTCATTACCTAGGGTTAGCCCAGTCGATCACGAGGTAGATCATCTCTGTAACCTTCATACAATCATATCAATACAATCAAGCAGGACGTAGGGTATTACCTCTTCGAGAGGGGCCGAACCTAGGTAAATTGCCGTCTCTACGCTCTCTGTTACCCGTTGATTCCTAGACCCATAGTTCGGACCCCCTACCCGAGATCTGCCAATTTTGGTACCGACAGTCGTCTTCTCTTGGTCTTCAGGTCGGATAGGTATCTGCGAAAATCCAGAATATCCATCGAGATAACAAAAATAGGAGTTGCTAGCCAACCTTTCCAATATCTCATTTATGAATGGTAGTGGGTAGTGATCCTTCCGAGTCCATTTATTTAATTTCCTGAAATCAACACACATTCCATATCCAACAATAGCCCTAGTAGGGACTATGTCATTATTTTCATTAGTTACTAAAGAAACTCCTCCTTTCTTAGGAATGCAATGAACTGGACGCGCCCACTTACTATCAGAGATAGGGTAAATTACGCCAGCGTCAAGAATATGTATTACTTCTTATCTTACCAAATTCTTGGAGGCAGGATGTAGTCTTCGTTGGCTTTCAATTACCGGTTTAACTCCTTCTTCAATGGGAATAGTGTGAGAATAAATAGATGGATCTATCCCTTTTACGTCTTTCCTTGAGTAGCCCAAAGCCTTACGGTGTTTAGTTAACACCGCCAATAGCTTTTCTTTTTATTTTCCTAAATGGTCAGCATTAACAATAATAGGAAACCTTTCGGTGTCATCCATAAACTCATACCTTAGCCCTTTAGGTGATGGTTTCAGAATAGGAGGAGGTAGTTCTTCATCTCTTTTCCTCTCAAGTACCTCATACACTTTATTTAAACGCGGGAAGACTATGGGAGTAGCATCCATTATCATCTCAATTTCCTCCTTTTCTTCTTCTTCAAATAAGGACTTAGGCCTTACCAGGACCCTTTCAACTTCATCTTCTGGAGTTTGGACATGAATCTCAGCTAATTGATTTAATTTTTGCTCTTCCTCATCTTGAGCTTCTTCTTGATATGATTTACTTAAGATGGAAGAAAATGGAAATTTAATCATCCCATCCCCACATTTCATGGAGATAGTTTTCTTTTTGATATAAGCTCCTGCAACATTCAAAAATGAATTTCCAAAAACAATAGGACAATCCTTATCCTCTGAAATCATTAATACATAAATATCAATGGGATAAATGAGTGAGCCTATTATAAGGTTGATATCTTTAAGGACGCCACAAGGTATTCTATCGGTCTTATCTGCAAGCTTTATAACAACATTAGTTGGCTCAAGAGTACGTGGAGAAATCTCATCATAATTTTTTGCATAAATAGTATAAGGAATAATATTGACTGGGATCCTGGGTCACACAATCCAAAGTAAGGCTTGCTTCCGAAGGAACACGATAAAATTTGTTTACATGTATCCTTACCTTCAGTACACACTTTGAGGTAAGAGGTGGTATCTTGGTCTAAATAGACTTCTTTATTAACCACTGCTATAGGTGTAGCAAGTTCTTTCACAATATGCACATGTGGTGGAGTTCCATATTGTTCTACCTTAATACTCTTCTTATGCTTAGCAGAAAGTGATTCTCCCTTCTTTTTGCCCTTCCATTCAAAATAAGCCTCTCTCCGGTCTTGGGGTAGAGTAGTTTTCTTCACAATTGCTTCTACCATTCGGATCACTTTCGCTTCCCTGGTGTGTTTGACAAACTTTGTATCTAGTAGCTGCAAAAACTTAGAAAAGTCTTTCAATATATGTAAAACGGGGTCAGTCCCAATATTAAGCTCATGACGAAGATTTTTCATCTCCTTTGTTCTAAGGAAAGACTTAACACTATCATAAACTGAAAGCACATTTGCTCCCTTGGTGGTTTTGGTAATTCATAACAACATATATCTCATTGAACTAATGTCCATTCAAGATTAAGATTTTAGGATGTTCAATGATTGGCATGGCATGGACTAGAGATGTGGACCCCTCAAAATGCTAAGGACAAGGATTGGCAAAGATCAAGACTCTACATTTTTGGTTTAGTGATCCAAGATCACATTGAGTCCATAGGAAAGCCAATACTATTAAAAGGGGATGAGGTGTTGCTTAATGGTCTTTTTGCTCAAGTGCTTAGTGACAGTATTCCTAAACCCTCAACCACTCTCTCTACCCAAATATGTCCTAAACCTAAAGTCCAACTCGGCCCCACCGATATTTCCTACCCGGCCCCACCGAGTTCATCCAAGACTTAGCCACTGCCAAACCCTAACAAATCAGATCCACCGAAATGGATCTCGGTCTCACCGAGATGGCCTTGCCAACTCTCTGTAATCGTTTGCATTTACTTTGGCCTCACCGTGTTTGCAAATCGGTCTCACCGAGATGGCTTGCCAAGTCTCTGTTGCCTTATTGCTTCACTTCGGTCCTACCGAGTTGATGCAATCGGTGCCACCGAGATGAGGATTGCCCTAAGCCATTGCACTTCCGTCCATCCGAGTTGTTCATATCGGTCCCACCGAGATTCCTAAAGTTCATATCTTTTACACAGTTCGGTGCTACCGAGATTATTGTTTCGGTGCCACCGAGTTGGGTCAAAAGTGTGTAACGGTTGGATTTTGTGTGGAGGCTATATATACCCCTCCACCACATCCTTCTCAGTAAGGAGAGGCATCAGAACATGCCTACACTTCCACCATACATTTTCTGAGAGAGAACCACCTACTCATGTGTTGAGATCAAGCTATTCCATTCCTACCATTTGAACCTTGATCTCTTGCGTTTCCCAAGTAACTTTCCACTCAAATCCTTCATCCACCATAGCCAAATCTGTGAGGAGTGTTTGAGTGCTGGGAAGACTATCATTTGAAGCACAAGAGCAAGGAGTTCATCAACAACACACCGTCTATTACCTTTTGGAGAGTGGTGTCTCCTAGATTGGTTAGGTGTCACTTGGGAGCCTCCAACCAGATGTGGAGTTGAACCAAGCAGTTTGTAAGGGCAAGGAGATCGCCTACTTCGTGAAGATCTACCCCGAGTGAGGCTAGTCCTTCGTGGACGTAAGCCATGGTGGAATAGGCAAGGTTGCTTCTTCGTGGACCCTTCGTGGGTGGAGCCCTCCGTGGACTCGCGCAGCCGTTACCCTTCGTGGGTTGAAGCCTCCATCAACGTGGACGTACGATAGCACCACCTATCGGAACCACGCCAAAAACCACCGTGTCTTCATTGCGTTTGAAATCTCCAATCCCTCCTTTACATACATATGCAATTGCTTACATTCCGCTGCTATACTCTTAGAATTGCATGTGTAGGGTGATGCTTGACATATACTATTGCTAAAATCTGCCCACAACTAAAATTGGGAAAAGGTTAGGTTTTATTTTTGGTCAAGTAGTCTAATCACCCACCCCCCTCTAGACATACTTTCGATCCTACAAGTGGTATCAGAGCATTGGTCTCCGTAAGCCTTGATTTCCATAGCTTTGGTGATCATAGCCTTGGTTTCACAACCTAGGAGAGTATGACGTCTAGTGAGGGTAAGTATCACCGTAGAGGTCCATATTTTGATATTACATACTTTGCTAGTTGGAAACATAAGATGAAAATGCATATTCTTGGCCATAACCCCGCTGTTTGGGCTGTTGTTCATGTTGGCTTGCAAGGTGACTTCTTTGAGGATGGCAAGGAACCGGATCGTGAGGCAACCCCGGAAGAATTGAAGATGTTGCAATACAATGCTCAAGCTTGTGACATTCTATTCAACGGTCTATGTCTCGAAGAATTCAACAAAATCAGCCGCCTCGAGAATGCAAAGGAAATTTGGGATACTTTGGTTGATATGCATGAGGGTACCGAGTCCGTCAAGGAATCTAAGTTGGATGTGCTTAAAAGTCAACTTGACAAGTTCAAGATGAAGGATGGTGAAGGAGTCGCTGAGATGTACTCTAGGCTTGCTCTCATCACCAATGAGATTGCCGGCTTAGGAAGTGAAGAGATGACTGACAAATTCATCATCAAGAAGATACTTAGAGCTTTGGATGGAAAATATGATACCGTCTGCACATTGATCCAGATGATGCCAAATTACAAAGATCTCAAGCCCACGGAAGTCATTGGAAGGATTGTCGCTCATGAAATGTCACTCAAGGACAAAGAGGAGCTGCACAACAAGTCAAGTGGTGCTTACAAAGCCTCAACCGATGCTCCAACAACTTCAAGTGACCAGCTAGTATCCAATGAAGAGATTAGCCTAATGGTGAAAAGGTTCAACAAGTTCTACAAGAACAAAGGGAAAGAGAGAAGCTCTAGCTCAAGACATTATGAGAGAAGATCATCAAGTCGTGACCGTAATTGTTACAATTGTGGGAAGCCTGGACACTACTCCAATGAGTGCACGGCTCCCTACAAGAAAAGAGACGAATCACCAAGAGTAAGACATAGAAGAGATGAATCACCTCATAAGGAGAGAAGGAATAGAGATGATCATTATGAACAAAGACACTCTCGAAGAAGCAAGGATTCGGAGAGGAAGGACAAGTCATCAAGGAGCTACACAAGAAGAAGACATCAAGCTCATGTTGGTGAATGGGTTTCCGGCTCCGACTCCGACAACCACTCCGAGAGAAGTTATCACTCCAACTCCGACTATAGTCAAGATGAAGGTGTTGCCGGACTTGCACTTGTGTCATCCAACTCCTATGATCTATTTGACTCACCAAATGAAGGAATTGGAAGATGCTCATGGCAAAAGGCCCCAAGGTATCACACCTCGAGTATCTTGATTTCAATAGTGATGAAGATGATTTGCTTGGTGATGATGATTTACTTGTTGATAGAGATAGCAATGTGAGCTATAATGAAAATGCTAGTAATCATGATAGTCAAGAGGAAACGAGTGACAATGCTATGAAGGAGATTGAGCGTCTAACTAAAGAACTAAATGCTCTTAAGTTAGCTCATGAAACAACTCAAGAGGATCATAGAGAACTTCTGAGAACTCATGAGAAGCTACGCTTCGAGAAGCTAAATTTAGAGCAAGAGCATGAGTTTCTTAAAGCTATCAATGACGATCTTCGAAAGAAGAGTTCTTCATAACTTGCCAAGCGTTTACTCTTGTCTACCTTTATGCCACAAGTTAAATCTAAGCAAACTAGCAACAAGGGTAAAATTGGTTCTACCTTTAGTAGTAACAATAACAATGCTAAATCCAATATTGTTGCTTCTAGTAGTTCTATTGATTCCACTAACGATTCTCTTAGCCAAGTTACACTTGAGCAAGAAAATATGCTATTGAAAGGAATTATAGAAAAAGGTGTCTACAAGAGTCTTGCCGGGAGTAAGCAATTTGAAGAAATTGCACGCAAGCAAGGAAGGCACCGGAAGAACCAAGGTGTTGGTTTTGAACGAAAGTTCAATGCCGATGGAGTTGAGTGGGAAGAAGGTCAATACCCCAAGACGAAGTTTGTTCCTCAACAAGAGAAGTATGATCCTACTTCCTTCAAGGGAACACAAGCTCAAGAAGATCTTCCACTACAAGACCACAAGCTAAAAAGTAAGGACAAGCTTCAAGAAGAGATTGATTCATTTGAAGAAGCTTCTCAAGCCATGGTCAAGTGGGTTCCCAAGACTTCATCAAGTGCTACTACAACTCCAAGGATTCCCATCAAGTTGATGTGGGTCCAAAAGAAGAAGAACTAGAGAGTTCTTGAGGGTGACTCCGCCAACAAACTTCACTCATATTATTTATGGCAAGGACTTGTGCAACCAACTTCCACATTTTGCACTAGTTCATGGAGTCACAAACCCTCTAGTTGGTAAGGCAAGGGACAAGGTAATCAATGCATTCATGGACATCATCATATGTGTATTTCACTCTATGTCTATGGATATCCTTGCATGTTCCTTGTGTGGGACTAACCCATGTAGGTATTGAAAGCACAAAACTCCAAAGGATTGCTCCCAACTTTTGATGGTCTACATCAACATTGAGCATCCACATCTTCAACATCTACATGAAGTCATCATCGACAAAACCCAAGGTTAGTTCATCCCTCTTAGGGGGGATATCACATCTAGGGGGAGCTTTGCTCTAATCATTTGAGCTAAAGCAACTCTAATGGTGTGAACACATTAATGCTTTATGTAAAAGTGGTAACCCCACTTGTGCTTAAACGCTGAGTATGACCTATGATCAAATGTTCTCAGGGAGTCTGGAATCCCCATTGGTATGTTTCTAGCGCACCTATGCATGGGCATAGTATGGGATGGATACTTGAGCCACTATTGACGATTATGCTGGGCGGAGCCGGGTACAGTACACATTCTACTCGAAGTAGACTTCGTGCCACACACGCCACTATCATAGTCTCCCCCAGAGGGTTACAACTTATGATAATTAAGGGTTACCCCATGTGTCGGTGTAAAAACTGGCAGACCTCGGGGTAGGGGGTCCCGAGCTGCGGATCTCGGATTGATGGTAACTGAAACAAAGGAGACGATGTTTACCCAGGTTTGGGCCCTCTTGATGGAGGTAAAACCCTACGTCCTGCTTCTGATTATATTGATGAAGGTGTATCGAGTACAGAGTTGATCTACCTCGAGATCGTAATATGTGTCTAAGTTCTAAAGCTAAGTGTTTTATGTTGCGTTGATGTCCCCTACGGGCTAAACCCTATGGCTTATATACACGCCAGGAAGGGTATCTAGGGTTACAAGGTCGGTATCTTGGAGTAAGGCGGCTGGAATAATCTTGAAGTGTACTGCAAGTCTTCGGTAGAGGCAGCCTTGATCACGTCTCCAATGTGCGACTTCCGGAGTCCATCTTGATCACGTATGGGGGCATATCGGCCCATCCGAGGAGACGGGCTGACTAGGTTGGCACCCCCTAATCCAGGACACCGTCAGTAACCCCCGAACTAGTCTTCTACGCCGAGGACGACTTTGAACCATCACTTCGGATCCGGAGTCTCCGGTTAGACAGATGAGTTCCACCTTATATTTCGAATTCTATTAATAAAGCATCGACATCCGTGGTCCAACCGAGCTCGTACCCTATCCGAGGTGAGCAAGTATCTTAGCCTCGAAAGCTTGCCGTGCCGGTATGAACAATCCAATCCGGCCTGACAGCTTTATCGGAGAGGCCCGCCCCACGACAGGTTGAGCAGTTACTGCCTCCCCTCAAATCGCGTTTCGAGGCAGCTCCCTTACTGGCACGTCCCGTCGAGGCAGAGATCGTGCCCACGTTCTTAGGGATATCATCAAAATTTCATTTCCCCCCATATGTTTCAGTGGCATCTTTGATAGTAATCACGAATTTATCGGCGCAGCAAAGGGGGCTCTTGGCCTTTCATAGGTTTATAAAAGCAATGGGGAGAGCAGCGCGATAGCCTATGCTCCCATTCCTCCCTCGCTGCCGCTTCGTCTAGCTCCAACGTCCAGATCCAGCCCTTATGCCTTTCTCGTACGCAAGCTCGATTTCCCCATCAGCCATGGCCGATACCCTTAAGGGGCACTGGGGCGGCTCCACCGTGACGGCGGTGACCATCGCCGAGCTGCGCGACGCGGGGTATCTAACCCCTGACATCGCCGCCCACGGTCCAGAGGCTGACGAGCTGGTACCTGCTCCCAACGCCGGGGAGAGGGTGGTCTTTGTCCCCCACCTCATCTGAGGATTGGGGTTCCCGCTGCACCCTTTCATGCACGGGATCATGTTTTACTATGGGTTAGATTTCCATCACCTAGCCCCCAACTCCATTCTCCACCTCGCCGCTTTCATAACAGTCTGCGAGGCCTTCCTCCGCTGTGAGCCACACTTCGGCCTATGGCTGAAGCTCTTCGGAATTAAACCGAAGTCAAGCGGCTCCGAACTTGCGGAGTGCGGAGGGGCAATGATCAGCAAGAAGCAGGGGGGCACCTGGTTCAAGGGCACCTTCATCGAAACGGTGAAGGAGTGGCAAAAGGAGTGGTTCTACATCACCGAACCCCTTGCCGCTGGTCAAACCGAGGTCCCGGCCTTCTCGGCCGGGCCTCCCAAGAAACTCAAGTCTTGGAAGAACAAGGGTGTCGCCTGGGGGAAGCCCGAAGAGGTAGAGACCCTAGTTGAGAGGATTGTGTGGTGGACCACCACGGGGAAGACTGAGCTGGCCGATGTCATGAACGTCATGCTCAACCACCGCATCCTTCCTCTCCAACTTCTTGCCACCCCGATGTGGGCACAGAAGCCCGGGGATATGGACACCATCAACACCTTCTTCCGCTCCACCTTGGCCACTATGTAGACAAAGCTCATGAAGCTGGCCAAGGACAAGATTCCCAAGGAGGGAGAGGACCGAGGCCTCGAACACGGCTATGAGCCCCCCCCCCCCCCCCCCGGTGAGTGGTTCCGTGCTTCAATCTTTCATTCTTTGCTTACTGCTCCGAGGAGTAAAGTCTTTATTCAGGCCGTCGTGTTTTGACATTTTGCAGAAGTGGTCGGCATGGGTAAAGGGGGTACGATGCCCAGCCCCATTGCCAGAACAACCCCAAACTCCCCTGCTCTCGGTGCTTCTGACCGAGGAGCCACATGTGGTGGCTTCCAAAGGGACGAAGACCCAAACGGGGAAGTCCAGCGCTCGGACCCGGGGGACTTCGGTCACCTGATCAGAGGAGACCCACAGCTCCGCCGCTCAAGACGGCGGCGCCGAGGAGGGCGAGGAGGAGATTACCCCCCCTAAGGGGAAGAGGTCGGTGTCAGAGGACGCCGACGTGGGCATGCTGCCCAAGGGCCAAAAGAGGCTGAGGCGAGCCTCATCCGAGGCCGCCAACAAGTCGTCGGAGAGAGCCGAGCTCTCCAGTGACTCAGAGGAAGACCCCCTCATAATGGGGAGGAAGAAGCCGGTGCCTCAAGGGTAAGCCCTTATCCTTATCTCCCTTGCTTGAGTCATTGTTTCATCAAGGGAAATTTTCACAGAAGCAATTTTTCATACACAGTCCGCCGAAGGTGATCCCCAGCAGCTCCACGAACGGGTTGCCGTCCGCCAGCGGGACTCCAGAGCCCGCTGCTTCTTCCCCGATGCAAGTCGATCTGGGGGAGGCAACATCCGCCCTGGCCCCCGAGGTCAACATGGCGGGGGCCGACAATGCGACGGTCATGGCCGAGGTTGAAACCTCGGCCCCACAAGACCAGGGGACGAAGCGCCCCGACGTCGTCGAAGAAGGGCTGGGCCAGATACCGGCCCAGCAGGAGTCCACCTCGGCACCGCCTTCACAGACGGGGGCTCCTCGGGTGGATCCATCCGAGGTCATCCCTCCACCCAAGCATACTGTCCGAGGACAGACCGACGCGGGGTGGGCCGAGGAGGTGGAGGAGGCCCTAAAGGGCTGCTCCCTTAAGGAGGAGCACCGTGCCTTGATAGGCACGGCGCTGGAAGGCTACCGGTCCGCAGAGGCCGGCCTGCACGAGGTCTTCAAAAACCTCGTAGCAGGTTTCGAGGTATGTCTTCTGCGCATTTGGTTTGCTTTGTCTTTATGAAATTTGTCCGAGGACATAAAAAGTGTAGCCTGCTGAGTGGCGTAATGAGTGAGTAGCCCCCGAGCCCGAAGTCGGTTTCAAGAAACCGTCATCGGGGTCGCTTGAGTAAGTAGGAGCCTGTCGAGTAGCCCACAGGACGCTACCCAAAGTAGCTGTCCTGGAGCATGTTGATGGTCGAGACCATTTTCCCTTTAACAAGGATGTTGTTATATTACAGGTTTCGGCCATGGTTCCGGACACCGTCTCCGAAGAGATGGCGGAGATGAACCGGAGACTTGATCGATCTCAAGGTAAACAAGGTGAAACTTGCTTTGTGTGTTGTATGTTGAGAAAAACAACTAAGACTTAAATATGTTGACAGCAGAGCTGGAGACGCTCAAAGACGAGCTTAAAAGTGCTCAAAAGGAAGTGCGGCAGCAAAAAGCACCTGCCGCCACAGCCGAGAAGGCGCGGGCCGCCGAAAAGGCGGCCGGGGAGAAGCACCAGGCGCGGGTGCTGGAGGTCGAGGAGACCCTGAAGGGCATGTTTGAAGCACGCGACAAACTTCAAGAGGAGGGGCAGCGGACGAAAGAGGAGCTCGAGAAGCTTCAGCGTGCCCACTCCGAGCTCAACACCTCAGCCCGTGCGGACCGCGAGGTGCTCCAACAAGTGGAACAAATCGCCTCAGGTAAGATATTTTTGCTGCAGTGTGCGTTTGGCAGCAAAGGGTGTGTCGAGCTCACCCAGTTATGGCGTTCCGCAGAGGTCTTCGAGGATATCCCGTAGAGCGCGGAGGAAGCGGTGGCCTATTTCAGCCAGCTGGCGGGTTATGAGGCGGAGAAAGCCTTCTGGGGTCTATTCCCAGGGTCCCCTACCGCGCAGCTGCTAAATCATCGAGTGAAGCAGCTGGTCGAGCTGTTTCGCATGACAAGGCCAGCACTCCAGGACCTCTGCGTTGCTCTGTGGCCGGCCGAAGCCATGCCGAGGAGTCTCTTTGGCCTGGCGGCTCGTCTTCGAGACGCCGTGCCCGGCGTTGACCGCTGGAAGAGGTCCGCGTGCTTCGAAGGGGCTCGAAGGGCATACACTTGCGTGAAGACTCTCTTTCGCAAAGTTGACACGGAGACTTGTGCTGCTGGCCCCCCTGTCGATAAGCCACGGACCGCCGAGCAGTTCTTCACCGAGGTGGAGGCGGGAGCTCGGACCACTGAGGCCATGTGCCCTAAGGACACCCTGTATTTTTAGGTACTCCGGAATGCCGGGGTGTATGATGTAAAAACTTTATCATTTTGAAATGAAAATGGCTTGAAGTTCCATATGTGTTAGTAATTTGATTATTCCTCCGATATGACTTTTTAAAATGAGAGTAGCCAGTTGTCAGCTTCAGCCCCAGTGTAGGTCATACAAAGGGTGTTCCCTAAGCCATACTTGACCCTTAGCCGACGTCTCGGTACCCATGGGCAGTCGATGTCTTAGAGGAACTAGGCAATCGGACTATAGTGGATCGATGTCTTTCACCTAGCCATAGGAGTTTGACTGTGGGGATGATGACCAGCCCCCGGTGTGGGAAGTGTTCGGCCTATTTGGCCGAGGTCTAGGCCATAGCACACTTCGGCTAAAAGGTAAAAGCCCTTCGTTTAACACAGGTGATCTCTATGATCACATCGCTTGACGCGGTCTCCGGATGACAGACTAGTTTACGCTTACCTGGATAGACAGTTTTCGGCTTTCTCCACTGAGGTGCCACGCCAATTGACCTGGCGGCGCAATCGCAGTGGTTCTCCCATTACGCCCTTAGCCGAATTCATCGGAAATGTAAGGGGTACACATAGGAGCCGAGCAACCCAACTATTGACCGAAATCAAGGTTCGAAACTGATGCATATAAGGCCCAAAATCCGAGACGCCGAACACACCGGACTTTTGTGATACAATTACATCTTTTTTAGAGAACTTCATCGTTCCAGAGCTATGCTGATAAAGAAATACAATAGGGCCCTTGAAAGGGCACGGTTTCTTTATTTCATAATATCAATCATGTACATGCCCTGTGGATGAGAGTAATGGAAAGAATACAATGTAGATGGTAAAGAAGGAGGAGGAAAAAACAGGTCGGATAATTACTTACGGATTTTAAAGGATCCGGACCGAAGCCTGCCGCACGTCTGCGTTTCTGAACTGTGGACCAGATCGTCCTGATTGGAGACGAAGAATTTGCGAAGGTCGATGCCCTTCTGGCCCTTTATACACTCTAAGTGTTTGATTGACCTAGCTGCTTGAGTGGAGGTGTGGCCGAAGTCACTCTGTGGTTAAGGCCACCTAAACGTATGCATATTTTGGCTGCTTCTTTTACAGATGCGTACCTGTGCTGGGGCTCTAAGCCTCGCCATTGCGTGGTTAACCCGCGCATGACGCTTCAAAATTGTTTTGGCTCCTCGGCGTCCCAGGGGATCTTGAGTGCGAAATTATGCACTCTAGGGACGTATTGCCCATAGAGAGGGCACTCGAGGAGCCTGCACCCCTATTTCGGGTGCGGGGGTAACTGGCCGAGGTCGATTTGTGCAGCCTTGACGCGCTTCAAAGAGCGGGCAGCACGTTTACTGCTGCGGGCTGCCTCCTCGGACGCTTGAACCTCGGCTGCGAAAGCCGCGGTCTGTTCCTCTGTTCGGAGTGAGCGTTCTGTGTTACCATTGACAGTGATAACGCCCTTGGGTCCCGGCATTTTGAGCTTGAGATAGGCATAATGCGGAACGGCGTTAAAGCGGGCGAAGGCTGTGCGCCCTAGGAGCGCATGGTACCCACTCCGGAAGGGTACGATGTCGAATATTAACTCCTCGCTTCTGAAGTTATCGGGCGAACCGAAGACTACCTCTAGGGTTATTGTTCCCCTACAATGGGCTTCGACGCCCGGGATGACACCTTTAAAGGTGGTAGAGCTCGGCTTGATCCGAGATGAGTCGATGCCCATCTTCCGAACTGTATCCTCATAAATGAGGTTAAGGCTGCTTCCCCCATCCATTAGGACGCGTGTTAGATGATAACCATCAACAATGGGGTCCAGGACGAGCACCGCCGATCCGCCATGCCTGATGTTGGTCGGATGATCATGCTTATCGAAAGTGATCGGGTAAGCCGACCACGGGTTATACTTCGGGGCGACTGGCTCCAGCGCGTATACGTCCCGAAGTGCACATTTCCGCTCCCTCTTGGGGATGTGGGTGACGTAGATCATATTGACCTCTGTTACCTCATTTGGAAACTTCTTCTGCCCTCCATTAGTGGGCTGCCGAGGTTCATCCTCATCGTCGCTGCGGTGTTGGGTTTTATTTTGCCCCTCTGCCGCTATATTCCCGGCTTGCTTAAACACCCAGCAATTCCTGTTAGTGTGGGTTGCTGGTTTTTCCTGGGTACCGTGAATCCCACATGGGCGGTCCAGGAGTCTGTCAAGCTGGCTAGGTCCATCTTTGTTCCCTTTATAGGGTTTTCTTTTCTGCCCGGATTTAGGTCCGGTGAATCCTTCGTTGACTGCGGCGTCTTCAGTGTCGCTTCCACCATTTTTATACCTGCGCTTATTTTTATTGCGCTTTGGGTTTCCATTGGCGTCGCGAATTTCCGAGGTGCCTGCCTCGCTATTGTGGGTACTTCGGGCAAGCTAGCTATCATCTCTCGCGCAAAAGTGAGTCATTAGTGAAGTCAGGGCTGCCATAGTTCTCGGTTTATCCTGTCCGAGCTGTCGAGCCAGCCATTCATCTCGGATATTGTTTTTGAAAGCGGCGATGGCTTCGGCTTCGGAGCAATCTATAATCTGGTTCTTCTTAGTGAGGAACCTGTTCCAGAACTTGCGGGCTGATTCGCCTGGCTGCTGGGTGACACGGCTGAGGTCATCAGCATCCGGAGGTCGGACATATGTGCCCTAGAAGTTTGCTCGAAAGGCGTCCTCTAGGGCCTCCCAGCTGCCGATAGAATGAGGAGGTAGGCTGTTAAGCCAGTGTCTTGCCGGCCCCTTTAGTTTGAGCGGCAGATATTTAATGGCATGGAGATCATCTCCATTGGCCATGTGTATATGCAAGAGGAAATCCTCGATCCAAACTGCTGGGTCCGTGGTACCATCATATGGTTCTATGTTGATGGGTTTAAACCCTTCCGGGAACTGATGTTCCATTACCCTGTCTGTGAAGCAGATCGGGTGAGCCGGACCTCGGGACTGACGAGGGTCTCGTCGGGTCTCGGGTGAGAGCCGTGAGTAAGCTTGATCTCGGGCACGGCCGTTCCTGTCCATCCACGCATCATAGCCGTCAGGCCCGGCGGGCGCACGTCCCCTTGACCCGTAGATGGACCGAGGGGGAGCCCGGTTTTCCTCAATACGACGTCTAGCGTCGCGAGGATCGAAACAATCCACGGGATCCTTGCCATGGCGGCGTGGGGGTGGCCATTCGCCGGGATCTTCTCGTCTTGGCCTGTGCCGGCCTCTAGGGGGCCGATCGAGGTCGTTAGCGAGTTCTTCATCAAATTCTGGTAGGAGGCGCCTGCGTGGGTAAGACTTCGGCGCACTACGGCGCTGGTTCTCCATATCCTGCTCGGCGGAGAACACTTCAACCCACTTGTCATTTAGCCCGTCGGTATTTTCCTGCAGCTGCTGCTGCTTGCGTTTTAGGCTCCGGGCCGTCACGACAAGGCGTCGCCGGAAGCGTTCTTGTTCGGAGGGGTCCTCGGGGACGATGAAGTCCTCGGTACCGAGGCTATCATCCTCTTCGGACTCCGACATGTAATTGTCGTCGGCCCCTTCGAAGAGGTCGTCGGGATCAGAGTCCACAAGAGGTCGGTCTGGCGTGCCATTCCTTACTAGGGAGGCTTGAATGTCCTCCTCCGGGTTATCGGCGTCGCCGTCCTCCTCATTGCCGTTATTGGCTGTTGTGTCATTGCCACTGGGTTCCCCGTTATTGCCCCTTCGGCGCCGTCGCCGGCGTCTTGGAGGGGATTTGGGGGTGTCCACCATATCGACATCGTAGGTGGATGTGGCGGTCCACCTGCCCTTGTTGACCGGGGTTAAGGTGTCCTCAAGGGGGTCATCAGCATCTTCCTCCATGTTGGAAGGTTCGCCGTAGTCCAACACGTCGGTTAAATCGTCAACCGTGGCGACTAGGTGGGTGGTGGGTGGGGTATAAATTTCCCTGTTGTCGGCTTTAAGTCCGATCTGATTATAAACCGAAGTCTTGTCGTCCGAGATGGACATACTCCGGATACGGTCAAGCATCTCGTCGAGCTGAGATAGCTCTTCAGAATCCATGGATGCGCCGTAGGCAGGGCTGATTTGAAGCAGCCCTGGTGTGTAACCGGACGTGTTTCCGGCTCGAGGGGAATCCAAGCATGGATCAGATTTCTGCGCCGGGATCAATTCTGGTGCTGGTGTAATTTCAGTTGTGGGCGCCAGATCTATCTCCGGACCGATAATAGGGGAGAGACTGGCCGGAGCGGCAGCGTCCGGGGTCTCAAGGGGCACCGTGACGGAGTTCGGTTCCGGAGTTGAGCCTCCAGAACCGGCCGAGATTTCGATCCGGCCGGGAGTCCATACCGATAAGACGAGCTCGCCACGGGAGTCCGCAGTGTACTCGAGGCCGCCAAAGGTCATGATCCGACCAGGGGCGTAGTTCCCGATGGAGGTCAGATGACCTGTTGAGTCGGTGCAAAATACCATGCCGCCGAAGACGAAAAGCTGTCCAGGGGCGTAGACATCCCCACAGCCATTGATGTAGTTAATCTGCAGATGGGCCATCAATCCTTCTGGTGATCACGCAGCGGAACTCTCAATTAAAGCACCAGTGTCGGTGTAAAAACCGGCAGACCTTGGGGTAGGGGGTCCCGAGCTGCGATTCTCGGATCGATGGTAACAGAGACAAAGGAGACGATGTTTACCCAGGTTCGGGCCCTCTTGATGGAGGTAAAACCCTACGTCCTGCTTCTGATTATATTGATGAAGGAGTATCGAGTACAGAGTTGATCTACCTCGAGATCGTAATATGTGTCTAACTTCTAAAGCTAAGTGTTTTATGTTGAGTTGATGTCCCCTATGGGCTAAACCCTATGGCTTATATACACGCCAGGAAGGGTATCTAGGGTTACAAGGTCGGTATCTTGGAGTAAGGCGGCTGGAATAATCTTGAAGTGTATTGCAAGTCTTCGGTAGATGCAGCCTTGATCACGTCTCCCATGTGCGACTTCCGGAGTCCATCTTGATCACGTACGGGGGCATATCGGCCCATCTGAGGAGACGGGCCGGCCAGGTTGGCACCCCCTAATCCAGGACACCGTCACCTTGGACGCGGCCTCTCTAAGGGTTCTCCATAATTGCCCTATCAATTGCAAAGGTTAGGAGCAAAAGGCTTTTACTGTCACCTCGAATTACCCTCACATCCTAGCCCTCTACAACGACAGTGATATACTTCGTGGCCATAAGGCACAAATGCTGAGTGGGGCCCCCTCACAACATTCACAAAGTTATTAAACTAAGCATTCAACAGGGAATCTCATATGCAGATCTTACACATACCAAGGTTCATCCATATCCTTGAGAACTAGGGGTCTACTCACACATGGAGACAACGAACATCATGACAAGGGTGATGGCATACATGGATGAATGATTCAAATAACACACAAGATGATCCGCTAGGGTTCTTGATTATACAATGATAAGGATGTGGATGATGATGATGATGACGGTGGTGTGGATGAGGATGAAGATGACAGTGGTGATGATGTTGTAGCCCCCTTGTGCGCGAAGAGGAAGATCCCCCTCTTCTCCTTGCCAATCCCTCCTCCGGATGAACTCCAGAGGCTAGGGTTCTGCATTCTGGATGAGTTTCCGGTCGCTCTGTACGTCTGATCCACGATCTGATTTCATGGGGTGGAAATAGTTGATCCGGTGGCGGCGATGGCACTCCAAACGACCGCCCATACTAGCGGGCGTGGTCGTATGGAACGCCGTCGTTTGCACTAGAGACGCGGCGACGATTTTTTCTTTGGCCTTCTTGCTTGATTCTTTAATGGTAGGTGATTATCACTTTAAATACGTGATTCCACTACCATTTCTAGGGATTTCTTCCATTGTATGCTAAATGGTCCAAAAGGCGTTACCTGAGGGATTATCAACAAAAAGAGGTGCACGAACGCCGTAAAATTCCACAAAGCCTACGATGTAGGCACAAAATACTTAATAAAATTATCACATAAATTGGACTCATCAACAACCTATATGATGAGCACAACAATAGAAACACAAGTAAGCACAAGATACAAACACAATATAGCTTGCAGAAAGTAAAGGATATATAGAAATAACCACAAGTGGAGTCGATGGAGACGAGGATGTGTTACCAAAGTTTCCTCCCTTTAGGGGGAGGTACGTCTCCGTTGGAGCGGTGTGGAGGCACAATGCTCCCCAAGAAGCCACTAGGGCCACCGTATTCTCCTCACGCCCTTGCACAATGCAAGATGCCGTGATTCCACTAGTGGTGCCCTTGAAGGTGGCAACCGAACCTTTACAAACAAGGTTAGAGCTCTCTCCACAACTTAATTGGAGGCTCCCAACACCACCACGAAGTTTCACCATAATGTAATGTGGCTCCGAGGTGTCCTCTTCCGTCTAGGGTGCCCAAACACCCAAGAGTAACAAAATCCGCAAAGGATTAGTGGGGGGAATCAAATTTCTCTTGGTGGAAGTGTAGATCGAGGCCCTCTCCTCCAAACCCTAGAAGATCAACAAGTTTTGATGGCTAGGGAGAGAGATCGGGCAAAAATGAGCTTTGGGGGGCAATAATGGAGCAAGGGGATAAGAGATAGGTCTTCTTGGGGAAGAAGACCCCCTTTATATAGTGGGGGGGGGCAAATCCAACCTTTATCTGCTCTCTGCCCGCACACAAGCGGTAGTACCGCTTTGGTGAGCAGTACTACCATTCTACTACTGCTCTACTAACGCTAATTTTCCCAGGCTACAGAGAATCAGCGGAAGTACCGCGCGAGTGGTACTACCATGCTACTACCGCCCAACTTCCGCTAATGAAACATAGACGACAGAACCTAAAAACAAGTGGTACTGGCCTGCGGAAGTACTATTGAAGCGGTACAACCGCTGGCCAGAGCGATACTACCGCCTGGGTGCTGCTAATTTGCCCAAGCACAAAACAGATGGATCTCCAAAGTTGCGGGAAGGGTATGTGGGTGCATATGGGGTTGTGTACGTGTTGATTCCACCAAAACCTTTCCAAAGTGGACCCCCTCTTAATAGTATGGATTTCCTATGACTCGAGTCCACCGAAAAGAAACGTCCGAAAAACCATCTTCACTCTTTCTTTCACCGAGGGAAATAAAACCACCTTGTGCCATATATAAGAATATCTGAAATGCGCAATGCACATGGATAGTCTGCAAAATGCATTGTCATCAATCACCAAAATCATTAGGGAGAAATATGCCCTAACAATCTCCCCCTTTTTGGTGGATTGATGACAACACCTGATTTGCACAAATGATATCAAAGAATAGAATGCAAACCGACAATCTACAAAATATAGACGGGCTCCCCCTAGATGTGTGCACTATTTGAATATGCTTTGGAATGCAAAGCACACACACTAGTATCAACACTCCCCCTATATTTTATAGACGATGCAATACTTGCAACAAACATAATAACGACACTAAGCCTGGTGGCAAGCAAGGGCATGTGAGCATAAAGATAATGGGTAACATAATACGCATAGCTCCACACACACAGATAATAAGACATAATAATGTAGAAAAGGTAGCGTATGTGTCACACCATACTCAAGCACAGTTTCAAGGTCTCAAACCAAACCGAAGCAAATAAGATAAAGAGTTCACAAGCATAAAATTGAAGCAAATAAAACAAGCTTGTGACTCGGCAACTGCTACTTGTGAGCTGCATTGGGATTTTCCCTGAAGAGGAAGGGAGATGCAATATAGTAGCGGATAAGTATTTCCCTCAGTGAGAACCACGGTTATCAAACCAGTAGGAGAATCACACAAGTACTTCGTTAGCAGCACCTACACACAGAAGAGCAAAAACTTGCACCCAACGCGGGCAAGAGGGTTGTCAATCCCCTTGGACTCGTTACTTGCAAGGATTAAATCTGATAGTGATAGATAAGTAAATTGCAAAATAAAATAAAAAGAGTGAAATGGTAGCAAGGTAATTAGGGTTTTAGTAATATGATAAAAGTAGACCCGGGGGACATAGTTTTCACTAGAGGCTTCTCTCTCGTAAGAATGGCATACGGTGGGTAGACAAATTACTGTTGGGCAATTGATAGAATAGCGCATAGTTATGATGTTATTCATGGCAATGATCATGTATATAGGCATTACGTCCATGACAAGTAGACCGACTCCTGCCTGCATCTACTACTATTACTCCACCCATCGACCGCTATCCAGCATGCATCTAGGGTATTAAGTTCATGACAAATGGAGTAACGCTTTAAGCAAGATGACATAATGTAGACAGAATAAAACCAAGCAATATGGTTAAACCCCATCGTTTTATCCTTAGTGGAAGCAATACAATATGTGCCTCGCTACCCCTTCTGTCACGAGGCGAGGACACCATAAGATTGAACCCACCACTAATGCATCTCTCCCGCTGAAGATAAATCAATCTAGTTGGCCAAACTAAATGGATAGATCAGAGAGAAATACAAAGCTATAACAATCTTACATAATAAAGTTCAGAAGTGACTCAATTACTTTCAATGAATAATCTGATCATAAACCCACAATTCATCGGATCCCAACAAACACACCGCAAAAGAAGATTACATCGGAACAATCGGATTGATCTCCGAGGAGAACATTGAATTGAAGATCGGGGAGAGAGAAGAAGCCATCTAGCTAATAACTATGAAGCCGTAGGTCTGTGGTAGACTACTCACAAATCATCGGAAGGGCAGCAAGGTTGATGTAGAGGCCCTAGGTGATCGATTCCCCCTCTGGCAGATTACCGGAAAAGTCCTCCAGATGGGATCGTGGAAGAATAAAGACTTGCGGCGGCGGAAAAATTGTTTCGGGGCTCCTTCTGGTGGTTTTGGGATTTATGGGAATTTATAGAAGTGGAATTAGGTCAAACGGAGCTGCGTGGGACCCACAAGCTCAGGTGGCGCCCCCCCCCCCCCCGGGGGTGCGCCGTCTGAGCTTGTGACTCTCCTATAGATCATCTGGCCCTCCTCTGAAGCTTCTAGGGTCCCTTCTGGTCCAGAAAAAATCACCATAAAGTTTCATCGTGTTTGGACTTCTTTTGATATTGATTTTCTGAAAAAGAAAAAACATGCAGAAAATAGGAACTGGCACTGGGCACTGAGTTAATAGGCTAGTTCCCAAAAATGATATAAAATTGCATATAATTGCATATAAAGTATCCAAGATTGATAATATAATAGCATGAAACAATCAAAAATTATAGATACGTCGAAGACGTATCAGCATCCCCAAGCTTAATTCCTGCTCGTCCTCGAGTTGGTAAATGATAAAAATAGAATTTTTGATGTTGAATGGTACCTAACATGTTTATCATGTAATCTCTTTTACGGTATAAATATTGAGAAACGATGAAGTAATTGATATCAACATAATAATATCCATGAATACAAGAACATTAATCATGTAAGCATGGCATGACTCTACCCTCACCGCATAAATATAAATCCTGAGCACCTACGGTGTCAAACCAGGCAATTGGATCATACTTTTTAACGCACTTCAGCATTTTCAACTCCACTCAATACATGAGCGTGAGACATGGACATTAGCACTACGGGTGGAATAGAATGCGGTGGTAGAGATATGTAGGAGAAGTCAAAAAGGAAGAAAGGCTCGCATCAACTTGGCGGATCAATAGGCAATGGAGAGGCCCATCAATCGATATCAATGCGAGGAGTAGGGATTGCCATGCAACGGATGCACTAGATCTATAAGTGTATGAAAGCTCGAATGAAACTAAGTGGGTGTGCATCCAACTTGCTTGCTCATGAAGACCTCGGGCATTTGAGGAAGCCCATCATTGGAATATACAAGCCAAGTTCTATAATGAAAAATTCCCACTAGTATATGAAAGTGATAACTCAGGACACTCTCTATATGAAGAACATGGTGCTACTTTGAAGCACAAGTGTGGTATAAGGATAGTAGCATTGCCCCTTCTCTCTTTTTCTCTAATTTTTCTTTTTTTTCTTTTTTTTCTTTTCACTTTTTTAGAACAACATCATGAACCTCATCCCCACTTTTGTAAGGACTCATTAGTCTCCATAATTCTTTACCTCACTGGGACAATGCTCTAATAATGATGATCATCACACTTTTATTTACTTACAACTCGATATTACAACACGATAACTGGAACAATATGACTCTGTATGAATGCCTCTGGCAGTGTACCAGGATGTGCAATGATCTAGCATAACATGTATTACAATGATGAATGGTGGCTTTGCCACAAATATCATGTCAGCTCTATATGATCATGCAAAGCAATATGATGATGAACACACATGTCATAGGACGGAACGGTGGAAGTTGCATGGCAATATATCTCGGAATGGCTATGGAAATGCCATGATAGGTAGGTATGGTGGCTGTTTTGAGGAAGATATAAGGAGGTTTATGTGTGATAGAGCGTATCATATCACGGGGTTTGGATGCACCGGCGAAGTTTGCACCGACTCTCGAGGTGAGAAAGGGCAATGCACGGTACCGAAGAGGCTAGCAATATGCGGAAACGTGGGAGTGCGTAATTGTCCATGAACTCACATTAGTCATAAGGAACTCATACACTTATTGTGAAAGTTTTATTAGCCCTCGAAGCAAAGTACTACTCACATGCCTCTAGGGAGCACGTTGGTAGGAGTTAACCATAGCGCACCCCCGATTCAAACAGCACAAAGGATTTCAATCAGACATGAAAATGCTCACGCATCCCCGTCATGCCATGTTGGACACTTAAATGAGTAGTTAATAACAAGCTTTAAATATCGATATTTCTACTAACCAATGATCATGGACCAATACCCTTTCATATTATTACATCAATATAATTAAATCACACATTTCATATTTAGTGATCTACATGAAAGTTTTTATTATATCACTCTTAAATACCTATCCTTTTCCGACTAGTCTTATAACCCGTGCTCATTACCACTTCCTATTTAAGACTCTCAAAAAGATTTAAGTGAAGCATGAGAGTGCAATCATTTCTATAAAATATAACCACCGACGTGCTCTAACAAATATAAGTGAAGCACAAGAGCAACTGCCTAGCTCAAAAGATATAAGTGAAGCACATAGAGTATTCTAACAAATTATGATGAATGTGTGTCTCTCTCAAAAAGGTGTGTCCAGCAAACAATGATTGTGGCAAACTAACAAGCAAACAAAATAAAACTATGGCACAAGATGCTCCAAGTAAAACTCATATCATGTGATGAATAAAAATATAGCTCCAAGTAACATACAGATGAATTGTGGACGAAAGAGGAGATGCCAACTGGGGCATCCCCAAGCTTGGACGCTTGGGTCTTCCTTGAATATTACCTTGGGGTGCCTTGGGCATCCCCAAGCTTAGGGTCTTGCCGCTCCTTATTCCTTCATCCATCGTGATCTCACCCAAAACTTGAAAACTTCAGCACACAAAACTTAACAGAAACGTCGTGAGATCCGTTAGTATAATAGATAAATCATACACTTTAGGTACTGCTGAATACTCATTCATAATTATTCTTGCATAATACCTACTGTATTATAACTTCTCCATGACTTATACTCCCCGATATAATCCATAGCATCATTAAAATAAGCACACTTGCAATATAAAACAGAATCTGTCTAAAACAGAACAGTCTGTAATGGTCTGAATAAAACCATACTCTGTAACTCTAAAAATTCTGAAAAATTAGGACAACGTAGAAAATTTGTATATCAATCATGTGTATAAATTTCAGCTAATTCCCGCGTTCCAGTAAATTATAGCATTTTCTGTACTGGATGCAAAACTTTCTGTTTTCGCACAGAATCAAATCAACTATCATCCAAATCATCCCAAAGGCTTTACTTGGCACAAACACTAATTAAAACATAAAAAACACAATCATTACAGTAGAAATAATTATGTCATTACACCAAACAGAAATTAAAAGCAAAAATTTAAGATAACTATTGGGTTGCCTCTCAGCAAGCGCTATTGTTTTATGCCCCTAGCTAGGCATAATGCATTGTTTCAAGTATTGTCATTCTTGAAATTAATTCCGTAGGTGGCTCTCATAATAGATTCATATGGTGGTTTAATTCTCTTCCTTGGGAAGTGTTCCATCCTTTTCTTTAATGGAAATTGGAATCCTATATTTCCTTCTTTCATAAGATTCAACGATATAGCTTGATGATCAAAGGGCTCCGTACTAGTGACGGGCACATCATTAACTTTCTCAAATTCAGACATGATAGCAACTTCAAGCAAACAAGCAAACAAGCAAAGTAAAATATTTTTTATGTTTTTGATTTTTTATAATGAGACTAAGAAAAGTAAATAAAGGAAAATGCAAGTAAATGATAATTTGTGTGAAGGAACCTTGAAAGTATTTGATGATGTCTCCCCGGCAACGGCGCCAGAAATTCTTTCTGCTACATGTGAGCTGCGTTGGGATTTTCCCCGAAGAGGAAGGGAGATGCAATATAGTAGCGGATAAGTATTTCCCAATGAGAGAACCAAGGTTATCAAACCAGTAGGAGAATCACACAAGTACTTCGTTAGCAGCACCTACACACACAAGAGCAAATACTTGCACCCAACACGGGCAAGAGGGTTGTCAATCCGCTTGGACTTGTTACTTGCAAGGATTAAATCTGATAGTGATAGATAAGTAAATTGCAAAATAAAATAAAAAGAGTAAAATGGCAGCAAGGTAATTAGGGTTTTAGTAATATGATAAAAGTAGACCCAAGGGCCATAGTTTTCACTAGAGACTTCTCTCTCGTAAGAATGGCATACTGTGGGTAGACAAATTACTGTTGGGTAATTGATAGAATAGCGCATAGTTATGATGTTATTCATGGCAATGATCATGTATATAGACATTACGTCCTTGACAAGTAGAGCGACTCCTGCCTGCATCTACTACTATTACTCCACCCATCGACCACTATCCAGCATGCATCTAGGGTATTAAGTTCATGACAAATGGAGTAACGTTTTAAGCAAGATGACATATTGTAGACAGAATAAAACCAAGCAATATGGTTAAACCCCATCATTTTATCCTTAGTGGCAGCAATACAATACGTCCCTCGCTACCCCTTCTGTCACGAGGTGAGGACACCGCAAGATTGAACCCACTACTAATGCACTTCTCCCGCTGAAGATAAATCAATCTAGTTGGCGAAATTAAAGGGATAGATCGGAGAGAAATACAAAGCTATAACAATCTTGCATAATAAAGTTTAGAAGTGACTCAATTAATTCCAATGAATAATCTGATCATAAACCCACATTCATCAGATCCCAACAAACACATCACAAAAGAAGATTACATCGGAACAATCGGATTGATCTCCGAGGAGAACATTGTATGGAAGATCGGAGAGAGAGAAGAAGCCATCTAGCTAATAACTATGGACCCGTAGGTCTGTGGTAGACTACTCACACATCATCGGAAGGGTAGCAAGGTTGATGTAGAGGCCCTCCGTGATCGATTTCCCCGCCGGCAGATTACCGAAAAAGGCCTCTAGATGGGATCGTGGAAGAACAGAGACTTGTGGCGGCAGAAAAATTGTTTTGGGGCTCCTTCTGGTGGTTTTGGGATTTATGGGAATTTATAGAAGTGGAATTAGGTCAAACGGAGCTGCGTGGGACCCACAAGCTCAGGTGGCGCGCCCCCTGGGGGTGCGCCGTCTGAGCTTGTGACTCTCATGTAGATCGTCTGGCCCTCCCCCGAAGCTTCTAGGGTCCCTTCTGGTCCAGAAAAAACCACCGTGAAGTTTCATCATGTTTGGACTTCTTTTGATATTGATTTTCTGAAAAACAAAAAACATGCAGAAAACAGGAACTGGTACTGGGCACTGAGTTAATAGATTAGTTGCCAAAAATGATATAAAATTGCATATAATTGCATATAAAGTATCCAAGATTGATAATATAATAGCATGAAAAGAATCAAAAATTATAGATACGTCAGAGACGTATTAGCAACCCTGCAAATCACCCGGTCCTAAACTCTCTCCCCCTTTGGCATCGAGACGCCAAAAAGGGAAGGAGTGACCAAACGTCCCAAGGTGGTAGCTCTACTCCCCATCCATGGAGTCATCGGTCTCCTCATCATCATCATGTCCCTCGGACTCCTCAACAATCTCCTCATCATCATCAGCAGATGGAGGTGTAGAGGTGGCCGCATTGGAATCATCAGAATCGGTCTAGCGGATGTTGCCCGAGATCCACCTCTCCTTAGAAGTGATCTTCTTCTCTGAACCACTCTCAACCTCAATGTTCAACTTCCTCATCATGGCAATCTGGCGGTGGCGAGACATCTTCTCCGTCACATGAGCCTCATACATCTTGTGCTGCACGTTAGTCTGAAGGCAGAAAAGCTTCCTGACCTTCTTCTTGAGCTTGGCAGCCCATGTTGGCTGCTCTGTGTTTGGCACATAGTCTGGCTCCTCTGACTCACCTGACTTAGCAAAGGGTACCTCAGTCTCAGTAGCCTGTGCAGGACCCCAGTGCTGCTTCTACCTGAGCCTAATCTTCTCATGAGTAACCAGAGGACCGGTCTGAAGGATCTCCTAAGGGAACTGTGAGCGCCAAGTGTTCACAATGATCTTGAAGATGAACGGAGCATAGATAGGTACCTTACGCCCATAGGTGGCAGAGCCGAGCTTAGTCCACATCACATGTGACACATCCAGAATAGAGGTCTTGCCCTTCTCCTTCTGGCACATGAGAAGCATATCAACCAGGTAACCATGCACCATGTCAAAGTTCCCAACCCTAGGGAAGAGAGAGTGCCTGAAGATGCGATGCATAATGTCCAGAAATGGAATCAGCTCCTTGACATCACCCTTGGGCCCCTTCTTGATGGTGGTGTAGCAAAGCAACTTGGACTTGTGAATCGGACTCGTCTTCCCATGAGGGCGAAGACCAAGGGGGTTGTCTAGCCCATCATCATTGTATCCCAAGCTATTCATGAACACCTTCCAGGAAGTCTGCATCTATCTGCCATGAGTCATCCAAGTCATGGTCCTATCATCATTAGTTCCAAGGTATAGTGTGGCATAGAACTGGGCCACCAACTTAGATTTGAAGTCGTTGTTGAAAGTGATGATCTTCATGATGTCAAATTTCTCACAAAGAGCCAGAGCATCTCCAAAGTACTCCAAGTCGTTCTGCATGTGCTCAATGTTGATAGACTTGGTCACAACAAAGGAGTTCTTCTTGTTCATGATCACCTCATGATAAACGGAGGCCTGATGTCTGTTCCAGAAAGGACGACCCTGTAAGGCTGGCTCCTGAGGACGAGTGTAAGGATTCCGCTCACGGTAGGCCCAATACTCCTTGGCATTCATCTCCATCACATACTTGGCCTTCTCCTTCTCCTTCATCTTGGCTACTGACTTGGTCCTTCCGGACTCCCTGACTGGTGCACGGGGAGCCTCTTCAGCATCACTTGCAGTATGACCGCGCGTCGGGTTCTTGCGACGAGCCACATAAGGACCGGAGCTACTACCACCTGAACACGACACAAAACAGCAGGGAAAGCAGGTGTAAATGAAATGCATAAGCCAAGGACATAGAATTGAGAGAAGGACAGTCTTGCAGCAATTCTGAATTGCTGTGGTTCAAGCGGTAGCACCGGACTCACAACGGTAGTACCGCTTGAGGCTTAAGCGGTAGTACCGCTCTGGGGTGAGCGGTAGTACCGCCCGTGTCTCACGCGTACTGCCGGCGTGAGATCCAGTAGTACTGGACCCACAAAAGTATGAAATAGCTGCAAAATAACCCCTACTCTCCTATCTAGCTATCATTCCTCATCCTAAACATGCCACGATTTAGCCAAAAATCGACGAACAACACCAACAGTAAGCCAGGTAGCCAGCACAAGGCCTTTGACAAACAGCCAGTACTGGAGGACTGCCGCCGCAACAACACTTGCTTTACTTGTGGTCAGGGCGGGCATTACTCCAGGCAATGCCCCACAAGAAATGGGAAGCCATCGTCTGACTACAAGCCACAAGTCAACAATGTGGGACGCCGCCCCAATCCGAACTTCTATCGCGGCCAAGTCCATCATATCTCCGCTGAGGAAGCCCGCGAAGCACCAGACGTGGTCCTTGGTATGTTTTCTGTTAATGACATACCTTCAATAATTTTATTTGATTCTGGGGCTTCTCATTCGTTTATTTCGTGGAGTTTTGCCACCATACACAAACTTTCTCCTTCTCTTTTGGATAAAATCATGGTGGTACAATCCCCTGGCTCCATGCTCAGAACAAATGTTATATACAAGGATCTGGAAATCTTAATACATGGAGTTAAGTTTCCAGCTACCCTAGTTGCCATTGAATCCCCTGGACTGGATATAATACTGGGGATGGATTGGTTGACACCACACCAGGTGTGTATCAACTGTGCCACCAGGACAGTAACGTTGGTTAACCCGACAGGCCAAACAGTGCAATTCACTGCTAGCAGAATGATGTCAAAGAAGGGAATGGTATTCAAAGCCACTGCTACAGATATAAATCTGATTCCAGTAGTCAGTGAATTTCCGGACGTATTTCCGGAAGAACTACCAGGAATGCCACCTGATCGGGAACTAGAGTTTGCTATTGATGTTGTTCCCAGAACCGCTCCAATTTATAAGAAGTATTACCGCATGCCTTCACCAGAGCTGGTGGAATTGAAGAAACAGCTGGATGAATTATTGCAAAAAGGGTATATTTGTCCAAGCACCTCGCCATGGGGATCACCTGTGCTCTTCGTTAAGAAGAAGGATGGCAGCCTACCAATGTGCGTGGACTACCGCCAATTGAATGAGGTCACCATTAAAAATAAATATCTGCTTCCCCGCATTGATGATCTGTTCGACCAGTTAAATGGGGCACAGGTATTTTCCAAGATTGATCTTCGAATGGGGTATCATCAGTTAAAGATCAGGAAAGAGGATATCCCCAAGACAGCCTTCACTACCCGATATGGTCTGTATGAATTTACAGTCATGTCATTCAGGCTGACAAATGCTCGAGCCTACTTCATGAGCATGATGAACAAGGTCTTCATGGACTTTTTGGACAAGTTTGTGGTAGTATTCATCGATGATATTCTTATCTATTCCAAAGATGAAGAAGAACACACACAACACCTCCGTACAGTCCTGGAAAGACTAAGGACCCATCGCTTGTATGCCAAATTCAGTAAATGTGAATTTTGGCTAAGAGAGGTGGGATTTCTGGGACATGTTCTGTCAGAACAGGGTGTGGCCGTCGACCCCAGCAAAGTGACTGATGTATTAAACTGGAAGACACCAGCCACAGTAACTGAAGTTCGCAGCTTTCTGGGATTGGCAGGCTATTACCGTCGCTTCATTGAAGGCTTCTCAAAAGTAGCCAAGCCATTGACAGAACTATTGAAAAAGAACCACAAATTTGTCTGGACAGAAGAATGTGATAGCAGTTTCATGGAATTAAAGACTAGGCTAACTACGGCCCCTGTCTTAGTTCTTCCAGACATTCACAAGAGCTTTGATATATATTGCGATGGTTCCAGACATGGAATCGGCTGCGTTCTAATGCAAGAAGGAACGGTTGTAGCATATGCATCCAGACAGCTACGGCCCCATGAAGAGAACTATCCCACTCATGATCTGGAATTGGCAGCTGTGGTTCATGCATTAAAGATTTGGAGGCATTATCTCATTGGACAGCGATGTGAAATATACACAGACCATAAGAGTCTCAAGTATATTTTCACCCAACCTGACCTTAATCTCAGACAGAGAAGATGGCTTGAACTGGTCAAGGACTATGACATTGGAATTAATTACCATCCGGGAAAAGCCAATGTGGTCTCCGATGCTCTCAGTAGAAAACAGGGCACCATGAATGCGATAACTGAGGGTATCCATCCAAGGCTACAAGAAGAGTTTGCTAAGTTGAATATGGTATTATGCGGCCCCACTAACCCGGATACATTGGAAATTATTCCAACACTTATGGAAGAAATTAAGGCAGCTTAGAAATCCGATAAAAATATACAAGAGATCAAGGAGAACATTCAACAAGGGAAGGCCAAGTCCTTCCGTGTTGATGACCAGGGCACCTTGTGGTTCGAAAACAGAATATGTGTGCCTGATCAAGAAAACTTAAGACAGCAAATACTTAGAGAGGCACATGAATCCACATATTCTATCCATCCGGGAGGAACAAAAATGTACCAGGACTTAAGGGAAACCTTTTGGTGGCCAAGAATGCGAAGAGACATTGCATACTATGTCGCCTGTTGTGATGTCTGCAACAGAGTCAAGGCTAAACACCAGAAACCCGTTGGACTACTGCAACCTTTATAGGTTCCCCAGTGGAAATGGGATGACATATGTATGGACTTCATTGTTGGACTACCCAAGTCAACAAGAGGCCATGATGCTATCTGGGTCATTGTGGATATACTTACGAAAGTGGATCACTTTATTCCAGTGAAGACCACCTTCAGAGCCGATCAGCTTGCACAGCTTTATATGTCCCGGATAGTCAGCCTTCATGGGGTACCCAAGTCTATCACATCGGATAGAGGATCCTTGTTCACTTCAGCATTCTGGCTGCGGTTGCACCAAGCTCTAGGAACCGCGCTAAAGCATAGCACGGCTTATCACCCACAGACAGATGGACAGACCGAACATGTGAACCAGATATTGCAAGTTATGCTTCGGTCCTGTGCTCTCACCTATGGACCCAGATGGGAAGATAGCTTACCTTATGCGGAATTCTCTTACAATAACAGTTATCAGTCAAGTCTCAAGATGTCACCATTTGAAGCCTTGTATGGACGGAAATGTCGCACTCCTTTAAATTGGTCACAGACAGGAGACAACCGTATCTTCGGCACGGACTTGATGCTAGAGGCTGAGAAGCAAGTTAAGGATATTCAAGAACATCTTCGAGCAGCCAAGTCCCATCAAAAGAGTTACTATGAACCTAAGCATCGAGAAGTAACTTTTGAGCCTGGAGAGTATGATTATCTCTGCGTCACCCCCATGAAAGGAATAAAAAGGTTTCATACCCGAGGAAAGCTTGCACCGAGATATATCGGTCCCTTTCAGGTAATTGCTAGAAGAGGCAGAGTGGCATATCAGTTGGAGTTACCACCAAAGTTGTCTGACGTTCACAATGTTTTCCACATATCACAGTTGAGAAAGTGCATTGCACCACCGATCAAGCAAGCGGATATGAGTGAACTAGAGCTGACTAAGGATTTGACTTACGAAGAAAAGCCAGTCAGAATCTTGGATGAGATGGAAAGAACTACCCGGAGTAAGATAATTAAATTTTACAAAGTGTTGTGGGATCATCATACTGAGGAAGAAGCTACCTGGGAAAGAGAGGATTTTCTGAGATCAGCATATCCGCATTTGTTCCCTGAGCAACCGAATCTCGAGGACGAGATTCATTCTAAGGGGGGTAGGTTTGTGACACCCTGGTTTTTGGTAACTTTTTCTTCTCAAAATCATTCTGGTTTTATTTGCAATTTGGTTAACTTTTGAATCTTCTCAGTTGACTTTGGACTTGGGAAACTTTTGAATTTCTCTCTAAGTGATCCAAAGCCCTCAACATCTTGCCAAAATCTTGTGACACACCTCCTGGATCAAATTCCAACATTCATTTCTTCCAAATAATTCATTTTTTCCTTTGGGAAAATCTGTCTTCACTATGGGTTGTGAAGCAACCTATAGTTCTGATGATCAGAAAAATCCTAAATTAATACCACACCTTCTTGTCATCATCTAATCCCACAATCTTCAAAAACATTTCATGGTCCAGTATAAAATTTTGTCTAGAATATTCCATTTATCTTCTGGATAGTACTGGCCATTTGTGAAGCAACTCATATTTCCTCAGCTCAGAAAACTCTCAAATAATTCCCTGGGATACTAGGGAGCCTATCTTGCCACAATGTCCAAAAACATCTCTTTGTCCAATATAAATTTTGGCATGATCAAATGACTTCCACACACCAAATTTCAGCCCCAGCAGATGAACTATGTGAGTGCAACAGCTTCACCTAGTTTCTGGTTCAGTATAGCAGTTGTACATGAACCATGACCAAACTTTGATGAAAATATCTCAAATTTGGCCAGTTTGTAGTCCTTCCAATGTAGATCACTCCAGACATCTCCACTGGCTTCATCTCTAGCTCATCTCTTCTCCAGAACCTCACCAAGTTTCTGACAGCAATCTGTAGTTGATGCTGCACTTCGACTCAGTGAGTCTCTGGGCGATCTAGTGGCACGAGAAGACTCTAGGGTGCAACGTCGACACACCAGACACGGCCTGGCAGGCTGGCTCGCGCCGCGTGTGTCTGTTCATGTGGTGACCGCGTGGCCAGCCCTGCCAAAACCGCGCTCTGGGCGCCGGCAGGCACGGATCTCGTCGGAGGCCGACTACCGCGTCGCCGTACCATGTCCTCTTGCGCCGACAAGCTCTCCTCCGTCCACCTAGCCGCCCTAGACCCTTCCCCTCGCCGGAATCGCTCCCGCCGGCCGCCACCGCACGCGGCTACTGTGGCGCCCGTGCTGGCACTGTGGCCTCGTTGGCCGTCTTCTTCCCCGCGTGCTGCCAGCGAGCGCATTTACTTCCCCTGCCCTCCTCTGTCACGTCGCCCGTGCCGCGCCAGCCAGCGCGACGTCCTCGATCCGGAGACGTGGCCGCGGCGCCGCCCGCATCCAGAAGCTCCACCCCTCCTATAAATAGGCCTCCCCGGCCTCTCTTCGCTCCTCACCCCATTCCCTCCGCCTCCTATTGACCACCAGAGCACCGAGCCACGGCCGAGAGGCCCTCTGGCCTCACCGCTTGCCGGCATTCTGCCGCCCATCCAACCCCAGCTCTACCCAACTGCACCCACGAGCTCAGTGCATCACCACGACCCCGCCTGACCTCTTGCCCAGCCGAAACTCTGCCGGATTCGCCGCCGACGACGACACCTGAAATCAGCCGCCGCCGGAGAGGAAGGGGGTGACGCCGTTAGGCCGTCCCCGGAGAAGCTGCTGGTACAGGGAGGACCGCCGTCGATCGCTCTTTCCATCCCTGAAGTCGCCCGAGCTCGCCGCCGTCGCTAACTCCGGCAATCGCCGTCGGTGAGCCGCCCGCCTACTGTTCTTCTCTTTTTCCTTTTAAATCTGGCAGCGGGGCCCGCTCGTCAGTGACTCTGCCGCGTCCGAACCGGTACTTAAGTGGAAGCGTATTCGGGAAATACGCTTTCGACGTGGTCTTTCCAGAGAATTTAGAATTTCTGTTTAAAATCCAATTTGACCAGTAACTTTGACCATCCATTACTTTTTATCCACAAGTCCAAATCAATTGATTCTTTTTGCATTGGTTTTGTCTTGAGCCCCTCTATTTTCTGGTAAATTTTGGTGTTTTTCTCACATGTACAGAATTTCTGGTGAACAGAAAGGTGTTATGTGACATTTTCTTTTGCTATTTTCAAATATTTTCAGAGGTAAATTCTTTTGGTTGTGAAGACCAGGAGTTTGTGGACAACCCAACAGAGCAAGGCAAGCCACATCATCCATTACATGAGGCATCTCAATAGTATTGGTATATTAACCGAATTACTTGCATTATTTAATATGTGATAATTCATAGTAATTTATATTGTTTCATAGCTACTGCCATGTTAAGTTATTCATGATAAGCAACCGTGATGGTCATGTAAGTATTGAAAACTAAGCATAATGGTTGATCAAGTGCCACCGACCCGGACTTACCCATGCCGCCACATCTGCCGGTATGGGACGGCCTTGACTTGGTCTGGCCGCGTGCTCTTTTATCGGTACCACCAAAAAGGGAGGGTTATGCGTGCGTGCTACCCTGATCAGGTAGACGACGATAACACTGTGAGCTAGTTGAATTATGTTGTCGGCGTCCCCGTTTGGGACAGTTTAGTTGGCCACGATGGCGGCAGGTGTCACGTGGTGACACAGAGGCCACCCAGGGCATGACTCCGGGGGAGGATGATTGTCGGTGGTACGGTGAAGGAGTCGCGGGTTAGGCAAATTCGTTGGAGCAGCACCTGTCCACCCGGAAGGGAAGTGTACCGAGGTACGGGACACGGAGCTCCATGGTGTGGGAAAAGTGCGCAACCTCTGTAGAGTGTAAGAATCTATTCGAATAGCCGCGTCCACGGTATTGGACACAGTCCGCACTAGGTCACACTGAGTGGTCGACCATAATAATAATAATGATGGAAGAACTTGTCTTATGTTCGGAAGTACCCGGTGGTTCACGAGTATTCCGAGGGTTGTGGGACAACCCGGAAGAGAGTAAGTTGATATTCGGTAATAGTAAGTAAGCAACTTAAGCACTTAACATGATCATTGCCATGCTGTTGTTTGCTGCATTGTTGTGGTTGCTGTGAGCTTGCGAGTACATTCCAAGTACTCACCTGGCGTATCATGCCAGATGCAGGAGAAGCCGAGGACGGAGGTCCCGAAGGTTCGTGCTACGCTAACTAGGCCGTGTCCCAGCAGTGTCCCTGTGGATGGAGTTTTCCGCGCTATGTTCCGCTACGCCGTAGAATCACCTAGTAGTACCGAGGCCTTACTATGTTCCATAAATAATGTAGATATTGTCATAGCACGTGCTGTGCTTCTGGCCTCGTTATCAATGTAAATTACGATCTTGTACTCGAAGAATATCAATAAAGATCAGTTATGTTCTGTTCCAAGTTGGTGTGTGTTTCCAGAAGACATGATCTCTGGGTTGGAAACACAGGTAAACCGGTCCTCTGAGCCGGGGTGCCACAAGAACCAAGGTTTATTGAACCAATAGGAGAACACGCCAAACAACGGTCAACAGCACCTACACACAAAAGAGCAAATACTTGCACCCAACGCGGGAGCAAGAGTATTATACCATTCTCTTCTTCAATTTGCACAAACTTAAATATTTCCTGTAAGGCAGCTTGTTTCTTATGAGCAGGAAAATATTTTTCAGAGAAGTAATAAATCATATCCTGGGGACTACGCACACATCCAGGAGGAAGAGTATTATACCATTCTTTAGCATCACCCTTTAATGAGAAATATAATAACTTAAGAATATAGTAATAGCGAACTTTTTTCCTCATGAGCAAATAGGGTG
Source organism: Elymus sibiricus (assembly GCA_039707655.1). Lineage (NCBI taxonomy): Eukaryota > Viridiplantae > Streptophyta > Magnoliopsida > Poales > Poaceae > Elymus > Elymus sibiricus. Next base: position 140,120,787 of record CM077674.1, on the reverse strand, counting down.
GCTATATCATTTAATTTAGTAAGATGTGCCACAACGGTTTCAGTTTCATAGCCATGGAAAGGATCAGATTCTACCAACTTAATCAGCTCAGGATCAACAGAGAATTCATAATCCTTATCAGTAACAAATATGGGAGAGGTAGCAAACTTAGGATCATATTTCATTTTCTCCCTCATAGATTTTTCTTTCATATCAGCAAGCAATTTTATAACTTCATCTCTATCATACAATCACGGATGGCTCTAGCGGTCTCCCTATCAAAACATTGTTCCTCAGGTGTTTCAACTCTAGTAGGAGAGCTAGGCATAATAGGTGAATCATAATTCTCAAGAGTTTCAGCATTTTCAATTTCTTTAGCTTTGGCAATTTGTTCAGTAAGAAATTCACCAAGTGGCACAGCATTATCAGGCATAGTACTAGCATCATCATGAGTATCATTCATAGCAGAGGTAGTACCATCAACAACTTGCGACATATCAAAATTAATAGCATGTTGTGGTGTTGCAAGTTTACTCAAAACAGAAGGTGAATCAAGTGCAGAGCTAGATGGCAGTTCCTTACCTCCCCTCGTCGTAGAGGGAACGATCTTGGTCCTAGTGTCTTTAAGATTCTTCATAGTGATCAACAGATATAAATCCCAAGTGACTTAGCAAATATAGCTATGCTCCCCGGCAACGGCGCCAGAAAAAGGTCTTGATAACCCACAAGTATAGGGGATCGCAACAGTTTTCGAGGGTAGAGTATTCAACCCAAATTTATTGATTCGACACAAGGGGGGCCAAAGAATATTTGCAAGTATTAGTAGTTGAGTTGTCAATTCAACCACACCTGGAAACTAAATATCTGCAGCAGAGCGATCAGTAGCAAAGTAGTATGATAGTTTGATAGCAATAGCAATGATAGTAACAGTAGCAGTAACGGTAACAGCAATAGTAGCAGCAATTGTGACAGCAGTAGTAACAATAGTAACTTAGCAGGAACAATATGTGAAAAGCTCGTAGGCATTGGATCGGTGATATACGTTGGATAATATTCATCATGTAATAGTTATAACCTAGGGCGACACAGAACTAGCTCCAATTCATCAATGTTATGTAGGCATGTATTCCGTATATAGTCATACATGCTTGCGATAAAAATTTGCATGGCATTTTTTGTCCTACCCTCCCATGGCAGCGGGGTCCATAAGGAAACTAAGGGATATTAAGGCCTCCTTTTAATAGAGAACCGGAACAAAGCATTAACACTTAGTGAATACATGAACTCCTCAAACTATGGCAATCACCGGAAAGAATCCCAATTATTGTCACCTTGGGGTATGCGGATCATAACACATAGCAGGTGCATAAAACTTGCAAGATCGGATCACGAACATAAATATATTCATGAAAACATAAAGGGTTCAGATCTGGAATCATGGCACTCGGGCCCTAGTGACAAGCATTAAGCATAGCAAAGTCATAGCAACATCAATCTCAAAACATAGTGGATACTAGGGATCAAGCCCTAACAAAACTAACTCGATTACATGATAAATCTCATCCAACTCATCACCGTCCAGCAAGCCTACGAAGGAATTACTCACTCCCGACGGTGAGCATCATGAAATTGGTGATGATGGATGGTTGATGATGACGATGCCGGAAGATCCCCCTCTCCGGAGCCCTGAACGGACTCCAGATCTGGCCTCCCGATGAAGAACAGGAGGTGGCAGCGGCTCCATATGATGAAACGCAATAAAACTTCCTCTCCTATTTTTTTCTCAGGAAAAATGAATTTATAGCATTGGAATTAGGTCAGACGGAGCCACGTGGGCCCCACGAGGTACCAGGGCGCGCCAGGGGGGGTGGCGCGCCCTGGTGCCTCGTGGGCACTGGGTGGCCCCCCTCCAGTAGTTCTTGATGCCAATATTTTTTATATATTCCAAAAAAAATCTCCAAAAAGTTTCATCCAATTCCAAGAACTTTGATTTTCTGCACAAAAACAACACCATGGCAATTCTGCTGAAAACAGCGGCAGTCCGGGTTAGTTCCCTTCAAATCATGCAAATTAGGGGCCAAAACAAGAGCAAAAGTGTTTGGAAAAGTAGATACGACGGAGACGTATCAACTCCCCCAAGCTTAACTCATTGCTTGTCCTCAAGCAATTCAGTTGACAAACTGAAAGTGATAAAGAAAAACTTTTACAAACTCTTTTGTTCTTGTATCTATATATATGCTTAAATAGTGTCCAAGTTTTCAGCAAAGATCATAACTAACTATGCAAATTATAACTCTTAGAAATTATATTTACTCATATCAATGGCATAATCAACTAGCGAGCAATAATAAGATATCTCAAATGCCAACACTTTGTCAAAACAATCATGATATAATATGATAACATGGTATCTCACTAGCCCTTTCTGAGACCGCAAAACATAAATGCAGAGCACCTCCAAAGTTCAAGCAACGACTAAACATTCTAATTCATGGCAGAAGAGATCCAGTCATGATGCACACAACATTAACTATTCACAATGCATGAGAATGGCAATAGTGCTCTCAGGTCTGGTGCTTATTTGGGAAGGTGATGACTCAACAATAAAAGTAAAATAACATAAAAGTAAATAGATAGGCCCTTCGCAGAGGGAAGCATGGATTTGCAGAGGTGCCAGAGCTCAAAGCTCAAATCAGAGATAAATAAATTTTGGGAGGTATGCCTTTCCTGTCAACGTCACGACTGAGAGTTTTCAATATCTTCCATGCTAAACACATTAGCGGCGGTTCCCAAGCGGTAAAGTAAAGTTTACTCCCCCTCCACCAACAATCACAAGCCATGGCTAGCCGAATCCTCGGGTGCCCTCCATACCAACAACTTTCTGGGCGAGTTTGTTTTATTATTTTGCATTTTTAATGATGGGGCTGGGCATCCGGATTACCAGCCCCTCTCCTGCAAGGACAAGTGAGTAAACACTCATCATGAGAATAACCCGCTTAGCATGGAAGATACTGACTGCCCCCTGTCGCTCCATGAGCGGTACGGGCACACAAAACAGATGTTCATTTGAATAGTTAGAGGTGGCACATGCAAATTTACTTAGGACGGCAGAATAATACCGCATATAGGTAGATATAGTGGACTCATCTGGAATAACTTTAGGTTTAAGGGTTTTGATGCACAAGCAGCATTCCCGCTTAGTACAGGTGAAGGCTAGCAAATAGGTTGAGAAGCGACCAGCTAGAGAGCGAAAATGGTCATAATCATGCATTATGAATAATCAACATTGAATACTAGCATGAGTAGGATATAAACACCATGAACATAAATATCGTGAAGGCTATGTTGGTTTTGAATCAACTACATGCGTGAACATGTGCCAAGTCAAGCCACTTGAAACATTCAGAGGAGGATACCATATCATCATACTACATCACAATCATTTTAATGCATGTTGATACTCAAGATAAATCATTATCCACTCCTAGCTATTTATACATGGCATGAGCAACTATAATCTCTAATTGTCATCACAAATATGTTTAATCATAATATGCTGAATCATGGATACTGAGTTTAAACATATTTACAAAAACAAAGAACAAGTTGAGTTCATACCCGCTTTTCCTTGCCACAGTCACTTCATCAAATCGTCGTCATTATTGCCTTTCACTTGCACGACCGAATGATATGAAAATACAAATAGTGCAAGTGTGCCGTGGACTAAGCTGGAATCTGCAAGCATTTTTTTCAAAGGAGAAGACAAGGTAAAATGGGCTCTTTTTTAAATCAACAATAATGCATATGAAAGCCACTCAACATTTTCATCGTGGTCTTCTCCTTTCAATGACTCAACAAAAGAAAAGGATTTCAGAAAAACACACCGAAATATTTTGGAGTTTTTAGTTTTCAGAAGAAAGCAAATTAAAGAAGAAAACGAAAAATGAGAGAAGAAAACTATTTACACGGGAGAACTCCCAACAAGTAAAAGAAGAAAAGGGAAATCTTTTTGGGTTTTCTTTTAATTCTACAACTAATTAAGCTAGAAATAAAAACCGAAAAGAAACGAGAAATAGTTTTGGATTTTCTCAAAGTTTTTCAAACAGACAAGCAGAAAACAGGAAAATAAAACTAGCATGGATTATACAATGAAAAAGTATGAACACTGACAACTGGAATGAAATGTGTGGACATGAATGTAATGTCGGTGAGAAATACGTACTCCCCCAAGCTTAGGCTTTTGCCTAGCTCAGTCTACGGCCATGGCTGTCCTGGATAATAATCGAAATGATAGCTCATAGAGGCGTTCTGGGCTGCCTCCTCAGCCTGACGAGCAGCTTCGACAGCCGCCTTGTACTCGTGCACCTCATTCTCATGAAGAAAGTATCTACGTTTGTTCTGAAAATCAAAGAAAGCAGGCACAGGCAAAGCAACATACACAAAGTGATATTTATTAAAGACTAGGTTATATTCATAACCCTGCGCATTGCGTTTTAAAAACCTATGTTCTCGCATTGCTTCAAAATTTAAATATTTACAAGGCAAGAGGGGATCATTGAATTTGGGCGAGACCCCTAACTTTGCAGCTAAGCGGGAGGCATAAACTCCTCCATATAAATCACCACTACCCGCATTACGCTGCAACCTACGTGCTACAATGGCCCCAAGATAATAAAGCTTGCCACCGGTCAAAGCTGCATTAATAAGACTCAGATCAGGGGTGCAACGTGCACTACAGTCTTGCTTACCAGCAACACATTTACCATTAAAAAGCGCAAAGTACCGAATAGCGGGAAAATGAATGCTATTAATTCTAGCCTGCGTGATTCCCCTATCCTCACCGTTACAAAGGCTATTAAGAAACAACTCATAATCAGATCTTGGTGGTTCATTTAACGAACCCCAATATGGAATTTTGCATGCATCATAGAATTCTTCTAGAGGCATATTATAAGATTTGTCATAGAGGTGAAATAAAACTCTAGAAGTGTGCTGATCAAAGTCAAAGGAATGAGTGAGGTTGTAGTGCTATGGTGGCTTATCTGCGATGAAAGCGGAGAGCTCGGCATTGTGAATATATTGGTCAAACTCCTCCTTGATGCCTGCACCTAGCATGAACTCGTTGCACGGGCACCGACATGATTTTGCTTTGGCACCTCGCACTGAACTTGCCCTTGGTTCCTCATATGATTGGTGTGTCGAGCTTTCACTTGATGAAGCTTCCGAGGACCTCCTCCTCAAAGAACTTCTCCGGAAGATATTCATTTTCCTAAGAACAATTTCTAAAAAAATTTGGGTCACAAAATGATATCAATAAAACTTCACAAGATTGATAGTAACTACTCATATGGATGTCCAGAGGCTATATCAAGCATTCAAACTACTTGGAACTCAAAGAATTCAACATGCAAGCTCATTTTCTGTAGCACCAACAGTAGCTAATTATGCAAAATATAATACACTAAACCAAAAACTAATTGAAGCAATGGGGGAGTCACATACCAAGGAGCAATCCCCCAAAACAGTTTCGGAAACGGAGCTCCGAGCAAAGAGATCAAAAATTTCAGTTTTGTGAGCAAGAACACGAGAGAGAGAGAGCTACCAGGAATTTTTGCTAGAGGTAAGAGACGAAGTGAGCTAAAGGGATAAGTGAGGGGGTCCCTGTGGGGCCCACGAGGTACCTAGGCGCGCCAGGGGGGTGGCGCACCCTGGTGCCTCGTGGGCACCTGGGGCACCCTCCTGGTATAATTTTTGTGCCAAAAATTCTTAAATATTAAATAAAAAATCAGGTCAAAATTTTATTAAATTCTGAGCACTTTTATTTCTGGGCACTTTTTTATTACACGGATAAATCAGAAAACAGGATAAACAAGGCATTTTATTTTATTTAACTAACAATAGCAGAAAATAAAAGGTGGGTACAGAAGATTGTGCCTACTGAATTCATCAATCCCATGCCCCTCAAAAAGAATCCACTAATAAGGTTAGTCAAGTCTTATTAACAAACCACTTCCGAGTGACAAGAAACCGAAGAATTTTCGTATAACACTAAGTTACCTCAACGGGGATATGCATCTCCCCAACAATAAAAGTTTCATATTTCTTTTTAACAGTAGGAAGAGGGATTTGGAAACTTCCGATGGTAATTGTCGGAGTCCTTTCAATAATATGAATACCATTCACTTGAAATTGTTTCTTCGGAAAGTGCACCGTATGTTCATTACCATTGATATGAAAAGTGACCTTGCTTTTGTTGCAATCAATAACAGCCCCTGTAGTATTCAAAAAGGGTCTACCAAGGATAATCGACATATTGTCATCCTCGGGCATATCAAGTATAACAAAGTCCGTCAGGATAGTAACATTTGCAACTACAACGGGCACATCCTCACAAACACCGATAGGTATGGCAGTTGATTTGTCAGCCATTTGCAATGATATTCCAGTGGGAGTGAGTTTATTCAAATCAAGTCTTTTATATAAAGAGGAAGGCATAACACTAACACCGGCTCCTAAATCACACAAAGCAGTTTTGACATAATTTCTTTTAATGGAGCATGGTATAGTTGGTATTCCTGGGTCTCCTAGTTTCTTAGGCACTCCATCCTTAAAAGAATAATTTACAAGCATGGTAGAAATTTCAACTTCGGGTATCTTCCTTTTATTTGTTACAATGTCCTTCATGTATTTAGCATAGGGAGGCATCTTTATAATATCAGTCAAACGAGTGCGCAAAAAGACTGGCCTAAGCATTTTAGCAAAGCGTTCAAATTCTTCCTCATCCTTTTTCTTAGATGGTTTAGGAGGAAAGCGCATGGGTTTTTTAACCCATGGTTCTCTTTCTTTACCATGTTTTCTAGCAACGAAGTCTTTTTTATCATAACATTTATTTTTAGGAGGTGGGTTATCAAGATCAACAGCAGGTTCAATTTCAACATCATTATCTGGTTCCTTATCATTATCTAGTTGGGTATCCACATGAGCATCATCATTATTATTATCATCAGGTGAATGTTCATTACCAGATTGTGTTTCAGCATCGGAAACAGAAATATCATTACTATCCTCTAAGGGTTTTTCTACCTGAGGTTCACTAGAAGTATGCAAAGTCCTATCATTTTTCTTTTTCTTTTTCCTTTTAGATGGACTAGGTGCATCATTACTAATTCTTTGAGAATCTTGTTCAATTCTTTTAGGGTGACCCTCAGGATAAAGTGGCTCCTGAGTCATTCTACCCCCTCTAGTCATTACTCTAACAGCATGATCATTCATATTGTTATTCATTTCATTAAGCAATTCACTCTGAGATTTAGCAACTTGTTCTAATTGAGTTTGAACCATAGATGCATGTTTACTAACACCTTTAACATCATTAGCAATTCTAAATAACAAGTCACTCAAGCGATCTATCATATAGGTATTTCGTTTCAATTGTTTCATAACATTTGCATTGAAATGATCTTGCTTCATCATATAATTGTCAAATTCATACAAGCATTGACTAGGAGGTTTGTTGTAAGGAATATCACTTTCATTAAACTTTATAAGAGAATTTACCTCTACTACCTGTGACGGTTTGTCAAGACCATGTATTTCTTCAATAGGCGGTAAATTCTTAACATCTTCAGCTTTAATACCTTTTTCTTTCTAGCATTTCTTCGCTTCTTGCATATCTTCAGGACTAAGATATAAAATACCCCTCTTCTTCAGAGTGGGTTTAGGCGGTGGTTCAGGAAGTGTCCAATCATCATCATTCTTCAATATATTATTCAATAATTCCTCAGCTTGCTCAATAGTCTGTTCCCTGAAAACACAACTCGCACAACTATTTAGGTAATCCCTAGAAGCATCGGTTAGTCCATTATAGAAGATATCAAGTATTTCATTTTTCTTGAGAGGATGATCAGGCAAAGCATTAAGTAGTTGGAGAAGCCTCCCCCAAGCTTGTGGGAGACTCTCTTCTTCAATTTGCACAAAGTTAAATATTTCCTGTAAGGCAGCTTGTTTCTTATGAGCAGGAAAATATTTTTCGGAGAAGTAATAAATCATATCCTGGGGACTACGCACACATCCAGGAGCAAGAGTATTATACCATTCTTTAGCATCACCCTTTAATGAGAAAGAGAATAACTTAAGAATATAGTAATAGCGAAATTTTTTCCTCATGAGCAAATAGGGTGGCTATATCATTTAATTTAGTAAGATGTGTCACAACGGTTTCAGTTTCATAGCCATGGAAAGGATCAGATTCTACCAACTTAATCAGCTCAGGATCAACAGAGAATTCGTAATCCTTATCAGTAACAAATATGGGAGAGGTAGCAAACTTAGGATCATATTTCATTTTCTCCCTCATAGATTTTTCTTTCATATCAGCAAGCAATTTTATAACTTCATCTCTATCATTACAAGCAAGGATGGCTCTAGCGGTCTCCCTATCAAAACATTGTTCCTCAGGTGTTTCAACTCTAGTAGGAGAGCTAGGCATAATAGGTGAATCATAATTCTCAAGAGTTTCAGCATTTTCAATTTCTTTAGCTTTGGCAATTTGTTCAGTAAGAAATTCACCAAGTGGCACAGCATTATCAGGCATAGTACTAGCATCATCATGAGTATCATTCATAGCAGAGGTAGTACCATCAATAACTTGCGACATATCAGAATTAATAGCATGTTGTGGTGTTGCAAGTTTACTCAAAACAGAAGGTGAATCAAGTGCAGAGCTAGATGGCAGTTCCTTACCTCCCCTCGTCGTAGAGGGAACGATCTTGGTCCTAGTGTCTTTAAGATTCTTCATAGTGATCAACAGATATAAATCCCAAGTGACTTAGCAAATATAGCTATGCTCCCCGGCAACGGCGCCAGAAAAAGGTCTTGATAACCCACAAGTATAGGGGATCGCAACAGTTTTCGAGGGTAGAGTATTCAACCCAAATTTATTGATTCGACACAAGGGGAGCCAAAGAATATTTGCAAGTATTAGCAGTTGAGTTGTCAATTCAACCACACCTGGAAACTAAATATCTGCAGCAGAGCGATCAGTAGCAAAGTAGTTTGATAGTTTGATAGCAATAGCAATGATAGTAACAGTAGCAGTAACGGTAACAGTAATAGTAGCAGCAATTGTGACAGCAGTAGTAACAATAGTAACTTAGCAGGAACAATATGTGAAAAGCTCGTAGGCATTGGATCGGTGATATACGTTGGATAATATTCATCATGTAATAGTTATAACCTAGGGTGACACAAAACTAGCTCCAATTCATCAACGTAATGTAGGCATGTATTCCGTATATAGTCATACATGCTTGCGATAAGAACTTGCATGACATCTTTTGTCCTACCCTCCCGTGGCAGCGGGGTCCATTAGGAAACTAAGGGATATTAAGGCCTCATTTTAATAGAGAACCGGAACAAAGCATTAACACTTAGTGAATACATGAACTTCTCAAACTATGGCAATCACCGGAAAGAATCCCAATTATTGTCACCTTGGGGTATGCGGATCATAACACATAGCAGGTGCATATAACTTGCAAGATCGGATCAAGAACACAAATATATTCATGAAAACATAAAGGGTTTAGATCTGGAAGCATGGCACTCGGGCCCTAGTGACAAGCATTAAGCATAGCAAAGTCATAGCAACATCAATCTCAGAACATAGTGGATACTAGGGATCAAGCCCTAACAAAACTAACTCGATTACATGATAAATCTCATCCAACTCATCACCGTCCAGCAAGGCTATGAAGGAATTACTCACTCCCAACGGTGAGCATCATGAAATTGGTGATGAAGGATGGTTGATGATGATGATGCCGGAAGATCCCCCTCTCCGAAGCCCTGAACGGACTCCAGATCTGACCTCCCGATGAAGAACAGGAGGTGGCGGCGGCTCCGTATCGTGAAACGCAATAAAACTTCCTCTCCTATTTTTTTCTCTGGAAAAATGAATTTATAGCGTTCGAATTAGGTCAGACGGAGCCACGTGGGCCCCACGAGGTACCAGGGCGCGCCTGGGGGGTGGCGCGCCCTGGTGCCTCGTGGGCACTGGGTGGCCCCCCTCCAGTAGTTCTTGATGCCAATATTTTTTATATATTCCAAAAAAAATCTCCAAAAAGTTTCATCCAATTCCAAGAACTTTGATTTTCTGCACAAAAACAACACCATGGCAATTCTGCTGAAAACAGCATCAGTCCGGGTTAGTTCCATTCAAATCATGCAAATTAGGGGCCAAAACAAGAGCAAAAGTGTTTGGAAATGTAGATACGACGGAGACGTATCAGCAGGTGTCATGGGGTGACACAGAGTCCACCCAGGGCATGACTCCGGGGGAGGATGATTGTCGGTGGTACGGTGAAGGAGTCGCGGGTTAGGCAAGTTTCGTTGGAGCAGCACTAGTCCACCCGGAAGGGAAGTGTACCGAGGTACAGGACAAGGAGCTCCATGGTGTGGGAAAAGTGGGCAACCTCTGCAGAGTGTAAGAATCTATTCGAATAGCCGCGTCCACGGTATTGGACACAGTCCGCACTAGGTCACACTGAGTGGTCAACCATAATAATAATAATGATGGAAGAACTTGTCTTATGTTCGGAAGTACCCGGTGGTTCACAAGTATTCCGAGGGTTGTGGGACAACCCAGAAGAGAGTAAGTTGATATTCGGTAATAGTAAGTAAACAACTTAAGCACTTAACATGATCATTGCCATGTTGTTGTTTGCCGCATTGTTGTGGTTGCTGTGAGCTTGCGAGTACATTCCAAGTACTCACCTGGCGTATCATGCCAGATGCAGGAGAAGCCGAGGACGGAGGTCCCGAAGGTTCGTGCTACGCTAACTAGGCCGTGTCCCAGTAGTGTCCCTGTGGATGGAGTTTTCCGCGCTATGTTCCGCTACGCCGTAGAATCACCTAGTAGTACTGAGGCCTTACTATGTTCCATAAATAATGTAGATATTGTCATAGCACGTGCTGTGCTTCTGGCCTCGTTATCAATGTAAATTATGAGCTTGTACTCGAAGAATATCAATAAAGATCAGTTCTGTTCTGTTCCAAGTTGTTGTGTGTTTCTAGAAGACATGATCTCTGGGTTGGAAACACTGGTAAACCGGTCCTCTGAGCCAGGGTGCCACAAGAACCAAGGTGTATTGAACCAATAGGAGAACACGCCAAACAATGGTCAACAACACCTACACACAAAAGAGCAAATACTTGCACCCAACGCGGGCAAGAGGGTTGTGAATCCCCTTGTACTCGCTAATTGCAAGGATTAAATCTGATAGTTGTAGATATATAAATTGCAAAATAAAATAAAATTAAATAAATTGCAGCAAGGTAACTAGGGTTTTAGTAATATGATTTGGATGGACCCGGGGGCCATAGCATTCACTACAGGCATCTCTCTCAAGAACATAGCATACGGTGGGTAGACAAATTACTGTTGGGCAATTGATAGAAAAGCACATAGTGATGATGTTATTCATGGCATGATCATGTATATAGGCATTACGTCCATGACAAGTAGACTGACTCCTGCCTGCATCTACTACTATTACTCCACCAATCGACCGCTATCCAGGATGCATCTATGGTATTAAGTTCATGACAAATGGAGTAACGGTTTAAGCAAGATGACATAATGTAGACAGAATAAAACCAAGCAATATGATTAAACCCCGTTGTTTTCCCCTTAGTAGCAACAATACAAATACATGCCTCGCTACCATTTCTGTCACTGGGTGAGGACACCGCAAGATTGAACCTACTACTATGCACCACTTCCACTGAAGATCTACTCTTCAACTTGGCCAAAGAAAACTCATAGATCGGAAAGCATTACATAGCTATAACAATCACACATAATAAAGTTTAGAATTGACTCAATTACTTTCAATGAATAATCTGATCATATACCCACAATTCATCAGATCCTAACAAACACACCGCAAAAGAAGATTACATTGGATAGAATTCCGAAGAGAACATTGTATTGAAGATCAAAGAAAGAGAGAGAGCCATCTAGCTACTGCAATGGACCCATAGGTCCTATGAGGAACTACTCACACATCATCGGAGAGGTAGCAAGGGTGATGTAGAGGCCCTCCATGATCGATTCCCCCTCCGGCAGAGTACCGGAAAAGGCCTCCAGATGGGATCGCGGAAGAACAAAGACTTGCGGTGGCGGAGAACTTGTTTCATCTGGTCTTCTGGGGGTTTTGGAATATTTGTGAATTTATAGCATTGGAATTAGGTCAATCGGAGAGACGTGGGGCCCACAAGACATCAGGGCGCGCCCTGTTGGCTTGTCACCTCCTCGTCTGGCTTCTGGTCCTTCACCAATGCTTTTAGGGTCCCTTCTAGTCCAGAAAAAATCACAAAAAAGTTTCATAGCGTTTAGACTCCGTTTGATAGGGATTTCCTGAAAAACCAAAAACAAGCAGAAAACAGCAACTGGCACTGGGCACTAAGTTAATAGGTTAGTTCCCAAAAATGATATAAAATTGCATATAAAGCTTATAAGATTGATAAAATAATAGCATGAAAACATCAAAAATTATAGATATGTTGGAGACGTATCACAGGTGTAGAATGATAAATGGTAAAATAAAGATTCCTAGTCTCGCCTCTAAGACTGGCTCAAATGTTGTCAGTGATCATGTTTTCCGGATCTTAGGATAACGTTAAGTGTAATGATAGAACTAAAACAACATTGGAGTATGACGTTAGAAGAACGATCATATTGAATCGACCCAAACTTGTTTGTTATACTTTGAGATGATATCGTCACAAGTCAATTGTTATAACACGGAGTGTTAGCATGTGTTTAAGTTCCTTAGACCATGAGAGTATCATAGTCACTTCTTACCGTACGATGAGCTTTGGATTTGCTCAAACGTCATCTGTAACACGGTGATCATAATGACAACTTACACGTTCATCGGAAAGTTTGACAAGGGACTCGATAGCTCGAGAGTGGAATTTCCTCCTCTGACAATGGAGAGATATTCTTAGGGCCTCTCAGTGTGATGGCATCCATCATCATCTGTCCAGACACAGGTGACTACATCACGGGGATGCTGGAACATGTCAACGAGAAAGAAGAACAAAATCGGCAACGAGGAGACCGATATAGTGAGCATGTGTATGACTCAATAGGATACCGATACATCTCACCTCGGGTTTTGTAAAAGTATCGTGAAGCAAAGAGAACATCACATGATAACCAAAGGTTCACTCGAATGTCATTCGTGTAATCATAGGGATCGATATGGACGTCCACGGTTCCGCTATCGGTCATTGAACGAAATGGGTTCGTTCATGTCTATGTTTTACCGAACCTACAGGGTCACAAGCTTAAGGCAATCACGATCTGCTGAGTGTTAGTAGGACGAGAGTATCAAGGATTTATTTGTGGAATTGTTTCATTTATATACGAAATAGTTTCGAGAGGAACCGGAAGCGTTTCGGGGTCACCGGAAGGGTTTCGGAGTTTATCGGGCAATACCGGGTATTACCTATAAATAATATATTGGTGGAAAATGTTTTTGGTGATGTTAAATTAATAATAAAAGGCTCTAGTAATTGCTAAAAGGCTTTTATATTTAATTTAATATCAATGGGCCTTAAAAGGCCAAGTGGTGGAAGGAGAATTGGGCCACAAAGGCCCATGTAGGGGAGGCGCCCCCTTTTCCTTGTAGGCAGGCCGAATTGGAGAGGGGGGAGGACTCCTCCTCCCCTCCTAGGCCGGCGCAAGGGGGGAATTCCTTCCCCCCTTGTGGCACCCCCTCCTCTCCCTCTCAACCTATATATACTAGAGGTTCTAGGCACTTTTGAACATACAATTTTTGGAGCTTCCTCTAGTTCTCTAGTTCAGGTTCTAGTTGATCCTAGTTGATCAAATTAGAGCTTGACCTAGATCCTCTAATCCTCATAATTAGAAGCCCAGTGTGGTTCTAATCTCCTCCCTCTAATTCTTCGGTGACGACTAGCTCTGGACAGCGAAGCGCTGCCGGATCGTGAAGGTCGTACGCTTGCAACTCGTAGAGAGGCCGTGCTTTCGGTCTTCCGTTCGTGGGACTCATGGGTGGTTCATGGGATTGTTCATCTACGGTTCGAGGGACTCCAGGTATGATCTACACCGACTCGTCTAGTTCCGCTACTACCCAGAGTCGGTAACGATCATGATCCAAACTGTTTATGCATCTTCATATTGTTCCTGGGTGATCGTAGGGCGATTTTTTTTGTTTTCTACTATGTTTCCCAATAGTGGCATCATGAGCGGTTCTATGAGTAGATGCAGGTTTTGATCTAGATCACATGTGGATGTGAGGGTTTGATGTTCTTGCTATGCTTCCCTCGAGTGTTGCTTCGATTCAGTTCATTGGCGGCATGATGTGGCTTTGTACAAAGTTCTGACAATCGATCGGCTCTGGCTGTCAACGATCTGCTAACAGTTCTTTGGGCTTCATCATAGTCAAGAATAGTGAACCATGGCAAACATGAGAGGGTGATGAAGATGAACGATCTTCTAGGGGGTCATGCGTATTTGACGAAGTTTAGTGTGGGGCTAGAGATTTTTTTATTAAGTCTCTTCCCTCACACACCCCGAAAGTTAATCTAGCAATAAGAATTATTGCCTTGATGGTGGACGTAGGTAGCTAGTGTTATCCAGAAACCCCAGAAGCCACGAAATTAAAATTTGCCAAACCGATTAGAGCACGTCTAACTTGGTTTTGCAGGATAACATGTGATGTGGTATAGCCTTCGTCATGATAATGAGTTTATGTATGAGATGGTTATATGTTGTAACGTTAAGTGGGCTGCGCGTCACGGCATGATGGCTGGAGCCACATGATTGCCACTTTAATGTAATAGATGTAGAGATAGCCTACAGGTTACAGGTGATGGTGGCAAGTGTACACGGAGGACCCCAGCGTGGAGAAGGTGTACCAGGCGCAGGAGGAGGGGCTGAAAATTTTAGTGCCACGGCAGCATTTTCTGAAATTGGTGCCATGGCAGTGTTTTTGAAACGGTCGCCACGGCAACGTTTTCTGAAATTGCCGCCACGGCAGCGTTTTGAAACGGCTGCCACGGCAACATTTCGACTGAAGATTCAAGAGGACCGTGAAGACTTCCCGGCGCCCGGGGCTATACCATATCATGCTATTATGAATTGCCTAAGATGTTTATCCCTTTGTTGTTTGCATCCTTTGATTGCGCAGTAGTCAATTATTAGGGTGATCTGTCACAGAAAAAATCAAGTTAAAATGTGCTCTTCCTATTGTAGCAACTGTCTATAACATGTGACTTTTCAAAGTACTACATGCTACCATGAGTACAAACAGATTGTGAAGTGTAAGGCGGGTAAGGTAGGACCTCACAGCAGGAACACTCGGTTATCTTGAAGTTCTGGCAGAAAAGTTCTGAGCTCGGAGCACAAAGCATCGAAAGATGAACAAGAGTCATATGGAGATATGATCGGCAAGTTTAGCCACCAGTTGAAGTTCACATCATCTGTGATGCTACCAACCATGGCTATGAACAACATCAGGAACTTGAATTACTCACTTTCTATTATGAGAGATATTGATTTGAGTGGGAGTGCATTTTATATTAAAATTTGTTTTAACACTAGTACAAATTAATTGTGAATAATGTCAAAAAGTGAATCTTGTGTTTATCGTTGTAGATCAATGGCTCGCAATATGTTCAACTTAGCCCCTATGTTAGAGAAAGAAAAGTTAGCTGCTAATGGTGGAAACTATGCGGATTGGATCCGGAACTTGAGATTTGTTATTAGGAGTGCGAAGAAGGAGTATGTACTAGATCAACCATTGGGTGATCCACCTGCAAAGGATGCACCACAAGAAGTTGTAGATGCTTTCACTCCTTGTAGTGATGACTATGAGTCAGTCCAGTGCCTCATATTGACTTGCATGGATCCTGAACTACAGAAACATTTTGAACGATCAAGTACTCAATTTATTATTGGGTCACTGGATGCTCTATACAAGAAGCAGGCAAGGACCGAATGTTTTGAAATAACTAAGGCCTTGATTGAGTGCAAGATGGCAGAAGGCTCCTCAATGAGTGAGCATATAGTGAAGGTGGCTGGCTATGTTGACAGACTTGCTGCTCTGGAAATTGGAATTCCTCCAACACTCGGTACAGATATTGTGCTTGCTTCCCTCCCCCCATCTTACGATGGTTTTATCATGAATTACAACATGAACGGGATGGAGAAAAGCGCAAACGAGTTGTTTGCTATGCTCAAGACAGTGGAGGCTGGAATGCAGAAGAACAAACAAGTGTTGATGGTCAATAAGACCGCCAGTTTCAAGAAGAAGGGCAAGTCCAAGAAGAAATCTTCAAGTGATGGTAAGACCATGTCTAAGAAAAGGAACAAGGGCGGAGCTACTAAGGTGACTGAATGTTTCTACTGCAAGCAAAAGGGACATTGGAAGAGCAACTACAAGAAGTACTTGGCGGATAAGAAGAAGAATGGTTCTTCTGGTAAAGGTATAAAAGTTATACAAAGTTAATGTTATTCTACTTGCTAATTTCCTGTATGTCATGAGTATTTGATACTAATCGGTTGCTCTCATTTGCAAAACGATGCAGGGACTACAGAAAGCTCGCAAGTTGAGAAAGAATGAAGTCGTGTTGCAAATCGGGAATGGTGATGGGATCGCTACTCAAGCCGTTGAAGTCCTGCCTTTAGTTTATCTTCAAGATTTATCTTAGAACTGAATAATAGTTATTTCATTCTGGTGTTGTGTAAAACATTATGTTTTGGGTTATGCAATGGATATTCTTATAGTTTAAACAATGGTTCTTCAAATTGTTATAAGAATATGTTTTGGATTTACCTCTATTATTGGTGGTTTATTCATGAATCTTGAATTGAAAAATTATAACATTAATGCTAAACGTCTTAAGAAGACTAATAAACACCACTTAAATGTGGCACTGCTTGGTTATATCAGAAAATAATCTTCATGTATATGAAGAATTGAAAGTCTTTTAGTTTTTAATCAGTTGACAAAATACATGGTGATGTATATGAGCAAACCAGGGCGCGGTGAATAGTTATACTTCATTTATGTTATGAGTAAATATGATTTACTTGATAAAACATAAGATCTGAAATATTTGAAAGAGTTCAAAAATTCAGAATGAAGATAAGAATCACTATGACAAAAGATAAAAGGTTCTTCAAACATGAAGAAAATTATCTAAGTCATGAGTTTAGCAAATATTCGAATAATTGTGGAATTATTCTATACCGATATGCTTTAGTAAATTTTGGGGAACAACAAACATATACACTAAACAGAACACTGTCTTATAGTCTCGCAAGACAACACCATATGAGTTATGGAGTACTCGATCTAGTCAGATGCTAATTTCTAGGTTATCCAAAAGGGCAATTGGATATTCCTTCTACCAAAATTTCAAGGACAAAATGTTTGTCACAAAGAATGAACACTTTCTCGAGAAGGAATTTTCTCGCTACAAAAGTAATGGGAGGACACTGCAAGCTAGACAAGATTATTGAATCTCCGGTGAAAGTTAGCAGGATTAACAAGCCGGAAGTTGTTCCGAAAGTTATTTGCACAATTGAACCAGAAGTTACTACACCAGTTGTAGAAACGTTAGTTAAAGCTTGTAACTAAACTGCGTAGATCAGGAAAAGGTTAATGAACATCCTGAATGATTTCACAATGAAATATTCATCTTAGAAGAAGATGAACCTGCGCACTACAAGGAAGCGATGGCGGCGCCCAGCTCAAATAAATGGCCTAAAACTATGCACTCCGAAATAGGAGTTAATATACGACAATTAACTTTGGAACTTGGTTGATCCTATAGAAGGTATAGAACAAATGGATGTCAAAACTAGTTTCCTAAATGGAGAGGATGTATAGATGATACAACCAGAAAGTTTTATCAATCCTGAGAATACCGAAAAGGTGTGCAAGCTTCAAAAGTCTATTTATAGTTTGAAGCAAGCATCAAGGAGCTGTAGTCAACATTTTAATGAAATAGTTAAAGAGTTTAACTTTGTTAAAATGATGAAGAAACTTGTGTATATATATGAAGTTTAGTGGGAGCTGTAAAGCATTTCTAATCTTATATGTAATGACATATTATTGATTATAAATAATATAAAGTTTCTAGGCACAGTGAAAAGATTTTGAAAATATGTTTCCAATGAAAGTCTAAGGCAAAGCAAAATATTGGTCATAAAGATCTATATAAGATAGATCAAGAAGTCTGATTATGCTGAGCCAAAATAAATACATTGAAAAGTTTTAAAAGGTTTAAAATGGAGAATGTGTTTCCTCCAAATGTCACATAGCATGATGCTTAGAAGAAATCAATGTCCTAAGACAATTGATAAGCATATGCAGATGAGTGGAATTCAATATACATCGATAATTGGATCCATCATGAATGCTATGGTATGTATTAGGCCAAATATTTCTTATGTACTAAGTGTTAGTAGCAGGTACCAAAGTGATCCTAGATTGGCTCACTAGGTAGTTGTTAATATAATGAAGTGCCTCAGAGGAACAAAGGACATGCTCCTGTCTATAGAGGAGATGAAGTGGTCGTTGTAAATGGTTACACGAACATCAGCTTCATGATTAATATAAATTATTATCGGGCTATGATAGAATAATTATTTGGAATAATTTTCTAGCTTGAACAATATTGTGGAATCTATAGCGAAAGTAAGTATATGTTGAAAGCATCAGATGTTTCAAAGCAGTCTGGATCAAGAAGTGTCTTGATATATTTGGTGTGATCCTAAGTGCAATGAAACCAATGACACTGTATTGTGAATCATAGTGCCATTGCTCAAAGCAAAAGCAATCTATATCCCACATAAAAACCAGACATAATAAGCACAAACAATCACACAGATTTGAATCTATCAGACCCGATGACGAAGACTCTACCGCGAGCAAAGCATGAGCAACACCAGATAAGCCATAGGTGTTATAAAGACTAAGTAAACTAGATTATTAACTCTAGTGCAAGTGGGAGTCTATTGGAAGTACACCCTAGAAGCAATAATATTGTATTATTATATTTCCACGTTCATAATTAAGAGTTTATATTCTATACTATAACTGCTATGATCCTGGAATATGCGATTCAGTGGAAAACATATATGCACGTGTAGAACGATAAATGGTAAAATAAAGATTCCTAGTTTCACCTCTAAGACTGGCTCAAGTGTTGTTAGTGATCACGTTTTCCAGATCTTAGGATAGTATTAAGTGTAACGATAGTCCTAAAACATGTAACATCCCAAAATTCTAAATTTTGGAATGTTACTAAACTAAGTATTTATGGAGTGTCTGCTTGATTGATTGTTTGAATTGGAGTGAAATTTGAAACTTTTTGGAATGTTAAATGAGAGGGAATAAAAGGACTTTCCCACTTGAATCTTATTTTCGATTTTGACAACATTCTTAATTATTTCCAATTCGGATATGAGAGAGGATGACATGACTTCCTCAAATAATAAAAACTGGAGATCAACTAAATATTTTTTCCTTTTTCATTTTTAATATTTAAAACAAATTTCAACTCAAATAAAATTGAGTGAGAAGAAGGTAATATGACTCCTTCCATATGAAAAGAGTTTTAAAATGTTTTAAATGTTAATTGAATATTTTTTTTGGGTCACAAAAATATTTTGGACATTTAATAAACACTAAAAATTAATTTAGGGGATTTTTTTATTACCCAAATTGATTTTGTTAAATAAAATAAATATTTTCAAAATTATATGGCTCATATAAAAATGCACGTGACTCCATGTGACTCGGGGATTTTTTGTGAATTTTTTGGATTTTTTCTAAATTTATTCGGATTTGTTTAAGTCCCGAAAACCCTCTCAGCAAATAAAATAACAAACAGGAAGCACTATTCATCCACGCAGGAAAACACTATTCACGCACGTGCACTGTTCACCTGCGAGGACACTGTTCATCCGAGGCCCAAACAGGCCGAAACTCGCAAGCCCATCCACTCTTAAACCAATTCTTTTTAGCGTACATCTTTTTAGTCCCATTGCCTACCTTTAGACCTTCAAGCCTCCCTCCCACCTATAAATATAGACCCAATGAGCACCCAAAAATCATCCACTTCGGGTTAAATCAATCTTTTGGTTTGACTAGCTTCACAAAGAAAAACATTTATTTCTTCTCTCCGGCGGGAATTCCGAAAGTCGTCTTCTCTCTGAAGTTGTCTCTTCTCTGCGTTATGAAAGTATCCTTCTTCATATTTTCTTTTATACTCCCGTAGTTTATTATTCCTAGACTAGTATACGGTAGAAATCTAGTTTTACTCTAAGTTATTTATTTCGTTTATCGTAGAGTCTTATGTGTAAAATAATTATATTATCAATTAGTCTCTGTATTTACACAGTAGCCCTAGAATTCTTTTAGCCATAGCTCTTTTTCTTTCGTAAAACAGCTTGACCCTGATTTTTCAAATAGCCATAACTTTTTACTTGTTTATCCAAATTAGATGAAACCAACGCCTAGATTTTCACCTTGATCCCATCTATCGAGTGAACCTATCAAAATCAACTTTTTAGAACTTTTAATTTCGAAATTTGTTCAGATTCAAATTTAAACCTTTTTTTATCATATCTTTTTACCTGTAGCTCCGTTTCCGATGAATCCAATTGCGTCGGATTCGTATCGAAGTAATCTTTCTGTTAGTGTCATTAGTGTTATCTTTTTAACATATAATTTTGATCATAGTCAGATTTCTCTACTAGTCCACAAAAGTGTTGTCACACAACGTTCTAAGCAGATTCAATGCCATATTGAATTACTTGTATCTTTTGATCGGTTATTCCGAATCTAGTAATTCTTTTTCCTACATGTTCATATTGACTTCCTATATACAGTAGCATCATTAGTTTCAAATTTTGAACCTTTCAAATTTGAGCGATTCAAATTTGAATTTGAACCTTCATTCGATCGTATCTTGCAAATCGTAGCACCTTTTCAATTGATTCCTTTTGCACCTAAACACTTGTGTCATATACTTTATATTAAATTAAAAAGTTTATATATTTTATTATGTTGAAAATTTATTTATGAACAGAAACTTTATTTGGTTTTCTCGGAGTGTTTCATAAGCTTTCTCTATGCTTCTTTATGCTTTCATTTGCTTGTGGAGTGATTGCTTATTTGTATGTAATTGTGTGGTTACGATAGATTTCTCGGAGTGTGACGAGTAGAATTATCAGGATTTGTGAGTGCGAAGACTTCACCAACAAGTACCAGGCAAGTTCACTTTGACCATATTTTCATACCTATGTTTTATTGCATTTAGTATCACCTTTTCAACATTTCCTCCAGTAGCTATATTGAATCTTGTAGTTGGGTAGAAGCATGAGGTAGGAACCCACACCTTTGTTACTGAGCCCCGGGAACGTTGTTTATGTTATGCTACGCTATCGTAGACGGGGATTGCTTTGAGTGAGTGGTGTGAGAAGGAGGACTCTACGTCAGTGACGACAACTTCAAGATGGCATCTTCAAGGCCTGCATACACAAGACCTCAAGACTTCAAGACTCGAGACAAGAATTCAATATACCTCTGGGTGGAGGATGGATTGACGGGCATCGTGGGGAAACCCAATGGATGACCCCGGGATGCATGGAGAAGCGCCATGACATCTTGCGGAAAGCTTCACCCAGGTTCGAAGAGAAGGATGGATACTTCACTACCGGAAGCTTACCTATGCAGCCATGCTACTTGTAGCTTGCGTTGGTAATTCCCTGAAAAGGAAGGGATGATGCAGCACAGTAGAGATAAGTATTTCCCTCAGTTATGAAACCAAGGTTATCGAAGCAGTAGGAGAATCACGCAACACCTCGTTAGCAGTACCTGCACACAAACAACAAATCCTTGCACCCAATGCAAACAAGGGGTTGTCAATCCCTTGGCGGTAAGATTACAAGATTAAATTGTATATGATAGATAGATAGATTGAAACAAAAATACAAAATAAAATAAATAAAGTAAGATGGCAGCAATATTTTTAGGGTTTTAGTAATATGATTTAGATAGACCCGGGGGCCATAGTTTTCACTAGAGGCTTCTCTCATAGAAATAGCATACGGTGGGTAGACAAATTACTGTTGGGCAATTGATAGAAAAGCAAATAATCATGACGTTATCCAAGGCAATGATCATGTATATAGGCATCACATCCAAGATTAGTAGACCGACTCCTGCCTGCATCTACTACTATTACTCCACACATCGACCGCTATCCCGCTTGCATCTAGTGTATTAAGTCCATAAAAAAACGGAGTAATGCCTTAAGAACGATGACATGATGTAGACAAAGTAAAACCCACGAGTGAATACACACATGAATAAACCCCATCTTTTTATCCTTAGTAGCAACGATACATACGTGTCATGTCCCTTTCTGTCACTGGGATTGAGCACCGCAAGATCGAACCCACTACAAAGCACCTCTCCCCATGGCAAGATAAATCAACTTAGTTGGCCAAACCAAATCAATAGATCGGAGAAGAAATACGTGGCTATAATAATCATGCATAAAAGAGACCAGCAAAAGACTCAAATATATTCATGGATAATCTGATCATAAACTCACAATTCATCGGATCCCAACAAACACACCGCAAAAAGTCATTACATCGGATAGAACTCCAAGAACGTCGAGGAGAACATTGTATTGAAGATCAAAGAGAGAGAAGAAGCCATGTAGCTACTAACTATGGACCCGAAGGTCTGTGGTAAACTACTCACGCATCATCGGAGAGGCAACAAGGTTGATGTAGAACCCCTCCGTGATCGATTCCCCCTCCGGCAGATTACCGGAGAAGGATCCCAGATGGGATCTCTCTGGAACAGAAACTTGCGGCGGCGGAAAAAGTATATCGTGGACTCCCCTGAGGGTTTCTGATTTTTTTTCTGAATTTATAGTGCTGGAATTAGGTCAAACGGAGCTGGGTGGGCCCCACGAGGTACCAGGGCGCGCCACCCCCCTGGGGCGCGCCCTGGTGCCTCGTGGCCCACTCCTTCATCTTCTGGCCCTCTCTCAAAGCTTCCAGTGTTTATCTTGCCCAATAAAAAATCTCCAAAAAGTTTCGTGGCATTTGGACTTCATTTGGTATTGATTTTCGTTAAAACAAAACAGGGCAGAAAACAGCAACTGGCACTGGGCACTAAGTTAATAGGTTAGTCCCAAAAAATGATATATAATTGATGTAAATGATTATAAAAATATCCAAGATTGATAATATAACAGCATGGAACAATCAAAAATTATAGATACATTGGAGACGTATCAGCATCCCCAAGCTTAATTCCTGCTCGTCCTTGAGTAGGTAAATGATAAAAACAGAATTTTTGATGTGGAATGATGCCCATCATATTCATCACATATTCTTTTCTTTTGTAGCATGGACATTGGACTAGAATGATTCAAAGCAATAGTCTATAATTTGACATGAAAATATAAATACTCAAGCAATGCTAACAAGCAACCATGTCTTTCAAAATATCAACGCTAAAGAAAGTTATCCCTAGCCCATTATGCTCAATCATTGATCCATTCATGAAACACACTCGAAATTAGCTACATCCAATGCACAAGTATGACAATAGTGTTCTCTAGTTGGTGCTTTTGTAAGAGGAGATGGAGACTCAAAATAAAAATAAAAATTGCATAAAAGTAAATATTGCATAAAAGTAAATAGATAGGCCCTTCGCAGAGGGAAGCAGAGATTTGTCAAATGTGCCACAGCTCAAAGCTTTAAATTAGAGAGATAAAATATTTTGGGAGGCATGCTTTTCCTGTCAATGAAAACGAACGAGAATTCCCAATATCTTCCATGCTAGATCAACTATAGGCGGTTCCCAAACAGAAAGTAAAATTTATTTCCTTTCCACCATTTCTTTCACAATCCATGGATAGCCGTATCCACGGGTGCCCTCCAAACCATCACTTTCCAAGGAATTTTGTTGTTATTAATTTTTGATTTCAATGCGGGACTGGGCATCCCTAATACCGCCACACTCTCGTGCAATGACAAGTGAATAAACACTCATCGTGAGAATAATCCTCCTAGCATGGAAAATATTGGCCACCCCCTTCCGCTTCATGAGCGGTACGAGCACACAAAACAGAAAAATTATTTTCAAATTTAGAGTTGGCACACGCAAATTTACTTGGAACGGCATGGAAATACCGCATATAGGTAGGTATGGTGGACTCATTTGGCACAACTTGGGTTTAAGGAGTTTGCATGCACAAGCAGTATTTTCGCTTAGTACAAATGAAGGCTAGCAAATAGATTGAGAAGCAACCAACCAAAAAATGAAAACGGTCATAAACATGCTGAAAGGATCGATACGGTCGACTAGAGGGGGGGTGAATAGGAGACTACAAATTTTAATCTTTCTTGTCAATTTTACAGTTTAGCGGATAAAAAGGGTTCACTAGATATGCAACTAGGTGAACACAACATATATAACAACCAAGCACAAAGCTAAATATGCTAGGCAACAATCTAATTAGCAAGCCAACAAGCATACAAAGCAAAGTAAAGAGCGGGAAAGGATTAACCACAAGTGAGACGAGGACGCGGATTTTATCCCGAAGTTCACTCTTCCTTGGGGAAGAGCTACTCTCCGTTTAGAGCGATGCCGGAGCCAAAGCTTGCGGAACGCCACCGAAGGCTCACCGTAATCTCTTTCGAGTCACCCCCAACGGATGAGCCTCGAATCACTCCGGGTTGGTCTTGAAGGCAACCACCACACCTTTACAAACTTCTCCGGAGCACACCACAAGCAAGGAAGCTTCCGGAGGAACCTCTAACCGCCTAGGAGCCTAAGCTCCAAGAGTAACAAGTCAATGGTGGATGAATATTGCGGGGAACGCGATTTGGTTTGGTCAAAGTGTAGATCGGGTCTTGCTCTCCCAATCCCCAAAGTTTCAACAAGTTTGGGTGGAGGGATTGAGAGTATTGAGCAAAATGGAGTGTAGCAATGGTGGAGCTCAACAAGACATTAGGGTTAGGGATGGAGGAGGAAGAAAGCCTCCTTTTATAGTGTTCTTGGCTGGGTGGGGGTTTCTGCCCGTTGGACCCCGTGCGCACGGGCTAAGTCAGCCCCGTGCGCACGGGGTACTCAGAGCCCAAACCACCACCCCGTGCGCATGGGGGTCAAAAGACCCCGTGCGCACGGGGTATCCAGGGAGTTACGCAGTACCCCGTGCGCACAGGGGTCAAAAGACCCCGTGCGCAGGGGGTACCTAGAGAGATACCCAGTACCCCGTGCGCACGGGGGCCCAGAACTTCTCTGTTGTAACTTTCTGGATACCACAGCAAGCACACTAAAGGATAAATAGTGGTAGGAGTAGGCAGGCTGGAGTATTTTAGGATGGCATTCCCACACGACATAAATCCACAAATGACCCCTCTTAGTAGTGCGGTTTTTCCTACGACTCAAATCGTACCAAAAACGAAACCTTCGAGTCGCCGGTAAACCACGCCGTTGATCTTTTTGGATTGGGGGGGTCGCACACCTCCATCAATGGACCACTTGGAACCAATATCCTGAGATAAACTTTAGCAACCAATATTAGATCCACTAACCACATTGTCATCACACCAAAGTATAATGTAAGTGACACTTGCACTTTCAATCTCCCCCTTTTTGGTGCATTGATGACAATATGGTTAGGACATGGCATAAAGGATACATCTAAGTAAATAGCCACGCGACAATAGTAGATCATAGGAGCTCCCCCTATATATGTGCAAGAAAAAAAAGATATGCTTGATTATGCATCAAGCACACACATATGAGGCTCCCCCTAGATCCATATTGTCAAGGCATGTGATCAGCAAAATAAAACCTAAACGGTGCCTAGATCACATGCAAAAGTGTGGTGAGCAAGTAGAGTGAGACAAACACAAAAGAACAAGATCATATAGCACATGCTAGACAACATAAGCATAGACATGAATCATAGGATAATTAGTCTCACAAACTAATACGAGGTAGCTCACAACCACACCACGGAAAGCAAATAAGAGTATCTCAAGCCAAATAAACACCCAATCAAAGCAATAACCACGAGGCTTGAGATCTCAGCACACTCTAAAGAAGACAACTTGTCCCCCTTTGTCATCAAGACAACAAAAGGGAAAAGGAAAGACAAAGCTAGACAAGAGGAGGCGCGCTCGAAGCATCATCATCATCATCAAAACGCCACCCTACCATCGGAAAGGAACGAGCTGTGGCCACACTGTCGTTGTCCTCGGACCCTGGGCCAACCTCCTCACCAGCTGCAGCACGCTCAGCCTTCTTCTGACGCCTCACCAGCTTTTCCTTGTTGATCTCCTTGAACTGACGGCGCTGAATAGACTGACACATCTTTAACAAGTTGCTCATGGTCTTGAACAGAGACCTCTTCTCTCCTCCGGTGAAACTAGCCTCGGACACCACCTTCTTGCCCTTACCACGCAGGATCCGTGCGGTGGAGGACATGCCAGGAGTGTAGGTGGCACGCTCATCAGGCCTCGGATTGCGCCCCTTCTTGGGAGGCACATAGGGAGCAGGAGCAGCAGGAGTCCAATTGGAGTTGCGCTTTGGAATGGAAGTCTTGTATTGGGAAATATACTTGACAGGGCAGACAGACTCAATCAGAGCCTGGACGAACGATGCATAGATCAATGACTTGTTCTCCTGCACACACTAAGGATATGGCGCATAGTATCATACATAGGCAGGAGATCCTTGATGGAACCGGTGACAAAGGACTTCTCCTGCTTGTAGGCAAATGCAGTCTCATCTTTGTGCCGCTGCCCAACCTCAGGAACACGACCAAAATCTTCATTTTCTTCCTCAAAGAATCCATAGTGAATGATCTCAGCAAACTTGGCCATAGAAGCAGAGCACCAGTGAGTCCCAGACATCCAAGTGAGAGAACGAGCGGTGTCATTGTGGAAGTACACCGTGGCAAAGAACTGCATGACAAGGTCTTCATTGTATGGATGGTTGAATGTGACGAAAGGTAGGAGCCCCAACCTGTTAAGTGCAGAATACACTCCTTGATAGATATGATCGTTGTCCCGGAGACTCTCAGCATTGACTTGCTTATGAGGAGCAAACTTCTTGTTCTTGGTCAATAGAAGCTCATAGTACACCCTATGCTGAAACTCGTTTTTGAACCTTGGGTCGACACCCATACCAGTGGCAGCATCATAAGGGTGAGACTGCCTCTCAGTCCAGATCTCTGACTTGGTCCAACTGACAAGCGGAACATTCCTAAGATCCCGCCCTCCTGCAATGGATTCCTCGGGGCTGGACACACCTTCTTCATCATCATCCACAAAATCAGCCTCTGCGGTGTGATCATAGTGAGCATCTTCCTGTGAATCATACTCCTCATCTGAATCCTCGGAGGCCTCAACCACTGGCTGCTTGGTGGCGGCACAACGAACACGGCCCTGCTCAGAACCCTGACCAATGCCTTCTGACGGCTGACGACGAGCAATAGTGAATTCCCTGGAACTTGCCTTTGGGCGCTTGCGACGGAGCTCGAACCTCTTGTCAGCGGAGTCTGAAACACCAAAACAAAAACACAACACACCAAAGAAAGAAAACTGAGTGCAAGTGCTAGATTGAAATGGCAAGGAATGAATCAAGAGAAAACAGACAGACCAGAACCATCCTATAGACCCCGTGCGCACGGTATAGAGCCCGTGGGCACGGGGGCTCGTCCGGCGTCAGCCACTTCCAGATCGAAATCAAGGAGTGGGTGAGGCCAGGCGACTACACAGGTTCTACGCCGTCTATATTTCTAATCATCATCGAATGGAGATCTGATCTAGTAGACTGGAAACCCTAGGACTCAAGGACCCAATCCATGAAGGAATACATGGAGAGAAACGGGAAAAAGGGCAAATACCAGAGGAGGAGCCCATCCTGGAAGAGCTCCACGGAGAGGAACGGCTCCTCGGCGCGAGGAGGCTCCGGAGAGACCCGAGGCGACGGCAGCGGCCCTTGAGGCTTCCTGGGGCGTGGAGGGGGCGAATGGGTGGGAATGAACCCTAACCCCCCCCCCCCCCGTGTCCCACCTCTTAGGAGCCGGAAACCGCATACCCCGTGCGCACGGGCTAAAGGGCCCCGTGCGCACGGTACAAAGCCCGTGGACACGGGGGGCCCGTGCGCACGGTACATGCCCGTGGGCATGGGGTATCCAGAGGGTTTCGGCAGGCAGAAGCTTGTTGGGTCATGGCTGAATGCAAATTCTTACCAAGGCTCAAAAAGCATTCCCGTCTCACTTCTGAACACGTCACAAGAGAAATCCAACACTTCTAGAAAGGTGTATGTGTAGCACTTGCACTCGAAGAAAATCGAAAAACACACACACCACAACACGAACACAAGGACAAGAAGAACAACAAGGATCCAACCTCCAAAGGAGGGCGGTGGCCGAAGCCACCATGTTTGAGTTTGTTTGGTATGGCACCGCGAAGATATGAACCTTGGACCCAAGACCAATACTCATCTTTGAAGCACAAGTGCCACCTTAAAGTGACTAATGTG
Organism: Elymus sibiricus; assembly: GCA_039707655.1. NCBI lineage: Eukaryota > Viridiplantae > Streptophyta > Magnoliopsida > Poales > Poaceae > Elymus > Elymus sibiricus. The sequence goes on along the minus strand of CM077674.1, from coordinate 140,092,174 downwards.
AAAGATTTTGTTCAATTTATGCACTACTAGGATGAGAAAGCTCATGAGTTGAGCTAGCTCCCCCTAGATATGTGCCTACACCTAAACAAGATATTATAAGAGTATGTGTGCATATGCAAGAACCTCAATCCAAGTTACTTATATCCACGATATTCAGCTCATGCCTTAACTCGCGGAATCTTGCTTCATCAAGAGGCTTGGTGAAAATGTCGGCAAGTTGCTTCTCGGTGTTGACATGGAATATATCAATGTCTCCCTTGGCCACATGATCCCGAATGAAGTGATGACGAATCTCAATATGCTTGGTTCGGCTATGTTGCACCGGATTGTCGGCGATCTTGATTGCACTTTCATTGTCACAGAAAAGAGGCACTTTGTCACATTTGACACCATAATCCATCAAAGTTTGCCTCAACCATAGTAATTGTGCACAACAACTTCCGGCGGCAATGTACTCGGCTTCGGTGGTTGAAAGAGACACACAATTCTGCTTCTTTGAAGACCAACTTACCAATGACCTCCCTAGGAATTGACATGAACCGGAAGTAGACTTGCGGTCTACCTTGTCTCCAGCCCAATCTGAATCCGAGTATCCAATTAACTTGAAAGTTGCTCCTTTGGGATACTAAAGGCCCAAGTTTGGGGTATGAACCAAATATCGAAGGATTCTTTTCACTGCCGAAAAATGGCTCTCCTTGGGAGCGGATTGAAATCTTGCACACATGCATACACTCAACATAATATCCGGTCTAGATGCACAAAGGTAAAGCAAAGAACCGATCATGGAGCGATATACCTTTTGATCCACATCTTTACCATTGGGATCAAGATTAAGTTGGCCATTGGTGGGCATGGGCGTCTTCATGGGCTTGACATCTAGCATTTTGAACCTCTTGAGCATATCTTGAATATAAAGTGCTTGGTTGATGAAGGTTCCTCCTCTAAATTGCTTCACTTGAAATCCGAGGAAGAACTTCAACTCTCCCACCATGCTCATAGCAAATTCCTTGGTCATAAGATTCTCAAACTCAACGTTAATAGCATGGTTAGTGGAACCAAAAATAATATCATCAACATATATTTGGCACACAAACAATTCTCCTTTTACCCTCTTCGTGAAGAGAGTGGAATCTATTAATCCGATCTGGAACCCCTTCTCGATTAGGAACGCCATAAGGTGATCATACCAAGCACAAGGTGCTTGTTTAAGTCCGTAGAGCGCCTTATGGAGTTCATAAACGTGAGAGGGGTGATCGGGATCTTCGAAACCGGGAGGTTGTTTGACATACACCAACTCCTTAAGAGGACCATTAAGAAATGCACTCTTCACATCCATTTGATACAATTTAAAATCATGATGTGAAGCATATGCAAGCAAGATACGAATGGACTCAAGACGGGCAACGGGGGCAAAGGTTTCACCGAAGTCGAAACCTTCAACTTGGGTGAACCCTTGTGCCACTAACCTTGCCTTGTTTCTAGTGACTTGTCCATGCTCATCTTGTTTGTTCTTAAAGATCCACTTTGTTCCAATGACATTATGATGTTCTTTGGGTCTCTCCACAAGAGTCCATACTTTGTTGCGGGTGAAGTTGTTGAGTTCTTCATGCATGGCATCTACCCAATCCGGGTTGTCAAGGGCAGCTTCAACCTTAAGGGGCTCAACACAAGAGACAAACGAGTGATGTTCACAAAAGTTTGCCAAACGTCTACGAGTAGTTACCTCCTTGTTGATGCTTCCATAAATGTTGTCGGTGACATGTTGAAGATGCTTTAGCTTGGAGGCCGTTTTTTGCTCTTTGAGAGTAAGTTCTTCTTCACTTGGTTTTGAAGTTGTGGAAGAAGCTTGGCCTTGAGAATGCTTTAGCCTTGGAGACACCCTTCTCTTCACAACCTCAAGCTCTTGAACACTAGGATGTGATGATGTGGAAGACACTTGAGGTTGGGATTGATCTTGATCTTGATCACGAACTTGAGCTTGATCTTGAGCTTCAATAATTGATTCTTCACCATTTGGTTGAGCTTTCTCTTGATCTTGCTCGGGAACATGAGGGACTTGTTCTTGTTCTTGGATCGGTTCAAGAACTCCCGTAGCATCTTGCACTTGAGGTGGCGGTGATGACTTCCCTTGTGGTGAATCCACAAGAGGGGCTCTTACTCCTTCTTCTTCTACTTGGACTTGGGGTGTTTCTTGTGGGTATCCCCATAGTCATTATAGCTTGTGAAGGAGCCTCATCACCTACAACACAAGGAACAATTTGCTCAGCACGAGAACCGTTATCTTCATCAAACTCCACATTTACCGTTTCCTCAATACACCCGGTGGATTTGTTGAGAACTCGGTAAGCGTGAGAGTTTGACGAATATCCAACAAATATGCCCTCATAAGTTTTAGGCTCAAACTTTGCTAAACGGGATTTTTTGTTTAGAATGAAACACTTACAACCGAATACTCGGAAGTATTTGACGTTAGGCTTTCTCCCGATTAGGAGTTCATAAGGGGTCTTGTTCTTGAGCTTGCGAATATAAAGCCGGTTTGAAGCATGGCACGCGGTGTTGATGGCTTCGGCCCGAAGCTTGTATGGAGACTTGTACTCGTCAAGCATGGTCCTAGCCATCTCAATGAGAATCCGGTTCTTCCTCTCCACAACACCATTTTGTTGAGGAGTGTATGGTGCAGCATATTGATGCTTGATTCGTTCTTCACTCAAGAACTCGTCCATCGTGTAATTCTTGAACTCGGTGCCGTGTCACTTCGAGTTGCCTTGATCTCACAGTTATGTTGACGTTGAGCTTCTTTGGCAAAGTTGATGAAGGTGTCTTGTGTTTCATCTTTTGTCTTGAGAAAGAACACCCATGTATATCTTGTATAGTCATCGACAATGACAAGGCAATACCTCCTCCCTCCCATGCTATCATAAGATGGAGGCCCAAAGAGATCCAAGTGAATGAGCTCGAGAGGCCTCAAAGTGGTAATGATAGTCTTCACCTTATGTGCTTTTTCATGTAGTTTTCCGGCAATGCAAGCACTACAAGGACGATCTTTGGCAAAAGACACATCGGTTAGTCCAAGGATGTGCTCCCCCTTTAAGAGAGCTTGTAAATTTCTCATGCCAACGAGGGCGAGCCGTCGGTGCCATAGCCACCCCACGTCGGCCTTGGCCATTAGTCATGTTGCAAGATGAGTTTTCTCTTTTGAGAAATCAACCACGTAAAGGTTGTCTTTAACATGCCCAACAAAGACCACTTTGAGATTGCTCCTCTTAAAGATGGTCACATGAAATTCACCGAAATGAGAATCATAACCGGCACGAGCCAATTGAATTGTTGAAAGTAGATTATAGTGAAGGGATTGAACAAGCATGACATTCTTAAGTGATGTATCACTAGAGATTACCACCTTGCCCAAACCAATACCTTGCCCTTGCTATTGTCGCCAAAGGTGATGTTTGAAGAAGTCTTGAGTGAATCAACGAACTCCACAAGCATCTCCCTCTCTCCGGTCATATGATTGGTGCATCCACTATCGATCACCCACTGTGTTCCACCGGAGGTATAGTCCTACATGAATCAAGCTTTGATTTTAGGTCCCCATTTTGCAATGGGTCCTAGAGAGTTAGCAACAAGGGTCTTAGGAACCCAAATAGTCCAAGCATAATCATCATAGTTAGTGCCAACAAATTTAGCAAAGGTATAACCATCATCTCCTCTCATGAGGACATAAGACGGGTTGTTCTTGCCGGCAAAATCTTTGGGAATGGCCTTGTCCCTAGTGACCTTGCCATTCCCAGCATCCCCTTTTTTCTTCTCCAACTCCTTGTGCCCTTTGTGCACAAATACTACCTTGTGTTGAGGAGGAGGAGTAGGACCGATCTTCTTCTTGTGGCTCTTCTTTGGGTTCTTCTTTTTCTTAGAAGAGGGGTCAAACCCAATTCCCTCCTTGGCAACACATTCCTTTTGGTTGCTCAAGAGGTCATTGAGGTTTTTCTCCACTTGAATGCACGACACAAGCCCTTTCTCAATTTGGGCTTTCAACTTCTTATTTTCCTCTTGGAGAGAGGTGCAATCATGAGCAAAGTTAGCCATACAAGATTCATCATTTAAATCAATATGAGGGACGGAAGTAAGAGCCTTAATGGTTGTAGCTTTAAGTTGAGCATAAGACTCGGTGAGGGCAATGAGGTCACCTTTGACAACCTTGGAACTAGTCACAAGGAGCTCATGTTCCTCAACAAGTCTCTTGTGATCAACTAGGAGCTTTTCAACCCTTACTTTAAGGGCATCTTTGTTCTCAAGAGCAAGTTGCAAAGCATCATTGGTTTTAACAAAGTCAATTTCATGAGAAGACAAGGCTTCCTCAAGTGATGCTCTCATGACACTCTCTTCATGTAGTTCGTGCTCGAGGAGTTCAACTCTCTCTTTTTCCTCTATGACGAGGGTTTCAACATTCTCAATAAAGTCATCGCGTTCGGCAAGTGACTTAAGGAGATCACCAAAACAAGCACGAGCTTCGCCATGAAGAGTTTTCATGAAAGCCATCAAGGATTCCTCATCATTATCCACACCATCATCACACTCATTCTCCACTATCTCACATGAGACATTGGAAGTGTGTATGGAGGGTTTTAGAGATATGGACTTTGTGTTTACCTCTTTGGCCATGAGGCAACGATGAGTGAAAGGCTTGTCCTCGTTGGGAGAGTCGAAGAGGCCGGTGGTGGAGGAGGAGGTAGTGGCATGCACGGCAATGGCGGCCGTGCCCACATGATCATCATCACCGTCATCTTCATCTCCGGACATGTACTCCTCATGAACAAGAGCATTGTCATCTTTCCTCTTGGTGAATTGGTGAACTTCTTCTTCTTGAGCACAAGCTTCTCGGACTTGTCTTCACGTCTCTCATATGGACAATCATGCACAAAATGTCTTGGGCTATCACAATTGTAACATTTCCTACGTCCGAACGATCTTCCTTGAAGATTCTTTCCTTTGTTTGCCATGGTCCCGGAATATTTCTTGACCAAAAGATCCAAGTCTTCCGCAAAGTCATTTGCCGGGCATGAGGTGTCAACATCTTCCTCACAAGTCTCTTCAACAACTTCTTCGTCCCTTGAGGGTTGAGCAACAACTTTCTTGGCCTTCAAAGCAAGATTTGAGTTCTTGGTTGCTTGAGCAATTGCAAAGGTCTTCTTGGACTTGGTCTCCAAAAGAACATGAGTTGAGAAAGTGGATACAACTTGTGCCGCGGTTAACTTGTGGTAGTCCGGGCGTTGATGTATCATCATCACCATGGTGTGTTCCGTGAGAACCATAGCATCAATGAATTTGTCCTTAATGAAATCATCATTTGCCCAAGTGCACCCAAAGGTCCTCAAGTTGAGCACAAGAGACTTCAACCTTCGATATACCTCTTCCGCGGTCTCACCCTCATTCCTCACAAATAGGTTGACTTCTTGCTTGAGCAACGCCAACCGAGATCATCGAATTGCTTCATCACCTTCGAGGGCCTCCTCAAGGCAATCCCAAATTTCCTTGGCGGTCTTGAGTAGAGCAATGGAGTCACTATAGTCATCGGTCACCGCGGTGCGTAAAATGTTGTGGGCGGTAGCATTGAGTTGATCATCAACGGCTTCTCTTGGAGTGAGATTCATGGGATCCTTGGGGTCGAAACCGTTGACCACAATCCACCACAGTTGTGTAGAAGCACTACGAATGTGAGACTCCATATCTAGCTTCCATTTAGCAAACGCGTTAGCTTTCAAAGGGGGTGGAGGCCCAACAGGATTAATGCAAGGGTGCTGCAAAGGTTGAGGAGAGTAAAAGGGTTCCACGGCATTGTACTTAGGAACTTGAGTGCGAGCCGGGGATGCAAGGGGTTCTCTCGAATCATCCGCATCATGAACGGCATTTGGATCAAATGAGTTTGATGCGGATGTCGAGGGCTTTAAGCGAGCATCAATTTCCTCCTTGACCGAGGAATGAACTTCTTTAAACATCGCGGTTTTGAGGTCCGCAAACATTGAAAGAATGTCGGCCGCGGTTAAGGGGGCACCCGGGTTAATGGGGGCGACGGGAGCAACGACCGGAGCAACAAGTGCGTCGGCCGTGGCGGGGGGTAGGTTTTGACCATCCACCGCAAGTGGTGCGCCACCTCCCTCATTCCCTAGATCGTCCATATCCTCTAAGGTTGTAAAACCTTATATTAGAGCACGAGGCTCTGATACCAATTGAAAGGATCGATACGGTCGACTAGAGGGTGGGTGAATAGGAGACTACAAATTTTAATCTTTCTTGTCAATTTTATGGTTTAGCGGATAAAAAGGGTTCACTAGATATGCAACTAGGTGAACACAACCTATATGACAAGCAAGCACAAAGCTAAATATGCTAGGCAACAATCTAATTAGCAAGCCAACAAGCATACAAAGCAAAGTAAAGAGCGGGAAAAGATTAACCACAAGTGAGACGAGGACGCGGATTTTATCCCGAAGTTCACTCTTCCTTGGGGAAGAGCTACTCTCCGTTTAGAGCGGTGCCGGAGCCAAAGCTTGCGGAACGCCACCGAAGGCTCACCGTAATCTCTTTCGAGTCACCCCCAACGGATGAGCCTCGAATCACTCGGGGTTGGTCTTGAAGGCGACCACCACACCTTTACAAACTTCTCCGGAGCACACCACAAGCAAGGAAGCTTCCGGAGGAACCTCTAACCGCCTAGGAGCCCAAGCTCCAAGAGTAACAAGTCAATGGTGGATGAATATTGCGGGGAACGCGATTTGGTTTGGTGAAAGTGTAGATCGGGTCTTGCTCTCCCAATCCCCAAAGTTTCAACAAGTTTGGGTGGAGGGATTGAGAGTATTGAGCAAAATGGAGTGTAGAAATGGTGGAGCTCAACAAGACATTAGGGTTAGGGATGGAGGAGGAAGAAAGCCTCCTTTTATAGTGTTCTTTGCTGGGTGGGGGTTTCTGCCCGTTGGACCACGTGCGCACGGGCTAAGTCAGCCCCGTGCGCACGGGGTACTCAGAGCCCAAACCACCACCCCGTGTGCACGGTGGTCAAAAGACCCCGTGCGCACGGGGTACTCAGAGCCCAAACCACCACCCCGTGCGCACGGGGGTCAAAAGACCCCGTGCGCACGGGGTATCCAAGGAGTTACGCAGTACCCCGTGCGCACGGGGGTCAAAAGACCCCGTGCGCACGGGGTACCCAGAGAGATACCCAGTACCCCGTGCGCACGGGGGTTAAAAGACCCCGTGCGCACGGGGTACCCAGGGAGTTACGCAGTACCCCGTGCGCACGGGGGTCAAAAGACCCCGTGTGCACGGGGTACCCAGAACTTCTCTGTTGTAACTTTCTGGATACCACAACAAGCACACTAAAGGATAAATGGTGGTAGGAGTAGGCAGGCTGGAGTATTTTAGGATGGCATTCCCACACGACATAAATCCACAAATGACCCCTCTTAGTAGTGCGGTTTTTCCTACGACTCAAATCGAACCAAAAACGAAACCTTCGAGTCGCCGGTAAACCACGCCGTTGATCTTTTTGGATTGGGGGGGTCGCACACCTCCATCAATGGACCACTTGGAACCAATATCCTGAGATAAACTTTAGCAACCAATATTAGATCCACTAACCACATTGTCATCACACCAAAATATAATTTAAGTGACACTTGCACTTTCACATGCATTGAACATAACTAACACCGAATAATGCACCATAAGTAGGATATAATTTCGTTGCATAAGTTTTGACTTAACGTGCATGCATAGGGAATCACAAACCTTAACACTAATATTCTTACTAAATCACAATTACTCACTAACATCACTCACATATTATCATCTCCATATCGCAAAACTATTGCAAGGAATCACACTTATCATAACCAATGATCTATATGAAAGTTTTTATTATATCCCCCTTGAATATTCATCACTTTGGGACCAAATTCATATCTTGTGCAAATTACCGTTACTTTAATCAACTCTCAAAAAGATATAAGTGAAGCATGAGAGTGCAAATATTTCTTCAAAATTTCAATCTTATCAATTCTCAAAATAATATAAGTGAAGCATGAGAATTCATTTCTTCAAAAAAAATCATCAACTCTCAAAATAATTTAAGTGAAGCAAGAGAGTTTATTTCTACAAAATTTTATAAACTTTCAAAATAATATAAGTGAAGCATGAAACTTTATTTCTACAAAATATAGCCACCACCATGCTCAAAAAGATTTAAGTGAAGCACTAGAGCAACTGCCTAGCTCAAAAAATTTAAGTGAAGCACATAGAGTATTCTAGCAAATTATGATGAACGTGTGGCTCTCTCAAATTGGTGTGTCCAGCAAAGATGATTGTGACAAACTAAAAATCAAGCAAAGCAACGACTCATATAATACAAGACGCTCCAAGCAAAACACATATCATGTGACGAATAAAAATATAGCTCCAAATAAAATTACCGATGGTTGTTAGAAGAAAGAGGGGATGCCTTCCGGGGCATCCCCAAGCTTAGACGCTTGAGTATTCCTAGAATATTACCTTGGGGTGCCTCGGGCATCCCCAAGCTTAGGATTTTTCTACTCTTTATTCCTTCATCCATCGTGATCTCACCCAAAACTTGAAAACTTCAATCACACAAAACTCAACAAAACCTTCGTGAGATCCGTTAGTATAACAAAATAAATCACTACTATAAGTAATGTTGCAAACCCATTCATATTTTATTTTTGCATTAAACCTACTGTATTCTAACTTCTCAATGGCTTATACCCCCCGATACAATCCATAGTTTCATCAAAACAAGCAAGCAACACATCAAAAACAGAATCTGTCAAAAATAGAACAGTCTGTAGCAATCTATTTAGAAGCCATACTTGTGGAACTCCAAAAATTCTGAAAAATTAGGACAACGTGGGAAATTCATATACCAATACTGTGTAAAAATTTCAGGTTTTTTTCACGCTCCAGTACAAAAAAAAAATCTGCACTGGACGCAAAAGTTTCTGTTTTTTCCAAACAGCATCAATTATACTATCTTCCAAATCATCCCAAAGGTTCTACTTGGCACAAACACTAATTAAAAACACAAAACACACTCATAACAGTAACTTAAACATGAAAACACATGATAACATAAAAAAATTTATTTTATTCATTGGGTTGCCTCCCAACCAGCGCTATTGTTTTATGCCCCTAGCTAGGCATAATGCATAGTTTCAAGTATTGTCATCTTTCTTCTTCTTATCCAAAGATGCAATTTCATCAGGAGGTTTTTCAAAAGTAATATAAAATACATCATCCATAGAAATTTTGTCATTAGCAAGTTGTCCATCTTCATATCCCTCTTGATTACCGGCTACAATCCAAGAGTATTGTCTATTAACATTATTGAAAACTTGTTGCATTATATTCAAATGCGAAACTTCCTTTTTAATATTCTCATCGAAGATGCGGTCATCACAAAGCAAATACCTCAGCAAGTAATCATTATTATAAAGGATTTCATCTATTACCGGTTTTTCACGGTTCATACCATAAAAATCAAAGATTTCTCTAGCTTCTCGTACTATGTGATCAAATTCATTCATAAGGACAAGGGTAGCTATTTTCTTAGCTCTAGGATCCTTGATAACCGGTAACTCAAAAAACAATCTTTGCAAAGTAGGATGGGTACGAATAAATCTTCTCTCAAGTTTAAGAACAAGTGCAGAAATAGCATCGGCATAATTTTTAGTTTTTCTAAGTATAGGAGCATCATCACAAGCCAAGGTCCCGATACAAATAAAGAATTCTTGGATGACACTTTTTCCGATAACATTCCCATGTCCCAACGCAAAAGTTTTAGCATCAAGATTGGTAGAACTTCCCATTTTAGGAGTTTTACCATCATCAGTTTCTGCCATGCCAAAATCACTCATGATAACAATCTTCAAGCAAACGAAATAGCAAACAAGAAAAGGCAAACGGAAAATATTTTTGTATTTTTGTAAAAACGTTTTAGAAGTGGGGGAGATGAAAACAAGAGGCAAATGGCAAATAAAGTAAATGCAAGGAGATGAGAGTTTGTGCAAAGGTACTTGATAGATGTTGATGATGTCTCCCCGGCAACGGCGCCAGAAATTCTTCCTGCTACTAGTAGCTTGCGTTGGTAATTACCCGAAGAGGAAGGGATGATGCAGCACAGTAGAGATAAGTATTTCCCTCAGTTATGAACCAAGGTTATCGAACCAATAGGAGAATCACGCAACACCTTGTTAGCAGTACCTGCACACAAACAACCAATCCTTGCACCCAACGCAAACAAGGGGTTGTCAATCCCTTGGCGGTAAGATTGCAAGATTAAATTGTATATGATAGATAGATAGATTGAAACAAAAATACAAAATAAAATAAATAAAGTAAGATGGCAGCAATATTTTTAGGGTTTTAGTAATATGATTTAGATAGACCCGGGGGCCATAGTTTTCACTAGAGGCTTCTCTCATAGAAATAGCATACGATGGGTAGACAAATTACTATTGGGCAATTGATAGAAAAGCAAATAATCATGACGATATCCAAGGCAATGATCATGTATATAGGCTTCACATCCAAGATTAGTAAACCGACTCCTGCCTGCATCTACTACTATTACTCCACACATCGACCGCTATCCCGCTTGCATCTAGTGTATTAAGTCCATAAAGGAACGGAGTAATGCCTTAAGAACGATGACATGATGTAGACAAAGTAAAACCCACGAGTGAATACACACATGAATAAACCCCATATTTTTATCCTTAGTAGCAACGATACATACGTGTCATGTCCCTTTCTGTCACTGGGATTGAGCACCGCAAGATCGAACCCACTACAAAGCACCTCTCCCCATGGCAAGATAAATCAACTTAGTTGACCAAACCAAATCAATAGATCGGAGAAGAAATACGAGGCTATAATAATCATGCATACAAGATACCAGCAAAAGACTCAAATATATTCATGGATAATCTGATCATAAACTCACAATTCATCGGATCCCAACAAACACACCGCAAAAAGTGATTACATCAGATAGAACTCCAAGAACATCGAGGCGAACATTGTATTGAAGATCAATGAGAGAGAACAAGCCATCTAGCTACTAACTATGGACCCAAAGGTCTGTGGTAAACTACTCACGCATCATCCGAGAGGCAGCAAGGTTGATGTAGAACCCCTCCGTGATCGATTCCCCCTCCGGCAGATTACCGGAGAAGGACCCCAGATGGGATCTCTCTGGAACAGAAACTTGCGGTGGCGAAAAAAGTATATCGTGGACTCCCCTGAGGGTTTCTGATTTTTTCTGAATTTATAGTGCTGGAATTAGGTCAAACGGAGCTGGGTGGGCCCCACGAGGTACCAAGGCGCGCCCTGGTACCTCGTGGCCCACTCCTTCATCTTCTGGCCCTCTCCCGAAGCTTCCAGTGTTTATCTTGCCCAATAAAAAATCTCCAAAAAGTTTCGTGGCATTTGGACTTCATTTGGTATTGATTTTCTGTAAAACAAAATTAGGGCAGAAAACAGCAACTGGCACTGGGCACTAAGTTAATAGGTTAGTCCCAAAAAATGATATATAATTGCTGTAAATGATTATAAAAACATCCAAGATTGATAATATAACAACATGGAACAATCAAAAATTATAGATACGTTGGAGACGTATCAAGCCACAAGTCAATATGGGCTCTGGCTTGGTTGACCCTAGTTGTGAGCCTGGCCGGGATGGTGCTAGCAGATGTAGACGAACGGTAGGGTTGGATGGGCACCGGACATGGGTCAGGGGAACTCCTTGGAAGATCATGTTTCGATCGTCCTGTTCTCAAACACTCTGAAGTGCGAGGATTTAAAGGGAGGGATCGATTCTTGTGTGTAAAGTGCACAAAACTCTGTAGAGTATTAAACCTAATCGATTAGCCGTGTCCCCGGTTACGGAAAATTTGAGCCTCTGGAATTGGGTCTATCACTGAACTCTCAACACCGGACTGATAATTAATTGAGGGCCACTTATTATTGTTATGGGCTATGAGACATCGGTTGGCGGAACCATGTCATATATATAGGTATCTGCTTTGTAGTAGAGATTCCCTGACATTCCTTTGTTGTAGGGAAAATAAAACCAGCTTTTACGCAAAAAAACTCAGACACAGAGCCACAAAGCCATATTGCATATAGAACAGTTTTATCATCTGCTTTTCTTATTGTGATCTTACCGGTACATTCAATGTACTGACCTACATGGCTGCAACGTCTCATGTTGCAGATATTTCTACGACGAGTAAGAGTTACGATATAGGGTTACGGTCTACACTCAACTTGCCGATGGCGTTGATGGGACTCCACACCCTTATCATTTGTTTTTGCTATAATAAATAAGGTATACTCTGGATATACGGTATTTATTTTATATGTGATGTTATGGTATTTCATCGAAGTACTATGTGTGCCAGCATACTGATCCAGGGATGGCACAGAAAGCACAGAGGCATCGATCCATTTGGGTCGGGTCGCTACAGAGATGGTATCGGAGCACATATTGACTGTAGGACGTAACCCTAGAAACTGAAAGGCCCTAGGACAGGATATCTCTAAAACTTTATTTTCAAAAAAGATTCTTTACTTCTCATCCTTTTCTGACTTTATCAAATACTCCCTTTTACCTCAAATAGTTAGAAAATACCCCTTTCCCTTTTGACCACACGGAGGATCAACTAAGAAAAACTCTGATGAGGACAAGATATAGGACAACTGATGGCCACTCCAGAGTTAAAGAAGATTTCACCATACATTAGAAGGATTGAAGCTACAACGGTTGAAAACTCCGAAGACTCGAAGTAATTGAAGACCCTGAAGAATTCCAAGATTGATATGACCTTTAGAATACCAAACCCCTGTTGTATACTCCCGTTAGATGCGATGATTTGTGAGCTGTCATTTGTGTGTGTTTTTCGACAGCCACAAATAAAAACCTATTTTCAAAAAAAACTATTGTTTGTATTGTGTGTGCCTCCCCCTATCCCTCTCCCATATCTCATCCCAAAACCCTTGGACCCAATAGATGATGAATGAAGATGGACTTGTATTTCTGAGATCGATGACACAGCTGGAGGTAGCACAATGGATACAGAACATGGAAGATCGCATGAAGGAGTACAGTATTGGGGGAGAGTATATGGTTCCATACACCCTACGACACATCACACAAGGTACTGCAACATGGCGAGAGATACATCAAGCTATACAAGGATGGAATGGAGCAAATGCTTGGGAGGAATTCAAGAAGACTCTGTTAAGATCCCGTCTTATCCGGAAGCACTGTGACAGTATAATGAAGAAACCTTGTGCATGCAAGATTTGCGGAGAAATAGGACACACCAATGAAGAACACAAGGATGGATGCCCTCATTGTGAAGAAAATCACCCAGATGAAGAATGCCCAACTAGGCAGGTAACTTGTTTCTTGTGTGAAGGAACTACCCACTACCCTGCTCAGTGTCACATTTACCCCAAGGTACAAGAGATTACCAAACAGCAGAAGGAAGCAATGAAAGAAACCCTCAGGGAAAGTTTAGAAGAACATGTGATGAAGGAAGTTGTTGAAGACCCTGATGAAGAAGGCCTAATCAGATTTTACTCCAATGCCTGCTATTCATGTGGAGAAGAAGGACATTATTCATAGTATTGCCCGAAGGAGTGTAAAGAGTATCTAGGAGAGTTCCAGACAGTGGAGTTTGAGTATGACCCACAGGAAATAGAAGCTTTCATCAGTACGGAGAAGTCCAGGAAGAGAAAGAGAATGTGCCCCTAGAACAACCTAATCTCTGCAAAGAAGGATAAGAGTCATATTACCTATTTTGAGTGTAGGAACACAGGACATTTTGCCAATGATTGCCCAGAAAAGAAGCAAAGGACCCAAGGAACCTATGGAGGCACAAGGAAGCCCAGGGAATTATCGGAAGTTAATTGCTTTCGTTGCAATGCTGCAGGGCATTATGCCATTATATGTACAGACAAGAAGAAAGCTAGAGCTGAGTAGTTGAGATTTTGATATTGGTAATAAGTGTAGTAGGAAGCACTCTTATTTTCATGAAGTTATGGAGCTGAATTATGTAATGGGAGTCTCAGAGATTGTTATGAATTCATGAATCAATAAAATTAATGTGTCATGATTTCATATGTTGAATTGTATGAGTTGATACTCTATAAACAAAGATTTGACCATTTTCGAGGATATGAGAAATATGGTCTATGGATGGATTTGTGCATTACATTTTAAGGGTGGTAATACCCTGTGTGAACACTATACCAATGGAAAGGAAAAATGTTGTTCCATAGGGTGGACTTTGGACAAAATAAGTTGGAGTTTTGTTTTCGTTATAATGGTTACCCCAAGAGTATAAAGGAATGAAGTACTATTGGATTTAAAGGAGGTGTAATGTCGGAATTTGGAACATATAGTAACCCCAGGATAAGTTAAAGCTGTACAAGTATTGAAGTAGGCCCGTAATCCACAGGCCCAGGAGTTAATAAGGAGTAAGCACTACCTTGTTGAAGGAAGACATTTGGAAGAAGCTGTGATTTGATCAGCAGACGTTTCTTAGGAGGATACGAAAACCCGAGAGTTGTGAAGAAATGATAGATGTTCTATTTAGCTTGCAGAATCAATGGATTTATCCGAACTTAGTTCGTCGACAAGAGAATTTCTACAATGCCTGTGAGGATGCCCAAGTGTTAGGATACGTGATTCACTGTCTGCATATGAAGTATTGATTCAAGTACGGGATGGATTGGCCCCCATACCGGAGACTTCTATCATGAACTATCATATGTTGATGGAAAATCAGAGAGCCTTAAAACCCTAGAAGAGTGTCGACACGGTAAGCCAAAAACCTTAGAATGGTAGGACGATTGATCCATGTACAGGCCACCGTTGCCAATCATAGGTTATACGGTGAGACTTAAACCAGACCAATTTCCTGCAGGAAACCAAAAATTGTTGACCAACACGAGATTTTCGATAGTTATTTAGTATTGGCGCCAGACCCGTCAGCTAAGAAGACCCAGTCTCGGAAGAACCTTACCATGATGAAAGGACACAAGATTTTGAGGAAAAGGTTATGCCCCTACCGGAAGAGCCCCAGTGTAGGAGGTATCCCGAAGATATGAGAAGACCGACGTTGTCAACCCTAAAGAGGGAGTACATGAGTTTTGGATGGACCCGTAACTTTGATTCTAGGGGTGGTAGCACCCCAGATCGTTGTGACGATCAATGGATTTTCGAGAAGACCCCAAACCCTAACCTTTTTCTTTCTAGCCTCGCCGAATCTCGAGGGCGAGATTCATTTTAAGAGTGATAGTGTTGTAACATCCCAAAATTCTAAATTTTGGAATGTTACTAAACTAAGTATTTATTGAGTGTCTGCTTGATTGATTGTTTGAATTGGAGTGAAATTTGAAACTTTTTGGAATGTTAAAAAAGAGGGAATAAAAGGACTTTCCCACTTGAATCTTATTTTCGATTTTGACAACATTCTTAATTATTTCCAATTCGGATATGAGAGAGGATGACATGACTTCCTCAAATAATAAAAACTGGAGATCAACTAAATATTTTTTCATTTTTCATTTTTAATATTTAAAACAAATTTCAACTCAAAGAAAATTGAGTGAGAAGAAGGTAATATGACTCCTTCCATATGAAAAGAGTTGGAAAATGTTTTAAATGTTATTTGAATATTTTATTTTTGGGTCACAAAAATATTTTGGACATTTAATAAACACTAAAAATTAATTTAGGGGATTTTTTTACTGCCCAAATTGATTTTTTTAAATAAAATAAATATTTTCAAAATTATATGGCTCATATAAAAAATGCACGTGACTCCATGTGACTCGGGGAATTTTGGTAAATTTTCTGGATTTTTTTTGAATTTATTCGGATTTGTTCAAGCCCCGAAAACCCTCTCAGCAAATAAAATAAAAAACAGGAAGCACTGTTCATCCGCGCAGGAAAATATTATTCACGCACGTGCACTGTTCACCTGCGAGGACACTGTTCATACGAGGCCCAAACAGGCCGAAACTCGCAGCCCATCCACTCTTAAACCAATTCTTTTTAGCGTACATCTTTTTAGTCCCACATTGCCTAGCTTTAGACATTCAAGCCTCCCTCCCACCTATAAATATAGACCCAATGAGCACCCAAAAATCATCCACTTCGGGTTAAATCAATCTTTTGGTTTGACTATCTTCACAAAGAAAAAAAATTATTTTTTCTCTCCGTCGGGAATTCTAGAAGTCGTCTTCTCCCTGAAGTTGTCTCTTCTCTGCGTTCTGAAGGTATTCTTCTTCGTATTTTCTTTTATACTCCCGTAGTTTATTATTCCAAGACTAGTATACCGTAGAAATCTAATTTTACTCTAAATTATTTATTTCGTTTATCGTAGAGTCTTATGTGTAAAATAATTAGATTATCAATTAGTCTCTGTATTTACACATTAGCCCTAGAATTCTTTTAGCCATAGTTTCTTTTCTTCCATAAAACAGCTTGACCCTGATTTTTCAAATAGCCATAACTTTTTACTTGTTTATCCAAATTAGATGAAACCAACGCCTAGATTTTCAACTTGATCCCATCTATCCAGTGAACCTATCAAAATCAACTTTTTAGAACTTTTAATTTCGAAATTTGTTCAGATTCATATTTAAACTTCTTTTGATCATATCTTTTTACCTGTAGCTCCGTTTCCGATGAATCCAATTGCGTCGGATTCGTATCAAAGTAATCTTTCTGTTAGTGTAATTAGTGTTATCTTTTTAACACATAATTTTGATCATAGTCAGATTTCTCTACTAGTCCACAAAAGTGTTGTCACGCAACGTTCTAAGCTGATTCAATGCCATATTGAATTACTTGTATCTTTTGATCGGTTATTCCGAATCTAGTAATTCTTTTTCCTATATGTTCATATTGACTTCCTATATCCAGTAGCATCATTAGTTTCAAATTTTGAACCTTTCAAATTTGAGCGATTCAAATTTGAATTTGAACCTTCATTCGATCGTATCTTGCAAATCGTAGCACCTTTTCAATTGATTCCTTTTGCACCTAAACACTTGTGTCATATACTTTATATTAAATTAAAAAGTTTATATATTTTATTATATTGAAAATTTATTTATGAACAGAAACTTTATTTGGTTTTCTCGGAGTGTTTCATAAGCTTTCTCTATGCTTCTTTATGCTTTCATTTGCTTGTGGAGTGATTGCTTATTTGTATGTAATTGTGTGGTTACGATAAATTTCTCGGAGTGTGACGAGTAGAATTATCAGGATTTGTGAGTGCGAAGACTTCACCAACAAGTACCAGGCAAGTTCACTTTGACCATATTTTCATACCTATGTTTTATTGCATTTAGTATCACCTTTTCAACATTTCCTCCAGTAGCTATATTGAATCTTGTAGTTGGGTAGAAGCATGAGGTAGGAACCCACACCTTTGTTACTGAGCCCCGGGAACGTTGTTTATGTTATGCTACGCTATCGTAGACGGGGATTGCTTTGAGTGAGTGGTGTGAGAAGGAGGACTCTACGTCAATAACGACAACTTCAAGATGGCATCTTCAAGGCCTGCATACACAAGACCTCAAGACTTCAAGACTCGAGACAAGAATTCAATATACCTCTGGGTGGAGGATGGATTGATGGGCATCATGGGGAAACCCAATGGATGACCCCGGGATGCATGGAGAAGCGCCGTGACATCTCGCGGAAAGCTTCACCCAGGCTCGAAGAGACGGATGGATACTTCACAACCGGAAGCTTACCTGTGCAGCCACAAGTCAATATGGGCTCTCACTTGGTGGACCCTAGTTGTGACCCTGTCCGGGACGGTGCTAGCAGATGTAGACGAACGGTAGGGTTGGATGGGCACCAGACATGGGTCAGGGGAACTCCTCGGAAGATCATGTTTCGATCGTCCTGTTCTCAAACACTCTGAAGTGCGAGGACTTAAAGGGAGGGATCGATTCTTGTGGGTAAAGTGCACAAAACTCTGCAGAGTATTAAACCTAATCGTTTAGCTGTGTCCCCGGTTACAGACAATTTTGAGCCTCTGGAATTGGATCTATCTCTGAATTCTAAACACCGGACTGATAATTAATTGAGGGCCACTTATTATTATTATGGGCTATGAGACATCGGTTGGCGGAACCATGTCATATATATAGGTATCTGCTTTGTAGTAGAGATTCCCTGACATTCCTTTGTTGTAGTGAAAATAAAACCAACTTTTACGCAAAAACTCAGACACAGAGCCACAAAGCCATATTGCATATAGAATAGTTTTATCATCTGCTTTTCTTATTGTGATCTTGCCGGTACGTACATTTAATGTATTGACCTACATGGCTGCAACGTCTCATGTTGCAGATATTTTTACGATGAGTAAGAGTTACGATATAGGGTTACGGTCTACACTCAACTTGCCGATGGCGTTGATGGGACTCCACACCCTTATGATTTGTTTCCGCTGTGATAAATACGGTATTTATTTTACATGTGATGTGATGGTATTTCATCGAAGTACTGTGTGTGCCAGCATACTGATCCAACGATGGCACAGAAAGCACAGAGGCACCGATCCATTTGGGTCGGGTCACTACAAAACAACATTGAGAGTATGACGTTAGAAGAAGGATCAAATTGAATCGACCCAAACTTGTTTGTTATACTTTGTGATGATATCGTCACAAGTCAATTGTTATAACACAAAGTGTTAGGGTGTGTTTAAGTTCCTTAGACCATGAGAGTATCATAGTCACTTCTTACCGTACAAAGAGCTTTGGGGTTGCTCAAACGTCATCTGGAACACGGTGATCATAATGAAAACTTACATGTTCATCGGAAAGTTTGACATGGGACTCGATAGCTCAAGAGTGGAATTTGCTCCTCCGACGTTGCAGAGATATTCTTAGGGCCCTCTCGGTGTGACAGCATCCATCATCGTCTGGCCAGACACAGGTGACTACGTCACGGGGACGCCGGAACATGTCAACAAGAAAGAAGAACAAACCGGCAAGAGGAGACCAGTATAGTGAGCATGTGTATGACTCAAGAGGATACCGATACATCTCACCTCGGGTTTTTTAAAAGTATCATGAAGCAAAGGGAACATCACATGATAACCGAAGGTTCACTCGAATGTCATTCGTGTAATCATAGGGATCGATATGGATGTCCACGGTTTCGCTATCAGTCATTGAACAAAAGGGGTTCGTTCATATGTTTTACCAAACCTACAGGGTCACAAGCTTAAGGCAATCATGATCTGCTGAGTGTTAGTAGGATGAGAGTATCGAGGATTTATTTGTGGAATTGTTTCATTAATATACAAAATAGTTTTGAGAGGAACCGGAAGGGTTTCGCGGTCACCGGAAGGGTTTCGGAGTTTATCGGGCAATACCGGGTATTACCGATAAATAATATATAGGTGGAAAAAAAATTTGGTGATGTTAAATTAATAATAAAAGGCTCTAGTAATTGTTAAAAGGCTTTTATATTTAATTTAATATCAATGGGCCTTAAAAGGCCAAGTGGTGGAAGGAGAATTGGGCCACAAAGGCCCATGTAGGGGAGGCGCCCCCTTTTCCTTGTAGGGAGGCCGAACTGGAGAGGGGGGAGGACTCCTCCTCCCCTCCTAGGCTGGCGCAAGGGGGGAAGTCCTTCCCCCCTTGTGGTGCCCCTCCTCTCCCTCTCAACCTATATATACTAGAGGCTCTAGGCACTTTTGAACATACAATTTTTGGAGCTTCCTCTAGTTCTCTAGTTCAAGTTCTAGTTGATCAAATTAGAGCTTGACCTAGATCCTCTAATCCTCATAATTAGAAGCCCAGTGTGGTTCTAACCTCCTCCCTCAAATTCTCCGGTGATGATTAGCTCTGGACGGCGAAGTGCTGCCGGATCGTGAAGGTCGTACGCTTGCAACTCATAGAGAGGTCGTGCTTCCGGTCTTCCGTTCGAGGGACTGTTCATGGGCGGTTCATGGGATCATTCATCTACGGTTCAAGGGACACCAAGTACGATCTACACCAACTCATCTACTTCCGCTGCTACTCGGAGTCGGTAACGATCATGATCCAAACTGTTTATGCATCTTCATATTGTTCTTGGGTGATCGTAGGGCGATTTTGTTGTTGTTTTCTACTACGTTTCTGAACAATGCCTACATCTAGAACAAGATAAAATGATGAGTGTGGTGGGTTGTGCATTGCCTCAAGCCACATTGCTTAAATCAATGATGTTTAGCTCATGCCTTTACTCGTGAAATCGTGCTTCATCCAATGGCTTCGTGAAGATATCCGCTAGTTGCCGTTGAGTCCCTACAAAAATAAGGTCAATCTCCCCACGCTTGATGTGATCCCGATTGAAATGATGGCGGATCTCAAATTGCTTTATCTTGCTATGTTGCATGGGGTTGTAGGAGATCTTGATTGCACTTCCATTGTCACATAGAAGAGACACTTTGTCACAAGTGACACCGTAATCCTTTAAAGTTTACCTCTTCCATAGCAATTGTGCAGAACAACTTGCGGCGGCTATATACTCGGCCTTGGTGGTGGAGAGAGATACACAATTTTGCTTCTTGGAAGACCAACTCACCAAAGAGCGACCAAGGAATTGGCACCCTCCGGAAGTGGACTTCCTCTCCACACGGTCTCCCGCCCAATCCGAGTCCGAATATCCCATGAGATCAAAGCTTGCTCATTTGGGGTACCATAAGCCAAAGTTTGGGGTATGAGTCAAATATCAAAAGATTCGCTTGACCACCACATAGTGGCTTTCCTTTGGTGTGGCTTGAAACTGTGCACACATTCCAACACTCAACATGATATCCGGTCTAGATGCACAAAGGTAAAGCAAGGATCCAATCATGGAATGGTATACCTTTTGATCCACCGCTTTACCATTGGGATCAATGTCAAGTTGGCACTTAGTTGGCATTGGAGTCTTGGCCGGCTTGATATCATCCAACTTGAATCTCTTGAGCATGTCTTGGGTATATTTGGCTTGGTTGATGAAGGTTCCTTCTCTTCTTTGCTTGACTTCGAACTCGAGAAAGAACTTCAACTCTCCCATCATAGACATCTCAAACTTCTCGATCATGAGTGCGACAAACTCATCATTGAAAACTTTGTTAGGAGAACCAAAGATAATATCATGAACATATAGTTGGCATATGAACAAATCCCCTTTAACCCTCTTAGTAAAAAGAGTGGGATCGATTTTCCCAATTTCAAACCCACAATCTTGCAACAACTCGGTAAGGTGCTCATACCACGCACGTGGGGCTTGTTTAGGGCCATAGAACACCTTATCGAGTTTATATACATGATTCGGGAACTTGGGATCCTCGAACCCCGAGGGTTGTTTGACATATACCAACTCATTAAGAGGACCATTAAGAAATGCACTTTTCACATACATTTGTTACAACTTAAAATCATGATGAGATGCATATGCAAGCAACATGCGAATAGATTCAAGATGAGCAACGGGAGCGAAAGTTTCACCGTAATCGACTCCTTCAACTTGGGAGTAACCTTGAGCCACCAATCTCGCCTTGTTGCGAATCACGATACCATGTGCATCTTGCTTGTTCTTGAAGATCCATTTGGTTCCAATGACATTATGGTTCTCCTTTGGTCTCTCCACCAATTGCCACACTTTGTTACACTCAAAGTTGTTGAGTTCTTCATGCATGGCTTCTAGCCAATCCGGGTCCTCGAGCGCCTCATAGACCTTTTGGGGTTCAACACAAGAAACAATCGCATGATGCTCATAAAAAATTGTTAATTGTTTATGAGTAGTTACCCCCTTTCTTAAGCTTCCAATGATGTTCTCCATAGTGTGTTGTTGACGTTCTAGCGTGGAAGCAATCTTGGTGGCACGACGCTGTAATATCTCTTCAAGGGATTCTTGAGAGCTTACATCTTGATCAACTTGAGTGTCGTCTTGAGCTTGCTCTTCATCTTGAGATTGCTCATGGTCATGAACTTGATCCTCGGCATCACTTGGTGCATCACCATCATCATGAGGTTGATCTTGCCCTTGATGTTGTTCACTTGGTTAAGGGCCTTCACTTTGTTCTTCGGAAGCGTGTGGGTCAAGTGTCGGTGATGGTTCCACTTGCGTAGAACATTGTCCTTCTCCTTCGGCCACAAGGGGTTCCTCAATGGGTAGGATTTGGCCAACTCCCATTCTTCTTATGGCTTGAGGAGGAATTTCATCACCTACATCACAAAGACCACTTTGCTCCACTTGGGAGCCATTATTCCCATCAAACTCCACGTTACACGTCTCCTAAGTGAGTCCATTGGACTTGTTGAGAACACGGTAAGCATGAGAGTTTGTAGCATAACCAACAAATATGCCCTCTTGAGCTCTAGTTTCAAATTTAGACACACGAGCACCTTTCTTGAGAATGAAACACTTACAACCGAACACCCAGAAGTACTTGAAATTGGGCTTGTTGCTGATAAGTATCTCATATGGAGTCTTGTTCAAGCCTTTGCGGAGGTAGAGCCGATTGGATGCATGACATGCGGTGTTGATGGCTTCGGCCCAAAAGTTATACAGAGATTTGAATTCTGCCATCATGGTCCTTGCCGCGTCCATCAACGTCCGGTTCTGCCTCTCTACTACATCGTTTTGTTGAGGGGTATAAGGTGCGGAATATTGATGCTTGATCCCCTCATCACTAAGAAACTCATCCAAGGTGGAGTTCTTGTACTCTGTGCCGTTGTCAATTCTAATGATCAATATCTTTGCATCATGTTGACGTTGAGCTTCATTTGCAAAGTCGATCACGGTTTCTTGGGTCTCACTCTTTCTCTTGAAGAAATATACCCATGTGTATCTTGAATAGTCATCCACAATCACCAAACAATACTTTCTTCCCCCAAGACTACCAAATCATGGAGGCCCAAAGAGATCCATGTGAAGGAGCTCCAAAGGCCTCTTGGATGATATAATAGTCGTGGGTCGGTGAGCCATCTCATGTAGCTTTCCTTCGATACAAGCACTGCAAGCACGATCTTTGGCAAAACTAACATTTGTTAGTCAACGGACGTGGTCCCCCTTGAGGAGACTTTGCCAAGATCTCATATTGACGTGGGCTAAATGGCGATGCCAAAGCCACCCCACTGAACTTTAGCCATTAGACAAGTCGCGGTCCTAGTGGGTTTCTCCGAAAAGCTAACCACTTAGAGACCGTTTTCGACATGCCCAACAAAGGCTACTTTAAGAGTCTTGCTCCACAAAAGGGCCACTGATGGGGTCACCTACTAGGGGTAGGGTCAAGGTTCTTACCTACCGAGCCTACCCCAAGGTCCCCACACCAATATCATAAGGTCCCAGGATCATAGGTGCATTCAGATATGCCTCACAAGATATCCACTCGGATGGGGGTGACTCACTCGGACGCATCCTCGTCACTCGGCCATGCTCGGCATCACTCGGATGAAGGAGGCGAAGAGCCCTTGTGGGATCTGGAGCGTCCGAGGAGCACGTCTTCTAGCATTAATGCGCAGTAGAGGCAGGCGTTTCCAGTAACGCCCGCACTCAATTCTCCCTTTATCACCCTTGTAACATAGACATAATGGGGGCAGCGCACTCAATATAATCCACCCCCTAGCTCTGTAACAAGGGTTCACACCCTTCTGTAACCAGACACCCCCAGAGAAAAACATAGCCTCAGGGCATCGAGACGTAGGGCTTTTACCTCTCCGCGAGGGGCCTGAACTCGTAAAAACCGAGTGTCACACCTGTGCCGTCGCTAGATACCGCCCCTGTTCGTACCCCCAGTACTCACTGTCAGTCTTGTTACCTCAACAGTTGGCGCCCACCGTGGGGCTGCGCGTTTAGCAATTTTCCTGCGCAGGTGGAGTTTTCATCATCATGGCTTTCGGTGGCGAGTTGGTGCATGGCGGCGAGATCCGTTTCGGCGCCCTCAGCTTCGTTACCGATGGTTTGGCGTGGCTCCAGGAAGCCCCGCTGGACTCGGAGTTGCTGCCCACCCATGGCGCAGCACACTTCCGCGCATCTTCGTACGGAGTCTTACTCCGACAGTCGCCAGTCCCGTACCGGGCGGCCCCTCCTCACTCCGTTGGATGCCGTCGCAAGCGTTCCAGACGTTCGCGGCTCCAGCGATGGGTGAAACACGCCATGGCCCGTCAAGTTGCTTCCCAGCAGATTGCAACGCTCGAGTCCGACGAGCCCGTCCTCGACCTATTCGCCTCCCTCCATGAGAGGTTTGAAGGCGAATCCGAGTGTGAGAGCAACAGCTCCACTGCGGAGGTCCTGATGGCTGGTTCGCAGCACGGCCCTCCTGGGTACACGGGCGCTCGTGACGGCCCCGACGGACCGTCGCGCGGGCACGTCGATGATGCTCACGAAGATGATCCTCACGCCAACGAGTACGTTCCCCAACCTCTCACTCGGGAGCAGAGGGAGGAGCTCAGGCGGAGGAACGAGCAGGCTCTGAGCACCCCAATCACCGGAGCGAACCCCGAAGCCATGGCCTTGGAGTCAGCTCGTTTCGCTACCTTGGCCGAACGCGACCGTCTGGAGCGGTTGCAGAAGACGCTGGAAGATCAAGCCCGTCAGCAGCCCACTTCCAGTCGGAGTCGCAGGTGATTGTTTCTGAATGACCAGCCCCAAAACTACCCAGTGCTACGCACTCCACTCCAGAATCTGGCAGCAGCGACTTGGATCGCTGATTCCATTCAGCCATCTGGTTCCGCAGCAGGTGAAGGGATCAGGCAGATCCAGACGCTGTTGAAGACAGCTTTGGCTCAAAATTCAGCCGTGTCACAATCATAGGATCGCATTCATAGCAGATCAGTCCGTGCCTCCACAGACTAGTCGGCTCGTAGCCTAATTGGTTCTAGAAGGCACATGCCATCACCCCCTCCGAGGGATATGGCTCCTCCCCTACGCAGAGATCAATACGGAGACTGGAGGCGTGATCCGATCACTCCCCCCTCCCCGGCAGCACAACGACTACCATCGTAGACCGTCACCCCCTCCGCGGGATGCCACATATGGGCTCCGGCCATATGATGACAGGCGGCCGTATGACGATGATAGGAGGCCGGGTGGTTACCACCAGTGGGACCATGAGGGATCAGGCTTCCGGGATCCTCAGTTCAACATGAGATCCCTTCTTGCTCAGAACCTGGTTGACAGGGGCCATGCCAACAAAAATGCTTATGACAGAGATCATCCGAGTGGATACACTTCATTGGGTCCCGAGTGCTTCAGCAGGCATATCCGAGTAGCAGATATTCTGGCAAACATCAGGTTGGCAACCGGAATTGGCAAGTTCACTGGCGAGTCCAAGCCTGAAACTTGGTTGGAAGATTACCGAGTGGCCGTTCAGATTGGAGGCGGCAACGACAACGTTGCTATGAAGCATCTGCCTCTGATGCTGGAAGGGTCAGTGAGAGCATGGCTCAATCAACTCCCACCCGGCAGCATCTATTGCTGGGATGACTTGGCCCGAGTGTTCATCAAAACATTCGAGGGAACTTACAAACGGCCCAGAGGGTTGACAGAGCTACAGCACTGCGTGCAGAAGAACAACGAAACCTTGAGGGAGTACATCCAGAGGTGGACCACGCTGCACAATGTGGTGGAAAATGTCACCGAGCATCAAGCCATTTGCACCTTCAAGGTATGTGTCAAGTACAGGGAGCTCATCCTCAAGTTTGGCCGAACGGAGACTCCAACGCTTAGCCGAGTGATGGAGATTGCCACTCGGTATGCAAACGGCGAAGAAGAGGACCAACTGCGAAGCGGCAAGGGAAGGAACAGAGAGGCCAATTAGACTGGCAACAATTCTAACCGGAAGCAGAAGCGCAAAGCTGATGCGCCTGACAACGCCGAGGCTGCGGCCCTGGCCGGACAAGGGAAAAATAAAGGACCACAGAAACAGAAGAAAGAGTGGACTCCTAAGATGAAAAAGAATCAATCAGAAGGTGACATACTTGATCAGCCTTGTCAGATACTCACGAAGTGGGATGAAGATTGCAATCTGATCTTGCCGAAGCACACTACTCGGGAGTGCAAACTGCTTAAGAAGAAAGTAAAGACCAGGACGACAGTAATGGAGGGGAGAAGCCCGAAGGCTACCCCAACATGAACAAAGTTCTGATGATCTTCGCAGACGTCGAAAGCAAGAGTAGATTGAAGGTCATAAACCGAGAGATAAACATGGCCATGCCGACTGTCACCACGTATCTCGACTGGGCTCAGACCCCCATCACTTTTGACAAGTCGGATCACCGGCCTACATACCGACCCCCGGGCGGCAAGCGCTGGTGGTCGATCCGGCAGTCAATGGGGTCCGACTGCGCAAAGTCCTCATGGACGGTGGCAGTAGATTGAATATTATCTATGCTGACACTCTGAAGGCGATGGACATTCCGATGTCCCGATTGAGCAAAAGCAACATGCAATTCCACGGGGTCATACCCGGGAAGAAGGCGAGGTCACTCGGACAGATAGCTCTGGATGTCGTGTTTGGTGACGAGAAAAATTTCAGGAAGAAGAGGCTGACGTTTGAGGTGGTGGACTTCCGCAGTGCCTATCACGCCATCCTGGGTAGGCCAGCCTACACACGGTTCATGGCCAGACCATGTTACGTGTTTCTTATACTCAAGATGCCAGGGCCGAATGGAGTGATCACTGTCTCAGGGAACAGACAAAGAGCTGAAGAATGACTGCAGCAGGGCTCTCTGATAGCTGACGAGCAGATGGCAGTGGCAGAGCTGGAAGAATACAAGAAAGCAGTCGATCCGAGTGAGCTGTTGAGGTCAAAAAAGCCGGCTGTCAAATCCGCATTCCAGTCGGCCGGCGAGACGAAGCAAGTTCACGCCCACCTGGAGGATCCGAATGCTCGGCCCACCAATATTTCCTCCATGTTGGATAGTAAATAGGAAGGCGAGCTCATCCAGTTCCCCCGTGAGAACTGGGACATCTTCGCATGGAAGCCATCTGACATGCCGGGTGTTCCCAGGGAACTGGATGAGCACAGACTCCGAGTCGATTCCAAGTTTAAACCAGTGAAGGAGCACCTTCGACGCTCTTCCACAGAGAAGCGCAAGGTGATTGGCGAGGAGATCGCACGGCTCTTGGCAGTCGAGTTCATCCGTGAAATCTACCACTCCGAGTGGCTCGCCAACGTCGTCATGGTGCCGAAGAAAAATAAATCTCTTAGGATGTGCATTGACTTCAAGCATATCAATCGGGCCTGTCCCAAAGATCATTTTCCTCTGCCCCACATTGATCAGATAGTTGATTCCACTGTGGGGTGTGAACGTTTGTGCTTTCTGGATGCGTACTCCGGATACCACCAGATCCGAATGTATGGTCCTGATGAAATAAAAACGGCCATCATCACCCTTTTCGGGTGCTTTAGCTACATCACCATGCCATTTGGACTTAAAAATGCCGGAGCAACTTTTATGCGCATGATTCAGAAATGCTTGCAAAAGCAGATCAGTCGGAATGTGGAGGCATACATGGATGACATCGTGGTTAAGTCCAGGAAAGGTTCCGACCTCCTGACTGACCTCGCCAAAACCTTCACAAACCTGCGCAGATATGGGATCGAGCTCAATCCGACCAAGTGCACTTTCGGGGTTCCTGCCGGCAAGTTACTCGGTTTCCTCATTTCTAAACATGGGATCGACGCTAACCCTGAAAAGATCGGCGCTATAGTCCGAATGAAGCAACCAGAATGTATCCATGACGTCCAGAGGCTCATGGGTTGTCTGGCAGCCCTGAGTAGATTTATATCATGACTCGGTGAGAAAGCCCTGCCGCTTTACCGATTGATGAAGAAGCCTGACAAATTCGAGTGGACGAATGAAGCGCAAGCTGCGTTCAAAGAACTCAAAACTTTACTCTCCACCTAGCCGGTGCTTGCTACTCCGAGCAGCCGAGAGCCTTTGCCCTTGTATATCGCAGCCACAAATCAGGCGGTTAGCACCGTGCTCACTGTGGAGCGCGAAGAACAAGGCAAAGCCTTCAAGGTTCAGAGACCAGTCTACTACATTTCAGAAGTCTTGACCCCTTCCAAGTAGAGATACCCCCACTATCAGAAACAAGTTTATGGAATTTATCTGACTGCGAAGAAGGTGGCGCATTATTTCCAAGAGCACTCGGTCACAGTTGTCAGTGACGCCCCGCTGTCCGAGATCATGAACAACAGAGACGCAACTGGCTGAGTGGCTAAATGGGCTATTGAACTCCTGCCTTTGGACATCAAGTTTGAGGCGAAGAAAGCTATCAAATCTCAGGCACTGGTGGATTTTCTGGCTGAGTGGATAGAACAACAGCAGCCAGACTTGAGCCTCCCCGAGCACTGGACCATGTTCTTCGACGGCTCTAAGATGCTTCATGGCTCGGGGGCTGGAGTAGTCCTAGTTTCTCCCAAGGGAGACCAGCTCAGCTATGTGTTGCAGATTCACTTTGATTCCTCCAACAACGAAGCCGAGTACGAGGCTCTCCTCTATGGATTGCGAATGGCCATCTCACTCGGCATCCACCGACTGATGGTCTATGGTGACTCGGATCTTGTAGTGAACCAAGTGATGAAAGAATGGGACATCCGCAGTCCAGCTATGACAGGTTACTGCAATGTAGTCAGGAAGTTGGAGAAGAACTTCGAAGGGTTGGAACTACATCATGTTCCCCGAATCAAGAATCAAGCTACTGACGATCTAGCCAAGATTGGTTCCACCCGAAAAGAAGTACTGAAGAATGTGTTCCTCGAACACTTGCACTCTCCAACAATCAAAGAAGACCCCTTTGTGGAGGAGCCTCCACAGCCAGTCGGACCTTCAAATCCGACTGAAGTAGAAATCCCGGCGGTGATCGACCTGGACCACAAGATCATGATAATCACTCCCGACTGGACTGTGCCTTACATTGCGTACTTGCTCAGGCAAGAGCTCCCCGAAGATGAAGTAGAGACCCGACAGATCGTCCGTCGGTCTAAGGCCTATACTGTCATGGGAGATCAACTTTATAAGAAGAGTGCTACTGGCGTAACGCAGCGCTGTATTTCCCTAGAGGAAGGGCAGCAAATCTTACAAGAGATTCACTCGGGAACTTGCGGTCATCAGGCATCCTCTTGGACGCTCATCGCCGAGGTGTTTCGTGCGGGTTTTTACTGGCCACGCGCCAACGAAGCCGCCAAGGATCTAGTGGATCAGTGTGTGGGATGCCAGTTCTACGCGAACAAGTCGCACAAGCCAACATCTGCGCTAAAGACAATTCCACTCGCCTGGCCCTTTGCTGTCTGGGGTCTTGACATGATTGGTCCTCTTCGCACTGGGGCCAGCGGATTTACTCACCTCTTGGTAGCGGTCGATAAATTCACTAAATGGATTGAAGCAAAACCTATCAAGAAGCTGGACTCGGCAACGGCTATCAAATTTATGAAGGAGATAATCTTCAGGTTTGGAGTTCCCCATAGTATCATCACCGACAATGGGACGAATTTCGACTCGGATGAGTTCCGGGAATTCTGCTATACCCAGGGCACTCGAGTTGATTACGCCTCCGTGGCTCACCCGCAGTCGAATGGTCAAGCAGAACGGGCGAATGGGATGATCCTTCAAAGCCTGAAGCCGCGCCTCATGCGGGATTTGGAGTACGCCGTAGGGGCATGGGTCACTGAGTTACCATCAGTCCTCTGGGGCTTGCGGACGACTCCGAATCGATCCACGCACCACACTCCGTTCTTTATGGTGTACGGCTCTGAAGCTGTCCTTCCGAGTGATTTACTCCACAATTCCCCCCGGGTTGAATTGTACTCGGAGGCAGAATCCGAAGCAGCATGTCAAGATGGCCTCGACCTTCTGGAAGAAGAGCATGAGCTGGCACTTATCAGATCTACCGCCTACCAGCAAGACCTGCGGAGATACCACGACAGGCAAGTCAGAGGGCGTGCCTTTCAAGAGGGTGATCTAGTTCTCCGACTGGATCAACAGAAGCCACACAAGCTAGCCCCTTCATGGGAAGGACCTTTTGCAATCTCCAAAGTGTTGAATAATGGGGCATATCGGCTCTACAACTTCAAGAAAGACATAGAAGGGCCCCGTGCTTGGAATGCCAATCTACTTCACAAGTTCTTTACTTGATACAATTTCCTCAAGTTGCAGTAATTTTCCGAGTGACATTCGATGAATAAAAGTCTGACTTTTCATGTATATCATCAAATGTGCCAAGCGCTACAACACATTCGGGGAATCTTACACTCATCCGAGTGAGGGAAACCCTCTCACTCGGGGGCTTAGCCGCGAACCAGAATTCGCCTAAGTTAAAAACTCATCCGAGTGTGGGCAACCCTCTCACTCGGGGGCTTAGCCGTGGACCAGAATTCATCTGAGTGTGGGCAACCCTCTCACTCGGGGGCTTAGCCGCGAACCAGAATTCGCCTAAGTTAAAAACTCATCCATGTGTGGGCAACCCTCTCACTCGGGGGCTTAGCCGCGAACCAGAATTTGCCTAAGTTAAAAACTCATCCGAGTGTGGGCAACCATCTCACTCGGGGGCTTAGCCGCGGACCAGAATTCGCCTAAGTTAAAAATTCATGTGAGTGTGGGCAACCCTCTCACTCGGGGGCTTAGCCGGGGAGCAGAATTCGCCTAAGTTAAAAATTCATCCGAGTGTGGGCAACCCTCTCACTCGGGGGATTAGCCGCGGACCAGAATTCGCCTAAGTTAAAAATTCATCCGAGTGTGGGCAACCCTCGCACTCGGGGGCTTAGCCGCGAACCAGAATTCGCCTAAGTTAAAAACTCATCCGAGTGAGGGCAACCCTCCACTCGGGGGCTTAGCCGATAACCAGAATTTGCCTAAGTTAAAAACTCATCCGAGTGAGGGCAACCCTCCACTCGGTGGCTTAGCCGCGAACCAGAATTCGCCTAAGTTAAAAACTCATCCGAGTGAGGGCAACCCTCTCACTCGGGGACTTAGCCGCGAACCAACATTCGCTCAAGTCCAAAAATCATTCAAAGCGCACCGAGCAAATGAAACGAAGATTGAAAAATCATTCGGATAAAAGTCGATCAGTTCAGATTACCAAAAGCACGAGTGCGCGAGCTCCAAGCTCGATAAAAGTTTAACGGTTACAAGCTCACTCGGCATACCGAGGCAAATTTAATCGGACATCAAGTTCATCATGCCTTGTCGGCACCTTCCTTGGGCTGCTCCGTGGAAACAGCGGCTTCAATGAAAACACTCAAGTCGATGACTTCAGCAATCCAAGTGGCGGCCTCCAAGAATGTCTCCATGAAGTCTTCAAACTTGAGCTTCTTCCTGTTGGCAACCTTGAGGGACTTGAGCTTTTCCTCATCAACATCCTTGCAATGAACACAGACGAGTGAAAGTGCTATGTCCGCCCCGCACCAGGCAGAGGATTTCTTCCAAGCTTCAATGCGGTCGGGGTACTCCTTCAGTCGGCTAATGAGCGGCTCCAGAAGACTAGAAAACTTCTCCCCAGGGAACAACTTTTCGTCGATCTGGTTCACGGCATCCTTCATTCGGTGGAGGTACTTTAGCACACACTCGATGCGTTCATCCAGGCGAAGAAGTGACAGAGCTGTATTGTCACGCATCAACTCCTTCTTGGGGTCTAGCTCCGACTGGATCCACTCCGTTTCTTCTTCAACATCTGAAAAAAACCCTTAACATTCAAGGGAACAAAGATTAGCGTCATCAAGGACGTTCCGAAGAAAGTGAATGTCATTTGGACTCAGAGGCCATACCTTCAAGTTTCTTATTCAGATCTTCAGACAAATCTTCGATGAACTTCTCAAGGTCGTCTCGCTTCTGAGTGAGGGCTTGAGCTTTTTCGTTAAGCTCCCTTTTTCCTTCTCAAAGGTAGCCGACTGGACCTTGAGCTTTTGGTCCCAGTTGGCATAGTTCTTCTTCAGCTCTGTTATTTCTCCCTGCATCGCTTCAGCCGCGGTCCACATAGTCCTGTTGGTCTCCTTGAGCTCTTCCACGCTCTTCAGAGAGTCCTCAGCTGCCTTGGTTTTCTCGTTGGCACTCTTCCAAGCTTCGGTGAGCTAGGTGTCCTTGTCCTTGAGGGCCTGCTTCATAGTTTCTAAAGAAATACAGGTCCCGAGCCTCATGGAAAGACGTGTGTTCTCGCTACGAACATCTGCTGGGGCGAGATTACTTGAATCAAAGGAAAGACAATTGGTGGAAAGCACTCGGTCAGCGAAGGTTACTTCCCAGGGTTCGCTTTTCCTGCTCCAGGCGAGCGTTCTACTGCTTCTCTACCTCTAGATCGAGACGAAGCTGGTTGACATCCTTCTCCATGACAGCGTAGTGAGTCCCGAGCTCACAAGTTCTCTGTTACAAAGACAGGAAGTAAATCAGTCGGCAGCAAGACAAAAATCCTTCTAAGGAAGGAACAAGCTTGATCAGTACCAGATACTGAAGTATACCTTCTAAGGAAGGAACAAGCTTGACCAGTACCAGATACTGAAGTATACCTTCTAAGGAGGGAACAAGCTTGACCAGTACCAGATACTGCAGTATACCTTCTAAGGAAAGAACTAGCTCACTCGGCCGGCCGAGTGTAGATCGTACTCCGAGTGCGAGAATCAACAACATTTCTGTACTAAAGACTCCCGCCGATTGCTAGCAATCGACGGCAGTCTTGGGGACTACACCCAGTAGGTGCACTCAGCGTGCCCCCACTGGAAGAAAAACAACTCGAAAAGGTCTGCCCTACCCGAATGAAAAACTCTAAGACTCCCGCCGACTACAAACAGTCGACGGCAGTCTCGGGGTCTACACCCTGTGGGTGCACTCTGCGTGCCCCCACAGGAAGAACACCCACTGGGTATGCTTTAGACAACCCTACTAACAGAAGCTCAGGCATCCATTCGGAAATCAATCGAAATTTACTTACAATGCCACTTACTCGGACGTTGGTCTTCAGGGCTTCACTGGCATCATAAGCTTCCTTCAGATGCCTGTTCATAGCCTCCATCTGAATCATGGCCTGCTTGCTGGCTCCCACCTGGTCCTCCGGGACTCACTGCAGACTGAACAGGGTGACTGGAGCAGGCTGTGGAGGAGTGGAAGCAGTCGTGGAAAGCTCAGTGCCAGTTCGAGTCATGGCACTCGGACCCGCAAGTCCTGCAGCACCAGCAGCTCACGGAATTGAGGCCACTCGGCGCGAAGAAACTCGTGGCGCGACGGTCCTTGCGTCAGCTGGCACCTTCTCACCCCCCTTAGTACTTGGCGACTCAGGCTCGTCCTCGTCCTCAACAGGGATAATTTCTCTCGGCACTGCAAACACACGTTGTCATTAAGGATCAATAGATAATTCAGTCGGCTGCAACTTGGAAGGGAATCGATCAGTACCTTTAGAAGTAGCCGCGTCAGCAGTATCAGCTTCGGTCCATTCCTTCAGGGCATCCCTCAGCTCTGGGGAAGTCGTTGAAGTCGCAGCACTGCGTACATAAAAACACTTGGTCAGGAAAAAGTTCAGATGATCACACGGTCGAGGGCTGAGATGGTGTTACTTACGTCGACGCAACATGGACTGTCACCTTGATCTTGGGCAGGGCTGCCGCCTTCCGAGGTTTGCTTGCCGCCTGCTTGGGTTGTTTGGGCACCCTCTATGCTGGCTCAACAGTCTCGGTCCGACTGCGCTTTGGGTTCCGCGCCCGCGGCTCAGGAGCACTCGACGCCTGGGTCCCCATAGGACGAGCACTCGGATCGTGGGATCTCTTGGTCTGACCCTCCGGCAGAGCCTCCTCCCACGATGGAGAAGATTCGTCTTCCTCGCCGTCCTCCGAGTCGCCCTCCTCCTCCTCGTCGTCACCGCCGTCCTCGTGGCTATCCTTTGGAGCATCCTCCGCGGCTTTGTGCTCATTGTCACTCTCCACGTCTCCAGGGACGCGGTCGACGTTCGGCACCAGTGAAACCATCTTCTGGAAACTCTGCTAAAACAGACAGTTCAAAGTTAAAATATGTTCACTCGGATTCAACACCAATTCGACTCGGCCAAGTGAGCACAAATTACCACGATAGGCTGATTCTCGTGGCTGTAAGGAGGCACTCTCCTTGCTCCCCGTGGGTTGTCACGCGCGGAGGTGATGACTTTTATCCATCCCTCCACATCCTCTTCAGTCGGGTCCTCCGGGTGCACTCGGGTTGGATCACTCAGCCCAGTGTACATCCACATGGGATGCGCCCTATCTTGCAGGGGCTGGATCCGCCGAGAGAGAAAGACCTCCAGCAGGTCCTTCCCATCCACTCCGGCCCTTTCGAGCCCCACCAAAATGTCTACTAAGATTCCTACATCAATTTTCTCTCCCTTCGACACCGTGAGAGACGGTGGAGCACCAACCCTCTCGATGAACCGGCACTCAGAATATCCTTACAGTAAAACCAGGAACTTTGCCAGCCTTTGACCGAGTCCGGAAACTTCAAGGCAGGGAAAGTGCTCCTACCCCTAAGCTGGATTCCTAATCCTCCGCACAGCTGGGTTACATTGGTCTTGGCCCCCTCCGGGTAGGCCTTCTTCACGGTCATAGATCGACAGGTGAAGACATGTTTAAAGAGCCCCCAATGGGGATAGCAGCCTATGAAGTTCTCACAGAGAGAGACGAAGGCAGAAAGATAAACTACAACATTCGGGGGTAGGTGATGCAATTGCGTCCCGAAGAAATTCAAGAAGCCACGGAGGAAAGGGTGAGGTGGCATGGAGAAACCTCGCTCGATGTGCGTCGTCAGGAGGACGCGCTCGTCCGGCTGCGGCGCGGGTTCCAGCTCGTCTGCCTCCGGTAGCCTCCAGCCACTCTGCGGAACCAACCCGTCGACAACGAGCCCCTCGATGTCTTCCGCAGTGACCCGAGACGGGAGCCAATCCCCCTGGATCCAACCGGGTGGAGGGGCGGCGCCCGACGACGAACCCTTCTGCGCCTTCTTGGCCCGTTCAAGCTTGGCCGTCGCGTCCTTCACCATATTCTCCGCGAGCTCCGGCCGCGTGTGGAGGTTGGCTATGTGGAGGGAGGCGGGTGGCGAGCTCGTCGGAGTGGGCGGGGTGGGGTGAAAAGGGGATCTGACTTTTTTTACCCTAGCCCGTCCGCATTTTATATCGCGGGTAAATCCGCCCCGGCAGATCGTCAGCCGCTGATCTCTGGATCCGACGACATCGCAAAATCCGTTGCGTAGGGAAGGTGGAACACATGGCGGAATTTGGGGGCAGAAATCGAGGCGACGTGCCCCACTTCCCCCACGGTCCATGACGTAACCGCTTTCGCGCGCACACATACATTCAAATCATGAAACTTTTGCCGCAAATCGATCCGATTGATCGCTCGTGATCTCTTTCCTAGAATAACTCACGGTCCGCCGAGCACCCTTCGAGGGTTGTCCTTCACTCAGACACACAATCGAAACCGACTGAAGTTAAACTTCAGGGCTTTAATGGGATGAGTTCGACG
This sequence comes from Elymus sibiricus, assembly GCA_039707655.1. Taxonomy (NCBI): domain Eukaryota; kingdom Viridiplantae; phylum Streptophyta; class Magnoliopsida; order Poales; family Poaceae; genus Elymus; species Elymus sibiricus. The sequence continues at coordinate 140,056,607 of CM077674.1, read as the reverse complement.
CTCCCCTGCGGATTGACTTGGCCCTTCTTCTAGGCCCCAAGGCGCGAACCTCATAAACTTGGACTCGGAGATGGCTAGTGCGAACGTTCCTCCAGGACTTTCAATGGCATCTCCCAGGAGAATCAGACCACACGTCGGCCTCGCCACTCGGGTTTTCATGGCATGTCCACATTCGGACCGTAAGTCTATCTCTTCCGAGAGACATTTGAGTGCCACCAAGTTTTGCCTGTCAGACAGCACAACCCGATCAATCGGGAAACGTTTAGTCCAAAATCCGTTGTGGTTTCGCTCTGGTTACGATTGGATAACGCCGGGTGAAAGGTTCCGAATGCATATGCAGCACTCGGCCCGAGCCATGGGTTCATCCAATACGTCCCTCGAAACCGCAACCGATTCAAGGGCTAATGATGGGGTCACCTACTAGGGGTAGGGTCAAGGTTCTTACCTACCGAGCCTACCCCGAGGTCCCCACACCAATATCATAAGGTCCCAGGATCATAGGTGCATTCAGATATGCCTCACAAGATATCCACTCGGATGGGGGTGACTCACTCGGACACATCCTCGTCACTCGGCCGTGCTCGGCATCACTCAGATGAAGGAGGCGAAGAGCCCTCGTGGGATCTGGAGCGTCCGAGGAGCACGTCTTCTAGCATTAATGCGCAGTAGAGGTGGGCGTTTCCAGTAACGCCCGCACTCAATTCTCCCTTTATCACCCTTGTAACGTAGACATAATGGAGGCAGCGCACTCAATATAAGCCACCCCCTAGCTCTGTAACAAGGGTTCGCACCCTTCTGTAACCAGACACCCCTAGAGAAAAACAAAGCCTCAGGGCATCGAGACGTAGGGCTTTTACCTCTCTGCGAGGGGCCTGAACTCATAAAAACCGAGTGTCACACCTGTGCCGTAGCTAGATTCCGCCCCTGTTCGTACCCCCAGTACTCATTGTCAGTCTCGTTACCTCGACAGCCACGGTATCAAAATCGAAGAACGTAGCACATCCCATAAGTGCAAGTTGACGAACGGAAAGTAAATTATATGCAAGGGTCTCAACAAGCATGACTTTCTCAATGGTTAAGTTGTGAGAAATGACAACCTTGCCAGGACCAAATACCTTAGATAATGAAGCATCACCAAATTGGACATGAGTGGGCATAGATGGGCTTGGTTACACGTCCACCACCAAGTCCTTACTTCTGGTCATATGATTTGTCACTCCACTATCAAGAAACCATGACACCCCACCAGAAGCAAACTCCTATATATGATCAATGCTTGGTTTTAGGTACCCATTTTTAATGGGTCCTTTGATGTTAGTAACAAGCGTCTTAGGAACCAAAATAGACCATTCAATGTACTCATAAGGAGAACCAACAAATTTGGCATAAACATGCCCATCACTAGCATGGCATAAAACACAAGACGGGTTAAAATCGACGGCTTGCTGGGAGGAGTGGTTTTGCCCCTTTAGCATCACCACCCACCACCTTGTCCTTCTTCTCCTTAGGAGCACTCTCTCCCTCTTTGACGAATACCTCTTTGAGAGGGAGAGCTTGCTTGGTCTTGCTTTTCTTCTTCTTTGACTTGGGTGCAAACCCAAGTCCCTCCTTTGCCACAACTTCCTTTTGATTGCTCAAAAGTTCATTGAGGTTCTTCTCGCCTTTTATGCATGTCATAAGGCCCTTCTCAAGTTGCTCTTTCAACATGGCGTTCTCCTCAACAAGATGAGCATGCTCACAACAAGGGTTAGTTGCATGGGCATTATCAATTAAAACAAAAGGAGGACACATGGCTATCTCCTTGGTTAGTTTCACTTGGAGTTGTTCATGAGACTCCTTGAGTGTAGCATGATCACTTTTCAAAGCCATGTGAGCCTTGTTATGCAACTCAAACTCCTCTTTGAGTCTAGCATGGTGCTACTTGTGATAGGCGTTGGGATTTCCCCGAAGAGGAAGGGTGAAGTAGTATAGTAGCAGAAAGTATTTCCCTCAGTTAAGAACCAAGGTTTATGGAACCAATAGGAGATCCACACAAACGAACTTTAGTAGTACCTACACACACAAGAGCAAATACTTGCACCCAACGCAGGCAAGAGGGTTGTCAATCCCCATGTACTCGTTAATTGCAAGGATCAAATCTGGTAGTGGGAGATATATAAATTGAAAAACTAAATAAAAATAAATAAATTGCAGCAAGGAAATTAGGGTTTTAGCAATATGATATAGATGGACCCGGGGGCCATAGCTTTCACTAGAGGCATCTCTCTCAAGAACATAGCAAACGGTGGGTACACAAATTACTGTTGGGCAATTGATAGAAAAGCGCATAGTTATGATGTTATTCATGGCATGATCAGTACATAGGCATTACGTCCGTGACAAATAGACCGTTAAACTTACCGACGCCTACTACTATTACTCCACTTTGAGAGTGCTTCTATGCTTGCCTCTCTACGTATTAAGTTCATGACAAACAGAGTAATGCATGAAGTATGATGACATAATGTAGATAGAATAAGACCAACCAATATGATCAAACCCCATCATTTTACCCTTAGTAGCCACAATACAAAGACATGCCTCGCTACTCCTCCTGTCACAGAGTGAGGACACCACAAGATTGAACCTACCATAAAGGACCTCTCCCACTGATGATAAATCAATCTAGTTGGCCAAACCAAATGGATAGATCAGAGAGAAATACAAAGCTATAACAATCACACATAATAAAGTTCAGAAAAGACTCAATTACTTTCAATGAATAATCTGATCATAAACCCACAATTCATCGGATCCCAACAAACGCACCGCAAAAGATTACATCAAATCGATCTCCGAAGAGAACATTGTATTGAAGATCGAAGAGAGAGAGCGCCATCTAGCTACTGCTATGGATCCATAGGTCCTGTGGGGAAGTACTCACACATCATCTTGGAGGCAGCAAGGATGATGAAGAAGGCCTCCGTGATCGATTTCCCCTCCGGCAGATTACCGGAGAAGGCCTCTAGATGGGATCGCGGAAGAACAGAGACTTGCGGTGGTGGAAGAATTGTTTCGTGGCTTCCTTTGGTGGTTTCTGGATTTTAGGGAATTTATAGGCTTGGAATTAGGTCAAACGGAGTTGCGAGGGGCCCACAAGCCTGGGTGGCATGCCCCCTTGGGGGCGCCACCTGAGCTTGTGGCTCTCTCGTGCATCGTCTGGTCTCCCCCCAAAGTTTCTACGGTCCCTTCTGGTCCAGAAAAAATCACCGTAAAGTTTCATCCTCTTGGGACTTCGTTTGGTATGGTTTTTCTGTGAAACAATAAAATAGGCAAAAATAGAAACTGGCACTAGGCACTAGGTTAATAGGTTAGTTCCCAAAAATGATATAAAATTGCATATAAATCATACAAGATTGATAATATAATAGCATGAAACAATCAAAAATTATAGATACGTTGGAGATGTATCACATGGCCAACCCCTAGTTCAACATTCTCGTATTTGAGCACACGAGGTAGAACTTGAGCATGATCATGAGCTTTCTTTAATTTAGCAAGGTTAACATTTTGTGACTCCTCAAGAGCCACGCGAAGACCTTGCTCTTCCTCTAAAGCATGAGAAAGCTCCGCAATCTCATCGGCATACTCACGACTATGCCCTTGCATCTTGGTGATGGTCTCTTAATGAGACTCAATGATATCATTAGCCTCACCTAGTTGTTCCAAGAGAGCAAGAAAGTGCTTCTTGGTCTCACCTTTGAGCTTAACCAAGAACTTGTCAAACTCATTCTCATCCACCTTTACCTCCTCACTTTCATCCACACAATCCATCAAGGAAGGATTAGTAGAGATAGAAGTTTTGATGTTGGAGGTTACCTTGTTGGTGGCTTTTGCCATGAGGCACTTGGGGGTGGCGATGAGGTTCTCGTTGGGGGAGTCAAAGAGAGACACCAAGGTTGGGGAAGAGGTGGCAATGGCAACGGAGGCCAGTGCGATCCCTTCACCACTAGCATCGTCATCATCATCATCGAAGTTGTACTCTTCTTGTACCACCAACCCCTTTTGAGGCACCTTCTTCGTGAAGTTGTTCTTGCTAGGGAAAGACTTGGACTTGTCCTTGTGGATGAGCTTGCCTCCATTGTCTTCCCTCTTCTCATAGGGGCAATCCACGACGAAATGACTCACATTGCCACAATTGTAGCAAGTCCTCACATGTTGAATCTTGCCCTTGGAGCCACTTGAGTTGTTCTGGGAGAGGTTGGGCTTGGAGTTTCTGTTGTTGCCCCAAAATTGCCTTTACGCAAGAGCCATGTGCTCATGGTAAGCATATTTGGTGTTTTCGGGGCAACACTCTTCTTCATCCTCTTCTTCCTCTTCCGGAATCGCCTTGGCCTTCAAAGCAAGGTTTGGCTTATTTGACCATTGAACACGAGCTACTGCATTGTAGGCGGTCTTGTTCAAGATGTTCATTGCAACAAACTCATCCAACACATCACTTGAAGACAAGGTGTGGAAGTCCGGTCTTTGACGGATCATGAAGGACATGCTTTTGTTGAAAGGCATGATAGCCTTGAGGAACTTGCGCTTGACCCAATTGTCAGCCGTGTCCTTGCTCCCATGATCTCGGAGTGAGACCGCAAGAGTAGTCAATCTCCGGTAAAGCTCATGAGGATCTTCATCTTCATTCATCACAAGCTCATTGGCCTCATCAAGCATGACCTCAAAGTTGGAGCGTTGAATGCTCGAGCTTCCTTTGTACAAGGAGTTGATGTGCTCCCATGCATCTTTGGCAAGAGTGAATGGGCGCAAGTGGGGAAGCTCTTTGGGAGGCAGTGCAGCTTGAAGAATGAACAATGCGGAGTGATTGAGTTGATTGTCCACTTCTTCTCTTGGGGTCATGTTGCTTGGATCATGAGGGTAGAAGCCTTGCTCAATAACCCTCCAAAGTTGTCTTGAGCTGTGATTCAAATGAGACTTGATACGAAAAATCCAATTAGGAAAATTATTCAAATCAAGCTTGGGTGGAGGCCCATGAGAGTGAATATGTGGTGAGGGTACCGGTCCTCCATAGACAGGGGGAGGGGCAACCACGACATGTGTGCCTGACCCATTCTTTCCTTGAGAGGAAATAGGATTTAAGCTATTAGCCGTCTCCTTGCCGGAGTCGACATCTGTTTCCGAGTAAGTAGGATTAACTACTTCCTTGGGAGCGGTAGAAGGTTTAATGCCCTCAAGGAATTATTTTAACATGGACTTGACCTCGTTTGTCATAGATGTCTTAAGTGCATCCATAGCCTCGTTTAAGGCATCTTAGGTGACCATGGTTGAATCCACGACTGCGGGGTTGTCCCCAACCATATCCCCTTCGTCAACCATACTCTTTAGGCGGTGAAGCCATTAATAAAGAGACGAGGCTTTGATACCAATTGAAATGATCGATATGGTTGACTAGAGGGGGGTGAATAGGCAACTACCAATTTTTAGCTCTTTTAAACAAATTTGGGTTAACAACAATAGGTTGTCTAGATATGCAACTAGGTGGACAACCTATATGATGAGCACAACAATGGCAACGCAAGCAAGCACAAGATACAAACACAATATAGCCTGCATAAAGTAAAGGATAGAAATAACCACAAGTGGAGTCGATGGAGACAAGGATGTGTTACCAAAGTTCCCTCCCTTTAGGGGGAGGTACGTCTCCGTTGGAGCGGTATGGAGGCACAATGCTCCCCAAGAAGCCACTAGGGCCACCGTATTCTCCTCACGCTCTCGCATAACGCAAGATGTCGTGATTCCACTAGTGGTGCCCTTGAAGGCGGCGACCAAACCTTTACAAACAAGTTTGTGGCTCTCTCCCCAACTTCATTGGAGGCTCCCAACTCCACCACAAAGCTTCACCACAATGGAATGTGGCTCCAAGGTGACCTCTTCCGTGCAGGGTGCCCAGACACCCAAGAGTAACAAGATCCGCGAAGGATTAGTGGGGGGAATCAAATTTCTCTTGGTGGAAGTGTAGATCGAGGCCCTCTCCTCCAAACCCTAGAAGATCAACAAGTGTTGGTGGCTAGGGAGAGAGATCGAGCGAAAATGAGCTTTGCGGGCAACAATGGAGCAAGGGGATAAGAGATAGGTCTTCTTGGGGAAGAAGACCCCCTTTATATAGTGGAGAGGGGGGAAATCCTACCGTTATCTGCTCTCTACCTGCACACAAGTGGTACTACCGCTCCGGTGAGTGGTACTACCACTTAGTGCGGTAGTTCCAACCAATGCCTGTGAATACAAGAGTATAGGAGGGGTAGTGCCGCCGGAGCGGTACTACCGTCCACACGAGCGGTACAACCGCTAAGTGTCACAGGATACAGAGGAACCAGCGGTGCTAGAGGGTTGCCTGGGCGGAAGTACCGCATGAAGTGGTACTACCGTTAAACAACCGCTCTAGTACCGTTAAAGCAGAATGGGTAACGGAAGCACGAAATAGGCGGTAGTGGTTGCGGTAGTAAGAAGCGGAAGTACCGCGCAAGCGGTACTACTGTTCTACTACCGCTAATTTTTCCAGGCTACAGAGAATCAACGGAAGTGGAGTAGTACTAGTGCGGAAGTACCGCGCAAGCGGTACTACCATGCTACTACCGCCCAATTTCCACAAATAAAACGTAGACAACAGAAGCCTGAAAACAAGCGGTAGTACGAGCGGCACTGGCCTATGGAAGTACCACTGAAGCGGTACTACCGCTAAAGTGGTACTACCGCTGGCCAGAGTGGTACTACCACCTGGGTGCTGCTAATTTGCCCAAGCACAAAACAGATGGATCTCCAAAGTTGCGGGACGGGTATGTGGGTGCATATGGGGTTGTGTACGTGTTGATTCCACCCAAACCTTTCCAAAGCGGACCCCCTCTTAATAGTACGGATTTCCTACGACTCAAGTCCACCGAAAAGAAACGTCAGAAAAACCGTCTTCACTCTTTCTTTCACCAAGGGGAATAAAACCATCTTGTGCCACATATAAGAATATCTGAAATGCTCAATGCACACGGTTAGTCTGAAAAATGCATTGTCATCAATCACCAAAACCATTAGGGAGAAATATGCCCTAACATTAGTAATAACAAGACTTCTCCCAAGTCCTCAAGAACAAATAGAACTACTCACAACTCATCACATTGAACATGTTTAGTGGGTATACATATATGATTAACAATCTGAATATAATAATCTTCCACCAAGTAAACCACTAGCATCAACTACAAGATCTAATCAACACTACTAGCACCCCAGGTACCAATCTGAGGTTTGATACAAAGATTGAACACAAGAGATGAACTAGGGGTTTTAGATGAGGTGGTGCTGGTGAAGATGTTGATGAATATGATGATTCCCATGATGAGAGGAGCATTGGTGATGATGAAGGCTTCGATTTCCCACTCCCGGAGGGAAGTTTTCCCTGCAGAATTGGTCCGCCAGAGAGGAAAAGTTCTCTGCCTCGAGACGGCGGCGAAAAGTCGTGAAACTCTTCTCTTGATTTTTCTAGGGAAAATTGGAATTTATGGCCAAAGGATGTCGGGAGGGGAGCCATCAGGGCCCCACATGGATAAGTGGCTTGGCCAGCGGGTGGCCACACCACTTGCCCATGTGGCTAGCTGGTGGGCCCCCTCTGGTATATTTTTGCTCCATAATTCTTCATATATTTCAAAATAATTCTCCAAAAGTCCATGATTCGTTTTGAGCTCTGGAGAATTGCTATCCCTGATGTTGCTTTTTCAGGTCAGATTTCTAGCTGTCGGTAATCTTCCTCTTTCGATGTATCTTGCATTTTAAGAGAGAAAAGGCATTAGAATTGCATCATATTGTGAACTATAACATTGAAATAAGATAAATAACAATAGGTAATTATGATGCAAAATGGATGTATCACCATGATGAAGACCACAAGGCTGAAATGACAAATGAAGTCGGGCCAAATCCTATCTTTGAGGCCATAGATGGAATGCCCAACCTTATTAGAAGCAACCGAGAAATGAAATGAACGATCACCCAATTGAAGCACATTGAAACCCTCGGCAATACCACCAATGCAACACTGTAAAGCTAAACCAACCGAAGTGATCGAGAGAGGGAACGAGGCAGATGAGAAGGAGACCACCAAGAAAAATTCCTTGGTGTTAGATGCAGGAAAAAAGTGCACTGAAGATCCAAATCACCGCCGAACTTGATCCGCGACCGCACCGTAAGGCTGGGATTGAAATCCCAATGCAACAATCCATTCATGGAAAGAAACTAGAGATCCCCAACGGGAGAGACCATGATAGTGGCGACATCACTGGAGAACCGGGAGCTGGAGGCGGTAGTGGAGGTGGAGGAGAGACGTGGTTTTTCTTGCTCGGTGGCTCATACTAGGAAAATGTTAGCAATATAAGACACTAGCAACGTATATAGGCAGACATTGTCTAAGGTACACATGCATTGCAGGCGAGAACTTAAATAACCAAAGTTCGAGCTAATATTGACGTATCACATAATTATAGACAAATATGTAAATTTAAAGTCATATATGCATGACACATGAGATGTATATTTAATTCTCGTAGTTCATTCCATTGACCCCATATATTAGTTGACCAAAAGTTTGTTTTTTTGAAAAGGAGGAATACCCCCGGCCTCTGCATCTCTTGATGCACACAGCCATATTATTAATAAAGGTTCAGGTTTAGAACAAGGTCTCAAACAAACTGACGAATCTCATAAAAAAGTTGCCACAACCGGGGAAAATAGGGTAAGATGACTAGACACCTATCCTATTATTGGATCGCCATCCAAACCGGTTGTAAGTATCCCGTGCAACCACCTCCCATCGGTTGCACCCAATATCCATAAGCTCCATGTGGGTCGTATGGCCGAGTAACGACCATGTACGGATCCAAGCAGACGCCCTAAAGATAACCTGCAATTTTTTTGTAATAGTTTGTCTGTTAAAGGCAACATTATTCTGACTATTCCATATGGCCCAAAGTAATGCACACACTCCCACTCGAATATGTGCCGCGGTCTTAGGCTCTACCCTAGTTAACCAAGTCCCAAATAAATGTGAAATCGTGACACGCGGAGATATGTTAAAGGACGCGTGAATGGTCCGCCGCAATAACTTAGCTAGTGGGCATTGGAGAAAAAGATGTTGTATCATTTCGTCTTGATCACAAAAGCAACATCGTTTACTACCCTCCCAACTATGCTTTGCCAAGTTATCCTTTGTCAAAATTACTCCCTTATGCACAAACCACATAAATACCTTGATTTTTAATGGCGCCTTGATTTTCCCAATGTGAATCGACCTCGGGATAGGCCTGATGTTTATCAGGTCTGTATACATCGACTTAACCGAGAATACACCCGACACTGATAACTTCCAGTGTAAGGTATCCGGCGCATCAGAAAGGTTAACCTCCATTAACCTATGCACAAGATGCAACCATCTATCCCATCGTTCACCCACTAGTGTTCGCCTGAACTGAATGTTAAGAGGAACAGAACCCAACACTATACTAATGAATACTTCTTTCCGTTGTGCAATGTTGTATAAGGAAGGATACTGCAAGGCTAGTGGTGTCTCACCCAGCTAGGTATCTTCCCAAAACCTAGCACTATTTCCGTTCCCAACAGTGAATTTGCTCCTATTGAAGAAGGAAACTTTTGTCCTCATTAGCTCCTTCCAAAAAGGAGAATCAGTCAGTTGTGTCGTCACTTGTGCCAAAGTTTTGGAATGTAAGTACTTATTATGCAACAACTGTAACCATACCCCATCCCTCTCTACCGCCAATCTGTAGAGCCATTTTCTAAGTAAGCACTTATTTTTCACTTCTAGATTTTCAATTCCCAAACCACCTTGGTCCTTCGGTGTACATATAATGTTCCATTTGGCCAACCTATATTTCGTTATGTTTTCATCAATTTGCCAGAAAAGGCGAGATCCATAGAAATCCAATCTTTCTCGTACCCCTACTAGTACCTCGAAGAAGGATAGGAGGAACGTCGGCATGCTTGTCAACACTGAATTTATAAGGATCAACCTCCCCCCATAAGACAAGAGTGTGCCCTTCTAGAAGCTCAATTTCTTTTCAAATCAATCTTCAATACATTTCCATTCTTTGTTGGTTAGTTTACGATGATGGATTGGGATTCCTAGATATCTAAAAGGTAAAGATCCCAGCTCACATCTGGTGCCTGCAAGCCAAAGAGGGTTATGTAGCACTTTCGTGGAAGTATCCCAATTAGTTATCGTCCCAACGAAGAGCAGAGGAGAGTATTTATATTGGCACTTCTGTCACACACAAGGTGTCACAGTTCTTGTGTGAAGTAACTGCTTGAGCTTCTGCAAATATTGTTACTGTCCAAGTGGACGAATAAACCAGAATGACAAAGATAAAAGGTTTATACTAACGACGGTAAAAACTCTTAAAAGTAAATAACATGAATAAAAGTGAAAGTAGAGTTGCGTTTCCTGCAATGAAGAGATTAGGCGCGGAGAGAATTCAGTTCATGGTAAGAATGTATAAAGTGTGCCAGTGCGATGGTAATACCAGTTACCTTGTATCATACTCATAGTATTTGATATGTGTGTTCTGTAGGCGGATCACCCTAAAGTTATGAAACTCCTCCTCGTGGGATTATATTTCATTCTTTGGTCCTGCTTCACTGTTGCGACAGAGTGGTCGTCTCCACAATTGAGGTCCTTGGACCAGAACCAAGCATTAAGTTTCGTTGATCACCGTTATATCATATTGTCTTTGGTCCTCATAGATATCTCCACCTGTCATGTCAGAGGTCATAGATTCCCTAAACAATATGTGTTACCTGTGTAGGTCTTGAGATCATGTTGCCTAGGCCCTTAAATTGGACAACATGCATAGAGTTCACCACAGTATAACAACGTACTAGACAAATCATACTACTACAAATACAAATGACAACATATAGATCAGGCACAAATGAATCTTACCACTCATCTACATCTCACACGTCAAAGGGGGATTACTGACACATCATAAGAGAGAAACCAATCACACCAGAGATTAAAACCATGAAAACCATATCGATAATACCGTGAAGATCCACAATAAGAAGAAATGGATAATTCAAATAGTCTTGATCCCCAGATGAGATTGAATAGAGTTACAATTGTTCTCACAAATTGGAATTCCTCTTAAAACATTAAAGGATGAGATGATGATGGAGATGAAAGGACCAAAACTAAGAAGATCTCCAAAGGTTCTTCAGATCTCCTCTTCTTCTGTTCTGGATGTGGTGGCGGCGGCTAGGGTTCTCTTCTCCCCTGGGTCCCGTCACGAAAGTGTCTTTATAGATGTGGTGGAGCTGTTGGCACCTCATATGACCTCTCATACGAGCACTTGCAGTCGCATGGAAGGCCGTCTTTTGCTCTGGTGTGCCTGGTGGCTTGGCTCTCCATATGGAAGTTGCTCCATTTGACTTGATTTGCAGTAATTCTCCTTGGTTTCCTTCCATATATGATATTTCCTGCCAAACAATGGGAAAACGGATTTTCTTCTCTTTCGAAGGATTAGCGTTAGGAATAACCGAGAAGTAACAAAGATCCAGTGAAAACCAAATATAAATCACTCGAAAAATATCACAAATTCTTGAGCCATCAACTCCCCCAAGCTTAAAACTTGCTCGTCCTCGAGCAAGCAATAAATCAAGAGAATGAAATGGAGCTTGATTGAGTAGAAAGAAGTTTTACCGACTCAAGAGAATATGACATATCCATCCTCACTTATCCTGCAATTTCATTCAAGAAAGTATTCGCATTCGAATAGCTGCACTTAAGCTCGTTGCCTAACCAAGTGTAGTTTTCTGTCACTAGTTATAATTTCTCAAACCAAAATTTTCATTGTTAACCAAGTGTTTAGGCAAGCGAAAACATTTCTTTCTTTGGATGGATACACTTCTCAGGCTCTTCATAAAACAAATGCATTAGGGGATTTCAGAAGTGAAGAGAGCAAATAATTCAAAATTTTCATTAACACCCACAAGTACCTCCTAGTCATGCCTTTCAAACACTTCTCTCAATCATTATCCTTTGGAACTTCAACTCTCGGTGACGGGGTTATGCCAAAATTTACTATATGCAATTGGTTTCCGCTGTGGCTTAATTTTGTGCACTATGGATTAAGAAGGGTTTTCTCTTTCGAGCTCACTGATCAATGCTCTTATTTACCACATACACACTTGCTTGGAGAAGGTCAATCATTTTCCACTCAATCTCCAAGTCTGTGACGGCGTCGCGGTTACGCGAATTATCTCAACATATAGCAACGGGACATGAAGCCAGCCATGAGCTGGAGCTCCATGATTTTAGTATCGCGAATAAATTTTGGCATGACCTCAATCACTTCAAATATTCATTCCTCCAAATAACTATCAATAGGTGTTATCAAGACAATCAAATTCAGCACTATGGAGTTGAAGTGTTTGAATGCTCGTTCTCTTCAAAAATCTGAGCACCTAAATTTTTCTTAGAATTTCTTTTAGAGCAAAATCATGCTTCACAACAAGGTTTCACTAGCAAAATTTGAAGTTGGAATTATGACTAAATGATATTCAACTAACGAGGGGAACTATCTCATGTACAACCATTCAAATGAAAATTCTTTCTTAAATAAAATTGCGAGACAAGGGATTATGCATATGTTATACCTTCTCGCATTGGCTGACTTCCTCCCTCGGTAATTCTCCGCTTCATTTCCAACTTGCTAGTGGTGAACAAATCTGTGGGCTTGAAGAAACAAAACACAAACAAAGAGAATTCCAGCAAAGCAAGAGCAAAACTTGCTCTACAAATTTATTAAGCAAACTGAAAATAAACATGCTAAATAAAAGAAAAAGAAGAAAAATAAAATATGCATGCATGGATAACTAGGGGATGAGCTCCCCCAAGCTTAGGCTCTTGGCCTACTCTCTAGTCCATGTCCTCGTCATCGTTGCCCCTCTGAGCAGTATGAGGCCACTGTATCTGAGATGGGCCACTAGAGGACTGACCTCCCATGCCAGGGTGCGGCTACCAGAAAGAAAAGAGGGACTGCATGTTCCCACTGAGCAGGTTAATGTTGTTGTTAGTCTCGCAGAGGTCCGTGCGGATCCCTCCGACATGCTGCTGCAGCTGCTGAAACTCTACCCTAGGCACATAGTCACTACCTTGCCCGTAGTGAACCTGGGGAGCATACTAGGGTGCATTACCCCATGCATCCCAACCGTGACCGTGCCCCTCAGCAGCGGCATCCCACTCTGGTGCTTCCTTGGGATGGACGTCATTCCCGAACCCAACGGCGTGTCTAAACTCATTCCTCAATAGAGAGAACCCACATGTCACGTGTAGAAACAGTAAAAGCTTGCGGCAAGGGCAAGCGTACATCAGTAGTCTCAGTGTTAGGCAGGGGGCACTTGTAGCAATGCTCCCCCTGCACGGGCCCAAGGAAATGATAGTTTGTGACCACCCTACGGTCAAGTACCGTTGGCCTAGGAACGTCCTCAACATCCTCTAAGTTGAAGCCAAAGTGCTCAGCGAGGTGAGTCATTATGCCTCCCACAAGAATATTCCCCTTCAGCTGCTTGTGCTTCCTATCGAGGTGGATCATTAGAAAATCTCCCAAGTTAGGCTTGGGGGCTGAGTTGGGGTGGAGTGCAGCATGGAGCACACACATGTCGTAGGTCGACATGCCCCCAAGGTTCTCTCTCCCAAAGAGAGTGTTCCCGACGAAAGTCATGAAATAGCGAACGGCGGGGTTTTGTATGCTCGATACCTTCTTGTAGGAAAGGTCGTGCTCATCCTTGATGGAGATGAGGTCCCATGTCCCCAACGCCTCGGCGATGGGCACGCCCCTGGTGTCGAGAACCCCTCGGTTCTCAAATCCAAAGACGGTGCACCACTGCTCAAGCGTCATCGTACGCGGCACCCCTCCAAGTGTGAAGGAGCAACTCGTCGGCACCTGATATATCTTTGACGTATCTATAATATTTGATTCTTTCATGCTATTATATTACCAATCTTACATGCTTTATACATCATTTTATATCATTTTTGGGAACTAACCTATTAACCCAGTGCCAAGTGCCAGTTGTTGTTTTCTGCTTGTTTTTGGCTTTACAGAAAATCCCTACCAAACACAGTCCAAACGCCACGAAACTTTTTAATGATTTTTTCTGGACCAGGAGGGACCCTAGAAGCTTCAGGGGAGGACCAGAAGCCAGATGAGGAGACGACAAGGCAACAGGGCGCGCCCTGGGGGGGTAGGCGCGCCCTGATGCCTTGTGGACCCCACGTGGCTCCTTCTGACCTAATTCCAGTGCTATAAATTCCCAAATATTCCAAAACCCCCATAGTGAGACCCGAAACAATTCTTCCGCCACCGCAAGCCTCTGTTCTTCTGCGATCCCATCTGGAGGCCTCCGCCGGTACTCTGCCAGAGGGGGAATCGATCACGGAGGGGTTCTTCATCAATCTTCCTGCCCTTCCGATGATGTGTGAGTAGTTCCCAGAGGACCTATGGGTCCATAGTGATTAGCTAGATGGCTCTGTCTCTCTCTTTGATCTTCAATACAATGTTCTTGTCGGAGATCAATTCGATGTAATCTTCTTTGGCGGTGTGTTTGTTGGGATCCGATGAATTGTGGGTTTATGATCAGATTATTCATTTAAAGTAATTGAGTCTTTTCTGAACTTTATTATGTGTGATTGTTATAGCTTTGTATTTCTCTCCAATCTATCCGTTTGGTTTGGCCAACTAGATTGATTTATCTTCAGTGGGAGAGGTGCTTTGTGGGAGGTTCAATCTTGTGGTGTCCTCACTCTGTGACAGGAGGAGTAGCGAGGCACGTATTGTATTGTTGCTACTAAGGATAAAACGATGGGGTTTAATCATATTGCTTGGTTTTATTCTATCTACATTATGTCATCATGCTCCAAGCATTACTCTATTTGTTATGAACTTAATACGTAGAAAGGCAAGCATAGAAGCGCTCTCGAAGTGGAGTAATAGTAGTAGATGCAGGAAGGAGTCGGTCTACTTGTCACGAACGTAATGCCTATGTACTGATCATGCCATGAATAACGTCATAACTATGCGCTTTTCTATCAATTGCCCAACAGTAATTTGTTTACCCACCGTATGATATGTTCTTGAGAGAGATGCCTCTAGTGAAAACTATGGCCCCCGGGTCCATCCAAATCATATTAGTAAAACCCTAATTTACTTGCTACAATTTATTTATTTTTATTTCCATTTGCAATTTATATATCTCCCACTATCAGTATTAATCCTTGCAATTAATGAGTACAAGGGGATTGACAACCTTCTTGCCCGCGTTGGGTGCAAGTATTTTGTTTATGTGTGTGCAGGTACTGTCGACCTTTGTCTATGTGAATCTCCTATTGGTTCGATAACCTTGGTTCTCTACCGAGGGAAATACTATCCGCTACTATATTGCTTCACCCTTTCTCTTCGGGGAAAATCCCAACGCAGCTCAGAAGTAGCAGCACCATCGAATCCTCGAGAGTGTGCTCGAAGGTGGAGAGGAACTCGATGGTGATGTTCCGGTACGTCAGGTAATAGAAGTTACTGAAAACTCCCATCCCGGCGTTGTTCGCAAGCCATGAGAAGT
This sequence comes from Elymus sibiricus, assembly GCA_039707655.1. Lineage (NCBI taxonomy): Eukaryota > Viridiplantae > Streptophyta > Magnoliopsida > Poales > Poaceae > Elymus > Elymus sibiricus. Next base: position 140,040,953 of record CM077674.1, on the reverse strand, counting down.
CGTTGTGAAGCACTTGGGACTCCAAGAACGCATCACACTTCCATCTCGTTGCCATCATATTCTGCCTACTGACCCACGCGTAGCCCTTGTTCACGGCAGCGTGGAGGTTCTCCCCTTCGCTCCGGGAACACTTCGAACGCGAGCCCATCGCCTTCTTCCCCACGGCAATGGCCGATTTCATCATTTTCTACACACAACAAAAAATAACAACAGAAAAATGTAAGTTTTACGTGGGGATCGAGTTCTAATACTACCTAAGATCGATCGTAACCAATTACTTTGAATCCTAACACTCAAATCGAACGAAAAGACAAAAATATTTGCATCTCATCTAGGGTAAGAACAAGGATGAAATCACCATGGAAACTTGCAAATGAACCATGGATTGGAGGAGAAACTCACCGAGGATGAAGATGCATGGATCAAATGAATGAAACCCGCGAAGAAAGGAAGGTTTTGGAGGATTTTTGTTAGGGTTTGAGAGAGAGATGTGAGAGATGGAGGCGCAATGGGGAGGAAGGAGAAGATCCCCTTGCGCCGGCGGCCGAAATATATGAATTTGGACGCCATACGACTGCCCATACGAGCGGGGCCGCTCGTATGGAATGCCGTCTCGCGTTCCAATCAGACGATCTAGGGTTTGCGTACCTGGGACAACTGCCCATACGAGCGCTAGCGCTCGTATGAAAGGCCGTCGATCTCTCTGGAGGAGAAAACCATTCCAGGCAGAACTCCATACGGGCAGTCATACGAGCGCGAGCGCTTGTATCGAAGACCATCTTTTGTTCTATTCCCGTTGCTCACTCTGGTCGAAGCTTCGATCGCCCGTGCGAGCGCTTGCCGTCGCATGGAACGCTGTCTTCTGCTCTGGACTCAGTTGATGATTTTCGACGAAGGTTCCATACGACCGCGCATATGAGTGCTTGCGATCATATGGAACACCGTCGATCACTTTGGTCTTCTTCGATGTTTCCTCCACATTTCCATGCGATTGCTCAAACGACCACGGCTGCTCGCATATTACACCATCTTTCTCTCTGTTCCTCTTTTCTCCTGGACCTCCTCCTCTTATCTTCTTTCTTCGATCTTTCTCCTATGACACAAAGTCAAAAACAAACTTTCTCGAGAGTTCTTCAGCAGATTATTTATGAGAGCAAATAACTAAGCAAAACTTTGACTAAATGATGGGTTGCCTCCCATTAAGCGCTGGATTTTAGGTTGTTAACCTCAACCTCATATCTTAGTAGCGTCTCAGGTCTCCGGTGGCCTGAGATTCTCTTTACTTACCGCGCATACCCGCTTAGGTGGTGGGATATACTTCTCTTTCCCTCCTGGCTTCTTTGGAAAGTACCTCTCTATTTCTTCATCATAAATTCTGAAGATTACTTTTCCTTCTGCACAATCCAACGCTGCACCTGCGGTATTCAAAAATGGCCTACTGAGAATAATAGATAATTTTTCATCTTCAGGCATATCAAGAATAACAAAGTCAGTAGGTATAATATGCCCATCTAATCTTAGTAGCACATTTTCAGCCACTCCAATTGGCTTCTTTGTAGATTTGTCTGCCATCTGCAAGGTTATACCTGTAGGTACACATTCTGCTAAGTTCAACTTGCGATAGAGAGCTAGAGGCATTACACTCACTCCTGCTCCAACATCACAAAGTGCATTATTTATATCAAGATTACCAATTGAACAAGATATGGTAGGTATACCTGGGTCTCCCAGATTTTCCGGTATTTTGTCTTCAAAGGGATATTCCGTTATTGTAGCCACATGTTCTTTCGAATTCAAACTCTTCCTATTGTTTGCGATATCCCGCAAGAACTTAGCAAAGGTAGGAATTTTCAGTATATCAGTTACATGCAAAGAGACTTTAAGATCAGCTATAGCTTGTAGAAAAGAGGAATAGAGTGCATCATTTGAAGGTGGTCTTACAGCTTTAGGGTAAGGAAGTGTCTTCTTAGTTTTACCTTTATCTTTCTCCTTCTCCTTACCATTTTCTTTATTCCTCGATGCCTGGCTGCTTTCTCCTCTAGTTGGATAAGGTGGTCGGGTGTTCTTTTCCACCCTTGGTTCTTTGGTTCTTCCAGCTTCTGGTGCTCCTTCTTCTTCGTTATTGTCACCGTCTACCATTTCGGCATCAGGATCAACTTCTTTATTTGCTTCAGCTTCATTATCCTATGCATCTTGATGGACTTGTTCTTCCAGTTCTTCCTCTCCAAAGAGGAGTTCTCTGTTCTCCTGAGTTTGGCTCTGACTGTCTCTTCTTCTTTGTTCTTGTTCCTTTTTGTACCATTCCGGTCCTTTAGGGTCCTGCGTTCTTTTACCACTACGAGTTTCAATTTCATTAGTAGAAACAAGGTTATCTTTATCTAATTGAGCAAGGATCAAAGATTGAGTTTCAGCAATTTGAGAACATTGGGTTTCTATCATGCGAGAGTGTTTATCAAGATTCTTTACCGCATGACTTAACCCATCTACCTCATCGGAAAGGTAGGCTATAACCTTTTCATTATGATGGATGCATCTTCGGAAGTCTCTGTTGAAGTTGTCTTGGTGAAACTTGAACTTATTCATTGTTTCTTGAAGTTCGTCCTCCAACTGATAAATACTAAATATATCCACTTTTTCATTGATGACTTGTTCAACAGGCTTACTTTTTCTTGAGTAACCTTTTTAAATTCTTCCAAATCTTCAAAATGATATATTTTTCCAGTTGGCTTCGTTGGCTCCTCAATATTCCACTGCTCTTTAGCAATCATATTTTTTCCATAAGTGATGTTCCTTCTTCAAGAGTTAGAGACATGAATCGTCCTCCTGCACTCAGATCAAGAATGGATTTTGATTCATCGTTAATTCCATGATAAAACATATGAAGTATAACATGTTCAGCATAACCATGGTTAGGGCATAGATTCAAAAATTTAGAATATCTTCCCTAGGCTCCATATAGACTTTCACCATCTTCTTGAATGAATAGGATGAGATTTCTTCGTAGTTTAGTAATCTTTGAGCCCGGAAGAAATTTAGCCATAAATTTTCTAGCACACATCAGCCAGCTGGTTATACTTCCTTGAGGCAATCGATTATACCAAATTTCAGCATCACCTTTAAGAGAAAACTTGAAGAGTCTTAATGAAACAAATTCTCGTGACACATCCTTCAATTTAAACGTTCCACATAGAGTATCAAAGAACATAAGATGTGCTTGAGGGTCTTCCTCCTCGGTTCCTGCAAAGGCATGCCTTTTGACTTCCATAATAAGATCACTGTCAATCAAATACTCTTTTGCATAATTTGTAGGATATACTATAGGAGATCTCTGGGTCATAACTGGAGCACAATAATCTCTTATAGTCTTCTTTGGCTTCGGAGTAATCGACATCTCTGCAAACAAACTGTTAAGCTCAACTGTTTTATTATTTTTGTATTTTTCTATTAATGAAGCCTGTTGCTCCTGAGGAAAACGAGCAATGTAATCTGGTAAATACGTTCTTCCAGAACGAGTAGATCCCTGTAACTTACAGGAAGCATCTACAATAACAACAACTGCAAAAATAGTTACGAAACAAATACTTTGCGCTTAGCTCCCTGGCAACGGCGCCAGAAAATGCTTTGGTGCCTGCAAGCCAAACAGGGTTTTGTAGCACTTGGTTATCGTACCAACGAAGAGCAGAGGAGAGTATTTATATTGGCGCTTCTGTCACACAAGATGTCACAGTTCTTGTGTGAAGTAACTGCTTGAGCTTCTGCAAATATTGTTACTGTCCTGGTGGACGAATAAACCAGAATGATAAAGATAAAAGGTTTATAGTAACGATGGTAAAAACTCTTAAAAGTAAATAACATGAATAAAAGTGAAAGTAGAGTTGCCTTTCCTGCAATGAAGAGATTGGGCGCGGAGAGAATTCAGTTCATGGTAAGAATGTATCAAGTGTGCCAGTGCGACGGTAATACTAGTTACCTTGTATCATACTCATAGTATTTGATATGTGTGTTCTGTAGGCGGATCACCCTAAAGTTATGAAACTCCTCCTCGTAGGATTATATTTCATTCTATGGTCTTGCTTCACCATTGCCAAAGAGTGGTCGTCTCCACAATTAATGTCCTTGGACCTGAACCAAGCATTAAGTTTTGTGGATCACCGTTATCTCATATTGTCTTTGGTCCTCATAGATATCTCCACCTGTCACGTCAGAGGTCAAAAATTCCCTAAACAATATGTGTTACCTGTGTAGGTCTTGAGATCATGTTGCCTAGGCCCTTAAATTGGACAACACGCATAGAGTTCACCACAGTATAATAATGTACTAGACAGATCATACTACTACAAATACAAATGACGACATATAGATCACGCACAAATGAATCTTACCACTCACCTACATCTCCCATGCCTATGGGGGATTACTCACACATCATAAGAGAGAAACCAATCACACCAAAGATTAAACCTATGAAAACCATATCGATAATACCGTGAAAATCCACAATAAGATGAAATGGATAATTCAAATAGTCTTGATCCCTAGATGAGATTGAATAGAGTTACAATTGTTCTCACAACTTGGAATTCCTCTTAAAATAGTGAAGGATGAGATGATGATGGAGATGAAAGGACCAAAACTAAGAAGATCTCCAAAGGTTCTTCGGATCTCCTCTTCTTCTGTCCTGGATGTGATGGCGGCGGCTAGGGTTCTCTTCTCCCCTGGGTCCCTTCACGAAAGTGTCTTGTATAGACGTGGTGGAGCTGTTGGCACCTCATACAACCGCTCATACGAGCGCTTGCGATCGCATGGAAGACCGTTTTTTGCTCTGGTGCGCCTGGTGGCTTGGCTCTCCATATGGAAGTTGCTCCATTTGACTTGATTTGCAGTAATTCTCCTTGGTTTCCTTCCATATATGATATTTCCTGCCAAACAATGGGAAAACAGATTTTCTTCTCTTTTGAAGGATTAGCGTTAGGAAAAACCGAGAAGTAACAAAGATCCATTGAAAACCAGATAAGAATCACTCAAAAAATATCACAAATTCTCGAGCCATCAACATCCGAACAACTATCTATAATTATCCTATTCTTCCTTGGCACGTCCAAAGCAGAACAGCTCACTTTCATTAAAATTAATCTTCAGCCGAGATAGTTGTTCGAAAAGGCATAAAACTAACTTCATGTTTCTCGCCTTAGCTAGATCATGTTCCGTGAAAATAATGGTGTCATCCGCATACTATAGTATGGACACCCCACCATCCACTAGATGCTGGATTAGACCACCTACTTGGCCGTCCTCCTTAGCTCTATTAATGAGAACGACCAACATGTCAGCGACAACATTAAACAGGATAGGAGACATCGGATCTCCCTGTCTCAATCCTTTTTACGTCTGGAAATAATGACCTATGTCATCATTAACCTTGATTCCTATGCTGCCTTCCTGTACAAAGGATTCGACTTGCTTCCTCCAGGCCGCATCAAAACCTTTCATACGCAAGGCCTACTATAAAAATGGCCACTTGACTTTGTCATATGCCTTCTCAAAATCGACCTTGAAAACCACACCATCAAGTTTCTTCAAATGGACTTCATGCAAGGTTTCATGTTGAACGATCACTCCCTCGAGTATATGTCGTCTAGGCATGAAAGCCGTTTGAGTCGGCTGAACTACAGAATGCGCAATCTTTGTAAGGTGATTTGTTCCAACTTTTGTAAAGATCTTAAAGCTAACATTGAGCAGACATATCGGTCTGAACTGCTCAATGTGAACCGCCTCTTCCTTCTTTGGTAACAATGTGATTGTCCCAAAGTTCAGTTTAAATTATTGTAAATGGCCATTAAACAGATCATGGAACATTGGCATCAAGTCTCCTTTAAAAATATCCCAACACCTCTTATAGAATTCTACTGGGAAACCATCCGGACCAGGTGCTTTGTTAATCTTCATTTGTGAAATTGCCTCAAACACTTCCTTTTCTGTAAAAGGGGTAGTGAGAACCTCATTCTCATCATCTCCCAACTGTGCTACGTCCTCAACCATATCCTCGTTGAGTGAGACATAGTTCTCTACCGGGGCCCCAAACAGCTTTTTATAGAAGTTGGAAATATACATCTTAAGGTTCTCATGTCCAACAATTGTACTCTCATCCTGTTCAAGTTGTATGATCCTTTTTTTCCTATGTTTCCCGTTGGCAATCATATGGAAAAATTGTGTATTATTATCCCCTGGAACCACTTGAGGCACTTGAGCTCTACGGGCCCATTTGAGCTCTTCCTCTCTAAGAAGCTTTGCCAAACTGACCTCAGCCTCTTGTTTAGCCACCCATTCATTTATGTCAAGCAATTAGTCTCAGCCTTTAAATTGAGATCATTAATGATATTAAGCAGCCTCTCTTTCTGCTGCTTATATATACCACTATCATTCTTAGCCCAACCCCTCAAGAACTGTCTCAGATGTCTAATCTTAAATTGCCATCTGTCAACGTTCGAATCTCCCCTCTGCTCTGAAGCCCATTCCCTGGCTATCAAACCAAGGAAGTCCTCTCTTTCGAACCATGAAGTTTTGAAAGAGAAGACATCTTTGTTGCTGCGGTGAACCGCCTCACCGAAATCGACAAGCAGGGGTGTATGATCTGGAATTCCTCTTTGTAATGCGCGCACCGTTACCAAGGGGAACTTTTGCTCCCATTCTACACTGGTTAGCACTCGGTCCAACTTCTCATACGTTGGATTCTCTAAATTATTTGCCCAAGTGTATTGCCTCCCTATGAGGTCAATCTCTCTTAGGTCGAGGCTCTCGATGATAGCGTTAAACATGAGTGACCATCTGCCATCAAAGTTATCGTTATTATTTTCTTCTCTCCTTCTAATAATGTTGAAGTCTCCCCCGACTAATATGGGTAACCTCCCCCCCCCCCCCCCGCGCGCAGATCCTAACCAGGTCCGCTAGGAAATCAGGTTTGAACTCTTGTTGTGCCGCCCCGTACACAGCAACCAGTGCCCACCTGAACCCGTCAACTTTCGATCTCACATGAAATTTGATGGCATAGTCACCCATAAACACGTTAACAACCTCAAGAGATTCACAGTTAACCCCGAGGAAGATCCCACCAGACCTTCCCCGGGGCGGTAAACAATGCCAATCAAAATCCAAACCACTAGAAATAGTACCAAGAAACTGCGAGGTGAAGTAATCACGCCCTGTCTCAAGCAACGCCATAAAATCAAGCTTAAAATACCTCGATGCCTTCGCCAAAAACCTACGCTTAGCCAAGTCTGCTAGACCTCTGCTATTCCAAAAAATTCCTTTCATGAATCATCATGAAATTTTTGTTTGAATTTAATTCTAGCACTCCGACGCACCGCAGAAAGGTCGTACACCTTCCTCTTCCGTGTGCGTTTGGGCTTATCCAGCTTGACCTCACAGTCCACATGACTGAGATCGGTACCTAAACCCTCGGTTGGTTGCAGAGGAGCCGCATGCTCCTCTACCTCCAAGGTATCCATATCAAAAATACTAGCGGGCACCAGGTCCTCACACATGTATTCCAAATCGCGAACACCCAGCGCATTTATCTCACTCTCTTCCATAGGTTTAATTGCCGCAATATTTTTAAGCATGTTCATAGCTCTATCTGCCTCTAGATCAAGTAACCCATTAATCGAGATGGCAACTTCGCGACTATTCACCCCTAAAGAAACCCCAAGCCTATCAGCTCTATTAACTATATCATCTTCGGTAAAATGCAGAACTGAAAAACTGGTATTAACTGACATACCTGTAGTAGACTCGATGTCTCAAAGCTCGGCCACCCGCATGGCGTGCCCCAGCTGCAGGTCGTCAGCGTCTGGTTGAGCCTGAATACGCGGACTCGTTCGCCTATCGCCAGACGTCGGGTCAATCGTCGACCGTCCACCTGACGGCGTCCCGATCGGTGCCTCGGGCGCCCCTATCTCCGAGATGGGGTCGCGCCGGCCGGACTCCTGAATCCGGACCAGAGGCTCCTCAGCTGGCGCCAGCGGCGAGGCCACCGCGGGCTCCACCGTGGTCGTCACCACCGGTGACACCGAGGGCGTAGTTGTGGCCCCCTCATGTGGTGCCGGTGATGAAGCAGTCGAAGTTGAAGAAGGAGAGAGAGCTAAGGCCGCCTGCCTCGGGCTCCGTCCCTTAGTCATCGGCGAAGAAGAAACATGTCCGCCATCCCTTGCTATCACGAGCACGCGGATCGGGAGGGCGGGGGTAGTTCCTGCTCCACTGGATCATCTGTCTCGACCCGGTCCCCCCAGAGGCGGCATGGCGTCGAGGCCGCCCCAAAGGAACCGAATTGAAGCCCCGTCATGGGCATCGAAGAAGGTGATGTCCCCTTACTCACCGGTGTCTCAGACGACTGACTCGTCCGATCGGTGGAGGAAGGCCGACCCCACGTTTATCGTGGTCCATGATATCATCCTCATGTCCGTCACCACCGCCAGCCTTGTCATCATCACCTTTTCCCTTATCACTATCCTCCACAACCAGGTATCCCTCAATCTCAACTCTAAGATCATAACTCATGCCCTCATAAAACCAGGGTACGTATGCCGGTACAACATCAACATCTATCACCCCGACGAGCATCCTCACAATGCCAGGGTTGCGGATGAATGGCATATCAACCTTCTCTGTTTTACCAATGAGATACCCAATGCTCCAAGTCTCCAAGAAATCGTCAAGCGGTTTGGACGGGGCCCCAAAAAATCTGACCCAAATCTGAATCAAGGGATGCCCCTCTAGCTCCTTTTTCTTCCACTCCTCAAACTCGAGGAAGCAAAGACTGCCGGGAACTCTGCACATACCGAACTAAAGAAGCCTCTCGAGGTCTACCTTCGTCGGGTAGTCTACCTTGTAAAGCTGCTCCTCAATCTGCACTAAAGACCACTGAAACGACGCTGAGACCAACCTCCCGAGCCGCTAAACCACTTGATCCTCCGTCAAAGTACCATGTGTAACTCAAACCAGACCCATCCTCGCATTCTCGAGACGGGGACTGCAAGAGTTCATCGAAGGCTTCTCAAAGAACATAACTTAAACCACACGTGCACATGAGTTTCCCTCCGAGCCTCGTGGATATTGTAGACTCGAGAATCATTGCAGTTATAGCATGGAACATAAACATCAATTACGAACTTGGAGATACAAAATAACTTTTATTTATTGCCTCTAGGGCATATCTCCTACAGACTCCCACTTGCACTAGAGTCAATAATCTAGTTACATGGCTTCCCTAACACCAATGGCTATCCGGTGTTGCTCATGCTTTGCTCGCGGTATAGGCTTTGTCATCGGGTCTGACACATTCAGATCCATGTGAACTTTGCGTACTTTCACTAAACCCTCTTCGACATGATATCGAATGAGTTTATATTTGTGTTCAATATGTCTTCTCTTATGGTGCGAACTTGGCTCCCTTGCCTGAGCCACGGCGCCACTATTATCACAATAGATCTCCACCGGGTCCAGAGCACTTGGAACCACACCAAGGTCTTCAAGAAACTACTTGATCCAGACCACCTCCTTGGAGGCTTCTGAAGCTGCAACATATTCCGCCTCCGTCGTAGAATCCGCCACAGTCTTTTGTTTGGAACTTTTCCAATCAACTGCGCCACCGTTCAAAATGAAAACATAGCCTGCTTGAGATTTGAAGTCATATGGGTCAGTCATGAAGCCTGCATCAGTGTAACCACTTACAACGAGCTCTTCATCACCTCTGTACACAAGGAATAAATCCTTGGTCCTTCTGAGGTACTTAAGAATAGTTTTGACTGTGGCCCAGTGTTCCAATCTTGGATCACTTTGGTACCTGCTACTAACACTTAGCGCATAGGAAACAACTGGTCTTGTACATAGCATGGCATACATAATAGAACCAACTGCCGAAGCATATGGAACATCATTCATTTGTACTCGCTCATCGAGAGTCCAAGGACACTGATTCTTGCAAAGCACTGTGCCAGGTGACATGGGGAGTAGGCCTTTCTTGGAGTTCTCCATGTTGAACCTTTTCAACACCTTGTCAATGTACGTGCTTTGGCTAAGCGCTATCAGGCATTTTGATCTATCTCTATAGATTCTGATGCCCAATACGTATGCCGCTTCGCCTAAGTCTTTCATTGAAAACTCTTTTCAATGACTCTTTTATTTCGCTAAAAAAATTCACGTCATTTCCAATCAACAATATGTCATCCACATACAAGATTAGAAATGCTTTTGCGCTCCCACTAAACTTCTTGTAAACACAAGATTCTTCGTCATTCCTAATGAAGCCAAACTGTTTGACTACTTCATTAAAATGAATGTTCCAGTTCCTTGATGCTTGCTTCAGACCATAAATGGCCCTTTGAAGCTTGCATACCTTTCCAGCATCCTTAGGATCGACAAAACCTTCTGGCTATATCATGTATACATCCTCTATGAGGTTTCCATTAAGGAAAGCCGTTTTGACATCCATCTGCCATATTTCATAATCGAAATAAGCAGCAATTGCTAGTAATATCCGTACAGACTTCAGCATAGCTACGGGCGAGAAAGTCTCATCGTAGCCCACTCCTGGAACTTGCGTGAACCCTTTAGCGACAAGTCAAGCTTTATGGATAGTAATGTTACATCCACGTCTGTCTTTCTTTTGAAAATCCATTTACAACCAATGGGCTTTACGCCTTCTGGAAGTTCTACCAAGTTCCAAACTTGATTTTCGTACATGGATTCCATTTCGGATTTCATGGCTTTGTGCCATTCCCTTGAGCTGGGTCCCACCATCGCTTCCTTGTAGTGCGTAGGTTCATCGTCTTCAAGGATGAAGACTTCATTATGAAACCACTCAGGTGGCTGGATAGCCCTACCTGATCTGTGTGGTTCAGTCACAACCCCGTTTGAAGTTTCCGCATCACATGCGACAACTTCCGGTTCGGTTGTAGGGATAATTTGCGGAATTACTTCCGGTTCCTTATCCATATCAACGGTTACCGAAGATTCATCAATCTCATCAAGTTTTACTGTCCTCCCACTCACTTCTTTAGCGAGAAACTGTTTCTCGAGAAAGATTCCGGTTTTGGCGACAAACACTTTGCCCTCGGAGGGGTGGTAGAAAGAATACCCAAAGGTTTCCTTGGGATAACCTACAAAGTAACATTTGTCTGATCTGGGGTCGAGTTTGATTGGTTGTAAACATTTTACATAAGCTTCACACCCCCAAATCTTGAGATGCGACACACTGGGTTTCTTCCCATACCATAACTCATATGGCATCGTCTCAACAGACTTTGACGGTGCTTTGTTTATTGTATAAGCGGCAGTTTCCAGTGCGTGACCCCAAAAAGATATCGGCAGTTCTGTCAGAGACATCATCGACCTTACCATGTCTAACAGGGTTTGGTTACATCACTCAGACACTCCATTACGCTGTGGAGTTCCAGGCGGTGTAAGCTGTGAAACGATTCCACGGTCACTCAGATGTTGGCTAAACTCATGACTAAGATATTCTCCTCCGTGATCTGATCGCAGAAACTTAATCTTTTTGTCACGATGATTTTCTACCTCATTCTGAAATTCTTTGAACTTTTCAAAGGTTTCCGACTTATGCTTCATCAAGTAGATATATCCATATCTACTTAAATCATCAGTAAAAGTCACGAACTAGAAATATCCACCGCGCGCTTGTGTGCTCATCGGACCACATACATCACTATGTATTATTTCCAATAATTCACTCGCCCGTTCAGGATGACCCGTGAACACGTCTTGGTCATCTTCCCAATCAGACAAGCTTCACATGTGTCAAATGATTCAAAATCAAAGGACGGTAAAACTCCATCTTTATGAAGTCTTTGCATGCGTTTCTTTCCGATGTGGCCAAGACGGCAGTGCCACATAAAAGTGGAGTTTGAATCAGCCTTCTTAAGGCGTTTAGCTTCTATGTTAAGGACATCATTTTCACATTCAAGATTCAGAATGAATAGGCCCCCAATAATGGGTGCAAATCCATAAAACATATCTTTACAATAAATCGAACAACCATTGTTCTCAGATTTATAAGAATATCCATCGTGTATCAGACATGATCCGAAGATAATGTTTTTACACAACTTTGGAACAAAATAACACTTATTTAGCTCCAAGATGAATCCTGAAGGGAGACGTAAAGACATGACGCCAATGGCTTGAGCGGCGATCCCATCACCGTTTCCGACGCGCAACACGACCTCATTCTTTTCCAGCTTGCGCACTTTCTGCAGTCCATGCATCGTGTTGCAAATGTGACCAACCGATCCGGTATCAAATACCCATGACTCACAGTTTGTGCTGGCAAGCAGAACGTCAATGACATTAACTTGTATAACAGTTATACCTTTGCCGGACAATCTAGACTTCTTGTCTGCCAAATACTTCTTGCAATTTCTCTTCCAATGACCGGGGTTCTTATAGTAGAAGCACTTATTTTCATTCTTGGCTCTGCCCCTAGACTTGCCTTGGGTGCCGGTTATACCGGTGCCCATGCTCATCTTGGGCTTGCCTTTCTTTTTGAAACTAGTGGTTTTATTCATAAGCATCACATGCTAGCAAAACTTCTGTATCCCAGGTGGAAGAGGTGTGTCTAGCACAAACTCTTTCTTAGCATTCCTGAGGTCTGGCCTCAGGGTACGGACCCAGTCCGCATAATAGTTTCCATTTGCAACTAACTTCTCTTTCTCTAACATCTGACCTGAGCTGAACGTGGTGTTGCGAGCCATTTGATCTACAACGGTAAACACAAGTTTTCACTTAGACTTTGTTCATAATTAAATTGTACTAGTGTTTAAACAATTCAATCCTAAAATGCGCTCCCACTCAAATCAATATTTTCATATTAGATTGTGAGTGATTCAAGACCCATGTCTTGATTGTTCGCCACGATGGTAGCATCACAGATGACGAAAATCTCAATCGGTAGGCCAACTTGCCAATCACATCTCTATGTGACTCTTTTGATTTGCACTTAGTGATTAAATAGTTTAATTTTAAAGCACACTCCCACTCAAATCAATATCTCTCATAATTGATTTTGAGTGATTCAAGACCCGTGTCTCGATTTCTCGCCACAATGGTAGCATCACAGATGACGAAAATCTCAACCGGTAGGCCAACTTTCCAATCACATCTCTATGTGACTCTTGTTCATCTTTCGATGCGTGTGTTCTGAGCTCAGGACTTTCCTGCCTGAACGTCAAGACAACCAAGTGATCTCGCTGTGAGGTCTCAACTCACCCGCCTTACACATTCCAGTCGTTCGTACCCATGTTAGCATGTGGCACCCCGAAAGGATACATGCTGTGATGGTGCTACACTTGGGTGAACACTAACAACTTGATATTTTAAGTGAGAGATCACCCTAAGAAAAAGCGACTACCGCGCAATCAAGAAGGGTGCATCAAAGGGATAAACATCTCAGGCAATTCATTCATAATAGCATGATATGGTATAGCCCTTTCTGACGGAGAAGTCTTTCATTTCTTCGTCTTCGGCATTTGCGTCGGTGTTCACCTTCGTGAAGATTGCCACCACCTTGTCGATGCACCAGATAATATTGCTATCTCTATAGCTAATAAAAATAGTGCATTACATAAGGTTGACACGCATGTCATTAAAGTGACAATCATATGGCTCCAGCCATCATGCCGAATCATGACACGCAGGTCATGTTAATTAATTTTACATTATATAGTCATCTCATAGATAATCAAATTAATATGAGAACTGCTATACCACATCACATGCACATCTCATGTCATCCTGCAAAACCAAGTTAGACGCCTCTAATCAGTTTTATGCAAAATTTTATTTTACGTGGCTTCTAAGGTTTTTACTTAAACCGCAGCTACCAACATTTATCATCAACTATGATTATTCAAGTTGCTAGATTAACTTTGCGGGGCGTATGAAACACGAGATAAAATCTCGAGTCCCATACTGAACTTCGTCATACGCAAGAACCCCGTGCAGATCATATCTGCATTGCCCTTTAGTCTGCGAAACATCCATCTTTCTCAACTATGGCAGAACCCAAAGACACTGAAGCACTTCGTTGATCTGTCAACCAGCATACTCAGGAGCAGCATGGAAGGATCGCGGACTGCCAGAACTTTGTGAGATTCTACCATGCCGTCAAGATCAGGACTATGCAAATTCAAGGGAAGCAACAGGAACATCGGGTAACAGATTTCATGTGCCACCCGCATAAATAATTTTCAGCAATAGATCTCATCTACTACAAAATTATACTATGCAATACCCATACATCTCATGTATTCTAGATCATAATCTGCATCTACGCATAGCATGGCTCATGATGCCACTGTAGGGGAACGCGACAGAAAACAAAAAAAATTGGTACTGCGAGCACGCCTAGGATCACTATGGAGATGCATACAAGGTTTTTGATCTGATCATTACCGACTCGTAGCGCAGCGGAAGTAGAGTCAATGTAGATCGTCGGTGCAGATCCCCGCAGATAGGATTTACAACCTCCGAACCGCGAGGATGTTCTCCCTCGTCTGCTTCACGGACAGTCCCTCGGACAGCCCTCCGGGAGGCAGTCGGACAGTCCCTCGGACGGAGTCACGGACAGCCCTTCAGGAGGCACTCACAAAATCTCGGACGGTCTCACGGACAGCCCTTCAGGAGGCACTCTCGAACTAAGACCAAAACTACGATCTCTCTACAGGGTTGCACACATACGGTGTCAGCTATCCGGCAGGGCTTCGCCGTCCAGAACTAGTTCCCACCGGAAACCAGACAGCCTTTCGGCTCTACGAAACTATTTCGCTGGGAGGGAGGGATAAAGCCAGATCATGCATGGCATTTGTATGAGAGTAAGGAGTGAGTGTGGAGAGCACCTCTCCACCTTTATTTATAGAAAACCCCAAGGGGTAGGGTGGCACTTGATAATACCAAAATACCCATGCCATGTGACCTTCACAAGGGCATAAAAGGAAGGATAGAGGAGCTCCATGGAGGAACTCCTCCCTTGGCCGGCCACACATGTGCCCCCCCCCCCCCCCCCCAAAAGGGGTTCCCTCCTTCCCAAGTCTTCCCTAAGATCTTTTGAGCAAAGCCCAAAAAAATGGCTTTCCCAAAAGTAACCCAAAAATCACTTTCACTATTCACGAAGACATTTTTCCGTGACCGTTAATTCCGAAAATATTTCTATAGGTCCAGAACATTTCCAGTACCCACTAAAACAATTCTGGACGCGTTCCGAAACATTTCCGGATCAATGATTTTCTTCAGCGAAAAGCAACCATAGCAATTCCGGCTGCTCCAGAACATTTCCGGTTTTTTTCTCCGAAAAAATTCCAGAAGTTCCCAAAACAATTCTGGTACCTCCAAAATGTTCCAGGCGCGTGCTGAAACCTATTTGGCTTAATGGTTTACTCCGAAACAACTTTTCGGTTTTACCGAAACTTTTCCGGTGTTCTTTCCGGAATTTTCCGTTGTCTCCGAAACTTTTCCGAAGACTTTCTCTCAGACTCCCTATCTAGTATTCAGCAGATAGATGACCCTTAAGCGTGTGACCCAGTAGGTTCGGTGAAGTATAGACATGACCGGAACACTTTCCGATCAATGATCAATAGCGGAACCGTGGACACCCATATTGATCCCTATACCCACACGAATGAACATTCAAGTGAACCTCTAGTTGCCGTGTGCTATTCCTGTTGCTCCGCGATATGTTACAAAACCCGAGGTGAGACTTATCGGCATCCTCGTGGATCAACAAGTTGTCCACTAGGCCAGTTACCTCGTTACCGGTTTTGTTCTCTTCTCTCGTTTCCGCGTTCCGGCATCCCTGTGATCAAATCACATTGTGTCTGGCCAGACGATGATGGATACCGTAACACCGAGAGGGCCCTAAGAATATCTCTCCATCGTCGGAGGAGCAAATCCCAATTTTGATCTATCAAGTTACTTGTCATACTTTTCCGTGAACCCGTAAGCCGCCGTAATTGCCACCCAGTTACGGATGACGTTTAACAAACCCCAAAGTTCACGAAGCAAGTATGAAGGAACTCGATACTCTCATGGTCTAAGGAATTATGCAAACGTTAACTTTCTCTGTGTTATTAACCATTTACTTGTGGCGAAGGTATCTCATAGCATAACATCAATTTGGGTCGATTCAACACAAATGTTCTTCTAACATTGTGCCCTCAAAATTGCCGCCATAGTCATGCCCATGATCAGGAAAAGATCATCATGCAATACTTGAGCTAGTCTAAGAGGCATGAATAGGAATACATTTTACCGTTTATTAAACCACACATGCACATGAGTTTCCCTCCGAGCCTCGTGGATATTGCAGACTCGAGAATCATTGCAGTTATAGCATGGAACATAAACATCAATTACGAACTTGGAGATACAAAATAACTTTTATTTATTGCCTCTAGGGCATATCTCCTACACGGCCGCCAAAGCCCGCACCGCCGCTAGAGTGGCCCCGGAAAGTGCCGCCGGCCCAGTTACAGTAGCCGCGGTAGGAGTCTCAGCCGCGGGCGGAGCCGTGGCTGTCGGCACCACCGCCGACGCCTCAACTGTGGGAATGTCATGAAGCGGGGGAGGGTCCCGCCTCGGTGGGGGGTCACGTCGCGGGTTGCGACCCCCAAACTTGCCCGCCCGGCCACCGCCGCCAAGTCCTCCCCGATGCGCTCTCATCCTGCCTCGGCGAGGGACGAATTGCTGCGGCCCGGCTGGCCCTTCAACGAATCCGCCCGGTGGACCTTAAAACCCACGGTCGCCGCGATCGCCGTCGTAGCCACGGCCACCGCCCGACGAGGAAGACCCCCAATAGCGGTCATCTCCATAGGCCCCGTAGCCGTCGTTGCCCCACTGTTGTCCGTCGTTGTGCCAGTTCGACCGGCCGGCTCCACCGCCGTATCCACCTCTGCCTGCATGCCCGCCTCGCCCGCCATTAGCATTAGCGGTGTTTAAGCGCTGCGCCTCGGCCTTCTGACTCGCAGCCGTGGCATTTGGCGTCGGGTTTTGCGCCGGCAGAGGACCACTGCCTCGCCCAGCTGCCATGACGACGTCGACGAAGGACCGTCGATCACCAGTCGCCATCACCGCCCACACCCGCGAAGCCTTTCCTTTCCCACACGAATGAAAACCAGGGATCGCTCGCCTCGGTCGAACCCTAAGCAAAGCCATGCTGGGTTGGGCCGTGATCTCGCCCTCGCGCAGCCCATCTCGACTCGAGCCCAGCTCCCGATCGGCTCTCGTCGACCCCCCTGAGCTGGGGAGCTCCTAACCGGCGCTCTCAGCGCCGGTTCCTCGTACTCGCGCCTGAAGGCGATGCGACTGGGCCGGCCCAGCAAAAATTCAATGACGAAAGACTACGAAAAGCGAAAAATTACCCTAATATTGGTACTCCCCGAGGATCGAACTCGCGCCTTGACAATGACGAAAGAGTACGCCTAACCACCTCACCTACGACATGCCACTGACCAATACCAGGGCGAATTATTTAACTACATTTGTAGCCGCGCAATTTATTACACATGTAAATGTTTACTGTAGTGCTTTGATTTTTTAATTATTTGAAAACATTTTGGAAAAATTTCATGAATTACAGAAAAGTTCACTGGTTTTGAAAATATTTAATCGAATTTTGAACAAAGTTCATCGATTTTGAAAAAAAGTTCACGATTTCAAGAAAAAGTCTATCGATTTTGAAAAAAGTTCATCCGTTTGAAAAATAGTTCACAAATCTTGAGAAAAAAGTTCACAGATTTGAAAAAAGTTCATCAAAATTCAAAAAAGGTTCATCGATTTTGAAAACAGTTCACCGATTTTGAAAAAAGTTCATCAATTTTGAAAATAGTTCACGAATTTGAAAAAAGTTCATCGACTTTGAAAAAAGGATCACGATAATCAAAAAAAAGTTCATAGATTTTGAAAACAGTTCATCAAATTTGGGAAAATGTTCATCGAATTTGACGAAGGTTCATCGATTTAAAAGGAGTGTTCATCGGATTTAAAAAAAAGTCATCGAAATTCAAAAAAAGTTCACAAATTTCAAAAAACAGTTGACTGGTTTTGAAAAAAGTTCAACGGTTTCAAAAAAAGTTCACTGTTTTTTTTTAAAGTTCATCGGTTTCGGAAAAAAAATCATCAAAAACCGAATAAAACCATCCGTTTTCTAAATTGGAAACCGGTTGGGGAAGCTTCGGGCTTTCGCGAACATTTATAAAATGATAAAAAGGAAGTACATGTTCAGTAGCAGTGGGTGGCCTGGTGGTTTGAGCCCTCGCATCGCAGCCAAGAGGTCGCTGTTTCTATTCCTGCACGCACCTTTTTTGACGCTTAAAACAGAAGAAAAAACAAAGAGAACAGAGTGCGAGAAGGGAGACTCAGGGGCTGTTTGGTTTGAGACTAAGTTTTCCTAAGGTTGCCACACCTAAGATTAGGCAAGTTTGATCAACTTAGGTGGGTGTTTGGTTCAAGCCACACCTTAGGCAAGCCACACTAGGGTCCCACATCCCATACACTCAAAAAGTGTGATAAGATTCCCATAGGCTTGCCAACTTGTGGCTCTCATTTTGAAGAACTAAGCTTAGGCAAGTTTGGCAACATTGTATGGCAAAGTGTGGCATTGCTAGGCCAAGAACCAAACAGCCCCTCACCTTGGGAAGCGGTCCTCTCCAAGGTCGCAGCGCCGCCGGGGATGTCCGCCGATGAACCACTCGCCGAAGCACCTCCACTTGATCCGCCTCGCCTAGACCCTCCCTCGCCGGATCTGAGCCGGCAATGACCGTGTCGACCAGCGCTGCCACCTCCTCCTCGGAATAGCCCACCGCGAGTGACTCGCAAAGCAAGTCCGAAGGCGTCGGCGAAGCCACGCCAGGAGGTGCCGGCGACAGCGCATCGTCGCCCTCGTCATCTTCTCCGCCGGAATCCCCATCCGCTAGCGCCCAAAACCTACCTCCCACTCGTCGGGAGGAGGCGCCCGGCGCGCGAGCGGTCGCCGTGAGCGCCGCCCTCATCGCCCCTGCTTGTCCTCTGTTTAGCTCGTCCTTAATGTTTGTCAGTTTCACCAAAAGTTTGTACAGTCGTTCATTACAGAATACGCCACACATGCAAAAATATATATCATTTCTTTTAGATAATGTCGAAGCGTTGAACCAAAATAAATATGTAGCAAAAGCGAATGGCAATTCTTTTATATGCTATTGTAACAATGAAGATTTTTGTGTGTGTTCTTCTTTAATAAAGTGACGAGGTTTGTGCTCATTTTGAATTGATAATCGAAAGTAAAAAAAAGCAATAGCTATTCAGATAGTAAAAATATATATTGGGAATTATATTATGGAAGATTCTAGAACAAAAGAGAAACATAGTGCTTTGAGTTTTGGACATATAAAGCATAATTGGTTTGATACAAACATTTGGCATTGCCAATATTTGGCAAACCAATATTTGGCAAAATGAAAAGTTGCCAAAAAATTGACAACTTTTTGTGAGGATGACAAGAAAAATTGATAGTCAACCAATCACTAGTCAACATTTGGCATTTGCCAAATATTGGCGTGCCAACTTTTGGCATCAAACCAATCATGCTCATAATGCATTGTGCTTTAGCTTAGCCATGGAATCCTCTAGATATGACATATGGCAAAATGTGGTGTGGTGAATAGGATATCCAATGATCAGCGATGCTTGGATTTGCCAACTCTTCACCGTCTAGTTGACGTCATACAACAACCAATAATCAAAATTATCTGCAGGCACATCGGACGCATTAAGCTGAGAATCCATCAGTTTAACACAAACCGAGCGAGCGCGGCCATTGCTTACTTCACAGTTGCTTATTTTTCGAGAGGATGCACTTAACGGTTCCTTGTCAAGTCGATTGGTTGATCGATGCGATGGAGCTGAAGCCTGCAGATGCAATGATTACGATTCGAGCAACTGACCAGAACAGGATTGATGGATCGAGATTGTTGGATTGGACGCGCCTGTTTATCTTCAGAGTGGCCATAGCCAGCTATTCACTCTGCTCACCTTGTTTCTTTACGTGTGTGCGAAATGCACGGAAAATCTTCTCGTCTCAGTAGCGAGCTATGCCGTCTATCTACCTCGGGTACACCATGCTCTCTCTCTCGCCACCGCCGTCCCTCGTCACGTGCGTCGGCAAGCGCAGCCGCTGGCCACCGCAGACCGCACCCCCTCATGGCACCGCGGCAGCAACCGTGACCGGCGTGGAGGCCCGTACACGCGCGTCGTCGAAGAGGCTAGCTAGCTAGGAGCAGCTAGGCCTTCAAGTCAAACGGTGCAAGCTGCTGCGTGGGAGCTCCCGCGTGTGCTCGTTTGTTGCCTTGCTCGTTCCCGGTAGCGTGGCAAGGTCAAATCCGGAGTGTCGCCATGCCTTCCCTTGCTCGTTTGGTGCAACGATGGCAGGCTGGGAGGGGAAGGCTGCCGGACTTTGGACATTAGCGCAGCAGCCAGCGCTGCTCTCTCCCTCTCTCTCCCTCCCTCCCTCCTCTCTCTCTCTCTCTCTCTCTCTCGGAGTGTCGCCATGCCTTCCCTCGCTCGTTTGGTGCAACGATGGCAGGCTGGGAGGGGAAGGCTGCCGGACTTTGGACATTAGCGCAGCAGCCAGCGCTGCTCTCTCTCTCTCTCTCTCTCTCTCTCTTTCGTGTGTGTGGGATCATTTCCAAGCTAGTAGTAGTATCAGTGTCTTGGCCAGTTCCGGGCAATAGCACCGCAGTGCTGCCCATGTAATCTGTTGTTAGGCGTGTCTTCTTGTGCCTATGCTTGGGTTGATTGGAACAGGAAGCACCGCAGTGCCGTTTGTAGTGGTAGAATCTCTGTGTCTATCTATGGTCGCCATTAAATGCGGCACGCAAAATCGAGTTACCAAACAGGTGCCACTTGCGTCTCTGTCCCGTCAGCAGTCAGCAGCTGGGCGTGCATGCATGTTGCTCTCTGTTCCAATTCGTCATGTAGTACTAACCTGAGACACAAAAGGACTGTTCCAGTTCGGCGCATTGTCATTATCGGCGCTAGATTTGTCATTTTCGTTTCACAATAACAGTTTGAAATAGATGGATAATAGACATCTTGATCGCATGGAAATGTACATGCTACTTATACACACACACAAAAAAGTACTAGTCATTTGTTGTTGTTCGTTCTAGGCATCATGCTGCGTAGATCATGCTGCGCAGATTGCTGCAGTAGCCATCCATCCATCCATCCGTAGGTTCGGTGTAACAAACTCTGCTCGGCCAACTGCATGCGGATTTCCCGGTTCATTGTCAAGTCGCTTGGTCCATGAGCCTGTGGACGTAATGACGCCTCTCGCCTTTTGATTCGAAGTAGGAGTATATAGTAATCGAAAGAAGAAGAAAAATTGACGTGTCGACGTCGATTGGACGCGCTCCTCATGATCTCCCGTACCGTACGCCTGTTTATCTTGTGCCGAGTACCATGCATGCACGGTCTCGCTGTTGCCTTTTTATCACAAGGAAAAAATTCTCGTTCCCTCGCATGCATGCGCAAGTCTCTGCATCGCCATGGTCACAGCAGGCGCATGCAGCCTTCCATCGGCTGCAGGGTTTCCCGGTAGGGACGATTTTGATCTCCATCTGAATTTTTTTGACAGCAAAGACAATCGAGTGTTCTAAGTGGGTGCAAAATCTCAGATTTTTTTGAATTTTTCTGCCTTTTTTTTATTTTTTTCGAAAACACTGTTCACCCCGCATGAACAGTACATGCCGACACACCCCGTGGCGGCAGCACTGTTCGCTCACCCCGTTTGCCGTTTTAGTACGCGAAATCCGTCCCGCATGCGTGAACAGTCCTGCCGCCTCGGTGCGTGGCGGCAGGTGCCACGTGTCGGCCGGCGCGCCTGCCGCCACGACCAAGGGGGTCTCTTTTGTCAATTTCATCCGCATGGGGTCTTTTCTGGCAATTGTGTTGGGCAGGGGGTCCTTTTCGACAAAAAATCCTGCCTGCCTTCTGCTCGGGTCCTCCTGCCACCTGCGCCCTCGCCGGTGAACTACTGGCCCAGTGCCTGCCTCGCTGCCTCCTACCGAGCCTAGTGTTCCGGTAAGCCGTGGAGTCGATAGGGCCGTGGCGCATGGGCGTGAAACGGACAGCGGTTCGATGTGCAGGAGTAGATCGAAGCTCTGGTCTGGATGGATTGGTGAACAGACCACACTGCAATGCAAAGCACGGTTGATGTAGATCACCCGTCTTGTCCCTTGGTTTCTCCACGGTGCAAACGGCCGAGTGGTATTTGCAACTACGTTTTCCAACGAATTCCCGGCCTGCCTTTCCTGTATCGCTACGGAAGTGGGCCGCTCCGTCGTGTCGTGTCACGGATCGGAGAGCACGGGTCTCACGTCACAGCCCCTTCTCTTCTTCTTCTCTCTCCATGGGTCGCACTTTGCAAGAAAAGATGGATTAGATGTCATGGCACGGAGGACTGAGCCGTAGCTCAGTGGTTGAGCTCGGCAGTGGCCAGTCAACCCACCTTAGTTCGGGACGAATTTCCGGGTGAGACACCCGGAGCACTGTTCATAGGAACAACGCTCGGCGGTACTGTTCACAGGAACAGTATTCCGCTAATAAGAGGGCTTTCTCCGCGCCTGTGAGCCCCATGACAGGGCTAGGATCGCCTTTATGTGCGTGTCACTCAGTGGCTGATCGAAAAGGCGTACGTGCGCCTGTAGTGCCTCGTCCGAGATCGTGCCCCCCTCATTGGCAAGGCAAAGCTTGCGAATCAGGGCACCCTGTTGTTTGGATGCTTGCGAGCCGCGCCCCACACCCCTTGCAATCCGTACACTCATACGGGGGTTGGAGGCCGGCATTCTCTTCCGGCATGGCCGCCTCTTTGGTGCTGGTGGAGCCCTGGCTGGTAGCGTCAAGATAAGAGTAAAATGCACCAGCGGTCATCGTATTTGTGTCGAAAGCTCACTTTGGTGACTGTACTCAAGAATACGATCAATACGGTCACTATATACGTCATTCGGTGATTATGCGGTCACTGGATCACCGTAGAGCTTCGAATTTGATCTATGTTGACTGGTCAAACTTCCTACGTGGCCTAGTCAGCAATCCTTATGCGGGACCCACCTGTCATTGGGCAGAAACAATAATAATAAAACAATAATAATAAAACAATAATAATAATATAATAAAGAAAATAAAGCAAAAACCATGTATCGGTGCGGTTCGAACCTGAAACCCCACTGCTGCGACCCATGCGTGCTAGCCACCTGAGCACAAACAATTTTCGTTTATAATAAACATAGTGCTGTCCTTTTATACTAGTATATATATGAATAACACACCGTTCTCGCGCACGCACGCACTGCAGGCACACTCACGCACGTACAGCACAGATGCACGCAGGGCACACACCCGCCGGCATTGCCGCCGTCTCCACGCCCAAGTGCCTCCACTGCCTTGCCTCATGCAGCTCATGGAGTCGTCGCCAGTGCCTCACGAGCGCTTCGCCGCGTCGCGGTACTGATCGATGCCGGCCGATGCTTAGAGCCGGAAAAGGGGGCGCAACGCATACTAATCTCTGTCTGCATGAGATGGCCACATGGCTGACAGCGACGATACCTACACGGAGTCGCTCTCCTCGCCGTGCACACGCAAGATGGTGGCACGGCTGCCGGAGCACAACTTGGCGGTCTCAGCTTCGTCGCCGGTGTGTGCGTCCTATGTGTTAGGCTGCTAGCTAGCGGGTGTGTGCATGCGTGCCACTGTTCATTGTGTGTGTGCTCACCATACGGGCGCGCTCTAACTGGATCACGCAGAGAAATTAGTGGAGGAACGTGATATGTGGAGCAGTTAGAGCATCTACAGCCGGGCGCTCCAAACCCGTCTCAAACGCTCGGACGGACGGCCCGGTCACTGACCGGTCACGAAAATTCGACCCAGACGGGCGCCTCAAATGGGACTCAAACGCCCGGGTTGACCGGCACCCCTCATATCCAGCCCAAATATGGGGCGGATATGGGGGCGCCCGGGCGCGTCCGCCACGTCGGACCCGGCCCACGCCGGTCCACCCGATCCCACATATATTCCTCCCCATACGCTCGCCGGACCAAACCCTATCCACTCCCCTCCGCCACCCGAGCTCACCTTCGGCGATCTCCGGCCTTCTCCGGCATGGCGGGCAGCGGATCTGACTCCGACCAGTCCGGATCCGTCGACTGGGGTGTCATCCCGTGCGGATTGGAGGAGGCAATGGCCGTCCGCATTGCACTCCGCCGCTCCCGGGAGGACAGCGCCTGGCCGACGGCAGGATTTGTCCGACGCGACTCCATAGCGTCGGCTCAACGGGCGCTCGGATCCTCCGGGGCTGGATCATCGCGGTCCCGGTAGCCTTCAAATCTCTCCTTCCCCATCACCGGTCGGGCGGAGTATGAGTCCCACCGGGACCGGTCTGCCCGGCGTGGGAAGGAGAGGATAAGGGCCGCCGAGGCCCGACTCGCTGCCGACATGGCGGCGGCGGAGGCGGCTGATGCGGCGGCGCGGGCAGCCGCAGAGGAGTAAGCCATCCGCGCCTGCATTGTGAAGAAGTGGCAGCGGAGGAACACGCGCGCCCTCGCCTGAGAGCAGAATCGGGCGGTCCGTGCCATGGCCAGACTGCCACCAAAGGAGGAGAAGGAGGACAGCGACGGTGAGGACAGCTCCGGCGACGAGCAGATCCGGCTCGATCCCTACTGCGTCTTCGATCGGTACTTCCGTGAGAAGGACGGCAATGGCGCCGGGAAGGGCAAGGATAGCCGGGGATGATCTTCTCCACTATAGCCAAACATGTCAATTTTTTGTAGTCCGATGGCATGTTGTGATGTAGTAGCCGAACGATGGGTAATGCATCGTTTACGTAGTTGCATGAGTTTGTATGGACTTGAGGTATGCTAATTGAGGTGTCCGGTTGTGAGAAGAGAAATTTGAGGCTTGACCGGTCAGTGTCCACGGACGCGCTGCAGATGCTCTTAAGCACCCAATTAAAAAAGGAACGAAACAACTCAGCGCTGGACTTTCTATCAGATCGGGCGATAATCAGGATGCATCATTTGCCACCCAGGACGTTTGACCGGTCAAAATAGATCAAATATGAAGTTCTACGGTGACCCAGTGACTGTATAATCACCGAATGACGTATATAGTGACCGTATTGATCGTATTCTTGAGTAGTGAACAAAGTGAGCTTTCGACACAAATACGATGACCGCCAATGCATTTTACTCTCGACATAATCGGGGTGAGAGCAACGGACAAGTCTCTACGTAGCTCCTCCAGCGGGCTACAGGAGTTGCATGGCGGTGCCCCAGTGCGCGCAGGACAGCTGGGCTCGTCCACTTGGCCTGAGAGGCTGACCAATATCATGGACCCCGCCCGTGCATCCCCAGCAGGCGACAGCTGCGCTCCAAGCCCGAGGCAGGCCTCATCCTCCAGCAGATACGTCAGGTCCAGCTCAGACGCAACAGGTGCATGCTGCCGTCCGCAGCTTCGGCTGGCCTCGATCCTATCTGACCAACCAACGGCAACTCCACGGATCCGACCAGCACACTGCATGGCCGATCCCCAGGGGTGGCATTATTGGCCTGCGCGCTCGAGAGCCTCTGCCCGCCCGTGACCCAGCGTGGTAGCGCCACCGACACTGGGGACCCACCTTCCAGTTGCAGACCAGCCGCCGTCGCTGGTTGGCTAGCCAACCCACAACACGATGCAGCCCTTTCCACTGCATGCATCTCCTCCCTCCTGTCCACAGGCGATTCAAACGAAGAATCAGTCAAAAGTGGGCCGGAGTCCACCCGGAGTCGTCCTAGCTCGCTTTGTCCACCGTCACAGGCAAGCAAAAGCGTACGTGGAGCAGCTGCCTTAGTGCAAAACAAAGCCGTGCCCCCCTCTGTCGAAAGTGTAAGATAAAAAATGCAGTAGACGGCAGCCGATTCTGCAAGCTGCAACGCTGCAACGACATCTCCATCTCCTGTGCAGGAGATCGCACCGCACCCCCCCCCCCCCCCCCCCCTCGATCTCCTTCGATTCTCCACAGTTTTTGCGGCTCGAGATGCCTCCACGACGAGAAAAGTAAGCTCTTTCGATCCTTCCAATTAGTTTTAGTCAAAAACTTTTGGTTTTGATGCCTTTTTTGGCACAAGATGAACCCTAGTTTATATTGTAGTTTGAAGTTTTGTTGATTCTAGCTTTATTTAGAATGGTTCAATATGATGGATGTGTTGAAGATGAACCCTAGTTCATATTGTAGTTTGAAGTTTTGTTGATTCTAGCTTTATTTAGAATGGTTCAATATGATGGTTGTGTTGAAGATGAACTCTAGTTCATATTGTAGTTTGAAGTTTTATTGATTCTATGATTCATATGCATATGACGGATGTTGGTTGAATATAATTGATGTTGGATAAATATGGTGGATTTTGGTAAATGATTCATATGCATCTAGTAGAATGGTTGAATATGATGGATGTTGGTAAATATGATTCATATGCATATTCCAATGTTGTTGATTATAGTTTTATTATAGATTTATTTAGAATTGTTGATTATAGCTTTGTTTAGAATCATTTGGATATATGCATATTCCAATGTTGATTATAGCTTTACTTAGATCATTTCAATATGATGGATATTCCAATGTTGGTAAATGATTCATATGGATATATGCATATTTGATGAATGATGATAAATGAATGATGAATGCATATTGCAATGTTGATGAATGAATGTTGTTGATATTCCATTGGATTAGATTTTTTATTTAGTTCGGAGTATATTTTCTTTAATATTTGGGGTAGATATAGAATGAATGTTGATAAATGAATGTTGTTGTCAAAAAATTAATTTGAATTGTCAATTGTTTTAGGAGGACCCTTGATCCGAACATCGACACTTGTTACACTATGCTTGACCCTGCCTTCGAGAAGAGTCATCGCGCACGTTTTATCAAGAATGGAGTGGTAATAAGCGATCCTCATATCAAATTCTTGCAAATATTTGTTGGCTTTGCAAAAGAAAGTTACTAACTATGTTGAACTAAATTTTGGCAGATGCTATAACCAGTGCGTATGAGGGCTCACACAAAGGCATGCGCGATGGCCTACGACGTGCGGTTCGAGTTGTACTTCGAGAGAGCCGGGCTGCTACCGTTTGTGCTTCAGTTCAAGCGTGTGCCGCCGATGCTCGTCCACTCGGCTCTCACAGCCCTGATGGACAGTTGGCGGTAGGAGACGCACACTTTCCATCTCGCTTGTGGGGAGATGATGGTGACCCTCGAAGACTTCGCCATGATCACAGCCCTACCGCTCCAGGGCCTGCCTCTCACTGGGCGAGTGGAAAATAATAATTGGCGGCAGAGGGTTGTCGGCCTCATTAGTGCTTTCCCCATCTATCCGTAATGAGGCCGAGGGCGTACCAGACAACCGAACGTCCGGTAACCCATTAAAATGGATCACTGCCAACCGGTCCGGATGCCCGGAAGATGCCGACGAGCGGACCGTGGAGCAGTACGCTAGGGCCTACTTGTTGTCGGTGCTAAAACCGGCGGATCTCGGGTAGGGGGTCCCGAGCTGGTGATCTTGGATCGATGGTAACAGGAGAAATAGGGACACGAGGTTTTACCCAGCTTCGGGCCCTCTCGAGGAGGTAAAACCCTACGTCCTGCTTTTGATATATTGATTATGATGGGGTACAGAGTACAATATGATCTACCTCAAGATCGTATGATGGAGTTCTAAGCTCTTAACTTCTAAAAAACCTTGCCCTACAGACTAAACCCCGCGGCTTATATAGGCACCGGGGGTACCTAGAGTTTACATAGCCGGTTACAATGTAGGGATAAAGATGTCGATAGTTCAAACTCGCCTTGAAGTATACGCCAAGTCTTTGAAGATCCTCATCCTGATTACGCTAAAGGCCAAGGCATGTGTGGCCCATTCTTCAATTAGAGGTGGGTCATTGGCTCGGCCCATAAATGAGAGACCGACGTGGTGTTCACTGATGACCCACAAGTATAAGGGATCAATCGTAGTCCTTTCGATAAGTAAGAGTGTCGAACCCAACGAGGAGCAGAAGGAATTGATAAGCGGTTTCAGCAAGTTATTCTCTGCAAGTGCTGTAAAAGAGTAGTAACAAATAGTTTGATAGCATGGTAATTCGTAGCAAGTAACAAGTAACCAAAGTAACAAGGTGCAGCAAGGTGGCCCAATCCTTATATTACAAAGGACAAGCCAAGAGTATTTCTTAATTCTTATAATGATCAAAGCGTTCTCGAGGACACATGGGAATTTCGTCTAGTCATGTTCATCATGTTTAGTAAATTCAAGTTCACTATTTTGATAAATTGTTATGTGGGTGAACCGGTGCTAGGGTGCTGTTCTTACTTAAACAAACAACCCACTTATATGATTACCCCCTCTCGCAAGCATCTGCAACTATGAAAGAAGAATTAAGATAAATCTAACCATAGCATGAAACATATGGATCCAAATCAGCCCTTACGGAATAGCACATAAACTAGGGTTTAAGCTTCTGTCACTCTCACAACCCATCATCTACTTACTAATCCACAATGCCTTTCCCTGGGCCCAAGCATGGTAATGTGTCGTGTAGTCGACGTTCACACGACACCTCTAGAGGAAGAACAACATACATTTCATCAAAATATTGAACGAATACCAACTTCACATGATTACTTATAACAAGACTTCTCCCATGTCCTCAAGAACAAACGGAACTACTCACAAATCATATTCATGTTCATAATCAGAGGAGATAAATATATGATTAACAATCTGAACATATGATCTTCCACCAAATAAACCAACTAGCATCAACTACAAAATATAATCAACACTACTAGCAACCCACAGGTACCAATCTGAGGTTTTGGGCAAAGATTGAATACAAGAGATGAACTAGGGTTTGGAGATGAGATGGTGCTGGTGAAGATGTTGTTGGAGATGAGTTCTCCCACGATGAGAGGAATGTTGGTGATGATGAAGGCTTCGATTCCCCACTCCTGGAGGGAAGTATCCCCGGTGGAATCGCTCCGTCGGAGAGCAAAAGTGCTCCTGCCCATGTTCCGCCTCGAGACGGCGGCGCTTCGTCCCGAAAGCCTTCTCTTATTTTTTTTTGGGCAAATGGCCTCATATAGCAGAAGATTTCACGAAGGGCATCTGTGGGCCCCACAAGGCACCAGGGCGTGCCCAGGGGGTAGGGCGCGCCCCTGCCTTGTGGGCCCATGGTGGCTCCTCTCTGATACTTCTTTCTTCCAGTATTTTGTATATATTCAAAAATAATTCTTTGTAAAATTTCAGGTCATTTGGAGCTCCGGAGAATAGCTATCTCTGTTGTAGCTTGATACGTCTCCAACGTATCTATAATTTTTTATTGTTCCATGCTGTTATATTATCAATCTTGGATGTTTTTATAATTATTTACAGCAATTATATATCATTTTTGGGACTAACCTATTAACTTAGTGCCCAGTGCCAGTTGCTGTTTTCTGCCCTGTTTTTGTTTTACAGAAAATCAATAGCAAACGAAGTCCAAATGCAATGAAACTTTTTGGAGATTTTTTATTGGGCAAGATAAACACTGGAAGCTTCGGGAGAGGGCCAGAAGATGAAGGAGTGGGCCACGAGGCACCAGGGCGCGCCCCAGGGGGGGTGGCGCGCCCTGGTACCTCGTGGGGCCCACCCAGCTCCGTTTGACCTAATTCCAGCACTATAAATTCAGAAAAAATCAGAAACCCTCAGGGGAGTCCACGATATACTTTTTCTGCCGCCGCAAGTTTATGTTCCAGAGAGATCCCATCTGGGGTCCTTCTCCGGTAATCTGCCGGAGGGGGAATCGATCACGGAGGGGTTCTACATCAACCTTGCTGCCTCTCCGATGATGCGTGAGTAGTTTACCACAGACCTTCGGGTCCATAGTTAGTAGCTAGATGGCTTCTTCTCTCTCTTTGATCTTCAATACAATGTTCTCCTCGATGTTCTTGGAGTTCTATCCGATGTAATCACTTTTTGCGGTGTGTTTGTTGGGATCCGATGAATTGTGAGTTTATGATCAGATTATCCATGAATATATTTGAGTCTTTTGCTGGTCTCTTTTATGCATGATTATTATAGCCTCGTATTTCTTCTCCGATCTATTGATTTGGTTTGGCCAACTAAGTTGATTTATCTTGCCATGGGGAGAGGTGCTTTGTAGTGGGTTCGATCTTGCGGTGCTCAATCCCAGTGACAGAAAGGGACATGACACGTATATATCGTTGCTACTAAGGGTAAAAAGATGGGGTTTATTCATGTGTGTATTCACTCGTGGGTTTTACTTTGTCTACATCATGTCATCGTTCTTAAGGCATTACTCCGTTCCTTTATGGACTTAATACAGTAGATGCAAGCGGGATAGCGGTCGATGTGTGGAGTAATAGTAGTAGATGCAGGCAGGAGTCGGTCTACTAATCTTGGACGTGATGCCTATATACATGATCATTGCCTTGGATATCGTCATGATTATTTGCTTTTCTATCAATTGCCCAACAGTAATTTGTCTACCCACCGTATGCTATTTCTATGAGAGAAGCCTCTAGTGAAAACTATGGCTCCCGGGTCTATCTAAATCATATTACTAAAACCCTAAAAATATTGCTGCCATCTTACTTTATTTATTTTATTTTTTATTTTTGTTTCTATCTATCTATCTATCATATACAATTTAATCTTGCAATCTTACCGCCAAGGGATTGACAACCCCTTGTTTGCGTTGGGTGCAAGGATTTGTTGTTTGTGTGCAGATACTGCTAACGAGGTGTTCCGTGATTATCCTACTGGTTCGATAACCTTGGTTTCATAACTGAGGGAAATACTTATCTCTACTATGCTGCATCATCCCTTCCTCTTCGGGGAATTACCAACGCAAGCTACAAGCAGCATAGCTCTTTTAGGTCCAGAATTCCAGCTGCCGTCAATTTCCCTCTTCATGTGTATCTTGCATATTAAGAGAGAAAAAGCATAAGAATTGCATCATAAAGTGAAATATTGATCCAAAACATTATAAATAGCAGTAGGAAAACATGATGCAAAATGGACGTATCATCTCCCCCAAGCTTAGACCTTGCTTGTCCTCAAGCGAATACCGAACTCGATAATCATGACCACATGTTTATAGAGAGAGGTATCGATAAAACAAAATACGAACATGGTAGCATCATGATCATTATCATAACAGCAAATATTCTTCATAAAACTTTTCATGATCAAGTAACAATTCATCCACAAGCTAAAGTATAAAGAATAAACTTTCTTGAAAACTTACAAACTATGTTCTTAGTCATCAAAGCAATTACAATTAATCATATTTCCAGGAAGAGTCTATGTAAGAGCTTTTGGTTTAGCAAATTCCACATACTCAACTATCATATAGTCTTCCATGATTGCTGACACTCAAAGCATATTTTTAGAACAAACCGTTTCAGCCAAACACAGAGGAAGATGGGGGTTTAATGTTGCACCTCCCAACTTATTTATCTCAGGGATAATGTCAACAATAATAACTCATGATCATCTATATTCAACTAGAAATATGTGCCTGGATCATTTCCCACCACATGATGCTTGCCAAGTGGAGAATAATTGAGGTTGGAATGAGAATGAATACTATTTTTTTGAGCTCTGAAGACACTGGGAGAAGCTCCCACTGTCACTTTTTTAAATTAAAATGTCAAGGGTTACAGGGGGGAAGTTAGGTACATACAAAGAGGTGAGTAGGTCCACAAATCTAAGGAGAAGGGAGAGGGGGGATGAAGGGGCGCCTACATGTCCATCTAGAAAGGATGGTTAGTTACAAGTAGGATATATATGCCTACTAGTTACAGAGAGGCAACAAAAGATGTGATGAAGGGTGCTAGCCCCTCCTTCGTCCTTCACAGAGGGAAGCAGGGGTTGCCATGCGCTTTTCATTTGGATGTGCAAGCTCTTAATGCAAAGGAACGTCACCTTATATTGACCCTTATGATAGCAACCTTTATTATGCAGTTTGTCGCTTTTATTGTGTTACCATCACAAGTTCGTACAAAGCTTATTTTCCCTAACAATAAAAGATCATACATATTTAGGAGCAATTTTTTATTGCTTTGTACCGATGACAACTTACTTGAAGGATCTTATTCAATCCATATGTAGATATGGTGGACTCTCATGACAAGAAACTGGGTTCAAGGGTTTATGGATGGACAAGTAGTATCTCTACTTAGTACGAAATTTTGGCTAGCAAAAGATTATGAGCAAGCACCACATGTTAGAGGATCCATGACAATATAACTTCTATGTGAATATAAGCAAACATAACCCATTACGTTGTCTTCCTTGTCCAACATCAACTACTTGATCAAGCTTGAAAATAATTAATGGGGGCTCACAATCATAGAAGATGTCCAAGATAGTATATTTATATGTGAAATGTCTTTTCTTTTATTATTCTTTCATGAATTGCATCAATGACCAATGCTATGTTTGTTAACTTCCAATAAATTTTACCAATTATACTTCTTATATGTGAAGTCATTACTCCCCATGGGATTTGCATTTTATTATTATTGCTAAGATTGAAACAAGAAAGTAAAGCAACGATACTCATACTACTCTTTATTATATAACTATCACACACGATTACATAGATAGAACGATCACGAAACAAGCACTCAAAAACTACTTCATACTAATACTTTATTCCTATAAATCATGAAATAATTAAGGACCAAACTAAGATAGATAATGATGATAAAAGTGATGGTGATAAGATACCGGGGCACCTCCCCCAAGCTTGGAACAAGCGAAGGGTGGTGCCCATACCCGTGTACTCAAGTTTCCTTCTTCGGTGATGGTGGTGATGAAGTAGTGGGCTTGTCCTTCATAAAAATTACCAAGATCTCCTTCAAGCTCTGGATCTCGCGAAGTAGGTTTTGAATCATGGCAGCATTCTTTTGAACTTCAGCCATTATGTGCTTATTCTCAGGTCCCCAAGAACTTTTTCCTGCATCACTTTCACTTGGACGAGAGATATCCCAATTGGAAGGTATATGCATGCGAGAAGTATTCTCAACCCCATAGTTATGAATTAAGTTATGAAAGTTGTTTCCGTGTAACCTGCCTAGGGGCCTCCTTGGAGCAGGCCCCTTTGGTACCTCATGATCTGGCTGGCTTCTCATCATCCTCATGGCTTGACTAGGATTAGGAGTGGTGGAGATGTCGGCAAGGGTGCCTCGCTCTGAAGCGGGTGGTTGTACCTCCATAGAATCTCCCGAACCTTCCTCCATCGTGACCTCCCCGGTTAGCTCTCTTTCCAGTTCTATCTGCAGCAACCAAGCATCGTCCCCCACGTTGTTGGAGGAGGAGGAGGACATGATGCCCGGGAGCTCGAAATCCTGACAGAAAAATAGCTCGAAACAAGAACAGAGGAGAAACTTGCGATACGGAGGTCAAAACAGCGTGTAGCATATATAATGAATTTTTATCTTGCAGGACAAGCATACGGGAGTAATACAGAGTCGAGAAGGTGTACGAGGGGCCCACAAGGCACCACGGCATGCCCAGGGGGTAGGGCGCGCCCCCTGCCTTGTGGCCTCCTCGTGAACCTTCTTGGCTGTTTCTTATTATCCTAATTTTTCTAATATTCCAAAACTGACAAAAAATATTTTTATGGAATTTTTGCAGTCAGTTTACTTACCGTCACAAGTCAATCGATATAACACAGAGAGTTAACATATGCTTTAGTTCCTTAGACCATGAGAGTATCGTAGTCACTTCTTACCGTACTATGGACTTTGGGGTTGCTCAAACGTCATCTGCAACACGGTGATCATAATGACAACTTATAGGTTCATCGGAAAGTTTGACAAGGGGCTAGATAGCTCAAGAGTGGGATTTGCTCCTCCGACTATGGAGAGATATTCTTAGGGTCCTCTCGGTGTGATGGCATCCATCATCGTCTGGCTAGACACAGATGACTAGGTCACAGGGATGCCGGAACATGTCAACGAGAAAGAAGAACAAAACCGGTAACGAGAAGACCGGTATAGTGAGCATGAGAATGACTCAAGAGGATACCGATATATCTCACCTCGGGTTTTGTAAAGTATCGTGACGCAAAGTGAATAGTACATGATAACCAAAGGTTCACTCGAATATCATTTGTGTATTCATAGGGATCAATATGGATGTCCACGGTTCCGCTATTGGTCATTGAACGAAAGGAGTTTCGTTCATGTCTATGTTTTACCGAACCTACAGGGTCACAAGCTTAAGGGAATCACGATCTGTTGAGTGTTAGTGGAGTAAGAGTTATGAGCAAATATTCATGAAATAGTTTCTAGAATATAAAAATGAGTTTCGAGAGAAACCGGAAGCATTTCAGGGTTACCGGAAGAGTTTCGGGTAATACCGAAAAATGATATATAAGTGGAAATTGTTTCCAAGGACTTAAATATAAATTATAAAGGGCTCTAATATGATTAGGAGGCCCCTGGAATTTATTCATAGTCAATGGGCTAAAGAAAATAAGAAAATGCCTATTAGGGGAGAGATAATGGGCCCTAAGGCCCATTAGTGGAGGCGCCCCAAGGGGAGGACAAATTGGGAGGTGGAGCTGGACTCTACCCCCCCCCCTAGGCTGACTCAAGGGGAGGGGAAACCCTTCCCCAAGTCGGACACCCCTCCCTCTCCCTTCAACCTATATATACTAGAGGATTTTGGCCTTTGGAGAGACAAGTTCTTTTGCCTCCGGCGCCCCTCTCTAGTTCTCTCTAGTTCTAGTTCTCGTCTAATTTGAGCTAGACTAGATCGTTCTAGTTATCTGTAATACTCATAATAGAGAAGCCCCGTGAGGTTCTCTTCTCCCTCCTCTAATTCTCCGGTGATGACTAGCTCTGGACGGTGAAGCGCTGCCGGATCATGAAGCATGTATGCTTGCAATCTGTAGAGAGACCGTGCTTTCGGTCTTTTGTTAGAGGGATCATCATGGACGGTTCGAGGGACTTCAAGAACGATCTACACAAACTTTTCTTCTGCTGTATTTCAAAGTTGGTAACGATCCGATCAAACCTTGTATACATCTTCATAGTGATCCGGGACCTTGATCGTAGGGCAATTTTTTTTGTTTTCTACTACATTTCCCTACAATAGGTTGGGTTACCCCCATGGCAACTTACGTGGGTCTCATGCCCATCTCCCATGATACATTTCCTATCACAATTCGTGATAGCCCTTTCGCAAAGGGATCTGCCAGATTCTTAGCCGTCTAGATATAATCCAACGCTATTACTCCGGAGTTTCTTGAATGCTTGGCAGATGTCAATCTTCTTCTTATATGCTTTGTGGATTGCAAGTTATCCTTTGAACTCTTTGTCTTGGCAATCACTGTCTTATTGTCACAGTTCATAAGGATAGTCGGGACTAGCTTATCAACCACTGGCAAATCCATCAAAAGCTCTCGAAGCCATTCTGCTTCGACGCATGATGTGTCTAATGTTGTGAGTTCTGCTTCCATAGTCAATCTCGTTAAGATCATCTGCTTGCAAGACTTCTAGGAAAAAGCACCACCACCAAGTGTGAACACATATCCACTCGTGGCTTTCATCTCATCAGAATCAGATATCCAATTCAAATCATTGTACCCCTCAAGTACTGTCGGGTACCTAGTGTAGTGAATTTCATAGTTCATAGTACCTTACAAATAACGCATGGCTCACTCAACAGCATGCCAGTGCACATCTCCCGGATTGGAAACAAACCGGCTGTAGGATCGAAAGTATGTCTAGAGGGGGGTGATTAGACTACTTGACCAATTAAAACCTAGCCTTTTCCCAATTTTAGTTGTAGACAGATTTTACCAATTCTACCAAGTCAAGCAACACCCTACACATGCAAGTCTAAGAGTATCGCAGCGGAAAGTAAAGACTTTGCACATGAACATAAAGGAGGGGTTGGAAATTTCAAATGCAATGAAGACACGGAGATTTTTGGCGTGGTTCCGATAGGTGGTGCTATCGTACGTCCACGTTGATGGAGACTTCAACCCACGGAGGGTAACGGCTGCGCGAGTCCATGGAGGGCTCCACCCATGAAGGGTCCACGAAGAAGCAACCTTGTCTATTCCACCATGGCTTCCGTCCACGAAGGACTAGCCTCACTCGGGGTAGATCTTCACGAAGTAGGCAATCTCCTTGCCTTTACAAACTCCTTGGTTCAACTCCACGTGATCTTGGAGGCTCCCAAGTGACACCTAACCAATCTAGGAGACATCACTCTCCAAAAGGTAATAGATGGTGTTGTTGGTGATGAACTTCTTGCTCTTGTGCTTCAGAAGATAGTCTCCTCAACACTCAATCACTCTCTGAAAGCACATTTGCTCCCTTGGTGGTTTTGGTAATTCATAACAACATATATCTCATTGAACTAATGTCCATTCAAGATTAAGATTTCAGGATGTTCAATGATTGGCATGGCATGGACTAGAGACGTGGGCCCCTCAAAATGCTAAGGACAAGGATTGGCAAAGATCAAGACTCTACATTTTTGGTTTAGTGATCCAAGATCACATTGAGTCCATAGGAAAGCCAATACTATTAAAAGGGGATGAGGTGTTGCTTAATGATCTTTTTGCTCAAGTGCTTAGTGACAGTACTCCTAAACCCTCAACCACTCTCTCTACCCAAATATGTCCTAAACCCAAAGTCCAACTCGGCCCACCGATATTTCCTACCTGGCCCCACCGAGTTCATCCTAGGCTTAGCCACTGCCAAAACCCTAACAAATCGGATCCACCGAAATGGATCTCGGTCTCACCGAGATGGCCTTGCCAACTCTCTGTAATCATTTGCATTTACTTCGCTCTCACCGAGTTTGCAAATCAGTCTCACCGAGATGGCTTGCCAAGTCTCTGTTGCCTTATTGCTTCACTTCGGTCCTACCGAGTTGATGCAATCGGTGCCACCGAGATGAGGATTGCCCTAAGCCATTGCACTTTGGTCCATCCGAGTTGTTCATATCGGTCCCACCGAGATTCCTAACGTTCATATCTTTTACACAGTTCAGTGCTACCGAGATGATTGTTTCGGTGCCACCGAGTTGGGTCAAAAGTGTGTAACGGTTGGATTTTGTGTGGAGGCTATATATACCCCTCCACCACATCCTTCTCAGTAAGGAGAGCCATCAGAACGTGCCTACACTTCCACCATACATTTTCTGAGAGAGAACCACTTGCTCATGTGTTGAGATCAAGCCATTCCATTCCTACCATTTGAATCTTGATTTCTAGCCTTTCCCAAGTTGCTTTCCACTCAAATCCCTCTTCCACCATAGCCAAATCTGTGAGGAGTTGATTGAGTGCTGGGAAGACTATCATTTGAAGCACAAGAGCAAGGACTTCATCAACAACA
This sequence comes from Elymus sibiricus, assembly GCA_039707655.1. Taxonomy (NCBI): domain Eukaryota; kingdom Viridiplantae; phylum Streptophyta; class Magnoliopsida; order Poales; family Poaceae; genus Elymus; species Elymus sibiricus. Next base: position 140,003,461 of record CM077674.1, on the reverse strand, counting down.
CACCATCTATTACCTTTTGGAGAGTGGTGTCTCCTTGATTGGTTAGGTGTCACTTGGGAGCCTCCAACCAGATGTGGAGTTGAACCAAGAGTTTGTAAGGGCAAGGAGATCGCCTACTTCGTGAAGATCTACCCCGAGTGAGGCTAGTCCTTCGTGGACGTAAGCCATGGTGGAATAGACAAGGTTGCTTCTTCGTGGACCCTTCGTGGGTGGAGCCCTCCGTGGACTCGCGCAGCCGTTACCCTTCGTGGGTTGAAGTCTCCATCAACGTGGACGTACGATAGCACCACCTATCGGAACCACGCCAAAAACCACCGTGTCTTCATTGCGTTTGAAATCTCCAATCCCTCCTTTACATACATATGCAATTGCTTACATTCCGCTGCTATACTCTTAGAATTGCATGTGTAGGATGATGCTTGACATGTACTATTGCTAAAATCTGCCCACAACTAAAATTGGGAAAAGGTTAGGTTTTATTTGGTCAAGTAGTCTAATCACCCCCCCTCTAGACATACTTTCGATCCTACAAGTGGTATCAGAGCTTTGGTCTCCGTAAGCCTTGATTTCCATAGCTTTGGTGATCATAGCCTTGGTTTCACAACCTAGGAGAGTATGGCGTCTAGTGAGGGTAACTATCACCGTAGAGGTCCATATTTTGATGGTACAAACTTTGCTAGTTGGAAACATAAGATGAAATGCCTATTCTTGGTCATAACCCCGCCGTTTGGGTTGTTGTTCGTGTTGGCTTGCAAGGTGACTTCTTTGAGGATGGCAAGGAACCGGATCGTGAGGCAACCCCGGAAGAATTGAAGATGTTGCAATACAATGCTCAAGCTTGTGACATTCGATTCAACGGTCTATGTCCCGAAGAATTCAACAAAATCAGCCGCCTCGAGAATGCAAAGGAAATTTGGAATACTTTGGTTGATATGCATGAGGGTACCGAGTCCATCAAGGAATCTAAGTTGGATGTGCTTCAAAGTCAACTTGACAAGTTCAAGATGAAGGATGGTGAAGGCGTCGCTGAGATGTACTCTAGGCTCGCTCTCATCACAAATGAGATTGCCGGCTTAGGAAGTGAAGAGATGACCGACAAATTCATCATTAAGAAGATACTTAGAGCTTTGGATGAAAAATATGATACCGTCTGCACATTGATCCAAATGATGCGAAATTACAAAGATCTCAAGCCCACGGAAGTCATTGGAAGGATCGTTGCTCATGAAATGTCGCTCAAGGACAAAGAGGAGCTTCACAACAAGTCAAGTGGTGCTTACAAAGCCTCAACCGATGCTCCAACAACTTCAAGTGAAAAGCTAGTATCCAATGAAGAGATTAGCCTAATGGTGAAAAGGTTCAACAAGTTCTACAAGAACAAAGGGAAAGAAAGAAGCTCTAGCTCAAGACATTATGAGAGAAGATCATCAAGTCGTGACCGTAATTGCTACAATTGTGGGAAGCCCGGACACTACTCAAATGAATGCACGGCTCCCCACAAGAAAAGAGACGAATCACCAAGAGGAAGATATAGTAGAGATGATCATTATGAATGAAGACACTCTCGAAGAAGTTAGGATTCGGAGAGGAAGGACAAGTCATCAAGGAGCTACACAAGAAGAAGACATCAAGCTCATGTTGGTGAATGGGTTTCCGGCTCCGACTCCGACAACCACTCTGAGAGAAGTTATCACTCCAACTCCGACTATAGTCAAGATGAAGGTGTCGCCGGACTTGCACTTGTGTCATCCAACTCCTATGATCTATTTGACTCACCAAATGAAGGAATTGGAAGATCCTTCATGGCAAAAGGCCCTAAGGTATCACACCCCGAGTATCTTGATTTTAATAGTGATGAAGATGATTTGCTTGGTGATGATGATTTACTTGTTGATAGGGCTAGTGTTGTGAGCTATAATGAAAATGCTAGTAATCATGATAGTCAAGAGGAAATGAGTGACAATGCTATGAAGGAGATTGAGCGTCTAACTAAAGAACTAAATGCTCTTAGGTTAGCTCATGAAACAACTCAAGAGGATCATAGAGAACTTCTAAGAACTCATGAGAAGCTACGCTTCGAGAAGCTAAATTTAGAGCAAGAGCATGAGTTTCTTAAAGCTATCAATGACGATCTTCGAAAGAAGAGTTCTTCATATCTTGCCAAGCGTTTACTCTTGTCTACCTTTATGCCACAAGTTAAACCTAAGCAAACTAGCAACAAGTGTAAAAATGGCTCTATCCCTAGTAGTAACAATAACAATGCTAAATCCAATGTTGTTGCTTCTAGTAGTTCTATTGATTCCACTAATGATTCTCTTAGCCAAGTTACACTTGAGCAAGAAAATATGCTATTGAAAGGAATTATAGAAAAAGGTGTCTACAAGAGTCTTGCCGGGAGTAAACAATTTGAGGAAATTGTACGCAAGCAAGGAAGGCACCGGAAGAACCAAGGTGTTGGTTTTGAACGAAAGTTCAATGCCGATGGAGTTGAGTGGGAAGAAGGTCAATACCCCAAGACGAAGTTTGTTCCTCAACAAGAGAAGTATGATCCTACTTCCTTCAAGGGAACACAAGCTCAAGAAGACCTTCCACCACAAGACCACAAGCTAAAAGGCAAGGACAAGCTTCAAGAAGAGATTGATTCATTTGAAAAAGCTCCTCAAGCCATGGTCAAGTGGGTTCCCAAGACTTCATCAAGTTCTACTTCATCAAGTGCTACTACAACTCCAAGGATTCCCATCAAGTTGATGTGGGTCCAAAAGAAGAAGAACTAGAGAGTTCTTGAGGGTGACTCCGCCAACAAACTTCACTCATATTATTTATGGCAAGGACTTGTGCAACCAACTTCCACATTTTGCACTAGTTCATGGAGTCACAAACCCTCTTGTTGGTAAGGCAAGGGATAAGGTAATTAATGCATTCATGGACATCATCTTATGTGTATTTAACTCTATGTCTATGGATATCCTTGTATGTTCCTTGTGTGGGACTAACCCATGTAGGTATTGAAAGCACAAAACTCCAAAGGATTGCTCCCAACTTTTGATGGTCTACATCAACATTGAGCATCCACATCTTCAACATCTATATGAAGTCATCATCGACAAAACCCAAGGTTAGTTCATCCCTCTTAGGGGTGATATCACATCTAGGGGGAGCTTTGCTCTAATCAATTGAGCTAAAGCAACTCTAATGGTGTGAACACATTAATGCTTTATGTAAAAGTGGCAACCCCACTTGTGCTTAAACGATGAGTATGACCTATGATCAAATGTTCTCATTTGGCTCCTAAGTCAATATACTCATATATAGATGACCTAGTCATCGCCATTGCTTGCTAGATGCTAGAATTGGTTGTGCATGTTTGACACATATTTCATTTGCAATCTTATTGTGTGAGCATGTCGTTTTGCATGATTTCATCATTCGAGAACATCCATTTGTTGTTTTGATTGTCTTGGTTTTTCTGGCCAAGTGGATGTACAAGAATGCCTAAGAACCTTCTCTAGCTATCCATGCTTTCTTGTCTCAAATTCAATTTTTGTTGCATCACAAAAATTGAACAAGTCATTTCCGGACCCTCCGGGTGAGGAGCACTCGGAGCCACCGATCTGAAAGGGCTGAACCTCCAAAACCTTCTAATTGATTTCGGTCAGACCAACCTACTCAAACTCGGTCGAACCGAAAGCATTTAGACTGATCTAGGTTTTCATCTCGGTGCTACCAATTAGACCAACTCGGTTGGATCGAGTTGCTGTAACTGTAAGCAGTTGCACGTCTCGGTGCTGCCGATTTGATCCACTCGGTGCCACCGATAGTGAATGGGTATATATACCCAGCGAACCGTGCGGTTGAAAATTTCTTCAAACGTCACGCGCCCGCGCCCCATTGCTTCCGCCCCTTTGGTCTTCGGATCGTCGCCGTCGTCTCCTGTGCGCCTTCGCCGCAGGATTCCGTCGCCGTCAATGGTAATCTCCACCGCCGCTGCCGCCGTAGAGAAACTCCACCGAGTTAGGGTGAGTTTCGATCCCCTTCGTGCTTCCCTTTTCCGATTCAATGCACGATTGGATTGCTTGTAATCTTGCCACGAATGCAATCCTCTTTCCACCAGATTAGTTCGTTTGAACAAGATTCGAGCAAAAAAATTAGGGTTAGGTTTCTGCCGAATGCATCTCGGACCGACCGAATAGGAATTTTCGGTCCCACCGATTTGGCCCTGGCCATAGCACTAGTACATCTCGGTTCCACCGAGTTGTGCGAATCGGTGAGACCGAAAGTAACGTCTCAGTGAAACCCTAGCATCTCGGAGCCACCGAAACCCATCTCAGTCTGACCGAAATGGCGTGCCATGTCTCTGTAGTGTGCTTCCGTGTCATCGAGATTACCAACTCGGTCCATCCGAACTGCATTCTGTGAAAACCTAGAACTAAAGTTTGAACTCATTTTTATGAAAAACTATCTGTTTTTTTTGTGATGACTCATCTACTCTACCCATACCCATCTATTCACAGGGTCAGCTCAGCAAGATGTCTAGTGGCAGTGACAGTCAGAACAGGTCTGAACAGCAGGCAGAGATGAGTGAAGGATCAAGCCATAATGAGAGTTTCTATGAGGGAGAGAGAAGCTCTCCAGATCTTCCTAAAGCTGTAACCAGAACAAGGAAGAAGAAAACCTCAAACAGTGAGGATGAGGATTTTGTTGCCAGTGAGACAGCAACCAAGAAGAAGAGAGTAGTGCTAGCTAAAGAGTACAGCTCCAAGCCTACATCTGTCAAAGAGAGAACAGCTGTAAGGAAAGTGCCAAAACAGTCCATACAATTCACTCTTGAAGAGCCTAGTGAGGCAGCTGCAGGTGCTAAGAAGAAGAGGATAAGAAAAACTACTGCCCGTGTGATTGGCAGACCCTCCATGATGATTGATGAGGAGGAAGAGGAGGAGGATGAGCCAGCTGCTGCACCCCCTGCAAAAGCACAGAAGCTCATGTCTGATGCAATCAAGACTGCTGCACCTCCCAAGTCAAAGCCTAAGGCACCAGCACCCAAGAGATCAACCAGGAACATATCTGCTGCAGAGAAGAACAAGGCCCCAGTGCCTGAATCAAATGTTGATGAAGAGCCTCTAGTGCTCAGAAAGTTGAAGCCAAAGATACCAGACCATGACAACGCACACCCAGTAGCTGAGAACATGATGTTGAGAAAGGACAACGGACTGCGTCAATGGAGATTGTCAGATCCTTATGCTATCATAAGAAGGACTGCTTGTGATTATCGTTTTCACACCCGTGAACAACAGGACTTTTATGAGACAGTATTGCTTGACAAGAAGCCCATAGTCAGTGACATGAAGTGGGTGGATTGGGAATATATTGATGAGAACGAAGATTATTTCCCCCACATCCATGAAAGCTTCAGAATTGCAGGAGTTGACGAATTCGTTGGAAAGAAATTGACCAAGTGGAATGACGAGATGATCATGCAATTTTACTCCACTGCACACTTCTATCCAGATGGCCGCATTGTGTGGATGACTGAGGGTATTAGATACCAGTCTACCATCTCTGAGTGGGCAAATCTTCTTGGTGCACCCAAGGAAGAGGATGATGACATAGATATATATGCCAAGCTCAAGATGGATCACAACTCCATGGCCAACATGTATACTGCAATTCCTCAGAAGGATATAGAGACTCACAAACTTGGATCAGTGAAGCATTTGCTACCAGGTCTGGCCACCTCAAACACAATCTTGCGGTACACCTTGTTACCCAAGTCAGGCGATGATAAGATGATTCGTGGCCACTCCATCAACTTGCTGCATTTATTTGACACTCCTCAGAAATTCAAGGTGATGAGCCTGATAGTTGAGACTATCAAGAGGACAGCAGCAGATCAGAAGAGATCGTGTGGTTATGCTCCACATATTCAGTTGTTAATCAATTCCAAGGTTGGAACCAGCACGTATCTTCTTGATCGAGAGCATTTGCCACTCCGTCCAGAGTTTGAGGACAACGTTGTAGTGATGGATCCTTCGCATCCCACTTCTGCACAAGCTCAAGAGAAAATCCGCAAAGCTCAAGAAGCTAAAGCAGCTCAGGAAGCAGCAGCTCCCATTGCTCCAATTGCGAATCTCAAGACTCCAAAGGATCAAATGCAATATCTGCTTGAAGCCACTCTGAGGATTGAGCGAAGTCTGGCCAACCTCACCCAGACCCAGGCTAGTTTTGAGCGGATCATTGAGACCAAATTTCATGATTTGGATGTCAAGGTGACTGAGATTCAGACCACAATGGAACAGCTGCAAGGAGATGTAGATGCTGTCAAGCAAGCCAGATCAGATGACAGTGAAGATGAAAGACCGACCACCGAGCAGTTTCAGCAAGTGCCTAGGGCTGCTAGGTCAGCTGCGATACTAGTTGTGGATCCACGGACCACAGTATCTGCACTAGCCGCCACAGCCACAGTGCCACAGCAGGTCTCCACTCCTCCAGTCCAGCAGTCATCAGCAGAAGCATTCGCGGATGCTCTTATCTCAACGCCGTCTACGCACACCGGAGCAGCCAGCAGAAGGTCGCCTTCAGGAGCTTCGGAGGACCGTGCCTAGAAGAGCCGACTAGTGCTATACGATTCGAACTTTTTGGTACTTGTTGCCAAAGGGGGAGAATTTGTATAGATCATAGGCTTCGAGAGAGAGAGTTTTGGTTTTTCTCTCGAGTTCATTTGCTACTTGTTTGCTTGTTCGTTGATACTTTGTTATGTGTGTGCTTGCTACAGTGTCTGTGAGATATTCTGTTTACGCTTATCATGATGTTTGATCATACTATGCCTATTGTGATGTTCCATGTTTATCTTTATCATTATCTGTATGATCATTCATTTATGTATAATTACTCTTGTTGGGGATGCGTGCTTACCTTTCCAATCATATCATTTTGCGCGCTCCACCAAGATGTATGTGACATGGAAGAGTAACCCATGAGCCTAATCGATTGTGCATTTACATTCAAACGCAAATTTTTAATAATGCACAAATTTAGGGGGAGCTCTTGCTTATCACATACTTCTCAAAGCGACGATGTATTTCATTCACTTAACCATCTGTCGAAGCTTTGATCTATATGTTGTCATCAATTACCAAAAGGGGGAGATTGAAAGCACATTTGCTCCCTTGGTGGTTTTGGTAATTCATAACAACATATATCTCATTGAACTAATGTCCATTCAAGATTAAGATTTCAGGATGTTCAATGCTTGGCATGGCATGGACTAGAGACGTGGACCCCTCAAAATGCTAAGGACAAGGATTGGCAAAGATCAAGACTCTACATTTTTGGTTTAGTGATCCAAGATCACATTGAGTCCATAGGAAAGCCAATACTATTAAAAGGGGATGAGGTGTTGCTTAATGATATTTTTGCTCAAGTGCTTAGTGAAAGTAATCCTAAACCCTCAACCACTCTCTCTACCCAAATATGTCCTAAACCCAAAGTCCAACTCGGCCCCACCGATATTTCCTACCCGGCCCCACCGAGTTCATCCTAGGCTTAGCCACTGCCAAAACCCTAACAAATCGGATCCACCGAAATGGATCTCGGTCTCACCGAGATGGCCTTGCCAACTCTCTGTAATCGTTTGCATTTACTTCGGTCTCACCGAGTTTGCAAATCGGTCTCACCGAGATGGCTTGCCAAGTCTCTGTTGCCTTATTGCTTCACTTCGGTCCTACCGAGTTGATGCAATCGGTGCCACCGAGATGAGGATTGCCCTAAGCCATTGCACTTTGGTCCATCCGAGTTGTTCATATCGGTCCCACCGAGATTCCTAACGTTCATATCTTTTACACAGTTCAGTGCTACCGAGATGATTGTTTCGGTGCCACCGAGTTGGGTCAAAAGTGTGTAACGGTTGGATTTTGTGTGGAGGCTATATATACCCCTCCACCACATCCTTCTCAGTAAGGAGAGCCATCAGAACGTGCCTACACTTCCACCATACATTTTCTGAGAGAGAACCACTTGCTCATGTGTTGAGATCAAGCCATTCCATTCCTACCATTTGAATCTTGATTTCTAGCCTTTCCCAAGTTGCTTTCCACTCAAATCCCTCTTCCACCATAGCCAAATCTGTGAGGAGTTGATCGAGTGCTGGGAAAACTATCATTTGAAGCACAAGAGCAAGGAGTTTATCAACAACACACCATCTATTACCTTTTGGAGAGTGGTGTCTCCTAGATTGGTTAGGTGTCACTTGGGAGCCTCCAACCAGATGTGGAGTTGAACCAAGAGTTTGTAAGGGCAAGGAGATCGCCTACTTCATGAAGATCTACCCCGAGTGAGGCTAGTCCTTCGCGGACGTAAGCCATGGTGGAATAGACAAGGTTGCTTCTTCGTGGACCCTTCGTGGGTGGAGCCCTCCGTGGACTCGCGCAGCCGTTACCCTTCGTGTGTTGAAGTCTCCATCAACGTGGACATACGATAGCACCACCTATCGGAACCACGCCAAAAACCACCGTGTCTTCATTGCGTTTGAAATCTCCAATCCCTCCTTTACATACATATGCAATTGCTTACATTCCGCTGCTATACTCTTAGAATTGCATGTGTAGGATGATGCTTGACATGTACTATTGCTAAAATCTGCCCACAACTAAAATTGGGAAAAGGTTAGGTTTTATTTGGTCAAGTAGTCTAATCACCCCCCCCCTCTAGACATACTTTCGATCCTACACTCTCTCACAGATTTGGCTTTGGTAGGAGAAAGATTGGAGTGGAAAGCAACTTGGGGAGGCTAGAGATCAAGGTTCAAATGGTTGGATTGGAATATCTTGATCTCAACACATGAGTAGGTGGTTATCTCTCAGAAAAGGAATGGTGGAAGTGTAGTTTCGTTCTGATTGCTCTCTCATGAAATGAGAGGGGGTGGAGGGGTATATATAGCCTTCACCAAGAATCCAACCGTTACAATCTTTTGACCCAACTTGGTGACACCGAAGCAAAATCTCGGTGAGACCAACCTCTGTAAAAGGTTTGAACTTTAGGCTTCTCGGTGAGACCGAAGGGAATGACTCGGTGTGACCAAAGTGCAATGGCTAGGGCAAAACTAAGTCTCGGTAATTCCGATCGTTTCAACTCGGTGACTCCGAAGTGAATTGATGTCATTACAGCAACTTGGTCATGCCATCTCGGTGAGACCGAGATCCATATCAGTTGTACCGAAACATTAGGGTTTGGCATGTGGCAATATATGAGATCATCTCGGTGGGTCCGGATGGGAAGGTTTGGTGGGACCAAGATGGACTTTTAGGGTTTGGACAGATATGTTTTGGAGAATGTGGTTGAGGGTTTTTGGAGCAATATCTCTAAGCACTTGAGCAATTGAGTCATGATCAAAACCTCACCCCCTTTTAATAGTATTGCTTTCCTATGGACTCAATGTGATCTTTGATCACTTAACCAAAAATGTAGAGTCTTGAAGCTTTTGCCAATCCATGTCCTTAGCATTTTGAGGGGTCCACATCCACATGTCCTTGCCATGCCAACATTGAACTTTCCTGAAATCTATCTTGAATAGGCATTAGTTCAATGAGATATATGTTGTTATTAATTACCAAAACCACCCGGGGATTAGTTACACTTTCAATCTCCCCCTTTTTGGTAATTGATGACAACATATAGATCAAAGCTTCGACAATGGATATAATCAATGAGATACATCGTCGCTTTGAGAAGTATGTGATAAGCAAGAGCTCTCCCTAAATTTGTGCATTATTTAAAATTTGCGTTTGAATGCAAATGCACAATCGATTAGGATCATGGGTCACTCTTCCATGTCACATACATCTTGGTGGAGCGCTCAAAATGATATGATTGCAATGTAATAAGCACTCATCACCAAACAAACAAGTGAATGATCATACAGGCAGCAATAGGATAAAGCGATAAGCATGCATAGCATTAAAGTACGGTATGATCAAGCACACAAGCCACATAGTCTCATACATGCATCAAGCAAAAGTATCACAAAGTAGCACAAATTCAACCAAAATCAAACGACAAAAGCAAAACACTCTCTCGTCAAAGCCCTATGAGCTATACTAATTCTCCCCCTTTGCCAACAAGTACCAAAAAGTTTGAACGAGTATAGAGCTAAACATCGCTCTGGGCTCGATCTCCGGCAGCTCCTGGAGAGAAAGTCTTCTGGCTTGCAGCTCCGGTGTGCGTAGACGTGGTTGGAGTAGAGAATAGTGCATCTGCAAATGCCTCGGCTGAAGTCTGCTGGACAGGTGGGGCAGAGACAGCTGGAGGAACTGTGGGAGCAACTGATGGTGTAGCAGCAGGTGCAGAAACTGTAGCACGCGTGTCTGTGACTAGCATTGCTGCTGACCTGGGCATCGTCCGAAACTGAGTGGTCGTGGGAAGATCTGTGCCCGGGTTCTCATCATCACTGCTCGAATGCATTCTTGCCTCATCAACTTCCTTCTACAGACTCTCAACTGTGGTCTGAACCTCAGTGACCTTAACGTCCAGGTCATGGAACTTGGTCTCTATAATACTCTCGAAGCTCTCTTGGTTCTTCACGAGGTTGGCCAGACTCCGCTCAATCCTCTGAGTAGCATGGAGAAGATATAGTATCTGATCTGCCTTTGTCTTCAGAACTGGAGCAGTAGATGAGCTAGGACCAGCATTCTTTGCAGCTTCTGCCTTTGCTTGAGCTATGGAAGATGTAGGATGATCCTCATCCATGGTCACTGTGCAGTCCCCGAGCTCTGGCTGAAGTGGGAAGTGCTCACGATCAAGCAAGTAGACTTTGCTACCAACCTTGAAGTTGATAAGCATCTGAATGTGTGGAGCAAAGCCACATGAGCGCTTCTGATCTGCAGCAGTCCTCTTGATTGTCTCTACAATTAAATCCATCACCTTGAATCTCGTGAATTCATCCACTAAATGCAGCATGTTGATTGAGTGTCCTCTTATCATCTTGTCATCACCTGACTTGGGCATCAATGTATATCTCAGAATGGTGTTAATGGTAGCAAGACCTGGTAGAAGGTGATAGACAGATCCCAACTTATGAGATTTCTTGTACTCCTCTGGAATCTCTCCATACATATCCTTCATGGAATTGTGGTCCATTTTGCCCTTGGCATAGACATCAACATCATTCTCTTCAACTTTTGGCACATTCAGCAGTTGTGCCCACTCAGCAATGCTGAATTGGAACCAAGTTCCCTTAGTCATCCAGACTATCCTCCCATCGGGGTAGAAGTGTGCAGTAGAGTAAAATTGCATGATGAGCTCATCTGTCCATGCTGTCAACTTAGTTCCTATGAACTCATCAATGCCAATTGTCTTGAAATTCTCATGCACATTGGGGAAGTTGTCTTCATTCTCATTAATGAACTTCCAATCAACCCATCCCATATCACTTACAATGGGCTTCTTGTCGAGCAACACTGTCCCATAGAAATCTTGTTGTTCGTTGGTGTGAAAGCGATAGTCACAAGCTGTCCTCCTCCTGACTGAGTAAGGAACTGACTCTCTCCACTTTCGCAGTCCCTTATCTTTCCTTTCCTTCATGTTCTCTGCCTCTGGATGTGAATCATCATGCTCTGGCAGTTTGGGTCTGAGTTTTTTGAGCACTACGGCTTCGTCATCATCATCATCAAGTGTCCTCTCAGGCACTGGGGCCTTGTTCTTCTCAGCTGCTGAAACATTTCTGGTAGTCCTCTTGGGCTTGGTAGTAGTGGCAGCTTTCTTAGACTTGGAAGTATTCGCAGTTTTCATAGCATCTGCCATAAGCTTTTGTTGCTTGGGGGGAGGTGGATTTTCTGCTCGTTCCTCCTCCTCATGCTCATCAGGGTGTTCAAACATAGAAATGGGCCTTCCCTGAACATGAACTATCCTCTTTCTTTCTCTCTTCGTGCCTGCCTTCTTGGGCATAGATTTGCTTGGACCTTGCTTGGAGGTAGTGGACTCACCAATTGTTTTAGCACTGGGTCTCTCCTCCTGAGTATTGCCATACACCTTGGCAATAACAACTTTCTTCTTCTTGGAGGTGACTTCTTCTATCTGGAAGTCAGAATCCTCTTCATTTGAATTCTTCCTCTTTCTGGTTCTGGTGGCTGCTTTTGGTAAGCTTGGAGAACTCCTTTCTCCCTCACGATAACTCTCTTCAGGACTAGAGACATGATGAACACTGACCCTGTGAATTGGATTAGATGAGATAGAGTAGACGAGTCATCACAAAATGCAGCTGGTTTTTTGAAAAATTTGAGTTCAAACTTCAGTTTTAGGTTTTCACAGAAAGCATTTCGGAATTACCGATTTGAAAATTCCGGTAGCTCCGAAGCAACAACAGAAACATGGCCACACTATTTCGGTTAGACCGATGTGTTTCCCGGTTTCACCGAAGTGCTAGGGTTCTACTGAAATACTAGACTAGGTCTCACTGATTAGTACCGCTTGGTGGCACCGAAGCGTACTGAGTGCTATGGCCAGAGGCCAAATCGGTGAAGCCGATCCGATCAATTCGGTCAGTCCGAGATGAGTTCTGCGCAAACTTAACCCTAAAAAAATTTCTCGAATCTAATCTACGGAGTAGTTTGCTGGAACAAAAGGTGCAAATGGTGGCAATGTTGCGGGCGCAAATCACTAGTGCATTGAATCAAAAAAGGGAAGCACTAGGAGATCGAATCTCACCCTAACTTGGTGGAGATCCTCTACGGCGGCAACGGCGGCGATGAATCCTGTTGACGGCGGCGGAATCCAACGGCGAGGGCGCGCTGGACACGAAGGAGACGATCCGAGGACCAGGGGTGATGGCAGCAAAAGGGGTGCGGGAGCGAAGGGTCGAAGTGATTTTCAACTTCCAGTCCGCGCGATATATATACCCTTTGGCTGTCGGTAGTACCGAACGAAACAACTCGGTCTCATCGAAACGCATAACTACCATAGACAGAACGTATCGGTGACGCCGAAATTTTCAGATCAGTCTTACCAAGATGGAAAAATTAGGTCAGTCTAAGTGAGTTTCGGTGTGACCGAGTGGGTATGTGTTGGTCTAACCGAAATGCACTTAGAAGGTTTTGGAGGTCAGCCCTAATCAGATCGGTGGCTCCGAGTGCTCCTCACCCGGAGGGTCCGAAAAAGAGCTTGTTCAAATTTTGTGATATAGCATGAATAGAATTTGAGACAAGATGAGATAGATAGCTAGAGAAGGTTCTTAGGCATTCTTGTACATCCAATTGGCCAACAAAAACCAAATCAATCAAACAACAATTGGATGTCCTCGAATGGGAAATAATGCATTGCAACATGCTCACACAATAAGATAGCGAATGAAATATGTCAAGCATGCACAACCAATTCTAGCAACTATCACACAATGGGCGATAACATAGTCATCTATATATGAGTATATTGACTTAGGAGCCAAATGAGAACATTTGATCATAGGTCATACTCATCGTTTAAGCACAAGTGGGGTTGCCACTTTTACATAAAGCATTGATGTGTTCACACCATTAGAGTTGCTTCAGTTCAAGTCTTAGAGCAAAGCTCCCCCTAGATGTGATATCCCCCCAAAGAGGGATGAACTAACCTTGAGTTTTGTCGATGAAGACTTCATGTAGATGTTGTAGATGTGGATGCTCAATGTTGATGTAGACCATCAAGAGTTGGGAGCAATCCTTGGGATTTGTAGCACTTTCAATACCTACATCGGTTAGTCCCACATGGAACAACAAGGATATCCATAGACATAGAGTGAAATTCACAATAGATGATGTCCATGAATGCATTGATTACCTTGTCCCTTGACTTACCAACAAGAGGGTTTGTGACTCCATGAACTAGTGCATGATGTGAAAGTTGATTGCATAAGTTCTTGCCATGAATGAATGTGAATGAAGTTTGTTGGCGGAGTCACCCTCAAGAACTCTCTAGTTCTTCTTCTTTGGGACCCACATCAACTTGATGGGAATCCTTGGAGTTGTAGTTGTACTTGAAAAAGTGGAACTTGACGTAGTCTTGGGAACCCACTTGACCAAGGCTTGAGGTGGTTCTTCAAATGAGTCAATCTCTTCTCGAAGCTTGTCCTTGCCTTTTAGCTTGAGGTCTTGTGGTGGAAGATCATCTTGAGTTTGTGTCCCCTTGAAAGAAGTAGGATCGTACTTCTCTTATTGAGGAACAAACTTCGTCTTGGGGTATTGATCTTCTTCCCACTCAACTCCATCGGCATTGAACTTTCGTTCAAAACCAATGCCTTGATTCTTCCGGTGTCTTCCTTGCTTGCGCACAATTTCCTCAAAGTGCTTACTCCCGGCATGACTCTTGTAGACACCCTTCTCTATAATTTCTTTCAATAAATTGTTTTCTTGCTCAAGTGTAACTTGGCTAAGAGAATCGTTAGTGGAATCAATAGAGCTACTAGAAGCAACAATATTGGATTTAACATTGTTATTGTTACTACTAGAAGAAGAACATTTCTTACTCTTGTTACTAGTTTGCTTAGATTTAACTTGTGGCACAAAAGTAGACAAGAGGAGACATTTGGCAATGTATGAAGAACTCTTCTTTCGAAGATCGTCATTGATAGCTTTTAGAAACTCATGCTCTTGCTCTAAATTTAGCTTCTCGAAGCGTAGCTTCTCATGAGATCTTAGGAGCTCTCTATGATCTTCTTGAGTTGTTTCATGAGCTAACTTAAGAGTGTTTAGTTCTTTAGTTAAGCGCTCAATCTTCTTCATAGCATTGTTATCCATTTCATCTTGACTATCATGATTACTAGCAAGTTCATTATAGCTCACATCACTAGATTTGTCATTAAGCAAGTCATCATCACCAAGTGAATCATCTTCATCACTATTAAAGTCAATGAATTAGGGGTGTGATACCTTGGGGCCTTTAGCCATGAAGCATCTTCCAATTCCTTCATTTGGTGAATCAAATAGGTCATAGGGGTTGGAGGATACGAGAGCTAGTCCGGCAACACCTTCATCTTGACTATAGTCGGAGTTGGAGTGATAGCTTCCCTCGGATTGGTTGTCAGAGTCGGAGCCAGAAATCCATTCACCAACATGAGCTTGATGTCTTCTTCTTGAGTAGCTCTTGGATGACTTGTCTTTTCTTTTCGAATCCTTGCTTCTCCGAGAAGGTCTTCGTTCATAACGATCATCTCTACTCCTTCTCTCTCTATAAGGTGATTCATCTCTTTGACTCTTTCTTCTAGGTGACTCGTCTCTTCTCTTATGAGGTGTCGTACACTCATTGGAATAGTGTCCGGGTCTTCCACAATTGTAGCAATTACGGTCACGACTTGATGATCTTTGCTCATAGTGCCTTGAGTTGGAGCTTCTCTCTTTGCCTCTATTCTTGTAGAATTTATTGAAGTTCTTGACCATTAGGATTATCTCTTCATTGGATACAATCTTGTCACTTGATGTTGTGGGAGCATCGCTTGAGGCTTTGTAAGCACCACTTGACTTGTTGTGGAGCTCCTCTTTGTCCTTGAGTGACATCTCATGAGCAACAATCCTTCTAATGACTTCCGTGGGCTTGAGATCTTTGTAATTAGGCATCATTTGGATCAATGTGCACACGGTGTCATACTTTCCATCCAAGGCTCTAAGGATCTTCTTGATGATGAACTTGTCGGTCATCTCTTCACTTCCTAAGCTGGCAATCTCATTTGTGATGAGAGCAAGCCTAGAGTACATTTCAGCGACTCCTTCACCATCCTTCATCTTGAACTTGTCAAGTTGACTTTGAAGCACATCCAACCAATGTTGAGGATATCGCTTATCGTTAGCGTCTCGGTCAGCTGGGGATTAGAGATTAATCGGAAATCAGCCTATTAATCGATTTTATCAGTCGACTATTAATCGGCCATTTTTTGCAAATCCCAGGTTCCCAACACTAAAATATGATATATTCAACACCAAAACAATATTGGACAGAAGTGTTACCTTGATTCCTAGCCTTTGAATCCTCATATAATGACAAACAAAATAGGACAATAGTACATATTGCATAACAAGGTCCATGAAACACAAATAAACATAGTTTTTGCAAACATAGTGCTAAGAATAGGCCCGATTTATCGGTAGATTCCCGATAAACCGCTTGTCAGAGAGATAAATCGGCCCAAACAATAAACAGTGAAGATAAGGCATAATCTTATCGGTCACCCCCCGAGTAGCGATAAATCGGACGATAAATTGCTGAATCGGATGATTTTTTGAACAGTGCATCCAACTTGGATTCCTTGACGGACTCGGTACCTTCGTGCATATCAACCAAAGTATCCCAAATTTCCTTTGCATTCTCAAGGCGGCTGATCTTGTTGAACTCCTCGGGGCAGAAACCGTTGAAGAGAATGTCACATGCTTGAGCGTTGTATTGCAACATCCTCAATTCTTCCGCGGTTGCTTCACGATCTGGTACTTTTCCATCCTTAAAGAATTCAACTTGCAAGCCAACACGAACAACAGCCGAAACGGCGGGGTTATGACCAAGAATATGCATTTTCATCTTATGTTTCCAACTAGCAAAGTTTGTACCATCGAAATATGGACCTCTACGGTGATAATTACCCTCACTAGACGCCATGCTCTCCTAGGTTGTGAAACCAAGGCTATGGTGACCAAAGCAATGGAAACCACGGCTAGGCAGACCAAAGCTCTGATACCACTTGTAGGATCGAAAGTATCTAGAGGGGGGTGATTAGACTACTTGACCAATTAAAACCTAGCCTTTTCCCAATTTTAGTTGTAGGCAGATTTTAGCAATTCTACCAAGTCAAGCAACACCCTACACATGCAAGTCTAATAGTATAGCAGTGGAAAGTAAAGACTTTGCACATGAACGTAAAGGAGGGGTTGAAGATTTCAAACGCAATGAAGACACGGAGATTTTTGGCGTGGTTGCGATAGGTGGTGCTATCGTACGTCCACGTTGATGGAGACTTCAACCCACGGAGGGTAACCACTGCGCGAGTCCACGGAGGGCTCCACCCATGAAGGGTCCACGAAGAAGCAACCTTGTCTATTCCACCATGGCTTCCTTCCATGAAGGACTAGCCTCACTCGTGGTAGATCTTCACGAAGTAGGCGATCTCCTTGCCCTTATAAACTCCTTGGTTCAACTCCACATGATCTTGGAGGCTCCCAAGTGACACCTAACCAATCTAGGAGTCACCACTCTCCAAAAGGTAATAGATGTCGTTGTTGGTGATGAACTCCTTGCTCTTGTGCTTCAAAAGATAGTCTTCTCAACACTCAATCACTCTCTCACAGATTTGGCTTTCGTAGAAGAAGGATTGGAGTGGAAAGCAACTTGGGGAGGCTAGAGATCAAGGTTCAAATGGTTGGATTGGAATATCTTGATCTCAACACATGAGTAGGTGGTTCTCTCTCAGAAAATGAATGGTGGAAGTGTAGTTTCGTTCTGATTGCTCTCTCACGAAATGAGAGGGGGTGGAGGGGTATATATAGCCTTCACCAAGAATCCAACCGTTACAATCTTTTGACCCAACTCGGTGACACCGAAGCAAAATCTCGGTGAGACCGACCTGTGTAAAAGGTTTAAACTTTAGGCTTCTCGGTGAGACCGAAGGGAATGACTCGGTGTGACCGAAGTGCAATGGCTAGGGCAAAACTAATTCTCGGTAATTCCGATCATTTCAACTCGGTGACTCCGAAGTGAATTGATGTCATTACAGAAACTTGGTCATGCCATCTCAGTGAGACCGAGATCCATATTGGTTGTACCGAAACGTTAGGGTTTGGCATGTGGCAATATATGAGATCATCTCGGTGGGTCCGGATGGGAAGGTTCGGTGGGACCAAGATGGACTTTTAGGGTTTGGACAGATATGTTTTGGAGAATGTGGTTGAGGGTTTTTGGAGCAATATCTCTAAGCACTTGAGCAATTGAGTCATGATCAAAACCTCATCCCCTTTTAATAGTATTGGCTTTCCTATGGACTCAATGTGATCTTTGATCACTTAACCAAAAATGTAGAGTCTTGAAGCTTTTGCCAATCCATGTCCTTAGCATTTTGAGGGGTCCACATCCACATGTCCTTGCCATGCCAACATTGAACTTTCCTGAAATCTATCTTGAATAGGCATTAGTTCAATGACATATATGTTGTTATTAATTACCAAAACCACCCGGGGATTAGTTGCACTTTCACCGGCTCAGTTTGCACACAGCAAATGAGATGTCAGGACGAGTAGCACAAGTTAGGTACATGAGTGAACCAATCACTTGAGAGTATCTCAATTGATCTAGAGCCGTGCCTTTGAATCCGCATGCTAGGATCATATGGTGTTGCAGAAGTTTTGCAGTTCGAATATCCAAAATGACTCAAAATCTTCTCAACATAGTGGGATTGCAGAAGTATAATTCCACCCTCATCATCTCTCAGTAGCTTGATGTTCAAGATAACATCAGCCACACCTAGGTTTTTCATCTCAAAGTTATGAGATAGAAAAGCCTTGACCTCCTCAATGACTTTGAGGTTGGTCCCAAATATCAGTATGTCATCGACATACAGACACAGTATAACTCCTTCGCCCCCACCATGTCGATAGTATACACATTTTTTTAGCTTTATTAACAATGAAGCCAGCAGATGTGAACATTTTATTAAACTCCTCATGCCATTGCTTAGGCGCTTGTTTCAGGCCATACAAAGATTTCAATAACTTCACACTTTTATTTCCTGATCATTTACAACAAAGCCATCTGGCTGTTGCATGTAAATTTCGTCGTCCAGCTCTCCGTTAAGGAAAGTCGTCTTAACATCCATCTGATGGACGAGAAGACCATGCGAGGTAGCCAACAAGAGTAACACTCGAATGGTTGTCAGTCTAGCCACAGGTGAGTAAGTATCGAAGAAATCTTCTTCTTTTTGGGTATAACCCTTGGCCACAAGCCTAGCCTTGTACTTCTCAACATTCCCATCGGGCCTAAGCTTCCTTTTGAACACCCATTTACATCCCAATGGTTTGCAACCATAAGGACGATCAGTGAGCTCCCATGTCCCGTTAGCCAAGATGGAACCCATCTCGCTACGGACCGCGTCTTTCCAGTAGTCAGCATCCGGTGATGCATAAGCTTCTAAAATGGAACTGGGAGTGTCATCCATGAGGTACACGACGAAATCATCACCAAAGAACTTTGCAGTCCTCTGTCTCTTTCGCCTAATAGGAGCTTCCTCGTCATCCTCCGTGGAACTCTCATCACTTTTGTCCTCAAAATATTCCATCAGAATGGTAGGTTCAGGAGTCTCATCAGATTCCAGTCTAGAAGTGTTTTACATATCTCTCATGGGGAAAATATCCTCAAAGAATGTAGCATCTTTAGATTCCGTGATCGTACCGATCTTCACGTCGTGTACATCAGATTTCACCACTAGAAATCTATAGCCAACGCTATGCTTGGCATAGCCCAGAAAAATGTAGTCCATGGTCTTTGGTCCCAACTTACGCTTTTTATTATCGGCACGTTGACTTTCGCCAAACAGCCACAAGTGCGCAAGTAGGAGAGTGTAGTTATTTTCTTCTCCAATTGCTCATAGGGAGTAGTCTCATTATCCTTCGTGGGGACTTTATTCAGGACATGACTTGATGTCAATAGAGCCTTCCCCCACCATGCCTTGGATAAATCCGATGTATCTAACATGGCGTTAACCAAATCTGTTAGAGTATGATTTTTCCGTTCGGCAACCCCGTTTGACTGGGGTGAATAAATCGAACTCATTATAAAAGTACTCTCCACCATGATCAGACCGAACTCCTTTTTTTCCAAGTTGGTTCTCAAATTCTGCCTTATAGGATTTAAAGTAGTGTAGAGCCTCATCCTTAGTATTTAACAAATACACATAGCAGAATCTAGTGGAATCATCAATCAACGTCATGAAATATTTCTTTTCACCTTTAGTCAACACACCATTCATCTCGCAGAGATCTGAATGTATGAGCTCTAGTGGTGTTAGGTGTCTCTCCTTTGCAGCCTTGTAAGGCTTGCGAGGTTGCTTAGCTTGCACACACGCATGGCACTTAGAGCCTTTGGCTAAAGTAAACTCGGGATTAAATCCATCTTAGCTAGTCGCATCATACAACCAAAATTAATGTGAGAAAGACGTGAATGCCAAACCATAGATTCGTTCACATTAGAATGAATTTGGTTCACGACTTTATTACAGAAATCCGCTAGGGAAAGGCGAAACAAACCTCCGCATTCATATCCTTTTCCAATAAACAGTCCATAACGAGATACGGCTACTTTATTGGACTTGAATACTAACTTAAAGCCTTCTTTACATAGAAGGGAGCCACTAACGAGATTCTTCTTGATGGCGGGGACATGTTGCACGTTCTTCAGTTGCATGATCTTTCCCGAAGTAAACTTCAGATCTACCGTGCCAACACCATGAACAGAAGCATGCGAGCCATTCCCATCAGGACGGAGCAATCTCGTGTGACCTGGTAAGAAGAGAACAAGGACATATCAGCACACACATGAATGTTGGCCCCTGTGTCAACCCACCAATCGGTGAGCTAACAAACTGAAAGTATGATAAACAAATTACCATACCCAGTTGCCCCATCATCACTGTTGCTCATAGTCACATTGACAGACTTGGAGTCCTGTCCTGCCTTTCTGTACTTGTTTGGGCACTTTTTTGCCCAGTGTTCCTCTGAACCACAAGTAAAGCAGCCATCTTTCTTCTTGTCTCTCTTCTTACCCTTCTTCTTGAAGGTAGTATTCTGCTGGACAGTGTTCTTTCCCTTGAACTTGTGGAAATTCTTCTGCACCACATTGGATCTAGAAGAACCCTCTGCCCCTTTCATGTGTGAGCCCTTTGCTCTCGAGTTCTGCTCAACACTTAGATGACCAATGACTTCCTCAACAGAGAATTCACATGTCAAGTGCTTGAGAGAAGTAGCAAAGTTCCATCATCTAGGAGGGAGTTTTGCAATAATGCAACCCGCGACAAACTTGTCCGGTAACTCACACTTCAGGAGCTCCAGCTCCTTAGCGATGCACTGTATCTCATGAGCCTGGTCCAGAACAGGACGGTTATCAACCATTTGTAATCATGGAACTGATCCATAGCATACAGTTCGCTTCCAACATCGGTTGCGCCGAACTTAGCTTCGAGCACATCCCACAATTTTTTGGCGACCCGCATATGAAGATATGCGTCAACCAACTTGTCTCTGATCACACTAAGAACAGTCCCACAAAGATAGTGGTTGCTTCCCTGAACGCCTTATCCTTTTCAGGATCAATCGTTCCACTGGGAATCACAACACTGGCCCAGAACACGTCATAGCTATGAGCCACAAGGTGTTCCTCATCTGCCAACTCTTAAAATCCGTTCCGGTGAACTTTTCCGGTTTCAGTGTAGCGGCAAAACCTGGAATCGAAAAGTGCCTAAAATAAGGTTTTTGGTTTGTTGGAAATATTAGCACTTTTCCGATTAATCTAATCCACGAGTAAACAGTAAGCATGGCAATCACACCATGCAACTCATACCGATACCTAAGCATGTGAGCACGTACAGTACATAGAACCGAAACATCTATGAACATAGCATATACGGCTAGCACATGAACGAGTAAGTAGGGGATGAACGAGTCATACCCTCCGGTTGGCCAAGCCAATGCGGCGGCGGCAGCAGCAGCCTCGGCATCGTCCGTGGCTTTCTTCTTGGCGGCGGCGTCGTCGTCCATGGAGTCGATGCAGGGGAAGTAGTCGAAGCAGAGGAGGACGGAGACTGGAGGTATCGGGAGCAGTCGCACCGAGACGCTCCCCAAAAACCTTATCGCCCTTCTCGCAGGCAAGATCTCGAAGGACGGGGTTCCGGAGGCACCTGCTCTCCCGACCAACCATGCACGCGGTCGTCGGGATGGGATCGCCGGAGGCAGCACAGTGAGAGAAATAGTAGATGACGGCTAGGGTTGCGCAAGGAGGGAGTGAGTGTGTCGGCTGCACTAGCCAACGCCTCCAATATATATTCTCGGCTCGCCTCATTCCCGCAACCCGCGGCGCGCGCGCGTCGTGACGAGGCGGGCGGCGGAGGAGGAGGAGCGCGCGTGTACAACTCCTCTTCCCAAGCTCCAAATGGCATGTGATAGAGCAGCCCTTATAAAGGGGTCCAACTCTCACTTCACTAGCAGTATAGTACTAAACTTTCCACCACTTGCCATGCACCTAGATGGACCTTAAAGATTAATCAAGAATTATTGTCTTATATGGGCCAAAGCCCATCTATAATTCAACAACATGCATAACTTTAGTATGGGATAACAAAATATCAACCATGCCGTATGCGTAAATAGCAAAGTGTGCAAGTGCCAACCAAAATGTGTACAGCCTTTTACATGTGTAAAAACTAGTAGTAGTACTATCTTCAACAGAGCCCGCTGAAAGATCGTGGATGTCGCCTAGAGGGGGGGGGGGTGAATAGGCGCTTTAAAATAATTACGGTTTAGGCTTGAACAAATGCGGAATAAAACTAGCGTTTAATTTGACAAGCACAAAACCTAAATCGACTAGGCTCACCTATGTGCACCAACAACTTATGCTAAGCAAGATAAACAACTAAGTGATAGCAAGATATATAACTAGAAACAATATGGCTATCACAAAGTAAAGTGCATAAGTAAAGGGCTCGGGTAAGAGATAACCGAGGCACGTGGAGACGACGATGTATCCCGAAGTTCACACCCTTGCGGATGCTAATCTCCGTTAGAGCGGTGTGGAGGCACAATGCTCCCCAACAATGCCACTAGGGCCACCGTATTCTCCTCACGCCCTCGCACAATGCAAGGTGCCGTGATTCCACTAAGGGACCCTTGAGGGCGGTCACCGAACCCGTACAAATGGCAACCCTTGAGGGCGGTCACCGAACCCGTACACTTTGGCAACCCTTGGGGGCGGTCACCGGTACCCATCAAATTGCTCGGGGAGATCTCCACAACCTAATTGGAGACCCCGACGCTTGCCCGGAGCTTTACACCACAATGATTGAGCTCCGAGGCACCACCAACCGTCTAGGGCGCCCAAGCACCCAAGAGGAACAAGCTCAAGGGTACCAAGTACCCAAGAGTAACAAGCTCTAGGGTGCTCAAACACCCAAGAGTAATAAGCTTCTCAACTTTTTCACCACCACGAATCACCGTGGAGAACTCAAACCGATGCAACTAATGCAATGGCAAGAACACACCAAGTGCTCAAGTCCCTCTCTCTCAAATCCCACCAAAGCAACAAAAGCTATGGAGGAAAGTGAGAGGAAGAACAAGGAGAACACCAAGAACTCCAAGATCTAGATCCAAGGGGTTCCCCTCACTTAGAGGAGAAAGTGATTGGTGGAAAGATGGATCTAGATCTCCTCTCTCTATTCCCTCAAGAAGGAGCAAGAATCATTGGAGGGATGGAGAGATAGCAAAGCTCTAGAAGGTCAACAATGGAGGAGAGAGAACTTGCAATGGATAAGAAAACCGTTGGGGGCAAGGGGGAAGAAGACCCCCTTTTAAAGGAGTCCCCAAATCCAACCGTTACCTGTCTCAGCCCGCACAGAGCGGTACTACCGCTCCATAGAGCGGTACTACCGCTCGGGCGGTAGTAACCCAAAAGCAGTGCAATGGTGCGAGACCAGGAGCCGGTAGTACCGCCGGAGCGGTACTACCGCTCCCCCCAGCGGTACTACCGTGCTACTACCGCCCAACAAGAAAGGGCAACAGAAGAATACCAGAAGAAATTCCCACAAGCGGTACTCGCTGCGGTAGACCACAGCGGTACTACCGCATAAGCGGTACTTACCGTGGTACCGAGCGGTACTACCGCTTGGGTGACAAGAAAACTGCCCAGAGACTGAAACTGCCATAACTTCTGCAAATGAGCTCCGAATTGAGCAAACTCAAGCTTGTTGGATAGATAATGACAAGCACTATCCAACAGCGACAGGGGAGATATGCCTAACATATAGAGATGAGAAACCTCTAAGAATGAAGACCCGGCATAAACTCCAACATCGAAAACATCATAGAAGATGCATAGATGAACTCCGTTTTCGATGACCTCGAGCTTGTCATGAGGATGACCAAAAGCTCAAAGACTCACAAAGAGAAACACCAAACACGAACCAAGAAAGATGATGCAAGGATGCACTGGTTTGAGCTCTCGACGAATGATACGATCAAGCTACTCACTTGAGAGCCCCCCTTGATAGTACGGCTATCGATCCTATAACCCGGTTTCCCAACTACTACCATGAGACCGGTAAAATAGAAAACCTATCAAGGGCAAACCTTTGCCTTGCGCAAAGTCCACTTGAGCTAGATGATGACGATCTTGACCTCCTCAAGTTGGACCACCTTTCTTGATTGCGCCGGCTCGATGAAGACTGGTTGATTGCTCCCCCATACTCCACTATGGGTGAGCCACTCTTCGGCACATCTTCACAAGTCCATTGTCACCACAATGGACGGCAAGCTTCAAGCAGTGATCTCTTCGTGATGCTCCACTTGAACTTGCACACCGCAATCTTGATGACGATCACCACTTGATGTCATCCTCCATGGGTTGAATGAGATCTTCCTCTTGACGCAAGCCCATGGAAACATACCTAACCCCACATAGAACTCTCGCATAGAACATGGGTTAGTACACAAAGCGTAATGGACAATGCTTACCATACCGTGAGATCACTTGATCCCACTCGGTACATCTTCTACGCTTTGTGTGTTGATCAACTTGAACCACTCTTCATATTTAGTCTTGATCAACCTTGAATCTTTCCAACTCTCTTCATTAGGATGATGTCTTGAAGGTAAACATGAATGTTCACACAATCTTCTTCTTCAAGACATGCTTGCAATAGGCTCAACACTCACATGACCAATCTTTGGATAAATCCTTGAATAGTACCTTGGTCAACACATATTCTTCTTCTAATAACCTTGAAACCAACAAATGGTCTTCAAGCAATGCCTATGGACAAACCCTTCAAATATAACTCAAGGCAACCATTAGTCCATAGAGATTGTCATCAATTACCAAAACCAAACATGGGGGCAGCACATGTTCTTTCACCCGCGGACCTCGTCGGCTACGTACTCAGCAAGCTCGTGTTACCAGGCACTATTTTTGGGTGCCTGCGAGGACCCACACTGGCGTCTCACCTGGAAGCCTTGGGCGTCGCTACGCATCAAATTTTTCATCTGGCTTGCGCTGCAAGACCGATGCTGGACGGCTGAGCGCCTCGCTCGTCATGGCCTACCTCACGAGGACTCTTGCGCCTTCTGTGATCAAGAAAAGGAAACGATGCAGCATCTGCTGGCGGGTTGCTCTTTCTCCCGCCAAGTCTGGCATGAGATACTCGGTTGGGTTGGATCAACCGCCGAGCTGCCGAGCGACGACACCGACGTCTATACCTGACGGGCCACATCCTGCGACCGTTCACCATCCCCGGCGCGTAAAGGACTGGCCTCCCTAATCATCCTCACCGCTTGGTGCCTCCGGAAGCACCGAAATGCTTGCATCTTCGACAGCGAGCAGCCCTCTATCTCCCGCCTATCCGACATCATCAGAGACGAAGCGCGCCTGTGGGCTAGGGCCGGCGCCACCGGAATACAAAACATCATCCCCGAGGGCTAGTCTTAGAGGTTTTGGGGCTGGGCAACCCCGTGTCTGTCATGCTCCTAGCTCACTTCCATACCTCCCTGTGTACATGGCTTAGTGATTGATGTAATCCCATGCTGTGCTACTCTTCTTCTATTATTCGCGCAAAAAAAAAAACAGAGCCCCTGGAGGAAGACAAACAACCAAGGCAAGTCAGGGAAATAAACAGCCAACGAAAGCATGCGTAACTTTAGTTTGGTCTTCTAGCTAACTTTAATGAATCTTCCAGCAGTTCAAAAACTCCACGGTCACGATCTTCTGTTGCAACGTGCAAATTAAGCAGGCAGCGTTGCAGCCACAAGGGGTACGCCTTCGTCAACTTCACGCCGGCCGACGCGGCGCGCGGGCTGCACTACGCCCTGCACGGCCGCGCCTGGAACCGCTCGCTCGGCAGCGGCAAGATCATCAACATCGGCGCCGCGTACATGCAGGTAACGTGCACGCACCAACCTCCGTCCCGTCGATGCATGCATGCGATTTGTTCTCTGACACCGTGCGCCGTTGGTCTTTGCAGGGCAGGCACAGGCTGGTGAGGCACTTCAGCCGTTCCACCTTCGCGTGCCACACGGTCCACACCGACTAGTACCTCCCGGCCTTCTTCTCGCCGCCGCGCGACGGCGCCGCCGACCCGCCCCCGGCCGAGCCCAGGCACCTCGGCCGACGTGTCCCTCCGCGCGTCCCCGCTGTTGCACCGGCGCAGCAGATGGCATGGGTGGGTCGAGGCGAGGCTAGCTAGCCAGCTACTCCAAGCCTGGTCGCGTGAAGTCAAACGATGCAAGCTGCTGCTACGCGTGTGGGCTCCCGCGCGCGCGCTCTGTTGGTTCGCTCGTTCCCGGTGGCGTGGCACGGTCAAGTCCGGAGTCCGGCCATGCCTTCCCTGCTTTCTCCTTTGGTGCAACGGCGGAGGGGAAGGCTGCTGGAGTTTGGACATTAGCGTAGCACCTTTATCAAGCTGTAGACTGTAGCCCTGTACAGTCTTCTTTGATCGTGTCGTCTCATGTAATCAGGAGTCCCAACCCCTCAGTCCATGTAACGTGTGGTTGGTTGGCTCGTGTCGCCTCGTGCTCTTTCTTTCCATGAAAAGAATGCCTTTATTTGATCAGAACCAGAAGGGTTGCACTGCCAGCACCAGCATAGATAGCACGTGCATGCATGCAGCTCCGTGTACGTGTATCAGTAGCTGTAATCGCAGCGGTTATGTGTGTTTGATTTGGTGCTGGTCTTTGTTACAGTTTAAAGTGGACAGGTGTTGCTGTTGCACGGAGTAGGTGGTCTCGTCTGTTGCTGAGGTAGGCGTCCCAGGCGTTGCATTGCCGGTAGTACAATGACGAATGACCCATGCACATATGCTCCATGGACGCCATGGCATACATGCATGCAATTCTGTCCGTACCTTCGGAATCTCCTTCACGCACCATGCATCTGTGTGATTTTGCGGTAGGAGGCAAGCAAAAGCGTACGTGGAGCAGTTGCCTCTTTTGTGCAAAACAAAGCCTGTCGAAAGTGTAAGATATGCAGCAGACGGTGGCCGATTCTGGTGCAAGCTGCCAACGACATCTCCATCTCCATCTCCTGGCCACTTAGGGCATGAGCTATGGAGGCATCACCTCCCTAGTGCCTCAGCTCTCCAACTACGCAAAAAATAATGAAACCACCGCATGTGAATTTTCCTAGCCAATGGAGGCTGCACCTAGCGGACCTCATCTCAACATTCATTTTCTGCCAATCCCACTTCTCTCTCTTCTACCTTTCCCCTCCAACCGGACTGCTTCCTCTCATTTTCTCAATGGACCACTATCTCTCACCTCTAAGAACCCGCCTCTTGCAGAAGCAGCACTGACCACTGCGAGGCACCCGCTTTAGCACCACGCTGGCATCCGAACCTGGCTGGACAATGGGGCAGTAGGTCTGGGGCAACGCGTTGTACATGCCCTTAATGGAGTGCATGATGGATCACTGCCGGGGTTATTAATCAGTACGGTACTGTTGTTGTTTTCATCAGGCAATAGGAAGAGCATCTACATCTACGGCCGGACTTGGCAAATCCGACCCCCTCAAACGCCCGCGGACGCGCCGACCGGTCTAGCCTCAAATTTCCCTTCTCACAACCGAACACCTCAATTAGCATATATCAAATCCATACAAACTCATGCAACTACGTAAACGATGCATTACACACATCGTCCGGCTACTACATCACAACATGCCATCGGACTACCAAAATTTGGCATGTTTGGCTATGGTGGGGAAGATCATCCACGGCTGCCCTTGCCCTTCCCGGCGCCCTTGTCGTCCTTCTCACGGAAGTACCGGTCGAAGACGCGGTAGGGATCGAGACGGATCTGCTCATCGCCAGAGCTGTCCGACCCGTCGTTGTTCTCCTTCTCCTCCTTGGGTGGCAGTCCGGCCATGGCACGGACCGCCCGATTCTGCTCTCGGGCGAGGGCGCGCGTGTTCCTCCGCTGCCGCTTCTTTACAATGCTGGCGCGGATGGCTTCATTCTCTGCGGCCGCCCACGCCGTCGCATCAGCCGCCTCCACCGCCGCTATGTCGGCAGCGAGGCGGGCCTCGGCCGCCCTTATCCTCTCCTTCCCACGGCGGGCACACCGGTCCCGGTGAGACTCATACTCCGCCAGACCGGTAATGGGGGAGGGGAGATTTGAAGCTTTGCGGGACCGCGATGATCCAGTCCCGGAGGATCCGAGCGCCCGACGTGCCGACGCTATGGAGTCGCGTCGGACAGATCCTGCCGTCGGCCGGGCACTGTCCTCCCAGGAGCGGCGGAGTGCAATGCGGACGGCCATTGCCTCCTCCAACCCGCACGTGACGACACCCCAGTCGATGGATCCGGACTGGTCGGAATCAGATCCGCTGCCCGGCATGGCGAAGAAGGTCGGAGATAGTCGAATGGGAGCTTGGGTGGCGGAGTGGAGTGGAGTGGCTAGGGTTTGGTCCGGGGAGGGGATGGGGACGAATATATGTGGGGTCGGGTGGGCCAGCGTGGGCCAGGTCCGACGTGGCGGACGCGCCCGGGTGCCCCCATATCCGCCCTAGATTTGGGCTGGATATAAGGGGTGCCAGTCAGCCCGGGCATTTGAGGCTCGTTTGAGGAGCCCGTCTGGGTCGCTTTTTTATGACCGGTCAGTGACCGGGCCGTCCGCCCGCACGTAAGAGGGGGGTTTGAGGCGCCCGGCCGTAGATGCTTTAAGAGAGGAAAGCTCGCATTGCAGCCTTTCGCGGGCCAGACTTCCCCTGATACTCCCGTACGGTAGATCAGAGGGGGAGAGGGGTTGGTGCTTCTGTTATATGTGCTCCCACTTTGGACGAGGCGGTGACGAATTGGCATGGAGCCCTCGCTGTCCCTGCTGCCTGGCCTTGCTCCCCTGCGAGAAAATTACACGTTTCGTCCCTGAACTCTCTGGCACACTATGATTTGGTCCCGCAACTCGAGAAACACTACAATACGATCTTTATACATGCGAATACATAACACTCTACAGTCCCCCTGCTGTCCCCTCGACGACAGAGCACCCTGGTGACGCCGCGTCGCACCGCGTTTTTGCGGATAATCCCCTCGCGTTTTGCGAAAACAACCCGCGCTCTCCCGGTCCACGCGTCCTGCCCCGTCGTTGCTGGGCCCACTTGTCGGCCTCCCGCGGCGGCATCGTGGAATCCAGTGAGAAACCATTTAAAGCTGCATGCAGGCGGTTCCCGAGAGTTCTCGACGTACCGTGCGGGAAGCCACTCGAAAACTGCAAGACGCCTCGCGCCGGCCCCGATGCGGTGGCAGGAGAGGTCTGTCTTGCCATTAATGGCGGCGTTAAGCCGCTCACCGGCTCCTTCCCCGCCGAGCAGCTATAAAAGCCAACTCCGCCGGCCTCCCCTAACGCGCATCTCTCCCCTCCTCTGCCACCGCTGTTCTTTGTCGCCACCAAGCCCAATCCCATCTCCCCTCTCTCTCCCCTCGGCGGTGATGGCCAACCACGGCACCGGAAGCAGTCGTGGGGGCAGCGCCGCACCTGCCGGCTCATGGCCATCCAGCCTTAGCCAGCCGGAGAGTGTCGAGCTCTACCGGTACGGCATCCTGGTGCCACCGTCATCGCACTTAGCGACGGGGTGGCATGTCACTGCCGACGGCTACGCGACGCCTGGCCCCGGCGCCACCCTCGAGGAACTATGCACACACCCCGGCGGCCGCTGGAACATGGCAGAACGCCGCCGCTTCTGGAGAGGGCACGATTTCTACACCGTCCTCTGCGCGTCCCGCCATAGGGCCGCCCGCGGCAAGGCACCCCCCACAATCCTGGCACTCCCCACACCACCCGCGTCCCCGCCCATCCAGTCGGCGCGTGCTACTGGCGGCCGCCGCGCGCGTGCAGCCGTCACCCCAACCGCGCCTGCAGCCACCCCCGCTTAGGCCCAGTTCCCACCAGAACTGACGGCGCTGAAGAAGGCGGGCGACCCCGAGGACATGCCGGGGTTCGTCCGCGCGATCCGCGACTCCACCGTTGCGCCCAGCTGGGTTCCACCGCCAGAGTCATGGACCCTGCACACCCGGCGGATGAGGCGGGGTACACGAAGGCGTTGAGGGACTCAGTGGAGTCGCTCGCGAATTCGACCGCAAATGCGAAGAGTTCTTCAACTACTTTGGCGGCCGCGACGACGGCGCAGAAGACGGCGACGGCGGAGTCATTGACCTCTGTGGGAGTGGGAGCGGGAGCGACGAGGACTAGTTTATAGGGTTTATGTTTTCTAATTAGTTTCGTTCACATTGTACAAATCCTAAGATTTGAATGAAACTTGCTTGTGATGTTTAACTGAAATGATTGTGAAATGTTTTCAATTTGTGGCCTAATCCTTAGCTCTGAATGTTTAAATGCAACGGAACTTTAAGCTAACTAGACAAGCTAGTGACAGAAATGAAACTAGAGGGTACAACAAGTGCATAAACTATTTTAGCAACTACCACAAATTTGACTACAACTTGCATCATCTCTTACTACTACTGACTAGATCAACTCGGTCCCATTTAATCAAATGCATAAACTACAACTTACTTCATAGTTCAATTATATAGATAGAACAATTCATAGAACTTGCATCATCTCTTACTACAACTTGCATCATCTCTTACTACAACTTGCATCATCTCTTACTACTACAAACTAGATCAACTTGCATCATCACTTCTTCCATCCATCTGTAAAACAATGCATGTTAAAGAAAATTGTCATATTTTTCCATGAATGAAAAATATTTCAAACTATTTTTTTTTCAAATGTGTCTAAGAACACAACAGAATTCAAACTAATTTTTTCAAATGTGTCTAAGAACGCAACAGAATTCAAACTATTTTTTTAATGTGGCTAATAAACACAATAAAATTCAAACTTTTTTCTCAAATGTGTCTAATTAATAACACAACAGAATTGAAACTAATTTTTTCAAATGTGTCTAATAACACAACAGAATTGAAACTATTTTTTCTTAAATGTGCCTATAACCCAACAGAATTCAAACTAATTTTTTTAAATGTGGCTAATAACATAGTATAATTGAACTATTTTTTTCAAATGTGCCTAATAACAAAATAGAATTCAAACTATTTTTTAAATGTGGCTAATAACACAATATAAATCAAACTATTTTTTTTTTCAAATGTGTCTAATAAGACAACATAATTCGAACTATTTTTTTTTCAAATGTGTCTAATAACACAACAGAATTGAAACTATTTTTTTTTCAAATGTGCCTAATAACCCAAAAGAATTCAAACTTTTTTTTTTCAGATGTGTCTAATAACACAACAGAATCGAAACTAATGTTCTTTTCAAATGTGCCTAATAACCGAACAGAATTCAAACTATTTTTTTTCAAATGTGTCTAATAACACAACAAAATTGAAACTATTTTTTTCAAATGCGCCTAATAACCCAACAGAATTCAAACTAATTTTTTTTCAAATGTGTCGAATAACACAATATAATTCAAACTATTTTTTAAGTACTCATTCATGCTTACTAAACCCTAAAATAAATTTTCTACCTAGCTACAATAACATTGAGATTGGTTATACCTCTACGGCGCGTCGGTGGAGCGTGCAATCCTCGGAGAGCGCCGGGGGGGGGCGGGGAGAGCGACGCGGCAGGGTCACCTCCTTTGGCTTTGCATGCATCCTCCTCCTACGCAGGTTGGCTGACGAGGCACGGGCAGCGCGTTCAGAGCCGCAGCGGCATGACCAGACGCGTCCAGAGCGGCATCGCCATGACCAGCGCCCGCGCCCTGGCCGCCCTGGACGCCCTCGACACCCTGGGCCGCGCCCTGGCCAGCCGCATGACCCGTGCCCTGCCAGCGCCGTGAGCCGCGCCGGCGGCACAGATTGATTTGTATGCCCTCCAGCGGTACCTCTGACTGGATCGTCGCTCTCCGCCTCCAGCATCGCCCAGTAGAGGTACTTCACCGGAAGAGCGTAGTTCGTGCTCATGCTGGCCTTCTCCTCGTCTGTGAGACAACCGGCGATGCCGAGCGCCTCCTCGTAGAGCATCGCCAAGTCAGGGAACCATGAGCATATCTCGCACAGCCGGGTGAGCTTCTGCACATCGCTGGCGGCCACCTGAACGAGGATTTGACACAGCGAAGGAGTGATCTCCATTGAGGATTGGAGATTGGACGGCGACGGCTGGGAGATTGATTGGCTCGGGTGAGAAGGGTTAGGGATTTGGGCGAGCTCGGGTGACGGATTTGCGGGAGATGAGGAAGAGACGGAGTGAGAGGAGTGGTGGTGTGGGAGGCGGCTGGCTCGGAGTGGTGGACTAGAAGTGGCTGGCTTACTGAGTAAGGTTGTGCCGATTTGACTACTCTGCGCGGGAGGATGACAAGTGGGCCAGCGTGGACCGGATGGCAGGGCGTGTGGACCGAGGGAGCACGGGTTGTTTCCGCAAAACGCGAGGGGGTTATCCACAAAAGCGTGGCGCCACGCGGCGGCACCAGGGAGCTCTACCGTCGAGGGACCGTAGGGGGACCGTAGATGTTATGTATTCGCATGTATAGGGATCGTATTGTAGTGTTTCTTGGGTTGCGGGACCAAATCGTACTGCAGTTTAGGGACGAAACGTGTAATTTTCTCCTCCCCTGCGGTTCAGTGTCGGGAGGCAGGGCATGCAAGGTAGGGAAAGCCGCAAGGCCATGGGCCAAAGGTAGGAGCATTCGATCTTCTGTCTAAAACCAAGACTGGTACCTCTCTGTCCGTGGTTGCAGCAGACGGCCGGCCGATCTGCAGCTGCTGCAACCACATCTCCTGTGCAGGGGAGCCCTCGCATGGCACCGAATGTTTGTCACGGCCTTGCAGCGTTTCGTACCCACGTCTCCTGACCGTCGCACGTTATTTCATGTCAAATTTTGTAACGGGAAATGCTTTACTCCATTAACAATCACGAATGTAGCAATTCAATCGAGTACTAGATCACTGCTAGTGGTTTTGTGTGCAAGCAACCAGACGAGATGAGCCTTGAAATAGAAAAGCAGATTGGCCGCAGGGAGCTCGAGCGGCAGCCTTTGATACTTTCCTGATACGTGATCAGGACTCGGGGGGACACGGGTTGGTGCGTTATGTGTGCTTTGGACGAGCCGGTGACAGGATGACATGGGTCGCTCACTTGCCCCGGGCCGTCTGCTCGCTGCCCCTGCAGCCTTGTCTGTGCTCCAATGTGGTCATCGATGCATGCAAGGCAAAGGCGCCAAACGGTAGGAAGGAGCACTCTGTGAGAGCTAGGGTTCAAATTCTGCCATTACCACGAGATCTCCAGCTACGAGGGGAATTACAGGAGAAGGAAGTCTTCTTCCTCAACAAGCCGGTGACTCACGCAACACATGCTCGCTACTAGCCGTTTCTTCCATCGCCACCCACTCACTCGATTACACAGGTATAAGTACTAATGCCCACTTTGGCCCATTCTGGCCCAGCTAGCCGAACCGGCAGGCGAGGTTGCCGTTTGGGCCGGCCCATAGTTTGAACGTCAGCTTGGCGCTCCTCTTGATCGCTGACAATCCCACCTCCCTTAGAGACGGCTTGACCCCAAGCCGGTGCTCGAGGGAACTTCTGCCGCAACGTGACCTTGTCCTCCCAGGTGGCCATCTCCACTGGCATATCATTCCATTTGACGAGTACTTGGACTAGCGAATCTGCACCTTGGCGGACGACGCGCTGAGAATTTGTTCCGGAAACTGAAACTGTGCATCAGGAGCAGGCAACAAGGGAAGTACCTGATAGTCTGGAGCAAGGACCTTGCGCAACAATGAAACGTGGAAAACTGGATGGACTTGACTCGCCGGCGGCAGATCCAGCCTGTAGGCTACTTCACCCACCCGTTCCACAATCTCAAAGGGGCCATAGAATTTGAAGGCAAGTTTGTGATTTGCACACAGCACAGGGAGCAACCAAAGACTGCAGGTAGGGCTTTAGTTTTAGAAATACAGAATCACCAACCTGGAACTCACGCTCAGTGCGATGTTTGTCGGCCTGGGTTTTCATGCGTTGCTGGGCTCTGAGCAAGTGTTGGTGAACAGAGTCCAACACCACACGACGATCATCAACCAACTGTTGCAGATCTGTAGACTGAATAACAGCATCAGTAGTGAGACCAAAGTGGCGTGGGCCATGCCCATAGATGATCTCAAATGGAGTCTTGCCCGTAGTTGAATGCCAATTGGTATTATACCAAAACACACACAGAGAGATCCATTTGGTCCAACGAGACGGGCTTGCTGGTTAACACGCTCGGTCTGTCCATCAGATTGAGGGTGTCTGGCAGAGCTCATCCTGAGTAGTGTTCCTGATTTTGAAAACAGCTCCCGCCAAAAAGTGCTTGTAAAGATGCGATCACAATCTGAGACAATCGACAGGGGCATACCATGCAAGCTATAAACAGAGTTGAGAAAAGTTTCAGCTACCGTTTCAGCAGTAAACAGATGGTGCATAGGAACGAAATGGCCATACTTGGACAACTTATCAATGACCACAAACAAGCAATTGTAGCTGCCAGAGGGAGGCAATCCTTCCATGAAATCCATGGTCACCATTTCCCAAGGAACAGACGGTACAAGCAGAGGCTGCAGTAACCCAGGATAAGAAACTCGCTCTGGTTTTGCTTGCTGACAAGTCAAACAGTGCTGCACATACTGTTTAATAAAACCCCTCATACCCTTCCAACGGAACAACTGTCTGACCCTGCGATAAGTCACTGGAAATCCAGAGTGCCCTCCCAATGGACTATCATGAAAAGCAGATACAATTTGCTTATGTAACTCAGGTTTAGCACCAACCCAAACACAATTGCCCATTCTGAGAATACCAGCTGTCAGAGAAAACTTGCTGTCAAAGGTGGGATTGGTGGACAATTTATGTAACAAGTCAGTTGCAAACTTGTCATCAATGTAACTCTGTGCAATATCTTCAAGCCAAGCAGGCTGAGCAGAAGAGATGGTCTGAAGCTCTGGCAACATTTCAATAGGGCCATGAGCTTTTTCTGGAAAGAGAGTCAGCTGCACTGTTCTCAGTCCCTTTTTTGTAACAAATACTGTACTGAAGGCCCAACAACTTTCTAAGAGCTTTTTGTTGCCACTTGGTATGCAACCTTTGTTCAGATAGACTAGCTAAGATGCGTTGATCAGTTCTGATAACAAACTCAGAGACTTGTAAATACTGGCGCCAGTGGTCCACAGCTAAGAGAATTGCTAAATACTCTTTTTCATATACAGAGAGTGTTTGGTTCCTGGGTCCAAGAGCCTTGCTAACATAAGCAAGGGGGTGACCATCTTGCATGAGTACTGCTCCAATTCCAACATCGCAAGCATCTGTCTCTATGACAAATGGAGAAGAAAATTTTGGCAGGGCTAAAACAGGAGCTGACACTAGGGCTTGTTTCAGTAAGGTGAAAGCTTATTGTTCATTGTGTGTCCAATGGAAGGGAGCCCCCTTTTTCAACAGGTTAGTCAGTGGTTTACTCACAATGCCATAGTGACGAATGAATTTCCTATAATACCCAGCTAAACCAAGAAAACCCCTTACTTCCTTAGCAGATACAGGTACTGGCCAGTTCTGAATAGTGGAAATTTTGGCTGGATCAGTAGAAACACCTTGACCACTAATAATATGTCCCAAATAGCCAATTTGGGTCTGAGCAAAAGAGCACTTAGAGAGTTTAACTTGCCACTGATGTTGCAATAATAATTCAACACTTCTGCCAAATGTTGCAGATGGAGAGCATAGGTAGCACTGAAAACCAATATATCATCAAAGAAGACCACAGCATATTTCCTCAAGCAGGGGATAATGTGTCATTTATAGAAAATTGGAAAGTTGATGGTCCTCCAGTGAGACCAAAAGAAAACACCAGGAACTCATAATGCCCAATATGTGTTTGAAATGCAGTCTTGTGCTCTTCACCTGGGGCAGTCTGATTTGGTGATAACCAGACCTAAGATCAAGCTTGGAAAACCAACAAGAGCCTGCTAGCTCATCCAAAAGTTCATCTATAACTGGGATGGGAAACTTGCTTTTGACAGTAATGGCATTCAGATGTCTGTAGTCAAACACTAGTCTCCAAGTTTTATCTTTCTTTTGGACCAAAATCATTGGAGAAGAGAAAGCACTGTTGCTATATCTGATGATACCAGCATCTAACATTTCTTCAACTTGCTTTTCCATTTCATCTTTCAATGCTGGTGCAATTCTGTATGGCCTGATGGAAACTGGCTGAGCTCCAGGGATCAGAGGGATGGTGTGATCATATTTCCTCCTGGGGGGATGACCTTTAGGGGCCTCAAAAATAGGTGCAAACTTGGTCAGCGGTTCCTTGCTCTCAGTAGGAAATTCAGTCTGCTCTGCATTGTCAGAAACTAGCAGAGTGGAAACTTCAATCAGGGCACATATCTGGGGAGCAGCATCATGTCCCAGCAGAGTAACCAACACATCATTGAGCTGGAAAGAGGGCCAATGTTCTGCCCAATCTACCTGCATAGGGCTATGAGCAGCCAACCAATCTAACCCCAAGATCCCATCATATGAACCCAAGGGAAAAACCTTAAAATTGTTCACAAATTTATATGCATCACAAAACCAGTGGCCTTCCTGCAATTGCTGAGTACATGGAATCAAGCTTCCATTGGCTACTTTGACCATTCTGACTGGAATTGGAGAAACACCCTGGAGTCTAGCTGCTACAGTACATTCAACAAACGAGTGAGTACTGCATGAGTCTACCAGGAAGACAAGTGAAAGCCCTTGCATCTGAACTTTTAGCTTCATAGTGGAAATTGAGGGAACTGAGATGCCCCCTAACGCGGCAGCAAAAATGCAAAAGGCATTAGCCTCTCCAACTACCTCATCTTCAGTATCACTGAATTCAGATGGCATGTTCTGAACATAGTCGAGCATCTCCTGTACAACATGTAATTGTACCTGTTGTTGGCACTTGTGTTCACGAGCCCATCGCTCTCCACAAATGAAACATAGCCCTTTGGATTTTCTGTATGCACGCAGGGCAGCCCAACGATCATCAGCAGCAGAGGAGGTACGAGTAGGTTCAGGTAACTTCTTGTCATCATTGATTTTGGTAGAAGAACGGGCGGCCACTGGCACAACCGATCGTTTGTTAATGGACGAAGTACTACTCTGTAGCAAGGAAGTGTCACCCAGTTCTTCTGACAGTAATGCAAGTGCATAAGCAGAATCGAGGTCAACGGGTTGCTGAATCCCAACCAACAGACGAACAGATGGTGTCAGTCCTTCCATGAACCTAGTAACATAGTGGACAGTGCTGGGATTCGTCTCATATGCTGTCAACTGATCATACAGCTCGGAGAACCGCTTGACATACTCCTCAACCGTGCTAGTCTGATGGATATGGAACATTTGGCGCACCAGATTCTATTGCTTGTTGCGTCCAAAACGTGACTGCAACATGGAACAAAATTTAGGCCAAATAACATTGGGAGCACGGCGCTGGACAGATTCAAGCCAACGTGCTGTTGTGCCCTCAAATTGTGAAGAAGCAAATGAGATCCACTGACTCTGTGGGGTATTCCAAAACTTGAAATAATCCTCACAACGAGACTGCCATAGCTTGGGATTAGAGTCGTCAAAACGTGGCAACTCAATTCGGGGACCAAAATTCAGAGCATCAGGCAGAAACGGGCGAGAATTATCAGGGGCCGGGATGAGCTGGCAAGAGTGAGCTGTCTCACTTCGCATACCTCGTGCAGGGGGGTGAACGTACTTGGGGCCCGAGTTCCGTTGATCCAGATCAGATCGAGATCCTTCCGAAGCGCTTGATCCACCGCTGGTCTACGTTGCTTGGGGACCAGGCGGGGGCTCTCTCGGAGACACCGGGGTCGAGGCAGGTGACGCAGCTCCTCGGTCAGCGCCGATCTCGCCGCGAAGCTCGTCGAGGTCAACTCCGATGGCGAGCTTGACGTCGTCGATGCACCCGGACAGCTGATCCAGCTTGCAGTCCAGCTTGGCGAGGGCGGTGATCATCTCCTTGTTACCCCTCGCCGAGGACTTGGCGAGGGTGGTGCCGAAATCTGCACAGAGGAACTCGCAGATCGTGCGAGTTTCTGGCGGAATTTTATCCATGGCTTCCGCTCGTTGACGAATAGCTAAGCGGGTGTGGCGGAGATGGGTGGGGAACTCTAGGACTCAGAGGCTCTGATACCAGATTGTGAGAGCTAGGGTTCGAATTCTGCCATTACCACGAGATCTCCAGCTACGAGGGGAATTACAGGAGGAGAAGGAAGTCTTCTTCCTCAACAAGCCGGTGACTCACGCAACACATGCTCGCTACTAGCCATTTCTTCCATCGCCACCCACTCACTCAATTACACAGGTATATAATGCCCCACTTTGGCCCCACTTTGGCCCCATTCTGGCCCAGCTAACCGAGCCGGCAGGCGAGGTTGCCGTTTGGGCCGGCCCATAGTTTGAACGTCAGCTTGGCGCTCCTCTTGATCGCTGACACACTCGCCATGGGGTGTGTGATTAGCCTAGTAGTTTAATTGCCCAAAATTGCATGCAGTGCTTTTTATTCGAAAAGGTTGTCTGCAGCAGCTAATGTAATCAACGTTCGTGTTCCGCTCACAATGTGTGGGACGTGTCATGGACTCTTGCATGGTGCATCATCGTTTGCTCTACCATTCCACTTCTCTCTCACTCTGTGTGTGGGGGGTATAGCAGTATCTTGCAATTTCCATGATATCCATGATGATGTGTTCGTATAATGTGAGATCGATCCTCTTGTGTTTTTTCTTTCTCACGGCAGAAAACATTGTGGTTGCTTGTTGAGCTTTGCATAGGCAGGTCCAATTATTTTCCTCTGTTGATAAAGAGGAACCTCCCTCCAATTTAATTTATCAGAAACCACCATGTCTTTTTACAACTACTAAACAGAAAATAAAAGGATCACACAAGCTAGATAACCTAGAGCACCTAAACCACCAAAGCTGACCATGAAAAATGAAGATCATCAGGAACTTCCACTCATCATTAGCAGGCACCCATATCTGCTCTAGCATTTCCACCACCCATTTCAGTTTTCTTTGTTCTTCCTACAATTTCTACAAAATAGTCCAGTCATTTAGCCATCTAGCAATCATATTGATAGGGGCATAAGGGTAAGTAGTTTTTGCATTGTCAAAAATAATGGTATTTCTTATTTTCCATATGGTCCAGAAAACCACAAACACACCTCTAAATACAAGATGTTTCTCATTAGACTAAAGCATTTTAACAAAGTGTTAAGAAAGGTATCAATACTATCACGAATGTCAAACATATTAAAAGCAAATTTTATAATATTGCATAACGTTCTAAATAAGGAGCATCTCATGAAAATATGGTCAATGGAGTCATCCAAACCACAAAAGGGTCAGGTCTTGCCACCAAGTCATACCCTCCTAATTAAGTTGTTTCTTAAGATACTATTTCTAAGAACCAACCACATAAAGATCTTAAATCTCAGAGTTTTTTTGTTTTCCACATAAACCTGTGTGGAAAGTTGACACCGTTCTTAATCAGTTTCCTATAATATGATTTAACAGAGTAAATACCAATTTTAGTCAAAGTCCACTTAATAGTATCCCTACCTACCATCAATGAGAGTAATGTCAGAACATACATCTTTGATGTGGTTCCATAATTCAAGAGATTCCCCAAGAAGGGTCCTTCTGAAGTGTATTTGGTCAAGCCCTTTTTCAAACACATCAGCTACTAAAAGATTTTTGTCAAAGAAAATAGTATACAATCTGGGGAAATTGTATTGGAGTGGTTTATTATGTCCCATCCACCAATCTTCCCAAAATCTCACATTTTTCCAACTTCCCAAGGAAACTTGCAGA
This sequence comes from Elymus sibiricus, assembly GCA_039707655.1. Taxonomy (NCBI): domain Eukaryota; kingdom Viridiplantae; phylum Streptophyta; class Magnoliopsida; order Poales; family Poaceae; genus Elymus; species Elymus sibiricus. The sequence continues at coordinate 139,963,378 of CM077674.1, read as the reverse complement.
AAGAGAAGAAATGGTTCTTGAATTTTAGCAAACCATTGCATAATTGAGAGTCACCTTGCCTAGGTTTTATTCCAGTCACGCATTGGTTTATCTGGTATTTTCTTGTTAGTCCCTTCTCCGTCCTCTCTCTACTGCGCCACCATTGGAGGGCTCGCTGGCGCCATGCCGGACCCGGGGATGGTGGCAGTGGGACATTTCTTCTCCTACTGGCTCGCTCGTGCACCTCCTGCTAGGAGTGGCTAGTGGTTGCGCGCGACGAGCGCTGGTGGCTCCAGCGTGGTGGCGTCATCCTGTGCGCCGCCCTCGCTCCACGCGCGTTGGCTTCCTCCGGGCCGCAAGACCTCTTATGGCAATGGGGTGGTGGCCTCCTAGGACCAGATCCATGGACAAACATGTCGTGAGGTCCTTCCCCGGCGGGGCGGCGCTGCCCAGCTCGGCATGTGTGCTTGCACTCTCATAAGAGTGGTTGGGTAACCCCCAAATGTAAGGGTGAAGTAATCTAGCAATAAGTATTTCCCTCGATTAGAGAACCAAGGTTTATTGAACCAGAAGAAGTTCTTCCGGCAAACAAAGTCAGTGGTACCTGCACACAAAACACAAAACAAACTTGTCCCCAACACGTAAAAAAGGTTGTCAACCTTCTTGTCCCGCTAGTTACAAGATTAAATTGCACGGGATAATGCTAGTTGATAGAAAGGTTAAATGGTACATCAAAGAATAGTAATTGTAACGAAGATCTCAGTAATGGAGAATAGACCCGGGGGCCATAGGTTCACTAGTGGCATATCCATAAGTATAACAAAGTAGTGTGGTAAACAAATTACAGTTGGGCAGCGATTGAATTGTAATCTTTATATTTATTACTATGATCATTCATGGTATAATCTCATATATGCATTTCCTCCGTGATAATTAGACCGTTATCCAACTGTATCTACTACTAATACTCAACTCACTAGTAGAGGAACCCCTTATAGGATTTTACTACTAGCAGCGTTCAGGTGAAACGGGATGCAGCCGCTAACTTCACTAACTACCAATAACGTCCGAAAGAAAACAGAACACTGCAGACGTGAAGACATTAGCGGCGTTCCAGCAGAATGGACGCTGCAAGGTGGGTACATGAAACTAGCCATTGTGCCACAAATAAGTAGAAGCGTGCGGGACCACCGCACGCCGTCAGTGTCACCCTAGGTAGCCGCGTGTACTATTTGGCCGAGCGCTGCTACTTCGATGTCTGACAAACTGAGCACTGACAGGCACGTGGGTCTTACTAGCCAGCGGCGTTTACTCCTTGCGGACGCTGCTAACATGTAAAAGCTAGCAGTGCTCGCCGGCCCAACACGCTACTAATGTTTGCGCCTAATAATTGACCACCCTTCTTCTGTCCTTCCCACTCTCTCTTCTTTCTCCATTCCCCCTTCATTCCGATATTCACTCACTCACTCACTCTCTCTCTCTCTATCTCTCTCTCTCTCTCTCTCTCCCTCTCCAAAATCTACATACATCACTACTACATCTATCCAACCCCCACATTTTCATCAATAGATCTATCTTTCCTCGATCTTTCCCTTGTACTTTTTTCTCTCAACACCGGGTGTCCACCATGAGCTCTCCATTGTTGTCGGATGTGTCGGGCGTACCATCGCGTCGCAATATCACGCCGTCTATCGGATCCGACGACACTTCGTACACCACAGGCAGCGAAGCCCACCTTCATCCGGGGTAGTCAACATGTGCTCTTTTGCAGCTGCAAATGTCATGTTGTGAAGAAAACCTCGTACTCAAAAAGAAACCCAACTCGAGAATTCCTCATGTGCGCACGCAAGGGAACTGAGGTACGTACATCAAAACATTTTTTTCTCTTAATTAATTAATTAGATATTTGGCTAGTAACTCGAGTTTTCATGACATTAATTATGTACAGACTCATGCAGGAACCACACTCTTGCTGCACATGGATATGGATCGATCTCTTAATGGCTTACGTAAACCAGTTGGTTGAGTACCACACTCGATCACTCAGAGCCCGATTGGATGATGCTTTGACAGACGCATGCGAGAAGCAAGTGAAGATGGATGAGCAGCGAATACAAATTAATGTTATGAACACCCAAAACAATGAGATACGAGCCAATATAGAAAATTGTAAGAAGCTTCGATATGCACTCCACATTGTTGTGATGATTTGTTTCATACTCCCAGCTGGATCAGTAGCATGATTTCTTCTGGTGGCATCCATTGCACAGATGATGTTTTTCTCTTAGGCATTATCCAGAATAGCCATGCCCATTTATGTACTGCTTTTAGTTCTTCAACTACCAAAAACTAGTTCCTTCTAATATGTATTATGCATGTACTCCGGATATTCAAGCAGTACTTTCTTCATATATGTATGTTATCGATCATGTAGATAGCACTAATTTCAATATGATATAATAATAAGACAATATGTATAAAAATCTAGTTAGCAGCGTGCGACAGCACGTGAAGCGCTGCTAAGTCTGATCTAGCAGCGTGCGGACTACAATACACGCTGCTAATTGTGTATTAAGATTAAATTCTCTAAAAATATGAGAATAGCCCAAAAATTCCCAAACTTGGGCATGTTACTAGAAATGATCTTCAATCTCTACCTAATCTATACCTACTATTAAAGTACGGAGTGTTTTTGCCCGTACGTCATCGAAAATACCCTCCAAGTTGACTAAAATTACCCACCAATGCCACCTACAAGTCATAAAATACGTTTCACACAGGAAAATATCCTGACAGGGCCGGCCCATGTAATGACCTCCTATATTGCGCTTGGTGCGCTTGGAAAAGATGCACCACACCCGTTTGGTCCGGCCCATGCGCGGGCGCCTGTTTTTTTAGTTCCGTTTTTTATTTTCATTTTCAGTTCCGTTTTGTTTTTTTACTTTAAATGATATAGAACTTCAAAAAACTTTTCAAAATTTAATAAACTGAGAATTTTGAAATAAAATGTTGAAGAAAACATAAAACGTTTGTAAATTCAAAAACTGCTCGGGGTTTTTTGTAAAAATGTTCGCATATACAAAAAATGTTTGCAATTTTGAAACAATGTTCGTAAAATTAAAAAAAGTCCGTGTATTAAAAATTATTAGTGAAATTTAACAAAATGTTTGAAATTCAAAATACGTTCATGCATTTTTTAATATGTCCTAAAATTTTAAAAACAGTCCGTGTATTAAAAATTATTAATGAAATTTAACAAAATGTTTGAAATTCAAAATACGTTCTTACATTTTTTTAAATGTCTTCAAATTTTAAAAACAGTCCGTGCCTGTATTTTTATTTTTAATTTTCATTTTTCTATTCCGTTTTTGTTTTTGTTTTCTACTTTAAATAATTTAGAACTTCAAAAATATTTTGCAATTTAAAAAAGCTGAGAATTTTGAAATAAAATGTGGAAGAAAACATAAAATATTTGTGAATTAAAAAAAATCGGGATTTTTGTAAAAATGTTTGCATATTCCAAAAAATGTTTGTAATTTTGAAAACAATGTTGGTGAAAACAAAAAAAAGTCCAGGATTTTGAAAAAAAGTACGTCTATTGTTTTTTTAATGCAATTGAACAAAATGTTTCCTAATTTAAAAAATGTTCATGCATTTCAAGAAATGTCCTAAAAATTTAAAAACAGTTCGTGAATTTTACTGATTCAGAAAATGTTTAAAAGAGTTTACTGATTCAGAAAATGTTTGTTGATTCAGAAAATCTTCAGGAATTTCAAAAAATGTTCATGAATTTCAAAAAAGATGCACCAACTTCGGAAAATATGTTCGTCTATTCTAGAATTGTTCGCCAATTCGAAAGAAATTACTTCAAAACCGTCCGTGTATTAAAAATTATTAATGAAATTTAACAAAATGTTTGAAATTCAAAATACGTTCATGCATTTTTTTAAATGTTTGCAAATTTTAAAAACAGTCCGTGCCGGTATTTTTATTTTTTATTTTCATTTTTCTATTCCGTTTTTGTTTTTGTTTTCTACTTTAAATAATTTAGAACTTCAAAAATATTTTGCAATTTAAAAAAGCTGAGAATTTTGAAATAAAATGTGGAAGAAAACATAAAATATTTGTGAATTAAAAAAATCGGGATTTTTGTAAAAATGTTTGCATATTCAAAAAAATGTTCGCAATTTTGAAAACAATGTTGATGAAAACAAAAAAAAAGTCCAGGATTTTGAAAAAAAGTACGTCTATTGTTTTTTTAATGCAATTGAACAAAATGTTTGCTAATTTTAAAAATGTTCATGCATTTCAAGAAATGTCCTAAAAATTTAAAAACAGTCGTGAATTTTACTGATTGAGAAAATGTTTAAAAGAGTTTACTGATTCAGAAAATGTTTGTTGATTCAGAAAATCTTCAGGAATTTCAAAAAAGATCCACCAACTTCGGAAAATATGTTCGTCTATTCTAGAATTGTTCGCCAATTCGAAAGAAATTACTTCAAAACCGTTGCAATATAAAAAATGCCCACAATTTTTAAAAATTGTTTACGTTCATGCATTTTTTTAAATGTCTTCAAATTTTAAAAACAGTCCGTGCCGGTATTTTTATTTTTTATTTTCATTTTTCTATTCCATTTTTGTTTTTGTTTTCTACTTTAAATAATTTAGAACTTCAAAAATATTTTGCAATTTAAAAAAGCTGAGAATTTTGAAATAAAATGTGGAAGAAAACATAAAATATTTGTGAATTAAAAAAATCGGGATTTTTGTAAAAATGTTTGCATATTCAAAAAAATGTTCGCAATTTTGAAAACAATGTTGGTGAAAACAAAAAAAAAGTCCAGGATTTTGAAAAAAAGTACGTCTATTGTTTTTTTAATGCAATTGAACAAAATGTTTGCTAATTTTAAAAATGTTCATGCATTTCAAGAAATGTCCTAAAAATTTAAAAACTGTCGTGAATTTTACCGATTCAGAAAATGTTTAAAAGAGTTTACTGATTCAGAAAATGTTTGTTGATTCAGAAAATCTTCAGGAATTTCAAAAAATGTTCATGAATTTCAAAAAAGATCCACCAACTTCGGAAAATATGTTCGTCTATTCTTGAATTGTTCGCCAATTCGAAAGAAATTACTTCAAAACCGTTGCAATATAAAAAATGCCCACAATTTTTAAAAATTGTTTGTAAATTGAACAAATGTTCCTAAATTTGTAAAAATGTTCACGAATGATCGAAGGTATGTAGTTAAACAGTAATGCTTCTGAGTCTTTGTGACAATATACCTGTATCAATTTGGAAGAATTAACTGCCGGGGTGGATCGGAATATTATAGTAGGTTTTCTAAAAAAAGTTTCTTGAAATTCAGAATAATTCTATGAATTACCAAGTTTTTTGACAAGCATGATATTTTTTCGAAAATGTGAACATTGCTTCAACATGTGAATAAATTTAAAAGAAGAAACATTTTCTTGCATTTGTGCACAAATTTTCAAAATCATAACATGGTCATCATCATTGAAGATTATGGTTTTTTTTTCTCCCGTTGCAACGCACGGGCCCTTTTACTAGTAATAATAATAAAGGGAATAGTGCTTCTGCTCGTCCGTCTAGAAATATACCCCTGAAGTTGCTATAAATTACCCACTATGCCACCCATAAATAAAGAAAACGATTCGATTTTTATTTTCAAAAGTCGCTGTCGCACTGCGTTCTTTTATGGAAATGATTCCCTTATAAATCACAGGCACACAAGTGCCTCAGCGGTTGATGCCTTTCTATCTTACCCTAGAGACCAAGGTTCGATACCCAGCCTTCACACCTTTTTCCTTCCTTTTCTCACACACGTCCACTCCACGTACGTGTTCATGGGCCAGCCCATGTACGTGCCTTGACACCCTTTTTTTTCATTTTCATTTTTTATCTTTTCTTTTCTTATTTTGTTTTTGTTTTTTTCTTCTTTAAAATAGTTTAGGATTTTCAAAATTTAAAAGTTGCGAGTTTTCAGAAAAATATTTGAGAAATCTTAAAAATGTTTGTGAACTCAAAAAATATTCAGGAAATAATAAAAATTTCGCAGATTCAAAAAATGATGGTGATTTTACAAACTGTTCACAAATTATAAAAAAAATTCGATTTGAAAAAAAATGGTCAGGAAATAAAATCATGTTCATGATTTTAAAAAAATGATCATGTATTCAAAACATATTTGTGAATCTGAAAAAAATCTCCATGAAAATTTAGAGTATGTTCACACAAATTCAAAAAAAAATCATGAATTTTAAAATTTGTTCCCCAATTTTTTTAAAAATCATCGATTAAAATAATTGTTGAGTCAAAAAATGTTCATGAATTCAAAAACTGTTCATGCATTTAAAAAATGCTCGTAAAACAAATGTTCGTGATTTAAAAAAATCTAAAATTTCAAAAAAAAACCTTTGTCGATTGGAAAAACTGTTCGCCGATTCAAAAGTCTTTTATGTCTAGGATTTCATTAGTTTTTGGGAAGTCTTTATATGTCTAAGCGTTGGGAGTAGTTTGTGGTATGAGATTTTTTTTAAGTTTTAAACATTCCCTTGCGCAACATAATGACAAGTGTGGCGTGAAGTGGCAAGCTCATAGCCTTGTGATTTACCACGTCGAATGCATTTTGATCATGTGGACGTCGCGACCATCATCAGCGAGGGTGAGAAGAAAGATAAGTGGCAACATGGTGAGCCACCGTCTTAAAATAGAGGACGCTCGTATGTTGGGGTATTGAGTCATACTTATTTGGTTAACGCATAATTTGTTTGTCTCCCGTTGCAACGCACGGGCATGTTTGCTTGTATTAACATAAACTTGTATGGTCACAGAAAAATGAAATTACACTCTACCTCTCTCAAACCGAACATGCTTTCCCCTTCGAAAACACGCTCGTCCATTCGATTTGTAAACTACATATGTGAAAACATTTGGATAACACTTTTAAAAATTAACACCAGATTGAAGTGGTCATGTAATGAGACCATGGCACAATAAATATGTAGTTTTTATTTTTAACAACTCATTTTACATTTCCTACAATGTCAATATAATAAATCCCTCTAGCAGCGTCCACGTGTACGAGAAAAGCTACTAAGGCACGATCTAGCCGTGTGTGCCACTACCGAGACGCTGCTAACCGTGCATTAAAATTAAATTCTCTAAAAATATGAGAATAGCCTCAAAATACCTAAATTTGTGCATGTAATTAGAAATGATCTCTAACATTAACACACACTTTTATGGTCACAGAAAAATAAAACTACGCCCTACCTCTCTCAAACCGAACACACTTTCCCCTTCGAAAACAAGCTCGTCCATTCAATTTGTAAACAACATATGTGAAAACATTTTCGATAATACTTTCAAAAATTAAAACCATATTGAAGTGGTCATGTAATGAGACCATGGCACAATCAATACGTAGTTTTTATTTTTAACAGCTCATTTTTTACTTCCTACAATGTCAATATAATAGATCAATCTACAGCTTTTGCCGATACAGTAAACGCTACGAAGTGTTGACGTAGCAACGTTTGCCTAGCAAAACACGCTGCCAACTGTGCATTAAGATTAATTTCTCTAAAAATATGAGAAAAGCCCAAAAAGTGGTCATGCAATAAGACCATGGCAAAATCAATACATAGTTTAATTTCACATTATATGTTATTAAAATATTAATATAAAGATAGCAGCATGTCGGCACACTGCTAAGTTAGCAGCGTACTCCTGCTCACACGCAGTACACCGTCAATAGTTTTACTTCAAAAAGGCTACAACTAAACCATATACAATGTAGAGTCGGCGTACTCCTCATTCTCCTTCGATCTACAGAAATATCGTAGCTCCAGCTACATCACATGGTACCGTACAACGAATGAAAAGCATGCTTACGCTCCAGAGGCAACACCCCTTCGTTGCTTGTCTCCAACCCAATCCAGTTGAAGAACCAGTGTTTGGGCTAGTAAGGCGCGAAAGACCGACGGCATGACCAAAAATTACGGAGACAAGGAGGCGGCGGCGCGGCGCCGACAGGTTTCTTTTCTCCCTTTCTTTCTCAGGAACGATTCTCTTCGGTTTCCATCCGTCGAATTGAATCGGACCAAACAAGAAAAGAGAGATAGAAAAAGGTAAACTATCAGAAAAGAGATCGATGGGAAGGAGGGGATTGTGTCCAGATTTTTGGTGAGAGACCTATGTAATGGGAAGGAGGGGATTGTGTCCCAATTTTATTGGGAAAGATTGTGCGTTAAAGGAAGGATGGATTGCCTACTACTTTGTTGGATGATCTTACGAGGGAGGGGGAAACCAAGTGGGGAACCAATGTGGGGAGGGAGGAATTGGGTCGATAAGTTTCCTAAGTGAGAGGGGAAAAACCGGGTGAAAAAATTAGCGTCGGCGATTCGGTTTTTGGTGGGTGGGAGGAAAAAACTATGCGGGGGTGGTGGGAGCTGAGGCGAGACTATCAACTCTCATTTAATAGTAGAGATATATGTTGTAGTTTTGTCTAGGTAAAATATGCTTACTTATCTAGAAAAAAGTTTTGTAGCTTTTTTAGGTTTAACAAATGCACATGAATAGCGGGTAAGACCAACTTTATTCATCAAAAGCCACATGGAGTGTGATACAGTTTATGTCATGGGGTTGGTCAAGCCACACATGACGCCCAGCCACTAGAGAAAGAGAAAATCTATCTAAACTATGTGCTTCAATATATTTTTTTTGCGAGAAAACTTCCGATCTATTCATCTTCAATCATGGCAGTACAACGAACACCAGAAATAATAAAAATTACATCCAGATTCATAGACCACCTAGCGACGACTACAAGTACTGAAGCGAGCCGAAGGCGCGCCGCCGTCATCGCCCCTCCATCGCCGGAGTCGGGCACAACTTGTTGTAGTAGACAGTCGGGAAGTCGTCGTGCTAAGGCCCCATAGGACCAGCGCACCAGAACAGCAACCGCCGCCGATGAAGAATAACGTAGATCGGAAGGATCCAATCCAAAGACACATGAACGTAGAAGAACAACGACGAGATCCGAGCAAATCCACCAAAGATAGATCTGCCGGAGACACACCTCCACACGCCCACCAACGATGCTAGACGCACCGCCGGAACGGGGGTTAGGCGGGGAGACCTTTATTCTATCTTCAGGGAGCCGCCGTCGTCTTGTCTTCCTGAGCAGGACACAAACCCTAACAAAACGGAAAGGGACGACTAAAATCGGAGCCCTCCCGCCGGCCCTTGCCAGGATCCACCGGAGACGAGGCGGACCTGCGGCAGCGCCGGCGAGAGGCAGGAACCCTAGCTTTTTTTTGGAGGAGGAGGAGGGTGTGTCGAAAAGAATGTTGGAGCCTGAAATTGCCGTAGACAACACGACTCTCAAAAATAAAATTACAACTAAAAACAAAAGATCATAGTTTAATCTCTTGGATAATGGCACCGTGTTTCCCTTGACTGCCCTTTCTTAAGTCCTCCACCACTCGTTTTGCATCCGAAGCAACTATGAATTGTTGGAGATTGAGGTCTTCCGCGAGAGCCATTGATATGCTTCTGTTTCATGTCCCTTTAACAAACAAAAATTTCAGGGGTATGTCCCTTTAACAAAGAAAAAAAAATTGAGGGGATGTCTCTTTAACAAATGCACTCGGCCTTTCTCACAACCCAGCTTCCGAAGCGGCAGCCCAGCTCCACTGACCAAATTGGCCCAGTTCAGGGCTAAGGGCCCGCGAGAAGACGCGAGCGTCCAACAACTCCCGCCGTGCCCTAACCCTCCATCCGCCTCATAAAGGCAACCAACCCCTCCTTGCCAGCTTCACTCCTGTGCCCTTTCTTCCCCACAGAGCCAAGCAGTCATTCTACCTCTACGTGTGAGCGGCGGAGCACCAAGACGTCTTCTCCCACATCGTCCTCTCCGGCGATCGTTCCCGAGCCGCAGGTCAGCAGCCACACAATACCCCTCTGCTTCCTCTTTTTCGTCAGATGCTTGCATGCAACAGCTGTCGACGCGGCTACCTGCTTCACCGCGCCACGCTCTCGGACGCCGTCGTCATCGGCGCTCCGAGGGCCGCGCGCTGGCGTCTTCATGTTTTTTTCCTGGTTCTCGGATCCTTGCGCCTCACGCCTTCACCGAGGCACGGACGTCGCCGTTCGGGGTGGGTTCCATCCTGTTGCATGCGGGGTCGCCGGAAAGTCGTATTTTAAGGTCACCGCCGGCACGCCACCCTCTCGGACGCCGTCGTCATCGGCGCTCCGAGGGCCGCGCGCTGCCGTCTTCATGCTTTTTTTTTCCTGGTTCTCGGATCCTTGCGCCTCACGCCTTCACCGAGGCACGGACGTCGCCGTTGTTGGAACTTCGCCCACAGGATCGATCACATTAAAACACGATGAACGCGCACACGCAAAACTTTTGCCAAAGGCACGTGTCGTGCCCTTCTTTCACGACAAGGGCCCTTGGCTATCAGTTTTTTGTGCGCGTGTGTTCGTCGTACTTTGATGTGATCGATCTTGTGGGCAAAGTTCCAACAAGTGGTATCTGAGCTAGGTCGATTGAAGCTGCGCTTGCCCCGGGGTGGCGACCCGACTAGCGCCTCGGGGCGGGCGATATGGTCGTTGGGTGGTGCAGCGACGAGGAGGATCGGGTGATTGTCGTTCGGCGAGCGACATGGAGGAAGACGGCAGGTTGTCGTCGGCAAGGTTGTGGAAGGTGATCGTTGATGATTGCGGTGGTGCCGAGGTGCGGTGCAGGAGCTCATCAAGATCGTGTTCCGGGGAAGATAGAGGAGTCAAGTGCGTGCGATTTTGCACGTTTGGTCGTCGTCATCTGTGAGTCGTCGTCATGTCCAAGTGGTCGTCTCTGTGAGGAGGCGTTGAAAATGAAGCGTGCCCAAGTCGTCTATGTGTCTCGACAGGAGGATCAAGTTCGACTATGTGGGGGCGGTAAACCGGTGAAGGTGAGTCTCTTCAATGAGGCCATGTCTCTATATGAGGCTGGAGTGGGCGGTGTAGTCCACGGGGTGGTGTGATCCACAAGGAGTCGGCATGTATCTCACTAGGGTGGATGGTGTAGTCCACCGGGTGGTGTATTCCACAGGTGACTAGCGAGGCTGGGTAGTCCAAGGCATATTTGAGGTGATCCGTAAATTCGCCAAGTCAAAATTGGGGAGAGATTGTTGAGCAATCAAGGCCGTCAATTTGACTTGTCGTGGTGCGAGCAGATGAGTCGACAAGGGGTGATCGGCAACGTGCCAAGATCAGGAGAAGCACAGAAGACATAGTATCAAGATTAGGGAGAGAATGTTAGATATAATCTTGTCTAGTAGTAGACTAGTTAGTTCCTAGCTCAATTGATTAGTGTTTTGTCCTAGTTATCAAATTAGGACAAGTACGTTTGTGTTAGGCTAATTAGGTAGCGTGGCATGCATGGCGTGAGTTGTAGTATCCGGTTAGGATTAGTATACTTGCCGTGACTTGCATGTCATGTCGTGAGTGGTAGTAGTCCGGCTAGGATTAGTAGTCTAAGGCCGAGTTTGGTTTGCAGTCCAAGTTTGGGTACGAATAGGTCTAGGATGTTTGGGTCGGCTGCTGGGATATATAAGTAGAGGCAGCTGCGTGAGTTTTGTAACCGTGAGAAAAAGAGAAAAAGAGAAATAAAGAGGAGAAAAGAAGGGCACGACAAGGGCCCTTGGCTATCCGTTTTTTGTGCGCGTGTGTTCGTCGTACTTTGATGTGATCGATCCTGTGGGCAAAGTTCCAACAGCCGTTCGGGGTGGATTCCGTCCTGGGATGGTTGTATGCGGGGTCGCCGGAAACGGTGCGCCTCCGCCGTATTTTAAGGTTACCGCCGGCGCGCCACGCTCTCGGACGTCGTCGTCATCGGCGCTCCGGACGTCGTCGTCATCGGCGCTCCGAGGGCGTCGCGCTGCCGTCTTCATGTTTTTTTTCCTGGTTCTCGGATCCTTGCGCCTCACGCCTTTCACCGAGGCACGGACCTCGCCGTTTGGCTTGGATTCCGTCGGATGGTTGCATGCGGAAGGTTACCGCAAGCGCGCGACCGCGCTCGGACGCCGTCTTCGGTGGCGCTCCGGTGCGCTGGTCCCCGCACGGATGGATTCCGTCGTCGGGCGGTTGCATGCGGGTTCGCCGGAAACGTTGCCCTCCGCCGTTTTTAAAGTCACCGACGGCGCGCCACCGCGCGGCGCGCTCGGGTCATGGCTCCGGTGCGCGGGTCCGCGCGCTGGCACTGTAGGCCGCACTAGCAAACTCCGTCTTCACGTTTCTTTTGCACCATATGAAACCCTCGCGCCTCACGCCTCACACCATTCACCGACGCACGGATCTCGCTGTCGGCGTGGATTCGGACGTCGGATGGTTGCTTGCGAGGTCGCTGGAAACGGCGCTCCGGTGCACCTCCGCTGTCTTTTACTGTCACCACCGGCGCGCCAGGCTTCACCGCCGCTCCAGGCTTCACTTACTCTGTACGTATGCTCTATCTCGAGGCCGAGCGACTCGCGCCATTCAGAGCACACCGCCGCTCCAGCGGTTCATCTTGAGGCCGAGGTCACTAGGTCATCGGCGCTCCGGCGCTCCATCTTGAGGCCGAGGCCACGGAGTCATCGGCGCTCCGGCGCTCTAGAGTTCGCCCGCTTGCCAATCCACGCACCGCACGAGCACACTCTTCTACATGTTTCTTGTTTTGCTCAATTTCGAGCCCGAGCGCCATTATGTCTGAGAGCACAGCCGCTCAGACCTCGCCATCGGCGTGGTTAGAGGTCACCCACAAGTCACGGGGTCGCCGGAATCGCCATTCCGGCGCACCTCCGCCGTCGTCACTGCCGGCCCGCGCCGTGGATCTCTAAGTCTGCTAGGACGCACACTCTCTTCGATTTCCGCCAGCGCCGTTGGCAGCTTTCCCGTTTCTGTCAGTCTACCTATGTTCTAGTCTCGGTCCGCCCAGCTGGGCGAATTAAAAAAAAAATTCTCTATTTTATTTACGGTATTATTTGTGCCTTATAATATTCTCATTCTGTGAAAATAGCATGGGGAAAGCAGAAGAGGAAGCACCATTTAAGGCAGCAAAGGAAGCGCCGTTTAAGAAAGTGGTGAGAGACGAGTGCTGGGAGAAGGCCCTCAAGGTCTTTGGGAGGGATCCGGATCGCTACTTACCAAGGAGAACGGGGGCGACCAGCTGGACAACTGTCAGGTCCTCCAAGCTGCTGCCAACAACCGCAAGCAGAACAAAGCTGACCAAGATATCAATCCGAAGGCACTCATGAACGCGATTGTCCTTGCCAGTAAGTTGTTTTAAAACCGCAAGTTGCACATTCCTGGGATTGTAACACCTAATACGTATTTTATTGTTTAAAACCGCAAAATGCATCACATCGTATCGTATGCCTTTCATCTACAGAGGAGGAACTGGATTTTGCTGAGCTCATCGTCCACGGGAACGTGCACGACGCGGAGGGCAATAAAAAGTGCATTGCTTACTCTGTTCTGCAGGAGGAAGGTGTTTTTGGCGGCAAGAGGTCAAAAATAAACTGCCCTCCGGCATGCAAGGTCCCCGAGCTCATGTGCCCAGAGTGTCCCCAGCGCAGCGGGGAAGGAGGTGTGTGCAGCGACACATGGGCAAGGCTGAACGCCCATCTCTACCCTCCCAAGGAGAGCCCTCCCAAGCCGAGCTCTCCCAAGAAGTGAGAGTCTAACCGAAATGCCGTACTATCAAGTCTTCTTAATTATGCTATTTGTTTAAGTACTATGCAGCGTGGCACATCATATCTGTTCATGCTTAAACCTGTTTGATTTGCGTTTTGAACCTGTCTTGATTGAACCATCATATCTGTTTGTCTTTGTTGCCCCTGAAAGCTGGGCTTTATTAAGATATCTTCCTTTCCTGTTTCATGCAATTGCTTTCACTACAACCACATTTTTCGTCTCTAAAACTGTGAGTCTATTAGTTCCGTATCTTTCCAGCACGTACACAGAACTAGAGGAACACGCGCGCGGCAAACAACCTAGTTTTGTTGTATTAGAGGGTCTAGAACAGAGATAAACGGTTCGTGCATTGAATTGAATTTTTCTATATGTACGGAAACCTGCAACCGGTCGAAGGTCTTCCGAGAAAAGTCTACGGGACTTGTACGGAAACCTGCAACTCGACGCGGGTGGCTGAGTTCTGGCACGGTCTGTAGACAATGGCGTCAGCTCGCTATTGTCGCGCTCATGGTTTTCTCTCTTTTGCCTCTACTTTTTCATTCTTTAATAATTTGCGCCGGGCACATGTACAGTATGCTCCTAGCGCCAACAAACGCCGGAAAATCCACACCGGCCACCAATAACGTTTATGTGAATGAAACTCACTCTTTACCTATAAGGCTATAACAGTGTAAGTTCAATAACCGTTTTCACATGGCTAACATAACATAGATGGAGTACATCAGTTACAGCTTCAGGAACCAGCTGCCTAACTAAAATGGCTAATAAACACTCTACTCCCGGATAAGTAGTACTCCCACATCGGAGTCTGGAGAGTAACTCCGTTGCATTCTACATCGCGGACGAAAAAAATCAGCACATGAACCTCTACCATCTACCATCAATGACGAAGTATCAGCTGAGCTTGTTCTCAACTTGCACCGGGCACGCCACAAAACCAATTTAGTCATCACAAGAATAAACATCCCCAGATAACAAGGTGCACCTAACTGTTGCCCACATACTACATCTTTCGGCAGCACAAAGCTCTGCTCAGGCAGCATGTTGCAGTTGCACCATTTCATGGGCATTTCCTCTGGATATAGGAAACACCATGCTCCTCGTACCTGTTTGCGAGATGCATACAAGAAGATATTGATTGTTAGGCGTCCGAGACGAGCAGGGCAAACAGAACCTAAATGTCAACCCAAACTTACTCTGCTTTGGAGAACCACATTTGCTGGAACGACCCGAGAGATGCAAGAATGCTCCCTCCAATCCAAACACTGCACTCAAATTACAAATATGTATCAGCCATGTCAATGAACGTGTATCTAAAAGATGAATCTCGCACACACAGAACCAGTCTCCCTCACACCCATTCAAACCGGTGACCCTTCCCTATGGCCCCGATAAGTTTTACTGGCATGACGATGAGCATGTTTTCAGCCAATTTCAGGGCCACGACAATATGCGTTAAGCTATTCGGATTAATTAATGCAGCAAATACAGTTCTACTTTCTAGTGGCAACCACACTGACACACAATCATTCAAACTGCTCTGTTTCTAACGGGGTGAATATAGCCAGTGCTCGAAAAACGAAAATACATCAGTGAACCTGGGTGCGCGCGCACCCGAATTGAAAAAGATATAGTAAAAATAGTCAAATATTCTTCAAGCTTTTTGGCAACATACATGATCCGGCATAGTACACACATTTAAAGTTTCGGGACAAAATGATCAATGTCGTATTTGAGCAAAATACAACAGAATCAATACTATATAATCGCTACTATTCATGGTTTCTGTAGCTGCACTTTTGTTTTTTTCCGCTCATAATACGACATAACTCATTTTGTCCCAAAACTTTAAACGTGAGTATTATGCTAGACTATGTTTGTCGCAAAAATGTCATTTTTTTAATTATTTTTTTACTATTTAATTTTTTTTGCTTAATCAGATGCGTGTAGACCCATGTCCAATTTTTTTATTTTTTTTGCTTAATAAGCAAATATAGCAGTCTAACCTGAAACGCCTCTCCATTGAACTTCCACTTGCCAAAACCTTTACGCGAGCATTTTGGGGGGACTCCTGCAATCAATGAGTTAAAAAATAAGAATAAGCCCTGCAGAGATTCAGGGAACATTATAAGCAGCTTTAGACTTTAGTCACTACTCCCTCCGTTCCTAAATATAAGCCTTTTTAGAAATTCCAATACGGACTACATACGGAGCAAAATGAGTGAATCTACACTCTAAAATACGTCTATATACATCTGTATGTAGTCCGTATTGAAATCTCTAAAAAGGCTTATATTTAGAAACGGAGTGATACTTATCCTAGCTTGTTCAGTTCTTTTACCTCCAGTACTTCTTTTTCTAGGCGCTCTTTTATCTGCAGAATTGATGACGAGCCACCAGAAAGCTATCCAGAATACAAGTTTGCAGATGTTAGAGTTGTATTAACAAAACATAACAGGAGAATCAAAGAATATGTTATACAAGATTCATTCACTAAGCTTGTGCATGGGAACATGTAGAGAGAAGTAGTAGAATGCAGCACTGGATAATGTCTTTACCAAGATGTTGCTAAGTAATTCCTTGCGAATGTCAACATCACACCTATTTACACTGTCAAGGACCTGATGAACAACAATGGTGGCAGCAACTTCATTAACATAAAGAACTATCCAAGCTGCACAACAGTACACCCATAACTTAACTCACCATTCGTGGAAGTCCACGAATTGAAGTGGAATCTCCAAATCCATCGATGCCAGGAATAGTCTGTTGATCAAAAGTTAGTGTTTGTGAGACAGGAAGACAAGTCAGCTAGGTCCAAAAGAATTTTCTGAATAATAATAGCATCTACTGAAGAAGAAAGCAATGAAATTGTTCTGCTCCTGGATAGTGTAATCTACCACTAGCACAAATCCTGGCCAATTAACATACATGCACACAGCAAATTATACTTTTCTCACTCACCTGAGAAAGATATGGGTTGAACAAAATGTCAGGAATCTTGAATCTATCTGCACCAACTTCAATAGTTCTGCTCACACATAACATAGATAAGTTATAAGGTCTTAAACAGTACAAACAACATATTTACCACAAAATTACAGCAACAGAAATAGAGAAAGTGGAGATCAGAACCCCAGCACCTTTTAGGTGCATTATGCATCCAAAATCGAAATACCATGTCTGCTTTTTTAATGGACATGAAAAAAGTATACAATCAATGTAGTAGCTGAATCATGATATGGTCTACCAGGCTGCAAAATTACAACTCGAGGCTCCACTAAAATGCGGCACATGAGCAGATCCGAGTAAACTGTGGCTTTTCATCAGAATTTGAGTTGAAACTTTGTGGTTACCAAACTGCAATTTTTTAATGGTATGATATATTGGTTTTATGTCAATTTGTAAACAACGAAATTCGCCATGTCCATTTGTAGGGTGTACTGAAGAAGTGAAGAGGCATGCACAATGGAGTAAGAGCGCACGATGCATTGGATACAATCCAGAAAAGTAGCTACTGACCCATATTCTTAATCTATTTGGTAATAAAACAGAACTAATCTGGCTGTAAACAAGTATGTGTCTACATAATATTGATAACTTACTGCCCATCTGGAAGCTCATATGAAGTTGTAGGAACATTTGCATATGCCACTTCTGCATGAAAATAAAGCAGGGAAAGTAAATAGCAGAACCTAAAAGAGAACACAAAGCAAGATAATGCTTAAAGCACACAAATAGATGTGTCAAATCAGTCAAACGAATGAAAATAATGGTGACAGGCAGACAATATGCATAAAAAGCAGCCAACTATGTTATAGTTGTATGCATGTATAAGATTCATGCATGGATCAACTGAGCTGGCATATTCCTCCGATTGTGCAGGTCAGTATAGTGGATACATTATCATCCAAGCTTGCGCGTAAATATAGCAAAGCTAAACAATCACTGAAATAATGCATTTTTAAAATGTTATACCATCAAAGGGGGTATCTGGAACTCTGCAAACTGACTCTTTGATGTCGCTAGCGATGGCTCTCTGTGATACGGAGTAAGCATCACCATTAAAGGCATACAGACAAAATTCAACAAAGCAAAACAAGAATTACAGATCTGCCAATGAACATACCATGCAGTATAACCTGTAACTATCCGTCGTGTTTGGAAAATCAAGATCTACAACCTGAAAAGACAAACATGGGTTCACAGAATAAACACTGCATAGTTTCCCTTATATCCGTCTAGTGTGATCCTTAAGGTTTTCATCTGTATAAGCATGCCCCTGGAGATGGAAAATTCGTCCACCCGGTTTTATTAATTTGCAAATCCTTCCTCCGTTAGTTAAAAAAATGAAATTGGCTGATATCATGACGATATTAGGTAGTATAGATATTATTATGGGGGAAGTTGATCGTTGAAATGATAATAGATAGGGTAGAGGTAGAAACTATCAATTCTTTTTCGAAATCGGAATTATTAAAAGAAGTCTATGAACTGATATCGATTCTACACATTTTGACCCTCCATTTGGGAATAACAATAAAGGTACTCGTAATTGTGTGGTTAGAAAGAGAAATAGCATAATGCTAATTAATTTTGAATGTAACCAACTAACCATGATTAATTAATTAATTAATTAACACAGCAAATTCAGAACCTTAGGTAGACCACATAAATAGGAAGAAAGATACTAAATAAATTTTGAAGGGCCGGCTAGATATTAGTCAGAGAACCACCTAGTGCTCATGTATCTACGAATATTGATATGAACAGGACGGTGTTACTTCATGATATTGGAAATGTCAAAATGGTATTCAGTGTCTATCTACAGACCTATGTCATGTGGTAAAACTTAATTGGGTGCCAGAAAAGAACTCAGCAAGGGGAAGGTAGAGAGACCACCTTGCAGGCTCTCTCACCTTTTTTGTTAGACATGGATCCCCTAGAGATCAGATACCAGCCCGTGGCGTTTTTCCATGGTCGGATAAATATATTGTATATTTTGCCCCTCTTCTCTTTACTGGTGTGTTGGTTTCAAATATACCAACGGCCCAGCTCACATTCAATGGTACAAGGCGTTTCAACAAAGGGGCACGTCGAATGGTATAAAGAGTTATCTCTTGGTCCGAAGGAATCACAAGCAAACAAGATTTTTTTTTATATCAAACGTAATGTTAAAGAAATTACACCTTATAATCTCCAGGGCTCACTTCCTTCTTCTTAAATGAATACTTGGGCCTAATCTGAGAAGTGAACAAACAGGATATGAAAATACAGCAAGGGCTAGTATGCTATCTTAACAAAGAGAAATGCTTACAACAACGCCCTTGCTCTCCAAGCTTTTCATCATACAGTCAGTTAAAAATTCACCACCAATTGGAGAAGTTGCCACAGACTGCCACGTGAAAACAAGTTAGTGAGCAAAACAATAGAAAAAAAGGCTTCAGAAGCGACAAGCCAAAAGTGGTGTCAGTGTTACGTATGCCAGGGTCCATATGATACAACTTCACATCGTATTTTATCAAATTTTAAAGAGAAGGTTGGATTAATCACACTTTCAAATGAAATGTACAGCGTAAAAAGGGGCAAATCACTATTAGATACAGGCAAGTAGTGTAGCGTATACCTCCCTTTGAAAATCAGTACATTTATATCATAACATACCTTTTGCAACACATAACCATCATGCACAGCAGAAACCACAGTAGACCCGCCACCACTGCACCAAAAATGATCACACGGTCATAATACAGCAATTTCTCTCATGACAAAGACCCAAAGCATTGAAATGAAGTAAAATAAATCGTTGGTCGATGTTCGACACCAGCTTGTTAAAATCTAATAACACAGCTTATAAAATGCTTAAGGATTCGAGAAGGTCATCTAAGCACGAAACCAGATTAAGGTGCTCACATCAAGCACAGCGAAAATGGAAATTTTAGCATTAACAGTTAGAACCAACTTCTTCATGAGTATTTTCTTGTCGCGGATGGATTGCTCCACAATATCTGTGTGCTATGTGCAACATATATTGGTGAATAACAATATACTTCAGATATAAAGTAGGAGACTGAGAACCAAGAAGGCACCACAACACAGTGCACTTGTTCACAAACTAATCGTGCTAACGTGGCAAAAAGGGACCTTCATTTATCTATAAGGAAAATAGCAGGTTGCAGAGATAAAACACCATCAAGAAAATGCTGACCAGTCAACCACCAGAGATGTAGCACGTCCAGATGCAAAAGATGTGAGAACCTGACAACCCAATCAATAATTAAAAATAATAAACCGATTGCATCAAGGATTACTTCTGAGAGAGACATACTGCATTTTTTGCTAGGAACAGCGCTGGCACTTCGTACTTCTCAAACATAAGTTCGGCTGCTCTATAGAACATGGAAAATATGAGTCAGGCTTGAAGGCACTCATATGGGTTAGTAATATAAATATTTTAAACACAGAACATATACACATACTTCTCTCTTTGCTGTCCACTGTTTGTAGATGGTTCTGCTATCAGCATAGGATGCTCTTCAGGATTGATCAATAGCCGCCGTCTGAAATACAGAATAAGTGAGTGTGACAATACAATGGAACAAAGCAATAGCAACTCCAACAAATTACATAGCATCATAATGAGCAAAGGCTTGTACTTAATCAACCTTAGCTGTTACAGAAGTCAAAACATCCCAACAAATTAAATAAAACAAGTGGGTAAACAATGAATCATGTCTTGTGTACTTACAAACTAACTAAAGATTTCACAATCAGTACACTCAATAGCAAATAAACACAGAATGCTAACTTGTTAAGCTTAAACTAGTAACTTAATTATAGTCCAAATGGTGCCATTGTTCATTATCGATGAACCGTGTTAAAGAGGAGAAATTGCTCAGAGCTGCATCAAGCAGGTTAACAAATTTTACCTAAAAGCATGGTTCCATATGTTGTCAACAACTTCCCAATCAGTAACTGTTCCATCTTTCATCGGTGAGATCACCTGTTTAGTGGGGAGGGGAAGAGAACCAATAAGCAATAGTTAATAAAATACATGAGCAACAAATCACCCTCAGAATGTGCAGTTACTAACCTCCATATGATCCCTCCTGAATTCTAATTCTTGGCCTAGATAAAATTTGCGTTTTGTCTTGGCTTTGTCCACATCCATAGGCTTGGATCCATTCTTAGGATCTGATCCAGAGTCAGCCTCCTTTTCTGGCTTAGCTTCATCAGTATCTCCCGTTTGTTCAATTGAACCAACAACCTTAACATATCAAAACCAGATACTGAGTGCAATAAGTTGTACTGGCCAAAACGTCCCAATTGGGTAGCTCACGTACCCTTGAACCAACAAAATAACATAATTTCCAAGCACTGTTCAGGCAAAGGAGAAGAAAACATGCTAAACCCAAACAAAAGTGGCCAAATTCAAACCATTTTCTTAGTGCTAATTACACAGTACTTCTCATTTTCTCTGAATGTAATCACATGAGTAGTTTGCTTATTTCATCAGTAACAGAGTGAAACTAGCAATTTACTGCCACTCTACAAAATTAGCCCAATAATCCCACTAACTGCAGAGGGAAAATCTTCACACAACAAAAATAAAACATTAACTGTAGAGTCTAAGGGAGACAGAAAATACTCTCCAACTCAACAACTTGTAGATAAACTGAACTTCACATTTCAAACACAACAGTACCATTTCCCAAGTTGCCATGAGATCTACAGTTAACCTCCAGAACTAATAGGACAAGTCACAATGCAGAAACTTTCAACACTTGAAACTCAGTTTTTGCGTTTGACTCCAAGTGCATGTAAGAAAGGCTCACACTAGATAACACTGGCAAATCTGGGCCATTAGACAGGCCTGAATCATTAACTAACTTTCTTGTCAATAGATTAAAAAGATTGCACACGCTGTACTGGAACCAACAGGTATGTGCATCTTATCGCAGTCTATAGATTCAATGCCTGAATCCAACTTAGTAGTAATGTAGCTATTATTTGCAGAGTAGGACGCGCCTGTTACAAAGTTTATGATTTGGCCAGTATAGCATGAACTGATACGCTAGCACCACCATGTTTGAACCAGAATCCGAAGCCGTTTGACTTAAAATAGCTCGAAAACTTGGAAATTTTGAAGCACTCAAAACTCCCACGGTTGCGATGCACGCGGATTTAGCACTCCCAGTTCAACGGACGAACTAAAACAGCCTGGTCACAACGAGACACTCGGAAGAAACAGAAAATCCCACCCAGCAGAAGCAGAAGCTCACCGAGGGGAAGACGCATTTGGGGGTGTCGTCGCCAGCGTAGCCCGCCTTGCAGCTGTAGGAGCCCACGTCGATGACGATCGCCGAGACCTCGTCTGCGGGCGAGAGAACAAGGCAAAAGTGAGCGGTCGGGGCGGGAGAACTCCGGGGTTTAGGGTTTAGCAGGGGTAGGGGCGAGCCTTACCGCCGCCGTACATAGCTAGAGATCCGGAGAGGGAGGGTTCGGCGAGCAGGAGCGGGGGCGCGAGCAGTGCGCGCGGCGGTGACGCTGGGCCTGTTCGGCAACCCTCCCCTCCAAATTCTCAACTCTGCTCCTCACTCCTCAACTCCCACCTCCGCTAGTACGCTTGCCAGTTCGTCGTTTCGTTTAGGTCGAGCTCATGAATTGGAGTCGTCGTTTGTAAACTCTTGTTTCCGTGCAGTGGCTGTTGATAAGAGTCGAGTAAATAGGTGTTCAAAAAAAAATAGACGAGTAAATAGCATAAAAACTATAGAAGACCTAACGCTTTCTTCTCTTATATTAAACTAGTTGATACCTCGCGCGTTGCAGCGGGATATTTTCTTAGAAATCTTTTGAAGGTCTATGTACAACAAAGAAAGAAGTCAATGATTGAATGAAGTGGCATGATACCAGGCGAGGCGTTGCCCAAAAACAGTTAAACTGCCATGTTCCATCAAGATAAATTGCCAGAAATTAAATGGCATAACTCAAAATTGACACATAGCTGATGAAGAACTTGCAATATACAGTTATCACAGTATGGTTCTGATATTATCTTGCAAAAATATGCAAAGGGAAAAGAGTTAAATCGATCTAAAAGTTGTACACCGGAAATTAATGATTACACATACGGTGGGAGAATTGAAAGCACAATATATTCAATGAAAAGAAGAAATAAAGTTGCATAGTTGAATAGATTCTGGAGTCTATAGCAAATCTTTCATTCCGATTTATGCAAATACCGTTGTTGCAGAGAGTAGCATTATATGATATCCGCTCGGAGTGCAAAAGAGACATACTTAGTTGAAGCATCGGTCTATTGTTGAAAGAACCTTTCCCTCTGAATATGCCTTCAAGTTTATATCAAACAAATATTCTTGAAAAACAACTTCAGTGGAGATGAAATAAACAATCATTAACAGTAGTACTCCCTTCTCTTAAACAAATTTAACCGCATGTTAGATTATAATGCCCTATCTATCCATCTATTGTGGAAAAAGAATTACATTACCAAATCCAGGAATCGGTAAACACTGTCCCAATACGAACAAAGCAGGAATGCACTTACCTGTCCACACAACATAGTTCCAAAAAAACAGAGGGAGTTCAGGGTAGCAACGAATTAAAGACAGAGTAGAGAAACTGAATCCTGATGGGAACCGAATGACATCTATGTTGGTAAGGTAGACACCCATGGTGGTGGAGTCTGCAGCCAAGCTTCTTCATAACAATCATGGCAAAGACTGGATGGGAAGTAAGGTCAAGCAAATCTCTCGCCTCCTCTTACGCCAATAGTTAGCCAAAACACCCAGCGGTGGAAACTGTCAGATGGTGAGGAGTGCCACGGCAATCACCTGTTGCAAGCGATGAATGGCTGAGCATTTTTTTGGAACCGAGAATGGATGCGCGTTTCGTATATCTGTTTGGCTGGAGAAGAAAGAACGGAGGACAGAGAAGGAACGAATCGTTATTTTCACTTAGCGGTGGCAACCTCTGTAAATTTTGCTAACTCTTCATCAGATGGCTGTAGATAGCTGAGTTATCCTGCACCAACGGCTAGAACAATTCGGATGACGTGGCTCATTGAGGTTGCAGGAAAATCTAATACTGGGTGCCCCTATTTAGATATAGAAGATTCATTAATGTAAGACGCTTTGGCAGTTCAAAGACTCATTATTACTATAAGATAAAAAAAAAGTCAAACCAACACGTGATTGGATGGTTAGCACGACAATGGGATTCCCATCACATCAGAATTCAAGTCCTAAACTTAGCACCGGTGCTCGCATTTTCTGGGTTTATTTCAAACTTTTCGGCAGGTTTATTTCAGACTTTCCGGTGGTGTTCGTTTAGCGGGAGGAAACGTTCCCGTCGACTATGAAGGCGCATATGATGGTTTCGTCAATCTCAAGATATTGTGTCGGCTCGGTATCCCGAAGGTGCTCATAGGGGTGAGATTATGTGCGTATATGTGGGCCAAACGAAAGTACAAAGCATCTCAAACATAATAAAAAATTATATCGAGATTCCGAGACCACCGAACAACCACTACTGCCACCAGAATGAGCCGCCGACGCACCATGGTCATCGCTCCCCTATCGGAGCCGACTTACCTTGTCGATGACAGCCGGGAAGTCATCGTGCACATGCCCCTAAGAACCAGCGGCCTCGAGACGCAGTCGTCGTCGTTGAATCATTGCATAAATCTAAAGCACCTGAGGCCAAAACTTGCCACATGACGAGAAACCCTAACGTCACTGCCGCAAGGAGAAGGCATGAATCTATGCAAAGTTCTACTCGGACTCACTGGAACCATATACACCGGAGTCACCGAGTCACATTGATATAGTCGTTGTCCTAAAGTCTAAACTTTCGGTCTCACCGAAGAGCTCTTGCCAACCTTCTGTTGCCCACTGAAATTCGCTCGGAATTTTCAAACAGTTTAGTAAGTGACACCGAAGTGTTTAAAGTACTTAGATCAGCACAACTCAGAGCCACCAAATAGTTTCATCTGGACTTTGTACATATCAGTCTGGCCGAGTGTTTTCAGTTGTGCAACCTATATATAGCCCCACCCACTCCACCAGTATCTCTCAAAGCAAACACATTACACGTCCATAATTCTGAGAGAGAGCTCCCACTCCTTGTGCTAATTTCAAAGGGATTCCACTCCAACCATTGATCTTCGATTTCTAGCCACCTCATTGCTTTCCACCCAAACCTCTCCTACCCAAAAGCTAAATTTATGAGAGAGTGTTTGAGTGTAGAGGAGATTATCTTTTGAAGTACAAGAGTAAGAAGTTCATCATCAACAACACCATCTATTAGCTTTTGGAGGATGGTGCCTCCTAAATTGGCTAGGTGTGCTTGGGAATCTCCAAATCTTGTGGAGAAACCAAAAAGTTTGTGAGGGCAAGGAGATCGCCTACTTCGTGAAGATCTATCCGAGTGAGGTTGCTTCTTCGTGGACCCTTCGTGGGTGTGAGCCCTTCGTGGACTCAATTCCTTCGTGAAATCTCGCAACCGTGATCTTTTGAGATCGAAGCCTCCGTCAACATGGACGTACGATAGCAGCACCTATCTTGCACGGGTCAAAAACCTTTCGTTCAACCACTGTTTGCGATTCTCTCAAACTCTACCCTTTACCTTCTTGCATGTGCATGATCTTTACTTCTCACTGCCTATACTCTAGAAATAAATGTTTTTTAGAAAAGGAGGATATACCCCCCCCCCCCGGCCTCTGCATCTGGGCGATGCATGCCATTTTATTAATTATTCACAAAGACCTTACAAAGTAATACATCAGTAAGCCTGAAGCCACCATCTTGGCAACACTTGTCGCTACTCCTATCCCCTTGATGAAGGGGTGCCGAATGTCCGAGCCGAATACCAAACAGACATCGCACCAAAGCCTAACATCTAATGCCGGATGCCCCAGCCAAACCACAATGCCAGGACTGGGTCACATACCGAAATGCATGTGTAGGATGCTATTTTGACTTGCTCTAATACCAAATTCTGTCTAAATGTCAAACATGTCAAAATTGGTCGTTGGCTTGTGGTAGTTGTCTATTCACCCCTCCTTTAGACACTCATTTCGATCCTACACAAATAAGCTAGGCAACTTTGCTCCAATAAAAAGCACTACGTAGCAAAGAAAGGCAGCTAATTAGCAATAGTGAACAACTTTGAAACAGAGGTAGGTAACATCACATCACTTTCAGAAAGCAACTTTCCTTCTACGAGAAGCAACTTTAGTGCTACAAATAGGCAACTTCACTATATTTCATGTCCTAGTTAATTCTGTCTAACGTTGTCCTAACTTGCTTATTGTGACTTCTAAGTTGCCCACCGTTTATGCTTGTATGTCCTTGTTTGTAAGTTGGCTATAATATTAAAAAGTCATCTACCGTTGATGCTCAGTTGTCTGTCATTACTAGTTAGTTACCTATCATGTGGTGTGTTAGGTTGCTCGACATTGCTAATTAGTTGCCGAGTGATGATGCTCTGTTACATGTCATCGCTAATTAGTTGCCTGTAGTACTATGAAGTTGTCCATCGTCGTTGCTCAGGTTGTCTATACTCCGAAGCATAGTGTTAGGATATGATAAAGACCGAACGTCGATGGCGAGATCAATCTGTTGTTGCGGCCCGATCTTTCACGACACTCCACCTTTTGTAGCAGCAACCTCTCGCCCGCGCACGCGATGTACACGAAATAGAGGGTTTGAACCTTGCGGCTCAGCACAAGAAAACCAATCTCGACGACGGTACTCATGCGCAAAACAATTTCCTCACAGAGAAATCGCAACACAGAGATTTTCTAAAGCTCCCTTCAAAACTTAGGGATTTTTAGACAGCTTCCCCCAAAACTCGATACGGGTATTTTACCCTAAAAACACATCGTGTCTATTCATAAAAATATAACCTCATTTTACAAAGAACTAAACTGGCTTTATATAATAGCCGCACACCCTAACTATCTTGGAAAGCAAGCCTTGGTACGTACTTAAAAGAAAAGATAACACGTAAGTATATGCCAGTCTATTTAAGAAACAAAAACTACTAGATTTGTTGTATGCGTCGCCGGCTTCTATTTTTCTGTTGGAGGACCCCATCCGATTTCATTCAAGCATAGCTGACTCCACATATTGTACATCTGGTTTGCTGCATGATATCCCTTACACGGCAAGAACCAAAACAACCAACACAGCTTGACCCCTAGCCTGTATTTTTTAAATGGATTTGATCTCCTTTTATCATACGAGCCACCATTATCCTTCACGCCTGCACACCAAAGCATCCAAAATCCATGTACGTGTATGTCTTGGCCCCAAACAGGTCTTCATATATATTTTTTTAAACTGTGACAAACACAAGCTCTTTAGCTGGTCCGGATGGATACAAGTCACGACAACTAGCTTTTCCTTATTTGACGTGGCCGTAACAGTATCGACCATCGTAGTTAAATTACGTGCGGTCATATCATCCTCTCCTCCTTGAAACGAAACCGTCCTCGGTTTCGAGTTGACCTCTTCAACTATATTTTTATTTGCATTCTGAACGACGCGTGGAAAATTTTCAGTAGCTTCAACCTTCTTCTTCTTTACTTCTAATGCAGCTTGAGCAATATCCCGCTTCTTGCGATCAGCAATATACTTCTCTGATGTGTACGAATCAAGTGGTACATATTGTCCTCCACGAACAAAAGAAAATTCACGAACCGAATGATATGTCAACTGTCTTTTACCTGTCCATGGTTTTCCTAGCAGTATTGAACATGTATGTATGTGCATAGGAAGCACATCACACATGACCAGATCACCATATCCACATAGAATAAACCATACCTCAACGCGATGCATGATCTTGCCAAACTTGTCCTTCCACCAAAGCTCATACGGTTCTGGATGTTCAATCAACGGCAGGTTCAAAGCATCAACCACAGTCCGACTCACCAAATTCATACTGGAATAGCAATTCATCAACGTTGCACAACTCGCCGGCCCGACGCGCACCCGCGTAAAGCATTGGTACCAAGGCAAGGCACGCAATGGATCCTTCTCCACCGCCATTATCATTTGCGAGCTACAATCTTTTCTCATGATAAAAAAACTTCAATAGTAACTCGAAGAAAAATATTGTGCCGTGAACAACCTTTGCTCTGAATACCAACTGATAAAGACCGAACCTCGATGGCGAGATCAAATCTGTTGTTGCGGCCCGATCTTTCACGACACTCCACCTTTTGTAGCAGCAACCTCTCGCCCGCGCACGCGATGTACACGAAATAGAGGGTTTGAACCTTGCGGCTCAGCACGAGAAAATCAATCTCGACGACGGTACTCACGCGCAAAACAATTTCCTCACAGAGAAATCGCAACACAGAGGTTTTCTAAAGCTTCCTCCAAAACTTAGGGATTTTTAGACAGCTTCCCCCAAAACTCGATACGGGTATTTTACCCTAAAAACACATTGTGTCTATTCATAAAAATATAACCTCATTTTACAAAGAACTAAACTGGCTTTATATAATAGCCGCACACCCTAACTATCTTGGAAAGCAAGCCTTGGTACGTACTTAAAAGAAAAGATAACACATAAGTATATGCTAGTCTATTTAAGAAACAAAAACTACTAGATTTGTTGTATGCGTCGCCGGCTTCTGTTTTTCTGTTGGAGGACCCAATCCGATTTCCTTCAAGCATAGCTGACTCCACATATTGTACGTCTAGTTTGCTGCATGATGTTCGAGCTAACTGCTGGACTCCTCGCCCCAAACTCGTCCAGATTCCCGTCTAGATTCGATAGGACTCCGGTATACCGGAGATTACCGGAGATTCGTCCATCGGAACGCGATGACATTTTTCAGGGTTGTTCTAGACTCAATCCCTCACAATCCCTCCGAAGCAATCGTCAAAACGACGCTCGAGGGGGCGGGGACGGTGAACACGAATCCTCTGTTCAGAAAAACTGCACGGTCACCCGAGAGCAATGTTGATGTTGAGCCCCGAGCTCCATGGATGATATCTCCATGATCTTGATAGAGATCGGAGTTGATGTTGATGATGGCACTCTTCCGATCTTGACGATCCGACGCGGAGCGCAGTCCTCGGTCCAGCCGAGGCGACCAGTTGAGCCGGCGACGAAGATGCCGACATCGATAATGAAGCAAACTTCCATCGATCTTTTCTTCGATCGTACAGCGAGACTCTCAATGAAAGCACCAATGTCGGTGTCAAAACCGGCAGATCTCGGGTAGGAGGGCCCGAGCTGTGAGATCGGATCGATGGGTAACAGGAGACGAGGGACACGAGGTTTTTACCCACGTTCGGGCCCTCTTTGAGGAGGTAAAACCCTACGTCCTGCTCTTGTTTATAATGTGGATGTATCAAGGTACAAAGTTGATCTACCTTGAGATCGTAAGTTGTGGTGTATGATGAATGTCATAATGATCTTTTGACTAGCATGGCCTTGGCTTATATAATGTACCGGGGGCCTAGGATAACAAGAGTCCTAGTCGGATACGTCGATGGAGAGGAGTCCTTGTCTTGATCACCAAGTCTTGTGGAATCTTCCTCGTATATGTCATGGGCTGCCCGAAGTGGCCCATTAGTGAACCGTCATGGGGATCCTCGGCCCGACCCATCTGGTCAGGAGACGACGTGGTGAGTACCCCCTAGTCCAGGACACCGTCAGTAGCCCCCTCATCCGGTCTTCAAGTTGGGGACGCTCATCGGTTCTTCCGAACTGTTCTTCATCTTCGGCCGTCGGTCTTGAAAGCTGGTTCAACAAGTCTTCCCATCTTCGATCTTGAGGATTGCCGAGGTGTATCCGAAGAGTTTACCCGTCGGGCATCCGAGGAGTTTGTACGTCGGGCGTCCGAGGAACCCCTTTAAATTCTTGGCCTTTATCAATGCCTTGTTATTTTTACGCCGCACCTCGGGTTCAAAGTTTTTCCCCATGCAACGGTGTCCTCTTGCAACCGAGCTCGAATGTCGACTGCATCCGAGGTGTCTTTTTGCAGCTGAGCTCTAACGCCGATCGGCGTCCGACGTGTCATCGATTACCTCGATCTGAAAAAAGTTTGAAGGGTTTCAACCGAGCTTAATGCCGGAAAAGTCTTCTAGGGAGCCAGCCACTCGCATCCAAACTTTATGCCGGACTGCTTCCGAAGTAGTGCACCACTTCGGGCTTGGGCTGATTTTTTGCGGATATTTTTGTCGATTGGTGCAATTTATTCTCTGCCGAGATATATAGCTAGTAGCCCTCAAGGTGTGTGTCGGCCAAAAATCTGAGATGCACCTAAAGGAAAACATAAAACCGCTGATCCCAGAAGCCCCTGAGACTCAGGTCGATTCACGAAATCGGCCTGAGGATCAACTCCTAGCTCGGCAGCATACTTAGGAATGGAAACGCGGTGTGCATAGTCCTCGAGACTCAGGTTGGGTGCGGCCGACCAACCTGAGGATCGTAATCTCCTCGGAAAGAGTTTTGCACTTTGTAAATTGTCTGCATTGAATCGTCAATGCAGTAGCCCCCGAGCCACTGGTCGGGTGGCAACACCAGATCAGGGGATCGATGTAACCCGTTAATGACTTTTAAGTGAGAAGCGCGAAGCCCAGTAGCCCCCGAGCCTTAATTTGGGCAAGGGTGGCCGAATTAAGAATCGATATCCGAAGTAAATTGATTTTAACCACAATTTATGTGTAATGATTCTATGTATCCAAGTACTTTACTCATTAACGCTCGGATCCGCATTGTACACAACTTTGTTAACCGACCATCGGCTTCAACCTCCTCGGCCAGTAGCCGGGGAGTGTTTGTCCTACTTTATAAAGCCTTTATGAGGGCAAAGATTTATGGCAAACAAGGCAATCCGGCCATACGGTTTTATAAACAATGGTACGCGGAGAGATATGTTATATTACTATTTAACGTAAGAAACATCTTCTGGAAAAAATAGTTCCTTTATAAGTTCCTTTTCCCAGGTTGTCATGTTGACCATGATCATGAAACCTCACCTCCGATCAATGTGGGAGAAAAATATTGAGGATTTAGTTTGGGTAAAGTTCCCGAACTCTGTGGTCTTAATGAACCAAAATTTTCACTTCCGTCGTTGCCGACCAATTATATTCTTAAGATAGCTAGCTTTTGGCTTCACCCGTCTGAGGTACAAACCCGGATGACCCGGTAGTAACAATCACAGAGGTGCTCCCTTTACCCCCTAGCTAGCTGAACAATCGGGAACGTAAGGGGTAAACACAGGAGCCAGGCAACCCAGCTTGGCCAAAATCTTAAGTCAAATTGATGCATATTTATGGCTTTATAACGATGATTACGGAAGGCAGCATTCCTATATTAAATACAAACGCTGATGATATGTTGGGCTCTCCAAGAGTCCCAATGTAACCGTGCCGAGGTGCCGCAAGGAGCCCTCGACACATGTTGTGATAGTCAGCTTTTAAGCTGTATTTACAGCTTTATGCTATGTGTTATTTTGACTCCGTTGCGACTGTTTATAATCTGAAAGTGGCCTATCGTCGGCTTCCACCCCTTTGTAGATGTTACGTAGGGTGTTTCCGTACTAACAAGACAATCCTTAGCCGACGTATCGGTGCCCAGAGGCGGTTGTGTTAGCGGAAACGAGGCAATTAGATATGCAGGCTTAATAACTTTCACTTAGTCATAGGAGCTTAAAGTTGGGAGGCCAGTTACTAGCCCCCGATTAGTGTTCGGCGTCACAAGAGGTCAAGCCATTAACACTTAGGTCAATTTTATGAAAGGCCCATCGTTTAACACGGGGTTACCTCTATCGATCGGTAGTTTAACACAGTCATCGGATCGCTGACCAGTTTACGCTTATTGTGACAGTCAGTTTTCGGCTTTCTCCACTGAGGCACTTGACTAGTTAAACCGGAAGTACAATCGCAGTGGTTCTCCCTTTACCCTTATCCGAACAATCGGGAACGTAAGGAGTAAGAACAGGAGCCGGGCAACCCAACTATTGACCAAGGACACAATTTGAAACCGATGCATATAAATCAATATCCGAGAACGTTTTGTCGATGACTCCATGGAGTACCATGGCTTTTGGTGGGTTCGGCTCTAGTCACAGCCCCCCATTAATATTGCTGATGCTTTAAAGGCATCTGGCGTTGCATTGCGAGAGTTATGCTGGGAAACACACAAATTCCCGAGACTCGGGCTGGGTGCGGCCGACCAATCCTGAGGATCATAATCTCCTCGGAAACTATGTTGCACTTTTTAAATTGTCTGCATTGAATCGTTAATGCAGTAGCCCCCAAGACTTGGGTTGGGCAAGATGGATGACCCTAGGATTGTATCTCCTCGGGAACTTGTTCAAGTGTCGTGTACGTTTTGACAACGCCGATGTGCAGCTCGGCAGGAAAAGATGTCGAACTGCGGGTCGGAAAAGATTTCCCGACAAAACCATCACGCAAAACACCTCGATCAAGAGGATGTCCCGCCTCCTGAAAGGAAAACATAAAATAGGTTAAAGGTGTTATAAGCTCAAAAAACCAAAAAACTTTTGTAAAGACTTTACGTCCACACTGAATCAAGTCTTTTGGTGCCAATCTAAAATTGGTCTTAAAATTAATATGTGCTTCTGTCGTGCTTTAACATGATACGTCCGATCTCCAGACTTCAAGCGGGTCAGCCTTCGGCTTCAACCTCCTTATCCCGAAGGCGGAGTGCTTCTCAGGCCAGTTTAGCGAACTAAACTCGAGCGGCTTTAGAGAGAAACCAGGCAATCTGGCTATTGACCACACACTCGCGTCGGAAAAAAGAGTAATAGAAAAAGACTTTGCAACGACTAAGAAGAAAACATAAAATGGCTCATACAAATTTAAAAGCGCCCAGTTAACATGGGTAAAGGGAGTTGTTTTTAACAAACAACGTTTTTGAGCATGGTCGAACCGAACAAAAATTAATTTTTTAAAAAATTTGAGCATGAAAGCGACTTAGTTGGTTAATGTGCTCGGCGTTGATGACGTGGGCCGAGCTTGCAGGGGGTCGAGGTCCCAGCCCCCAAGCCGGTCTCGAGGTGCCCGAGCGAAGAGCTCAGCTTGATGAAGTGGCGACGTAGCACGGTCGATGTGGCGATGTGAAGCCCCCGGTCCAGCTAACGTGACGAAGCTGGTCGGCTGGTGACGCCGAAGTCCCCAGAGTGGGTTGATGAAGAGATGGCGAAGCCCCCGGTCCAGCCGAGGTGTCGAAGCCTCCATGTCAGCCGACGAGTCGAAGCAGGTCGGCGTGTTGGATGTTGCTTGAAGAAGAGGCGGCACGGCGATGCCGACGCAGGTCAAAATTTGTGACGCGGTCGATGCCAGCTTGATGAAGTAACCGCGCGGCGATGACAGTGTGCCCGCCCCATGTAATCCATGGGGCGACGATGTTGGTGATGATTTAGCCTTCGCGATGCCGAACTCTTGGTCGGCTCGCCGAGGTGATGATCCGATGAGGTTGACCTCGGCTCGACGAAGCGATGATCTATCTAGCGCAGGTCGGCAGCCGTGGAGCAACGTGATCGGGCTGGTTTGACACCGGCGTGATGGTGAAGATTACCTCGGAAAAGGCTTAAAAGTGTTGGCACGAGTTTAAGAACAAAACACAATACTCTAGAAAAAATTTCCTTCAAAAAGGATGTTCAGAGTCCCGTTCATAAAAAAGATGAACTCGGGTCGGATTCGTTTTTGCGCAGAAAACAGATCCAAAAATTGATGCACTCCTCGGACTCGTCCTAGAGTTTGAACGGTCGGATTGAGCTGGAATTTTGAGGGGTGATCGATATGGGAATTCCGCAACCGATGAACGGTTGGATCTTCCAAAGGATGTTCGAGCTAACTGCTAGACTCCTTGCCCCAAACTCGTCCAGATTCCCGTCCAGATTCGACAGGGCTCCGGTACATCGGAGATTACCGGAGATTCGTCCATGGGAACGCGATGAAATTTTACAGGGTTGTTCTAGACTCAATCCCTCACAATCCCTCCGAAGCAATCGTCAAAATGACGCTCGAGGGGGCAGGGACGGCGAACATGAATCCGCTGTTCAGAAAAACTGCACGGTCACCCGAGGGCAATGTTGATGTTGAGCCCCGAGCTCCATGGATGATATCTCCATGATCTTGATAGAGATCGGAGTTGATGTTGATGATGACACTTGTCCGATCTTGACAATCCGACGCGGAGCGCAGTCCTCGGTCCAGCCGAGGCGACCAGTTGAGCCGGCGATGAAGATGCCGACGTCGACAATGAAGCAAACTTCCATCGATCTTTTCTTCGATCGTACAGCGAGACTCTCAATGAAAGCACCAATGTCGGTGTCAAAACCGGCAGATCTCGGGTAGGGGCCCGAGCTGTGACATCGGATCGATGGGTAATGCTACTTGTGAGTTGATACGTCTCCAACGTATCTATAATTTTTTATTGTTCCATGCTATTATATTATCAATCTTAGATGTTTTTATATACATTTACAGCAATTATATATCATTTTTTGGGACTAACCTATTAACTTAGTGCCCAGTGCCAGTTGCTGTTTTTTGCCTGTTTTTGGTTTTCCAGAATATCAGTACCAAACGAAGTTCAAATGCCACGAAACTTTTTGGAGATTTTTTTCTGGACATAACAAACACTAGAAGCTTCGGGAGGAGACGAGAAGATGAAGCAGTGGACCATGAGGCACCACGGCGCGCCCCAGGAGGGCGCGCCCTGGTGGCTCGTGGGGCCCACACAGCTCCGTTTGACCTAATTCCTCCACTATAAATTCTCTAAAATCGGGAAACCAACAGAGGAGTCCACGAAATACTTTTTCCGCCGCCGCAAGTTTCTGTTCTTGAGAGATCCCATCTGGAGGCCTTTTCCGGTACTCCGCCGGAGGGGGAATCGATCACGAAGGGGCTCTCCATCAACCTTGCTGCCCTTCCGATGATGCGTGAGTAGTTTACCACAGACCTTCGGGTCCATAGTTAGTAGCTAGATGGCTTCTTCTCTGTTTTTGATCTTCAATACAGTGTTGTCCTCGATGTTCTTGGAGTTCTATCCGATGTAATCACTTTTTGCGGTGTGTTTGTTGGGATCCGATGAATTGTGAGTTTATGATCAGATTATCCATGAATATTATTTGATTTTTTCTCTGAACTCTTTTATGCATGATTATTATAGCTTCATATTTCTCTCCGGTCTATTGATTTGGTTTGGCCAACTAGATTGATTTATCTTGCAACGGGAGAGGTGCTTTGTAATGCGTTCGATCTTGCGGTGCTCAATCCCAGTGACAGAAAGGGACATGACACGTATGTATCATTGCTATTAAGGGTAAAAAGATGGGGTTTATTCATGCGTGATTTTACTTTGTCTACATCATGTCATCTTGCTTAAGGCGTTACTCCGTTCTTTATGGACTTAATACACTAGATGCATGCTGGATAGCGGTCGATGTGTGGAGTAATAGTAGTAGATGCAGGCAGGAGTCGGTCTACTTGTCTCGGACGTGATGCCTATATACATGATCATTGCCTTGGATATCGTCATGATTATTTGCTTTTCTATCAATTGCTCAACAGTAATTTGTTTACCCACCGTATGCTATTTTCATGAGAGAAGCCTCTAGTGAAAACTATGGCCCCCGGGTCTACTTCTATCATATACTAAAAATCCTAAAAATACCTTGCTGCAATTTTACTTTATTTATTTTATTTTGTATTTTTGTTCGATCTATCTATCTATCACCATACAATTTAATCTTGCAATTAACCGCCGAGGGATTGACAACCCCTTTGTTTGCGTTGGGTGCAAGGATTTGTTGTTTTGTGTGCAGGTACTGCTAACGAGGTGTTGCGTGATTCTCCTACTGGATTGATAACCTTGGTTTCATAACTGAGGGAAAGACTTATCTCTACTGTACTGCATCTCGCTTCCTCTTCAGGGAATTACCAACGCAGCTCACAAGTAGCAGGAAGAATTTCTGGCGCCGTTGCCGGGGAGACATCATCAACATCTATCAAGTACCTACGCATAAACTTTCATCTCCTTGAATTTATTTTATTTGCCTTTGCCTCTCGTTTTC
The DNA here is from genome assembly GCA_039707655.1 of Elymus sibiricus. Lineage (NCBI taxonomy): Eukaryota > Viridiplantae > Streptophyta > Magnoliopsida > Poales > Poaceae > Elymus > Elymus sibiricus. The sequence goes on along the minus strand of CM077674.1, from coordinate 139,927,568 downwards.
GTCTCCCTCACTTCTAAAAAGTTTTTACAAAAATACAAAAATATTTTCCGTTTGCCTTTTTCTTGTTTGCTTGTTTGCTTGCTTGTTATCTTTGCGTAGCCACGATGTCTCAAGAAAATACAAAATTGTGTGATTTTTCCAATACTAATAATAATGATTTTATTAGTACTCCAATTGCTCCTCCCGCCGCTAGTGCGGAGACTTGTGATATTAATGCCGCTTTGCTAAATCTTGTTATGAAAGAACAATTTTCTGGTAGTCCTAATGAAGATGCTGCATCCCATCTTAACACTTTCGTAGAATTGTGTGATATGCAAAAGAAAAAAGATGTGGATAATGATATTGTGAAATTAAAATTATTCCCGTTCTCATTGCGGGATCGTGCAAAAATTTGTTTTCATCTTTACCACGAAATAGTATCGATTCTTGGGATAGGTGTAAAGATGCTTTTATTACTAAGTATTTTCCTCCCGCAAAAATTATTTCCCTTAGAAATCAAATTATGAATTTCAAGTAACTTGATCATGAACATGTTGCTCAATCTTGGGAGAGGATGTAATTAATGATAAGAAATTGCCCTACTCATGGTTTAAATTTGTGGATGATCATACAAAAAATTTATGCGGGATTAAATTTCGTTTCTAGAAATCTTTTAGATTCCGCCGCGGGTGGTACTTTTATGGAAATTACTTTGGGAGAAGCTACTAAAATGCTTGATAATATTATGGCAAATTATTCACAATGGCATACTGAAAGAGTTCCTACTAGTAAAAAAGTGAATTCCGTTGAAGAAATTAGTACTTTGAGTGATAAAGTTGATGCGCTTATGAAATTGGTTGCTAGCAAAAATACTCATATTGATCCTAATGATGTGCCTTTATCCACCTTTATAGATCAAAATAATGATCCCGTAGATGTGAATTTTGTCTCGCGAAACAATTTTAATAATAATGCTTATAGAGGTAATTTCAATCCTAGGCCGTTTCCTGGAAATTCCTCTAAAAATTATGGCAATACCTATGGCAATTCTTATAATAATAATAGGATACCCTTTGATCTTTAAAGTAACATTAAAGAATTTATTAATGCTCAAAAAGTTTTCAACACTACGATAAAAGAAAAATTAAGTAAACTTGATGATATGTCTAGGAGCATTGATAGAATTATTCATGATGTGGAAAATCTTAAGACTAAAATTATGCCACCCAAAGTTGATATTAATGAATCAATTAAAGCTTTATATGTCTCCATGGATGAGAGTAAGAAAAAAACCGCTATGCTAAAAGCTAAACGAGAATTTTTAGAAAAAGCGATTCCTCCCGGTTTTTATCGTAGTAATGATGAGGACATTAAAATGATTGGTGTTTCATCTATTGATTCCTTGTTTAGCAATATAAAACTTGATGAAAAGGGGACTGAAGAAGAGTCAACTTTAGCTAGAAGGCATTCCCATAATTCGGAGGGTGAAAATCTTAATGAAAAATTTGATAAAAGTGGGCTTGGAGAGGTAAAAACTTTAACTAGCGATGTGCCCACTCTCTTGGATTACAAAGATTTTAATTATGATAGTTGTTCTTTGATTGAGTGTATTTCTTTGTTACAATCCATGCTAAATTCACCCAACGCTTATGAGCAAAATAAGGCTTTTACTAAACACATCGTAGAAGCAATGATGAAAGCGTTAGAAGAAAGTTAGAACTAGAAATCTCAATTCCTAGAAAATTATATGATGAGTGGGAAACCGCCATTAAAGTTAAAATTAAAAATTATGAGTGCAATGCTTTATGTGATTTGGGTGCTAGCGTTTCCACAATTCCAAAATCTCTATGTGATGTGCTAGGTTTTACCAATATAGATGAATGTTCTCTTAATTTGCATCTTGCGGATTCCACTATTAAAAAGCCTTTGGGTAGAATTAATGATGTTCTTATTCTTGCAAATAGGAACTATGTGCCCGTTGATTTTATTGTACTTGACATTGAATGCAATCCTTCTTGCCCCATAATACTTGGTAGACCGTTCTTACGAACCATAGGTGCCGTTATTGACATGAAAGAAGGGAATATAAAATTTCAGTTTCCATTAAAAAGGGGTATGGAACATTTCCCTAGGAAGAAATTAAAGCACCATATGAATCCATTATGAGGGCCACTTATGGAATCAACTTGAAAGATGACAATACTTGAAACTATGCATTATGCCTAGCTAGGGGCATAAAACAATAGCGCTTGTTGGGAGGCAACCCAATGAATAAAATAAATTTTTACTTTTTGTTTCTGTTCTTGTGTGTTTTAACAATTATGCTACAGTTATGATTGTGTTTTTATGTTTTAATTAGTGTTTGTGCCAAGTAAAGCCTTTGGGATGATTTGGAAGATAGTATAATTGATGCTGTTTGGAAAACAGAAAGTTTTGCGTCCAGTGCTGGAATTTTGGTTCTGTACTGGGGCATCAGAAAAATCTGAAATGTTTACACTGTATTGGTATATGAATTTCCCACGTTGTTCTAATTTTTCAGAATTTTTGGAGTTACAGAAGTATGGCTTTTAAATAGATCTCTGCAGACTGTTCTGTTTTTGACAGATTCTGTTTTATGCACTGCTTGCTTGTTTTGATGAAACTATGGATTGTATCGGGGGGTATAAGCCATGAAGAAGTTATAATACAGTAGGTATAATGCAAAAATAAAATATGAATGGGTTTTCAACAGTACTTAAAGTAGTGATTTATTTTGTTATACTAACTGATCTCACGAAGGTTTTGTTGAGTTTTGTGTGATTGAAGTTTTCAAGTTTTGGGTGAGATCATGATGGATGAAGGAATAAGGAGTGGAAAGAGCCTAAGCTTGGGGATTCCCAAGGCACCCCAAGGTAATATTCAAGGAAGACTCAAGCGTCTAAGCTTGGGGATGCCCCGGAAGGCATCCCCTCTTTCTTCTACCAACCATCGGTAATTTTACTTGGAGCTATATTTTTATTCGTCACATGATATGTGTTTTACTTGGAGCGTCATGTATTATATGACTCTTTGCTTTGTTTGCTTTTTAGTTTGTCACAATCATCTTTGCTGGACACACCAATTTGAGAGAGCCACACGTTTATCATGATTTGTTAGAATACTCTATGTGCTTCACTTAAATCTTTTGAGCTAGGCAGTTGCTCTAGTGCTTCACTTAAATCTTTTTGAGCACGGCGGTGGCTATATTTTGTAGAAATATTTAAACTCTCATGCTTCACTTATATTATTTTGAGAGTTGATAAGATTAAAATTTTGAAGAAATATTTAAACACTCATGCTTCACTTATATTATTTTGAGAGTTGATAAGATTAAAATTTTGAAGAAATATTTGCACTCTCATGCTTCACTTATATCTTTTTGAGACTTGATAATAGTAATGGTAATTTGCACAAGATATGAATTTGGTCCCAAAGTGATGAATATTCAAGAGGGATATAATAAAAACTTTCATATAGATCATTGGATATGATAAGTGTGATTCCTTGTAATAGTTTTGCGATATGGAGATGATGTGTAACACCCCTGGGTAATGCACTACAGTTATCCCTCATGATTAAGCTAAGTCACCTTGTTTTGCAAAGCTTAATCATATTGGATTAATATCTCATTTCAAATTCCACCACTGAATTCAATTCAAATCATAAGTGAAATTTGAAGTTGCTCAAAAATTGCTGAAAAATAGTTCATGTTTTAGCAAATATTTTAAAACAATTTCTTGTTCAGGAAAACAAGATCACCTATTTGCTAATATGGGCTAGAGCATTTAAATCAGTGCAAAAACAACAATTTAAATGAAATTTAATTTATGAAAAATTCAAATGAATTCAAATGGTCTCCAAAATTTTTGTGGCAGTGCACCAATTTACCTAGTATTTGTTTCTACCAGTGGCACATTTTTGCAAAGTCATTTGTTGGTTAAAAGAAAATGCAAAAGCTGTTGGAAAAAGAAAACAAAAAATAAAAAGGGAAAAAGGCCACTGTGCACGGGCCTAAGTGCACAGTGCGGCCCAGCCCGCTCCCCACCGTCAACCTCCTCTCTCTCTCTGCGCGTGTCGGCGCGCCCGTGGACGCGCGCGCGCGCTCTGGCGAGCGGCCGACACGGCGCCGCTACAGGCTGGCGAGGGGATAAGGGCGACTCCCCTCGGCCCCCTCGTCCTCCCTATCCATTCGCTCCACCTCTCTCGCCCTCTCTCGCCCGATCTCCGCAGCGCCCGAGCACATCCGCCGCCGCTTGCCGTCGTTCTCGCGGCCACCGTCGTCCCAGTGCCGCGCCACCATGTCCAGCCGCTCCGCCGAGCTCCGCTATGTCGTCCACGCCGACTAACGCAAGCCAGGGAACTCCACCGCGCAGATCCACGCCGTCCTCTTCTTCCTCGGGTCGCCGGCGAATCTCGCCTATTCCGGCCGCGCTGCAGCTCCTAATCCGTCACCAGGCCATCTTGCGCCTCCCCGGTGAGCTCCTCTCTCTTTCCCCTCTCTCCGCGCGGCCGTTCGCGCTCCCTAGCTGCTACTGCCGTCGCTGCCGTAGTTCATATCCGCCGCCGTGCTCGTCGCAGTCAATGCCGTCGCCATCGAGCTCGTCCGAGCACGCAGCCATGCTCAGCGCGCGCATAGGAGTCGAACACCACCGCTAGCTCGCTCTGCCGCGCCCTGCATCACCGTAGCCGTTCGAGCCCGAACTCCGGCGCCGCCCGCGAGCTCGCCGCCGTCAACTCCGGCCACCCCAGCCGGCGAAACCACCGCGGTTGGACGCGGCTCGGTCTCCTCGTTCGAACGCGCCAAATCCCGAGCCAAATGGTCGTCAGAGCGCGATTTCCGGCGAGGTCCGAGGTGCGCCACCGCGTATTTCGTCGCCGCCGACTTGCCGCCGGCCACCGCTGACGTGGCCGCCACGTGGGCACCCCCTGGGTCACTGCCAGTGGGCCCAGGGGCCCCAGTTGACCGAGTTGACTTGGTCAACTCGGCTGACTGGGCACACAGTGCCGCTGACATGTGGGCCCCACCGCTTAGTTAATTAGTTTTTATAATTAAATCTAATCTAATAGCTAATCTGACCCTGACATGTGGGGCCCGTTCTCTAATTAACCTCTGTTAGTTTAATTTTAATCTCTGTTTAGCTTTCTGTCACTGACGTGTGGGACCCAGCTGTCAGGTTTGACATGGAACAACTGGGGTTGACTTGCTGACGTCATGCTGACATTATGCTGACGTAGTAATTCCTTTTCTGGTATTTTCGAATTAGATTTAAATTCCAGAATTTCAGAAAAACGTTTAAATCTTTGAAAATTCGTAGAAATTCAACCGTAGCTCGGATCGAAAAGTTTTCAACATGAAAGTTGATCAGAAAAACGAGACGAATTTGAATATGTGGTAAAAATGCTTGACCATCACTCCTAACTATCTGAACATGGAACCTTCCCCTCCGGTTCAGTATACCGATAACTGCCTAAACGCCGGGAAAATATCCCAGATATTTTCCCGCTTCGTCTGCAATGTGTAGCCCTGCATTAGGTCACCACCAGCGCTGCATTTTGCCATGCCATGCATTGTGTTGCATTTGTTTGCTTTTATTTATTGTTTCTTCCCCTCTTCTTATCTGGTAGACCCCGAGACCGACGCAGCTCCGGAGTCCGACTACACCGTTGACGACCCCTCCTTTGCCTCTGAGCTTCCAGGCAAGCAAAAACCCCTTGAACATGCCTATATCACCTATTCTTTCTCCCTTATGCTTGCATTAGAATTGCTACAACTGCTGTCCCAGTATTACCTAATCTGATGCATAGCCTGTTTTTGTAAACTGCTATTGATACCTTACCTGCTATCCTAAATGCTTAGTATAGGTTGGTTAGTGAACCATCTGTGGCCCCTCTTCCTTGTCCTAGTTGCCCCGCTTAGTTACCAGTGCCCCGATCGATGTGATCGACGGGCTGAGACCAGCACATCACCGCACACCCCTAAGTTGTACGACTCTACAGAGTTACCAACGAGTGTCGAGGGTGATACCTCTTATCTCACTCCCGATGTTGCCTCTGTAGTACAGCTAGTCGGTTGTTGGTTACCGAGGGTGATTCCTCTTTCGCCACCTCCGATGAAGTTTCTGTCGTGCAACCCCTCAAGTGTGAACCCATCGTGGGTGATTCCTCCAAGTTCACCTTGACGGGTACATTGAGTGGGAATCCAACGAGGGTGATTCCTCGGATTCCTTCTTGATGTTATGGACACACGGTTACCTTGACTTTACTACAGATATTTGATAAAGTCGGGTCGACCCCGAGGGGTACCCGCGAGAGATGTGGAGTTGGGTTGACCATGAGGGTACCCGTGAGATAATTACGTGGCACGGCCGGGCATTCTTAGCCCTTGCCGTAAGTCCACGAGATGGGGCGACGGGGTCACATGATCGTGAGTCTCTGCTCGTTTCCGCGAGCTCCTAACGCACTAATGGGTTAGGATATGTGATCTGAGTAGGCCTTTGGCCTTTTCCGCACTAACCACCATGCGGGAATAGTATGGGCACTCGGCGTCGTATGTATCAGCCGAAGCTCTTCAGACATCAGCAGTTGAGCGGCGCGCGCCGGGTTGGACTGGGAAAGCCTGTGCTTGTATTAAGGGGGCTAGGTCTGCTCACCGGCCGCGTACGCAATGCGCAGGAATGCAAACGGCGATGGGCCCAAGACCCCTGAGCGCTTAGGGTGTAGACCGGCGTGCTGGCCTCTCTGTTGAGCCTAGGTAGGGCTACGACGTGTCGATCAGCCGAGGCCGGGCATGGACCGAGTAAGTGTGTCCGGCCAGAGTTAATCGAGCGTGTTGGGTAAGTTGGTGCACCCCTGCAGGGAAGTATATCTATTCGAATAACCGTGTCCACGGTAACAGGACGCTCGGAAAATATCCCGATCTTATACAACTAGAAATGGTTACTTGAGATGCTATAATATGTGGCTCCCGGATCGCTTTCTCGCAGGGAGTCGAGGAAGGATCTCTGGGCGTTGTTACTACTTACTTACTACTTTATATTATGCTAATCTGCACTCTTCTAATGCTGCAAGACGTTGAAGATGCTAGTCTTCGATAGGCTAGGCCTTTCTCTCTAATTTTGGCATTGCTGCAGTTCAGTCCACTGATTCAGCCTTTCTTTGATAGCGATGCATATTTAGAATAGATCTGATGTAGTCTTGCGAGTACTTTGGATGAGTACTCACGGTTGCTTTGCTTCCCTTTTTCCCCATACCCGATTCCTGCGACCAGATGACGGAGCCCCGGAGCCAGCTGCCCCAGTCGACGACTACTACTACCCCTCTGGTGGAGAGTACTACTACGTGGAGACCACCGACGACCAGGAGTAGATAGGAGGCACCCGGGCAGGAGGCCTGCGCCTTTTCGATCTTTGTCGTTGTTTTGCCCTGCCTTCTTAAGGCTTATCGGTTTAACTTTTATGTCTGTACTCAGATATCTGATGCTTTCGCTGATGCTTGTATGACTCAAGCTTATGTAATCGAGCCCTCGAGGCCCCTGGCTTGTAATATAAAATTTGTATGACTTTTATTTGTGTTTAGAGTTGTGTTGTGATATCTTCAAGTGAGTCCTTAGGCTTGATTGTGTGCATTTGCGTGTATGATTAGTGCATGATTAAGTCGGGGGCGTCACAAGTTGGTATCAGAGCCGACTGCCTGTAGGAACCCCCTTTCCAACTCCTTGGCCGAAGTTGGGTCTAGTCCTTGAAAACCGTTTTACTAACATGGCTGTGTGGCTTACGGGCCACGCCGCCAATGGGTGGTATTAGGATCTTTTATTCCTCTTCCTTACTCTGGGACTCTGATCTCTCTTCTTTTCGGGTTAAAGATTTTGCAAACTCTAACATTAGGTTCTCGTAACCACTTCCTCCCGGAGAGCCCTTTCATTCCAGATGATGGCTTGAATCACCAAAAGATTCCGAAGATACTCCTCGATGTTTCTCGAGACCCTGGAGCCCACTGCTTTTGCAATTCCCTACCACCGATAAATCCCCGTGGATAACTACACATCCTTGCCGTTTGTACGTTCATTCCCAGTTGCTCTTGTTATTACAAGATATCCCGAAATACTCTTCGTTGTTCCGAGAATCCATTGTGCCACTGCCTTGCAGTTCTTTCCGCATGAATACCCCTACAAATAATTCCTCACACTTACCGGGGATCCGTTCATCCCCAGTTGTCCATGTGTTTCCCCAAAATACTTTGAAATGCTATTTGATATTCCGAAAATCCTCTGCAGCCTATTGCTCTTGTAATTCTTGAATGCTTGCATTATGGTTAATTCCGTATGTCTAGCAATATTCATTAACATCCTTTGCCATTGTCATTATGAGCCTATTGATCCAATATGTATGTGAATGCATGCAATCATTAGTTGATCACTATGAATTGATACTTCCGACTCAGACATCATTCGGACATGTGTTGGTTCTCGGCCAATCAAGTTACAATTAATTGTCCATCTAGTTCTATTCAACTTACTCATCCTTGTTCAGAGAGTCTACTTCTGATCCTTCGTTTTGGAAATCATAACTCTTTTGTATCTAAACGTCGAATTATTCAGATGTTTCTATAATCCGATGCCTTTGCATTCTTCCTTCTTCTGGTAGAGTACCGATACTCACATCAGATCCTTTGCCGACCACCTGATCTTTTGTTGGGTTATTATCCGACAGTGTCCTTCATATTCAATAACTCTTATTACATCTTGTTGTTTATGAGTCTGTACTTAACAATGTCATTCCTAGCCGATCTGCTACATAATTATTGTGCTAATTTTAACCGTGCTACCTGGTCCTCCTTCCCAGTACACATTTCTGACAATGGGCTAAGCCTGTGTCAACTTTCATCATCGTATCGTTTTGACTACACAACATGAATCCGAGCGTCATATCCGTGGTTCCGTTGACCTTGAACTTCATTCCATCTGTTTTGATCATCTTACTGATCGATTTCATCTTCCTGAAATCCCTCGACAAATGTGTCGTGATCATCGTCAACATTTTTGACTTCTTCTGATATGTCCATGGTATTCATGGTGAGAAATACCATCCTTGCCCCTCGATGATGTGTGTTATCATCGACAACATCCTTAACTTCCTGTCAACACCGACTTGGTCATGTTTTGGTTATACCTTACGTTCCTTGATATTCTTGGAATTGTTCCTTTGAAACTCTTGTGGTCTTCGAACCCAACCTTTACTTGAAACCCCATATTATTGCTACCTCGAAGCATGATTGTGGTATTCCAATTATCAACAAGAACATCGGAAGCGCAATGCTAAATGTTTTTTGATCAATTATCCAAACACCGCTGTATGGGTAACATCATGATTTTCCTTGCCCCTTTATCTAAATGATTTTGTACTTGCTATCCTGTCATGTATATCATGCTCTTCTTTTCCTTGGAAAGGATATACTTCTAATTCTAGTGTAAAAACACATTTTCCTTTCCAATGGTCTGTTTAATCTGATAATCACACTTTCCTTTCCATTCGTCTGTTTAACCTTTCTTGTGATCTATATGATCTAAGCAGCAACAATTCACTGCTTAGGAAAGCACCCCCAAGTACAACCCTGTCAAGTAAAACCCTGTTACTATTGTTGCTGACATTCCGGTAACATCGGTGGACGAGAACATTGCCTTCTGGTCCGCCTCGTTTCAACGAGCAGGAAAATGGTTCTCTTCGTTCCCCGCCCTTGGTACCGACGATGTTGCCGACATAGCTGACAAGCTATCCTCTGACATGCCTTGTTATTGTGACCGTATAAGATGTCACCGCCCTTCCTACTCATAATCCACACTCACCACAGTTCCACAGGATCGAAACCTGACTCTCCTGTACATCCTTGATGCCAAAGTATCCGTTGCACTTGGCTTCGTGTGTAAATCACGATCCACCTCCCGAGAGAGGATCTATTCTGATATCAGACGCAATATTTTTCGTTGCTCTGAACCCCTCTCACACTCTGTTTCAGGCATCGAACGGTTGTCTATCCACTTGAAACTTCTTATTGTACCTTCTTACTTTGTTCTCGATGTTTTACTTACGTTCAACTCGAGAGATACTTCCTGCCATATCCCCTGAGTTGTGCCCCAGATAATCGACCTTGCAAAGGTCTGTTCTCCCAAAGATACTCCTTACTCCACCCTTTTAAATCTCGGGACGAGAATTCTTGTAGTGGAGGAGAATTGTAACACCCCTGGGTAATGCACTACATTAATCCCTCATGATTAAGCTAAGTCACCTTGTTTTGCAAAGCTTAATCATATTGGATTAATTATCTCATTTCAAATTCCACCACTGAATTCAATTCAAATCATAAGTGAAATTTGAAGTTGCTCAAAAATTGCTGAAAAATAGTTCATGTTTTAGCAAATATTCCAAAACAATTTCTTGTTCAGGAAAACAAGATCACCTATTTGCTAATACGGGCTAGAGCATTTAAATCAGTGCAAAAACAGCAATTTAAATGCCATTTCATTTATGAAAAATTCAAATGAATTCAAATGGTCTCCAAACTTTTTGTGGCAGTGCACCAATTTCCCTAGTATTTGTTTCTACCAGTGGCACATTTTTGCAAAGTCATTTGTTGGTTAAAAGAAAATGCAAAAGCTGCTGGAAAAAGAAAACAAAAATAAAAAGGGAAAAAGGCCACTGTGCACGGGCCTAAGTGCACAGTGCGGCCCAGCCCGCTCCCCACCGTCTCCCTCCTCTCTCTCTCTCTGCGCGTGTCGGCGCGCCCGTGGACGCGCACGCGTGCTTTGGTGAGGGGCTGACACGGCGCCGCTACAGGCTGGCGAGGGGATAAGGGCGACTCCCCTCGGCCCCCTCGTCCTCCCCTATCCATTCGCCCCTCCTCTCTCTCACTCTCTTGCCTGATCTCCGCCGCACCCGAGCGCATCCGCCGCCGCTTGCCGTCGTCCTCGCGGCCACCGTCGTCCCCGTGCCGCGCCACCATGTCCAGCCGCTCCGCCGAGCTCCGCTACGTCGTCCACGCCGACTAACGTAAGCCGGGGAACTCCATCGCGCGGATCCACGCCGTTCTCTTCTTCCTCGGGTCGCCGGCGAATCTCGCCGATTCCGGCCGCGCTGCAGCTCCTAATCCGTCACCGGGCCATCTTGCGCCTCCCCGGTGAGCTCCTCTCTCTTTTCCCTCTCTCCACGCGGCCGTTCGCGCCCCCTAGCTGCTACTGCCATCGCTAATGTAGTTCATCTCCGCCGCCGTGCTCATCGCAGTCAATGCCGTCGCCATCGAGCTCGTCCGAGCACGCAGCCGTGCTCAGCGCGCGCGTAGGAGTCGAACGCCACTGCTAGATCGCTCTGCCGCGCCCTGCATCGCTGTAGCCATTCGAGCCCGAACTCCGGCACCGCCCGCGAGCTCGCCGCCATCAACTCCGGCCACCCCAGCCGGCGAAACCACCGCGGTTGGACACAGCTCGGTCTCCTCGTTCGAACGCGCCAAATCCCGAGCCAAATGGTCGCCGGAGCGCGATTTCTGGCGAGGTCCGAGGTGCGCCACCGCGTATTTTGTCGCCGCCGACTTGCCGCCGGCCACCGCCGATGTGGCCGCCACATGGGCACCCCCTGGGTCACTGCCAGTGGGCCCAGGGGCCCCAGTTGACCGAGTTGACTTGGTCAACTCGGCTGACTGGGCACATGGTGCCACTGACATGCGGGCCCCACCGCTTAGTTAATTAGTTTTTATTATTAAAATTAATCTAATAGCTAATCTGACCCTGACATGTGGGGCCCGTTCTCTAATTAACCTCTATTAGTTTAATTTTAATCTCTGTTTAGCTTTCTGTCACTGACGTGTGGGACCCAGCTGTCAGGTTTGACCTGGAACAGCTGGGGTTGACTTGCTGACGTCATGCTGACATCATGCTGACATAGTAATTCCTTTTCTGGTATTTTTGAATTAGATTTAAATTCCAGAATTTCAGAAAAAGGTTTAAATCTTTGAAAATTCATAGAAATTCAACCGTAGCTCGGATCGAAAAGTTTTCAACATGAAAGTTGATCAGAAAAACGAGGCGAATCCGAATATGTGGTCAAAATGCTTGACCATCACTCCTAACTATCTGAACATGGAACCTTCCCCTCCGGTTCAGTATACCGATAACTGCCTAAACGCCGGGAAAATATCCCAGATATTTTCCCGCTTCGTCTGCAACGTGTAGCCCTGCATTAGGTCACCACCAGCGCTGCATTTTGCCATGCCATGCATTGTGTTGCATTTGTTTGCTTTTATTTATTGTATCTTCCCCCTCTTATTATCTAGTAGACCCCGAGACCGACGCAGCTCCGGAGTCCGACTACACCGTTGACGACCCCTCCTTTGCCGCAGAGCTTCCAGGCAAGCAAAAACCCCTTGAACATGCATATATCACCTATTCTTTCTCCCTTATGCTTGCATTAGAATTGCTAAAACTGCTGTCCCGGTATTACCTAATCTGATGCATAGCCTATTTTTGTAAACTGCTATTGATACCTTACCTGCTATCCTAAATGCTTAGTATAGGTTGGTTAGTGAACCATCTGTGGCCCCTCTTCCTTGTCCTAGTTGCCCCGCTTAGTTACCAGTGCCCCGATCGATGTGATCGATGGGCTGAGACCAGCACATCACCGCACACCCCTAAGTTGTACGACTCTACAGAGTTACCAACGAGTGCCGAGGGTGATACCTCTTATCTCACTCCCGATGTTGCCTCTGTAGTACAGCTAGTCGGTTGTGGATTACCGAGGGTGATTCCTCTTTCGCCACCTCCGATGAAGCTTCTGTCGTGCAACCCCTCAAGTGTGAACCCATCGAGGGTGATTCCTCCAAGTTCACCTTGACGGGTACATTGAGTGGAAATCCAACGAGGGTGATTCCTCGGATTCCTTCTTGATGTTATGGACACACGGTTACCTTGACTTTACTACAGATACTTGATAAAGTCGGGTCGACCCCGAGGGGTACCCGCGAGAGATGTGGAGTCGGGTTGACCATGAGGGTACCCGTGAGATAATTACGTGGCACGGCCGGGCATTCTTAGCCCTTGCCGTAAGTCCACGAGACGGGGCGACGGGGTCACATGATCGTGAGTCTCTGCTCGTTTCCGCGAGCTCCTAACGCACTAATGGGTTAGGATATGTGATCTGAGTAGGCCTTTGGCCTTTTCCGCACTAACCACCACGCGGGAATAGTATGGACACTCGGCGTCGTATGTATCAGCCGAAGCTCTTCAGATGTCAGCAGTTGAGCGGCGCGCGCCGGGTTGGACTGGGAAAGCCTGCCCTTGTATTAAGGGGGCTAGGTCTGCTCACCGGCCGCGTATGCAACGCGCAGGAGTGCAAAGGGCGATGGGCCCAAGACCCCTGAGCGCTTAGGGTGTAGACCGGCGCGCTGGCCTCTCTGTTGAGCCTAGGTAGGGCTATGACGTGTCAATCAGCCGAGGCGGGGCATGGACCGAGTAAGTGTGTCCGGCCAGAGTTAATCGAGCGTGTTGGGTAAGTTGGTGCACCCCAGCAGGGAAGTATATCTATTCGAATAGCCGTGTCCACGGTAACAGGATGCTCGGAAAAATATCCCGATCTTATACAACTAGAAATGGTTACTTGAGATGCTATATGTGGCTCCGGGATCGCTTTTTCGCAGGGAGTCGAGGAAGGATCTCTGGGCGTTGTTACTACTTACTTACTACTTTATATTATGCTAATCTGCACTCTTCTATTGCTGCAAGACGTTGAAGATGCTAGTCTTCGATAGGCTAGGCCTTTCTCTCTAATTCTGGCATCAGCCCTTCTTTGATACCGATGCATATTTAGAATAGATCTGATGTAAGTCTTGCGAGTACTTTGGATGAGTACTCACGGTTGCTTTGCTTCCCTTTTTCCCCATACCCGATTGCTGCGACCAGATGACGGAGCCCCGGAGCCAGCTGCCCCAGTCGACGACTACTACTACCCCTCTGGTGGAGAGTACTACTACGTGGAGACCACCGACGACCAGGAGTAGATAGGAGGCACCCAGGCAGGGGGCCTGCGCCTTTTCGATCTTTGTCGTTGTTTTGCCCCGCCTTCTTAAGGCTTATCTGTTTAACTTTTATGTCTGTACTCAGATATCTGATGCTTCCGCTGATGCTTGTATGACTCAAGCTTATGTATTCGAGCCCTCGAGGCCCCTGGCTTGTAATATAAAGCTTGTATGACTTTCATTTGTGTTTAGAGTTGTGTTGTGATATCTTCAAGTGAGTCCTTAGGCTTGATCGTGTGCATTTGCGTGTATGATTAGTGCACGATTAAGTCGGGGGCGTCACATGATGATATGTGAGTCATGTTAGTGAGTAATTGTGATTTAGTAAGAATATTAGTGTTAAGGTTTGTGATTCCCTATGCATGCACATTAAGTCAATAGTTATGTAAAGAAATTTCCTACTTATGGTGCATTATTCGGTGTTAGTTATGTTCAATGCATGTTTATGACCGTTTTCGCTTTTTGGTTTGTTGCTTCTCAATCTATTTGCTAGCCTTCATTTGTACTAAGCAGAAATACTGCTTGTGCATCCAAATTCCTTAAACCCAAGTTGTGCCAAATGAGTCCACCATATCTACCTATATGCGGTATTTCTATGCCGTTCCAAGTAAATTTGCATGTGCCAACTCTAATTTTCAAAATAATTTTCCGTTTTGTGTGCCCGTACCGCTCATGAAGCGACAGGGGGTGGCCAATATTTTCCATGCTAGGTGTGTTATTCTCACGATGAGTGTTTATTCACTTGTCATTGCACGAGAGAGTGGCTGGTAATAGGGATGCCCAGTCCCACAATGAATCAAAAATTAATAACAACAAAATTCCTTGGAAAGTGTTGGTATGGAGGGCACCCGTGGATACGGCTAGCCATGGATTGTGAAAGAATGGTGGAAAGGAAAAAAACTTTACTTTCTATTTGGGAACCGCCTATGATGTGTCTAGCATGGAAGATATTGGGAATTCTCAATCGTTTTCGTTGACAGGAAAAGCATGCCTCTCAAAATAATTTTATCTCTCTAATTTAAGCTTTGATCTCTGGCACATTTGCAAATCTCTGCTTCCCTCTGCGAAGGGCTTATCTATTTACTTTTTATGCAATTTTTGTTTTTATTTGAGTCTCCATCTTCTCTTACAAAGCACCAACTAGAGAGCACTATTGTCATACTTGTGCATTGTGTGTAGCTAATATTGAGTGTGTTTCATGAATGGATCAATGAATGAGCATAATGGGCTAGGGATAACTTTCTTTAGCGTTGATATTTTGAAGGACATGGTTGCTTGTTAGTATGCTTGAGTATTTATATCTTCATGTCAAACTATAGACTATTGCTTTGAATCATTCAAGTCCAAATGTCCATGCTAGAAAAGAAAATAGTATATGATGAATATGATAGGTAGCATTCCACATCAAAAAAATTGTTTTTATCATTTACCTACTCGAGGACGAGCAGGAATTAAGCTTGGGGATGCTGATACGTCTCCAACGTATCTGTAATTTTTGATAGTTCCATGCTATTATATTATCAATCTTGGATGTTTTTATATACATTTACATCAATTATATATCATTTTTTGGGACTAACCTATTAACTTAGTACCCAGTGCTAGTTGTTGTTTTTTGCCTGTTTTTGGTTTTCCAGAATATCAGTACCAAACAAAGTCCAAATGCCATGAAACTTTTTGGAGATTTTTTCTGGACATAACAAACACTAGAAGCTTCGGGAGGAGACGAGAAGATGAAGCAGTGGCCCACGAGGCACCACGGTGCGCCCCGGGGGGGCGCCCTGGTGGCTCGTGAGGCCCACACAGCTCCGTTTGACCTAATTCCTCCATTATAAATTCTCTAAAATCGGGAAACCAACAGAGGAGTCCACGAAATACTTTTTCCGCCACCGCAAGTTTCTGTTCTCGAGAGATCCCATCTGGAGGCCTTTTCCGGTACTCCGCCGGAGGGGGAATCGATCACGGAGGGGCTCTCCATCAACATTGCTACCCTTCCGATGATGCGTGAGTAGTGTACCACAGACCTTCGGGTCCATAGTTAGTAGCTAGATGGTTTCTTCTCTCTTTTTGATCTTCAATACAATGTTCTCCTCGATGTTCTTGGAGTTCTATCCGATGTAATCACTTTTTGCGGTGTGTTTGTTGGGATCCGATGAATTGTGAGTTTATGATCAGATTATCCATGAATATTATTTGAGTTTTCTCTGAACTCTTTTATGCATGATTATTGTATTTCTCTCCGATCTATTGATTTGGTTTGGCCAACTAGATTGATTTATCTTGCAACGGGAGAGGTGCTTTGTAATGGGTTCGATCTTGCGGTGCCCAATCCCAGTGACAGAAAGGGACATGACACGTATGTATCATTGCTATTAAGGGTAAAAAGATGGGGTTTATTCATGCGTGAGTTTACTTTGTCTACATCATGTCATCTTGCTTAAGGCGTTACTCCGTTCTTTATGGACTTAATACACTAGATGCATGCTGGATAGCGGTCGATGTGTGGAGTAATAGTAGTAGATGCAGGCAGGAGTCGGTCTACTTGTCTCGGACGTGATGCCTATATACATGATCATTGCCTTGGATATCGTCATGATTATTTGCTTTTCTATCAATTGCTCAACGGTAATTTGTTTACCCACCGTATGCTATTTTCATGAGAGAAGCCTCTAGTGAAAACTATGGCCCCCGGGTCTACTTCTATCATATACTAAAAATCCTAAAAATACCTTGCTGCAATTTTACTTTATTTATTTTATTTTATATTTTTGTTTGATCTATCTATCTATCACCATACAATTTAATCTTGCAATTAACCGCCGAGGGATTGACAACCCCTTGTTTGCGTTGGGTGCAAGGATTTGTTGTTTTGTGTGCAGGTACTGCTAACGAGGTGTTGCATGATTCTCCTACTGGATTGATAACCTTGGTTTCATAACTGAGGGAAATACTTATCTCTACTGTACTGCATCTCCCTTCCTCTTCAGGGAATTACCAACGCAGCTCACAAGTAGCATGAGCTGCGTTGGGATTTCCCCGAAGAGGAGGGGATGATGCAGTACAGTAGAGATAAGTATTTCCCTCAGTTATGAAACCAAGGTTATCAATCCAGTAAGAGAATCATGCAACAACTCGTTAGCAGTACCTGCACGCAAAACAACAAATCCTCGCACCCAACGCGAACAAGGGGTTGTCAATCCCTTGGCGGTTAATTGCAAGATTAAATTGTATGGTGATAGATAAATAGATCAAACAAAAATACAAAATAAAATAAATAAAGTAAAAGTGCAGCAAGGTATTTTTAGGATTTTCAATATATAATTAAGATAGACCCGGGGGCCATAGTTTTCACTAGAGGCTTCTCTCTTGAAAATAGCATAGGGTGGGTGAACAAATTACTGTTGGGCAATTGATAGAAAAGCAAATAATCATGACGATATCCAAGGCAATGATCATGTATATAGGCATCATGTCCGAGACAAGTAGACCAACTCCTGCCTGCATCTACTACTATTACTCCACACATCGACCGCTATCCAGCATGCATCTAGTGTATTAAGTTCATAAAGAACGGAGTAACGCCTTAAGCAAGATGACATGATGTAGATAAAGTAAACTCACGCCAAACCAAATCAATAGATCGGAGAGAAATACGAAGCTATAATAATCATGCATAAAAGAGTTCAGAGAAAACTCAAATAATATTCATGGATAATTGATGACCCACAAGTATAGGGGATCAATCGTAGTCCTTTCGATAAGTAAGAGTGTCGAACCCAACGAGGAGCAGAAGGAAATGACAAGCGGTTTTCAGCAAGGTATTTTCTGCAAGCACTGAAATTATCGGTAACGGTTAGTTTGATAGCAAGATAATTTGTAATAAGTGACAAGTAGCAATAGTAACAAAGAGTGCAGCAAGGTGGCCCAATCCTTTTGTAGCAAAGGACAAGCCGGAACAATCTCTTATAATAAGTAAAGCGTTCTCGAGGACACATGGGAATTTCATCTAGTCACTTTCATCATGTTAGTTTGATTCACGTTCGCTGCTTTGATAATTTGATATGTGGGTGGACCGGTGCTTGGGTGCTGTTCTTACTTGAACAAGCCTCCCACTTATGATTACCCCCTCTCGCAAGCATCCGCAACTACGAAAGAAGAATTAAGATAACTCTAACCATAGCATTAAACATATGGATCCAAATCAGCCCCTTACGGAATAGCGCATAAACTAGGGTTTAAGCTTCTGTCACTCTAGCAACCCATCATCTAATTACTACTCCACAATGCATTCTCTTAGGCCCAAAGATGGTGAAGTGTCATGTAGTCGACGTTCACATGACACCACTAAGAGAATCAACAACATACATATCATCAAAATATCGAACGAATACCAAATTCACATGATTACTTATGACAAGACTTCTCCCATGTCCTCAAGAACAAAAGTAACTACTCACAAATCATAATCATGTTCAAGATCAGAGGGGTATTAAATAGCATAATGGATCTGAACATATAATCTTCCACCAAATAAACCAACTAGCATCAACTACAAGATGTAATCAACACTACTAGCAACCCACAGGTACCAATCTGAGGTTTTGAGACAAAGATTGAATACAAGAGATGAACTAAGGTTTGAGATGAGATGATGTTGTTGAAGATGTTGATGAAGATTGGTCCTCCCATGATGAGAGGATCGTTGGTGATGTCGATAGCGATGATTTCCCCCTCCCGGAGGGAAGTATCCCCGGCAGAATCTCTCCGCCGGAGAGCAAAAGTGCTCCTACCCAAGTTCCGCCTCGAGACGGCGGCGCACCATCCCGAAAGTCTTCTCTATATTTTTTCTAGGGAAAATGGACTTATATACCAGAAAATGGGGGCCAGAGGCTGGCCAGGGGCCCCACGAGCCACCAGGGCGCGCCTTGGGGGGTGGCGCGCCCTGGTGCCTCGTGGGCTCCTGGGTGGCCCCCTCTGGTATTTCTTTCTTCCAGTACTTTTTATTTATTCCAAAATAAATCTCCGTGAAATTTCAGCTCATTTGGAGATGTGCAGAATAGGTATCTCTGACATAGCTTTTTCAGGTCCAGAATTCCAGCTGCCGGCAATCTCCCTCCTTGTGTAAATCTTGCATATTAAGAGAGAAAAGGCATTAGAATTGCTCCACAAAGTGTTATATTGATTAAAAACACTATAAATAACAGTAGTAAAACATGATGCAAAATGGACGTATCAACTCCCCCAAGCTTAGACCTCGCTTGTCCTCAAGCGAAAGCCGATATCGATAATCATGTCCACATGTTTAGAGAGAGAGGTGTCGATAAAAACAAAATACGGACATAGTAGCATCATGATCATTATTATAACAGCAATATTTATTATCATAGAAGTTCTCATGAGCAAGTAACAATTCATCACAACAATGAAGTATACGGCATAAACTTTCTTGAAAACTAACAAACTATGTTCTCAGTCAACAATGCAATTGCAATTCATCATATTTTCAGGAAGGGTCTCATGTAGGAGCTTTTTAGCAAGTCCACATACTCAACCATCATTTAGTCTTCTATGATTGCTAAGACTCACGACATATATATGGAGCAAAAAGTTTTAGCCAGACACATAGAAAGATAGGGGCTTATGATTTCGCCTCCCAACTTATTCACCACAAGGGTGATGTCAACAATAATAACTCATGATCACTCATATCCAACTGGATATATATGCCTAGATCTTTCCCCACCACATGATGCTTGCAAAAGAGAAAAATAAAAAGGAATAGAGGAGAACACTATTGACTCTTGCTTAAAAAGTAAATACATAAAAGTAAAGGATAGGCCCTTCGCAGAGGGAAGCAGAGGTTGTCATGCGCTTTTTGTTGTTGGATGCACAAGCTCTTAATGCAAAGGAATGTCACTTTATATTGCCCCTTGTGATAGCAACCTTTATTATGCAGTCTGTCGCTTTTATTTCTTTACCATCACAAGTTCGTACAAAGCTTATTTTCCCTTACAATAAAAGTTCAGACATATTTAGAGGCAATTTTTATTGCTTTTTGCACCGATGACAACTTAGTTGAAGGATCTTATTCAATCCATAGGTAGATATAGTGGACTCTCATGACATGAAACTGGGTTTAAGAGTTTTGGATGCACAAGTAGTATCTCTACTTGGTGCGGATTTTTGGCTAGCAAAGATATTGGGCAAGCACCACATGTTGGAGGATCTATGACAATATAACTTCTATGTGAATATAAGCAAACATAATTCATTACGTTGTCTTCCTTGTCCAACGTCAACAATTTGACATAAAATACTTAATGGGGGCTCACAATCATAAAAGATGTCCAAGATAATATATTTGCATGTGGATCTTCTCTTCCCTATTAATTTTTTCATGAATTGCATCATTGACTAATGCTATGCTTGTTAACTTCCAATAAATTTTACCACTTATACTTTTCTTTATGTAATGTCATTACTTTCCATAAGATTAGCATATGATCCTTTTCATTATTTTCATTGCTAGGATTGAAACATGAAAGTAAAGAAGCAAAAAAAACTCAAACTACTCTTTATTATATAACTCTCAACTCGATTACATAGATAGATAGATCACGAAACTAGCACTCGAAAATAGATCATACTAAACTTTTATTCAACTAGATCACGAAATAACTAAGGATCGAACTAAAATAGGTAAAGATGATAAAAGTGATGGTGATACGATACCGGGGCGCCTCCCCCAAGCTTGGCACAAGCCAAGGGGAGTGCCCATACCCATGTACTCAAGTTTCCTTCTTCGGTGATGGTGGTGATGATGAAGTGGCGGGCTTGTCCTCCGGCTTCCATGGCATAGGTTCCCCATCATAAAATGATGAACGAGTCTCCGGAGTCCTGAAACTTGCAGCTAAACTCATACCTTTGAATCTTGCCTCATACTCATAATTTTGGTTTTGAAGATCATAGATTTGGCCTTGGAGATAATCGATTCATTCATTGAGCTTGAAGATGATGTCTCCGATCGATTGGCCATTCACCTTGTGATTACGGGTGAATTCCGTGATCATGGAGTGGTTGGCGCTGAGTCCACGTTCCACCATCCCTTGGCACTTGAAGATCTCTTGCACCACCGCTTCGAGCCTGGACTCCACGCTCCCGGTCTTCTTGGGTCCTTGAACATCCCGGATGTGAAGCACCCCCTCACGCATCTCAATGGCTTGAGGGTGTTTCATCACCTCCGGTAGGTAGGGGTTGATGACCTTCTCGTAGAACTTGTCCTTGGAAGAGCTTGGTGGAGCCATAGCGATCTAGATCTGTCAGAAAAATAGCACGAAACAAGTACAGAGGAGATTTCTGCGATACGGTGGTCAAAACGTCTGGGAGTATATATAAAGATTTTTTTATCTTGCAAAACAAGTAATCCAGAAGAAAACGGAGTCGGGAAGGCTCACGAGGGGCCCACGAGCCACCAGGGCGCGCATGGGGGGGGTGGCGCGCCCTGGTGCCTCGTGGGCACCAGGTGGGTCTCCTCGGATGTTTCTTATTTTTGTATTTTTTCTAATATTCCAAAACTAACAGAAAGTATTTTTATGGAATTTTTTGAGTCGGTTTACTTACCGTATCACATACCTCTTCCTTTTCAGGGTTCTGGAGTGTTTTGGAAGGTCTCTCTTATGTATTCCTCCGGTGTAATTGTTTCAATAATATTAGTTTCAACATTAATGGGAGTACCTGAAATATAGTGCTTAATTCTTTGCCCATTCACCACTCTCGGATTAGTGCCTTCGGAGTTGTTTATTTTGATGGCTCCGGAGCGATAAAGTTCTTTGATGATATACGGTCCTTCCCATTTAGAGAGAAGTTTTCGTGCAAAGAATCTCAAACGAGAATTGTACAATAGAACTTGCTCACCCACTTTAAATTCCCGTTTTTGAATTCTTCTATCATGCTATCTTTTAACTTTTTCTTTAAACAATTTGGCATTTTCATAAGCTTGGGTTCTCCATTCATCTAATGAGCTAATATCAAATAACCTCTTTTCACCGGCAAGTTTAAAATGATAATTGAGTTCTTTAATTGCCCAATATGCTTTATGTTCTAACTCAAGAGGTAAATGACATGCTTTTCCATAAACCATTTTATAAGGAGACATACCCATAGGGTTTTTATAAGCAGTTCTATAAGCCCATAATGCATCGTCAAGTTTCTTAGACCAATTCTTTCTAGATCTATTGCCGGTTTTTTACAAAATTAATTTTATTTTTCTATTGCTCAATTCAACTTGACCACTAGTTTGAGGGTGATAGGGAGATGCAATTCTATGGTTGACATCATATTTAGCAAGCAATTTACAGAATGCACCATGAATAAAATGTGAACCACCATTAGTCATTAAATATCTAGGGACTCTGAACCTTGGGAAAATAACTTCTTTAAGCATTTTAATAGAAGTGTTATGATCAGCACTACTAGTTGGAATAGCTTCTACCCACTTAGTAACGTAATCAACAGCAACTAAAATATGTGTATACCCACTGGATTTAGGAAAAGGTCCCATATAATCAAATCCCCAAACATCAAATGGTTCAATAGCAAGTGAGTAATTCATAGGCATTTCCTGACGTCTACCAACACTACCAATTCTTTGACATTCATCACAAGATAGGACAAACTTACTGATGGAAATATGCCCTAGAGGCAATAATAAAGTTGTTATTATTTTATATTTCCTTGTTCATGATAAAGGTTTATTATTCATGCTAGAATTGTATTGACTGGAAACTTAAATACATGTGTGAATACATAAACAAATACCGTGTCCCTAGTGAGCCTCTACTAGACTAGCTCGTTGATCAAAGATGGTTAAGGTTTCCTAACCATAGACATGAGTTGTCATTTGATAACGGGATCACATCATTAGGAGAATGATGTGATGGACAAGACCCATCCGTTAGCTTAGCATATGATCGTTCTGTTTATTGCTACTGCTTTCTTGAATGTCAAATACATGTTCCTCAGACCATGAGATCATGCAACTCCCGGATACCGGAGGAATACCTTGTGTGCTATAAAACGTCACAACGTAACTAGGTGATCATAAAGATGCTCTACAGGTATCTCCGAAGGTGTCCATTGAGTTGGCATGGATCGAGACTGGGATTTGTCACTCCGTGTTTCGGAGAGGTATCTCTGGGCCCTCTCGGTAATGCACATCATAAGAAGCTTGCAAGCAAAGTGACTAAGGAGTTAGTTACGGGATGATGTATTACGGAACGAGTAAAGAGACTTGCCGGTAACGAGATTGAACTAGGTATGGAGATACCGACGATCGAATCTCGGGCAAGTAACATACCGACGGACAAAGGGAATTACGTATGTTGTCATTGCGGTTCGACCGATAAGATCTTCGTGGAATATGTAGGAACCAATATGGGCATCCAGGTTCCGCTATTGGTTATTGACCGGAGAGGCGTCTCGGTCATGTCTACATCATTCCCGAACCCGTAGGGTCCGCACGCTTAACGTTCGTTGACGATATAGTGTTATATGAGTTATATGAATTGGTAACCGAATATTGTTCGGAGTCCCGGATGAGATCCCGGACGTCACGAGGAGTCTCGGAATGGTCGAGAGGTAAATATTTATATATGGGAAGTCATATTTTGGGTTCCGGAAAAAGGTGCAGTTTTTTTCGGTATTGTACCGGGAAGCTTCCAGAAGGTTCCGGAGGATTCCGGAGGGGTCCGAAAGTCCACAAGTGGGTCCACCACGTCCCAAGGGCTGGCATGGGCTAAGGGGAGGCGCCCTGGCCTTATTGGGCCAGGCACACCAAGTCCTCAAAAGCCCACGCAGCTAGGGAAGGAAAAAGGGAGAGTCCTAGTAGGAATAGGATTGGACTTTGGAGTCCAAGTCCACGTGTGTACTATTCACAGTTACTGTTCATGTGGCACTATTCCTTCTACTCCAAGCCCCTACACATATATAAATAGAGGAGAGGGGGCGCCCCAAAGTAGACACAACATTGTCTTAGACGTGTGCGGCGCCCCCCTCCACAGTTCCGTCCCTCGGTCATATTTTCGCAGTGCTTGGGCGAAGCCCTGCGGAGATAGCATTACCATCACCGTCACCACGCCATCGTGCTGTCGGAACTCATCCACTACCTCGCCGTCTTGCTGGATCAAGAAGTCGAGGACGTCATCGAGCTGAACGTGTGCTGAACGCGGAGGTGCCGTACGTTCGGTACTCGGTCGGTTGGATCATGAAGTTGTTCGACGACATCAACCGCGTTGTTCTAACACTTCTGCTTACGGTCTACGAGGGTACGTAGACACACTCCCCCTCTCGTAGCTATGCATCTCCATGGATAGATCTTGCGTGTGCGTAGATTTTTTTTTTCCATGCAACGTTACCCAACAGTGGCATCATGAGCCAGGTCTATGCGTAGATGATATGCACGAGTAGAACACAAAGAGTTGTGGGCGATGATCGTCATACTGCTTACCACCAACATCTTATTTTGATTCGGCGGTATTGTAAGAAGAAGCGGCCCGGACCAACCTTACATGTCCACGTACATGAGACCGGTTCCACCGACAGACATGCAACTTGTTTTGCATAAAGGTGGCTGACGGGTGTCTGTTTCTCCTACTCTAGTTGAATCGAATTTGACTGCGGCCGGTCCTTGTTGAAGGTTAAAACAGCAAACTTGCTAAATCACCGTTGTGGTTTTGTGCCGTAGGTAAGAACGGTTCTTGCTAGAAGCCCGTAGCAGCCACGTAAAACTTGCAACAACAAAGTAGAGGACGTCTAACTTGTTTTTGCAGGGTATGATGTGATGTGATATGGTCAAGACATGATGTGATATACGTTATTGTATGAGATGATCATGTTTTGTAATTTATCGGCAACCAGCAGGAGCCTTATGGTTGTCTCTTTATTGTATGAAATGCAAGCGCCATGTAATTGCTTTACTTTATCACTATGCGTTAGCAATAGTTGTAGAAGCAATAGTTGGCGAGACGACCACGACGCAACGATGGAGATCAAGGTGTCGAGCCGGTGACGATGGAGATCATGACGATGCTTTGGAGATGGAGATCAAAAGCACAAGATGATGGCCATATCATGTCACATATTTTGATTGCATGTGATGTTTATCCTTTATGCATCTTATTTTGCTTAGAACGACAGTAGCATTATAAGATGATCCCTTCACTAAATTTCAAGATAAAAGTGTTCTCCCCGAGTATGCACCGTTGCTAAAGTTCGTCGTTTCGAAGCACCTCGTGCTGATCGGGTGTGATAGATTCTACGTTCACATACAACGGGTGTAAGCCAGTTTTACACAAGCAGAATACTTAGGTTAAACTTGACGAGCCTAGCATGTACAGACATGGTCTCGAAACACTGGAGACCGAAAGGTCGAACATGAGTCATATAGTAGATATGATCAACATGGAGATGTTCACCATTGATGACTATCCCATCTCACGTGATGATCGGACATGGGCTAGTTGATTTGGATCATGTATCACTTAGTTAACTTGAGGGATGTTAATTTAAGTGGGAGTTCATTAGTAATTTGATTAATTGAACTTAATTTATCATGAACTTAGTCTTGATGGTTTCTTTGCATATCTATGTTGTAGATAAATGGCCCGTGCTACTGTTCCGTTGAATTTTAATGCATTCCTAGAGAAAGCTAAGTTCAAAGATGATGGTAGCAACTACACGGACTGGGTCCGTAACTTGAGGATTATCCTCATTGCTGCACAGAAGAATTATGTCCTTGATGCACCGCGAGGTGATGGACCTGCTGCAGGAGCTGCTGCAGATGTTGTGAACACCTGGCAGGCTCGATCTGA
Organism: Elymus sibiricus; assembly: GCA_039707655.1. NCBI lineage: Eukaryota > Viridiplantae > Streptophyta > Magnoliopsida > Poales > Poaceae > Elymus > Elymus sibiricus. The sequence continues at coordinate 139,901,649 of CM077674.1, read as the reverse complement.
TGACTACTCGATAGTTCAGTGTGCCATGCTCTACGGCTTAGAACCGGGACTGCAAAAGCGTTTTGAACGCCACGGAGCATATGAGATGTTCCAAGAGCTGAAATTGATATTTCAAGCTAATGCCCGGGTTGAGAGATATGAAGTCTCCAACAAGTTCTTTAGCTGTAAGATGGAGGAGAACAGTTCTGTCAGTGAACACATACTCAGAATGTCTGGGTACCACAACCACTTGACTCAGCTGGGAATTGATCTTCCGGTTGAGAGTGTTATTGACAGAGTTCTTCAGTCACTGCCACCAAGCTATAAAGGCTTCGTGATGAACTATAATATGCAAGGGATGGAGATGACAATTCCCGAGCTCTTCGCGATGCTGAAATCAGCGGAGGTAGAAATCAAGAAGGAGCATCAAGTGTTGATGGTTAACAAAACCACTAGTTTCAAGAAAAAAGGCAAGGGAAAGAAGGGGAACTTCAAGAAGAACGGCAAGCAAGTTGTCACTCCCCCGAAGAAACCCAAAGCTGGACCCTGGCCTGAAACAGAGTGCTTCTACTGCAAAGGGACTGGTCACTAGAAGCGGAACTGCCCCAAGTATTTGGCGGATAAGAAGGATGGCAAAGTGAGCAAAGGTATATTTGATATACATGTTATTGATGTGTTCCTCACTAATGCTCGCAGTAGCGCCTGGGTATTTGATACTAGTTCGGTTGCTCATATTTGTAACTCGAAACAGGAGCTACGGAATAAGCGAAGATTGGCTAAGGACGAGGTGACAATGCGCGTCGGGAATGGTTCCAAGGTTGATGTGATCGCCGTCGGCACGCTACCTCTACATCTACCTTCGGGATTAGTTTTAGACCTCAATAATTGTTATTTGGTGCCAGCATTGAGCATGAACATTATATCTGGATCTTGTTTATTGCGAGATGGTTATTCATTTAAGTCAGAGAATAATGGTTGTTCTATTTATATGAGTAACATCTTTTATGGTCACACACCTTTTGTGAATGGTCTATTCTTGTTGAATCTCGATCGTAGTGATACACATATTCATAATATTGATGCCAAAAGATGCAAAGTTGATAATGATAGTGCAACATACTCGTGGCACTGCCGTTTAGGTCATATTGGTGTAAAGCGCATGAAGAAACTCCATGCGGATGGACTTTTGGAATCTCTTGATTATGAATCATTTGATACTTGCGAACCATGCCTCATGGGCAAGATGACTAAAACTCCGTTCTCCGGAACAATGGAGCGAGCTACTGATTTGTTGGAAATAATACATACCGATGTATGCGGTCCGATGAATGTTGAAGCACGCGGCGGGTATCGTTATTTTCTAACCTTCACAGATGATTTGAGTAGATATGGGTATATCTACTTGATGAAACACAAGTCTGAAACATTTGAAAAGTTCAAAGAATTTCAGAGTGAAGTAGAGAATCATCGTAACAAGAAAATAAAGTTTCTACGATCTGATCGCGGAGGCGAATATTTGAGTTACGAGTTTGGCCTTCATTTAAGAAAATTTGGAATTGTTTCACAACTCACGCCACCTGGAACACCACAGCGTAATGGTGTGTCCGAACGTTGTAACCGTACTTTATTGGATATGGTGCGTTCTATGATGTCTCTTACCGATTTGCCACTATCGTTTTGGGGTTATGCATTAGAGACAGCTGCATTCACGTTAAATAGGGCACCGTCTAAATCCGTTGAGACGACACCATATGAACCATGGTTTGGCAAGAAACCTAAGCTGTCATTTCTTAAAGTTTGGGGATGCGATGCTTATGTGAAAAAGCTTCAACCTGATAAGCTTGAACCCAAAGCGGAGAAGTGCGTCTTCATAGGATACCCTAAAGAAACAATTGGGTACACCTTCTACCACAGATCCGAAGGCAAGGTCTTTGTTGCCAAGAATGGGTCCTTTCTAGAGAAGGAGTTTCTCTCGAAAGAAGTGAGTGGGAGGAAAGTAGAACTTGATGAGGTAGTTGTACCTTCTCTCGAATTGGAAAGTAGCTCATCAGAGAAAATCGTTCCCGTGATGCCTACACCAATAAGAGAGGAAGATAATGATAAAGATCATGAAACTTCAGATCAAGTTACTACTGAACTTCGTAGGTCGACCAGAGTACATTCCGCACCAGAGTGGTACGGTAATCCTGTTCTGGAAGTTATGTTGTTAGACAACGGCGAACCTACGAACTATGAAGAAGCTATGATAAGCCCGGATTCCGACAAATGGCTTGAGGCCATGAAATCCGAGATAGGATCCATGTATGAGAACAAAGTATGGACTTTGGTGGACTTGCCCGATGATCGGCAAGCCATTGAGAATAAATGGATTTTTAAGAGGAAGACGGATGTTGATGGTAATATCACTGTCTACAAAGCTCGACTTGTCGCGAAAGGTTTTCCACAAGTTCAAGGGGTTGACTACGATGAGACTTTCTCACCCGTAGCGATGCTTAAGTCTGTCCGAATCATGTTAGTAATTACCGCATTTTATGATTATGAAATCTGGCAAATGGATGTCAAAACTGCATTCCTTAATAGTTTTCTCAAAGAAGAGTTGTATATGATGCAACCAGAAGGTTTTGTCGATCCTAAGGGTGCTAATAAAGTGTGCTAGCTCCAGCGATCCATCTATGGACTGGTGCAAGCATCTCGGAGTTGGAATATACGCTTTGATGAGGTGATCAAAGCATATGGTTTTGTACGGACTTACGGTGAAGCCTGTATTTACAAGAAAGTGAGTGGGAGCTCTGTAGCATTTCTAATATTATATGTGGATGACATATTGTTGATTGGAAATGATATAGAATTTCTGGATGGCATAAAGGGATACTTGAATAAGAATTTTTCAACGAAAGACCTCGGTGAAGCTGCTTATATATTGGGCATCAAGATCTATAGGGACAGATCAAGACGCTTGATAGGACTTTCACAAAGCACATACCTTGACAAAGTTTTGAAGAAGTTCAAAATGGATCAGTCAAAGAAAGGGTTCTTGCTTGTCTTGCAAGGTGTGAAGTTGAGTCAGACTCAATGCCCGACCACGGCAGAAGATATAGAGAAAATGAAAGTCATTCCCTATGCCTCGGCCATAGGTTCTATTATGTATGCCATGCTGTGTACCAGACCTGATGTGTGCCTTGCCATAAGTTTGGTAGGGAGGTACCAGAGTAATCCAGGAGTGGATCACTGGACAGCGGTCAAGAATATCCTGAAGTACCTGAAAAGGACCAAGGACATGTTTCTCGTTTATGGAGGTGACGAAGAGCTCGTCGTAAAGGGTTACGTTCATGCAAGCTTCGACACTGATCCGGATGACTCTAAGTCACAAACCAGATACATATTTATATTAAATGGTGGAGCTGTCAGTTGGTGCAGTTCTAAGCAGAGCGCCGTGGCGGGATCTACGTGTGAAGCGGAATACATAGCTGCTTCGGAAGCAGCACATGAAGGAGTCTAGATGAAGGAGTTCATATCCGATCTAGGTGTAATACCTAGTGCATCGGGTCCAATGACAATCTTTTGTGACAACACTGGAGCAATTGCCATAGCCAAGGAGCCCAGGTTTCACAAGAAAACCAAACACATTAAGAGACGCTTCAACTGCATTCGTGAATATGTCAAGGATGGAGACATAGAAATTTGCAAAGTACACACGGATCTGAATGTGGCAAACCCGTTGACTAAGCCTCTTCCACGAGCAAAACATGATCAGCACCAAGACTCCATGGGTGTTAGATTCATTACTATGTAATCTAGATTATTGACTCTAGTGCAAGTGGGAGACTGATGGAAATATGCCCTAGAGGCAATAATAAAGTTGTTATTATTTTATATTTCCTTGTTCATGATAAAGGTTTATTATTCATGCTAGAATTGTATTGACCGGAAACTTAAATACATGTGTGAATACATAAACAAATACCGTGTCCCTAGTGAGCCTCTACTAGACTAGCTCGTTGATCAAAGATGGTTAAGGTTTCCTAACCATAGACATGAGTTGTCATTTGATAACGGGATCACATCATTAGGAGAATGATGTGATGGACAAGACCCATCCGTTAGCTTAGCATATGATCGTTCTGTTTATTGCTACTGCTTTCTTGAATGTTAAATACATGTTCCTCAGACCATGAGATCATGCAACTCCCGGATACCGGAGGAATACCTTGTGTGCTATCAAACATCACAACATAACTGGGTGATCATAAAGATGCTCTACAGGTATCTCCGAAGGTGTCCATTGAGTTGGCATGGATCGAGACTGGGATTTGTCACTCCGTGTTTCGGAGAGGTATCTCTGGGCCCTCTCGGTAATGCACATCATAAGAAGCTTGCAAGCAAAGTGACTAAGGAGTTAGTTACGGGATGATGTATTACGGAACGAGTAAAGAGACTTGCCGGTAACGAGATTGAACTAGGTATGGAGATACCGACGATCGAATCTCGGGCAAGTAACATACCGACGGACAAAGGGAATTACGTATGTTATCATTGCGGTTCGACCGATAAGATCTTCGTGGAATATGTAGGAACCAATATGGGCATCCAGGTTCCGCTATTGGTTATTGAACGGAGAGGCTTCTCGGTCATGTCTACATCATTCCCGAACCCGTAGGTCCGCACGCTTAACGTTCGTTGACGATATAGTGTTATATGAGTTATGTGAATTGGTAACCGAATATTGTTCGGAGTCCCGGATGAGATCCCGGACGTCATGAGGAGTCTCGGAATGGTCGAGAGGTAAAGATTTATATATGGGAAGTCATATTTTGGGTTCCGGAAAAAGGTGCAATTTTTTTCGGTATTGTACCGGGAAGCTTCCAGAAGGTTCCGGAGGATTCCGGAAGTCCACAAGTGGGTGCACCACGTCCCAAGGGCTGGCATGGGCTAAGGGGAGGAGCCCTGGCCTTATTGGGCCAGGCGCACCAAGTCCTCAAAAGCCCACGCAGCTAGGGAAGGAAAAAGGGAGAGTCCTAGTAGGAATAGGATTGGACTTTGGAGTCCAAGTCCACGTGTGTACTATTCACGGTTACTGTTCACGTGGCACTATTCCTTCTACTCCAAGCCCCTACACATATATAAATAGAGGAGAGGGGGCGCCCCAAAGTAGACACAACATTGTCTTAGCCGTGTGCGGCGCCCCCCTCCACAGTTCCGTCCCTCGGTCATATTTTCGCAGTGCTTGGGCGAAGCCCTGCGGAGATAGCATTACCATCACCGTCACCACGCCGTCGTGCTACCGGAACTCATCCACTACCTCGCCGTCTTGCTGGATCAAGAAGTTGAGGACGTCACCGAGCTGAACGTGTGCTGAACGCGGAGGTGCCGTACGTTCGGTACTCGGTCGGTTGGATCGTGAAGTTGTTCGACGACATCAACCGCGTTGTTCTAACGCTTCCGCTTACGGTCTACGAGGGTACGTAGACACACTCCCCCTCTCGTAGCTATGCATCTCCATGGATAGATCTTGCGTGTGCGTAGAATTTTTTTTGTTTTTCCATGCAACGTTCCCCAACACTTACGAGCATCCTTGAAAAGAGTAGGCCAATAAAACCAGATTGTAATACCTTGTGTGCAGTTCTGTCTCCCGCATGGTGTCCTCCGTAAGCCTCGGAATGACACTTCTGTAGGATTTGTTCCTGTTCATGCTCAGGTATACAACGTCTAATAATACCATCTACTCCTTCTTTATAAAGATGTGGGTCATCCCAGAAGTAATGTCTTAAATCAAAGAAGAACTTTTTCTTTTGTTGGTATGTGAAACTAGGTGGTATAAATTTAGCAACAATATAATTAGCATAGTCCGCATACCATGGAGTATTACGAGAAGCATTTATGACAGCTAATTTTTCATCAGGAAAATCATCATTAATAGGTAGTGGGTCATCAAGAACATTTTCCATTCTAGACAAATTATCTGCTACGGGATTCTCAGCTCCCTTTCTATCAATAATATGCAAGTCAAAGTCTTGTAGCAATAAAACCCACCTAATGAGTCTAGGTTTAGCATCTTTCTTTTCCATAAGATATTTAATAGCAGCATGATCGGTGTGAACAGTTACTTTAGAATCAACTATGTAAGATCTGAATTTATCACATGCAAACACAACTGCTAGAAATTCTTTCTCAGTAGTAGCATAATTTCTTTGGGCACTGTCTAGAGTTTTACTAGCATAATGGATAACATTTAATTTCTTATCAACTCTCTGTCCTAGAACAGCACCAACAACATAATCACTAGCATCACACATAATTTCAAAAGGCAAGTTCCAATCAGGTGGTTGAATAATAGGTGCAGTGGTTAAGGCTTTCTTAAGTGTTTCAAAAGCTTCTAGACAATCATCATCAAAAACAAATGGAACATCTTTTTGCAAAAGATTGGTAAGAGGCCTAGAAATTTTAGAGAAGTCTTTAATAAATCTCCTATAGAAACCCGCATGACCAAGGAAACTTCTTATACCTTTAATATCTTTAGGACATGGCATTTTCTCAATAGCATCAACCTTAGCTTTATCAACTTCAATACCTCTTTCAGAAATTTTATGCCCCAAGACAATGCCTTCATTCACCATAAAGTGGCACTTCTCCCAATTCAAGACAAGATTAGTTTCTTCACATCTCTGCAAAACTCGATCAAGGTTGCTTAAGCAATCATCAAAAGAAGTTCCGTAAACGGAGAAATCATCCTTGAATACCTCAGCAATCTTTTCATAAAAGTCAGCGAATATAGCAGTCATACATCTTTGAAAGGTAGCAGGTGCATTGCATAAACCAAAAGGCATACGTGTATAAGCATAAGTTCCAAAAGGACAAGTAAAGGTGGTTTTCTCTTGGTCGGATTGTGATACGGGTATTTGAGAAAAACCAGAATAACCATCTAGGAAACAAAAGTGTGTATGCTTAGACAATCTTTCTAACATTTGATCAATAAAAGGTAAGGGGTAATGATCTTTTCTAGTGGTTTTGTTTAATTTTCTAAAATCAATTACCATCCTATAACCAGTTGCAATTCTTTGTGGAATGAGTTCATTTTTATCATTAGGAACAACGGTAATACCTCCTTTCTTAGGGACACAATGAACGGGACTTACCCATCTACTATCAGCTATGGGATAGATTATACCCGCTTCCAGAAGCTTTAATATTTCAGTTCTTACCACCTCTTTCATCTTAGGATTTAATTGTCGTTGGTGGTCAACAACTGGTTTAGCATCAGGCTCCATATTAATTTTGTGCTAACATAGAGTGGGACTAATGCCCTTAAGATCATCAAGAGTATATCCAATAGTAGCTCGGTGCTTCCTTAGAGTTTTTAGTAATCTCTTTTCTTCATGCTCTGAAAGGTTAGCACTAATAATAACAGGATATATCTTCTTTTCATCAAGGTAAGCATATTTCAATGTATCAGGCAATTGCTTCAATTCAAATACAGGATTACCCTTAGGTGGAGGAGGGCCTCCAAGAGTTTCAACAGTCAAATTGTGTTTAAGGATAGGTGGTTGATCAAAGAACATCTTATCTATTTCTTTTCTTTCATTCATATGCATATCGTTTTCATGGTCTAGCAAATATTGTTCTAACGGATCAGTAGGAGGTACGGCAATAGAAGCAAGACCAATAATTTCATCTTTACTAGGCAATTCTTTATCATGAGGTTGTCTACAAAACTTGGAGAAATTAAACTCATGAGACATACCACCAAAATTAACACTAACAGTTTCTTTAGCGCAATCAATCTTGGCATTAACAGTGTTCAAGAAAGGTCTACCAAATATAATGGGACAAAAATCATCTTGTGGAGAACCGAGGACTAGAAAATCAGTAGGGTATTTTATTTTTCCACACAAGACTTCAACATCTCTAACGATCCCAAGTGGTGTAATGGTATCTCTGTTTGCAAGCTTAATAGTAACATCAATGTCCTCTATTTCAACAGGTGCAATATCATTCATAATTTCTTGATATAAGGTAAACGGAATAGCACTCACACTAGCACCCAAATCACATAAGCCATGATAACAATGATCTCCTATTTTAACAGAGACAACAGGCATGCCTACTACAAGTCTGTTTTTATCTTTAGGATCTGGTTTAGCAATTCTAGCTGCTTCATCACAGAAGTAAATAACATGCCCATCTATATTATCGACCAAGAGATCTTTAACCATAGCAACATTAGGTTCAACTTTAATTTGTTCGGAGGGTCTAGGTGCTCTAATATTACTTTTGTTAACCACAGTTGAAACTTTAGCATGTTCCTTGATCCTAACAGGAAAAGGTGGTTTCTCAATATAAGTAGTAGGCACAACTGGATCAGCATGGTAAACAATTGTTTCTTCTTTAACACTAACGGGTTCCTCAATCTTTTCTTTAACAGGGGGATGATATTTAAACCACTTCTCCTTAGGGAGATCAACATGAGTAGCAAATGATTCACAACAGGAAGCTACTATCTCAGAGTCAAGTCCATATTTAGTGCTAAACTTATGAAAAGCATCGGTAGCCATAAAAGATTTAACATATTCAAACTCAAGTATTATACCTGACTCATTACCTTTGTCGAGTTCCCAATCTTCAGAGTTGCATTTAATTCTTTCCAGAAGATCCCATCTGAATTCAATAGTTTTCTTCATAAAGGAGCCAGTCGAAGAAGAATCGAGCATGGTTTGATTATCATGAGAAAGCCGAGCATAAAAATTCTGTAAGATAATTTTTCTTGAGAGCTCATGATTGGGGCATGTGTACATCATGTACTTAAGCCTCCCCCAAGCTTGAGCGATGCTTTCTCCTTCACGAGGCCAAAAATTATATATATAATTCCGATCACGATGAACCAAATGCATAGGATAAAATTTCTGATGGAATTCCAGTTTCAATCGGTTCCAGTCCCATGTATCAGTATCATCACATAGCCTATACCATGTCAATGCCTTTCCCTCCAAAGATAAAGGGAATACTTTCTTCTTAACTCCATCTCCGGATAAATCTGCAAGCTTAAACAATCCACAAATTTCATCCACATAGATCAAGTGCATATCAGGATGTACTGTTCCATCTCCTGCATAAGGATTAACTAACAGTTTCTCTATCATACCCAAAGGAATCTCATAATAAATATTTTCAGTAGGTGCAGTAGGTTGAGGAGCAACTATTTGTGTTTCTGGTCGAGGTGAAGATACCCCGAACAAACCCCTCAAAGGATTACTTTCCATAGTGACAAGTGACAATAAATTTCAGCACGTAATATAAATGTTTCCTTACCAAATTCCACTCACCAAAGGCACTTCACTCCCCGGCAACGGCGCTAGAAAAGAGTCTTGATGACCCACAAGTATAGGGGATCAATCATAGTCCTTTCGATAAGTAAGAGTGTCGAACCCAACGAGGAGCAGAAGGAAATGGCAAGCGGTTTTCAGCAAGGTATTTTCTGCAAGCACTGAAATTATCGGTAACGATTAGTTTGATAGCAAGATAATTTGTAACAAGTGACAAGTAGCAATAGTAACAAAGAGTGCAGCAAGGTGGCCCAATCCTTTTGTAGCAAAGGACAAGCCGGAACAATCTCTTATAATAAGTAAAGCATTCTCGAGGACACATGGGAATTTCATCTAGTCACTTTCATCATGTTAGTTTGATTCGCGTTCGCTACTTTGATAATTTGATATGTGGGTGGACCGGTGCTTGGGTGCTGTTCTTACTTGAACAAGCCTCCCACTTATGATTACCCCCTCTCGCAAGCATCCGCAACTACGAAAGAAGAATTAAGATAACTCTAACCATAGCATTAAACATATGGATCCAAATCAGCCCCTTACGGAATAGCGCATAAACTAGGGTTTAAGCTTCTGTCACTCTAGCAACCCATCATCTAATTACTACTCCACAATGCATTCTCTTAGGCCCAAAGATGGTGAAGTGTCATGTAGTCGACGTTCACATGACACCACTAAGAGAATCAACAACATACATATCATCAAAATATCAAACGAATACCAAATTCACATGATTACTTATGACAAGACTTCTCCCATGTCCTCAAGAACAAAAGTAACTACTCACAAATCATAATCATGTTCAAGATCAAAGGGGTATTAAATAGCATAATGGATCTGAACATATAATCTTCCACCAAATAAACCAACTAGCATCAACTACAAGATGTAATCAACACTACTAGCAACCCACAGGTACCAATCTGAGGTTTTGAGACAAAGATTGAATACAAGAGATAAACTAGGGTTTGAGATGAGATGGTGCTGTTGAAGATGTTGATGAAGATTGGTCCTCCCACGATGAGAGGATCGTTGGTGATGTCGATGGCGATGATTTCCCCCTCCCGGAGGGAAGTATCCCCGGCAAAATCTCTCCGCCGGAGAGCAAAAGTGCTCCTGCCCAAGTTCCGCCTCGAGACGGCGGTGAACCATCCCGAAAGTCTTCTTCTAGGGCAAATGGACTTATATACCAGAAAATGAGGGCCAGAGGCTGGCCATGGGCCCCACGAGCCACCAGGGCGCGCCTGGGGGGGGGGGGTGGCGCGCCCTGGTGCCTTGTGGGCTCCTGGGTGGCCCCCTCTGGTATTTCTTTCTTCTAGTATTTTTTATTTATTCCAAAATAAATCTCCGTGAAATTTCAGCTCATTTGGAGATGTGCAGAATAGGTATCTCTGACATAGCTTTTTCAGGTCCACAATTCCAGCTGCCGGCAATCTCCCTCCTTGTGTAAATCTTGCATATTAAGAGAGAAAAGGCATTAGAATTGCTCCACAAAGTGTTATATTGATTAAAAACACTATAAATAACAGTAGCAAAACATGATGCAAAATGGACGTATCAATAATCTGATCATAAACTCACAATTCATTGGATCCCAACAAACACACCGCAAAAAGTGATTACATCGGATAGAACTCCAAGAACATCGAGGAGAACATTGTATTGAAGATCAAAAAGAGAGAAGAAGCCATCTAGCTACTAACTATGGACCCGAAGGTCTGTGGTAAACTACTCACGCATCATCGGAAGGGCAGCAAGGTTGATGTAGAGCCCCTCCGTGATCGATCCCCCCTCCGGCGGAGTACGGGAAAAGGCCTCCAGATGGGATCTCTCGAGAACAGAAACTTGCGGCGGCGGAAAAAGTATTTCGTGGACTCCTCTGTTGGTTTCCCGATTTTAGAGAATTTATAGAGGTGGAATTAGGTCAAAAGGGGCAGAGGTGGGCCCACGAGGCACCAGGGCGCGCCACCCCCCTGGGGCGCGCTCTGGTGGCTCATGGCCACCTCCTCTGGCTTCTGTCCTCCTCCCGAAGCTTCTAGTGTCTCTTATGTCCAGAAAAAAATCTCCAAAAAGTTTCGTGGCATTTGGAGTTCGTTTGGTACTGATATTCTGGAAAACCAAAAACAGGCAAAAAACAGCAACTGGCACTGGGCACTAAGTTAATAGGTTAGTCCCAAAAAGTGATATATAATTGTTGTAAATGTATATAAAAACATCCAAGATTGATACTATAATAGCATGGAACAATCAAAAATTATAGATACGTTGGAGACGTATCAGGTAACAGGAGACGAGGGACACGATGATTTACCCAGGTTCTGACCCTCTCTAAGGAGGTAATACCCTACGTCCTGCTCTTTTATACTGATGGATGTATCAAGGTACAGAGTTGATCTACCTCGAGATCATAAGATATGGTCTAAACCTAGGGGTATGATGAAAATGAGATCCCCTATTGACTAGCCTAGCCTCGGTTTATATATGCACCGGAGGCCTAGGGTTTAGAAGAGTCCTCGTCTTGTGCGCTGTCGGTTCTAAATCTGGCATATCTCGTAGTAGGGGTCCTAAGCTAGGCGTCTTGGAGCGATGGTAACATGGACACAGGATTTTACCCAAGTTCGGGCTCTCTCGAAGAGATAATACCCTACGTCCTGCTTTTGATTGTATTCATATGGGGTGTAGTACAGAGTACATGTATCTACCACGAGATTGTTCTAATGAATATCAGATGATCTATCGACTAGCCTGGCCTCGGTTTATATAATACACCGGAGGCCTAGGGTTTAGGTGAGTCCTCGGCTTGGGCGCCAAGTCTTGTGGAGTCTTCGTTGTATATGTCATGGTCTGCCCGAAGTGACCCATTAGTGAACCGCCATGGGGGTTCTCGGCCCGATCCACCTGGTCGGGAGACGACGTGATGAGTACCCCCTAGTCCAGGACACCCTTAGTAGCCCCCTGAACCGGTCTTCAAGTTGGGGACGCTCCTCGGTTCTTCCAAATTGTTCTTCGTCTTCGGTCGTCGGTCTTGAAAACTGGTTCAACAAATATTCTCATCTCCGATCTCGAGGATCGGCGAGGTGTATCCGAAGAGTTGACACGTCGGGCATCCGAGGAGCCCCTTTAGGTTCTTGTCCTTTATCAATGCCTTGTTATTCTTTATGCCACACCTCGGGTTCAAAGTTTTCCCGGGTGGCGGTGTCCTCTTGCAGCCGAGCTCCAATGTCGGACTGCATCCGAGGTGTCTTTTTGCAGCCGAGCTCCGACGCCGGTCTGCATCCAAGGTGTCTTTTTTGCAGCCGAGCTCCAACGACGGTCTGCAACCGAGGTGTCATAGATTACCCCAGTTTTAAAAAAGTTGAAGGAGTTCAGCCGAGCTTAATGCCGGAAATGTCCTCTAGGGAGCCAGCCACTTGCATCTGAGCTCTATGCCAGACTGCTTCCAAGGTGGTGCACCACCTCGGCCGTGGGCTGATTTTTGCGGATTTTTTTTTTCAATTGGTGCAATTTATTTTCTGCCGAGATATATAGCCAGTAGCCCTCAAGGTGTGTGTCGGCCAAAAATCCGAGATGCACCTGAAGGAAAACATAAAACCGCTGATCCCAGTAGCCCCTGAGACTCAGGTCGATTAGCGAAATAGGCCTGAGGATCAACTCCTAGCTCGGTAGCATGCTTAGGAACGGAAACACGGTGTGCAACAGTTCTCGAGACTCAGGCTGGGTGCGGCCGACCAACCTGAGGATCTGTAACACCCTGGTTTTCGCTCTTTGTTTTTTTTCCTTCGCGGGATTGGACTCCCGTCTTTTTTTCGATGTTATCGGATTTTCTCTCGCTCTTGGGTATATGAAGATGGTCATTTAGCCTTGCCTTTCCTATCCAACCAGAGATTCTCTCCGATTCAACCTTGCCACCCAAGATGTATTCTCAAGATTTTGCCACCGAAACCCTACTCTCCGGTTTACCGGAAGGGAAACCCTAATTCCGGTAGTTACAAAGGAACCCCAATTTTCTTTGATATGTTGCCTCCCAAACTTTTCCCAATGATCATCCCACATCTATAAACCCTGGATATGCAAAAATATTGCCAAGTCATTTGCAATATTTTTATTTAGAATTAATTCCTTTTTCTGCCAGTTAAAGGAATTAAATCCAGGAAAATATCTACCCATCTCCAAAGTTCATGAAAACTTGTGGAGATATTCTTTGTGATCATTTTGAGCTCCCATAAAAATATTGGCAATAATTAAATAAGGGAAATTGCATTTTCCTATTTAAAGTCAATATTGCAATTTGGGCAATTTCTAAAGGAACTACCATTTTGGTAGCCAGGAAAAATCCCAAATAATTTTTAGAGCTTCTCCTATCCATATCTTCACCATTTCCATAAACAACCCAAGTTCCACAGTTCAAATTTTGAGCACATCATCCAGTTCTTGTTTCTGGACCCATTTTGAGGTTGTGAAGCAACTATATTTTATATTGCTTAAAAATTCTTGAAATTAATCCAGGACCTCAAATTCCCTATATGATGTGAGAATGCAAAAATTCACATCATTTTATCTAGCCAATTTCTCCCAAAAATTCCATCTAGTTTCTGTCCAGATTCAAGCACTGTGAAGGAAGTACCACTTTGGCATTTCCAGATGAGCTGAAATTTTGCCAGTACCTACATGCATCTAAATAATCATCCTACACCAAAATTCAGCCCATTCCATCAAGCCATTTGAGCACAACATCATAGTTTAGTTTCTAGATCAAATTTAGCATTGCAAAGGAAGTGCATGCAAAACTGGTCCAAATGACTTCAAATTTTGCCAGAACCTACTCCTTTCTACCATAATTCAGTATGACAAAGATTTAGCTCCATCCCTCTAGCCATTTCTTCAGAAAGGACCAGCCAAGTTTCTGTGCAGAACCTAAGTCAGCTCACATCTGTCAACTCTTGCTGTCACTTGCATCCAAACCACGATAGGTCAGCTCACTGACCTTTGACACATCTAGTAGACAAGGCCTTAGGTCCATTTAATGCTCAGGACACGCGGTGGTCGTGGTGACCACGCGGTGGCCACGCAGAAACGGCGCTCTGCGCGACGCATCGCGTCGGACAGCCAGCTCCAGCGGTCGTACCCTTGCCATCTTGTGCCGACAAGCTCCCCTGCGTTCGTGTGCACCCCCTCCAGCACCTTCCCCCTTCTTTCCCTTCCTCCTCGCGCCACGGCGGTCGCCGCCACAGCACTGTCCGCCCGTGATCCGCCGTGTCTTCTTCCCCTGGCTTCTTCTTCTCGAGCCGTCCCCTCCCCCTGTTGATCGTCAGGTCGGCACCGCTCTTCGCGCGCCACCTCGCCGGAGCTCCAGGACGACGATAAGGGTGCCACGACGGCCATCCCTATCCACCCGCCCCGGCCGGCTATAAAAGCCGTGGCCCGGAGCTTCTCCGAGCACCCACACCACCCACAGCAGCCTCCTCTCACTCCCTAGTTCACTCGTGGCGAAGCCCTTGCCCTCCCGAGCGCGAGTTCCTCCACCGCGCCACCACGGCCACCGGCGTGCCTCGCCTAAATTGGCTCACCTCCGGTCCCCTTCTCTTCCTCTGGCACCCTGGCCAACCACCACCACCACCACGGCGCCCTCCCCGCCTCTATTTTGCTCTGGGGCAGGCCGTAGCCTCGGCCCCGAGCTCTCCATCGCCGTCGTCCTCTTCTCAAATTTCCCCGCCACCAGCCTTACCCGCCTCCACTGAACCCACCACTGGGCTCCCCAGTCGTCGTAGACCACCCCCGCACCATCGCCCAACCTCTCCAGCCACCCGAGTCCCTCCTCTGGCCGAAGCCGCCACCCATTGTCTCCGCGCGCCGCCACGACCTCGGCCCTCCCCCACAACCGTAGCCGGGCCTCCTGTATGCGCCACTCCACGGCGAGCATCCCAGTGGTCGGGGCCTCGCCGGAGGAGGCCTAGACTGCCGGAACGAGCGCCGGCGCGCGCCGGCCGAGCCCCTGCCCCGGTTCGTCGGGAGGAAGAAGGAAAGGAGAGGGGAGGAGAGAGAAGGCGATGCGGGACCCACCCGTCAGCGGCATTAGCACGGCCCCGCCCTCGCCACGTCGGATAAGTGGACGCGTACTCTGCGGAGTACGCTACCGCTTCGCCGGAAGCGGAGTAGGCGAGATACGCCTTCTGCGTCACCCACACGGCGCAGTTGGGCTGGCCCATGTGCACAGTAGCAGCAGCGGGAGTTTCAGCCCAAGCCGGCCCAGTGCAACAGTGAACTTTCTCTTTTATCGGTGGATTAACTGGCAAGGACCCGTATGCAAATAAAATAAATTGCAGAAAGGTCCCTGGAAGAAAAACCATCATATCTCTTCTCTCGTAACTCCGATTCAGGTGAATCCAAAGCCCACTTTCTCAGTTCGTCGAGCACGTTCCGATGGTATCAATTTCATAATGTTTTCACACTATGAAAATGACCATTTTGCCCCTGCCCTTTAATCAGCCCCTCTGAGAGAGAATCCTCTCCGGCAATTTTTCCCGCGAGGTGATCACACTTCTCTCTGGTGAATTCATCGACCCCCAGGCAAGCCGACCATCTAATATATGCCCTAAAGCATTGATCTGTGTTATTATTGCGTGTTTAATTAATGAATATGCTTATGCTCGTGTGCATAGTAATAAGTTGTATGTGATTCGGAGGAACCCTTGCTTGTCTTTCTTTGATGACGGCACCACGCCTGTGTTCTGCGCTGCTTCCGGCCGTCCGGGGTGGATGCCGACTTTATATTCCTCTTTGCAACAACTGTCCCATGTTCTGAGCTGTTTTTCGGCCGTCTCGGGCAGCTGTTGAATTTCTTTCTGTAGCAGTGACCCTATGCTCTGAGCTGTTCCTCGGCCGTCTTAGGGAACTGCTACATTCTTCTTATCAACACCGTCTCATGCTCTGAGCTGCTTTTCAGCCGTCTTGAGCCAGGGTTGAGTTATTTCAGTAACGTCCCAGATCTGAGTTGTAAAGACCGTTCTGGTGGCTACTGGTTTATTTGCCGGTTCCATGCAAGGGTTCGGATGATTGTAACTTACAGCTAGAACTTGTAAAGTGATAAACTTGCTATTTACATTACTTGCTAATGCTCAGCATATTATCGCACTAGTGACTCATATGTGATAATATGGAGATAGGTTGTTATGTTTCCATTGTGCATTACTGTTGTTATTGCAATGATTAAGAATGTGACTTAATAATGACAACCTCCTCCGTCGACTGGATCGAGTCATAGTGCCACCGAACCGAGCTCATCAGTGCAGCCACACTTGTCTTTATGGGAAGGCCCTAGCTTGGTCTATTGTCTTGCCTTTTACCGGTACCACCAAAGAGGGAAGGTTATGCGTGAGTGCTACCCTGGCCCGATAGGCGGCGATAACCTTGTGAGCCCAGTTAAGTTATTTGTCGGCGTCCCCGTTTGGGACAGTTTTGTTTGGCCACGACGGTGTCAGGTGTCAAGAGTGACACAGGGGGCCACCCAGGACAGGACCCGAAAGGGGTATGCTTGTCGGTGGGGCCGTAAGAGTGCCAGGCAATAGACAAGTTCTGTTGGAGCAGCACCGGTCCACCCGAATGGGAGCATGAGGCCAGGAGCTCCATAGTGTGGGTATAGTGCGCAACCTCTACAGAGTGTAAATCTATTCGAATAGTCGCGTCCTCGGTCATGGGACACAGTTCGTACTAGGTCACACTATTTGGTCTGTGTCGAGTCTGGAGGAACAAACCATATGATGTTAATAATGAACCAGAGTAAGATAAGGTTTGTCAGACTTGCAGTACGGATGCTTGGACATCAGAGGATGTCAGGTATATGGGATGTTAGCCATGCGATGGCTATGAGATGAGCGGTCGGATGACCGCAAAGTTTGGATCGGATTTGGATCATGAGAATATTCGGAGTATGGATTATTTACTTGATATGCTTTACTTTACTTTAGTAGTTATCATGCTGGATAACCCTGTTATGACATGATAATTAATGCTGCTAGATAAGTATGCTATGTCATGATAATTAATGTTGCTCTAATAATGAATGCATGCTTGAATGCCATGGATTGCTTTGCTTGGTGTATATGTTGGTTTGGTTTGCTTGCGAGTATATTCAAAAGTACTCAGCGGCCTTCAATGTGGCCAGGTTCACCTAAGGATCCGACGTCCACTAGCGAGGAGCCGGAGTGTTCGCGAGCTAAAAGAGTAACCCAGTCAGATCCCTGTGGATTGGAGCCGCACCAAGACCATGCTGCCTTAGATAGAGCTTTTCCGCTGCCATCACCCTTGTAAATATCATGTAAGACTTATATATCCATTAATAGAAATGCCTGTGTTCATGATACTTGTTGTAAACGCGCATGCCAGAGTGATTTCCTGGGCTGGTGTGTGCGGCGACCGTCTGGCTACAGTGGTAATCAGGCGGGGCGCCACAGGATCGTAATCTCCTCGGAAACTATTTTGCACTTTGTAAATTGTCTGCATTGAATCGTCAATGCAGTAGCCCCCGAGCCACTGGTCGGGTGGCAACACCAGATCAGGGGATCGATGTAACCCGTTAATGGCTTTTAAGTGAGAAGCGCGAAGCCTAGTAGCCCCCGAGCCTTAATTTGGGCAAGGGTGGCCGAGTTAAGGATCGATATCCGGAGTAAATTGATTTTAATCACAATTTATGTGTAATGATTCTATGTATCCAAGTACTTTACATCATTAACGCTCGGATCTGCATTGTACAAAACTTTGTTGACCGACCTTCGGCTTCAACCTCCTCGGCCAGTAGCCAAGGAGTGTTTTCCTACTTTATAAAGCCTTTATAAGGGCAAAGATTTACGGAAAACAAGGCAATCCGGCCATACGGTTTTATAAACAAAGGTACGCGGAGAGATATGTTATATTACTATTTAACGTAAGAAACATCTTTTGGGAAAAATAGTTCCTTTATAAGTTCCTTTTCCCAGGCTATCATGTTGACCATGATCGTGAAACCTCAACTCCGATCAATGTGGGAGGAAAATATTGAGGATTTAGTTTGGGAAAAGTTCCCGAACTCTGTGGTCTTTAATAAACCAAAATTTTCACTTCCGTCGTTGCCGACCAATTATATTCTTAAGACGACTAGCTTTCGGCTTCACCCAGTCTGAGGTACTAGCCCGGATGACCCGGAAGTAACAATCACAGAGGTGCTTCATTTACCCCCTAGCCGAACAATCGGGAACGTAAGGGGTAAGCACGGGAGCCAGGCAACCTAGCTTGGCCAAAATCTTAAGTCAAATTGATGCATATTTATGGCTTTATAACGATGATTACGGAAGGCGGCACTTGTATATTGAATACAAATGCTTCTATGCTATATTCTATTTTGACTCCTTTGTGACCGTTTATCATTTGAGAGTGGCCCATCGTCGGCTTCTACCCCTTTGTAGATGCTACGCAGGGTGTTTCCGTAGTAACAAGACAACCCTTAGCCGACGTCTCGGTGCCCGGAGGCGGTTGTGTTAGCGGAAACGAGGCAATCAGATATCCAGGCTTTATAACTTTCACTTAGTCATAGGAGCTTAAAGTTGGGAGGTGATTTCTACTACACAACTTATTCTTGTAGACTCGTGTTGGGCCTCCAAGCGCAGAGTTTTGTAGGACAGTAGCAATTTTCCCTCAAGTGGATGACCTAAGGTTTATCAATCCGTGGGAGGAGTAGGTTGAACATGGTATCTCTCACACAACCGTGCAACCAAATACAAGAAATCTCTTGTGTCCCCAACACACCCAATACAATGGTAAATTGTATAGGTGCACTAGTTCGGCGAAGAGATGGTGATAAAAGTGTAGTATGGATAGTAGATATAGGTTTTTGTAATCTGAAAATATAAAAACAGCAAGGTAGCAAGTAACAAAAGTGAGCACAAATGGTATTGCAATGATTAAAAACAAGGCCTAGGGTTCATACTTTCACTAGTGCAATCTCTCAACAATGCTAATATAATTGGATCATATAACCATCCCTCAACGTGCGATAAAGAATCACTCCCAAGTTCCTATTAGCGGAGAACATAAGATAGAAATTGTTTGTAGGGTACGAAACCACCTCAAAGTTATCCTTTCCGTTCGATCTATTGAGCCATTCCTATAAGTGTCACAAACATCCCTAGAGTTCGTACTAAAATAACACCATATGATACACATCAACCAACTCTAATATCACCTAGATACTCCAATGTCACCACAAGTATCCGTGAGTTGATTATACGATATGCATCAAACAACTTCATAGTCATAATATTCAATCCACACAAAGAACTCTAAGGAGCACCCCAAAGTTTCAATCGGAGAAAAGATAATGAAAACGTGCATCAACCCCTATGCATAGATTACCCCAATGTCACCTCGGGAATCCGCGAGTTGAGTGCCAAAACATACATCAATTGAATCAATATAATACCCCATTGTCACCACGGGTATTCATATGCAAGACATACATCAAGTGTTCTCAAATCTGAATATTCAATCCGACAATAACGAAACCTCAAAGGGAAAAGATTCGATTCATCACAACAAGGATAGAGAGGGAAGAAACACCATATGATCCAACTATATTAACAAAGCTCGCGATACATCAAGATCGTGCCAAATCATGAACACGAGAGAGAGAGAGAGAGATAAAACACATAGCTACTGGTACAAACCCTCAGCCCCGAGGGTGAACTACTCCCTCCTCGTCATGGAGACCGCCGGGATGATGAAGATGGCCTCCGGTGATGATTCCCCCCTCCGGCAGGGTGCCCAAAAAGGGCTGTAGATGAGATCGTGGAGGTACAGAGGCTTGCGGCGGCGTAAAAACTCATCTAGGTTAACTTTCAGGGGTTTCTGAATATATATGATTTTTCAGCGTTGGAATCTCGCGAAGAGGTGCCACAGGGGGCCCACGAGGCACCAGGGCGCGCTTGGGGGGCAGGCGCGCCCAGGTGGCTTGTGGGGCCCCTGTGGCTCTTCTGCTGCTCCTCCGAAGCTTCCTGGGTCTGTTTCCTTCCAGAAAAAATCGTCAAAAAGTTTCGCTGCATTTGGACTTCATTTGATATGGATTTTCTGGAAAACCAAAAACAAGCAGAAAACAGCAACTGGCACTGGGCACTAGGTCAATATGTTAGTCCATGAAAATCATATAAAACCCATATAAAAATGCACCAAAATCATACAAAACTATAATAAACATGGCATGAATACTTCATAAATTATAGATACGTTGGAGACGTATCAGCATCCCCAAAGCTTAATTCCTGCTCGTCCTCGAGTAGGTAAATGATAAAAGAAACAATTTATGAAGTGTGAATGCTAGCATAGTGCATAAGTTTGATCAATGATAATTTCAATCACTTTTTCTAGCATCAATATATATCATAATCAGTAGCTCATCTCATAAAACTTCTCATGATCAAGTAGCAAGCTATTCACATGTTTAAAGTATAGGCCATAAACTTTCTTGAAAACTAACAAACTATGTTCTCAGTCACCAAACAATTGTAATTCATCTTATTTTCAGGAAGGGTCTATGTAAGAGCTTTGATCTAGGAAATTCCACATGCTCAACTATCATTTAGTCTTCCATGATTGCTGACACTCAAAGCATATTTTTAGAACAAACCGTTTCAGTCAAACACATAGGAAGATAGGGGCTTAATTTTTTGCCTCCCAACTTATTTATCTCATGGATAATGTCAATAATAATAACTCATGATCACCTATATTCAACTGGATATATGTGCCTGGATCATTCCCTACCACATGATGCTTGCCAACTAGAGAATAATTGAGGTTGAAACGAGAAGAAATAATATTGACTCTTGCATAAAAGTAAATACATAAAAGTAAATGCATAAAAGTAAAAGATAGGCCCTTCGCAGAGGGAAGCAGAGGTTGTCATGCACTTTTTGTTGTTGGATGCACAAGCCCTTAATGCAAAGGAACGTCACGTTATATTGCCCCTTGTCATAGCAACCTTTATTATGCAGTCTGTCGCTTTTATTTCTTTACCATCACAAGTTCGTACAAAGCGTATTTTCCCTTGCAATAAAAGATCATACATATTTTAGGAGCAATTTTTATTGCTTTTTGCACCGATGATAACTTACTTGAAGGATCTTATTCAATCCATAGGTAGATATAGTGGACTCTCATGGCAAGAAACTGGGTTTAAGGGTTTCTGGATGCACAAGTAGTATCTCTACTTAGTATGAATTTTTGGCTAGCAAAAGATCCTAAGCAAGCACCACATGTTAGAGGATCCATGACAATATAACTTCTATGTGAATATAAACAAACATAACTCATTACGTTGTCTTCCTTGTCCAACGTCAACTACTTGATCAAGCTTGAAAATAATTAATGGAGGCTCACAATCATAGAAGATGTCCAAGATAGTATATTTATATGTGAAATTTCTCTTCCTTCAAAATTCTTTCATGAATTGTTCAAGTGACCAATGCTATGTTTGTTAACCTTCAATAAATTTTACCACTTGTACTTCTTGTATGTGAAGTCACTACTCCCCATGGGACAAGCATATGAAGCACATATAATTTTAACTTTATGATATTCAATTCATTCAACAATTTACTCTTAGGATATAAGTGAAGCACGAGAGTAAACGAGAAACTACTCCAAAAAGATATAGGTGAAGACCAAATGAGTAGTTAAGTAAATAGGTAGCTATGTGAGGACTCTCTCTCATTAAAGAAATTTCAGATCTTAAGTATTTTATTAAAACAGCAAAGAAAACAAAATAAAATGACATTCCAAGAATAGCACATCTCATGTGAAGAAGCAAAAACTTAGGCTCAACCAAAACTGACCGATAGTTGTTGATGAAGAAAGGTGGGATGCCTACCGGGGCATCCCCAAGCTTAGATGCTTGAGACTTCTTGAAATATTAACTTGGGATGCCTTGGGCATCCCCAAGCTTGAGCTTTTGTGTGTCCTTAATTCCTCTCATATCACGGTTTTCCTAAATCTTAAAAACTTCATCCACACAAAACTTAACAAGAACTCATGAGATAAGTTAGTATAAATCAACTCACAACCTTAACATTATCTACTGTAGCAAATCACAAAAATTATAATTAAACATTGCATACTAAATGCCTCTTCATATTTAATACTCCTATCCTCAAATAGAAACATTAAACACGCAAACATATGCAAACAATGCAACTATAACAGCAATCTGCCAAAACAGAACAATCTGTAAAAGGGGAATAAGAATCCATACTTCCCTAACTCCAAAAATTCTAAAAACTTACCACATGTCAGAAAATTCATGCAGGCTTACTGTGTAAAATTTTCAGATTTTTATCATGTTCTGATTATTCAGGAATATTCTGGACATAACTGAAAACTTTCTGTTTTCAAACAGCAACACATGAACTTGCAAACTGAGCATGGTAAAGGTTATAATTGGCATTTTATTGAACAAAAAGATACAAAACATGATTATTGATAACAGAAAGCAAATATAAACAGAATAAAATGATGCTCCAAGCAAAACTCATATTATGTGACGAATAAAAATATAGCTCCGAGTGAGGTTACCGATAGTGTTGAAGACGAAAGAGGGGATGCCTTCCGGGGCATCCCCAAGCTTAGTTGCTTGGGTCTTCCTTGAATATTAACTTGGGGTGCCTTGGGAATCCCCAAGCTTAGGGTATTGCCACTCCTTATTCTCCTCATATCGATATCTCACCCAAAACTTGAAAACTTCAATCACACAAAACTTAACGGAACTTGTGAGATAGGTTAGTATGATAAAAATAAATCATCCACTTAGGTAATTTGAAGACAAGATTCATAATTGTTCTCACATAATGCCTACTGTATTCTATCATTTCCACAATTTATATTACTCAATATAAGCTATGGAAACACTAAAACAAGCAAACTATGCATCGGAAACAGAATCTGTCAAAAACAGAACAGCATGTAGTGGGCGATTTAAAAACCATACTTCTGTACCTCCAAAAATTCTGAAAATTTAGGAAAACGTAGAAAATTTGTAATCCAATACTTTGTAAAAATTTAAGAATTTTTTCACGCTCCAGTAAATAATAGAAATTCCAGCACTGGACGCAAAAGTTTCTGTTTTTGCACAGAATCAAATCAACAAGCATCCACACTATCCCAAAGGCTTTACTTGGCACATTATTGAAAGAAAACATATAAACATGATTACTACAGTATATTAATCATGTGAACACACAAAAACAGTAGGTATAAATATTGGGTTGTCTCCCAACAAGCGCTTTTCTTTAATGCCTTTTTAGCTAGGCATGATGATTTCAATGATGCTCGCATAGGAGTAAAGAATTGAAACATAACGGGAGCATCATGAATCATATGTTCCTCTCTCATAATAATTTTCAGTAGTATCATGAATGGATTCATCAATATACCTATCACGTAAAGTATTCTTTTCATGATCCACAAGCATAGAATTTTTATTACTCTCCATATAAGCACATTTCTTCTCATCAATAGGAGTGGGAGTATCATATGAAACTCGAATACTATAAATTGTTTCCACATTAAAAGAGTAATGTTCAGAAAAAGGGTAATCATGACAAGTTTTATAAATATAATCATCACTAATTTTTATGACATAAGTATCATCACAATAATCATCATAGATAGGAGGCATACAATCATCATAATAAATTTGCTCATCAAAAGTAGGGGGAATAAAAAGATTACTTTCATTAAGCATAGCATCCCCAAGCTTGGGACAAACATTAATTGCAGCAAATAAATTCTCAAACATGTCATTCTCATCAAACATAGCATCCCGAAGCTTGTGGCTTGGCATATCATTAGCATAATCACTATTATCATCAATAGTATGAATAGCACCAATAGTATAACAATTATTATCATCACAATTTTCTAAGTTGGTGCCAAAAAGATTTTCAAGATCATAAGAAGTATCATTATTCTCCCACTCATAATCATCATAATGAGTAATAGGCATAATAAAATCATCCTCAATAGTTCCTTCGGACACTGTACCATAAGACAAAGAAGCAATACCATCATCAAGTATATCATCTTCCACAATTATTTTTGATTCACTCTCATGAGGCACAACAATAATAGGAGCAACATCATTTGGGAGGGATACCTTTTTACCTCTACTCTTTCTTCTTTTCTTCTTCTTCACCACATCATGTGTGGGTTTAATCAATTTTTTCGAGCTTCTTATTGATAAGATTGGTTGAATGGGAAGCTCCTCCTCGTCACCTATTTCATCATGAGAGACAATAGGAGGGAAAGTGGAAATCTTTACCCTTTCATTAGTGTTCCTTTTATATTCTATTGGTTTTCCCGTCTTTCTATAGTTGGCAATATAAGCATTCTCATTGCAATTTACCACACAAAACATATAGATTTCCTCTAGATTAGTTTCAATGTTGTCTGTGAAAATGAATACTTCAAACCAACTATTTTTATGTGACAATTCCTCACACCCCAAAAATAGATAAAGCTCATTATATAGTTCAAGGGCGGTCAAGTCATTACAATATTTAGCCATGATTCGATCATGAAAAAGTATGCATTGAAAATTAAGGTGACCAACTTTATTGCAAAGTTCACAAGTAATGGGATGAAGAGAGCATAATTTTGTAGCAAATTCATCTATCACTTTAAGCAAAAAATTGGTTCTATCATGTTTATGCTTCTTACAAAATCTATCATCCCTATAAGGCATGTCTTCACAAACTTTATGCACTCCACAAAAATTGACATGCTTATAGGAAACATTTTTGTCACGACTAGTGCAATCATCATTAGTATTTTGGATATTCATAGAATTCATACTAACAACATTGCAATCATGCTCATCATTCAAAGATTTTATGCCAAACATTTTATTGAATTCTTCTTCTATCAATTGAGCACAATTTTCCGATCCATCATTTTCAAGAAAGACATGATAAAGACGAATAATATGAGGCAACCTCAATTCCATTTTTTTGTTTTCTTTTATAAGCCAAACTAGTGATAAAACAAGAAACTAAAAGATTCGATTGCAAGATATAAAGATATACCTTCAAGCACTCACCTCCCCAGCAACGGCGCCAGAAAAGAGCTTGATGTCTACTACACAACTTATTCTTGTAGACTCGTGTTGGGACTCCAAGCGCAGAGTTTTGTAGGACAGTAGCAATTTTCCCTCAAGTGGATGACCTAAGGTTTATCAATCCGTGGGAGGCATAGGTTGAAGATGGTATCTCTCAAACAACCCTGCAACCAAATACAAGAAATCTCTTGTGTCCCCAACACACCCAATAAAATGGTAAATTGTATAGGTGCACTAGTTCGGCGAAGAGATGGTGATAAAAGTGTAGTATGGATAGTAGATATAGGTTTTTGTAATCTGAAAATATAAAAACAGCAAGGTAGCAAGTAACAAAAGTGAGCACAAATGGTATTGCAATGCTTAAAAACAAGGCATAGGGTTCATACTTTCACTAGTGCAATCTCTCAACAATGCTAATATAATTGGATCATATAACCATCCCTCAACGTGCGATAAAGAATCACTCCCAAGTTCCTATTAGCGGAGAACATAAGATAGAAATTGTTTGTAGGGTACGAAACCACCTCAAAGTTATCCTTTCCGATCGATCTATTGAGCCATTCCTATAAGTGTCACAAACAGCCCTAGAGTTCGTACTAAAATAACACCATATGATACACATCAACCAACTCTAATGTCACCTAGATACTCCAATGTCACCACAAGTATCCGTGAGTTGATTATACGATATGCATCAAACAACTTCATAGTCATAATATTCAATCCACACAAAGAACTCCAAGGAGCACCCCAAAGTTTCTATCGGAGAAAAGATAATGAAAACGTGCATCAACCCCTATGCATAGATTACCCCAATGTCACCTCGGGAATCCGCGAGTTGAGTGCCAAAACATACATCAAGTGAATCAATATAATACCCCATTGTCACCACGGGTATTCATATGCAAGACATACATCAAGTGTTCTCAAATCTGAATATTCAATCCGACAATAACGAAACCTCAAAGGGAAAAGATTCGATTCATCACAACAAGGATAGAGAGGGAAGAAATACCATATGATCCAACTATATTAACAAAGCCCGCGAGACATCAAGATCGTACCAAATCAAGAACACGAGAAAGAGAGAGAGATAAAACACATAGCTACTGGTACAAACCCTCAGCCCCGAGGGTGAACTACTCCCTCCTCGTCATGGAGACTGCCAGGATGATGAAGATGGCCTCCGGTGATGATTCCCCCCTCTGGCAGGGTGCCGAAAAGGGGATGTAGATGAGATCGTGGAGGTACAGAGGCTTGCGGCGGCGTAAAAACTCATCTAGGTTAACTTTCGGGGGTTTCTGAATATATATGATTTTTCAACGTTGGAATCACGCGAAGAGGTGCCACAGGGGGCCCACGAGGCACCAGGGCGCGCCTGAGGGGGGGGGGGCAGGCGCGCCCAGGTGGCTCGTGGGGCCCCTGTGACTCTTCTGCTGCTCCTCCGAAGCTTCCTGGGTATGTTTCCTTCCACAAAAAATCGTCAAAAAGTTTCGCTGCCTTTGGGCTTCATTTGATATGGATTTTCTGGAAAACCAAAAACAAGCAGAAAACAGCAACTGGCACTGGGCACTAGGTCAATATGTTAGTCCATGAAAATTATATAAAACCCATATAAAAATGCACCAAAATCATACAAAACTATAATAAACATGGCATGAATACTTCATAAATTATAGATACGTTGGAGACATATCAAGAGGCCAGTTACTAGCCCCCGGTTAGTGTTCGGCGTCAGCCGAGGTCAAGCCATTAACACTTCGGCCAATTTTCTGAAAGGCCCACGGGGTAACCTCTATCGATCTATAGTTTGACACAGTCATCGGATCGTTGACCAGTTTGCGCTCATTGTGACAGTCAGTTTTCGGCTTTCTCCACTCAGGTACTTGACCAGTTAAATCAGAAGTACAGTCACAGTGGTTCTCCCTTTGCACACCTAGCCGAACAAAGTGGAACGTAGGAGGCAAGCACAGGAGCCGGGCAACCCAACTATTGACCGAAGACACAATTCGAAACTGATGCATATAAAGCAATATCCGAGAACGTTTTGCCGAGGACTCCTCAGAGTACCTTGGCTTTTGGTGGGTTCGGCTCTAGTCGCAGCCCCCCGTTGATATTGCCGATGCTTTAAAGGCATCCGACGTTGTACTGCGAGAGTTATGCTGGAGACACACAGTATCCCCCGAGACTCAGGTTGGGTGCGGCCGACCAACCTGAGGATCGAATCTCCTCGGGAACTAGTCCAGATGTCATGTGCGTTTTGCCAACGCCGAGGTGTAGGTCGGCAGGAAAGATGCCGAGCTGCGGGTCAGAAAAGATCTCCCGAGCTGAATTATTACGCAGGGCACCTCGGTCATGAGGATGTCCCGCCTCCTGAAAGAAAAACATACAAATAGCTTAAAAGTGCCATAAGCTCGAAAAGCCAAAAAAACTTATGTAAAAACTTGACGTCCGAACTAAATCAAGTTTTTTGGTGCCAATCCGAAAATTGGTCTTAAAATAAATTTTTCCTTCCGTCGTGCTTTAACATGACACATCCGATCTCTAAACTTCAAGTAGGTCAGCCTTCGGCTTCAACCTCCATATCCCGAAGGCGGAGTGCTTTTTAGAGGCCAATTTAGCGAACTAAACTCGAGCAGCTTTAGAGAGAAACCAGGCTATCCGGCTATTGACCATACACTCGAGTTGAAAAAGGAGTGTTAGAAAAAGACTTTGCAATGACTTAGAAGAAAAAATATTTATTATAAAACGGCTCATATAAATTTAAGAGCTCCCAGTTAACTTGAGTAAAGGAAGTTGTTTTTGACAAACGGCGTTTTTGACAAACAAAGTTTTTAACAAACAACTTTTTATTTAACACAAATATAACGCTTGGTCTGACCAAACAAAAATGTAAATTAAAAAATTTGAGCATGAAAGCGACTTAGCTGGTTAATGTGCTCGGTGTTGATGACACGATCCGGGCTCGTGGCAGGACGAAGACGCCCATTGATCTCTAACAGATCCGACGCGTAGTCCTCGGTTGGCCGAGGTCCCAGCCCCCAAGCCGGTTCCGAGGTGCCCAAGCGAAGAGCTCGGCTTGATGAAGTGGCGACGCAGCACGATCGATGTGGCGAGGCAAAGCCCCCGGTCCAGCCGAGGTGACAAAGCTGGTCGGCTGGTGACGTCGAAGTCCCCGGAGTAGGTTGATGAAGAGATGGCGAAGCCCCCGGTCTAGCTGAGGTGACGGAGCAGGTCGGTAAGGTGACGCCGGAGCCCCCATGCCAGCCGAGGTGTTGAAGCAGGTCGGCGTGGTGGTCATCGGCTTGAAGAAGCGATGGCGCGGCGATGTCAGAATTTGTGACGCGGTCAATGCCGACTTGATGAAGTGACCGCGCAGCGATGCTGTCGCGCCCGACCCGTGCAATCCGTAGGGCGGCGATCTTGTCTTGACGATTATTTGTCCTTCACGATGCCGAGCTCTTGGTTGGCTCGCCGAGGTGATGATCCGGTGAGGTTGACCTCGGCTCGATGAAGCGACGACCGGTCTAGCGCAGGTCGGTAGCCGTGGAGCAACGTTGTTGGGCTGGTTTGGCACCAACGCGACGGTGAAGATTACCTCGGAAAAGGCTTTAAAATTTGTGGGCACGTGTTTGAGAACAACACAAAATACCCTAGGAAAAATTCCTCCAAAAAGGATGTCCAATACCCCGTTCATGAAGAAAGACGAACTCGGGTCGGATTCTTTTCGCGCAGGAAACAGATCCGAAAACTGATGCACTCATCGGACGTTTCCCGGAGTTTGAACGGTCGGATCTAGCTGAAATTTTGAGGGGTGATCGATATGGGAATTCCGCAACCGATGAACGGTGGGATCTTCCAAAGGACGTCCTATCTGACTGCTGGACTCCTCGCCCTAAACTCGTCCAGATTCCCGTCCAGATTCGACAGGGCTCCGGTATATCGGAGATTGACGGAGATTCCTCCATCGGAACACGATGAAATTTTACAGGGTTGTTCTAGACTCAATTCCGCACAATTCCACTGAAGCAATCATCAAAGCGACACTCGAGGAGGCGGGGACGGCGAACACGAATCCGCTGTCCAGAAAACTGCACCGTCGCCCGAGGACAATGTTGACGTCGAGCCCCCGAGCTCCATGGATAATTCCCCATTATCTTGATAGAGATCGGAATTGATGATGATGAAAGTATCCGTCCGATCTCGATGATCTGACGCGGAGCGCAGTCCTCAGTCCAGCCGAGGTGACCAGTCGAGCCAACGACGAAGATGCCGACATCGACAATAAAGCTTGGTTCCGACGCGTAGATCGCGCCGGAGACAATCTGAATTCCCATCGCCCCGCGGCGACTGCCAGCAGGCTTTCGATGAAAGCACCAATGTCGGTTCTAAATCTGGCATATCTCGTAGTAGGGGTCCTAAGCTAGGCGTCTTGGAGCGATGGTAACATGGACACAGGATTTTACCTAGGTTCGGGCTCTCTCGAAGAGATAATACCCTACGTCCTGCTTTTGATTGTATTCATATGGGGTGTCGTACAGAGTACATGTATCTACCACGAGATTGTTCTAATGAATATCAGATGATCTATCGACTAGCCTGGCCTCGGTTTATATAATACACCAGAGGCATAGGGTTTAGGAGAGTCCTCGGCTTGGGCGCCAAGTCTTGTGGAGTCTTCCTTGTATATGTCATGGTCTGCCCGAAGTGGCCCATTAGTGAACCGCCATGGGGGGTCCTCGGCCCGATCCACCTGGTCGGGAGACGACGTGATGAGTACCCCCTAGTCCAGGACACCGTCATGCGCCAAGTTTTTGTGGAATCTTCTTGTATACGTTATGGGCTGCCCGAAGTGGCCCATTAGTGAATCGTCATGGGGGTCGACGGCCCGACCCATCTGGTCGGGAGACGACGTGGTGAATGCCCCCTAGTCCAGGACACCGTCACCCCTAGCCTGTATTTTTTAAATGGATTTGATCTCCTTTTATCATACGAGCCACCACTATCCTTCACGCCTGCATGCACACCAAAGCATCCAAAATCCATGTACGTGTATGTCTTGGCCCCAAACAGGTGTTCATATTTTTCTTTAAACTGCCACAAACACAAGCTCTTTAGCTGGTCCGGATGGATACAAGTCACGGCAACTAGCTTTTCCTTATTTGA
Source organism: Elymus sibiricus (assembly GCA_039707655.1). Taxonomy (NCBI): domain Eukaryota; kingdom Viridiplantae; phylum Streptophyta; class Magnoliopsida; order Poales; family Poaceae; genus Elymus; species Elymus sibiricus. The sequence continues at coordinate 139,871,058 of CM077674.1, read as the reverse complement.
CGTGACCATAACAGTATCGACCATCGTAGGTAAATTACACGTGGTCATATCAGGATACTTGCTAGTTATGGTAGACAACTTAGAGGTGAACCTAATGAAGTTGATGGTCATGGTAGCCAACCTATAAGGACTTCTTATGAAGTTGTTTTCCTATAGTACTAAAGTTGCTTCATAGCACCCAAAGTTGCTCCTGAAAAAAGTTAGTCGAAACATACTCATATGAGATCTAGCTTCGAAGAACTCGTCGTGAGAAACCCAATGATGAAAACGTATCTGAATTTCGACGCACAAATCAAAAGTTATGATTTCTTAAAAGGTTGAAACCCTAAATAAATACATGTCGAACAAGATCTTATTCTTATTTCGACTGATTTTTGCATGAGCGTGAGAGAAAAGGGACCATACGCTTTAGATTTTTCTAATTGATGAAGGATATGCTCGGGGTTGCTAAGAGCAAATACAATAGAGTGACGTAGGCGGTTTATAAGAGACGCCACATTAGATTTGTGCCTAGTTGGAGGAAAGAGGAGAGAAGAGAGAAGAGAAGCGGGCTACAAGTTTACAGCCGGTTGTAGCACAAACTCCAACAGCCTTTGCGAGGGAAAGAGGTGGCCACATATTAATGATAATAGTGTACTAGTATGACTAACTATTGTATGGATAGGCTATTAGATTAGTCATAAATAATATGGCAACTCCATATAGCCAGCTCTCGGTCATACCATGCTCCGAGGAGCGCCAGGCGCTCAGGGTGTGCAAAACCGAACCGAAAACCATAAACCGAACCAAAAAACCAAACCAAACCAAAATTTTGGTTTGTTTCAGTTTCGGTTTTGAAATATGAAAACCATTTGCATTTCGGTTTTCTCGGTTAGAAACCGAAAACCATTTGGTTAAACCGAATAAACCGAAATTGAGGTTTTCTGGTTTCAAAAGCGTAATGGGCTGCTATTGTACAGTATTTTCTAGCCCATTTAGTGCTTCAGTTTACTTGATTAGCGTGACTGCTTATTCAACGTCCCTTTTTTTATCCTTTTCTAATTGGTTTTCACTCATTATGATATATATCATGTATTTACACGTGAAAAAAATTATGTGTTGGCTCAAAAATTCGCGTCAACTTTGGTTAGTTTGATTATTACCGAAATCGAACTGAAAGTAAATGGTTATCATCGAAACCGAACCGTATCTATGTACAAAACCGTATAAACTGAAGTATAAAAACCGTATAAACCATATAAACCAAACTGAATCAAACCAGAAAAAACCGAATGCACACCCTGACCGGGCGCTAGCTAGCCACGTCTATTTTATTTTTCTGAGATCGCCACGTCTACTTTTTTCCTTTTCTTTTTTTGAGGGAAGCCACGTCTACTTTCTTGAGAGCAATATAAGGTTGGTATTATTTTTTTTGGAGACATAGTAAGGATGGTACTTGGCAAAAGGAAAAAAATTCCGAAAACAGGCAAAGCCCATTCTTCTTCATCATTCCAAATGCCCAAACAGCAACCGGGCCAACCCTAACAGGCTAAACCCTCGTTTTCAGTTCCAACCCCCCTCCTCCTGCGCCGCCGCCGCCGTCACCACCACCACCACCACCACCATGCTCCGCACCGTCCTCAACTCCGGCGGCGGTCGTCTATGCCGCCTCCCCTCCCTCCTCCCCCACCATCGCCTCATGTCCGGCTCCTCCGTCGCTGCCATATTCTTCCAGCCATCCCTGCCGGCGGATCCCGCCACCGCGATCCAGTCAGCCGGCATCGACCTCTCCCACCCCAACACCATCCCCGCCCTCCTTGTCCACCCGGACCTCGCCTCCAACTACCCCGCCGCCTCCCGCTTCTTCTCCTGGGCCGCATCCCACCCTGACGCCGCCGTCCTCAACTCCAAGTGCTTCAACTCCATGCTCCAGCTCGCCGCCGCCAACAGCGACGCCGCCCACTTCTGGTCACTCGTCTCCTCGATGCGTTCCAAGGGCTACGGCATCTCGAAGACCACCCTCCAGGCCGCCACGGAGAGCTTCCGGTCCAATGGCATGTCCAAGGACGCCGACATGATCCAGAAGGCCTTCTCCGCGCACGCCAGGAACGCAGCGGTGGCGGAGGCGTGCAAGATTCTCCGCTCAGATGCCGATGAGTTATCTAAGTTGGACAAGTTGAATGAGTTGGGCGTTGAGGTGACCGATGAGATGGTGGCACTGGTTGTGGAGAAGGTTGGACAGTTTCCGCGACAGGCAATGGTGTTCTTTAAGTGGGTGGAGCAGTCAGCTGGGGCAGGGATCAACTGGGGCAAGGCTTACAATGCAATGGCAAAGATCATTGGCCGGGAGGATTGCATTGAGGAGTTCCGGGCGGTCCTGCGGAAGATGAGTAGTAAGGAGGTTGGGATGGATAAGGAGGTGTACGTTATTCTCATTGACAGGTTTCTCAAGAGGAAGATGTTTGAGGATGCAGTAGACTTGTTCCGGTTTGCAATGGGTGGGACGGAGAAGCCATCGGCTCAGGATTTTGTGTTCTTATTGAAGAAGATTGTTGTGAGGGATGACATGGATCTGAAGCTGGTGATGAGGGTTGTGCGGATCTATCAGAAGGCGGGGAATGAGGTGAAGTCTTCCGTGTTTGATGCTGTTATCAAGTCGCTGAGAAGCGTAGAAAGGCTTGGTGAGAGTGGTAGGGTGTTGAAGGCCATGGAGGATGGTCGTTTTGCACCAGACAGCACTGTGCATGGAAAAGCTGTTCTTGCAATGTGTGATGCTGGGAATCTGGAAACAGCGCGCAAACATTTGGCTCGTGTGGAAAAATCAGGGCATAAGTTGGATCCACTTGTATGGTCTGCTTTGGTTCAGAAGTATTCCCTTGGTGATGATGTTGATATGGCAGTTTCATGCTTCCCTGAAATGCTGGAAAGAAGAAGTGGCAATCAGGTTGGTAGCGCTCTTGAGGTGCTTGTTTATGGGCTGTGCAGGAAGAAAGAAGCAAAGGAAGCGTTCAAAGTTCTGAAGGACCTGGTGTTGAAAAAGGATGTGGTTCCTTGGCAAAGTACCTACAAGTATTTGATCCACAAGTTGATCCGCCAGGGGCATCTTAAAGAAGCATTTGATGTGCTAGGTTTAATGAAAGGTAATGGATTTCCGCCTTATATTCATCCATTTATCACGCACATTTTGAAATCTGGGACCGTGGATGATGCCCTGGGTCTGCTAAAAGCAATGTCTTCAAAGGAGTTCCCATCAAGAACAGTTTACATGCGCTTGTTTCAAGGTCTGTTCAAAGAGGGGAGGCATGAAATTGCCCAGCAGCTGCTCTCTGTATCTCCTGGAAGTGTCCGAGACCACGCAGATGTTCTCGACCTCTTTTATACGATGAAGATTGAAGAACCTGCAGCAGCGGCGGCAGCAGCGTTGTAGACTATTCTTATGTTGAATCGAATTGCTGACGCTTGTATTTCAAGTGGCATTTTGTATTCCCTTTTGGCTTTGTAACTGGCCTTTGAGCCAGAATCAGAAGTTTGGATGGCAGAAAACTTCTTTGATGAAATGCCTACTTGTCCTCTAAAAATAAATACCATTCTTTTTTCCTCTCTGCCATGGAGTTTTTTTACCTGTTTGTGCCACATATTTATATGCTTCATGTAGCAATTGCCATCTGGCAATAGTGTCAATTTAAATGATTGGCATCAGTGGACCAGTTTCCTGTAGTTCTCCTTAATGCACTGCTCATTTGGTATTCAGCTTGATGGTCGTGCGAACTTGAATTCTGTCATTCTTGTACTATATCTATATGTGTAGTGTACTAATTTTCTTCTCTATTTATGTACATAAAAACTCCAATCTCTGTGTGGGGATAATGACTGGCATGCATGTTAGTGTATCACAAGAACCACGAACAATTCTCATGGGAAGTCTATATTCCATTCATGTAATCTTGTGGTGTAACATCAGATTGATCAAATGCGTGTGTGAGGAGAAACATATCTATGTCAGCTGATATGCTGGCCATCTGTGCAAAAAATCTGGGCTGGCAGGAAAGGGGTGAAGCAGGCAGTGATGCTGCCACGCCGAACTATGTTATGATCATCATGACTGCCGATCTTTGGTGTCTTCTTTTAATCTCAATTGAGCGACAGAATCAAACAATCTAGTCGCTGTTCTGCACCGGCGTTAACTGGCGTTAACTCACACCTGGAACAACATTGCAGAAGTACTAGTTAGCACTGATAGATCAATCAGAGCAGCAGCATTTCTGTCGAATTGAGCCCAGGCTCGTTTCAGCAATTTGCTACCGGGAAGAATCAATCTGCTGTGCTGAAACGGGTACCTTTTCTGGATGAAAGCTCCTTTTCGACTTCTGAGAATATTTCCTTCAGCCTGCTGGTGGAATTCGACATGACATTCTTTGTAGCCTTCTTTTGGTGCCTAGTGCCCTTCAACCAGACAATCCCTAACATCACCTGAATGCTGCAGGAGTTTGGTTTCAACGACGTGCTCATCATATGGTACTTGAGCTGGATCTGCAATTTTGGAAGAGAAAGAATGTCATGATCCTGCAATATGACGTTAAACATGCAAGCATTTTCATCAGATCCAGTCTTGACTATCTAAGTTATCTCACGCTCGAATAGTCTTCATGCAGGACGCCTTGGAGGGTCATGACCTCCTCAAGGACCCACCCGTCTCGATTCTGTAAGTTATATTTTTGTTGCTTGGTTGTCGCTTCTCCTCCATATTTTGATAACCTAAATCTGATCTGCCTCTGGTATATGTTTCGGTTTACTGGCTCCCATTCTGTTGGTGAGTAGTCAACACAACCAGCCTTCTGCATCACCTTGTGTTCCAATGGACCTCCGGAGAACATCTCCATCAAGGCATTGACCTGCGAGTACATAATTCAAGAGGTTTAAACAGATGCTTTTACAAGTGCATTATACAAGGTGCCAAACATGCGTTCATTCACAGAGAGCAAGGCCCACATCAACAGAAAGAACAGCCGAGTAGACTTCTGACATTTTTACGTCTTCGTTGCCCAACAGAGAAACTTCTTCACAGGGGAGCTGTTTTGGTTCAGGTTCTTTGTCGATCATCTCTCCCTTTTGTTCTAGACCAGATGATCGCATTTTCCAAAGTGCCATAATAACTCTGTTAGACATCAGATTGGTATATCATCAACTACTTGATAAGAGAAATTCATGGAAAATTGAAATGGAAGAATAGGAGTAAAAAATAAATCAAAGTAATCTTAACGAAGTATAGCTTGGTTTGCATGTGTCTAGACATTTAAGTTGTCGTGCCATCTGAAGTGTATGAAAGATGCAAAGATCCACTGCATGAAAATAATGTTTTAGATTTTTCTTGCAAAATTCTTTTCTGTTTTGTTCTTATTTTTCATATCCTATCATGTTCAGAAAATGTTGTCGAAGTCTTCCATGAAAGACTGCAAAAAAGTCGAATGACCTACATTCCAGATGGAGGGAGTGCCTTTCCATTGTGTGTGCATATGCTCATACAATTTGGAGAGTAGTAGTCGTGTGGTTGAAAGTGTCCTAATCCCGAGCTCAAAATGCTCCAGAGGAACAGTAAAATCCCAAAAACAGAAATAAAATTCAAAAAAATCTGATTCTTTTTTACAACAAACATTGCTTAGTTTTCTGCCTGTGTGCAAATTGTCGTGATGAAATCACATTCCTGGAGGGCTGGACAAAAATAACAAAATCAGTCCTCCAAAATGCTTTCAAAAATAGTCTTTTTGGAGAAAATCGATTTTTTTTTGTCCAGACCTTCACGAATGTCATTGGAAATGCCTTGTTCGAACTCTGTAGACACGAAAGAAATAAAAACAAATGGCAAAAGGAAAAAGGAAAAAAGAAAACACCTGTGAGCATCATTGAATGAAACAAATGTTTGGAAATGGAACTTCAGTCTTCCTTGAGGATCCTGTGTTTTGGCACCATGCCTGGCTTCTAGACCTCTGTCTTTCTTTAGGATGATCATCAAGGATGGACTGCCAACTGTTGAAAGAGACGGTGGAACAACCTGGATATCATCAATGTCTTCCCAAAGAAAGAAAAACTTGGTTTTCCGCCCAAATATATTGGAATAAAATCCAGTTATTCTTGGGGAAAGAAAGAGGCGCCCCTGCAAAAAATACAAAATTTAATTTCTCGATTGATTTTAACCCCCAAAAAATGCAAAAATATAGCTACAAAGCAGTTATAAATTATGGCAACTGTTAGTGTGCAATAAACAATTAATAGTCACTTAGCCGTGGTACTGATTTGCCATGAACCATGGCATGCAGACAGTATCTGAACTTTCCTTTATGGAACGAAATAAGGTTCCAATGGTACTAAGCCAAATTACGCTTCTAATCTGATGAAGACAGTATCTACTGATTTCATATACGCAAGGCTATAGCTGTATACTGGAAGTTAAAACTTAAATGTCATAAAAGGGATGTATCAGCTATCATAAGAAAAAATTCAGCAGTACTGAGCAGCACACCACATAACTTGTACTCCCTCTGTTCCAAATTATTTGAGTTTCTAGCTTTGTCCTAAGTCAACCTTTTTAAAGTTTGACCAAGTATAGAAAAATATATCAACATCTACAACTCCAAATTAGTTTCATTAGATTCATCATAAAATATATTTTCATACAAGATATATTTGATCTGTAGATATTAGCACATTTTCTATAGACTTGGTCAAATATAGAGAAGTTTGACTTAGGACAAAGGTAGAACTTCATAATTTGGAACAGTGGGAGTAAATGTGAATTTAACTCAACACGCCTAATTACCTGAAGTGGCATTTTCCTTTTTAGGTGGCAGGTGAAATCATCGATAAGAAATTCTTCTGGAGGAAGGCTAAAGAGCTTACGGAATGATAAATTTGTCTGAGCAGACCGCAAGTGCATCTGAACAATCAGTCATACGCAACTTCAGTAAATACTTTGTGCTGAAAATGACAATGAATCATATGCTAGCCAACTCATACCTTCTTGCCGACTTCTTTCCCCATCTTTTCCAGATAATTCATAACAACTTCAGTCCCCCGGGAGTTGTTCAAAAAAATTCTTAAATGTAACTTGGGCTCAGATCCTTGGGCAAACCTTCCATCGAGAGGAAGCCACATATCATCCAAATCTGACAAATTGTTTTTCACAAAATTTATTTCTGTGCGAAAAATAGTATTATCATCGAGTGGTCCATCTGAATCATGCACAACCACGTCCAACCTTGATGGGGGGTCATCCATCGCATCAAATTCAAATATCTCTAGGGAGTTAAAAAGACCACGGTATCAGCAAATGCTCTGAGAAGGTCATACGGTGGTCTTTCCAGTTCGACAAACTTACCATTCCATTTTGGTTCTGATGTCTGGAACTTAACTGAGCTGGTTTTCCTCTTCCCATTGCACATAAAAACTACATAAGGATCAGCCAAGCCTGGTGTGCCTGCACCTACTATGCCGCTTCCCTCAATAAGTGCAACAGTCAGCAACCAGCCATCACCATGAGCTTTGACCCCATGATCGCTGCCTAATATTGGAAGGACAAAGATTTACATGTGCTTACAGTTTATTCCCAAGGAAAGGAGTGGAGATATATGAAGTAGCAATGAAGGGAATGATAGTATAGTTCTTAAGATGAACAAATTGTGTTTATTAAATCATCTCAACAACTAAACCAATTCTAGAAAAGAGTAGGTAGAGATGGATGAGGAAAGCATAATATTCACTCGTCCTGAATTAATATTTACAGAATAAAAAGTGGGTCTATCAATAAATACATATGTACTCCCTCCGTCCCAAAATAAGGGTCGTGGTTTTAGTTCAAATTTGAACTGGTTTTAGTTCAAATTTGAACTAGACCTAAAACCACTACACTTATTTTGAGATGGAGGGAGTACTTTCTTTTGGATAAAGAGAAATAATTACCACGTTTTTTCCAGGCATGCAAGAAACGTTGACCTACTTTGAAGATATGCTTCCCCTGAAGAATCAAAATAGCACAAAATATAACCTCCCCAACTGAATCTGGAAGATCAATACCAAAATATTCAAGCCCTCCATGCACCATTTTACTGGGCTTGGCTAAACCAAGGTGTGCAATGCCATACACTGCAACAGTAAATGAGAATATGAATGCAAAGCTCCCAAGGAAGCGGGCAACCAGCTTCCAGTTGGATTGTTCATGAGTCTGCAGTGAAGCTAGAATCTTGTCTTTGCTCGAGTTAGCACCATCTACCTCAGCTACTTTGATTTTCTTGGAAAGCACTTCAGTAAACTGTGCATATCCTTCTCTGAGGCCTTGCTTTGTCCCATTCTCAATCATTCCTTTCAGCATTGTGCTCTGAACAAAGTTAAGGCGCCAACTTATAGTGAGCTGTGAGGTTTGTTCTTCAGATGGCAATGGGGTACCTGGTATTATACAGTACAATATCTCCACCTTGAAACAATTACCACAGGGAACTTCAGGAGTACTAACACTAGAAAGCACAGCAAATGAATTTCCAGCTGCCTTCAAGTATGTCTGCTTTTCTGTAGCTTTTACAGACTTGACTAATTTACTTGCAGCTTTTGTGTAAGTTAATGTCCTTTTCACAGAATTTTCATTATTCTCATATTTCCAGGGATCAATTTGAAACCCACTTAGTCCTTGAACTTCTGCAACTGCTGGCCAGAAATCTGAATTCGCTGAAAACAGCATGGCATTCAGTTCAGCTGGTTTAATAATGTAAGATTGCTCCAGTAGAACGCCTCCAGGTAAGTTTCCTGGCATTCCACAACCTTGATCTTTAGACTCCATAGTTTTCAGTAGTTCATCAAGACTAACTTCGGGCATGCCGTTCTTGCCATTTTCACAGGATCCAGCTATTTCTGTTTCTTGAAACTGATCTACGGGCTCGGGGTCTGATGTTAGAGAAGGTCCAGTATCAGCACCTTTACGGAAGTATCGAGACAAGACCTCCACTACTGATGATGCATTGCCGGTAGCATTGCCGTCATCCTCTTCAGGCTCCAGAATAACTGCTTGCTGTGTGGTGCCACAAGGTAGGCGCTCTATGCTGCTCGGGACTTTTTGGTCCGTGATGCTTTGGGTCAACTGATCCACACCACTACGGTAGAATGCGTGGTCCATGCTAGTGCAGGCTGATTGATCCAGGCTGCTAGTAACTGCTGATAAGGACGATGCATTAGTTTCAATTGACCTAGTTGAGCTACATGGCGTATCGTTGATAAGTTGCATCAGAATGTTTTGCGACTCATTGCAGTGGCCTTCCCTAACCGATAGGTATATCTTCAGGCAAATTTCACCTGCAAAATTACATTAAATAGTGAGCAATGCTTACCTTTAGCCTTTAGGTTCAGCTACATTATATAACTTACCAGCGAGTTTCAATTGACCTTATCATAAAGCATTTTTGTGGAATAGCAGCTAATACTTGTGAATGCCGATGCAAATTCAGTAGATTGAGACTCCTCAAAATTCCATGAACATGTACAGCTTTGCAAACTTCTTGGAAAAATTTCCTACTTCTAAAACCTCCGACACCCAATTTGAACAGCACATGGAGATGGGGCACTCCCTTTCACCCACATATAAACAGGACAGGAACTAACCTTCCACGTTCAATTCGGTAGGTAGCTTAATTATTATACATTTCTCCTGACTACATTTTAGGCTTGCAATCTCATCTTCAGTAGTAAAGCATCTATTCCGGAAACATCAAAAGCAATCAAACATGGCGGGCTTGCGAAATGCGACGACCGTACCGCGTTTTTTGCTCCTGAACTTGCTGCTCTTGGGCTGGAGCTGGTACCAGGCGGTGCCGAGCGAGTGGTCCTCCGTCTCCAGGATGGCGGAGAGCGGCACCTTGACCCGGCCGAGGAAGTCGGTGCTGAAGAACCTGTTCTCGTTGAGCACGGAGACGACGAGCTCCTCGGCGACGTCCGCGACGAGGAAGCCGAACTCCTCGTCCCAGATGGGGCTGAGGCTCCGCTTGACCACCGTCGTCTTGGCCCGCCGCCTCCCGAGCTGCAGGCGCACGTAGGGGTCGCTGGAGCCGTTGAGGTAGATGGCCGTGAGCCCCCGCGCCTCCAGCACGTGCACGCACAGCCGCATGGGTGCGCTCCGCTGGGCCGGCTCCGGGCGCGCTACCGCGCCCATCGCGACCTTGGAGGAGGGGAAGGGGGAGGCGGGAGAGCAATGGCGGACGGCGATCTCGCTGCTCGCCCCGTCGAATTGGGGATTGGATGAGAGAGAAGGGGAAGGGGGGCAGAGGATTACCCGCGACCGTTTGAATTGGAGAGGCGTTTGTCTCGTGGCGGTTTGGGGGCGTCGAGATGCGTGCGGGAGGAGGTCGAGGGGTTTGGGACCGTTGGATCTGCCGAGCGGGCCATGGCTTTTACCAAACACGTTGCGGGTGCTCCGAGCTGTGTGGGTTGCCTCAGGTTAAGGATAACCCTTTTTCAGGAACAGGTTAAGGACAACCTGATAAGTGCCTAATTCAGATAAACTAAGTATTTCCATTTTCTTTTGCAAGAAGGCCAAGGTATATATATATGTGTGTGTGTGTTAAAATTGTCTAAGAATATTGTAGAAAATAAACGGAAATGATAAGTACCTGACGTCAAGTACGAGCGCATGGCAAATTGAACATTTTCGATGGCAATTCTAGTGACACAAGGATGGCAAGTTATTTGACACACACGGTAATTTTCTGTCAAAAACTATACCGAAGCACGAAGTTGCCGTGCTTGCCAACTAAAGTTGACATTCTCGCGTCACTAAACTTGCCATCGAAAACGTTGGATTTGGTACGCGCTCGTACCTGACGTTCGGGTGTTATCAGATTCTAAAATAAAACACATGTCCTTGGATATGTCAATATTGTCTTCCTCCTGCATTCCTTGACAGCACACCTGAGCAAAGTTCAATACTGCCTCTAGATCTTTGGTACACTCTTGGAGCCAGGCTACCTTTGTTGACGCAACCACCATGAAGTTGATGGTGGGAGTAAGTAGAAGTTGGCGACAACGAACCGAGATCAAATCATGTCTCCAAATTTAAGGCGGTGAAGGGGGCTAAAGAACCATCCCAGATCTGGCCAGACAAGACCGGGGAGGCCTTACCTCACCAGCTTTCCGACAAAGCTGAACGTGCTTTGCCGAACAGAGAAGAACCAGAAAGACTAAAACATGAATCGCAATTGTCCACTCCAGCAAACGACGTCATCCAATTTCATCTATGAAACATTAGACAAAATGTGGCCCAACATCTGACGGGGCCTAAGATCTAGCTCTGACAAAAGCTCGACACGCCTTTCATCGATACCAATCAGCAATCGACATCGCCTCATCACCACCAGCCAGACACCTAGCTTGTGGCCAAAAGCTAGGGCGACCCAAACACGGTCAACCCCAAACTAGGGACCGTCCACCTCGACGATGGCAGAAGACCAGAAAGCGAAGGGAACCAACAACGACAACAACACTTATAAATAAACCCTAGTCACACTTCTTTTTAGCGGTAGCAAACAAGTCAGATAAACTATTTATTATGGCATTATAAAAGCCCATTGCTACTTGAAGACAAACAAGTTTGGTTCATACTCCCTTCGTCCCAAAATAAGTATCTCAACTTTAATACAACTTTATACTAAAGTCGAGACACTTATTTTAGGACGACTATTTATTATGGCATTATAAAAGCCCATTGCTACTTGAAGACAAACAATTTTTTAGGGGCTTGTTTGGTTCATACTCCTTCCGTCCCAAAATAAGTCTCTTATATTGGGACCGAGGGAGTAGTAAATTAGTAATTTTGCTCTCCAACAATATCCATTCGTTTGGTTTTAAAAAAAATAGAGCAAAAGAAAAGTGAAGGGAAGTTTCTTTTGATCCCACTTTAAAAGGAAAAGTACAGAAATGTTACAATTTGGATCTCTTTTCAGAATTCCTGCGTGCAAAGAGATTGATTGACAATGAACTACAAAGAGCACAGATGATAAACCCAACAATCATGGTCGCATGTCGTATGCAAGTAAACCACAACTCAAAGGTGAACAAAAGAATAACTTTTTTCCGAAGCGCATTGTCAAAAGCACATGGAATGGTATAGCCCAAAGCCCCAAACCAAGTTACTAACAAGACTAGTGTCGCATGGAAGCTCTCCAGAGAAGAAAAAAGAAGGTGTGAACGCACGAGCAAAGAGCATCTGATTTAAAATTCTTGAATGGTCCTCTTTTGACTTTGACTGCACAGCATGAAGGGAGCAACAGCTTCAGCTTCCCAGCCAGTTGCTCCGATGCCAGCTGAACTCCCGCAAGCTTACAGAGAAGGGGCATCTCCATTGCTGCAAGATCTGCTATTACATCAGTGACCACTACGCCTTAGTCTTTGCCAAAGTCTGCGCTGTAGTGGGCGCTGGATTCCAGCTTCTTGGCGTCATTCAGCTTCCTGACGGCCTGAGATGCACGAAACTTGAGTGTCAGCACTTGTTAAGGTGCTGATGGTCAGGTTTTAAGAGTGTACGACAACGCACCTTCATGAAGTCCTCGTGGACTACGTAGTCCCGCTCTGCGTGAATTGCAGACATGCCAGCTTCAGTGCAGACATTGCGAAGATCAGCCCCATTGAAGCCCTATAGCCAGATGAGTTGAGAATCTGAGCAATGGGACAAGAGTGTATGTGCGATAACAACATTAGCTAAGATGTACTCACTTCAGCCAGCTTCACGACCGCTTCATAATCTATTTCTCCATGCTTGGCGATACCGGCAGCATGAATTTTAAGTACTTCGGTTCTTGATTGCTCGTTTGGTAGCGGAATCTCAATCTTTCTGTCAAGACGTCCAGGGCGCAGGAGCGCAGGGTCAAGAACGTCAGGCCGGTTTGTTGCCATGATCATCTTGACCTATTTAGGCAAAAATATCAGTGTCAAGAAGAATACACACAGCGCCAGGAAGAAAAGAATTATGCGCAATGTTAGAAAAGGGAGTCAAATAAAATGTTTGCAAATCAGCGGCCAGGAAATTCATACAAGCAATGAAGCAGAGATGAACAATAAATTTTAATCCACAAAATTCATCTCAAGAACTGGTATATTTTACCCACGTAAGAGTGCATATCACACACACATTCAGGCAAGGAAATTACTTCAATCAAATCCATTGCCTTTGCATATATGTTATAAAGTTACCTAGAGGGAAAAACACTTGATGATATAGGTTTACCTTGCCAAGCTCATCAAATCCATCTAACTGATTAAGAAGCTCCATCAGCGTCCGCTGGATCTCACGGTCGGCACTGGTTCCCTCACTAAATCTTCTCCCACCGATTGCATCGATTTCATCCATGAAGATAATGCACGGCTAGAAATAACAATTTGAACAAATGGAAACAAAATTTGTGAGCATTGCAAATAAACTAAATGGCGATATATGTTCAAAGATCTCAGAAAAGCATTTATATTGTCTCTAACAGGAACTCAAACGTGAAGGTATAAGTTTGATTTCTTCTTCTCTTGCAAAACTGATATTGAGATCTATATCTTAAAATTCGATAGTGTGTGGACAGGAACATAATTAGATGACACATCTGGGTCAAAGGAACTATTAAAGTCAGCTTGCAACTCTGCAAACAACTTTACAGATAAGGGAATTTAGTTTAAGACCAACTAGCTTTGCAAAAAGAAAGGCAGAGCAAGACTTACTTGGTGATCGCGTGCATAGCTGAACATTTCTCTGATTAAACGAGCACTTTCTCCGATATATTTGTCAATTATAGCACTTGACACAATCTGGTTTTTAGACAATTATGTCAGTGTAATGTAGTACTCATGGAAAGAAAATACCTAGTGAAAACCACACCTTCAAAAAGTTAGCATCAATATTACTGGCGATGGCCCTGGCTAATAACGTCTTCCCAGTTCCTGGTGGGCCATAGAGTAGAACACCCTGGAAAAAGTAAAGAAAGCATACACTGACTCCCAAAATCACAACATGTATATCTTTACCTCTTCAACTTATATAGGAAAGAGGATCCTAAACACTTTTTTTTGGCTAAATTTACCTTGGGAGGTTTAATTCCGACCCTAAGAAACAATTCAGGGTTCATTAAGGGTAGCTCGATTGATTCCCTGAGTTCCCTGATTTGATCAGATAAGCCACCTACAGCCGAGTAACTGACATTGCCTGGATCTTCGTGTAGCATGTTATACACCACAGGATCCACCTGAAGAAACAAGTTCAGTTTCATACCACATCCCGGGACCCAATTTTAAATGTAACAGATGGATTGTAAAACAAAACAATTACTAAATAATGCACCAACAAAAGGACTGAGAGAAACTGATCAGCATAACTAAACCATACCTCCCTTGGCAGAGTGCGCATGATTGTCAAAGTTGTCATGTCCAGCACAACACGAGTTCCAGAAGTTAATTTTTCCTTGTCCACTTTACTCCGGCAACCGACGACATATCTTGGACCACTGCTAGCCTTAACAATAACTTCAACAAATAGGTCTTTCAGCTTTAGGTTGTTACTAATAAAGAATACCAAAAATTACAATGTGGCAGTTTCATGTGAATACGCAAAATAAAACTGATCAACTTGGTTCTCTTATAGTGTGGCAAGCAAAGCAGAGACTATGGAGGCCCTGTCCAGTCAAGGCCTTTGTGAGTTTGCACACTTAAAAAGCATTTTGTTAAAGTTAATGGTACTTAGTACTTGTTAATTCATGTACACAGTACACATGCAAAAAATCGTGACAATATATCATCTTTTGCTAAGCGTGTAATATAACTTCTTATCTTTTCTTTAGTTGCACAAGATCATATATTTCGCGACTTTTCGTACATGTAACTGAACCATGATTTCTTGGGGAGCTTTTGTAAGTGTACAAATCCTCATACAAGAGGACCATTTATACTTAACATTTCAGGGCAAGTGTCCGTTCAAAATATATGTTACCAAATATATACATCAAAAAATAAAAGAGAGGCTCTTTACTTACAGCGTTCATTATCAAGAGGACGAAGGACTTCTCCTATTATTTGTCCGACACTTTGCAGTGACTTCAAAGTCATCTTCAGTCTTTGCGTAGTCCTTCCTAGCAATTTTAAGGTTTTCCCTCACTGCATGTAGATGTACCGTGTGTCAAATGAAAGTACATACTAAGGATCAGAGTATTTTCTTAGAATATAGGTGCACGTGTACTGCACAAATATCGTTCAGTACACATAACCAACTAAAAACTTTATGGAACTGCTCTCAGACCATCAAGGATTATAAAGTAAGCTGAACTTGCGAAACTGCTTGAGTTCCAGCACCAAAACAGTTCTGATAATTCCCCAGTTAGCTGAATTTTTTGCAAATCTCAATCGCCTAGAAGTACACATCACTTTGCCTAAACTTGCAGTAACGGACAAACACTCTTTTTAACAGTAGAGATGTAAAATGCATTTTTTAGTCTGGATGTTATGCATGGAATGAGATGGGGATGAGAATGAGTGCATGTCCAAAGGCTTGGAAAAGTGATTGACATTAGAAAATTTCAGATCACTTATAAACAGGCATCCCATAGACCCATACGCCATACCCATACGGAAATGAGCCGACATAAATCTGTAGAGTCCACAAAATAGCACTTTGAACCAGAATTGACACCAAAATAACAACGCGGCAATGTGAACCAGAATTGCCGGCAATGTGACATTTTTTGGGGGTATAAAGACTTATTTCTAAAATAGCGGAAGAAGGAACTTCGCAAATCTACTGAAGGGCCACCAATTATTCCACATCACGTAATCAGGAAAGCGCAAAAAATGTTACTAGTTTTCTAAGGAGTCGACCACCACGACAAAAACAAAACCTTAAGTCTCTCACATCGCACTCGCTGGCAGAACTTGAGATCCACATCAAGCAATAAGCGTCCAAACCAGCAGATTTAGCGCCGGGAAACAACATCTACTCTGCACCGACAGCGCAGGCCAAGGCCGGCCCTATACCGGCAACGCCCAATCTAGCACTAGAACGCATCCCGATTTCGAGCGGAGTGAGGAAGGAAGCTGGGCGCCTTACCAGTGCCGACGCGCGATTCAAGCTCCCTGCAGTTGAGCAGTTTCTTGCGGTAGTCGGATATGGCCGTGCGGCGGCGGGCGGCGGCGGCGTCCTCTCCGTCGGCCATCGCCGCTGCGATCTGTCCCTCGACTTTGCTTCTGTCGCAAGAAGGGAGTGAGCTCCAACTGTCTGGTTTTTTGCCTAAAAATATCCACTTAAGCACGGAATAGCTTTCTTGTAACTGAATACGTAAATTGTGGATATGTTGTTTTGAAGGTGAAATTTTGCAATACTACTTCCTCGATCCAAAATAATTGACGTTTACATAGTCTAACTTATTTTAGGCATACGCTCATAAACACGTATACATACTCATCTTTATGAATGCACGCACATACACTATACTTATAAGCACCTCCGAAAAACTAAGTGTTTGGATAAACATAATTAGCCATGAGTTTATAGAAAACTATTCCCTCCGTTCCATAATATAAGAGCATTTTTGACATTACACTAGTGTCAAAAACGCACTTATATTATGGGACAGAGAGAGTAGTTTTTAGCTGGTTTTTAGTAAAACCAGTTTTACTAGTAGTTTTGTGAATAATCAGTATACGAAAAATGGTGTTTGGGATTAGGAAAGTGTAAAGCTGGACTTCAGATTTACTTGTTTGGATAACAATCCATATCCCCCTCTCATTGTTGTGGAAGTAGGATGGCGTGAAAAAAATGTGGGGCGTGATGAAATTAGTTAGGATCCAGTATCGCTAAATCGCGTTTTTAGAAAAACAACAAATAGCAGTTTTTCTACAAACGTGAAATTCTGAGTTTCCTAGAAACAAGTTCTTCGTATACGCGGATTAGTTAGAATGGTTTTTATTCGGTTAGACAATTTTTCTAGTTTATAGGAATTGCATTTTGTATATACTATCTATCCAAACAACCCCTAAGGGCCAATTCTTTTGCGACTTACAGCTGGTTGTGGAAATAAGCTGTCACACCCCAGCTTATTTTAGAAACTCAACCTAAAATTTACTTAGAAGCCCACTAATTAAGAGTTAACTAGTAGACTTCTAAAATAAAGTTTTAGGTTGAGCTTCTAGAATAAACTGGGAAGGGGACAACTTATTTTCACAGCCAGCCATAAGCCCTAAAAGAACTAAGACGGGTCTTGAGATTGTGTCGCTATCGACGGGAACGTCACCTCTCACAGAAAAAATTCGTCTTTATGAGACACCAAAGCGCCAATCATAGATTTTGATCCCTAATGGGGTAGGGGTACCACTGTCCTCCGAACCATTCAATCACATGTTGGTTCCCACATTCCGTATTATTGAATGACTCGCGTACACAGATATATATCGACTGTATGCATATGCATGGTTTGCGGTAAGCTATGACGACCTCTTTTTTGCGAGATAACATGGGAATTTATTTTTAAGGAGGAATGTATGTCATACACAGGCGTACAATTTCATCTATCCCCGAACCAAACCACGCAGCAGTGTGAGGTGTGCTCCACCCATAAGCAACAAGGCCATGGTCGATCTTGTTTTGAGAGCGACTAATCTGATTGATAATAATCTCCCTCGTGCTCTTAGATATCATCTCTTAGATTTCTTGCACAAGCACCACAAGACTCGACCGGTTCCTTATGGGGGTATTGATCATTGCCACCGTCTCCGCACGATCCATTTCGTCAACAATGGGAAGTTGGGTCCTTTGGAGGGCAAGCGATAGGCCTTCCCTGCACGCCGCAAGTTCTGCCTCAAGTCTGTTATCATGTATGATCAAATCCATGCAAGCTGTGAAAATGATAGCATAAGAATTATCGCGCAACACCATGCTGCCCCTGGTCGCTCCGGTCTCTGCCACGAAGCTCCCATCAGTGTTCAGCTTAGTCCAACCGTCAGGTGGACATGTCCAGCGCGGCTCCCCATGAGGTTGCATAGCCCTCAGCGCCACATCAGCGCCCTGGATGATTGGCGAGTGAATGACCATCTTCTCTTTCGCATATTCCCTTTGCGGGTGCTGCTAAATACATAACAAAGAGTTGATGTAGCCATGCAGAAATCGTCATGAGGCTTCTGTCGGGGGCACTTCCTTTCCGCGTGTGAGCTCATTGCAGACATGCCATGCCCCCACATAGTCATTAGGATCACCATGCACACCATGTCTGGGAGTGGTTCCAACAAGATCAAGAGACCCTTCGGTCCAGTGTTGCGCACATCATCGACAGCCGAAAGTGTCCAGTCCAGCGTCCACACATTACATGGAAACCATCCTTCCGCTCCACACCACAAATAGGACACACATCTGTGGGCTCGAAGTGTCGAGAAAATTTATTTGCCCAAGTTGTAGAGAGTTGAACACATGCCTCCAAGCGAAGACGTGTAGCTTCAAGGGGAGCAGGGCACTCCCATATGGTCTTCCAGATGGTTCGGTGACATCCGGTGCTCTGCTCGATGCGCTCGCCGATGGACTTGCGCTCATCTATGGAGAAGTGGTAAGAGGAACGCACGGTGAAGATGTTGGATTTCTCCGGCGCCCATGCAATAGTGTCCTCAGGGACCCGGGCGACGTGTGGATGCGAGTGATGGCATAAACATCCACCAGTAGGAAGTGTCGTCGGAGAAGGTCCATTTGTGTAGTGACCTATAGTTATATGAGAGCGGGGGTTTTTCTCTCTCGATTGAGCTTTGCATTCATGCATACAACATTTGGGTAAATTTAAAACTTTCTTTTAAACTTAGTTAAGTTTACATTCAAATATAAAATTTGACACGACCTTTGCTCATATTTGAGTTTTGGTTTGGAATACAAATAAGAATATAAGTTAAGGACTTAAGTGCTAAAGTACAATTCAGTTATGTATAGGAAATGCATTTAAATACATGACAAAGATAAATGAAATACAAACTTTATTATAAATAATAAATAGTACAAAGTTGATGATACAAAGTGAATAAAAAAATTATTAATTGAAATACCATTACCAAGTCTTGTGAGATTACATGAGATTGGAGAAATGAAAATAAAAGAAGAAATGAATCAAACCTAAACTAAAACCTATCTATCTATTTCTCTATTTATCTATTTATACTAGTTATTCAATCCATCTTAATTGATCTTCATCTTGGAAAAGAAAAAAAGAAATAGTTTATGATTAAAATGTAGCATTTCCATTTCTTTTATGACAAGCCTTCTGGAATCATGAATCCAGCTTAATGCAATCATTTCCTCCATGAATCCAGCTTCTTGTCTTGTACGACAAGTCTTCTAGAATCCTCCTGTTATCCGCCATGGGCCGCGCAATGTGGTCCAGGGCGGAACCAACAAAGAGGCCCTCAGCCTGGCCCACCAGGCCAGGAACTGTCATGGTGAGGGGGCCCTTAGCCGGGACACCGTCAATGTGGGCTCTAAAATCAGTAGACCCCAGGTAATTCCCGCCCATACCCACCCAAATTTCCACCCATCCCGCCTATTTGGCCAGAAAGCCCAAAGTAATCCCTAACTTAGCGGATATCCATTTCTGAGCCCAGGCCCATCTGCACCCGCGCTGAAAAAAAAATCAAAACAAATACTAGAAAAAATTCAAAAAAAATCAATTTTTTTGCATGGTAGATAATTTGATGCGTGGGGTCCGCTCCAATTTTCAGATCATTTGGACATCTGAGTAGCTCTCGGCAAAAAAGACAAATTTGGGGTCTGTAAAAAAGTTTACCGTTCATGTACTGTTCTGACCCAATTTGTCTTTTTTGCTGAGAGCTACTCATATGTCCAAATGATATGAAATTTGGAGCGCACCTCACGCAATAAATTATCTACCATGAAAAAAATTGGACTTGTTTGAATTTTTTGTGATTTTTTTCTTGACCGGGTGCAGATGAGCCTGGGCACTGAATCGCTGCACTCCTAACTTAGCCACAACATATTGTTTATTGTGTTGAAATGATGTTTTTTCTACTGAAATGCTGCTGAAGGTTGATGTTGATTGCGTGTATGGGTTTCCCCACGGGTATGAAAAAACCGGTGGGGACGATGATGGGAAATTTTATCCCCGCGGACGGGGACGAAGATGGGGATGGGCATGGGGTGACTGTCATGGGGATGGACTCTAATACCCGATTGTGTAATCGATCCCAATTGCTAGTTTGTCTCTCGAGTGATCTTATGACCATGCGACTTGGGTTAAGTGTTAAACCACTTCGGGAATCTGTATCACAGTTTGGAGAAAAGAGGTTGAGCTATACCATCAAATGTGACAAGTACTCACCTTGAGCTCGACAACATATATCGTGATGCAAAAGAAATTGTGCATATGAAAAATTGTCAAGGTTCGTCAATATGACTTTGTGCACACTTGTGAGTCGACACGTTCTGTTATGATCCGTTGCCGACTGATCGAGTCAGATGTGATCCAAGTCATATCCATGTGGACGTGAACCTATAGGGCCACTCACTTAAGGAGTAGGAACTGCTACTTGTAGTCTGCGTTGGTATTTCCCCGAAGAGGAGAGGATGATGCAGTACAGTAGAGATAAGTATTTCCCTCAGTTAAGAACCAAGGTTATCAATCCAGTAGGAGAACCAAGCAAAATTCCGTTAAGCGCACCTGCACACACAAGAGCAAACACTTGCACCCAACGCAAATAAGAGGGTTGTCAATCCTCTTAGCGGTTATTTGCAAGGATTAAATCTTATTGAGGTAAATATATAAACTAAAACACTAATTAAAATAAAAGTAAATAAATTGCAGCAAGGTATTTTTAGGTTTTTTATATGATAAAGATAGACACGGGGACCATAGTTTTCACTAGAGGCTTCTCTTTCGAGCACAGAAACATACGGTGGGTAAACAAATTACTGTTGGGCAATTGATAGAAAAGCAAATAATTATGAAAGATTCATGGCAATGATCATGTATATAGGCATCACGTCCAAGACAAGTAGACCGACTCCTGCCTGCATCTACCACTATTACTCCACTCATCGACCGCTATCCAGCATGCATCTAGAGTATTAAGTTAATAAAAACAGAGTAACGCCTTAAGCAAGATGACATGATGTAGAGAAGCAAATTCAAGCAATATGAATAAACCTCATCTTTTTATCCTTAATGGCAATAATACAAATACGTGTCATGTCCCCTTCTGTCACTGGGATTGAGCACCGCAAGATTGAACCCATCACAAAGCACCTCTCCCATTGCAAGATAAATCAATCTAGTAGGCCAAACCAAATCGATAGATCGGAGAGAAATACAAAGCTATAACAATCATGCATAAAAGAGTTCAGAGAAGACTCAAATATTTCTCATGAATAATCTGATCATAAACTCACAATTCATCGGATCCCAACGAACACACCACAAAAGAAGATTACATTGGATAGAACTCCAAGAACATCGAGGAGAACATTGTATTGAAGATCAAAGAGAGAGAAGAAGCCATCTAGCTACTAGCTATGGACCCGTAGGTCTGTGGTAAACTACTCACACATCATCGGAAGGGCAGCAAGGTTGATGTAGAAGCCCTCCGTGATCGATTCCCCCTCCGGCAGAGTACCGAAAAAGGCCTCCAGATGGGATCGCGGAAGAACAGAGGCTTGCGCGGCGGAAAGGTTTTTTCTTCTGGCTCCCTGGGGGTTTCCCAATATTTGTGAATTTATAGAAGTGAAATTAGGTCAAACGGAGTCACGTGGGCCCCACAAGGCAACAGGGCGCCCCCCCCGGGGCGCGCCCTGTTGCCTTGTGAAGCCTCTGTGAGGCTTCTAGCCTCCTTCCGAAGCTTCCAAGGTTTCTTTTGTCCAGAAAAAAATCTCCAAAAAATTTCGTGGCATTTGGACTTCATTTGGTACTATTTCTCTGAAAAGCCAAAAACAAGCAGAAAACAACAACTGGCACTGGGCACTAGGTTAATAGGTTAGTCCCAAAAAATGATATATAATTGCATATAAAAACATCCAAGATTGATACTATAATAGCATGGAACAATCAAAAATTATAGATACGTTGGAGACGTATCAAGCATCCCCAAGCTTAATTCCTGCTCATCCTCGAGTAGGTAAATGATAAAAACAGAATTTTTGATGTGGAATGCTACCTATCATGTTTCATCATGTAATCTTTCTCTTACGGTATGAATAATAAGATCCAAATGATTCAAAGCAATAGTCTATAATTTGATATAAAGACATCAATACTCAGGCATACTAATAAACAATCATGTCTTTCAAAATAAAAATGCTAAAGAACGTTGTCCCTACAAAATCATATAATCCCGTCATGCTCCATATTATTCACACAAAGTATTTATCATGCACTACCCCGATGACAAGCCAAGCAATTGGTTCATACTTTTTAACGCGCTTCAGCTTTTTTAACTCCCACTCAATACATGAGCGCAAGCCATGGATATAGCACTATGGGTGGAATAGAGTATGGTGGTAGAGATAAATAGGAGAAGTCAAAAAAATGGAGAAAGCCTCACATCATCGAGGCTAATCAACGGGCTATGGAGATGCCCATCAATTGATGTCAATGCGAGGAGTAGGGATTGCCATGCAACGGATGCACTAAGAGCTATAAGTGTAAGAAAGCTCAACATGAAAACTAAGTGGGCGTGCATCCAACTTGCTTGCTCATGAAGACCTCGGGAATTTGAGGAAGCCCGTCATCGAAATATACAAGCCAAGTTCTATAATGAAAAATTCCCACTAGTATATGAAAGTGACAAAATAGGAGACTCTCTATATAAAAAACATGGTGCTACTTTGAAGCACAAGTGTGGAAAAGGATAGTAACATTGCCCTTCTCTCTTTTTCTCTCATTTATTTATTTTTTCTTTTTCTTTTTTTCTTCTTTTTCTTTTTCTTTTCCTTTTTTTTCTTTTTTTTTATTTTTTGTCCGGAGTCTCATCCCGACTTGTGGGGAAATCATAGCCTCCATCATCCTTTCCTCACTGGGACAATGCTCTAATAATGATGATCATCACACCTCTATTTACTTACAACTCAACATTACAACTCAATACTAGAACAAAATATGACTCTATATGAATGCCTCTGGCAGTGTACCAGGATGTGCAATGATGCTAGCGTAACATGTATAACAATGATGAACGGTGGCTGAGCCACAAATACTATGTCAGCTATATGATCATGCAAAGCAATATGACAATGATGATGTATGTCATAAAAACGGAACGGTGGAAGTTGCATGGCAATATATCTCGGAATGGCTATGGAAATGCCATGATAGGTAGGTATGGTGGCTGTTTTGAGGAAGATATAAGGAGGCTTATGTGTGATAGAGCGTATCATATCACGGGGTTTGGATGCATGATACGTCTCCAACGTATCTATAATTTATGAAGTATTCATGCCATGTTTATTATAGTTTTGTATGATTTTGGTGCACTTTTATACGGCTTTTATATGATTTTTATGGACTAACATATTGATCTAGTGCCCAGTGCTACTTGCTGTTTTCTGCTTGTTTTTGGTTTTCCAGAAAATCCATATCAAATGAAGTCCAAATGCAGCGAAACTTTTTGACGATTTTTTCTGGAAGGAAACAGACCCAGGAAGCTTCGGGGGAGCAGCAGAAGACCCACAGGGGCCCCACAAGCCACCAGGGAGCGCCACCCCCCCAGGCGCGCCCTGGTGCCTCGTGGGCCCCCTGTGGCACCTCTTTGCGTGATTCCAACGCTGAAAAATCATATATATTCAGAAACCCCCGAAAGTTAACCTAGATGAGTTTTTACGCCGCCGCAAGCCTCTGTACCTCCACGATCTCATCTATAGCTCTTTTCCGGCACCCTGCCGGAGGGGGGGAATCATCACCGGAGGCCATCTTCATCATCCCGGCGGTCTCCATGACGAGGAGGGAGTACTTCACCCTCGGGGCTGAGGGTATGTACTAGTAGCTATGCGTTTGATCTCTCTCTCTCTCTTTCTCGTGTTCTTGATTTGGCACGATCTTGATGTACCGCGAGCTTTGTTAATATAGTTGGATCATCTGGTGTTTCTCCCTCTCTATCTTGTTGTGATGAATTGAGTTTTTACCTTTGAGGTTTCACTATTATCGGATTGAATACTTTTATGGATTTGAGAACACTTGATGTATGTCTTGCATATGAATACCCATGGTGACAATGGGGTATTATATTGATTCACTTGATGTATGTTTTGGCACTCAACTCGCGGATTCCCAAGGTGACATTGGGGTAATCTAGGCATAAGGGTTGGTTGCATGTTTTCATTATCTTTTCTCCGATAAGAAACTTTGGGGCACTCTTTGAAGTTCTTTGTGTGGATTGAATATTTTGAATCTGAAGTTGTTTGATGCATATCGAATAATCAACTCACGGATACTTGTGGTGACATTGGAGTATCTAGGTGACATTAGAGTTGGTTGTTGCATATCATATGGTGTTATTTTAGTACGAACTCTAGGGCTATTCGTGACACTTATGGGGATGGCTCAATAGATCGATCGAAAAAAATAACTTTGAGGTGGTTTCGTACCCTACAACAATTTCTATCTTATGTTCTCCGCTAATAGGAACTTTGGAGTGATTCTTTATCGCACGTTGAGGGATTGTTATATGATCCAATTATGTTAGCACTGTTGAGAGATTGCACTAGTGAAAGTATGAACCCTAGGCCTTGTTTCTAAGCATTGCAATACCGTTTGTGCTCCGTTTTATCACTTGCTACCTTGCTGTTTTTTTTATTTTCAGATTACAAAAACCTATTGTTGGGGAACGTTGCATGGAAAACAAAAAAATTTCTACACACACGCAAGATCTATCCATGGAGATGCATAGCTACGAGAGGGGAGTGTGTCTACGTACCCTCGTAGACCGTAAGCGGAAGCGTTAGAACAACGTGGTTGATGTCGTCGAACAACTTCACGATCCAACCGACCGAGTACCGAACGTACGGCACCTCCGCGTTCAGCACACGTTCAGCTCGGTGACGTCCTCGACTTCTTGATCCAGCAAGACGGCGAGGTAGTGGATGAGTTCCGGCAGCACGACGGCGTGGTGACGGTGATGGTAATGCTATCTCCGCAGGGCTTCGCCCAAGCACGGAGAAAATATGACCGAGGGACGGAACTGTGGAGGGGGGCGCCGCACACGGCTAGGACAATGTTGTGTGTCCTTTGGGGCGCCCCCTCTCCTCTATTTATATATGTGTAGGGGCTTGGAGTAGAAGGAATAGTGCCACGTGAACAGTGGCCATGAATAGTACACACGTGGACTTGGACTCCAAAGTTCAATCCTATTCCTACTAGGACTCTCCCTTTTTCCTTCCCTAGCTGCGTGGGCTTTTAAGGACTTGGTGCGCCTGGCCCAATAAGGCCATGGAGCCTCCCCTTAGCCCATGCCAGCCCTTGGGACATGGTGGACCCACTTGTGGACTTCCGGACCCCTCCGGAATCCTCCGGAACCTTCTGGAAGCTTCCCGGTACAATACCGAAAAAACTGCACTTTTTTTCCGGAACCCAAAATATGACTTCCCATATATAAATCTTTACCTCTCGACCATTCCGAGACTCCTCGTGACGTCCGGGATCTCATCCGGGACTCCGAACAATATTCGGTTACCAATTCACATAACTCATATAACACTATATCGTCAACGAACGTTAAGCGTGCGGACCCTACGGGTTCGGGAATGATGTAGACATGACCGAGACGCCTCTCCGATCAATAACCAATAGCGGAACCTGGATGCCCATATTGGTTCCTACATATTCCACGAAGATCTTATCGGTCTAACCGCAATGACAACATACGTAATTCCCTTTGTCCGTCGGTATGTTACTTGCCCGAGATTCGATCGTCGGTATCTCCATACCTAGTTCAATCTCGTTACCAGCAAGTCTCTTTACTCGTTCCGTAATACATCATCCCGTAACTAACTCCTTAGTCACTTTGATTGCAAGCTTCTTATGATGTGCATTACCGAGAGGGCCCAGAGATACCTCTCCGAAACACGGAGTGACAAATCCCAGTCTCGATCCATGCCAACTCAACGGACACCTTCGGAGATACCTGTAGAGCATCTTTATGATCACCCAGTTACGTTGTGATGTTTGATAGCACACAAGGCATTCCTCCGGTATCCGGGAGTTGCATGATCTCATGGTCTGAGGAACATGTATTTGACATTCAAGAAAGCAGTAGCAATAAACAGAACGATCATATGCTAAGCTAACGGATGGGTCTTATCCATCACATCATTCTCCTAATGATGTGATCCCGTTATCAAATGACAACTCATGTCTATGGTTAGGAAACCTTAACCATCTTTGATCAACGAGCTAGTCTAGTAGAGGCTCACTAGGGACACGGTATTTGTTTATGTATTCACACATGTATTTAAGTTTCCGGTCAATACAATTCTAGCATGAATAATAAACCTTTATCATGAACAAGGAAATATAAAATAATAACAACTTTATTATTGCCTCTAGGGCATATTTCCATCAGTCTCCCACTTGCACTAGAGTCAATAATCTAGATTACATAGTAATGAATCTAACACCCATGGGGTCTTGGTGCTGATCATGTTTTGCTCGTGGAAGAGGCTTAGTCAACAGGTCTGCCACATTCAGATCCGTGTGTACTTTGCAAATTTCTATGTCTCCATCCTTGACATATTCACGAATGGAGTTGAAGCGTCTCTTGATGTGTTTGGTCTTCTTGTGAAACCTGGGCTCCTTGGCTATGGCAATTGCTCCAGTGTTGTCACAAAAGATTGTCATTGGACCCGATGCACTAGGTATTACACCTAGATCAGATATGAACTCCTTCATCCAGACTCCTTCATGTGCTGCTTCCGAAGCAGCTATGTATTCCGCTTCACACGTAGATCCCGCCACGACGCTCTGCTTAGAACTGCACCAACTGACAGCTCCACCATTTAATATAAATACGTATCCGGTTTGTGACTTAGAGTCATCCGGATCAGTGTCGAAGCTTGCATCGACGTAACCCTTTTACGACGAGCTCTTCGTCACCTCCATAAATGAGAAACATGTCCTTGGTACTTTTCAGGTACTTCAGGATATTCTTGACCGCTGTCCAGTGATCCACTCCTGGATTACTCTGGTACCTCCCTGCCAAACTTATGGCAAGGCACACATCAGGTCTGGTACACAGCATGGCATACGTAATAGAACCTATGGCTGAGGCATAGGGAATGACTTTCATTTTCTCTATATCTTCTGCCGTGGTCGGGCATTGAGTCTGACTCAACTTCACACCTTGCAAGACAGGCAAGAACCCTTTCTTTGACTGATCCATTTTGAACTTCTTCAAAACTTTGTCAAGGTATGTGCTTTGTGAAAGTCCTATCAAGCGTCTTGATCTATCCCTATAGATCTTGATGCCCAATATATAAGTAGCTTCACCGAGGTCTTTCATTGAAAAATTCTTATTCAAGTATCCCTTTATGCCATCCAGAAATTCTATATCATTTCCAATCAACAATATGTCATCCACATATAATATTAGAAATGCTACAGAGCTCCCACTCACTTTCTTGTAAATACAGGCTTCACCGTAAGTCTGTACAAAACCATATGCTTTGATCACCTCATCAAAGCGTATATTCCAACTCCGAGATGCTTGCACCAGTCCATAGATGGATCGCTGGAGCTTGCACACTTTGTTAGCACCCTTAGGATCGACAAAACCTTCTGGTTGCATCATATACAACTCTTCTTTGAGAAAACCATTAAGGAATGCAGTTTTAACATCCATTTGCCAGATTTCATAATCATAAAATGCGGTAATTACTAACATGATTCGGACAGACTTAAGCATCGCTACGGGTGAGAAAGTTTCATCGTAGTCAACCCCTTGAACTTGTGGAAAACCTTTCGCGACAAGTCGAGCTTTGTAGACAGTGATATTACCATCAACATCCGTCTTCCTCTTAAAAATCCATTTATTCTCAATGGCTTGCCGATCATCGGGCAAGTCCACCAAAGTCCATACTTTGTTCTCATACATGGATCCTATCTCGGATTTCATGGCCTCAAGCCATTTGTCGGAATCCGGGCTTATCATAGCTTCTTCATAGTTCGTATGTTCGCCGTTGTCTAACAACATAACTTCCAGAACAGGATTACCGTACCACTCTGGTGCGGAACGTACTCTGGTCGACCTACGAAGTTCAGTAGTAACTTGATCTGAAGTTTCATGATCTTTATCATTATCTTCCTCTCTTATTGGTGTAGGCATCACGGGAACGATTTTCTCTGATGAGCTACTTTCCAATTCGAGAGAAGGTACAATTACCTCATCAAGTTCTACTTTCCTCCCACTCACTTCTTTCGAGAGAAACTCCTTCTCTAGAAAGGACCCATTCTTGGCAACAAAGACCTTGCCTTCAGATCTGTGGTAGAAGGTGTACCCAATTGTTTCTTTAGGGTATCCTATGAAGACGCACTTCTCCGCTTTGGGTTCAAGCTTATCAGGTTGAAGCTTTTTCACATAAGCATCGCATCCCCAAACTTTAAGAAATGACAGCTTGGGTTTCTTGCCAAACCATGGTTCATATGGTGTCGTCTCAACGGATTTAGACGGTGCCCTATTTAACGTGAATGCAGCTGTCTCTAATGCATAACCCCAAAACGATAGTGGCAAATCGGTAAGAGACATCATAGAACGCACCATATCCAATAAAGTACGGTTACAACGTTCGGACACACCATTACGCTGTGGTGTTCCAGGTGGCGTGAGTTGTGAAACAATTCCACATTTTCTTAAATGAAGGCCAAACTCGTAACTCAAATATTCGCCTCCGCGATCAGATCGTAGAAACTTTATTTTCTTGTTACGATGATTCTCTACTTCACTATGAAATTCTTTGAACTTTTCAAATGTTTCAGACTTGTGTTTCATCAAGTAGATATACCCATATCTACTCAAATCATCTGTGAAGGTTAGAAAATAACGATACCCGCCGCGTGCTTCAACATTCATCGGACCGCATACATCGGTATGTATTATTTCCAACAAATCAGTAGCTCGCTCCATTGTTCCGGAGAACGGAGTTTTAGTCATCTTGCCCATGAGGCATGGTTCGCAAGTATCAAATGATTCATAATCAAGAGATTCCAAAAGTCCATCCGCATGGAGTTTCTTCATGCGCTTTACACCAATATGACCTAAACGGCAGTGCCACAAGTATGTTGCACTATCATTATCAACTTTGCATCTTTTGGCATCAATATTATGAATATGTGTATCACTATGATCGAGATTCAACAAGAATAGACCATTCACAAAAGGTGCGTGACCATAAAAGATGTTACTCATATAAATAGAACAACCATTATTCTCTGACTTAAATGAATAACCATCTCGCAATAAACAAGATCCAGATATAATGTTTATGCTCAACGCTGGCACCAAATAACAATTATTGAGGTCTAAAACTAATCCCGAAGGTAGATGTAGAGGTAGCGTGCCGACGGCGATCACATCAACCTTGGAACCATTCCCGACGCGCATTGTCACCTCGTCCTTAGCCAATCTTCGCTTATTCCGTAGCTCCTGTTTCGAGTTACAAATATGAGCAACCGAACTAGTATCAAATACCCAGGCGCTACTACGAGCATTAGTGAGGAACACATCAATAACATGTATATCAAATATACCTTTGCTCACTTTGCCATCCTTCTTATCCGCCAAATACTTGGGGCAGTTCCGCTTCCAGTGACCAGTCCCTTTGCAGTAGAAGCACTCTGTTTCAGGCCAGGGTCCAGCTTTGGGTTTCTTCGTGGGAGCGACAACTTGCTTGCCGTTCTTCTTGAAGTTCCCCTTCTTTCCCTTGCCCTTTTTCTTGAAACTAGTGGTTTTGTTAACCATCAACACTTGATGCTCCTTCTTGATTTCTACCTCCGCTGATTTCAGCATCGCGAAGAGCTCGGGAATTGTCATCCCCATCCCTTGCATATTATAGTTCATCACGAAGCCTTTATAGCTTGGTGGCAGTGACTGAAGAACTCTGTCAATAACACTCTCAACCGGAAGATCAATTCCCAGCTGAGTCAAGTGGTTGTGGTACCCAGACATTCTGAGTATGTGTTCACTGACAGAACTGTTCTCCTCCATCTTACAGCTAAAGAACTTGTTGGAGACTTCATATCTCTCAACCCGGGCATTAGCTTGAAATATCAATTTCAGCTCTTGGAACATCTCATATGCTCCGTGGCGTTCAAAACGCTTTTGCAGTCCCGGTTCTAAGACGTAGAGCATGGCACACTGAACTATCGAGTAGTCATCAGATCGAGCCTGCCAGGCGTTCACAACGTCTGCAGCAGCTCCTGCAGCAGGTCCATCACCTAGCGGTGCATCAAGGACATAATTCTTCTGTGCAGCAATGAGGATAATCCTCAAGTTACGGACCCAATCCATGTAGTTGCTACCATCATCTTTCAACTTAGCTTTCTCTAGGAACGCATTAAAATTCAACGGAACAGTAGCACGGGCCATTTATCTACAACATAGATATGCAAAGAAACCATCAAGACTAAGTTCATGATAAATTAAGTTCAATTAATCAAATTACTAATGAACTCCCACTTAAATTAACATCCCTCAAGGTAACTAAGTGATACATGATCCAAATCAACTAGCCCATGTCTGATCATCATGTGAGATGGGATAGTCATCAATGGTGAACATCTCCATGTTGATCATATCTACTATATGACTCATGTTCGACCTTTCGGTCTCCAGTGTTCCGAGACCATGTCTGTACATGCTAGGCTCGTCAAGTTTAACCCAAGTATTCTGCTTGTGTAAAACTGGCTTACACCCGTTGTATGTGAACATAGAATCTATCACACCCGATCATCACGAGGTGCTTCGAAACGACGAACTTTAGCAACAGTGCATACTCGGGGAGAACACTTTTATCTTGAAATTTAGCGAAGGGATCATCTTATAATGCTACCGTCGTTCTAAGCAAAATAAGATGCATAAAGGATAAACATCACATGCAATCAAAATATGTGACATGATATGGCCATCATCTTGTGCTTTTGATCTCCATCTCCAAAGCATCGTCATGATCTCCATCGTCACTGGCTCGACACCTTGATCTCCATCGTTGCGTCGTGGTCGTCTCGCCAACTATTGCTTCTACAACTATTGCTAACGCATAGCGATAAAGTAAAGCAATTACATGGCGCTTGCATTTCATACAATAAAGAGACAACCATAAGGCTCCTGCCGGTTGCCGATAAATTACAAAACATGATCATCTCATACAATAACGTATATCACATCATGTCTTGACCATATCACATCACAGCATACCCTGCAAAAACAAGTTAGACATCCTCTACTTTGTTGTTGCAAGTTTTACGTGGTTGCTACGGGCTTCTAGCAAGAACCGTTCTTACCTACGGCACAAAACCACAACGGTGATTTATCAAGTTTGTTGTTTTAACCTTCAACAAGGACCGGCCGCAGTCAAATTCGATTCAACTAAAGTAGGAGAAACAGACACCCGCCGGCCACCTTTATGCAAAACAAGTTGCACGTCTGTCGGTGGAACCGGTCTCATGTACGTGGACATGTAAGGTTGGTCCGGGCCGCTTCATATTACAATACCGTCGAATCAAAATAAGACGTTGGTGGTAAGCAGTATGACGATCACCGCCCACAACTCTTTGTGTTCTACTCGTGCATATCATCTACGCATAGACCTGGCTCTGATGCCACTGTTGGGGAACGTTGCATGGAAAACAAAAAAAATTCTACGCACACGCAAGATCTATCCATGGAGATGCATAGCTACGAGAGGGGAGTGTGTCTACGTACCCTCGTATACCATAAGCGGAAGCGTTAGAACAACGCGGTTGATGTCGTCGAACAACTTCACGATCCAACCGACCGAGTACCGAACGTACGGCACCTCCGCGTTCAGCACACGTTCAGCTCGGTGACGTCCTCGACTTCTTGATCCAGCAAGACGGTGAGGTAGTGGATGAGTTCCGGCAGCACGACAGCGTGGTGACGGTGATGATAATGCTATCTCCGCAGGGCTTCGCCCAAGCACTGCGAAAATATGACCGAGGGACGGAACTGTGGAGGGGGGCGCCGCACACGGCTAGGACAATGTTGTGTGTCCTTTGGGGCGCCCCCTCTCCTCTATTTATATATGTGCAGGGGCTTGGAGTAGAAGGAATAGTGCCACGTGAACAGTAACCATGAATAGTACACACGTGGACTTGGACTTCAAAGTCCAATCCTATTCCTACTAGGACTCTCCCTTTTTCCTTCCCTAGCTGCGTGGGCTTTTGAGGACTTGGTGCGCCTGGCCCAATAAGGCCAGGGCGCCTCCCCTTAGCCCATGCCAGCCCTTGGGACGTGGTGGACCCACTTGTGGACTTCCGGACCCCTCCGGAATCCTCCGGAACCTTCTGGAAGCTTCCCGATACAATACCGAAAAAACTGCACTTTTTTTCCGGAACCCAAAATATGACTTCCCATATATAAATCTTTACCTCTCGACCATTCCGAGACTCCTCATGACGTCCGGGATCTCATCCGGGACTCCGAACAATATTCGGTTACCAATTCACATAACTCATATAACACTATATCGTCAACGAACGTTAAGCGTGCGGACCCTACAGGTTCGGGAATGATGTAGACATGACCGAGACGCCTCTCCGGTCAATAACCAATAGCGGAACCTGGATGCCCATATTGGTTCCTACATATTCCACGCAGATCTTATCGGTCTAACCACAATGACAACATACGTAATTCCCTTTGTCCGTCGGTATGTTACTTGCCCGAGATTTGATCGTCGGTATCTCCATACCTAGTTCAATCTCGTTACCGGCAAGTCTCTTTACTCGTTCCGTAATACATCATCCCGTAACTAACTCCTTAGTAACTTTGATTGCAAGCTTCTTATGATGTGCATTACCGAGAGGGCCCAGAGATACCTCTCCGAAACACGGAGTGACAAATCCCAGTCTCGATCCATGCCAACTCAACGGACACCTTCGGAGATACCTGTAGAGCATCTTTATGATCACCCAATTACGTTGTGATGTTTGATAGCACACAAGGCATTCCTCCAGTATCCGGGAGTTGCATGATCTCATGGTCTGAGGAACATGTATTTGACATTCAAGAAAGCAGTAGCAATAAACAGAACGATCATATGCTAAGCTAACGGATGGGTCTTGTCCATCACATCATTCTCCTAATGATGTGATCCCGTTATCAAATGACAACTCATGTCTATGGTTAGGAAACCTTAACCATCTTTGATCAACGAGCTAGTCTAGTAGAGGCTCACTAGGGACACTGTATTTGTTTATGTATTCACACATGTATTTAAGTTTCCGGTCAATACAATTCTAGCATGAATAATAAACCTTTATCATGAACAAGGAAATATAAAATAATAACAACTTTATTATTGCCTCTAGGGCATATTTCCATCACCTATATCTACTATCCATACTACACTTGTATCACCATCTCTTCGCCGAACTAGTGCACCTATACAATTTGCCATTGTATTGGGTGTATTGGGGACACAAGAGACTCTTTTTTATTTGGTTGCAGGGTTGTTTTAGAGATACCATCTTCATCCTACGCCTCCCACGGATTGATAAACCTTAGGTCATTCACTTGAGGGAAAATTGCTACTGTCCTACAAAACTCTGCGCTTGGAGGCCTAACACGAGTCTACAAGAATAAGTTGTGTAGTAGACATCAAGCTCTTTTCTGGCGCCGTTGCCGGGGAGGTGAGTGCTTGAAGGTATATCTTTAGATCTTGCAATCGAATCTTTTAGTTTCTTGTTTTATTACTAGTTTGGTTTTATAAAAGAAAACTACAAAAAAATGAAATTGAGGTTGCCTCACATGCTTCATCTCTATAATGTCTTTGTTGAAATAAGGATTCCAATAATTGTGCTCAATTGATAGAAGAAGAATTCAATAAAATGTTTGGCATAAAATCTTTGAATGATGAGCATGATTGCAATGTTGTTAGTATGAATTCTATGAATATCCAAAATACTAAAGATGATTGCACTAGTCATGACAAAAATGTTTCTTATAAGCATGTCAATTTTTGTGGAGTGCATAAAGTTTGTGAAGACATGCCTTATAGGGATGATAGATTTTGTAAGAAGCATAAACATGATAGAACCAATTTTTTGCTCAAAGTGATAGATGAATTTGCTACAAAATTATGTTCTCTTTATCCTATTGCTTGTGAACTTTGCAATAAAGTTGGTCACCTTAATTTCCAATGCATACTCTTTCATGATCGAATCATGGCTAAATATTATAATGACTTGACCGCCCTTGAACTATATAATGAGCTTTATCTATTTTTGGGGTGTGAAGAATTGACACATAAAAATAGTTGGTTTGAAGTATTCATTCTCACAGACAACATTGAAACTAATCTAAAGGAAATTTATATGTTTTTTATGGTAAATTGCAATGAGAATGCTTATATTGCCAACTATAGAAAGACGAGAAAACCAATAGAATATAAAAGGAACACTAATGAAAGGGTAAAGATTTCCACTTTCCCTCCTATTGTCTCTCATGATGAAATAGGTGACGAGGAGGAGCTTCCTATTCAACCAATCTCCTCAATAAGAAGCTCGGAAAAATTGATTAAACCCACACATGATGTGGTGAAGAAGAAGAAAAGAAGAAAGAGTAGAGGTAAAAAGGTATCCCTCCCAAATAATGTTGCTCCCATTATTGTTGTGCCTCATGAGAGTGAATCAAAAATAATTGTGGAGGATGATATACTTGATGATGATATTGCTTCTTTGTCTTATGGTACAATGTCCGAAGGAACTATTGAGGATGATTTTATTATGCCTATTACTCATTATGATGATTATGATTGGGAAAATAATGATACTTTTTATAATCTTGAAAATATTTTTGGCACCAACTTAGAAAATTGTGATGATAATAATTGTTATACTATTGGTGCTATTCATACTATTGATGATAATAGTGATTATGCTAATGATATGCCAAGCCACAAGCTTGGGGATGCTATGTTTGATGAGAATGACATGTTTGAGAATTTATTTGCTGCAATTAATGTTTGTCCCAAGCTTGGGGATGCTATGCTTAATGAAGATGATCATTTTAGTGCCCCTACTTTGAATGATCAAATTTGTTATGATGATTGCATGCCTCCTATTTATGATGATTGCAATATTTATGAAAGTGGGTTTGAAAGAGTGTCAACTCTAGATAATAATTATCCCACTATTTTGGAGGGTGTTCAATCTTATTTTAATAATGATAAAAGTGGATTTGGAGAGGTCATGACTTTATTTAATGTTGAATCCACTACTCTGGAAGAGGTTTTAATTGATTATGATGAGAACAAAATTGCTACTTATGATGATTATTGTGATGATACTTATGTTATGAAAAAGAGTGATGATTATTATTATAATACTTATCATAATTATGAATACCCTTTTACTGAACATTACTCTTTTAATGTGGAAACAATTTTTAGTATTCAAGTATCATATGATACTCCCACTATTATGAATGAGAACAAATTTGCTTATGTGGAGAGTAATAAAAATTCTATGCTTGTGGATCATGAAAAGAATGCTTTATGTGATAGTTATATTGTTGAATTCATTCATGATGCTACTGAAAATTATTATTAGAGAGGATCATATGCTTCTACATATTTCAATAATATCAAGTTTTCTCTCTATGTGTTGAAAGTTTTGAAGTTATGCTTGTTTTGCCTTCCTATGCTAGTTGATTCTTGCTCGCATAAACTATTTGCTCACAAAATCCCTATGCATAGGAAGTGGGTTAGGCTTAAATGTGCTAGTCATATGCTTCATGATGCTCTCTTTGTGTTCCAATTCTTTATTTTTATGTGAGCATCGTTAAAATCATCATGCCTAGCTAAAAGTCATTAAAGAAAACCGTTTGTTGGGAGACAATACAATATTTGTACCTACTGTTTTTGTGTGAACACATTACTAAGCTACTGTATTAATCATGTTTTATATGTTTTCCTTCAATAATGTGCCAAGTAAAGCCTTTGGGATAGTGTGGATACTTGTTGATTCGATTCTGTGCAAAAACAGAAACTTTTGCGTCCAGTTCTGGAATTTCTATTCTGTACTGGAGCGTGAGAAAATTCTGAAATTTTTACAGAGAATTGTGTTACAAATTTTTTACATTTTCCTAATTTTTCAGAATTTTTGGATGTACATAAGTATGGTTTTTAAATCGCTTACTACAGGCTGTTCTGTTTTTGACAGATTCTGTTTTCGGTGCATAGTTTGCTTGTTTTAGTGTTTCCATAGCTTATATTGAGTAATATAAATTGTGGAAATGATAGAATACAGTAGGAATTATGTGATAACAATTATGAATCTTGTCTTGACAGTACCTAAGTGGATGATTTATTTTTATCATACTAACCTATCTCACAAGTTCCGTTAAGTTTTGTGTGATTGAAGTTTTCATGTTTTGGGTGAGATATCGATATGAGGAGAATAAGGAGCGGCAAGACCCTAAGCTTGGGGATTCCCAAGGCACCCCAAGGTAATATTCAACGAAGACTCAAGCGTCTAAGCTTGGGGATGCCCCGGAAGGCATCCCCTCTTTCGTCTTCAACACTATCGGTAACCTCACTTGGAGCTATATTTTTATTCGTCACATAATATGAGTTTTGCTTGGAGCATCATTTTATTTTGTTTATATTTGCTTGGTGTTATAAATAATCATGTTTTGTATCTTTTAGTTCAATAAAATGCCAATTATAGCCTTTACCATGCTCAGTTTGCAA
The DNA here is from genome assembly GCA_039707655.1 of Elymus sibiricus. Classification (NCBI taxonomy): domain Eukaryota; kingdom Viridiplantae; phylum Streptophyta; class Magnoliopsida; order Poales; family Poaceae; genus Elymus; species Elymus sibiricus. Next base: position 139,834,133 of record CM077674.1, on the reverse strand, counting down.
GTTCATGTGTTGCTGTTTGAAAACAGAAAGTTTTCTGTTATGTCCAGAATATTCCTGAATAGTCAGAACATGATAAAAAATATGAAATTTTTACACAGTAAGCATGCATGAGTTCTCTGTCACGTGGTATTTTTTCATAATTTTTGGAGTTAGGGAAGTATGAATTCTTATTCACCCTTTACAGACTGTTCTGTTTAGACAGATTTCGGTTATAGTTGCATTGTTTGCATATGTTGCTTGTTTAATGTTTCTATTTGTGGATAGGAGTATTAAATATGCAGAGGCATTTAGTATGCAATGTTAAATTATAATTTTAGTGATTTGCTACAGTAGAGAATGTTAAGGTTTTGAGTTGATTTATACTAACTTATCTCACGAGTTCTTGTTGAGTTTTGTGTGGATGAAGTTTTTTAGATTTAGGAGAAGCCATGATATGAGAGGAATTAAGGAGACACAAGAGATCAAGCTTGGGGATGCCCAAGGCATCCCAAATTAATATTTCAAGAAGTCTCAAGCATCTAAGCTTGGGGATGCCCCGGTAGGCATCCCACCTTTCTTCATCAATAATTATCGGTCAGTTTTGGTTGAGCCTAAGTTTTTGCTTCTTCACATGATATGTGCTATTCTTGGAATGTCATTTTATTTTGTTTTCTTTGCTGTTTGAATAAAATACTTAAGATCTGAATTTTTAAATGAGAGAGAGTCCTCACATAGCTACCTATTTACTTAACTACTCATTTGGTCTTCACTTATATCTTTTTGGAGTAGTTTGTCATTTACTCTTGTTCTTCACTTATATCCTATGAGTAAATTGTTGAAATGAATTGAATATCATAAAGTTGAAATTTATATGCTTCATATGCTTGTCCCATGGGGAGTAGTGACTTCATATACAAGAAGTATAAGTGGTAAAATTTATTGAAAGTTAACAAACATAGCATTGGTCACTTGAACAATTCATGAAAGAATTTTGAAGGAAGAGAAATTTCACATATAAATATACTATCTTGGACATCTTCTATGATTGTGAGCCCCCATTAATTATTTTCAAGCTTGATCAAGTAGTTGACGTTGGACAAGGAAGACAACGTAATGAGTTATGTTTGTTTATATTCACATAGAAGTTATATTGTCATGGATCCTCTAACATGTGGTGCTTGCTTAGGATCTTTTGCTAGCCAAAAATTCGTACTAAGTAGAGATACTACTTGTGCATCCAAAACCCTTAAACCTAGTTTCTTGCCATGAGTGTCGACCATATCAACCTATGGATTGAATAAGATCCTTCAAGTTAGTTGTCATCGGTGCAAAAGGCAATAAAAATTGCTCCTAAAATATGTATGATCTTTTATTGCAAGGGAAAATAAGGGTTGTACGAACTTGTGATGGTAAAGAAATAAAAGCGACGGACTACATAATAAAGGTTGCTATCACAAGGGGCAATATAACGTGACGTTCCTTTGCATTAAGGGCTTGCACATCCAAAAATAAAAAGCGCATGACAGCCTCTCCTTCCCTCTGCGAAGGGTGTATCTTTTAATTTTCTGTATTTACTTTTATGTAAGAGTCAATAATGTTCATCCCTTTTCCGCTCTATTTATTCTCTAGTGGGCAAGCATCATGTGGTAGGGAATGATCCAGGCACATATATCCAGTTGAATATAGGTGATCATGAGTTATTGTTGTTGACATTATCCATGAGATAAATAAGTTGGGAGGCAAAACATTAAGCCCCTATCTTCCTATGTGTTTGACTGAAACAGTTTGTTCTAAAAATATGCTTTGAGTGTCAGCAATCATGGAAGACTAAATGATAGTTGAGTATGTGGAATTTGCTAAATCAAAGCTCTTACATAGACCCTTCCTGAAAATAAGATGAATTGCAATTGTTTGATGACTGAAAACATAGTTTGTTAGTTTTCAAGAAAGCTTATGGTCTATACTTTAACATGTGAATAGCTTGCCACTTGATCATGAGAAGTTTTATTAGATGAGCTACTGTTTATGATATATAATGATGCTAGAAAAAAGTGATTGGAATTATCATTGATCAAACTTATGCACTATGCTAGCATTCACACTTCATAAATTATTTCTTTTATCATTTACCTACTCGAGGACGAGCAGGAATTAAGCTTGGGGATGCTGATACGTCTCCAACGTATCTATAATTTATGAAGTATTCATGCCATGTTTATTATAGTTTTGTATGATTTTGATGCACTTTTATACGGCTTTTATATCATTTTTATGGACTAACATATTGACCAAGTGCCCAGTGCTAGTTGCTATTTTCTGCTTGTTTTTGGTTTTCCAGAAAATCCATATCAAATGAAGTCCAAATGCAGCGAAACTTTTTGACGATTTTTTCTGAAAGGAAACAGACCCAGGAAGCTTCGGGGGAGCAGCAGAAGACCCACAGGGGCCCCACAAGCCACCAGGGAGCGCCACCCCCCAGGCGCGCCCTGGTGCCTCGTGGGCCCCCTGTGGCACCTCTTTGCGTGATTCCAACGCTGAAAAATCATATATATTCAGAAACCCCCGAAAGTTAACCTAGATGAGTTTTTACGCCACCGCAAGCCTCTGTACCTCCACGATCTCATCTACAGCCCTTTTCCGGCACCCTGCCGGAGGGGGGAATCATCACCGGAGGCCATCTTCATCATCCCGGCGATCTCCATGACGGGGAGGGAGTAGTTCACCCTCGGGGCTAAGGGTATGTACTAGTAGCTATGCGTTTGATCTCTCTCTCTCTCGTGTTCTTGATTTGGCACGATCTTGATGTGCCGCGAGCTTTGTTAATATAGTTGGATCATATGGTGTTTCTCCCTCTCTATCTTGTTGTGATGAATTAAGTTTTTACCTTTGAGGTTTCACTATTATCGGATTGAATACTTTTATGGATTTGAGAACACTTGATGTATGTCTTGCATATGAATACCCATGGTGACAATGGGGTATTATATTGATTCACTTGATGTATGTTTTGGCAGTCAACTCGTGGATTCCCGAGGTGACATTGGGGTAATCTAGGCATAAGGGTTGGTTGCATGTTTTCATTTTATTTTCTCCGATAAGAAACTTTGGGGCACTCTTTGAAGTTCTTTGTGTGGATTGAATATTATGAATCTGAAGTTGTTTGATGCATATCGAATAATCAACTCGCGGATACTTGTGGTGACATTGGAGTATCTAGGTGACATTAGAGTTGGTTGATGCGTATCATATGGTGTTATTTTAGTACAAACTCTAGGGCTGTTCGTGATACTTATGGGGATGGCTCAATAGATCGATCGGAAAGAATAGCTTTGAGGTGGTTTCGTACCCTACAACAATTTTTATCTTATGTTCTCCGCTAATAGGAACTTTGGAGTGATTCTTTATCGCACGTTGAGGGATTGTTATATGATCCAATTATGTTAGCACTGTTGAGAGATTGCACTAGTGAAAGTATGAACCCTAGGCCTTGTTTCTAAGCATTGCAATACCGTTTGTGCTCCGTTTTATCACTTGCTACCTTTCTTTTTTTTATTTTCAGATTACAAAAACCTATATCTACTATCCATACTACACTTGTATCACCATCTCTTCACCGAACTAGTGCACCTATACAATTTGCCATTGTATTGGGTGTGTTGGGGACACAAGAGACTCTTTGTTATTTGGTTGCAGGGTTGTTTGAGAGATACCATCTTCATCCTACGCCTCCCATGGATTGATAAACCTTAGGTCATCCACTTGAGGGAAAATTGCTACTGTCCTACAAAACTCTGCGCTTGGAGGCCCAACACGAGTCTACAAGAATAAGTTGTGTACTAGACATCAATACAGCGGCGAAGTTTGCACCAACTCTCGATGTGAGAAAGGGCAATGCACGGTACCGAAGAGGCTAGCAAATTGCGGAAGGGTGAGAGTGCGTATAATCCATGGACTCACATTAGTCATAAATAACTGTAACATCCCCATGTATCAAGCTACAGTGATCACCCTTTTGATAATGCCAAGTCATCATGATTAACAGTGCTTGATCATCATTAGAATCATATCTCATTTCAAATTCCAATTCAATTGAGAATTCAAATTTAAAGTGAATTTAAAAGTTGTTCAATTCCAGGAACTAAATAGTTCATAATATTGCAAATATTCACAAAGCAATTATAAAAATAAGATCAACATTAATTGGATTATTTAAATGACTCTAACATCATCAAACAGTACCAAAACAGCAACATTTAATTCCATTTCATTTAATAAAAATTCAAATGAAATCATTTTGTCACCAAACCTTTTCTAGCAGTGCCCAATATTGCATGTTAATTATTGAGCTAAGTCACATATTTTACAAAACTCAAATGGTGACTAAACATTTTTTTAAAATTTGAGAAAAGAAATAAAACAGAAGAAAAGAAAAAGAAAAGGGGAACGGGGCACTGTTTGTCTGGGCTCTAGTCAAACAGTGGGCGGCCCAGCCCGTCTAGCCTTTCCCCTACCTCCTACTGCTCATCCCCGAGCCGCTGTCGCCCGCGCACGCGCACCGCACCCCGGCCCCCCACCTCGCCTGCTAGACACCGCGCTCCCAGCGCCCGCCTGGTGGATAAGGGCAGAGCCTGCGCCCCCTTGAGCTCCCCCTCGCCACTTCTCTTCCTCTCTCCCTCCTTTCCCCACCGCACCCGAGCGCGGCCATGGCGGCGCCTCCATAGCTCACGCGGCCACCGTGCCCCGTTCGCCTCCCCGACGTGCCCACCGTGCTCGCCGTCGTTGCCTACTTTGACCGCGCCAACGAACCGAAGCCAGGAGCCACCGCAGCGTCCTCCCCGAGTTCTTCTTCCTCCTACGGCCGTCGTCGACTCGCCGCCGATTCCGGCGACCTCGAGCCTCCCCCGAGCCCATTACGCACACCTGCAAGCTCCCCGTGAGCACCACTACCTCTTTCCTCTCCTCTCTTCCTCTCGGCCGTCCTCTAGCCGCCGTCCCCGTCGTGCCCGATCCCGCCACCGCGCGAGCTCATCGCCGGCGTAGCCACGGTGACCATTGGGTCCCGTGCGTGCCACTATCGCGCTCGCTGCGTCGCGTAGAGGCTCCCTAGCCGCTCCGCTTACTCGCTAGCCTACCGCAGCCGCGTGCCCGAGCTCCGCCCGAGAACGCCGCCACCCACCGTCGCCGTCGCGCGCCATTCCGGCCACCCCCGCCCGCGAGACCCCCACTGTTGGACGCGGCGCTCGACGCCCGTTCGAACGGCACCAGCCGCGTCCATTTTGGCCCCCCACAGCCGAAATCCGAGCGTCGCCGGCGCGCTCCACCGCGTTCGGGCTCGCCGGAGTAGCTCCGGCAGCCGGCGCTGACCTGGCGCCGACGTGGCAACGCTTGGGCCACTGGCCAGTGGTCCCAGTGGGTCCCGCTGGCCCGGTTGACTGGGTCAACCCCGCTGACTGGGCAGCGTGGGCCACTGACATGCGGGCCCCACCTCGTTTAAACGTTTTTAAAAATAAATAAAAAAAGTTAATTAAACCGTTAATTAATCTGTTAGTTAATTAGTTAACTAACAGTCACTGACAGTGGGTCCCACTAGCTAATTAGGTTAATTAATTAATTTAATCTACTGTTAAAATGATACAGTCTATGACAGATGGGCCCCACCCGTCAGATTGACCAGTCAACCGGCTGGTTGACTGCTGACGTCATCATGACGTTCTGCTGACGTCACCTATCACTGTTTCGGATAATTCGAATTTAATAATTAAAATAATTTCAGAAAATGATTAAAACTTTGAAAAATCATATAAAATAAACCGTAACTCGGATGAAAATAATTTTTATATGGAAAATGATCAGAAAAATATGATGAATCCGAATATTCCACCCACATACCTGCCACACCTCTCTAACATACTAAACATGGAACCGTCCCCTCCGGTTCAGTGTACCGATAATCACCCAGAGCTGGGAGAACACTCCCGGATAATTTCCCGCTCCGACTAACTTGCGTAGTGCTGCATTAGAGCACCCCTAGCACTGCATGTTGACATGCCATGCATCCCTGTTGCATTGTTTGCCGTGTATTTATTGTTTCTTCCCCCTCCTTCTCTCCCGATAGACCCCGAGACTGCCGACGACACTGCAGAGTACGACTACGTCGTCGATGACCAGACCCCTTCAGCTGATCTTCCAAGCAAGCAAAACCTCCTTGATCATCCAGATATCGCCTACTCTTTCTCTCTTATGCTTGCATTAGTATTGCTTCTATTGTTGCTCCGATAGCTCCTATTCTGATGCATAGCCTGTTTTCGTCGCCTGCTGTTGATACCTACCTGTTGTCCCATGATGCTTAGTTAGCTATGCTATTGATCCATCTGTGGCCCTTCACCCTTGTCCGTTTGCCATGCTTGTTACCGGGCCGTGATCACTCTGGGTGATGATCACGGAAATGTTTACATATTGCAATACTTAAACTGTTAAAGTCGGGCTGGCCCCAAGGGTGCCCGCGAGAGAATAATATTAAAGACGGGTCGGCTCCAAGAGCACCCGCGCGTCATGTGTTATCAAGACGGAGCGACAGGGATCCTGATCGTCTCTGCGAGTTACTAAATACGCCTAACGGATTTGGGTATTTGATCTGAGTAGGCCGCTGGCCTTATACGCACTACCACCACGTGGGATAATGGTTATGGGACCCTCTACGTCGTATGTATCAGCTGAAAGCTCTTTAGATGTCACAGCTCAGAGATGCGGGCTGATTGTTGGGGTGGGCTGGTTACGTCACTGGTGTATACAGTGTCGCGCCTGGGCCCCGACCACCCACGCAACGTGCAGGAGTGCAAAGGGCGATGGCCCAAGACCCCTTCGCACTTAGGATTTAGACCGGCGTGCTGACCTCTCTGCTGAGCCTAGGTAGGACTGCGTCATGTCGATCACCCGAGGCCGGGCATTACCCAGCCAGTGTGTCCAGCCAGATGTGATCGAGCGTGTTGGGTAACAGTAGTGCACCCGTGCAGGGAAGTTATCTATTCGAATAGCCGTGTCCACGGTAACAGGACGCTCAGAGTTGTATCTTGATCTGCTACAACTACAAATAGATACCAAGTGATTACTAAACTGTTACTACTGCTCTCGGGATCACTTTCTCGCGGGGTAGTCGAGGAAGGACCCCAGGGCTTTACTAAAATATGATTGATTATATATTATCTTGTTCTACTCTCTTCTGATGCTGCAAGATTGCTTCAAGATGCTAGTCTTCGATAGTCTAGGCCTCTTCCCCTCTGTTCCAACATTTTGCAGTTTAGTCCAAAGATATAGCCCCATTCCTTTGATACAATGCATACTTAGCATAGTTCTGATGTCAGTCTTGCGAGTACTTTGGATGAGTACTCACGGTTGCCTTGCTATCTCTTTTCCCCATACCCGATTGCTGCGTTCAGACGACGGAGCCCAGGAGCAGGAGATCCCCGGAGGAGCCTACTACGACGTGGAGATCCCCGACGACCAGGAGTAGTTCGGAGGCCCTAGGCAGGAGGCCTTCGCCTTTCGATCAGTGTCGCTGTTTGTGCTAGCCTTCTTAAGGCAAACTTGACTAACTATGTCTGTACCCAGATATTATGGTTTGTATGACTTATGTATTCGGGTCCCCGTGACCCCCGGTTTGTAATATGAAGATTTATGTTTAAATTTGAGTCTAGAGTTGTGTTGTGATATCTTCCCGTGACTCTCTGATCTCGAGCGTGTACGTTTGTGTGTATGATTAGTGCACGGTCGAGCAGAGGGCGTCACAAGAACTCACATACTTATTGCGAAAGTCTATTAGCCCTCGAAGCAAAGTACTACTACGGATGCCCCGAGAGGGATAGATTGGTAGGACAAGGTCCATCACTCGTCCCCGACCGCCACTCATAAGGTAGACAATCAATAATAAATCATGCTCCAACTTCTTAGCATAACAACAGATCATACGTGCATGCTTCGGGAATCACAAACCTTAACACAAATATTCTTACTAAACCACAATTATCTACTAATACCTCCCCCATATTACCATCTTAATATCGCAAAACTATTGCAAGGAATCAAATTTATCATATTCAGTGATCTACATGAAAGTTTTTATTATATCCCTCTTGAATACCTATCATATCAGGACCAAATTCATAACCCGTGCATATTACCATTGCTATCATGAGACTCTCAAAAAGATATAAGTGAAGCATGAGAGTGCAACTATTTCTTTAAAATATCATCACCGCCGTGCTCTAAAAGATATAAGTGAAGCACTAGAGCAACTGCCTAGCTCAAAAGATATAAGTGAAGCACATAGAGTATTCTAACAAATCACGAATAATGTGTGTCCCTCTCAAAAAGGTGTGTTCAGCAAATATGATTGTGACAAACTAAAAAACAAACAAAAGCAAACAAACTATTTAACAAGACGATCCAAGTAAAACACATATCATGTGATGAATAAAAATATAGCTCCAAGTGAGTTACCGATAGATTGTAGACGAAAGAGGGGATGCCTTCCGGGGCATTCCCAAACTTAGACGCTTGAGTCTTCCTTGAATATTGCCTTGGGGTGCCTTGGGCATCCCCAAGCTTAGGCTCTTGCCGCTCCTTATTCCTTTATCCATCGTAGTCTCACCCAAAACTTGAAAACTTCAGCACACAAAACTCAACAGAAACCTCGTGAGATCCGTTAGTATAACAAACAAATCTTTAACTTTAGGTACTGTAGTAAATTGATTCATATTTAATATTGGCATAATACTACTGTACTCCAACTTCTCCATGACTCATACCCCCCGATACGATCCATAGATTCATCAAAATAAGCAAACTATGCAACAAAAACAGAATCTGTCTAAAACAGAACAGTCTGTAAATATATATTTAAAATCCATATTTCTGTAACTCCAAAAATTCTGAAAAATTAGGACGACGTTAACAATTCATATACCAATACTGTGTAAAAAAATTAGATTTTTCTGACGCTCCAGTACAAAATTAAAATTCCAGCACTGGACGCAAAACTTTCTGTTTTCCAAACAGCATCAATTATACTATCTTCCAAATCATCCCAAAGGCATTACTTGGCACAAACACTAATTAAAACATAAAAACACAATCATAACAGAAGCTATAATCATTCAAACACTCAAAAACTTATTTTATTCATTGGGTTGTATCCCAACAAGCTCTTTCTTTATAGCCATTAAGATAGGCTTGAGATTTCAATGATGCTCTCATGAAAGATAATAATAGAAACACAAAGAGAGCATCATGAAGCATATGAAAAACACACTTAAGTCTAACATACTTCCTATGCATAGGCATTTTATAGGAGAACAAATTATCAAGACAAGCAATATCTAGCATATGCCAATAGGAAGAATGGAGCATTAATAATTTCAACATAACGAGAGGCAATTTAGTAACATGAAGATTTCTACAACCATATTTTCCTCTCTCATAATAATTACATGTAGGATCATAATCAAACTCAACAATATAGCTATCATGAACAATATTCTCTCTATGATCCACATGCATAAAAAAATTATAATCTTCCAAGATAGTGGGATTAACATCAGCTAAAGTCATGACCTCTCCAAACCCACTTTTGTCAAAAATTTCATAAGATTGAACACTCTCCGAATATGTGAGACTCTTTTTTACCTTAAGTCAACACTCTTCCAAACCCACTTTCAATATTATTGCAAACATTATTATCAATATCATATTCATCATGAGGCTTAAATAAATTTTCAAGATCAAAAGAAGCATTATCACCCCAATCATGATCATTGCAATAAGTAGTGGTCATGACAAAATTATCATCCCCAAACTTGTAGCTTTGCATATCATTAGCACAATTGAGACTAATAGAATTTATAATAAAATCATTGCAATCATGCTTTTCATTCAAGGAGCTATCAAGTATGGGTGCTATAGCAATAATTTCATTTTTAACATAAGGGACTATAGCAAGTTCATCTCTATAAGCATCATTAATATTGGCATCATGGCCATAAGAATAGCAAGCATCACATTCATCAACAGGGGATATTTCAATCGAATCAACGGAATCATAATTATCTATGGATTCATGCATATCATTATTTTCTTTCAAAGTAGCAGACATCCTTTCAATAAATTCATTGACATGGGCATTAGGAGCATAATTTTCATAGCAATATTTAAGTATGTCAAAATTTTCAGATTTGTAGAGAGTAATATCATACTTTTCAATTAAAGAAGCAACTTCATAAGCACCCTTAAAAGCAACAAATTCTTCAATTTGTCCGATATCATAGTAACTATAAACACCCTTGGCATAAGAAGATAAGATTTCATTATCGTTAAACTCACATAGGTAGGGAAGGTGTTTTTTAGGGTTCTTAGAGCAACAAGTAAAATCATAAATTTCACATAGATTCCAAGCATAACATAGCAAACAATTTATTTGATTCCATAAGAGTCTCCCTTTTTGAGACAAACGGTGGCGCACAAAATGAGCATGCTCATCTAATGATTTTTCCTCAACTAAACTAGTTGGGGTTTCAGCACGAGCACAAATGGATCGAAGATGATCCAAGTAGAAAACCTTAAGGTGATCCATAGTATCTTAAATTTTTGTTTTACTTTCTGTTCTTGAGTGTTTGACATGAAGGCAATAAAAGCAAGCAAACTAGCAAACAAGCAATTTTTTTTTGTGTTTTTGTAAAAATCTTTTTAGAAGTGGGGGAGATGAAAACGAGAGGCAAATGCAAATAAAAGGCAAATAAAGTAAATGCAAGTGAATGATAATTTGTGCGAAGGTACTTGGTAATTTTGATGATGTCTCCCCGGCAACGGCGCCAGAAATTCTTCCTGCTACTTGTAGTCTGCGTTGGTATTTCCCCGAAGAGGAGAGGATGATGCAGTACAGTAGAGATAAGTATTTCCCTTAGTTAAGAACCAAGATTATCAATCCAGTAGGAGAACCAAGCAAAATTCCGTTAAGCGCACCTGCACACACAAGAGCAAACACTTTCACCCAACGCAAATAAGAGGGTTGTCAATCCTCTTAGCGGTTATTTGCAAGGATTAAATCTTATCGAGGTAAATAGATAAACTAAAACACTAATTAAAATAAAAGTAAATAAACTGAAGCAATGTATTTTTAGGTTTTTTATATGATAAAGATAGACCCGGGGACCATAGTTTTCACTAGAGGCTTCTCTCTCGAGCACAGAAACATACGGTAGGTAAACAAATTACTGTTGGACAATTGATAGAAAAGCAAATAATTATGACGGATTCATGGCAATGATCATGTATATAGGCATCACGTCCGAGACAAGTAGACCGACTCCTGCCTGCATCTACCACTATTACTCCACTCATCGACCGCTATCCAGCATGCATCTAGAGTATTAAGTTAATAAAAACAGAGTAACGCCTTAAGCAAGATGACATGATGTAGAGAAGCAAATTCAAGCAATATGAATAAACTCCATCTTTTTATCCTTAATGGCAACAATACAAATACGTGTCATGTCCCCTTCTGTCACTGGGATTGAGCACCGCAAGATTGAACCCATCACAAAACACCTCTCCCATTGCAAGATAAATCAATCTAGTAGGCCAAACCAAATCGATAGATCGGAGTGAAATACAAAGCTATAACAATCATGCATAAAAGAGTTCAGAGAAGACTCAACTATTTCACATGAATAATCTGATCATAAACTCACAATTCATCGGATCCCAACAAACACACCGCAAAAGAAGATTACATCGGATAGAACTCCAAGAACATCGAGGAGAACATTGTATTGAAGATCAAAGAGAGAGAAGAAGCCATCTAGCTACTAGCTATGGACCCGTAGGTCTGTGGTAAACTACTCACACATCATCGGAAGGGCAACAAGGTTGATATAGAAGCCCTCCGTGATCGATTCCCCTTCCGGCAGAGTACCAGAAAAGGCCTCCAGATGGGATCACGGAAGAACAGAGGCTTGCGACGGAGGAAAGGTTTTATCTTCTGGCTCTCTGGGGGTTTCCCAATATTTGTGAATTTATAGAAGTGGAATTAGGTCAAACGGAGTCACGTGGGCCCCACAAGGCAACACGGCGCGCCCCCCCTGGGGCGCGCCCTGTTGCCTTGTGAAGCCTCCGTGAGTCTTCTGGCCCCCTTCCGAAGCTTCCAAGGTTTCTTTTGTCCAGAAAAAAATCTCCAAAAAGTTTTGTGGCATTTGGACTTCATTTGGTACTATTTCTCTGAAAAGCCAAAAACAAGCAGAAAACAGCAACTGGCACTGGGCACTAGGTTAATAGGTTAGTCCCCAAAAATGATATATAATTGCGTATAAAAACATCCAAGATTGATACTATAATAGCATGGAACAATAAAAAATTATAGATACGTTGGTGACGTATCAGGAACCCACTTATATTGGATCCGAATGGAATTGGCCATAGAGTCCTAATGGGCCTCAAGTGTTGATCCCACTTTCGACGTCTATATAAGTGGAGGGGCAAGACCCTGGAAAGGGTTCGACTAGTCCCATGACCTAGCCATTGTCACTCCCATGCCCACGTCGTACAATCGGACCTAGCAGTCCGCCGCCCGACGTTCCTCCCTGCACGCACGGATACCTTAGAGGCATTGCACCTGCAATGCTCTGATGAACTGTTCAGGGAACCACGAGGATCGGTTCAATGGATCCGCGAGGAGGATACAGACCGCGCTTCGCCAACTCTTTTTTCCGTTTTCGTGACTGCGCGTCTAGTGGTAAATCCGTTCCCATGATCTATGTATGTTGGAGTACAACATATATATTCTCTATTTTTTATCATCGGTGATAAGAATACAACCTATATAATCAATCCTTAAGCTTTAAAATATATTCCTAATGTACACAAGATGCATAACAAACTTCAAAATGGCATACGTATTCATACCACGATAATAATGAATCAACCACAAGATGCATAACAAATTTCAAATTTTAACATTAATATTAATAGAAAGGAATAGAGCTCACCATCACGCCCCTGCAACGAACGAAGAACTAGGAAGCGCATGACGGATCTACGACCACTCATGGCGTTGCGGGAGACCAGATATCCGATGACCAAGCGGACTGCAATGGCCGGACAAAGCCCATGCCTCACCATCGATGACACGACAGAACATCGACGACCACAATGGGAGTGAAGGTGCGACAGTGTCGGGTGGTAGCAGATGATGGGGAGACACTGGCTCCCACAGCAGGACAAGTGACACACGGCAAGGGCCGATCTGCGTCGACCTGACACACATCGCCGCCCATGGTGTCAGACTCTTTCCGAGCGATGGATCGACGCCGGGAGGGAGGAGAGGTACAAGAGGAAGGACCACATGTACGGGTTGGAAGAAAGATCCACGTTGATCGACGATAGGGGACAGTGAATGCTGGGAGGGAGTGGTGTCGGGTACGTATGGAGTGGACAGGAGGTTTTGAGAGGGAAACGAGGAGTTGACAAAATTTAAGGGGGCACGTCAACACTGACCCTAACATAGGACAATCAATATTAACAACACATCAAGGACTGCCCAGCCTAGCAATCCGTTTGTGATAACAACAATCGAATTTGGGCACCCGGAGTTGCGTGAACAAGTTATCTTTGACCGACCTCATTTTGGTACACCAATGAATGATATCTGCCTAGCCCAATCTCCAGGGCTTCCTCACTGATGGGCCTCGGCCGACACATTAGTGATGAGCCTCATCTGCGACGGGTGGTCTTGGGCCGGTCAGTAATGAGGGGTCAATGGTGAAACGGTTTCTAGTAGTGGATCTTCGTCTATATTTTCATTCAAATAACCAACTTTTTATGTTGTTGCAGCTTTTTCTAAGATGAGTATTAAATAACCACCTTACAATTCAGAAACCACAAAGTATGTGTGGTAAAGCCCTTAGAAAATGAAGTAGTGGAAAGGCTTCCCACGGAAAAAGGGCTTAATGCAATGTGATACATAATCGTCTCTTGCATATGTTTAGTAGTCACTCTTGCATAATTATGGACATTATTGCTCAATTATCGGACATCTTTCTTATATTTTTAAAAGGTGAACATCATGCTTGTTCACATAAAAGCAACTTATACATTGATTAAAAATTAACTTTAGATCCAACGGTTTCGATTCCCTGCTAGAAACATTCTTAATTCATTCCCAAAACTCCAAGTGACCGATGCCAATTCTCATACGGTGAAAAGAACCTGGAGGGGTTATGTTTGGGGTACTATGAACACATCATCATGCTTTAATTGTGATACTTCCCGCATGATGTTCACATTTAGAAAAATAAGAAAGGTCCATGGATTCATAATTTTGATAGTGAAAAACAAATCTTCTTTCAAAAACAAGTAAACAACATAACTTCAACTTATTGCATTCTCATTGCCTAGATAGCCTATTCTAATAACCACTTAGATAATTATGCTTGGCAAATGTAGGAGTATGAAGAAAACATAGTTGTGGTATTTTAAAATATCTTAAAATCGCCTTGTTTAGGAGCATCAACTAGGCCCTCTAAAAAGAATATACAAGTGTAGCAACAAGTACCTTATGTACTACTCCCTCAATTGCAAAATAATTAAAGTTCTAGTTTTGTCCTAAGTCAGCTTGATTAAGTTTGACCATCTCTATAGAAAGACGTGTTAAAATCTACAACACCAAATACACATAGTACGAGAATATATATCATAAAGAATCTTATTAGAGTAATTTGGTGTTCCAGATGCTAATATATTTTACTCTAGACTTAGTCAAATTTAAAGAAGTTTAACTTAGAACAAACTTAGAACTTCAATTATTTTGGAACGGAGGTAGTAGTATATACTATTTAAATATACTCATGTGTTGCTACTGAACTACGTAAATGTATAGAGGTAACCATCAATGGTTTGTTCTATTTTGGAATAATTGTGTGAGTGTGCGGTTTCCACACGCTTACCCTATTTCAACAAATATGATGCTTTTATGTAAAAAAAAAAAACACAATCACGATGCTTTTTCTATGATGTAAATAACATGAAAATACTAAGGAAAACTGGTTCTAAAATGGCTGCAACAGAACATTCCACATTATGTTGAGTATGTGCTAGATTTCCCAAATCAATATCAGTGTATGTTTGGCCATATTCACATGAAACAAAACTTGCAGGCAATAATTCCTCTAGGAAGACTCGCAAGCTAATTCCTGAACGCCACTACTCCGCCCCTCTTCCTATCCCTGCCACTGCCATCGGTGGTCTCCTCTTGTACGGCGGCAGCAGTGGCGTTGGGGCATCTCCGGGCATCTCTGTTTCGAGCGGTGATCGATCTGGAGCACGTTACGAGGGTGGAGTCCTCCAGAATGGGTCGATGCACTGCTTCTTGGATTCACATTTGGGGGCTTAGTTCCAAGCGCACAGAGCAATTTTTGACTATGCATTGATGCCAACTCGAGCATTTCCATGATCTTTCTGAGTTCATCAAGCACCAGTGATACCTCAGGGTCCACCTGAAGGAACAAGTTTAGGGTTCACTCGGCATCACTGGAACCAGTTTTAAACATAACATATATGGTTCTAAAATAAAATGATGATAATAATGCACCAACAAAATAAACAAAGTAACAAAATTAATTATATACCTCGCCTGGCATTTCCAGAGCATGCACGATTGTTAATGTTTTCATGTCCAGCCTGACGGGAGTTCCAGGAGTTAGTTTCTCCTTGTCCACTTTACTCCGGCAGTATCTTGAGCCGCAGCTAACCTCGACAATAACTTGGAGAAATAGGCATTTCAGTTTTTATTTTAGTTAAGAAAAGCAAAAACTACACGTGCCATCTTCATGCAGACATGCAAAGTAAAATGGATCAATTTGGTAGTTAATTCGTAGCAAAATTCATGACAAAATAAATTATTATGCCATAAAAGACTATGGCGCAACGGCTACGCCGCGCAACACCGGCTGGGAGTTTAACCAGGTCATGCTGATGAAATACAACAATTACATCCCTGCATGCCCAACACCACGAGCCAAATTCAATGGCACATAGGTTGTCGCGCTGAAAGACCATACAGAGAACGTTCGTTCTCTAGGATTTCTGTGGAACTAAAACACGGGTGTCTCTGTTGTTATAAAACTTCATATATTTATATATATTTTGCATATGATCATAACCTTTTTTTCCACAAATTTGTGTACATGTAATTAAAAAATGATTGTTTTGGGAATTTTGGAAGCATAGAAATTTACAAACTTGACAAGGATCTCATGGGAGGCGTTTAACTTTCTAGGGCAAGTGAAAAACAATTGTGCAAGTATACAGATGAAACAACACAGAAAGAAAGGCTCTTCACTTACAATGTTCGTTGTCAAAAGGACAGAGAACCTCTCCTGTTAGCTCTCCAACAGTTTGGAGTGGCTCCAAGTAATCTTCAATCTTTGCAAAATCCTGATTATTTTTTAAGTTTTCGTTCACTGCATGTAGATGAACCGTGTGTCATATGAAAAATCAAGCTAATCATAATGGAAATGTATGCCTTTGGAAACAAGAAAACATTATGGCAAAAAGTATATTTACTTAAGAATTCCTTACAAAGGCCATGGACAATTCGTTAAACTAGTTCAGGCCGACTTGATAAGGGTTTTCACATCACTTATAAATGCACCATTATAGTTGCATATGCAGTGAGAAGGTCAGTAGAAAAGAGATAAGTATATATTTCCTTCTCCAACCTATCGGGTTGAGTAAGTTTTGTCCCAATTCTTTTTGGGTGTAATTTTTACCCTGCCAATACCAGGTATTTTTGGTTTCACAAGGGATTGTTGGAAGAATCAAATTTTTGCTCGGAAGTGCACTACCTAAATTAGGTGTACGTGTCAATACTCGAGCTCATCATGCTTTCTAGTTCTTCCACCACGTGTCAGTTGCATCTCTTCACTCTCCCACGCATCCTCTCTATGTAGAGGAGAGAACCTACGCACCACATACGCACGCGCGCACACACACACACACGGACCAAGTTCCTAGTGCCGAATTGCTTCTCTGGCGGTCCCATCCCGGTAACTGCGCAACCGTCCGGAAGAGCAGGCCTCCGAAACCACGTCCGTTGAGAACCTTCACCAGGCGAGGGGCGATAAGGTTTTTGAGGAGTGTCTCCCTCAATTTCGACTACATCCTCTATGTCCGTCCGGCTGCTTTGAGTATTTCCTCGACAACCACCATGTCTTCACCACCATGGCCGAAGATGCTGCTGCACTGGAGTTTCCGGCGCCCTCGTATGTTTTGATCCTCTCTTTCTTGACATGTGCCATTGGTCCATATGTGCATGTGCTAGATGTTCCTAGTCTGTCGTATGCGATTTGCCATGTCAATAATCTTGTGATGATGCTAATATGGATTAAGCTTAAATAAAATCTGCCTAATTTCCTAACATGGAGGTCCTAGATTCTGTAGAATTGTGTCAATATTAGCCCAATTCTTAGCGTTAGGTAAAATACCTCATGGAAAATTCCTAAGAACTAATGTGAAGGGGGCATCCCAATCATTTACCTTTTCTATTTCTTTGATTTGAAAATCCTAAAGCGAATTAGCCCTTAGATAGTCATTATCATAAAATAGGATCGCCACCTCTCGAAACAGGCTTTCGCCCCGCTTTATATATAAAGCAACCACACACACCAGAGTACACGGCCGAACGATACAAAATGATGGGGAAGATAACCGGATCACGCGAGACGCACGCGACTACGCTATCGAAATAGAAAACAAGAAGAACTGAGTACAAAGCCACCCTACACCCTACACTACCTACGCTCCACAACAACGCCCCCAAGAGGGATAACGACGCGAAGCGTCGCTGCTGCCGAGTCCCCGAGGACAAAGGTTTTCACCCGGAGCCAGACACAGAGAGGAGCCTCACAACGACGTCTTCAAGAAGAGAACGGCGCCCGCAAGCGTCACCGTCGTTGGTGCCAAAGCGCAGAGCTTTCGCTCGGCAACCCACCCGTGCCACCACGAGGTCTTGAGGGTAAGAGCGACGAGATCAGATCCCCAGGTCCGGATCGGAGCGCCACCACTACCACAGACAGAGCACGCCTGAGTCACCCGCCGCCATAGCTCTCGCCGCCCACACAGCCAAGAGACATAGCCACCACCGCCGCCATGGTGCCCGCCGGAGAGCAAACCATGTGGACCGCCTTCCAGGGCCGCCACTCCGGCATCCAAACCCCGAGACACCGCCAACCGCCCGCTTCACGGAGCACCAACCGCGACAGGAAAAGCCCGGCATCAGCCACCGAGCCAGGGTCAGCGCCACCACTATAGGGGCGCCCACGCCTACAGTCCCCACCAATCCCGGTGGACCGGGGGGACATGACCCAGTAACTGCCGACGGCCGTCGTAGAGCCAACAACTCAAACGACACCACGTCCATGGCCAGAGGCACCGATCCGCCTGCCGGCTCCACGAAGCCCCACCCACCACTACCACAGACCTTCACCGACGCCATAATGTGAGGACGCCTCCCCACCCAACCGCAAACACCCACCTTGGCTTGACGGAGGGGATCCAGAGCCGAGCACCCTGAGTCCAGGGCGACCACGCGCCGGGACTTGCTCGAGGAGCAGCCCGCCCCGGGCAGGAGGACCATGTCAAACTCCTGCCCGACGACAAGCCCGCACAGCCGGCCCAATACCAGCACCACACCCGAAGGAGGAGGACGCCGCCCCAACGGAAGAGCACCGCTCATGGCAACCGGCATCTCCGGCCGCCGAGCAGCCGCTCCGGCGTCTTGGCCCCCCATCGGCTCCTCAAGCACGAACCTTCCCCGCCGACCAACGCCAAGGACACCACCTACCAGCCTCTGCCCTGCCTCCACGCCCGCGAGAAGGACCCGAGGCACCACCACAGGCCGCCGGCCCCCGGAACGCATGCCATCCACCAGTCCCGGGCCGCGCTCGCCACCCATGGCCGCCCGGAGGACCAGGAGATCCACCGGGAACATCCGCGGCCGCCTGGAGGACCATCAGATCCACCGGGAACATCCGCGCCGCTCCTTGCGCCGACCCCTGCAAGGGCCGACACCCACGGAGTACACAACCGCCGGAGAAGCATCACCAGCAGTCCACCACGAGCTGCCGCCGTCGCCGGGACGTCTGTCGGCGCCGCGCCCTGTGGGAGGGAGGGGGAGGTGGCGGCGGAGATAGGGTCGTCCCCCACCCCCGCCGTGCACGCGCTCGCGGGTTGGGCGAGGGAAGCCACGCACAAGTATCTCCCATAGGATCGCCACCTAAATAACTCTAAACCCTAAAATAACAATTAATGCAACAACCGATGATTACACCTGGATGAGCAGAACCGAGGAAATCTACTACTGCTACAGGATTATTACCCAACAGGCTACAGCGCGGGCCAGGACCCTACACCCTCAACGCCCCGATGTATCAGGGAACACATCTCGAATCAGAACGGAGTAGGGATGGGAGACTGTTCGCCTTTACCAGCTCCAACGCGCGAGTCCCTCAAGTTGCGCATTTTCTTCCGGTAGTCGGAGACGGCCGTGCGTCGACGGGCAGCGCGAGCGTCCTCTCCGTCGGCCATCTCCTCCCGCACGATGGGTTCCTGGGCTTTGCTTCGATCGCAAGATGAAATTAATAAACTTCCCACCTCTAGGAATCGAATACGTAAACAGTCCGGCCCTGGGGCTATGTCTCCTCTAGGAATCGCCTACCGGCGACAACAATCGGGCCGGCGGAGGTTCAGGCCCGGGGCGGGCCCCAGATGGGCTCCGCGGGCCGCGGCGGCTGGGAGGTGGAGGAGGAGGCGCCAAGTGGCGACTGGGCACTTGGGAGGCGCGGATTTCGAGGAGGGAGGCTAGGGTTTCCAGAAATGGAGGGCTAGGCCTTCCTTTTATAGGCAGGGGTGCTAGATGGAGAGGTTTGAGACCCTTTTTGAGCCGTTCGATCTCGATCGGACGGCTCCGGTTGGAGGGGGGACTAGGCTGGGCTAGATGGGCTGTGAAGAGAGGGAGGATGGCAGCCCGGCACGGCTTTCGGAACACCGAAAATGTCCGACGATTTGACCGGCTATAGTGCCGCTATAGTTTAATGGTTGGACTATCAAACGACCTCCGAATGCGATGAAATTTGGCAGGCGGTCTAACTACAATATAATAAGACCGCACGCCAACTTTCAACTCATTCCGAGAACGTTTTATTCCCACTTATAAAATAATATTTCGGAGGTGCCGCGTGCGCGTGCGAGTGTGGTTGGACTCAGAACGAACAACGGAAGGGACGCGGAGAAGCCGGCAACTACGAGCGGATTCAAGTTTTATGAAAACATGCGGATGAAATGCACATGATGACATGGCAAGGTGCAACAAGCAAACGAATCACATGGCAACGACGGAAATAAATGGAAGGAATCTGGAGCATCGGTCTCGGGGCGTCACAACTCTCCCCCACTAACAGAAGATCTCGACCCGAGATCTTAGGGAGGAACCGGAAGATTGAAGAGGAAGAGGAAAAAGGAAGAGGTAAAACAAAGTTGCTTCTTGGACAAACGAGTGAAACCAACAAACCTCGAAGGTTGCAAAGAGTTGAAGAATGGCTTGAGGAACACGCAAGAATTCGGAACCACTCTGGGTGAAACGAGATAGATAAGGAATGAGAACAAAACTAATTTGGGCAGCACTACGGTAGAAAAGAGAAGGAAAACTTGATAAGATGAAAAGAACTTGAAAAGAGAACATAACACTCCGGTAAAATGGATAAGCAAGGAAAGAACATGATCTTGGCGAAACGAGATAATGGTTCGAAGAGAGAAACACCACAATGCCTCCGGAACGAAAGAATAGAAGCTAGATCGTTGGAACGAAAAGAACGGAGAAGAAAATGACAACTTCTCCCACAATTGAATTTGAAAAGCACCCTTACACAGAAGGATTGAACGGAGTTGTTGAAAAATCAACAACGAAAAGAATAAGCTTGTTGTGGGCTTATGGAAAACATCTCAAAACTTGAGGTGAAATTCTGCCACTACGGAAAGAATTGATTGCTTGAGAGCCACATAGAGATGAAAAACTTCTTTCACCGAAAAGATTTAAGAGAGAACTTGGATCATTGATAATCACCACAATAGCAACAATCCATCAGAAAGGCTTTAGGTGAAATCTATACCAAGATAGCTACGAGAAAGAAATGATGGTTTTAAATATATCATTCTTGACAATTTTTCTTCGAGACTCCTCATGAATCAAGAATGGTATAACACCATCTCCAAAGATAAGGAAGAATGACTTGCACTTCGGAATGCGAGGCGAAGAATACTTGAGCTCCTCCAACAAGAATCTTGAAGAAGACTTCGAGAACGGATTAAATACTTAACGAGCCACCAAGAAGAAACTCTCGAAGAACTCCGGATAGAAAGGACGCTAGAAAAGAAGTGAAGGCTGAAGAACATGATGAAGCCTTGCAATGATTTTAGATGGAGCTTCATGATGAGATAATGAGAAAAACTTTGAACTCCGAAAAAAAAGACGAGCAACTTTGAATCGAGAATTTATTCATCAAGAACAAACTCTGGAAGAAGGAATTAAATCACCTCCATGAACAAGAATAAGAATTATGATATGTCTATCCTTCATCGAAATAAATTGATGAAAAGCAATGGATTTGCATACTACTTATTCTTATTGAAAAAAAGGACGAAGAGAGATATAACGCAAACTTGGGAAGGTCTTCAACGAACCACCGGTAGGATTGGAAAAGAACGAATGAATTGATACGATAACAAGGAAGAGGAATGTTGAATGAATCACCGTACGAATTGAAAACGAACGAAGAAAAGAGAACGAATCGCCGGGAAGAAGTATAAAACGCACGAAGATACTTGAGGGAATTTAGATACAAGAGAACGAAGAGATCCCGAGCTGATTAGAGAACACTTTGAACGATGCACCGGAAGAATTAGGAGACGAACGAAGAGACATCATTTTTTTTTGGAATAATCGGGGAACGAAAGCTGAAAACTGAGAACGACTAAATCTTCTGAAATGATGGCCTTCGGAGAATCGAAAATGGAAAGAACTCATGAAATGCTCCGGCTGGGTATGAAAAGAATTTCTCACAATCGAAAACAATTGTGAGGATGGCATGAAGCTAGAACCACGAATCTTCAAGAGAACGGATGAGAGAAATTCTTCTTCGGTCTTCCAATGCTGAGAATGACGATGAGAACCACCATGAAGAATTTGTGAGATACTCCAGAACAATGATGAATAGAAAGGTTGAGCCAAATTTGAAAATAAAATAAAATTGAAAGAGATCTTGGAGAGGGATATGACTGATGGAATCCATTCTTACGTCAAGCTTAGAAAGAATTTGAGAATAACTCCGAGAAAATTAGAAGAGTTAGGTAAGATCCTGGGAAAAGACCTGTGGGTTAGGGCCCACTCAAAAGAAACACCGTTGGAACGATTGCTTGAAAGAGAGAAAATGCACCGGTTGGATTAAATGGCTTGAGAGAAATAACAACCTCGAAATATGTCGAACGGATCTTGAATGGAAAGATGAATCTTCTGAAATAACTTCTGCACTCCGGATATGAATAGAGAGAGGTGAATAAACAAGAGAGGCTTGGGTAAGAATTTCCAACATGGGAAAACATGTGAACAAAAGAAAAGGATATGATCAACAACGAGAGCTTGAATTACATCCACCGGAGAAGAAACGAGAACGAAGAATGATGAAGTTGTAGCTCCTGAGCATCTTCACGAGAAATCACCGGTTAAGAACATTGAAGGAAAAGAATGGACAGACTTCTCTCGAATAAAATGGATACTTGATTTGAGAATTTTGACTCCGCAAGGAAAAGGGTGGGAGGGTGGGAAAAAGAAAGACAACTTGGGACGGGTGAAACGAACAAATCCTCAGGTTTCTCAACGGCGCTCTTTGCGCTAGTTTTTTTCGGTTTTCGGTTTTCGGTTTTCTTTTTCTTTTTTGTTCTTTCCTTGGGTTTTCTATTTTTTTTCTCACCGTTTTTCCTTAGGTTCTCTTTTTCTCTTCATTATACTTTGGTTTTCTTTGTTTTTTCATCGCTTTTCTTCCTTTCTTCTTTATACTTTGGTTTGCTTTGTTTCTTTTTGGTTTCTTCGTTTTCTTTTGCTTTTCTTTTGTTTCTTAGTCGGTTTTTATCGGGTTTTTCATTATTATTTTTTCTGTTTTTCATTTTTTTGTTTTTTTAATGCAACTCTACATTTTTCATAAGCGTTGCGCATTTTTTGTATATATCAGGAACATTTTTATTATACTCATTAAACATCTATCAAATGCATGATTAACATTTTTGCAAAATATATATTTTTAGATTCACTTTTTTATACACATTTTTACATTTTTCATATACAGCTAAAACATTTTTATATATCTTTTAACATTTTTAAATACACAATTTCGCATTTCTAAAATACTTTTTTTGAACATTTTTTTGAATAGGTGTTAAGCATTTTTAAATACACATTGAAACATTTTTTGAATGATAATTGTTTTTGAGCAATACAGACATTTTTCCAAAATTTCACAAACAAATTTTCAAAACTCTTGAACATCATTTTTTTTAATGTAACGTACTTTTTTTGAATGTATGAGTTCTTTTTCGGAATTACATGAACATATTTTTTACATTGTATAATTTTTTTAAATATTACATACATTTTCTTCCAAACCTGTGATATTTTTTAAATGTCATCAACATTTTTTGTACACATGATTAATATTTTTCGTATACATTAGAGACATTTTTCTATACAAGTTTAACATTTTTTAAATGTAAGGTTAATATTTTTCTAAAAAAATTGCAAAGTACTTTTTGTAATATTTTGGAAAATGGCCCGTGCGTTGCAACGGGAGAAACAAAACCACACGCCCATGACTCGTGCTACGCTATTGATTGAACAACAATTGCGATAAATCAAGCGGTTGACGACGATGCAGCTAAATGAACCAAATGGATCCAAATGGATAATTAAGTGTATAGGGTCGATGGATCAATTAACAATACTATTCTTTGGGGGTAGTTCGAAACTTGCGACGTGAATTCTAGCCAAGTAATCGGATGAAAAATATCATAAACATATTGATTATTTTGAGTTACCGACGTCAGGCAATAAAAATGTGCCATACTTCGTCCGAGGACAAGGCATGTAACGTGAAGTCCTTCTCGTATAGATGTTTTAATTTCCCGTTCTGTTGCGATATATGAAGGATTCTCCATCACAATTGAATCTTTACTTAGTTTGTTGTGTCTCAATTCACGGGGCAAAAATGTGTATAAGGTGGTTGCCAAATTCCTCCATACCAAATCCAACATGTCCATCTTTAGAGACGTCAGGCATGGCATCCTTTTCCTGATTCGGACAATAGCTTCATTGAGATCAACTAAAGACTCTATTACCTTGACGTAAATGTCTGTGTTTTGGTGTCGACGGTTTATTATGCACTTGTATGAACTGGATCAATAGCGCCTAGAGACAATTTATTTTATATCTTCACTGGACGTGCAAGCATATATGTTTTCGTCGTGTGTGCTCTAACCTGTGTATATATGTTAGTCCAACATTGCCTAATCATTATCCATGTATGTATGGTGTTTGTTTTCTTTTCAGTTTTCACGTCGTAGTAGCTAGTCAGTATGAGTTTGTGAGGAACATAAACAGAATTAAATTCAACCTTAAAAAAAAGGCAACGTGTGCATAGTTCGGAGAACAAAGACATGTGTACACGCTAACACGTCCGCGTGATGTACTCCGAGATTTGTATCGGTCTGAAAGAATCCAAACTATTAAAAGCAGGAAAAGAATTTGTCAACATGCGTGCACGCTCCGCCAAAAAAAGAAAAAAACATGCATGTCAGTATGAGTTTGTGAGGAACATAAACAGAATTAAACTCACGTCGTAGTAGCTAGTCAGTATGAGTTTGTGAGGAACATAAACAGAATTAAATTCAACCTTAAAAAAAAGGCAACGTGTGCATAGTTCGGAGAACAAAGACATGTGTACACGCTAACACGTCCGCGTGATGTACTCCGAGATTTGTATCGGTCTGAAAGAATCCAAACTATTAAAAGCAGGAAAAGAATTTGTCAACATGCGTGCACGCTCCGCCAAAAAAAGAAAAAAACATGCATGCACGCTAGCTAGACTAACACGTCGTCTGGTCTAGAAGAAACCAGCTGTGTCGCTGGCGCTCCCTCCAGATGGGGCTCGCATAGCCTTATCTCCTTTTCTCTTCCGCGAGTTATCCACCACATCCCGAGCACGACATCCTCCTGGAACACGCCACAACTGCCGATTGCACCCAACGCCACCGGGATCCGCCCCTCTCCCCCCCTCCCCCTCTCCCCCGCGACCCCGCACGCCGCCAGATCTCTCGCACCACCGGGCTACACACCACCCCCGCTACCCCGCCGGGATCGCCGGACCACCGGCCATGGCGCGGGCTACACCTCCGGGCTCCTCTGCAGAGGAGCTGGCACCGGTTGGGCGGCCATGCTCATGGCTCCAGCACCGGCCGTCCCCGCATGCATCTCGGATGTGTCTGGCAGCGTCGGCGTATTTGCTGGCTGGAGCGGCAGCCTGCTCGTCGGCACGCATGCAAGGGGGCGCTGGGGCGGAGTCCCCGCGCTGTGGTGGTGGAGCCCCTCCAGGTGGCTGGGGCGACGGGGGCTGCGGGGTGGGTGTGCCGGCGGCGCAAGGTCGCGTCGTGAGCCTGCCGCGACCAACCGAGGGCGCGCTGCCGGTTCTGTGACTCATGTCGGTTCCTTCCCACTTGCTTTCCGATTCTTGATTTTTCGGTGTCAATTTCTGACAATCCTTTCCCATTCTCATTGTCCGGTGAGAAGCTTCTGGATTCTCATTTTCGGGTGTCAATTTCTGACAATCATGGTCTGTTGCTCCTTTCTCATTCTCATTGTCCGGTGAGAAGCTTCCGGATTCTTCATTTTCGGGTGTCAATTTCTGTTAATCATGGTCTCTTGCTCCTTCACATTCTCATTGTCCTGGTGTTCCCTCGAGTCATCACTTTTCCTTGATTCTCATCGCTTCCTTCCCTTGGGGTACCCATATCTGCTTGTTGATTTCTGAGGCCACTTGTTGATCAAGAAGCTCGCGTAGGTATATTAACTGGTAGTATTAGATGTAAACAAGCGAGGTGGGATAGAACGGGAGGCCGTGAGTTTGATCCAAGCAACCTCGCGTGCAGCCTCGCGTACACCTAATTCGGACAAGCCAAGTCACGTAGCGGCCCATATAAGAAATTCCAATAAAAAGCCCACTTGCCTGTCTCGCTAGACTAAGCCCAACCGAGCGTCGTACGGGCAAAACAATTTTAACGACTAATAACGACGGCGGACGGGCAGAAGCAATAACCCTTTTAGTACTGTACTAGCAAACATGCCCGTGCGTTGCAACGGGAGAAAAAAAAATCATAATTTCGAATGGCAATGATCACATTTTATTACATCATCGATATACACTATCGCTCTCATTTTTTTGAAAACATGAACAATTTTTAAAAATCATGAACATTTTTTTAAACTCGTGAGCATATTTGAAATTGTGAACATTTTTTAAATTCACGAACATTTTGTAAAATCAAGAACGTTTTTCGAATTCATGAACATATTATACTATTTGCAAACATTTTCTTTAATCGGCGAACATTTCTAGAATCGAGTAACATTTTTTGGGGATTTGATGAAACAATTTTCTAAATTAATGAACATTTTTTGAACTACATGATCTTTTTTGAATCAGCGTATATTTTGTGAATCAATAAAGTATATATTTAAATTTATGAAGAGTTTTATTTATGCTATTTTTTAATACATGAATATTTTTTGAATTGGCAAAATTTTGTGAAATTTTAAAACATTTTTTAATACATGAACTTTTTTAGAAAAACTCATGAATGTATGTTTATTTCCCGGACATTTATTAGAAAATTTGCTAATATTTTTTAAAAATCACAAACAATTTCTGAAGCCACAAACATTTATGAATTATTAAATATTATTTTAAAATTCCCAGTTTTTAATTTTGGAAACTTTTTAAAATTCACAAATTATTTAAAGTAGAAAAAAACAACGACGAAAAAGAAAAACCAAAAATAAAAAATTGATCACCCATATTTGTGCCGGCCCAGGCGAGCTGTGTCTTTTTCTAGCGCGCTGGGGGTAGTATAGGAGATTCTTAAATGGGCCAGCCCAGTCCGGATTTTTCTGTGTGGAACGTTTTTTATAACTTATAGGTGGCATTGGTGGGTAATATTTTGCAACTTCGGGGGCAATTTTAATGATGTACGGGCAGAAGCACTTTGTACTTTAATAGTAGGTATATATATATATATATATATATATATATATATATATATATATATATATATATATATATATATATATATACTAGCACAAATGCCCGTGCGTTGCAACGGGAGACAAAATTGACATGCACTCCCCTAGGCAAATAAGTGTGGCCTAAAACACAAAGTGATGACTTCATTTATGACCCGCATCATTTGTTTTCAATATGAAGAGTAACTTTGATTTCAGACTATCTTTACAAAACGGCTACAAATACGGAAAGTGCTCTTCTACACCCGAGCTCAAATGAACAGTAAATCCGAAAAATATTCCTAAAATGTTCAAAAAAAGCTGAATTTTTTTACAGCAAACTTTGACAAATGTTATAAGAGCTCGCAAAATTTCAGTACGAAATCACATTTGTGGAAGTCGTGACAAAAAAACAAAATTGGTGCTCCAAAATGCTTTTGAAAGTAGCATTTTCAGAGTTTCGATTTTGTTTTTTTTTGCCACGACTTTCACAAATGTGATTTCATGATGAAACTTTGTGAGCACTTAGAAAATTTGTCAAAGTTTGCCCCCCAAAAAAATTCAGATTTTTTTGAACAATTTTACAATATTTTTCAAATTTAATGTTCACCCGAGCTCATTTGAGCTCGGGTGCAAAAACATCACGTCCATACGGAAAGTGCTATTCTACAAATAAATGCATTGTTCATTTTTATGGCTGTCCTAGTTGTATCTCTACACCCACTATTTTTGGTGCTATTCATCTATAATGACGTACTCATTATTCACGGTTAACGCAAGACATATGTAGGCTGAGAGACACAGAAAGACTAAGAATTTCTCATTAACCAAGAACTGAAAACATGGATATTTTTTCTTTTTAAACTTAGGATTTTTTTTATAGCGGACTTGGAACATTCTTCTCAGGAAGCCAGAACAATTTTACCCTATACCTAAAGTAATTATTTTCTTGAAACTTGAATGTTGTTCTACTTGATAAAAATACATCCTAACTTAATCAACTAAAATAAAGATATCTTAACACAATAGAAAGATGGTTTGTTAAAAATTTCATCTAAATATACTTAAGTGGGATATTGTTTCAGTTATTTTATTTTAACACAAACACAACAGGGCAATCGGAATTTTATTTAGATGTCCATTTATAAAGTGATTTTGGTTAGGCCGTCGGTCTTCACTTTTAAGAGAGGAATAGATGTAGAACGTACAATATCATATTACTCACATCAGTGGTGGTGGACGAACAAAAATCGAGGTGGGGCGAACTTTAGAGCATAATAAAGTTTGATGCAAAATCTAATATTTTATATACACTTAATAATAAGCT
Organism: Elymus sibiricus; assembly: GCA_039707655.1. Taxonomy (NCBI): domain Eukaryota; kingdom Viridiplantae; phylum Streptophyta; class Magnoliopsida; order Poales; family Poaceae; genus Elymus; species Elymus sibiricus. The sequence goes on along the minus strand of CM077674.1, from coordinate 139,805,409 downwards.
CTCTTCCCTTTGTCTTTGTCTCAAAATGCTACTAAAAAAATATGTCCCTTTTGCCGTTGCTAGACTCTTCCCCTTCCCATCCAACTTGTTTTTTCTTCGCCGGCAAGTCCGTGCGTGTGGATGCACAATGCTTCAAACTGATTCGACACGTACACTCCTGCTGACTTCGTTGTTGCAACCATTAGAGCTCGTGCCTCGTCGAGCGGGCAAATCATGTTTCAGTGAGGGGTTCACCTCTCACCCTCTACTTATTGTGATCCCCAAAGCAGCTTGTTGATTCCTCCGACATCGGTGACATATATAAATTGGTACTATCCAGCATAAGAGAGCAATATGGGACTATTTAATATGTGAACAAACATAAATTTTACTGCTATATTGCCTCGTCTGGGCCTTGGGCCAAAGGAAGCAGCCGGGATTTGTTACTCTTCTATGGGCCTTGGGCCGGATTGGTGGAGCTGTACAGCCTCGATAATTATCTCTGTCTATTTAACGAGAACAATTGCTTGGTAGAGTGGTTAGCTTGTACCGGTCTAATGTGTTTCTCCTGGGTTCGAATCCCAGCTTCGCCATTTATTTATTCTTTTTTGATTTAAAAGGAAACAGTACGAGCCAGGCGTACGAAAAATCAAGTCTGAAGTCAGGCGACGTACGAAAATCGCCGTTGATGACGAAAAAAAGTGGAGAATCAATCCGTCCTTTAATATTAGGTATAGATATAGATATATATATCTCTACCTAATAATAAACCACGTATCGCTTCTGTCGTACGTCGTCGTCGATTTTGCAAAAAAGCCCCTGTTGTTCGGGGTATTCAACCCGCAGTACAATTTTAAGTGGTTATCTGAGAAAACGTTTCGTTTTTTCATAAAACACCCTATCGTTCGGACTATTCAACCCGCAGTCCTAGCAGATTTGTAAAGAAAAAAAGAACGCACACGGCCAGGCTCGCTTCCTCTCCCTCTCGCCCACGTAGTCCTCGCCGCCGCCGCCGCCGCCACCCACGCCACCCGCTTCCCGCAAGCTCCGGCGTAGTGCAGCACGCCCCCAAGCTCCCCACGGTCCGTGCCTCCCTCCCCTCCGGCCAGATTCTCTGCTCCCGGCCTCTACGTACCGCCCGCCGGCAACCCCACCCTCATGGCTAGGGTTTCGGGCAGGGCTTCATCGGCGCGTCTCCGGCGGTCGCAGGTTCGTCCCTCCTTCCTTCTTGTCCGGGATCTGCCAACCCTACACCTCACCTTCTCTTCATATCCTCTGCTGCAAGGCATGCCATGGGATTTCGCAGGGAAGTTGCTGCCTTCCACGACAAAGAAAAATACAATACCTCGCCGACATCCCCAGCCAAGGCCGCCTTTCCGCTCAACCCCTCCTCCGTGCCCTCCCTGCATCCTCGCCTTTCTCTCCCTAAACACTGACCAAGCCTTCCCCTAAACCTGATCCGGTGGTGCTATTGCATCTTGGTTTTGTGAATGCTATTGCATCTTGAAAAGAATGGGGAACTGATTATTGGTTCAAAATAATTGGGGCACATAGAGATGTGAGAGATTGAGGGGTTCGGTTTGGGAATTTTATACAGAGAGATGGAGGGGTTCAGTTGGGGATTTGTATCATATCATGTTGCTGTGTATGCCATACTTTATTCTTTGCTCTGCTTGGTGGAATTTTGTACAGGATGATATGATTTGGATCAGTTATATGTGATGTTCTGTCATGCTTTTGGTGCTCCTGCTGAAGAGATATTTTTTTAGCTATTTGTCTTCATTATTGCTACTGGTGCTGATTGCATTTGTTTTTGCTATCATATGCAGATTCCGTGAGTGCATGAGAGATTAATACGATTGCCCCGTGTGTGATAGCTTGAAATGGATGGGTGATGCTTAGTGTATTCTTGTGTGTCAATCGGAACAAACATGGAGGGAGGATAGGCTCCAGTTCATTCTGGCTCCATTAACAGAGTTCGACCACTCTGAAAAAGGTGATGCTCTGTAGTAAGTTTTTTTATGGTTGTATGTGTTTTTATTGATGTGTTTGCACTGTCTGTTTATTGCATATTCAGTTGTTCGAAAAAGGGGTGTCATTTGTGCCAGGTTAATCAACCAGGGAAAGTAACACTTGATTACAGGGTAATAAAGTTAGTAGGAGTATGTAAAGTTATGTAGCTTCGTACACAGATGTCAGTTTTTAGTTGTTGGTCAGTTATGTAGCTGCTCTCCTATGACATTCAGTCAAATATACACGGAGGACACGGAACAAATCAGAAAGAAAGTAGCAAGTTGTTAAATGTGATTTTCTGCTTTCATTTTGTGGCACCCTATAGCTTGTCAAAACTTCATGTGTTCTATCTTGTGCGCCTCTTGTGGTTTTACCAATGGAGTTGGCTCTAGCTCTTGAAAAGATGGTGAATGAGAAGCTTCCGAACCTGCCCACTGTAGGTTTCTCCTTCATGCCTATTTACAAGAAAATTACTTTAAAGGTATTTGTGTGCGCGTTCGTCCCACTGAATTCCTAATTATTTATCCGAACCAGTACATGCAAATGTCAGACCATATCTAAAATGTTCATCCCAAATTTAGCAGGTAGCAACAAGGTGAAAAGATCCTTAGCTGGGAATCTTTATTCAGAGTCAATTTCTTTAGGAGCAGGTAAAACCGCCTCGATGCTGAGAGATCTGCCATACATGCACTGTTGTCTCGAACCACTTTACTTCATTGTGTGCTTTACTGACTAAATAACCACTGTCGAATTCTTGTAAAAGTGTAAAGCTGTGAAGAAGATAACCAAGTACGTGTGATGCAGTTTAGGAGAATTGGCAAACAGCACAGTTAGTTTGTACTATTATAATACTGAATTCGTACATGGTGGTGTAGTTGTACTGTTATGTCATGTTCAGCAGCGATAGCACCATTGCTCTTCATGTTTTTAGTTTGATATGTACTAATTCAGAAAGATTTGTCACTAATTGGTGGTTGTTAGCCACCTGAAGTTAATGGGAGAGGAAGGAGCATGAGTGGTCTTTTCTTTTCCTTTCACAAATTAGTCACAACATCCTCTAATTACCATGAATGCACATGGGGCTCAAAGGAAAATATTGTCCAGGTGTTTTAAGTTCTTGGAGCTTTCCATGCTAACAGGAGGAGACAATTGAACTTGCCTTTTTTATGTAGGGTTACTCATGCAGTTTCGGAAGGAGATTTTCGATCATGAGTTCACATACCAGATGGAAGAGCCATGGGCCAACATATGGAAGTGGAGATAAAAAAACTCTGGTTTGCAAGATGCAGCAATTGGCGTTGCGAGCAATAGCCAAAACCATCACTGACAAGAAATATGAGATCCTCAAGCAAGGTATTGATTCGACCCCCAAAAAACTAACCACGTTTTTTCTAAGATTTTCCTATCTTGGATAAAGTTAATAGTTAATATTTATGCGCTCCGTTGCTTTATCTGATTATGTTATGGAAAGGAGAATCAAGATCTTTGTTTATAAGTTTGATAAGATTGTTGGAATAATCTTTGTGTGCTCCTTTTCTTTTGTCAGATTATGTTTTGCAGACTTGCATGCTCCACAGTTTGTAATTGCTTGGCGTCGACTATTCACAACTACTAACTCACCATCAAAATCAGAACTCGATAAGGTTTAGAACTAACTGAAGGTAGTGTTCTTGCCCTTTTATGATACATGCTTCCAAATACTACTCCCTCCGTCCCATAATTTAAGAACGTTTTTTCAACAATCATTAATAATTATAGCTGAAATGTATAGAAGGTAAAAGGGAATAAATTGGTCTAAGACTTGAGATAGGCAAGTGATCGTCCAAGTATAAATGGAAAACAAGGTGCTCCTCATTACAGTGAATAGTACCATTTCATTTACTCTGATGTTAGTTTCTTACACATTTCTAGCTTGCAAATGTTCGCTACTATCAAATTTTGTGGATCGAGGATGCTTCCTGATGGCTAGGGGATTCCCTGAAAGAGATGGTCTAAATTGGCGGCCTTTGGATTTCCTACGTAGAATGGCTGTGACATTTCTCGGACAGTAGAATGAATCCGAATCGTTCATATTAATTAGCCATTTCCTTAGATCATTCGTTTCAGATAAAAAGTGATAACTTAGAATCTATGAGCGACCACATGTTCAGTCTTCATCCAAAGTTCTGGTTCTACAATATGAGTCCACTATTTAGTTCGGATGCTTCTACCTCTGCAGATTCCAATTCATTTTTAAACTGCTCATGTGATTCATTTAGCAATTCCTCTTGCTACCCTCTGGATATATTATTTGCTCTACCTAAAGCAAGGCTACTGCTTTTGAATCTTGTGTATAGAGTAAATATGGGTGTGTTTTGATTTGTAGGCTGCTTGGATGCTGAGAAATTAAAAGAGTTTAAACTTGTGCAGAAGAGAAGAATCGGTCTTAATATGGCCAAGTTCAAATTTGCTCTCCCGACACCTACTTATGTGTTGGGCATTCCAATGCGACAACATATAAGTTGCAGGTTTCAACACTTACTGCTCATGTCCTGATCTACATTTCAGTTGAGTGCTCTCTTTTTTGGGTTCAAGGAGTGAGTGAAATATTCTTATAATTCTATCGATGTATGCATTGTGTAAACTGGCTGCACCATTGCAGAGTCAAGGATGCTACTCTCGGCCTCTCGGTAAAAATTGAGGTCTAGAGTCTCCTTGGTTAGATATCGACTGGAAAAAAATATATCACATGCTAATGTGCACATCGGAGGTTTGTGCCACTGAGGAGCGTGTCCGTGTTGTGAGTGTCACCGTTCATGGGAACCTCCAAGATCTAACACTATGCGAATGTTGTTAATTAGCTCGCTCCTTCACAAATGAGTATCTTAAGCTATCGCGTATCTTGCTTTGTTAGACAAACTGTTTCTGCATGCTGAGTGCTTGACCATGTTTAGATGACAGGGAAGGCTCCTGGAATGATACAATTGTTGTTCTATTTCTGTCAACCCACTCTGCTTAATCATGTTGATTTATTATTATTTTTCTCCGTTGCAACACACAGGCATGTGGCAAGTATATGTATAAACTTAGATTTTGTCCAATCTGTTGTACAATGTGTTGCTATTTCTTCAGTCGGTGTAATTTTCTAACCATATTAACAATGCTCAATTGCCTAGCTCAAATGATGTTGAAGCTGAGAAGCAGCATCTGGTAGGATGCATAGTCTGAATTTTTGCACCGAGATTCAAATGATACCACAGCTCATATGATGCACAATATTTCTGAAAATCTAGGAGCCTATGATCCAATCTATATTAGGACTTGGGAGGACGAGAATAAATATCCAATCTGAACCCAACTCTCAATAGGTCCATCGTTTTTGTCATCAGCAACGCATCATTTTTCTCCCGTTGCAACGCACGGGCATTTGTGCTATATATATATAAATTAAAAAGAAAAAAAGGAAAACAAAAAAGTGAAGAAAAAAGAAGAGGGAAATGAAAAAAAATCATCATTACATGAGAATGACATCACACGTGGTTACTGGGCCGACCCAGTACTAGCTCCCTGAGGCGAGGCCAGCTAGGGTGTTTTTGGTTCAAGGGACAAGCTAAATGGATATGGGTATCCCAAACCAACTGGCTAGGGATAGCCTTTTTTTCTGTTTGGTTGGGTAGGTGAGTTTAACCCATATTATGTTTGGTTTGAAGGATGAAATGTTGAGGATATCCATTGAAGAAAATCAAGGAGGAAAGTATTATGCATCTAGCTCGTGTCGTCCCCTATTTCCTTGAAGCGCATGCAGCAGAAAACAAACAAGAAAATCTGAGATTCATACCTTGTTGTGCCTGCATGCATGCACGCACGCCACACTCCGCCGCCGCACACGGGTTCGGTGTCTTTTGGCCGGGGAGGTGGGGCGAAGAAAACGATTTGGACGGAGGGATGGCTACGTCCGCCACTTTTTCACGGATCTGCGGAGCCGAGATTTTTGAGAATATTCGACGAATCTGGCTGCCCGTATCCCTCCCTGTCCATGAAGCAAACACCTGGTATCCTTCAAAAAATGGCTATCCCTCCCAACCAAACGCATCCTTAGTGTCTCACAACGAGCGGGACATACACTCGCCCAACACTTCGGTCGTGGTTATTTGGAGAGCCAAATTATGAGGGTCCAATTATGAGATTCCAGAAGGATTAGCGTTTACAGTATTTTACCAAACGGACCCCTTGCCTAAAAAAAGGACTCTGGTCCTTGTTATTTTTTGGAAATACTAATGGGCGAACTTTCGTTGGGAGGGAGCTCCCAGCGAACGACCTTAAAAGCCATTGGATTGTGGTCAAACGCATGCCATTTAAAAAAATACACTACTCCGCGCATTTTTTTTCTCTAAACATGGCAATTTCCCCTCCCGTACATGGCAAGCCCCTCACAAATGCATGACAATTTTAGTTTTTTGGCATGACAACTGTGGTGTTCGCTGGCAATTTCTTCCTAGCGAACGTTCGTGAGATAAACGATTCTTATTTTTAGGGTATAAGAAGGATCTGGGGTTAGCGGAAGATGTCCGTTTGAAACTATGTATGTCGTATAGCTAAGTGCAAATTCACCGCCGATCACCAAACAGACGACATCAAATGTCCATGGACACATCAGGACATATTTGCGGATAGTGGACGGGGAGGCGGCCATCCTACCATAGGCATCAAATGTCTGGTCCATTGAACCATAGCGAGCATAAACATGTATGATATTAAAGTGAAGCAGATAAAAATTAACAAAGGGTGACATATTACGACCAAACAGACGAAATTTAAACAAGTTCCACCTAAATTTAAATTAAACTAAAACTGGGCGAGGTGGAGGGTGAACTCGTAGGCATGGCCTCTCGAGGCTCTGGCATCTCCGTAAGCTGCGCGGGCAAGCTCTCTCCTCCTTCTAATAAGGGATCTACACATAGATGTGCTGGATATCCCACTCAATGGAGTGAGTTTTGGGATTCCAATCCGGGCACTCATCGAGGGCAGGATCTTAAGGCTGGTCGTAATGGGAGTATCATACGTGGTATCATGCATGCCAACTAGACTTTTTGGATGATGTGGCACACAATTAAATGAGGAAAGAGAGGATGTGGTATCATATCATGATACCGTATCGTATCATGATACCGTATCATATTAAATGTTGTACTACTTTGTGTCATGCATGTCAATTAATAAGACAACCTAAGATACTAACTTATGATACTATGCATTACGGAAGTAGTATCATATGCATGATACTAGTATATGATACTCCCCATTACGACCAGCCTTGCGCGACCTCTAACGCATAACAGCGATCCTCCTCATCGTCCTACTCGGCAATGAGGGGCCCTCTTCCTTCGCTTGCTCCTCATCCAATATCCGCTCCTCCTCCTCCGACTGAAGCACCCAATCCGGCCGTAAGGGAAGCGACATGACGACGGGGAGTGAAGCCGTTGATGATGGGGCCAGCAAATGCCGTGGGAGGCAGCGCCAACTTGATCTTGAGCTGCCCCCGGATACGGATTAGCACGCCGTCGACCACTTCTCGGCGTCAGACTTCTTACCCATCGCGGTTACAAACTATGCCGGACAATCAGACTTTCCTAGCAGAACTCACAAGGGTGATCCACAAGACGTTAGAACTCAAGGGCAACGCAACCAGGTCACATGACATACTAGCCGAAACAGAGAGCGTTCTGTCAGCAGCAGAGGAACCACCACACCATCAACATTAGAAATCGCCCGAAACGTAGAAGATCGCCACAGCACCGGAGGCCGGAGACCTCCGTCAACAAACCGCAGCAGCAACAACACGGAGCTGAGACGTGACGATCCACGACCGCCTAGGCTTCTGTCCCGATCTCCGAGACCACCTCCGAGCTCGGGCCATGGACCACTACTGACAAAGTTATGAGGCTCCAATTCCACGGCTTACGTCAGGAATAACACCACTGTGCTTCCGATACGAAGTGATAACACACCAGTTCCCGCAGCCATTCATTGTCCGGGGCATCGAGAAATATTCAGGCGACACCAAGCCTGACCTCTGGCTTAGCGATTACCTGAAGGCAATAGAAATGGCCCGCGGTGATATTGGCAATGCACCACGCCATGTCCCGTTATGCCTCTCAGGCTCATCGTGATCGTGGCTGGATGGACTTCCACCCAATTCCATACACACATAAGTGGATTTTGAGCATGAGTTCCTCAACAACTTCGAAGGGACATACCAGAGGCCTGGGAGCGGTGCCGACCTCCATTGCATAATACAGTAGGACAAAGAGCCAGTCCGCGATTATGTCGCTCGGCGACTCAAGAAGAAAAACACGCTGACAAACATCTTAGACGAAACAGCAATAGAGGCATTCGTAAGCGGCACACAGGACAGTTTTTTCCTCCACAAGCTTGGCAAGAAAAGAGGAGAAGGAGAAGTAACAACCATGGCGGCACTCATGAAGATTGCCAATGCTTTCGCCACAAGTGAGGAGACTGCCCGCGCAGGCCGCAGGTATAGCCAAGCAACCGAAGCAGCCGACCTCAACGAGGGTGAGGGCTGTTGCGGCAGGAACAGAAACCGCAACCATGACTGCAAGCGTAAAGAGGGCCCAAGCCCAGACCTGGTGGCCGTTGATGAGTCCAATTTATGTGATAATTTTACTAAGTATTTTGTGCTTACATGGTAGGCTTTGTGGAATTTTACCGCGTTCGAGCATCTCTTTTTGTTGATAATCCCTCATGTAACGCTTTTTGGACCATTTAGCATATTATGGAAGAAATCCACAGAAATAGTAGTGGAATCACGTATATAAGGTGATAATCACCTACCATAGAAGAATCAAGCAAGAAGGCCAAAGAAGAAATCATCGCTGCGCCTCCAGAGCAAAAGACGACGTTCCATACGACCGCGCCGGCTCGTATGGGCGGTCGTATGGAGTGCCATCGCCGGCGCTAGATCAACTATTTCCACCCCATGAAATCAGATCGTGGATCAGACGTAGAGAGACCAGAAACTCGTCCAAAAGGCAGAACCCTAGCCTCTGGAGTTCATCCGGAGGAGGGATTGGCAAGGAGAAGAGGGGGATCTCCCTCCTCGCACACAAGGGAGCTACGACATCATCACCACTGTCATCGTCATCGTCATCCACACCACCGTCATCATCATCATCATCTACATCCTTATCATTGTAACATCAAGAACCCTAGTGGATCATCTTGTGTGTTATTTGAATCATTCATCCATGTATGCCATCACCCTTGTCATGATGTTCGTTGTCTCCATGTCTGAGTAGACCCCTAGTTCTCGGGGATATGGATGAACGTTGGTATGTGTAGGATCTGAAACGTTATTATGGATATGAGATTCCCCGTTGAATGCTTAGTTTAATAACTTTGTGAATGTTGTGAAGGGGCCCCACTCAGCATTTGTGCCTTATGGCCACGAAGTATATCACTGTCGTTGTAAAAGGCTAGGATGTGAGGGTAATTCGAGGTGACAGTAAAAGCCTTTTGCTCCCATCCTTTGCAATTGATAGGGGAATTATGGAGAACCCTTAGAGAGGCCGCGTCCATGGGATAACCCTTAATTATCATGAGTTGTAACCCTATGGGGGAGACTATGATAGTAGCGTGCGTGGCACGAAGTCTACTTTGAGTAGAACGTGTACTATACCCGGCTCCGCCCAACATAATCGTCAACAGTGGCTCAAGTATCCATCCCATACTATGCCCATGCATAGGTGCGCTAGAAACATACCAATGGGGATTCCGGACTCCCTAAGAACGCCTTACTCCTCTGTTGCTCCATCAGTCACTCTAGTCATTGTTCTTTATTTACTTCAAAGTTTGCTCCACTACTCAATCACAACTTATTACCGCCCTCACTTTGATTTAAGTCTACAATTATTTGCAGGCATAAAAATACATAATTCACTACAAGAGGCAAAAGTCTGATTCCCGTGCTCCCTGTGGGATCGATACTCTTACTTCGAAAAGGCTACAACTAAACCCTATGCACTTGCAGGCCATCAAGCTTTTTCTGGCGCCGTTGCCAGGGAGCTGAGCGCTTTTGGGCTTTGCCTTGAGTTTTGAATTATTTTGTGTTCTAACGGTTTTTGTAGATTGCAAGCAACCATGGTCCTTCAAGAACAAATTTATCAGGTAGGGGTGCAACTAGTAGCAGGACCGGCTCGAGGAGGGAACTTTATATCTATTGGTCCTGACCTATCTGGTAAAGTATTTGAGATAAACCCTCGGTTAATTCATATGTTGAAAGAGAATACATTCCGAGGTGATGGAACTGAAAGTCCTTATTAGCCTATTAAAATTATTTAACATTACATGTGGTACTTTTCAGTTGCATGATTTAACTAATGAGGAGATAAAAGCTAAAATATTTCTTTATTCTCTTGAAAAGGAAGCCGCTGAATGGCTATTACATCAGCCCGTGAGTACCTTGAGTAATTGGACAGAGCTATCATCTGCATTCTATGCTCATTTTTACCCTCAAAGAAAATTATATAAGATAAGAAGGAAGATTAGCAGCTTTGGGCAGCGACCAAGCGAGAAACTGGTAGATGCCTATATAAGGTATCGAGGTATACTCTCTGAATGCCCTGAACATCATTATCCTGATTTTTTAATTGTGAACTTCTTTTATGGGGGACTTGACTCGCAGAGTAAACATGCATTGGATATTGCTTCTAAAGGTTCTTCTTTGGGAACCGAGATTTCACAAGCCTGGAATCTACTTGATAGAATTCGGCATAATGCTGAAAGTTGGGACCTGTGTTCGAAGGAAAAGACGAAGATTGATCCAGTTTATCATAGTATTAAGTCTTTCCTTAGAACAAAGGAGATCAAGAATCTCCGTCATGAGCTTAATATTGGGACTGACCCCGCTTTACATATTTTGAAAGATTTTTTTGAGTTTTTGCAGTTGCCAGATAAAAAGTTTGTGAAATACACCAGGGAAGCGAAAGAAATTCGAATGGTAGAAGCAATCGTGAAGAAAACTACTCCACCCCAAGACCGGAGAGAAGCTTATTTTGAACGGAAGGGCAAGAAGGAGGGAGAATCACTTTCAGCTAAGCATAATAAGAGCATTAAGGTAGAACAATATGGGACTCCACCACATGTTGATATCATGAAAGAACTTGCTACACCTACAGCAGTGGTTAATAAAGAGGCCCATTTAGACCGAGATACCACCTCTTACCTCAAAGGGTGTACCGAAGGTAAGGATACAGGTAAACAAATTTTATCATGTTCCTTCGGAAGCAAGCCTTACTTTGGATTATGTGACCCTGGGTCCCCAGTCAATATTATTCCTTACACTCTCTATGCAAAAATTTATGATGAGATTTCTCCGCGTACCCTTGAGCCAACTGATGTTGTTATTAAGCTTGCAGATAAGACCGATAGAATACCTTGTGGCATCCTTAAAGATATCAACATTATAATAGCTTACTCATTTATCCTATTGATATTTATGTACTAATGATTTTAGAGGATAAGGATTGTCCTATTGTTTTTGGAACTATTTTTCTGAATGTTGCAGGAGCTTATATCAAAAAGAAAACTATCTCCATGAAATGGGGGGATGAGATGATTAAATTTCTATTTTCTTCTGTCTTAATCAAACCATATGAAGAAGAAGCTCAAGATGAGGAAGAGCAAAAATTAAATCAATTAGCTGAGATTTATCTCCAAACTCCAGAAGATGAAGTTGAAAGGGTCCTGGTAAGGCCCGAGTCCTTATTTGAAGAAGAAGAAAAGGAGGAAATTGAAATGATAATGGATGCTACTCCCATGGTCTGCCCACGTTTAAATAAAGTGTACGAGGTACTTGAAAGTAAATGAGATGAAGAACTACTGATACGTCTCTGACGTATCTATAATTTTTGATTGTTTCATGCTATTATATTATCATTCTTAGATACTTTATATGCACTTTTATATCATTTTTGGGGACTAACCTATTAACTCAGTGCCTAGTGCCAGTTGCTGTTTTCTGCTTGTTTTTGGTTTTACAGAAAATCTATACAAAACGGAGTCCAAACGCTACGAAACTTTTTGACGATCTTTTTCTGGACAAAAGAGACCCTAGAAGCTTCGGGGGAGGACCAGGAGACCTACGAGGAGACGACAAGGCAACAGGGCGCGCCCTGGGGGGCAGGCGCGCCCTGATGCCTTGTGGGCCCCTCGTGGCTCCGTCTGACCTAATTCCAGCTGTTTGACACGAAAAAGGAAAGAGATTGCGCTCATACAAAAAAGATAGAGGTTTGTATAAGCGTCTCCCTTGCACCGGGGAACAAGATGTTGCGGGCGTGCTAGTGTACAAAGTACACAAATACAAGAAGAAGATGAAAGAAAAAGAAAGTGGGGCCTGCTGACGCGGCCGGATGATCAAGCGATCGTTGTCTCCTGGTTCCCGGGGGCCTCGGAAAGCCCCCGGTTAATTACTCCTGCGGATAGTACCGCGGGACACCTCCGATTAAGCTACGCAGTCGTCGACTTCGGTCTTCGCTTCACGTTCCTCATGCATGGTGGTGGTGTGTGTGTGGTGGCGGCAGAGTCCGTGTACAAAGTGGTACACGCGCCGTCGGAAACGTGGCCATTGCTCCGGCCACGCCCGCCTACGCCGTCTTGGCTCGTCGGCCTTGAGTGGCGTCGATGTTGTTGTTGTGGTAGCATGCATGGTTGGGCTTGGCTTGGACGTCGTCGATGACTTTGTAGATTCTCCGGAAGTGCGAGGGGTATGCCCCGCGGGAGTAGATGTTGGAAGGACGAAAAGGAAGGGATGGACGTGCGACACATGGAGTGCACATGTCCGAAGATGACCGCGTACACCGCCGCCACTAGCGGAGCAAGTCGCCACCTCGTGTGTCGAAGCGGCCCGGAGTGCCGCCTCTGGTAGCAACGAAATCACCACCTCACACCGGCCGCCGTCGGATAAGACGCACGCCAATGAGCGCACGCCGCCGACACGGGGGTGCCGACGGTGATGTCGAGCCCGCCGCCTGGATGGACGCACCCGGACCGGGAGCCACTACACAAAAGCGGACCCGTTGCACGTCTGTGACGAAGAAGAGGGAGGCCGCGAGATATGCCTAAGCGTGTCCCGGCCCCAGCCGTATGATGTCACCGCCGTCGTAGTTACGACGAGTCATCATGACTCGTCGAGCGCCGCGCCGCCGCCTCAGGCGCCGCCGATGGTGTAGGTAGAAGGGGTGGCGCACTAGATTGCGCTGAGTCGAACGACGCGGGTCGCCGAGTCCCGGCATGATGATGTTGCCGACGGACTCGACGGTGGAGAGTGCACCGGAGACCGTGCATGGGCGGCTGCCCCGGTACGCCGTCGTCTTGCATGGAGGGTGTGCCGGGGGTTGCGCATGGGTGGCAACCCCGACACGTCGTCGCCGTCCTCACGGGAGTCAACGCCGGTGAGTAGTGCACCGGGGACCGCGCACGGGCGGCAGCCCCGGCACATCGTCGTCTTGCGTGGAGGGTGCGCCGGGGGTTGCGCATGGGCAGCAACCCCGACACGTCGTCGCCGTCCTCGCGGGAGTCGTCGCCGGTGAGTAGTGCACCGGGGACCGCGCACGGGCGGCAACCCCGGCACATCGTCGTCTTCAGCGGCACGAGATAGAGACAGCGGCCGGCTCCATGTCCGGCCGCAGCTTCGATGGCCATCGTCGAGATGTGCAGAGAGAGAAGGGATAGGAGAGACTAGTTTCGGTCCTCACCTTGAGAGAAGATGATCGGCATGGCCGTCTCGTCGGAGTTCGACGCACAGCTCGTCGTTCTGCTGCACGCCTGCTCGGGTGTGCTTGGGTGATGGATGGGTGTGTGCGCCGTGGATTTCTCCTCTGGCCGTGCGTCTCCCCCCTTCTGATAGATGGATGTGGTGGGTATTTATAGGGAGAAGAAGGAGGGTAAGGCGCTGCACCAGCCGCCGTCACCGTTCTGATATTTCTGGACGAGATATGGATGGGACGCAGTTTAAGATCAACGCGCCATCGTTTCAGCCCCTCGTCCAAGTAGATGGGCTTCCTGGTCGATTGCAACAGCTTAAGCAGTACGCATTACTTGCCCGTGGAGTTCGGAAGCCGTTTAAATCTTTATATCTCCCGTGCTTCTGGAGTCTTAAGCCGGTACAAAAATTCTTGACCGAGGCCTTTGAGTTTACGCGTTGATTGGGCTCGCCGGCTGGCTCGTTATCTATACGTATTTGTATACGTACACACGGCACACTTGCCGGCCGGAGCGCAGGTATTTGGATACGTACACGTACGCTGACAATCGAGCGAATACATGTATTTCGCTGCGTATGACCCGGTCAGTATGCTCGTTGGTCGTGCGAACCTCTCTCTACGCGGACGATGCGGCCGTGTTTGTCGCGCCGATCAAAAGGGATGTGGACAACCTTGCGGCCATCCTGAGGGGCTTTGGGGATGTCACCGGGCTGTGCACTAACTTCCATAAGAGCTCGGTGGTCCCCATCAGGTGCGGCAACCTCGACTTGGACCATATTACCCGCGGTCTTCCGGCTATTAGGGCTTCCTTCCCACTCCGCTATTTGGGTCTGCCGCTCTCTGTGTGGAAGCTCAAGCTTGCTGATCTTCAATTTTTCGTGGATAAGGTCGCGAGCAGATTGACAACATATGAGAGTCAAAACATCACCACCATCGGCCGTACTGCGCTTGTCAAGTCGGTGCTCGCTTCCCAAGTGATCTACTTCATCACGCCGCTTGTCATTCAACCCACCATTCTGCAAAGCATCGACAAGCTTGAGCGGGCCTTCCTTTGGTCTAGGTCGGATAAAACCACGGGAGCAAAGTGCAAGGTCAACTGGGACATTGTGAGCAGACCGCTTGCTTTTGGTGGGCTTGGGGTCCTCAACACCAACAAGTTCGCGCGGGCCTTGAGATTGCGGTGGCCGTGGTACGAGTGGAAGGAATCCACGAAGTTGTGGGTTGGGGGTGGGAACCCATGCGACGAGGGCGACCTCAGCTTTTTCTACGCCTGTACAACCATCACGGTCGGGAATGGTGCAAAGACACCTTTTTGGGACAGCCCTTGGCTCCTTGGTCGTAGGCCCAAAGACATTGCTCCGCTCATTTTCGAGGCTTCCTCCCGAAAGCGCTGGAAGGTTTGGGAGGCCCTCAAGGAGAATGCGTGGATTATCAAAATCAGGCCACCCGCTTTGGTTTCCGTCGAGCATGTCTCGCAATTCTTTATCCTCTGGACGCTGCTACAAGAGGTGCACCTGGACGAGTTTGTTGAGGACGATATTCTGTGGAAGCACACGAGTTCTGGGCACTACTCCACTGCCTCCGCCTACAGGGCGCGGTTTTTGGGCTTGGTTCTCTCCCCCATGGACCAAATGGTTTGGAAGATTTGGGCCCCTCCGAAAGTCAAGTTCTTCGCTTGGCTCGCGCTTCAGGATAGGATATGGACTGCCGACAGATTGGCGAGGCGAGGTTGGCCAAAATGTGGCCCCTGTCCCTTGTGCAGGGGGAGTTCAAGAATGCGGTCCCCACCTTTTCTTTCGATGCCGCTTCACTCTCCGCCTTAGGAACATGGTGATTCAGAAGCTTCGCATCTACGACTTGGACACTTCCGCTTGGCACTTGTTCGACTCCGTCCAGGAGTGGTGGGCGAGCACGTGCACCGTGGGCACCGGCGACCGAAAAGTGAAGGCATCAATTACAATGTTGGTTTCGTCGGTTATCTGGAACGAGCGTAACGCAAGGGTGTTTCGGCATAAGAGCACACCTCCGCAAATCCTACTCGACACCATCGTCGACGAGACAAACCTTTGGGTCAAGGCCGGGGCGAGGAAATTAGGGTCTTTTTTATTGCGGGAATAATTGTCATGCCGCTTCTTGGCTGTGTGTTGTAACAAACTCTTTCTCCTCTTTATTTAATATATGAGGCAAAGCTTTTGCCTCCGTTTCAAAAAAAAAAAAAAACCTGGATTGAACGCACGTACGCGCTGCTACGTAGCTGCATGCAGTTCTCGTGTACTAGCACGCCGGTGTCTTTCCTTCATACATGCGTACGTGCCCATACAATGCATGGGCCATTCACGTTCATGCAGTGGTAAGTGGTAACTAGTATTTGCACATGCACTAAGGGCATGCACGTAAGAGACCACGTAAACACACACATGAGGAGGTTGTGCACTTAGGAAATTCATTCATTTCTAAGAACAAATTTGCTTGTTAAATCACGTGCAAAAGTACGTCAAACACCAGCGCTATAAATTCTAAAATATTGCAAAACCTGCGGAGAGCTACCCGAAACAATTTTTCCGCCGCCACAAGTCTCTATTCTTCCGTGATCCCATCTGAAGGTCTTTTCCGGTACTCTGCCGAAGGGGGAATCGATCACGGAGGGCTTCTACATCAACCTTGCTGCCCTTCCGATGATGTGTGAGTAGTCCACCACAGACATACGGGTCCATAGTGATTAGTTAGATGTCTTTCTCTCTCTCTTTGATCTTCAATACAATGTTCTCTTCGGAGATCGATTCGATATAATCTTCTTTTGCGGTGTGTTTGTTGGGATCCGATGAATTGTGGGTTTATGATCAGATTATTCATTGAAAGTAGTTGAGTCTTTTCTGAACTTTATTATGTATGATTGTTATAGCTATGTAATGCTTTCCGATCTATGGGTTTTCTTTGGCCAAATTGATCTATCGATCTTCAGTGTAAGTGGTGCATAGTAGTAGGTTCAATCTTGCGGTGTCCTCACCCAGTGACAGCATGGTTAGCGAGACATGTATTGTATTGTTGCTACTAAGGAGAAAACGACGGGGTTTAATCATATTTCTTGGTTTTATTCTATCTACATTATGTCATCTTGCTAAAGTGTTACTCTGTTTGTCATGAACTTAATACCATAGATGCAGGCAGGAGTCGTTTGATTGGTGGAGTAATAGTAGTAGATGCAGGCATGAGTCGGTCTACTTGTCACGGACGTAATGCCTATATACATGATCATGTCATGAATAACGTCATAACTATGCGCTTTTCTATCAATTGCCCAACAGTAATTTGTCTACCAACCGTATGCTATTCTTATGAGAGAGATGCCTTTAGTGAAAACTATGGTCCCCCGGGTCTACTTTAATCATATTACTAAAACCAAAATCACCTTGCTGCAATTTTACTTCTTTTATTTTACTTTACAATTTACCTATCTACCACTATCAGATTTGATCCTTGCAATTAACGAGTTTAAGAGGATTGACAACCCTCTTGCCCGCGTTTGGTGCAAGTATTTGCTCTTGTGTGTGCAGGTACTGTTGACGGGTGTTTGCGTGGTTCTTCTATTGGTTCGATAACCTTGGTTCTCTACTGAGTGAAATACTTATCCGCTACTATATTGCTTCACCCTTCCTCTTCGGGGAAAATCCCAACGCAACTCACAAGTAGCAACTACCTCCTCCTATTCTGAAACCATTACCTAAAGGGCTAAGGTATGAGTTTATGGATGACACCGAAAGGTTTCCTATTATTGTTAATGCTGACCTTTCAGGAAAAGAAAAAGAGAAACTATTGGTGGTGTTAACTAAACACCGTAAGGCTTTGGGCTACTCAATGTAAGACGTAAAGGGGATAGATCCATCTATTTATTCTCACGCTATTCCCATTGAAGAAGGAGCTAAACCGGTAATTGAAAGCCAACGAAGACTGCATCCTACCTCCAAGAATGTGGTAAGAAAAGAAGTAATACCTCTTCTTGATGCTGGGGTAATTTACCCTATCTCTGATAGTAAGTGGGTGAGTCCAGTTCATTGCATTCCTAAGAAAGGAGGAGTCTCTTTAGTAACTAATGAAAATAATGACCTAGTCCCTACTATGGCTATTGTTGGATATGGAATGTGTGTTGATTTCAGGAAATTAAATAAATGGACTCGTAAAGATCACTATCCACTACCATTCATAAACGAGATATTGGAAAGGTTAGCTAACAACTCCTATTTTTGTTATCTCGATGGATATTCCGGATTTTTGAAGATACCTATCCGACCTGAAGACCAAGAGAAGACCACATTCACTTGTCCTTACGGTACCTATGCATATTGTAGAATGCCATTTGGCTTATGTAATGGGCTACCCTCTTTTCAGAAGTGCATTTTTAGAATTTCCCCTGACTTTATGGAGAAAATTGTCGAAGTGTTTATGGACAATTTTTCTGTCCAAGGCACTTCTTTTGACAACTGTCTCTATAATCTCACGAAGGTTTTGCAGAGATGTGAAGAAACAGGTTTCGTGCTAACTTGGGAAAAGAGCCACTTCATGGTCACCGAAGGAGTAGTGCTGGGACATAGAATTTCAGGAAAGAGCATTGAGATAGATCAAGAGAGAATAGAGGTAACAGAAAACTTACCTTACCATCAAGACATAAAAGGTATGCAAACTTTCATGGGACATGCTAGTTTCTATAGAAGGTTCATTAAGGATTTCTCTAAATTATCAAAACCTTTGACTGACCTTTTGCAAAAGGATGTGCCCTATTCTTTTGGCAAGAGCTATGTACAGGCCTACGAAAAACTAAGAGATGCTTTGATCACAGCTCCGATCATCCAACCTCCAAAGTGGGATGAACCCTTTGAGATCATGTGTGATGCTAGCAACTATGCTATTGGAGCTGTCCTGGGATAGCGGGATGATAAAAAACTTAATGTTGTCTTTTATGCTAGCAGGAGTTTGGATGAAGATCAAAGGCATTTAGCTACTACAGAGAAAGAATTACCTGCTATTGTCTTTGCTTTTGATAAATTGAGGCCTTAAATATTAATTCAAAAGTAATAGTCCACACGGATCATCGTGCCTTACGTTATCTTCTTGATAAGAAGGGCGCTAAGCCTCGATTTATTCGGTGGATACTACTACTTCAAGAGTTTGACTTGCAGATAGTGGACCGCAAAGGAGAGGACAATCCAATAGCAGACCACCTATCCCGCATGAAAAGGATACCGTATGACCCAGTTCCAATAAATGAATCCTTTTCAGGTGAGAGTTTGGCTATGATAAAAAAGATAGAGCCTTGATTTGCAGATTATGCTAACTTTCTTGCAGTAAAGTACATGCCACCTGATATGAATTATCATCAAAGGAAAAAGTTCTTCATCGATCTGAAGTATTATTTCTAGGATGATCCTTTTCTTTATCGGCATGGACCGGATGACATGATTAGGCGTTGTGTCCCGGAGCATGAGATGAATGCTATACTTGAAAGCTGTCATAGCAGCCCTTATGCAGGACATCACGTAGGTGATCGAACAACTGCCAAGGTGCTTCAATCAGGATTCTACTAGCCTACACTCTTTAGAGATGCACATAGGTTTGTTAAAAATTGCGATGCTTGTCAACACACAGGTAATATAGGAAGGAGACAAGAAATGCCTATGAATTATAGTCTAGTTTGTGAACCTTTTGATGTTTGGGGATTGGACTATTTGGGACCCTTCCCTGTTTCAGATGGGCATACTCATATTCTTGTGGCTGTAGATTATGTTACCAAGTGGGTTGAAGCCATCCCAGCTCATCATGCAGACGCGGCTACCTTGCTGAAGATGATAAAGGACATCATCCTTCCCAGGTTCGGAGTCCCTAAAGTCCTTTTTACTGACGGTGGATCTCATTTTATACAGGGAATTTTTGGGAGAGTACTTCGTAAGTACATAGTAACCCACCGAATCGCTTCGCCATATCACCCTCAAACCAGTGGTCACTACAAAAAAAAACACTTCCGTGATGATACGTCTTTGTCACGGTAGGTCAAGTTTTCTGTCATGCATGTACATCCGTGACAATTTTATGACAGAATCAAGATAGTCATACATGTGCTGTCGTAGAAGTGTTCCATGACAATACCGAAATTATCATCACGGAAGTGTCCACTTCCATGACGAAAAATATAGCGTCATGGAAGTGTTTTCGTCAAGGGTGACCGACACGTGGCTTCCACCGTAACGGGTCGCCGTTAAGCTATCGGGTCCGGTTTTGGATCCGATAACCCGTTAACAGCCCTGACCAATGAGGATTTTCCACGTGTAAAATTCTCATTGGCCGAAGGAACCACGTGTCAGCTGGGCGTCGCGACAGATGTCATTCCTCCAATGGACGAGACGGGCCTATGGAAATGTTACACGTGGCACGGCCCAACAGTGGCCCATTTAGATTAAAAAGGCCGGCCCATTTGACTTGGTCAAAATTTAGCAGGCCGGCCCATGGAAAGCCTGTTAACGGCCTGTTCGCATACAACCCATTTACGACCCGAGTACTCACGACCCGTTATGGCCTTTCAAAATTCGGCCCAGTAGCGTCATGTGGGCCGTCCCATATGATTCCAGCCCGTTCTCACTTTGGGCCCATCTATGGCCCGTGACGTCTTTCGGCCCACATGAGGCCTTTTGTATCTTTGGGCCCATTGACGGCCCGTGGTGATTCTGGCCCATCATGAACAGTAAAGAGCTTTGAGCCCATTTAAGGGCCCATGATTCAGTTGGGCCATTTCCAGCCGGTGTTCTCTTTCGGCCTTCTAATGGCCCATAAATTGTTGGGCTCATTTTCGGCCCTCGATTACTTACGGTCCGTTACTGGCCTGTTATGCTAATGGGCCAAATTCAGCCCGTGGTTACAATCGGCCCGTTTGTGGTTTGTTAACCAATTGGGCCATTTCCAGCCCGTCATGTTTTCCGGCCCATTAACAATCCGTTATACCTGTCGATAGAATTAAGCCTGTGATGACTTTTGGCCTGTTAACAGCCCGTTATGCTACGGGCCCTTAAACCGACCGTTCCCAAATTGGCCCTTTTACGGCCCATATTGCGGTCCGGTTTTAGCCCATGAACAGTACGACCCATGGATCATACGGCGCGTAGGAGGTCTGTTGGGGATATTTGCCGGCATGTAGACCCGGCAGGTTGTTAACCCGGCCATAGAGCAGGCTCAGCGGGTCAACCACTGAGGGCTGAAGGACTTGTCGCGGGCCGGCTTGACGTGGCATAAGTGGGAAAGGCCGGCTTAGGCAATGGGCCGGCTCACGAGGAAGATGAGCGGCGTGAAGGCCGTCTTGGAGAACAAGTAGGAAAGAATAGGAGACGGGTCAAAGGACGACCTGGACTCTCATGTAATCTAGGGTTCCACCTGTATATATAAAGGGGAGCACCTATGCGAAAAGGACTAAGTTGCAACCTCCTCGAGAGCTAGGCTAGCAAATCCGCATCCTTGTAATCGAGATCTACATCAATATAATCAAGCATGACGTAGGCTTTTACCTCCACCGTGAGGGGCTGAACCCGGGTAACCCGGCGTTTTCCCGTGCCGATCAACCCCGCTGAGCTTCCACACTTATGCGATGGCCTCATCTCTAAGTCCTTTCACAAGGGCATCTGCCGTGTTAAAACCACGACAGTTGGCGCACACCGTGGGGCCCACGCACGGTGGAGTTGAGTTCTTAGCGGGATCTCTCCCAGGGTTCAGAAAGTACGCGGTCGGCTTGATGATGAAGAGCCGCCACGGGAAGTTCTACATCAACGATTCATACTGGGGGCCCGATGCCGACTCAATAGAGTATGGGTACCGGGTCCCCTTCGGAAGATCCACACCTTCATCGGCGTGGTCGGCGAGTCGGCCGCCGGGTTGGAGAACATCGTCGGCGTCGAGTCGGCATGCCGCACCGATCCGAGCGAGGCAAGACCCGGCCCGGCTCAATCCGGTCGGAACTATGTCTTCGTAGTATCATGTGCGCACGCTGGCTGCAGCATCGATCGAGAGGATGTTCACGTGGCTCAAGATGAAGGAAATCAAGACGGTCACACCCGGATACTAGATCATCATCTGTCGTCTAAAAAACATCAGGTGCTATCCTTCCTATGTATTTTATCAGCACATATTAATTCATCCGAGAGCAATTACTCTGGCCTGTAATATCTTTACGCAGGACAAAAGTGGCGTTATACCATGGATACGGAGCGCGCACCGGCATCATTTTACACTGGCGTTTGTCCGTGCCGCGCTGCTCGACGGACACGCGTTTACGCCGCCGCTTCCACGGTTCAATCTACATCAACACGCCAGGCGACTCCCTCATCCGCGCCGGCTTACAACGCCGCGGCTGACCCGCGCGCCCGCGCCAGTTTACAACACCACGGCCGACCCGCGCGCCCGTGCCGGCTTACAACGTCGCGGCCGACCCACGCGCCCGCGCCGGGTACAACGCCACGGCCGACTCGCGCGTCCGCGCCAGCTTACAACGCCACGGCCGACTCTCGCGTCCGCGCCAGCGTCAAACGTCGCGGCCGGCTCCCGCGTCGACGTCAATTTATCGGCCAACTCTCACATCTACATCAACACACCGGGGCCTCGCCCGCCCGTACGAGCTGCCCAACGGACATGCGCAGGCCACCGTCCTCGTGGTCCGGTCTACATCAACGCGCCAGGGCCGTGCCCACTCGCGCAAGTTGCCCAACGGACACCCGCGCGAGCCGCCGTGGTCCAATTTACATCAACACACCGAAGCATGCCAGAGTCCGCTCCGTTGATCGGCCCACACCAAGCTATCCGGCATAATACGCAGCTCACCATCTTGCGGTCTGGTCTAATTCACCACATCAAAGTCGGCCATGGAGGAAACGTCCCCGAAAGAGCAAAGAGAGCCGATCTCAGTAGAGTCGGCAATTCTAAAGCCGGCAGCAAAGAAATAGAAAAGAGAACGGCCCTGGAGGAGCCAGGAGAGCCGGACCAAGAGGCGTACGAAATCATTTTGGGCAAAAACGTCCCTACAAGATCATCAACTCGCCATATCGCCTCCGGCTCCGATAAATTCCAGTTTTCAGCTGTCAACTGTACGCCGGTTTATGCCACAGCAAAGCACAAAGAATCTCAAGCCGGCTCCTCGAGTCGACTTAAGACTCGGGGGCTACACAGATATGACTCGGCGGATTTGGCCGGTTTTTACAAATACAAGAACCCCGGGTTGTTGAAGGGAAGACAACCGGGTCCCGGGGACTGCTGCTTTATTTGCGAAAAGGTAAAGGTTGCCAAAGAGGACTAGCTGCCATTATGCGCAGTTCAAACATAGGTATCATGCCTTATTGGCGAAAAAGTAAAGGTTGCCCAAGAGAACTAGCTGCCACGATGCGCAGTTCAAACATGGGTACCCTGCCATATTGGCAAAAGGAAAGGTTACCAAAGAAGACTAGTTGCCATGATGCACAATCTAAACATGGGTATCCTGCTCAATAATGATCAATGGAATAAAGCCGGCTTATCTGGACCCCAGATGTTTTGCAGTAGTAGCATTGTCTCCTATATATCCTATGCTGAGTTTTTCCAGGATCATATGGTTACTTGGGGGCTTCCAACTCATCGAGTTTAGCTTACAAAACCCTTTTAACCTGACGAGATGCCACAAAGTTGGTTAAACCTGCCTGTTAGCAAGATGCTACTCCCTAAAAAAGTGACCCGGCGTACGTCTGATGAGTCAATCACATAGGTGACCCTGAATTCATCAGAGTTAAAATGTTCGATTGGTTGCGTGAGAGCCGGCTTTCAGAAAGTGAGGACAAACCAACAGGCCAAAGTGCCAGCTTCATGCAAGCAAAATCAGACTTGAGCTTTGTAAGCCGGTCTTTCCAAATTGGATTTTACAAAAACCGGCTTGACACAGTTATATTTTCTGCATTCATCTCATCTCTGCATACATGCATACATCCATGCGTAGCATTTACTTTAGTTACTTAGATACTTTTGATTCATTGCAAACAGTAACAAAGATTACTCGTTTATGTGATTTCATCAGTCACCATCACATGCAATTGTTATTGTTTCAGCGGAATCACTCTATTGCAAAAACCGGCTCTCGAAGCCCAAAAGAGGATTCACAGAAGCACAAAGTATTTGTACAGGCAGTAAGCAAGCACAGTACGCGATGGCACTGGCATCAGTAACAAGTGTTTCACGCTACGCTACTACAAGCCACCCATCCGCTGCGGCCACGACAATTTTTTTTACAAGTTCCGCCTACAAAAGGATAAGCCGGTGTTCTATGTCGCCGGGTCAGAGCTGGCGCCAGCGCCCAATGAAGCACCATGTGCCGGCTCTTCACAGCCGTTGTCATCCTCCGCTTCTTGACTTGAGTCGCCGATCGACCACTGAATTGAGCGCAACGCTTCAAATAGGGCATCGGCGGATATCAGGGAGGAAGGGTCGAGTTCGGGAGCAAAGGATGGCTTACGCGTACGGGTTAGGGCCACCGGCTCATGGTTTGGCGGCTCTATCTGCTCATTCTCCTTTGAGTAGGGTGCCTGGTACTTGGTCAGATCGGCCTCTTCTGCGATCGCGGTGGCTACAACCCGGGTTTCTTTGATGCAGCATTGGAAGTCCTTCTTGGTGAATGGCGAGTCATCCACATTGAACTCCGGATACCCGCCCACGATCTGCGCCGGGTCGAGTTTTGGCACATATGCTTTGGCTCGCGCAAGCGCTGTCAGGGCCCCAGTGCGGCAAGCCGCCCTTTTCCAGTCATTGAACCACCTGGGCACGATTGACAGTTCTTTCAATGTATCAGCAATCAACTGCGGCGGCGCCTTGGTGTTCTTTGCGGCCATTATGCACCGACAACCGCCTATATACAGCTGCTCCACGAGGGTATACACCGCCTTTAATTTCACTAGTGGTTGCTGCAGAAGAGTCTGGTTCTTGTGGCCTTCAAGAAGACACATATGATCAGTACGGCCAGCTCATCAGGATAAATCGATACAATTGACAGTCTTTTTGCTTACCAAAGATGGCTCGGCACATGGCGGTGATCTGGCCTCTCAGAGTCGCCAATTCTTGCGTTACCGGCTCAAGTTTGGCTTCGACCTCTTCAGCTCGCGCGGCTTGGGCGGCTCTTGCGGCCTCTATCTCTTGCAAAGTGTTCCGCATGATGACCAACGACTTGTTGGCCTCAGCAGCGGATTCTTTAGCTTCTTTGCGCAGATTTTTCTCCTTCCGTGCTTCCTTTCGGAAGAAGGAAGCCTGCGCCTCCACTTGATCCAGCATATCCTGCAAGACAGTCTGTTATACATCATACACGCATGACTCGAGCCGCCCTAAAGGACAACCCGGCACATGGGGGCTACATGTTTTCGAGCTTAAAACAAATAGCAAGGCAAGTTCCATGTAGCTGCAGGCACTCTACATGGCACTTGGGGGCTAATGCATAAATTGATCTATCCTGCTAAGTTATGAAAACCCGCCCGTCATAAATGACGAGCCGGCCTTTTGTGGTCGCCGGTTGAAGTTCTACTTACGAGTTCAATTTGGAAGTCCAGGGTCATCATTCCATAATGACCTGGCCCTTGGGGGCTACATATATATATGGTTCATAAGGTGCAAATTACCTCATATTTCTTCTTCAGCGAAGTTATCATAGCTATCTCTGTGTCCCAGCTTTCAGACAGCCGGGTCAGCACAGCTCGGTGTAAAGAGCTGGCGTCCTGGTCTTCAAAAGTAGAAAACTCAAGAGCCGTCTTCCTCTTGTCCTTCGAGGCCGGCTCAGGCTTGGTCAGAACCTTGGTAAGAGTGGTGGAGGATTCTGGTGCAGTAGTTTGCCGCTCACTCATCACCACTACTTCTTCTTGAGCCGGCACCTCGGGCTGCTGTGCGGGTTGGTCTTCAATTACATTTTCCCTCTCCTGAGCAGTAGGAGAGGATGCGCGAGCCGGGCTTGTTGTGTCTAGGGGCGGCGGGCTGTTCCGAAATACCGGCTCATCCTGGGTGATCAATGTGGCCTCTTCTTGAGGGTCTGTTGGAATGACCGGGTCAGATGACCCGGCAACTACTTTCTTCTTGATGGCCTTGGCACTGTGTAAGGAGCAAAGAGTTAATTCAGTTAAGGGTTATAAGGTGAAGAGTTGTGCAATAAAGGAATAATCGATATGCTTACCCCGGGTTGATGTTGAAAGCCGGCGCCTGAGTGGCGCTTGATTCATCCGAGGAGGGGGACGTCTGGTATGCCGAGTCATTTAAATGCAAGGGTTCTTTGAAGCAACCAGCGAGTTGGACTGAGAAGCACCTCTACCCGCGCTCTACGGGATGGCGGCTCATATGGAAGCCCGCCACTCAACTCGCCCTCACTGCTCCGGGTCTTCCGTTTGGAGGTGCCGGCTTGCTGTGTTTTCTTCAAAACAAATTTGGGATCCAAATGAGCGTCTTGATGTGAAAAGGGGACTTTACGGACAACAACCCGGGGTTTCCTTCGAACTTTGCGGATTGCAGCCCGGATTTTCTTTCGAATTGGTATTGGGGAATCAGAATCTGAGGAGATCAAAGTTACCTCTGGCTTGGCGTGGTGACTAACTTCAGCTTCCTCCTGAGATGAGTAGGCATCAGCAATCTGATTAAAAAGGCAGTCAAGAGAATCAAGTTCTACCCCATTGTCTTCTTCATTGTCCAACTCTTCTTCGTCATCCTCTCGAAGAGCCGGGTCTTGAGCTTCAACCCGCCACCAATCATCATTCTCCTGTGTCATGGCGGGTCAAGTAAGACGGGTCTTGGACTTCAACAGAGTAAAGGCAAAGTAACATAAATGGCTTACCTTAGGAGCCGGGTTGTTGGCACTGAAGGGGGTGAGCCCCACAATCTTGATGTCATCCTTGTTCTCACCAAGAAGCTTCTTGGCGGCTTTTAGGACTTCCTTCTCCTTAAGATTAACCAGGCTGAATCGGAGCGGGTTGTCATGGTGGCCGGTGTAGGTATGCATAAGCCGGGTTCTGGAGCTAAGCGGTTGGATTCGCCACTCGACCCAAGTCCGGGTCAGATCGATGCCGGTAAGGCCATGCACAATCAAGGCGTTCATCTTCGGGTAGAGAGGCTCGAAATTCTCTGTCTCCTCTTTGGAAGGAAGACCCGAGAAGGCTGCAGTGATGACAAGCCAGCCGGCCCGATAACCCGGCAATTTGTTTTGGGCTTCAGGGGAAGTATCTTTGCAATAAAACCACATCCTGTGCCACCCTTTGGGATGGCTGGCCGGCTTGGCATTAGGGAAGATAATATTCTTTCGGCGTTGGATAGAAATTCCGCCGAGTTCCATGCTTGGACCATCCTTGTGCTCTATTTGGCGGTTCAAATAAAAGAGCTCCCGGAATAAGCTAAGAGACGGCTCGAGCTGCAGGTAAACTTCGCAAAATACTTGGAATTGGCACAAATTGAAGATGAAGTTGGGGGCCAAGTCTTGAGGCCTGATGTCGAACAAATGCAGTACATCCCTAAAAAACTTTGAGCCGGGCGGACGAAACCCTCTTGAGACATGATCAGCGAATATGACAACCTCATTTTTGCCGGGTTGAGGGCGGATCTCTTCTTCAGGAGCTCGCCATGAGATTATCTCCTTAGATGGCAGCAACCCGGAGTCTGTTAGGGCTTGCAGGCTCAGTTCGGACATACTGGACTTGGCCCAATTGACGATCTTGGGCTTGGGAGGCATGGTTTCAGCTACTCTGAAAAGGAGAAGGTGTCACAAGCCGGCGTTATGAGCTTTTTTGGAAAGGGATGAATGATACAATGAGCCGGCAAGTAAGAAATTCGGCCGGGTTATGAAAGAAAAGGGGGATCAGTTACCGGATCAAGATTATTAGCAGAGATAAGCCGGAAATTGCATGTTGCAAATTTTTACAAGTGTTGAGGCGTGGCCTGGGTAATGAGTCCGCAAACAGGTTTAAATGAAATGAGAGAATTTTACGGATCTACAAAAGGGATAAAAATGAAGAGATAAAAGCTAAGTGTGTTCTTCGTATTGCAAAGATGGACTGCAGTAGGATTTTGTTAAGACAGCATGATGGATCTACTAAATGAGAAAAATGCTGCGGATGGCTGCGAACTAAAAATGAAGGAGGCTTGATGCATTTGAGATCTACCGTAGCTACCGCGAAGAACACGGAAGAAACTCCAAGGAACCGTGGTAATGGCGGGATGAACTTACAGATCTAGTCAGAGGGAACTTAAAGAGGAGGAGGCGCGGTGGAGCGGCCTGGTCGGGTCGGGTCAGCTCCGACGACATCGGGATGTTTCAAGGTGGCGCTGTGCGAAGTGGCGACGACGAGCTCGAGGAGGTCGTTGGCGTCGGTAGTTTGGAGGAAGAAGAAGAGTAGAAGAGAAGGAGGTGAAGGGGGCGGTATATTTATGGGCACTGTTGGACCCCCAAACGGCATGCATGAAATCCTAGGCGACACAGTAACAGTGGCAAAAAGAGCTCCTCGATTTTCGTGCCCGACAAGGCAATTCAAATCTACTCAGATTCTCTATGACGTCGTTCCAGATCTTGTGGAGATAGATTGATACGTCATAGATGAAGGAAAGGGAAACATAAAATATAAGTTTGAAAACGAAGAATGACCCGGCGATCTACTTAACTCGGGAAATTGAGCCAGTTAGAGATAGCGTTCTAAAGAACCGGCTTGGTAAGCATTTGGAGAATGATTTGCTAATGTTTGTTTTCCAGGGTGAAGTTTGACATGAATGAATTCAAGTCAAACTGAGGGCTAATGTTGGGGATATTTACCGGCATGTAGACCCGGCAGGTTGTTAACCCGGCCATAGAGCAGGCTCAGCGGGTCAACCACTGAGGGCTGAAGGACTTGTTGCGGGCCGGCTTGACGCGACATAAGTGGGAAAGGCCGGCTTAGGTAATGGGCCGGCTCACGAGGAAGATGAGCGGTGTGAAGGCCGTCTTGGAGAACAAGTAGGAAAGAATAGGAGACGGGTCAAAGGACAACCCGGACTCTCATGTAATCTAGGGTTCCACCTGTATATATAAAGGGGAGCACCTATGCGAAAAGGACTAAGTTGCAACCTCCTCGAGAGCTAGGTTAGCAAATCCGCATCCTTGTAATCGAGATCTACAACAATATAATCAAGCAGGACGTAGGCTTTTACCTCCACCGTGAGGGGCCGAACCTGGGTAACCCGGCGTTTTCCCGTTTCCGATCAATCCCGTTGAGCTTCCACACTTGTGCGATGGCCTCATCTCTAAGTCCTTTCACAAGGGCATCTGCCGTGTTAAAACCACGACAAGGTCCATGGATCATACGGCGCGTAGGAGGCCCATAGATCCTATGGCCCGTAGGAGGCCCATGAATCCTAAAGTCCGTAGGAGTCCCATGGATCCTACGGCCCGTATTTGGCCCATGGTTATTGCGGCCACTAGCAAACTGAGGAAAAAGAACTGCAGTGACTATAAGCAATAAACATGACTATAAGTAAATAAATAAGCAAGCAACTAACGCTAGGCTATTACGGCAATTACATACATTACATCCATTGGGCATCAAAGTTCGCCACCAGTGCAAATAAAGGGAACAACAAAGCAGTATATTACAAACACCGGGCGACTAAGTTGGCCACCAGTGCAAATAAATGCGGCAACAAAACAAGTCCTAAAATGAAACCACTTCAGAAGAGCTCAAGAAACGATATCCTGGGCACCCACCATGCTGGCAAGAAGCTTAGCAAGCTTATTAGCTTTCTCTTGTTTGGCGCTAAACTCCTCCAACTCTTGCTGTTACACCAGAAAGTGTGCATCTGAATTCTGCAGGGACTTCCTCGGTCCTTCGGCTTCTTGTCGCAGCACAGCTGATCATTGTCTTTCAACTTGTAGTTGAGACTCAAGAAGCCGAACTGATTCAGGTAGCGAGTTCGAAGTGCTTGTGCCAGCGGTAGTGGCCAGTAACTCGAACACTACATCAAGGCAGGACTTTGGGGTTGTCTCACTGTCTTGAAGATAGTTATTATCAGCTTTCTTGGAGACCAATAGGGTTATCTCACTATCTTGAACCTTGTCTGCATTACTTCCTTTACCATTGCATAATGGGGTACTCTTCTCCAATATTCTGGCGGCATTCTAAAAGAGGAACAAGCAGACACATCACAGGTTCAGCATGTAGTATATGAAACTCATTTTGGTAAACCAGTTCGGTGGTAATGTTGACAGGATAACAGCATGAAACAAACATATATTTATGTACTATGGTCACTGTATTGTCTATATCATCCTAGTTTATGTTGCCAAATCAAGATAGAGACGTAGTTCAAATCATATATGTTTAAGACAAAGCGGCATAGACTGAATATAAGTGTGGGAAACTAACAGCACTAACAACACTTGTAATGTGCATGACATGAGAACATAACTGTTTATACAATTGAAACTGAAATCATCATAGAGCAAGAAGTTACAACAGCAAACCAGTTAAAGAAACAGGTTTAAAACATACCTGTTGTGCCATTGAAGTTTCAATTGGATCCTTCAAATTTGAAATTAGTTGGTATGAGTAAATACAGTGATGCAAGAGCAAAGGAGTATGCACCATAGCTACGGAATCTGACATGAGAATAGTTGTTCTTCTGCTTTAAGCGTTGAGTTGGGGTTCGCAGTGCTGGTCCTCGTGCTTTGGGCACTGCAGTTGCCTTACTAACTGCTCGTGTTTGGGTGCTTTGTGGTGGAGATGGTGCTGTGTCAAGGCGAGTTACTATCTGCTGGGGTTGGGGTTAGATGGGGTGTAGCTGGTTCTCTGTCCAACTGGGTAGGGGTACAATCTGCGAGAGTCTGGGTTATGTGTGGTGGGGCTGGTTCTTGGGCAAATACAATCGTGGTTCTATCTGCATCGACGGGTAGCACTGCCTTTTCTGAAGACCGTGTTTTTACTCCCTTAGATACTGCCATCACCCCCTCCAATTCAAATGGCTGATAAACAAGAAAAGTAATTTAATGTACAGACATTGTATGATAGACAGGTGCAATGGATAGTGGGGAATAAAAGAGGGCATGAAATAATTCACATATATGTTGTCTAACCAAACAAGATAGCATGACACAATTTCACAAATATGATGGCTAACTAAACAGGATATCATGACACAATTTCACATATATGATGGCTAACTAAACAGGATAGAATGACATAATTCAAATATGATGTCTTTATTAAATAGGTTGGCATGCCATAATTCACATACATGCTGTCTATGGAAACATGATGGCATGATATAATTAACGGATAGAATGACATAATTCAAAATATGATGACTATGTAAACAGGATGAGATGATATAACTACATGATGTCTTTATTAAATAGGTTGGCATGCCATAATTCACATACATGTTGTCTATGTAAACATGATGGC
Organism: Elymus sibiricus; assembly: GCA_039707655.1. Classification (NCBI taxonomy): domain Eukaryota; kingdom Viridiplantae; phylum Streptophyta; class Magnoliopsida; order Poales; family Poaceae; genus Elymus; species Elymus sibiricus. The sequence goes on along the minus strand of CM077674.1, from coordinate 139,774,223 downwards.
ATGATATAATTCACATATATGATTTATATACTAAGCAAGTAAGCAGATGGCAATCGCATATATGATGTCTAAACTAAGCAGATGGCATTCAATATGGTGTATATGATGACTAAACTAAGCAATGCAAGACAACATATGCATGATATGAGTAATATAACCCTGCCAAGTTTGAGCATACACCTCAGGGGGAAAAATAGGACTGGTCATCTGTCTCTGAATCCTCCTCTGAGGAGCTATCTGTAACCAGCAAGATATCTGCTTCAGCAGGTAGCATTGTCTGCTCTGAAGACCTTGTTTTCACTCTAGATTTTTCCATCACCGATTCAAATGGCTGATGCACAGGAAGAGTAGTTGAATAAACAAACATTGTCGACAAATGGAATACGTAATACAAAAAAAGGATGGCATGATATAATTCACACATATGATGCCTGGCTAAACAGCATGGCATTGCACATAATTCACATATATAATGCCTTGCAACAAGATGGCATTGCATAATTCACAGATATGGTAATTAGACACTAAACAGGTGGCATTCACACAAAGCATGTCTAAACTAAGCAAATGACATAGCAATGCAAGACACCATATGCATGATATGAGCAATATAACCCTGCCAAGTTAGAGCATACACCTTGGGGGGAAATACGACTGGTCATCTATCTCTAAATCCTCCTCTGAGGAGCTATCTGTAACCGACAAGATATGCGCTTCGTCAGATAGCACTGTCTGCTCTGAAGACCTTGTTTTCACTCCAGATTTTTCCATCACCGTGTCAAATGGCTGATGCATAGGAAGAGTAGTTGAATGTACTAACATTGTTGCAAATGTAATACATAATGAAAAAAAGGATGGCATGATATAATTCACATATATGATGACTGGCTAAATAGGATGGAATTGCAAAATTCCCACATATGATGCCTGGCTAAACAAGATGGCATTGCATAATTCACATATATGATATAGAAACTAAACATATGGCATATACACAAAACATGTCTAAACTAAGAAGATGACATAGATGATGTGTAAAGTAAGCAATGCAAGGCGCCATACGCATGATATGACCAACATCAGCATGCCAAGTGAGAGCAAAGACCTCAGGGGGTAAATAGGAGTGGTCTGCTTGTTGGAAATATGCCCTAGAGGCAATAATAAATTGGTTATTATTATATTTCCTTGTTCATGATAATCGTTTATTATCCATGCTATAATTGTATTGATTGGAAACTCAAATACATGTGTGGGTACATAGACAACACTGTGTCCCTAGTAAGCCTCTAGTTGACTAGCTCGTTGATCAAAGATGGTTAAGGTTTCCTAGCCATTGACATGAGATGTCATTTGATAACGGGATCACATCATTAGGAGAATGATGTGATGGACAAGACCCAAACTGTAAACGTAGCATTTGATCGTGTCAGTTTATTGCTATTGTTTTCTGCATGTCAAGTATCTGTTCCTTTGACCATGAGATCATGCAACTCACTGACACCGGAGGAATACCTTGTGTGTATCAAACGTCGCAACGTAACTGGGTGACTATAAAGGTGCTCTACAGGTATCTCCGAGGGTGTCTGTTGGGTTGGCATGGATCAAGACTGGGATTTGTTACTCCGTATGACGGAGAGGTATCTCAGGGCCCACTCGGTAATACAACATCACAATAAGCCTTGCAAGCAATGTGACTAAAGTGTTAGCCACGAGATCTTGTATTACGGAACGAGTAAAGAGACTTGCCGGTAACGAGATTGAACTAGGTATAGAGATACCGACGATCGAATCTCGGGCAAGTAACATACCGAAGAACAAAGGGAACAGCATACGGGATTAACTGAATCCTTGACATAGAGGTTCGACCGATAAAAGATCTTCGTAGAATATGTAGGAGCCAATATGGGCATCCAGGTCCCGCTATTGGTTATTGGCCGTAGAGGTGTCTCGGTCATGTCTACATAGTTCTCGAACCCGCAGGGTCTACACACTTAACGTTTGGTGATGATTAGTATAGTTGAGTTATTATGTTGGTGACCGAAGGTTGTTCGGAGTCCCGGATAAGATCCCGGACATGACGAGGATCTCTGGAATAGTCCGGAGGTAAAAGATTGATATATGTGATAATAGTGTTTTGATCTCCGAAAGAGTTCCGGAGTTCACCGGAAGGGGTTCCGGATGTTTACCGAAGTGTTCGGGTGCAGCAACACTTTATATGGGCCAAAGGGATAAAGCCCACGAGGTATTGGAAAGTGCAAAAGTAGTTTTGCTGCCGCGTAAGCGGTACTACCGCTTGGTGAAGCGGTACTACCGCCCTAGCGGTACTACCGCTTGTATGAAGCGGTACTACCGCCCAAGCGGTACTACCGCTTATGTGAAGCGGTACTACCGCTTGTGCGCGGCTGTGCACGGTTCGGCAGGGATCCGAGTTGGACTCTTTCCCTACGGGCCAAACCGACCTTGTGCGGGCAAAACCGACCTGGAGGAGGCTTTTACTCCAAGTTTAGACCCCAAGGCACAACATATAAATAGAGGGGCAGGGCTAGCACACGATATACATCAAGATTTCCCCAAGCCGTGTGCGGCAACCCTAACCCTCTAGTTCCTCCGTCATAATCTCCGTAGCGCTTGGCGAAGCCCTGCAGAGATTGTTCCTCACCACCATCACCACGCCGTCGTGCTGCTGGAACTCAACCAGCACTTCATCATCGCTCGCTGGATCGAGGAGGTGAAGGCATCATCAAGCCGTACGTGTGTTGAACGCGGAGGTGCCGTCCGTTCGGCACTAGTTCGTGATCGGATCGAGGGACGACTTGCGATTTGGATCGCGGAGACGTTCGACTACATCAACCGCGTTTCTTAAACGCTTCCGCTTAGCGATCTACAAGGGTATATAGATTCACTCTCCCTCTCGTAGATGCTCATCTCCATGGATAGATCTTATGTGTGCGTAGGAAAATTTTTGTTTCCCATGCAACGTTCCCCAACACTGCTCCCTTTGAATCCCCCTCTGAACAGTTATCTTCCTCTTGGTTACAACTTGGAATGGGGGGAGGGGGGCTGCCATTGCGGCCACCATGGAGCGATGTCTGCATGACATTATATTGCCACGCAAGGCTCTTCTCTTTTGCTCTACATGTTCAGTACCATTGTGTACAATAATTGACATGCATAGGAATAAAACATAGTGATATTATGTAAGGAATGCATGCAGAAATCCATAGTGATGGTAGCAACCAGTGGATAAACCCAAACCAATGATAGCAGACAGATAATAGCTTCAGTTAAAAAATACAGGTAATGGCTCCTTTACAGTTTGTTTCCCACCCAACATGAAACACATAGTGTACACCCAAGATTAAGCAGATAGTAGACAAAGATACTATTCATTGTTGCCCCGATTTGCACCCCACAACCATTTAAAAACTCAAGTTTGATTATTAGTTTGGACCTGACTCGGAGTCTAAGAGGTGAACAAGACGATAAAGTAGCAAGTAATATTAAGCGATGCATAACGTAAGCAGACACGAAAGAGTGCAACCTATCTTGCGGACCCGTGTAGTCCTTAAGGTCATCTCCTCAGTTGATGATGGTAATGCTGTGGTGGTGGCTGCCGGCTGTCGGTACCAAAACCGGCAGATCTCGGGTAGGGGATCCAAACTATGGGTCAAGAAGTCGATGGTAATAGGGAACGTAGAGACAGCGATTTACCCAGGTTCGGGCCCTCTCAAGGAGGTAATACCCTACATCCTGCTTGATTGTATTGATGTGATTGTATGAAGGTTACAGAGTTGATCTACCTCGAGATCGACTGGGCTAAACCCTAGGTAATGATATATCGACTACATCAACCGCGTTTCTTAAACGCTTCCGCTTAGCGATCTACAAGGGTATGTAGATTCACTCTCCCTCTCGTAGATGCTCATCTCCATGGATAGATCTTATGTGTGCGTAGGAAAATTTTTGTTTCCCATGCAACGTTCCCCAACAGTGGCATCTGGGCCAGGTCTATGCGTAGATGAGATCTCGAGTAGAACACAAACGAGTTGTGGGCGTGGGTGTATACATATTGCTTGCCGTTACTAGTTGATATTTGATTCGGCGGTACTGTGAGATGAAGCGGCCCGGACCGACATTACGCGTACACTTACGCGAGACAGGTTCCTTCAACTGACATGTAACTTCGTTGCATAAAGATGGCTAGCGGGTGTCTGTCTCTCTCACTTTAGTTGAATCGATTTCAATGAAGAGGGTTCTTTTAGAAGATCAAAAAGCAATCACTACACCACGTTGTGGTTTTGTGTAGGTAAGAACGGTTCTTGCAAACCCATAGCAGCCACGTAAAATTTGCAACAACAATTAGAGGACGTCTAACTTGTTTTTGCAGGGTATGTTGTGATGTGATATGGCCAATTACATGATGAGATATATGTGATGTATGAGATGATCATGTGTTGTATAGAATATCACGACTTGCATGTCGATGAGTACGGCAACTGGCAGGAGCCATAGAGTTGTCTTTAATTATTGTATGACCTGCGTGTCAATCATTAAGCGCTATGTAATGCTTTACTTTATCGCTAAACGTTAGCAATAGTCGTGGAAGCAACAGTCGGCGCGACAACCTTATGGCGACACGTTGATGGAGATCAAGATGATGGAGATCATGGTGTCATGCCGGTGACGATGGAGATCATGCTGGTGCTTTGGAGATGGAGATCAAAAGCACAAGTTCATGGCCATATCATGTCACTTATGATTTGCATGTGATGTTAATCCTTTTATGCATCTTATTTTGCTTAGGACGACGGTAGCATTATAAGGTGATCCCTCACTTAAATTTCAAGATAAATTGTGTTCTCCCCAAGTGTGCACCGTTGCGAAAGTTCGTCGTTTCGAGACACGCCGTGATGATCGGGTGTGATAGACTCTACGTTCGCATACAACGGGTGCAAGCCATGTTGCACGTGCGGAACACTCGGGTTAAACTTGACGAGCCTAGCATGTACAGACATGGCCTCGGAACACAAGAGACCGAAAGGTCGAACATGAGTCATATAGTAGATATGATCAACATGAAGATGTTCACCATTGAAACCACCTCAACTCACGTGATGATCGGACTTGAGTTGGTGGATTTGGATCATGTTACACTCGAATGACCGGAGGGATGTCAATTTGAGTGGGAGTTTTTTAAGTAATATGATTAACTAAACTCATTATCCTGAACAATAGTCTAAGTTGTCTTTGCTATATTTATGTTGTAGATCATGGCTCGCGCAGTAGCACCCCTGAATTTTAATGCGTTCCTAGAGAAAGCTAAGTTGAAAGATGATGGAAGTAACTTTGTGGACTGGGCCCGTAATCTAAGGATTATCCTTACGGCTTCCCAGAAGGCTTATGTCCTTGATGCACCGCTTGGTGATCCACCCGCTCCAGTTGAGTCTCTAGACGTTGTGAACGCCTGGCAGGCTCGTTCTGATGATTACTCAATAGTTCAATGTGCAATGTTGTATGGCTTAGAACCGGGACTTCAAAGACGTTTTGAACGTCATGGAGCATATGAGATGTTCCAGGAGTTGAAGTTTATCTTTCAGAAGAATGCCCGGATCGAGAGATATGAGATCTCCGATAAATTCTATGCTTGCAAGATGGAGGAGAACGGGTCTATCAGTGATCACGTGCTCAGAATGTCTGGGTACTCCACCCGTCTGGCTGAGTTAGGGATGCCCCTTCCGCCAGAGGCTATCACTGACAGAGTTCTTCAATCATTGCCACCTAGCTACAAGAGCTTCGTGTTGAACTATAACATGCACGGGATGAACAAGTCAGTCGCCGAGCTGTTTGCGATGCTGAAAGTCGCTGAGTCTGAAATTCAGAAGGAGCATCAAGTGTTGATGGTCAATAAAACCACTAGTTTCAAGAAAAATGGCAAGGGTAAGAAGGGTAACTCCAAGAAGAGTGGCAAAGCAGTTGCTCCTCTCGTGAAGAAACCCAAGGCTGGACCCAAACCAGAAACTGTGTGTTTTCATTGCAAGGGAACTGGACACTGGAAGCGGAATTGCCCCAAGTATTTGGCTGACAAGAAGGCGGCCAACAACAAACAAGGTATATATGATATACATGTTATTGATGTGTACCTTACCAACTCTCGTTGTAGTGCCTGGGTATTTGATACCGGTGCGGTTGCTCATATTTGCAACTCAAAACAGGAACTGCGGAATAGACGGAGGCTGGCAAAGGACGAAGTGACGATACGCGTGGGAAATGGTTCCAAGGTTGATGTGATCGCCGTCGGCACGCTCGCTCTTCGATTATCGTCGGGATTAGTGATGAACCTAAATAAGTGTTATTTGGTGCCTGCGTTAAGCATGAACATTATATCTGGATCTTGTTTATTGCGAGACGGTTACTCATTTAAATCAGAGAATAATGGTTGTTCTATTTATATGAGTAATATCTTTTATGGTCATGCACCCAATGTGAGGGGTTTATTCTTATTGAATCTCGATAGTAATGATACACATGTTCATAACATTGATGCCAAAAGATGTAGAATTGATAATGATAATACCACTTTCTTGTGGCACTGCCGTTTAGGTCATATTGGCATAAAACGCATGAGAAAGCTCCATGCTGATGGACTTTTGGAGTCACTTGATTTTGAATCACTTGACACATGTGAGCCATGCCTCATGGGCAAGATGACTAAAACGCCGTTCTCTGGAACAATGGAACGGGCAAGTGACTTATTGGAAATCATACATACTGATGTGTGCGGTCCGATGAGTATTGAGGCGCGCGGTGGTTATCGTTACTTTCTCACCTTCACTGATGACTTAAGTAGATATGGGTATATTTACTTAATGAAACACAAGTCTGAAACATTTGAAAAGTTCAAACAATTTCAGAGTGAAGTTGAGAATCATCGTAACAAGAAGATTAAATTCCTACGATCTGATCGAGGAGGAGAATATCTGAGTTATGAGTTTGGCAGTCACTTAAGACAGTGTGGAATTGTTTCACAATTGACACCGCCTGGAACACCACAGCGTAATGGTGTGTCCGAACGTCGTAATCGAACCTTATTGGATATGGTGCGATCTATGATGTCTCTTACCGATTTGCCACTATCGTTTTGGGGTTATGCATTAGAGACAGCTGCATTCACTTTAAATAGGGCACCATCGAAATCCGTTGAGACGACGCCATATGAACTTTGGTTTGGCAAGAAGCCAAAACTGTCGTTTCTTAAAGTTTGGGGATGTGATGCTTATGTCAAAAAGCTTCAGCCTGAAAAGCTGGAACCCAAAGCGGAGAAATGCGTCTTCATAGGATACCCAAAAGAGACAGTTGGGTATACCTTCTACCTCAGATCCGAAGGCAAAGTGTTTGTCGCTAAAAACGGAACATTTCTTGAGAAAGAGTTTCTCTCGAAAGAATTGAGTGGGAGGAAGATAGAACTTGATGAGGTTGTTGAACCTTTACTTCAACCTGAGAGTAGCGCAGCGCAGAAAGTTGTTTCTGTGGAGCCTACATTAGCTGAAGAGGAAGTTAATGATGATAATCATGAAGCTTTGGATCAAGTTGCTATCGAACCTCGTAGGTCGACAAGGACGCGTACTGCTCCTGAGTGGTACGGCAACCCTGTCTTAAAAGTCATGTTGTTAGACAACGATGAACCTACGAGCTATGGAGAAGCGATGATGGGCCCGGATTCCAAGAAATGGTTAGAGGCCATGAAATCCGAGATGGGATCCATGTATGAAAACAAAGTGTAGACTTTGGAAGTATTACCTGAAGGGCGTAAGGCCATTCAGAACAAATGGATCTTTAAGAGGAAGACGGACGCGGACGGTAATGTCACCGTCTATAAAGCTCGACTTGTGGCAAAGGGTTTTTCACAAGTTCAAGGAGTTGACTACGATGAGACCTTCTCACCCGTAGCGATGCTTAAGTCCGTCAGAATCATGTTAGCAATAGCTGCTTTTTTCGATTATGAAATTTGGCAGATGGATGTCAAAACAGCGTTCCTTAACGGTTTCCTTAAGGAAGAGTTGTATATGATGCAACCAGAAGGTTTTGTCGATCCAGAGAATGCTGACAAAGTTTGCAAACTCCAGCGATCCATTTATGGACTGGTGCAAGCATCTCGGAGTTGGAATCTTCGTTTTGATGAGGTGATCAAAGCGTTCGAGTTTATACAAGTTTACGGAGAAGCTTGTATTTACAAGAAAGTGAGTGGGAGCTCTATAGCGTTTCTAATATTATATGTGGATGACATATTACTGATTGGAAACAATATAGAAATGCTGGAAAGCATAAAGGAATATTTGAACAAGAGTTTTTCAATGAAGGACCTAGGAGAAGCTGCTTTCATATTAGGCATCAAGATCTATAGAGATAGATCGAGACGTTTGATAGGACTTTCACAAAGCACATACCTTGACAAAGTTTTGAAGAAGTTCAAAATGGATCAGTCCAAGAAGGGGTTCTTGCCTGTATTGCAAGGTGTGAAGTTGAGTAAGACTCAATGCCCAGTGACTGCAGAAGATAGAGAAAAGATGAGTCATCCCCTATGCTTCGGCCATAGGCTCTATCATGTATGCAATGCTGTGCACAAGACCTGATGTCAGCTTTGCCATAAGTATGGTCGGAAGGTTTCAAAGTGATCCAGGAATGGAACACTGGACGGCGGTCAAGAATATCCTGAAGTACCTGAAAAGGACTAAGGACATGTTTCTCGTTTATGGAGGTGATCAAGAGCTCGTCGTAAAGAGTTACGTCGATGCAAGCTTTGACACTGATCCGGATGACTCTAAGTCGCAAACCGGATACGTATTTATTCTTAATGGGGGTGCGGTTAGCTGGTGCAGTGCCAAGCAAAGCGTGGTAGCAGATTCTACATGCGAAGCGGAGTACATCGCTGCCTCGGAGGCGGCGAAGGAAGGTGTCTGGATGAAGGAGTTCATGACAGATCTTGGAGTAGTGCCTAGTGCACTTAACCCAATGACTCTGTTTTGTGATAATACTGGTGCCATTGCTCTAGCCAAGGAACCAAGATTTCACAAGAGGACCAGACACATAAAGCGACGTTTCAATTCCATCCGCGATTACATCAAGGAGGACGACATAAATATTTGCAAAGTACACACGAATCTAAATGTTGCAGATCCGATGACTAAACCTCTTCCAAGGGCTAAACATGAACAACACCAGAACTGCATGGGTGTTCGATTCATTACAATGTAAATCACATAGTGATGTGAACTAGATTATTGACTCTAGTGCAAGTGGGAGACTGTTGGAAATATGCCCTAGAGGCAATAATAAATTGGTTATTATTATATTTCCTTGTTCATGATAATCGTTTATTATCCATGCTATAATTGTATTGATTGGAAACTCAAATACATGTGTGGGTACATAGACAACACTGTGTCCCTAGTAAGCCTCTAGTTGACTAGCTCGTTGATCAAAGATGGTTAAGGTTTCCTAGCCATTGACATGAGATGTCATTTGATAACGGGATCACATCATTAGGAGAATGATGTGATGGACAAGACCCAAACTGTAAACGTAGCATTTGATCGTGTCAGTTTATTGCTATTGTTTTCTGCATGTCAAGTATCTGTTCCTTTGACCATGAGATCATGCAACTCACTGACACCGGAGGAATACCTTGTGTGTATCAAACGTCGCAACGTAACTGGGTGACTATAAAGGTGCTCTACAGGTATCTCCGAGGGTGTCTGTTGGGTTGGCATGGATCAAGACTGGGATTTGTTACTCCGTATGACGGAGAGGTATCTCAGGGCCCACTCGGTAATACAACATCACAATAAGCCTTGCAAGCAATGTGACTAAAGTGTTAGCCACGAGATCTTGTATTACGGAACGAGTAAAGAGACTTGCCGGTAACGAGATTGAACTAGGTATAGAGATACCGACGATCGAATCTCGGGCAAGTAACATACCGAAGAACAAAGGGAACAGCATACGGGATTAACTGAATCCTTGACATAGAGGTTCGACCGATAAAAGATCTTCGTAGAATATGTAGGAGCCAATATGGGCATCCAGGTCCCGCTATTGGTTATTGGCCGTAGAGGTGTCTCGGTCATGTCTACATAGTTCTCGAACCCGCAGGGTCTACACACTTAACGTTTGGTGACGATTAGTATAGTTGAGTTATTATGTTGGTGACCGAAGGTTGTTCGGAGTCCCGGATAAGATCCCGGACATGACGAGGATCTCTGGAATAGTCCGAAGGTAAAAGATTGATATATGTGATAATAGTGTTTTGATCTCCGAAAGAGTTCCGGAGTTCACCGGAAGGGGTTCCGGATGTTTACCGAAGTGTTCGGGTGCAGCAACACTTTATATGGGCCAAAGGGATAAAGCCCACGAGGCATTGGAAAGTGCAAAAGTAGTTTTGCTGCCGCGTAAGCGGTACTACCGCTTGGTGAAGCGGTACTACCGCCCTAGCGGTACTACCGCTTGTATGAAGCGGTACTACCGCCCAAGCGGTACTACCGCTTATGTGAAGCGGTACTACCGCTTGTGCGCGGCTGTGCACGGTTCGGCAGGGATCCGAGTTGGACTCTTTCCCTGCGGGCCAAACCGACCTTGTGCGGGCAAAACCGACCTGGAGGAGGCTTTTACTCCAAGTTTAGACCCCAAGGCACAACATATAAATAGAGGGGCAGGGCTAGCACACGATATACATCAAGATTTCCCCAAGCCGTGTGCGGCAACCCTAACCCTCTAGTTCCTCCGTCATAATCTCCGTAGCGCTTGGCGAAGCCCTGCAGAGATTGTTCCTCACCACCATCACCACGCCGTCGTGCTGCTGGAACTCAACCAGCACTTCATCATCGCTCGCTGGATCGAGGAGGTGAAGGCGTCATCAAGCCGTACGTGTGTTGAACGCGGAGGTGCCGTCCGTTCGGCACTAGTTCGTGATCGGATCGAGGGACGACTTGCGATTTGGATCGCGGAGACGTTCGACTACATCAACCGCGTCTCTTAAACGCTTCCGCTTAGCGATCTACAAGGGTATATAGATTCACTCTCCCTCTCGTAGATGCTCATCTCCATGGATAGATCTTATGTGTGCGTAGGAAAATTTTTGTTTCCCATGCAACGTTCCCCAACACTGCTCCCTTTGAATCCCCCTCTGAACAGTTATCTTCCTCTTGGTTACAACTTGGAATGGGGGGAGGGGGGCTGCCATTGCGGCCACCATGGAGCGATGTCTGCATGACATTATATTGCCACGCAAGGCTCTTCTCTTTTGCTCTACATGTTCAGTACCATTGTGTACAATAATTGACATGCATAGGAATAAAACATAGTGATATTATGTAAGGAATGCATGCAGAAATCCATAGTGATGGTAGCAACCAGTGGATAAACCCAAACCAATGATAGCAGACAGATAATAGCTTCAGTTAAAAAATACAGGTAATGGCTCCTTTACAGTTTGTTTCCCACCCAACATGAAACACATAGTGTACACCCGAGATTAAGCAGATAGTAGACAAAGATACTATTCATTGTTGCCCCGATTTGCACCCCACAACCATTTAAAAACTCAAGTTTGATTATTAGTTTGGACCTGACTCGGAGTCTAAGAGGTGAACAAGACGATAAAGTAGCAAGTAATATTAAGCGATGCATAACGTAAGCAGACACGAAAGAGTGCAACCTATCTTGCGGACCCGTGTAGTCCTTAAGGTCATCTCCTCAGTTGATGATGGTAATGCTGTGGTGGTGGCTGCCGGCTGTCGGTACCAAAACCGGCAGATCTCGGGTAGGGGATCCAAACTATGGGTCAAGAAGTCGATGGTAATAGGGAACGTAGAGACAGCGATTTACCCAGGTTCGGGCCCTCTCAAGGAGGTAATACCCTACATCCTGCTTGATTGTATTGATGTGATTGTATGAAGGTTACAGAGTTGATCTACCTCGAGATCGACTGGGCTAAACCCTAGGTAATGATATATCTCTCCCCTGCGGACTAAACCTCCTGGTTTATATAGACACCAGGGGGTCCTAGGGTTACATATGGTCGGTTACCATCTGGGATAAACACGCAGGTTACGCCATCTATTCCTTGGAGGAGACGCCAGAACTTCGGAGGTTTCCTTCTGACACACGGGGACGTCCATAATCCAGCCTTCCATCGACATGCAGAGAGCGGCCCATCAGCCCGGCCTACGAGAGATAGGCCGGCAGCCCAAGTACCCCCTAGTCCGGGACACCCTCAGTAGCCCCCGAACTAGCCTTCAATGCCGAGGTCTACGGTCTTCGGCAGCTTCATGCTTCAGAAGTCTTCGGCTTGGATGGCGAGTTCCTCCCGTTACCTATATTCGGATTAACAATAATTCGGCCACCAATAAGTCAGTTACCGAGGTATCCTCAGAGATAGAATTAAATGACGACCCTCGATTTCTGCGCGCCCACGGAATGCGAGTGGCCCGATGGGTTCTTACAAAAATGTCCCTTTAATAGGCCAAGGGCATGGAGGTTAACGCACCCCACCCCCTGCCATTCTTCTCCACATCCTCGCAAAGCCAAAGTCAACAAACAATGGCAAGCGTCCCAGGCTCTTCCTCACGCCCTCATGGACCCCGTCAAGGTGATTGGGCGGGATGCTCCGTATCTTGTATGCGACTACGTAGGCTTGAGGCGCAGGGGTATCTGCCTGCCTCAGATCTCACATCCACCCGCCCCGGATTAACTTCCGCAGACGGAAAGGCCCTTGTGGAGAATTTTCCTTCCCCTCACGGGGAGGAGAGAGTTTGCTTCGTGCCCTTCGTGCTGCGAGGCCTGGGTTTTCCCATCCATCCCTTCTTGAGGGGTTTACTAGAGTTCTACGGGATTCAGCTCCACCACCTTACCCCCGGATCGATCCTCCATATTTCGGGCTTCGTCGCTTTATGCGAGATGTTCCTGGGCTGCGAGGCGCACTTTGAGTTGTGGAGGAAATTCTTCTGCCTAGTCCCCCGCACCCGGGAAGGGGTTATTTACGAGGTCGGCGGAGCCGAAGTATGGCGCATTGCCGGGACCGGATATCCCGTTGGGACTCCGAAGAAGGATGCCGAAGAGTGGACTTCGGAATGGTTTTATATTGAAGACGTCCCTTTATTCTATCCAGTTCGAAGGGGTCTACCGGAATTTTCATTGGCTTCTCCAACGAAGCGGTTCAACTGGCGCCCGAAGAGTCCTTCTCAAGAGGAAAGTGCCGAAGTAGCTCGACTGGCTGCTCAAGTGAGGTGGTTAGCTCATAATGGACTAACCATCGTTGACGTGATGGAAATAGCCATCGCTCGATGTGTCCAGCCTCTCCAACAGAGAATTCATCCGCTATGGAACTACAACGGGGAGGACGACGCAGCCCGTTACACCAAGAAGGGGCCCGCCAACCAGGCGGCGATAGCCGCCATACTAGCCGATTTGTTCAAGGGGGAAGAGCAAGAGTTTGCTCGACTAAAGCTCAAGAAAGGCTTCTCGATGTATGAGCCCATCGAAATGGTGAGTTCGACCACTCTTTATAGTTCGGATATTACTCCAGATTTTTCATAATCGAATCTTCATCTTGTCCGAACAGAGTTGGAGGCGATGGATTGAAACGGTGAGTTGCCCGGCTCCTCAACCGGAGAATTACTCTCGCGATGACGATCTTGGGTTCCATGACGACCCTGAAACATCGATTAATTTCGAGGATGGGGTCTTCTACCAGGAGAGCCTTGATGGCTCCAAGGTGGCTCTGTTGGCCGATCATCCCGGGGCGCTTCCCTCCTCCGCGGTAAGTGGCCAACGGGCTTCCTCTCGAAAGAAACGCTCAGCCGCTGCAGGCCCGAACACACTGACACCTACTCCCAAGGGCCGCCGCACGACGCGCCGAACAGCCGCAAAAGCGGCACAAGTGGCTCCGAAGACAAGTAGTCATGGGATGACCCCACGCGTGGCCCCAACGGGAGCTACATCATCGGTGCCCCGCCCGAAGAGGTAATGTATTCACCGTACTGTTATGGCCTCTATCTTCAACATCCACCGCATATGCCAATAATTTGTTCCATGGTGTTCGATAGACGTTGTGTGGAACCGCGCGCGGCCGAGGATGTTGAGGAGGTGCCAAGGGGTGACTCAAATCTGAGGTCGCCAGCTGTAACCGGAGTTACTCCGGGAGCCACTGCCGAGGACCAAAATCCCGAGGACTCGGGAGACGTCTCGGTCACTAATTTCGAAGTTGAAAGTGTGATGAATCATCGGCGGCGCAAGGCATCACTTCGGCAAACCGCGTTGTCTAATCAGGAGTTCAATGTTCTTAGCTCAGTAGATGCATACCTCGGCGCTGCCCGAACGGGACTTGAAGGCGCAATGAGGCTCATGTCTATGAATATGCAGGTATAGTAATAGTTTTGACAACTAGTACCTAACCCAGTAGCCCCCGAGCCTTAATTTGGGCGGGACGGCCGAGTTAAGGGTCTGATATCCTTGCTGCCCTGCTATTTGTGCAGACTGTTCGGGAGCAGAACAAAAAGCTGTCCGAGGACCTCAAGCTGGCTCAAACAGAGTTAGAGTCTGTGAAAACCGAGCTAGAGGGGGTGAAAAAATTCACCAGAGAGGCACATGGTAAGTGCCGAATTTAAAGTTCATTAAAGAGAAAATGGGGTGGAACACCTCCACTAATGAAAAATGTTTCCATAGCAGCCGAGACGATAAATCAGCTGCAGAAGGACCTGGATATGGCCAGGAAAGCCCAAAGATATGCGGAGTCACAGCAAGAGGCTGGCTACCGGGTGCTGTCCCGAAGTCATGAGGAGAGGGATAAGCTTAAGGCGGAAGGCGAACAACAGGTTCAAGAAATCAAAAGCTTGAAAGCTCAACTGACTGTAACCCAAGAGGAGAACCAAAGACTAAAAGCAGGCATGTTCGGTAAGTGCAATCTAATTCGCCCGTTCAATAACTGAACGTATACGGTAGCAAGATGAACAACGCCACGTCTTATTGTAGTTCTGCTGACCGGGCGTCCCGAAGAGGAAGCCGGTTCCTTCGGGCGGGACCTGCTGAAGGAGCTATCCGCTGTACATGAGCGGGTCCGGAGAGCCATGAAGAGCATGTTGAAAGCACTGTGGCCTGGCGAAGTGGCTCCGGAAGGGATGGCCGAACTCGCGGGTTGCTTCAAAGGAGCTCGGCGCCGCTTTGAGTTATGGAAGATGTCATCTTGTCGTGAAGGAGCACGGGAAGCATGGGCGATGATCAAGACCCGATTCACCAAGCTGGAACCGGAGCATTTAGCGAGAGTTGGGCCGGTAGGGCCAGATGGGCAGGAAGTGCCCGTGCATCTGGTATATGACCAGGTTATGCCCGCAGCTCGGCTGTCCCAAGCAGATTGTGCTCTGAAGACCATAATAGATGGTCTAGATCAAGATTGATAGGTCGATTCTATGTACCTATGTACTTTACATCGGATAGTCTCCAAACCGTGCATAAAAAACGTTGTCTTAACCGGCCATCGGCTTCCGCCTCCTCGACCAGAAGCCAAGGAGTGTTTTCCTACTATGCAATCCGAGAACATCGGAAAGATACTTCGGAAAACCAGGCAATCCGGCCATTTGGTGCAAACAGACAAAAACATGCTCGGGGAGTTATGTTATATTACTGATTAACGTAAGAAACATCTTCCGACATAAAAAAGTTCCGCTATGGGTTCCTTTCGTCAGGTGACCACGTTATCCGTGGATGGATAACCGAGTACCCGAATTTAGACGGGGACGGTTACTTCGGGAAAATACCCCGGAAACTTGGTGATAGGTACCAATTATTTTCACTTCCCTCGTGGCCGACCAACTTGTTGTCTTAAGACGCTAGCTTTCGGCTTCACCCGTCTGAGGTACGTACCCGGGAAATCCGGACGTAACAATCACAAAGGTGCTCCCTTTAC
The DNA here is from genome assembly GCA_039707655.1 of Elymus sibiricus. NCBI lineage: Eukaryota > Viridiplantae > Streptophyta > Magnoliopsida > Poales > Poaceae > Elymus > Elymus sibiricus. The sequence goes on along the minus strand of CM077674.1, from coordinate 139,758,268 downwards.
TCCCTAGCCGAACAATCGGGAACATAGGGGGTAAACACAGGAGCGAGGCGACCCAGCTTGGCCAAATCTTAAGTCAAGTTGATGCATATAGTGGCTTGAGAACGACACAGGAAGGTTGCAAACACGTAAAAAATGGATGATTGCATAAATGAAATTTGACGAGCTTCGTAAAAGAAGCCCCCAGGTAACAAAGTGTGGTACATGCAAAGATGTTTGCCGAAGAAGAACTTAACGTAATTCGGCATTTCCGAACACAACCCGGGAGAGACTATTGACTAAAAAGATGAAGATCCGAAAAGGATAAATCGAACAAGGTAAGTTTGCGGGACTAGCCGTAGAAATGTCGCAGCCGAGCTGCATTCCATGGGTTTGGTTCGAGGCGATCGTCCGTCGGGTCGCGGAGGCGGTACGCCCCGCCCGTGAGTACTTGGTCGATTATGAAGGGCCCCTCCCATTTGGGCGCCAGCTTATGCTTCTGCTTCTCCGGGAGGCGCAAGACTAAATCGCCAACGTTGTAGGCCTTCGCTCGTACTTCCCTGCTCTGATAATGTCTGGCCTGCTGCTGATAAAAAGCAGAACGAGCCCGAGCTATGTCGCGCTCGCCCTCCAAGGCGTCCAGGTCATCTTGCCGATCCAGCTCGGCCTCCTTTTCTTCATAGATACGCACCCGAGGGGCGTCGTGAATAAGGTCGCAGGGGAGGACAGCTTCTGCCCCATATACCATGAAGAATGGTGTGTAGCTCGTGGATCGATTAGGAGTGGTGCGTAGGCCCCACAGTACGGAGTCAAGCTCCTCAACCCAATGGCAGTCGGAGTCTTTCAAAGATCGGACCAAACGGGGCTTAATGCCGCTCAAGATCAGGCCGTTCGCTCTCTCGACCTGTCCATTAGACTATGGGTGATACACCGAGGCATAGTCAAGCTTAATGCCTAAATTAGCGCACTAGTCTTTGACTTCCTGGGCGGTAAAGTTGGATCCGTTGTCCGTTATTATGCTGTGGGGAACACCGTAACGGTGTACGACGCCGGATATAAAGTCGATGACCGGCTTAGACTTGGCTGAAGTGACCGGCTTTGCCTCGATCCATTTAGTGAATTTATCTACCATGACGAGTAGATATTTCTTTTTCTTGGTCCCCCCTTTAAGTGGTCCAACCATGTCCAGCCCCCAGACCGCGAAAGGCCAAGTAATTGGGATCGTCCGAAGGGCCGTGGGGGGCATATGACTCAGATTTGCAAAGAGCTGGCATCCAACGCAATGTTGGACCAACGTCTGGGCGTCTGTTTGGGCAGTGGGCCAAAAAAACCCTGCTCGGAAAGCCTTGCTAATCAGGGCCCGAGCTGCCGCGTGGTGACCGCCCATGCCAGCGTGAATCTCGGCCTGAAGCTGCCTTCCCTCCTCTTCGGAGATACATCTCTGGAGGACGCCAGTAGTGCTTTTCTTATATAGCTCTCCCTCGTGGACTTTATAGGCTTTAGATCGTCGAAGGATATGCCTGGCCTCAGTCTGGTCAGCCGGTAATTCTTGGCGGAGGAGGTAGGCGAGGAAGGGCTCGGTCCATGGCGCAATTACCGCCATGACTTCATGAGCCGAAGTTGTCATTGCGATGGCCGAGCCCCCGATAATTCCATTATCTGGTTCAATAGGCAGAGGGACGAACTCTCCTGGGGTATTGGTGTCCGAGCCCTGGGCGTTCTCCTGCCACACCACGGATGGCTTGAAAAGTCGTTCCAAGAAGGTGTTCTCGGGGACGGGGTCGCGCTTAGCGCCCATTCGAGCAAGGATATCCGCAGCTTGATTGCTGTCACGAGGTATATGGTGAAACTCCAGTCCTTCGAAGCGGGCGGAGATCTTCAGGACGGCGTTGCGGTATGCTATCATTTTTGGGTCTTTTGCGTCGAATTCGCCGTTAACTTGAGAGATGGTGAGATTAGAATCTCCTCGTACCTCGAGCCGCTGTATGCCCATTGACACCGCCATCCGAAGTCCGTGCAGCAGAGCCTCGTATTCGGCTGCGTTGTTGGAGTCGGTGTACATGATCTGGAGTATGTACCGAATATTGTCGCCAGTGGGGGATGTGAGGACCACTCCAGCCCCCAGTCCTGCGAGCATTTTGGAGCCATCGAAGTACATCGTCCAATGTGAGTATGTGCTGTACTCCCTAGGGAGTTTGGCTTCCGTCCATTCCGCAACGAAATCAGCCAAAACTTGAGATTGAATAGCTCGGCGTGGTCGATAGATGATTTCGAAGGGGAGAAGTTCTATAGCCCATTTGGCTATGCGCCCGGTGGCGTCGCGATTGTTGATTATGTCATTCAGTGGTACTTCGGATGCTACCATAACCGAGCACTCCTGGAAGTAATGGCGGAGCTTTCGGGATGCCATGAAAACTGCGTAGGCGATCTTCTGGTAATGCGGGTACCTTGTTTTACACGGGGTGAGCACTTCGGATACATAGTACACAGGTTTCTATACCTGGAGCTTGTGACCCTCGGCCTCTCGTTCGACGACGAGAACCGCACTGACCACCTGATTCGTCGCCGAGATATATAGCAGCATTGGCTCAGCCGGGCTGGGTGCCGTCAAAATCGGGTTGCTGGCCAGTAGAGTTTTTATTTCTTCGAGTGCCGCCGCCGCTTCGCTAGTCCATTCGAAGTTCTTCGTCCGTTTGAGCAATTTATATAGCGGTAGGGCCTTTTCGCCGAGGCACGAGATGAAGCGGCTTAGGGCTGCAACAGTGCCGGCCAGTTTCTGGACGTGTTTGAGCTCAGTGGGGATAGCCAACTCGGACAGTGCCCGGATTTTCGCTGGGTTGGCCTCTATTCCTCTATGGGAAACTATGAAGCCGAGCAGCTTGCCGGCTGGCACTCCGAAGACACACTTTTCCGGATTAAGCCGTATATCGAAAGTCCAAAGATTGTCAAAGGTTTGCCGGAGATCGTCCACCAGCTGGCTGACGTGTTTGGTTTTGATAACCACATCGTCCACATAAGCTTCGACTATTTTGCCGATTTGTTTCTCCAGACACGTTTGGATCATGCGCTGGTATGTGGCCCCTGCGTTCTTTAAACCGAAGGGCATTGTGTTGAAGCAGAATGGTCCATAAGGAGTGATGAATGTGGTGGCCGCCTGGTCGGACTCCTTCATTTTGATTTGATGGTATCCGGAGTAAGCGTCGAGGAAACATAGCGAGTCATGCCCGGCGGTGGCATCAATGATCTGGTCGATGCGGGGCAAGGGGAAAGGATCCTTAGGGCAGGCTTTGTTCAAATCCTTGAAGTCGACGCACAATCGCCAGGACTTATCCTTCTTCGGCACCATGACCAGGTTGGCCAACCACTCAGGATATTTGATGTCCCGGATGAATCCGGCTTCGAGCAACTTGGCCAGTTCCTCACCCATGGCTTGACGCTTGGGTTCGGAAAACCGATGGAGAGTCTGTTTAACTGGCTTGAAACCTTTGATTATGTTCAGGCTGTGCTCGGCTAATCTACGCGGGATCCCTGGCATGTCTGAAGGGTGCCAGGCAAAGATATCCCAGTTTGCGCGCAGAAATTGGCGCAATTCTTCATCAACCACGGGGTCCAGCTGGGCTCCGATGGATGCCGTCTTGTTGGGATCTGTTGGGTGCACTTGGAATTTAATGATTTCATCTGCTGGTTTAAAGGATGTGGATTTTTGCCTTTTATCAAGGATGACGTCGTCCTTGTCCACCGTTGAGCGGAGCGCGGTTAATTCTTCGGCCGCGAGGGCTTCGGACAACGCTTCGAGGGCGAGAGATGCCGTTTTATTCTTGGCTCGCAGGGCTCTGTCCGGATCACTTATTACCGTGATTATACCGTTTGGCCCTGGCATTTTAAGCTTCATGTACCCGTAATGTGGTACAACATGGAATCGTGCGAAGGCATCGCGCCCTAGTAAGGCATGATAGCCGCTGCGGAAGGGCACGATGTGGAAAAGCAGTTCTTCGGACCGGTAGTTCTCGGGAGTTCCGAAGACCACATCAAGAGTCACGCGGCCACTGGCATGCGCCTCCTTTCCGGGGATAATCCCTCGAAAGGTAGTGTGACTTTGCTCTATGCGGGATCTGTCGAACTGCATTTTATCCAAGGTATCCTCGTAGATGAGGTTTAGCCCGCTGCCGCCGTCCATCAACACCTTTTGTAGTCGGAATCCATCCACTATGGGGTCAAGGACAAGGGCGGCCGCGTCTCGGGTCGGACAGGATCTCGGCTGGTCTTGTTCACTAAAAGTGATGGGTGTATCTGTCCAGGAGTCTGTCTCTGCCACGTGGTGAATTTGGGCGAGCTCTCGAAGGGCTCTCTTCCTCTAATTCTTCGAAGAGTAAGTCTCCTAGATTGTTAAGATTTCGGCGTCGTCGTCAAGGGGCATAACTGGACTTTTGGTGGAGTACGGGCCCCCGAGAATGACCTCGCCGCTCTTGGCGACTTGCCTGACCACCCAGCAAGCTCGAAGGCTGTGGGTTGGATTTGTAGAGTGTATGGGGCATGGTTTATCCAGTATTCCGTCAAGGACCGTTCTGGACCTCGTCAGGGGTTTCATCTTTTTCTCGGACGGCTCATATTGGCGTGTCCGGTGAGGGAGCGCGCATTTCGCCCAAGCTCGGTTTAGTTCCTCTGTGCAGGTTGACTCCCTTTGCTCAAGCTGGGCCTGCCAAGCGTACTCCATGGCGCAATATTTGGACACCAGATCCGATAAATCAGAGAAATTTTGGATGTGGCGGCGGGCGAGGGCGTTTAAGACGCCCTCGTCTCTGCAGTTTTGCCGGAAGATCTCTAGAATGTCCTTGTCGCAGCCGTCCGTCATCTTAGTTTTGATGATAAGGAATCTGGCCCAGAAGTGCCGGACTGTCTCTCCGGGCTGCTGCTTAATGTACATCAGGTCCCATATGTCGGGACGTCCTGTGTTATCCGGACAATACTCAATGTGGGGGGTGGGCGGGATAAAAAACTTGATCCCAGCGGAGTGTGAGTCCGGAGTTTTGGGGGCCGCGTCCTGGATTGTCATGGAATCCGGTGCGCCAAGACCTGGATAATTGACCAGGCGCGGGTGAGCGGATCCGGACTTGCATGTTGAGCCGGACTCCGGCTCTAAACCCTCTCCGGAGCAGAATTCAGCTGCCGAGCTGGAAGGCGAAGCCTGTTGGTCGAAAACCCGCACCTCATGCGTTTTTGGTTCAGTGGTAACGGGTGAGGCCTCTGAGGGGCCTTCGATAGTGGCGACCAAGTGAGTAGTGGCGGGGGTATAAATTTCCCTGTCGTTGGTTTTAAGCCCGATCTGATCGTATACCGAGGATTGGCCATCGGCGATTCCCAGAGCTTGGATCTGACGAGAGATCGGTTGATTCCAAGTTCGGGTAATTTGCGGGGTCGACCCGCAGTATGGCCGTGACGGGGGTGTCAGAATTTGCCCCGAAGTTACGTTCGGCCGAGGCTGGAGTTCGACAACCGAGCGCGGAGGTCAGATCCGGGCTCAAGGTTGAATCTGCAGCGGTTGCCGTCTCGGCGGCGGGGTTGGCCGTGTTCGAAGCCGGCGCTTCAGGATTCGTGGGTCCGTCAGGCGAAGCTGAGGACCCCGTGAGGATAAGATCTCCCCGAGAGTCGGCGACGAATTCTAAGTTTCCAAACCTGATCTCCTGGTCGGGGGTGAAGCTGTCGACCCGGCCAAGGTGACCGGTCGGATCGGCGTGTAGCACGACGCTTCCAAACGCGAAGAGCTGGCCGGGAACAAAAGTGTCCCTGCGGCTAGCGCTGTAGCTGATGATTAGGCGAGCCATTGATCCTTGATGTCCCACGGCGGAACTCTCAATGAAAGCACCAATGTCGGTACCAAAACCGGCAGATCTCGGGTAGGGGATCCGAACTATGGGTCAAGGAGTCGATGGTAACAGGGAACGTAGAGACAACGATTTACCCAGGTTCGGGCCCTCTCAAGGAGGTAATACCCTACGTCCTGCTTGATTGTATTGATGTGATTGTATGAAGGTTACAGAGTTGATCTACCTCGAGATCGACTGGGCTAAACCCTAGGTAATGATATATCTCTCCCCTGCGGACTAAACCTTCTGGTTTATATAGACACCAGGGGGTCCTAGGGTTACATATGGTCGGTTACCATCTGGGATAAACACGCAGGTTACGCCATCTATTCCTTGGAGGAGACGCCAGAACTTCGGAGGTTTCCTTCTGACACACGGGGACGTCCATAATCCAGCCTTCCATCGACATGCAGAGAGCGGCCCATCAGCCCGGCCTACGAGAGATAGGCCGGCAGCCCGAGTACCCCCTAGTCCGGGCCACCCTCACCGGTAGCGGGGAAGAAGATCTGAGGCGGCGAAAGATGGTCTGGAGGGGGGATCTCTGCTGCGGTGGACACTTCCGTCATTGGAGCAGCTCGGCTGGGGCGGACGATGGCGCCGCAGGAGCGGGACAAACCACACAAAGTTTTTGTTGACACCTATCTGTATCAGAAGTATAATTCTATAAAGGCTCATTTGAGTTGGATGATTCTAACAACGCAGGGATAGGAAATACACAGGAAAAGGATAGGAATGCACGTGCAAAACAGAGCATTTGCTAACACAGGATTTCTGTCAATCTTGGTGTTTGGTTCACAGGAATTGGAAGATCACAGAAATGAAAAGAAGCATGGTCATATTAAAGTCAAACCACATGAAAATGTACAGTTATAATGCGATTATGCTACTATCACTTAGTCTTGTTCTTCATGAATAGGAATTTGAAAAGGAGGGCCAAGTGGATATTAAAATTCCTACGGTTTTTCTTTGAAAGAGACACTAAAGAAAAAATCCTACAGTTTTCCCTTGCTCCATTCCTTTGAACCAAATGCATGAATAGTAGTACCATAGGAAACTTTCCAATTCCTATGTCTTTCCTTCACCTTTCCTTTCAACCAGTGGCCATTCTAGTAGGCAGGCTTGAACAGGCAAAAGACTACACTCCAAAAATGTTTTTGTACTACTTCTACTACTTTGGACCCAGCCCACTGCACTACTAGCTCAACTCCCAGGCCCATCTACACATGCACAGGTCCAACGTGCAGAAATAAATAATGATGGCTTTCGAGAAAGTCCATCACGGATAGCTAACTTGCCTAGTACCTCACTACTTGTCATATAGGAGAAACTATTCGTATTTCTCATTATTACGTGTGCTCAGTGGATAATATAAATTACATGTAGAGTAAAAAAGCGATGCGACAAGTGTATAACCTCTTTGGCGAAGCCATGTCGATCTCAGCATCATTGGGTTGGTCGCTGAGGATGCTGCGGCTGATGTGGCTGTCGGAGGTGGGGAAGAAGATGGAGCCGAGGGTATTGCTCCGCTGTGATGGACGGTTTTGTCGTTGGACCAGCTCCGGTGAGGTGTACGACGGCGAGGCTGAAGCAAGACAAGAGAGACAACGTTTACCAGAAGTGGGATTCTAATAGCATCTCCAACAGATGATGTAAAATACATCACCAAAAAGTGCTAGATTTAAAAGACATAAGCCGCTCGTCTCTGAACTTAACTGTCGAAACTGAATTTAACTGTCGAAACTGAATTTTACTGTCGAGACTGAAATGTACTCTCGAAACTGAATGTTGCTATCGAAACTGAATTTTACTGTCGGAACTGAACGCAGTAGTAGCAGAGAAGCAGTGCACTAGTTGTTTTGGCCGCTCGAGCATTAGTGGCAGAGAAGCAGTGATCTAAATCGGCAGCCGCTCCAGCAAGGAACGTACTACCAAAGAGCAGCCGGGGCAGCTGGTCGTGCAGTAGTAGCAGCCCCCGAAGCATCAGCGCGTGCGAGAGCCGTAGTAGCAGCAGGAGCACGAGCGAGTGCCGGAGCTGCTGCTCATGCAGCAGTGCGACCAAGAGTAGAGCAGCAGCGTGAGCAAGAGCAAGAGTAGAGCAGCAGCAGCACGGCCAGCGACAGCCGAGCCACAGCAGTAGCAGCTCCTGCTGTTGTGGGCATCGCCAACGAGGGAGCAACACCATGGTGGAGAGACGCCGTAGAGGAAGTGGCCGGTGACGCCGCCGTCGATGGAGCTGCACCATGGTGGCTCGGGATCGAGCAGCGGCAGCACCGTGAGATCAAATAAAGGAGAAAATGCACGATTAGTGTAGAACCTCTTTGGTGGCGCCGACTAGGCCTCAGCTTCATCCGAGGAATCGGTGATGGTGCTACGGTTCCGGTGGTGCAGGTGAAGACGGCGCTGTGGGAATGGAGGTGGCGTGATGGACAAGGCAAACATCGGGGCAGCTCCTTGGAGGTGGAGGACGGGGTGGCTGAACCGGCGGGACGACAAGATCGACGACGGATCCTCATCCAGTGCGGTGGATGAGGGATGTCGAGCTATTGCGGCAGACGATGTCGTCGGGGAAGAGGCTCCGGCTGGGCGGCGGTCGGGTGGCGGACGGAGGAGCATGGGGTTTCGTGGGTTTTGGCGGCCTCGGTGTACGAATGGGGGGCGGGGCGGAGGGGGTGGGAAGGGGGAACCATGGATAAGGGACGCGCTTGTCCGAAATGTGGGGTAAGTTATGAAAGTGCCTGATACGTCTCCAACGTATATATAATTTTTGATTGTTCCATGCTGTTATATTATCAATCTTGGATGTTTTTATATCATTTTTGGAGACTAACCTATTAACCTAGTGCCCAGTGCCAGTTGCTGTTTTCTGCCCTGTTTTTGTTTTACAGAAAATCAATACCAAACGAAGTCCAAATGCCATGAAACTTTTTGGAGATTTTTTCTGGACAAGATAAACACTGGAAGCTTCGGGAGAAGACCAGACGCCAGAGGAGGTGGCCACGAGCCACCAGGGCGCGCCTTGGGGGGGGGCAGGCGCGCCCTGGGGCCTCGTGGGCCCACCTCAGCTCCGTTTGACCTAATTTCACCACTATAAATTCAGGAAAAATCAGAAACCCTCAGGGGAGTCCACGAAATACTTTTTCCACCGCCGCAAGTTTCTGTTCTCAAGAGATCCCATCTGGAGGCCTTCTCCGGTACTCCGCCGGAGGGGGAATAGATCACGGAGGGGCTCTACATCAACCTTGCTGCCCTTCCGATGATGCGTGAGTAGTTTACCACAGACCTTCGGGTCCATAGTTAGTAGCTAGATGGCTTCTTCTCTCTTTTTTATCTTCAATACAATGTTCTCCTGGATGTTCTTGGAGTTCTATCCGATGTAATCACTTTTTGCGGTGTGTTTGTTGGGATCCGATGAATTGTGAGTTTATGATCAGATTATCCATGAATATTATTTGAGTCTTCTCTGATCTCTTTTATGCATGATTATTATAGCTTCGTATTTCTTCTCCGATCTATTGATTTGGTTTGGCCAAATAGATTGATTTATCTTGCCATGGGAAGGGGTGCTTTGTAATGGGTTCGATCTTGCGGTGCTCAATCCCAGTGACAGAAAGGGACATGACACATATGTATCATTGCTATTAAGGGTAAAAAGATGGGGTTTATTCATACGTGAGTTTATCTTGTCTACATCATGTCATCGTTCTTAAGGCGTTACGCCGTTCTTTATGGACTTAATACACTAGATGCATGCTGGATAGCGGTCGATGTGTGGAGTAATAGTAGTAGATGCAGGCAGGAGTCGGTCTACTTGTCTCGGACGTGATGCCTATATACTTGATCATTGCCTTGGATATCGTCATGATTATTTGCTTTTCTATCAATTGCCCAACAGTAATTTGTCTACCCACCGTATGCTATTTTCTCGAGAGAAGCCTCTAGTGAAAACTATGGCCCCCGGTTCTATCTAAATCATATTACTAAAACCCTAAAAATATTGCTGCCATTTTCTTTTATTTATTTTATTTTGTATTTTTGTTTCTATCTATCTATCTATCACATACAATTTAATCTTGCAATTGACCGCCGAGGGATTGACAACCCCTCGTTTGCGTTGGGTGCAAGGATTTGTTGTTTGTGTGCAGGTGCTGCTAACGAGGTGTTGCATGATTCTCCTACTGGTTTGATAACCTTGGTTTCATAACTGAGGGAAATACTTATCTCTACTGTGCTACATCATCCCTTCCTCTTCGGGGAAAATACCAACGCAAGCTACAAGTAGCAGGAAGAATTTCTGGTGCCGTTGTCGGGGAGACATCATCAACATCTATCAGGTACCTTTGCATAAACTCTCATCTCCTTGCATTTATTTTATTTGCCATTTGCCTCTCATTTTCATCTCCCCCACTTCTAAAATGTTTTTACAAAAATACAAAAATATTTTCCGTTTGCCTTTTTCTTGTTTGCTTGTTTGCTTGCTTGTTACCTTGTTTGCTTAATCATGATGCCCCGAGAGAATTATCATGATACTTCTTATTATAAAATTTTGTCCGAAATTGAGAAAATACTAAAGATTACATGACTACGCAGTTTGAGCACAACAATTTTTTTACCAAGGAACTCAAAGAACACTCTATTTTATTGGATGCTATTGCAAAACAACTCGATGATGTTAGTAAAGAAGTTGCTAGTCTACAATCTCAATTTGCTCTTACTGAAAATTTGCTAGGAAAAATTTCTGATGCGCAAGCTACGCTAGTAAATTAAATGGCAGCTAAGCCGGAATCATTAGAGCATAGTAATGATGAGGATATTAAAATGATTGGTGTTTCATCTATTGATTCTTTGTTTAGCAATATAAAACTTGATGAAAAGGGGACTGAAGAAGAGTCAACTTTAACTAGTAGGCGTTCCCATAATTTGGAGGGTGAAAATCTTAATGAAAAAATTACTAAAAGTGGGTTTGGAGAGGTAAAAACTTTAAATAGCGATGTGCCCACTCTCTTGGACTACAAAGATTTTAATTATGATAATTGTTCTTTGATTGAGTGCATTTCTTTGTTACAATCCATGGTAAATTCACCCAACGCTTATGAGCAAAACAAGGCTTTTACTAAACACATTGTAGAAGCTATGATGAAGGCGTTAGAAGAAAATTTAGAACTAGAAATTTCAATTCCTAGAAAATTATATGATGAATGGGAACCCACCATTAAAGTTAAAATTAAAAATTATGAGTGCAATGCTTTATGTGATTTGGGTGCTAGCGTTTCCACAATTCCAAAATCTTTATGTGATATGCTAGGTTTCACCAATATAGATGAATGTTCTCTTAATTTGCACTTGGCGGATTCTACTATTAAAAAACCTTTGGGTAGAATTAATTATGTTCTTATTCTTGCAAATAGGAACTATGTGCCCGTTGATTTTATTGTACTTGACATTGAATGCAATTCTTCTTGCCCAATAATACTTGGTAAACCGTTTCTACGAACCATAGGTGCCGTTATTGACATGAAAGAAGGGAATATAAAATTTCAATTTCCATTAAAAAAGGGTATGGAACATTTTCCTAGGAAGATAATAAAAGCACCATATGAATCCATCATGAGGGCCACTTATGGAATCAACTTGAAAGATGACAATACTTGAAACTATGCATTATGCCTAGCTAGGGGCATAAAACAATAGCGCTTGTTGGGAGGCAACCCAATGAATAAAATAATTTTTTTCTGTTATTGTGTGTTTTTACTTTTATGCTACTGGTATGATTGAGTTTTTGTGTTTTTAATTAGTGTTTGTGCCAATTAAAACCTTTAGGATGATTTGGAAGATAGTATAATTGATGCTGTTTGGAAAACAGAAAGTTTTATTCCAGTGCTAGAATTTTGGTTATGTACTGGAGCATCAGAAATATCTCAAATTTTTACACAGTATTGGTATATGAATTTCCCACGTTTTAATAATTTTTCAGAATTTTTGGAGTTACAGAATTATGGCTTTTAAATAGATTGCTACAGACTGTTCTGTTTTTGACAGATTCTGTTTTTGATGCACTACTTGCTTGTTTTGATGAATCTATGGATTGTATCGGGGGGTATAAGCCATGGTGAAGTTAGAGTAAAGTAGGTATAATGCAAAAATAAAATATGAATGGGTTTGCAATAGTACTTAAAGTAGTGATTTATTTTGTTATGCTAACGGATCTCACGAAGGTTTTGTTGAGTTTTGTGTGATTGAAGTTTTCAAGTTTTGGGTGAGATCACGATGGATGAAGGAATAAGGAGTAGCAAAAGCCTAAGCTTGGGGATGCCTGAGGCACCCCAAGGTAATATTCAAGGAAGACTCAAGCGTCTAAGCTTGGGGATGCCCCGGAAGGCATCCCCTCTTTCTTCTACCAACCATCGGTAATTTTACTTGGAGCTATATTTTTATTCGTCACATGATATGTGTTTTGCTTGGAGCGTTTTGTATTATATGAGTCTTTGCTTTGTTTGATTTTTTAGTTTGTCACAATCATCTTTGCTGAACACACTTACCTTGAGAGAGCCACACGTTTATCATCATTTGTTAGGATACTCTATGTGCTTCACTTAAATTTTTTGAGCTAGGCAATTGCTCTAGTGCTTCACTTAAATCTTTTTGAGCACGGTGGTGGCTATATTTTGAAGAAATAAACTCTCATGCTTCACTTATATTATTTTGAGAGTTGACAAGATTAAAATTTTGAAGAAATGAATTCTCATGCTTCACTTATATTATTTTGAGAATTGTTAAGATTGAAATTTTGAAGAAATATTTGCACTCTCATGCTTCACTTAAATCTTTTTGAGAGTTGATGATAGTAACGGTAATTTGCACAAGATATGAATTTGGTCCCAAAGTGATGAATATTCAAGAGGGATATAATAAAAACTTTCATATAGATCATTGGATATGATAAGTCTGATTCCTTGCAATAGTTTTGCGATATGGAAATGATAATATGTGAGTCATGTTAGTGAGTAATTGTGATTTAGTAAGAATATTAGTGTTAAGGTTTGTGATTCCCTATGCATGCACATCAAGTCAATAGTTATGCAAAGAAATTATATCCTACTTATGGTGCATTATTCGGTGTTAGTTATGTTTAATGCATGTTTATGACCGTTTTCATTTTTTGGTTGGTTGCTTCTCAATCTATTTGCTAGCCTTCATTTGTACTAAGCGGAAATACTGCTTGTGCATCCAAAATCCTTAAACCCAAGTTGTGCCAAATGTGTCCACTATATGTACCTATATGTGGTATTTCAATGCTGTTCCATGTAAATTTGCGTGTGCCAACTCTAATTTTCAAAATAATTTTTCTGTTTTGTGTGCCCGTACCGCTCATGAAGCGGCTAGGGGTGGCCATTATTTTCCATGCTAGGTGTGTTATTCTCACGATGAGTGTTTATTCACTTGTCATTGCACGAGAGAATGGTTGGTAATAGGGATGCCCAGTCCCAAAATGAAATCAAAAATTAATAACAACAAAATTCCTTGGAAAGTGTTGGTTTGGAGGGCACCCGTGGATACGGCTAGCCATGGATTGTGAAAGAATGGTGGAAAGGAAATGAACTTTACTTTCTGTTTGGGAACCGCCTATGATGTGTCTAACATGGAAAATATTGGGAATTCTCGGTCGTTTTCGTTGACATGAAAAGCATGCCTCTCAAAATATTTTATCTCTTTAATTTCAGCCTTGAGCTCTGGCACATTTGACAAATCTCTGCTTCCCTCTACAAAGGGCCTATCTATTTACTTTTATGCAATTTTTATTTTTACTTGAGTCTCCATCTTCTCTTATAAAGCACCAACTAGAGAGCACTATTGTCATACTTGTGCATTGGATGTAGCTAATATTTGAGTGTGTTTCATGAATGGATCAATGATTGAGCATAATGGGCTAGGGATAACTTTCTTTAGCGTTGATATTTTGAAAGACATGGTTGCTTGTTAGCATGCTTGAGTATTTATATCTTCATGTCAAATTATAGACTATTGCTTTGAATCATTCAAGTCCAATGTCCATGCTATAAAAGAAAAGAATATGTGATGAATATGATAGGCAGCATTCCACATCAAAAATTCTGTTTTTATCATTTACCAACTCGAGGACGAGCAGGAATTAAGCTTGGGGATGTTGATACGTCTCCAACGTATCTATAATTTTAGATTGTTCCATGCTGTTATATTATCAATCTTGGATGTTTTTATATGCATTTACAGCAATTATATATCATTTTTGGAGACTAATCTATTAATCTAGTGCCCAGTGCCAGTTGCTGTTTTCTGCCCTGTTTTTGTTTTACAGAAAATCAATACCAAACGAAGTCCAAATGCCACGAAACTTTTTGGAGATTTTTTTCTGGACAAGATAAACACTAGAAGCTTCGGGAGAAGACCATACGCCAGAGGAGGTGGCCACGAGCCACCAGGGTGCGCCTGGGGGGGCGGGGCAGGCGCGCCCTAGTGCCTTGTGGGCCCACCTTTGCTCCGTTTGACCTAATTCCACCACTATAAATTCAGGAAAAATCAGAAACCCACAGGAGAGTCCACGAAATACTTTTTCCGCTGCCGCAAGTTTCTGTTCTCGAGAGATCCCATCTGGAGGCCTTCTCCGGTACTCCGCCGGAGGGGGAATCGATCACGGAGGGGCTCTACATCAACCTTGCTGCCCTTCCGATGATGCGTGAGTAGTTTACCACAGACTTTCAGGTCCATAGTTAGTAGCTAGATGGCTTCTTCTCTCTTTTTGATCTTCAATACAATGTTCTCCTCGATGTTCTTGGAGTTCTATCCGATGTAATCACTTTTTGCGGTGTGTTTGTTGGGATTCGATGAATTGCGAGTCAATGATCAGATTATCCATGAATATTATTTGAGTCTTCTCTGATCTCTTTTATGCATGATTATTATAGCTTCGTATTTCTTCTCCGATCTATTGATTTGGTTTGGCCAACTAGATTGATTTATCTTGACATGGGAAGAGGTGCTTTGTAATGGGTTCGATCTTGCGGTGCTCAATCCTAGTGACAGAAAGGGACATGACACGTATGTATCATTGCTATTAAGGGTAAAAAGATGGGGTTTATTCATATGTGAGTTTATCTTGTCTACATCATGTCATCGTTCTTAAGGCGTTACTCCGTTCTTTATGGACTTATTACACTAGATGCATGCTGGATAGCGGTCGATGTGTGGAGTAATAGTAGTAGATGCAGGCAGGAGTCGGTCTACTTGTCTCGAATGTGATGCCTATATACATGATCATTGCCTTGGATATCGTCATGATTATTTGCTTTTCTATCAGTTGCCCAACAGTAATTTGTCTACCCACCGTATGCTTTTTTCTCGAGAGAAGCCTCTAGTGAAAACTATGGCCCCCGGGTCTATCTAAATCATATTACTAAAACCCTAAAAATATTGCTGCCATTTTCTTTTATTTATTTTATTTTGTATTTTTGTTTCAATCTATCTATCTATCACATACAATTTAATCTTGCAATTGACCGCCGAGGGATTGACAACCCCTCGTTTGCGTTGGGTGCAAGGATTTGTTGTTTGTGTGCAGGTGCTGCTAACGAGGTGTTGCGTGATTCTCCTACTGGTTCGATAACCTTGGTTTCATAACTGAGGGAAATACTTATCTCTACTGTGCTGCATCATCCCTTCCTCTTCAGGGAAAATACCAACGCAAGCTACAAGTAGCAGTGCCCCTACCCGTTTGGACCATGGGACGTCGAGGCGGGATTTTCGGCTGAGGGATAGAAGGGGGATTTCGCGTGTCGGGGCGGCGCGACCGATTTCGGAGGAGGGGGGAGTTTTCACGCGCGTTGAAATTTTGGGATAACAAGGCACGGGTTGAAGGGGCGTGAGTTTCGCAGCACAAGAGACAAAGAAATAGCTTGAAATTTCGGGATAAAAAGGCACGGCTTGAAATTTTGGGAGAACAAGCTTAACGTGTAAAAAAAATCGCACCACACAAGAGAGAGTCATGTCCCGTTTTACTATATGAATTAATACAAATGCCATTCAAAAACAACAATTAACAACTTAAAAATTCGGGAGAACAAGCTTACCGTGTACGGTACCATATCAATTCGTACTTCCCTCAACAACAACAAAAAAAACAATTTGTACCGTCTACCGTATGGACTAAAATTGAGTCCATTTTCCGTATTTGAGTGGGATTGTTGTCAGGTTAGTTATACCATCATCTGAATATTATCTTCACAACACACGACATGAATATAGTACTAAATTCCCATTTAAATATGAACTACGTGTACCATACGATCTCGAATTCAAATATGTGTATCCATTTTATGTTGAATTCAAATCGTAGTACATGTATGCTCTAGCTAGATGTTTGGAATCTAAACGATGTTTGATATGTATAATGTGTTTAATACACAACACACACACAACATTTAGATGTTAGCTGCAAAAGCCACCCATTATCTCCAATTTGAATAGTTCTATCCATGGATGGATGAAATGTGGTCAAACGATGCCTACCAACGGTATATCAAATTCAAATCAATTTGGCCTTGTTCGATGTGTATATAGTAGAGCATGTTCGATTCAAAACCGCACCACATATCTCCATTCTATCATGCATGCATGGGTTTCAAACATCGTGATCTCTTATTCAAATATTTGAATTCACTTTAATATTGATTATGATCTCACCAAGTCTTTTACACCCACACAGTCGTCTTCTCTTTATCTTTGTACCACTAACTTTCTCTCGTGCATGCATGCACACACACTCCCACTCGGCATTATCCATCGCACACACACACACACAATATCTTTCTTTAGGTCTGTCTACCACGATCTCTCAAGCTAGGTAGATCTCTCCATCACTCTCTCTTCCCCCCCCCCACACACACCGATCAATATACCCCTCTAGCTAACAGGTCTGCCTACCACACACACATGTACAAACAGTCCCTTCCCCCTCTCACCATCCATCCCTCACGCCCCAGCTAGCTACGAGGCGCGCAAGCCCACACACGCGTGCGCGCGCGAGCGCGCTCTCGCCCCCTCATCTCTTATTATCGATCTCGCACTCGTACATTACCTCTAGTTAACTAGTAGGACTCTCTCACCCACCCACCCACACACACCTCCCCCTCTTCGTCACTTCAGGCCTTCTTTAATTATCTCTCACATGCATGCGCACCGATCGATATTCCTCTCTGTATATATAAAGCTAGGTCTTTCCCTATTTTCCACACAAAGCGATCGATCTATATCTAGTCAGGTCTCGCCCTTTTTCCCACGTACACATCGATCAATCTACCTCTCTAGATGGGACTGCCTAGCTACCACACACACATTGTCTATCCATCGTCTCACCTATCATCGGCATCCATGCCTTCCGCTTCATCTCTCAGACACGTGCAACCGCGCATGTTCGCGCCCCCTCTCTTAAAATATCGATCTCGCACTTGTACACTCCTTCCGAGTCTCCGTCCAGTTGGCCTCTCGCACCATCTCCCAACACCCCCTCTCCCAGTGCTTGTAGGCTCGTAGAGTTCTTCCCTCCATCTGTCTCTATCGATATATCGCGCAGATGACCCCTCCCCTTCCTTCTCGTATATCACCCGCATGCACATACATATATGTATAACATAGGCCTCTCTTTCACACAAATTGCATCATTGACACATACTCCATCTATATTCCCCCCTTCCCCCACCCACACACAAATTCACGAATCTCCCATGATTTCTTGCACACACCATTTCTCTCTCTCAGACACACAAACTATGTGTGCGAAAGAGAAGAGGTGCACACACGCACTCGTTCCCACGTACAAACGCGCGGGTACACGGTGGAGCACATTTGTATAAGAAATGTTCATGTGTAGAAAGGCTTTAGATGATGTGGCACTAGTACTTCCAGTATGTGCAAAAGAACATAAGTTAGAATTCCAATGGCACGCTACAAAATGTCTTTTTTTTCAGTCAATATATTATGATTAAAGTGATGTGGGTGCACCCATGAGGCCACGTGGCACATGGGGGAGGGGTTGTTGCGAGCTTCTTATATGGATTGATCATAGTGACGTGCTGCTGGTTCCAGAAGAATGTTGTAGACACAACAGGGTACGCACGTGAACGATTGAAACTTTCAAAGCTGATTATATAGAAAATAGATTCGCAAAAAAAAGATTATATAGAAAATAGCCAGCAGCGGGCTCCTTGCTATCGCTATGAGAGGTTGGCGGGCATCCGACTCCGCCACATACGCATCCGAGAACGCGGGCCCGCGTACGCCTACGACAAGCGTAGTAGTACTGCCCACCGCTTTGACTTTTGCAGTGCCGGGTCCATCCCATTGTAAAAAAAAACTACCACACCTCCCGCGCGGCAAAAACACCGCCCTACCCTTTCTTAATCGGGATTTGTATCGACCAATCTCGTCAAGGAGTAGGCAGTAAACTTACAGCCTGTCGCCTTCGTGTCGCACCAACACGCGGTCGGTCCGGCCGCCGCTCACCGAAGGGATGCGCATCGACTTGGTACATCACTGACATGTGTGACCGCATGTGAGCAAACCGACAGTGCAACCTCCCCGCCTACCGCCAAAAGCCCGGCCTATCGGGATTTCTAGCAAACCGGTAGTTGCGAACAATCGCGTGGCAATTTCATGTGTAGGGGAGGGGCGTGGTGTGGCAGTAAAAAGAAATGCCATGGCATTTCTTTTTTAGTGCTGTTTCGTCCAATAACTTCCACCGTCGGATGCAGATCTTATGGTTATTGGGGCGTTCGCCCGGAATAGTCTCGTGGCGAACTATTGACTAGCCTCTTTTTCACACGCACTGCATTGACACATAAGTATCATCTCTCTCCCTCCTCCCCACACACACACCTACACTGACGACTCTCTCGGGACTTCTGGCACACACCATCTCTCTATAGGTCGATGTCACACACATACACTTGTACTTAGGTTTAGTACGTACACAAAGAGGAGAGGTGCACGCATGCATTCGTTTTCTCTCACACTGTCACACACACGCGCGGGTACTCTTTCTGACACACACCATCTCTCTCTTTTTTGTGGGACACACCATCTCTCTCTAGGTCTATGTATACCACGCTCTCTCTCTCCCCCCACACACTGGTGGAGTACGTGCACGAAGAGAAGATGTGCAGGCATGCACTCATTCCCTCGCACACACACGCGGGTACACGGTGGAACACATTTTTGTACGAAGAGCCAGCCCACGTGATAATTTGACGCGTGTAGAGTCATTCACTTAATGGATGGTCAATTAATACAACGCATGCAAATTGAGTGGCGTGACCGCGTGAGGGAGGAAGTACTACTACCTTCGTCTTGGTTTATTGGTCCTCATTGTATTTTGTACCAACTTTTGGCCAAAGATTTAACTAACAAAATATTAATGCATGTCATCAAAAATAATATCATCTCAAACTATGTTGAAATACGAATCCAATGATATAATTTTTGGTGACATGCATTAACATTTTATTAGTTAAATCTTTGGTCGAAATTTGGCACAAAATACAATGAGGACCAATAAACCAGGACGGAGGTAGTACTCAATTTGCATGACATTACTATCATGCACTGCATGCATGCAAGTAGTTAAATCATGGGTTGCTAGTACTACGAGGCAACGTCATCAATTTTTGCCTCGGTTACTGTTGGTGGCTGATACGTCTCCAACGTATCTATAATTTTTTATTGTTCCATGCTATTATATTATCAATCTTGGATGTTTTTATATACATTTACAGTAATTATATATCATTTTTTGGGACTAACCTATGAACTTAGTGCCCAGTGCCAGTTGCTGTTTTTTTGCCTGTTTTTGGTTTTCCAGAATATCAGTACAAAACAAAGTCCAAATGCCACGAAACTTTTTGGAGATTTTTTTCTGGACATAACAAGTACTGGAAGCTTTGGGAGAGGGCCAGAAGATGAAGCAGTGGCCCACGAGGCACCACGGCGCGCCCCAGGGAGGGCGTGCCCTGGTGGCTTATGGGGCCCACATAGCTCCGTTTGACCAAATTCCTCCACTATAAATTCTCTAAAATCGGGAAACCAACAGAGGAGTCCACGAAATACTTTTTCCGCCGCCGCAAGTTTCTGTTCTCGAGAGATCCCATCTGGAGGCCTTTTTCGGTACTCCGCCGGAGGGGTAATCGATCACGGAGGGGCTCTCCATCAACCTTGCTGCCCTTCCAATGATGCGTGAGTAGTTTACCACAGACCTTCGGGTCCATAGTTAGTAGCTAGATGGCTTCTTCTCTCTTTTTGATCTTCAATACAATGTTCTTGGAGTTCTATCCGATGTAATCACTTTTTGCGGTGTGTTTGTTGGGATCCAATGAAGTGTGAGTTTATGATCAGATTATCCATGAATATTATTTAAGTTTTCTCTGAACTCTTTTATGCATGATTATTATAGCTTCGTATTTCTCTCCGATCTATTGATTTGGTTTGGCCAACTAGATTGATTTATCTTGCAATGGGAGAGGTGCTTTGTAATGGGTTAGATCTTGCGGTGCTCAATCCCAGTGACAGAAAGGGACATGACACGTATGTATCATTGCTATTAAGGGTAAAAAGATGGGGTTCATTCATGCGTGAGTTTACTTTGTCTACATCATGTTATCTTGCTTAAGGCGTTACTCCGTTCTTTATGGACTTAATACACTAGATGCATGCTGGATAGCGGTCGATGTGTGGAGTAATAGTAGTAGATGCAGGCAGGAGTCGGTCTACTTGTCTCGGACGTGATGCCTATATACATGATCATTGCCTTGGATATCATCATGATTATTTGCTTTTCTATCAATTGCCCAACAGTAATTTGTTTACCCACCGTATGCTATTTTTATGAGAGATGCCTCTAGTGAAAACTATGGCCCCCGGGTCTATCTAAATCATATATTAAAAATCCTAAAAATACCTTGCTGCACTTTTTCTTTATTTATTTTATTTTGTATTTTTTTCAATTTATTTATCTATCACCATACAATTTAATCTTGCAATTAACCGCCAAGGGATTGACAACCCCTTGTAAGCGTTGGGTGCAAGGATTTGTTGTTTGTGTGCAGGTGCTGTTAACGAGGTGTTGCGTGATTCTCCTACTGGATTGATAACCTTGGTTTCATAACTAAGGGAAATAGTTATATCTACTATACTGCATCATCCCCTCCTCTTCAGGGAAAAACCAACGCAGATCACAAGTAGCAGGAAGAATTTCTGGCGCCGTTGCCGGGGAGGAATCATCAACATCTATCAAGTACCTACGCACAAACTTTCATCTCCTTGTATTTATTTTATTTGCCTTTACCTCTCGTTTTCATCTCCCCCCCCTTCTAAAAAGTTTTTACAAAAATACAAAAATATTTTCCGTTTGACTTTTTGCTTGATTTGCTCACCTTGTCATCATGACAAGCGTAACTATCCCTCCTTTGTCACCGGATTTTGAAGTGCTTTACTTCAAACTGAAACAATGAGAAAATCTTAAGGATTCTTGGTATAGGTTAATGGAATCCTACCGCATTTGCTCTATTAAAGGGGATTTAAAAAATTTGGTTCGCAATTTTTATATAGGTTTAACCATGCACCATAGACAACTTTTGGACTTTGCCGCAAAAGGGAATTTTATTGAAAGTGAGGCTAATACTGCCTACGAAATAATAGAGGGTATATTAGGGATTCCACCACCACAAAAGGGTTTTGCTTTTACTCAAGAGGGGGCTCAAATATTAGACAAATTGGGTGACATGCAGAAAAATTTGGTTGAGTTGCAAAAGTCTAACGAACCTCTTAAAAATATTAGTGGAAACCTCAATCGTATGAACACTTTGATTACTCTATGCAATAAGTGATTAGATATTCTAGACCTTAAAATTGCCTCATTTCTTGAGAATAATGGGAAGCGTAAAGAGCCTCCCGGGTTTGAGAAAACTCCTATAAAGATTACTAAAACCAAGGATGACAATACTTGAAACTATGCATTATGCCTAGCTAAGGGCATAAAACAATAGCGCTTGTTGGGAGGCAACCCAATGAATAAAATAAATTTTTACTTTTTGTTTCTGTTATTGTGTGTTTTCACATTTATGCTACTATTATGATTGTGTTTTTGTGTTTTGAATTAGTGTTTGTGCCAAGTAAATCCTTTAGGATGATTTGGAAGATAGTATGATTGATGCTGTTTGGAAAACAGAAAGTTTTGTGTCCAGTGCTAGAATTTTGATTCTGTACTGGAGTGTCAGAAAAATATGAAATTTTTACACAGTATTGGTATATGAATTTCCCACGTTGTCCTAATTTTCCAAATTTTTTGGAGTTACAGAAGTATGGTTTTTAAATAGATCTCTACAGACTATTCTGTTTTTGACAGATTCTGTTTTTGATGCACTACTTGCTTGTTTTGATGAAACTATCGATTGTATCGGGGGGTATAAGCCATGGAGAAGTAAGAATACAGTAGGTATAATGCAAAAATAAAATATGAATGGGTTTGCAACAGTACTTAAAGTAGTGATTTATTTTGTTATACTAACGGATCTCACGAAGGTTTTGTTGAGTTTTGTGTGATTGAAGTTTTCAAGTTTTGGGTGAGATCACGATGGATGAAGGAATAATGAGTGGCAAGAGCCTAAGCTTGGGGATGCCCAAGGCACCCCAAGGTAATATTCAAGGAAGACTCAAGCGTCTAAGCTTGGGGATGCCCCGGAAGGCATCCCCTCTTTCTTCTACCAATCATCGATAATTTTACTTGGAGCTATATTTTTATTCATCACATGATATGTGTTTTGCTTGGAGCGTCGTGTATTATATGAGTCTTTGCTTTGTTTGCTTTTAGTTTGTCACAATCATCTTTTCTGGACACACCTATTTGAGAGAGCCACATGATCATCATGATTTGCTAGAATACTCTATGTGCTTCACTTAAATTTTTTGAGCTAGGCAGTTGCTCTAGTGCTTCACTTAAATCTTTTTGAGCACGGCGGTGGCTAAATTTTGAAGAAATATTTAAACTATCATGCTTCACTTATATTATTTTGAGAGTTGATAAGATTGAAATTTTGAAGAAATATTTGAACTCTCATGCTTCACTTATATCATTTTGAGAGTTGATAAATTTTGAAGAAATATGTGCACTCTCATGCTTCACTTATATCTTTTTGAGAGTTGATAATAGTAATGGTAATTTGCACAAGATATGAATTTGGTCCCAAAGTGATGAATATTGAAGAGGGATATAATAAAAACTTTCATATAGATCATTGGATATGATAAGTTTGATTCCTTGCAATAGTTTGTGATATGGAGATGATGATATGTGAGTCATGTTAGTGAGTAATTGTGATTTAGTAAGAATATTAGTGTTAAGGTTTGTGATTCCCTATGCATGCACATTAAGTCAATAGTTATGCAAAGAAATTATATCCTACTTATGGTGCATTATTCGGTGTTAGTTATGTTCAATGCATGTTTATGACCGTTTTCGCTTTTTGGTTGGTTGCTTCTCAATCTATTTGCTAGCCTTCATTTGTACTAAGCGGGAATACTGCTTGTGCATCCAAAATCCTTAAACCCAAGTTGTGCCAAATAAGTCCACCATATCTACCTATATGTGGTATTTCAATGCCGTTCCAAGTAAATTTGCATGTGCCAACTCTAAAATTTTCAAAATAATTTTCCGTTTTGTGTGCCCGTACCGCTCTTGAAGCGGCAGGGGGTGGCCATTATTTTCCATGCTAGGTGTGTTATTCTCACGATGAGTGTTTATTCACTTGTCATTGCACGAGAGAGTGGCTGGTAATAGGGATGCCCAGTCCCACAATGAATCAAAAATTAATAACAACAAAATTCCTTGGAAAGTGTTGGTATCGAGGGCACCCGTGGATAGGACTAGCCATGGATTGTGAAAGAATGGTGGAAAGGAAATAAAATTTACTTTCTGTTTGGGAACCGCCTATGATGTGTCTAGCATGGAAAATATTGGGAATTCTCGGTCATTTTCATTGACAGGAAAAGCATGCCTCTCAAAATAATTTTATCTCTCTAATTTAAGCTTTGAGCTCTGGCACATTTGCAAATCTCTGCTTCCCTCTGCGAAGGGCCTATCTATTTACTTTTATGCAATTTTTATTTTTATTTGAGTCTCCATCTTCTCTTACAAAGCACCAACTAGAGAGCACTATTGTCATACTTGTGCATTGTGTGTAGCTAATATTGAGTGTGTTTCATGAATGGATCAATGATTGAGCATAATGGGCTAGGGATAACTTTCTTTAGCATTGATATTTTGAAAGACATGATTGCTTGTTAGTATGCTTCAGTATTTATATCTTCATGTCAAACTATAGACTATTGGTTTGAATCATTCAAGTCCAAATGTCCATGCTACAAAAGAAAAGAATATATGATGAATATGATAGGTAGCATTCCACATCAAAAATTCCGTTTTTATCATTTACCTACTGGAGGATGAGTAGGAATTAAGCTTGGGGATGCTGATACGTCTCCAACGTATCTATAATTTTTTATTGTTCCATGCTATTATATTATCAATCTTGGATATTTTTATATACATTTACAACAATTATATATCATTTTTTGGGACTAACCTATTAACTTAGTGCCCAGTGCCAGTTGTTGTTTTTAGCCTGTTTTTGGTTTTCCAGAATATCAGTACCAAACGAAGTCCAAATGCCATGAAAATTTTTGGAGATTTTTTTCTGGACATAACAACTACTAGAAGCTTCGGGAGAGGGCCAGACGATGAAGCAGTGGCCCACGAGGCACCACGGCGCACCCCAGGGGGGGCGCCCTGGTGGCTTGTGGGGCCCACACAGCTCCGTTTGACCTAATTCCTCCACTATAAATTCTCTAAAATCGGGAAACCAACAAAGGAGTCCACGAAATACTTTTTCCGCCGCCGCAAGTTTCTGTTCTCGAGAGATCCCATCTGGAGGCCTTTTCCGGTACTCCGCCGGAGGGGGAATCGATCACGGAGGGGCTCTCCATCAACCTTGCTGCCCTTCCGATGATGCGTGAGTAGTTTACCACAGACCTTCGGGTCCATAGTTAGTAGCTAGATGGCTTCTTCTCTCTTTTTGATCTTCAATACAATGTTCTCCTCGATGTTCTTGGAGTTCTATCCGATGTAATCACTTTTTGCGGTGTGTTTGTTGGGATCCGATGAATTGTGAGTTTATGATCAGATTATCCATGAATATTATTTGAGTTTTCTCTGAACTCTTTTATGCATGATTATTATAGCTTCGTATTTCTCTCCGATCTATTGATTTGGTTTGGCCAACTAGATTGATTTATCTTGCAATGGGAGAGGTGCTTTGTAATGGGTTCGATCTTGCGGTGCTCAATCCCAGTGATAGAAAGGGACATGACACGTATGTATCATTGCTATTAAGGGTAAAAAGATGGGGTTCATTCATGTGTGAGTTTAGTTTACATTATGTCATCTTTCTTAAGGCGTTACTCCGTTCTTTATGGACTTAATACACTAGATGCATGCTGGATAGCGGTCGATGTGTGGAGTAATAGTAGTAGATGCAGGCAGGAGTCGGTCTACTTGTCTCAGACGTGATGCCTATATACATGATCATTGCCTTGGATATCGTCATGATTATTTGCTTTTCTATCAATTGCCCAACAGTAATTTGTTTACCCACCGTATGCTATTTTTATGAGAGAAGCCTCTAATGAAAACTATGGTCCCCGGGTCTATCTAAATCATATATTAAAAATCCTAAAAATACCTTTCTGCACTTTTTCTTTATTTATTTTATTTTGTATTTTTGTTCAATCTATTTATCTATCACCATACAATTTAATCTTGCAATTAATCGCCAAGGGATTGACAACCCCTTGTAAGCGTTGGGTGCAAGGATTTGTTGTTTGTGTGCAGGTGCTGTTAACGAGGTGTTGCGTGATTCTCGTACTGGATTGATAACCTTGGTTTCATAACTGAGGGAAAATACTTATCTGTACTGTACTGCATCATCCCTTCCTCTTCAGGGAAAAACCAACGCAGATCACAAGTAGCAGTGGCCATTTAAAAATGGATGGAGTGGAGTACTACGCTCACCTACTAGGGCTCTCCCACCGCCTACGCTCGCCTCCCCGCCTCGACCATCCGATTCCGCCATGGATAAAACCTTAGATCCCAGCATCCCGTGGGCTTCCCTCTCCCTGCGGCCCGCAGCACTGCCGCCTTTGAGCGAAACCCACACGTGTTTCAGAGGGGATCCATTGCTCTGGAATCACAGATCGGTGGCCTCGGAGGACATGCCGGGGCTGCGTTTCAGGTGGTGGGCAGCAAGGGCAAATTGGATCGAGGAAGCGTCGCATCGATTGGAGACAAGTTCAAAGGAGCTGCACCTGACGAAGCACAAGGCGGAGGCGCATGTCGATCTCAGGGGTGAGATGCTGAGGGATGTCATCATCTGGCAGCGTCGCGTTGATTTCGAGCTGGGGCTAATGGCAGAGATCATATTCACGGACTTGACTGCAGAGGAGAGAACACGCATGCCTGTGGAGTGGCATGAGAAGCCGGTGCAACTGTTCAAATGGGCGGTAGGAGAAGCCAAATCGCTCAACCAGCGTCGGCGGCGGCACTGGGGATGCATCATAGGCGAGGTGACCTGCCCTCCTTCCCCACCAGCGATGGACTGACCTGCTCAGTTGCTGCTGCAATGAACACGCGACGCCATGGTGGTTTGCAACCATGGAAATCACTCAATCTATGTATTGTATTTGTATGAAAATACTCCATCTATATGTGTTGTATTTCTATGAAAATAGTTGGTCGTTTGGAAAAAGATGGTCATTGATTTATCATGAGTTTTTGAATGCTTGGTCGTGAGAACTCATCGGGAGCCGTTCCAAAACCATCAATAAATTTCGAGCTTGTTTCCCGTCACATTCCAAAGTACCATGCTATAATTAATTGCAAACCTGTTCACACCGATCAAACCTAAACGTGTTTCCACTTTGCAGCATATTAGTACTAGGTTATAAAAAGGGAAACTAACTACTCGAATATTACTGCACATTCATCCCCATAAGCCTTTCTTGTTTGTCGCTCCTTGCGTCTGCCATGGCCGGTAGGAAGAGCTCTGGGCCGAGAAATAACAAGGGAGCGACGACCAAGGCGGCGGAAAAAAAAGAGAGGGCCTGCCGCACTGCGGAGGCCTCGAAAGATCTCTCATGGGTAGGAGAGGGCTCTCTGAAGTGCATTCGCCACGGAGGCGAACATGCCGAGCGGGCAATGCTGAAGGCGTTAGCCCGCGACGACATGCCCACTCAGCTCAACAAGCAGAAGGAGTTGATCGCCGGTTTGCTGAAGCTGGTGAAGGATAGCAATGTCTCGGTTGATAAGGTGACCGGCGAAATCATGGAACTTCGAGAGGACAAAACGAAGCTCTGCCACGAGCTCGACCCGCAGAAGGAGGAGATCGCCGGCTGGGAGAAGCTGCGAGAGAAGAGCAGTGCCTTGGTGAAGATGCTGACCGCCATCATCGGGGAACTTAGGGATGACATGGCGAAGCTCCGCACCGAGAACGTGGCTGCTGTCAAGCAACATCATGCTAATGTGAAAGAGATCATCCACGCTCACCTCGAGAAATCCCGCGCCATGGAAGCAATGAAGAAGATGGTGGACGAGAGGCGAGAGGAGATGAAGGTTGTGGAGGCGATGAAGAAGCAGTTAGAACTCCGCGCCCGGCAACCCTTCATGAAGTAAAGAGCAGCACCCAGACCATTGTCTGTGTCTTCCTTCTTCTTTTTTGCGGGTAATCTTCCTTCTTCTTTTGTCCCTCTTTCTTCTTCTTTTGCCACTGTGTCTTTCGGCCGTTTCCGCATGTGTCCTTCTAAATTATCCTGAATAGGTAAGACAATTATTATCCGTTGCCATTGTCATCATATTATTTCGTTTGTACTAGGCTGCGAGGCACGACTAAAATAGTGCTAAAGATGAGCGGTGCCGTGGGATCACAAGCAAACTAGATCATTTTTTATCGCCATATCGCACTGGGCTGCCGTGTTTCGCACTCCTCCGCATCGGGCTAGTACTCCAGTGGAAAACTAGAGTATACCGCACGGTTCTTTGCTCTTCCTTAGGTCGTCAGCAACAATTATACCTCCTTTCGCTGACATGTGGGACAGCCAGCATCCGGGTCGATGTGTCATGCACCAGATTAGAGTGGGGAATGGAAGGGGAGACTTACCCCTCACAGTAATAATGACTATAACGAGCAGTCAAATCACAAGGCCCCACCATCCAGCAGTAATGAGCCGTCAAATCACAAAGCCCCACCTTTCCCGCAGTAAGTTGAATCCGCTACTCCCTCGTCCTCCTCGCCTCTCTGTCAAACCGACCAAGCGAAACTTGCCCCGCCCTCGCCTTTTAAATGTAGTTTTGTAAGTATCGATGGATTGCGCCATGGAGCAAAACTAACAAGCTCAAATAAAGACAAAGGTGGGACATATACAACACACTCCTCGCGTTCGCGTGGCATCTACATGGTCGGTCTGGCACGCCGCTCACGGAATGGAACACGCGTCGGCTGAGTTACTACTAAAGTAGAAAAGAGAGAACAGCGATAATAGTACAGTACGTACGTAGTACTACTATACTACTATATGATGCTGGATGAGGGACAACCAGCATCTGGATCGACGTTTCATGCACCAAATTAGTACTACTATACTACTATATGATGCTGGATGAGGGACAACCAGCATCTGGATCGACGTTTCATGCACCAAATTATGCATAGTACTAAGTCTTTCTTTGACAACTAAACTCCTTCATGCGTTGCGTAAACTCTCTCATTTAAGTGTTTTGCATAGGTCCGCGCGCTTCACATTCGTTCTTCCTGGGGTCACCAAACTCCTCTCTCTTCTCTTTACTCCTACCTTGTCACATCAGATTTTTTTGCATATGTGGCATGCTTAGCACCTGTACAACATGGAGGGGGAGACTCACCCCGGTCGTAGCGCCGCAGTAAAAATGACTATAATGAGTAGTCAAATCACAAGGCTTCACCTTTCCATCAGTAACGAGCCGTCAAATCACACAGCCCCACCTTTCTAGCTGTAAGTTGAATCAGCTACTCCCTCGTCCTCCTCGCCTCTTTGTCGAACCGACTAGGCGAAACTGCCCCGCCTAACGCGCGGGAAAAGCCTCGCCCTCCACTTTTAAATATAATTTTATATCGATGGATTGCACCATGGAGCAAAACAAAAAGAAAATGGTGGTACTACATGTATACAGCACGCATGTCGCGTTCGCGTTGCACCCCACGCGGTTGGTCGGTCTGGCACGCCGCTCACGGAATGGAACGCGAGTCATCTTGCGTTTGCACTCGCATGTGGGACCGCAAGTGAGCAGCCGACCATAGGCATACTCTCCCCCGTCACTCAGGCCTCACGCGTCGGCTGAGTTGTACTAGAAGAGAGACACCAGCGATAGTAGTACTAGAGTAGTGTTTTACACATGTCGTTGCTTGGACGATCCCTGCACGACAGGGGAGATCAGTTCGTCCATCCATGTGACCAGAGTCCAGCAGATGGCTGGATTGGCTATCGTGTACATATCGTGAAGGCTGTGTCGTACTAACATACGGTTGTAGTTCTGTTGATAAATCTAAAAAAAAGTAGGAGCACTAAGTATATTGCAATACCAATAAAATTTGAATCCATTCTCGGTATGAATACAAATCTAGTCCACTCACCCTAGGCGGCTAGGGAAACCTCTCCCCTCCCTGCTTCATCGATTAGCTGGTGGATTCACCCATCCCCTCTTCCCACCACTCTATCGACCGATGGCGGGGAGGGGAATCCCGGTGCCCATGCTCCAGTTATTAGTTTATGTTAGGGGTTTTAGTCCTCGCACACACAACGCTCAGGCGGACGATGTCGGCGCTTCTTATTCCGAGTCTGTCTTCCGAGCTTCGATCCTCCTTGAGTTCATTCGTCTAGACATAGTCGATGGAACTCCAGCGTAGATTCTTGCCATCTCCTTTGGGGCGGTGAGGTTAAGGTTTCTTGTCATCCGGTGCGATTTGGTGTCATGTGCTTCGGATTAATGCGAGGGTTAAACAACGACAACTACGTTCCTCCAGGGCGCTGGTTATTAGGGGCACATGCACAAAGACTACTCGGTTGCCATAAAAAGGTGAAGCTGGCTACGTTAGGACATCGGCGACATCGATTGACGCCTTTTCTACTAGTTTGCTCTTTGAGCTTTGATCCTCGTCGAGTTTGTCTGTCGGGACGTAGTCGATGGAGCCCCGGCGTAGATTCATGTTGTCTCCTTGGGGCTGTGAGGTTAGCGTTTCTTGTCATATGGGAGAATTTGGTGTTATATTAATTAGGTGCCTTAGATCAATGTTGACAACTACGCCTCCGGGGCACTGCTCCTTAGGGGCACGTGCACGAAGACTCCTCGACAGTCATTGATGAGGTCAAGCCGGCTCCGGTAGGATAGCACCGACAACAATGCGTCGACGGCTCTTTCTGACTGCAGTTGGTTGTTCGCTGGTCTCAGAATTTGGATGTGTTTTTTTATTAGAGATGCTATGTACTTGCAAACATTTACAATAGACCCGGTCTCCCTCAAAAAAGGTTGCATATAGTTTATGTTCAAAATTAGAACAAAGATTGATGGCTCTTACATGTTTTTTGCAAATGCTAAGATCACGAATTTTCAGAAATTTGATTTCCCTTTATGTTGGAAACAATACATTTCAAGCTCTAGCTAGCTATTCGAAATGTAAATTGTGCATGTTTTATAAGTATAGCGTGGTAAGCAAACAAAATGTATGGTGTGCCCCCATTTAGATGTGAACTGCAAAAGCCACACATTACCTCAAATTCAAACTACTTACTCCATGGATACAATGTGTTCAAACGGTGCCATCGACATCTCAAATTCAAAAGAGTTTGAGCTTGTTCATTCTATATTTTCACCCGTGATAATTTGACCTGTGTGGTTGTTCAATTAATGGAGGGCCAGGGACCAAAAGTGAACAATACAAAGTGCGACCTGGCTCGTATGCAATTTTAAATGATTGTTTTTATGGAGAGAAAAAAAGAAAACTACTCCACTATATGTATATAAGCAGGAGCCTCCGCTCTTGGGTTGCTCTCTTCACACACTCATCCTATCCAGATGTAAACACGACAGCGGTGGCCACACACTCTCTCTCTGCTCACCGCTGGTCACAGATCCGGCCGGATCCCCTCCGCCGGGGAAGGGGTGAAGGTGCAACGTTCATGCGGTCCTCGCCGGCGACGGAGCAAACCCACTGCCGGCGCATCCCGATACGCGTGCCTTGCCATTCTCTCCCACACAGCGCCTGCTAGGGAGGGCCTTCGACCCAGTCTTCCTCGCTGCCGTGGTGTGGGCAGATCCGGCCTCCCGCCGCCCACCTAGCAAAATCCCGACGAACCTCAGGTATAACTTCCTTCGAAACCGGCCTTGCTCTACTGCCCTAGGTCCCCACGTCGATGCATGTGAATCTTTTTCTACTTCTCAGCCCCCCTCGTAGATTGGCTCGATCGGCTGTTCCAAAGCCACCTAAATTATTACTATTAGAGGTAAAGCTACGTCATGCAGTCGAATCTATGACTTGGTTCAAAGCGGGAAGAACGGGGGAAAAGTTCTAGCATGACTCTAGGACTTGGTTCAAAGAGGAAAGATTGGGGTGTGGGGGTTGTAAGTGCATCTAGTGCCACCCCTTGCTGGTTTTCGAGTATTGAAGGCAAACTTGGTTATGGGACTAATGTGTTTGTGAGATTCACAGGAGAACACATGTAGAAGTCCCTATTGAATCGGTTTACCCATCGAAGATGACCCCTAAAAATGTATGAAGACATTGACGACAATGGTGAGGCACGAAGACATTCGTGCTGAAGATAATGGTTCATGAAGACATTCGTCGAAGACAATGAAGCTTGAAGACATAGTCTTTTGGTAGTTTCATTTTCTTATTTCTTGAGTCATAGGAACCACCGAACTGTCAAGTGGGGTCGAGGTAAACGAAGTCAGAAACTGACGTGATGCTCAACCTAAAATCCTATGTCTTCGAGCAAAGACAAATGAGAGAAAATCTCTTCCAGAGTTGGTTGAGTCAGCTTTGCTTGTAGCCCAAGTAAAGTTGCCGCGTGGGTTCAAATTCCGACCGTTGGACACGTGTCAGTTCCTGAGTGACCAAGGGTCATTTCGGACATATCACGTCGGGTTGCCCCTGGCTATAAATAGCCACCCCCCTCCACCATAAGTTGGTGGCTGCTCCGAGTTAGTGCACGGCTTTTGTCGTTTGAGAGCAACCCACCTCGAAGTCTTTGAGAGAGAAACCTTGCGAGGTCAACACCCAAAACACCCAGAGCCCAAAGTGATTGAGCATCACTGAAGACATTCTGTTCTAAGTGAACTGAAGACTTATTACACTTGAAGACTGTGATCTTCCAGTCGGTTAGGCGTCGCGTTCTGAGCATCCAAGAGTCATTGTGGATTGCCGGTGAACGAAGTCTGTGAAGGTTTGGAAGTCTACCTTGAAGACTTACCAGAGTGATTGGGCAAGGTCTAAGTGACGTTAGCTCAAGGGGAATAAGGTGAAGACGCGGTCTTCTGAGTTCAATCTCAGCCTCCCTAACCAGACGTACAACTGTCACAGCAGTTGGAACTGGTCAAACAAATCATTGTCTTCCCCGAGCTCCTGGTTCTATCCTTACTCTTACTTACTTACTGTTTTGAACTTTGAAGCCTCTCCATGCTTGCTTGTGTTTGAAGATATTCCCTGAAGCCATTCATCTGTTAACTCATTTATCTTCATGCTTCTTGTGTTTATGTTCAATGCATGCCCGTATGTGTGATGTCTATACTTGTCATATCTGTTCACTGTATTGATAGGCTTTGCTAGTTCTCATCCTGCTTCCGCTTTCTTCGAAGACATTGCATGTTTTTGAAGCCTTTCATAAAAATTGCCTATTCACCCCCCCTCTAGTCGATAACTAGCACTTTCAATTGGTATCAGAGCCTGGTGCTCCCTTGTTCTGTGCGAATCGGTTTAACCACCTGGAGTTTTAGCTATGCGACTGCAGGGATAATCAAGGTTTCCGCTGCGTGCCCCGTCTTCGATGGCACTGACTATCCCTACTAGAAGAATAAGATGCGCATGCATCTTGAAGCCATTGACAACGACCTCTGGTATGTTGTCAGGATGGGCGTCCCCAAGGTCGGTGAAGGTGTCACCGCTGCTGACGTGAAGAGGTTCGCGCAATTGGACTCCACCGCCAAGAACATCATCTGTGGTCATCTGACCAAAGGACAGTATGGACGTGTGAGTGCTCTGGAGTCTGCGAAGCTTGTCTGGGACTGGCTTTCCAAGGTCAACGAGGGCGTCTCATCACAACGGGACTCCCGAATCGATGTTTTTCGCAATATCTTCAATCGCTTCAAAAGACTCGAGAATGAAAATGTCCAGCTCACCTTCGATCATCTCATTGATATCACCAATGAGCTTCATGCTCTTGGCGCCACTGACATCACCAAGCATGAAGTTGTGAAGAAGCTACTGAGGTCTCTGGACAGTTCCTTTGACACTCTATCACTGATGATCCAAGAGCGCCCCGACTTCAAGCAATTGGATCCTGCCGATATACTTGAGAGGCTCAATACACATGAATTCCAGCTATCTGAGAAAAGAGATATCTATGGTCCTAGCTATGGACGATCACGTGCTTTGAAGGCAAAGGCTGTATCTTCATCTGAAGACTCTGACTCCTGTTCTGATAATGCTGAAGACATTGGCAGAGAGCTCGCAATGCTTGTGAAGAAGTTCCAGAAGTTCACCAAGAAGAACCGTTTTGGAAAGTCTTCAAAGTATGACTCCAAGAAAGATGAGGCTTCCACTCGTGACCACAAAAAGAGAACTTGCCACAAATGCAAGAGATCAGGTCACTACATCGCTGATTGTCCTCAATGGGAGAAGGAATCAAAGAAGAAGAAGAGCAAGGATTATGACTCTGATGACAAGAAGAAGAAGAAACAATCAAAGTCTTCATCAAAGTCTTCATCGCGCAAATCAAGTTCTTCTAGCAAAGCTCGTGCATTTATTGGCAAGGAGATGGATTCAGAGGAGGAATCTGATACTGAGGAGGTAGTGGAGGAGTCAGAGGAGGAGTCAGACTCAGGCGTGGCAAGCCTGGCTTTGGCTTCAGCGTTCGTCGCCAAGTCCATCTTCAACACTGAAGACAATGGTCACGTCACCGACACTATGGACGACGACCCTGCTCCTGCCTACTGCTTCATGGCAAGAGGCGCTAAGGTAGCATCTCACGCTGCCTACTTTGAAACCTCAAGTGAAGATGACTCTGAATGTGAATCCAAACCTAGCTATAAGACACTTGCTAAAATTGCAACTGAGCAACAAACTTCTATGGAAAAGATTCAAAAATTGCTAGACAAAAGCGATGATCTGTTGGACAAGGAAATGAATCGAAGTCAATCCTTAATTGAAGACATAAAAAATCTTCAAGTTAAGTATGAAGAGCTCCTAAGTCATCATGCCACCCTCTCATCTGATCACGAGAAGCTCTCCTATGAATATCTTCAAAGGAAGCAAGAGCTTGAAAAGCTGAGAGCGTCTCATGATGATCTTCAAACTGAAAACGATTCACTGCTCGCTCAACAGATCAGTACCGCTCAGGATGAATTTGTGTCACCTTGCTTGAAATGCCTTGAGCGTGATAACACCAATTCTTCTCCTGAATGCTCTACTTTTCTGAAACTGCAATATCTTCAACTACTGTCGTGGCAACTAACCCCTCATCTGAGGAAGCCATTGCTATTACTGATGAGAATGCTAGGTCGAAGACATTGCTTGAGACAGGCATGTTTAAAAGTCTCAAAGGGCATCCGACTCTTTGTGATGTCCTCAAGAAACAGATCCTGAACAGAAACCCTAGGAAAGAGGGTATTGGCTTCGAGAGGAGAATCGATGTTGATGGGTTTTACTGGAAGCCTGAGCAGTACCCCAAAACTATCTAGGTTGCTGCACAAGGTCCATCAGTGGATCCATCCACCTTATCTGGTTACAACTGTGATAACCCTATCATCATTGATGAGTCATTTGACTCAAACTATAAACTGTTCAAAAACCAGAATGGTGAAGTGTTTGCCAGGTTTATTGGAACTAACTGCAGGAATGGTTCACCTATGAAGAAGATCTGGGTTCCCAAAAGTCTTCTGGAAAGGCTCCCCATGAATGTCATCATGACACCACCAGAGAAGAAGACAAACCCCAGAGCAAAAGCTTCATATGGACCAAAGTCTTCATACAGACAAAGGTCTTTGTATGATCGCCCTAATGCCAATGTTTTGCAGGGTTACAATGATCAGACTCATGAATATGAGAGACGTTCTTCAAACCATTACATTCACAAATCAAAGAATTTCTCTGCCTATTCATTTGAGTACTCTAAACCCCCTGTGAAGCTATTTGCTAGGGCTTCAAAGCCAAAGTTCTCAGATGCTGCACTTAGACTTATTACTTCTAAGCCACCCCTTCAGATGTGGGTGGTTAAGAAGAACTGATCTCTTTCTTGCAGGGTCAGGTCTCCAGCCGAAAAGCATTGATTCTGAAGACAATGCTGGGGACCTGAATAAACTTGTGGGGCACAAGTAAAAATGTCCAAAATGCTATGGAACAAAAGACTCAACATAATTTCCTGATGATTACATTTCCATATCTCTCATGAAACTAATCTTGCATGAAGTATCTATGATCACATGCTTTATCTTCACAAATTGTCATCGTGAAGCCTATCCCACTAACTCTACTATAGGGTTCACTTCCAAAAGCTACTGAATGGATCCTGGACAGTGGCTGCACTAACCATATGACTGGTGACAAAAGCCTACTCATGGACTCTACACTTCGTCCATCTACTCAAAAGCAGATTACTTTTGCTGATACTGGGAAAAGCAAGGTATTGGGTCTAGCTAGGGTTGCAATCTCAAAGGATCGGCACATGGATAAAGTGATGCTTGTCGAATCCCTTGGATTCAACCTCATGTCAGTCTCAATGCTTTGTGATCTTGATATGATTGTCATCTTTGGCAAAATTTCGCTGTCTTGTGCTAATGGCTTCTGACAAAACCTAAGTCTTCAAAGGTTATCGAAGAGGTGACTTGTACATGGTAGATTTCTCCACAGGACCACAGCTGGCCACATGTCTTCTAGCAAAAGCTTTAGAATGCTGGCTTTGGCATCGACGTCTAGGACATGCTGGCATGAGGAACTTGCACACCCTTGTGAAGAAGAAGCACATCATTGGGATCGAAGGCGTCAAGTTCAAGAAGGATCACCTGTGTGGAGCATGTGAAGCCGGGAAGATGACTAGGGCGAAACACCCCTCGAAGACAATCATGACGACCACTCGTCCCTTCGGGCTGCTACACATGGACTTATTCGGCCCTACTCATTACTCCACTCTTACTACATCTGCACACCTATATGGCTTCGTAATTGTTGATGATTATTCTAGATATACATGGGTGCATATAATCCTGTATAAGACTGAAGTGCAGGATGTCTTCAGGCGGTTAGCCAACCGTGCAATGACCAACTATGGTGTCAAGATCAAGCACATCAGGAGTGGTAATGGCACCGAGTTCAAGAACACTGGGATCGACACCTATCTTGACGTTCTTGGCATCACTCACGAGTTATCAGCTCCATACACTCCTCAGCAGAATGGCGTCGTGGAGCGCAAGAACAGGACTCTCATTGAGATGGCTTGCATTATGCTTGACGAATACAAGATACCACGCAAGTGGTGGCCCGAAGCCATTGATACTGCATGCCACATCATGAACAGAGTATATCTTCACAAGTTCTTCAAGAAGACATCTTATGAACTGATCACTGGTAAGAAGCCAAATGTAAGTTATTTCAAAGTATTTGGTGCCAGGTGTTGGATACGAGATCGACATCAGACTTCCAAATTTGCACCGAAAGCACATGAGGGTTCATGCTTGGTTACAGAAAGGATTCGCACACCTACAGAGTCTTCAACCTCTTTCACTACAAAGTGGTTGAAACTATAGATGTGCGGTTCGATGAGACTAACGGCTTGCAAAGAGAGCACCTGCCACTTGTGATAGATGAACCCCCTCCTAGTGAATCCATCAAGCAAATGGGTACTGGAGAAATAATACCCACTGAGGAACTCGGAGATGAAGAGGTTGTGATACCTACTCCTGTCCAGCGTGAAGACAATGATCAGACTGAAGATAATGCTGAGCCTGAAGACAATGCTCAGCAACAGCAAAGTCTTCGCCCTGCACATCCTCGCGTGGCCAATGAAGTTCAGATCAAGAAGATAATTGACAACATCAACGCACCTGGTCCTCTCACTCGTTCAAGAGCCACACAGCTAGCAAACTTTTGTGGGCACTTCGCTTTTGTCTCCATCAATGAACCCACCAAAGTCACTGAAGCCTTCATGGAACCTGAATGGATTCAAGCTATGCAAGAAGAGCTTCATCAATTTGAGCTCAACAATGTGTGGGAACTTGTCAAGCGTCCTGACCCTCGTAAGCACAATATCATTGGAACAAAATGGATCTACCGCAACAAGCAAGATGAACATGGTCAAGTTGTCAGAAACAAAGCTCGTCTAGTCGCACAAGGATACACACAAGTGGAAGGAATTGACTTCGATGAAACCTTTGCTCTTGTGGATAGACTTGAAGCCATCCGCATACTTATTGCCTATGCAAATCATCATGATATTCTTCTATATCAAATGGATGTGAAGAGTGCCTTTCTAAACGGCAAAATTGAAGAAGAAGTCTATGTTGCTCAACCACCTGGGTTTGAAGATCCAAAGCACCCTGACAAGGTCTATAGGCTCAACAAGGCATTGTATGGCCTCAAGCAAGCTCCACTAGCCTGGTATGATACACTCAAGGAATTCCTGAAAAGTAAAGGCTTCAAACCTGGTTCACTTTATCCCACTCTCTTCACCAAATCATATGATGGTGAACTGTTTGTTTGCCAAATCTATGTGGATGACATTATCTTCGGCTGCACTGACAAACAATATAGTGATGAGTTCAGTCATATGATGCAAGAGCAATATCAAATGTCCATGATGGGAGAGCTGAAATTCTTCCTTGGTCTTCAAATTCGCCAACAAAGAAATGGAATCTTTATATCACAAGAGAAATATCTCAAAGATTGCTTGAAGAAGTTTGGAATGCAAGATTGCAAGGGCTACAAGACGCCAATGCCAACCAATGGTCATCTGAGTACTGACGACAATGGTAAAGAGTTCAATCAAAAGGTATACCGCTCCATGATTGGTTCTTTATTGTACTTATGTGCATCTAGGCCAGATATAATGCTTAGTGTTTGCATGTGTGCCCGATTTCAAGCGGCACCAAAGGAATCGCATCACCTCGCCGTGAAGCGAATTCTTAGATATTTGGCTCACACCCCAACACTAGGATTATGGTATCCAAAGGGCTCAGAGTTTGATTTGGTTGGCTATTCTGATTCTGATTATGCTGGAGACAGGGTGGATCAAAAATCCACATCAGGCACTTGTCACTTTCTTGGACGTTCACTTGTATGTTGGTCTTCAAAGAAGCAGAACTGTGTATCACTCTCTACTGCTGAAGCCGAATACATCGCTGCTGGATCATGTTGTGCGTAGCTTCTCTGGATGAAGCAAACTCTCAAGTATTATGGCATCAACAAGAAGAAGGTTCCACTATTCTGTGACAATGAGAGTGCAATCAAGATTTCTCACAATCCTATCCAACACTCCAAGACGAAGCATATTGAGATTAGACACCACTTTCTTCGTGATCATGTGCTCAAAGAAGACATTGATATCATTCACGTCAACACTGAAGATCAGCTGGCAGATATCTTCACGAAGCCTTTGGATGAGAAGAGGTTTTGCAAGTTACGGTGTGAGCTAAATATCTTAGAATCCTCAAATGTCTTGTGAGAGGGCATTCATCCAAACACTTATGCATGATTGATGACTGAGGTGCACAACACACGAAGTAACGTATGTCTTCAATTCATGAAGATATACACTCTGAGTGTGAAGACATTAAAATGGATTTTGACTTCAGAGCGCCACGATAATGGTGCGCCGTGTCTGGGTCTAATACTTCCTATACGGTGGGTAACGGCACCACCAAACTTTTCTTGAAGATTTTCATTTGGCGTCACATCTATTGCATTAT
Organism: Elymus sibiricus; assembly: GCA_039707655.1. NCBI lineage: Eukaryota > Viridiplantae > Streptophyta > Magnoliopsida > Poales > Poaceae > Elymus > Elymus sibiricus. The sequence continues at coordinate 139,719,097 of CM077674.1, read as the reverse complement.
CTTCCTGATTTGTTTGTCTTCGCAAATGGTTTTATCTTCACATTCTATTTGACTTCATTGCCCATACTATATATATATATATATATATATGAGTTTGTCCTCAACAGCATTCACCTATAGCTATGTCTTCAACCTGTGTTTATTTGAACTAGGTGAATGTGATCGGACCCTTACCCCTTTTGTGCTTATCTCGTCCAGTCTCTCTAAATCTTCATATGCATTCTATTTGACACATGTCGACTGTCTTCACTGTGTCCTTGTCAGTCAAAGATTTTGAGACAAAATTTTTAAAATATTTTCATCTCTATCCAATTTACCTGCATCCGCAGAAGACGGAACGACCGCCCGCCAAAACAGCTGGTCGTGGGGTCAAGGCGTGGTCGCAACAACTGCACATGTGCGCCACGCGTCGCATGGATATGTATTGCCAGGGGCATGTCTGTCTTATTCCCTAGACTAGACCATCTCTTATACTCCGCCCCTGGTTCCATTAATGTTCTACACCCCTGTCGCCGTCGCCCTCACATAACCCTAGCGCCGCCGCTAACTTCATCGTCGCCGGAGGAGAAGCGCTTAGCTGCCGCGACCTCCTCGACGCTGTACTCACGCCGGCCGCGGGCATCTTCTCACTGCCGCCGCCATAGTTGTTCTCGATTGCCAAGTTAGGGCGTGGGGGATTGAGCTGCTCAGCCTCCTTATGCCTCGTTGAGCTGTTCTTCATGCGGTAAATAAAACTTACTTTTTACCGTCTATTTGATCCAAAATCTTATCGAATATCTTCAGAACCTGTTTTCTTCACTTCCAAATCTTGCCAAGTTACTTCACTTATACTGCATAGTGACGATTCCTCACTTGTACCTATCTTCGGATTCGTACAAATCTGGAACCAACATCTCTCTATAAGTGAATGTCTTCGCACTATGAGGTCACTGTCTTCAAACTGAGTTGGATTCAAAATTTTCTGAGAATGCATATGACCTCTCCTCCTTCCCTCGCATCTCTAATGCTGTCACAGGTACATGTCCGTGGGCGAGTCACTTGGTTCTCATAGTCTGAATTCATTTGCAGACTTCTTGCAGTTTCATCTCTACTCTCCTGAAGCCAGTTCCTGTCAGATCAGCAGTGTGAAGCCAATGGCCAGTGGTAAATCTGCAAAGAAGGGAGGAAGGCAACGACGAGCCAACACTGCTCTTGACCTCCCTCCAGATCTGTATGAGCAGTATAAATCTGATCCTGATGAAACCTATGGTGAACACAAATCTCGTGTGCAATGGATTCGCCGCTACTGGGCATAACAATGGTTTCGTTATCATTTTGTTACACAAGAGTATGCTGAGAAGAATGCAGTCAGGCCACCATGGGCGGATATTGTGTACCGGAAGCTTATTCCGAAGACAAACGCTGACGCCATTGCCCAGAACTTCTATCCTTGCATGGTAAGAGGTGTGATGCCCGAAGATGCCGACCCATCTAGCATCCGATGGTGTCGTGAAGATGATCTATTTGAAGCCAATTATCAGTTTGCAAAGGCTTCAGCAGATGCCAACAAGAAGGAGTTCGGTGTGAACTTCAACCCCTGTCCTGCAGAACCAAGACCCGATGGCTCCCGTCAAGCTGAACCCAATCTGACTGGGCTATGGGATAGTCTTCAAGCATATGTTGAGCATATCAACGCTCTTCATGCCGGTGCTGCTGCTGCGCACGGAGAAGCCCATGCTGAAGACATTGCTCCTGCCTCCCCCAAGACACAAAGAAAGCCAAAGGGCTCCAAAGCTAAAGAAGGGCAATCTGCCAAGTCTGCTGCTGCTCCACCAGCTTCAAGAGTGAAGCCTGTGAAAGATGCACCTCCTGAATCCAGTGTGCAGTCTGAAGATGTGTCTCAGAACATCCCTAAGACAAAGAAACCTGCTGGGCGAGGCCCCAAACCAACAAACACGTTAACAGATGACGACGCCATAATTGACTTATCTGATGATGAGTTTGATGATGATGCCCTTGAGCTCCTCATCAAGAACAAGCAGGAAGAGGCTGATATCTTCAAAAACTTGCCTCTGTTCGACCATGATATTCTCAACAACTTCATTGACGAATGGTTTCGCAACCCGTCTCTGTCGATTGACGACTTGCAGCTTCCGATTGACATTAGTGTCACGTTCCAAGGCTTCATCAACAACGAACTTGCAGTTGTCCAGAAAGTGCTTGAACAGAAAAACAAGATTGAATATGAGAAGCGACTATTCAAGAAGCACTTGTCAAAATTCAGCGTCGCGGAAATTCAAGGCTACAAGAAGATGATGGCCGAGCTGAAAGAGGAATTTCAAAAGCTTCGTGATGATGCCAAAGGTGCCAGAGAACGTCTCAAGCACTATGCTGAGAAGACAGTGCAAGCCCACAATGAGGGCTTGAAGAGAAAAGCACTTGGTCGCCCTGCCATTGATCCCAAGCTGATCAAGAAAAAGAAGAAGCCCAAGAACCCAACTGCTGAGGCCCCAAGGCATGATGAGCCTCGGATTGTCTTCCCACCATCTATGCTTGCTTCGAAGACATCCGTTCCATCAATTGCTTCTGAGAAGAAGAAGACACAGCAAGCTAAAGCCGAAGCTCGCAAGCGCAAGCAATCAGATGCCTCTGCTGCTCCTTCATCTCAAAAGCGTCAGAAGACGAAGTCTTCAAAGGCTTCGCGCAAGGCACAAGCAGAAAATGCTCCATCAGCTTCTCAAGAGCCTCTGCTCGTGACACCGATATCTGTTGCTCCCCCTGCCTCTGGAAACACAGAGAGACGAGTTATCATGCATGAACCTGCTACCACAGAGGTTCCCATTTCTGAAGAGATTCTAGCTGCTGACCCCATCGCAGCTGAAGACATTGGTACTGATGCCAATGTGGAAAATGATGATGATGAAGTCCTTCCTCAGCTCACCGAGAACGTGGTATCATCGCCTGTTCCTGAGCACAGTGAACCGATCAGCATTGGTCGCCCTCTGACGCCAATGGATCATGATGAAGTCATACCTCACACTCCTCCTCCTCAAGCTGCAACCACTGATGAGCCTATGTTGGCAGACACACCTGAAGCCATGGTTGAAGACAATTCTTCTCCAAAGGCATCGCCCATCTTCCGAAGGCTTTGCCGTGGCCCGCGGATGACCAGCATTTCTGAGGAGGTAGTGCATCAAGATGCCTCTGCTTCTCAAGAGGTTATTCAAGGAGATGTTCCACCTACCACCACCATTCAGACTGAAGCCAAGCAAGCTGAGGCTCAACCTGAGCAAGAAGCCCAACCTGAGCAAGAAGCTCCTCAGTCTGAAGTCATATCGGCTGCAACAGCGGAAGACGTTAAAGAGCAGCCTCCTGTGTCTAACACTGCTGCTGATACAAATGTGGCCTCCGAGTCTGCAGTCCAAGCCACTGAAGGAAATCTGAATGCCACTGCTGAAGCTCCTGTCACCTCTGAAGCCATTGTGCTCTCTGACACTGCTGCCATGGCATACAACAGGGCTGGAGAACTTGTGCTAGTCAACTGGCCTCGTCTTGCATCAACAGAAAGACCTGGCCCACTATATGAATTCCATGTTGACAATCGGCCTCTTGTTCAGAAGCCAATGCCGAGGCTGCCCAGGATTCGAGGAGCTGCTTCCACCGACTGCCCCTTCAGTGTCATTAGCTTCAGGAATGATAACACCTTCTTTGACCGCTCCATGAACCCATACACAAAGCCAAGGATATCTTCTGACAGGTTCTGGAGCTATCAACAATGAAGCTATTACATGAGTGTCCTCTACAATCAAGACATGATCCATCCTCACAAGTGCCTCAACCTTGAAGCTATGACTGATCTGCCATGTCTGGATGAAGCCATTGATTGTCTTCGTGATGTAGGTCTGCTTCCTTTTGTGACAGACAAAGAGCACTGGAACAAAGAGCTGCTGCTGCAATTCTATGCCACCCTCCATATCTCTGGATTCCACAAAGATATCAAGTCTTGGACTCTTCACTGGATGACTGGGGATGTTCACCATGAAGCCTCTGCTCAAGATCTTCTAGAGCTCACGAACCTGCCTGCTCCTGGTGATATCTATGAACCTGGCTGTGAAGCCTATGATCGAGCTGTGGAGAGTATCTTTCAGAAGCCAGAACCAAACATGACTCAGATGCTCACCATGATGAAGCCATTGCCTGTTGAAGCTGATTGTCCCAAGGAGTTTCTTGTCAATGATCTCCAGTACTTGCCTCGCACTATCTATCATATCCTAAGGCATACCTTATGGCCTATCAAAGGGCACTCCTCGTCGAGCAAGGTTGAAGGTGCTATGAAGACAATGCTTTACAACATCATCTATGGCATCAGATTCAACATCAACGACTTCTTCATCAGACAGTTAGCTACATCTGGCGTGGACCTATTTGGCCTCAAGATTTATGCTCCCTGGATAATGCACCTCATCAAGATTCACTCTTCTGTGCAATATCAACCATCAAGCCGAAACCATCACATTTTTCTGCCTGAGATTGCACCTGTTGAAGACATCTATCCAGCTACTGCTAAGACTCCCGTGGTCGAAGTTCCTGGCTCTCACAGCGGAGCTGCCCATGTTGAAGCCATCCATATCCCCAATGCAACATCAGCTGGTCCTCTCACTGGTCAGTTTTGCCAGCCACGTGAAGCCAATACTGAAGCCACCACAAGCACTGTGCCTCCACGACCTCAAAAGCGAGCACGAGTCTTATCCGACAGAGAGCTTATTGTTTCTCTTCATCAGAAGCAAGACAAGCATCATGACTGGCTCAAGCGGCAAATGAGGAGCCTCATGACTGATCTCAACAGAGTGCGCAATCTTTCCACCAAGAATGCGTTTGTTGCACATGAAGCCAGCCGCCGGGCTTGGAAGAGTCTCACACTACTCTGCTCTGAAGATGACCTTGCTGCCGATGGCTTCAATGAAGGCTTCAAATTCGATTCCAAGCCTCCTGCTACAGCGAAGTGGCGTGCTACACCATCTCTTGAAGACTCCGACTACTCTTCTTCAGCGCCCACTGTCGTCGCACGGGTGGTTGATGAGGAAGATGATGCTACTTCTCCGCCAATGGCTTCACTGCACCAAGACGCTGCATCAGGCCCCTCTGCACCGCCCAACTCCAACACTGACCCGGCTGCCCCAACATCTTCATCGCCTCCTAGGGACGCGTAGACACCCTATGTCTTCACACCTTTTTGGTCACTTGTTGACAAAAGGGGGAGAAGCGTATGGGTTGATAGTCTTCAAGCGGGCAAATTGGGCTGGGCTTGATATATTTTGCTAAGTTTACAACTCTCGTTCTTGAACATTTGGTTTTGGGTTGTAAAACTTAAGTCCTGATGGACGTCTGCTACACTCACGGTTTTTACTACTGTTTATGCGCTACTTAACCTTGATATTATGCGCATGAAGTCATTCCGCAGACGCCCATATTTCATTGTGCATGTCATTATCTTCAATTTATTGTGTATGCACATGTTGTGACTTCATGAATAGAGGGAGATCTTCACAAAGTTGAACCTGCCATGTGCAATTGCATTCAAAGGCAAATTACTTATATGCACATCTTCAGGGGGAGCCCCTCCCACTTCATGAAGCCAAACCATCTGTACCTTAACTTCACCTATTTTTATCCCCGTTGAAAACTTCAACCAGTTTGTCATCAATCACCAAAAAGGGGGAGATTGTAAGTGCATCTAGTGCCACCCCTTGTTGGTTTTGGAGTATTGAAGACAAACTTGATTGTGGGACTAATGTGTTTGTGAGATTCACAGGAGAACACAGGTAGAAGTCCCTATTGAATCGGTTTACCCATCGAAGATGACCCCTAAAAATGTATGAAGACATTGACGACAATGGTGAGTCACGAAGACATTCGTGCTGAAGATAATGGTTCATGAAGACATTCGTCGAAGACAATGAAGCTTGAAGACATAGTCTTTTGGTAGTTTCATTTTCTTATTTCTTGAGTCATAGGAACCACCGAACTGTCAAGTGGGGTCGAGGTAAACGAAGTCAGAAACTGACGTGATGCTCAACCTAAAATCCTATGTCTTCGAGCGAAGACAAATGAGAGAAAATCTCTTCCAGAGTTGGTTGAGTCAGCTTTGCTTGTAGCCCAAGTAAAGTTGCCGCGTGGGTTCAAATTCCGACCGTTGGACATGTGTCAGTTCCTGAGTGACCAAGGGTCATTTCGGACATATCACGTCGGGTTGCCCCCTGGCTATAAATAGCCACCCCCCTCGACCATAAGTTGGTGGCTGCTCCGAGTTAGTGCATGGCTTTTGTCGTTTGAGAGCAACCCACCTCGAAGCCTTTGAGAGAGAAACCTTGCGAGGTCAACACCCAAAACACCCAGAGCCCAAAGTGATTGAGCATCACTGAAGACATTCTGTTCTAAGTGAACTGAAGACTTATTACACTTGAAGACTGTGATCTTCCAGTCGGTTAGGCGTCGCGTTCTGAGCATCCAAGAGTCATTGTGGATTGCCGGTGAACAAAGTCTGTGAAGGTTTGGAAGTCTACCTTGAAGACTTACCAGAGTGATTGGGCGAGGTCTAAGTGACCTTAGCTCAAGGGGAATATGGTGAAGACGCGGTCTTCTAAGTTCAATCTCAGCCTCCCTAACCAGACGTACAACTGTCACAGCAGTTGGAACTGGTCAAACAAATCATTGTCTTCCCCGAGCTCCTGGTTCTATCCTTACTCTTACTTACTTACTGTTTTGAACTGTGAAGCCTCTCCATGCTTGCTTGTGTTTGAAGATATTCCCTGAAGCCATTCGTCTGTTAACTCATTTGTCTTCATGCTTCTTGTGTTTATGTTCAATGCATGCCTGTATGTGTGATGTCTATACTTGTCATATCTGTTCACTGTATTGATAGGCTTTGCTAGTTCTCATCCTGCTTCCGCTTTCTTCGAAGACATTGCATGTTTTTGAAGCCTTTCATAAAAATTGCCTATTCACCCCCCCTCTAGTCGATAACTAACACTTTCAGGGGTAGTAGAGACTGGCTACCCAACCGGTCTCTTGGTTGAAAAGGGAAATAAAGGGAAAACAAAGTACAAACTGGATATAGAACCGATCTACTGGTTGAAAAAGGAAAGAAAGTGGGGACTGGGGGACAAGTCAACAGAGTATTTCCAGCACTAGATTTGCTGCCCTCACATAGTAAAAGGTGGCTATAGTGTACAAAAATGGGACCAACCCAGATATACTGTTTGGATGTTTGTTTGCATCACCACTTTATGCATAGGGGGAGGTACATGGTGCTGGTGCACCCACTGTCCGATGCCCTTATGGCAATTTTTAGCTGTTGTTAATCTAATGCCGCTGGTAAAATGCAGCAATCTCACTCTTAAAGTAAGGACATGTTTAACCAATGTTGATTTTTAATGTAATGCCCCCAGTAATATGAAGCAATGGCCATGTTTTAATGTCCTGCTATATTTCCTGTTAAGATAAGTAAGTTGCTTCTTTTCGTTGGAAATGCAAATGTCCTGGTCTGCCTATTGTAACATGCCCTTATACCAACTCTTTAGCACCTGTTAATCTAATGTAGCTGGTAAAATCAAGCAATGGCACCATTAAAGTAATGTCAAAGTTAACAATTGTCATTGTTAATCTTAATGCCCCCGGTAGTACAAAGCAATGCTGCAGCTTTATAAATTGGTACTGTCCTTCTATGATTGCCATTAAGATAAGGACGATGCTTCTTTTCATTTGATGTATGTTTCATCACTTGTTATTCACCCGCCTTTCTACCTATTTGTGCAAACAGAGATATACATTTCATCTCATTGCTATTGCGACCTTTTGGTGAACTGCACAAAACACTTCTTTTTTGGAAAGAGTGTCTTGTGCAGTTCTACTAAAATGTCACACCGGCAACTTCTCTTGATTTTAGTGGAACCGCACAAAGGGTGATTGGAGTTCCTAACCTTCTCGTTGAACTCTGTGGTTAATCTCCTCCAACAGTTAATTAGCCTTTGCAAGATTAGCCGTCACTGTCACCACAATGGCACTTTACACATATTTGTGTAACGAACATGGATGCTTGATTTTAGTTGAACTGCACAAAATCATATCCAAATTATAGTTGCACATTCCACGAGCTTGACGACCAACCTTGATGTTGCTCAGTTTTAGTGCAACTATTGAAGAAGCTACCAGCTCATGGGACCAAGTACTTCTTGCTAACTGCATGATGCAAACATTGCTTCATTTTAGGTGAGCTGCACAAAAAGGTCTCATGAATATAATCATCTATGTTGGGGACTGGTGTCAACCCATCTACTATGGCGTTGACTGCAGATATGGTTCCCATGATGAGGTATGTTCCTTTTTGGTACTACCCTTTGCCAGAACGATCTTGCATGTTGACTCTGCATGCAGCTAGTGATCTTGTCCTAATGTTTTGGCACTGCCATGAGAAAGCAATAATGTTATGTATTATTTCGCACCTTAATCTAATGCCACTAATAATTTGAGGCAATGTTTTGGCATCGCTAGTGCCACTGATAAAATGAAGTAATAATACAGTTAAAATAGAGCTACTGTCTTTGCTATCATTTCATTTCTAATGTAGATAATGAAAGTGCTTCTCTTTGTTAGTATACGTTTCATCAAATAGTCCCATTCTTAAAGTAATGACATGTTTAAGTATCTCTGCAAACAGGGGTGCTTAATTTTAGTTGAACTGCACAAAAAAAGTGATTGGAATGACGCAAGGCCCTTCCTGGTTCATCACTTGTAGAAGGTGTATCCGGGAGAGTTGGGTCGATGTGCCCTATTAGGCCTACCATTGAGTCCACTCATCAGTCCCTATGACGCCTACCATTGAGGCGGCGCAAGGCCCCTCTCTCCCTCGCAGCACGGCGGGCGCCATAGTTTTAGTTGAATTGCACAAAAAAAGAGATTGGAATGACTCAAGTCCCCTCCTACTGCCGCACTGAATTTGTTCATAGTTTTCAAGGAACTGCCTTCATGGCAAGATACGACGACCTGAAGAATAACTTGATCTTACTAAGTCATCTCACACAGGTCAGTCCTATCCTTCATCCACATCATCGTGCTTTGTCATACTATGCTACTGTTGTATTTTCTTTTAATAAACTTATTGTATCACAATGTTTTCCCATTAAGAAAATGAAGTTGCTTCTATTTATTTGTGTATGTTTCATCAACTAGTGCCACTATTATATTAATCATGCTTTTTCATTATCTGTGCAAATAGGGTTATTCAGCTACATTTTAGTGGAACTGAACAAATGTTTGGATGGAACCCGCATATGCAGAGTGTGAGTGCCACCATCTAAAATAACGTGGCTTCCAACGGGCACAGATGTTCGGCTGGTTCCACAAGTTCTTGGCGACCAGCTTATGCAGAACATGTTAATCTGCCGGTGTTTGACATGCGTGCCCATAAACTGGACTGGTTTCAGTATTGCAGCAAATCCTTGAATCAAATAGCTTACATGAATTAGGTTTATGGTTTGCTGGATATATTGGAACTTCTCCAGGGATTACTCTTTTCTCAGAGAAGCATCAATCGATTTTTCTTTACATGTACACATTCTCACAACTTTGTTTTAGTTTTAAAGTTAATATTGGCTCTGATTTGTGAATCAATGAGATGCATATGCATCTTTGTTGTACTTATTATGGGAATCTTATGAGTTGGTTGTGAATCTTGGAAGCTGTGAAACAAGGCATGATGATGCAGGCGACAGCAACCCTATCAAGCTCTTCAATACTCCCTCCGTTTCTTTTGACTTTGACCAAATTTATATAAAAAAAGATCAACATCTACAATACCAAAGGTATAATAATATTGATTTCATATTGTGAATGATGGTATTTTTTCATATCAAGTTAGTCCAACATTACAAAGTTTGACGTTGACCAAATTATATATGCAAACTAAAAGAAAGTTTTAGGGTGGTAGGCATTTTTGTAAGCCTTCCGTTGGTCAGTACTAGGTAACGTGGGGTCAGTACTCAAGTTTATGTGGGGTTGCTTCGTAAGTGAGGGGTAAATTAGTTATTACGATGGATCCACTGACAGCACGTCGCCGCTCTCGTCCATTCCAAAACCGCCGCCCGCCGCTCCTCTTGCATTCCAAGACCACCGCCACTCCTCTCCTCTTCCATTCCAAAACCGCCGCCGCTCCTCTTCCATTCCAAAATCACCGCCGGCGAGTGAAGGTGCTATGGAGAAGTAGATCGATGGAGGAGTACAACCGATACGTGATGATCGCAGACGGCGACCCTGTGAAGCTAGCCAGGATGATGGAGATACAGTCTTGGTTTGACAACCAGCGGCAATTAGCGGCGACGGTGATGGCGATGGCCAAATATCTCAAAAAGAGCGAAAAGGCGGCGATCCACCCGAATGGAGTCGCGCGGGAGTCCATAGAGCTGCTCCTCTAGGCCATGGAGCAGACAGATTCGCCGAATCCGGTCGTGAGGCGGAGGTGGTGGGAGTATTGATCCAAGATCGAGCATCCAGAGGATCAAGGATCGAGCATCCACACGGTGCCATTTGTGAGGGTGCCGTGTCAGAGCGAGGCGGTGGAGTCTTCGTGTACCATACCCAACCGCAAGAGGAGAAAAGCAGTTGGCATGACGACGCTTCCCCGCCGTTCTCCAAGGCTCCCTCGCCGTTCACCTCGTCTCAAGGGGTGGCGGTCTACCACCGAGGAATAGGAGGGGAGTGCCCCGATGAATAATCATAGGAGTAGCTTAGGGATATCAGTATTTGCAGGTTGTGAATTGTGTTTTGTGTTGTGTATTTTGGGTACTTTCAGATATGAATGTCTTTTGAATTTCAGATCTTTGCAGTATTGAGCATATGAAGTATTTTCTGAATTCCAGAGATCTATTTTTAGTACTTTCAAAAATGTAGTTTCATATAAAAGTGCAGACCATGTGATTTTCAGAGAAGAAACTGCAAGTTTCAGTTTCAGATAAGAAACTGCAAGTTTCAGAGGCAAAGCATTTATATCAACACGCCTTTTCAAACAGGGATAATAGCATGTTCCAAATTTTATTCATTGTCAAAAATGGAACTAACATCAAGCTAACATCATGCTGATCAACATTCATTTATAGCACATCTTCATATGATGCACAGTCAAAAAGATATGCTATTTTCAAAATGCCCAGACAATGTTGAGAGTGCGAAAAACAGAGAAAACTAGGGACAAAATTCCGGCTAGTGTTGGTGGTGGTGTGTGTGTGGATGACAAGGGGAGACTCACATGTTAGTAATAGCAGAGGCAAAAAAATTGGGAATATAGGGGTAATCGATCCCGGGCTGAGCAGGTGCGGGTAAGGGGATATAGCTACTGGGCTACTGCGGTGTACTCAACACAAAGAAGGCGCGTAAACTACTACTACACTGCCCCGTCTTCCCCAGCTCCGGTTCATTCCCGTCCTGTACGTGGAGAGGCTGATAGTCAGGACCCACAAGGTCCATGGCCCTACGCAAGCAAGTGCCTCATTGGAAAAAAAGCTTTCTCTTGGAAATGGATATTCGTTTATCCTAATGTTATACTGACGTTGGGGCCCATGGGTCTGTCAACGTAGTCAATAAATGAGATAAATTTACAACGAAGACTGTCATCAGGGAGCTAGCAGGTATAGTTTTTTCAGAGGGCGAACAAGTATCAGCTGGGTTGTGGCCTGCCCAGCCTAGGTTTTGTTTTTTAACATGCGCAGGGCGCAACCCACGACATACCGACACAGTGTTTCAAACTTATTGTTTTGAGCTCCACCATGTATCTACTGGCACATGGGCCTCCCAGCCTAAATTTTATTTTGTCTTAAACATCCGCAACCCAACTTATGTTTTTTTGAAGAAAATGCAGAACTCTTTCTTTTCTATTTTTCTATATATAAGAATAAGAATGCCAGGTCCAACTTATGTTTTCCCTTCTAACTATATTATATATATTTAAATTATTTTATGTTATTATATATTATTATTACCATATATTTAATAGATACACACACACACACACACACACACACATATATATATATATATATATATATATATATATCCCATGTCTTATTAACTTATAAAAAATAAATGTTTAACAGAAGTTCGCAAGGAAAATCCTGTTTTTTTTACAACAAAAATCCTGGTGATTGCGTACAAAATCTTGCTTGGATTTAAGGACGAATGTAATAATAACGTGCTCATTTTTTTGAGCAATAACGCGCTAATTATCTAATTATATATATAATAAAATGCCCAGCGCCGGTTTATTTTTTGATAACATTGCTCCGTCCAACCCAACATTATATTTACAACAAGCCCAGCAAATTCGTGTATTTCGAGAAAGTACAAATGGGCTGTGATTTCTAAGAAAAAAATTAAATGGACCGCATAGATGCTACATTATTTGTTCACCCATCCCAGCAAATGGACTGTAAATTCTAAAAAACATGGGTTGAATATGTGCCATATTTTTGCAGGCTGACATGTGGGCCAATTGTTCGAAGCCCAGGCAAGGCGTTGTCAACTTGGTCAACAAATGATTCTGACATCCATAGCCATTGGATTTACATCCAACGGCCGGCATGCATCTTCAATCTGTCATCTTCTTCCTCCAGCGCCGCCGGGAATGCCCGCTCCCGCCTCCGGAGGCTAGAGGCTCTGCTTAGCACGCCTCGCTGCGAAGCGCTACCCCACCGCCGGCTAGGCCATCCCTCCAACCCTCCACACCTCCTGTTATTCTCCGCCGACTGCAGCCCCACGCCGCACCAGAACCAGTTAACCCTCGTAGTCCTCTCCGTCTGCGACTCCACTGCCGCGTCTTCCCCATCCCCTGGTCGTTCCCGTCCGGGGCCTCACCGTCGTCCACCGCCTTGGTGCGCTCGGCGCGGCGTGGTCAACGTGGTCAACAAACGAGAGTCATCGGAAGAGGACTGTACGTGGAGAGGCTAACAATGGGGACGCACCAGGTCCATGGACGCAGGCATGCAACTGCCTCCTTATTACGCGAAAAACAATTATGCTTCCCCCTGACAGCTTGGACCCACCAGCTACATCTTCTCACGCAAGGAAGTGCCTCCTTATTATGCAGAAAAAATGTTTCATCCCCCTGATAGCTGGGACCCAACAGCTACATCTTCGCACGCAAGGAAGTGCCTCCTTATTACAGGCAAAAAAATTTATTCCTCCTCCTGACAGCTAGGACGCACCAGCTATATCTTCGCATGTAAGGAGGCCGACATTGTGGGCCAATAGGTTGAAGCCTACGGAAGGCGTTGTCAACTTAGTCAACAAATGATTTTGACATCTGTAGTCGTTGGATGTACATCCAACGACCGGCATGCATCTTCAATCTCTCGTCTTCTTCGTCCAGCGCCGACGGGACCTCCTGCTCCCGCCTCCGGTGGCCAGCGGCGCTGCTTCGCACGCCTCGCTGCGAAGCGCGACACCGCCGCCGGCCAGGCCATCCCTCCACCCCTCCACCCCTCCTGTTATTCTCCGCTGACTGCAGCCCCAGGTCGCACCGAACCAGTCAACCCTCGTACGTCGTACTCCTCTCCGTCTGCGACTCCACTGCCGCATCTTCCCCATCTCCTGGTCGTTCCCGTCCGGGGCCTTGCCGCCGTCCATCGCCTTCGTGCGCTCGGCACGGCATGGTCAACAAACGAGAGTCATCGGAAGAGGACTGTATGTGGAGAGGCTGACGGCTGGGACCCAGGAGGTCAATGGTCGCACGCAAGGAAAGTGCCTCCTTATTACGCTGGAATAAAAGTTTCCTCCCCCAGACAGCTGGGACCCACCAGCTACATCTTCGCACGCAAGGAAGTGCCTCCTTGTTGCGCGAAAAAAAATGATTCCTCCCCATGACAGCTGGGACCCACCAGCTATATCTTCGCACGTAAGGAAGTGCCTCCTTATCCCCCAGACAGCTAGGACCCACCAGGTCAAAGCATACATATCATTATCTGTCTGGTCGCAAGCGTGTACGTACATACTGGTCGATCGGTCTCTCTGCCACGATGAACTGTGACCATGTAAGGAGCGGCACGTGTCGTAGTAGAGCCCCCGACATAGCAGTTCAGGTAGCCCCCTCTAAATCGTGTACATGTACGTATAGCCACACGGCAAAAATTATGGTGACGTATGTACATATACGAGCGGGGTCTCGAACGCGTACTCGCGCAGACGTACGTCCAGGGCTCGTGTACATGGATAGAGGCAACGGACGGCAGCAACGGCCTCCTATTCATCGGTAGCCAACCGGCTAGGTCGGAACAGAGGAAACAACTTCGGGAGCCAAGCGACTGGGTCAAAACGCGTCCTGTTCATCGGGAGCCACGGAACAGCCGAAACGGGGTCCTATTCATTGACTCGGGGTCTGGCATACCGTAAAATGGAGAAAACGGCCTTCTGTTCGACCGCCTATGGTCGAAACGGGGTCCTGTTCATCGGCTGGGGGTCTGGCGTACCACAAAACAGAGGAAACAGACTTTTGTTCAACCGCCTACGGTCGAAATGGGGTCCTGTTGATCGGGAGGGGTCTGGCGTACCGCAAAACGGAGGAAACAGACTTCTCTTCGAGCGCCTACGGTTGAAACGGGGTCCTGTTCATCGGGAGGGGTGTGGCGTACCGCAAAACGGGACTCCACGGGCTACTGTTCATCCACCGTCGACTTCCTCCAGCCTCCACCGGCTACTGTTCATCCAGCCTCCACGGGGTCCTGTTCATCCACCCCCAACCGACTGGGGTATGGCATACCGCGGCACGGCCTCCTCGGGGTCCAGTTCATCTAGCGCTAACCGCCTACACGGCCGGGGTCCTATTCATCTAACCCCCACCGGCTGGGGTGGGGCGTACGAGCGGGCAGCAGCAACGGGAACAGTTCATCCACAGCCAACCAACCAGCTCGATCGATGCAGGTCTCGACTCGTTCTACGTGTATCGCGCGCGCGGCAACAACGGGCACTGTTCATCGAGAGGCAACCCAGCACCGAGTGGCTACATCTCGCACGGTGGCTCGATCGGCTTCTGTAAGCAGCGAGAAGGATCGATCGGGTTCAGTTAGCAGCGAAGGGATCGCTTGGGTTCAGTTAGCAGCGAAGGGATCGCTCGGGTTCAGTTAGCAGCGAATGGATCGCTCGGGTTCAGTTAGCAGCGGGATCGATCGGGTTCAGTATGTAGTGCGAGGGATCGATCACTCATTTCAGTGTGTAGTGCGAGGGCGATCGATCGCTCGGGTTCAGTAAGCGAACGTACGCCTCGCTCGGGTTCAGTTAGCGAGCGCCTCGCACACACACGCGCGTATGGGAGAGAAACGCGCAAAACCACACTGCATCGCTCGACCCGACCACCCACCGTAACCAGGAACTCCCCGAAAATTTCCTCGCCCTCACTTCTACCACGATTTTTTACGTCATGGACGGCCCAAAGAATGTCATGCGTGTGCGTCTCCGGCCCGCCCAGGACGAAAAGCCCATTTTTTGTCATAATTTTTTGTCATAGAAGTAGGAGCCCACCACATCTATGATGATACGTGTTTTTGTCATAATTATTGTCATAGAAGTGTCACAACCATGACAGAAAAAGTTTTCGTTCGGACCATAATGTCACGGATGTGTCTTTTTTTGTAGTGGGTCAAGTGGAACTTTCGAACCGTGAGATAAATACAATATTACAGAAGATGGTGCAAAAGTCCAGAAAAGAATGGGCAGGAAAGCTAAATGAAACATTATGGGCCTATCGCACCGCTTACAAGAATCCCATGGGTATGTCACCATACAAGATGGTTTATGGTAAGACATGTCATTTATCCTTGGAATTAGAACATAAAGCTTATTGGGCAATCAAAAATATCAATTTTAATCTTAAGGAGGCAGGTGAGAAAAGATTGCTAGATATACATGCGTTAGGAGAGCTTCGGAACAGTTCTTACAAGAGTGCCAGGTTGTTTAAATAAAAAGTTAAGATGTGGCACGATCGTAAGATACTGAAATGAACCTTTGCCGCGGGGGACAAGGTCCTCCTATTTAACTTTCGTCTCAAGTTTTTTCCAGGGAAACTCGGGTCTCGCTGGGAAGGACCGTATGAGATTGAAGAAGTTTACAATCCCGGAGCTGTTCGGCTAAAAGGGGGAAAAGATGGCCCTTGGATCGTGAATGGAAAATGCTTGAAGCTATACCTCGCTGATGAACAGAAAGAAGAACGGGAAGTAGAAGAGGTAAATTTTATCATGATCGTGGAAGCTAAATCCCTCCGAAGAAAATGAAAGGCATGAAAAATTGCTATTGTAACATAGATGTGAATATTGATGTAGGAGTTATTTTTATTGATTAACACCTGTTTAATCTTATGCCCGAGTCATCGAGGTTTCTGTCCATAGTTGGAAGTTTTCAGCATTAACCTTTCAGGGAGATAAAAATTTCTAAGGAAGAAATTGACGAAGCAGCCAATAGAGCAAAAACGACGTGTCATACGACCGCTACTAGTCGTATGGGCAGTCGCGTGGACTGATACGTCCAATTTGCATCATGATTTTCTACTGTTATTTATAATGTATTTGATAATTATTTCACTTTATGATGCAATTCTTATGCCTTTTCTCTCTTAATTTCCAAGATTTATATGAAGACGGAGAATACCGGCAGCTGGAATTCTGGACCTGAAATAGCTACAGCAGAGATACCTATTCTACAGAGCTCCAATTGACTTGAAACTTCACGGAGATTTTTTATTGAATATATAAAAAATACTAGAGAAAAGAAATACCATAGGGGACCCACCAGTTGCCCACAAGGCAACAGGGCGCGGCCCCCCTGGGCGCGCCCTGATGCTTTGTGGGGCCCCTGGTAGGCCTCCGGCCCCCTCCTTCTGCTATATGGGCTCATTTGCCCTAAAAAAATATAGAGAAGACTTTTGGGACGAACCGCCATCTCGAGGCAGAACCGGGGCAGGAGCAATTTTGCTCTCCGGCGGAGCGATTCTGCCGGGGATACTTCCCTCCGGGAGGGGAAAATCAAAGCCATCGACATCACCAACGATCCTTTCATCGTGGGAGGACCAATCTTCATCAACATCTTCACCAGCACCATCTCATCTCAAACCCTAGTTCATCTCTTGTATTCAATCTTTGTCTCAAAACCTCAGATTGGTACCTGTGGGTTGCTAGTAGTGTTGATTACATCTTGTAGTTGATGCTAGTTGGTGGAAGATTATATGTTCAGATCCTTAATGATATTGAATACCCCTATGATCTTGAACATGAATATGATTTGTGAGTAATTAATTTTGTTCTTGAGGACATGGGAGAAGTCTTGTCATAAGTAATCATGTGAATTTGGTATTCGTTCGATATTTTGATGATATGTATGTTGTTACTTCCTTTAGTGGTGTCGTGTGAACGTCGACTACATGACACTTCACCATATTTGGGCCTAAGGGAAGGCATTGTGGAGTAGCAATTAGATGATGGGTTGCTAGAGTGACAGAAGCTTAAACCCTAGTTTATGCGCTATTCCGTAAGGGGCTGATTTGGATCCATATGTTTCATGCTATGGTTAGATTTATCTTAATTCTACTTTCATAGTTGCGGATGCTTGCGAGAGGGGGTAATCATAAGTGGGAGGCTTGTTCAAGTAAGAACAGCACCCAAGCACCGGTCCACCCACATATCAAATTATCAAAGTAGCGAACGCGAATCAAACAAACATGATGAAAGTGACTAGATGAGAATTCCCATGTGTCCTCGAGAACGCTTTGCTTGTAATACAAGTTCGTTCCGGCTTGTCCTTTGCTATAAAAAGGGTTGGGCCACCTTGCTGCACTTTTGTTACACTTGTTACAAATTATCTTGCTATCAAACTACTCGTTACCGCTACTTTCAGTGCTTGCAGAAAATACCTTACTGAAAACCGCTTATCATTTCCTTCTGCTCCTCATTGGGTTCGACACTCTTACTTATCAAAAGGACTACGATTGATCCCCTATACTTGTGGGTCATCAAGACTCTTTTCTGGCGCCATTGGCAGGAAGTGAAGCGCCTTTGGTGAGTGGAATTTGATAAGGAAACATTTATATTACGTGCTGAAATTTACTGTCACTTGTCACTATGGAAAGTAATCCTTTGAGGGGCTTGTTTGGGGTATCTTCACCTCGACCAGAAGTAATAAGAGTTGCTCCTCAACCCACTGAACCTACCGTAAACATTTATTATGAAATTCCTTCGGGTATGATAGAGAAACTGCTAGCTAATCCTTATGCAAGAGATGGAATGGTGCATCCTGATATGCACTTGATATATATAGATGAAATTTGTGGATTGTTTAAGCTTGCAGGTTTATCCGGAGATGGAGTTAAGAAGAAGGTATTCCCTTTATCTTTGGAGGGAATGGCATTGACATGGTATAGGCTTTTGGATGATACTAGAACATGGGATTGGTTCCGGTTGAAGCTGGAATTTCACCAGAAATTTTATCCTATGCATTTGGTTCATCGTGATCAGAATTATATATATAATTTTTGGCCTCGTGAAGGAGAAAGTATCGCTCAAGCTTGGGGGAGGCTTAATTATATGCTGCACACATGCCCCAATCATGAGCTCTCAAGAGAAATAATTATTCAGAACTTTTATGCTCGGCTTTCTCATAATGATCGGTCCATGCTTGATACTTCTTCTACTGGTTCCTTTATGAAGAAAAATATTGAATTCAGATGGGATCTTCTGGAAAGAATTAAACGCAACTCTGAAGCTTGGGAAATCGACAAAGGTAAAGTGTCAGGTATAAATCTTGAATTTTATTGTGATAAATCTTTTATGGAAACCGATGCTTTTTATAAGTTTAGTACCAAATATGGACTTGACTCTGAGATAGTAGCTACTTTTTGTGAATCTTTTGCTGCTCATGTTGATCTCCCTAAGGAGAAATGGTTTAAGTTTCATCCACCTATTGAATTAAATGAAGAACTTGTTAGTGTTAAAGAAGAAACAATTGTCTACAATGTTGATCCAGTTGTGCCTACTGCTTATATTGAGAAACCTCCTTTCCCTGTTAGGATTAAGGAACATGCTAAAGCTTCAACTCTGGTTAACAAAAGTAATATTAGAGCACCTAGACCTTCTGAACAAATTAAAGTTGAACCTAATATTGCAATGGTTAAGGATCTTTTGGCTGATAACATTGATGGACATGTCACATATTTCTGTGATGAAGCAACTAGAATTGCTAAGCCAGACACTAAAGATAAAAATAAACCCATAGTTGGCATGCCTGTTATTTCTATTAAAATTGGAGATCATTGCTATCATGGTTTATGTGATATTGGTGCTAGTGTGAGTGCTATTCCATTTACTATTTATCAAGAAGTCATGAATGATATTGCACCTGTTGAGATTGAAGATATTGATGTCACCATTAAGCTTGCAAATAGAGATACTATTACACCACTTGGGATTGCTAGAGATGTTGAAGTCTTGTGTGGTAAGATCAAGTATCCTACTGACTTTCTTGTTCTTGGATCTCCACAAGATGATTTTTGTCCCATTATATTTGGTAGTCCTTTCTTGAACACCGTTAATGCTGAAATTGATTGTGTTAAAGAAAAGGTTAGAGTTAAGTTTGGTGATATATCTCATGAATTCAATTTCTCTAAGTTTAGTAGACAACCTCATGATGAAGAATTACCTACTAAAGATGAAATTATTGGTCTTGCTTCTATTGTTGTGCCTCCTACTGATCCTTTAGAACAATACTTCTAGACCACGGAAATGATATGCATATGAATGAAAGAAATGAAATTGATGAGTTGTTATTTAAGCAAGCACCTATTCTTAAACATAATTTGCTTGTTGAAACTTTAGGAGACCCTCTACCACCTAAGAGTGATCCTGTGTTTGAATTAAAGCAATTACCTGATACACTTAAATATGCTTATCTTGATGAAAAGAAGATATATCCTGTTATTATCAGTGCTAACCTTTCAGAGCATGAAGAAAAGAGATTACTTCAAACTCTGAAGGAGCACCGTGCTGCTATTGGATATACTCTCGATGATCTTTAGGGCATTAGTCCCACTCTATGTCAGCATAAAATTCATATGGAGCCAGATGCTAAACCAGTTGTTGATCACCAAAGAAGGTTGAATCCTGAAATGAAGGATGTGGTAAGAACTGAAATATTAAAGCTTCTGGAGGCAGGTCTAATTTATCCCATAGCTGATAGTAGATGGGTAAGTCCCGTTCATTGTGTTCCTAAGAAAGGAGGTATTACTATTGTTCCTAATGATAAAAATGAACTTATCCCACAAAGAATTGTAACCGGTTATAGAATGGTAAT
Organism: Elymus sibiricus; assembly: GCA_039707655.1. Classification (NCBI taxonomy): domain Eukaryota; kingdom Viridiplantae; phylum Streptophyta; class Magnoliopsida; order Poales; family Poaceae; genus Elymus; species Elymus sibiricus. The sequence continues at coordinate 139,698,748 of CM077674.1, read as the reverse complement.
TGATTTCAGAAAATTAAATAAAGCTACTTGGAAAGATCATTACCCATTGCCTTTTATTGATCAAATGTTAGAAAGATTATCTAAGCATACACACTTTTGCTTCCAAGATGGTTATTCTGGTTTCTCTCAAATACCTATATCACCAGAAGATCAAGAGAAAACCACATTTACTTGCCCTTTTGGAACTTATGCTTATCATCGTATGCCTTTTGGTTTATGTAATGCACCTGCTACCTTTCAAAGATGTATGACTGCTATATTCTCTGACTTTTGTGAAAAGATTGTTGAGGTTTTCATGGATGATTTTTCCGTTTACGGAACTTCTTTTGATGATTGCTTAAGCAACCTTGATCGAGTTTTGCAGAGATGTGAAGAAACTAGTCTTGTCTTGAATTGGGAGAAGTGCCACTTTATGGTAAATGAAGGTATAGTCCTTGGGCATAAAATTTCTGAAAGAGGTATTGAAGTTGATAAAGCTAAAGTTGATGCAATTGAGAAAATGCCGTGTCCTAAAGATATCAAAGGTATAAGAAGTTTCCTCGGTCATGCTGGTTTCTATAGAAGGTTTATAAAAGGCTTCTCTAAAATTTCTAGGCCTCTTACTAATCTCTTGCAAAAAGATGTGCCATTTGTTTTTGATGATGATTGCGTTGAAGCCTTTGAAATACTTAAGAAAGCCTTAATATCTGCACCTATTGTTCAACCACCTGATTGGAACCTACCCTTTGAAATTATGTGTGATGCTAGTGATTATGCTGTTGGTGCTGTTCTAGGACAAAGAGTTGATAAGAAATTAAATGTTATTCATTATGCTAGTAAAACTCTAGACAGTGCTCAAATAAATTATGCTACGACTGAGAAAGAATTTTTAGCAGTTGTGTTTGCATGTGATAAATTTAGATCCTATATTGTTGATTCCAAAGTTACTATTCATACAGATCATGCTGCTATTAAATATCTTATGGAAAAGAAAGATGCTAAGCCTAGGCTTATTAGGTGGGTTCTTCTGCTAAAAGAGTTTGATTTGCATATTTTTGATAGAAAAGGAGCTGAGAATCCCGTAGCAGATAATTTGTCTAGAATGGAAAATGTTCTTGATGACCCACTTCCTATTAATGATGATTTCCCTGGTGAACAATTAGCTGTGATAAATGCTTCTCGTAACACTCCTTGGTATGCAGACTATGCTAATTACATCATTGCTAAATATATACCACCTAGTTTCACATACCAACAAAAGAAAAAGTTCTTCTTTAGTTTAAGGCATTACTTTTGGGATGACCCACATTTATATAAATGAGTAGATGGTATTATTAGATGTTGTGTACCTGAGCATGAATAGGAACAAATCCTACGGAAGTGTCACTCCGAGGCATACGGAGGACAGCATGCGGGAGACAGAACTGCACATAAGGTATTACAGTCTGACTTTTATTGGCCTACTCTTTTCAAAGATGCACGTAAGTTTGTCCTTTCTTGTGATGAATGTCAAAGAATTGGTAATGTTGGTAGACGTCAGAAAATGCCTATAAATTATTCACTTGTTATTGAACCATTTGATGTTTGGGGTTTTGATTATATGGGACCTTTTCCTTCCTCTAATGGGTATACTCATATTTTAGTTGCTGTTGATTACGTTACTAAGTGGGTAGAAGCTATTCCAACTAGTAGTGTTGATCATAACACTTCTATTAAAATGCTTAAAGAAGTTATATTTCCGAGGTTTGGAGTCCCTAGATATTTGATGACTGATGGTGGTTCACATTTTATTCATGGTGCTTTCCGTAAATTGCTTGCTAAATATGATGTTAATCATAGAATTGCATCTCCATATCATCCTCAGTCTAGTGGTCAAGTTGAATTGAGTAATAGAGAAATAAAATTAATTTTGCAAAAGACCATTAATAGATCCAGGAAAAATTGGTCTAAGAAACTAGATGATGCATTATGGGCTTACAGAACTGCTTATAAAAATCCTATGGGTATGTCTCCATATAAAATGGTTTATGGAAAAGCATGTCATTTACCTTTTGAGTTAGAACATAAGGCTTATTGGGCAATTAAAGAACTTAATTATGATTTTAAACTTGCCAGTGAAAAGAGGTTATTTGATATTAGCTCTTTAGATGAATGGAGAACCCAAGTTATTTAAAGAAAAAGTTAAAAGATGGCATGATAAAAGAATTCAAAAATGGGAATTTAAAGTGGGTGAGCAAGTTCTATTGTACAACTCTCGTTTCAGATTTTTTGCAGGAAAACTTCTCTCTAAATGGGAAGGGCCATATATCATCGCAGAGGTTTATTGCTCCGGAGCTATTAAAATTAACAATTCCGAAGGCACCAACCCGAGAGTGGTGAATGGGCAAAGAATTAAGCATTATATCTTAGGTACACCCATCAACGTTGAAACTAATATTATTCAGACGACGACACCGGAGGAACACATCAAAGAGTCCTTCCGGAACGCTCGAGAACCCTGAAAAGGGGTAGGTTTGTGATACGGTAAGTAAACCGACTCCAAAATTCCATAAAAATATTTCTGTCCGTTTTGGAATATTAGAAAAAATACAAAAAATAAGAAACGGCCGAGAGGACCCACGAGGAGGTCACAAGGCAACAGGGCACGGCCCTCCCCTGGGGCGCGCCGTGTTGCCTTGTGGGCCCCTCGTGTGCCTTCCCGACTCCGTTTTCCTCTCGTATGCTTGTTTTGCAAGATAAAAAAATCCTTTATATATACTCATGGGTGTTTTGACCACCGCATCGCAAGTTTCTCCTCTTTTCTTGTTTCAGGCTGCTTTCTGATAGATCTAGACCCCCATGGCTCCCCGAAGGCTCCGCACCAAGCACTGAATTGTGCAACCTTTGCCCGAAAAACGTCCTTTCAGCGAAGTCTATTATGAGTGGTCGTCTGGGGAAGAAGACACCGCTATGAAGGTCGAGTTAGGAGGGGTAATGGAGGACAAGATTCAAGGAGAAGAAGATCAAGCCACGCGCATAGGAGAAGCACCAGAAAAGGGAGATACATGGCAAACTCTTTATAATAACCTTTCCCCATCTGAAATTGATACACTAAAGGTTTTTGAAGCAATTTGTGCTCAGAATACGTCGCTTACCCATGAAGTTATTGTGTTAGAAGAGCAGAATCATGCCCTTCGGAGGATCAATGGCAATTTGGAGTACTTAGTGAAGTTAAAGGACAAGCCTATCACTTCATCACCACCATCCCCGAAGAAGGAGACTTGAGTACATGGGTATGGGCACCACCCTCGGCTTGTGCCAAGCTTGGGGGAGGCACCCCGGTATCGTATCACCATCACTTTTATCATCATTATCTTTCTTAGTTCGATCCTTAGTTATTTCGTGATTTAGGAGAATAAAGTTTTAGTATGATTTAGTTTCGAGTGCTTGCTTTGTGATCTATCTATCTATGTAATTGTGTGTGAAAGTTATATAATAAAGATTAGTTTGAGTTGAGTGTTTTGCTTTTGTTGATCCAATCTTAGAAATAAATAAAGAGAATAAGAAGTAAGATCATATACTAATCCCATGGGGAGTGATGACTTCACATAAAAGAAGTATAAGTGATAAAACTTGTTGGAAGTTGACAAACATAGCATTGGTCATTGTTGCAATTCATGAAAAATATAATAAATGAAGAGAGGTCTCACATATAGATATACTATCTTGGACATCTTTTATGATTGTGAGCCCCCATTAAATATTCTATGTCAAATAGTCGACGTTGGACAAGGAAGACAACGTAATGAGTTATGTTTGCTTATATTCACATAGAAGTTATATTGTTTTGGATCCTCTAACATGTGGTGCTTGCCCCCTATCTTTTGCTAACCAAAAATTCCGTACTAAGTAGAGATACTACTTGTGCATCCAAAAACCCTTAAACCCAGTTTCATGTCATGAGAGTCCACTATATCTACCTACGGATTGAATAAGATCCTTCAAGTAAGTTGTCATCGGTGCAAAAGCAATAAAAATTGCTCCTAAATATGTATGAACTTTTATTGTAAGGGAAAATAAGCTTTGTACGATCTTGTGATGGTGGAGAAATAAAAGCGACAGACTGCATAATAAAGGTCGCTATCACAAGGGGCAATATAAAGTGACGTTCCTTTACATTACGAGCATGCACATCCAAAAATAAAAAGCGCATGACAACATCTGCTTCCCTCTGCGAAGGGCCTATCTTTTACTTTACGTATTTTACTTTTATGCAAGAGTCAATAGTATTCTCCTCTATTCCATTTTTTTATTTTTCTCTCTTGGCAAGCATCATGTGGTGGGGAAAGATCTAGACATATATATCCAGTTGAATGTAGGTGATCATGAGTTATTATTGTTGACCTTACCCTTGAGGTAAATACGTTGGGAGGCAAAATTATAAGCCCCTATCTTTCTATGTGTCTGACTGAAACTTTTGCTCCATAAGTATACCGTGAGTGTCAGCAATCATAGAAGACTAAATGATAGTTGAGTATGTGAACTTGCTAAACAAAGCTCTTACATAGACTCTTTCTGATAATATGATGAATTGCAATTGCTTCAGTGACTGAGATCATAGTTTGTTAGTTTTCAATACGGTTTATGGTTCATACTTTAACTTGTGAATGAATTGTCACTTTTTCATGAGAAGTTTTATGAGGATATATTGCTGTTATAATAAAGATCATGATGCCTTCATGTCCGTATTTTGTTTTATCGACGCCTCTCTCTCTAAACATGTGGTCATGATTATCGATTTCGGCTTTCGCATGAGGACAAGCGAGGTCTAAGCTTGGGGGAGTTGATATGTCCAATTTGCATCATGATTTCCTACTGTTATTTATAATGTATTTGATCATTATTTCACTTTATGATGCAATTCTTATGCCTTTTCTCTCTTAATTTGCAAGATTTATATGAAGAGGGAGAATACCAGCAGCTGGAATTCTGGACCTGAAATAGCTACAGCAGAGATACCTATTCTACAGAGCTCCAATTGACTTGAAACTTCACGGAGATTTTTTATTGAATATTTAAAAAATACTTGAGAAAAGAAATACCAGAGGGGACCCACTAGTTGCCCACAAGGCAACAGGGCGCGGCCCCTCTGGGCGCGCCCTGATGCCTTATGGGGCCCCTGGCAGGCCTCCGGCCCGCTCCTTCTACTATATAGGCTCATTTTCCCTAAAAAAATATAGAGAAGACATTTGGGACGAAGCACCGCCGTCTCGAGCCGGAACCTGGGCAGGAGCAATTTTGCTCTCCAGCGGAGCGATTCCGCCGGGGATACTTCCCTCCGGGAGGGGGAAATCGAAGCCATCGACATCACCAACGATCCTCTCATCGTGGAAGGACCAATCTTCATCAACATCTTCACCAGCACCATCTCATGTCCAACCCTATTTCATCTGTTGTATTCAGTCTTTGTCTCAAAACCTCATATTGGTACCTGTGGGTTGCTAGTAGTGTTGATTACATCTTGTAGTTGATGCTAGTTGGTTTATTTGGTGGAAGATTATATGTTCAGATCCTTAATGATATTGAATACCCCTCTGATCTTGAACATGAATATGATTTGTGAGTAGTTACTTTTGTTCTTGAGGACATGGGAGAAGTCTTGTCATAAGTAATCATGTGAATTTGGTATTCGTTCGATATTTTGATGATATGTATGTTGTTACTTCCTTTAGTGGTGTCGTGTGAACGTCAACTACATGACACTGCACCATCTTTGGGCCTAAGGGAAGGCATTGTGGAGTAGCAATTAGATGATGGGTTGCTAGAGTGATAGAAGTTTAAACCCTAGTTTATGCGCTATTCCGTAAGGGGCTGATTTGGACACATATGTTTCATGCTATGGTTAGATTTATCTTAATTCTACTTTCGTAGTTGCGGATGTTTGCGAGAGGGGGTAATCATAAGTGGGAGGCTTGTTCAAGTAAGAACAACACCCAAGCACCGGTCCACCCACATATCAAATTATCAAAGTAGTGAACGCGAATCAAACAAACATGATGAAAGTGACTAGATGAGAATTCCCATGTGTCCTCGAGTACGCTTTGCTTATTATACGAGTTTGTTCCGGCTTGTCCTTTGCTATAAAAAAGGATTGGGCCACCTTGCTGCACTTTTGTTACACTTGTTACTTGTTACGAATTATCTTGCTATCAAACTACTCGTTACCGCTAATTTCAGTGCTTCCAGAAAATACCTTACTGAAAACCGCTTATCATTTCCTTCTGCTCCTCGTTGGGTTCGACACTCTCACTTATCGAAAGGACTATGATTGATCCCCTATACTTGTGGGTCATCATGGATGAATGCTAGAAACATTACAAAAAAAGACACATCCGTGACATTATGGCCCGAACGAAAACTTTTTCTATCATGGTTATGACACTTCTATGACAATAATTGTGACAAAAACACGTATCATCGTAGATGTGGTGGGCTCCTACTTCTATGACATAAAATTATGACAGAAAATGGGGTTTTTCGTCCTGGGCGAGCCGGAGACGCACCCGCATGACATTCTTTGGGCCGTCCATGACGTAAAAAATCGTGGTAGAACTGAGGGCGAGGAAATTTTCGGGGAGTTCCCGGTTAGGGTGGGTGGTCGGGGCCGAGCGATGCAGTGTAGTTTGCGCGTTTCTCTCATATATGCGCGCGTGTGTGTGCGAGGCGCTCGCTAACTGTACCCGATGCGAGGCGTTTGCTTACTGAACCCGAGCGATCGATCGCCCTCGCACTACGTACTGAACACGAGCGATCGATCCCTCGCACTACGTACTGAACCCGATCGATCCCTTCGCTGCTAACTGAAGCTGATCAATCCCTTCGCTGCTTACTAAACCCGAGTGATCCCTTTACTGCAAACTGAACCTGATCGATCCCTCGCTGCTTACTGAAGCCGATCGAGCCCCCGTGCGAGACGTAGCTAGCCAGTTGGGTTGCCTCTCGATGAACAGTGCCCGTTGTTGCCGTGCGCGCGATACACGTAGACACGAGTCAAGACGCATCGATCGAGCCAGTTGGTTGGCTATGGATGAACAGTTCCCGTTGCTGCTGCCCGCTCGTACGCCCCACCCCAGCCGGTGGGGGTTAGATGAACAGGACCCCGACCGTGTAGGCGGTTGGCGCTAGATGAACAGGACCCCGAGGAGGCCATGCCGCGGTACGCCATACCCCAGTCGGTTGGGGGTGGATGAACAGGACCCCGTGGAGGCTGGATGAACAGTAGCCGGTGGAGGCTGGATGAATAGGACCCCGTGGAGGCTGGATGAACAGTAGCCGGTGGAGGTTGGAGGAAGTCGACAGTGGATGAATAGTAGCCCGTGGAATCCTGTTTTGCGGTACGCCACACCCCTCCCGATGAACAGGACTCGGTTTCGACCATAGGCAGTTGGGTAGAAGTCCGTTTCCTCCGTTTTGTGGTACGCCAGACCCCTCCCGATCAACAGGACCCCGTTGCAACCGTAGGCGGTTGAACAGAAGTCTGTTTCCTCCGTTTTGCGGTACGCCAGAGCCCCAACCAATGAATAGGACCCCGTTTCGACCATAGGCGGTCGAACAGAAGGCCGTTTCCTCTGTTTTGCGGTATGCCAGACCTCGAGTCGATGAACAGGACCCCGTTTCGGCTGTTCCGTCCAAGCAGGTTGGCTCCTGATGAACAGGATGCATTCCGACCCAGTCAGTGTCCTCCCGATGAACACGACGTTGTTTCTCCATTCCGACCCAGCCGGTTGGCTGCCGATGAACAGGAGGCCGTTGCTGCCGTACGTTGACTCTCCATGTATATGAGCCCTGGCCGTACGTATGCGCGAGTACGCGTTCGAGACCCTGCCCGTATGTACGTACGTGCCCGTATTTTTTGCCGTGTGGCCGTACGTACGTGTACACGATTTAGATGGGGCTGCCCGAACTGCTACATCGGGGGCTCTACTATGACATGTGCTGCTCCTTACATGCCCACAGTTCATTGTTCCAGAGAGACCGATCGACCAGTATGTACGTACACGTTCGCGACCAGACAGACAACGCTACGTACGCTTTGACCGGGTGGGTCCCAGCTATCACGGAGGATAAGGAGGCACTTCCTTGCCTGCAAAGATATAGCTGCTGGGTCCCAGCTGTCAGGGGGGAGGAATCATTTTTTTTGCGCCTAATAAGGAGGCACTTCCTTGCATGCGAAGATGTAGCTGGTGGGTCCAGCTGTCAGTCTCACCGCATACAGTCCTCTTCCGATGGCTATCATTCATTGACCACGTTGACCACGCCGCGCCGAGAGCACCAAGTCGGTGGACGACGGTGAGGCCTAGGAAGGGAACTACGCGGAGCCGGGGAAGACGCGACAGTGGATGCCCACGCGGAGGGGAGTACGAGGGTTGACTGGTTCAGCTGCGGTGTGAGGCTGCCGTTGCCGGAGAATAACATGGGATGTGGGTGAGTAGAGGGAAGGCCTGGTCAGCGGTGGGAGTAGGGTGGGGCAGTGAGGCCTGTGCGGCAACACAGCCGGCCACGAGAGGCAGGAGCAGGCGGTCCCGCTGGAGCTGGTTTGGGCGGCTGGAGCAAGAAGATCAGAGATTGAAGAAGCAGCACGGATGTTGGATTAACATCCAACGGTCGCTGCTGCTAGAATCGTATGTTGACTAAGTTGACAAAGCCCTACGTACGCGTCAACTTAGTAGGCCCACAAGTCAGCCTACAAATATGGTGAGTCCGCCTTGTCATGGTAGGAATCGTTTTTTCGCGTAATAAGGAGGCACTTCCTTCCGTGCGAAGATATAGCTGATGGGTCCCAGCTGTCAGGGGGAGGAATCATTTTTTTCATGGAATTGCTTGCGTGCGGCCATGGACCATGTGGGTCCCTACTGTCAGCCTCTCCACGTACATTCCTCTTCTGATGGCTGTCGTTTGTTGACCACGTTGACCACGCCACGCCGAGAGCACCAACGCGGTGGACGACGGCGAGGCCCAGGAAGGGAATGACCCGGAGCCGGCGAAGCCACGGCAGTGGATGCCCACGCTGAGGTGAGTACGAGGGTTGACTGGTTTGGCTGCGGTGTGAGTCCTGTGTCGCTGAAGAATAACATGGGGTGTGGGTGAGTAGAGGGATGGCCTGGCCAGCGGTGCAGTAGTAGGAGGGGGCAGTGAGGGCTGCGCGGAAGCACAACCGGCCACGGGAGGTGGCAGCAGGCGATCCCGCCGGGGCTGGTTTGGGCGGCTGGAGCAAGAAGATCAGAGATTGAAGAAGCAGCACGGCCGTTGGATTTTATCAAACGGTCATTGCCGCTAGAATCGTTTGTTGACTTTTTTTTAGAACTCCTCGTTTGTTGACTAAGTTCACATAGCCCTGCGTACGCGTCAACATAGTAAGCCCACAAGTCAGGCTCCAAATCTATGGCAAACAGCATACAGCCCATTTGCCATTATTTTTAATAATTTACAACCCATTTGCTAATTCTTAAGGATTTTTTTAAGCCCATATTCTTTTTGTTAGTATTACAGCCCATATTCAGGTCACGGTTAAAAAATTCAACGAAATTTTACATATTACGGTGGGGTCCGAACTGTTTTAATCCCAAAATTTTGAGTCAGATTCAAACTAATTTGAAAAATTAATTTATATTCATTTAAAATCCAACGAAATTTTCCCCGCAGAAAAATCAATGAAATTTAAAATCTTGAAATCCCAGAAAAACCGTAATTTGAAACTAATTACCGGTTTGCATTTTTTTGAGTGGCTATTGCCGGTTTGCTGTGTTGTTTCTTAAAATTTACAGCCCATTTCTTACTACTTATAGCCCATTTTCTAGGCAAACCCCGAATACATCCCTCCTCGTCTTGAAAGATTTGCAGCCCAGCAGTGCTGAGAAAAGCAAGTTGGCCTCGGTTGGGTATTCTTCAAAGAAAATAGAACTGGGCTAGCCATTTTCAGAAAGAGAAAAAAACAACTGAGCTGGTCATGTGGTAAACAGAAAATAAAAGCCTAGGCTAGATGGGCTACAACCCCCGCACAGCCCAGTTGATACCCTGCTCTGTCTCAAAAACAAAAAAACAACTGCGCGAGTTGCTGGGTCCCTGGTGTCAGCCGCTCGTTGGGAAATTCTCTCGCTTATTAACTACGTTGACAATGTCGTGAGACCCAGGTGTCAAACCATTAGGAGGAAGCATTTTTTTGGCTTGTAATAAGGAGGCACTTGCTTGCATACTGCAATGACCCTCGTGGGTCCCTACTGTCATCCTCTCCACGTACAGTCATCTCCTGATTCCTCTCGGTTGTTGACCATGTTGACAACGCTAGACGGCGAAGCCCGGCGAGTGAACCAAGGCGGAGGACGACGGCAAGGCCTCGGACGGGAATGAACATGAGTCGTGGAAGATGCGGCAGTGTAGTCGCAGACTCAGAGGCAGAGGGGAGTGCGAGGGATTGACTGGTTCGGGTGTGGGTGCGGGTTGGGGCTGACGTCGCCGGAGAATAACAGGACATGTGGGGGAGTGGAGGGATGGACTGGCCAATGTTTGAGGGTACGGTGGGGTGGCAATGCGTGGGCGGAGGCGCTGCTAGCCATGGGAGGCGGGAGCAGGCAGGACCGATGGCGTGGTTTCGTTTGGGCGTCTGGAGGAAGAAGATAAGAGATAGAAGAAACACGACAGATGTTGGATGTCAATCCAACGGCTGGTAGGCAGAATCGTTTGTTGACTAAGTCGACACCACCTTGGATAGGCTTTTTCCTTGTGGGTCCCAAATGTCAGAATCCAAATCTGTCACGGCAATGCAGCCTTTCTTATTAGGAATTACAGCCCATTTGGTGTGCTAGCTCAAAATAAGTTTGTGGCTGCTGGCGGGCGCTAGGCACTTGGGTTCTGTAATGCACAATGAGCTCAAGGAGCCGACGAGAGTGATGTTATTTCCCTTGGTTGGGATTTGTTACAATATTTCTCACTTAATTAAAGAAATGGCAAGCCATTTGCCTTATTTCAAAGAAAATATGATAGTCACAGCGGAGTTGAAAAGGGCAACAACATCTAACTCCAGCTTACAAACTGTACAAAAGCACGAGGGTTAATTGTTCACCAGGTTTAGACAAAACCCAGATTGAAAAGGGCAACAACATCTAACTGTGGCAGTGTTTTTTTTTTGAAACAAAGAAGGGCTTCCCCCTTCCGATTTCCATTAAGGGATACCAGCATCGAGCTACAGGGTCCAGTTCCAGCACAAACACCAAACGAACACCCTAAACTACTACTACTAGGAGCAATAGGGAAAGCAGAGAAGGAGCAGCTTGAGGCACAGTCCGTCTGCCTCCATCCCTGCTTAAACGGCAAATATCAGTTATATTACAGGACATAAGTGCAGCAAAACACATGACAGACCACCACATGAACCAGCTAAAACAAAAACAGTAGCGCCCGCTACACAACAGCAGGTTAAAGTCCTCCAGCGCCACCATCATCCAACCTAGGCACTGCTACAGTGTTTTCGGCAGTCACGATCAAATGGATTGGTCAGATCCATAAAATGAACATCCCGGGTCCTAAAATTTAATGGAATGTGACCACAAGATGATGTAAAAAGAAGACTGGCACGTTCAGAAGCCCATTTGTCCACCTAAAACTCCTTTTTTTTGCTCTTCGACATATCCATCCATCAAAACTTCATTGTTTATAAATTTAAGCCTGATGGACAATAGTGCCCTCGCATTCAGCAGGAAGAATGTGACAAATCTAGTGTTTGCATGGGTGGCTACATATCCTTCTAGTGTTATTGTCTTCAAACGAATGTCATGAGAACTGAGAAAATCCCGGTGCTTACGATGCCACCGATTGGTTATACCTTTTGTACCCCGTCCTGCTGCCTAAATAGACATGAAGATTGAAAACAGTTAAGGTCTAAAAAAAGAGTATGTCGAAAGAGCAACAACTGAATGGTTAATTCTTGCACACTATATATGGGCTTCTAATGTGCGTGAAATCCTCACCTTTATATACAACTTCTCCAGACATGGAAAGCATCGCAACAAGCCAATAATCTTGTTTAGATCAAAAGTATTCATACTAATATATAAGATCTTGACAGAATCCAGCACCACTGATAGGCTATCCGTGGACAAACTCTTCATTGAGCATAGAACATAATATTAGTACAAAAAGTGTACTCCAAGATGATATAAAATTTATGCGCACAAATGGAAAATGCAGCTTATGATTACAAAAGTGTAGATGATAATATACAGTACCTGGATAACTGTGGAGCCAAACACCATCTTGAAATGATCACAGAGATCATGAATTACATCCAAGGTCTCCAGTTTAGGCGCAGAGACGACATTTATTTGTGAAGGTGGATAACAAGAATCAAGGATCAACCTTTGAAGTGAAGGGGCATCTTCGATGATGAGCTCCCCTGCGTCAAAAGAAATTCCAATTCTTACAAGGTTAGGCGACTTTATTCGGAGACAACCGATTTTAACTATCAAAAGAAGCATTAAGCACTCCAGGGCAGGGCAACTGGATTGGATGATGCTGTGCAGTGAGGCCTCCGATATACAAACCACCACAAGTAAAAGTTTCTTGAGAAGCGGGAGTCAAAGCTTTTGTACTAGATTGTCTGGTAGTTTGCACAGGGTGAAGGTGGCGGTGTGGAGAGAGGAGGAAAACCGCGAGATGGACATCGGTGCTGAGGGCACAAGTACATGGAGTTCGGAATGTGATATGTGATTTATGTGGGAATAGTACAACTCAAGCAGCTAGAGTTTTTCAAATTCAGGGGATTTCAGCCAGGCGTCCACCATGCAGGGCATGCACAGGTAGCATGCCAGGATGCAGAGGCGTTGAACGGAGCCCTGGTGGGAGGAGATGATTGCTCCGGGGAGTTCAAAATCATTGAACAGAGATAGGCCACGACAGTCGAGATTAAGAGGCGCGGCGCGCCATAGAGGGCACCACCGAGATGCGAGGACTTGGGTGTGGCAGCAATCCTTGGTGGGGAGAAGCGAGATGATCTCCACAAGGATGGCATCCGGGAGATCGCTGATGCGGTCCGCCCGAGATTCTTCAGGTTCCTCAGATCCAGGGGGAGGCTCACCGCTTCTCCCCGCGCTGCCAGGTGCGGGAACTACAACCGGTGTCGCTGCTGGCGGGAGCCTCATCTTCTTAATGATGGGGCCGTCCAACTCCATTTTCCTTGCGGGCGCCGCGTCGAGCTCACGGATTTGAGCAGAGTAGCGAAAGACGAGCCTAGTTAAGGGGGGCTGGGGTTTTCTGTAGGAGTGAGGAAGAAGGCGAGCAGGGGTTTTCTGTAGGAGTGATGAAGAAGGGGAGCGGGGGGTTTCTGTAGGAGTGAGGTGAGGAAGAAGGGGAGCGGGGGTTTTCTGTAGGAGCGAGCTGCAGTGAACAGTGAAGTGGGAGCGAGGAGGAAGAAGGGGTTTTTTGGGAGCGCCCCTCTTCAAGTAATATGGGCTTTTCCTACAAAAATATGGGCTTTAAGATGGATCGGCTCTTGTACTGGTCGGTCTTAACACTAGAGACAACCCATTAGAGACACTCTCCAGCTCTCAAGATAATGGCCCATTCGCAAAAAAAGACGCACTCTCGGTAACCTTTTTCAACTTGAAAAAACTTATGGCTCCTCCTCGGGCCCGCTTGGCATCCACCAAATTAGAGGATGCGGTAATGCATGCAGACACTCACACTGGTCGAAGCGCGGCACAAATGAGGCATCAAATAACAGGCCCACAATATAGATTCTAAATGTTCACACGCTAGTTAACATTCACATTAAACTAAGCTTCGATACAGTATGCATACTAGCTAACATTCACAAGCACATATATAAGTTCATCATGTTTATGCATCTCAATGATTCAACAGACTATAACCAAGACAAAGCTGTGAGAAGGTGTAGAAATCAAGAAAAAACGATCGATGCTTCTCTGAGCAAAGGGCCTCCCTAAGCATTAATTTCCTGGGCATGCTTCTTTCTTCTCAATGTTGAGTGCACTTTGAGCATGTTGGCAACTCCACAGCTAGCTCGCTGGCTCATCTTGCAATTGACGCTGACACATTGCAGCAAACAGAGGAGGCAATAGAGAACACTCAACATCAGACCAGTTTGTGCAGTTCTACTGAAATCATCTTCATTGTCCTGAATGTGAAAATATTGGAAAACAATGGCTGTACTTAAACGGTGTTGCAAAACAGTAGCACATATCAATAGCTCGGTATGACAAAACACGATCATCTAGACGAAGGGGTACTGACCTGCATGAGGAAGATTATCCATAATTTTATAAGTGGTTAGTTGATTTCCACCTTGGGGTCTCATCTCATGCCATGGAGGAAATTCGATCCAATCGATCAGTGCAATTCCTTCCGTCTGACTGTAGAAAATTTGTCCAACTCACCCCAATATCTTTTTTGTGCAGTTCCACTAAAATTATGCACCGTTGTTTGCACGACCCCTATTCGCCGGCCAGGCCATCTATGAATCGGTGTCTTTTATCTTGCGTTGACGGGGCGGCTATAGTGCTTGTTCGCTCCTCCACACATGACAGGCTTGTTCTACACTGCGATCAGCAAGGTAACGCACGAATAAGCTTATTTCAACTTGCGTTGGTCATTCTACCTAGTTACAAATGTAGGAATACCTCGAGCACCGTGAGGTTAGCTGACAGCAGGTAGATGTAGCCATCTAATTTTGTGCGGTTCTACTAAAATTGTGGTTTGTGCTTCTGTTTGCACAAATAGAAACCACATGGAGATAGACAACCCTGTTTGCAGAAATATGTGATAGGGTTATTTAAGCAGTGTCATTTTTTGATGTGGCATATGATTAACAATAGCATCTCATATGTTATCAATGGCATTACATTGACAGTATGAAAAATTCCATTAACTAAGAAGTGCCAGCACATCAGATCAACACGGGCACTAGATTAACGGGGGCTTAGATTAACATGCACAACAATTGATTATAACTCTATGATGACAGTAGCACATGATCAGTAGCTACGTGCACGGTTAATAGGAACGATCATTCTAACAAAGGGTGATACGGAAAGGAGAAATACATCATCGTGTCAACCAAATGTGCAATTAAATTTCTGCAGTTCCACTGAGATGAAGCTATGTTACCGGCGTGAGACTTAAGTGTAACACCCTGATACGTCTCCAACGTATCTATAATTTTTGATTGTTCCATGCTATTATATTATAAATCTTGGATGTTTTTATATACATTTACAGCAATTATATATCATTTTTTTGGGACTAACCTATTAACTTAGTGCCCAGTGCCAGTTGTTGTTTTCTGCCTGCTTTTGGTTTTACAGAATATCAATACCAAACGAAGTCCAAATGCCATGAAACTTTTTGGAGATTTTTTTCTGGACATAACCAACACTAGAAGCTTCGGGAGAGGGCCAGAAGACCCAGGAGGTGGCCACAAGCCACCAGGGCGCGCCTGGGGGGGCAGGCGTGCCCTGGTGCCTCGTGTGCCCACCTCTGCCCCTTTTGACCTATTTCCACCACTATAAATCAAAAAAATTGGGAAACCAATAGAGGAATCCACGAAATACTTTTTCCGCCGCCGCAAGTTTCTGTTCTCGAGAGATCCCATCTGGAGGCCTTTTTCGGTACTCCGCCGGAGGGGGAATCGATCACGGAGGGGCTCTACATCAACCTTGCTGCCCTTCCGATGATGTGTGAGTAGTTTGCCACAGACCTTCGGGTCCATAGTTAGTAGCTAGATGGCTTCTTCTCTATTTTTGATCTTCAATACAATGTTCTCCTCGATGTTCTTGGAGTTCTATCTGATGTAATCACTTATTGTTGTGTGTTTGTTGGGATCCAATGAATTGTGAGTTTATGATCAGATTATCCATGAATATTATTTGAGTCTTCTCTGATCTTTTTTATGCATGATTATTATAGCTTCTTATTTCTTCTCCGATCTATTGATTTGGTTTGGCCAACTAGATTCATTTATCTTGCCATGGGAAGAGGTGCTTTGTAATGGGTTCGATCTTGCGGTGCTCAATCCCAGTGACAGAAAGGGACATGACACGTATGTATCATTGCTATTAAGGGTAAAAAGATGGGGTTTATTCATGCATGAGTTTACTTTGTCTACATCATGTCATCTTGCTTAAGGCGTTACTCCATTCTTTATGGACTTAATACACTAGATGCATGGTGGATAGTGGTCGATGTGTGGAGTAATAGTAGTAGATGCAGGTAGGAGTCGGTCTACTTGTCTCGAACATGATGCCTATATACATGATCATTGCCTTGGATATCGTCATGATTATTTTCTTTTCTATCAATTGCCCAACAGTAATTTGTTTACCCACCGTATGCTATTTTCTTGAGAGAAGCCTCTAGTGAAAACTATGGCCCCCGGGTCTATCTAAAACATATATTAAAAACCCTAAAAATACCTTGCTGCACTTTTCTTTATTTATTTTATTTTGTATTTTTGTTTCAATCTATCTATCTATCACATACAATTTAATCTTGCAAGTAACCGCCGAGGGATTGACAACCCCTTGTTTGCGTTGGGTGCAAGGATTTGTTGTTTTGTGTGCAGGTGCTGCTAACGAGGTATTGCGTGATTCTCCTACTGGATTGATAACCTTGGTTTCATAACTGAGGGAAATACTTATCTCTACTCTACTGCATCTCCCTTTCTCTTCAGGGAATTACCAATGCAGCTCACAAGTAGCATGAAGAATTTCTGGCGCCGTTGCCGGGGAGACATCATCAACATCTATCAAGTACCTACGCATAAAACTCACATCTCCTTGCATTTATTTTATTTTGCCTTTGCCTCTTGTTTTCATCTCCCCACTTCTAAAAAGTTTTTACAAAAATACAAAAATATTTTCCGTTTGCCTTTTTCTTGTTTGCTTGATTGCTATCTTGTTTGTGTAGCCACGATGTCTCAAGAAAATACAAAATTGTGTGATTTTTCCGATACTAATAAAAATGATTTTATTAGTACTCCAACTGCTCCTCCCGCCGCTAGTGCGGAGACTTGTGATATTAATGCCGCTTTGCTAAATCTTGTTATGAAAGAACAATTTTCTGGTAGTCCTAATGAAGATGCTGCCTCCCATCTTAAGACTTTCGTAGAATTGTGTGATATGCAAAAGAAGAAAGATGTGGATAATGATATTGTGAAATTAAAATTATTTCTGTTCTCATTGCGGGATCGTGCAAAAATTTCGTTTTCATCTTTACCACGAAATAGTATCGATTCTTGGGATAGGTGTAAAGATGCTTTTATTACCAAGTATTTTCCTCCCGCAAAAATTATTTCCCTTAGAAATCAAATTATGAATTTTAAGCAACTTGATCATGAACATGTTGCCTACTCTTGGGAAAGGAATTAATGATAAGAAATTGCCCTACTCATGGTTTAAATTTATGGATGATCATACAAAAATTTTATGCGGGATTAAATTTTGTCTCTAGAAATCTTTTAGATTCCGCCGCGGGTGGTACTTTTATGGAAATTACTTTGGGAGAAGCTACTAAATTGCTTGATAATATTATGGCGAATTATTCACAATGGCATACTGAAAGAGTTCCTACTAGTAAAAAAGTGAATTCTGTTGAACAAATTAGTACTTTGAGTGATAAAGTTCATGCGCTTATGAAATTGGTTGCTAGCAAAAATGCTCCTATTGATCCTAATGATGTGCCTTTATCCACTTTGATTGAGCAAAATAATGATCCCGTAGATGTGAATTTTGTCTCGCGAAACAATTTTAATAATAATGCTTATAGAGGTAATTTCAATGCTAGACCATTTCCTGGAAATTCCTCTAATAATTATGGCAATTCCTATGGTAATTCTTATAATAATAATAATAATAGGATGCCCTCTGATCTTGAGAGTAATATTAAAGAATTTATTAATGCTCAAAAGGTTTTCAACACTACGATAGAAGAAAAATTGAGTAAACTTGATAATATGTCTAGGAGCATTGATAGAATTATTCATGATGTGGAAAATCTTAAGACTAAAATTTTGCCACCTAAAATTGATATTAATGAATCAATTAAGGCTTTATATGTCTCCATGGATGAGAGTAAGAAAAGAACCGCTATGCTAAAAGCTAAATGAGAATTTTTAGAAAAAGCGATTCCTCCCGGTTTTTATCGTAGTAATGATGAAGATATTAAAATGATTGGTGTTTCATCTATTGATTCTTTGTTTAGCAATATAAAACTTGATGAAAAGGGGACTGAAGAAGAGTCAACTTTAGCTAGTAGGCGTTCCCATAACTCGAAGGGTGAAAATCTTGATAAGAAAATTGATAAAAGTGGGTTTGGAGAGGTAAAAACTTTAACTAGTGATGTGCCCACTCTTTTGGATTACAAAGATTTTAATTATGACAATTGTTCCTTGATTGAGTGCATTTCTTTGTTACAATCCATGTTAAATTCACCCAATGCTTATGAGCAAAATAAGGCTTTTACTAAACACATCGTAGAAGCAATGATGAAAGCGTTAGAAGAAAATCTAGAACTAGAAATTTCAATTCCTAGAAAATTATATGATGAATGGGAACCCACCATTAAAGTTAAAATTAAAAATTATGAGTGCAATGCTTTATGTGATTTGGGTGCTAGCGTTTCCACAATTCCAAAATCTCTATGTGATGTGCTAGGTTTTACCAATATAGATGAATGCTCTTTTAATTTACATCTTGCGGATTCTACTATTAAAAAGCCTTTTGGTAGAATTAATGATGTTCTTATTCTTGCAAATAGGAACTATGTGCCCGTTGATTTTATTGTACTCGGCATTGAATGCAATCCTTCTTGCCCAATAATACTTGGTAGACCGTTCTTACGAACCATAGGTGCCGTTATTGACATGAAAGAAGGGAATATAAAATTTCAGTTTCCATTAAAAAAGGGTATGGAACATTTCGCTAGGAAGAAAATTAAAGCACCATATGAATCCATTATGAGGGCCACTTATGGAATCAACTTGAAATATGACAACACTTGAAACTATGCATTATGCCTAGCTAGGGGCATAAAACAATAGCGCTTGTTGGGAGGCAACCCAATGAATAAAATAAATTTTTATTTTTGTTTCTGTTATTGTGTGTTTTCACAATTATGCTACTGTTATGATTGTGTTTTTGTGTTTTTAATAAGTGTTTGTGCCAAGTAAAGCCTTTAGGATGATTTGGAAGATAGTATAATTGATGCTGTTTGGAAAACAGAAAGTTTTGCGTCCAGTGCTGGAATTTTGGTTCTGTACTGGAGCGTCAGAAAAATCTTAAATTTTTACACAGTATTTGTATATGAACTTTCCACGTTTTCCTAATTTTTCAGAATTTTTGAATTTACATAAGTATGGATTTTAAATAGATTGCTACAGACTGTTCTGTTTTTGACAGATTCTGTTTTTGATGCACTACTTGCTTGTTTTAATGAAACTATGGATTGTATCGGGGGGTATAAGCCATGGAGAAGTTAGAATACAGTAGGTATAATGGAAAAATAAAATATGAATGGGTTTGCAACAGTACTTAAAGTAGTGATTTGTTTTGTTATACTAACGGATCTCACGAAGGTTTTGTTGAGTTTTGTGTGATTGAAGTTTTCAAGTTTTGGGTGAGATCACGATGGATGAAGGAATAAGGAGTGGAAAGAGCCTAAGCTTGGGGATGCCCGAGGCACCCCAAGGTAATATTCAAGGAAGACTCAAGCGTCTAAGCGTGGGGATGCCCTAGAAGGCATCCCCTCTTTCTTCTACCAACCATCGGTAATTTTACTTGGAGCTATATTTTTATTCATCACGTGATATGTGTTTTGCTTGGAGCATCTTGTATTATATGAGTCTTTGCTTTGTTTGATTTTTAGTTTGTCACAATCATCTTTGCTGGACACACCAATTTGAGAGAGCCACACGTTCATCATAATTTATTAGAATACTCTATGTGCTTCACTTAAATTTTTTGAGCTAGGCAGTTGCTCTAGTGCTTCACTTAAATCTTTTTAACACGGCGGTGGCTATATTTTGAAGAAATAAACTCTCATGCTTCACTTCTATTATTTTGAGAGTTGATAAGATTAAAATTTTGAAGAAATAAACTCTCATGCTTCACTTATATCATTTTGAGAGTTGATAAATTTTGAAGAAATATTTGCGCTCTCGTGCTTCACTTATATCTTTTTGAGAGTTGATAATAGTAACGGTAATTTGCACAAGATATGAATTTGGTCCCAAAGTGATGAATATTCAAGAGGGATATAATAAAAACTTTCATATAGATCATTGGATATGATAAGTGTGATTCCTTGCAATAGTTTTGCGATATGGAGATGATGATATGTGAGTCATGTTAGTGAGTAATTGTGATTTAGTAAGAATATTAGTGTTAAGGTTTGTGATTCCCTATGCATGCACATTAAGTCAATAGTTATGCAAAGAAATTATATCCTACTTATGGTGCATTATTCGGTGTTAGTTATGTTCAATGCATGTTTATGACCGTTTTCGCTTTTTGGTTGGTTGCTTCTCAATCTATTTGCTAGCCTTCATTTGTACTAAGCAGAAATACTGCT
This sequence comes from Elymus sibiricus, assembly GCA_039707655.1. NCBI lineage: Eukaryota > Viridiplantae > Streptophyta > Magnoliopsida > Poales > Poaceae > Elymus > Elymus sibiricus. The sequence continues at coordinate 139,678,156 of CM077674.1, read as the reverse complement.
TGTGCATCCAAACCCCTTAAACCCAAGTTGTGCCAAATGAGTCCACCATATCTACCTATATGCGGTATTTCCATGCCGTTCCAAGTAAATTTGCGTGTACCAACTCTAATTTTCAAAATAATTTTTTTCGTTTTGTGTGCCCGTACCGCTCATGAAGCGGCAGGGGGTAGCCAATATTTTCCATGCTAGGTGTGTTATTCTCACGATGAGTGTTTATTCACTTGTCATTGCACGAGAGAGTGGCTGGTAATAGGGATGCCCAGTCCCACAATGAATCAAAAACTAATAACAACAAAATTCCTTGGAAAGTGTTGGTATGGAGGGCACCCGTGGATACGGTTAGCCATGGATTGTGAAAAAATGGTGGAAAGGAAATAAACTTTAGTTTTTGTTTGGGAACCGCCTATGATGTGTCTAGCATGGAAAATATTGGGAATTCTCGGTCATTTTCGTTGACAGGAAAAGCATGCCTCTCAAAATATTTTATCTCTCTAATTTAAGCTTTGAGCTCTGACACATTAGCAAATCTCTGCTTCCCTCTGCGAAGGGCCTATCTATTTACTTTTATGCAATTTTTATTTTTATTTTGAGTCTCCATCTTCTCTTACAAAGCACCAACTAGAGAGCACTATTGTTATACTTGTGCATTGTGTGTAGCTAATATTGAGTGTGTTTCATGAATGGATCAATGATTGAGCATAATGGGCTAGGGTAACTTCCTTTAGCATTGATATTTTGAAAGACATGGTTTCTTGTTAGCATGCCTGAGTATTTATATCTTCATGTCAAACTATAGACTATTGCTTTGAATCATTCAAGTCCAAATGTCCATGCTATAAGAGAAAAGAATATGAGATGAATATGATAGGTAGCATTTGATACGTCTCCAACATCTCTATAATTTATGAAGTATTCATGCCATATTTATAACAATTCTATATGGTTTTGGTATGATTTGATTAGAACTAACCCGGACTGACGCTGTTTTCAGCAGAACTACTATGGTGTTGTTTTTTGTGCAGAAATGAAAGTTTTCCAAATGAGCTGAAACTTTTTGAAGATTTTTTATTGGACAAATAAAAAATATTGGCACCAAGACCCACTGGAGGGGGGCCACCCAGTGCCCACGAGGCACCAGGGTGCGCCACCCCCCCAGGCGCTTCCTGGTACCTCGTGGGGCCCACGTGGCTCCGTTTCGTGTGATTCCAACGCTGAAAAATCCTATATATTCAGAAACCCCCGAAAGTTAACCTAGATGAGTTTTTACGCCGCCGTAAGCCTCTGTACCTCCATGATCTCATCTACAACCCTTTTCCGGCACCCTGTCGGAGGGGGAAAGCATCGCCGGAGGCCATCTTCATCATCCCGGCGGTCTCCATGACGAGGAGGGAGTAGTTCACCCTCGGGGCTGAGGGTTTGTACCAGTAGCTATGTGTTTGATCTCTCTCTCTCTCGTATTCTTGAGATGGCACGATCTTGATGTATCGCGAGCTTTGTTGATATAGATGAATCATATGGAGTTTTCCCCTCTCTATCTTCTTATGATGAATTGAGTTTTCCCTTTGAAGTTTTCTTATCGGATTGAGTCTTTAAGGATTTGAGAACACTTGATGTATGTCTTGCATATGGATATCTGTGGTGACAATGGGATATTCACTTGAGTAACTTGATGTATGTTTTGGTGATCAACTTGCGGGTTCCGTGACCTTGGGGATTTATGCATAAGGGTTGGCACACGTTTTCGTCTTGACTTTCCGGTAGAAACTTTGGGGCACTCTTTGAAGTTCTTTGTGTTGGTTTGAATAGATGAATCTGAGATTGTGTGATGCATATCGTATAATCAAACCCGCGGGTACTCGTGGTGACATTGGAGTGCCTAGGTGACATTAGGGTTTTGGTTGATGTGTATCCTAAGGTGTTATTCTAGTACGAACTCTAGGGCTGTTCGTGACAATTAATGGGGATGGCTCATAAGATTGACCGGGAAGGATAACTTTGAGGTGGTTTCGTACCCTACAACAATTTCTTCGTTTGTTCTCCGCTATTTGTGACTTTGGAGTGAACTCTTTGTCGCACGTGAGGGATTTACATATGATTCAACTATGTCAACAATGTTGGGAGATCGCACTAGTGAAAGTATGAACCCTAGGCCTTGTTTCTAAGCATTGCTATACCGTTTTTATGCCCGTTTACTATTTGCTACCTTGCTGTTTTTATATTTTCAGATTACAAAAACCTATATCTACTAGCCATACTACACTTTTATCACCATCTCTTCGCCGAACTAGTGCACCTATACAATTTACCATTGTATTGGGTGTGTTGGGGACATAAGAAATTTCTTGTATTTGGTTGCAGGGTTGTTTGAGAGATACCATCTTCAACCTACGCCTCCCACGGATTGATAAACCTTAGGTCATCCACTTGAGGGAAAATTGCTACTGTCCTACAAAACTCTGCGCTTGGAGGCCCAACACGAGTCTACAAGAATAAGTTGTGTAGTAGACATCAAGCTCTTTTCTGGCGCCGTTGCCAGGGAGGTGAGTGCTTGAAGGTATATCTTTAGATCTTGCAATCGAATCTTTTAGTTTCTTGTTTTATCACTAGTTTGGTTATTAAAAGAAAACTACAAAAAATGGAATTGAGGTTGCCTCATATTATTCGTCTTTATCATGTCTTTCTTGAAAATAAGGATTCCGATAATTGTACTCAATTGATAGAAGAAGAATTCAATGAAATGTTTGGCATAAAATCTTTGAATGATGAGCATGATTGCAATGTTGTTAATATGAATTCTTTGAATACCCATGATGCTAATGATATGCAAAGCCACAAGCTTGGGGATGCTATGTTTGATGAAGATGATATTTTTAGCACCCCAAGTTTTGATGAGAAAATTCATTATGATGATAGCATGCCTCCTATTTATGATGATGAAAGTGGATTTAGAGAGGTCATGACTCTATTTAATGATGATTCCACTATTTTGGAAGAGGTTTCAATTGACTATGATAAAAAAGTTGCTATCTATGATGATTATTGTGATGACATGTATGCTATAAAGAATAATGATAACCATGAAACTTGTCATCATGATTTTAATTTTCAATTGGATTATGCCAATCAAGTGTCACATGATAGTTATTTTGTTGAGTTTGCTCCCACTATTATGAATGAGAAGAAATTTTGCTTATGTGGAGAGTAACAAAAATTCTATGCTTATGTGTCATGACAAGAATGCTTTGTGTGATGGATATATTGTTGAATTTCTTCATGATGCTACTGAAAATTATTTTTAGAGAGGAATATATGCTTCTACACATTTTAATAATATCAAGTTTCCTCTCTATGTGTTGAAAGTTTTGAAGTTATGCTTGTTTTGACTTCCTATGCTAGTTGATTCTTGCTCCCATAAACTATTTTCTCACAAAATCCCTATGCATAGGAAGTGGGTTAGGCTTAAATGTGTTTGATATATTTCTCATGATGCTCCCTTTACGTTTCAATTCTTTACTTCTATGTGAGCATCATTCAAAATTATCATGCCTAGCTAAAAGGCTTTAAAGAAAAGCGCTTGTTGGGAGACAACCCAATACTTATACCTTCTGTTTTTGCGTGTTCACATGATTAAGCTACTGTAGTAATCATGTTTTATATGTTTTTTTTCAATAAAGTGCCAAGTAAAACCTTTGGGATAGTGTGGATACTTGTTGATTCAATTCTGTGCAAAAACAGAAAATTTTGCCTCCAGTGTTTAATTTCCCAGATTTTACTGGAGCGTAAAAAAATTCTGAAATTTTTATAAAGTATTTATATGCAAATTTTTGACGTTTTCCTAATTTTTCAGAATTTTTAGAGTTCCATAAGTATGGTAGTTGCTCAGATCATTACAGACTGTTCTGTTTTTGACAGATTCTGTTTTCAATGCATAGTTTGCTTGTTTTAATGTTTCCATAGCTTATATTATGAGATATAAATTGTGGAAATGATAGAATACAGTAGGCATTATATGGGAACAATTTTTAATCTTGTCTTGGACAGTACCTAAGTGATGGTTTATTCTTTATTATACTAACCGTTCTCACGAAGTTCCGTTAAGTTTTGTTTGATTGAAGTTTTCAAGTTTTGGGTGAGATTTCGATATGAGGAGAATAAGGAGCAGAAAGACCCTAAGCTTGGGTATGCACAAGGCACCCCAAGGTAATATTCAAGGAAGACCCAAGCAACTAAGCTTGGGGATGCCCCGGAAGGCATCCCCTCTTTCGTCTTCAACATTATCGGTAACCTCACTTGGAGCTATATTTTTATTCGTCACATAATATGAGTTTTGCTTGGAGCGTCATTTTATTATGTTGATATTTGTTTTATGTTATCAGTAATCATTTTTTGTATCTTTTAGTTCAATAAAATGCCAATTATAGCCTTTACCATGCTTAGTTTACAAGTTCATGTGTTGCTGTTTGAAAACAGAAAGTTTTCTGTTATGTCCATAATATTCCTGAATAGTCAGAACATGATAAAAAACTGAAATTTTTACACAGTAAGCATGCATGAGTTCTCTGTCACGTGGTAATTTTTCAGAATTTTTGGAGTTAGGGAAGTATGGATTCTTATTCACCTTTTACAGACTGTTCTGTTTTGGCAGATTGCTGTTATAGTTGCATTGTTTGCATATGTTTGCGTGTTTAATGTTTCTATTTGAGGATAGGAGTATTAAATATGAAGAGGCATTTAGTGTGCAATGTTTAATTATAATTTTTGTGATTTGCTACAGTAGAGAATGTTAAGGTTTTGAGTTGATTTATACTAACTTATCTCACGAGTTATTATTGAGTTTTATGTGGATGAAGTTTTTAAGATTTAGAGAAACCGTGGTATGAGAGGAATTAAGGAGACACAAGAGCTCAAGCTTGTGTATGCCCAAGGCATCCCAAATTAATATTTCAAGAAGTCTCAAGCATCTAAGCTTGGGGATGCCCCGGTTGGCATCCCACCTTTCTTCTTTAACAACTATCGGTCAGTTTTGGTTGAGCCTAAGTTTTTGCTTCTTCACATGGTATGTGCTATTCTTGGAGTGTCCTTTTATATTCATTTTGTTTGCTGTTTTAATAAAATTATCAAGATCTGAAACTTTTTAAATGAGAGGGAGTCCTCACATAGCTACTTAATTGTTTCACTACTCATTGATCTTCGCTTATATATTTTGGAGTAGTTTGTCATTAATTCTCATGCTTCACTTATATCTTTTTGAGAGTTAATAACAGTAATGGTAATTTGAACAAGATATGAATTTGGTCCCAAGATGAATATTCGAGAGGGATATAATAAAAACTTTCATATAGATCATTTGATATGATAAGTGTGATTCCTTGCAATGAAAATAATGAAAGAGATCATATGCTAATATTATGGAAAGTAATGACATTACATAAAAGAAAAGTATAAGTGGTAAAATTTATTGGAGGTTAACAAGCATAGCATTAGTCAATGATGCAATTCATGAAAAAGTTAATAAGGGAAGAGAAGATTCACATGCAAATATACTATCTTGGACATCGTTTATGATTGTGAGCCCCCATTAAGTATTTTATGTCAAATTGTTGACGTTGGACAAGGAAGACAACGTAATAAATTATGTTTGTTCATATTCACATAGAAGTTATATTGTTATAGATCCTCCAACATGTGGTGCTTGCCCAATATCTTTGCTAGCCAAAAATCCGCACCAAGTAGAGATACTAATTGTGCATCCAAAATCCTTAAACCCAGTTTCTTCCCATGAGTGTCCACCATATCTACCTATGGATTGAATAAGATCCTTCAAGTAAGTTGTCATTGGTGCAAAAAGCAATAAAAATTGCCTCTAAATATGTATGATCTTTTATTGTAAGGAAAATAAGCGTTGTATGAATTTGTGATGGTAAAGAAATAAAAGCGACGGACTGCATAATAAAGGTTGCTATCACAAGGGGCAATATAACGTGACGTTCCTTTGCATTAAGGGCTTGTGCATCCAAAATTAAAAAGCGCATGACAACCTTTGCTTCCCTCTGCGAAGGGCCTATCTTTTACTTTTTATGCATTTACTTTTATGTATTTATTTTTTATGCAAGAATCAATAGTGTTCTCCTCTACTTCCTTTTTATTTTTCTCTTTTGCAAGCATCATGTGGTGGGGAAAGATCTAGGCACATATATCCAGTTGGATATGAGTGATCATGAGTTATTATTGTTGACATCACCCTTGAGGTGAATAAGTTGGGAGGTGAAATCACAACCCCCTATCTTTCTATGTGTCTGGCTGAAACTTTTGCTCCATATATATGTAGTGAGTGTTAGCAATCATAGAAGACTAAATGATGGTTGAGTATGTGGACTTGCTAAAAAGCTCCTACATGAGACCCTTCCTAAAAATATGATGAATTGCAATTGCATTGTTGACTAGAATAGTTTGTTAGTTTCCAAGAAATTTATGCCTTATACTTCATTGTTGTGATGAATTTTTACTTGCTCATGAGAAGTTTTATGATAATAAATATTGCTGTTATAATAATGATCTTGCTTTGAATCATTCAAGTCCAATGTCCATCCTATAAAAGAAAAGATTGTATGATGATTATGATAGGTAGCATTCCACATCAAAATTTCTGTTTTTAATTGCTACTTTATCATGATGACTTTTATGAGAAAAAGTTGCTGTTATGATGCTAGGAAAAGTGATTGAAATTATCATTGATCAAACTTCTGCACTATTCTAGCATTCACACTTCATAAATTATTTCTTTTATCATTTACCTACTCGAGGACGAGTAGGAATTAAGCTTGGGGATGCTGATACGTCTCCAATGTATCTATAATTTATGAAGTATTCATGCCATATTTATAACAATTCTATATGGTTTTGGTATGATTTGATTAGAACTAACCCGGACTGACGCTGTTTTCAGCAGAACTACTGTGGTGTTGTTTTTTGTGCAGAAATGAAAGTTTTCCAAATGAGCTAAAACTTTTTGGAGATTTTTTATTGGACAAATAAAAAATATTGACACCAAGACCCACTGGAGGGGGGCCACCCAGTGCCCACGAGGCACCAGGGCGCGCCACCCCCCCAGGCGCGCCCTGGTACCTCATGGGGCCCACGTGGCTCCGTTTCGCGTGATTCCAACGCTGAAAAATCCTATATATTCAGAAACCCCCGAAAGTTAACCTAGATGAGTTTTTATGCCGCCGCAAGCCTCTGTACCTCCACGATCTCATCTACAGCCCTTTTCCGGCACCCTGCCGGAGGGGGGAAAGCATCGCCGGAGGCCATCTTCATCATCCCGGCGGTCTCCATGACGAGGAGGGACTAGTTCACCCTCGGGGATGAGGGTTTGTACCAGTAGCTATGTGTTTGATCTCTCTCTCTCTCTCGTGTTCTTAAGATGGCACGATCTTTATGTATCGCGAGCTTTGTTGATATAGATGAATCATATGGAGTTTTCCCCTCTCTATCTTCTTGTGATGAATTGAGTTTTCCCTTTGAAGTTTTCTTATCGGATTGAGTCTTTAAGGATTTGAGAACACTTGATGTATGTCTTGCATATGGATATCTGTGGTGACAATGGGATATTCACTTGAGTAACTTGATGTATGTTTTGGTGATCAACTTGCGGGTTCCGTGACCTTGGGGATTTATGCATAAGGGTTGGCACACGTTTTCGTCTTGACTTTCCGGTAGAAACTTTGGGGAACTCTTTGAAGTTCTTTGTGTTGGTTTGAATAGATGAATCTGAGATTGTGTGATGCATATCGTATAATCAAACCCGCGGGTACTCGTGGTGACATTGGAGTTCCTAGGTGACATTAGGGTTTTGATTGATGTGTATCCTAAGGTGTTATTCTAGTACGAACTCTAGGGCTCTTCGTGACAATTAATGGGGATGGCTCATAAGATTGATCGGGAAGGATAACTTTGAGGTGGTATCGTACCCTACAACAATTTCTTCGTTTGTTCTCCGCTATTTGTGACTTTGGAGTGAACTCTTTGTCGCACGTGAGGGATTTACATATGATTCAACTATGTCAACAATGTTGGGAGACCGCACTAGTGAAAGTATGAACCCTAGGCCTTGTTTCTAAGCATTGCAATACCGTTTTTATGCCCGTTTACTATTTGCTACCTTGCTGTTTTTATATTTTCAGATTAGAAAAACTTATATCTACTAGCCATACTACACTTTTATCACCATCTCTTTGCCGAACTAGTGCACCTATACAATTTACCATTGTATTGGGTGTGTTGGGGACACAAGAGATTTCTTGTATTTGGTTGCAGTGTTGTTTGAGAGATACCATCTTCAGCCTATGCCTCCCACGGATTGATAAACCTTAGGTCATCCACTTGAGGGAAAATTGCTACTGTCCTACAAAACTCTGCGCTTGGAGGCCCAACACGAGTCTACAAGAATAAGTTGTGTAGTAAACATCAGCATTCCACATCAAAAATTCTGTTTTTATCATTTACCTACTCGAGGACGAGCAGGAATTAAGCTTGGGGATGCTGATACGTCTCCAACGTGTCTATAATTTTTGATTGTTCCATGCTATCATATTATCAATCTTGGATGTTTTTATATACATTTACAACAATTATATATCATTTTTTGGGACTAACCTATTAACTTAGTGCCCAGTGCCAGTTGTTGTTTTCTGCCTGTTTTTGGTTTTACAAAATATCAATACCAAACGAAGTCCAAATGCCACAAAACTTTTTGGAGATTTTTTTCTGGACATAACCAACACTAGAAGCTTCGGGAGAGGGCTAGAAGACCCAGGAGGTGTCCACGAGCCACCAGGGTGCGCCTGGGGGGCAGGCGTGCCCTGGTGCCTCAAGGGCCCACCTCTGCCCCTTTTGACCTAATTCCACCACTATAAATTCCCAAAAATCGGGAAACCAACAGAGGAGTCCACGAAATACTTTTTCCGCCGCCGCAAGTTTCTGTTCTCGAGAGATCCCATCTGGAGGCCTTTTTCGGTACTCCGCCGGAGGGGGAATCGATCACGGAGGGGCTGTACATCAACCTTGCTGCCCTTCCGATGATGGGTGAGTAGTTTACCACAGACCTTCGGGTCCATAGTTAGTAGCTAGATGGCTTCTTCTCTCGTTTTGATCTTCAATACAATGTTCTCCTCGATGTTCTTGGAGTTCTATCCGATGTAATCACTTATTGTGGTGTGTTTGTTGGGATCCAATGAATTGTGAGTTTATGATAAGATTTTCCATGAATATTATTTGAGTCTTCTCTGATCTCTTTTATGCATGATTATTATAGCTTCGTATTTCTTCTCCGATCTATTGATTTGGTTTGGCCAACTAGATAGATTTATCTTGCCATGGGAAGAGGTGCTTTGTAATGGGTTCGATCTTGCGGTGCTCAATCCCAGTGACAGAAAGGGACATGACACGTATGTATCGTTGCTATTAAGGGTCAAAAGATGGGGTTTATTCATGCGTGAGTTTACTTTGTCTACATCATGTCATCTTGCTTAAGGCGTTACTCTGTTCTTTATGGACTTAATACACTAGATGCATGCTGGATAGCGGTCGATGTGTGGAGTAATAGTAGTAGATGCAGGCAGGAGTCGGTCTACCTGTCTCGGACGTGATGCCTATATACATGATCATTGCCTTGGATATCGTCATGATTATTTGCTTTTCTATCAATTGCCCAACAGTAATTTGTTTACCCACCGTATGCTATTTTCTTGAGAGAACCCTCTAGTGAAAACTATGACCCCTGGGTCTATCTAAATCATATATTAAAAACCCTAAAAATACCTTGCTGCACTTTTTCTTTATTTATTTTATTTTGTATTTTTGTTTCAATCTATTTATCTATCACATACAATTCAATCATGCAAGTAACCGCCGAGGGATTGACAACCCCTTGTTTGCGTTGGGTGCAAGGATTTGTTGTTTTGTGTGCAGGTGCTGCTAACGAGGTGTTGTGTGATTCTGTAGGATCGAAAGTATGTCTAGAGGGGGGGGGGGTGATTAGACTACTTGACCAAATAAAACCTAATTTTTCCCAATTTTAGTTGTATGCAGATTTTAGCAACAATACAAGTCAAGCATCACCCTACACATGCAATTCTAAGAGTATAGCAGCGGAAAGTAAACAATTGCATATGTATGTAAAGGAGGGGATCGGAGATTTCAAACGCAATGAAGACATGGAGGTTTTTGGCGTGGTTCCGATAGGTGGAGCTATCGTACGTCCACGTTGATGGAGGCTTCAACCCACGAAGTGTTGGAAATATGCCCTAGAGGCAATAATAAATTGGTTATTATTATATTTCCTTGTTCATGATAATCGTTTATTATCCATGCTATAATTGTATTGATTGGAAACTCAAATACATGTGTGGGTACATAGACAACACTGTGTCCCTAGTAAGCCTCTAGTTGACTAGCTTGTTGATCAAAGATGGTTAAGGTTTCCTAGCCATGGACATGAGATGTCATTTGATAACGGGATCACATCATTAGGAGAATGATGTGATGGACAAGACCCAAACTGTAAACGTAGCATTTGATCGTGTCAGTTTATTGCTATTGTTTTCTGCATGTCAAGTATCTGTTCCTTTGACCATGAGATCATGCAACTCACTAACACCGGAGGAATACCTTGTGTGTATCAAACGTCGCAACGTAACTGGGTGACTATAAAGGTGCTCTACAGGTATCTCCGAGGGTGTCTGTTGGGTTGGCATGGATCAAGACTGGGATTTGTTACTCCGTATGACGGAGAGGTATCTCAGGGCCCACTCGGTAATACAACATCACAATGAGCCTTGCAAGCAATGTGACTAAAGTGTTAGCCACGAGATCTTGTATTACGGAACGAGTAAAGAGACTTGCCGGTAACGAGATTGAACTAGGTATAGAGATACCGACGATCGAATCTCGGGCAAGTAACATACCGAAGAACAAAGGGAACAGCATACGGGATTAACTGAATCCTTGACATAGAGGTTCGACCGATAAAAGATCTTCGTAGAATATGTAGGAGCCAATATGGGCATCCAGGTCCCGCTATTGGTTATTGGCCGTAGAGGTGTCTCGGTCATGTCTACATAGTTCTCGAACCCGCAGGGTCTACACACTTAACGTTTGGTGACGATTAGTATAATTGAGTTATTATGTTGGTGACCGAAAGTTGTTCGGAGTCCCGGATAAGATCCCGGACATGACGAGGATCTCCGGAATAGTCCGGAGGTAAAGATTGATATATGTGATAATAGTGTTTTGATCTCCGGAAGAGTTCCGAAGTTCACCGGAAGGGGTTCCGGATGTTTACCGAAGTGTTCGGGTGCAGCAACACTTTATATGGGCCAAGGGATAAAAGCCCACGAGGTATTGGAAAGTGCAAAAGTAGTTTTGCTGCCGCATAAGCGGTACTACCGCTTGTGTGAAGAGGTACTACCGCCCGAGCGGTACTACCGCTTGTGTGAAGCGGTACTACCGCCCAAGCGGTACTACCGCTTGTGTGAAGCGGTACTACCGCTTGTGTGCGGCTGTGCACGGTTCGGCAGGGATCCGAGTTGGACTCTTTCCCTGCGGGCCAAACCGACCTTGTGCGGGCAAAACCGACCTGGAGGAGGCTTTTACTCCAAGTTTAGACCCCAAGGCTCAACATATAAATAGAGGGGCAGGGCTAGCACACGGGACACATCAAGATTTCCCCAAGCCGTGTGCGGCAACCCTAACCCTCTAGTTCCTCCGTCATAATCTCCGTAGTGCTTGGCGAAGCCCTGCAGAGATTGTTCCTCACCACCATCACCACGCCGTCGTGCTGCTAGGAACTCAACCACTACTTCACCATCGCTCGCTGGATCGAGGAGGTGAAGGCGTCATCAAGCCGTACGTGTGTTGAACGCGGAGGTGCCGTCCGTTCGGCACTAGTTCGTGATCGGATCGAGGGACGACTTGCGATTTGGATCGCGGAGACGTTCGACTACATCAACCGCGTTTCTTAAACGCTTCCGTTTAGCGATCTACAAGGGTATGTAGATCCACTCTCCCTCTCGTAGATGCTCATCACCATGGATAGATCTTGTGTGTGCGTAGGAAAATTTTTGTTTCCCATGCAACGTTCCCCAACAGTGGTATCAGAGCCAGGTTTATGCGTAGATGAGATCTCGAGTAGAACACAAACGAGTTGTGGGCGTGGGTGTATACATATTGCTTGCCGTTACTAGTTGATATTTGATTCGGCGGTATTGTGAGATGAAGCGGCCCGGACCGACATTACGCGTACACTTACGCGAGACAGGTTCCTTCAACTGACATGTAATTTTGTTGCATAAAGATGGCTAGCGGGTGTCTGTCTCTCTCACTTTAGTTGAATCGATTTCAATGAAGAGGGTTCTTTTAGAAGATCAAAAAGCAATCACTACACCACGTTGTGGTTTTGCGTAGGTAAGAACGGTTCTTGCAAACCCGTAGCAGCCACGTAAAATTTGCAACAACAATTAGAGGACGTCTAACTTGTTTTTGCAGGGTATGTTGTGATGTGATATGGCCAATTACATGATGAGATATATGTGATGTATGAGATGATCATGTGTTGTATAGAATATCACGACTTGCATGTCGATGAGTATGGCAACCGGCAGGAGCCATAGAGTTGTCTTTAATTATTGTATGACCTGCGTGTCAATCATTAAGCGCTATGTAATGCTTTACTTTATCGCTAAACGTTAGCAATAGTCGTGGAAGCAACAGTCGGCGCGACAACCTTATGGCGACACGTTGATGGAGATCAAGATGATGGAGATCATGGTGTCATGCCGGTGACGATGGAGATCATGCCGGTGCTTTGGAGATGGAGATCAAAAGCACAAGTTCATGGCCATATCATGTCACTTATGATTTGCATGTGATGTTAATCCTTTTATGCATCTTATTTTGCTTAGGACGACGGTAGCATTATAAGGTGATCCCTCACTTAAATTTCAAGATAAAATTGTGTTCTCCCCAAGTGTGCACCGTTGCGAAAGTTCGTCGTTTCGAGACACGCCGTGACGATCGGGTGTGATAGACTCTACGTTCGCATACAACGGGTGTAAGCCATGTTACACGTGCAGAACACTCGGGTTAAACTTGACGAGCCTAGCATGTACAGACATGGCCTCGGAACACAAGAGACCGAAAGGTCGAACATGAGTCATATAGTAGATATGATCAACATGAAGATGTTCACCATTGAAACCACCTCAACTCACGTGATGATCGGACTTGAGTTGGTGGATTTGGATCATGTTACACTCGAATGATCGGAGGGATGTCAATTTGAGTGGGAGTTTTTTAAAATATGATTAACTAAACTCATTATCTAAGAACAATAGTCTAAGTTGTCTTTGCTATATTTATGTTGTAGATCATGGCTCGCGCAGTAGCACCCCTGAATTTTAATACGTTCCTAGAGAAAGCTAAGTTGAAAGATGATGGAAGTAACTTTGTGGACTGGGCCCGTAATCTAAGGATTATCCTTACGGCTTCCCAGAAGGCTTATGTCCTTGATGCACCGCTTGGTGATCCACCCGCTCCAGTTGAGTCTCTAGACGTTGTGAACGCCTGGCAGGCTCGTTCTGATGATTACTCAATAGTTCAATGTGCAATGTTGTATGGCTTAGAACCGGGACTTCAAAGACGTTTTGAACGTCATGGAGCATATGAGATGTTTCAGGAGTTGAAGTTTATCTTTCAGAAGAATGCCCGGATCGAGAGATATGAGATCTCCGATAAGTTCTATGCTTGCAAGATGGAGGAGAACGGGTCTATCAGTGATCACGTGCTCAGAATGTCTGGGTACTCCACCCGTCTGGCTGAGTTAGGGATGCCCCTTCCGCCAGAGGCTATCACTGACAGAGTTCTTCAATCATTGCCACCTAGCTACAAGAGCTTCGTGTTGAACTATAACATGCACGGGATGAACAAGTCAGTCGCCGAGCTGTTTGCGATGCTGAAAGCCGCTGAGTCTGAAATTCAGAAGGAGCATCAAGTGTTGATGGTCAATAAAACCACTAGTTTCAAGAAAAATGGCAAGGGTAAGAAGGGTAACTCCAAGAAGAGTGGCAAAGCAGTTGCTCCTCTCGTGAAGAAACCCAAGGCTGGACCCAAACCAGAAACTGTGTGTTTTCATTGCAAGGGAACTGGACACTGGAAGCGGAATTGCCCCAAGTATTTGGCTGACAAGAAGGCGGCCAACAACAAACAAGGTATATATGATATACAAGTTATTGATGTGTACCTTACCAACTCTCGTTGTAGTGCCTGGGTATTTGATACCGGTGCGGTTGCTCATATTTGCAACTCAAAACAGGAACTGCGGAATAGACGGAGGCTGGCAAAGGACGAAGTGACGATGCGCGTGGGAAATGGTTCCAAGGTTGATGTGATCGCCGTCGGCACGCTCGCTCTTCGATTACCGTCGGGATTAGTGATGAACCTAAATAAGTGTTATTTGGTGCCTGCGTTAAGCATGAACATTATATCTGGATCTTGTTTATTGCGAGACGGTTACTCATTTAAATCAGAGAATAATGGTTGTTCTATTTATATGAGTAATATCTTTTATGGTCATGCACCCGATATGAGGGGTTTATTCTTATTGAATCTCGATAGTAATAATACACATGTTCATAACATTGATGCCAAAAGATATAGAATTGATAATGATAATACCACTTTCTTGTGGCACTGCCGTTTAGGTCATATTGGCGTAAAACGCATGAAGAAGCTCCATGCTGATGGACTTTTGGAGTCACTTGATTTTGAATCACTTGACACATGTGAGCCATGCCTCATGGGCAAGATGACTAAAACGCCGTTCTCTGGAACAATGGAACGGGCAAGTGACTTATTGGAAATCATACATACTGATGTGTGCGGTCCGATGAGTATTGAGGCGCGCGGTGGTTATCATTACTTTCTCACCTTCATTGATGACTTAAGTAGATATGGGTATATTTACTTAATGAAACACAAGTCTGAAACATTTGAAAAGTTCAAACAATTTCAGAGTGAAGTTGAGAATCATCGTAACAAGAAAGATTAAATTCCTACGATCTGATCGAGGAGGAGAATATCTGAGTTATGAGTTTGGCAGTCACTTAAGACAGTGTGGAATTGTTTCACAATTAACACCGCCTGGAACACCACAGCGTAATGGTGTGTCCGAACGTCGTAATCGAACCTTATTGGATATGGTGCGATCTATGATGTCTCTTGCCGATTTGCCACTATCGTTTTGGGGTTATGCATTAGAGACAGCTGCATTCACTTTAAATAGGGCACCATCGAAATCCGTTGAGACAACGCCATATGAACTTTGGTTTGACAAGAAGCCAAAGCTGTCGTTTCTTAAAGTTTGGGGATGTGATGCTTATGTCAAAAAGCTTCAGCCTGAAAAGCTGGAACCCAAAGCGGAGAAATGCGTCTTCATAGGATACCCAAAAGAGACAGTTGGGTATACCTTCTACCTCAGATCCGAAAGGCAAAGTGTTTGTCGCTAAAAACGGAACATTTCTTGAGAAAGAGTTTCTCTTGAAAGAATTGAGTGGGAGGAAGATAGAACTTGATGAGGTTGTTGAACCTTTACTTCAACCTGAGAGTAGCGCAGCGCAGAAAGTTGTTTCTGTGGAGCCTACATTAGCTGAAGAGGAAGTTAATGATGATGATCATGAAGCTTTGGATCAAGTTGCTATCGAACCTCGTAGGTCGACAAGGACGCGTACTGCTCCTGAGTGGTACGGCAACCCTGTCTTAGAGGTCATGTTGTTAAACAACGATGAACCTACGAGCTATGGAGAAGCGATGATGGGCCCGGATTCCGAGAAGTGGTTAGAGGCCATGAAATCCGAGATGGGATCCATGTATGAAAACAAAGTATGGACTTTGGAAGTATTACCTGAAGGGCGTAAGGCCATTCAGAACAAATGGATCTTTAAGAGGAAGACGGACGCGGACGGTAATGTCACCGTCTATAAAGCTCGACTTGTGGCAAAGGGTTTTTCACAAGTTCAAGGAGTTGACTACGATGAGACCTTCTCACCCGTAGCGATGCTTAAGTCCGTCAGAATCATGTTAGCAATAGCTGCCTTTTAGAATTATGAAATTTGGCAGATGGATGTCAAAACAGCGTTCCTTAACGGTTTCCTTAAGGAAGAGTTGTATATGATGCAACCAGAAGGTTTTGTCGATCCAGAGAATGCTGACAAAGTTTGCAAACTCCAGCGATCCATTTATGGACTGGTGCAAGCATCTCGGAGTTGGAATCTTCGTTTTGATGAGGTGATCAAAGCGTTCGAGTTTATACAAGTTTACGGAGAAGCTTGTATTTACAAGAAAGTGAGTGGGAGCTCTATAGCGTTTCTAATATTATATGTGGATGACATATTGCTGATTGGAAACAATATAGAAATGCTGGAAAGCGTGAAGGAATATTTGAACAAGAGTTTTTCAATGAAGGACCTAGGAGAAGCTGCTTTCATATTAGGCATCAAGATCTATAGAGATAGATCGAGACGCTTAATAGGACTTTCACAAAGCACATACCTTGATAAGATTTTGAAGAAGTTCAAAATGGATCAGTCCAAGAAGGGGTTCTTGCCTGTTTTGCAAGGTGTGAAGTTGAGTAAGACTCAATGCCCAGTAACTGCAGAAGATAGAGAAAAGATGAGTGTCATCCCCTATGCTTCGGCCATAGGCTCTATCATGTATGCAATGCTGTGCACAAGACCCGATGTCAGCCTTGCCATGAGTATGGTCGGAAGGTTTCAAAGTGATCCAGGAATGGAACACTGGACGGCGGTCAAGAATATCCTGAAGTACCTGAAAAGGACTAAGGACATGTTTCTCGTTTATGGAGGTGATCAAGAGCTCGTCGTAAAGGGTTACGTCGATGCAAGCTTTGACACTGATCCGGATGACTCTAAGTCGCAAACCGGATACGTATTTATTCTTAATGGGGGTGCGGTTAGCTGGTGCAGTTCCAAGCAAAGCGTGGTAGCTGATTCTACATGCGAAGCGGAGTACATCGCAGCCTCGGAGGCGGCGAAGGAAGGTGTCTGGATGAAGGAGTTCATGACAGATCTTGGAGTAGTGCCTAGTGCACTTGACCCAATGACTCTGTTTTGTGATAATACTGGTGCCATTGCTCTAGCCAAGGAACCAAGATTTCACAAGAGGACCAGACACATAAAGCGACGTTTCAATTCCATCCGCGATTACATCAAGGAGGACGACATAAATATTTGCAAAGTACACACGGATCTAAATGTTGCAGATCCGATGACTAAACCTCTTCCAAGGGCTAAACATGAACAACACCAGAACTGCATGGGTGTTCGATTCATTACAATGTAAATCACATAGTGATGTGAACTAGATTATTGACTCTAGTGCAAGTGGGAGACTGTTGGAAATATGCCCTAGAGGCAATAATAAATTGGTTATTATTATATTTCCTTGTTCATGATAATCGTTTATTATCCATGCTATAATTGTATTGATTGGAAACTCAAATACATGTGTGGGTACATAGACAACACTGTGTCCCTAGTAAGCCTCTAGTTGACTAGCTTGTTGATCAAAGATGGTTAAGGTTTCCTAGCCATGGACATGAGATGTCATTTGATAACGGGATCACATCATTAGGAGAATGATGTGATGGACAAGACCCAAACTGTAAACGTAGCATTTGATCGTGTCAGTTTATTGCTATTGTTTTCTGCATGTCAAGTATCTGTTCCTTTGACCATGAGATCATGCAACTCACTAACACCGGAGGAATACCTTGTGTGTATCAAACGTCGCAACGTAACTGGGTGACTATAAAGGTGCTCTACAGGTATCTCCGAGGGTGTCTGTTGGGTTGGCATGGATCAAGACTGGGATTTGTTACTCCGTATGACGGAGAGGTATCTCAGGGCCCACTCGGTAATACAACATCACAATGAGCCTTGCAAGCAATGTGACTAAAGTGTTAGCCACGAGATCTTGTATTACGGAACGAGTAAAGAGACTTGCCGGTAACGAGATTGAACTAGGTATAGAGATACCGACGATCGAATCTCGGGCAAGTAACATACCGAAGAACAAAGGGAACAGCATACGGGATTAACTGAATCCTTGACATAGAGGTTCGACCGATAAAAGATCTTCGTAGAATATGTAGGAGCCAATATGGGCATCCAGGTCCCGCTATTGGTTATTGGCCGTAGAGGTGTCTCGGTCATGTCTACATAGTTCTCGAACCCGCAGGGTCTACACACTTAACGTTTGGTGACGATTAGTATAATTGAGTTATTATGTTGGTGACCGAAAGTTGTTCGGAGTCCCGGATAAGATCCCGGACATGACGAGGATCTCCGGAATAGTCCGGAGGTAAAGATTGATATATGTGATAATAGTGTTTTGATCTCCGGAAGAGTTCCGAAGTTCACCGGAAGGGGTTCCGGATGTTTACCGAAGTGTTCGAGTGCAGCAACACTTTATATGGGCCAAGGGATAAAAGCCCACGAGGTATTGGAAAGTGCAAAAGTAGTTTTGCTGCCGCATAAGCGGTACTACCGCTTGTGTGAAGAGGTACTACCGCCCGAGCGGTACTACCGCTTGTGTGAAGCGGTACTACCGCCCAAGCGGTACTACCGCTTGTGTGAAGCGGTACTACCGCTTGTGTGCGGCTGTGCACGGTTCGGCAGGGATCCGAGTTGGACTCTTTCCCTGCGGGCCAAACCGACCTTGTGCGGGCAAAACCGACCTGGAGGAGGCTTTTACTCCAAGTTTAGACCCCAAGGCTCAACATATAAATAGAGGGGCAGGGCTAGCACACGGGACACATCAAGATTTCCCCAAGCCGTGTGCGGCAACCCTAACCCTCTAGTTCCTCCGTCATAATCTCCGTAGTGCTTGGCGAAGCCCTGCAGAGATTGTTCCTCACCACCATCACCACGCCGTCGTGCTGCTAGGAACTCAACCACTACTTCACCATCGCTCGCTGGATCGAGGAGGTGAAGGCGTCATCAAGCCGTACGTGTGTTGAACGCGGAGGTGCCGTCCGTTCGGCACTAGTTCGTGATCGGATCGAGGGACGACTTGCGATTTGGATCGCGGAGACGTTCGACTACATCAACCGCGTTTCTTAAACGCTTCCGCTTAGCGATCTACAAGGGTATGTAGATCCACTCTCCCTCTCGTAGATGCTCATCACCATGGATAGATCTTGTGTGTGCGTAGGAAAATTTTTGTTTCCCATGCAACGTTCCCCAACACGAAGGGTAACGGCTGCGCGAGTCCACGGAGGGCTCCACCCACGAAGGGTCCACGAAGAAGCAACCTTGCCTATTCCACCATGGCTTACGTCCACGAAGAACTAGCCTCACTCGGGGTAGATCTTCACGAAGTAGGCGATCTCCTTGCCCTTACAAACTCCTTGGTTCAACTCCACATCATGTCGGAGGCTCCCAAGTGACACCTAACCAATCTAGGAGACACCACTCTCCAAAAGGTAATAGACGGTGTGTTGTTGATGAACTCCTTGCTCTTGTGCTTCAAAATGATAGTCTTCCCAGCACTCAAACAACTCCTCACAGATTTGGCAATGGTGGAAGAGGGATTTGAGTGGAAAGCAACTTGGGAAAGGCTAGAAATCAAGGTTCAAATGGTAGGAATGGAATCTCTTGATCTCAACACATGAGTAGGTGGTTCTCTCTCAGAAAATGTATGGTGGAAGTGTAGGCACGTTCTGATGGCTCTCCTTACAGAGAAGGAGGTGGTGGAGGGGTATATATAGCCTCGACACAAAATCCAACCGTTACACACTTTTGACCCAACTCGGTGGCACCGAAACAATAATCTCGGTAGCACTGAACTGTGTAAAATATATGAACTTTAGGAATGTCGGTGGGACCGATAGGAACAACTCGGATGGACCGAAGTGCAATGGCTAGGGCAATCCTCATCTCGGTGGCACCGATTGCATCAACTCGGTAGGACCGAAGTGAAGCAATAAGGCAACAGAGAGTTGGCAAGCCATCTCGGTGAGACCGATTTGCAAAACTCGGTGAGACCGAAGTGAGTGCAAACGATTACAGAGAGTTGGCAAGGCCATCTCGGTGGGACCGAGATCCATTTCGGTGGATCCGATTTGTTAGGGTTTTCGCAGTGGCTAAGTCTAGATGAACTCGGTGGGGCCGGATAGAGAATTTCGGTGGGGCCGAGTTGGAATGTAGGTTTTGGACATATTTGGGTAGAGAGATTGGTTGAGAGTTTAGGAGTACTGTCACTAAGCACTTGAGCAAAAAGACCATTAAGCAACACCTCATCCCCTTTTAATAGTATTGGCTTTCCTATGGACTCAATGTGATCTTGGATCACTAAACCAAAAATGTAGAGTCTTGATCTTTTGCCAATCCTTGTCCTTAGCATTTTGAGGGGTCCACATCTCTAGTCCATGCCATGCCAATCATTGAACATCCTGAAATCTTTAACTTGAATGGACATTAGTTCAATGAGATATATGTTGTTATGAATTACCAAAACCACCAAGGGAGCAAATGTGCTTTCAGATTCTCCTACTGGTTTGATAACCATGGTTTCATAACTGAGGGAAATACTTATCTCTACTGTACTACATCTCCCTTCCTCTTCAGGGAATTACCAACGCAGCTCACAAGTAGCACACCCCACAGCACTCTTCATGGGAAATAAAGCAAGACAGAAGCATTTCATAAAATGGTGGTGGCATTGCTTCAGTTTATCAATGGCAATAGATTGACAGCAGCATTACTTAAGAGTTACATCACATTAACAGTGGCATTGTTTCATTTTACCAGATATTAGATTAACAGCTTGCTACTTGTGATCTGCGTTGGTTTTTCCTTGAAGAGGAAGGGATGATGCAGTACAGTAGAGATAAGTATTTCCCTTAGTTATGAAACCAAGGTTATCAATCCAGTAGGAGAATCACGCAACACCTCGTTAACAGCACCTGCACATAAACCACAAATCCTTGCACCCAACGCTTACAAGGGGTTGTCAATCCCTTGGCGGTTAATTGCAAGATTAAATTGTATGGTGATAGATACATAGATTAAACAAAAAAAGTGTAGCAAGGTATTTTTAGGATTTTTAATATATGATTTAGATAGACCCGGGGGCCATAGTTTTCACTAGAGGCTTCTCTCATAAAAATAGCATACGGTGGGTAAGAAAATTACTGTTGGGCAATTGATAGAAAAGCAAATAATCATGACGATATCCAAGGCAATGATCATGTATATAGGCATCACGTCCGAGACAAGTAGACCGACTCCAGCCTGCATCTACTACTATTACTCCACACATCGACCGCTATCCAGCATGCATCTAGTGTATTAAGTCCATAAAGAACGGAGTAACGCCTTAAGCAAGATGACATGATGTAGACAAAGTAATACACACATGAATAAACCCCATCTTTTTACCCTTAATAGCAATGATACATATGTGTCATGTCCCTTTCTGTCACTGGGATTGAGCACCGCAAGATCGAACCCATTACAAAGCCCCTCTCCCATTGCAAGATAAATCAATCTAGTTGGCCAAACCAAATCAATAGATTGGAGAGAAATACGAAGCTATAATAATCATGCATAAAAGAGTTCAGAGAAAACTCAAATAATATTCATGGATAATCTGATCATAAACTCACAATTCATTGGATCCCAACAAACACACCGCAAAAAGTGATTACATCGGATAGAACTCCAAGAACATCGAGGAGAACATTGTATTGAAGATCAAAAAGAGAGAAGAAGCCATCTAGCTACTAACTATGGACCCGAAGGTCTGTGGTAAACTACTCACGCATCATCGGAAGGGCAGCAAGGTTGATGGAGAGCCCCTCCGTGATCGATTCCCCCTCCGGCGGAGTACCAGAAAAGGCCTCCAGACGGGATCTCTCGAGAACAGAAACTTGCGGCGGCAGAAAAAGTATTTCGTGGACTCCTCTATTGGTTTCCCGATTTTAGAGAATTTATAGTGGAGGAAATAGGTCAAACGAAGTTGTGTGGGCCCCACAAGCCACCAGGGCGCGCCCCCCTGGGGCATGCCGTGGTGCCTCGTGGGCCACTGCTTCATCTTCTGGCCCTCTCCCGAAGCTTCCAGTACTTGTTATGTCCAGAAAAAAATCTCCAAAAAGTTTCATGGCATTTGGACTTCGTTTGGTACTGATATTCTGGAAAACCAAAAACAGGCAAAAAACAGCAACTGGCACTGGGCACTAAGTTAATAGGTTAGTCCCAAAAAATGATATATAATTGATGTAAATGTATATAAAAACATCCAAGATTGATAATATAATAGCATGGAACAATCAAAAATTATAGATACATTGGAGACGTATCACAGCTGCAGTAGGGGCATAGGGACAGGTGAGGCACAAGCATAAAGTGGTGAGGCAGAGGTGGTTGACGAGAGCGGCAAACATGCAAGCAGAATGTCTGGATTTATGCCATTTTTGTTCTCGTGATCTCGTCATTGACCTTTTGCTGCGTGACCATAGGAAATCTAGCCGTGCTCATTCTCAGTTGCGTTGTCCACCCAACACCCCCTCACTTTCTTTCCTTTTTCGACCAAGAGACCGGCCAGGCCAGAATCTTACTACTCTTCAACCCACCCTTTGCCCCCACACCACTTTATTGCCCTCTTCAACAAAGAGATCAGTTCGTTAACCAGTCTTTGCTACCCTGCCCACCCCAAAAAAAATCCACATTCAACCAGGCCATCTATTTATCTTCATGCATTACCTTTTTTCCTTTAATAGTAAAAATGTAGGTGGTATTGAGTGTTCAACAAGCCGACGGGGCTATCTAGATACATGGGAAGCTTTGGACTCAAGAATGGTGGGAAAAAAGGATGCAACGACGTGGGGAGCTGGCCCATTAGAAGAAGGCCGGTTCTAAAACAAGCTATACCTCCGGTCGGCAGGATGTGGCGAGGCAGGCGGCGGGATCTGCCAACACGACGGCAGCGATCAAAAGTGTGGAGGACCACCCATGCCGGCGCCAGGTCAGAGAAGACAGCGCGCGTCGGCTTCCTCCCTCGCCAACGGTGACCGTGTCAATGTTGCACCTCGTACCCTACCCAGCGGAAGGGATCCGGTTGGATCTGTGACCACCGGTGAGAAGAGAGAGAGACAGAGAGAGTGGACACCACCGTCTTGTTTAGATCTGGAGAGGGCGAGAGAGTGAGAAGAAGAGAGCAACCCTAGCAAGCAAGTACCGAAGCTCCAACCTACATAAATAGTGGAGTAATTTTTTCCCTCTCCGTAGCAATTGTTTTAAATTGAATACGCGTGGAGCCATCTTTTCATTTAGACTAGTCACAGTTGAGAGTAACTTACACTAGTAACATACACGCTATCCTAGACTATGTTACTACCTCCATAGTGGGTAGTAACATATGTGTAGTGTCATGCAAAGCTTCATTTATTAGGTTATAGACTTATTTTGTCTTGGTATGTGTGATGTTACTCATAGAATGAGTAACTAGCTAAGTTACTCAATTTACCTCTCTCCTCATTAACTCATTGCCACATAGGCAAATTTGCTGACTTGGACCCGATGTTACTCTTGAAGTTACTTCCACTGTGGCCAGTCTTAACATACCAGTAAAAAAACTCGATCAATAACCGCGCCACCA
This sequence comes from Elymus sibiricus, assembly GCA_039707655.1. Lineage (NCBI taxonomy): Eukaryota > Viridiplantae > Streptophyta > Magnoliopsida > Poales > Poaceae > Elymus > Elymus sibiricus. The sequence goes on along the minus strand of CM077674.1, from coordinate 139,654,426 downwards.
TGTTCAGGTCGCACTTTGTATGGCTCACATGTGGTCCCAGACCCTACATTAAGTGGACAACTAGATGGGTCAAATTATCATAGCTGCCTCTTCGTGTGCAAATGCGCTCCACCGTGTACCCGCGCGTGTGCGTGAGGGAACGAGTGCGTGAGTGCGCCTCTTCTCTTCGTGTGTGTGTGTGCGTGTGTGTGTGTGTGTGTCTCTCTCTCAGAGACAACGAGACCTTGACCTAGACAGAGGTGGTGTGTAGAAAAAGTCATGAGCGTGTGTGTGTCTCTCTCTTTCTCAGAGACAACGAGACATTGACCTAGACAGAGATGGTGTGTACAAAAATTCGCGAGCGTATGTGTGTGCGTGCGTGTGTGCGTGAGAGCGGACACGGATGCAGGAGGACGCCATCCAACCGTAGCCGCATACATTTTGACAATAGTTCAAACCAACAAGACGAAAATCATGCAAACACGATCGGATTTCATATAAACATGATGGATTTCATTACATTTACATCAACTAAGCGGTGCTAGTCCGGCTCTAGAGGTATAATTAATACCTAATCTAAATGGTCGCCGGCGGCTCCTTTTGTCTTCCTCATGTCCGGCAGCCCGATCACTGGACTGCCGAGAGCCCCGGAGGTATATGCTTTAGCGCAAAGGGCGGCTCGCTTCCCCACTGCTCATCGGAGTGGAACCCCCGGCTAATGCTTCAGCCGGAGGGTAAGGGGGCGCCTCCGCTTCCGTGGAGCCCATGCGGGGTCGACGATGGTCTGCGCTGAAGAAGAACCGTGCAAGACACCGGCTGTGTACGTCGGCGTCGCCTCGGTAGTGGCCTTCATGGGATACAAGCAGCGGCGACCTCCCGTGTTCTACTTCTCCTCGATGATGGCAGCGGGCGCGGACGTGCTTGCCGCCACCTCATCGACATCCGCGCAACCGACTTCTTTCTCTGCCGGCATGGCGCGGCTACGCGCGTGTCGACGGCGGATGGCGCGGTCGCAGGCACTGGAGGCGCCATGCGGGCGTGGAGCAACTCGCCAGTCCTCCTCGAGCTGGCCTGGAGTGTCGAGTTGCTGAACCATGCGCTGGCTGGGGGTGCCAACTGGCTCTGTCGGGCTAGACGAGGGAGGTGGAGCAGCGAGCTGCCTCGCTCATAACCGCCGGACTAGGTGGGCCACCCAGCCGGCTTTTATGCCGGAGAACTGCTCATCCTGCTCGTAGTATGCCATCGAAAGATAGGAGAAAATGGTGGAAGGAGGAGCTTGGCCGGCATTGCGTTTAATGCCGGCCCGCTCCTGAACGGACGTGTGGATGTAGTAGGTTCTTGGCTTCCACACAGGTTTAATGGAGGCGTTTGAATGCGGCATGGAGGCGCGTTCAGCCGGGCGTGCAGCGGGCGGCGGATGCGACCTCTCACTCTCAATGCGTCCGCCCTGAGCCACCTTCAATGTGGAGCGGCGCGCTCTACAGCGGCGTGAATGCAGGCAGCTGGTGCCAGGCGGGAAGTGCGCATGGGAGGGGGAGGGGTTTTTGGTGGGCCAGGGTGGTCAGAACCTCAGAACGGGGCTTGGGATCTGTCCGGACTCCTGATCTATGCCGCTTCATCTAGGATGAAACTCCATCGCGTGGAACCACACTAGAAAGATGCGACCAAGGTTCCCATTGCCCGCCACTATGGATCGTACCTTCTATGAAGAATGCCTGGGACTGGAACCAGGTGGTGTACATGGAGTCCATCGATAACGTCTAAGTGGAGTAGTCGTGCACAAAATTATGGGAGCGCTGTTAATCTATGTACAGTAGTGCACAAATTTTAATACAGGAATGGGGTATGAACTTGTGTGGCATGTTAGCATATGTCCCTTAGAACTTCCTATTGTAAATGTGTACGTGCTACTTGTGTGGCTGTTGCACGGGCTCCGACATGCTTTGTGAGATTACTAAAAGGTGGCAAAGCTTTGGCTAAAGCTGACCTTGCGCTTGGCTCTTCGCCTCTTCCGGAAGTCGAACAATGATGATGGTAGTACTACTAGTACTACTATAGTACGTACTCCTACTACTACTAGTAGTATATAGTTCTGGCAATCTGACACCGAATGAACTGTTGCACGTCCATCGTGTAGTAAGCAAAAGCTTCTCCTCGTCCTGCGAGCCACCGAGCGCGCGTGGGCGAGGGAGAGGGCGTAGTAAGGCTGGTCATAGTGGGTTGTAGTGCCATTTCGAAAAGAAAAAAAAAATAGTGGGTAGTAGTAACTTAGTAACATGCACATGCTACTAGTTTATGTTACTATCTCCATAGTGGGAAGTAACATATATGTGTTGTCATGCAAATGTTCATTTATTAGGCTGTAGGCTCATATCGCATTGGAATGTGTGATATTATGGTAACTACTACCTCCGTCCTGGTTTATTAGGCCTCTTTGTATTTTGGGTCCAAGTTTGACCATGTATTTAACTAAAAATATATAAAGTAGTATATGCTACCCAAAATATATTGTTAGATTTGTATTTGAAAGAGGTTTTCTATGGTATAGTTTTTGTAACATATAGTTTATATTTTATTAGTTAAATTCATGGTCAAACTTTGGCTCAAAATGAAGGGGTAGACTTGTATAGGATCGGACCTTTAGGTGAGATCGTAGGATCAACACTAAAATTTCATATTTAGACAATCCGAAAAATTTGCGTACGTGCCATTGAAGGAAAAAACTTTATTTATAAATAACGCGCCACCGCGTCACGGTCGAACTTTGATTCGTTCATGCGTTGTTCCCGACCCTCCAATTAAGTGAACAACTACTACACGCGTCAAATTATCACATGAGCTGCCTCTGCGTACAGAAATGAGCTCCACCGTGTACCCGCACGTGTGTTAGGGAAAGAGGCAAAGAGTACGTGCGTCGGTGCATGCACCTCTTCTCTTCATGCACATACTCCTTTTTTTGTGGGTGATTCATGCACGTACTCCACCTACGTTGGTGACCGTTGGTGAGTCTCACTTACACTACTTATCTCCATTTTCTTGCATAACACGTGGACCTGGATGCTGGATGTCTCACGTGTCGGCAAAAGGAAGAAGAACGATTTCCAACGATCGAGAAGGAGCCAGGAACCACGCGGTGGAGTACTAGACAGGAGGAGTCCGAAACACGGCAGCCCAGTGTAGTTACATCATACATGGCCCACCTCACGCTATCACCATATTCTCGGCCTCCGTGCGACACCTAGCTCCACCAGCCCGTACCGCTTCTAGCTCCTCTTCTCTCTCAAAGTGCGGCGGGTTGGCGATTTTGCCGTCAATTGAGGTCGGTTTGCTCCCACTCCCTCTCACATGTTAGTGATATGCCAAGAGCATTCTAAAAAAAATGATCTATGCCAAGAGGAAGCGCTTTGACCGACGGACCAAATGCGACAGGCGTGCCATGAATGAGTCCAGTTTCTCGTTTTGAACTTGTTTAGTGTAGTAGTAACACTTGGTTTTGCACCTTCGTAGATTGATGCAAATCCCCGCTAAAAAGGCGCTTCGCTTTCTACTAATCCCGCCAGGGCATGTACAATGGTTGATAAAGTCAGTCTTATCTTAAGCCTTGCATATAGTTTAGAGATGACAAAAAAACATGTATACAATGGTTATCTCTTAGCCTTATCTTCAATAATTAGTTATTCCTGAAAACGTGGTGAGACATGTTGTGCTAAGAGATCATCTCTTAAATAAGAGAAGACACATCTTTTCTGGTGATTTCTCTCTCTTCCATCTCAGCATTTATCCTAAGTGGCACTCCTAAGCTAGCACCATTGTACATGCCCTCAACCGTCCTTCTACAGTATATCACTCACATATAGTTTATAGAGCTTAATCTCCAAATTTTTGTATTACTATACCATTTTGTTAGTCTAAATTTTACTGGTCACATTCACATGTTTAGATTTCAAAGCGCCTTAAATTGTTGTGTGCAAGAATTAACAGAAAACTAACCAATGCATGTAAATGTTATTGGTCATTGTACTACTCATGCATGCATGTGTGGATACGTACTACTACTACTACAGTATACTCCAAACGCTCACCATCTAGTAGTTCATTGGTTGGTTTCGATTTTTGACTTGAGCCCCATAAACCCATACACTTGATGATGTGCTGCTACCGTCCAATATTCGCGTGTGGTGGTTTCTAGAATAAAAAGGAGGTACTTACTGTGGGAAAGGTGACATGATGGTTGCTTCGTCCGAGCAACTTACTGCGGGAATATTGGAGTATGAGCGGATTCAATGAATAGTGAAATGATGGTTGCTTCGTCCGAGCAACTTACTGTGGCAAAGGTGGGGCTCTGTGATTTGATTGCTCAATAGTCAATATTACTGCGGTGCAATGATCTGGGTGAACCTCCCCTGCGGTTGTGCACTCAATATTGGTGCATGGGATGTGGACCAGGATGCTGGATGTCCCACATGTCGGCGAAAGGAAGTACAATGGTTTCTGGCATTGCTATCAAGCTTTTAGGATTTGTTTATATGTCACATACATTTTCCAGCATAATAAATTATACTGTAATGCTATGAAGCTTTCAACTTTGGTTTCTTGTGTCCACTTGCCTCCAAGGTTGTCTCGTTACAACATTCCATCAAATACAAGGTTGTCTCGTTACAACATTCCATCAAATACAAAGAAAACTAACATGGATGCTAATGCATCACAATGATTCGCAGATCAGCCCCAATATTTACATCACAACTGAAGAAAAAGTTGTGAGAAGGTCTACAAATAAAGAAAAATAAAAAATTGATCGATGCTCTATGTAGGCATGGTTCCATTTCCTGGCCACGGTGTTCATTGGTCGGCAGCTAGTTTCACGCAGCTCTATCGAACTGAACAAGACATGTTAGCCAAGAAAGAAGTCTCTGGAGGACATGGACCATCCGATCATTTTGTGTAGTTCCACTAAAATCAAGCTGAGCATCCCTGTTTGCAAAGATATGAATAAGTGATTTTACAATAATAGCGGCACTAATTGATGAAACATACACACACAAATAGAAGCCGATCACCTTTGCAATCTCTCGTAAAACTAACTACTTGTTGGAGAAGATTAGGCTCAGAGTTGGATGAGGAGGATAGCAGAACCAATCTCCCTTTGTGCAGTCCCACTGAAATGTAGAAACGTTGCCCGTGTGACATTTTAGTGGAACTGCACAAAACACTCTTAAGAAAAAAGTGATTTGTGCAGTTCACCAAAAGGTCGCAATAGCAATGAGGTGAAATGGATAGCCCTGTTTGCAAAAAGAGGTAGAAAGGAAAAAATTACTGGTCAATAACAGTTGATGACACATACGCCGACAAAAAGAAGCATATTCATTGTCTTCAGGGGGAGATAGCAGCACAGTGGTTTCTCTCAAACAGTGTGAGGACGAGATTGCATAATGGGAAGTACTACGCCGGCCGAGCTACGTTTTAGGCAAAGAACTAGAGAAGATCCACATGCAGGATTTCCCACATGCAGCGACCTGGGAAGTTGGGAAGTGGAGCAAGGCCGGTTCCAGAGGAAGCTGTACATGGGGGTCGTCGGGATGTAACTAGGAGGGCGGCGGCGGCCGGGATCTGCTGCGGTAGCGAGCAAGGGGCGAAGGCCCTACCGTGCCGGAGCTTGGTCAGAGAGAACGGCGGGTACCACAGATCAGGACGCGCCGGCAATGAGTTTCCTGCCTCGACACCGGCGACCGGAGCAACGCTGCACATCCTCCCTTTCCGCCGGTGGACGGGATCCTGCCGGATCAGTGACCAGCGGTGAGAGAGAGAGAGAGAGAGAGATTGGCCACCGCCGTCTTGTGTGAGAAAGTGTGAAGAGACGAACCCCAGCAAGCAAGCATTGAGGCTCCTGCCTATATTTTATAGTATAGTAGAGCGGTGTTCTTTTTTCTCTCGATAACAATCGTTTTATATTCTGTACGTGCCATTGAGGAATAAACTTTATTTAAAAATAACGTGCAAATGCGTCAAGTCGTACTTTGTTTCGTTCACGCGTGGTACACGACCCTCCATCAAGTGAACAACCGCTACACGATTCAAATTATCACGTGGGCTGCCTTTTCGTATAGAAATGAGCTCCACCGTGTACCCGCGCGGGTGTGGTTGGGAACGAGACGTGAGTACGTGCGTCGTGCGTGCACCTCTTCTCTTCGTGCACGTACCCCACCTACATGGGTGTGTGTGAGAGAGATACAAACCTAGAGAGAGATGGTGAGTGCATTCGTGAGTGTTTTTTTGGGGGGGGGGGGTGATTTCGTAAGTGTATTGGTGTGCGTGAGAGATAGACAGGGAATATGAGTCGATGATATCTCAAAAAAATATGTAACATATGCAATGTGTGTGAAATGAAGGCCTAGATATATCATATATAGAGGGGGCGATCCACGAGAAGAGAGGGGAGGGATCATCGGCGTGAGATATATATCGATATAACTGAAGAGAGGGATGAAGGTGTATGGGTGCAAGATCGATAAAGAGAGCCAGCGAAATTGCATGTGCGCACATCAAAGATATAGGTTGGCTGGCCTATTGGAACGTGAGAGGGAACAGGTGCAGTTTGTGTGTGGCAGGGAGACCTAACTAGAGCGTTCGACTATTGGTGTGTGGAGGGGGGGTGGCAGAGAGCTAACTAGAGAGGTAGATCGACTGGTATATGTGTGGAGAAGGAGAGACCTAGCTATGTATCGAGGGAGAACGATCGACATCCATAAATATGTGTTGGAGAGGAATAAGGTTGGGAGAGAGATGGAGAGGGGTGGTGGTGGAGTTGCTTCTTGGAGATGGTGGGAGAGGCCTACTAGACAAACGGAGGGTACGACTGCAATATCAATAAGAGAGGGGATGTGTGTCTGTGTGTGCGCGTGCGTGTGAGACACTACTGTAGTATGGTCCTAACGCGACACATGCATTAGAGACCCCTCGACCAAACTTTGTGCGATGCATTAATCGCAAACGGTGTCATATTAAAACCGTCACCAATAAGACGAACTGTGTGCGATGGCGGAGACATCAAGTACGATTCAGATTAGAGTTGCGTGTGCGATACGTGGCATACAGTTGATCCATACGAACCATTTCCGATGAGCCAGAACAACAGAAATGGTCAGCTAGTTCGAGGTGTGTGCGATATAAGGCATATAGTTCACTCGGATGAACTATTTGTGATTACCCAACACGACAGAAATGGACAACCAGATCAAGGTGTGTGCGATAGACGGCAAACAATTCACTCGGATGAACTATTTCCGATGAGCCGAAGCAACAGAAACGGTCAGTTAGATCAAGGTGTGTGCGATAGACGGCAAACAGTTCACTCAGATGAACTATTTCCGATGAGCCAAAACAACAAAAATGGTCAGAGCATCTCCAACAGCCTTTGTATATTGGATTGCTAAAAACATGTTATAGCAAGAGGAGAGAGAAGGTTTGCAAAGCCAACATGTTTGTTGCTTTGGTAGCCTTTGTATATCGGATTGCTATATTTGCACAAAGCACACAATGACATGTGGGGACAGTTTGTCATAGACACATCACACGTATACTAGCACAACTCGTGTACACATGTGCACACGCGTACGCGTACACAGACGCAACACACACGCATACATGTACACACACGCATACACGTACACACATGCAGCACACACGCTTAGACGTACACACGCATGTACACGTACACATGCGTACACGTACACGTACAGTACACACGCACGCATCACACACATACACGCACACACGACGCACATACGCAGCTCACACATACACGTACACATCACACAGGCCCACTAGTCATTGAGACAAAAATACGAAGGGGGCCACTTTTACAAAGCCTTGCCAAAATTTAGCAAGTGCCCTTTGGGTTTGCAAAAATACAAAGTGGGATGTCAGATTTAGCAAGCTTTGTAAAAAAAATTAGGTGGGGGACCACTTATACAAAGGCACTCTGTTGGAGGAGGTGTTTTGCCCAAGGTTGCTAAAACAGTACAAGTGAGTGTAAATATAGAAAGGCTATTGGAGATGCTCTCAGCCAGATGAAGGAGTCTGCGATATACGGGCACACATTCTAAGTAAAAGAATTGTGCGCGATGGTAATGACAAGCACACACGGTTGATGGAATAAGTCATGCGCTGACATCGCCGATTGCGGTGCACACCGCACGTACGCATCCGAGAACGCTTGCCCACGTTACACCATCCGGGAATCGTGCCGCACTTCGAAACCGGAACTGTCAATAAATTTTGAGCTTGTTTCCCATCACATTCCAAATTACCACGCTATATTTAATTGCAAACCTGTTCACACCGATCAAAACCTAAACGTATTCCCACTTAGCAGCTTATTACTAGGTTATAAATACTACCTACTGGAAAATGACTGCACAGTCCACCTCAATTCCTCATCAACAAACAAACAAATATTTCTTCGTCGTTCCTTGCGTCTGCCATGGCCCGTAGGAGTTCTTCGTCGAGAATTGATCAGGGAGCGGTGAGCATGGAAGCGGAAGCAGCGGAGATGTCCCGCCTCGCCGCGATAGCAACGCGAGGTCCCACCGCGCCGCCGATGCAGCACAGAGGTCCCGCCGCACCGCCGAAGCAGCACAGAGGTCCCGCCACACCGCCGAAGCAGCACAGTGGTCTGGCTGCGCCGTGGAAGCAGCAAGGATGACCTGCCGCGCCGCGGCGGCCTGGGAAGATCTCTTCCGGGAAGGCGAGGGCTCTCGCAGGCTCATGCGCGCTGAGCTCGATACGCTGAAGGATGAGATCTCCAGCTAAGCGAAGCTGCACGAGGAGATCAATGCCTCATTTGATAAGGCGATCGGCGTCATCCGGGGACTAAGGGATGACAAGGCGAAGCTCCGCACCCAGCGTGACCTGCTGAGGGCGAAGATCGCCGGTAGTGCGAAGCAGCACGAGAAGAGCACTGCCTTGATGAAGAAGATGGCCGCCATGGTCGAGAAACTTATGGACGATAATGCCAACCTCCGCATCGAGCGTGAAACGCTGGTGTGGGAATCCACAGCTGCTGTCAAGCGAAGTATTGAGGATGTGAAAGAGATCATTGCCGCTCGCCGTGAGAACTCCGTCGCCATGGATGCAATGACGAAGATGGCGGAGGAGAGGCGAAAGGAGGTGAAGGTCATGGAGGCGATGAAGAAGGAGTTGGAGGAACTCCGTGCCATGCAGCAACCCATCATGGAGTAGAGCAGCGACCCAGATTGTTGTCTGCGTCTTCATCCTTCTTCTTTTGCCCCTGTGTCTTTTGGGCGTTGCCGCGTGTGGCATTTTAAATTGTCTTCCTAAATAGTATGTAAGACAATTACTATCCATTGCCATCATCATCATATATAACAGTCTTGCTAAGTCTTCATTTAGTTTCAGTCGAGGCTATGTCCGTGAGTTATCCGTGCAAATTTTTGTTTTCAAATTTTCTCCCTTAAATCTCAGTCAACTGAGACCTAGCCACACCATTAAGCGCCTATAAAATAGGGGCTCGGGCACCATTAATGGAGAAGCTGGGAATGAGGTGGGCGGCGGATGGAGGTCAAAGGGCTCGCCTCCCGGTAAGCCTGCGCAGCGGTCTGCTCCACACCTCCCGTCTAATCAAATAGCTACCCCGCATGGCACCTCCTAGCCAGTAAAAATGGGGACGCGTGGTGGCACGTAAATGGTTAGTACAACGCCCACGGTTTGAAGAACACTTATGTTTCCGATTGTAATGTGGCAACTCTTTGTTCCAAAATGACTTTGTTGGTTGTTAATGTGTGCGCCTTAAAAAAATCGGACTAAAATTTTACCACAGCAAGTTGGTGCCATATCAAGGCAACATGCCATGATTTTCAGGCAAGTTTTGGATTTGCAGGAATTTAAAAACCAAGTTTGTCAATGTTTTCGGCCGAGCCACGACGCCCGAATGTTTGAAATTCATTTCCATTTGTTGCATGGGACCTAAACATTCACCCAAGGACACATATACCATTTTTCAACCCATTTTGGTGCACTGGAGCATGTGCATGTAGTTCAAATTTGAATTATGCACATTAAATGCCTAGAAAACTCAATAAATGTATAAAAAGGCCAAACAAACCCGGAATAATTCCAAATTATAGCACGACACTCCTATTAGTCTTTGTTGCCTCTGTAAAAAAATCAAGGCAGGAAGAGGCAGCGTATGTCATTTCGCCCACAAAGGTGAGACATTGCCTATCGGAACCATGAGCCTTCTTGAGAGAAGCTCCAGTTTGTAAGAAGCTTATAACAAAACTTGTCCCAAATCAAACAAAAATTTTACCACGGCATGTTGGTGCCATGGCAAGTCCCGTGATTTTTAGGCAATTTTTGGATTTACAGGAATTTAAAAACCAAGTTTCTCAATGTTTTCGGCCGAGCCACGACGCCCAGATGTTTGAAATTCATTCCCATTTCTTGTATGGGACCTAAACATTCACCCAAGGACACATATATGATTTTTAACCCATTTTGGTGCACTGGAGCATGTGCATGTAGTTCAAATTTGTATTATGCATATTAAATGCCTAGAAACTCAATTAATGTATAAAAAAGGCCAAACGAACACAGAATAATTCCAAAATTTAGCACGGCACTCCTATTGGTCTATGTTGCCTATGTGAAAAAAAATCAAGGCAGGAAGAGGGAGCGTATGTCGTTTCGCCCACAAAGGTGATACGTTCCCTATCAGAACCATGAGCCTTCCTGAGAGAAGCTCTGGTTTGTAAGAAGCTTATACCAAAACTTGTCCCAAATCTAACAAAACTTTTACCATAGCATGTTGGTGCCATGTCAAGACACCATGTCAGGTTCCATGATTTTTAGGCAATTTTTGGATTTACATGAATTTTAAAACCAATTTTCTCAATGTTTTCGGCCGAGCCACGATGCCCAGATGTTTGAAATTCACTCACATTTCATGTATGGCACCTAAACATTCACCCAAGGACACATATAAATTTTTTTAACCCATTTTGGTGCACTTGAGCATGTGTCTGTAGTTCAAATTTTAATTATGCACATTAAATGCTTAGAAAACTCAATTAATGTATAAAAAAGGCCAAACAAACCCGGAATAATTCCAAATTTTAGCACGACACTCCTATAGTTGCATGTTCACTGCAGATAAATGTTCTAGCAATTCAAACACCGACCTTTCCTACCGTAACCCCATTTTGTCTTTCAAATCAAAATGAAAAAATCATGTACACCACAAACAGTTTATTAGCAAGAATCGTGTGCGATGCAGTATAAAATATCTTGGGGCTCCCTCATGTATGACTTACGCCGGAAGATTCGTCGGCTACAGTCCACCAGCCGCGCGTCAATCTCACATTATAATGGTGATACACATGGTGTGGTTATGAACATGTTATACTATATATATATATATATATATATATATATATATATATATATATATATAGGGTGGGTCTATTCTACCAACCCCTTAAGACCTTATTCTACCAATACTAGACCTTATTCTGCCAAAACCCCATCGAACCGAAAACACGTCCCGAACACCACCGAACTGCAACAACAACAAAAAACACCCAGTCCACGTACAACCTTATCCATCCCCCACCCTCACCCCACACCTAACCCACCTTCTCTCTCGCGCCACTGCACCGCCTCCCGCGCCGCCGCGCCGCTGCCCCGCTGCCCCGCCTCCCGCCCCGCGCCGCTACCCCGCCTCCTGCCGTCCCCCCACCCCCTACCAACCTTCTCCCACTGCTGGCCCAGCGCCGGGGGCGGTTGCCGGCCCGGATCCGTCGTCGGGAGCCCACCATCCCGCCGCCCACCTACTCCGGCGAGCCAGCGACGGGATCTGGCCCTCCCCGACCCACATCGCCCCTACCTTCTTCCCCTCCACCCCGCCGCCGCCAGCAGCAGAATCGCCCCGGCGATGCCCTCCACCTTCCTCCGACACGGGGCGCCGCCGCCTTGCCCAAGACGAAGCCACCGCGCTCTTGCGCCACTGGATCCCGCTGCCGGCCACACCGCGATGAGCTCGGGCACCACGCGCCGCCGTGCCTCCCCATCCTGCTGGCCATGGCGCGTGCCCCTTTCTCGTCTGCTGACGGCCAAGCCACGTGTGGTGCGGTGGTGACTCCGAGCCATGGTCAGATCAGCGCCACGCACCTACCTCGCCTCCTCCTCTCCACCACAGCCCTGCCTCTCCGCTCAACACCAGCGCGCAGCCGCCCGCCTCCTGGATTCAGGTTTTTTACATGCTCAAATGGGAAGCCTGTGTATGTATCAGGCTACTCTTCTTACAAACCCCTGATTGAACATGAACTCAATCTCGTGTGTTACCGTCCTCTCATCTGGTCTGCTTTTCTCTCAGGGACGCATCATGGCTTCATTCAGCAAGTGGACGATGGTTCACTGCTATTACCTTAGTGAGTTCTATTCTTCGTCACAGGTTCACTGCTATTACCTCAGTGCAAAGTGCCAAAAAGTTCCATTCAGACTACACTTAATATCCATATTGTAGATAATATTTGCATTGTCTTAAATTTTTGGAAACAAGCTTCAGTACAAAGAAGCTTTAGTACAAGAAAAATGGGTCAGTCAGTTCATCCATATGCAAACCCCCCCTTAACAAAACGCATCTCTAACCAAATTACTATAGATACTACTTCAAAAGCATGTCCTCACTATTTCTGTGTGTCATGTGTATTAACAACTTACTGACGTTTCTTTAATTCCCTCTGTCTACAAAATTCATGCTTGCATGCTGATGTTGTATGTGCATGGTGGAGGCCTCCTCCTGTTGTTATTTGCTCCATACTGAGAATTGTTTTGTAAAAGTTAATGGGATGGACGCAGCTAGGAGATGATGCTAGCAAGTTCAAACTCTCTTGAATGGATAGATCATAGTGCAGTTAGGAGAAGTGATGTTATGAATATGTTGTATGCAAGTTCAGTGTGTATTAGAAAAAGTTATATTTGTGGTAAATAAATAGTTCTGCATTAGATTATATAGCAATCTCACTACACAGGGATTTGGCAAGCAGTTTCGTAAAAAAGTTTATGACGATTTGCTCTGACGTGATTGTTGTGTGTGTATTTTGGCAGCTCAACAAGATGAACCATACATGCGAGGAACCTCCCAAGCGCAGCAACTCCTCCATCCAAGTCGAGCGCTGGGCGCCGTCCAAGTCGAGCATTGGGCACCGTCCAAGTTAAGTCATCTAATGTGGTACACAAATAGCAGGAGAGCGAGCTTCACTCCGGGGCAGGTCCATCCTAGAAGCGGACCTCCACCACCGCCTCCCCGCTCCGCTCACCTCTCCTCACGGCCACCACCACTTCCTCCGCAACCATGGGCTCCCTTTCTCTTCACCTGTAGTTGTCGCCGGGAGCCCTGGGGACGGCCCTACAGTTCCGCAACACAGTTGTTGCTCGCGTGGCGTCATGTGCGTGCAGTCCACAGGCAGTGCAGCTCACCCGCTCATCCTCTTTGTGCTCACCGGCGTCGGAAGGCACTAGTGGCAGCGAAAGCTCACATGACACGGTGGTCACGGCGCAGCAAAATGGGCAGTTCGGGCAGCCCGGCCGTGCAGTCCGCTGGTTTGATGTGCACAAAATTGCTTTTGCTTTTTGATTTGAACACCACCCGGCTAGAGCACAGGTCACCGGTGCCGCTGTGACATCCAGCGTCGCTGTTTTGCTAGCGTGTTGTGGCACATATATGAGCACGAGTGTGCATTTCCTATTTTTTGTTAAGTGGTGTCCGTGAAAAACATTCAGGGCCTAAAAATTCTAGGAACCTGCCTGTGAAATGTTGAAAATGATGCAGTTCGTTATAGCGCCCCCCTGGTGATTCACCTTGTGACAAGAAAAAAAATATCCCATGAGGGGTGCACTTCTTTTTCAGGGGCAGTTCGCTTGAAACAATTGTGTGAATATAAAATCCCTTTGTAGTCCAGACCGTGGGGTTCAGAAAGAAAATAATGTGAACTGCAGTTTTGCTGTTTATCTGTGGTTGTTTCTATGTTAACTTTACTGTTATACTGAAGGAAAAGAAGACATGCAGTTTGGTAGCGTGGTCATGCAGTCCGCTACATGGCGCATCACGGTCCGCGACGCGTGGGCATGTAGTGGGGCGTGTGGGTGCATGCAGTACGCAACTGCAACAATGGCCGCAAAACAAGAAAAGGGATTTGATCAGTATTTTGGGTGCGGTCCAGATGTGTTACTCTTAAAAAATCCAATGCAGTTCATTTTAACAAAATTTGATGTCCCACTTTGATTCAAAAAATGTTAGAAGTAAAAATATAATGCAGTCCCCTTAGCCGATATTGCAGTCCCCTTAGCCGCAGTGTCGTTGTCCGTTGAATGCAGTTTGGTTCGCCCGAAGTAAAAATGAAATACACAAAATAAAAACTTTAGAACAAAATCATGCAGTTCACTTGCCCGACTGATGCAGTGCGGCTTTCAGTCTGAAGCAGTGCGTTCTTCGATCCGATGCAACTCACTCGTCGATTTTGGTGTCGCGAAAAACAGTGTGTCCGCATTTCGGTAATTTCAAAACTGCTCTTAAACCGTAAGGAATTAGAGAGAGTGATCTACATGAAAAGGTTGCGCCTCATCGATATATTTCCAATGGCGTATCATTTGAATCATTCCGACCAGCGGTTTGTAAAAATTCATGAAAAAACGGCCGCTGCCACTTGTCGTCCGCCGCACCATTTTCAAAATTAATTTAAAACCGTGAGGAATCTCAAAAAAAATTCTACATATGAAAGTTGTGCCTCGTCCGTAGCCTTCCAACGGCGTATCACACGCCTCTTTTTGACAAACGGTTAAAAAACTGGAGCAAAAACAGTACCAAAAAACTGCAAAAATTTGAAAAACAGAATTCCGCGATTTAGTAAATTTGAAACTGCTTTTAAACTGTAAGGAATTAGAGAAAGTAATATATATGAAAAAGTTGCACATCGACGATATCTTTCTAACGGCGTATCATTTGCTTCATTCCGACAAGCGGTTTGAGAAAAAACGTGAAAATACGCTCGCTGCCACTCGTCGGGCGCCCACTGTTTTCGAAACTGCTCTTAAACCGCAAGGAATCTCGAAAAAAATTCAACATGGTGAAGTTGCGCCTAATCCATAGCTTTCCAACGGTATATTACATGCCTCGTTCCGACAAACGGTTTAAAAACTGGAGCAAAAACAGTACCAAAAAACACCGCGTACAGTTTTTTCGACGAGAAGTTCACTAGTCTCTATACTGAGAAGTTCAACGGTATATATACAACCCGTCTATTCTGCCAATATTGGCAGAATAGTTATTCTGCCCACACTTTCGAACTGCACGCTCAACGTGAGGGCACTACACTTTCTGAAGCAAGCGCACTGCAGTACTGAGACTAGTGAACTTCTCGTTGAAAAAACTGTACGCGGTGATTTTCGGTACTGTTTTTGCTCCAGTTTTTAAACTGTTTGACGGAATGAGGCGTGTAATATACCGTTGGAAAGCTATGGATTAGGCGCAACTTCGCCATGTTAATTTTTTTTTGAGATTCATCACGGTTTAAGAGCAGTTTCGAAAACGGTCAGCGCACGACGAGTGGCAGCGAGTGTGTTTTCGAGTTTTTTCGCAAACCTCTTGTC
Source organism: Elymus sibiricus (assembly GCA_039707655.1). NCBI lineage: Eukaryota > Viridiplantae > Streptophyta > Magnoliopsida > Poales > Poaceae > Elymus > Elymus sibiricus. The sequence goes on along the minus strand of CM077674.1, from coordinate 139,638,781 downwards.
GGAATGAAGCAAATGATACGCCATTGGAAATATATCGTCGAGGCGCAACTTTTTCATATATATTACTTTCTCTAATTCCTTACGGTTTAAGAGCAGTTTCAAATTTACTAAATCGCGAAATTCTGTTTTTCAAATTTTTTCAATTTTTCGGTACTGTTTTCGCTCCAGTTTTTTAACCATTTGTCGAAATGAGGCGTGTGATACGCCGTTGAAAAGCTACTGACGAGGCACAACTTTCATATGTAGAATTGTTTTTGAGATTCCTTACGGTTTTAAATTAATTTTGAAAATGGTTCGGCGGACGACGAGTGGCAGCTGTAGTTTTTTGGCGATTTTTTACAAACCACTCATCGGAATGATTCAAATGATACGCCGTTGGAAAGATATCGATGAGGCGCAAGTTTTTCATGTAGAACACTCTCTCTAATTCCTTACGGTTTAAGAGCAGTTTTGATTTTACCAAAATGCGGACACTCTGTTTTTCGCGACACTAAAATCGACGAGTGAACTGCGTCAGATAGAAGAATGCACTGCTCCAGATTGAAAACCGCATTGCATCAGACGGGCAAGCGAACTGCATAATTTCTTTTTGTGAGAAGTAAATTTTCTGAGACGAGTTTTTGTTGTCTTTTTTTCAAAAAAAATTATGACGAGAGTGGACCGCAGAGGCGAGGGCAAGTGAACCGCGACATATATCGAAGTGAACCGCATTACTGTCTTGTTGTTTTCGCTTAATTTTTCGCACTTTCATGTTGGGCGCAAGTGAACAGGATCACTCTCAAAAGTGAACCACATCCGAGGACCAAACGCACTGCAAGTGTTGATGTAGTCAACTGAATTTTGAGACACACGAAACAAATTGCACTTCATACAGAAGGGTAATGAGCTGCTACACAAATGGAGTGAACTACATTTTTTTGTCTCTCTTCAAACAAATTTGATTCAAGACATCGGTACTGCACTGCAGACAGGAGACTAGCGAACTGCACCAAAACACAACCGAGTTTTTGACAGCACTAGGCACCGGCGTCCCCGATGAACTGCTCGAAAACAAAATCTAAAACACACAAAAAATTCCATGGCACAACGAGCACCACCTCAAATTCCAAGCCAAACTGCACGGGCACAGCAACCGAACCGCATCTCTTCCTGTTCGATGCCTTCCTGCTCGTCGAAACTGCACTGCAAGAAAGAAAGGAACATGGAAGCAAATCAAAACACAAGATGGAACTGCACGGCTACTATCCAAGGGCCCATGGAACTGCACCGCGGAGCCACCGGTCATTATCGTCGTGGCGGCCAGAGCTCACCGGACAGGGGACGAACGGTGGCGACATGACCTGCAATAAGGGGAAAAGGTTGGAGGTGGTAGGGGATTTCATGGCGCCCGTGGATGAACCGCAGGAGGGCTCGCAGCGCACTGCTCGAGGGATCTGTATGCACTGCAATGCCACAGCGCTTGTGGCCAGATCCACCAGGCTGTCGTCTCCGGCGAGCCACGAACTGCAAGGCTGCACTACTGAACCACATGCCATACCTCGGCAAACAACAATTCAGGGCCTTCGTCGAGTGGCATCAAGCAGTTTGGAATGAACTGCAGTGACTGCTCACACAACTAGAGTGTGCTCCCGCTCCAAAACTGCACTTCCTCGAATCCCAGTCAAACTGCATCGGCGTGGAAACTGAACAGTAACTGGACCTTATTCTGGGTCCAACCCACCTCATCTGTGAACACATGTGGGCTGCACCATGTCAGTGAAGTGCACAAGGCTCACCATCATCCTCTTGGTTGTGCCAGCTCGTGAAACCCACCGGCGACTGAACTGTAAGTGGGTGTGCTGCCGAATGACTCGCCGTGGTCCTCCTGTCGGCACCCGGCGAACTTCAAGCCTGGAGAAAAATCAAACAGCAGACAGCAAGAGCTCGTCGCAGAGGAGGGGATGGGAGAACACCCACTTGGATGGTCCCGCTCAGATCCGCCGCCGAACCGCATGCACTCGTCGGACGCACTGCACGCACGCGGTCGCTTGAACTGCACTGCGGGGTTGTCCATGTGCTGCACCTCCACCGAGCTGCACCACGGGCGCCATCAAACTGCAGAGAGCCCCCTCGCCCTAGAGCCACCGGAGGCATCAGTGACCTGGACCCATCAGCCGCCCAGTCCAGGATGGGGAGGAGACGGGACGGGGGAGTTGGCCCGGCCACGGCGGCGCGGGTCCAGGCGGGACAACGGCGTTGGAAGCGGATCCCACCGAATCCGGCACTGGGAGAGGTCGCGGTGGTGGGGTGGTTGCCGGGGTGGGGGACGCGCCGCCGCGGGGATGGGGGAGGCACTGGTGGGGTGGTTGCCGGGGTGGGGGACACGCCGCCGCGGGGTGGGGGAGGCACTGGTGGGGTGGTTGCCGGGGTAGGGGACGCGCCACCGCGGGGTGGGGTGGGGTGGCGCTGGTGGATCCGGTGCTGGGATGGCACGGCCGTGGTCCCGCGGGCTGGGGCGTGCCATGGTGGGGCAGGGCGGCACTGGCTCGTGGCGGCCGGGAGCGGGGAGGGTGGCGGCACGGGGGAGGGAGGTTGAGGGGGCCGGCGGTTGTAGGACGGCGGCCCGACCGGGAGCTGGAGAAGGAGGTGAGGGAAGGTGGGAGGAAGAGTATCGTGGCTGTGGGTGCGGCTGGGTCTTTTTTTCCGGTTTTGTAGTCGCTGTGAGGTTGGTTTGGGTGTTGGCAGAATAAGGCCAAGAGTTGGTAGAATAAGGTCTTAAGGGGGTTGGTAGAATATATATAGGGTGGGTCTTTTCTAACAACACCCTTAAGACCTTATTCTACCAATAAAAATGCTTATTCTGCCAACACCCCGACCTACCCCGTAGCTACAAACTAACCACGGAGCTGCGCGGACAAAAGAAAAAAGAACACCCCACTTTATCTCGGTCACCCACCCCACTCCTCTCATCCCACGACCTCCCCCTCCCAGCCCGCCACACCGCCGCCTTCCCCACGCCGTCGCGCCACGCCTCCCCCGCGCCATCGCGCCGCCGTCGCCCGCCCCCGCCCCCGCGCCGCTGCCTCTCCCCGCTACAATGCACCACCTCCTTCCCCCCACGCTTCACCGTGGCGCCACCGCCACCGGCACAGCGCATCACAATCCCCCGCCGCTGCCAGTCGCCTTTGCCAGAGGAGGATGTTGGGGGCATGATACGGGGTTGTCCGATCTTCACGGAGGATCTGCTTGAGGAACGAATCAACGCCACCTGAAGGGTACGAAGGAAACCCTCGATCCCAGCCAACAACGCTATCGGGTAATGGATAACTAGTGCAACCTGATGAAACCGAAGCTAGCTACTGCATATGCAACAACCAGCAACAAGTATTTGCCCAACCACACTCTTAGGATTCCAATCCACGCAACCACGCACAGAGTTGGAAGCACGAACTGGTCGCCGCCTCAACGGCTACTGTTGTAAAATCACAAAGTGAGTTTACCCTCTCACAAGGCAAGATTACAAGAGCTAAGGAGGAAGTGAACTCTCAAACAAGATTCTGGTTGCACTTAGCTAACCTATGCTGAAATCAAATTGCCAAAGATTTGTGGCTGAAGTGAGGGAAGGGGTATTTATACTAGGAACAGCCCTCCTAGCTTAGGTGTGAAACCAGTCCAAAAGAGAGGCTCAAATTCGTGGTAACCAGTTGGTCAAGGGAGCAAACACATGGAGCCTCGCGCAGCAATTAATGCTCTGGACAGCTTGCATTGGAACTCTCATATCCTTTGACTCAGGACTCCAAATGTTGTACCGTTTGATTTTCCTGAAAGTAGACTTCAAATGGTGTCCAATTTGTACTCTCACATGTGCTGGAACCTCATATATTTGTGTTGCATGATGCAGCAAGTTCTAGGACGAATTCTGGAACTGTGCATGCAACAATAGATTGTTGAGATGGCTTGCTATTCTTCCTTGAGGTGTAATTAGTTGCCCTTGTCACCAAAACATGGTTTACATCAGAGTTGAAACTTGTTCTCTTCAAACTTGTTGTATGGGCTTCAGAACTTGTTTCTTCATGAGATGAACTTGTTTCTTCATGTGTTGGAAGTTGTTGGTTGTCCTCAACATTGTACCTGAGTAAAATCAGCACAGATGATTTAGGCAGTATAAAGTTCTCATGGATAGTTGAAGTATGATCAGCTAGGAGCGCGTTCACCTCTTGTTCTATATGTTTGGCACGGCTCCTTGTCATGGGACCCAAATAGGTCTGGTTTGTAGCAGCTTCATTTGAGAGTTTAGTTTTATTATGAGGAGAAGATGACAAACGAGGTGAACCTGGGATGTCCTCATCATCCTCCCCCTCTTCAAAAGGAGTCGTCCTCGACTCTTGACCCTCTTGATCGAAGCATGGAGACAAATCAGCAACGTTGAATGTTGGACTCACAGCATAGTCTCCAGGAAGCTCGATCTTGTAAGCGTTGTCATTGATCTTTGCCAAGACTTTGAATGGTCCATCTCCATGAGGCATTAGCTTGGATTTGCGCTTCTCAGGAAAACGAGCTTTGCGCAAATGTATCCAAACCAGATCTCTGGGCTCAAAAGTCACCTTCTTGCGGTTTTTGTTTGCCTTAGCTGCATAGTACTTGGATTTCCTTTCTGTCTCTTCTCTGGTCTTCTCATGAATCTTCTTCACATATGCAGCACGCTTTGAAGCCTCTATGTTACATCTCTCTTGCAATGGAAGAGGCAACAAGTCAATTGGTGCAAGTGGTTTGAATCCATATACCACCTCAAATGGGCACATGCTTGTGGTAGAGTGAACTACTCTGTTGTAAGCAAACTCCACGTGTGGCAAACACTCTTCCCACTCCTTCAAATTCTTCTTGATCATTGTACGCAGCAAGGATGAGAGTGTGCGGTTCACCACCTCTGTTTGCCCATCAATTTGTGGGTGACATGTCGTTGAAAACAGCAGCTTGGTTCCCAACTTTGCCCATAATGTTTTCCAAAAATAGCTCATGAACTTCACATCACGATATGAAACAATGCTCCTCGGCATTCCATGCAAGCGAACAACTTCCCTGAAAAACAAATCAGCAACATGTGAAGCATCGTCGTTCTTGTGGCACGGAATGAAGTGTGCCATTTTTGAGAACCTATCAACTACAACAAAAACTGAATCCCTCCCCCTCTTAGTCCTAGGTAGTCCTAAAACAAAATCCTTGCTAATATCTTCCCAAGGAGCATTTGGAACTGGTAGGGGAGTATATAAACCATGGGGGTTCAGTTTAGACTTAGCTTTGTGGCACGTGATGCATCGCTGCACAAATCTCTCAACGTCCTTCCTCATCTTTGGCCAATAAAAATGATCAGCCAACAACTCATATGTCTTCTCACGACCAAAGTGTCCCACTAATCCTCCTGCATGTGATTCCTGCAACAACAAGGGCCTAACAGAGGAATCTGGAACACACAGTTTGTTAGCCCTAAAAAGGAACCCATCATGCACATGGTATTTATCCCAACCTTTGCCATCTTTACATTTTGCATATGGTTCTGAAAATATATGATCAGTGCAATACAGTTCTTTTAGGCTCTCAAGTCCCGGTACCTTCACTTCTAATTGTGTCTAAAGAACATGCCCACGGGACAAAGCATCAGCAACCATGTTTTCCTTTCCTTTCTTGTACTTCACAACATATGGGAAAGTTTTAATGAATTCAACCCACTTAGCATGCCTACGATTCAGTTTAGCTTGGCCTTTCAAATGTTTCAAAGCCTCATGATCAGAATGTACAATAAATTCCTTAGGCCATAAGTAATGCTGCCAAGTTTCAAGCACTCTAACCAAAGCATACAACTCTTTATCATAAACAGAATAATTCAGATGCGCACCACTCAGCTTCTCACTAAAATATGCTACTGGTTTTCTTTCTTGCATTAAGACACCTCCAATACCTATTCCACTAGCATCACATTCTATTTCAAAAGTTTTAGTGAAATCAGGTAGAATCAGCAAAGGTGCTTCAGTTAATTGTTTCTTAAGCTCAAGAAATGCTTCTTCTTGTGGTGCACCCCATTTGAAAGGAATACCTTTCTTTGTCAATTCATTCAAAGGTGCAGCAATTGTACTAAAATATTTAACAAACCTCCTGTAGAAACCAGCAAGGCCATGAAAACTTCTCACTTGGCTTACATTCATTGGAGTTGGCCAATTCTTGATTGCATCCACCTTAGATTCATCCACTTCAATTCCCTGTCCTAAAACAACATAGCCAAGAAAAACAACCTTGTTTGTGCAAAAGGAGCACTTCTCAATGTTAGCATATAGTTTTTCTGTCCTTAGCACATTCAGCACTTGTTTTAGATGTTCAATATGTTCCTCAATGGATCTGCTATAGATTAGAATGTCATCAAAGTACACAACAACAAATTTGCCAATGTAAGCTCTCAAAACATGGTTCATCAATCTCATGAAAGTACTTGGTGCATTAGTTAACCCAAAAGGCATGACTAACCACTCATACAACCCAAATTTTGTTTTTAAAGCAGTTTTCCATTCATCTCCTTCTTTCATCCTAATCTGATGGTATCCACTTCTCAAATCAATTTTAGAGAAAATAGTAGAGCACTCAATTCATCAAGCATATCATCTAACCTAGGAATAGGATGACGATACCTAATGGTTATAATATTGATGGGCCTACAGTCCATTACCATTCGCCATGTTGCATCTTTCTTAGGCACCAAAATCACAGGTACAGCACAAGGACTTAAACTTTCACGAACATAACCTTTCCTTAAAAGTTCTTGTACCTGCCTTTCTATCTCCTTTGTTTCTTCAGGATTGGTGTGGTAGGGAGCTCGATTTGGAAGTGATGCTCCTGGAATGAGGTCAATCTGATGTTCTATGCCGCGCAAGGGAGGTAGACCAGCGGGTACTTCCTCCGAAAAAACATCCTCGAAATCCTGCAAGACATCACAAACAGCATTAGGGAGACAAGTTAGGTCGTTAGCTGAAAGCAAAATGTCTTTGTACACAAGTACAACGACCACTTGATTTGGGTTGAGCCTCACATCTCTCAATTCTGATTTGGTGGCTAACATTACTAAGTTCTCTCCCTCTCTTTTATTTTTCTCTCTCAAATTTGGCTCGTGGCGCTCACTCACAGATTTGTGGATCTCTCTCTCACTCTTTTTCTCTCCCTCTTTCTTACTCACTACTTTTACTTCAGAAACTTTTTGCATGTGCTCAGCCATAATTTGTTGGGGAGTCATGGGCCTTAGCACCAAGTCTTTGCCTTTCCACTTGAGGGTGTATTGATTGGTTCTGCCACAATGTTGTGCTGAAAGATCATATTGCCACGGTCTGCCCAACAGCAAGTGACACACCTTCATGGGCACCACATCACACTCAACGGTGTCATTATAATCTCCAATCTTGAATTGCACCTGTACCATGTGTGTGACCTTAATCTCTCCACATTCACTCAACCATTGGATATGATATGGGTGGGGGTGTTGCAGCAGCTTTAGCCCAAGCTTATCACACATTTATTTACTTGCAAGATTGTGACAACTCCCACCATCAACAATTACTTTGCATACCTTGTCTTGCACTTTGGCTCTAGTTTGAAACAGATTATGTCGTTGTCCATTCTCAGCTTCTTTGATCTGCACAGTCAAAACTTTAGTGACAACAAGAGAAGCACCTTGCTCATAATCACAATAGATATGCTCATCACCATCTGAATTTTCACCATTTTCAATTTCTTCCTCAGGTTCGCTACAAGACTCATATTCTCCATTCTCTGTGATCAGCATGGTACGCTTGTTGGGACAATCTTTCTTCATGTGGCCACGTCCCTTACATGTAAAGCACTCTACATCACTAGTTTTCCTAGTGGAGCCAATGGAGGATGAACTTGGGGCTGCAAATTTGCTCTTTTCTTTTGCATTTGATACCTCATTCCTGCTCGTGGCTGCACGTGCATGGGACTGATTTCCACCTCCAGAACTAGTCATGATGCCTCGACCAACATTGAATTGAGGTACAAACTTACTCCCACTTGATGTAGCTCTAGCTGTGAAGGATGTAGTTCTGTTTTACCTGGAGTCTTCTTGCAATTGACGTTCAGCCTTAGAAGCAAGATGTACAAGTTCTACCACATTACGATATGGCTGCAGATCAACCACTCATTTGACATTAGGATTCAGCCCATAGAGAAACCTTGCCATGGACTGCTCCTCATCTTCATGTATGTTAGCTCTTATCATTGCCTTCTCCATCTCCTTATGATACTCCTCAATAGATAACTTTCCTTGCCTCAAATTCTGGAGCTTATCAAAGGTATCACGCCTATAATGCCTTGGGACAAATCTTGCCCTCATCTCTCTTTTCATTTCTGCCCATGTAGCAATAGCAGGTTCTCCTTCTTCTTCTCGCTGAATCTGAACTTGCTACCACCATATTAGAGCATAATCTTCAAACTCAAGTGAGGCCATTGCTAACTTCTTCTCTTCAGAGTAGTTGTGCATGCGGAAAATCTTGTCAACCTTCAATTCCCATGTGAGATAAATTTCTGGATCAGATCCACCATCAAACTTGGGCATGGTAAATTGCAGCTTTCCAAACCTCTCCTCTTCCTCTCGTTCATGACCATTGTTTCTTCGACGATGAAATCTAACATTCTGGTGCATGCCATCTTCATCTTCGTCAAACTCATCTTCACTACCTTCATGGTGCAGATTTGCTCTCCGGCGGCCTCCTCTAAGACCACAACCAGTAGCAGCTTCATGATGAGCACGTCCATTAGCATGAGCATTTCCACGTCCGGGACCGGGAGGTCGCATGGCATGGGGAGCAGCAACACGGTTTCTTCTAGCTTGTGCATTGGAGGCAGCACCTTCCCCATCAGTTGCATTATGTTCATCACCATGGACACTTGCTTCTTCTCGGTTTTGACGAAGCTCTCACACAATATCAGCAACAATATCAGCCCTCATGGCTGCCATGTTTTGAGTGAGCTACTCATTAACATTACCCATAAGTTGCTGCAAATCTCTTGACAACTTCTCTTGCTTCTCTTCAATTGGATCAAGGTTGTTTCTGAATTCTCGGCGTAGATGATCACGTAATGCATTGAAGTGAAACCGTGTGACAGGCTGATTGAGATGCCCATGTCCTTCAACATCATATTCGTCTTCATCACCTGCCATGGTTAGTTTTCCAAAATCCCTATAGTCATAGAAGCATATATGTGGGTAACAACTCAAGCTCACCTCACTTACCAACCGAAGCTCATGTAACTTCCAAGTGAGAGCAGAATCATGCTCAACCGTGGTGCCGGTAGTTGGTATACAAAGAGTGATGAATCAAGCGAATACAAGTCTAGGGTTGCACATGCGGGGCTGTTTAGTGGGGCTTGGGTGGGATATATATGTAGCAAAAGATTGACTAATCTGTAATCTAGATATTGTTGAACCAAGTAATCATCCACACAAGATTCTAATGCCCTTAGTTGCTGAATGAGATATAAGTGAGATACATGCAACTCATACCAAGGAATCAGATTTGCTAGAAAGCAAGGATTGAAGATGTTGCACACTGGACAAGTTTCAGCTCACAATACAAACAGGGATTTCTCAAGATATAAGTGAAGAACTGTCCCAAATTTCTCTCTTTTGCTTCATGCACACACTTTCTTTCTATGGGCAGATCTCTTTTTTTTTGCCTCTTTTTTTTTGCTTTTTTTTGACAAACTTCAACAAGGGACTTGGATCTGAACACACACTTTGGGGGATCCATGAAAATTACAATGGATGAGCTCAAACAACAAGAACATGCAGCTGAAACTTTGGCAGAAAACACACACGAACTGATCTGAATTTTCTGGCTGGAAAACACGGTGGGAATCAGATCTAACAAGGATGGATGGAAAGTACACGGTGTGGGCTTTCCAAAATGCACAAAAACACCCAAAACGGACTGCGGATGACAAAGATACACAAGATTTGGTGGAGGATGCAGATCTGAAATCTATGAACGAAAACAAACACAAACACACAAGAATGGATGGGGGAAACTCAGCAACTAAAAACAAAAGATCTAGTGGACAAGAACTTGATAAAACTCACCAAATGACAGATTAAAGGCTGCAAAGGGCTTGGTAAAGGTATATTTTTTTGTGGGGCTATTTTATGGACTTTAGGATGAACAAGAGCACGAACTAAACTAGGGATACAAGATCCTACCGTGTCAACCGAAGCTCTGATGCCAAGATGAAACGGGGTTGCCCGATCTTCACGGAGGATCTGCTTGAGGAACAAACCAACGCCACCTGAAGGGTACGAAGGAAACCCTCGATCCTAGCCAACAACGCTGTCGGGTAATGGATAACTAGTGCAACCTGATGAAACCGAAGCTAGCTACTGCATATGCAACAACCAGCAACAAGTATTCGCCCAACCACACTCTTAGGATTCCAATCCACGCAACCATGCATGAAGTTGGAAGCACGAACTGGTCGCCGCCTCAACGGCTACTGTTGTAAAATCACAAAGTGAGTTTACCCTCTCACAAGGCAAGATTACAAGAGCTAAGGAGGAAGTGAACTCTCAAACAAGATTCTGGTTGCACTTAGCTAACCTATGCTGAAATCAAATTGCCAAAGAGTTGTGGCTGAAGTGAGGGAAGGGGTATTTATACTAGGAACAGCCCTCCTAGCTTAGGTGTGAAACCAGTCCAAAAGAGAGGCTCAAATTCGTGGCAACCAGTTGGTCAAGGGAGCAAACACATGGAGCCTCGCGCAGCAATTAATGCTCTAGACAGCTTGCATTGGAACTCTCATATCCTTTGACTCAGGACTCCAAATGTTGCACCGTTTGATTTTCCTGAAAGTAGACTTCAAATGTTGTCCAATTTGTACTCTCACACATGCTGGAACCTCATATATTTGTGTTGCATGATGCAGCAAGTTCTGGGATGAATTCTAGAACTGTGCATGCAACAATAGATTGTTGAGATGGCTTGCTATTCTTCCTTGAGGTGTAATTAGTTGCCCTTGTCACCAAAACATGGTTTACATCAGAGTTGAAACTTGTTCTCTTCAAACTTGTTGTATGGGCTTCAGAACTTGTTTCTTCATGAGCTGAACTTGTTTCTTCATGTGCTGAAAGTTGTTGGTTGTCCTCAACATTGTACCTGAGTAAAATCGGCACAGATGATTTAGGCAGTATAAAGTTCTCATGGATAGTTGAAGTATGATCAGCTAGGAGCGCGTTCACCTCTTGTTCTATATGTTTGGCACGGCTCCTTGTCATAGGACCCAAATAGGTCTTGTTTGTAGCAGCTTCATTTGAGAGCTGAGTTTTATTATGAGGAGAAGATGACAAACGAGGTGAACCTGGGATGTCCTCATCAGGGGAGGAGTGGAGCCCGGGATCCGGTGGATCCGCGTACAGGGGGTACTCGTGGGCGTGTCGCCGCGCCGGGGATCGCCGGGGATCTGCGCAGAAGGTAGCCGGCAGAGGGAGTTCCCATGGTTCCCCGTCTCTCACTATCTCTCTCTGCCCACACTACTGTCCGCCCGCTGCCCCTCACTTCCCGTGCTGTTTGCCCGGGCAACCCGTGCAGTTCGTCCCCACGCGCCCATGGGCTACTGCCGCCTGGATCGGGGCCATCCCGCTGTCGGGCGACCACCCAAGGGTTGCTGGCCCGGGATCGCTGCCGCCCCCAACGCGATGCAGTGCAGAAAATGCAGTGCTCCGGTGCACTTTGCGGGTCACCCCGGCTCAGGTGCGTGAAGTTATCTTGCCCCCCTCCCGCAGTTCACCCTTCCACACGAGGCCCATGTTGCAGTCCAGTGGGACGAGGCTCGTGGTGCGGATGTGCAGTCCACCGGATGCTCAGTGACAGTGCTCATGTGTTTCAGATTTTGTTTTTGTGCAGTTTGTCAGCGATGCCGGAGCCTTGCAGTCCACTGGCTCCGGGGCGAGCAGTGGAGAGGACATGGGCGTGCAGTTCCCCGTCCCCATAGTTGTCCACTGATCCTGTAGAAGCCCATCTTGCTGCAGTGTATGCGAGCATATGGCCTGCAAGTGCTGCTCTTGATTCCCAGATTGCAAAAAACATTGCAGTGTGGTTCGGCAGCCGTCGACGTGCACTTTGTTTTGGGGGGCAGTGTGTTCTTTGTGGACGTGCACTTCGTTCGGCGCTCGAGCGGCATGAAGCTCAGTTTGCGCGCGCGTGCGGCTCGGCTACCTATTTCGTGCAGTTCGCTAGATACGTTTTTTATGTGCTGCCTGCCTATTTATTAATTTTGCTTCAGTTCACTTGTTTGTGTTTATTCAAACATCATGTAGTTCACTGTGAAAAACTCTTTGTTGTTCACTTGTAAAAACAATAGCGGTTCACTTTGTAAAAAAAAGTGCAGCTCCTTAGTGGTTTACTTTGTAAAAAAAGAGAAAGAAATCCCCACGGGAGGTTCACTTCTTTTTCTAATCCAATTTGTTTTGTTTGTGGGACAATTGAGAAAAGTAGTTCACTCCAATTTGTGTAGCAGCTCATTACCCCTCTGTATGAAGTGCAATTTGTTTTGTGTGTTTCAAAATTCAGTCGACTACATCAACAGCTGTAGTGCGTTTGGTCCTCGGATGTGGTTCACTTTTGAGAGTGATGCTGTTCACTTGTGCCCAACATGAAAGTGCAAAAAATTTAGCGAAACAACAAAATAGTAATGCGGTTCACTTCGATATTTGTTGCGGTTCACTTGCCCTCGTCTCTGTGGTCCACTCTCGTTCATAAAAGATGTTAGAAACAGAGTAGAAAAGAAATTATGCAGTTCGCTTGCCCAGTCTGATGCAGTGCAGTTTTCAGTCTGAAGCAGTGCGTTCTTCTGTCTGATGCAGTACACGCGTCGATTTTGGTGTCGCGAAAAACAGTGTCCGCATTTCGGTAATTTCAAAACTGCTCTTAAAATGTAAGGAATTAGAGAGTGTTCTACATGAAAAAGTTGCGTCTCGTCAATATCTTTCCAACGGCGTATCATTTACACCAATCCGACGAGCGATTTGGAAAAAATCACGAAAAAACGCCCGCTGCCACTCGTCATCCGCCGCACCATTTTCAAAATTAAATTAAAATCGTAAGGAATCTCAAAATAATTTCTACATATGAAAGTTGCGCCTCTTCCATAGCTTTCCAACGGCATATCACACGCCTCGTTTCGACAAACGGTTAAAAAACTGGAGCGAAAACAGTACCGAAAAATTGAAAAATTTGAAAAACAGAATTTCCGTGTTTGAGTAATTTTGAAACTGCCCTTAAACCGTAAGGAATTAGAGAAAGTAACATATATGAAAAAGTTGCGCCCCGACGATATCTCTCCAACGGCGTATCATTTGCTTCATTCCGACAAGCGGTTTGTGAAAAAACGCGAAAATACGCTCGCTGCCACTCGTCGAGCGCCCACCGTTTTTGAAACTGCTCCTAAACCATGAGGACTCTCGAAAAAATTTCAACATGGCGAAGTTGCGCCTAATCCATAGCTTTCCAATGGTATATTACAGGCCTCATTCCGACAAACAGTTTAAAAACTGGATCAAAAACAGTACCGAAAAACACCGCGTACAGTTTTTTCGACGAGAAGTTCACTCATCTCAGTACTGCAGTGCGCTTGCTTTAGAAAGTGCAGTGCCCTCGCGTTGAGCGTGCAGTTCTGAAGTGTGGGCAGAATAACTATTCTGCCAATATTGACAGAATAGACCGGCTGTATATATATATATATATCGAACATTCTCACATTTTATTTGAATTTGTGATAATGTGTGGCTTTTGCAGCTCACAGCTAAGTACTTGTGGGCGTAGAGGGCGGGGCACTATACATTGTGTGATAAACACATTATACATATGAAACATGGTTTAGATTATGAAGATCTAGCTAGAGCTTGAAAGGTACTATTATTTGAAATCAGTATAAAGTGGATTCAAAAAATTGAATTCGAGTTCATATAGAACACATAGTTCATATCTAACTTGACAGTAATCATGTGGTGTGTTGTGAAGATAATATACAGATGATGGTTTAACTTGACAACAATCATGATTGTAGATTATTATTCAAATAGTGAAACGAATTCCAATTTAGTTCATATTGCAGCGGCAGTATATACATTTGGAATGCACTAAAATGTTCATTTGAGTAGGTTACATGCATTATGCACCTAGCGAAATATTTTAATTGAACATAACATGGATTCAAAGTTTTGAATGACATTTGTAGTAATTCATACAGTAAAACGGGACAAGACCCTCTCTTGTGTGGTGCGAATTTTTTTGTTTGTTTTTTTGGTTGAGGGAAGTGCGTATTGATATGGTACCGTACAAGTTAGCCTTGTCCCGTAATTTCTATCCGCGCCTTCTTATGCCGAAATTTCAAGAAATCTCTTTGTCTGTTTGTGCTCCGAAAACTCCCTCCTTCGCAACCCGCGCCTTTCTATCCTGAAATTACAACGCGCGCGAAAACTCCCTCCTTATGCAAAATCCCGACACGCGAAATCCCCGTTCTACCCCTCGGTGGAAAGAGCCGCTAGTTCAAATTGGTGGGGGTACTTTTGTAACTTACCCTACATTTCGGACAAGCGCGTCCCTAAGTCATGGTCCCCCCTCCCATCCCCATCTTTTGCCCATTCGAAAACCGAGGCTGCCAAAACCTCTCTTCACCAGCCGCGAAACCCCACCCTTCTCCGTCCGCCCCCACCGCCGCCCAGCCGGAGCCTCTGCCCCGACGACATCGTCCACCGCAACAGCTCGACGTCCCTCATCCACCGCACCAGATGAGGACCCGTCATCGATCTCGTCATCCCGCCGGTGCAGCCGCCCCGTCCTCCACCTCCAAGGAGCTGCTCCGACGATCGCCGTCTATCGCGGCTGCTCCATCCCCACAGCGCCGCCTTAACCTGCCCCACCGGAATCGCAACATCCTCACCGACTCCTCGAATGAAGCCGATGCCTACTCGGCACCACCAAAGAGGTTGTACACTCATCGCATCTTCTCCTTCACTCGACCTCACGGCGCCGCCGGTCCTCGATCCCGTTCCGCCATGGCGCGGCTGGTGACATCCTCCACGGCGGATCTCCCCCATTGCGAGGCTCCCTCGGCGGCGGCGTCCATACCAGTCAGAGCTGCTGCTGCTGCTCCGGCTCTCGCTCTCACTGCTGCTCTGTTCTTGCTCTCGCTCGCGCTATTGATGCTGGTACACGGGCTGCTGCAACTACACGAGTTGCTGCTCTGGCTCTCGTTCGCGCTGCTGCTCCGGCTGCTATCTGCTAGTGCGTTCCCTGTTGAGCGGCTGCTGATTTAGATCACTGCTTCTCTGCTACCAGTGCTCGAGTGGCCTAAACTACCAACGAAGTGCTTGTCTGCTACTAGTGCGTTCAGTTTCGACAGTAAAATTTAGTTTCGACAGTAAAATTCAGTTTCGACAGTAACAGTCAGTTTCGACAGTAAAATTCAGTTTCGACAGTTAAGTTCAGAGTCAACAGTTTTTACATCATCTGTTGGAGTTGGTTGTCTTTTGGTGATGTAAATTTTACAGCTATCACTTTTTGGTGATGTATTTTACATCATCTGTCAGAGTTGGTTGTCTTTAGAATCCCACTTCAGATTAACGATGTTCGTCTTGTACTGCTTTAGCCTCGACGTCGTACAGCTCGCCAGAGCTGCTCCAACGACGTAACTATCCATCATAACAGAGTAGTACCCTCGACGCCGTCTATAGACACCTCAAATCTTCTTCCCCAGCTCCGACAGCCACCTCCGCCGCAACATCTTTAGCGACCGACCCAATGATTCTGAGGTCGACACGGCTACGCCAAAGAGGTTGTACATTTGTCGCATCACTTTTTACTATACATTCATGTCGATCCCTTAGGGCTATTTTGGTTCAAAGGAAAAAGTGAAGGAAAAACATAGCAATAGGAAATTTTCCTATGGTACTCTACTATTCAATTATTCCTGCATTTGGTTGAAAGGAATGGAGCAAAACAAAACTGAAGGATTTTTTCCTTTCGTGTTTGTTTCAAAGGAAAAACATAGAAATTTTAACATCCACCTGGACCTACTTATCAAAATCCTATGCATGAAAAGAAGACTAAGTGCATTAGTGGCACAATAACATTCTAACTGTACACATTTGCAGGTGGTTTGACTTTAATTTGGCCATGTTTCTTTGCATTCCTGTGCTCTTCCTGCAAGCCAAAGGAGCCCTTACAGAATTACTTCATTTACAGACAGGTCTCGAAGAAAACTTTGTTTGGTTTGTCCTGCTCCTCTCGGGCCGTCGTCCACCTCACCTGAGCTGCTCCATCGACAGAAGCATCCACCATACCAGACATCACGACTCCTTACCGTCTTTCGCCGCCTCAGATCTCCTTCGCCGCCACCGGCAGCCACCACAACTGCATCACCATCAATGACTCAGCAGTCGAACCTGAGGAGTACACGGGTCCACAAGAGAGGTCGCACTCTTTTTTTTCCTGCTTACTTTATGCATTGCTTAATATTACCTGCTAGTTTATCATCCTGTTCATCTCTTAGACTCCAAGTTAGGTCCAAATTAATGTTCAAATTTGAGTTTTAAAATGCTTGTGGGGCACATATCGAGGCAGCAATGAGTAGTATATCGATCTACTATCTGTTTCATCTAGGGTATCTACTATGTCGTTCATCTTGGGTGGGAAACAAATAGTAAAGCAGCCATCATCTGTCTTTTTTATTAAATTCAGCTATCATTTGCCTGCTATCATTATTTTTGGATCTATCCACTGGTTGTTACCATCACTCTAGATTTCTGCATGCTCTCCTTACTTAATCTCACTATATTTTTTTTCGTATGCATGTCAGTTATTGTACACAGTCATGTTGAACATGTAGAGAAAAAGAGAAGAGTCCTGCGCGGCAATACAATGTCATGCAGACATCGCTCCATGGTGGGTGCAATGGCAACCCCACCCCCTCCTCTAGATTGTAATCCAAAGGAAGATAGCTGTTCAGAGGTGGAGCCAGAGGGAGCTGACCACTCCTATTCCCCCCCCCCCCGAGGTGTTTGCTCTAACTTGGCATGATGATGTTGGTCATATCATGCATATGGTGCCTTGCTTTGCTTACTTTCGACATCATATATGTCATCTGCTTAGTTTAGACATGTTCTGTAGTGCCACGTGTTTAGTTTCTATATAATATATGTTAATTATGCAATGCCATGTTTTTTAGCCAGCCACAGTACATGTGAAATATGCAATGCCATCCTGTTTAGCCAGGCATCATATATTTGAATTATATCTTGCCATTCCTTTTTTCATTACATTTCCATTTGTCGACAATGTTTGTACATTCAACCACTCTTCCTGTGAATCAGCCATTTGGGTGGGTGATGAAAAAAATCTAGAGTGAAAACAAGTTATTCTGAGCAGACAGTGCTACCTGTCGAAGCAGATCTCTTTCTGGGTCCAGATAGCTCCTCAGAGGAGGATTCAAAGACAGATGACCAGTCCTATTCCCTCCCCCCGAGGTGTATGCTCTAACTTGGCACGGTTATACTGCTAGTATCATGCATATGGTGTCTTGCATTGCATAGTTTAGACATCATATACGCCATATTCAACACCATCTGCTTAGTTTAGACATCATATATGTGAATGCCATCTGCTTAGTATATAAATCACATATGTGAATTATATCATGCCATCTTGTTTACTTAGATAACATGTATGTGAATTATGTCATGCGAACCTGTTTACTAAAGACATCATATAGTTATCTCATGCCATCCTTTTTAGTTAGTCATCATATCTTTGAATTATGTCATGCTATACTGTTTAGATAGACATCATATATGTGAAATTATGTCTTGCTATCCTGTTTAGTTAAACAACATATATGTGAACTATTTCATGCCATCTTTTTTCCTCACTATCTATCGCATCTATCTCATACAAGGTCTGTACATTCAACTACTTTTCTTGTTTATCAGCCATTTGAATTGGAGGGGGTGATGGCAGTATCTAGCGGAGTAAAAACATGGTCTTCAAATAAAACAGTGCTACTTGTCGATGGAGATAGCACCCCGGTTGTACTTGCACAAGAAACAACCCTACCACACATAACCCAGACTATCGCAGATTGTACCCCTACTCCGATGGACAGAGAACCAGCTTCACCCAATCTAACCCCAACCCCAGCAGATGGTAACCCAATTCCAGTTGACACATCACCATCTCCACCATAGAGCTCCCAAACAAGAGCAGTTAGTAAGGCAGCTCCAGTGCCCAAAGGGCCAGGACTACCATGGTGAACCCCTACTCTACTAGTTAGTACACCTATTCCTGTGGACGAAGCAGAACCAGTCATCCATAGTTTAGCGTCTATCACATTTGATGTTGTTAAATCCTATGTGCGTATCTTCCCATCATGGAAATATTATACTGAAGATGAAGGAAAAAGCCAGTTGCAGGTGTTCCTCCAGGAGTTATGTGTAAGTATTCATGGCAATTACTTTGCTTTGTCCCATACTTTCTACCTCCCTGCTGGTTATAACACAACAAATGTTCCCATTTTTCTGTGTAGAGAATGGCCGATTTGGAAACTCGGGATGAGGTAACCTGTGCTAATACCTCTACTATCTTCAAGAATGCTTTGCGGCAGTATTGGAGTTACCTGAAGAAAACGTATTTCACTGGCAAGGAAACTCATCAAATTTCCTTACTTTCTCCGGAGACACATTTACGGGATGATGACTGGGAACGCCTTGTTCTGTATTGGTCTAGACCCATGAATCTGGTAGGGTCTATGAGATCATATTTCATTTTGAAGTACTATATGGCCGCGTCTTACTGTACTCTCTTCTTGTAGAACAAGTGCTTAAACCTGAAGAACAACTGTTCTCAGGTAAGATTCCATAGCTATGGTGCATACTGCTTTGCTCTTGTATCACTATATGTACTCATACCAACTAATTTTTAAATAGAAGGATCCAATCGAAACTCCAATGGCACAACAGGTATGTTTAAACATGTTTCTTTAACTGGTTTGCTCTTCTAAATTGCTCTATGTTGATTTCAATTTCAATTGTGTAGACAGTTGTCTTCTCATATCATGCACATTACTAGCATCAAAACAGAGCTTCTTGTGGTGCCGTGTAGTTTCCCACACTTATATTCTTTCAATGCTATTTTGTCTTGAACTGATATGATTTGAACAGTGTCTCTATTTTGATTTGGCAAGACAATGCAGTGACACTAGCACATAGATATATGTTTGTTTGATGCTTTTATTATGTACTACTTTGCAATAGAAGACTTGATAGTTTAATCATGTCCACCTTACTACTGAACTGGTTCACCAAAATGAGTTTCATATACTACATGCTAAACCTGTTGTGTGTCTACTTGTTTCTTCTTTTAGAATGCGGACCGAATATTGGAGAAGAGTACCACATTAAGCAATGGTAAAGGAAGTAATGCAGATAAGGTTGAAGATAGTGAGACAACCTTGCTGGTCTCCAACAAAGCTGATAAAACAAATAAGGAAAACTATCTTGAAGATAGTGAGACAACCCCAAAGTCCTGTCTTGATGTAGTGTTCGAGTTACTGGCCACTACCGCTTGCACAAGCTCTTCAAACTCGCTGTCTGAATCAGTTCGGTTTCTTGAGTCTCAACTACAAGCTGAAAGACATCGATCAGCTGTGCTGCGACAAGAAGCCGAAGGACTAAGGAAGTCCCTGGAGAATTCAGATGCATACTTTCTGGTGCAACAGCAAGCGTTGGAGGATTTTAGCGCCAGACAAGAGAAAGTTAATAAGCTTGCTAAGCTTATTGCCAGCATGGTGGATACCCAGGATAACGTTTCTTGAACTCATCTGAACTTGTTTCAGTTCTGGACTTGTTTTGCTGCCGCGTTTATTTCCACTGGTGGCCAATTTAGACGCCCAGTGTATGTAATATGTTGCTTTGTTGTTCCCTTTATTTGCACTGGTGGCGAACTTTGATGCCCAGTGGATGTAATGTCTGTAATCGCCGTAATAGCCTAGCGTTAGTTGCTTGCTTATTTATTTACCTATATAGTCTTGTTTATTTGTTTCCTTGTAGTCACTGCAGTTCTTTTTCCTCGGTTTGCTAGTGGCCGCAATAACCATGGGCCACATATGGTCCGTGGTAACGATGGGCCTCCTATGGGCCGTGGTAACGATGGCCCTCCTACGAGCCGTAGGATCCATGGGCCTCCTACAGGCTGTATGATCCATGGGCCTTGTACGCGCCGTAGGATCCATGGGCTTACTATTCGTGGGCCAAAACCGGACCGCAATATGGACCGTAAATGGGCCTAAATCGGAGCCGTCCGTTTGTGGGCCTAGACCATAACGGGATCCATGGGCTTAACAGGCCAGAAGGCAGCGCAGGCTTAATTCTATCAACAGGCATGACATGTCGTTAATGGGCCGGATCACAGGACAAGATGAAAATGACCCAACGTGTTAACGGGCCACAAACGGACCGATTGTTACCACGGGCTGAATTTGGCCCATTAGCATAACAGGCCAGTAATGGACCGTAAGTAATCAAGGGCCGGAAATGAGCCCAATAATATATGGGCCCTTAGAATGCCGAAAGAAAACACGGGCTGGAAACGGCCAACTGAATCATGGGCCGTTAATGGGCTCAAAGCAGTTTACTCTTCATGACGGGCCTGATTCACCTCGAGCCGTCGATGGGCCCAGAGATGCAAAAGGCCTCATATGGGCTGAAAGACTTCACGGGCCATAGATGGGCCGAAAGTGACAACGGGCTGGAATCATATGGGACGGCCCGCATGACGCTACTGGGCCGAATTTTTAAAGGCCATAACGGGCCGTGAGTACCCGGACCGTAAATGGGTTGTATGAGAACAGGCCGGTAACAGGCTTTCCATGGGCTGGCCCGTTAACTTTTGACCAAGTCAAACGGGCCAGCCTTTATAACCTAAATGGGCCGCTGTTGGGCCGTGCCATGTGTCACTGTTCCATAGGTGCGTCTCGTGCAATGAATGGACGACATTTGTCGCAACGCCGGCCTGACACGTGGTTCTGTTGGCCAATGAGAATTTTACACGTGGAAAATCCCCATTCGTCAGGGCTGTTAACGGGTTATCGGATCCAAACTGGAACCCGATAGCTTAACGGCGACCCGTTACAGTGGATGCCGCGTGTCGGTTACCCTTGACGAAAACACTTCCATGACGCGACATTTATCGTCATGGAAGTGGACACTTCCGTGATGATAATTTCAGTATTGTCATGGAACACTTCTACGACAGCACAGGTATGACTATCTTGATTCTGTCATAAAATCGTTGTGGCACCCCGGCTCAGAGAACCGGTTTACCAGTGTTTCCAACCCAGAGATCATGTCTTCTGGAAACACACACAACAACTTGGAACAGAACAGAACTGAACTTTATTAAAATATCTCGAGTACAAGCTCATAATTTACATGATAGCGAGGCCAGAAGCACTGCAGGTGCTGAGAACAATATCTACATTATTTATGGAACATCGCAGGGCCTCGGTACTACTGGGTAGACTACGACGTAGCGGGACATAGCGCGGGAACTCCATCCACAGGGACACTGCTGTGGACATGGCCTAGTTAGCGTAGCACGAACCATCGGGACCTCCGTCCTTGGCTTCTCCTGCATCTGGCATGATACCCCAGGTGAGTACTTGGAATGTACTCGCAAGCTCATGGCAACCAAAACAATGCAGCAAACAATAGCATGGCAATTAACAGGTTAAAAGATTAGGTTGCTCACTTACTGGTACTCAGTACCAACTTACTCTCATCTGGGTTGTCCCACAACCCTCGGAATGCTCACAAGCCACCGAGCACTTCCGAACATAAGACAAGTTCTTCCATCATTATTATCTTGATCATGGTTGACCATCCTAGAGAGGCCTAAACGGACTGTCCAATACCGTGGACGCGGCTATTCGAATAGGTTTTTACACTCTGTAGAGGTTGCGCACTTTACCCACACCATGGAGTACCTGGCCTCGTGATCCCATTCGGGTGGACCGGTGGTGCTCCAATGAAACCTGCCTGACCCGTGACCCCTCTATCGTACCACCGACAATCATTACCTCCCAGGGTCATGTCCTGGGTGGCCCCTGTGTCACCCCGTGACACCTGCCACCGTCGTGGCCAAACTAAACTGTCCCAAACGGGGACGCCGGCAAATAACTCAACTGGGCTCACAGGATTATCGTCGTCTACCTGATCAGGGCAGCACGCACGCATAACCCTCCCTAGTTTGGTGGTACCGATAAAAGAGCACAAAGCCAGACCAAGTCAAGGCCGTCCCATACCGGCAAATGTGGCTGCACGAAAAAGTCCGGGTAGGTGGCTCTTGATCAACCAACTAAGTTTAATATTGCCAAGCATTTACCAGTATGGATATTAATCAAGAATAATGTAATATGGCATTAGCTAATCAATTATATAATTTACTAAGAATTATCACATATTGAAATAATGCATGAAATTCAATTAAATAACCAACACTATTGAAATGTTGTATGCAATGGATGACATGGCTTGCCTTGCTCTGTTGGGTTGTCCACAAACTCCTGGGCTTCAAATCCAAAAGAATCTCCTTCTGAAAGTATTTTTAAAATGCAATTGAAAATGTCACATATTACTGTTCTGTTCACCAGAAATTCTGTGAACAAGAGAAAAATACCAAACTTTGCAAGAAAATAGAGGAGCTCAAGACAAACCAGATGCAAAAAGAATCAATTGATTTGGACTTATGGTTTAAAAGTTATTGATGGTCAAAGTTCTGGTCAAAATCTGGATTTTAAATAGAAATTAGAAAATCTGCCAAGGGGCCACGTCGAAGGCGTAAAGTGGAGGGGCGCCTCCACTTACCGCTTCGGCGTGTCGCTGACAGGCGGGCCCCATCGTCAGATTTAAAAGAGGGAGGAGAGAAACAGAGAGAGGGCGGGACTCCGGCGATCGTCGCCGGCGATATGGACGGCGGCGAGGTCGGGAGAGATGGGGAATGGATTGAGCTCAACGAGACGAACTCACCCATACCCGTGGCTTCGCGAGAGACGGCCGGACGACGTCGCCCCCTTCCTCTCCGGCGGTGGCGGCGCTCGGGTGTCGTTGGCGACTGCGACTCCGGCAGCGATTCGGCTCGGGAGGGGCTCATGCGAGGTCAGTGGAACGAGCTGAGCTCGATGGCGTGGTCAGTCGAGCTCGGGGAGGAGTGGAACGGCGGGGAGGCAGAGCTCGGGTGGCGGCGATGCTCCGGCGAGATTCGAGGCCAGAGGGCCTCTCGGCCGTGGCTTGTTGCTCGGGGGCTCGATAGGAGGCGGAGTGAGGTGGGTGATGAGCTCGGGAGAGGCCGGGGATGGCTATATATAGGAGGGGGAGGAGCTCAGGGGAGGTCTCTGGAAGCGGCGGGATTCGGCCACGTCGCCGGCGCAAGGACGGCGAGCTGGCTGGCTGCTTGCGGGCGATGAGACGGGAGAAGGCAGGGAGGAGTTAATGCGCGGCGGCAGCTAGCGGAGGAAGAAGACGCGCCGCTAAGCCACTGTGTCCGCACGGGCGGCACAGTGCGCGCGTGCGTGGCGGCCGGCGAGGGCGATTCCGGCGAGGACCACGCTCCAGGACGGCCAGGTGGACGCAGGGAAGGATGTCGGCGCACGGAGACGAGCTGCTGCGGCACGGGGCAGGCGGACGCGACGGATCCAGCACGGGCACGATGCAGAGCGCGCGCAGTGGCATGCCAGTGTCGTGCTCACCACGGGCAAGGGTGTCTAGAGGCCTCGCGAGACTGGCATTTCTTGTCTGGCACGTCGACCCTCGACCCCTTAGTCTCTCCATGCCTCTGGTTCGACCAGGTTCACTCTGAACCGAAGTGTAGCTTCAGCTACAGTCTCCGACAGCAAACTTGAGAGGGATCTAGAGGAGTGGTGAGATGAAGATGGAGCCAATGGAGATGTCTGGGGTGTTTTTCTTTGGAAGGACTATGAGCTGGCCAAGTTTGAAAGGATTTGATCAAGATTTGGATATAGTTCATGTACAACTGCTGTACTGAACCTGAAACAGAGATGAGCTTGATGCACTCATCTGGTGGATTTGCTGGAGCAGAATTTTGGTGTAGGAGAGTTATTTGATGAGGAGAAGATGCCATAAAAATTTCAGCTCAATTGGGTACCTCTAGCTGGCACTTCCTTCACAGAGGTCCCAACTGAACAGAAACTTGGCAGTATATTGGTGGTGAAAATTTGTACTGGACAAGATGATATTTTTGGATATTGAGGAAAGATAGGTTCCCTAATATCTCAGGGAATTTTCTGGGAATTAATTGAGTTGGGAAAATATGAGCTCCTTCACAAATGACCAGTACTGTCCAGAGAGCAAATGTAGTTTTCTGGACAAAAATTTGTACTGGACCATGAAATGTTTTTGAAGATTGTGGAAGTAGATGATGACAAGAAGGTCTGGGATTAATGTGGGATTTTTGTGATCACCAGAACTATAGGTTGCTTTGTAACCCATAGTGATGACCAATTTTCCCAAAGAAAGAAAATGAATATTTGGGAAAGATAAAGAATTGGAAATTGATCCAGATGGTGAGTGACAAGGTTTTGGCAAGATGCTGAGGGCTTTGGATCACTGAGAGGAATTCATAAGTCCAAAGTCAACTGAAAAGGTTCAAAATCCAACCAAATTGCAAATAAAGCCAGAAAGATTTCGAAAAGAAAAAGTTGCCAAAAACCAGGGTGTCACAAACCTACCCCCCTTAGAATGAATCTCATCCTCGAGATTCAGTTGCTCAGGGAACAAGTGTGGATAGGCTGTTCTCAGAAAATCCTCTCTTTCCCAGGTAGCCTCTTCCTCAGTATGGTGATCCCACAATACCTTGTAAAACATAATTGTCTTACTCCTGGTGGTTCTTTCCATTCATCCAATATTTTGACAGGTCTTTCCTCGTATGTCAGATCCTTAGTCAGTTCTAGCTCACTCATATCTGTCTGTTTGATCGGAGGTGCAATGCATTTCCTCAGTTGAGATATATGAAAGACATCGTGAACGTCTGACAACTCTGGTGGTAGCTCTAGCTGATATGCCACTCTGCCTCTTCTAGCCATAACTGGAAAGGGACCGATATATCTTGGTGCAAGCTTTCCTCGGGTGTGAAACCTCTTTATTCCTTTCATGGGAGTTACTCGGAGATAAGCATATTCTCCTGGCTCAAAAGTTACTTCCCGATGCTTCGGGTCATAATAGCTCTTTGGACGAGACTTGGCTGCTCGAAGACGCTCCTGGATATCCTTGACTTGTTTCTCAGCCTCGAGCATCAAATATGTGCCGAAGATGCGGCTGTCTCCTGTCTGAGACCAATTTAAAGGAGTGCGGCATTTCCGTCCGTACAAAGCTTCAAACGGTGACATCTTGAGACTTGACTGATAGCTATTATTGTAGGAGAATTCTGCATAGGGTAGGCTATCCTCCCATTTGGGTCCATGGGCGAGAGCACAGGACCGAAGCATATCTTCCAATATCTGGTTCACACACTCGGTCTGCCCATCTGTCTGTGGATGATATGCCGTACTATGCCTTAGCACAGTGCCCAGGGCTTGGTGCAGTCGCAGCCAAAATGCTGAGGTAAACAGGGAGCCTCTATCTGAGGTGATAGACTTGGGTACTCCATGAAGGCTGACTATCCGGGACATATAGAGATGTGCGAGCTGATTCGCGTTGAAAGTGGTCTTTACCGGAAGGAAGTGGGCCACTTTCGTCAGTATATCCACGATGACCCAGATAGCATCATGGCCTCTTGTTGACTTGGGTAGTCCAACAATGAAGTCCATGCATATGTCATCCCATTTCCACTGAGGAACTGGTAAAGGTTGTAGTAGCCCAGCGGGTTTCTGATGTTCAGCCTTGACTCTGTTGCAGATGTCACAACAGGCGACATAGTATGCAATGTCCCTTCGCATTCCTGGCCACCAAAAGGTTTCTCACAAGTCCTGGTACATTTTTGTTCCTCCAGGATGGATAGAATATGCAGATTCGTGTGCCTCTATGAGTATTTGCTGTCTCAAGTTGTCTTGATCAGGCACACAGATTCTGTTCTCAAACCATACAGTGTCCTGGTCATCAATTCGGAAGGACTTGGCCTTTCCTAGCGGAATGCGCTCTCGGATCTCTTGTATTTCTTGGTCTGATTTCTGAGCTGCCTTAATTTCTTCCATACGTGTTGGAGTAATTTCCATTGTATCCGGGCTAATTGGGCCGCATAACACCATGTTTAGCTTGGCAAATTCTTCTCGCAGCCTCGGATGCATTCCCTCCATGAGTGCATTCAGGGTACCTTGCTTTCTGCTGAGGGCATCAGCGACCACATTGGCTTTTCCCGGATGATAATTTATCCCAAGGTCATAATCCTTGACCAATTCAAGCCAGCTTCTCTGCCTGAGGTTCAGATCAGGTTGGGTGAAAATATACTTGAGGCTCTTGTGGTCCGTGTATATTTCACATCGCTGCCCAATGAGGTAATGCCTCCAAATCTTTAGTGCATCAACCACGGCTGCCAATTCCAAATCATGAGTGGGGTAGTTCTCTTCATGAGGTCGTAGTTGTCTGGAGGCATAGGCTACAACCTTTCCCTCTTGCATTAACACGCAGCCGATTCCACGCCTGGAAGCATCGCAATATATGTCGAAGCTCTTGTGGATGTCTGGAAGAACTAAGACAGGGGCTGTAGTTAGCCTCGTCTTTAATTCCATGAAACTGTTGTTGCATTCTTCCATCCAGGCAAACTTGTGGTTCTTCTTCAGCAGTTCCGTCAGGGGCTTGGCTATTTTTGAGAAGCCTTCGATGA
Source organism: Elymus sibiricus (assembly GCA_039707655.1). Lineage (NCBI taxonomy): Eukaryota > Viridiplantae > Streptophyta > Magnoliopsida > Poales > Poaceae > Elymus > Elymus sibiricus. Next base: position 139,611,872 of record CM077674.1, on the reverse strand, counting down.
AACGACGGTAGTAGCCTGCCAATCCCAGAAAACTACGGACTTCCGTTACTGTGGCTGGGGTCTTCCAGTTTAATACAGCAGTCACTTTGCTAGGGTCGACATCCACACCTTGTTCTGACAGAATATGTCCCAGAAATCCCACCTCTCTTAGCCAAAATTCGCATTTACTGAATTTGGCATACAAGCGATGGGTCCTTAGTCTTTCCAGGACAGTACGGAGATGTTGCGTGTGCTCCTCTTCATCTCTGGAGTAGATGATAATATCATCGATGAATACTACCACAAATTTTTCTAGAAAGTCCATGAAGACTTTATTCATCATGCTCATGAAATATGCCGGAGCGGTTGTCAGCCCAAATGACATGACTGTAAATTCATACAGACCATATCTGGTAGTAAAGGCTGTCTTGGGGATATCCTCTTTTCTGATTTTTAGCTGATGATACCCCGTTCGGAGGTCAATCTTGGAAAATACCCGGGCTCCGTTCAACTGGTCAAACAGATCATCAATGCGGGGGAGCGGATATTTATTTTTGATGGTGACCTCATTCAGTTGGCGGTAGTCTACGCACATTCATAGGCTGCCATCCTTCTTCTTGACAAACAGCATGGGTGATCCCCAAGGTGAAGTGCTTGGACGAATATACCCTTTTTGCAATAATTCATCCAGCTGTTTCTTCAATTCCACCAGCTCTGGGGAAGGCATGTGGTAGTACTTCTTGTATATTGGAGCAGTCCCGGGAACAACCTCAATAGTAAACTCTAGTTCCCGGTCAGGTGGCATTCCCGGTATCTCTTCTGGAAATATGTCCGGAAATTCACTGACTACCGGAATCAGGCTTATGTCTGTAGCTGTGGCTTTGAATGCCATTCCCTTCTTTGACATCACTCTGCTAGCAGTGAATTGCACTGTTTGGCCTGCCGGGTTAACCAATGTCACCTTCCTAGTGGCACAGTTCATACACACCTGGTGTGGTACCAACCAGCCCATTCCCAGTATTATATCCAGTCTCGGGGATTCAATGGCAACAAGAGTAGCTGGGAACTTCACATCGTGTATCAAGATTTCTAGATTCTTGTATATCACATTTGTTCTGAGCATGGAGCCAGGGGATTGTACCACCATGATTTTGTCCAAAAGAGAAGGGGAAAATTTGTGCAAGGTGGCAAAACTCCGCGAAATAAACGAATGAGAAGCCCCAGAGTCAAATAAAATTATTGCAGGTATGTTGTTAACAGAAAACATACCAAGGACCACATCTGGTGCTTCGCGGGCTTCCTCAGCGGAGATATGATGGACCTGGCCGCGGTAGAAGTTCGTATTGGGGCGGTGTCCAACACTGTTGACTTGTGGTTTGAAGTCGGATGGTGGCTTCCCATTTCTTGCGGGGCATTGCTTGGAGTAGTGCCCGCTCTGGCCGCAAGTGAAGCATGTGTTGTTGCGGCGGCAGTCCTCCAGCACTGGCTGTTTGCCAAAGGTCTTGTCCTGGCTGACAGGCTTATTGTTGTTGTTGCCATTGTTCCATGGAGGCTTGTATTCAGATGAACTTGGTTGCCAGATACGCGGCTTCTGCACAAACTGCTCACGATTGTCCTTCTTGGATTCAAACTTCCGCTTGTGATCATTATATCCTGACTTATGTTCTCGTTCAGCTATGAAGGCCTTGTTTACCAGAGTCTGAAAGTTAGGAAAGTCCAGCATACACAACTGACAGCGGAGGGTATGATTCAGCCCTCCTAGGAATCGGTCAATCTTCCTTTCTTCTGTGGACACGTCATGGGTAGAGTACCGTGCCAGATTATTGAACTTGTTCAGATACTCACCCACTGACATATTCCCCTGAGTAAGGGCAAGAAATTCCCTCTGCTTTACCTTCATTATGCCAGTAGGAATATGATACTTGCGAAATACCTCTTGGAACTTTTCCCAAGAAATATCCTCTCCAGAAGGACATAACATTTTAGTGTTGTCCCACCATATGGCTGCCGGTCCTTCCAGGTAGTGAGTGATGAAAGGAACCTTATCTGCCTCATCACAGCGGGCTATGTCCAGTTTCTTTTCCATGGTCCTCAACCAGTCATCAGCTTCTATCGGATCTGCAGCTTGACTAAAACTGGGTGGCTTTGTCCGCTGAAAATCGGACAGCTTAGAGTGTGAACCATTTTGGTTGTTCTGACCCACCATAGTCTGCATACTTTTCAGAAATTCCATGAGATCCTGGTTTCTTTTCTCTTCAAACATTCTCATGATCTGATCAGTGGTAGGTGTCTGTGGTGGTGGAGGTGGCAAATCTTCTGGTGGCTGTCCTGCCTGTCTCGCGGATCGACGAACGGGAGTTCCATCGCCGCCTTGATTACTACACTTCTTCATCCTAAATTTTGTTCCCATTGCAAAATACCGAATCGATGAGGAAAAGCAGGGTAGTATGACACCAAAAAAGAAGCCAAATAAAAAGAGCGAATAAAGAAAGCAACATAATTATACAAGGCAACCCAACATCATACATGACAAGCTAGTAGGGGAATGATCATGACTAGACTGCTCATACGGCAGTTGACATATGCAGGGATGCTACGATGCATGCACTGAAACTCAAGCCTCTGCTCTAGTGACGCCTGTGGCACGAGCACTGGTAGACGGAAGACTCCTCGTCATCTGATCCTGTCTCGGAATCTGAGCTAATGATGTTCACTTCGACCTCCGGATCAAAGGAAACAACGACGACGCTGACGGGAAGGTTCTCCCTCAGAAGGAGAAGAAGCACGACGTCGCAACATCGGAGCAGCTGGAGTAGCTAGGAGTGAGGCCCACTCTGACGGGGTCTCATGTCGGCTACCAGACGAAAAGCCTGGCGGTCCGAACGAACTCGAAGGAGTGTCGGAAAGTGGAACGGGTGGAGTATACATAGGAGAAAACGGAGGTGGAGGAGGAGACTGTGCTGTCGCAACAGCCGCAAGTGCCTCGCGAGCAGAAGTCAGCTCCTCCACTAGAGAAGTGATCATACGATAACCGGCGTTCAGATAATGAGATAAAACACCAGTAGCACGATCACTCGCCGGATCAACAGGTGCGAAAAGGACTCGCCCTGTCGTAGGTGACAGGGTGGGGTAGTGAAAGAAACCTGGATGAGTCTGCATCTCGACCTCGTGGAAGCGTAAGTCAGTGAGAGCCTCCATCGCAGCAAACTGGATCGCCAACTCCGGAGTAGAAGCAGTTCCACCCTTGGAAGAACGGGAGTAGCTGCCGATGTCTGAACTCGTAGTCAGAAAGGCCTCCGCGTGATACTCGAATACTGAACCAGCAAGCTTCTCTCTGAACACCTGGTACACTGGGTCTTCGCCGTTGGGATACAGCCGAAGCCAGACGTTACGAAGCAGTACTGGAAAAGTGAACGGTGCTGGCTCATGATTGTAGTGGTACGGAACTGGTGCCATCTACACTCATCAAACCAGCGGTTAGCATAATAAAACTATATGCATGCCATGCAATGCAGCACTCAAATGCAGCAAGCAAATGCAGCAAGCAAGACACAGCAAGACTCTAACTAGTCGCGGTTCTAGCGCAGGGTTAACTAGGGTGTCCTACAGTCAGCGCGGCTCTGATACCAAGCGTTGTGGCACCCCGGCTCAGAGAACCGGTTTACCAGTGTTTCCAACCCAGAGATCATGTCTTCTAGAAACACACACAACAACTTGGAATAGAACAGAACTGAACTTTATTAAAATATCTCGAGTACAAGCTCATAATTTACATGATAGCGAGGCCAGAAGCACTGCAGGTGCTGAGAACAATATCTACATTATTTATGGAACATCGCAGGGCCTCGGTACTACTGGGTAGACTACGGCGTAGCGGAACATAGCGCGGGAACTCCATCCACAGGGACACTGTTGTGGACACGGCCTAGTTAGCGTAGCACGAACCATCGTGACCTCCGTCCTCGGCTTCTCCTGCATCTGGCATGATACGCCAGGTGAGTACTTGGAATGTACTCGCAAGCTCATGGCAACCAAAACAATGCAACAAACAATAGCATGGCAATTAACAGGTTAAAAGATTAGGTTGCTCACTTACTGGTACTCAGTACCAACTTACTCTCATCTGGGTTGTCCCACAACCCTCGGAATGCTCACAAGCCACCGAGCACTTCCGAACATAAGACAAGTTCTTCCATCATTATTATCTTGATCATGGTTGACCATCCTAGAGAGGCCTAAACGGACTGTCCAATACCGTGGACGCGGCTATTCGAATAGGTTTTTACACTCTGCAGAGGTTGCGCACTTTACCCACACCATGGAGTACCTGGCCTCGTGATCCCATTCGGGTGGACCGGTGGTGCTCCAACGAAACCTGCCTGACCCGTGACCCCTCTATCGTACCACCGACAATCATACCCTCCCAGGGTCATGTCCTGGGTGGCCCCTGTGTCACCCCGTGACACCTGCCACCGTCGTGGCCAAACTAAACTGTCCCAAACGGGGACGCCGGCAAATAACTCAACTGGGCTCACAGGATTATCGTCGTCTACCTGATCAGGGCAGCACGCACGCATAACCCTCCCTAGTTTGGTGGTACCGATAAAAGAGCACAAACCCAGACCAAGTCAAGGCCGTCCCATACCGGCAAATGTGGCTGCACGGAAAAGTCCGGGTAGGTGGCTCTTGATCAACCAACTAAGTTTAATATTGCCAAGCATTTACCAGTATGGATATTAATCAAGAATAATGTAATATGGCATTAGCTAATCAATTATATAATTTACTAAGAATTATCACATATTGAAATAATGCATGAAATTCAATTAAATAACCAACACTATTGAAATGTTGTATGCAATGGATGACATGGCTTGCCTTGCTCTGTTGGGTTGTCCACAAACTCCTGGGCTTCAAATCCAAAAGAATCTCCTTCTGAAAGTATTTTTAAAATGCAATTGAAAATGTCACATATTACTGTTCTGTTCACTAGAAATTCTGTGAACAAGAGAAAAATACCAAACTTTGCAAGAAAATAGAGGAGCTCAAGACAAACCAGATGCAAAAAGAATCAATTGATTTGGACTTATGGTTTAAAAGTTATTGATGGTCAAAGTTTTGGTCAAAATCTGGATTTTAAATAGAAATTAGAAAATCTGCCAGGGGGGCACGTCGAAGGCGTAAAGTGGAGGGGCGCCTCCACTTACCGCTTCGGCGTGTCGCTGACAGGCGGGCCCCATCGTTAGATTTAAAAGGGGAGGTGGGAAACAGAGAGAGGGCGGGACTCCGACGATCGTCGCCGGCGATATGGACGGCGGCGAGGTCGGGAGAGATGGGGAATGGATTGAGCTCAACGAGACGAACTCACCCGTACCCGTGGCTTCGCGAGAGACGGCCGGACGACGTCGCCCCCTTCCTCTCCGGCGGCGGCGGCGCTCGGGTGTCGTCGGCGACTGCGACTCCGGCAGCGATTCGGCTCGGGAGGGGCTCATGCGAGGTCAGTGGAACGAGCTGAGCTCGATGGCGTGGTCAGTCGAGCTTGGGGAGGAGTGGAACGGCGGGGAGGCAGAGCTCGGGTGGCGGCGATGCTCCGGCGAGATTCGAGGCCAGAGGGCCTCTCGGCCGTGGCTCGTTGCTCGGGGGCTCGATAGGAGGCGGAGTGAGGTGGGTGATGAGCTCGGGAGAGGCCGGGATGGCTATATATAGGAGGGGGAGGAGCTCAGGGGAGATCTCTGGAAGCGGCGGGATTCGGCCACGTCGCCGGTGCAAGGACGGCGAGCTGGCTGTCTACTTGCGGGCGACGAGACGGGAGAAGGCAGGGAGGAGTTAATGCGTGGTGGCAGCTAGCGGAGGAAGAAGACGCGCCGCTAAGCCACTGTGTCCGCACGGGCGGCACAGTGCGCGCGTGCGTGGCGGCCGGCGAGGGCGATTCCGGCGAGGGCCATGCTCCAGGACGGCCAGGTGGACGCAGGGGAGGATGTCGGCGCACGGAGACTAGCTGCTGCGGCGCGGGGCAGGCGGACGCGACGGATCCAGCATGGGCGCGATGCAGAGCGCGCGCAGTGGCATGCCAGTGTCGTGCTCACCACGGGCAAGGGTGTCTAGAGGCCTCGCGAGACTGGCATTTCTTGTCTGGCACGTCGACCCTCGACCCCTTAGTCTCTCCATGCCTCTGGTTCGACCAGGTTCACTCTGAACCAAAGTGTAGCTTCAGCTACAGTCTCTGACAGCAAACTTGAGAGGGATCTAGAGGAGTGGTGAGATGGAGATGGAGCCAATGGAGATGTCTGGGGTGTTCTGCTTTGGAAGGACTATGAGCTGGCCAAGTTTGAAAGGATTTGATCAAGATTTGGATATAGTTCATGTACAACTGCTGTACTGAACCAGAAACAGAGATGAGCTTGATGCACTCATCTGGTGGATTTGCTGGAGCTGAATTTTGGTGTAGGAGAGTTATTTGATGAGGAGAAGATGCCATAAAAATTTCAGCTCAATTGGGTACCTCTAGCTGGCACTTCCTTCACAGAGGTCCCAACTGAACAGAAACTTGGCAGAATATTGGTGGTGAAAATTTGTACTGGACAAGATGATATTTTTGGATATTGAGGAAAGATAGGTTCCCTAATATCTCAGGGAATTTTCTGGGAATTAATTGAGTTGGGAAAATATGAGCTCCTTCACAAATGACCAGTATTGTCCAAAGTGCAAATGGAGTTTTCTGGACAAAAATTTGTACTGGACCATGAAATGTTTTTGAAGATTGTGGAAGTAGATGATGACAAGAAGGTCTGGGATTAATGTGGGATTTTTGTGATCACCAAAACTATAGGTTGCTTTGTAACCCATAGTGATGACCAATTTTCCCAAAGAAAGAAAATGAATATTTGGGAAAGATAAAGAATTGGAAATTGATCCAGATGGTGAGTGACAAGGTTTTGGCAAGATGCTAAGGGCTTTGGATCACTGAGAGGAATTCATAAGTCCAAAGTCAACTGAAAAGGTTCAAAATCCAACCAAATTGAAAATAAAGCCAGAAAGATTTCGAAAAGAAAAAGTTGCCAAAAACCAGGGTGTCACAATCGTCACAGATGTACATGCATGACAGAAAATGTGACCTACTATGATAAAGACGTATCATCACAGAAGTGTTTTTTTTTGTAGTGAAACAATGGAGGCTACAGAGAAAACGACGGCGTTCCATGCGGGCGCTTGCGGTCATTTGGGCGGTAATAGGAATCCTCTTCGGCGAAGGGTTCGGCGACAGAGCGAACGACGGCCTATCATGCAATCCGCGGGGATCGTATGACTGGTCGCATGGATACATCGCCGCAATAGGTTAGTAAAAAAACAGGCCATACGACCGGTCGTGCGAGTGCTCCTGCTCGTATGGAAGGCCGTCAATCAGTTTGTTTCCGCGGTTCTTTCCATATTTTGTTTCGATTTCTTTCTAACTAACTTTTATCCTTGATCTTGTGGTTATCTGCAGACCTAACCTTAATAAAAGGGGAAGGGGCACGTCATTAAGACCTAAACCCATCTAATCTCACATCTTATTTGCTTGCCATCTCCCCCCAAGATCTTTTAGTTGCAGATGACAAGTACGGGCGCCGCCATGAACAGCAAGACCTCATCCACCTGTGCTCGCATCATCCCCTTCCCCAACTTGGATGATGTGGTGCCCTCGGGATGGGAAGACTTGAGGAAGCTAAGACTCAAGGAAGAACCGCGTCCAGAGAAGGAAAAACTCGACAAGAAAGTCGAGGTGGTGGAGATCAAGGAGGAGGAACCGGAGAAAGAAGGGAATGGCGACACCACTCCAGATGAGTATTCTCCTAATCCCTACCAATTCAATATCCGAGGATCTATTCCGTTATTTCCTCTGGGGGGCCCCCTCAGAATGAGTGGGGAAAGGAGCCGCCGACCCAGAAGAGATGAAGGAAAAGATCAAGGAATTGGATAAAGTTTCGAAGGCTTGCATGAACATAATTGGAGAGGGTATTGACTCTTACTGGTTGATGAGCAAAGACCTGGAGGCAAGGGTCGATGTTCTCCTCCACAAGATCGGGCTCATGATTGATACTCTTAATCAAAACACTGCACAACTTGAGTTTTTGACCCAGGTTGTAGATGATCAACATGCCGTGATTGAGGAGATGAAGAAGCGTCTCAGGAGCATCTTCGCCGCCTGCAAGGATACCCAGGAGTGAGCATGAAACGCTAAGTGCCTGGATCTCCCCGGCTTGATTGTAAGCTTGGGGGAGATTCACATGCACTTTGTATCTTTACCTTTCTACATTTCCTTCCCGCAAGTTGAGAATAGGCTATAAATTTTATTTCTGCTAAGATTGAACTATTAATTTCTCTTTTGAATAAGGGATGGTCCTTTCCAATGAGTATTTGGATATCTTGATGTGTGGTATCATTATTGCTTGTTACTTGAGAACGTACAGGATGATAGTTGTGATCTAAATAGTAGCACATATTTACTTGCATGATGATTATAAGTACTCCACATTATAGTTGTGAAGTTTTTGAAAGGAGAAGAAATAACTATATATGCTAGTTCATTGAAGGTTCAACTTACAGTGGGGCAAGCAGAAAAATAAATGAATCCTCCTAAGTTGAAAAGTGCTTGTATAAAATGAGTTCTCCCGAGAGTCATGTTTGGCTTGCATATCACATAAAAAGTGAAATGAACTCTTAACATGTCCCAACGACAGGAGACAAAATGCTTAAAGAATGTTGAATATCTAAAAGAAAAGAGGGGAAAGAATCTTCATCTGCTTGCCCAGTTGAAACAACAATGAACTAGGGTATGAAGTTGTTACCTGTCCACATTAAAATTGAGTGACAAAGTATGGATGCATGCATGATCATTATTGTAGTAAGGATGAGCTATCATTTGTCATAAACCATTTTATCCCTACTCATTCCTATAAACAGTGATGGACTCATGCTTCTTTCATAATCGTATCTCATAACACCAAGTTGGCCTTGTTCTTTACAAGCTACGGTACTTGCTCGGGGACGAGCAAGACTTAAGCTTGGGGGAGTTAATGAGTCCAATTTATGTGATAATTTTACTAAGTATTTTGTGCCTACATGGTAGGCTTTGTGGAATTTTACCGCGTTCGCACACCTCTTTTTGTTGATAATCCCTCAGGTAACGCTTTTTGGACCATTTAGCATATTATAGAAGAAATCCACAGAAATGGTAGTGGAATCACGTATTTAAGGTGATAATCACCTACCATAGAAGAATCAAGCAAGAAGGCCAAAGAGGAAATCGTCATTGCGCCTCCAAAGCAAAAGACGGCGTTCCATACGATTGTGCCCGCTCGTATGGGCGGTCGTATGGAGTGCCATCGCGGCCACCAAATCAACTATTTCCACCCCGTGAAATCGGATCGTGGATCAAACGTACAGAGAGACCAAAAACTCGTCCAGAAGGCAGAACCCTAGCCTCCGGAGTTCATCCGGAGGAGGGATTGGCAAGGAGAAGAGGGGGATCTTCCTCCTCGCTCACAAGGGAGCTACGACATCATCACCACTGTCATCGTCATCCACACCACTGTTATCATCATCATCATCATCATCATAATCTACATCCTTATCATTGTAACATTAAGAACCCTAGTGGATCATCTTATGTATTATTTGAATCATTCATCCATGTATGCCATCACCCTTGTCATGATGTTCGTTGTCTCCAGGTGTGAGTAGACCCCTAGTTCTCGGGGATATGGATGAACCTTGGTATGTGTAGGATCTGAAACGTTATTATGGATATGAGATTCCTTGTTGAATGCTTAGTTTAATAACTTCGTGAATGTTGTGAAGGGGCCCCACTCAGCATTTGTGCCTTATGGCCATGAAGTATATCACTATCGTTGTGAAGGGCTATGATGTGAGGGTAATTCGAGGTGATAGTAAAAGCCTTTTGCTCCTAACCTTTGCAATTGATAGGGGAATTACGCAGAACCCTTAGAGAGGCTGCGTCCACGGGGTAACCCTTAATTATCATGAGTTGTAACCCTATGGGGAGACTATGATAGTGGCGTGCGTGGCACGAAGTCTACTTCAAGTAGAATGTGTATTGTACCCGGCTCCGCCCAGCATAATCGTCAACAGTGGCTCAAGTATCCATCCCATACTATGCCCATGCATAGGTGCGCTAGAAACATACCAATGGGGATTTCGGACTCCCTGAGAACGCCTTACTCCTCTGTTGTTCCATCAGTCACTCTAGTCATTGTTATTTATTTACTTCAAAGTTCGCTCCACTACTCAATCACAATTTATTACCACCCTCACTTTGCTTTAAGTCTACAATTATCTGCAGGCATAAAAATACATAATTCACTACAAGAGGCAAAAGCCTGATTCTTGTGCTCCCTGTGGGATCATTACTCTTACCTCGAAAAGGCTACAACTAAACCCTGTGCACTTGCGGGCCATCAGCCGCCACAAGAGAGGCCGGCCGGACGGGGAACAAGAAAAGGAAATGGTAGGATAGACCCAGGTGACCATCTCGCTCATACGAAGAGGTCATGAGCAGCCCTTGCAGATACCACAATCATGGAGCTTTCTAGGCGAATCACTCAACAAGGGACTGCCAACTCAATGACCAGCTCGCACAAGAGAAAAACGCTAAAGCCGCAGCCCAAGGGAGCTCAGACGACGACAACAGCTCTCCGGCCCACGGAGCAAGGACCGGACCTGCACTCCAAAACAACAGGAAAGGAGGGCGACATCCCAGCCAAAAAGACACAAGAGCTGTGAACATGATCTTCCGAGGCCCCGAATCCAAGAGGGCACAAAAGCAGACCCTACGGTAGGTCTACGCGCTTGTCCCCGGGGTTCCCCAACTCCTAGACTGGTCGGACCACACGATATCACTCGGACTGACAGATCACCCAGAATACATCCCAAATCCAGGGAAAATGCACTCGTGGTCGACCCAACCATTGGTGGCTTCCAATTATCAAAGGTGCTAATGGACGGCGGATCTGACCTCAGCATCATCTACGCCAGCACAATGCAGAAAATGGGGCTCCCTACAACCGGCATGCGACCCTCACCCACACACTTCCACGACATAGTACAGGGGAAGAAGGCAGAGCCCCTCGGCCAGATAACACTAGACGTGATATTTGGCACAGAGGCAAACTTTCGAGCTGAGAAGCACTATTTTGAGGTGGTGCCATTCAAAGGAGCCTACCATGAGCTGCTGGGCAGACCCGCATTCGTCAAGTTTATGGCCATACCTTGCTACGCATACATGAAACTCAAGATGCCAGGATCAAACGACGTAGTCACCATCTCCAGCGACCCCAAGAAAGACAACGAAGTGGAGGTCACCAACCTAGAGCACGCCGAGGCCGAGCTGCCCCGCTTTGGAGATGAAAGCGAAGAAGTCGCAGTTGACCATGCGAAGAAACACCGATCCAACGGTAAGGGGTCAGATGCACAGGCCCCGCCAATGGATCCCTCATGCTCAAACTGCCACGAGGGTGGCACACGGGGCTAGGAGCCGCACGTGCGCCCAATAAAGATGACAAGGCAACCACTACACGACGAAAGGAACAAGCTATCTCGCTCCCCTTATCTTAGTCAATTTCTCTTCTTCAGTTTTGCTTCACGAACAACCCTCAAATAAAACTATAATAGTGTTCCTATTACCCTAAGCTTGATTATATAAAGCATTGAAGTGATGGTGTTATAAATAAAACTTAGCACCTTAATCAGTTCAAACTTTCTATTCCTGACTTGCGGTAACAAGGAACACCCCGTACTGACCTAGCCATTTTAAGGTCCTAAGGAGAGTCGAAGAGATCCTTCTATGAGACGGGCTCGGGGGCTGCATCATTTTTCGTACCTCCCCGCAGTCACCTTAGGAGCTGTATCCACCGGCCACTCAATCTTATTCGGGGGCTGCATTAGCGTACACAAACACCCGAGCTGCCCAACACATGGCCTCCAGTGTTACCCCAGGCTTACGGCCATCCCATCCCTTACGTCTGTATTTGCGACAAATCAATCCCTAAACAGCTAAGAATACTACCCTAGCTCCAAAGGCCAGCATCGACCACAGGTCGCCATGCGAACGCTGGGCTCAAACAGGGGCCTCCCGGAAATGTTAGCGGTTATGGCGTAACAGGGACACATTTCTCATCGACTAACCTGGATGTCGCTCCAATACATGCAAGGGACCAAACATAATACAAAGATGTAAAACAGCACAACAAACTGTATTCACAAGAGCCCTATGAGTCACTCTCATCTATGGGGCACCGCTTTACAATTGTGTTGAGCTCGCAGGCATCGGCCACGTACTCCGCCTCCACGCCGACCTCCCGAAAGAAGGACTCCACTGGAGGTTGTTCACGCGACCAATGCACGATTGGGACCAAAGATATAAATGGATGTTGGGCTCTCACGCCAACCAGCACCCATAGAGCCCCCTCGTACGCCGCTGAATACTACCAATCCAGCAGGTTGCAAGGAGCTCGTGGCAGCAGTTGCACAATGCTATCAAGATCACTCTGGAGCGCGTCATCCCCCCTCCGCAATTTCCCACAGGCCATCCCGAGGGTGACGCGCATCTGCTCTGCGAGCTTGGCGACCTACTGGAGCTGCGCCACAAGGTCCTCATGGCAAACATCAAGAAGCGGCACTGCAGCGCAAATACAAGATCAACAGGACCCTCTGAGAAAATGATCAAGCTAAACAAACAAAAAAAATCAAAACTTACAGCTGGCGGCGGCCTTGAGTTGCGCTGCCTTTTCTCCATCTGCTTCGCAAGGAGGGAGGTTTCAGACTTTGCTTCGGAGAGCCGCTGAACCATCGCCTCCTTCTTCTGTAGAAGGTCAGTGATGACCCACAAGTATAGGGGATCAATCATAGTCTTTTCGATAAGTAAGAGTGTCGAACCCAACGAGGAGCAGAAGGAAATGATAAGCGGTTTTCAGCAAGGTATTCTCTGCAAGTACTGAAAGTAGCGGTAACAGATAGTTTTGTAGCAAGGTAATTCGTAACAAGTAACAAGTAACAATAGTAACCAAGGTGCAGCAAGGTGGCCCAATACATCAATAGGTGGATGAAACTTAAACCATTTCTCCTTAGGGAGATCAACATGAGCATCAAAAGATTCACAAAAAGTGGCTACTATCTGAGAGTCAAGTCCATATTTAGTACTAAACTTATGAAAAGCATCGGTTTCCATAAAAGATTTAACACAATCAAACTCAAGATTTATACCTGACTCTTTACCTTTGTCGATTCCCCAATCTTCAGAGTTACGATTAATTCTTTCCAGAAGATCCCATTTGAATTCAATAGTTCTCTTCATAAAGGAACCAGTAGAAGAAGTATCGAGCATGGATTGATCATTATGAGAAAGCCGACCATAAAAGGAACCAGGAGAGAAATTTGGTATCGAGCATGTACTCATGATTGGGGCATGTGTGCATCATGTACTTAAGCCTCCCCCAAGCTTGAGCGATACTTTATCCTTCACGAGGCCAAAAATTATATATATAATTTTGATCATGATGAACCAAATGCATAGGATAAAATTTCTGGTGAAATTTCAGCTTCAACCGGTTCCAATCCCATGTTCCAGTATCATCCAATAGTATATACCATGTCAATGCCTTTCCCCCCAAAGATAAAGGGAATACTTTCTTCTTAACTCCATCCTCGGATAAACCTGCAAGCTTAAATAATCCACAAATTTCATTTATATAGATCAAGTGCATATCAGGATGTACCGTTCCATCTCCTGCTTAAGGATTAGCTAGTCGTTTCTCTAACATACCCGAAGCAATCTCATAATAAATATTTTCAGTAAGTTCAATAGGTTGAGGGGAAATTTGTATTGGTTCCGGTCTAGGTGAAGATACCCCGAATAAGCCCCTCAAAGGATTATTTTCCATAGTGACAAGTGACAATAAATTTCAGCACATAATAAAAATGTTTCCTTACCAAATTCCACTTACCAAAGGCGCTTCACTCCCCGGCAACGGCACCAGAAAAGAGTTTTGATGACCCACAAGTATAGGGGATCAATTGTAGTCCTTTTGATAAGTAAGAGTGTTAAATCCAAAGAGGAGTAGAAGGAAATGATAAGCTGTTTTTACCAAGGTATTCTCTGCAAGGACTGAAAGTACCGGTAACAGATAGTTTTGTAGCAAGGTAATTCGTAACAAGTAACAATAGTAACCAAGGTGCAGAAAGGTGGCCCAATCTTTTTTATAGCAAAGGACAAGCCGGAACGTTCTCTTATAGTAAGCAAAGCGTTCTCGAGGACACATGGGAATTGTCGTCTAGTCACGTTCATCATGTTTTGTTGATTCGCGTTCGCTACTTTGATAATTTGATATGTGGGTGGACCGGTGCTAGGGTGTTGTTCTTACTTGAACAAGCAACCCTCTTATGATTACTCCCTCTTGCAAGCATCTGCAACTACGAAAGAAGAATTAAGATATATCTAACCATAGCATGAAACATATGGATCCAAATCAGCCCCTTACAGAATAACGCATAAACTAGGGTTTAAGCTTCTGTCACTCGCGCAACCCATCATCTACTTATTACTCCCCAATGCATTCTCCTAGGCCCAAATATGGTGAAGTGTCATGTAGTCGACGTTCACATGACACCACTAGAAGAAATACAACATACACATCACCAAAATATCGAATGAATACCAACTTCACATGATTACTTATAACCGACTTCTCCCATGTCCTCAAGAACAAAAGTAACTACTCACAAATCATATTCATGTTCAAGATCAGAGATGTATTGAATATGCTTAAGGATCTGAACATATAATCTTCCACCAAATAAACCAACTAGCATCAACTACAAGGTGTAATCAACACCTTTAGCAACCCACCGGTAGCAATCTGAGGTTTCGAGACAAAGATCGAATACAAGAGATGAACTAGGGTTTAAGATGAGATGGTGCTGGTGAAGATGTTGATGAAGATTGGTCCTCCCACGATGAGAGGATCGTTGGTGATGTCGATGGCTTCGATTTCCCCCTCCCGGAGGGAAGTATCCCTGGCGGAATCGCTCCGCCGGAGAGCAAAAGTGCTCCTGCCCAGGTTCCGCCTCGAGACGGTGGCGCTTTGTCCCAAAAGTCTTCTTCTGGTTTTTTTCTAGGGCAAATAGCATCTTATAGGAGAAGATGGGCCCCGGACCCCTGCCAGGGGGCCCATAAGCTCACAGGGCGCGCCTCGCTCCCTGGTGGGTCCCCTTCTGGTATTTCTTCCGCCAATATTTTTTATATATTCCAAAATAACTCTCTATAAATTTTCAGGTCATTTGGAGTTGCGGAGAATATCTATCTCTTCTGTAGCCTTTTCAGGTCCAGAATTCCAGCTGCCGGCAATCTCCCTCTTCATGTGAAACTTGCAAAATAAGAGAGAAAAGGCATTAGGATTGCATCGTAAAGTGAAATAATGATCCAAAACATAATAAATAATAGTAGGCAAACATGATGAAAAATGGACGTATCAAATCCCCCAAGCTTAGACCTCGCTTGTCCTCAAGCGAAAGCCGAAATCGATAATCATGACCACATGTTTAGAGAGAGAGAGGCGTCGATAAAACAAAATACGTGCATGAAAGCATCATGATCATTATCATAGCAGCAATATATCATCATAAAACTTCTCATGAACAAGTAACAATTCCTTCACAAGCTAAAGTATGAACCACAAACTTCATTGAAAACTAACAAACTATGATCTTAGTCATTGAAACAATTGCAGTTTATCATATTTCCAGAAAGAGTTTATGTAAGAGCTTTGTTTAGCAAGTTCACATACTCAACTATCATTTAGTCTTCCATGATTGCTAACACTCACGGTATATTTATGGAGCAAAAGTTTTAGTCAAACACATAGGAAGATGTGGGTTTATAGTTTTCACCTCCCAACTGATTTATTTCAAGGATACTGTCAACAATAATAACTCATGATCACCTACATGCAACTGGATATATATGTCTGGATCTTTCCCCACCACATGATGCTTGCCAAGTAGAGAGTAAATAAGAACGGAATAAGGATGAACACTATTGAATCTTGCATAAAAGTAAATACAGAAAAGTAAAAGATATGCCCTTCGCAGAGGCAAGCAGAGGTTGTCATGCGCTTTTTATTTTGGGATGTGCAAGCTCTTAATGAAAAGGAACGTCACTTTGTATTGCCCCTTGTGATAGAAAACTTTATTATGCAGTCCGTCGCTTTTATTTCTTTACCATCACAAGGTCGTACAAAGCTTATTTTCCCTTACAATAAAATATCATACATATTTAGGAGCAATTTTTATTGCTTTATGCACCGATGACAACTTACTTGAAGGATCTTATTCAATCCATAGGTAGATATGGTGGACTCTCATGGCAAGAAACTGGGTTTAAGGGTTTTTGGATGCACAAGTAGTATCTAAACTTAGTGCCAATTTTTTGCTAGCAAAAGATTATGAGCAAGCACCACATGTTAGAGGATCCATAACAATATAACTTCTATGTGAATATAAGCAAACATAACTTATTACGTTGTCTTCCTTGTCCAACGTCAACTATTTGATCAAGCATAGAATATTTGATGGGGGCTCACAATCACAAAAGATGTCCAAGATAGTGTATTTATATGTGAGACCTCTCTTTCTTTACTACTTTTTCATGAATTGCATCAATGACCAATGCTATGTTTTTTAACCTCCAACAAATTTTATCAATTATACTTATTTTATGTGAATACATCACTCCCCATGGGATTAGCATATGATCTTTTTATCCTTTTTATTGCTAAGATTTGAAAGTAAAGCAACCAAACTCAAACTACTCTTTATTATATAACTCGCAAACTCGATTACATAGATAGATAGATCACGAAACAAGCACTCGAAACTAGATCATACTAAAACTTTATTATTCTAAATCATGAAATAACTGAAGATCGAACTAATATAGATAATGATGGTAGAAGTGATGGTGATACGATAACGGGGCACCTCCCCCAAGCTTGGAACAAGCCAAGGGTGGTACCCATACCCGTGTACTCAAGTTTCCTTCTTTGGTGGTGGTGGTGCAATATTCTTGGCGATGATTCCTTTGAGGATGCAATTTTCCTCTTTGAGACTATTGACTTGGCGTTTAAGATCCATGATTTCCTTGCAGAGCTTGCCGGTGACAGTCAATGCACCATCAACCCAAGGATGAAACCTGGCTG
Organism: Elymus sibiricus; assembly: GCA_039707655.1. Lineage (NCBI taxonomy): Eukaryota > Viridiplantae > Streptophyta > Magnoliopsida > Poales > Poaceae > Elymus > Elymus sibiricus. The sequence goes on along the minus strand of CM077674.1, from coordinate 139,594,644 downwards.
AAGATGATGAAGCAACACTCTTTTGCAGGTTACGATAAGAAGTAAATCGAGTATGGGGAGGTTTAACCGTGTCCGACAGGCTTGATCTCTTGAATTCCTCATGCATGTCTCTAGGTTGGGGCAAAGAGGTTTCTTCTTCCTCCCCGCTCACGGAATCCATCCTCTTCAAGTCGGCCTCTACCTCCTCATCAGTTGACCACCCATAGGGGTCAACATCACAGTAGATTCTTGGATTCGCGGTAGTATGGGAGACGTGGCTCTCCCCGTCCGATTCTTGCGATGACATAATGCTCCAAATCTGTCAGAAAAATAGCCCGAAACAAGAACAGAGGAGAAACTTGCGATACAGTGGTCAAAACACCCAAGAGTATATATAATGAATTTTTCCCGTGCAAAACAAGTAATATGGAAAGAAAACAGAGTCAGGAAAGTCCACGGGGGAGCCACAAGCTCACATGGTGCGCCTAGGGGTAGGGCCCTCCCCCTGAGCTTGTCGCTCCCTCGTGCACTTTCCTGATTGTTTATTATTTTTCTAATTTTTTTATATATTTCGAAATGAACAAAAAGTACTTTTATGGAACTTTTGGAGTCGGTTTACTTACCGTATCACATACCTACTCCTTTTCAGGGTTCTGGGGCGTTCCAGAAGGTCTCTTTTATGTGTTCCTCCGGTATCATAATTTGGATAATATTTGTTTCCATATTAATGGGCATACCTGAGATATAATGTTTAATTCTTTGCCCATTAACCACCCTCGGATTAGTGCCTTCAGAGTTGTTGATTTTAATAGCCCCGGAGCGATAAACTTCTTCGATGATTTATGGTCCTTCCCATTTAGAGAGAAGTTTTCCTGCAAAAAATCTGAGATGAGAGTTATACAACAGAACTTGATCACCTATTTTAAATTCCCGTTTTTGGATTCTTTTGTTACACCATCTTTTAACTTTTTTTTAAACAACTTGGCATTTTCATAGGCTTGGGCTTCCATCATCTAGAGAGCTAATATCAAATAACCTCTTTTCACTGGCAAGTTTAAAATCATGGTTAAGTTCTTTAATTGCCCAATAAGCTTTATGTTCTAATTCGAGAGGTAAATGACACTTTTCCATAGACCATTTTATATGGAGACATACCCATAGGATTTTTATAAGCAGTTCTATAAGCCCATAATGCATCATCAAGTTTCTTAGACCAATTCTTTCTGGATCTATTAACGGTCTTTTGCAAAATGAATTTTATTTCCCTATTGCTCAATTCAACTTGACCACTAGACTGAGGATGATAAGGTGATGCAATTCTATGGTTAACATCATATTTAGCTAGGAGTTTACGAAATGCACCACTACAAAAAAAAAGACACATCTGTGACATTATGGCCCGAACGAAAACTTTTTCTGTCATGGTTGTGACACTTCTATGACAATAATTGTGACAAAAGCACATATCAGCATAGATGTGGTGTGCTCCTACATCTATGACAAAAAATTATGACAGAAAATGGGCTTTTCGTCCTGGGTGGGCCGGAGACGCACCCGCATGACATTCTTTGGGCCGTCCATGACGTAAAAAATCGTGGTAGAAGTGAGGTCGAGGAAATTTTCGAGGAATTCCCGGTTACGGTGGGTGGTCGGGGCCGAGCGATGCAGTGTGGTTTGCGCGTTTCTCTCGTACGCGCGCGTGTGTGCGAGGCGTTCGCTAACTGAACCCAAGCGAGGCGTTCGCTTACTGAACCCAAGCGATCGATCGATCCCTCGCACTACTACACGTACTGAACCCGAGCGATCGATCCCACTGTGTACTGAAGTCGAGCAATCCCTTCGGTGCTAACTGAACCCGAGCGATTCCTTCGCTGCTAACTGAACCCGATAGATCCTTCTCGCTGCTTACTGAAGCCGATCGATCCCCCATGCGAGACGTAGCCAGCCGGTGTTGGGTTGCCTCTCGATGAACAGTGCCCGTTGCTGCCACGCGCGCGATACACGTAGATACGAGTCGAGACGCATCGATCAAGCCAGTTGGTTGGCTGTGGATGAATAGTTCCTATTGCTGCAGCCCGCTCGTACGCCCCACCATAACCGGCGGGTTGGCTGTGGATGAACAGTACCCTGGCTGTGTGAAGGTGCTTGGCGCTGGATGAACAGGACCCCGAAGAGGCCAGCCGGTTGGGAGTGGATGAACAGGACCCCGTGGAGGCTGGATGAACAGTAACCGGTGAAGGCTGGAGGAAGTCGACAGTGGATGAACAGTAGCTGGTGGAGGCTAGAGGGAGGTCGGCCGTGGATGAACAGTTGCCCGTGGAGTCCTGTTTTGCGGTACGCCAGACCCCCAGCCGATGAACAGGACCCGGTTTCGACCGTAGGCGCTCGAATAGAAGTCCGTTTCCTCCGTTTTGCGATATGCCAGACCCCCAGCCGATGAACAGGACCTCGTTTCGATAGTAGGCGGTCGAACAGAAGGCCGTATCGTCTGTTTTGCGGTACGCCAGACCCCAAGTCGATGAACAGGACCCCGTTTTGGCTGTTCCGTCCAAGCCGGTTAACTCCCGATGAACAGGACGCGTTCTGACCCAGTCGCTTGGCCCCCGATGAACATGGCACTATTTCCTCCGTTCTGACCCAGCCGGTTGGCTACCGATGAATAGGATGCCGTTGCTGCCGTCCGTTGCCTCTCTCCATGTACATGAGCCCTGGCCGTACGTATGCGCGAGTACACGTTCGAGACCCCGCCCGTATATGTACGTACGTGGCTGTATTTTTTGTTGTGTGGCTGTACGTATGTGTACACGATTTAGACGGGGCTGCCTGAACTACTACGTCGGGGGCTCTACTACGACACGTGCCGCTCCTTACACACCCACGGTTCATTGTTGCAGAAAGACCGATCGACCAGTATATTGTACGTACATGTTCGTGACCAGACAGACAACGCTACATACGCTTCGACCGGGTGGGTCCCTGCTGTCAGGGAGGATAAGGAGGCACTTCCTTGCGTGCGAATGGTGGGTCCCAGCTGTCAGGGGGAGGAATCATTTTTTTACGTGTAATAAGGAGGCTCTTCCTTGCGTGCGAAGATGTAGCTGGTGGGCCTCGCTCTCAGCCTCACCGCGTACAGTCCTCTTCCAATGGCTGTTGTTCATAGACCATGTTGACTATGCCGCGCCGAGAGCACCAAGGTGGTGGACGACAACGAGGCCTAGGAAGGGAACAACGCGGAGCCGGGGAAGACGCGGCAGTGGATGCCCATGCAGATGGGAGTACGAGGGTTGACTGGTTCGGCTGCGGTGTGAGGCTGCCATCGACGGAGAATAACAGGGGATGTGAGTGAGTAGAGGGAAGGCCTGGCCAGCGGTGGGAGTAGGAGGGGGCGGTGAGGCCTGCGCGGCAGCACAACCGGCCACGGGAGGCAGGAGCAGGCGGTCCCGCCGGTGCTGGTTTGGGCGGCTGGAGCAAGAAGATCAGAGATTGAAGAAGCAGCACGGCCGTTGGATTAGCATCCAACGGTCACTGTTGCTAGAATCGTTTGTTGACTAAGTTGACGAAACCCTGCGTACGCGTCAACCTAGCAGGCCCACAAGTCAGCCTCCCAATCTGATGGGTCCCAGTTGTCATGGGTAGGAATCGTTTTTTTCGCGTAATAAGGAGGCACTTCCTTCCGTGCGAAGATATAGCTGGTGGGTCCCAGCTGTCCGGGGGAGGAATCATTTTTTCGCGTAATAAGGAGAAACTTGCTTGCGTGCGGCCATGGACCATGTGGGTCCCTACTGTCAGCCTCTCCACGTACATCCCTCTTCCGATGGATGTCGTTTGTTGATCACGTTGACCAAGCCGCGCTGAGAGCACCAACGCGGTGGACGACGGTGAGGCCCAGGAAGGGAATGACCCGGAGCCGGCAAAGCCACAACAGTGGATGCCCACGCTGAGGGGAGTACGAGGGTTGACTGGTTCGGCTGCGGTGTGAGGCCTGTGTCGCCGGAGAATAACAGGAGGTGTTGGTCAGTAGAGGTATGGCCTGGCCAGCGGTGCGACTAGGAGGGGGCGGTGAGGCCTGCGCGGCAGCACACGCCCGTTGGATTGACATCCAACGGTCACTTCTGCTAGAATCGTTTGTTGACTAATATATAATAAGTAAAGAATTCTTGCATACGCGTCAACTTAATCGGCCCACAAGTCAGCCTCCCAATCTATGGCGGACAGCATACAGCCCATTTGCTATTTTTATAAATAATTTACAGCTCATTTGCAAATTCTTATGCAATTTATTGCAGTCCATTTTCTTTTTGTTGGCCAGGACCAGGGCTAAAAATTTAAATGGAATTTTGCATATTTTGGTGGGGTCCAAACTATTTTTAATCCCAAAATGTCAAGCCAGATTTAAAGTAATTTCAAAATATATTTAAATTAGGTTAAAAACCAATGAGATTTGAAATCTGAAAATGTGAAGAAAAAAATTAGAAATTTGAAAGTAATTGCCAATTTGTTGTGTGTTTTTTATATTTACAGCCCATTTCATATTACTTTTAAGATTTGCAGCCGTCTTGAAAGATTTGCAGCCCAGCAGGGCGGAGAAAAACAAGTCGGCCTGGGTTGGGTTGGCCTCGATTGGGTATTCATCAGGAAAAAAAACAACTGGGCTAGCCATTTTCACAAAGAAAAAAAATAGCTGGGCTGGTCATGTGGTAAACATAAAATAAAAGCCTGGGCTAGACGGGCCACAGCCCAGTTGATACCCTGCTCCGTCTCAACAAAAGCAAAAAAAACTGCTACAGCTGCTAGGTCCCAGGAGTCAGCTGCTCTTGTGCAGTTCTCTTGTCTATTGACTATACGCTGACCATGTCGTGGGTCCCAGATGTCAGCAGACCACTAGGAGGAAGCATTTTCTTTTTTGCTTGTAACAATGAGGCACTTGCTTGCGTACGGCCATGGACATGGTGGGTCTCTATTGTCATCCTCTCCACGTACAGTCCTCTCCTGATTCCTCTCGTTTGTTGACCATGTTGACAACGCCAGACGGCAGCGACGCAGCGAGCACACCAAGGCGCGCGGTGGACGACGGCGAGGCCTCGGACGGGAACGAACAGGAGCCGAGGAAGATGCGGCAGTGAAGTCGCGGGCAAAGGGGGGGTACGAGGGTTGACTAGTTCAGGTGCTGGGTGGGGCTGACGTCGCCATTAACGATTTAGGAGACAGTAGGGCGGCGATGCATGCGTGGAGGCGCAGCCAGCCGTGGGAGGCGCGAGCAGGCGGCCCCTCCGACGTTGGTTTGGTTTTGGCGACTGGAGGAAGAAGAGACTGAAGAAACACGACAGAGTGTACAAGCATCAGGAGTACTTAACAACGTTAACTGAAAGCAGCAGGAGCACTTAACAACCAGAGCTGAAAGCAGTATGAGTACTTATACAGGTTCAACCGTACAAGGCACGCCTCGAACAGTGCTACTTTGCCTACTGTTAGCGAAGGGTGAGGCCACCAAGCCCCAGGACAAGGCCTAGGCGCCACCCCACGCATCCACAGCTTTCTGAAAGTGGCTTCATCTCGCAATGTGGTCAATAAATAGGATATTCGCTTCAAAGCCATGGAAAAGCATGAACATAACCTTCTGTCCTATTCTCCAAGATCGATGGGCCTTCATGATTTGAGACCACCCATGAATAATTATCTTTTCACCTCTAAGGGAAATGGAGTAGGTCGACATAAACATCATGTTGTGACCAAGCGCAAGTCTTAGTCGACCATGGCCAGGCATCTGTATAGGAACAATAAAACTGGGCAGTTTCTGTTTCAAGAAGAAGAACACAACTGTAAAACTGTGTATAAGCAAGAGTTTATGAACAACATATATAACAGAAAACAGCTCGTACCATCAGTTTCTTGACACAGTTGGACCTGTTCAACGTGTGCACCAGTTGCACACATATCCCACGTGGCCTTCCACCATTGAAATGCCCCACAAGGTCATCAAGACGATCAATGAAGTGTAGGAATTGGTGGATGTCCTCCCAGTTGACTTCGGTGCCATCAGTAACCGTCGAGTTCTTATCAAATAACATACGAGTAGTGTCCTGCACTTTGTAATAACCTACGCGTGTCACCAATTATAAGAAATATTAGTTAGAAGTACCATCATTGTGAGAAAAGGGAATCACAAATTGTTGCTACTTCTAAAGTCAAATTATGATAAGTTAGACAGAATAGGTGGATTACAAAGTAAAAGAGAGGCCACATGCAAGAACCAGATACAAAACTAACATGGATGAACCACTGGAACGATGTCGGGGTGGAAGGTCACAGGGAAGATAAGACCAGGTTCTGCTATTTCCATGAACATTGGTGTGCCAACTTTCAGGCCATAACACTTGACAAAGTTTATCCAAGTTCGGCCATAAAAAAAGGAGCGATCTTCTTGGTTAATGAACCCAACTGTGAACTTATATCCATGGCATGTATCCAATGTGACCATTATACTGGTGTATTCAGTTATGGCAAGGCCGACCTTCTTGAGTACATGTGTTCTGGCAGAGCAAGGGATGCACAGCAGGAAAAATAATATGAGAACACAATTTATTCGCTATCCAAATCTAGAAATAATTTCCTCTTTCACGTCAGTGTTCAGCATGGTACTAGTACCTTTTTTTCCAAATATAGCAATCCAAATTTCCAAATTAGTCGACAGCATGTTCAAAAACCCTAACCCAACCGGATAGAAAAGAGGATTCTAGGAACATACCATGCGTTTTTTGAAATCCTGTGTTAGGATGAGAAGGAACAAGTCTGGCGTCTCGCCAAGGGCACAGAAACCTATAGGGTCCTCGCACTTTGGGCACTGCAAATGAAACACACTAGATTCAGTACGAAGAAAAATGCATCAACAGCGGCGGTTGCCATCCTAGGATTACTACCGGCGACAAAGGGACAAGGATTTATCAGGGATGGATGAAGATTTCGTACCTGGTTCTCCATGAGAAAACCCTAAGCAATCGCCGAGAGGTGGTTTTCTCTGAACAAGAAGATGAGGGAGAAGGGGATTTAGGTCGAGTGAAATAATGCTGCTTCATCCGTCGAGCTTACTGCTAATGCTGGAAAGGTGGGGTTTTGTGATTTGACGGCTCATTGAGCATTATTGCGGCGCTACGACCGGGGTGAGTCTACCGTGCAGTTGTGCACTCTAATTTGGTGCATGGCACGTGGACCTGGTTGCTGGATGTCCCGCATATCAGCGAAACAAAGTAGAAAGGCACGAGTAACTAGTTCCACATAAATATATTTTTTGATAAGAGAGATACTCCCTCTGTAAATAAATATAAAAATCTTTTATATCACCACTTTATAAATAAGAAAAATCAAGGGGAATATATATACACAAATATGGGGTTCGGATATATATATATATATATATATATATATATATATATATATATATATATATATATATATATATATATATATAGGAAAAATCTATCCTACCACCCGGGGGTTACCCCACATGTCTCATATACTACCATGTAGTAGTATATATACTACTTTATCATGTAAGTATGATCACATACTATATATAAGATTTTCCAAAGTGATTTACATGAAAAAATTGCAAGTTGGCCCATGGTTTTTATTATATTTGTGAAATACGTACATATTTGTACGTAAAAAGAAGCATACTCAAAATACGATACATACTACCTAAAAAGTAGTGTATATACTACCTAAACATTGTTATATACTACATACTATGCGCACATACACTCCGATTTGATAGATACTACATACAACATACAAAACGCAAGTGGTGGTAACTACCACTGGTGGTAGGAAAAAATTGTCATATATATATATATATATATATATATATATATATATATATATATATATATATATATATATATATATATATATAGGAAAATGACTATATACTCCTGCGCATCATATACCACATAAATGAATTGTTTATACCTCTTTATCATTTTTAATATACTTCATTAACAATTACTAGATGCCCCAAAATGAGTTTCATTAAAAATTATATTTTAAACCACATATTATATTTTATTTAGAAGTAAACTGCATTTTTTGTACGTAAAAAAGGTATACTGCATAAAAAAAGGGTTTCGACGATATTTTTTCGCAAAACTTGCATTGAGGTATATTAAAATAATTAACAAGGTATATTGAGAATGATAAAGAGGTATAATATGCTTATTTAAGAGGTATATTTGAATGTGGGAGTACATACTCCCAGGAGTACAGAAGAGGTGTCCTATATATATATATATATATATATATATATATATATATATATATATATATATATATATATATATATATATATATATATATATATATATATGCAGCCCGTCTATTCTGCCAATATTGGCAGAATAGTTATTCTGCCCACACTTCCGAACTGCACGCTGAACGCTAGTGCACTGCATTTCTGTACAAATAGCACTGCAATGCCAGATGGGAGAACTGCTTCGTGGCTTGTGGTGCGTCCGTGTGTTCTGGATGCAATCGGGTGTTGCGGGGATGGTTTTAGTTGTTTCTGGACGTTCGTTGTCCATTATTGTTTGTAATTTACTGGAATCCCGGCTAAAATCTGCACAAATCATGTGATTTGGCGGACGAGCTTTCCTCTGTTCATTCGTGTTCGTGTGTGATTCGATTTTTTGCGCTTGAATGTGGTTTTTTAGTAGGAATTCTTAGCTGGCGTTCATTTAAACGCTCCCGTTTATCTATAATCTGCATTTTTGTTTGTAATCTGGTATCATTTTTGTGAAATCGATTGTGCGGGCGTGATGAGCTTCGTCCGCTCCTCTGTGTTTTTTGGTTTTTTGGATTTTGCGCATTGATGCGTTTTGAATCTTCTAACTAGTGTCTTTCTTTCGTTTGAATCTACTGTATTGCATCTGTAATCGGTATACTTGAGTGTCAATTTTTTGAGAACAGCGTCTGTTGTTCATCCGTTACTTTTTTTGGCCCGTGAGCTCGATTGAATTTTTTGCGGCATATTCTTCAAAATTGAGTGTTTGCACATCGATTAGGCGAGCTATCGAACTACGACTATATTTGCTGACCTCTGTTAGTCTCAAAACATGTCTGGATCTCCGTTGCTTTGTTCTTATTGTTGCAGTTCTTTCATATGTTGTAGTGTACTGCATGTTTGTAAGTAGTGGACTACACTGAAACTGCATTACAGTGTACATGATAGCGTGTGAGATTTCTCATTTTTGTAAATGCATTTTGTGGTTGAGCGAACTGCAAAGTTTGCACTCTCGTACTGCATTCTTATACTGAACAGAACTGCATACTATGAGAAGTTTTAAAGCAGCGGAGTTGAACTGCAAATGTGTCGTCCATTCGCACTGTATTGTTTTTACCTAGAGCACTGCACTTTTTAATATAGCGCACTTCATTATATGTATTAGAGATCTGCCTTTCTCCCACCAACTTATCAAAAGAATGTTAAAATGATGCATATGAGCTCACATACACTAAAAAGGTATTGTTCAGACCTTCTGAAGAACATAGATGATAGCCTATGAGGTTTCTCATTTTTTGTAAATGTATTATGTGGTTAAGTGAACTTCAAAATTTGGACTATCGTACTGTATTGTTGTACTAAATAGAACTGCATACTAAGCCAATTTTTAAAACAGCATAGGTGAACTGCAAAAGTTTCGTCCATTCGTACTGCATTGTTTCTACGTAGAGCACTGCACTCTTTAATATAGCGCACCTCACTATATGTATTAGAGAACTACATATCTGCCGCCAGCTTGGCAAAAGAATGATAAACTGATGCTGACGAGCTCACATTCATTAAAAAAGGACTATTCAGACCGTCTGAAGAACATAGAGTTGTGTTGTCTGATGGACTTAATTTTAAAAGCTTACAGCATAAAGGGTTTGCTTTATTTTTAGACAGCCTACAGTGCAAATATTCTAAATAATAGGGAGCCTTTTTCCCTCTAGAACATCACCATCGCCACTTCTCCGGCCTCAAACCCATTCTGGGAGATAAACTCCTTCCAGCTAGCAGTTATGTTGAAGCAGCCATCAGAGTCAATGTGGTAGTCAGCTTGCATGTATTCATACCCATTCTTGTGGTCTGTCTCCAAAATAAGCTTCCCTGAAGTCGGAGCAGTAAACCTTATTGTGGATGGCAGTTTCTGCATTTCGGCTTGCATGGAAAAAGAATCTTTATAAGTAAACACCACACGGTTTGCTATATCTTAATATTATCTGTTTATATTTGACTTAAATATGTATAAATATTTGACTACTATTAATAAAGAAGTAGCAGTATATGAACCAAAATATATACGGACTTGACGAGTAACTTTGGTAGAATATATACTATTCTGCTAACAGTTTGGCACTGCAAGTTCTGGCCAGGTGTACTGCTCTAAAATAGCAAGTGCACTGCATCGATGGGCGTTTGAACTTCTTTTGTTTGGGTGTTGTGGATCGTCTGTTCAGTTCCGTATTTAACTAGTGTTAACATCTGAGATGGGACTGAAAAAAATATATAGAACCACCTAGTGTTAATTTCTGACAAATCTGGAAAAAAAACACAGATCTTGGCATTGATGATAAGACTGAAGAAAGTAATGGCACATTCAGATGTGTATTTGTAACCTGATATTGTGAAAAACTAAGAGGGGGAAAGACATACCCATGATTCCTCAAGGTCTTCAGTTGTGAGGCGATAAAGGAATGGTGCCCGAAATCCATGGTTTGTGGTCATCAGGCAGGAGAGCTGACTGTGCCGCTCAGACTCGGTGAGCTCCAGACCATCAGAGTACATGCATGCCTCCGCTATCGGCACGATCCTTGCGAGGCAGCCGCACGAACAGTCCATGGTGGGCTCAGTGGAAAGGCAGATAACAGAGGAAAGGCAGATAATAGGGGGGAATGGGCGGAACCCTAGATCTGGGCTTTGGAGAAGAGAAGAAGAGGGGAGGAGTTCTGTGAGTTGGGAGGACGAATGGATAGGTTTTATGCAGCCAGGATGAATGCCGATTTTTCAATGAAACTAATAAATGATGTGGTAGGTGGTAGGTGGTATGCGGTAGAAGGAATCTGTTTTAGTTTGCCGAACAGCATTTCAGAAGTATTAGAACTTCTTCGTTAATCATACAGTACTGCTTTTTTGGAGGCCGCGGACTGCATCCCTTCTGTGTCTTTGCAGCTTCCTGCATTTTTTTTTGTGAACGAACTGCAATTGCTGGCTGGATGCGGACTGGTTTTTGTTGTTGTTGTGGTTATTCATTTAATTTTTGTTCTATTTTTTGTTGTTGTTGATAATCTCATTGTAATGGTTCTTTTTTTTCGAGTCTTTTTTGTTATTTGGTGTGCCGTGGAATGAGAGAATAATTTTATTAGATGTAGATATCCGTGCTGTGGCGTGTTGGGCCTGTTTGAGAGTAAGTTACATCCGGCCCGGGTAGGCCTGCGTGCACGGCTGGTTTGTTCTGTGCAGTGTGTATGCGCTGAACTTTAGTCCCACCTCGCCTGGCGAGAGCGCCTACGACCGGTTTATAAGCTCAGGCTAGGCAACCCATTTGAACTCCTCTTGATACTCATTGGGCGCTTAGACTTGGCGCTCGCTGCCCACATCCCCTCTGACCTATGGGCCCTTGTCTTCCTGGCCCCGTGCATCGTGGCTCAGAACGGACTCGCCTATGGATCTCTGTGGGCGCTGTCCTAGTACGAGACTGGCTGGGGCCATGTTTGACTAGGGCGGTCAATTATTTTTTTCGTAAGTAATTGTGTTTTTTATTATTATAGATTGTGCATTGCTTTGTTACAACGTTCTGAACTGAACTGTATCTATGAACGTTCTGTACTGCATGTCTCTACATTTCCGCACTGCCTTCCTGTACAGTACGGTTTGTGCACTGCATGGATGTTCGTTTGTGCACTGCCATGTGCACATGCTTTGTGCGGTTTCTGTTTATTTTATTATAGATTGTGCACTGCTCTGTTACAACGTTCTGAACTGAATTGTATCTATGAACGTTCTGTACTGCATGTCTCTACATTTCTGCACTGCCTTCCAGTACAGTACGGTTTGTGCACCGCATGGATGTTCGTTTGTGCACTGCATGTTCGTTCGTTTGTGCACTGCCATGTGCACATGCTTTGTGGGTTCTACAGATCGTGGGTTTGGTTGCGTATGTGATCGTGGCTTTTTAGCGATGCGACCGCTCGGAGTGGTGTTCTTCTGTGATCGTGGGTTTTTGATCATGTTTTTTTAAAAAAATTCTTAATTAAGATTGTTCACCACTGCTATATATCCAGACATGTATGTTTTTGGTAAGTGGTAGTCCGTATAAATAACCTGATTCAGATGGCGAACTGCATTTTAGTTGTAACCGCACTTCTTTGTAGAAAAGCCCGCACTGCATTATTGAATAATGTGGACTGCATCCTTTAGAGGAAGTTTTTTTTTGCGGGTATTCATTTAGAGGAAGTTTTTTTTGTTTGACGCGCTATGTCCACGGGCGGACTGTTTTTTATCGGCGGAACTGATTTTATTTACTATGTGTACTGCATCATGTGTTTGCCCGAGCGTCATTAACATGAGGAGCGAACTGCATCTTGTTTCATGCATTTTTTACTTAATTTTTTATGAAAAATGTGAACTGCAAGTGTTTCCATTGTATACAGGTGGACTTCTGCTTCCGTTCAAGTGAGCTTCAATTATTTTGGCCGGGCCTGTCATTTCGGTTTTTGTTGATGGGCTGGGTACGGCTCCTTGTAAATTAGCCGGGACGTTACGGGCCGGGCCGTTTGTGCAGCTCTTCCCAAGTGCATATCACACGCGTCCCTCCCAGTCGCTCGCACTTCTCCCTCTGTTCCAGTGCCGCCCGGAGCAACCCCCCACCCCCGTGGAAACCGCCGTCACGTGCAGCAACCGCCGTCGCCCGCGGCAACCGCCGTCCTCCACAGCATCCGTCGGCGGCCGAGTTTCCCTTTATAGGTACGTTGCTTCAGATTCTTCTATTTCGCGTCCCCCTCCGCTCCCCCCTCCTCCCCCCTCCACTCCCCGCACTGCCGCCGCTCATACCCACCGCCTCTCATCCCCTCGTTCGTGATCGTCCCCCGTCTAGTTGTTCCATTGTCTTAGTGCCTGCGCTTTTTGCTGATGTAGTTCATTTTCGCAAGTAGGCGATTTCTTCTAGATTTGAAGCCGGTACTCGCGTGGGCTCCGTGGGCAGAGCAAGGTGTATCTAGGGTTTCGTCGGATTCCCTCTTTTTTGTTACTGGTATTCGTCAGGCCGTCCTTGCTCGCGACGCAATCACCATGTCTTCGCCAAGCAAAGCACATGGAGGAGATGAAGGTATGTGGACTGCTTGCTTCCCCTTGTTTATTTTGTGTCTTGTTTATCTATTTATCTTGGTCATGATGTAGATTCGTTTTTTCTGTGTTAGTTCTCATCATTCTCATGATGTAGATTCTGACATTTATTTATTTATGTTTCTGCTTTTTTTCAATCCACTAGGTAAAAATGTTGGCACTGGCCCTAATGATGTTGTTTATGATTCGCCGATTGGCTCGCGTTGTCCTGGTGGTAAGGATCATGGTGGTCAGGCTAGCCCTGAAGTGAATTCACCAATTGAAACCTCCCCTATTAGTGTGGCTCCTCCTTCTGGTATGTTCTTGTTTTTTTCCTTATTTTAGTTTTGGCAACTTGTTTGTATCGTTGTGTTTCTTGTAAACTACATTCCTGTGTATGAATTGTGAACTGCTTTATTGTTCTCTTTACCAACTTGCTATTTTTGTTGTGTATTATTTTGTTTATTGTATGTTCTGCTTATTGTTGTTGTGTGAACTGCAAACTGATTGTGTGTGTGAATTGTGAAGTGCATTATTATTTGATTTATATACTAGCTATTTTTGATATTTTACAAACTGCTGATGGCTTTGTGAAGTTAGTCAGCCTTTTTTTGTGATCAAACTTGGACTTGGTGATTTTTTCAAGGATATTTTTCCCTTTATTATGTTTTTTGTATGAAGCACTGCATTATATGGATAGGTGAACTGCATTTTGTTCGTTTGCGCACTTCTTGCTGAGCATAGTTAAACTTCATTCCGACGCAGCGACTGATTTTTCTTGCATTATACTCACTTGATTGACCATTATTTCGCAGAGGGTGTCATTGGTGTGAGCTTTGACCAGAGCTTTAGGCGGCCCGTGTTGTCTGAAACACAGTCACAATCTGTTGATGGTACAGAGCAAGTTACGCAGGAGTGGATGGTCCCGGCACAGATCCAAGCTTATGAATCGAAGAAACGCAAGAAGTTGTTGAGGTTTGAAATTGATACAAAGAAGTATGAGGAGATGGAGAAGAGGAGGAGGGCTGCAGATGCTGCCAGGAGTGTGAAATTTGATAATGTCAAGCAGCATGTTCTGCAGAAGAAGAGTCTGAGTTCTGTTGTTGAGCAAGGTAGTACTCCTCGGCGCAGTCCCCGTGTCGCTTGCATGGAGAAGAACGTCGGTAAGAGAACTGTTGAAGCTAGTAGGGAGGATATGCAACGGAAGCGGGCATATGTTGATGATGAGCCTGAGTCCGACGACGATGACTTTGTTGTTGCTGATGTTGTGAGGAATGCTAAGTCTGGCAGACGAAAAGATTGTGGTCCATCTAAGAGTCAACATAAGCGACCGCGTGTTGTTGCTGACGAAGATGAGGACGCTGTCTCGGGTGGGGAGGCGGATGTTGTTCCAAAGGTTTATTGAAGTGCTGCCTTTGTTTCTTCCATTGTTGTTTTATTTACCTTTTTATGTCTCTTATCTGCCTAATTTATTAATGTGGACTTCATCTTCCTTTACACAGAAGAAGAAGAAGACTAGTAAGAGGAAGAGAACCGGAGATGACGGCGAGGAAGGAGATGATGTTCGATTTAACAAGACCGTATGTTTGTCACTCCCCATTGTGTGCAAAGCTGCTGGATTATTGAGAGATCCACACCGTAATCGTGTTCGTGACGCTGGTTTTGGTGCTGTCTTTGCATTCTTATGTGCCATCTGATGGGAATTATTGACCCTTCCAATATGGTAATGGACTTTGGGCCTGGCAGGGTTCTTCGAATCAATCGTGCTGCTGTTCATCAAATATTTGATTTTCCTATGGGACCTCACACTGCTCCCACGCCTGCTAATAGTGGCCATGATGATTCGTTGTCTGCCCTCAAGGATGAGCTTGGCTTTGATCGTTCTAAAAGTATAGGTGTGAAGGACTTGCTTGAACTGCTGGCGGTGTTGGTGGAGGGCGAGGACACCGTGACGGTTGATCTTGCTGTCAAGGTTTTCTTCCTGATACTTTATCAGAATTTGCTATGCCCCGGGCCTGTTGTTCGTTTGGGCAGGGTTGCTGCCATGGTTGAGAACATGGATTATGCGTCTATGGCTCAGATGGATTTTTGTCAGCTTGTTGTTGATGAGCTCCAGGTAGCTGTGGTGAAGTGGCAGTCAGAAGGTAGCGCGCAGAATTGCGCTGAGGGTTGTGCCATTGTCCCCTTGATTATGTATTTGGATTGCTTGAACCTTCGCAAATTTTCAGTTATGCACACGTTGACGCCACGTGCGTCATACCTGACGAACAAAAACTTGTTGAAGATATACAATGAAGATATGATTGTCAAGGGAAAGATTTATCTGGAAACTTACAGATTTGGGAAACTGTCGGTTAGTGCATTTGTTTTTTAAATGTTTTTTTTGTTCCTGTTATCCTTGTTTTTTGAACAGTGTCTTTCTATTTTTGCTGTCAGAGAAATCTGAACCTCCTAGTATTCACATGTGGACTTCTTTCCTTTCTTTCCTTTTTTGCAGTGGAAGGCGTCTGGTGATATTGTCTACAATCGTCCAGTTGCACTTTTATGTGACAGCTCTGGTGCAGGCCCTAGCAGTCCTGCTAGGTTCCATGAGCCTATCTGTAGCCAGCCGCCGCCTACACGGGGTTTCACGGTTGGTCGGACCTCTAATGCTAGAAGCACATCTGATCAGACGTTTGTTGGCGGCAGAAGACACGAGGAGATTGATGAGCTTCTTCAGAAGGTTATCAAGTTAACAGAAGATTTGCCAACCTCTGGTGATAGGTTGAGGACAGTTCCTGGATTTTTCCCTGTTGGCCACGGCCCCCCTGAAGAAGAAATTGTGGCTGCACACAACTTTGATCGTGGTGTGGTTGAAGGCTTGAAGATTGCGGTGACGAATATTCGGTCTTCATATGCTCAGTTGAAGCAGTCGCAAGATGAAAAATGCGCTCGGTTTGAGAAGGATGCTGAGCACATTTTGAAAGAAATGGACCGACAGGATGCTGGTGCTGACGCTGAAAATGTACGTTTTCCCTTTATTTGTCATTTGTACTTCATTTGTGTATTATGTGTACTACTCCTGAGTCTGTAGTTTTTTTGCCAGTTATATATTTTCCTATATTGTGTCTGTGGTTTTTTTCTGTTGTAGGCTGGAGTAGATTCTTCTGATGTTCATTCATCTCAGGACGATGGGACTGATTAGGACAATGGGACTGATCAGGACGATGGGACTGGAGTTACAGATTGTGATGCGCACCAGGATCCTCCCGATGGCTTTGGGAAGGATGAACACTTGGCTAATGCGTCGTCCCCTCCAGTTGTTGTAGCTGAGAAGGTTTAGTGGAATGACTTTTTGTACTATTGTTTTGTAATCTATGTATCTTGTTGGTCTAATGCATTTGTTTTACATAAGTGAGCTGCATTATTTGGCATAAGTGAGCTGCAGTCTTTGACATATGTGGGCTGCATTCAGTTAGTGAACTGCATTGGTTTACATGAGTGAGCTGCATTTTTGGCATAAGTGAGCTGCAGTCTTTGACATATGTGGGCTGCATGCTGTTCTGTTGGTGAACTGCATTATTTTAGAGAAGTGAGCTGCTATCTTTTACACAAGTAGGCTGCAGTCTTACTTTTTGACATTAGTTGGCTGCATGTTGTTCAGGTTGTGAACTGCATTGTTTTACATAAGTGAGCTGCATGTTGTCGTGTTAATTTCATATCACGCTCATTTGTGTTATCGTTGGCTTATTTTTTTAAATGTTTTGGCAGTCTGGAGAGGGAAATGCAGAAGTTCATGAGTCGGTTGGCGTTGTTTGTGTTGATGTGAACCAGGAGGACCGCGCCGTTGCTGGTGGTGACGGTGCAAGGGTTTCTATATCAGCAGCTTGTGAGAGTGCAGAAGCTTCTGTAGCTCAGGAATCCGATCCGGCTGTTGCCCCTAGTCGTCATGAAAATGTTGATGTTGATATTGAAAAGCTGCACGAGAATGACGTTCCTGTTGATAGTGTTGCTGGTTCTCCTGTTTGTCTGGCTGCCGATGATGTTCCTCGTGTTTTCAGTGTGGAGCCTCCTGTGGGTGAGTTATCTGAGGACGTTGCGGTTGCACCGACTGTTCAAAATGCAGAAAACGCTGATGTTGACGCAGTAGGTCAGTCTAGTGAGGCTACGGTGCTTTCAGCGCAACCTACTGGTGGAACTGTTTTGATCTCATCTGAAGAGCAAGAGCGCCAAGAGTCTGACACTGAAGGCTAGTATTTTGTTTCGAAAAGTGTACTTGACGTTTTTGTCAGTCATTGTACTTACTATGGTAGCTACATATCACATGTTTTATGATAAAATGAACTTTTTCTTTGTTAATGCTTTCAAAATAGTTGCTAGCTAGCATATTTTCATTTTCTTTACAAGTGAACTTCATATTTTTTTAAATTATTTTTCTTAATATACCATCTGTATGGAATATATCATTTTTTGATAAGTGAACTTCATTTTTTTACTTGTTTCTTTTTTTTATATATATATTTTGCAGATGACGAACTTGCTGTTGTGGCTCCTTCGAGCATTGATCCAGCTCTTCTCAAGAGATACAACGAGCTGTACAGTGCTGTTACCAGGGCTCGGAAGGACAAAAAGAAGAAGTATGACGTTTTTTGAAATCTTAATTTGTTATGTTAATATGTATTTTCTAATCGCAGACTTTTCCCTTTTTCATTCTTGTTATTTTGATAGTATCTTATGTTCCAGTTTTTCAACAAAATTTCAGGGGCCTGATTGCTTTTGTAACTGAGTTGGGCGATATTCCCATTGCCGAAGTTGGTGAATCTTTTTGGACGAAGGGGATTCTCACTACCCGCCTTGTTGATTTAGGGGTTTCTTTGCTGGTAGATAAGTTTAAGGGATCTTTGACGATGGTTGTGCCGTACCATATTTGTGTAAGCATGCATAACTTTTGTTTGTTGCTTTATTCTCTTTTTGTATTCCGTGTGATGACCCGTATGCTTTTCCACCCTTTTCCTGCCTTGATTTGTTTGGCAGACAAGTATTTGGAATGGCGGTAGTGTAGGCAGGGCGGTGAAATTGATGTTCTCGTCAAGAGCTGAGGAGCGTGTCGATAAAAAAGATATGGTGAGTAATGTTTTATGTGTCCAGAATTATTTTGTGTGTGTCGGTTTTATAGTGTTCTGATTTTTGTTTTTGTAATGCATAAATGGCTGAGAGGATAACATATATATATATATATACATTTTTTACTTCCAACAGATCCTGTTTGCAACATTTGATCCTCCAAACACGAATGAAGTCGGAGCTGTTGGCCATTATTGTGTAGTCGCCTTGAATCTGAATGAAAGGTGGTTTGAATATCTTGACTCGCTCCATAAACCTGGCAGTGTTGAAGCAAACAGGGTTTTCAGGAGGATGGTTAAAAATATCAAGCGTGCATGGAAAGAAGGTAGTGCAAGCTCTGATGAGCCGCTAAATCCTCCGACACTTGATGGCTTTTCGTTGAAACATGTGATTGTCCCAATTCAGCCAAATGGGTATGTTTGTTGTAGCCCCCCCTCCATTGCTATTCCTCAACTGTTCTTTTATATGAATGTGAAACTTATTGTTTTGTTCTTTTGCAGGCATGATTGTGGATTCTATATGTTCCAATTCTTGCAGACATGGGATGGGATTCGAGTTGCTCAGTTTGGGGTGGAGCACATCAGCTACATCAGGAAGGCCATGCTCTACAGCTGGCTCACATCATCGAAGTGTTCCTTGGATCTATCTTCGCTTTTAATCTTTGAAGATAAAGGTTGTGTTTTGTGAACTGCTTGATTTCCCTCCTTTTTTTGTGTATGTACTGCTTGCTTCCCTTTCTTAGGCATTAGTTTTTAGTGTGCCAGTGGACTGCGTTTTTTTGAGAGTGGCGAGGTGCGTGTTTTGTTGTGTTAGTGAGCTTCAGATTCTTGATGAGTGAGCTTCAGTTTCTGTATAAGTGAGCTGCATTGTTTCGGATAAGTGAGCAGCACTGCTTTTGATGAGTGAGCTGCACTCCCTTTATGTGAGTGAGCTACATCATGTTCTTTAGTGGACTGCATTTCTGTACATTCGTGAGCTGCGTTTGACTCTTCTGGTGTTGTACTTGGGTATTTCGTCGGCACTGGACAAGTTAGCTGAGTGTTACCGTGTTGTTTCCCATCTCTTTTTCAGGTTTTGATGGAGGCCTTCATGGAGGCTGTACATCACTTTTCGAGACCCAGGTTTCTGAAGCAGCTATGGAGGATTGTGTTGTTGAAATCTCTCCTGATAAAACTGGTTCTTTGGCTGGAGTTGGTGTGAACACTGGTGTTGCATCTGGACCTGTTGGTGGAAAGGAAGCTGCACCTGGCTCTTCACGTGAGGTATTAAATCTTGATGATGATGATGATGATTTTGTGACGCCGGTTGTGCCATCCGTCAGTAAGAGGACTAGGAGTGCAGCGATCAATCGTCCCACGGGTGTCGAGGGTGTTGTAGTTTCGAACAAGAGGGCAGTAGAGAGGCCTGTTAAGCTTAGATGCTCTATGGAGAAGTTGAAGCCTTCCAGGTTTAGACATCTTAATGAGGCGAGGCAAATAAAGGATCTCATTCTCAGCCAAGATTTCAGGACCAAATACAAAGAGTGAGATCTATGTGCTTGTCCTTCATCTTTTTGTGTGTTTAGTTTTTGTTTTTGAACCTTATTTTTTGACCCCATCTGTGTTTGTGTCTCTTGTGATATATTTTCCGCAGAAGCTCACTCTTCATGGTCAAAGGTCCTTTTAATGATGTTGAATCAACCAATGTTGACTATATGTTTCGGACATTTGGGAAAGGAGCTTTCATGGACTCGTATCTCATGGATTTTGTCATTAAGTACTGGAAGGAAGATCCTGACATGAGTTTAGTTTATCGTTCTGGCGATCGTGTGCTACTTACTCCTTTATTCATCACGGTAAATGTGTCTGCTGTCATCTTTTTTTTGCTTTTGTGCACTTTTTTCTTGAGTACTGAATTTTTTGTCTATGCGTGCATGCTTTTTTTTTCTTTTTTTGCATGTCTCATTTTATTCTTTTTATATGCAGTATGTTCTTCAAATGGAAACTGTCGTGAAGAAAAATGAAGAAGGATATCCTGTGTTGCCAGTTGTGCATACCCCATTTATTTTAGAACATGCGGTTGAGCAGTTCAGGTTTTTTGTTGGTGATGATAACCTGCTCGACGCAAAACTAGTAAGGCCACTGTGTCCTTCATTTTCTTCTTCTTCCTTGTTGCATTTCCTCTGTAGTTATTTTCAACAGTGATCCTAGTGCTATGTGTGGAATGAACTTCATTGATTTTTTTGTTGTTGTCCCCTTTCCCGTATGTATCTCCTCCCGACAGATTTTGATGCCGCGCTCTAAGGACGGACATTACTCCCTATACACGATGAACCGCCATCGCGATACCATTGATATCCATGATACGAGGAGGTACACTGGCAATGCTGATGAAGTGACAAAGTGGCGCAGGTCTAAGTACCACGCAGACTGCACTGAACTGGTATGGCAAAGTTTTGACCATTCTGACTACATTATTACCTCTCCATAGCATTGCACTTGCTAGTACAGTGGACTACAGTATCTGTGTTATAGAACTGCATTTTTCTCGCAGCACCAACATGGTTAAACGAGTGATAAACCAATCCTGACTACGTTGTTAGTACTCATAGCACTGCACTTGTTACTACAGTGCACTGCAATATCTGTGACATTGAACTGCATTTTCTCAAACCTCCTACCCCTGGCTAAAAGAGTGATAAAGCCATTTTTTGTAGATGAGCTCGCATGCATTAAAAGAGGGACAGTTCAGATCGTGTGGAGAACATATAGTTTCAACGTCTTAATAGAAATAACTTATTAATATAACATCTCTGTTTTTTATTTTATGTTTTCTTTTATTTGATCTGTAACGTGTGTTTTTGGCTCTTGTGGCTGCCTTTTTCCTTTTTGCCAGATGACCAGAATGACCCTAGTGATGAAGGCGGTTTATGGTGAAAAGTTGTATAACTCGAAGAAGCACCCTAACTGGGTTAAATTGGCAGAGAAGCCCTTTTTCCGGTCACGCCAGAACAGGGGCCAAATGAGTGTGGATTCTATGTTCTGAGGATGTCGCAGCAGTATGACGGCACGCGTATGGTCGAAAAAATTGCTAAACAAGATGTAATACTTTTCTGTTTCTCCCTTTTTGGTAGTGTTTTTTCTTTTATGTTTTAATTTTTGTTTTACGTCACGTCCTTTAATCATCTATCTACATTTTCAATTTTTTCAGCCTGCTGTCGAAGATTGGAAGGCGGAGTACATTTACCAGCTGATTTTCCATCCTTCCAACATGTTGTGTATTCAAGACATGCCGCCTGATCTCCGCGAGCTCATCGATAGCCTTGGGCTTTCTTCCCAATCGCAGTCGCGTTCACAGTAACAATGTTAGGCATAAACATGTTAATGATTTGGACGAAAGCTAGGTTTTAGGGTGTGTACTATGTACTGTCTAACGTATATCATGTTTTTGCAAATAATTTGTATGAAGGCTACAATTACGGCATGTGTAGCGTCTGTTTTTTTATGTACATGATTTTTTTATGTGAAATTTGTTTCTTCTATGTGTGTTCTGCATGCATCAGTGCAGTTGTAGCCGTCTCTTTTTATTTATCTTATTTTTATCGGTGAAAAAACTTGCAAAATGGCACTACATTCCGTTTTTTTTGAACTGCACTTCATTTCTGTATATAAGTGGACTGCAGTCCCCCCTCTTGGCTGACTTTTTCTGCCGCAACTTTTTATTTTTGATTTCATGTTTTTTAAATCTAGCGTTTGCGTGATGGGATGGAGTAGAAATTGAACCGCACTGCTCATGTCAAGCAAGCGCATTGCCACGTTAGCGCGAGGCCGAGCCCGAGCAGGCGACGACGCGGCGTGCCGCGGCGTCGCATGCTGAGGCGAGTCCGTCACATCTGTGACCCCACTATTTTATCTTAGGGGTGTTGGGTGGGGGTGCGGTTGTTCGGGAGGGGGGAAACAGAATAACCGCACTGCGCCTGTCAAGCAAGCGCACTGCCACGTTAGCGCGAGGCCGAGCCGGGGGTGGAGGAGGGGGGTCGGGACCCCCCTCCCCCACCCCCGGCGAGGCCGAGCCAGGAACGAGCCGGAGCAGGCGACGACGCGGCGTGCCGCGGCGTCGCATGCTGAGGCGAGTCTGTCACATCCGTGACCCCACTATCTATCTTAGGGGTGTTGGGTGGGGGGTGCAGTTGTTCGGGGGGGAACAGAATAACCGCACTACGCCTGTCAAGCAAGCGCACTGCCGCGTTAGCGCGAGGCCGAGCCGGGGGTGGGGGAGGGGGGTCCCGACCCCCCCACACCTGGCGAGGCCGAGCCAGGAACGAGCCGGAGCAGGCAACGACGCGGCGTGCCGCGGCGTCGCATGCTGAGGCGAGTCCGTCACATCCGTGACCCCACTATTTATCTTAGGGGTGTTGGGTGGGGGGGACAGAATAACCGCACTGCGCCTGTCAAGAAAGCACACTGCCGCGTTAGCGCGAGGCCGAGCCGGGGGTGGCGTTCCCACTGTTATTATTTTTATAAGAATTTTGTAATTAATTTTGAATAATTTATCTAAGTTATTTAATTGTACCTTTTGTGATAGTATTGATTGAACTGATTGTCTTTAATGTTTATTTTTTTATGCACTATTTCAGTTGTTGTTGTTTTATTGTATTTAATTAATATTATTATGTTTTAGTAACTGCCCCGAGACTGCCCCGAGATCATGGGCTTTGGACGTTTTTTTTCTCCCACGGTCGTGGGCCTTGGGCGTACTTTTTTCTCTCACTCTGCTCTTAACTTCCCCTCCTCTCCCCCCTCATCTCCCCTCTGCTCTTTCGTCTCCTCTGTCGCCGCGGGAGCCTGCTTCTCCACTGTCGCCGCGGGAGCATTGTGCCGCGGCTGGAACTTCAGGAGAAGTTTTGTGTGGCGTGTTGTTTCCCTTCCTCTCCCCTCTCCTCTCCACTCCCCTCTCGCTCCCACCGATTCATGATTTTGCTGGCTTCTAACTTGTTCCTCCCCTGCGTTCTTGTTAGTCTTCGCGAGGAGAAGTTTCTTGTGTTGTGTTTTTTTCCGGCGAGGGGCGGGCGGGTATCTTGATTCTGTGGCGGATTTCTTGCTTGGTGGTAAGCTTTTTGCTTGTTCGGTGTGCTTGCTTTCTAAGCTGTAAGAACCCTAATTTTTCCTTGTGTGATTTGCAGGTTTGGATCGGCGGTTGCATGTTTTGTAGATCTTGATGGGTACGCCACCGAGTCGCAAGAATGTGCACTCAGGTAATTAGTTGTGCTAAGCCTAAGTTTTCTTTTTGTTAGGTGCTTGGTCTTTGCTAGATCTTGTGTGTAATAGGTTTTTTGTCCTGTGATTCATATAGTTTTTGTATGGATAACGCTAGTTGTTGATTTTTGCCCTGGATTGTGTGGTATGTGTATTTTTAGGTCGTTTTAACCTCCACCTATATTGTAGTATTGAACTTCATGTACAGTTTGAACTGACTAGTGCCATCTCAATAGTTTGTATCAGTTTGAGAAGAATTGCTAGCATGTTGAAACGGTGCACATTTTGAACTGGGTTGTGCCAGTTGTGCTCTTGTATGATTTACTTTTAAGTGGTCTTGTTCTTGAACTGATGTAATTTCATGTTTTTGCACTTGTATTGTTCATAGGATTGAACTGAGTGCTTGATCATATTTTTGCATACTAGTTTTTTTTGCTAACTTTTATGTTGTTGCAGATGTTGGAGTGCCAGTACCTCCTGATTCTGACAAGTCAGATCCCCTTCAAGATCTTGCGAATGCTATCTTTGAGAAACGAAATCCTCTAGAAGAACTTGCGAGTGTTGCTGGTCTTACTCTGTTATTTGATCTGTTCAGTAGCGTTGTTTACGTAAATGTGTTGAGTTACATCAGTTATTCCTTTTGTTTGCTTGTGTTGTCATGCATCTTATGTAATTGTTTTCTGTAGTGTTATTTGTTTTATTTTATTTTTTGTGCGCTTATGTTATTTGGTTGATGCAGTGAATGATAGCCATCGTGCTACTGAGGACATTAGTGATGTTGTCAAAGATATTAATGATGGTATTTATTCTGTCAATTTTGGTGATGGAGATGGGAGTTTGCAGTTGTCAATTACTCAGTCTCAAAGTGTGGATGGCACTGAGCCTGTTACTCAAGCTGATGTTGTTGGTCTGCAACTACAGTTGGAGGATGAAAGGGTAAGAAAGAAAAAGAGTGATTTTCTTAAGAGAAAGGAGTTGGAACGGCGTCAAAAGGCTGCTTGCGTTCATCCACATGCTGATGATGGCGCGGGAGCTGGGCATGATGAAGGTGTTGTCGAGGCTGGTGGTACTGGACATCCTGGGGCTAGTGGAGCTGAGATGCCTGCCAAGATGAACTTGTTGCAGACTCGGTTGACTCAAGTGTTTCCTCGTGATGCAGTGAAGGTGAAAAGAACTGTTTTGAAGAGGAAGTTGGTAGATCAAAATTCAGATGGCACGTCGAGGCATAGCCCACGCTTGAAAGCTGCTTGCCAGGCTGGTGATAGCAAAGCCGATGCAGATAATGTTGCTGTCAATATTGGTCCAAGCACTATTGGTGGCTCCCCTGTTCGCCGGAGTCCTCGAGTTTTGGCATATAATAAGCCTTCTTCGTCTCCTCTTCCCGAGCGCTCTTTTTTGAAGGAAAATAAGAAGCGCAAAGTTCCCCCTGCAAAGGTTAACAAAGGTGTGAAGAAGCGTGCTCGTGTGGAGGCTAAAGATCCTGCATTCGAAGGAGATGATCTTGAAGTTAATTCTGAAGATGAAGATGCACTGGTATGAATTTTTTTGTGTGTAGTATTTGAGATTTTGCTAAGTTTATTAGTTGTCGTGATTAATTTATATTGCTTTTGTTCTAGTTTGGCTGAAGTAGGGTACATAGTGAATGTGTTGATGTCTGGAAGCTGTGTGATCGCTATTATCTTTTTATTAGTATTTAGTTCAATTTTTTTTTTGGTACTCACATGATTTTGGTTCAACTTTTACTAGTTCAACTTTTCTAATTTATGTGTTTGTACTGTATGTGATGTACTAGTTGTACTTCCAAGCATGAGTTGTGGCCTGGTAGGGTTGTTGGCCAGGTGAGGCTTGATGCATTTTCTGAAATTTGTGTTAGTGGTTTTGGTCTTTTTGTTTTATTGTCTTGTATATCTATTTGTACTGTAGCTGGTTTATTAGTTGAACTTGTTCATGCATCTTTTTTGCCTTCGTAGTTTTCTTTTGTTTTTTAGATCCATTTATCTAAATCTTGCTTTCTTTGATTTCCTTTTTAGCCTGTTAGCGTGATGAGTCCGGTCAGGCAGAGAAGAGGAACAAAGCAAAGTGTTGCTGATGAAGGCGACTCACAGCGTTTGAATGTAACTGTGCGATGTTCGCTGAAAGAGATAGATATTTGTGCTCGTTTGCTCAAGGAACGCCCTGTGGCCCGAGTTCATGCTACTGGTTTTGGTTCTATCTTTGATTGGAAGGTGAAGTCTAACATTTCGCGCCCTCTGATGGGAGTCTTGTATCTGAAGATAGATCCTGACACCATGACTCTTGACATGGGTGAGGCGAATAAGAAGCTTCGCATCACTAGTGATGGCATACAACAGCTGTTAGGGTTCCCTCGTGGTGGTCGTTCTGCACCAAGGCCGTCCGAGGACGGATACGACGATGCTCTGATGAAGTTAAGATCAGATCTTGGCATCGGCAGAAGCCAGGATATCAAGACAAAAGATTTGAGGGATAAGCTCAGGGTGCTTGTTAATGATCCTAAAAAAGATGACCTGGCTCTGCGGTTGTTCTTCATTGTTGTCTTCATGAAAGTCGTGTTGCCTAGTCCAGCCACTCGAGTTTCCAGGGAGGCAGCAATGTTTGAGAACCTCGTCATTGAGGACATGGCTAATATGGATTATAAGGGCTGTTGTGAGGTACCAAAATGGTGTTACCTTGGGGAAGGTAATCACAGGCTGTGCTATAGGGCCTGTACTAATGTATCTTGACTGCCTCATCCGTGGCAAGGCTCCGGACATTGACATGCGAGTCCCCCGCATATGTTTCATGAACCAGGACAAGCTTGTTGATCTTGCCGATGCAGATTTAATAAGAAAAGGCAATGCAGACCCAAGGACGTGGGTGTTTGGGAAGCTTCCGGTGAGCTTTGTTTCTATCCTGGTATTTTAGTCATTTTTTTAAAGTCCAGCTGTTTTGGTGGACGTTCATGTGTAGTACATAGTTATCTGCTTAGTCTGGTCAGTCTGAAGCTTGTGAGTTTTAAATTTGTTCTTCAGGACTGACTTGCCTTTTTTTGTTGAACTGACGTTCTTGTTTTCATCATATTACCTGTGTGTGTAAACATTTGGCACTGCACTGACTGTGAAAGCATGTTAGTACTGAGGCTTTAAATATGTTAATTAGGTGATTTTTTTCTGTTGGTTGCATTGATTAGTTACCTTTTTTTCCTCGTTCCCAGTGGAAAACTCAAGAGGAAGTGGTATTTTTTCGTACCTATAAACGGCCGGTCCTGGAGATGCCGTCTCAAGTTCCCAGGATTGCATCACCGCAGGATAAGTTGAGAGATGGTCGCCGTGTTGAGGGCGCTGGTGATATCCCCCCTGGCCCTGGCCCTGGCCCTAGTAAGGCTAGTACTTCCCAGAGGCCAGGTTTTGGTATTGATGTAGCTGTTTCTGCGTTGGAGCGCGTCGAGCATATTTTTATTAATGTGCGTTCTGAACTGGAAAAGGTCCCAACTATAGTTGAGCGTCTTAGCCGTATTGATGGCATTCTTTCTGATGGTCATGGATTTAATGCTGATGAAGCGTCGGACTATGTTGAGATGGAGAAAATTTTAATTAGCGATATGCGTGATGGTGTTGCTCACCTTATTCAGAGCTCGGCACGCCTGTTGAACTCTGTCAAGCATTTCAGAACTATGCAAGACTCTCGCTGCAAGCCGTATGAAGAAGATGCTGCTGTTGTTATCAAGCAGATGGAGCAGAACGAGGCTGCTGCCGGGAGGACTGCTGATGATACCAAGGCTAATGTTTCTGACCACGATAAGAATGATGTTGGTTTCGACTCTCCTGTTATTGAGGTGAGTCAGCTTTTGATCTTTGAATTTTTACTGGGTTGTTCTACTGTCAGTACTGTAGTTGAACTTGCTCATCTGTTTTTTTATTATGTTTGATGTAGGAGACCACTCATGGTGTTGAGGCTGATGCTGTTGACTGTGGAGGGAACGATTTGTCTGTTGATAAGAGCAAGGTTAGTTTTATTTTTACTGTTTAGAAAGTTTATTAAATTTTCATGCGCGCGCCCTTACCTGTTCATTTTTCATTTGTTACCATCGTTCAGGATCCTGTTGATGGTGATGAGTCTCATTCGCCCATCGGTGATGTTCCTTTGAATGTTAGCATCAGCAACGTTGGTGATGATGCTGCAGCTGCTTCTAAGGTTTGTTATATGTTCTTGCATTATTTTTTATGCATCTTTCCCTGCTGTTTCTTGTAGTTTTAAAAGTTCCTTTTATGCACCTCTCGTGGGCTTTTTTGGTTGTTAGTTTTGCTCATTTTATTTACTGTCTGAATTTTTTCTTTTTTAGATTACTGGTGTTGAGTGTGAGGCGACCTGTGCTGGTGATGTTGGTGGTGTTCCACTTAGCACTGATTATGACTTGGGTGGTAAGGTTGCTAATGAGGATGTTGGTGGTGCGAGCAATCTTTATGGCAAATCTTCTGGTGTTGGTAGCGCTGAGATTGATAATGGTTCTGATTCTGAGGATTTGCCTCCGGAAAATTTCCCGCCTGGAGGGCTTGACTACGGTGATGCATTGGAAGACGCTGTGGTGTCTAGCCTGGAAGAGGTCCCATCCGAAGATGATGATTTACTTTTGTCAACTTCTTCCGGCCCCTTGACGCAGGAGGCGCTCCTGTCTTCGCAGGATTTTCTGTCGTCAAATCCTGACAGTGCAGTCAACTTGCTGTCGTCAGAGGAGTTACCGTTGTCGAACCCTGAAAGTGCAGGTAAGAATTTGTGTTAGTGTTTGGTGCCCATTTTTGTTTTGTACTTCTCATATATGATGTGGTGGCTGTGTTTCCCCTGTAGTGTTTGAACTTATTTGTTTGTTCCTTTCTTTGTGTAAGCAGATGGTGCTAATGCTGCCAAGGTTGATTCATTTTTCTTTGCTGTTACGAGGTTGCGTACGAATCGTGGGAAACGGTTAGTGATGGATTTTTGTGTCCTTATTGTGCCTGTATCATTTTTCTTTATTTTCCTTTCTCTGCTCGGATTATTGTTGACATCGCACTTGTTTTGATTCTTCACATCCTCTGTTTTTGCTCAGTGATAAGCCAATGTTTCAAAATGAGGAATGTGATGCCAGCGTTGGTAAGGTGGCTTCTGCGTTCGTCCTCGGTGGCATGCTCAACTCGGATTCTGCTGATGTTGTTCTATATAGTCTGCGTGAAAATTACCGAGGCACTGACAAGCTAATTGTTCCCAGATGGGTGACGGGGAGCATTGCTTGTTTAAGTTTTATTTTTGGTTTGATTGTCTTTACTGTGTTTGCGTCATGTTTGATAAGTTATTTGTTTATTTTCTGACTGTTTTTGGTGTTGCGTACAACAGACAAAGATACTTGATGGAAATATCAATGGCAACGTGAGGCAGTGGTTCACTAGATCAAGGGCGGATAGTTATGACTTTGTACGTGACTCATCCTTTGTTAATCCTTTTTTTTCCTGAACTGATAAAAGAATTTGTGCTCTTGTTCATAGTTGGACTCATTGTAGTAATGAAGTTGAACTGATATGTTCCTTGCAATTTTGGTAGTCTAAATAAACTTTTGTAGGCTGCTTTTATTTTTTGTTTTGTACTGAGGTTCTTACTCAATTAGAACTTATGTTTTGGTGATCTGCTAGGACTGATGAATTTCCTTTTCGCGCTTGATTATTTGTTTGAAGGCTGTTTATGAGTTTCATTTATAATTCTTGAATTCATTTTCTTCTGCACTTGTTTTATTTCAGCTTCTTTTCCCTACTTTTGATCCGCCGGCATTTGTGCATGGCATGGTACCTGGTGAAGATGTTGGCCATTGGTGCTTGGTTACTCTCAATTTGAAGTGCCGTCGCTTCGAGTGCCTGGATTCACTCCGTGATGAAACCTGGGATGACGCGGTTAGATTTTTCAGGACCATGACAGATAATATTAAGAGGCTCTGGAGGGAAGCCAGTGTAGATAGGGCCAAACCGTTCTCTCCGGTGCATGTAGATGATTTCTCTAGCGAGTTTGTTCGTGTGCCACGTCAGGAAAACATGTGAGTATCCCTTTTCATGAAATTTATTAGTTGTTTTCTGTTCCTGTTATTTGTAGTTTCGCAATTTTTGACGTGTTCATGTATTTTTATTTTTAATGTATCCTTTGTTTTTTCTGGTTAACAGGCATGCTTGTGGATTTTTTATGCTGCAAAGCTGCAAGTCTTATCATTGCCGTGATGATGGTGTTGTTGAAATGTTGGATTACACATTTGAAGATATTCCTGGCATTAGAAAGACTCTTTTGTATACTTGTTCGACTAGCGATGTGTTTGAGGTCGACTTCCGGGGTTTGTTTGGCATTGAGCCTTGTACGTATGCATGTCTTTTTGTCTTTTGTTTCCAGCTTGCCCTCTTGACTAGTACTCTTATGAATTCTGTAGTTGAACTTACCGTTTGTGCTCCTCCTTTTTTGTTGTAGGTGAGTGGTTGGATCTTGGGGAGCATGACTACAGGATCTTTGGCAGCCAGTTCTTGGAGCTGGAGCGTGTGGCTGTTGATTTGAGCCAGGGGCGTTCTCCTCAGAAGACAAGATCTGGTGTTATCAAGGGTCGGTTGGGACCTCTCAAAGGTTCTAAAGCTGCTGATTCAGAGAGCCCCGTTACACCCAAGAAGCCCATGGTCGAGTTGATAGACAGTGATGATGACGCGTTTGACAAGATTGCTGGGATGGGAAGGGTCACCAGAAGCGCTGCTGCCAAGGGTGTTTCCCCTCTTGCTGGAATAGTGCGGCGTAGAGCCGGTGTTGCTAGGAAGGATCCTGCGTTGGAGTCTGGCAATGTTACAAGCACGAAGCGTGCACCCAGAGCTCCGATTAAGTTTTGCTCCCCCGTGCAGGAGCTACACTCTTATAAATTCCCTCACCTGGAGAAGGCTCGCAAGTTGTATGATATCCTCCTTAGTGATGAAGGACGCGAGAAGTATGCTGAGTGAGTATCCCTCATTATGTTTCATCTTTTTTCTTTTTCTGTTTTTATCGCTGCTATATATATAGAACTTCAGCTGTTCAGTATATTTAAGTTGAACTACTATGAAATGTCTTATCTCTTTTTCCATGCTTTTGTTTTGTGTGTGCTACAGGACTACATTCTCGTTGATACCTCAGCCCGATGATAGTGTAACTTCATGCACTGGCAATCGCGTCTGGGAAGTTTTTGCACCTGGACAGCTAATGGAGGGGGGTGTAATGGACCTCCTTATCGATGATTGGAAGAAAGATCCCGAGAGAAATGTTTATTTAACATCTGGTGATAGGATCTTGCTGAGTCCATATTTCATCACGGTAACGAATTAGACCATTTCTTGTCTGAAATACTTTGAGTTTTTCACCTGTTGAGTGTATATAGAACTTCTCACTGCTATATATATAGAACTTCTCACTGCTATGTATATAGAACTTCACATGTTCAGTATATTTAACTTGAACTGATATGAATGCCTTATCTTCTTTTTCCTGCTTTTTTGTATAGTGTTTTTTGAGTTTATTCAATACTTTGCTTACTAATATTTTTTCCATGTGTATTTTCTTTTTTGCCTTTTTGCAGGTTGTGCTTGACTGTTCGTTTTTCGGCGATGAAACCGATAACTTTAATGTTGAACGGGCAGCGAGAGAGTTCAAGGGCTATGTTCGAGATGGGGAAGATTTACTCACTGCGAAACTTGTCATGATGCCTTTATACAAACCTATGATTATAACGAAGGGCAAGAGTTTGACGCACTATTCCTTGTACACCTTGAATCGGTACCGAAAGTCCATTGACATCCTTGACCCATTAGCATACGAGAAGAATCATCGTCCTTCAAAGAACACCCACCACGAAGATTGTGAGAAAATTGTGAGTGTTGTTGATTTCCGCTAGCTAAAGCTTTTATCTCCAGTAGATGAATCTTTGCTATTTTTTTGTTTCTGCTTTTGTGAGACCTGAAATGTGTAGTTTTGGTGCTTTTTAATTTACAGTTCACTAGATTGGTCAAAGTCATGAAGGCTGTGTATGGCGAGGCTCAGTATAATGCAAGCAGTCAGCCCAACTAGAGTGTTATTGTAAAGAGACCAAGGTTCGTCACTGTTCCCTTCCAAGGGCCAAATGAGTGTGGACACTATGCTCTCAAGTTTGCGGCAACCTATGATGGTGAAAAGGTCGTCGAGAATATTCAAAATAATGACGTGAGTAAGAGTTCAGCTTTTCCTTGCTGTCTTTTGGCTGGTTGTCTTTTCCTTTTTCCCTGTTATCATTTTCATCATTTTCTTTTGCTTGCAGACCCGTATTGTAGATTGGAATGCTGAGTATCTGTATTCAATCATGTTCAACCCGAGTAACCAGATCTTGTTGACGAAGCTTCCTTGTAACACCCCGATTTTTGGCCCATTCTTTTTCTTGTGGATTTCTCCGAATTTTTATTTGGAGTTCTTTTTCCATGGCTAAGTGGTCTTGAAACCTGGGAAAATCTTCTCTCCTGCCACTTCCTAGTGGCTTGTCATCCTCAAATCTATCCCAAGGCCATGTCATTTCCATCTTAGCCCAACTCCAATATTTATTTCTTGGGAATATTCCTTTTTCTATTAAAGGAATAACCCAGTTTGCCCTAGGTTGTGAAGCAACCTATATTTCTGCCTTCCACAAAATTCCCACAAAATTCTCATAAATTCTTTGGATCATATCTCCCACCAGTATGCCAAAACCCATCCTTGCCTAGTTCAAAAATAATTCAGCAGTATTCATTTTCCATTCTGTCCAGATTGGCACTTTGTGAAGGAAGTGCTATTTATATTTTATTGATTGCCCTCAAAATGTTTGGGCAATCTCTCATATCCAAATAATTGCCACATGCCAAAATTCAACTTCATTTGCCTAGTAAATCTTCCTCCGAAAATTTCCAAAGTTTCTGTCCAGAGAGAAGCTTTGTGAAGGAAGTACTAGCTAAGCTTATCCAAATAAGTTAAAATTTTGGTAGATCATTTATATGGTCAATTAATTGCTCTCCACCAAATTTCATATCCATCCAACTATCTATGTGAGCACACCTTCAAATCTTGGTTTCTGGTCACAATTTCAGTTTGTGAAGCAACTATATTTTATATTACTTCAAAAATTCTGAAATTAATCCAGGACCTAAATATCTATAAATAATGTGAGCATGCAAAAATTCACATTATTTTGCCAAGCCATTTTCTCCACAAAATTCCCCCAAGTTTCTGTCCAGTGTGGATCATTGTGAAGGAAGTACCATTTTTATTTATCCAAATGGGATGAAATTTTTATGGTACCTTCATATGCCCAAATGAACATGCTCCACCGATTTTCAGCCCAATCCCACCCACCAAGTGAGTGCTACTTCCTGATCTTCTTTCTGGACCAGAATATGTGGTTGCGAAGCAACTATATTAAATACTGGTCCAAATCATTTCATTTTTCACAGTATCATAATCCTTCCTACCCCTGACCACTGTGACATCTTTTTCCTCTCTTTTACCCAGCCAATTTACCTCAGCTTCTAGATCAAGTTTGCAACAACAATCTTTCCCTGAGATCTCCTTTCAACCCACAGTGCTTTTCTTTGAGCCATCACCTCAGGTAGGACCCACTTAGGAGAGAGAACACGTTAGACAAAGTGTGGGTGGCCCTAAAGTCCCGCGTGCACCAGTGCACGCGGTGACCACGCGGTCTGGCACGCCGAAAGCGCGCTCTGGCCGTCGGGGCCCTCTGCCGCCGCCCAAACGCCGAGCTCCCGCCACCGAACCATGTCCACAGCATTGATCTCGCTCTCCTGCATCCGCGTGTCCTCTCTGGACCCCTCCCCCTCTCCTCTTTCCTCTCCGGCAAACCATGCCGCAGCGCGTGCCCGCGGCCGTCGTTGGTTTGCCGTTGTCCTCTTCCTCCCTGCAATAACTTTGCGCCGTATGAGCCTCCCATGGACCTCTCTCCCCCTCCGCGCGTGCGCTCGTGCACGCGGTCGTGCCAGAGAGCATCGTCCGCGAGTTTCCGTCGGCATCCGAGAACGGCATCGGTAGCCGTGGCTATATAAAGCCACCCCGAGGCCTCCCGAGCTCATCCACCACCTCACCTCCCTCCTAGCAACTCCCCTGCCCAGTCAAACGAGATCGAGGTGATCTATTTCCTCTGCATTGCCGCCATGGCCACCTTCGGCCTCCTCCTAAATTCCGGCTACCCGAGCTCTCCCTCTCCCACCTGACCTCACCCGTGAGCTCCCCTAGCCACCCCGATCCTCCCCATGGCCGCAGAAACTCCTCTCCGCCACCGTACTGCCCTCCCCCAAAACTGCCCGAGCCACCGTCCGCCTCAGTCGTTGCCCTGCTCATCTCAGTCCTCCTCGGCATCCGTGCTATGCGGGGACGGGTGCGCCTCGGTCCCACGAGCTCGCCGGTGGTCGGAGCGCGGCGAATGGTGGCCGGAGCCGCCGGCGGCCGTCGCCGGAGTCTGCCTCTGCTCCGGTCGAGCGCGGGCAGGAGGAAGACGAAGACGGCGACTCTTCCAGCTGGCCGTTGACCCCGCGGACCCCACCCGTCATCCTCTAAAGTCCCGGGCCCGTGCGGTTAAGTGGAAGCGTATTCCACTGGAATACGTTTTCTGTTTCAGAAAGCGCATTTTGCCTCTGTTCTGGAGTAGAGTGCGTTTTCACTGCTTCGAAAGCGTATTTTCCTGGAATGCGCTTTCTATTTCCAGCAGCCAACCGAAAGTATTAAATAGCGGACGTTCGTCCGTTAAGGCCAGAAATGAATATTTTTTATTTAAATTTCTGCCTAACGAATGAACGGTCGTAACTCCGCGACCGTAACTCCGAATCAGGTGATTCCAAAGCCCACGATCTCAGTTCATCGAGCCCGTTCCAATGGTACCATTTTCATGATGTTGTCACACTCTGAAAATGACCATTTTGCCCCTGCCTTTATTCAGCCCCCTCCGAGAGGGAATCTTTTCCGGCGATTTTTCCACGAGTGTCTCCCCGATGGTTCCTCCACCCCCAGGCAAGCCACAACAGCCACTTGCATGAAGGCATTGTAGTAGCCATGGTTTTCCACTTGAATATTTAAATATTTATTTGCTCATTTAATTATTTTGGGAATGATAAATGATGGTGAATCCATGCTCATTCTTATGCCTTGTTCATTTGCATCTAGTAAGTTAAATGATTATTTGCTAGTATTATTATTATCATGTTAGTTCTTAGATTTATTTTCCGATGCTAGTGATAATGCTATGCTCATTTGAATAGTTAGGGTTGTTATGAAAATACTTGTTATATTCGTGATCATCATTATGCCATGCTCATTTATATTCCGTAGACTTCATGATTTATCATTGTTGATAGTATGTTGTTAATTGGTTATGTTGCCCATCCATGGTTGCACTAATATCATGCTCATCTGCATTGTTATTTCATCATGCTATATTACTGTGACTCAGCTCATCACCATTCAAGTTAAATCTGACATTAATCGAACTTGAACAAATCTGTTGGCTGAGTCATGGTGCCACCGAATCGAGCTAACCAGTGCAGCCACACTTGCCTTATGGGAGGCCCTAATGTGGTCTATTGTCATGCCTCTCGCCGGTGCCTCCAACTAGGGAAGGTTATGTGCGCGCGCTACCCTGGCCCGGTGGGCAGCCATAAGCCTTGAGTGCCCGAGTTGTATGGATTTCCGAGGTCCCCGTTTGGGACAATGTTATGTTTTGGCCATGACGGTGGCAGCCACAAAGGTGGCGGATGTCACGAGTTGACATCAGGGGCAACCCAGGACATAGCCCAAAGGGGAGTTTGTCGGGAGTGGCCGGGAGAGTGTCATGCAATAGATTGGTTTTGTCGGAACGTCGTTGGTCCACCCGAATGGGAACACGAGGCCATGAGTTCAGTAGTGTGGGTACAGTGTACTAACCTCTGCAGAGTGTATAATCTATCGATAGCCGCATCCTCGGTCATGGACACAGTTCGTAGTAGGTCACACTATGGGTCAACAGTAATAATAATCTGAATAATAAATAACCCCGGTTCGATGGGAAAAGAAGTTGGTTGATCTTTATGTGGTCATGCGATGATCACAGGTAGAGATCAAGCTCCGTGTGGTCATGTGATGATCACGATGGTATAGTTGATACCGAGCTTAGTTGATCCCGAGGTGATCGTGTGATGATCACGATGGTAAGTTGGTTGTTATGAGATAACCTCCGAGCAGAGTAAGTTGGTCCATGAGACCTTAAACGTCGACCCCCTTGCATGCTAGTGCTAGTGTCATCCTGTTCATATCATGAATTATATGTACATGCCATGCTCATGATGTTGCCATGATCATGTTGTTGCCATGCTCATGTTGTTGTTCATCATTGATATTTAACCTGTAAATGCCATGCTGTTGTTTGTCTTGATTGCTTTGGTTGCTGTGAGCTTGCGAGTAAATTCAAAGTACTCACCTGGCGTGTCATGCCAGATTGCAGGTGATGCCGTGATTGCTTGTTTGTCGAGGATCCCGAGGTTGCGCTCTAGGATACGTCCCAGCCAGAGCCCCTACGGAGTGGAGTTCATCACCGTCGTCGTTGTTCCGCTGCTAGAGTTTATTCCGCTTCGAGATGTTCCGCTACTAGCATCGAACTACCTTAGCAGGCGAAGTGTCGACGTGCCCCTGTAACCTTTGTAATATCGGACCCTTGTACCCCGTTTATTCGTAATAAAGAGTTGATTTGTTCTATGCCAAGCAGTGCCGTATTCCAGAAGACTTGATCTCTGGGCTGGAATACGGGGTGTTCCGGTCTCTCTGAGCCGGGGTGCCACATCGATTGGTATCAGAGCAGGTTTGGCTGTAGGACGCCCTAGTCAGCGCGAGCGTTAGAAACCGTTAGTATAGAGTCTAGTCGGCTTGCTGCACTTGGTTGTTGCATTTGTTTGTCGCATAGCATGCATATAGACTTATTATCTTGTCACTGACGGTTGATCTCATGAGTGTAGGTGGCATCGGTTTCGATCCACTACCTGCACCCTCCAGCTTTGCATACTTGCCCTTTTGGTGTTTGGTGTCATCTCTGTCCCAGCGGAGTGATGCCGAGGTACCTAGTGGTGTCGATCATTTGCAGGATTGATGCACAGGTATCGCACCAATATTTTCTCTTCAGCCACACCTATTGTTTCGGTGGTAGACATGTTTCTACCCCGGATCTTGCCATCCAACCCACCGTTTGGCAACCCTCACTGGTCTTTGTCACCAGGAAAGGGCAATTGCCAGCAGACCCTGCTTTCCACCGCTATCCCACCTTGTCACCCCATTCTCTGGACGAGTACGGTTCCCTTCCGTTCGCTTGATGATGATGTGGCCGTGACATCCGTGTTCCGCTACATGATCACCAAGTCCGTCCTCACCGTTAAGCCCGTCCAGATGCAACCGGTGCTGAGCCAGCATTTGGTGTAGCTCTGTTTACACCAACCGCTCCACACACTGATTCACTTTCGTGCACACCGCCACAGCATATTAGATCGTAGTACCGGAGTTCCCTCGAGAATTGCGTGCTTAAGTAGGCATGCATAGTGAGGTGAATAGCAGTAAAATGTGATGTTGTATGTAATCTTAATGTTGTGTGTGCTTTTGTTTAGTCATTTCTTTTGCTTCTTTCTTTGGGCCCTCGGTGTTACCTTATTTCCCCTTATGAAAGTTGCTCATCAACCGACACCGAACCCAAAGAAACAGTGCGGAGTTCAGATATTTGGAAGCTCAGCTAAACATTATGAAAATCTCAGCCGACTGCATTGTATGGGAATATCTGGTGGAATACAAATGATATCCTAGAGTGATTATCAACATCAAGTTTACATCAGTGTGCAATCATCACAATTATAATAAACCAGCTGGAAGACAATTTGTGTGCAAGACAACAGTACAGTTCCAGTCAAAGGATATATATATGGCATTCAGTCCGCACACTATAGGGAGAAGCTTCTGGTTTAATAAAATCCAGTCTTCCTCCGCACGCTACCAAAGAAGCTTACGACGTAAGGTTCCTCCGTCTTCTTCGGTAAGCTATTGCAGAAAGCTTCTGGCAGAAGGCACCGAGTCTTCCTCAGTAAGCAACCAGGGGAAAAGCTTCTGAAGCACGGTACCCAGTCTTTCTCAGCAAGCTATCCCGGCAAAAGCTTCGGGCGTAAGATATCCAGTCTTCCTCAGCACACTACTCTCAGATGGCTTCCAACACAAGCTACCCAGTCCTCGTCAGTACGGTACCACAAACAGTCACCGCCAGTAGTACAAGATATTACACAGTGAGCTGGCAGCATATGGCAGTGCATTTCAAGGGTCAAGCCCACAACAGTTTGGTCAGAAACACGAGCTACTCAGGACCCAAGTGTCTGCCCTGGGAATCAAATGTTCAGCTACACAGACTCTCCTATTTATTGTGAACATGCTGCCAAGGTCATTCAAGTCACTCGTATGATGATACCAGCACGGTGAGAATCCAACAAATCCATGAGTATGTAAGAGGAAGAAAGCAAGTTATACACCTCAGTGTGATGCAATGTCTGACAAGCTATGAAGCAAGACAATGTTGGGGCAACAATCCTGACAGTGGATATCAAGGCCAGCTTCCTCACACACGACAAAGTGATATCATTAACCATTGTCACTGCCATGTATGATTGACCACAACAGTGAGCTCTGTCCAAGTAACTGTGAACCTGGTATATGATCCTGATGAACCCTTGCTTACCTTTTCCTGGTAACGGCACCACGCCTGTGTTCTGAGCTGCTTTCGGCCGTTCAGTGTGGATGCCGACTTTATATTTCTCTTTTCAACAACTGGCCCGTGTTCTGAGCTGCTTTTCGGCCATCTCGGGCAGCTGTTGAGTTTCTTTTTGTAGCAGTGACCCCATGCTCTGAGCTGTTCTTCGGCCGTCTTAGGGAACTGCTACATTCTTCTTATCAACACTGCCTCATGCTCTGAGCTACTTTTCAGCCATCGTGAGCCAGGGTTGAGTTATTTCAGTAATGTCCCAGATCTGAGTTGTAAAGACCGTTCTGGTGGCTACTGATTTATTTGTCGATTTCATGCAAAGGTTTGGATGATCATTGCCCCACAGTTAAAGCTCGAGAGATGATAAACTTGCCAGTTAAACGTTGCTGCAACGCCTGAGGATAAGGATAAGGTATGACTGCCGGAATATTGCACCTGACAGCACCTATGGTCACACGAAGAATTAAGGATACAAATGGCCAAGCTCTTTTGGCAAAAGATTTAAGAGAACAATTATGAAGGAGCAAGACCGGCAACACAGGTATGATAATTGTGGCATGAACAACATGGTATGGATACCCCAGACAGTCTAATTCCGTATTGATCACCATGAACACACAACCAAGGGGTCTACTCTGTTGGTACGGACCTCATATCAAGGTGACAGTTGAATCGTCGGTACGGATTTGAGACAAAGAAGTCAGCCAAGATGATTCAGAAATCCCTGCTAGTAGTTAGATCCCACCAAGAGGACGGTCATGATTCTCAGCATTGTTTTAAACCCAGAGGACATGCATCTACTCGAGTAACCCGATGCAAGGAGTAAATGTTTTGTGTCCATCGAGGAAATTTATGCACAACTCCATTGATACTATCGGTACTGGATAAAAGAATGTCACGTCAAATGGAAGTCACTCCCGGACTTATGAAAATTCCAGCCATGATAATATCAGATAAGTCAGCAGGCATAAAAGAAGTGAAGTCAGAGCAAAGATGAACATATGAAGAAAGATTTCTCAGAATGTTGGGTACGGTGAAGCAAACCACCTCCGAGCATGGTCAGCAGATCATATGAAATTCCGTGGGAACATCATATAAAGGAAAAAGGATACCCGAGTTGGAAACGGTTTCCTTAAGTCAAAATATTCATACTTGTTCCCTGAGCAACCAAATCTCGAGGACGAGATTTATCGTAAGGGGGGTAGGTTTGTAACACCCTGATTTTTGGCCCTTTCTTTTTCTTGTGGATTTTTTCGAATTTTTATTTGGAGTTCTTTTTCCATGGCTATGTGGTCTTGAAACCTGGGAAAATCTTCTCTCCTGCCACTTCCTAGTGGCTTGTCATCCTCAAATATATCCCAAGGCCATGTCATTTCCATCTTAGCCCAACTCCAATATTTATTTCTTGGGAATATTCCTTTTTCTATTAAAGGAATAACCCAGTTTGCCCTAGGTTGTGAAGCAACCTATATTTCTGCCTTCCACAAAATTCTCATAAATTCTTTGGATCATATATCCCACCAATATGCCAAAACCCATCCTTGCCTAGTTCAAAAATAATTCAGGAATATTCATTTTCCATTCTGTCCAGATTGGCACTTTGTGAAGGAAGTGCTATTTATATTTTCTTGATTGCCCTCAAAAATTTTGGGCAATCTCTCATATCCAAATAATTGCCACATGCCAAAATTCAACTTCATTTGCCTAGTAAATCTTCCTCAGAAAATTTCCAAAGTTTTTGTCCAGAGAGAAGCTTTGTGAAGGAAGTACTAGCTAGGCTTATCCAAATAAGTTAAAATTTTGGTAGATCATTTATATGGTCAAATAATTGCTCTCCACCAAATTTCATATCCATCCAACTATCTATGTGAGCACACCTTCAAATCTTGGTTTCTGGTCACAATTTCAGTTTGTGAAGCAACTATATTTTATATTACTTCAAAAATTCTGAAATTAATCCAGGACCTAAATATCCATAAATAATGTGAGTATGCCAAAATTCACATCATTTTGCCAAGCCATTTTCTCCACAAAATTCCCCTAAGTTTCTGTCCCGTGTGGATCATTGTGAAGGAAGTACCATTTTTATTTATCCAAATGGGATGAAATTTTTATGGTACCTTCATATGCCCAAATGACCATGCTCCACCAATTTTCAGCCCAATCCCACCCACCATGTGAGTGCTACTTCCTGATCTTCTTTCTGGACCAGAATATGTGGTTGCGAAGCAACTATATTAAATACTGGTCCAAATCATTTCATTTTTCACAGTATCATAGTCCTTCCTACCCCTAACCACTGTGACATCTTTTTCCTCTCTTTTACCAAGCCAATTTACCTCAGCTTCTGGATCAAGTTTGCAACAGCAATCTTTCCCTGAGATCTCCTATCAACCCACAATGCTTTTCTTTGAGCCATCACCTCAGGTAGGACCCACTTAGGACAGACAACACGTTAGACAAAGTGTGGGTGGCCCTAAAGTCCCGCGTGCACCAGTGCACGCGGTGACCACGCGGTCTGGCTCGCCGAAAGCGCGCTCTGGCCGCCGGGGCCCTCTGCCGCCGCCCAAACGCCGAGCTCCCGCCACCGCACCATGTCCACAGCATTGATCTCGCTCTCCTGCATCCGCGTGTCCTCTCTGGACCCTCCCCCTCTCCTCTTTCCTCTCCGGCGAACCATGCCGCAGCGCGTGCCCATGGCCGTCGTCGGTTTGCCGTTGTCCTCTTCCTCCCCGCGATACCTTTGCGCCGTATGAGCCTCCCCTGGACCTCTCTCCCCCTCCGCGCGTACGCTCGTGCACGCGGTCATGCCAGAGAGCATCGTCCGCGAGTTTCCGTCGGCATCCGAGAACGACATCGTAGTTGTGGCTATTTAAAGCCACCCCGAGGCCTCCCGAGCTCATCCACCACCTCACCTCCCTCCTAGCAACTCCCCTGCCCAGTCAAACGAGCTCGAGGAGCTCTATTTCCTCCGCATTGCCGCCATGGCCACCTTCGGCCTCCTCCTAAATTCCGGCTGCCTGAGCTCTCCCTCTCCCACCTGATCTCACCTGTGAGCTCCCCTAGCCACCCCGATCCTCCCCATGGCCACAGAAACTACTCTCCGCCACCGTACTGCCCTCCCCCAAAACTGCCCGAGCCGCCGTCCGCCTCAGTCATTGCCCTGCTCATCTCAGTCCTCCTCGACATCCGTGCTATGCGGGGACGGGTGCGGCTTGGTCCCACGAGCTCGTCGGTGGTCGGAGCGCGGCGAATGGTGGCCGGAGCCGCCGACGGCCGTCGCCGGAGTCCGCCTCTGCTCCGGTCGAGCGCGGGCAGGAGGAAGACGAAGACGGCGACTCCTCCAGCTGGCCGTTGACCCCGCGGACCCCACCCGTCATCCTCTAAAGTCCCGGGCCCGCGCGGTTAAGTGGAAGCATATTCCACTGGAATACCATTTCTGTTTCAGAAAGCGCATTTTGCCTCTGTTCTGGAGTAGAGTGCGTTTTCACTGCTTCCAAAGCATATTTTCTTGGAATGCGCTTTCTATTTCCAGCAGCCAACCAAAAGTATTAAATAGCGGACGTTCGTCCGTTAAGGCCAGAAATGAATATTTTTTATTTAAATTTCTGCCTAACGAATGAATGGCCGTAACTCCGCGACCGTAACTCCGAATCAGGTGATTCCAAAGCCCACGATCTCAGTTCGTCGAGCCTGTTCCGATGGTACCATTTTCATGATGTTCTCACACTCTAAAAATGACCATTTTGCCCCTGCCTTTATTCAGCCCCCTCCGAGAGGGAATCTTTTCCGGCAATTTTTCCATGAGTGTCTCCCCGATGGTTCATCCACCCCCAGGCAAGCCACAACAGCCACTTGCATGATGGCATTGCAGTAGCCATGGTTTTCCACTTGAATATTTAAATATTTATTTGCTCATTTAATTATTTTGGGAATGATAAATGATGGTGAATCCATGCTCGTTCTTATGCCTTGTTCATTTGCATCTAGTAAGTTAAATGATTATTTGCTAGTATTATTATTATCATGTTAGTTCTCAGATTTATTTTCCGATGCTAGTGATAATGCTATGCTCATTTGAATAGTTAGGGTTGTTATGAAAATACTTGTTATATTCGTGATCATCATTATGCCATGCTCATTTATATTCCGTAGACTTCATGATTTATCATTGTTGATAGTATGTTGTTAATTGGTTATGTTGCCCATCCATGGTTGCACTGATATCATGCTCATCTGCATTGTTATTTCATCATGCTATATTACTATGACTCAGCTCATCACCATTCAAGTTAAATCTGACATTAATCGAACTTGAACAAATCTGTTGGCTGAGTCATGGTGCCACTGAATCGAGCTAACCAGTACAGCCACACTTGCCTTATGGGAGGCCCTAATGCGGTCTATTGTCATGCCTCTCGCCGGTGCCTCCAACTAGGGAAGGTTATGTGCGCGTGCTACCCTGGCCCGGTGGGCGGCCATAAGCCTTGAGTGCCCGAGTTGTATGGATATCCGAGGTCCCCGTTTGGGACAATGTTATGTTTTGGCCATGACGGTGGCAGCCACAAAGGTGGCGGATGTCACGAGTTGACATCAGGGGCAACCCAGGACATAGCCCAAAGGGGAGTTTGTCGGGAGTGACCGGGAGAGTCATGCAATAGATTGGTTTTGTCGGAACGTCGTTGGTCCACCCGAATGGGAACACGAGGCCATGAGTTCCGTAGTGTGGGTACAGTGTACTAACCTCTGCAGAGTGTATAATCTATCGATAGCCGCGTCCTCGGTCATGGACACAGTTCATAGTAGGTCACACAATGGGTCAACAGTAATAATAATCTGAATAATAAACAACCCCGGTTCGATGGGAAAAGAAGTTGGTTGATCTTTATGTGGTCATGCGATGATCACAGGTAGAGATCAAGCTCCGTGTGGTCATGTGATGATCACGATGGTATAGTTGATACCGAGCTTGGTTGATCCTGATGTGATCGTGTGATGATCACGATGGTATGTTGGTGGTTACGAGATAACCTCCGAGCAGAGTAAGTTGGTCCATG
The DNA here is from genome assembly GCA_039707655.1 of Elymus sibiricus. NCBI lineage: Eukaryota > Viridiplantae > Streptophyta > Magnoliopsida > Poales > Poaceae > Elymus > Elymus sibiricus. Next base: position 139,551,138 of record CM077674.1, on the reverse strand, counting down.
AGACCTTAAACGTCGACCCCCTTGCATGCTAGTGCTAGTGCCATCGTGTTCTTATCATGAATTATATGTACATGCCATGCTCATGATGTTGCCATGCTCATGTTGTTGCCATGCTCATGTTGTTGTTCATCATTGATATTTAACCTGTAAATGCCATGCTGTTGTTTGTCTTGATTGCTTTGGTTGCTGTGAGCTTGCGAGTACATTCAAAGTACTCACCTGGCGTGTCATGCGAGATTGCAGGTGATGCCGTGATTGCTTGTTTGTCGAGGATCCCGAGGTTGCGCTCTAGGATACGTCCCAGCCAGAGTCCCTGCGGAGTGGAGTTCATCACCGTCGTCGTTGTTCCGCTGCTAGAGTTTATTCCGCTTCGAGATGTTCCGCTACTAGCATCGAACTACCTTAGCAGGCGAAGTGTCGTCGTGCCCCTGTAACCTTTGTAATATCGGACCCTTGTACCCCGTTTATTCGTAATAAAGAGTTGATTTGTTCTATGCCAAGCAGTGCCGTATTCCAGAAGACTTGATCTCTGGGCTGGAATACGGGGTGTTCCGGTCTCTCTGAGCCGGGGTGCCACATTCCTGGGGAGATTCAAGCTTTGGCTCCTGGTGCATGAAACAATAGATGATCTTTGTGTAGTGATTGGATACTTGTGCGATTTATCTCTTGAAAACATTGTAGTAACCATCGCGGCATTGTGATGTTTCTCAGTGTGGCGCGGCATTTTATAAACTATTTTTGTGTGATGACAATGTGTTTGAATAGCTGTTTCACTTTTATCTTTTTGGCATAAGTAAGCTGCAGTCTTTGACATATGTGGGTTGCATTCAGTTAGTGAACTGCATTGGTTTACATGAGTGAGCTGCATTCTTTGGCATAAGTGAGCTGCAGTTTTTGACATATGTGGGCTGCATGCTGTTCTGTTGGTGAACTGCATTGTTTTAGAGAAGTGAGCTGCAATCTTGTACTGATGGTATAGTAATGTGAGGACTGATTTGACAGAGTTGTTTCTGAACAGTGGGATTGATTTTATTTTCATCTGTCTTTTTGTACTGATGGTATAGTAATGTGAGGACTGAATTGTTTTTCATACAATAGAGGGCTTTGAAAATATTGATGTCTCGGTACTATGTGGATGCAGTATGAGTGGACTGTTGATTCCAGGTTTTCTAGTACTGTTGTCTTATATCTGTTCGAACTGAAGTCAACTCGCATTGAAATTATTTACGGCACAAAAAATTAATTGAGGTGTAGCCAGTTTTTATTTAAAGAATAATTTAAGCAGACTATTCAATAAATATGTCTGGAACTTCTCGAATATAATTAGTTGAACTTCAAAGTTAAAATAAATTGCATGTTTTAAATTAGCTACATTTAACAGATAGCTTATTAAGGTCTCCATTTTTAAAGTATCATTTATTTTGTAGCGTTTTTAAATTCCTTTGGTCGTGCTGTAGAGCTAAATTCATTTTATTTTATTTTATTTTTAAAATTATTGCCTGCGAACATGTATTTGAACTTTTCTATATTCAGTTTTTGAACTTTTTTGTTGTAGTTTATAATTCATTTTCCCCGCTCTAGTTCCTTCAATGGGCCTTATGGGGTGAGTGTAATTTGTAGGCGAGGCAGGCTTCCAACGCGCAGGCGTATTGGGCCCTTTTTCGGCCCAAATAGCTCGTCCGCTCGTCTGTTGTGACACCCTGGTTTTTGGCAACTTTTTCTTTTCGAAATCTTTCTGGCTTTATTTGCAATTTGGTTGGATTTTGAACCTTTTCAGTTGACTTTGGACTTATGAATTCCTCTCAGTGATCCAAAGCCCTCAGCATCTTGCCAAAACCTTGTCACTCACCATCTGGATCAATTTCCAATTCTTTATCTTTCCCAAATATTCATTTTCTTTCTTTGGGAAAATTGGTCATCACTATGGGTTACAAAGCAACCTATAGTTCTGGTGATCACAAAAATCCCAAATTAATCCCAGACCTTCTTGTCATCATCTACTTCCACAATCTTCAAAAACATTTCATGGTCCAGTACAAATTTTTGTCCAGAAAACTCCATTTGCTCTGGACAGTACTGGTCATTTGTGAAGGAGCTCATATTTTCCCAACTCAATTAATTCCTAGAAAATTCCCTGAGATATTAGGGAACCTATCTTTCCTCAATATCCAAAAATATCATCTTGTCCAGTACAAATTTTCACCACCAATATTCTGCCAAGTTTCTGTTTAGTTGGGACCTCTGTGAAGGAAGTGCCAGCTAGAGGTACCCAATTGAGCTGAAATTTTTATGGCATCTTCTCCTCATCAAATAACTCTCCTACACCAAAATTCAGCTCCAGCAAATCCACCAGATGAGTGCATCAAGCTCATCTCTGTTTCTGGTTCAGTACAGCAGTTGTACATGAACTATATCCAAATCTTGATCAAATCCTTTCAAACTTGGCCAGCTCATAGTCCTTCCAAAGCAGAACACCCCAGACATCTCCATTGGCTCCATCTCCATCTCACCACTCCTCTAGATCCCTCTCAAGTTTGCTGTCAGAGACTGTAGCTGAAGCTACACTTCGGTTCAGAGTGAACCTGGTCGAACCAGAGGCATGGAGAGACTAAGGGGTCGAGGGTCGACGTGCCAGACAAGAAATGCCAGTCTCGCGAGGCCTCTAGACACCCTTGCCCGTGGTGAGCACGACACTGGCATGCCACTGCGCGCGCTCTGCATCGCGCCCGTGCTGGATCTGTCGCGTCCGCCTGCCCTGCGCCGCAGCAGCTCGTCTCCGTGCGCCGACATCCTCCCCTGCGTCCAACTGGCCGTCCGGGAGCGTGGCCCTCGCCGAAATCGCCCTCGCCGGCCGCCACGCACGCGCGCACTGTGTCGTCCGTGCGGACACAGTGGCTTAGCGGCGCGTCTTCTTCCTCCGCTAGCTGCCGCCGCGCATTAACCCCTCCCTGCCTTCTCCCGTCTCGTCGTCCGCAAGCAGCCAGCCAGCTCGCCGTCCTTGCACCGGCGACGTGGCCGAATCCCGCCGCTTCCATAGGCCTCCCCTGAGCTCCTCCCCCTCCTATATATAGCCATCCTCGGCCTCTCCCGAGCTCATCACCCACCTCACTCTGCCTCCTATCGAGCCCCCGAGCAACGAGCCACGGCCGAGAGGCCCTCTGGCCTCGAATCTCGCCGGAGCATCGCCGCCACCCGAGCTCTGCCTCCCCGCTGTTCCACTCCTCCCCGAGCTCGACTGACCACGCCATCGAGCTCAGCTCGTTCCACTGACCTCGCCTGAGCCCCTCCCGAGCCGAATCGCTGCCGGAGTCGCAGTCGCCGACGACACCCGAGCGCCGCCGCCGCCGGAGAGGAAGGGGGCGATGTCGTCCGGCCGTCTCTCGCGAAGCCACGGGTACGGGTGAGTTCGTCTCGTTGAGCTCGATCCATTCCCCATCTCTCCCGACCTCGCCGTCGTCCATATCGCCGGCGACGATCGCTGGAGTCCCGCCCTCTCTCTGTTTCCCTCCTCCCCCTTTTAAATCTGACGATGGGGCCCGCCTGTCAGCGACACGCCGAAGCGGTAAGTGGAGGCGCCCCTCCACTTTACGCCTTCAACGTGGCCCCCTGGCAGATTTTCTAATTTCTATTTAAAATCAAGATTTTGACCAGAACTTTGACCATCAATAACTTTTAAACCATAAGTCCAAATCAATTGATTCTTTTTGCATCTGGTTTGTCTTGAGCTCCTCTATTTTCTTGCAAAGTTTGGTATTTTTCTCTTGTTCACAGAATTTCTGGTGAACAGAACAGTAATATGTGACATTTTCAATTGCATTTTAAAAATACTTTCAGAAGGAGATTCTTTTGGATTTGAAGCCCAGGAGTTTGTGGACAACCCAACAGAGCAAGGCAAGCCATGTCATCCATTGCATACAACATTTCAATAGTGTTGGTTATTTAATTGAATTTCATGCATTATTTCAATATGTGATAATTCTTAGTAAATTATGTAATTGATTAGCTAATGCCATATTACATTATTCTTGATTAATATCCATACTGGTAAATGCTTGGCAATATTAAACTTAGTTGGTTGATCAAGAGCCACCTACCCGGACTTTTCCGTGCAGCCACATTTGCCGGTATGGGACGGCCTTGACTTGGTCTGGCTTTGTGCTCTTTTATCGGTACCACCAAACTAGGGAGGGTTATGCATGCGTGCTGCCCTGATCAGGTAGACGACGATAATCCTGTGAGCCCAGTTGAGTTATTTGCCGGCGTCCCCGTTTGGGATAGTTTAGTTTGGCCACGACGGTGGCAGGTGTCACGGGGTGACACAGGGGCCACCCAGGACATGACCCTGGGAGGGTATGATTGTCGGTGGTACGATAGAGGGGTCACGGGTCAGGCAGGTTTCGTTGGAGCACCACCGGTCCACCCGAATGGGATCACGAGGCCAGGTACTCCATGGTGTGGGTAAAGTGCGCAACCTCTGCAGAGTGTAAAAACCTATTCGAATAGCCGCGTCCACGGTATTGGACAGTCCGTTTAGGCCTCTCTAGGATGGTCAACCATGATCAAGATAATAATGATGGAAGAACTTGTCTTATGTTCGGAAGTGCTCGGTGGCTTGTGAGCATTCCGAGGGTTGTGGGACAACCCAGATGAGAGTAAGTTGGTACTGAGTACCAGTAAGTGAGCAACCTAATCTTTTAACCTGTTAATTGCCATGCTATTGTTTGCTGCATTGTTTTGGTTGCCATGAGCTTGCGAGTACATTCCAAGTACTCACCTGGCGTATCATGCCAGATGCAGGAGAAGCCGAGGACGGAGGTCCCGATGGTTCGTGCTACGCTAACTAGGCCGTGTCCACAGCAGTGTCCCTGTGGATGGAGTTCCCGCGCTATGTTCCGCTACGCCGTAGCCTACCCAGTAGTACCGAGGCCCTGCGATGTTCCATAAATAATGTAGATATTGTTCTCAGCACCTGCAGTGCTTCTGGCCTCGCTATCATGTAAATTATGAGCTTGTACTCGAGATATTTTAATAAAGTTCAGTTCTGTTCTGTTCCAAGTTGTTGTGTGTCTTTCCAGAAGACATGATCTCTGGGTTGGAAACACTGGTAAACCGGTTCTTTGAGCCGGGGTGCCACAACGCTTGGTATCAGAGCCGCGCTGACTGTAGGACACCCTAGTTAACCCTGCGCTAGAACCGTGACTAGTTTAGAGTCTTGGTGTGTCTTGCTTGCTGCATTTGCTTGTTGCATTTGAGTGCTGCATTGCATGGCATGCATATAGTTTTATTGTGCTAACCGCTGGTTTGATGAGTGTGGATGGCACCAGTTCCGTACCACTACAATCATGAGCCGGCACCGTTCACTTTTCCAGTACTGCTTCGTAACGTCTGGCTTCGGCTGAAGACCCACGCTTCCACGAGGTCGAGATGCAGACTCATCCAGGTTTCTTTCACTACCCCACCCTGTCGCCTACGACAGGGCGAGTCCTTTTCGCACCTGTTGATCCGCCGAGTGATCGTGCTACTGGGGTTTTATCTCGTTATCTGAACGCCAGTTATCGTATGATCACTTCTCTAGCGGAGGAGCTAACTTCTGCTCGCGAGGCACTTGTGGCTGTTGCGACAGCACAGTCTCCTCCTCCACCTCTGTTTTCTCCTATGTATACTCCACCCGTTCCACTTTCCGACACTCCTTCGAGTTCGTTCAGACCGCCAGGCTTTTCGTCTGGTAGCCGACAGGAGACCCCGTCAGAGTGGGCCTCACTCCTAGCTACTCCAGCTGCTCCGATGCTGCGACGTCGTGCTTCTTCTCCTTCTGAGGGAGAACCTTCCCGTCAGTGTCGTCGTGTTTCCTTTGATCCGGAGGCCGAAGTGAACATCATTAGCTCAGATTTCGAGACAGGATCAGATGACGAGGAGTCTTCCGTCTACCAGTGCTCGTGCCACCGACGTCACTAGAGCAGAGGCTTGAGTTTTAGTGCATGCATCGTAGCATCCCTGCATATGTCAACTGCCGTATGAGCAGTCTAGTCATGATCATTCCCTTACTAGCTTGTCATGTATGATGTTGGGTTGCCTTGTATAATTATGTTGCTTTCTTTATTCGCCCTTTTTATTTGGCTTCTTTTCTGGTGTCATACTACCCTGCTTTTCCTCATCGATTCGGTATTTTGCAATGGGAACAAAATTTAGGATGAAGAAGTGTAGTAATCAAGGCGGCGATGGAACTCCCGTTCGTCGATCCGCCAGACAGGCAGGACAGCCACCAGAAGATTTGCCACCTCCACCACCACAGACACCTACCACTGATCAGATCATGAGAATGTTTGAAGAGAAAAGAAACCAGGATCTCATGGAATTTCTGAAAAGTATGCAGACTATGGTGGGTCAGAACAACCACAATGGGACACACTCTAAGCTGTCCGATTTTCAGCGGACAAAGCCACCCAGTTTTAGTCAAGCTGCAGATCCGATAGAAGCTGATGACTGGTTGAGGACCATGGAAAAGAAACTGGACATAGCCCGCTGTGATGAGGCAGATAAGGTTCCTTTCGTCACTCACTACCTGGAAGGACCGGCAGCCATATGGTGGGACAACACTAAAATGTTATGGCCTTCTGGAGAGGATATTTCTTGGGAAAAGTTCAAAGAGGTATTTCGCAAGTATCATATTCCTACTGGCATAATGAAGGTAAAGCAGAGGGAATTTCTTGCCCTTACTCAGGGGAATATGTCAGTGGGTGAGTATCTGAACAAGTTCAATAATCTGGCACGGTACTCTACCCATGACGTGTCCACAGAAGAAAGGAAGATTGACCGATTCCTAGGAGGGCTGAATCATACCCTCCGCTGTCAGTTGTGTATGTTGGACTTTCCTGACTTTCAGACTCTGGTAAACAAGGCCGTCATAGCTGAACGAGAACATAAGTCAGGATATAATGATCACAAGCAGAAGTTTGAATCCAAGAAGGACAACCGTGAGCAGTTTGTGCAGAAGCCGCGTATCTGGCAACCAAGTTCATTTGAATACAAGCCTGCATGGAACAATGGCAACAACAACAATAAGCCTGTCAGCCAGGACAAGACCTTCGGCAAACAGCCAGTGCTGGAGGACTGCCGCCGCAACAACACATGCTTCACTTGCGGCCAGAGCGGGCACTACTCCAAGCAATGCCCCGCAAGAAATGGGAAGCCACCATCCGACTTCAAACCACAAGTCAACAGTGTTGGACGCCGCCCCAATACGAACTTCTACCGCGGCCAGGTCCATCATATCTCCGCTGAGGAAGCCCGCGAAGCACCAGATGTGGTCCTTGGTATGTTTTCTGTTAACAACATACCTGCAATAATTTTATTTGACTCTGGGGCTTCTCATTCGTTTATTTCGCGGAGTTTTGCCACCTTGCACAAATTTTCCCCTTCTCTTTTGGACAAAATCATGGTGGTACAATCCCCTGGCTCCATGCTCGGAACAAATGTGATATACAAGAATCTAGAAATCTTGATACACGATGTGAAGTTCCCAGCTACTCTTGTTGCCATTGAATCCCCGGGACTGGATATAATACCGGGAATGGACTGGTTGGTACCACACCAGGTGTGTATCAACTGTGCCACCAGGAAGGTGACATTGGTTAACCCGGCAGGCCAAACAGTGCAATTCACTGCTAGCAGAGTGATGTCAAAGAAGGGAATGGCATTCAAAGCCACAGCTACAGACATAAGCCTAATTCCGGTAGTCAGTGAATTTCCAGACGTATTTCCAGAAGAGATACCGGGAATGCCACCTGACCGGGAACTAGAGTTTACTATTGAGGTTGTTCCCGGGACTGCTCCAATATACAAGAAGTACTACCGCATGCCTTCCCCAGAGCTGGTGGAATTGAAGAAACAGCTGGATGAATTATTGCAAAAAGGGTATATTCGTCCAAGCACTTCACCTTGGGGGTCACCCGTGCTGTTTGTCAAGAAGAAGGATGGCAGCCTATGAATGTGCGTAGACTACCGCCAACTGAATGAGGTCACCATCAAAAATAAATATCCGCTCCCCCGCATTGATGATCTGTTTGACCAGTTGAACAGAGCCCGGGTATTTTCCAAGATTGACCTCCAAATGGGGTATCATCAGCTAAAAATCAGAAAGAGGATATCCCCAAGACAGCCTTTACTACCAGATATGGTCTATATGAATTTACAGTCATGTCATTTGGGCTGACAAACGCTCCGGCATATTTCATGAGCATGATGAATAAAGTCTTCATGGACTTTCTGGACAAATTTGTGGTAGTATTCATCGATGATATTCTCATCTACTCCAGAGATGAAGAGGAGCACACGCAACATCTCCGTACTGTCCTGGAAAGACTAAGGACCCATCGCTTGTATGCCAAATTCAGTAAATGCGAATTTTGGCTAAGAGAGGTGGGATTTCTGGGACATATTCTGTCAGAACAAGGTGTGGATGTCGACCCCAGCAAAGTGACTGCTGTATTAAACTGGAAGACCCCAGCCACAGTAACGGAAGTCCGTAGTTTTCTGGGATTGGCAGGCTACTACCGTCGTTTCATCGAAGGCTTCTCAAAAATAGCCAAGCCCCTGACGGAACTGCTGAAGAAGAACCACAAGTTTGCCTGGATGGAAGAATGCAACAGCAGTTTCATGGAATTAAAGACGAGGCTAACTACAGCCCCTGTCTTAGTTCTTCCAGACATCCACAAGAGCTTCGACATATATTGCGATGCTTCCAGGCGTGGAATCGGCTGCGTGTTAATGCAAGAGGGAAAGGTTGTAGCCTATGCCTCCAGACAACTACGACCTCATGAAGAGAACTACCCCACTCATGATTTGGAATTGGCAGCCGTGGTTGATGCACTAAAGATTTGGAGGCATTACCTCATTGGGCAGCGATGTGAAATATACACGGACCACAAGAGCCTCAAGTATATTTTCACCCAACCTGATCTGAACCTCAGGCAGAGAAGCTGGCTTGAATTGGTCAAGGATTATGACCTTGGGATAAATTATCATCCGGGAAAAGCCAATGTGGTCGCCGATGCCCTCAGCAGAAAGCAAGGTACCCTGAATGCACTCATGGAGGGAATGCATCCGAGGCTGCGAGAAGAATTTGCCAAGCTAAACATGGTGTTATGCGGCCCAATTAGCCCGGATACAATGGAAATTACTCCAACACTTATGGAAGAAATTAAGGCAGCTCAAAAATCAGACCAAGAAATACAAGAGATCCGAGAGCGCATTCCGCTAGGAAAGGCCAAGTCCTTCCGAATTGATGACCAGGACACTGTATGGTTTGAGAACAGAATCTGTGTGCCTGATCAAGACAACTTGAGACAGCAAATACTCAGAGAGGCACATGAATCTGCATATTCTATCCATCCTGGAGGAACAAAAATGTACCAGGACTTGCGAGAAACCTTTTGGTGGCCAAGAATGCGAAGGGACATTGCATACTATGTCGCCTGTTGTGACATCTGCAATAGAGTCAAGGCTGAACATCAGAAACCCGCTGGGCTACTGCAACCTTTACCAGTTCCTCAGTGGAAATGGGATGACATATGCATGGACTTCATTGTTGGACTACCCAAGTCAACAAGAGGCCATGATGCTATCTGGGTCATCGTGGATATACTGACGAAAGTGGCCCACTTCCTTCCGGTAAAGACCACTTTCAACGCGAATCAGCTCGCACATCTCTATATGTCCCGGATAGTCAGCCTTCATGGAGTACCCAAGTCTATCACCTCAGATAGAGGCTCCCTGTTTACCTCAGCATTTTGGCTGCGACTGCACCAAGCCCTGGGCACTGTGCTAAGGCATAGTACGGCATATCATCCACAGACAGATGGGCAGACCGAGCGTGTGAACCAGATATTGGAAGATATGCTTCGGTCCTGTGCTCTCGCCCATGGACCCAAATGCGAGGATAGCCTACTCTATGCAGAATTCTCCTACAATAATAGCTATCAGTCAAGTCTCAAGATGTCACCGTTTGAAGCTTTGTACGGACGGAAATGCCGCACTCCTTTAAATTGGTCTCAGACAGGAGACAGCCGCATCTTCGGCACAGATTTGATGCTCGAGGCTGAGAAACAAGTCAAGGATATCCAGGAGCGTCTTCGAGCAGCCAAGTCCCGTCAAAAGAGCTATTATGACCCGAAGCATCGGGAAGTAACTTTTGAGCCAGGAGAATATGCTTATCTCCGAGTAACTCCCATGAAAGGAATAAAGAGGTTTCACACCCGAGGAAAGCTTGCACCAAGATATATCAGTCCCTTTCCAGTTATGGCTAGAAGAGGCAGAGTAGCATATCAACTAGAGCTACCACCAGAGTTGTCAGACGTTCACGATGTCTTTCATATATCACAACTGAGGAAATGCATTGCACCTCCGATCAAACAGGCAGATATGAGTGAGCTAGAACTGACTAAGGATCTGACATACGAGGAAAGACCTGTCAAAATATTGGATGAAATGGAAAGAACCACCAGGAGTAAGACAATTATGTTTTACAAGGTATTGTGGGATCACCATACTGAGGAAGAGGCTACCTGGGAAAGAGAGGATTTTCTGAGAACAGCCTATCCACACTTGTTCCCTGAGCAACCGAATCTCGAGGACGAGATTCATTCTAAGGGGGGTAGGTTTGTGACACCCTGGTTTTTGGCAACTTTTTCTTTTCGAAATCTTTCTGGCTTTATTTGCAATTTGGTTGGATTTTGAACCTTTTCAGTTGACTTTGGACTTATGAATTCCTCTCAGTGATCCAAAGCCCTCAGCATCTTGCCAAAACCTTGTCACTCACCATCTGGATCAATTTCCAATTCTTTATCTTTCCCAAATATTCATTTTCTTTCTTTGGGAAAATTGGTCATCACTATCAGATGAGTGCATCAAGCTCATCTCTGTTTCTGGTTCAGTACAGCAGTTGTACATGAACTATATCCAAATCTTGATCAAATCCTTTCAAACTTGGCTAGCTCATAGTCCTTCCAAAGCAGAACACCCCAGACATCTCCATTGGCTCCATCTCCATCTCACCACTCCTCTAGATCCCTCTCAAGTTTGCTGTCAGAGACTGTAGCTGAAGCTACACTTCGGTTCAGAGTGAACCTGGTCGAACCAGAGGCATGGAGAGACTAAGGGGTCGAGGGTCGACGTGCCAGACAAGAAATGCCAGTCTCGCGAGGCCTCTAGACACCCTTGCCCGTGGTGAGCACGACACTGGCATGCCACTGCGCGCGCTCTGCATCGCGCCCGTGCTGGATCCGTCGCGTCCGCCTGCCCCGCACCGCAGCAGCTCGTCTCCGTGCGCCGACATCCTCCCCTGCGTCCACCTGGCCGTCCTGGAGCATGGCCCTCGCCGAAATCGCCCTCGCCGGCCGCCACGCACGTGCGCACTGTGCCGCCCGTGCGGACACAGTGGCTTAGCGGCGTGTCTTCTTCCTCCGCTAGCTGCCGCCGCGCATTAACTCCTCCATGCCTTCTCCCGTCTCGTCGCCCGCAAGCAGCCAACCAGCTCGCCGTCCTTTTGCCGACGACGTGGCCGAATCCCGCCGCTTCCAGAGACCTCCCCTGAGCTCCTCCTCCTCCTATATATAGCCATCCCCGGCCTCTCCCGAGCTCATCACCCACCTCACTCCGCCTCCTATCGAGCCCCCGAGCAACGAGCCACGGCCGAGAGGCCCTCTGGCCTCGAATCTCGCCGGAGCATCGCTGCCACCCGAGCTCTGCCTCCCCGCTGTTCCACTCCTCCCCGAGCTCGACTGACCACGCCATCGAGCTCAGCTCGTTCCACTGACCTCGCCTGAGCCCCTCCCGAGCCGAATCACTGTCGGAGTCGCACCCGCCCACGACACCCGAGCGCCGCCGCCGCCGGAGAGGAAGGGGGCGATGTCGTCCGGCCGTCTCTTGCGAAGCCACGGCTACGGGTGAGTTCGTCTCGTTGAGCTCGATCCATTCCCCATCTCTCCCGACCTCGCCGCCGTCCATATCGCCGGTGACGATCGCCGGAGTCCCGCCCTCTCTCTGTTTCCCTCCTCCCCCTTTTAAATCTGACGATGGGGCCCGCCTGTCAGCGACACGCCGAAGCGGTAAGTGGAGGCGCCCCTCCACTTTACGCCTTCGACGTGGCCCCCTGGCAGATTTTCTAATTTCTATTTAAAATCCAGATTTTGACCAGAACTTTGACCATCAATAACTTTTAAACCATAAGTCCAAATCAATTGATTCTTTTTGCATCTGGTTTGTCTTGAGCTCCTCTATTTTCTTGCAAAGTTTGGTATTTTTCTCTTGTTCACAGAATTTCTGGTGAACAGAACAGTAATATGTGACATTTTCAATTGCATTTTAAAAATACTTTCAGAAGGAGATTCTTTTGGATTTGAAGCCCAGGAGTTTGTGGACAACCCAACAGAGCAAGGCAAGCCATGTCATCCATTGCATACAGCATTTCAATAGTGTTGGCTATTTAATTGAATTTCATGCATTATTTCAATATGTGATAATTCTTAGTAAATTATGTAATTGATTAGCTAATGCCATATTACATTATTCTTGATTAATATCCATACTGGTAAATGCTTGGCAATATTAAACTTAGTTGGTTGATCAAGAGCCACCTACCCGGACTTTTCCGTGCAGCCACATTTGCCGGTATGGGACGGCCTTGACTTGGTCTGGCTTTGTGCTCTTTTATCGGTACCACCAAATTAGGTAGGGTTATGCGTGCGTGCTGCCCTAATCAGGTAGACGACGATAATCCTGTGAGCCCAGTTGAGTTATTTGCCGGCGTCCTCGTTCGGGACAGTTTAGTTTGGCCATGATGGTGGCAAGTGTCACGGGGTGACATAGGGGCCACCCAGGACATGACCCTGGGAGGGTATGATTGTCGGTGGTACGATAGAGGGGTCACGGGTCAGGCAGGTTTCGTTGGAGCACCACCGGTCCACCCGAATGGGATCACGAGGCCAGGTACTCCATGGTGTGGGTAAAGTGCGCAACCTCTGCAGAGTGTAAAAACCTATTCGAATAGCCGCGTCCACGGTATTGGACAGTCCGTTTAGGCCTCTCTAGGATGGTCAACCATGATCAAGATAATAATGATGGAAGAACTTGTCTTATGTTCGGAAGTGCTCGGTGGCTTGTGAGCATTCCGAGGGTTGTGGGACAACCCAGATGAGAGTAAGTTGGTACTGAGTACCAGTAAGTGAGCAACCTAATCTTTTAACCTGTTAATTGCCATGCTATTGTTTGCTGCATTGTTTTGGTTGCCATGAGCTTGCGAGTACATTCCAAGTACTCACCTGGCGTATCATGCCAGATGCAGGAGAAGCCGAGGACGGAGGTCCCGATGGTTCGTGCTACGCTAACTAGGCCGTGTCCACAGCAATGTCCCTGTGGATGGAGTTCCCGCGCTATGTTCCGCTACGCCGTAGTCTACCCAGTAGTACCAAGGCCCTGTGATGTTCCATAAATAATGTAGATATTGTTCTCAGCACCTGCAGTGCTTCTGGCCTCGCTATCATGTAAATTATGAGCTTGTACTCGAGATATTTTAATAAAGTTCAGTTCAATTCTGTTCCAAGTTGTTGTGTGTGTTTCCAGAAGACATGATCTCTGGGTTGGAAACACTGGTAAACCGGTTCTCTGAGCCGGGGTGCCACATCTGTGCACTGGCGTCTATGCGTGCGCTGCGAGTTTAGTCCCACCTCGCTAGTCGAGGGGGCTCTCGACCAATTTATAAGTGCTGCCGAGTCTCATGTGTCGAACTCCTCTGTATACTTACTTGAGCGCTTATACACGGCGCTCGCTCTCTGTTTCATGACCTGTGGGCCCTGGTCGGTTGGCCCCGTGCTGTGTGGTTTGCGATGGATTCGCATATGGTTCGCTGTGGGCTTGAGTCCAAGTATCCTCCTGCGTAGGGCCAGCGAGTACCTTGGCAGTCATTTTTTTTATAAAAAAAATAGTACTTGGCTGGTCCAGTAGTGGGACTGATTCTTCTTAGCATTTTTGTTGTAGTGCTTGTGAATTTACTCCCCTGATAGAAGCATGATAGTACTGAATGCTCTCCTCGGGTTGAACTGTCATCTCTATAGTGTGTTTTTTACTTAATATTTTATAAGTAAACACCACACGGTTTGGTATATCTTAATATTATCTGTTTATATTTGACTTAAATATGTATAAATCTATGACTACTATTAATAAAGCAGTAGCAATATATGAACCAAAATATATACGGACCTGACCAGTAACTTTGGTAGAATATATACTATTCAGCTAACACTTTGGCACTGCAAGTTCAGGTCAGGTGTACTGCTGTCAAATAGCAAGTGCACTGCATCTATAGTGTGTTTTTGTCCCTTTTTTGTTGTGGTCATTTTCAGTGTTCTTCTGGTAATATTTAGTATGGAAGTACTTATGTACCAACTAAGCTGTACTGAGCTTTCTAGTGTTCTGGTACTGTTATCCTTAGCATGTCAGTGCTCATAAAATGCGAACTGAAGCTTCTTAGCCTTTTTGTTGTAGTACTTGTTAAATTTCTAGCCTATTTTTAGAAAGCATGATTTATTAGTACTGACTGTTTTCCTCGGCTGGAACTTACTTTTTTAGTGTGATTGCACCTTTTTTATTGTGCTTATTTTCAGTGTTCTTCTGGCACTATTTAGTTTTATAGTACTTGCGTACACAACTAAGCTGTACTGAGATTCCAAGACTACTAGTATCTCCATAACTAGTGCTGAAGAGCAGCCACAAAGTTTCATTCACAAGCTACTTCAACTTCACATGGTGGATAAACAATATAGCAAGCTAGCAAACTTGTTCAACCACATAAGCAAACAATGTACTTGACATAAGCAAACTTGTTCAACCTGACACACATGACATAAGCAAACTGGTTTAACCTAACAAATGCAAACTACTAACTTGAAACAAAAGGAAGGACAAGCACAAGCGCAAGCAACACGTAGCCAGATTGTGATGTTTCCTCATCCCTAAAAGTCGAGGTGGAAGTAGGGGTCCTCTGCCTCCCGTTTTGCCCTTTCCAGACCTTGTTTGATGTTGTCGATTTTCTTCCATGACTCGTAGGTGGCGTACGCATCTATTGTTGCGTACTCGATGAGTTTCTCTGGCAGCGGGCTGATCCCCCACAGTTTATGGTCTTCCTCCTTGTTGATCTTCTTCTTCATGTTCTTGTAGAATGGGTGGATCACGCTGGATGCAACATCAGCCAAAGAGTCGTACTTCTTTCCAGTGTATGGAACTCTCCATTCGCGCTGGATGTCGATGAAGTTTTTGGGGTTGATCTCCAAACCAGAGTTCTTCAGCATCTTTTTGTCACGTTCAGTGCTGAAACCGGCAAAGGTGTACAACTTCTCCTCCTTCAGGAGCTCGTGGAGGCGCTTGGGCCTGCAAGGGGAGAGACATATTGAAGATTAGTGTTATTTTCATGATTTAATTCTTCAGTTCTGGTTTACAATTGATGAATCCATGAAGTAGATGCTTATATAGTATAATTCATGGATGAATGTAGTTCAGAAACTAGTACACAAATTTCAGAAATTAAATTCAAGTACACCATGTTATTTTTCTTTTGGTATCTACAGTTGAGTCATTGATCTATCTGCTGCTTAGTACTAGTTTAGTTTTCTTTGTTGAATAAAAAAACATATACTAGGTCTTCACCAAGTTCTTACTTTTTTTGCTGATGAAACTACTTTACTACATCAAATTTAGAAACTACTTTTACTACATCAAGTCCAGAAACTAGACTAGTGCTTCAAGATCAGAAACTACACTAGTACATCAAGTTCAAAAATTAATCTGTTGCAAGAATTTCAGATACTAATCTAGTGCATCAGGTTTAAAATCTATTTTAGTGCATCTACTTGAGAAACTGCACTAGTACATCAGGTTCTGAAACTTCACTAGTACATCTATTTCAGAAACTACACTAGTACTAGTTTAATGAAATGTCAGGATGCAGTACTAATTAAACAGATGCACGAAGAGGTTCAATGAGTAGGATGGTTCACCATTCTTTGGCCGCGGTGATGTGGTATACTAGGCAGAGTTCCTCCACGCATAATTGCAGAATTGCTGCCCTCTGCGGAGGTTCGTCTTCCCTTGTAAACTCTACATCAACGCCGATGAAGCTAGGATACAAGCCGCTGCCCCTCATCCTCAGCCTCCTGATCATCTCGTCGGCTTCGTCTGGATTGCTGGTGCAGACGACCTCCAGCGTCTCCTTGCCGTGGAGATCAACATCTTTGAGCTTGGTGGTGTAGTCGTACTTCCCACCGATGACCTGGACATCGTCGACCTTGCTAGTCTGGTCAGACGTCTCACCACGGTGTCGCTTGGCAGACGGTTCGTCCGCCATTGTGCTCCTCCAGCGATGGCGGTCTTGAGACAGAGGTGTTGTGGGGAGTTGCTAGTGGAGTTTGAGCGGCAATGGTGGTTTTCCGAATGAGGCAGAGATGGAGGCGAATGGGCTTTTTAATGGCGTGGTTTGGGACGTGGGGGAGGCGGTTGAACGCGGGCTCGCCGTGGTAGTGGTGGTAGTGGACATGGGCTCGCCGTTGCAGTCCGTTGTGGCAACCGCCCAATGGGTGGCGCGGGAGCTGGCCTGGGAAAACCAACCGTCCAAGCCTGTACCACGTGATTATCTGTTTTTGGACGGATGGTTGAACCCAGGTTGAACTTACCAGTGCGCGCCTCGCAGTTGATGTCAGCGTGGTGACGAGGTTTTTATTAGTCCCACCTCGGTAGTTTTGTTCTTGACGAAGGTGTTTATAAGGTGGGATATTTAGCTCAGGGTATCTTGTTCCCTTGAGGGCACTCACACATGGGCCTGCTCCAACCATCTGCACAGGGCCGTCCTGGCACACTAGGCATCAAGTTTGTCACGCCAGCCCTGTGCCGTTGGTTGGAGCAGATTTACTCTTTTTTTGTGTGTGCTGATATTTTTTTAAACCTTATTTTTTGAAATGATTGTTTAAATCAATAAAAAAATTGAAAATATTTTTACATGTAATAAATATTTAATTGTACTGCATCGGTAATTAATGTTGAACTTCTCCATAAATTTAGGGGTGTTTCGTACAAATTCAAGTGCACTGCTTTTTCATGGACCGTGTATATATTTTTAGTATTTGTAAGTAACGGCTATCTAAATTTGTGGGGTTGTGTTTTAATTTTTAATATCTATCTTGGGAACAAAAATATAGCTGAAATATAGTAGTCAATTTTTGTAGGTAACCGCACTGCAATTTAGTTGAAAACGGACTGCGATGTTTAACTGACAGCACATCTTGCTTCAACATACCGCACTGCATTGTTTGACGCAGCGGACTGCATTCCTTTTGTGACTTTGGAGCTTCTTGCATTTTCTTTATGTGAGCGAACTGCAGTTGCTCGCTATGTGTGTGGTGGGGGGTGGTTTGGGCCGTGAGAATGTGTTGGGCCTGTTGGGGTGTAAGTCACATCCGGCCCAAGTAGGCCTGCCTGCAGGCTGCTTTGCTCTGCGCTGTGTGTATGCGGCGGTAAAGTTTAGTCCCACCTCACCTACCGAGGGCGGGCAGGACCGGTTTATAAGCCCTGGCGAGGCAGCGCCACCGAACACCTCTTGATACTGATTTGGCGCTTACGAACGACGCTCGCTTACCCATCCACGTTGACCCGTGGGCCCTTGTGTGCCAGGGCCAAAGCATTGTGGCTCAGAACGGGCTCGCCTATGGTTCCTCTGTGGGCGCAGTCTTTAGTACGAGACTGGCTTGGTCCAGGTTGCACCTAGGTGGTCACCTTTTTTTCATTCAACTAATTTTCTTTTAGCACTTCATTTAATCACGTACAGCGCTGCACGCATCCACAGTGTGGCACTGCGTTAGCTAGTATCGTGAACTGCATGCATCTTTCTGCATAGGTGTTTAGTCTTTTATTGAATCATATTAAAAAATATATGTATAATATGTCCTTGTGTACTGCTTTTACAAATGTACAGCGCTGCACGCATCCATAGTGTGCACTGTGTTAGCTAGTATCATGAACTGCATGCATCTTTCTGCGTAGGTGTTTAGTCTTTTATTGAATTATATTAAAAATAATATATAATATGTCCTTGTGTACTGCTTTCACAAACGTTTCGCACTGCACTGCGTGTACAATTGTTTTTTGAGTACTTCATTTAAGCATGTACTGCTCTGCACGCACCCATTAGTGTGAACTGCATTAGCTATAATGGTGAACTGCATGTGCCTTTCGGCATTGGTGCAGTTGCGGGGTGTGGGTTGCAGAATTCCATTGAGCAGTCAAGGTACATTAGTTTCTCGTCTTCCATTTTTCTTGGAAATGTAAGTTGTATTGATTGTCCTCTTTTTTTGGTAACGTAACTTACATTAATTTTTCTGTTTTTTCCCGGTGTGCTAGACCTTTTGCATTCCTCTTCTATATATTTAACTCTCCTTTGCAGTTCATTTCCCCTGTTGCCGCATCCACACTCCCTTTCAAAGCGGCCTTTCTATCTTTTCAGTTTCTAGGGTTTTTTTGCCATGGCGCCACGCCCCTGTGCGAACCTCTCCTGCTGCGGCCATGGCTGTGGTGTGCCGACACACTGCGACTGCTCAGCCTGCAGTGAGGCCCGGCGTGCTTGCCTGAGGGGCAAGGTCCTGTGCCAATCTGGGCGAGCGCAGCAGCTTGCGTATGGCACGGTTTTCACCGAGGGATTGGATCTGGATGATATCAATGTCGTTCAGTTCCATTCTGCTCTGCTTCGCCGTGGCCTTGGGCGCACCAGCCCATTTGTCCATCGCCTCACGCCCACAGATGTGGAGACTCATTACAAGAAGGTAATTTTCGTTTGATCTAATTATTATTTTTGTCTTTTATTATTAGGTATAATTCCCACATCAGTCTGAACTGCTATCACTTTAGAAGCGTACCTCTTTTGTCTATTGAAGTGTATTGCACGATGTTGTTGTATCTTGTTTTTAGGTTTTGCTATTGTAGATATAGCTTTTTTTTGTATGTACTACATGGTTAGAAGATGTGGACTGCCTAGATATGTGATGAGCACTATTGGTTTGCACTATTTGTTTTTATATCATATATGCAGTACATGCATCCTTATGTGAACTGCATGAAAATGAGACTTGTACTGCATATTTACCATGTTCCACACTGCATCTACTCCTTCTGTGCACTTCGTGTAATAGGGTCACGAGCTGCATGTATGTTTTCTCTATACTTCTTATGGCTCCACTATGCACTTCAACTATCTTGCGTCAGCACTGCATAGTGGTTCGTACTGTTGTTCGTCCTCTAATAGTTTTATTATTATTTCTATAGAAAATCCCCCATCGAGCTATTAGGTATCTCAGGCTTAAGAAGGCGGGTATTCTCTAAGTTGTTCTCGGCGAAGGTCACCCAAAACCAGCTGAGTATCGTGTTGGCGTTGATGGGCGGTTGTATCTGCAGAGAGGCTGGAAGGAATTCGTCATTGAGAGTGGCCTGATGTCTCATCAAGTTGTTATCCTAAACTTTTTTGAAGTTGGGGATCGTACTATTGAAATCACGTTTGACGTGATTGGTTAAGATTTGAGGTGGTTTGTAATAAGTACTTTTTGCGTATCGAATGCTTCATCCTACTCTGTTATGTGGACTATAATGAAAACTCGTATTTGTTTTCTATCTGTGAGACATGCGTATTTTTACCTAATCCGAACTTCCTGGCTTGGATGACTGAACTTCCTGGCTTGTATGACGGAACTTCTTGACTTTGTGTTTGTTTTAGTTGGTTCAACGCAAGTGCACTGCGCGGCTACCGAACTGCACGCTCAACTATAATGAACTGCACTTTTAGGGAAAGAGAACTGCATTTTCCAGGAGAGAGAACTGCTTCATCGCTCCCGTTCTGTATGCGGTCGGGTGCTGCGGGATGATTTTAGTTGGTTCTGGACGTCCGTTGTCCTTTGTTTCTTTTTTATTTACTGGGATCCCGACTAAAATCTGCAGTAACCGACCGATTTGGCGGACGAGCTTTTCCTCTGATCGTTCGTGTTCGTGTGTAATATAAGCTTAAAGTCAGCGTGTAATTCGTGTTTATATAAGTTTTACAGATATGCAAACTGGTATATGATTACTATAGTGAACTGTATCTATTTTGTTGTTAACCTGCTACTTCTTCTTGGCGACTGGAGCGCGTCTTTTGTTGCAGTTTGCCGTGTTGTTCTTGGCGGTGTTGCAGTTTCTTCTCTTCGCACTGTGGTGTTTAGAGCGCCTTGCCTGGTGGTTGATGGCAGTCTTTGTTTCCCACGGCTGTGAACTGCAGTCTTTGTCTTTCCTCGCGTGCTGGTTGATGGTGGTGCTGGTTTTGTACCACTTTGAACTGCATCCTTTCGTGCTCCTAACCTGTTTTTTGTATGGTGTGTCGTCGTCGTTTGTTTATGTACAGCTTTCCCTTCAGTTTTTTGTCTTTTGTTTGCTGGTGTTATTGGCATTGTTTCTTCAGGTTCTTCATCTTCTTCACTCTCTTCTTCTTCTTCATCCTCTTCTTCGTCTTGATCTTCTTCAGAAACAAATTGCTCCTCTTCTTCGGTTGCATCACTATTTTCTTCTCCAATATCATGTTCATCCTCTTCTTCATTTTCTGATCTTGTTCTCTGTCGGCAGGTTCTCGAATTGTATCTCTGCCTCTTTTTGCAGATGCTGCAGAGTCTCGGTTTTGTCAAATTTAAGTTTTGCCAGCAGAACTGGTATGGCTATTATTCTGCTGCCTTGGTGCAGCATCCCTGTTTTGTTGCGCATCTCCAGTGCCGTGGTTTTGTTGTTCATATTTTTTTACATGTCCTGGAATTGTGTCCGCTGATGACATTACATGTCAGGCACCTTCTTATTCCCAGCGGCCTACCATCACTGTCCAGCTCAGGCTGTGGCTTACTATTTGTTTCAGCATTTTTCTCCTTGGATGCAGCCTTTTTTGGAGCTACATTGCCCCCTTTCTTCCTCCCTTTTGTGTTTGAAACAGGAGGTGGACAGATTGTTTCCTTATTGATTTGAGCAGTAGCAATGTGTTCAACACCTTCCGCTTTCTTGGTACTGTTGTCACCCAAGGAATTATGAGCTTGCTGAATTTTCGCTGCTTCTTCTTCTTCATTCAGCACATCAACCTCCTCGATCAGTGCCCTCATACCAGACATCGCCCTGTGGTACCCGGCGTCGGACCTTGTCCCTCTGTTTGCCAGGTCCATTGCTGTTTCTGCCAGCGTTTTTCTACGGCAGAATAGTGAAGTTCCATCTGGTGCTGTTTGTTCGTAGTCTCTACGGTCAAACGTTGGATTTGATCTTGCATTTCTAGTGTATCTTTTCAAGATGTACACTTCAGGAATCTTGTCTACCCTCAACTGATGGAGCATGCATATCACATGGACGCAAAAGAGCCCGGTAGACAACACAGAATTCTTTGTTTTGTAAGTGAACTGCATTAAATTAATAGACCATACTTTTCTTTTTAAGCAAGTGAGCTTCATGCATAGCTTGCTGAAATTAAGCTTTTTGTGCAAGCGAACCGTACCTGTGTGTGTCCACAGTTTGCACTCGCATTCGTAGACACCGTTCTCGACATCGGCGACCACTTGGAATTCATGCCTTGCCCAATCAAATGCATCTGATCGGTTGTAGTGGTGAACGAGGTATTTTGTTGGGTTGTCAGGGCACTGCTCTGCCCTGAATGCTGTGCTGTGGTAATGTGTCTCCTTGAAATCTGCAAAAACTGCCCTTGTGTATATTTTGGATAGCTGGACTTCAAATCCAAATTTGGTGGTCGCCTTTACCTCTGACTGCGTGATCAGAAAATTAGTGTTAGACATCACAAAACTGCAAATTTTGTTTGTTTTTGAAGTTATTACTAGTTTGATGAACATTTTTTGTACCTCATTTCCGATTGTCTCTGTGTGCTCGACGGCCCTCCTGGTCTGAATGCACTTGTCCACCTGTTGAGCAAACATATGGAGATCATGCTTCTCTTTGATGAAGTTTTTCTTCAGTATACGGTTCATACTCTCGCTTCTCTGCGTGGAAGTCATCCGCGCACAAAATACTTCCTTGTAGTAAGCTGATATCCACTCTTGCGGGTCATCCCACAGCGAATTCATCACCTCGTTGTTTTGCAAGTTTATTTCTGCATGAGATCCTTCCATGCTCATTCAAATTCTGATGGCATTAGTGGATGGTTCAGCACCGCGGTGAGGTCAGCCTTGAATGTGCCGTATGCCTTATACAGCAAGGCGAGGTGGTCTTTGTACTTCTTCATGATGTGCCACCGACACAACTTGTGCAATGTATCTGGTAGGCTAGTTTTTAATGCTGCCTTCATCGAAGAACATTGGTCTGAGAGGCGCAAGTAGTGTATTTTTATTAAGTTGTCCATGTGCAAGAAAGACGGAAGAAATAGAAGTGGACCAAACAAATGTAAGTACACAGGTGTTGTATTGTACCTGTGAGCATGCAGATTGGCGGCTTGTACTTCATGCATCTCAAGAATGTTTTGAAAACCCATTCGAACGACGGGATCGTTTCATCTCGCACAAGGGACAGCAAAGATCGTGCTCTGGAGATGATGGTTCACTCCCACAAATACTCCCAGCGGCATGTGGAACTTATTCATTTTATATGTCGTGTCGAATGTCACGCCGTCTCCGAAATCTTCATACGATCCTCTGCAACTTGCGTTGGCCCAGAAGACGTTTCTTACACGTTTATCTGCATCGACGTCGTAATCATAGAAGAACTCTGGGTTGATCTTCTTCATCTTCTCGAAGAAACCTAGAAGTTTCTTGACGTCATCTTGAGACTCCTCTCTTGCAAACTGCTGTTTTCTGCATTTCAAACACAATGCAAACTTATCTTATCAAAACGGTAAATAATTACCCAAATAATGCTCAAGGGAGATGTTCTGTGATGTGCTTACTTGTTGACCCAGTCGCGGCTAGTATGCCCCATGAAGTGCAGACCACCGGACATACGCGACAGTGTTGACATCATCTGTGCGTGTGTGTGGTTGTCCAGCTGCATGTCCTTCACCAACTGGTCAATCAAAGGATCATCTCTTTTGTGTGAGTGCAGGTGCAAAAGCATCCCAGGGCTTTCGAGCATCTTGTGATTGTGCTTGAGCTCAACCTTCTCTATCACAAAGCCCCCTTTCTTCCTCTCTTTCACTCTAATTCTTGCTCGGCAACCAGTCCTTTTTGATGTCTTCGCACGTTTTCGGTCATGTTCTGCAACAGTCTCCTTGTGCTTCCCTTCTCTGGAGCAAACAATGTAGTTATATGTCTTGTGGTTCGACCTTTGGCGTATGCCAAAACCTGCATGTCTAGCATAAGTGTTGTAAAACTCCCATGCATTGTCGTACGAGCTGAACTTCATTCCAGCGACAGGTATCAGGTTTGACGGCATGTTTTTATTCTGCAAGGGAGCATTTGTCATAAACCATATTAGGAAAAAATTGCATCATCATATTTTTGAATTTGTTTATGACAGAATTATCTTTTGTCACATTTGTTAGAGACTAAGTGCACTGCTCTATCAGACTAAGTGTATTGTTTTGTTATAAAAAAGAGGACTGCATATTGTTAAGTTTTCGAATAGTTGACTGCATTAGATATTGCAACAAACTTCACATGGAATGTAAGTGCGCAGCTTTTCTCAATGGACTGGAATATTATAATTTTTTAGGCCAGAAACACATACATGGGTGTACTCTCTTTCATCCGATGGCGTTTGCAGCTCGCCGGGTTGTATTGGACACGGTGGTGTTATAACAGATCTGTGTAGTTGAGGATCTCGCGGTGGCAGTAGCGAGGAGGACTTGTTCCTGCTGTTGACTTCTCGCCGAGGCACCCTTGGTGGTCGCTGTCTTGAACTTGATGCTGGAGGTGCACGCGGAGCTCTGTTTTGTGGTGCAGCAGGTGGACGCGGTGGTAGTCCAGTGTTGTGGTGATGTCTCACTTGATTGGTTTGAAATTGTCGGAGCGGGGGCACATCATCATCATCATCACCTTCACCATCATGGCCAACAGCATCATCGTTGTCTGTTCGGACATTTTGTCCAAATGTAGTGAACTCGTGCTTGTACTCTGGCTCGAGAACTGTTATTGGCTCATCGTCATCGTCATCATCATCCTGTTGATGAGTGCCCTCCCACATGAAGGTGACATCGTCGTCATCTTCCACCACCTCTTCTTGCTGGAAAAAATCTTCTTCTGAAGAGTATTGCACCCTGTTTGTTGTAGTGTAGAATCCTCGAGGTATCTCAGGAGTTACCCATCCAGTGTTTCCAGAAGCTTGGCACATCCTGCAGTTCAGGGGCTTTGGGTTGTGAATTATCCGCGGCATTTTTTGTCTGGTGAATTGAACTTCCTGCACAAAACGGCCGAGCTGCATTGTCAGGTGAAATGAACTGAATTATGCGAACTGCAATGCCTTATAAATAGCACTGCGAACTAATGCAAATGGACTGCATCATCGCGCAGTGCGAACTGAAGCAACCGCACTGCATCATTATTCAAGGTGAACCTATGCAACCACACTGCATAATCGAGCTACCGGACTGCATCATTATTCAAGGTGAACTGAAATAAACGCACTGCATCGCCTTTAGGGACGTACTGGACTTCATGCACTGCATTGGCCGAATAACTAAACTGACAGCGGAGAAGAGGTGAACTGCTTACCTCATGTTGCAGTCCGTCTTTGCGTTTGCATGAAGTTCCCTTCGCTTCCGTCTGCAGTCCACTTGCCCTTGCAGCCCACTTGAGCTTGGCCTTCTTGAGTATTTCATGCGTGATTTGAACTTGACTTAACGTCAGTGGAGATGGAGGTTTCGAGCAGAACCTCGTCGAAGCTTGCATCCAAGAACTAGCCGCGGAGGAAGCAGCCTTGCCAGCACTTCTTCTTCGTCGAACTGGTGCAATGTCGAGGCAGCACCAATCCTGATATGGCGATGTGCCACCGATCTCCGAGGACGCTGCCGCGGAAGAAGGCCGGGTGGAGTGAGGGGGCGGCGCTCCGAGGCTGCTACCGCGGAAGAAGGCCGGGAGGAAAGGGGCGGCGGCGCTCCGAGGCCGCTGCCCAGGCCGCCGCCGCGGAAGAAGGCCGAGAGGTGTGGGGCAGTGGTGCTCCCAGGCCGCTGCCGCGGGAGAAAGCCGGGAGGAGAGGGGCCGCATCGATGCCGGCCGCTGCGGCGGAAGAAGGCGGGGAGGAGAGGGGCACCGGCGCTCCCAGGCCGCTCCCGCGGTAGACGGCGGGGAGGGGAGGGGCGGCGGCGCTCCCAGGCCGCTCCTGCGGTAGGAGGCGGGGAGGGGAGGGGCGGCGGCGCTCAGGTGGGGTTGTTGGCAGAATAAGGGAAAAGATGGTCGAATAAGGTCTTAAGGGGGTTGGTAGAATAGACCCACCCTATATATATGTGTGTGTGTGTGTGTGTGTGTGTGTGTGTGTGTGTGTATATATATATATATATATTTTTAGAATAAAATGCTTAGATTTTTTTTGAGACATATAAAATGCTCAGATATGCTGACGGCTCTTGACTTTGGGCCACAGGCCGGTGGGCATGCATGTTTGGGGGCCCATGTGATCTAAGTTAGAGCATTTCAACCCATAAATATTGCATCCGATAGGGACGGCGCTGGTTTTAGATGCTGTCGCAAGGAGAAGACAGAAAATTGAATAAAGCACGGCAGCTGTTAGACTGAAATCGAACGACAGTTCCTAACCAGCAATCAGAGTTTTAATTCTTTCAGGATGTCCAACGTGATATACGCTAGTACTACTTATACACACAGGACACTTGTTTCACCATGGCATATATTACATCAAAAGCTCTCGGAGGATAGATCAATTCGGCAGTTGCGTGCTGCTACTGAAGAATTTCAAAGTTGATTAGGACCAGATCTCCTTGCAGAGAAACTTCAATTCTGACATCATCCCCAATCGCAAGATTTGATTGAGTTTTGAACCTTGACCATCCTTTAGCAACAATCATCATGTGACCATCCTTTCTACTTATGGTATATTGGCAGGTTCATTCACACCAAGGCTGCGCATGGTAAGAGAAACTTGGCCACGGTCGCCCGGATTATTGAACGACTCCCTCATTGCTCTAGGAATTTTCTGTTTGCAAACAAGAGGATATACGCAAACAGTTAGATCAACACGGTGAATCATGTGAAACAGCATGGAAAGAAAAAAGAATGAAGCACTTGGGCTGCTAGTGCTTACCAAAGAGGTGGAGATGTCGGTTTTTGTAAGGACTTTGGAATATGCAGTGCGAACTGCAGCCCAGTCTGTTACCGGTGCAAGTGCAAGTTCAAGTGTTGGTGCAGGTGACGGAGCCGTTGCTGATGCCTGTGGCGGTGCGACTAGTAGTGCCGCTGCTGCTGCCGGAGACGGTGCTCCTTCTGGAGCTGGTGCCGGTGTCGGTGCCGGATCCTCTGGTACATGAGCCTGATCCGCTGGCGCGGTCGGTGCCCAATCCTTTGCTGGATCAGACTGAGATGTTGCCACTGTCAGTGCTAGAGCCAATGCCGGTGTCGGAGCAGGTGCCGGTGCTCGATCCGCTGCGGCTGCCGATGCTGGAGGTGGTACCGATGTGCGAGACAACAGCGCTCGTCTCTGGTCTGCTTTGATTTCAGACTGCAGCTTTGTAACTTTGCTACGCATCCTTCTTAAACGAGAGTGCACATGAGCAATTTGAATTTCCTCTGGCTCCGTGACCCGGATCCAGTCCTTTTCTTTCCTTCTTTTAAAGGCGACAAGGACTAATTCTGGCGTGTTTGTTAAAGTAAACTGTAGTTGATCAGAGGGCTTCAGATTGTACTCAGACAACAGACGGATCCAATTGTGTCCACTAATATAAGTGATGGATAGTGCCTTCGTTATTGACACATCATAAGAAGTGGAACCTGCTAAAATAACCATCATAGAGCAAACCAAATGGTTTATTCTGTAACGAATGTGACATGGCAAAACCTGCATCATAAAATTGCAGCAAAAGTAAGAAAACATGACAGTTAATCAATGAGATTTACTTTATGTGACACGACTTAATCCTTACCAGGAAATCACTATCTTCAAGTTCTAAATTGAAGGTTGTTCGTCCAATTACAGGTGGCATGCAGGGCCCCTCCTTACTCCCACAAGCAGGACAGTCCAAAGGTCATGACAACTCGTATGGAGCGAACATCCGCGGGAATGGAAATCCTGGTGGGTGCGATAAACCCTGCAATGCATACATATATTGGAGTGTAGCCACAACTGATGTATACTCCCGCCATCCACAAAAATAAGATGATCTGGATATTTCAAAATATACGGACTGAATTGAGTGGACAAACACACCAAAACGTGTCTAACTCTATATACATCTGATTCAGAAAAAATGTAAACATCTTATGTCTTTGAACAGAGGGAGTACTATACTGGCATGAAAAAACACAGATATGAAACAACCGAAATTGGTATTAAAGGTTCACCATTTCTAAAACATTAACATAGAGTGTTCTCAGGATTCACCATAAAACAAAAGTGGTAATACTAACCCATACAGGGTTCACACACACAAATCAAGTACTGAACAATATTACTTACTACACACAAGCTAAGTAGCACTAATTAAACTCTGTAGACTATTTCTTGCCATCGACCTATGGGATGTGCCCCACATAGCTGACCAGGCCATGGACATCGTGAGAGATGTCTATCGACACCTTCGCCATCCCGTCAACCTTGGAGAACCTAACAGTGTGGTCTTTCCACTCATAAACATGCCGATGAAGATAGGCCGCATCAGATTTGTTGGGAAGCTTTACAAGAACCACACCCTTCGTAATCGCAGGCACAGCTACAAAATTGTTGTGGTGAAGTACACCCTCGAGAACACGCCTGACAACAATGCTACAGGAAAACACTTGTTCACGACATGTGGCTACAAGGACACGGCAGCTGGATAGTTTAGTACAGCACATCCTCAGGTCTTCCAGTTCACACGGCATGACTTTGAGAACTTCATCTCCACAGCGGACCTGGTTCTAGTTCAAACAGAAACCAATATTTTATTACTGCCTCTGTTCACAAATATAAGATGATTTTTTATATTTTACTCCATATATATAAGACTACATATAAGCACAGAAATGAGTGAACAAAGACACTAAAACATGTCTACATCAGATACACAAAAATGTTAGAACATCTTATATCTGTGAACAGAGCGATTACTTACAATACCCATAACACAGGTTACTAAGGGTACTATATTCTCTTCCTACAGCTAGCGTTGATGTTCATAAAGTAGTTGAAAATAATCTATAAGAAATCTATGTTATGTGCAAAAATCATATGCATGTCAACCTCTCGCATGTTTTGGTCAAAAGAGACATTTAGAACAGTCATTTGGCACACAAAAACCACATGAAAGATCGCCCAGAAAGTTATACTAGTACAACGTGTACATTACACAAACATCGCATATTAGCAAGCACTTTGCAAGTTAGATCAGAAAACATGATCAAGATCGCCAAAAAGATTGTCAACAAGAGATATTACCTCGACCGGCTTAATGAGGGATCCCGGAGAGGTGGCCTTGGCCAAGGCGATGGCTTTGAGCTTGTCTATGGTCGTCTCGGCGAGGTGCTTGCACTTCTTCAGACTCTGAGCCTCGACGGTTTTGGCCAGAGCCATAGACATCACTTTGGCCGGTGCTCCAGGGTCCATCAAGAAACTGTCAAATAGAAATAAAAGGAAAGAAAATGATAATCAGAAACCCAAAAGAAGAACAGAGAGGGAGTTAGGATCGGTCGCGTGGTTGCAAAAGATGACTAGAACGGAAGTATAGCAGCACCATTGATGCGCTCACCTTTCCTTCTTTGGGAGAGAAGAACAATGGCAGAAGCGAGTAGGGGTTTTCTTGAAGAAATGAGGAACAAGATGAGGGAGAAGCGAGTGGGGTTTTCTTGAAGAGAGGAAGATGAGGAAGAAGAGTGAAATGATGGTTGCTTCGTCCATCCAACTTACTGCTGGAAAGGTGGGGTTTTGTGATTTGATGCCTCATTGGGCATTACTGCGGCGCTACAACCGCGGTAAGTCCACCGTGCAGTTGTGTGCTCTAGTGCGGAGTAATTTGGTGCATGGCAAGTGGACCCCGATGCTGGTTGTCCCACACGTCGGTGAAAGTGAGTAGCAAGGTTCCCGACGACCGTGGAGGAGGACCCACGCGGTAGAGCGTCTGCACTATTTCTTAAAAAAATATTTTTTTTATTACAGCAAGTGTTTCCACTCTTACGACGGAGGAGTGCGAAACACGGCAGCCACTTGAACTTACACTACTACTAGTACTCCTACTACTAGGCATGTGCAGTGGTTCATACAGCAGTCTTATCTTGTTGCCAGTGTAGTAAGATATGACGATAAAAAATGATGTATAGTAAACTGATTATACCACCCGAAGAAAAGTAACTGACTATAAATAAATCTGTTGTGAGGGATATTGTTGCGAGTGTTTCAGCATATTTTTGGTTTACATCACGGCTAGTATTCATGAATACGGTCCTGGGTGGGTCCCCTGCGTGTACGTGCCTTCTATCCCGTGCTACCTCGGTGTACAGTCGACCTGTGGTGGAGTACTATTATTTTTAGCAGACAAGGCAACCGGAGAAGTGGAATCAAGGGATGGTGGCGGCAGCCGCTCCGGAAGGGTGTCTCCGGAGGATTGACATCCAGTGGCATGTTGTGCGCATGTCACCTATGAACAGTAGTGTAACATGCCTATTTTTTTAACGTCTGATCGAGAATGAACGGTGAGATCAATGTCAACAGTACTCGGGGTACAGTGCACGGAGAGTATGCTGCTACAGTGCTCGACCGAATAGGAACCATACGAAGCACGCCTCTATAATGCTATGTGCTACAGTGATTGTTCTGGACCGTCTGAGTTTGATCCAATGGTCATGTTACGCCGTGACATGCCCATGCAGAGGACGCCTAAACAGCACCGAAGTCCCTCTGCTTCTCTAGGTGCACGATGGTGGTGATGCAGGGTGCCACCGCCCGCAGAGCCCGCTCCCAGTCGACGGGAGCCAGCTCGTCAAAGACGGCGTCCAATGGCACAAATGGATTCCGGTGTCGTAGCCCGGAGAGGATTCGCCCGGCAGCAGCGACGGCCGCCCGCACCCCCTCCTTGTCCAGCGCCGCCCCTACCACCACGCGGAGATGGTTCAGCTCCTCGGAGATATAGGTGAAGAAGGAGACCAGGTCAGGAAGCCGCAGCTCGTTGAAGTCGATGGGGTGGTCGAACGGGTTTAGCCCGACGGCCGGCATGGTCGCGCTAGCATGACGGTAGGCATCACGCAGCTGCAACACTTGCGTGGCAACATGGTCCAGCAAGTGGTTGAGGCAATCCTGGACCTTGTCACAATCGGCCCGCTCGCGCTCCAGCCGGCTCGCCATCAGGGCAACCTAGCCGCCTACGGTATCTCCCGCTTTCTGCAACAACGCCGCCGACGCCTCAAGCATCTTTGTGGTGGACTCTTGCCACTTTTGAAGCTCCATGAACTCTCGCTCATAATGGAGGAGCATGGCACTCTTCTCCTCCCTGAGCTCAAGGATCTCCACGTCCTTGGCCCTGAACTCTGCATCCTTGGCCTGGAGCTCCTCTGTCAGGCGCCTCACCTCAGACTCCGTGATCTGGTGTGCCGCCATGGAACCCGGTAGAAGCAATAGGGAAAGGAAGCAAAGGGGGTGAAACGGCTGGAAGGCAATGCAATCTACGGGAAGGCGGAGGGATCGGGGTAAATCTTTTGGTTTTCACCATGGGAAACCCCAGTCGATGCCTTTTCACATCAGGGAGTAGTGGGTTTTACTGGCGGAGTCATCATGACTAATTCCTGTCGCGCCTGCTCCCGTCAAACAAAAAAAGAATCCTACCACGCCCAAGGACCAAAGCAACGCAGCGGTGGATAGTATTTTAATTTACCTAGCCGCAAGGAGGGAAAAATGCTTGAAAAAACAAATGTGGCGGCGGCCTAGCTGATCGGTGGCACTAGCCCAACTAGCTAGCCACCGTTCTTGTACTCGGCGAGAAAGGTGGGGTTTTGTGATTTGCCGACTCATTACTTCGGCGCTATGACCGAGGAGGACCCAGAAACCGCGCGGTAGGGCATCCCACGCTCCCACCGTCCCACGTCTCAGTAAGGAAGAAAATATGTGTGCATCACCGGGGAGGACCAAGAAACCGCGCGGTAGGGTGTGCCACGTCTCAACACGGAGGAAAATGTGCGTGTAAAAATATATGAGACGTAGCTATGGTAAGAACTCGGGACCCAGCGAGTGGGTCGAAAACACCCCACTAGCCACACAGCTTCATCATGCTAACGTGGCACGGAGGATAGGTGTGGTTAGCTCCGTCTCGACCAGCCACGAGGTCTCTTGTTCCTAGGTGATTCATCTATTTTCCTAGCATTTTTTTAGTTATAATAACACCACGGCCAGCTCGCACCGCTCTTCGTGTTTGCCCGTGCGTCTAAAGATTGTAGATGGAGAGGAGAGAGAGATCGCAGACATGGGACCAGGCAGTAAGTGAGTCAACATTCATGCACGTGCTGACAAGCCACTCCCTCTACTCTACTCAACGTGATACAGTACAGTATAAAATCAAGTTATGCGACAAAGCCAACAACCGTTGCTATTTCTAGCTATCGACGTACGCTTTGTAGTTCAGGTTGCCGGCTCGAATCTCGTCCTTCTGATTTTTTATTTTTAGGTCCAAATTTGTTCCATGATAAGTGGAACTCCCGTGTGTTGTTCCGATATTTCTGTGTACGAGGGATTTTTTGCACAAACACTTTGCGCGGTTACACAAGTTACGGCACCAGTTACACGTATTTTACAAGTTTAGGAACAAAAGTGACAGCGGCGGAGAATATCACGTGCTCCCCGCGGCCTAGATGCTACGGTGATACGAGATTCTACGTCGTTGGATCTGATATCCAATGGCATGTGAGTAGTCTTTGTACTTTTGCGCAATTACCAAACTCTTCGAGGGCTTTTTTGCAACAAAAAAAGCATATAGACCTCTGTGAGCCACTGGATCTTGGATCCAACGGCTCCCAGGAGCTGGTATCACGGTAGCATCTAAGGTGTGGGAGAACCCAATATTCTCACGTACGAGAGAATATAAGGTGCTCCCCACAGCTTAGCCGCTACAGCGATACGAGCTGCTAGCTGCCTTTGGATCTGAGATCCAATGCCATGTGCGTAGTATTTGTACTTCTGCGCAATTCCCAAACTCTTTGAGGCCTATATTGCAAAAACATTCAGACCTCCTAATGGGAGCCATTAGATCTCCCGGGAGCTCGTATCATCGTAGTATCTACGGTATGGGAGCACCTCATATTCTCCCGCGCGAGAGAACATCAGGTGCTCTCACTGCTTGGATGCTACGGTGATACGAGCTTCGAGGCGGTTCGATCTAAGATCCAATGGCATCTGAGTATAGTTTTTGTACTTGTGAGCAATTACCAAACTCTTTGAGGTTTTTTTTGCAAAAACCATTCGGACCTACTAGGAACCATTGGATCTCAGATCCAAGGGCTCTGAGGAGCTCGTATCACCACATCATTTAAGGTGTGGTAGCACGTGATATTCTTATAGACGAGAGAATATTAGGTGCTCCTGCATCTTAGATGCTACGGTGATACGAGCTTCGAGGCCGTTGGATCTAGGTTCCAATGGCATCTGAGTAGTTTTTGTACTAATTGTGTGCAATTCTCAAACTCATTAACGTTTTTTTTCAAATATATCTAGACCTCGTGTGAGCCGTTGGATCTCAGATCTAATGGCACACAAGAACTCGTATCACCATATAGCATCTAAGGTGGGAGCATACCTGATATTCTCCCGGGGGGTGGGGGCACAACCCATCGGTCTTTGGGAGGGTGGAGCCAAATGTTTAAAAAATATAATCTAAACCCTCCTAAAAAAAGACCTTCACAATTTTATCTAAGGTTGGGGGTAACTCGGGGGTTACCCCCCCCCCCCTCCCGACAATCTACATGGCTCCGCCTATGCAAGAGGCGTAGAGCGAGCGTCTATGTGTGCGAGGTTAATCGAGTCATATATAGAGGGAGAGATCGAGTTAGTGTGGGCTAGCGTACACTCGAATGAGAAAGACGATACAGAGAGATATCGTTCGACGAAGCTGTAGTGATGGCTGGAGGGACATAGTTACTGAGAGAGTGGCCTAGATAGACTTTGTGTTTGTGCGCGGCGTGCATGGAGTTTTTTTTACAGAGGCAACATATGTGTCTAGAGGGAGAGAGGGAGGGCGATATAGAGGGGGAGAGAGAGAGAGAGAGCTCGTCATGGAGGGCCCGACGAGGTTGTGTGTGAGAAATACATTTGTTGAGAGCGTGAGGGCGGGTGTGAGATAAATGGAGATCAAAACATGAAGAGAAATAATGAGCGTGTGTCAGATACCAATAGATCTATTAAAAAAGAGATGAACATCGATCGATATAGGAAGTATGTGTGGTGAAGGGGGGGGGCGATGGACAGACCTAACACAACATTTGAGTGTACATAGTAGTAGACTTAATATTCACGTTTTAGTTTAGTGTACATTGTAAACATTGAATTGAGGACCATGTATGGCTTACATTATATTTTTGAATTTGTGCCATACATGCATGGATTGGAAAAGTAGATGCACTATACTGACTCGTCATAAATCAATTACCGTCCCTTTTGGAATGACCAATTATTTGCAAGGAAAATACGGGCATTGTAATACATATAGATTCGTTCGCCAATTTTAAAAAAGATTCCTTTCCTGATGAAAAAAAAGATTCCTTTTGCATTCTCGAATGGTAGCACCCGACGGTGTACCAGCCAGACAGGGCTCGTGTCGTGGTGGTGGCGTGCGTGGTACGCTAACCAACCCTAACCAAAAGAACCGTGATAAAACTTCGCGCCTCCACTCGAGCCTCCGCGTTTCGAATCGAAATATCTGGCGGCCAGAATTCCAGCCCTGCAAAATTCTCCTTATGTCCCCGGTCCATAATGACTACTCCTACTACTACTGATGAACAGTGGAGGGATGCTTTCGTAACTAGCCCACGTTACCTACCATGCCGAGCACGTTCAAGTCCCTCGGTCGCCGCTACCCAAGGTCACCCATCAACTCCATTGTCTACTACACTAGGATGAGTATAGAATGGAGCTTCGTTTGTTCGTGCCTACTACCTCCATCCTGGTTTATTGGTCCTTTTCGCATTTTGTGCTAAATTTGACCTTACATTTAACTAACAAAATGTTAATGCATGTAACAAAAAATAATAGCACTGGAAACTATGTTCAAATACGAGTCGAACGACATAATTTTTGGTGACATGCATTATTATTAGAGTATGACGCAATGCATTGGTTGAAGTCTAACTAAGCACTGTTTGACCAAATTCTATCTTTAAAAATATCAGCATCTACTACAACACTAAAGATGTATCACCTGAAATTTTATTTCATGATGCATGTAATGATATTGTTTCGAATCCTGGTTTTTGAATTCCAGAAAATCCAAAACTCACCTGAAATTCATGAAACTACGCATGGTCTCGTGATACGGCACAAATAGGTTGTGGTAATTTTTTTTGATCAATTTGGGACAAGGTGCTTATTAAAAGTTGCACACATGAGCAGCCAAGGTATTTTGGAATAAAGAGCTGTCATGTTAACGCGAATGGTTCACTAATATATTCAAACCGTGGGCGTTAGACCAGTGTGCTGCCACGCATCCCGCTTCTCATAGGTAGGTGCCGTCCGAGCAAGCGTGTGAGTCGACGCGAGGCGTGCGAGCAGGCCGCTGCGCAGGCTGATCGGGAGGCGAGCCCTTTGACCAGCCTCCACCACCCACCTTCATCCCAACC
This sequence comes from Elymus sibiricus, assembly GCA_039707655.1. Classification (NCBI taxonomy): domain Eukaryota; kingdom Viridiplantae; phylum Streptophyta; class Magnoliopsida; order Poales; family Poaceae; genus Elymus; species Elymus sibiricus. Next base: position 139,516,156 of record CM077674.1, on the reverse strand, counting down.
ACACCCACTTTTAATGGCCCCCGCGTCACAGTTTAAATCACCGCCGCACTCCCCGCTCTTGCTACAATCTTCTCTCTGCCTCTCCGATTCTCCTGTCGTCTGCCTCCAATCAACCTGACCTCGCCGTACGCCATGGCGCATCACGATGGACTGGCCCTAGTCTTCCAGTTTCCTGAGGAAGACCCTAATGAGGTTTCGGACAAGCTTGACCTGGCCGTGCGGGAAGTCGCCATGTCTGTCCCCGCGCCTGTTCCAGCTCCCGTCGCCGCGCCAGCGCCCATCCCCGTGGCATTGATGGGCTAGGAGCCGCACACTGTCGCCCAGCTTGAAGCCGCGGGGATCCACGAGGTCCCCGCTGACTTGCACTCATCCGTGCACCAACCAGCGCATGCGCCTGCGCGTGCACTGGCGCACGTGCCCGTGCCAGTGCACATGCACACGAATGTCTCCTCCGCGTCGTTGCCAGCGCCTGTCCCCGCGCCGGTGCCAGTGCCCCCCTCAGCGGCATGGGCCGCCGCCATCGACCGGTACCTTGTAGCGACACCAGTCGCCGCCTCCCACCGGTTGACTAGCTCCTGGAGACCGAAGTCTAGAACAAACTGGCCTTCCATGAAGCTTGGGCCAACGTCCAGGAGTATGCCAACGCCGGTGCAAGACTGAAAGCACATTTGCTCCCTTGGTGGTTTTGGTAATTTATGCCAACATACATGTTGTTGGACTAATGCTTTTATCTAGTGAATTTCAGACAAGTTCAACAATGGCGTGGCAGGGACAAGAGGATGTGGAACCCCTTCAAAATGCTAAGGACAAGGATTGGCAAAAGATCAAGACTCTACATTTTTGGTTTAGTGATCCAAGATCACATTGAGTCCATAGGAAAGCCAATACTATTAAAAGGGGATGAGGTGTTGCTTAATGGTCTTTTTGCTCAAGTGCTTAGTGACAGTACTCCGAAACCCTCAACCACTTTCTCTATCCAAATATGTCCAAAACCTACATTCCAACTCGGCCCCACCGAAATTTCCTATCCGGAGCCACCGAGTTCATCCGGACTTAGCCACTGCCAAAACCCTAACAAATCGGATCCACCGATATGGATCTCAGTCTCACCGAGATGGCCTTGCCAACTCTCTGTAATCGTTTGCACTCACTTAGGTCCCACCGAGTTTTGCAAATAGGTCTCACCGAGATGGCTTGCCAACTCTCTATTGCCTTATTGCTTCACTTCGGTCTTACCGAGTTGATGCAATCGGTGCCACCGAGATGAGGTTTGCCCTAGCCATTGCACTTCGGTCCATCTGAGTTGTTCCAGTCGGTCCCACTGAGATTCCTAATGTTCATATCTTTTACACAGTTCGGTGCTACCGAGATTATGGTTTCGGTGCCACCGAGTTGGGTGAAAAGTGTGTAACGGTTGGATTTTGTGTGGAGGCTATATATACCCCTCCACCACTTCCTTCTCAGTAAGGAGATCCATCAGAACGTGCCTACACTTCCACCATACATTTTTTGAGAGAGAACCACCTACTCATGTGTTGAGATCAAGATATTCCATTCCAACCATTTGAACCTTGATTTCTAGCCTTTCCCAAGTTGCTTTCCACTCAAATCCTTCTTCCACCATAGCCAAATCTGTGAGGAGTTGTTTGAGTGTTGGGAAGACTATCATTTGAAGCACAAGAGCAAGGAGTTCATCAACAACACACCGTCTATTACCTTTTGGAGAGTGGTGTCTCCTAGATTGGTTAGGTGTCACTTGGGAGCCTCCGACATGATGTGGAGTTGAACCAAGGAGTTTGTAAGGGCAAGGAGATCGCCTACTTCATGGAGATCTACCCCGAGTGAGGCTAGTCCTTCGTGGACGTAAGCCATGATGGAATAGACAAGGTTGCTTCTTCGTGGACCCTTCATGGGTGGAGCCCTCCGTGGACTCGGGCAGCCGTTACCCTTCTTGGGTTGAAGTCTCCATCAACGTGGACGTACAATAGCACCACCTATCGGAACCACGCCAAAAACCACCGTGTCTTCATTGCGTTTGATCTTCCAAACTCTACCCCTTTACATTCTACACTTTTGCATGCTTTACTATTTCCGCTGCTCAATCGCTAGATATGCATGTGTAGAAAGTATTGGAGTGATCTTAACTTGTGCCAAAATCTGCCTAAGTTCCAAGAGAAACTAAAAACTGCAACTTTGGTTGGTTAAGTGTCTATCCCCCCCCTCTAGACCAATCTCCTCGATCCCACAATTGGTATCAGAGCATTGGTCTCCATTGCTTTGGTTTAATCACCATTGGAGGGAGATGGATGTGTCTACTTTGGGGAGTCTTAGACGTAGAGTGCCTATTCTCAATGGGGAGTATTACAACTTTTGGAAGGATGAAATTCTTGATATCTTTGATGAATTTAACTTGAGCAAGTACATTCACAATCCTTATGCGCCCCCTATTGATCCCTTGCATCCTACTCATGAAGAGGAAATTGACATGCTTCGTAATCTTAGAACCGTCAATCTTATCATTAGAGGATTACCTAAAGTTGTGCTTTGTTGTATGCAAAACTTTGAATGTGCTTATACTCTATGGCATGACTTAGAAAAGCGATATCCCGATTACTCTTTAAAGAGTCTTGATAAGATTTTTCATAAGACTATTGCTTTGCACAAGATGAGTCCTGATGATCCTAAGTTTGATGATTGCTTGTTTGAGCTTCATGATCTTATGCGTGCTAAAGGAGATGTTAGAACTATTAGTAACATTATCACGGAAGCTATTAGAAGTCATAAACTTGAGCATTGTCATGATCATGAAACTAATGAATCTATTGTCCTAAGTGATGATCACATGGATGATGATGATGATATTGAGCATGGCTAATATGATGAGGACGAAGAATTTGATATTGAATTTGAGAAGACCATGAGGAATCTCAGTCTTATGGCAAATCTTTGAGATTACATGGCCGGAGGAAAAGAGTGGATTCTTGATAGTGGATGTACCGATCACATGACCGGAGATAGAGACATGTTTCATGAGCTTGCTAAAAATGATGGTCCACGCAAGTATGTGACTTTTGGAGACAACTCCAAGGGTAAGGTACTTGGCCTTGGTAAGGTGGCCATATCCAATGATAGCTCCATACAAAATGTTATGCTTGTTGAATCTCTTGGTTACAATCTTCTTTCCGTATCTAGACTAGCCGATTTTGGTTTTAATGTTCTATTTACCAAAGTAGATTGCCAAGTGTTTCGTCAAGATAATCATAATATGGTCTTTACCGGCATTCGTCGAGGTGATCTATACATTGTTGATTTCACTAAGAGAGCTCAACCTCGTACATGTTTAATTGCTAAATCTTCTAAAGGTTGGTTATGGCATAGGAGACTTGGACATGTTAGCATGCGTAACCTTGATAAACTTGTTAAAAGAGATCACATTCTTGGAGTGAAAGATGTTATATTTGACAAAGATCGACTTTGTAGCGCTTGCCAAGCAGGAAAACAAGTTGGAGGAAGCCATCCCGTGAAGAACATTATAACCACGAGGAGACCACTCGAGCTACTTCATATGGATCTTTTTGGTCCCAACTTCTATAAGAGTATTCGTGGTAACTCGTTCGGTTTGGTCATTGTTGATGATTTTTCCAGATTTACGTGGGTGTTCTTTCTTGATGACAAATCGCAGGTACAAAAGATCTTCAAGAACTTTGCAAGAAAGGCCCAAAATCAATTTGAAGTGAAGATCAAGAAGGTTCGGAGTGACAACGGAGCGAAGTTCAAGAACGCCAATGTGGACACCTTTCTTGATGAGGAGGGTATTTCACATGAGTTCTCGGCCACGTATACACCTCAACAAAATGGAGTTGTTGAGAGGAAGAACCGTACCCTTATTGAGATGGCGAGAACAATGCTTGATGAATACAAGACGCCAAGACACTTTTGGGAGGAAGCGGTTGAAACAGCTTGTCATGAAACAAATCGACTCTACCTTCACAAGCTTCTTGGTAAAACGGCGTATGAGCTGCTGACCGGTAACAAACCACAAGTTGGATACTTTCGAGTATTTGGCTCAAAATGTTACATTCTTGATAAGCATCGTCGTTCAACATTTGCTCCTAAATCTCATGAAGGTTTCCTACTTGGTTATGGATCGAACTCTCACACTTACCGTGTCTACAACAACTTCACCCAAAAAGTTGAAGAGATGGTAGATGTGAAGTTTGATGAGACTAACGGCTCGCAAGTCGAGCAATTGCCACTTGATGTAGGAGATCAAGAACCATCGGAAGCAATCCAAGACTTGCCCATTGGCAAAATTCGCCCCGTGGAAGTAAAGGAGAGTACCTCGTCCATTCAAGTGGAAGTCCCAACCTCACATCAAGGTGAACGACAAGTTGATATGGAGGCATCCACAAGTGGAACACGTCAAGACGATGGGAATGAGGAAGTGCAACAAGATGATCCACCTCAACCTCCTTCTCCACCCCCACAAGCAAACAACGACAACATCAACGAAGAAGAAGATGATGATGAGGAAGCCTCACCACAACCCAAGCAAAAGCTACCTCGAGTCAGAGCAAGAGTCGACAAGAATCATCCCGTCGAACAAATACTTGGAGATATCCAATCTGAGAGAATCACTCGCTCTAAAACTCGTTTAGCTAACTTTTGTGAGCACTACTCATTCATCTCTAGTGTTGAACCTTTGAAGGTGGAAGATGCTCTCAAGGACCCCGATTGGGTGAATGCAATGCACGAGGAGCTACACAACTTTGAGAGGAACCAAGTTTGGACATTGGTTGAGAAGCCTAATGATGAGCAAAACATCATTGGAACCAAATGGGTGTTTCGAAATAAGCAAGATGAAGATGGACAAGTTGTACGCAACAAGGCTCGTATCGTAGCACAAGGTTATACACAAGTCGAAGGTATGGACTATGGTGAGGCCTATGCCCCCGTTGCAAGACTTGAGTCCATTCGTATTTTACTTGCTTATGCCAATCACCATGATATCACTCTTTACCAAATGGATATTAAAAGTGCTTTCTTAAATGGTGAAATTGAGGAGGAAGTGTATGTTAAACAACCTCCCGGCTTTGAGAATCCCAAGAAACCTAATCATGTGTACAAACTGCGTAAAGCTCTTTATGGTCTTAAACAAGCCCCTAGAGCATGGTACAAATGCTTGACAAAGTTCCTTCTTGAAAAAGGTTTTGAAATTGGGAAGATTGATTCAACTTTGTTCACTAAGAGGGTTAATGGAGAATTATTTGTATGCCAAATTTATGTTGATGACATTATGTTTGGATCTACTAATCCCTCTTTTAGTGAAAAGTTTGGAAGGTTGATGTCGGAAAAGTTTGAGATGTCTATGATGTGTGAACTCAAATTCTTTCTTGGTTTGCAAATCAAGCAAACTAGGGAAGGTACCTTTGTTTCTCAAACAAAGTATACCAAGGACTTATTCAAGAAGTTCAACATGCAAGAGAGTAAAGGTATGAAAACTCCCATGCCCACGAGTGGACATCTTGACTTGACCAAGGATGGCAAACCAGTTGATCAAAAGGTTTATCGATCTATGATTGGTTCATTGCTATATCTATGTGCCTCCCGTCTCGACATTATGATAAGTGTGTGCATGTGTGCACGATACCAAGCGGCACCAAAAAAGTGTCACCTTAAGGCGGTGAAAATAATTGTGAGATACTTGTTACATACACCAAACTTTGGCATATGGTATCCCAAAGGATCTTCTTTCAATCTTGTTGGCTACTCCGACTTGGACTATGCCAGAGACAAGGTTGACAGAAAATCCACTTCGGGTACATGTCAATTTCTTGGTAGATCTCTTGTGTCTTGGTCCTCCAAGAAACAAAACTCCGTATCTCTATCTACTGCCAAAGCAGAATACATTGCCGCGGGATCATGTTGTGCTAAATTACTATGGATGACACAAACTCTTAAAGACTATGGTGTGCATGTGAGACATGTACCATTACTATGTGACAATGAGAGTGCCATTAAGATAGCACACAATCCCATGCAACATTCTTGAACTAAGCATATTGAGGTTCGATACCACTTTATTCGAGATCATGTTGAGAAAGGTGACATTGACCTTAAACATGTTCGTACCGACAAACAATTGGCGGACATCTTTACCAAACCCCTTGATGAGAAAGTGTTTTGTCACTTGAGAAGTGAATTGAACATCATTGATGCTTCAAACGTGAACTAGAGGTTCATGTGGATGCATACAAGGGCATGAGCATACTTGACTAATCCATGATATCTTCATGATTAACATATATCTTGGACCTTTTGCTCCCTTGTATTGTATCTAACCTTGTGTAGGTACTTGGACAAGCTTCATGACACAAGATTGCATCTCACTCTCATCTTGAACAATCTTGTATAATCCAAGTATCAACAATCCTTGGTGGAACAAGGAACAAGACAACCTAAACATATCCTTTGACAACATTTGAGTTATGCTTCATTCTTGTCATTTTGGATATACATGTTGTTCCTTGCAAATCTAACCCATGTAGGAAGATGAACTACAAATGATAGGATAGCTCCCAACTTCAACTCATGAGCATCCACTTCAAGTTCAACTACATGATGGCAATCACCACCAAAATCCCAATGTAAGTTCTCACATCTTAGAGAAGCTTTACTCAAAGACATGAGCTAAAGCAACTCAACAAGATGTGAATACATTGAAATGCTTAAAGGAAAAATGGCAACCCCATTTCGAGCTTAAACGATGAGTATGACCTATGATCAAGTGTCCTCACTTGACTCCTAAGTCAATATACTCTAACATAGGTGACCTAGTCGCCGACCCATCTAGATGAAGTTCTCTAGTGTATCCTTGTTTGTTATCTTCTTGCTAGAGTGTTTTAAAAAAAACTTCATCTAGACGTTTCTTTGCTTCTTTTCTGAGTTTCTTTTCTTTTAGCCAGTTTTGCAGTTAATTCCTTGCAAATCTTTGTGAGAATTCCATTGCTTAGTGAGCTCAGTTGACAAATTGTTCCATTGCATCAAACTCGGTTCCACCGAATTGCTACAACTCGGTGTCACCGATTTTGCTGCTCTAAGGAATTTTCTGTCAAATATTTCCTGAGTTTTTCTGCTCCAGCTCCACTCAATGATTCTTAGCCTCTACTTGCATCTAGAGCCACTCAATGCCTAGATGTGTTTCTCAAGGACCAAGCCCACTGGATTAATAACCTTGAAGTCCCTTCTTGGAAATTGATGTCAAAGGGGGAGAGAGGAATACATCAAAGCTTACCACTACAAAAGAGATGCACCTTACAAGAGAAGAGAATGTTACATGTTTCTAAGAGGGGAGAAACATGATCAATTTTTGGTTGTTGTTTAAGTTTCCTCACCCTACCTACTCCCAATATCCAATGTCAGATTCAGGGGGAGAGGAAGTTCTTTAAGGGGAGACAACTATTTCTTTTGGGGACATGTCTGCTTCAAAGAAGTATTCACCTAGTGATACTCTCTTTTACATGTCATCCCAATCTTGGTTTCTTGTTGATCTTGTTTCTTTTCTTGAAGAAGTTATCTTGTGTTACCTAACCCTGTTTTCTCAAGTGTATTTCTTCAGGTACTTGATCAAGAACTTCAAGGTAAGTGTATGCATCACACTCATGTACATGATTGACCTCTTGCTAGTATATATTGTTTGCAAGGAGACAATCATGGACATGTAGACACCTATATGATATATATATTGCTCTGATGCATATAGCCAAGATACATGGTGCATGTATATCTCCCATGTGGTATCATCACTTTATATGCACCTCTTCAGGGGGAGTTCACGGGAGCTCATACATGTTACATGTTTTCTTCAAAGCTTTCATCCAAACTTCTGTTAATCTGTATTTGAAGCTTTGATGTATGTTGTCATCAATTACCAAAAAGGGGGAGATTGAAAGCACTTTTGCTCCCTTGGTGGTTTTGGTAATTTATGCCAACATACATGTTGTTGGACTAATGCTTTTATCTAGTGAATTTCAGACAAGTTCAACAATGGCGTGGCAGGGACAAGAGGATGTGGAACCCCTTTAAAATGCTAAGGACAAGGATTGGCAAAAGATAAAGACTCTACATTTTTGGTTTAGTGATCCAAGATCACACTGAGTCCATAGGAAAGCCAATACTATTAAAAGGGGATGAGGTGTTGCTTAATGGTCTTTTTGCTCAAGTGCTTAGTGACAGTACTCCAAAACCCTCAACCACTTTCTCTATCCAAATATGTCCAAAACCTACATTCCAACTCGGCCCCACCGAAATTTCCTATCTGAAGCCACCGAGTTCATCTGGACTTAGCCACTGCCAAAACCCTAACAAATCGGATCCACCGATATGGATCTCGGTCTCACCGAGATGGCCTTGCCAACTCTCTATAATCGTTTGCACTCACTTCGGTCCCAACAAGTTTGGCAAATCGGTCTCACTGAGATGGCTTGCCAACTCTCTGTTGCCTTATTGCTTCACTTCGGTATTACCGAGTTGATGCAATCGGTGCCACCGAGATGAGGTTTGCCCTAGCCATTGCACTTCGGTCCATCCGAGTTGTTCCAGTCGGTCCCACCGAGATTCCTAACATTCATATCTTTTACACAGTTTGGTGCTACCAAGATTATGGTTTCGGTGCCACCGAGTTGGGTCAAAAGTGTGTAACGGTTGGATTTTGTGTGGAGGCTATATATACCCCTCCACCACTTCCTTCTCAGTAAGGAGAGCCATCAGAACGTGCCTACACTTCCACCATACATTTTCTGAGAGAGAACCACCTACTCATGTGTTGAGATCAAGATATTCCATTCCAACCATTTGAACCTTGATTTCTAGCCTTTCCCAAGTTGCTTTCCACTCAAATCCTTCTTCCACCATAGCCAAATCTGTGAGGAGTTGTTTGAGTGTTGGGAAGACTATCATTTGAAGCACAAGAGCAAGGAGTTCATCAACAACACACCGTCTATTACCTTTTGGAGAGTGGTGTCTCCTAGATTGGTTAGGTGTCACTTGGGAGCCTCCGACATGATGTGGAGTTGAACCAAGGAGTTTGTAAGGGCAAGGAGATCGCCTACTTCGTGAAGATCTACCCCGAGTGAGGCTAGTCCTTCGTGGACGTAAGCCATGGTGGAATAGACAAGGTTGCTTCTCCGTGGACCCTTCGTGGGTGGAGCCCTCCGTGGACTCGCGCAGCCGTTACCCTTCGTGGGTTGAAGTCTCCATCAACGTGGACGTACGATAGCACCACCTATCGGAACCACGCCAAAAACCACCGTGTCTTCATTGCGTTTGATCTTCCATACTCTACCCCTTTACATTCCGCACTTTTGCATGCTTTACTATTTCCGCTGCTCAATCTCTAGATATGCATGTGTAGAAAGTATTGGAGTGATCTTAACTTGTGCCAAAATCTGCCTAAGTTCCAAGAGAAACTAAAAACTGCAACTTTGGTTGGTTAAGTGTCTATCCCCCGCCCCTCTAGACCTATCTCCTTGATCCCACAAAGACGCCGCCGTCGCCGCCGGCCAGTGGCCCAATGGCACACAGGGCACGGCAGAGGAGCCGCTTCCCGCCGCAAGACTCACCCGCCGCCGCTGCAATTAGTTTTATTCATTTATTTTTTTAGTTTGATCATGGTATGAATGTAAAGTCACAGTCAGACTGAATGAAGAAAATCTATGGTTTGATCGATTGAGTGTTATGCTAGAGCCCTATCAAATTAAATAAAAAAAGTCATCAAGCGACATGTATTCCTTCTCATCGCAAACATTTCATATTAAATTCCTGCGTCAATTCCAAATACTTGTAGGGCGCGAGCAGGTCCCTTCGAGCACTAGGCGATACATACATTTATCCACGCATTTAATTATTACTACTAGTTAAATACACCACGGGTGCCTGAACTTGTCCGTCATGGTCACTTTTTTTCCTATACTTGTAAAATACGTACTAGTAGTAGGTGAAACTGGTGCCGTAACTTGTGAACGCATCCAGATACGGTCGACGGCATTGGGCATCTGCCCTGTGTGGCGCACCATGTTTATTAGCTCGCGCGTTCTTCGTGTTTGCCCATGCGTCTGCACCCATGGGAGTAGAAGGGGAGGAGGGAGAGATAGCAGACATGGGACCCACCAGTAAGTGGCTCAACGAAGGGAAGTAGTACGTGCTGCTGAGCCGGTCCCACTGATGTACTGAAAGTAATATAAAAACATGTTATCCATTAAAGATACAACAAACGCGACAATCGATTTCTGAGTCCAGGCTCACTGCACCCACGCTGAAGAACAAAATGAAAACAAATACTAGAAAATTTCAAAAAATACCTTTTTTCATGGTAGACAATTTGGTGCGTGATGTCCGCTCCAATTTTCATATCATTTGGACATCTGAGTAGCTCTCGGCAAAAAAGACAGATTTGCGGTCTGTAAAAGAGTGTACTGTTCATGTACTGTTCTGACCGAATTTGTCTTTTTTGCTAAGAGCTACTAAGATGTTCAAATGCTCTTAAAATTGGAGCGGACCTCACGCAACGAATTATCTAGCACGCAAAAAAAATGGATTTTTTTTGACTTTTTGTGAATTTTTTGTCAATTTTTTTATTTTATTTTTGAACTTTTTGTGAACTTTTTCTTGACCAGGTGCAGATGAGCCTGGGCACCAAATCGCTGACGTGCGCCTGGAAGGACCTGGTCGCCTGTTTGATCCTCGTCCTTTTCATTTTTAATTTATATATGGGTCCAAAATTGTTCCATGACAGGTGGGTCCCCCGGTGTGTAGTTTGTAGCATTTTAATTTATGGGGCGAAACTTGTTCCATTACAGGTGGACCCCTGATGTGTAGTTTGTAGCTTGTTTGTAATAATTAAAGAAAACACAAGAGTTTTTTTGCAAAAATACCTTGGTGCGACGGGAAAGGTGAGAAAGAGAGTGCGATAGAGCGGTCACAGAGCTAGAGGGAAATAATTGGGGGAGGGGCAGGGCCGCAGGGGGGCAGCGGTGTTTGGAGTGGTTGTCGGCCAAATGCTAGAAAAAAACTAACCTAAACCCTCCAAAATAAATGCCTTCACAAATTAATCCAAGGATGGAGGCATAGTCCCCCTGGCAATGTAAATAGCTCCGGCCCTATGAGAGATGGAGAGGTAGTGTCTATGTGTGGGAGAGACGGCGCGAGAAAGCGAGATCAATCGAGACATTGATAGACAAGGAGATAGGGTGAGTGTGGCCCAACATTCGGTTAAAAGAGAGATATGCTCTGGAGAGATATCGTGCGATAGAGCTTTTGGGAAGGGTGACGGCTGTAAGGGAGATCTTGAGAAATTGACCTACATAGACAATGTGCGTGACAGAGTATACAGAGTGTGGATCGAGGCCCAGACAGGGAGATATATCGTTTGTGTGTGAGAGAAAGCAAGGTCAATCGGGACATAGATAATAGAGAGAGATTGAGCGAGTGTGGGCCACCATGCGGTCGAAAGAGTGAGAAGTACGGGTTGGAGAGAGTGACCTAGATAGATAATGTGCGTGAGATATTATATACAATATGTCGAACTAGGCCCAAACAAGGAGATATATCGTTTGTAGGTGAGAGAAAGCGAGGTCAATCGAGACATACATAAAGAGAGAGGGAGAGATTGAGCGAGTGTGGCCCGCCAAATGGTCGAAAGAGTGAGACGGTTTGGTGAGAGTGACCTAGATAGATAATCCGCGTGATAGAGTATGTAGTGTGTCAATCGAGGCCCAAACAGGGAAATATAACGTTTGTGTGAGAGAGAAAGCGAGGTTAATCGAGACTTAGATAAAGAGAGAGATAGAAAGATTGAGCGAGTGTGGGACGTCGTGCGGTCGAAAGAGTGAGACGGTGTGGAGAGAGTGACCTAGATAGACAACGTGTGTGCATGTGCGAGAGAGGGGGGATCTAGAGAACCAATGTATGTATCTAGCGAGAGAGGGTGGGAGGGAGGGAGAGAGAGCTCGACATGGAGTGCAATGGCGGGTGTGTGAGAGAAATATGTTTGTTGAGAGAGTGGGGGAAAGGGGTTTGTGTATTTGAGAGAATTAGAGATTGAAACATGGAGAGAAAGAATGAGCGGGTGTCGGAAACCAATAGCTCTATAAGGTGGTTAAGAGTGGAAGATTGATCGATAGAGGAAGTATGTAGTGTGTGTGTCGGGGAGGGAGGGGGGCTAAACACAACATTTGAATGTAGATAGTAATAGACTTAATATTAACGTTTCAATTTAGTGCACATTGTAAAATTTGAATTGAGGAACATGCATATGGCTTCTGTAATTATTTCGAATTCGTGCCATACATGCATGGTTTGGAAAAGTTGATGCACTAATGTTGACTCGATTGTTGTGGTATTTTGTATGTGTGTGGTGATACGTCTCCGTCATATCTACTTTTCCAAACACTTTTGCTCTTGTTTTGGCCCCTAATTTGCATGATTTGAATGGAACTAACCCGGACTGACGCTGTTTTCAGCAGAACTACCATGGTGTTGTTTTTTGTGCAGAAATAAAAGTTCTTGGAATTGGATGAAACTTTTTGGAGATTTTTTATGGAATAAATAAAAAATACTGGAACCAAGACCCACTGGAGGGGGGGCCACCCAGTGCCCACGAGGCACCAGGGCGCGCCACCCCCCCCCCCCCCAGGCGCACCCTGGTGGCTCGTGGGGCCAACGTGGCTCCGCTGACCCTAATCTCTGGTCTATATATTCACAATTCCAGAGAAAAAAATAAGAGAGGAAGTTTTATTGCATTTCACGATACGGAGCCGCCGCCACCTCCTGTTCTTCATCGGGAGGCCAGATCTGGAGTCTGTTTGGGGCTCCGAAGAGGGGGGTCTTCCGGCATCGTCATCATCATCCATCCTTCATCGCCAATTTCATGATGCTCACTGCCGGGAGTGAGTAATTCCTTCGTAGGCTTGCTGGACGGTGATGAGTTGGATGAGGTTTATCATGTAATTGAGTTAGTTTTGTTAGGGCTTGATCCCTAGTATCCACTATGTTCTGAGATTGATGTTGCTATGACTTTGCTATGCTTAATGCTTGTCACTAGGGCCCGAGTGCCATGATTTCAGATCTGAACCCTTTATGTTTTCATGAATATATTTGTGTTCTTGATCCGATCTTGCAAGTTATACACACCTGCTATGTGTTATGATCCGCATACCCCAAGGTGACAATAATTGGGATTCTTTCCGGTGATTGCCATAGTTTGAGGAGTTCGTGTATTCACGAAGTGTTAATGCTTTGTTCCGGTTCTCTATTAAAAGGAGGCCTTAATATCCCTTAGTTTCCTTATGGACCCCGCTGCCACGGGAGGGTAGGACAAAAGATGTCATGCAAGTTCTTATCGCAAGCACGTATGACTATATACGGAATACATGCCTACATTACATTGATGAATTGGAGCTAGTTCTATCTCGCCCTAGGTTATGACTGTTACATGATGAATGTTATCCAACAATATCACCGATCCAATGCCTACGAGTTTTTCACATATTGTTCTTGCTAAGTTACTACTGTTGCTACTGCTGTTACAATCGCTACTGCTATTGCTGCTACCGTTACTGTTACCATTACTATTATTGCTACTGCTATCAAACTATCATACTACTGTGCTACTGATCACTCTGCTGCAGATATTTAGTCTCCAGGTGCGGTTGAATTGACAACTCAACTGCTAATACTTGCGAATATTCTTTGGCTCCCCTTGTGTCGAATCAATAAATTTGGGTTGAATACTCTACCCTCGAAAACTGTTGCGATCCCCTATACTTGTGGGTTATCAAGACCTTTTTCTGGTGCCGTTGCCGGGGAGCATAGCTATATTTGTGGAGTCACTTGGTATTTATATCTGTTGATCACTATGAAGAATCTGAAAGACGCTAAGACCAAGATCGTTCCCTCTAAGACGAGGGGAGGTAAGGAACTGCCATCTAGCTCTGCACTTGATTCACCTTCTGTTTTGAGTAAACTTGTAACACCACCACATGCTATTAATTCTGATATGTCGCAAGTTATTGATGATACCACTTCTGCCATGAATGATACTCATGATGATGCTAGTACTATGCTTGATAATGTTGTGCCACTTGGTGAATTTCTTAGTGAACAACTTGCTAAAGCTAAAGAAATTGAAAATGCTGAAACTCTTGAGAATTATGATTCACCTATTATGCCTAGCTCTCCTACTAGAGTTGAAACACCTGATGAACATTGCTTTGATAGGGAGACGGCTAGAGCTATTCTTGCTTGTAATGATAGAGATGAAGTTATAAAACTCCTTGCTGAAATGAAAGAAAAATCTATGAGGGAGAAAATGAAATATGATCCTAAGTTTGCAACCTCTCCCATATTTATTACTGATAAGGATTACGAATTCTCTGTTGATCCTGAGTTAATTACCTTGGTTGAATCTGATCCTTTCCATGGCTATGAAACTGAAACTGTTGTGGCACATCTTACTAAATTAAATGATATAGCCACCCTATTTGCTCATGAGGAAAAAATTCGCTATTACTATATTCTTAAGTTATTTCCTTTCTCATTAAAGGGTGATGCTAAAGAATGGTAGAATACTCTTGCTCCTGGTTGTGTGCGTAGTCCCCAGGATATGATTTATCACTTCTCTGAAAAATATTTTCCTGCTCATAAGAAACAAGCTGCTTTACAGGAAATATTTAACTTTGTGCAAATTAAAGAAGAGAATCTCCCTCAAGCTTGGGGGAGGCTTCTCCAATTACTTAATGCTTTGCCTGATCATCCTCTTAAGAAGAATGAAATACTTGATATCTTTTACAATGGACTAACCGTTGCTTGTAGGGACTACCTAGATAGTTGTGCGAGCTGTGTTTTCAGGGAACGGACTATTGAACAAGCTGAGGAATTATTGGATAATATATTGAAGAATGATAATGATTGGACACTTCCTGAACTACCGCCTAAACCCACTCCGAAGAAGAGGGGTATTTTATATCTCAGTCCTGAAGATATGCAAGAAGCAAAGAAATGCCAGAAGGAAAAAGGTATTAAAGCTGAAGATGTTAAGAATTTACCACCTATTGAAGAGATACATGGTCTTGACACACCGCCACAGGTAGTAGAGGTAAATTCTCTTATAAAGTTTGATGAAAGTGATATTCCTTATAACAAACCTCCTAGTCAATGCTTGTATGAATTTGACAATTATATTATTAAGCAAGATTACTTCAATGCCAATGTTATGAAACAATTGAAACGAAATGCCTACATGATTGATCGCTTGAGTGACTTGTTATTCAGAATTGCTAATGATGTTAAAGGTGTGAGTAAACATGCATCTATGGTTCAAACCCAGTTAGAACAAGTTGCTAAATCTCAAAGTGAATTGCTCAATGAAATGAATAACAATATGAATGATCATGCTGTTAGAGTAATGACTAGAGGAGGTAGAATGACTCAGGAGCTACTTTATCCTGAAGGTCACCCTAAAAGAATTGAACAAGACTCTCAAAGAATTAATGTTGATGCACCTAGTCCATCTAAAAAGAAAAAGAACAAGAAAAAAGATAGGACTTTGCATACCTCTAGTGAACCTGAGGTAGAAAAACCCTTGGAGGATAGTAATGATGTTTCTATTTCTGATGCTGAAACACAATTTGGTAATGAACATTCACCTGATGATAATAATGATGATGATGCTCATGTGGATACCCAACCAGATAATGATAAAGAACCTGATAATGATGTTGAAATAGAACCTAGCGTTGATCTTGATAACCCACCTACTAAAAGTAAACGTTATGATAAAAAAGACTTCGTTGCTAGAAAACATGGTAAAGAAAGAGAACCGTGGGTTCAAAAACCCATGCCCTTTCCTCCTAAACCATCTAAGAAAAAAGATGAGGAAGAATTTGAACGCTTTGCTGAAATGCTTAGGCCGGTCTTTTTGCGTACTCGTTTGACTGATATTTTAAAGATGGCCCCTTATGCTAAATATATGAAAGACATTGTCACAAATAAAAGAAAGATACCTGAAGCTGAGATTTCCACCATGCTTGCAAATTATTCTTTTAAGGATGGAGTACCTAAGAAACTAGGAGATCCAGGAATACCAACTATACCATGCTCCATTAAACGAAATTATGTCAAAACTGCTTTGTGTGATTTAGGAGCCGGTGTTAGTGTTATGCCTTTCTCTTTATATAAAAGACTTGATTTGAATAAACTCACTCCTACTGAAATATCATTGCAAATGGCTGACAAATCAACTGCCATACCTATCGGTGTTTGTGAGGATGTGCCCGTTGTAGTTGCAAATGTTACTATCCTAACAGACTTTGTTATACTTGATATGCCCGAGGACGACAACATGTTGATTATCCTTGGTAGACTCTTCTTGAATACTGCAGGGGCTGTTATTGATTGCAACAAAAGCAAGGTCACTTTTCATATCAATGGTAATGAACATACGGTGCACTTTCTGAAGAAACAATTTCAAGTAAATGGTATTCGTGTTATTGGAAAGACTCCGACAATTACTATTGGAAGTCTTCAACTCCCTCTCCCTACTGTTAAACAGAAATATGAAACTCTTATTATTGGGGAGATGCATATCCCCGTTGAGGTAACCTAGTGTTATACGAAAATTCTTCGGTTTCATGTCACTCGGAAATGGTTTGTTAATAAGACTTGATCAACCTTATTAATGGATTCTTTTTGAGAGGCATGTGGTCGATGAATTTAGTAAGCACAACCTTCTGTACCCACTCTTTGTTTTCTATTATTTTTAGTTAAATGCAATAAAATGCCATGATTACCCTGTTTTCTGAATTATCCATGTAATAAAAAATGTCCAGAAATGAAAGTGCTCAGAATGCAATAAAATTTTGATATGAATTTTTATATAATATTTGAGAATTTTTGGCACTGGAAACATACCAGGGGGTGCCCCAGGTGCCCACGAGGCACCAGGGCGCACCACCCCCTGGCGCGCCCAGGTGGCTCGTGGGCCCCATAGGGACCCCCTCACTTATTCCTTCAGCCCACTTCGTCTCTTACCTCTAGCAAAAATTCCTGGCAGCTCTCTCTCTCTCTCGTGTTCTTGCTCACAAACCTGAAATTTTCGATCTCTTTACTCGGAGCTCCGTTTCCGAAACTATTTTGGGAGATTGCTCCTTGGTATGTGACTCCTCCATTGCTCCAATTAGTTTTTGCTCTAGTGGATTATATTTTGCTTAATTAGATGCTCTTGGTGCTACTGAAAATGAGCTTGCATGTTGAATTCTTTGAGTTCCAAGTAGTTTGAATGCTTGATATAGCCTCTAGACATCCATATGAGTAGTTGCTATCAATCTTGTGAAGTTTTATTGATATCATTTTGTGACCCAAAAATTTTCAGAAAACTGTTCTTAGGAAAATGAATATCTTCCGGAGGAGTTCTTCGAGGAGGAGGTCCACCGAGGCATCATCTAGCAAAGACCCCGCACGTCAATCTTACGTTGAACCAAGGGCAAGTTTGGTGCGAGGTGCCGAAGCAAAATCATGTAGGTGGTCGTGCAACGAGTTCATGCTAGGTGCAGGCATCAAGGAAGAATTTGACCAATATATTCACAATGCCGAGCTTTCCGCCTTTGTTGCAGATAAGCCACCACAGCATTACTACCTTACTCAATCATTCACTCAAAACTTTAAATATCATCCGCGCACTTCTAGAGTTTTATTTCACCTCTATGACAGATCCTATAGAATGTCTCTAGAAGAATTCTGTAATGCATGCAAAATTCCGTATTGGGGTTCGTTAGATGAACCACAAAAATCTGATTATGAGCCATTTCTTAACAGCCTTTGCAATGGTGAGGATAGGGGAGTTACGCAGGCTAGAATAGTTAGCATCCACTTTCCTGCTATTCGGTATTTTGCACTCTTTAATGGTAAATGCATTGTTGGTAAGCAAGACTGTAGTACGCTTTGCGCCCCTGATCTGAGTCTTATTCATACGGCTTTGACCGACAGCAAGTATTATAATCTTGGGGCTATTGTCGCACGTAGGCTGCAGCGTAACGCGGGTAATGGTGATTTGTATGGAGGAATTTATGCCTCCCGCGTAGCTACAAGGTTAGGGGTCTCGCCCAATTCCGATGATCCCCTCTTACCCTACAAATATTTAAATTTCGAAACAATGCGAGAACATAAGTTTTTAAAACGCAATGCACAGGGATATGAATATAACTTAGTTTTTAATAAATCTTGATCTGTGTATGTTGTTTTTCCTGCTCCTGCCCTCTTTGATTTTCAGAACAAATAGAGATATTACCTATTGAGAGCGAGGTGCACGAGTACAAGGCGGCGGTCGAGGCTGCCCGTCTGGCTGAGGAGGCGTCTCAGAACGCCTCTACAAGCCACCACTTTGATTATTACCCAGACCAGGGATGGCGTAGACCAAGCTAGGCCAAAAGCCTAAGCTTGGGGGAGTACGTATCTCTCACCGACATTTCATTCATGTCCACACATTTCATTCCAGTTGTCGGTGTTCATACTTTTTCATTGTATAATCCATGTTAATTTTATTTTTCTCGCTTTCTTCTTGTGTGTTTGAAAAACTTTAAGAAAACCCAAAAAGATTTCCCGTTTCTTCTTTTTCTTGTTGGGAGTTCCCCCGTGTAAATAGTTTTCTTTTCTCGTTTTCGCTTTTCTTCTTTAATTTGCTTTCTTTAGAAAAACTAAAAACTCCAAAAAAATATTTCAGTGTGTTTCTCTGAAATTCTTTTCTTTTGTTGAGTCATTGTTAGGAGAAGACCACGATGAAAATGTTGAGTGGCTCTCATATGCATTATGGTTTATCTGACAAAGAGCCAATATTACCTTGTCTTCTCCTTTAAATAAAATGCTTACAGATTCCAGCTTAGTCCACGGCACACTTGCCCTATTTTCATTTTCATATCATTCGGTTGTGCAAGTGAAAGGCAATAATGACGATGACTTGATGAAGTGACTATGGCAAGGAAAAGCGGGTATGAGCTCAACTTGTTCTTTGTTTTTGTAAATATGTTTAACTCACTATCCATGATTCAGCATATTATGGTTAAACATGTTCATGATGACAATTAGAGATTATAGTTGCTCATGCCATGCTTAAGTAGCTAGGAGTGGATAATGATTTATCTTGGGTGTCAACATGCATTAAAATGTTCATGATGTAGTATGATGATATGGTATCCTCCTCTGAATGCTTCGAGTGGCTTGACTTGGCACATGTTCAAGCATGTAGTTGATTCAAAACCAACATAGCCTCCACGATATTTATGTTCATGGTGCTTATATCCTACTCATGCTAGTATTCAATGTTGATTATTCATAATGCATGATTATGACCGTTTTCGCTCTCTAGCTGGTCGCTTCTCAACCAATTAGCTAGCCATCGCCTGTACTAAGCGGGAATAATGTTTGTGCATCAAAACCCCTAAACCCAAGTTATTCCAGATGAGTCCACTATATCTACCTATATGCGGTATTACCCTGCCGTTCTAAGTAAATTTGCATGTGCCACCTCTAAATATTCAAATGGACTTCTGTTTTGTGTGCCCGTACCGCTCATGGAGCGACAGGGGGCGGTCAGTATTTTCCATGCTAAGCGGGTTGTTCTCATGACGAGTGTTTACTCACTTGTCCTTGCACGAGAGGGGCTGGTAATCGGGATGCCCAGTCCCACTATTAAAATTGCAAAATAATAAAACAAACTCCCCCGGAAAGTTGTTGGTATGGAGGGCACCCGAGGATTCGGCTAGCCATGGCTTGTGTTTGTTGGTGGAGGGGGAGTAAACTTTACTTTACCACTTGGGAACCGCCGCTAATGTGTTTAGCATGGAAGATATTGAAAACTCCCGGTCGTGACGTTGACAGGAAAGGCATACCTCCCAAAATTATATTTATCTCTGATTTAAGCTTTGAGCTCTGGCACCTCTGCAAATCCATGCTTCCCTCTGCGAAGGGCCTATCTATTTACTTTTATGTTATTTTACTTTTATTGTTGAGTCATCACCTTCTCAAACAAGCACCAGACCTGAGAGCACTATTGTCATTCTCATGCATTGTGAATAGTTAATGTTGTGTGCATCATGACTGGATCTCTGCTACCAAGAATTACAATGTTTAGTCACTGCTTGAACTTTGGAGGTGCTCTACATTTATGTTTTGCGGTCTCAGAAAGGGCTAGCAAGATACCATGTTGTCATATTATATCATGATTGTTTTGACAAAGTGTTGGCGTTTGAGATATTTTATTATTGCTCGCTAGTTGATTATGCCATTGATATGTGTGAATATAATTTCTATGAGTTATCATTTGCATGGTTAGTTATAATCTTTGCTGAAACCAGGGTATTATTTAAGCATATATACAGATACAAGAACAAAAGAGTTCGTAAAAGTTTTTTTTATCACTTTCAGTTTGTCAACTGAATTGCTTGAGGACAAGCAATGAGTTAAGCTTGGGGGAGTTGATACGTCTCCGTCGTATCTACTTTTCCAAATACTTTTGCTCTTGTTTTGGCCCCTAATTTGCATGATTTGAATGGAACTAACCCGGACTGACACTGTTTTCAGCAGAACTACCATGGTGTTGTTTTTTGTGCAGAAATAAAAGTTCTTGGAATTGGATGAAACTTTTTGGAGATTTTTTATGGAATAAATAAAAAATACTGGAACCAAGACCCACTGGAGGGGGGCCACCCAGTGCCCACGAGGCACCAGGGCATGCCACCCCCCCCCCCCAGGCGCGCCCTGGTGGCTCGTAGGGCCCACGTGGCTCCGCTGACCCTAATCTCTGGCCTATAAATTCACAATTCCAGAGAAAAAAATAAGAGAGGAAGTTTTATTGTGTTTCATGATACGGAGCCGCCGCCACCTCCTGTTCTTCATCGGGAGGCCAGATCTGGAGTCCATTTGGGGCTCCGGAGAGGGGGGTCTTCCGGCATCGTCATCATCAACCATCCTTCATCGCCAATTTCATGATGCTCACCGCCGGGAGTGAGTAATTCCTTCAGAGGCTTGCTGGACGGTGATGAGTTGGATGAGATTTATCATGTAATCGAGTTAGTTTTGTTAGGGCTTGATCCCTAGTATCCACTATGTTCTGAGATTGATGTTGCTATGACTTTGCTATGCTTAATGCTTGTCACTAGGGCCCAAGTGCCATGATTTCAGATCTGAACCCTTTATGTTTTCATGAATATATTTGTGTTCTTGGTCCGATCTTGCAAGTTATACGCACCTGCTATGTGTTATGATCCGCATACCCCAAGGTGACAATAATTGGGATTCTTTCCGGTGATTGCCATAGTTTGAGGAGTTCATGTATTCATGAAGTGTTAATGCTTTGTTCCGGTTCTCTATTAAAAGGAGGCCTTAATATCCCTTAGTTTCCTTATGGAACCCACTGCCACGGGAGGGTAGGACAAAAGATGTCATGCAAGTTCTTATCGCAAGCACGTATGACTATATACGGAATACATGCCTACATTACATTGATGAATTGGAGCTAGTTTTGTGTCGCCCTAGGTTATGACTGTTACATGATGAATGTTATCCAACAATATCACCGATCCAATGCCTATGAGTTTTTCACATATTGTTCTTGCTAAGTTACTACTGTTGCTACTGCTGTTACAATCGCTACTGCTATTGCTGCTACCGTTACTGTTACCGTTACTATTATTGCTACTGCTATCAAACTATCATACTACTATGGTACTGATCACTCTGCTCCAGATATTTAGTCTCCGGGTGCGGTTGAATTGACAACTCAACTGCTAATACTTGCAAATATTCTTTGGCTCCCCTTGTGTCGAATCAATAAATTTGGGTTGAATACTCTACCCTCGAAAACTGTTGCGATCCCCTATACTTGTGGGTTATCATGTGGTCATATGCTTGAATACATCCAAAGTTTTCTTACCACGATAGTGTTAATCTTATACATATGAATTTGCATTCAAAAACTTAGCGTGGATACCATGAAATGCGAAATCCACGTTAGAATTGGAGATCACTATGTCACAAACACACTCTAATTCAAAGAACTCATCATTAATTAATTACTAGTATGTCATTTCGAAGGACTAATTATTTGCAAGGAAAACACTGGCATGGTAATACATACACATTCGTTTGCCAATGAAAACAAGATTTGTTTGCATTCTCAAATGTAGGCGCACCAGGTAGACCACGGTCGTGTCGTGGTGGTGGCATGTGTCGTACGGACGTTATAAACTACACGCCTCCATGTTTCGGATTAAAATATCTGGCGGCCCAAATTCCAGCCCTGCAAAATCTCCCTTCTCCCCCGCCCCATTCTGCGCCCAGAGCACTCAAATCCCTAATTCGCTGCCACCCAAGCAAAATTCGAATCGCCCCTCGTCTCGTCTCGTTCCCACCTCCGTACCGGACGACGACGACGAAGACGACGGTCGCGATGCACCACCGCACCGGAGCTGCCTCATCTACGCCCTCGTCCACCGCACCGGGTGGTCCACCGCACCGGGTGGTCCACCGACAACGTCGGCCGCCGCAGCCGACGTGCTTCGCAGACACCGACTTCCACCGCATCAGGTCTGTTTCACCGACGCCGTCTTCCACCTTACCGGGGCTACTTCACCGAGCACATTGTCGCACCTCCACCCCCCCCCCACGCTAGTGCTTCACCAACGGCCTCGTCCACCGCATCGTAGCGCTCCGCCACCGCTCAAGATCTGCTTCGGTAGGCGGCCAGCCAACGCAAGCGCATCACCCTTAATGGCTCTGAAGTGACCCGCACTCTAGGCGAGTATGCCCAAACGCCGGCCCGAACTAGGTATCCACATATCACTGCGCTGTGCACTGTTCCGACGATGCTTGGATATCCTTTTACTGCTCTCTTAGCTTATACGCCTATGCAACTCTGACTTCAAATCTTATTTCTTCTGGAGCTATCATCTGAAACAAGCAAAACCATTTTTCAGCGAAGCATGATAGCGCTACGGGATCTGGTACACATCATGCACGCTCGTATAACCTTGTAAGTACCTGTCCTCCGGTACAATAGCAAGGTCGATTCCTCTCATTAGATTAACCATTCATCGTGCCAAAAATGCAGAGGGGGGAGGAAGGAGTACACGGCCTACACATCCAAGCAAGTGGTAACATGGACTTCTTCATGGAACATCCCAAGCGCAAGCAGAGCTGCAGTGAGCCTGTACAACAAGCTAGTGTAAGTCCCTGCATTTCATTTAATTCGTAATGGCCTGCGTGTATGATTGGGGCAGTGAAATTTATTCCAGTGGCGCTTTTGATTTATCCACATAATGGTTGAATTGCTTGTTTCTATGAACTGAGTTGGCCAATAATGAGAAGGATGTCAGTCTTTTCGTCATATTGTAGATTGCTTAGATCTCGATAGGCCAAATATAATCACATGAATTATACAGTAAAAGCTAGTGTGGTGTGTATTGCTACAACTAGTCTCACAACCTGTCCTCATATAATATAACAAGGTCGCACCAGCTTATAAGATTAACCATTTGACTTACCAAAATGTAGTGTGGGAAGGAAGGAGTATTGGGACTACGTATCCAAGCAAGTGATGTCATGGACTCCTTCGTAGAACCTCGTAAGCGAAAAAGAAGTTGCAGTGTGCCTGTACAAAGAGCTAGCGTAAGTTCAGTTATCTGCTTCTTGGAATTTTAGTTAGCCACTGATTAAAAAATTGTTTAATTACCTTGCTTGCCTTAATTTAGTTCGCTACTGATTACATAATGCCATAGCCTATTAATCCTATTATAGACTGCACCTATCTATGTGTTTGTTACTTACTGTTATAGAACTACCTGTGCCTGAACTTCAATAGCTACTTATGCACATAGATAGCTGGTCATATCTACTTCTAGGGTGCAACAAAATTCATGTGTAATTTACCTTCTGATACCCTGTTTCTTTATCTTGTTTGCTGTTATGACTTATAGCACTAGTAATGTTTGCATGTTCATGGAGAGACAACTGTCAGGTTTATATGAGGGACACCGTCTTTTTAACTTATATATATGTGTCAAAATCATTTTGCTTACATGAATGAAATTTAGAGATGTATGTGTTGCTGGTAAAGTCTACCGAATTGTTGCTTTAATACGTTACCAAAAACTTGATAGTTTTACTAGTTCATGTGTAATTAAATACGTTGCCAGAACTGGTTAGTTTTACTAGTTTGATGTTAGTTTCTTATGGCTCTTGCAACACTTTATTTATGCTTGCTAACTATCAAGTTTTCAGGATCCAATTGAAACTACGATGGCACAATAGGTATGTTATGAAAAACTTCCTTGTTTAACTGGTTTGCTGTTGTAACTTGTTGCTCTAATCATGTTACCAACTTCAACTTCTCAGGATCCAATTAGAACTCCAATTGCACAGCAGGTACATTTTTGAAAACTTATTTGTGTAACAGGTTTGCTACTGTAACTTGTTGCTCTAATCAAGTTACTGACTACTCAACTTTTCAGGATCCAAGAGAAACTCCAATGGCACAACAGGTTTTTGTTTAACTGGGTTGTTGTTCTAACTCCCAGTTGAGATGTTCTTCTAACTTCAACTTTTCCGAATCCAATCGGAACTGTAATGGCAAAACAGGCTAGCCCAAGATCAAAGAGCGACGTCCCCGTGGACGTTGGATCATCCCAGAGCAGTGGCACCGGCCCTATCGTGCATCGTGAATTGCCAACTATTGATGCTCTAGAGGCTAAACTATTGGTAGAAAGAGAGTCTGCTTCTGCACTTAGAGATGAAGTTGACATGTTGAGGAAGCAAACAACACAATCAGAAGCAGTACTCATGAAAACCATTAAATATTTGGTGGATTTCACAACGAAGCAAGCTGAGACTAACCGCATTGTTAAGGTCCTGGAGGAAAAAAGGAAATTAAAATCCCACTTGGTAAATCATAGGTGAAATGTTTTTTCCATCATTGAATTACCTTTGTGTTGTTTGTTCATGTAATAGATTGGAACCATTTGTTTTAGAGATTATGTAATAATTTGTTTTTTGTCTGTATTTTTTTTTGAGCACGAGTCTGTAATAATTGATAAGAACATGAGACATTTCATTTTTTTGTTGAGGCAAAGACATTTCATTTTGTTTGCTATGCCAGGCTTACAAAATATGCTAATCGGGCTGATTGTGCATTCAGCAAAAATAGTAGTATAGATGGGCCTTAAGTGGCACGCATCTAAAAGGGCCAAGATGCTATACTAGCTTTGGTACAAAAAAAGATGTTCTTCTAGCCAAAAACAGTACAACGGTCTGGCTTATGTATGTTAGTTCATATTATTGATCCATATACTCTATATGTGGTCATATGTCTGTTAGTTTTCTATATTATTTGTTGGTTGGCTCAGTATTTTGAATTTTGCGACATCGCTTGGCTTCTGAAATTCATATCTAAATGGGAGTACACTATATGCTGCTTGTGTCATACATGTTACAATTGAGTTGAACATAAAGTTGTTTCAAATATTCGTATTCACCTTAAACTGGATTCAACCTTCTGAATTCGAGTATTATGGCATTTGTAAATCATATTCATATATAAAGGTGGAATACATCTTTATTGTGCTTTTGAAGATATCTAAAAAAACATAGAATGATTTTTAAAGATTCGTAATCGAATACAAAATGGGTTCCAATTTAGTTGCCAGGGTAAACTTGAATGCTTATTCTCCCAAGATTCAAAAGAAGCGGCAAAACACCCACTCCCACATCGGCTGCCCGAAACCAGTGTTTGGGAGATGGAAATTACTGTCTACCCCTGACACGCACAACCTATCGGCCCGATTTCCACTGCTCTAATAGGGGTAGGTTTGTAACTTCACTCAGACGTGACACGACCGCCTCTCACCCCATTCAGACACGGTGGGCACCAAACATGGGCGGCAAAACACATTTGATTCAAGCTCGTCCCAAAGACCTCTCTCTCCACCTTCATTTCCCCATTCATACACGGTGGGCGGCAAAACAAACTCTCCTCGAGCGAAATCAATCTAGGCAAATATTTTAAGTAGGGGCAGGTTTGTAACTTCACTCATACGTGACACAACCGCCCTACCTGTCAGCCTCGTTCATACACCGTGGGCGCCAACCTTGGGCGCCAAGACACCCTCTCCTCGCCCGAAATCGCTCTCGGCAAATATTGGGGAGATGCGAGATTACCATCCTATCCCCAACCGACGAGACGTCCGAAATTTTAAACGGGGGCTAAGTTGGTAACTTCCCCACATTTCAGACAAGCGCCGCGTCCCAAAGACATGGTTCCCCCGACCCCTCTCCCTCCATTTTCCCATTCATACACCGTCGGCGCCAGAACACCATCTCCACACCAGCCTCCTCCGTCCGCCACCCCATCCATCGCCGCCCTCCTCCACCATGCCAGAGCACCTACCCAGACCACATTGTCCACTGCAAGAGATCGACGTTCCTCATCCACGGCGCCAGACCAGGAGCCTTGCATCGTGTCCTCTCGCTTCATTCGCGCCGTCGGCCACCTTGCCGAGGCCGCTCCGACGACCTTCTCGTCCACCGCAGTGAGACTTATCCCCCGATGCCTCCGTCTACCGTCGCAGATCTGCTTCCACGCCACCGACAACCATCGCACCCCCGATGCCTACACGGCGCCGCAAGAGAGGTGGTACTCTTTCATATCTGCTCAACTTTTTGATCTCAACCAGAAAATAGATCATCACTTGTTTACTGTACTTTCTTTTCAGCTCTTAGAATCTTAGTTGTTAGTTCAACGCAAACATTGGTTGCTAAGTAGCCTTTGTGTGGTTTGCAGCTTCAAATCTGCCATGGCACAATCATAATAGGGTTTAATTGATCATGCTTAGGGTTTCCCCCCTTTTATGATCACTATACGATCAGCCTAAGTGCTTCGTGTCATAATAGCACTGCTCCACCCATCAAGCTAAACAAGCTTAGTTGTTCAAATACGAATCTGATATGATGCTGATATTAGTAAAACAAAGTCGTTTAATTGGTCAGCTGAGTGTTCCTAATTTAATTTCGAAATGCATGTGCGCCACTGAGGCGGATCTACAGGGTGGCCAGCGTGGGCCGCGGTCCACCCTGGAATTTTGGGTCGGCCTGTATACCATAAGAGATTAGAACATGGTCAGCCAGCCAATGCCTTTGCTAAAAAAAGCCAATGCCTCTAGACCCCGATTCCCCTCTGTTCTGCTCCGCTTCCGATCTCGACTCGCCGCCAGCCGCCTGCCTCGCTGGCGACTTGCCGTCGCCGGACGCCATGACTTTAGGAGGAGACGCCGGACTAATTGGAGGTCAGGAGCCGCTCGCCCAAAAGCGCACCGCTGCCCGGCCACGCCGGTGTGCCCAGCTTCCCAGTCCGCATAGGGCTTAGGCGTGCAACACCCACTCAGCCAACCCAATTTATCCTGAGAAACGCTGTCCTCAACACTCAGCAGCCACTTCCCATCACCCATTTTCTAATTGATTCATCACTCATTAGGCAGGACTCTCATTAGGGTTTGTTGTGTATTGAGTGCTACCTACATTTAATGGTTCAGATGTTTCAGTAATCTTTAGCACCTGTAGAGTTGACAGGGTTTCAAAATTCCTCGCCTAGGAACAAACACTAGTCATGTTGATTGTTGGTCATAGTGACATTGACCCAGATTACTACCGCAGGCCAGGTTTGTTGACAATTTTACTAGTCTTTGTTACTCATTTGATATGATATCCGATTATTCACTTCGATTAATTGCAAACAATAAGTGCTAGCCCAACTTCTTGATTCAGATTTTGGACGGTCTCTTACTGTAGTTACGATTCTGCATACTTGTCCTAGTAAGCTCACAAGTAATGATTGATTCACTAGCTTTATGCTTGCCTTGTCATATTTGTTGTCAATATTTTTTTAGGGTGGACCACCCTGTTTCAAAATCCTGGAACCGCAGACATGAGTGAATAGTATTTCTCTGTGTGATCTCTTCCATCATGTGTGGGCAACAAACACTGCATTGTATAGAAAGAAAAGTGTTATATCCACCTTTTACATAGACTACGATCTTTTACATGGAATACAATCTACCTACGTGCTTTGTGTCGCACTACCAGTACTCCACCCTTGAAGCTAAACATTATGCCACTCATAATTCCAAAGTTTATTTGTTCAAATATGAATTTGATATGATGCTAATGTTCCTACTTCAGTTTTGAAATGTGTGTCCGCCCCTTATAGAGACATAAGAGGTTTGTATTTCTATGTGTGGTCTGGTCAGCATGGTTGGGGGATGAACTTTGTATACACAGGGGTTTGTATGGAGACACTATTGGAGTAGAATCCGCAATGCATTCCAAAGATAATCTGACTACTTTTTATGTTTTCATGAATCTCAGATACTGAACATCATCATAATGATTATGAGCTTGGGCGCATGAGAAGAATAAAGAAGAACAATGACATGGCTATCAAACTTGGCGTTAAGGGACTGAGATCCAGTCTGGATGCAATGGAATGCGCACGCTCTCCACCTACAGATTCATGTTCAAAATATGATCCTAACAATGATTCTGAGCTAGAGGGAGACCTAAGTCAATGTAGCTCCCTAGTGGAGGAGTCAGAGGCAGATACCCTATCTTATTCACCCATCAAGGTGCTTGCTCTAACTTGGCAAGGTTATATTGGTTGCACATATCTTGCAAATGATGCTTTGCATTGCTTCTACTTTGTTACACCGCCATTTGCTTAGTTTACACATCATATATGTGAATATGCCATGCCTATCCATTTTCAGTACATATTCCATCTGTCATCATACCATACTTCTCCATTGAAATGTTGTTCTTGTGTATCAGACATTCAAAAGGAAGAGGGCGATTGCTGATCGCGATGGAGCACGAACAAAGTATTTGGAAAAGGTAGTGACACCTGATAAATCAAATAGCCCATTAGGTGTAGTGGCAATATCCCCAGACCCACAAAACACAGCCCCAACTCTAGCAGACTCTACCCCTACCCCACTGGCCATCTCAGATGCCCCAACTCAGCAGACCCCATATGCAGCAAAAAGTATGACGATTCCAGTTGACATAGCACTAGCTCTACGACACAAAACTCCCATTCCAGCAAAGAGTACACCAACTCCAGTTGCCAAATCCCTTTTTGAACTGGAGAGAGCCCCAATTGCAGCAAATAGGACCCCTGTTCCACTTCTTCCCAGTTTAGAAGATGAAGCTTTTATTATTGTCAGGAACTTTGTGCGCATCTTTCCTTCATGGAAAGATTATACTACAGACAAACAGCAATTTCCAATCTTCCTCCGCAACTTACGTGTAAGTAATGTACTAATGTTATTCATGGTAATTAGTGCCTATGTTTCTGCTGATAGAACTCAAGAGATTTCATTCATTTAAATAGGGGAGGACCAAACTGGATAGTCAAGACGAGCAAAGCTTGGTTGCGCTTTTCAAGCACGCTTTGAGGAAGTATTGTTGCTGCCTGAGGCAAGCACACTTCGATGGCAAGCCTCTAAACAAAATTTCTGTAAAGTCTCCGGTGCTTCATTTACTAGATAGTGACTGGAATAAGCTTGTTACACACTGGTCTTGTCTGCAGCGTAAGGTACTGTCTATGATATCACATCACAATTTGAACTACATTTCTGCATGTGCCTTACAGTCTCACTTGTATGAAAACTGTTTGCAGGAGAATATCCATCCTCAAGGGACCATAGGATCATGCAACTACTCTGCACACTACATTGCTCTTGTGAGTACCTCTTGCCCTGTATCACCATACTTACTTTCATAGCTGGTTGATTATGTAGCATCACTGCACATGTTAGCCTCCTTATCCTCCATTTGGTGGACATTATAAGATCCGTATTGACTCTTACATAAATTTAGAATCAACCCAATGCTTCTGAAGAAGTTTAGCTCTGCAGTCCTCTTGTAAGGACCGAACGTCTTGTATCACTGTACTTACATTAACAGCTACTCCATCCGTCCCATAATATAAGAGCGTTTTGTACACTACACTAGTGTACAAAACACTTATATTATGGGACGGAGTGAGTAGTTCATTGTGCTGCATTACTCTTCATCTTGTCTCCCTCGCCCACCATTTCCTAAAAATTATCAGATCTATACTTAATCTTACCAAAAAGTTGAATACACAGACAATGTGAGTGCAGAAATGTAACCCATTGCTCTTGTCAGTACATTTTGTCCTGTAACGCGGTACTTACATGGATAGGTAGTTGATTATGTAGCATCACTGTGCATCTTATCTTCATTATCCTCTATCCCTTCCAGTATTATCATATCAATAATTACTCTCTACAAAATGTAGAGTACAGGCAATGCTTATGAAGAAGTTTCTGTGCCGAAATTCTTGAGTTATCCCTCCCTTGACATGGAGAAGGGCATTATAGAGCCGGTGTTAACTGTTAATGTAAGTCCATCCTTCTAAAGCCTTTCTCCTCAACTGCTGTTTAATTTTCTCATACTCCCTATCGTCAACTGCTGTTTAGTTTGCTGTTTCTATCAAAATGCATGTTCGCAACAACTGCAAGTTTCAAGTTTTAGTCATGAAACGAAATTCCTTATTCATACCATGCACATTATTCAATACAGATCCATTGATTTTCTTTAGCCCTGCATGTATGCTTGTGTTGTTGATCTGTAATCCAGTGTGTGGTGAAGCTGCGCACATTTGCACCTTGTCATTTCCTGCTTTGTCTTAACTGATCTGGCTGATGATATGAACATGGCATGCACGTTAACGAAAAGAGATACAATGATTTTCTTTTGCCCTGCATCTATGCTTGTGTTGTTGATCTGTAATCTAGTAGTGTGGTGTAGCTCACTACATTATGAACAATGCCAAATTATGCTCTTGACATTTTGAATCGTCTCTTTATTTTGTAATATGAAACTAGATGGAATTGATAACGCAGCTACCATCTTTGTTTATATACGTGCAAAACATGTCATCTGTCTTGTTGTTTCAGGGTGATATGCCTGATGGCATGCACAAGTCTGCTGAAGACTCTGAGACAAACCCAACATATATTGCAGCAAAGAAGGCAAAACATCTTGAAGATAGTGAGACAACCCCAAAGTCATGTCTTGATGCAGTGTTCAAGTTACTCGAGACTAGCAGTCACACAAGCTCACAGAAGTCGCTGCATGAATCAGTTCGACTTCTTCAGTCTCAGCTGCAAGCAGAAAGGCATAGTGCAACTCAACTTCGACTTGAAGTCCAATCTATAAGGAAGATCGCAGAGAACTCCAATGAGAACCTCATTGCTAAACAGCTAGAGCTGGAAGATATGACAGACATGCTAGGCCGTTCTCACTGCCTTGCTCAGCTTCTTGCGCAGCAGCTCCCGCGTAAGGCTAATGTTTCTTGAACTGTGTTCAAGTGGTCTTGGTTCAGTATTATTTTGTTGCGCTACAATGGCAGAGCCTTGGATGCCCAGGTTTTGTAATCTGCTTCTTGGTTGCGCTTTATGATCACTGGTGGCGAACTTTGATGCCCAGTGGATGTAATATGCCCTAATTCCTTTATTGTATAGTGTAGGTTTATTCTAAGTTACTATGCTGTAATTTCTTTATTGTATAGTGTAGGTTTGTTCTTAATTCGTAGTTACCGTATATGTCATCATTCGCTATCAGAAAAAAGGGTGAAAATTTGATTCAGGCGAACGGGCCGAAACATGCGCCTCTAACGGGCCTCTGTTTCAGTGGGCCATTAATGGGTTCCACGTGACAGGCTTTACTCCGGCCTGCGCGGACCTGCCGTAATGGCCCATCATGGACACGGTATGCCCACGCACATAACTCACATGGGCCTCTAGTGGGCCCAAACTTTACTTGGGCCCATGTAGGTTCGGGCCATTAACAGGCTGAATATTCTGCTGGCCTGCTATAGCCCAGAAGACAGCATGGGCCTTTAGCAGGCCAAAAAGCTTGTTGGGCCTCAATTTTCATTTGTCGACCGCGGGCTTTTAGCAGGCCGGACCATTATTGGCCTAGTTACATGACGGGCCGCTACCAAACCGAAACATATCTCGGGCCTTGGTTGGCCCAACCATATGATGGGCCTTTAGTAGGCCGAAAGCTTAGTAGAGGACCAACGGGCCGAATTGTACGACAGGCCTTTAACAGGCCCAAAGTCAGGTTGGGCTGAAATTTTGCCACCGTGATCATGACCCGTTAAGGGGCCGAATGTCGCATCGGACCATATATGGCCCATGTGTAGCACGTGCCATTAACAGGCCAAAAGGCACACCGGGCTGAAATGGGCCCATTTCTACATCGGGCCTTTAACAGGCTGAAAACTCACTGGGTTGTAATGGGGCCCAAAGACTGAGTGAACAATTAACGGGCCCGATCTGGCGGTGGGCCGTAAATGGGCCATGTTTAAGCAGGCCGCTAGTGGGCCGGCCCACTAGTACCTGAGTAAATCTTATGGGCCTTTGACTGGGCCGGCCTTTTAAACCTAAATGGGCCACTGTTGGGCCGTGCCACATGTAACATTTCCATAGGCCCGTCTCGTCCATTGGAGGAATGACATCTGTCGCGACGCCCAGCTGACACGTGGTTCCTTTGGCCAATGAGAATTTTACACGTGGAAAATCCTCATTGGTCAGGGCTGTTAACGGGTTATCGGATCCAAAACCGGACCCGATAGCTTAACGGCGACCCGTTACGTTGGAAGCCACGTGTCGGTCACCCTTGACGAAAACACTTCCATGATGCGACATTTATCGTCATGGAAGTGGACACTTCCGTGATGATAATTTCAGTATTGTCATGGAACACTTCTACGACAGCACAGGTATGACTATCTTGATTCTGTCATAAAATTTTCACGGATGTACATGCATGACAGAAAACTTGACCTACTGTGACAAAGACGTATCATCACGTAAGTGTTTTTTTTGTAGTGCACCATGAATAAAATGTGAACCACCATCAGTCATTAAATATCTAGGGACTCCAAACCTTGGAAAAATAACTTCTTTAAGCATTTTAATAGACATGTTGCGATCAGCACTACTAGTTGGAATAGCTTCTACCCACTTAGTAACATAATCAACAGCAACTAGAATATGAGTGTATCCATTAGACTTAGGAAAAGGTCCCATATAATCAATTCCCCAAACATCAAATGGTTCAATAACAAGTGAATAATTCATAGGCATTTCCTAACATCTACCTATATTATCAATTCTTTGACATTCATCACAAGAAAGGACAAACTTACGTGCATCCTTGAAGAGAGTAGGCCAATAAAAACCAGACTGTAATACCTTATGTGCAGTTCTGTCTCCCGCATGGTGTCCTCCGTATGCTTCGGAATGACACTTTTGTAGGATTTGTTCCTGTTCATGCTCAGGTACACAACGTCTAATAACACCATCTACTCCTTTATATAAATGTGGGTCATCCCAAAATTAATGTCTTAAATCAAAGAAGAACTTTTTCTTTTGTTGGTATGTGAAACTAGGTGGTATATATTTTGCAACAATGTAATTAGCATAGTCTGCATACCAAGGATTATTACGAGAAGTAGAAGCATTTATAACAACTAATTGCTCATCGGGAAAATTATCATTAATAGGAAGTGGGTCATCAAGAACATTTTCCATCCTAGACAAATTATCTGCTACAGGGTTTTCAGCTCCCTTTCTACCAACAATATGCAAATCAAACTCTTGTAGTAATAAAACCCACCTAATCAGTCTAGATTTAGTGTCTTTCTTCTCCATAAGATATTTAATAGCAGCATGATCGATGTGAATGGTAACTTTTGAATCAATAATATAAGGTCTGAATTTATCACATGCAAACACAACTGCTAAAAATTCTTTCTCGGTAGTAGCATAATTTCTTTGAGCACTATCCAAAGTCTTACTAGCATAATGAATAGCATTCAATTTTTTATCAACTCTTTGACCTAGAACAGCACCAATAGCGTAATCACTAGCATCACACATAATTTCAAAGGGTAGGTTCTAACCAGGTGGTTGAACAATGGGTGCAGAAATTAAGGCTTTCTTAAGTATTTCAAAGGCTTCTATGCAATCATCATCAAAAACAAATGAAACATCTTTTTGCAAAAGATTAGTAAGAGGCCTAGAAATTTTAGAAAAGTCTTTTATGAACCTTCTATAGAAACCAGCATGGCCAAGGAAACTTCTTATACCTTTGATATCTTTAGGACATGGAATTTTCTCAACTGCATCAACTTTAGCTTTATCTACCTCAATACCTCTTTCAAAAAATTTATGCCCAAGGACTATACCTTTCCTTCACCATAAAGTGGCACTTCTCCCAATTCAGGACAAGATTAGTCTCTTCACATCTCTGCAAAACTCGGTCAAGGTTGCTTAAGCAATCATCAAAAGAGGTTCCGTAAACGGAAAAATCATCCATGAATACCTCAACAATCTTTTCACAAAAATTAGAGAACATAGCAGTCATACATCGTTGAAAGGTAGTAGGTGCATTGCATAAACCAAAAGGCGTACGTTTATAAGCATAAGTTCCAAAAGAACAAGTAAAAGTGGTTTTCTCTTGATCCTCTTTTGATACAGGTATTTGAGAAGACCCGGAATATCCATCTAAGAAGAAAAAGTGTGTATGCTTAGATAATCTTTCTAACATTTGATCAATAAAAGGTAAAGGGTAATGATCTTTTCTAGTAGCTTTATTTAATTTCTTGAAATCAACTACCATCCTATAACTAGTAACAATTCTTTATGGGATAAGTTCATGTTTATCATTAGGAACAACAGTAATGCCTCCTTTCTTAGGAACGCAATGAACAGGACTTACCCATCTACTATCAGGTATAGGATAAATTATACCTGCCTCCAGAAGCTTTAATATTTCGGTTCTTACCACTTCCTTCATCTTAGGATTCAAACGGCGTTGATGATCAATGACTGGCTTAGCATGAGGCTCCATATTAATCTTGTGTTGGCATAAAGTGGGACTAATACCCTTAAGATCATCAAGGGTATATCCAATAGCAGCATGGTGCTTCCTTAGAGTTTTAAGTAATCTCTTTTCTTCATGCTCTGAAAGGTTAGCACTGATAATAACATGATATATCTTCTTTTCATCAAGATAAGCATATTTTAGTGTATCAGGTAGTTTCTTTAGTTCAAACACTGGATCACTCTTAGGTGGGAGAGGATCTCCCAAAGTGTCAATAGACAAATTATGTTTAAGGATAGGTGCTTGTCTAAAGAATATTTCATCTATGTCATTTCTTTCATTCATATGCATATCATTCTCATGGTCTAGCAGATATTGTTCTAAAGGATCAGTAGGAGGAACAACAATAGAAGCAAGACCAATAATTTCATCTTTATTAGGCAATTCTTTATCATGAGGTTGTCTACGAAACTTAGAGAAATTAAACTCATGCGATACACCACCAAAATTAACACGGACTGTTTCTCTAGTACAATCAATCTTAGCATTAACCATATTCAAGAAAGGTCTACCAAATATAATGGGACAAAAATCATCTTGTGGTGATCCAAGAACTAGCAAATTAGTAGGGTATTTGATCTTACCACACAAGACTTCAACATCTCTAACAATCCCAAGTGGTGAAATAGTATCTCTGTTTACAAGCTTAATACAATACTTCATTCACGACTTCTTGATAAAGAGAAAACAGAATAGCACTTACACTAGCACCCATATCACATAAACCATGATAACAATTATCTCCAATTTTAACAGAAACAACAGGTCTATTTCTATCTGTTGTTTCTCGTTTAGCAATCCTAGTTGCTTCCTCACAGAAATATATAACATTTACATCAATATTATCAACCAAAAGATCTTTAATCATTGCAACATTTGGTTCCACTCTAATTTGTTCAGAGGGTTTAATTGGTTTAATATTACTCTTATTAACCACAGTTGAAGCTTTAGCATGTTCCTTAATCCTAACAGGGAAATGAGGTTTCTCAATATAAGCAATAGGCACAACTGGATCAAAATTATAAATCATTGTTTCATCTTTAGCTATAATAGGTTCTTCTTTTACTTCAATATGTGGATGAAACTTAAACCATTTCTCCTTAGGGAGATCAACATGAGGAGCAAAAGATTCACAAAAAGTGGCTACTATCTCAGAGTCAAGTCCATATTTAGTACTAAACTTATGAAAAGCATCAGCTTCCATAAAAGATTTAACACAATCAAACTCAAGGTTTATACCTGACCCTTTACCTTTGTCGATTTCCCAAACTTCATAGTTACATTTAATTCTTTCCAGAATATCCCATTTGAATTCAATAGTTCTCTTCACAAAGGAACCAGTAGAAGAAGTATCGAGCATGGATTGATCATTATGAGAAAGCTGAGCATAAAAGTTTTGTATAATAATTTCTCTTGAGAGCTCATGATTGAGGCATGTGTGCATCATGTACTTAAGCCTCCCCCAAGCTTGAGCGATACTTTCTCCTTCATGAGGCCAAAAATTATATATATAATTTCAATCACGATGAACCAAATGCACAGGATAAAATTTCTGGTGAAATTCCAGCTTCAACCGGTTCCAGTCCCATGTTCCAGTATCATCCAATAGCCTATACCATGTCAATGCCTTTCCCCCCAAAGATAAAGGGAATACTTTCTTCTTAACTATATCCTTGGATAAACCTGCAAGCTTAAACAATCCACAAATTTCATCTATATAGATCAAGTGCATATCAGGATGTACCGTTCCATCTCCTGCATAAGGATTAGCTAGCAGTTTCTCTAGCATACCCGAAGGAATCTCATAATAAATATTTTCAGTAGGTTCAATAGGTTGAGGGGCAACTTTTATTGCTTCCAGTTGAGGTGAAGGTACACCAAACAAGCCCCTCAAAGGATTATTTTCCATAGTGACAAGTGATAATAAATTTCAGCACATAATAAAAATGTTTCCTTACCAAATTCCACTTACCAAAGGCGCCTCACTCCCCGGCAATGGCGCCAGAAAAGAGTCTTGATGACCCACAATTATAGGGGATCAATCGTAGTCCTTTCAATAAGTAAGAGTGTCGAACCCAACGAGGAACAAAAGGAAATGATAAGCGGTTTTCAGCAAGGTATTCTCTGCAAGTAGTGAAAGTAGTGGTAACAGATAGTTTTGTAGCAAGGTAATTTGTAACAAGTAACAAGTAACAATAGTAACCAAGGTGCAGCAAGGTGGCCCAATCCTTTTATAGCAAAGGACAAGCCGGAATGTTCTCTTATAGTAAGCAAAGTGTTCTCGAGGACACATGGGAATTGTCGTCTAGTCACGTTCATCATGTTTAGTTGATTCGCGTTCGCTACTTTGATAATTTGATATGTGGGTGAACCGGTGCTAGGGTGCTGTTCTTACTTGAAAAAGCAACCCTCTTATGATTACCCCCTCTCGCAAGCATCCGCAACTATGAAAGAAGAATTAAGATATATTTAATCATAGCATGAAACATATGGATCCAAATCAGCCCCTTACGGAATAGCGCTTAAACTAGGGTTTAAGCTTCTTTCACTCTCGCAACCTATCATCTACTTATTACTCCCCAATGCATTCTCCTAGGACCAAATATGGTGAAGTGTCATGTAGTCGACGTTCACATGACACCACTAGAAGAAATACAACATACACATCATCAAAATATCGAACAAATACCAACTTCACATGATTACATATAACCGGACTTCTCCCATGTCCTCAAGAACAAAAGTAACTACTCACAAATCATATTCGTGTTCAAGATCAGAGGTGTACTGAATATGCTTAAGGATCTGAACATATAATCTTCCACCAAATAAACCAACCAGCATCAACTACAAGGTGTAATCAACACTACTAGCAACCCACAGGTAGCAATATGAGGTTTTGAGACAAAGAGCGAATACAAGAGATGAACTAGGGTTTGAGATGAGATGGTGCTGGTGAAGATGTTGATGAAGATTGGTCCTCCCAGGATGAGAGGATCATTGGGGATGTCGATGGCTTCGATTTCCCCCTCCCGGAGGGAAGTATCCCCGGCAGAATCGCTCCGCCGGAGAGCAAAAGTGCTCCTGCCCAGGTTCCGCCTCGAGATGGCGGCGCTTCATCCCAAAAGTCTTCTTTTGATTTTTTCTAGGGAAAATAGCATCTTATAGGAGAAGATGGGCCCCGAACCCCTGCCAGGGGCCCCACAAGCTCACAGGGCGCGCCTAGGGGGGTAGGGTGCGCCCCCTGATCTTGTTGCTCCCCGGTGGGTCCCCTTCTAGTATTTCTTCCGCTAATATTTTTTATATATTCCAAAATAATTCTCCGTAAATTTTCAGGTCATTTGGAGTTGCGGAGAATATCTATCTGTTCTGTAGCCTTTTCGGGTCAAGAATTCCAGCTGCTGGCAATCTCCCTCTTCATGTGAAACTTGCAAAATAAGAGAGAAAATGCATTAGGATTGCATCATAAAGTGAAATAATGATCCAAAACATAATAAATAATAGTAGGAAAACATGATGCAAAATGGACGTATCAGTCAGCTGCGTCTTTAGCACTTGCTCCTATGCACCAACGACACTCTCAAGGTCGCACACCTTGAGCTGATAACTCTTCAGCTCACCGCTGGCAACATCCAGCGAGGTCTGGAGCTCGCTGCGTGACCTCTTTGCCTCCTGCAGCTCCTCTCAAAGGGCACCAATCTCCTCCGTAGCTAAGGTGGGAGACACGCACATGCGGTCTTCAGTAAGGACGGACAAGGAAGAGATTACCCAAACAGGCAGCAAAAGGACACTTACAAACGGTTCCCACCGTAAGCTTTGCTAGGTGGTCGTTCTCCTGACGCTGCGCATCAAGCTACTTGCGTAGGTCGGTGACCTAGACCTTAAGGTCCTCGGTCTTCTGAAGAGGACAACACACACAAAATGAGATTTTAGAAAAAATCACAAAGAGGAAATAGCATGGGCGCAAGTCCACAACTGACGTCACACACCTAGCCTAGGGGGCTACTACCGGTACTATAGCTACCACGACAAAGGTTATGGAAAAACTCCTCACCTGGCAGTTGGCCTTAGCCAAACCTCCAACGCCTTTGAGAGCGGCGTTGAGCCACCCGAGGACGTCCTTTGCGCCCGCCACCGCGGCAACCAACTGCCCGGAAGCAGCAGACCTGGAAGAATGGGCCACGGTGGTTGATACGTCTCCAACGTATCTATAATTTTTTATTGTTAAATGCTATTATATTATCACTTTTGTATGCTTTATATGTCATTTTATATTATTTTTATGGTATAACATATTAATTTAGTGCCCAGCGTGTGTTCCTGCTTTTTGGTTGTTTCTGGTTCTCCAGAAAATCCATACCTACAGAAGTCCAAACACGATGAAACTTTTTGATGATTCTTTCTGGACAATAAGAGACCCTAGAAGCTTCGGGGGAGGACGAGAAGACCCACGAGGGCCCTACAAGACAGGGGCGCCCCTGGGGTTAGGGCGCGCCACCCTAGCTTGTGGGCCCCTTGTAGCTCCGTTTGCCCTAATTCTTGGCCTATAAATTCCCACATATTATGAAACCCTCAAAGCGAGACCCGAAACAATTTTATCGCCGCCGCAAGCCTCTGTTCCAACACGATCCCATCTGAAGCCCTATTTCGGTACTTCGTGGGAGGGGGGAATCATTGCGGAGGCCATCTTCATCAACCTTGATGCCTCCATGATGATGTGTGAGTAGTTCTTTTGGGACCTACGGGTCCATAGTAGTGGCAAGATGGTTCTCTCTCTCTTTCTCTCTCTCTCTCTCTCTCTCTCTCTCTCTCTTGATCTTCAATACAATGATCTTCTCTAAGATCCATGTGTTTGCTGGGATCCGACGAATTGTGGGTTTATGACCAGATTATTCATTGAATTTATATGAATCTCTTGAGGTTTGATTTGCTGCATAATTCTATAGCTTTGTATTTCTCTCCGATCTATCCATCTACTTTGGCCAAGTTTGATTGATTTATCTTCAGTGGGAGAGGTGCTTTGTAGTAGGTTCGATCTTGCGGTGATCTTAGTAGGTTCAATCTTACTCTGTTTGTATGAACTTAATACTTTGAGATGCATGTTGGATAGCGGTCTTGGGGTGGAGTAATAGTAGTAGATACAGTTGGATTAACGGTCTACTTGTCACGGACGTAATGCTTATGTATTGATTATGCCATGAATGATCACAATTATAACTATGCTCAGTTCTATCAATTGCCCAACAGTAATTTGTTTACCGACCGTTGTTATGCTTTTGAGAGAGATACCACTAGTGAACCTATGGCCCCCGGGTCTATCTTCCATCTATACTAAAGTCTCCAAAATTGCTCTTTTACTTGTCCTTTTATTTTCTTTTTTGCTTTGCATATCACTATTTACTTTTATCCTTGTGGCTGGCAAGAACAAGGGGAGTGATGACCCCCTTGCCTTTGTTGGGTGCAAGCAATTATTTTGTTTGTGTGCAAGTGCTGCTAAAGTTGTTTGTGTGTTGCCACCTACTGGTTCGATATACCTTGGTTCTTAACTGAGGGAAATACTATCTGCTACTATACTACTTCACCCTTCCTCTTCGGGGAAATCCAACAACTCCATCATGAGTAGTAGCGGCCTTCATCACCGGTTCCTCCGGTCTCCCCGAGCAGAGCGCGATCACCAGCCTTGAGGCCTCCCTAGGCTCACCCAGCGGAGGAGTCGCATGAGCACCGGCTGGGGACTCCGGCGCAACCACGCGATCACCGAGCTCTGTCAAGGGCCCAGTGGCAGCCTCTGCGACCTTGCCTTCAATAACAAGTGATTCAAGTGAGGAGGAGGTCTACCGCAATCCGCACAGGAGCACAACAACAACTGAAAGCCTTACCGACACTAGACAAGGTACTCCCCTTCGAGGCCTCCTGGGAGTTGTCCGGCGCTTCCGCCGCATCCGCCCCAGGCCGCTCAATATTAGAAGGCCGACCTGTGGAGGTCGCGCTCACCCTATAAGGATAAGCAAGACATTGGTAAAAGGTCACAGAATGACAGGATACAACTACAACGGGGACATACATGATCGGCTCGACGAGTTTCTGCCTCCTGGGCACCGGCACCATCACCGTCACCGAAATCAGAAGCACCGACAGGAGCTCCTGGTTGTGCCGAAGCTGGTGGGCGCCCGACTAGAGGAGCCCTCGTCGGGGCTCGCCGGGTTGGCAACCTTCCCTGGGAGGACATCTCGCCAGAATAGTTGTCGGCCCTGGTGGCAGCCTCCTTTCCCCCTCCCTTGGAAGGGAAGAAGCATCGTCGCCCTCGGGGGCGTCTCCATGGGCCACTTCATCCGCCGGTCATCTCCAGCGGAGGTCGCGACGGCCTTTCCCTCTTCCGGGGGGGGGGGCGCTCTGGCGTGACCTGCAACAACTCCTGCATGTCCAAGCTCAAATCCTAACCCGGAAGCGGGTGCTCGACCAGATAGCAACGAAGTATGCAAACTCCTGTACATCAAAGGTCCGAGGAGATAAGCAAAAAAGAAAGCCTCTCTACCCCGAGCAAAGCTAAAATAAAATGGTCACCTCTCGGGGAGGGGCCTCGCGATGATAGGCTTCCACCATGACCTCCATGGATATCTTTTCGACCTCCTGCTCCATCAAAAGGGCGAGCCGGCGACAGACCTCCGCTTCTCCAAGCTCGTCCGACGAGACCCGTGAGGGGTCGGTCGACCCCCGATAGTTGCACATCAGCTCCTCCCAAGCCTGCAAGGGGAGGACGCGGCACTCCACCCAGGTCCGCATGATGTGGATTCCCTTCAGGCCCCTCTCCTTCAGTTGAGCGGCAGCGGCCGCTAGAAGCTTGGTGCGACCGGAGAGGTCGTATAGAGACTCCTAGAAATTCAGGCATCGCAGAGAGCCCCCGTCGATGGCAGGTAGACTATCTCCTAGGCCTGAGACGTAGAACCAGTTCCTATGCCAGGACCCCATCGACTTTGGGAGTTCCACGGGGAAGAATTGGCTAGAAGGCCGCACTTGGGTACTCATGCCGCCAAGATCGCGAACGGTGCTGCCACTCATCTATGGCCTAATGCAAAAAAGATGACGGAACAAATCCAGGTGGGGGACGGTCCCTAGATAGCACTCACAGAACGTGATGAAATTTGAAAGATGGAGAATGCCAGTAGGGCTGAGATGGTGAAGCTGGCATCCATAGAAGAAAAGGAGCCCCCGTATGAAAGGATACAGGGGAAAATCGAGCCCACAGCTGAAAAGGTAAAAATGGAGCACATGCTCGCCGGAGAGCGGCGCCGGAGGACTTTCCATGGAAAGGGGATCCGATAGGCTAAGGCAAGAGGGAACAAACTTTCATCTATCAGCCTCAGGACCTCTCTGTCCGAAGCAATGGAAGGGTACAACCTACTGGCAGCCACGCCGGCCGCCTGATCGGGCTCGCCGATGGCGGTGGATTCTCTTTTCCGCTTCCGCTTAGCATCCCTGGTCGCTTGAGCGCCCCTACCACGGCCTCGAGAGGAGAAGCTTGTCCTCGCCATCTTCCCTCGCTCGGGGGAGGAATCTAAAGGCCCAAAGATTACAAATGTCGCAATGATTGAAGCGAGCAGGCAAGCGATTTGGCTGGAGCACAAGGAGGAAGATGGGAGCAGAGTGAAAAACCTCTCCCTCTCTCCACCTCTCTTATGGTCAACGGGAATTGAGGCATCACGACGTTCCACGTGTCCCACCTTCTGTTGCGGTGACCACGCCCCGAATCGTGGGCGCGGGAATCCAGGCAAACTCGTCATAATGAAGAAAAGACCCGATGGGCTCCCGTTTAGTATTGATGGGACGGCTGGCAGGCGTAACCCTTCAGAGAACACACGGGCAGGCCGGGACCTCCTCCAAAGTTCCAGAGGCACATTTCACAGGGCAAGACACGGTAAACAAAGAGCTTCTGAAGACCTGCGGCACAACAACTGTGGTGGCCCCGGATCTCGCTGGAAATCAGAGCGCCACATGGGTGATAAGCATTGGGGGGCTTAATAAAAAGAAGGCGGAGGGCCCCCAAACCGGGCTCCCAGAAGAAGAGAACTAAAGGGAAGCATGGAGAGAACAAGAGCCCGCTGAAGGTCTCGAAAACCACTTCTGCAACCTCCGCCAAGTTCGGGGGCTACTGACAGTGTCATGCACCGAGGGTGACTCACCCAAGGGAGCCTGGACTCATGTTCAATCGGGAGCCCACAAGGCCCAAAATGAAGGAGAAACCCTAGGAGGGCTGAAAGCACATTTTCTCCCATGGTGGTTTTGGTAATTCATAACAACAAATATCTCATTGAACTAATGTCCATTCAAGATTAAGATTTCAGGACGTTCAATGATTGGCATGGCATGGACCAGAGACGTGGACCCCTCAAAATGCTAAGGACAAGGATTGGCAAAAGATCAAGACTCTACATTTTTGGTTTAGTGATCCAAGATCACATTGAGTCCATAGGAAAGCCAATACTATTAAAAGGGGATGAGGTGTTGCTTAATGGTCTTTTTGCTCAAGTGCTTAGTGACAGTACTCCTAAACCCTCAACCACTCTCTCAATTCCAAATATGTCCAAACCCAACATTCCAACTCGGCCCCACCGAAATTTCCTATCAGGCCCCACCGAGTTCATCCAAGACGTAGCCATTGCCAAAACCCTAACAAATCAGATCCACCGAAATGGATCTCGGTCTCACCGAGATGGCCTTGCCAACTCTCTGTAATCGTTTGCATTTACTTCGGTCTCACCGAGTTTTGCAAATCGGTCTCACCGAGATGGCTTGCCAAGTCTCTGTTGCCTTATTGCTTCACTTTGGTCCTACCGAGTTGATGCAATCGGTGCCACCGAGATGAGGTTTGCCCTAAGCCATTGCACTTCGGTCCATCCGAGTTGTTCGTATCGGTCCCACCGAGATTCCTAAAGTCCATATCTTTTACACAGTTCGGTGCTACTGAGATTATCGTTTCGGTGCCACCGAGTTGGGTCAAAAGTGTGTAACGGTTGGATTTTGTGTGGAGGCTATTTATACCCCTCCACCACCTCCTTCTCAGTAAGGAGAGCCATCAGAAAGTGCCTACACTTCCACCATACATTTTCTGAGAGAGAACCACCTACTCATGTGTTGAGATCAAGATATTCCACTCCTACCATTTGAACCTTGATCTCTAGCCTTTCCCAAGTTGCTTTCCACTCAAATCCTTCTTCCACCATAGCCAAATCTGTAAGGAGTTGTTTGAGTGCTGGGAAGACTATCATTTGAATCACAAGAGCAAGGAGTTCATCAATAACACACCGTCTATTACCTTTTGGAGAGTGGTGTCTCCTAG
Source organism: Elymus sibiricus (assembly GCA_039707655.1). Taxonomy (NCBI): domain Eukaryota; kingdom Viridiplantae; phylum Streptophyta; class Magnoliopsida; order Poales; family Poaceae; genus Elymus; species Elymus sibiricus. Next base: position 139,471,746 of record CM077674.1, on the reverse strand, counting down.
ATTGGTTAGGTGTCACTTGGGAGCCTCCGACATGATGTGGAGTTGAACCAAGAGTTTGTAAGGGCAAGGAGATCGCCTACTTCGTGAAGATCTACCCCGAGTGAGGCTAGTCCTTCGTGGACGTAAGCCATGGTGGAATAGGCAAGGTTGCTTCTTCGTGGACCCTTCGTGGGTGGAGTCCTCCATGGACTCGCGCAGCCGTTACCCTTCGTGGGTTGAAGCCTCCATCAACGTGGACGTACGATAGCACCACCTATCGGAACCACGCCAAAAACCACCGTGTGTTCATTGCATTTGAAATATCCGATCCCCTCCTTTACATACATATGCAATTGTTTACTTTCCGCTGCTATACTCTTAGAATTGCATGTGTAGGGTGATGCTTGACATGTACTATTGCTAAAATCTGCCTACAATTAAAATTGGGAAAAGGTTAGGTTTTATTTGGTCAAGTAGTCTAATCACCCCCCCTCTAGACATACTTTCGATCCTACAAGTGGTATCAGAGCTTTGGTCTCCGTAAGCCTTGATTTCCATTGCTTTGGTGATCATAGCCTTGGTTTCACAACCTAGGAGAGTATGGCGTCTAGTGAGGGTAACTATCATCGTAGAGGTCCATATTTTGATGGTACAAACTTTGCTAGTTGGAAACATAAGATGAAAATGCATATTCTTGGTCATAACCCCGCCGTTTGGGCTGTTGTTCGTGTTGGCTTGCAAGGTGACTTCTTTGAGGATGGCAAGGAACCGGATCGTGAAGCAACCCCGAAAGAATTGAAGATGTTGCAATACAATGCTCAAGCTTGTGATATTCTATTCAACGGTCTATGTCCCGAAGAATTCAACAAAATTAGCCGCCTCGAGAATGCAAAAGAAATTTGGGATACTTTGGTTGATATGCATGAGGGTACCGAGTCCATCAAGGAATCTAAGTTGGATGTGCTTCAAAGTCAACTTGACAAGTTCAAGATGAAGGACGGTGAAGGAGTCACTGAAATGTACTCTAGGCTTGCTCTCATCACAAATGAGATTGCCGGCTTAGGAAGTGAAGAGATGACCGACAAATTCATCATCAAGAAGATACTTAGAGCTTTGGATGGAAAATATGATACCGTCTGCACATTGATCCAAATGATGCCAAATTACAAAGATCTCAAGCCCACAGAAGTCATTGGAAGGATTGTTGCTCATGAAATGTCACTCAAGGACAAAGAGGAGCTACACAACAAATCAAGTGGTGCTTACAAAGCCTCAACCGATGCTCCAACAACTTCAAGTGACAAGCTAGTATCCAATGAAGAGATTAGCCTAATGGTGAAAAGGTTCAACAAGTTCTACAAGAACAAAGGGAAAGAAAGAAGCTCTAGCTCAAGACACTATGAGAGAAGATCATCAAGTCGTGAGCATAATTGCTACAATTGTGGAAAGCCCAGACACTACTCCAATGAGTGTATGGCTCCCTACAAGAAAAGAGATGAATCACCAAGAGGAAGACATAGAAGAGATAAATCACCTCATAAGGAGAGAAGGAGTAGAGATTATAGTTATGAAAGAAGATACTCTCGAAGAAGCAAGGATTCGGAGAGGAAGCACAAGTCATCCAAGAGCTATACAAGAAGAAGACATCAAGCTCATGTTGATGAATGGGTTTCCGGCTCTGACTCCGACAACCAATCCGAGAGAAGTTATCACTCCAACTCCGACTATAGTCAAGATGAAGGTGTTGCCGGACTTGCTCTTGTGTCATCCAACTCCTATGATCTATTTGACTCACCAAATGAAGGAATTGGAAGATGCTTCATGGCAAAAGGCCCCAAGGTATCACACCCCGAGTATCTTGATTTCAATAGTGATGAAGATGATTTGCTTGGTGATGATGATTTACTTGTTGATAGGGCTAGTAATGTGAGCTATAATGAAAATGCTAGTAATCATGATAGTCAAGAGGAAACGAATGACAATGCTATGAAGGAGATTGAGCGTCTAACTAAAGAACTAAATGCTCTTAAGTTAGCTCATGAAACAACTCAAGAGGATCATAGAGAACTTCTAAGAACTCATGAGAAGCTACGCTTCGAGAAGCTAAATTTAGAGCAAGAGCATGAGTTTCTTAAAGCTATCAATGACGATCTTCAAAAGAAGAGTTCTTCATATCTTGCCAAGCGTTTACTCTTGTCTACCTTTATGCCACAAGTTAAACCTAAGCAAACTAGCAACAAGGGTAAAACTGGTTCTACCTCTAGTAGTAACAATAACAATGCTAAATCCAATGTTGTTGCTTCTAGTAGTTCTATTGATTCCACTAATGATTCTCTTAGCCAAGTTACACTTGAGCAAGAAAATATGCTATTGAAAGGAATTATAGAAAAAGGTGTCTACAAGAGCCTTGCCGGGAGTAAGCAATTTGAGGAAATTGTACGCAAGCAAGGAAGGCACCGGAAGAACCAAGGTGTTGGTTTTGAACAAAAGTTCAATGCCAATGGAGTTGAGTGGGAAGAAGATCAAAACCCCAAGACGAAGTTTGTTCCTCAACAAGAGAAGTATGATCCTACTTCCTTCAAGGGAACACAAGCTCAAGAAGATCTTCCACCACAAGACCACAAGCTAAAAGGCAAGGACAAGCTTCAAGAAGAGATTGATTCATTTGAAGAAGCTCCTCAAGCCATGGTCAAGTGGGTTCCCAAGACTTCATCAAGTTCTACTTCATCAAGTGCTACTACAACTCCAAGGATTCCCATCAAGTTGATGTGGGTCCAAAAGAAGAACTAGAGAGTTCTTGAGGGTGACTCCGCCAACAAACTCCACTCATATTCTTTATGGCAAGAACTTGTGCAACCAACTTCCACATCTTGCACTAGTTCATGGAGTCACAAACCCTCTTGTTGGTAAGGCAAGGGACAAGGTATTCAATGCATTCATGGACATCATCATATGTGTATTTCACTCTATGTCTATGGATATCCTTGTATGTTCCTTGTGTGGGACTAACCCATGTAGGTATTGAAAGCACAAAACTCCAAAGGATTGCTCCCAACTCTTGATGATCTACATCAACATTGAGCATCCACATCTTCAACATCTACATGAAGTCATCATCGACAAAACCCAAGGTTAGTTCATTCCTCTAAGGGGGGATATCACATCTAGGGGGAGCTTTGCTCTAAACAATTGAGCTAAAGCAACTCTAATGGTGTGAACACATTAATGCTTTATGTAAAAGTGGTAATCCCACTTGTGCATAAACGATGAGTATGACCTATGATCAAATGTTCTCATTTGGCTCCTAAGTCAATATACTCATATATAGATGACCCAGTCATCGCCATTGTTTGATAGATGCTAGAATTGGTTGTGCATGTTTGACACATATTTCATTTGCTATCTTATTGTGTGAGCATGTTGGTTTGCATGTTTTCATCATTCGAGGACATCCATTTGTTGTTTTGATTGTCTTGGTTTTTCTGGCCAAGTGGATGTACAAGAATGCATAAGTACCTTCTCTAGCTATCTATGCTTTCTTGTCTCAAATTCTATTCTTGCTGCATCACAAAAATTGAACTAGTCATTTTCGGACCCTCCGGGTGAGGAGCACTCGGAGCCACCGATCTGAAAGGGCTGAACCTCCAAAACCTTCTAAATGATTTTGGCCGAACCAATTCACTCAAACTCGGTCCAACCAAAATCACTTAGACTGATCTAGGTTTTCCATCTCGGTGCTACCGAGTTGAACCATTTCGGAGCCACCGATGTGCTAACCTGCGTGCAGTTACACATATCGGTGCCACCGAGTTGTTCAACTCGGCGCCACCGACAGCGCACGGGTATATATATCACGCGGACCGAACGGTTGAAATTTCTCGACCCCACTCATTCCCGCTCCCCGTCGCTGCCGTCGCCCTCATCTCCGGACTTCGCCGTCGTCTCCAGCGCGCCCTCGCCGCTGGATTCCATCGCCGTCAACGGGAATCTCCTCCGCCGTTGCCGCCGTAGAGGATCTCCACCAAGTTAGGGTGAGATTCGATCCCTCTCGTGCTCCCATTTCCGATTCAATGCACGATTGGACTGCCTGAATTCTTGCCACGGATTGAGAACTCCAGTTACAATACAAATTCCATAGATTAGATGCGAGTAAAAAATTTAGGTTTAAGTTTCCGCCGAATGCATCTCGGACCGACCGATTCAAAATTTTCGGTACCACCGATTTGGTCTCTGGCCATAGCACTAGTACGTCTCGGTGCCACCGAGTTGTACGAATCGGTGAGACCGAAAGAAAATCTCAGTGAAACCCTAGCATCTCGGAGCCACCGAAACCCATCTCGGTCTAACCAAAGTGGTGTGTAAGGTTTTTGTAGTGTGCTTCGGTATCACCGAGATGATCAACTCGGTCCATCCGAAATGCATCCTGTGAAAACTTGAAACTAAGAGTTGAACTCAATTTTATGAAAAATTATCTGCTTTTTGTGATGACTCATCTACTCTGCCTATACCCAACTATTCACAGAGTCTGCTCAGCAAGATGTCAAGTGGCAGTGACAGTCAGAACAGGTCTGAACAGCAGGCAGAAATGAGTGAAGGGTCAAGCCCTGCTGAAAGTTTCTATGAGCGAGAGAGGAGCTCTCCGGATCTTCCAAAGGCAGCTACCAGAACGAGGAAGAAGAAAACCTCTGACAGTGAGGATGAAGATTTTGTTACCAGTGAGGCAGCAACAAAGAAGAAAAGAGTTGTGCTTGCTAAGGAGTACATCACCAAACCATCATCTGCCAAAGATAAGACTGCTGTGAGGAAAGTCCCTAAGCAGACTGTGCAATACACTCTTGAAGAGCCTAGTAACACTGAGACAGCTGCAAAGAAGAAGAGAATAAGGAAGACTACTGCTCGTGTGATTGGCAGACCCTCCATGATGATTGATGAGGAGGAAGAAGAGGAGGATGAGCCAGCAGCCACTGCACCCCCTGCTAAAGCTCAGAAGCTCATGTATGATGCAATCAAGACTGCTGCCCCCTCCAAGTCCAAGCCAAAGGTGTCTGCACCCAAGAGATCAACCAAGAACATATCAGCTGCTGAGAAGAACAAGGCCCCAGTGCCTGAGTCAAATGTTGATGAAGAGCCACTAGTACTCAGAAAATTGAAGCCAAAGATTCCAGAACATGACAATGCACACCCAGTTGCGGAGAACATGATGCTGAGAAAGGATAAAGGACTGCGTCAGTGGAGACTGTCAGATCCCTATGCCGCCAGGAGGAGAACAGCTGTTGATTACCGCTTCCAGACAAGAGAACAGCAAGATTTCTATGAAACAGTTCTGCTTGATAAGAAGCCAATTGTCAGCGACATGAGATGGGTGGATTGGAAGTACATTGATGCCAATGAGGATTATTTTCCCCATGTTCATGAGAGTTTCAGGATTGCAGGAGTTAACGAGTTTGTTGGAAAGAAGTTGACCAAGTGGAATGACGAGATGGTCATGCAGTTCTACTCCACAGCACACTTCTATCCAGATGGCAGAATAGTGTGGATGACTGAAGGTATCAGATACCAGTCAACCATCTCTGAGTGGGCAAGTCTTCTTGGTGCACCCAAGGAAGAGGACGATGACATTGATATCTATGCCAAGCTCAAGATGGATCACAACTCCATGGCTAACATGTACACTGCAATTCCTCAGAAGGACCTTGAAACTCATAAGCTTGGATCAGTGAAGCGTCTGCTACCAGGACTGGCCACCTCGAACACCATATTGCGGTATACTCTGCTACCCAAGTCAGGAGATGACAAAATGATTCGTGGCCACTCCATCAATTTGCTGCATTTGTTTGATACACCTCAGAAATTCAAGGTGATGAGCCTGATAGTGGAGACTATCAAGAGGACTGCAGCAGATCAGAAGAGATCGTGCGGATATTCTCCACATATTCAGATATTGATCAATTCCAAGGTTGGAACCAGCACGTATCTTCTTGATCGAGAGCATTTGCCACTCCGTCCAGAGTTTGAGGACAATGTTATAGTGATGGATCCTTCGCATCCCACTTCAGCACAAGCACAAGAGGAAATCCGCAAAGCCAAGGAAGCAAAAGTAGCTCAGGAGGCATCAGCTCCAAATGCTCCAATTGCCAGCCTCAAGACACCCAAGGATCAAATGACATATCTGCTTGAAGCCACTCTGAGGATTGAGCGAAGTTTGGCCAACCTCACCCAGACCCAGGCTAGTTTTGAGCGGATTATTGAGACAAAATTTCATGATTTGGATGTCAAGGTGACAGAGATTCAGACTACAGTGGAGCAGCTGCAGAATGATGTTGATGCTGTCAAGACAGCCCCATCAGATGACAGTGGAGATGATAGACCAACCACAGAGCATTTCCAGACAGTGCCTAGGGCAGCCAAGTCTGCTGCAGTGCCAGTTGTGGATCCACGGACCACAGTATCTGCACCAGCTGCTACTGCCACAGTGCCACCTCAGGTCTCCACTCCACCAGTCCAGCAGACATCGTCAGAAGCCTTCGCGGATGCTCTCATCTCAACGCCATCTACGCACACCGGAGCTGCCAGCAGGAGATCGCCTTCAGGAGCTTCGGAGGACCGTGCTTAGAGTGCCGACTAGTCCTATACATATTCGAGCTTTTTGGTACTTGTTGCCAAAGGGGGAGAATTTGTATAGATCATAGGCTTCGAGAGAGAGTGTTTTGGTCGTTGGTTTTTCTCTCGAGCGTTCTTTTGCTACTTATTTGCTTGCTAGGTCGTTGATACTTTGTTCGCTTTGTTATGTGTGTGTTTGCTACAGTTACTATGTTGCTTATGCTTGTAAGCTACCTCATGTGATGATCATATTATGTCCCTTGTGATGATCTATGTTTATCTCTTTATCATTATCTTGTATGATCAATTACTTATGTTGGTGATGCGTGCTTGTTATTCCAATCATATCATTTTGCGCGCTCCACCAAGATGTATGTAACATGGAAGAGTGACCATGAGCCTAATCGATTGTGCATTTGCATTCAAATGCAAACTTTTAATAATGCACAAATTTAGGGGGAGCTCTTGCTTATCACATACTTCTCAAAGCGATGATGTATTTCATTCATTTATTCATTTGTCGAAGCTTTGATCTATATGTTGTCATCAATTACCAAAAAGGGGGAGATTGAAAGCACATTTGCTCCCTTGGTGGTTTTGGTAATTCATAACAACATATATCTCATTGAACTAATGTCCATTCAAGATTAAGATTTCAGGATGTTCAATGATTGGCATGGCATGGACCAGAGACGTGGACCCCTCAAAATGCTAAGGACAAGGATTGGCAAAAGATCAAGATCTACATTTTTGGTTTAGTGATCCAAGATCACATTGAGTCCATAGGAAAGCCAATACTATTAATGTTGGAAATATGCCCTAGAGGCAATAATAAATTGGTTATTATTATATTTCCTTGTTCATGATAATCGTTTATTATCCATGCTATAATTGTATTGATTGGAAACTCAAATACATGTGTGGGTACATAGACAACACTGTGTCCCTAGTAAGCCTCTAGTTGACTAGCTCGTTGATCAAAGATGGTTAAGGTTTCCTAGCCATTGACATGAGATGTCATTTGATAACGGGATCACATCATTAGGAGAATGATGTGATGGACAAGACCCAAACTGTAAACGTAGCATTTGATCGTGTCAGTTTATTGCTATTGTTTTCTGCATGTCAAGTATCTGTTCCTTTGACCATGAGATCATGCAACTCACTGACACCGGAGGAATACCTTGTGTGTATCAAACGTCGCAACGTAACTGGGTGACTATAAAGGTGCTCTACAGGTATCTCCGAGGGTGTCTGTTGGGTTGGCATGGATCAAGACTGGGATTTGTTACTCCGTATGACGGAGAGGTATCTCAGGGCCCACTCGGTAATACAACATCACAATGAGCCTTGCAAGCAATGTGACTAAAGTGTTAGCCACGAGATCTTGTATTACGGAACGAGTAAAGAGACTTGCCGGTAACGAGATTGAACTAGGTATAGTGATACCGACGATCGAATCTCGGGCAAGTAACATACCGAAGAACAAAGGGAACAGCATACGGGATTAACTGAATCCTTGACATAGAGGTTCGACCGATAAAAGATCTTCGTAGAATATGTAGGAGCCAATATGGGCATCCAGGTCCCGCTATTGGTTATTGGCCGTAGAGGTGTCTCGGTCATGTCTACATAGTTCTCGAACCCGCAGGGTCTACACACTTAACGTTTGGTGACGATTAGTATAATTGAGTTATTATGTTGGTGACCGAAAGTTGTTCGGAGTCCCGGATGAGATCCCGGACATGACGAGGATCTCCGGAATAGTCCGGAGGTAAAGATTGATATATGTGATAATAGTGTTTCGATCTCCGGAAGAGTTCCAGAGTTCACCGGAAGGGGTTCCGGATGTTTACCGAAGTGTTCGGGTGCAGCAACACTTTATATGGGCCAAAGGGATAAAGCCCACGAGGTATTGGAAAGTGCAAAAAGTAGTTTTGCTGCCGCGTAAGCGGTACTACCGCTTGGTGAAGCGGTACTACCGCCCGAGCGGTACTACCGCTTGTGTGAAGCGGTACTACCGCCCAAGCGGTACTACCGCTTGTGTGAAGCGGTACTACCGCTTGTGCGCGGCTGTGCGCGGTTCGGCAGGGATCCGAGTTGGACTCTTTCCCTGCGGGCCAAACCGACCTTGTGCGGGCAAAACCGACCCGGAGGAGGCTTTTACTCCAAGTTTAGACCCCAAGGCTCAACATATAAATAGAGGGGCAGGGCTAGCACACGGGACACATCAAGATTTCCCCAAGCCGTGTGCGGCAACCCTAACCCTCTAGTTCCTCCGTCATAATCTCCGTAGTGCTTGGTGAAGCCCTGCAGAGATTGTTCCTCACCACCATCACCACGCCGTCGTGCTGCTGGAACTCAACCACTACTTCATCATCGCTCGCTGGATCGAGGAGGTGAAGGCGTCATCAAGCCGTACGTGCGTTGAACGCGGAGGTGCCGTCCGTTCGGCACTAGTTCGTGATCGGATCGAGGGACGACGTGCGATTTGGATCGCGGAGACGTTCGACTACATCAACCGCGTTTATTAACGCTTCCGCTTAGCGATCTACAAGGGTATGTAGATCCACTCTCCCTCTCGTAGATGCTCATCACCATGGATAGATCTTATGTGTGCGTAGGAAAAATTTTGTTTCCCATGCAACGTTCCCCAACAGTGGCATCATGAGCTAGGTCTATGCGTAGATGAGATCTCGAGTAGAACACAAACGAGTTGTGGGCGTGGGTGTATACATATTGCTTGCCGTTACTAGTTGATACTTGATTCCGCGGTATTGTGAGATGAAGCGGCCTGGACCGACATTACGCGTACGCTTACGCGAGACTGGTTTCACCGCTGCGTGCACTTGTTGCATAAAGGTGACTGGCAGGTGTCTGTCTCTCTCACTTTAGTTGAATCGGTTCAATGAAGAGGGTTCTTTTAGAAAGATCAAAAAGCAATCACTACACCACGTTGTGGTTTTGCGTAGGTAAGAATCGTTCTTACTAGATACCCGTAGCAGCCACGTAAAATTTGCAACAACAATTAGAGGACGTCTAACTTGTTTTTGCAGGGTATGTTGTGATGTGATATGGCCAATTACATGATGAGATATATGTGATGTATGAGATGATCATGTTTTGTATAGAATATCACGACTTGCATGTCGATGAGTACGGCAACTGGCAGGAGCCATAGAGTTGTCTTTAATTATTGTATGACCTGCGTGTCAATCATTAAGCGCTATGTAATGCTTTACTTTATCGCTAAACGTTAGCTATAGTCGTGGAAGCAACAGTCGGCGCGACAACCTTATGGCGACACGTTGATGGAGATCAAGATGATGGAGATCATGGTGTCATGCCGGTGACGATGGAGATCATGCCGGTGCTTTGGAGATGGAGATCAAAAGCACAAGTTCATGGCCATATCATGTCACTTATGATTTGCATGTGATGTTAATCCTTTTATGCATCTTATTTTGCTTAGGACGACGGTAGCATTATAAGGTGATCCCTCACTTAAATTTCAAGATAAATTGTGTTCTCCCCAAGTGTGCACCGTTGCGAAAGTTCGTCGTTTCGAGACACGCCGTGATGATCGGGTGTGATAGACTCTACGTTCGCATACAACGGGTGTAAGCCATGTTACACGTGCGGAACACTCGGGTTAAACTTGACGAGCCTAGCATGTACAGACATGGCCTCGGAACACAAGAGACCGAAAGGTCGAACATGAGTCATATAGTAGATATGATCAACATGAAGATGTTCACCATTGAAACCACCTCAACTCACGTGATGATCGGACTTGAGTTGGTGGATTTGGATCATGTTACACTCGAATGATCGGAGGGATGTCAATTTGAGTGGGAGTTTTTTAAATATGATTAACTAAACTCATTATCTAAGAACAATAGTCTAAGTTGTCTTTGCAGTATTTATGTTGTAGATCATGGCTCGCGCAGTAGCACCCCTGAATTTTAATGCGTTCCTAGAGAAAGCTAAGTTGAAAGATGATGGAAGTAACTTTGTGGACTGGGCCCGTAATCTAAGGATTATCCTTACGGCTTCCCAGAAGGCTTATGTCCTTGATGCACCGCTTGGTGATCCACCCGCTCCAGTTGAGTCTCTAGACGTTGTGAACGCCTGGCAGGCTCGTTCTGATGATTACTCAATAGTTCAATGTGCAATGTTGTATGGCTTAGAACCGGGACTTCAAAGACGTTTTGAACGTCATGGAGAATATGAGATGTTCCAGGAGTTGAAGTTTATCTTTCAGAAGAATGCCCGGATCGAGAGATATGAGATCTCCGATAAGTTCTATGCTTGCAAGATGGAGGAGAACGGGTCTATCAGTGATCACGTGCTCAGAATGTCTGGGTACTCCACCCGTCTGGCTGAGTTAGGGATGCCCCTTCCGCCAGAGGCTATCACTGACAGAGTTCTTCAATCATTGCCACCTAGCTACAAGAGCTTCGTGTTGAACTATAACATGCACGGGATGAACAAGTCAGTCGCCGAGCTGTTTGCGATGCTGAAATCCGCTGAGTCTGAAATTCAGAAGGAGCATCAAGTGTTGATGGTCAATAAAACCACTAGTTTCAAGAAAAATGGCAAGGGTAAGAAGGGTAACTCCAAGAAGAGTGGCAAAGCAGTTGCTCCTCTCGTGAAGAAACCCAAGGCTGGACCCAAACCAGAAACTGTGTGTTTTCATTGCAAGGGAACTGGACACTGGAAGCGGAATTGCCCCAAGTATTTGGCTGACAAGAAGGCGGCCAACAACAAACAAGGTATATATGATATACATGTTATTGATGTGTACCTTACCAACTCTCGTTGTAGTGCCTGGGTATTTGATACCGGTGCGGTTGCTCATATTTGCAACTCAAAACAGGAACTGCGGAATAGACGGAGGCTGGCAAAGGACGAAGTGACGATGCGCGTGGGAAATGGTTCCAAGGTTGATGTGATCGCCGTCGGCACGCTCGCTCTTCGATTACCGTCGGGATTAGTGATGAACCTAAATAAGTGTTATTTGGTGCCTGCGTTAAGCATGAACATTATATCTGGATCTTGTTTATTGCGAGACGGTTACTCATTTAAATCAGAGAATAATGGTTGTTCTATTTATATGAGTAATATCTTTTATGGTCATGCACCCGATGTGAGGGGTTTATTCTTATTGAATCTCGATAGTAATGATACACATGTTCATAACATTGATGCCAAAAGATGTAGAATTGATAATGATAATACCACTTTCTTGTGGCACTGCCGTTTAGGTCATATTGGCGTAAAACGCATGAGGAAGCTCCATGCTGATGGACTTTTGGAGTCACTTGATTTTGAATCACTTGACACATGTGAGCCATGCCTCATGGGCAAGATGACTAAAACGCCGTTCTCTGGAACAATGGAACGGGCAAGTGACTTATTGGAAATCATACATACTGATGTGTGCGGTCCGATGAGTATTGAGGCGCGCGGTGGTTATCGTTACTTTCTCACCTTCACTGATGACTTAAGTAGATATGGGTATATTTACTTAATGAAACACAAGTCTGAAACATTTGAAAAGTTCAAACAATTTCAGAGTGAAGTTGAGAATCATCGTAACAAGAAGATTAAATTCCTACGATCTGATCGAGGAGGAGAATATCTGAGTTATGAGTTTGGCAGTCACTTAAGACAGTGTGGAATTGTTTCACAATTGACACCGCCTGGAACACCACAGCGTAATGGTGTGTCCGAACGTCGTAATCGAACCTTATTGGATATGGTGCGATCTATGATGTCTCTTGCCGATTTGCCACTATCGTTTTGGGGTTATGCATTAGAGACAGCTGCATTCACTTTAAATAGGGCACCATCGAAATCCGTTGAGACGACGCCATATGAACTTTGGTTTGGCAAGAAACCAAAACTGTCGTTTCTTAAAGTTTGGGGATGTGATGCTTATGTCAAAAAGCTTCAGCCTGAAAAGCTGGAACCCAAAGCGGAGAAATGCGTCTTCATAGGATACCCAAAAGAGACAGTTGGGTATACCTTCTACCTCAGATCCGAAGGCAAAGTGTTTGTCGCTAAAAACGGAACATTTCTTGAGAAAGAGTTTCTCTCGAAAGAATTGAGTGGGAGGAAGATAGAACTTGATGAGGTTGTTGAACCTTTACTTCAACCTAAGAGTAGCGCAACGCAGAAAGTTGTTTCTGTCGAGCCTACATTAGCTGAAGAGGAAGTTAATGATGATGATCATGAAGCTTTGGATCAAGTTGCTATCGAACCTCGTAGGTCGACAAGGACGCGTACTGCTCCTGAGTGGTACGGCAACCCTGTCTTAGAGGTCATGTTGTTAGACAACGATGAACCTACGAGCTATGGAGAAGCGATGATGGGCCCGGATTCCAAGAAGTGGTTAGAGGCCATGAAATCCGAGATGGGATCCATGTATGAAAACAAAGTCTGGACTTTGGAAGTATTACCTGAAGGGCGTAAGGCCATTCAGAACAAATGGATCTTTAAGAGGAAGACGGACGCGGACGGTAATGTCACCGTCTATAAAGCTCGACTTGTGGCAAAGGGTTTTTCACAAGTTCAAGGAGTTGACTACGATGAGACCTTCTCACCCGTAGCGATGCTTAAGTCCGTCAGAATCATGTTAGCAATAGCTGCCTTTTTCGATTATGAAATTTGGCAGATGGATGTCAAAACAGCGTTCCTTAACGGTTACCTTAAGGAAGAGTTGTATATGATGCAACCAGAAGGTTTTGTCGATCCAGAGAATGCTGACAAAGTTTGCAAACTCCAGCGATCCATTTATGGACTGGTGCAAGCATCTCGGAGTTGGAATCTTCGTTTTGATGAGGTGATCAAAGCGTTCGAGTTTATACAAGTTTACGGAGAAGCTTGTATTTACAAGAAAGTGAGTGGGAGCTCTATAGCGTTTCTAATATTGTATGTGGATGACATATTGCTGATTGGAAACAATATAGAAATGCTGGAAAGCATAAAGGAATATTTGAACAAGAGTTTTTCAATGAAGGACCTAGGAGAAGCTGCTTTCATATTAGGCATCAAGATCTATAGAGATAGATCAAGACGCTTAATAGGACTTTCACAAAGCACATACCTTGATAAGATTTTGAAGAAGTTCAAAATGGATCAGTCCAAGAAGGGGTTCTTGCCTGTTTTGCAAGGTGTGAAGTTGAGTAAGACTCAATGCCCAGTGACTGCAGAAGATAGAGAAAAGATGAGTGTCATCCCCTATGCTTCGGCCATAGGCTCTATCATGTATGCAATGCTGTGCACAAGACCCGATGTCAGCCTTGCCATAAGTATGGTCGGAAGGTTTCAAAGTGATCCAGGAATGGAACACTGGACGGCGGTCAAGAATATCCTGAAGTACCTGAAAAGGACTAAGGACATGTTTCTCGTTTATGGAGGTGATCAAGAGCTCGTCGTAAAGGGTTACGTCGATGCAAGCTTTGACACTGATCCGGATGACTCTAAGTCGCAAACCGGATACGTATTTATTCTTAATGGGGGTGCGGTTAGCTGGTGCAGTTCCAAGCAAAGCGTGGTAGCAGATTCTACATGCGAAGCGGAGTACATCGCTGCCTCGGAGGCGGCGAAGGAAGGTGTCTGGATGAAGGAGTTCATGACAGATCTTGGAGTAGTGCCTAGTGCACTTAACCCAATGACTCTGTTTTGTGATAATACTGGTGCCATTGCTCTAGCCAAGGAACCAAGATTTCACAAGAGGACCAGACACATAAAGCGACGTTTCAATTCCATCCGCGATTACATCAAGGAGGACGACATAAATATTTGCAAAGTACACACGGATCTGAATGTTGCATATCCGATGACTAAACCTCTTCCAAGGGCTAAACATGAACAACACCAGAACTGCATGGGTGTTCGATTCATTACAATGTAAATCACATAGTGATGTGAACTAGATTATTGACTCTAGTGCAAGTGGGAGACTGTTGGAAATATGCCCTAGAGGCAATAATAAATTGGTTATTATTATATTTCCTTGTTCATGATAATCGTTTATTATCCATGCTATAATTGTATTGATTGGAAACTCAAATACATGTGTGGGTACATAGACAACACTGTGTCCCTAGTAAGCCTCTAGTTGACTAGCTCGTTGATCAAAGATGGTTAAGGTTTCCTAGCCATTGACATGAGATGTCATTTGATAACGGGATCACATCATTAGGAGAATGATGTGATGGACAAGACCCAAACTGTAAACGTAGCATTTGATCGTGTCAGTTTATTGCTATTGTTTTCTGCATGTCAAGTATCTGTTCCTTTGACCATGAGATCATGCAACTCACTGACACCGGAGGAATACCTTGTGTGTATCAAACGTCGCAACGTAACTGGGTGACTATAAAGGTGCTCTACAGGTATCTCCGAGGGTGTCTGTTGGGTTGGCATGGATCAAGACTGGGATTTGTTACTCCGTATGACGGAGAGGTATCTCAGGGCCCACTCGGTAATACAACATCACAATGAGCCTTGCAAGCAATGTGACTAAAGTGTTAGCCACGAGATCTTGTATTACGGAACGAGTAAAGAGACTTGCCGGTAACGAGATTGAACTAGGTATAGTGATACCGACGATCGAATCTCGGGCAAGTAACATACCGAAGAACAAAGGGAACAGCATACGGGATTAACTGAATCCTTGACATAGAGGTTCGACCGATAAAAGATCTTCGTAGAATATGTAGGAGCCAATATGGGCATCCAGGTCCCGCTATTGGTTATTGGCCGTAGAGGTGTCTCGGTCATGTCTACATAGTTCTCGAACCCGCAGGGTCTACACACTTAACGTTTGGTGACGATTAGTATAATTGAGTTATTATGTTGGTGACCGAAAGTTGTTCGGAGTCCCGGATGAGATCCCGGACATGACGAGGATCTCCGGAATAGTCCGGAGGTAAAGATTGATATATGTGATAATAGTGTTTCGATCTCCGGAAGAGTTCCAGAGTTCACCGGAAGGGGTTCCGGATGTTTACCGAAGTGTTCGGGTGCAGCAACACTTTATATGGGCCAAAGGGATAAAGCCCACGAGGTATTGGAAAGTGCAAAAAGTAGTTTTGCTGCCGCGTAAGCGGTACTACCGCTTGGTGAAGCGGTACTACCGCCCGAGCGGTACTACCGCTTGTGTGAAGCGGTACTACCGCCCAAGCGGTACTACCGCTTGTGTGAAGCGGTACTACCGCTTGTGCGCGGCTGTGCGCGGTTCGGCAGGGATCCGAGTTGGACTCTTTCCCTGCGGGCCAAACCGACCTTGTGCGGGCAAAACCGACCCGGAGGAGGCTTTTACTCCAAGTTTAGACCCCAAGGCTCAACATATAAATAGAGGGGCAGGGCTAGCACACGGGACACATCAAGATTTCCCCAAGCCGTGTGCGGCAACCTTAACCCTCTAGTTCCTCCGTCATAATCTCCGTAGTGCTTGGCGAAGCCCTGCAGAGATTGTTCCTCACCACCATCACCACGCCGTCGTGCTGCTGGAACTCAACCACTACTTCATCATCGCTCGCTGGATCGAGGAGGTGAAGGCGTCATCAAGCCGTACGTGTGTTGAACGCGGAGGTGCCGTCCGTTCGGCACTAGTTCGTGATCGGATCGAGGGACGACGTGCGATTTGGATCGCGGAGACGTTCGACTACATCAACCGCGTTTATTAACGCTTCCGCTTAGCGATCTACAAGGGTATGTAGATCCACTCTCCCTCTCGTAGATGCTCATCACCATGGATAGATCTTATGTGTGCGTAGGAAAAATTTTGTTTCCCATGCAACGTTCCCCAACAATTAAAAGGGGATGAGGTGTTGCTTAATGGTCTTTTTGCTCAAGTGCTTAGTGACAGTACTCCTAAACCCTCAACCACTCTCTCAATTCCAAATATGTCCAAAACCAACATTCCAACTCGGCCCCACCGAAATTTCCTATCCGGCCCCACCGAGTTCATCCAAGACGTAGCCACTGCCAAAACCCTAACAAATCGGATCCACCGAAATGGATCTCGGTCTCACCGTGATGGCCTTGCCAACTCTCTGTAATCGTTTGCATTTACTTCGGTCTCACCGAGTTTTGCAAATCGGTCTCACCGAGATGGCTTGCCAAGTCTCTGTTGCCTTATTGCTTCACTTCGGTCCTACCAAGTTGATGCAATCGGTGCCACCGAGATGAGGTTTGCCCTAAGCCATTGCACTTCGGTCCATCCGAGTTGTTCGTATCGGTCCCACCGAGATTCCTAAAGTTCATATCTTTTACACAGTTCGGTGCTACCGAGATTATCGTTTCGGTGCCACCGAGTTGGGTCAAAAGTGTGTAACGGTTGGATTTTGTGTGGAGGCTATTTATACCCCTCCACCACCTCCTTCTCAGTAAGGAGAGCCATCAGAACGTGCCTACACTTCCACCATACATGTTCTGAGAGAGAACCACCTACTCATGTGTTGAGATCAAGATATTCCACCCCTACCATTTAAACCTTGATCTCTAGCCTTTCCCAAGTTGCTTTCCACTCAAATCCTTCTACCACCATAGCCAAATCTGTGAGGAGTTGTTTGAGTGCTGGGAAGACTATCATTTGAAGCACAAGAGCAAGGAGTTCATCAACAACACACTGTCTATTACCTTTTGGAGAGTGGTGTCTCCTAGATTGGTTAGGTTTCACTTGGGAGCCTCCGACATGATGTGGAGTTGAACCAAGAGTTTGTAAGGGCAAGGAGATTGCCTACTTCGTGAAGATCTACCCCGAGTGAGGCTAGTCCTTCGTGGACGTAAGCCATGGTGGAATAGGCAAGGTTGCTTCTTCGTGGACCCTTCGTGGGTGGAGCCCTCCGTGGACTCACGCAGCCGTTACCCTTCGTGGGTTGAAGCCTCCATCAACGTGGACGTACGATAGCACCACCTATCGGAACCACGCCAAAAACCACCGTGTCTTCATTGCGTTTGAAATCTCCGATCCCCTCCTTTACATACATATGCAATTGTTTACTTTCCGCTGCTATACTCTTAGAATTGCATGTGTAGGGTGATGCTTGACATGTACTATTGCTAAAATCTGCCTACAAGTAAAATTGGGAAAAGGTTTGGTTTTATTTGGTCAAGTAGTCTAATCACCCCCCCCCCCTCTGGACATACTTTCGATCCTACAAGGGCGCCAGAGACCTTCTTGCCCTCCAAGACAAGGGCGGCAACGAAGGAGATCGCATCTACCTCTGTGTAAACCCTGGGCCTCCACCGCCTATATAAGGGGAGGTCAGGGGACCCTCGGGATAATCTATTCTCATATAGAAACTCTTGGTAGCAATCCCATACATCATTGTAACCCCTCGCACGAGGTATCCCTCCACCATGAATAATCAAAGCAAGCAAGATGTAGAGTATTACTCTTCGGAGGCCCGAACCTAGGTAAAACCCTCGTGTGATCTCCGATCTAAGACTTTCAGCTGCGCTCGGACCCCTATCGAGGGATCTGACGGTGTTTCGCACCGTCATACGGGCATCTCCAACGCTGACCCCCAAATTTCCTCCCACATCCATCCGCGGACTGGGGGGGGCAGTCGGCGGACACGGATGCGGGAGCCAACCATCCAAAGCTAGCTGCATATGTCCGGTTACATTTCAAATGAATTTAAATGAAAATGAACAATTCTGATTTAACTCGAACAAACTGGACGATATTCATTTAAACTAGGATAATTTTTACATAAAATTGGACGATATTTCGTCCAATGAACTAAAAACCTTTAAAAAACCTAACCCTACACTACCCTATACTTGACGGTGACCTCGTAGGCCATACCGGGCTGGCCGGCAGCTCCTCCGTCATCGTCGCTGGAGCTGTTGTCGGAGTCATCGGCGTTGGGCTTCAGGCGGCAAAAGGGCACGGCGTTGCGACAGGGCTTCCCGGTAGCAGCCTGACACTCACGGATGATCCTCTTCACTTCCTTGTGTGTCGTGCGCAGTGCGGCCGCGCCCACCGACGACGTGGGCGGGGAGAGAGTGTGATGAGCCTTGGAGGAGGCGGCGGTAGCGGCGATCTTGCTGAGAGACCCCTCCTCGCCGTACTTCGCCATCTCCCTGTCGAGGCAGCGGAGACGATGCTTGCTCGTCTCTGCCGTCGTATTGGAGCGGTCCAGGGCCCAGGCGTACACCAGCTCCTGGTCCGCCGCCATGTGTGGCGGTGGGACATCGGAGTCCATGAACTCCGACCGACGCGCCGCGTTGCGCCTATCCCGCCGGTGCCACTCCCTATCGGCATACTCCGCCACCAATAGGTCACTCTGGGAGGACGAGCTTCCACCGCTGAGGTAGTGGCAAAGGCGACCGCGCACCTTCGTGGCGATCGCATGGGACAGGGGCGGCGGCAAGTGGCGCTCCTCCTTGACGCGGCGGGGCGTCGAAGAACGTCGCTCCTTCTTCACGCGCCGAGGCGGCGGCGAGAGCTGCTCCTCCTTGACGTGCCAGGGCGGCGACGAGAGGGGCTCCTCCTTCATGCGACGTCCGATTTGGACGCCGCAGTTGCGCGGGGGAGAGCGGGGAGGGGACGCGGGCTCCGGCTTGACGAGTGGGAGCGTCTTCGGTGGCCCCGGTGGGCCGTTAATATGGAGGACGGAGTGACGGAGCATGACCTCCATCTCCTGCTCGTACTGTTGGAAATATGCCCTAGAGGCAATAATAAATTAGTTATTATCATATTTCTTTGTTCATGATAAAGGTTTATTATTCATGATATAATTGTATTGATCGGAAGCTTAAATACATGTGTGAATACATAAACAAATACAATGTCCCTAGTAAGCCTCTACTAGACTAGCTCGTTGATCAAAGATGGTTAAGGTTTCCTAACCATAGACATGAGTTGTCATTTGATAGCGGGATCACATCATTAGGAGAATGATGTGATGGACAAGACCCAACCGTAAGCTTAGCATTTGATCGTATCATTGAGTTTATTGCTATAACTTTCTTCATGTCAAGTATCTATTCCTAAGACCATGAGATCATGCAACTCCCGGATACCGGAGGAATACTTTGTGTGCTATCAAACGTCACTACTTCGTAACTGGGTGATCATCAAGATGCTCTACAGGTATCTCCGAAGGTGTCTGTTGGGTTGGCATGGATCGAGACTGGGATTTGTCACTCCGTATGACGGAGAGATATCTCTGGGCCCTCTCGGTAATACAGCATCATAAAGAGCTTGCAAGCAATGTGCCTAATAAGTTAGTCATGGGATCTTGTATTACGGAATGAGTAAAGAGACTTGCCGGTAACGAGGTTGAACTAGGTATGGAGATACCGACGATCGACTCTCGGGCAAGTAACATATCACTGGACAAAGGGAATTGCATACGGGATTAACCGAATCCTCAACATCATGGTTCAACCGATAAAAGATCTTCGTGGAATATGTAGGAACTGATGTCTACTACACAACTTATTCTTGTAGACTCGTGTTGGGCCTCCAAGCGCAGAGTTTTGTAGGACAGTAGCAATTTTCCCTCAAGTGGATGACCTAAGGTTTATCAATCCGTGGGAGGCGTAGGATGAAAATGGTATCTCTCAAACAACCCTGCAACCAAATACAAGAAATCTCTTGTGTCCCCAACACACCCAATACAATGGCAAATTGTATAGGTGCACTAGTTCGGCGAAGAGATGGTGATACAAGTGTAGTATGGATAGTAGATATAGGTTTTTGTAATCTGAAAATATAAAAACAGCAAGGTAACAAGTGATAAAACGGAGCACAAACAGTATTGCAATGCTTAGAAATAAGGCCTAGGGTTCATACTTTCACTAGTGCAATCTCTCAACAATGCTAACATAATTGGATCATATAACAATCCCTCAACGTGCGATAAAGAATCACTCCAAAGTTCCTATTAGCGGAGAACATAAGAAAGAAATTGTTGTTGGGAACGAAACCACATCAAAGTTATCCTTTCCGATCAATCTATTGAGCCATTCCTATAAGTGTCACAAACAGCCCTAGAGTTCGTACTAAAATAACACCATATGATACGCATCAACCAACTCTAATGTCACCTAGATACTCCAATGTCACCACAAGTATCCGTGAGTTGATTATTCGATATGCATCAAACAACTTCAGATTCATAATATTCAATCCAACACAAAGAACTTCAAAGAGTGCCCCAAGATTTCTACCGGAGAAAGTAGGACGAAAACGTGCATCAACCCTTATGCATAGATTACCCCAATGTCACCTCGGGAATCCGCGAGTTGAGTGCCAAAACATACATCAAGTGAATCAATATAATACCCCATTGTCACCACGGGTATTCATATGCAAGACATACATCAAGTGTTCTCAAATCCATAAAAGTATTCAATCCGATAATAGTGAAACCTCAAAGGTAAAAACTCAATTCATCACAACAATATAGAGAGGGAGAAACACCATATGATCCAACTATTAACAAGGCTCGCGGTACATCAAGATCGTGCCAAATCAAGAACACGAGAGAGAGAGAGAGATCAAACACATAGCTACTTGTACATACCCCTAGCCTCGAGGGTGAACTACTCCCTCCTCGTCATGGAGACCGCCAGGATGATGAAGATGGCCTCCGGTGATGATTTCCCCCTCCGGCAGGGTGCCAGAACAGGGCTCCAGATGGTATTTCGAAGATACATAGGCTTGCGGCGGCGTAGTCCAAAATCTAGGGTTATTTCTGGGGGTTTCTCTATTTATAGGATTTTTCAGCGTTGGAATCACGTCAAGATGGGCTAAGATGGGCCCACGAGGCACCACGGCACGCCACCCCCCTGGCGCGCCGTGGTGGCATGTGAGCACCTCGTGAGGCTTCTGGTCCTTCCACGAAGCTTCGGGGGTCTCTTTTGGTCCAAAAAAATCGTCAAAAAGTTTCGCTGCATTTGGAGAACTTTAATTTCTGCACAAAAAAACACCACGATAGTTCTGCTGAAAACAGCGTCAGTCCGGGTTAGTTCTAATCAAATCATACCAAAACCATATAGAATTGTTATAAATATGGCATGAATACTTCATAAATTATAGATACGTTGGAGACGTATCAGCATCCCCAAGCTTAATTCCTGCTCGTCCTCGAGTAGGCAAATGATAAAAGAAATAATTTATGAAGTGTGAATGCTAGCATAGTGCATAAGTTTGATCAATGATAATTTCAATCACTTTTCCTAGTATCATAACAGCAACTCTTTCTCATAAAACTCATCATGATAAAGTAGCAATCAATTCACATGTTATGGTTCAAACAATGCATTCTCTTGAAACTTAACAACCTATGTTCTTAGTCACCAAACAATTGCAATTCAACTTAATTTCAACAAAGTCTAAGTAAGAGCTCCACATCCTCAATTATCATATAGTCTTCTATGGTTGCTAGTACTCAAAGCATATTTTTAGAACAAATAGTATCCATCGAACACAGAGAAAGATAGGGGCTTAATGTTTCGCCTCCCAACTTATTTATCATAGAGATAATTGTCAACAATAATAATTCATGATCAAATATATTTGACTGGCCATATGTGCCTGGATCTTTCCCCACCACATGATGCTTGCCAACTAAAGAATAATTAAGGTTGAAATGAGAAGTAATACTATTGACTCTTGCATAAAAGTAAATACATAAAGTAAAAGATAGGCTCTTCGCAGAGGGAAGCAGAGGTTGTCATGCGCTTTTTATTTTTGGATGTGCAAGCTCTTAATGCAAAGGAACATCACGTTATATTGCCCCTTGTGATAGAAACCTTTATTATGCAGTCCATCGCTTTTATTTCTTTACCATCACAAGTTCGTACAACGCTTATTTTCCCTTGCAATAAAAGATCATACATATTTTAGGAGCAATTTTTATTGCTTTTTACACCGATGACAACTTACTTGAAGGATCTTATTCAATCCATAGGTAGATATGGTGGACACTCATGGGAAGAAACTGGGTTTAAGGGTTTTTGGATGCACAAGTAGTATCTCTACTTAGTATGAATTTTTGGCTAGCAAAAGATCCTAAGCAAGCACCACATGTTGGAGGATCCATAACAATATAACTTCTATGCAAATATATCCAAACATAACTCATTACGTTGTCTTCCTTGTCCAACTTCAACTAATTTACTCAAGTTTGAAAATAATTAATGGGTATTCACAATCATAAAAGATGTCCAAGATAATATATTTATATGTGAAAGTTCTCTTCCTTGTACTAATCATTCATGAATTGCTTGTATGACCAATATTGTGATTGTCAAGCTTCAATAGATTCACTTTCTAAACCAAATGTGAAATTACTACTAGGCATGATACAAGCATATGAAGCACATATAATTTAAACTTTATGATATTCAATTCATTCAACAATTTACTCATAGTATATAAGTGAAGCACAAGAGTAAATGACAAACTACTCCAAAAAGATATAAGTGAAGATCAAATGAGTAGTTAAGCAAATAGGTAGCTATGTGAGGACTCTCTCTCATTTGAAAATTTAAGATCTTATTATTTTATTCAAACAGCAAGAAAAACAAAATAAAATGACATTCCAAGAATAGCACATATCATGTGAAGAAGCAAAAACTTAGGCTCAACCAAAACTGACCGATAATTGTTGATGCAGAAAGGTGGGATGCCTACCGGGGCATCCCCAAGCTTAGATGCTTGAGACTTCTTGAAATATTAATTTGGGATGCCTTGGGCATCCCCAAGCTTGAGCTCTTGTGTCTCCTTAATTCCTCTCATATCATGGCTTCTCCTAAATCTTTAAAAACTTCATCCACACAAAACTCAACAAGAACTCGTGAGATAAGTTAGTATAAATCAACTCAAAAATTTAACATTCTCTACTGTAGCAAATCACTAAAATTATAATTAAACATTGCATACTAAATGCCTCTGCGTATTTAATACTCCTATCCACAAATAGAAACATTAAACAAGCAACATATGCAAACAATGCAACTATAACCGAAATCTGCCAAAACAGAATAGTCTGTAAAGGGTGAATAAGAATTCATACTTCCCTAACTCCAAAAATTCTGAAAACTTACCACGTGATAGAGAACTCAAGCATGCTTACTGTGTAAAAATTTCAGATTTTTATCATGTTCTGACTATTCAGTAATATTCTGGACATAACAGAAAACTTTCTGTTTTCAAACAGCAACACATGAACTTGCAAACTGAGCATGGTAAAGGCTATAATTGGCATTTTATTGAACTAAAAGATACAAAACATGATTATTGATAACAGCAAGCAAATCTCAACAAAATAAAATGACGCTCCAAGCAAAACACATATCATGTGACGAATAAAAATATAGCTCCAAGTAAGGTTACCGATAATGTTGAAGACGAAAGAGGGAATGCCTTCCGGGGCATCCCAAAGCTTAGACGCTTGAGTCTTCCTTGATTATTACCTTGGGGTGCCTTGGGCATCCCCAAGCCTAGGGTCTTGCCACTCCTTATTCTCCTCGTATCGATATCTCACCCAAAAGTTGAAAACTTCAATCACATAAAACTTAACGAATCTTGTGAGATAGGTTAGTATGATAGAAATAAATCATCCACTTAGGTAATGTCAAGACAAGTTTCATAATTGTTCTCACATAATTCCTAATGTATTCTATCATTTCCACAATTTATATTACTCAATATAAGCTATGGAAACACTAAAACAAGCAAACTATGCACCGAAAACAGAATCTATCAAAAACAGAATAGCATGTAGTGAGCAATTTAAAAACCAAACTTCTGTACCTCCAAATATTCTGAAAAATTAGGACAACGTAAAAAATTTGCAAACCAATGCTATGTAAAAATTTCAGAATTTTCCCACTCTCCAGTACAGAATAGAAATTGCAGCACTGGACGCAAAAGTTTCTATTTTTGCACAAAATCGAATCAACAAGTATCCACACTATCCCAAAGGCTTTACTTGGCACATTATTGAAACAAAACATATAAAACATAATTACCACAGTAGATTAATCATGTGAACACAAAAAAAAGTAGGGGTAAATGTTGGGTTGTCTCCCAACAAGCGCTTTTGTTTAATGCCTTTTTAGCTAGGCATGATGGTTTCAATGATGCTCACATAAAAGTAAAGAATTGAAACACAAAGAGAGCATCATGAAGCATATGACTAGCACATTTAGGCCTAACCCACTTCCTATGTATAGGGATTTTGTGAGCAAATAGTTTATGGGAGCAAGAATCAACTAGCATAGGAAGGCAAAACAAGCATAACTTCAAAACTTTCAACACATAGAGAGGAAACTTGATATTATTGCAACACCTACAAGCATATGATCCTCTCTCATAATAATTTTCAGTAGCATCATGAATGAATTCAACAATATAGCTATCACATAAAGCATTCTTTTCATGATCCACAAGCATAGAAATTTTATTACTCTCCACATAAGCAAATTCCTTCTCATTCATAATAGTGGGAGCAAACTCAACAAAATAACTATCATGTGATACTTGATTGGAATAATCCAATTGAAAATAAAAATCATGATGACAAGTTTCATGGTTATCATTATTCTTTATAGCATACATGTCATCACAATAATCATCATAGATAGCAACTTTGTTGTCATAATCATTTGAAACTTCTTCCAAAATAGTGGAATCATCTTTAAATAAAGTCATGACCTCTCCAAATCCACTTTCATAATTATAATCATCATAAATAGGAGGCATGCAATCATCATAATCAATTTGCTCATCAAAACTTGGGGGACTAAAAATATCATCTTCATCAAACATAGCATCCCCAAGCTTATGGCTTTTCATATCAGTAGCATCATGGATATTCAAAGAATTCATACTAGCAACATTGCAATCATGCTTATCATTCAAAGATTTTATGCCAAACATTTTATTGAATTCTTCTTCTATCAATTGAGCACAATTTTCCGATCCATCATTTTCAAGAAAGACATTATAAAGATGAATAATATGAGGCAACCTCAATTCCATATTTTTTTTGTAGTTTTCTTTTATAAACCAAACTAGTGATAAAACAAGAAACTAAAAGATTAGATTGCAAGATCTAAATATATACCTTCAAGCACTCACCTCCCCGGCAACGGCGCCAGAAAAGAGCTTGATGTCTGCTACACAACTTATTCTTGTAGACTCGTGTTGGGCCTCCAAGCGCAAAGTTTTGTAGGACAGTAGCAATTTTCCCTCAAGTGGATGACCTAAGGTTTATCAATCCGTGGGAGGCGGAGGATGAAGATGGTATCTCTCAAACAACCCTGCAACTAAATACAAGAAATCTCTTGTGTCCCCAACACACCCAATACAATGGCAAATTGTATAGGTGCACTAGTTCGGCGAAGACATAGTGATACAAGTGTGGTATGGATAGTAGATATAGGTTTTTGTAATCTGAAAATATAAAAACAGCAAGGTAACAAGTGATAAAATGGAGCACAAACAGTATTGCAATGCTTGGAAACAAGGCCTAGGGTTCATACTTTCACTAGTGCAATCTCTCAACAATGCTAACATAATTGGATCATATACCAATCCCTCAACGTGCGATAAAGAATCACTCCAAAGTTTCTATTAGCGGAGAACATAAGATAGAAATTGTTGTAGGGTATGAAACCACCTCAAAGTTATCCTTTCCGATCAATCTATTGAGCCATTCCTATAAGTGTCACAAACAGCCCTAGAGTTCGTACTAAAATAACGCCATATGATACACATCAACCAACTCTAATGTCACCTAGATACTCCAATGTCACCACAAGTATCCGTGAGTTGATTATTCGATATGCATCAAACAACTTCAGATTCATAATATTCAATCCAACACAAAGAACTTCAAAGAGTGCCCCAAGATTTCTACCGGAGAAAGTAGGACGAAAACGTGCATCAACCCTTATGCATAGATTACCCCAATGTCACCTCGGGAATCCGCGAGTTGAGTGCCAAAACATACATCAAGTGAATCAATATAATACCCCATTGTCACCACGGGTATTCATATGCAAGACATACATCAAGTGTTCTCAAATCCATAAAAGTATTCAATCCGATAATAGTGAAACCTCAAAGGTAAAAACTCAATTCATCACAACAAGATAGAGAGGGAGAAACACCATATGATCCAACTATATTAACAAGGCTCGTGGTACATCAAGATCGTGCCAAATCAAGAACACGAGAGAGAGAGAGAGACAGAGAGAGAGAGAGAGAGAGAGAGATCAAACACATAGCTACTTGTACATACCCCTAGCCTCGAGGGTGAACTACTCCCTCCTCGTCATGGAGACCACCGGGATGATGAAGATGGCCGCAGGTGATGATTTCCCCCTCTGGCAGGGTGTCGGAACAGGGCTCCAGATGGTATTTCGAAGATATAGAGGCTTGCGGTGGCGTAGTCCCAAATCTAGGGTTATTTCTGGGGGTTTCTCTATTTATAGGATTTTTCAGCATTGGAATCACGTCAAGATGGGCTAAGATGGGCCCATGAGGCACCACGGCACGCCACCCCCCCTGGCGCGCCGTGGTGGCTTGTGAGCACCTCATGAGGCTTCTGGTCCTTCCACAAAGCTTCGGGGGTCTCTTTTGGTCCAAAAAAATCGTCAACAAGTTTCGCTGCATTTGGATAACTTTTATTTCTGCACAAAAAACAACACCACGATAGTTCTGCTGAAAACAGCGTCAGTCCGGGTTAGTTCTAATCAAATCATACCAAAACCATATAGAATTGTTATAAATATGGCATGAATACTTCATAAATTATAGATACGTTGGAGACGTATTAGGAACCAATATGGGCATCCAGGTTCCGCTATTGGTTATTGACCGGAGAGGTGTCTCGGTCATGTCTACATGATTCTCGAACCCGTAGGGTCCACACGCTTAACGTTCGGTGACGCTAGAGTTATATTGGGATATGCATGTTGGTGACCGAATGTTGTTCGGAGTCCCGGATGAGATCCCAGACATCACGAGGAGTTCCAAAATGGTCCGGAGGTAAAGATTTATATAGGGAAAGTTGTTTTCAGGGTTTCGGAAAAAGTTCGGTTTTTCGGTATTGTACCGAGAAGCTTCCAGAAGGTTCCGGAAACTTCCGGAGGGGTCCGGAAGTCCACCAAGGGATCCACCATGTCCCTAGGGCTAACATGGGCTGAGGGGAGGCGCCCTGGCCTTATTGGGCCAGGCGCACTAGCCCTCAAAGGCCCAGGCGCCTAGAGGAGAAGGTAGGAGTCCCGAAGGGACAAGAGGGGAAGAGTTGGACTTGGAGTCCAACTCCTCTCCCTTGGATGCCGGCCCTAGAGGGAAGAGGGGCTGGACTCCTAGCCCCTCCACCCATATAAATATAGATGAGGGGGCGCACCAAAGGATAGACCAGCCCCTGGGTGCCCCTCTCTCCCGTTACTCCACCACCTCATCCCGACGACGCTTAGCGAAGCGCTGTCGGCGCTCCACCACCACCATCACCACCACACCGTCGTGCTAGTTGTGATCCCATCTACTTCTCCTCTCCCGCTTGCTGGATCAAGAAGGAGGAGACGTCATCAAGCTGCACGTGTGCTGAACGCGGAGGTGCCATCCGTTCGGTACTAGATCCGTTTGGATCATGATCGGATCGCGAAGAGTACGATTACATCAACCGCGTAATATACGCTTCCGCTTAAGGGTCTACGAGGGTACGTAGACACACTCTCCCCTCTTGTTCCTATGCTTCTCCTAGACAGATCTTGTGTGTTCGTAGGATTTTTTTTGATTTTCATGCTTCGCTCCCCAATAGTGGCATCATGAGCTAGGTCTATGCGTAGATGTATATGCACGAGTAGAACACAAAAGTTGTGGGCGTTGATGCTCAAATTGCTTACCTCTCTTGTCTTATTTGGATTCGGCGGTATTGTGGGATGAAGTGGCTCGGACCAACTTTACATGTCCTCGCACATGAGACCGGTTCCACCGACTGACATGCAACTTGTTTTGCATAAGGTGGCTAGCGGGTGTCTGTCTCTCCTACTTTAGTTGAACACTACAAGAAATATGTCAACTTGCGACCATCAATATTGGTCACTGAATGGTCATTGTTTTCCATTTGTGACCTTTTTGTGACCAAAATAGTTGGTCAAAAGCTGGCCGTCTTTAATGAAACTTAACGACCTTTTTTGTGAAATGGTCGTAGGCGGTTACGACCAAAATAAAAGGTCGTAGACTTTACGACCAATTGTTTTGGTCACTGGCAACCTGCCCACACCACGTCAGATCCAACGTGGCAAGCTGATGTGGCAAAATTGCGACCAAATGAATTGGTCGTAGATTAGAATCAGCCCGGTCCAGTTCGGTCGTCTATATGGGCCGAGCCCAATAATTCTGCCCATTCCGTATATATTTTTCATGTTAATTTTATTTAGCTACATGGGCCAGGCCCAACAATTCGGCCTTTTTATATTCACAATTCGGCCTTTTTATATTCTGGGTTGTGGCCTTTTAATAGTCAATTTCTTATTATTTTCTCCCTTCTCTAACGATTTTTTTCCATTAAATAAACAGCTCCAACCAACTTTGTTTGGGCCATGGCCTATTCAGGCCCAGTACTATTTTCTGTCATATTCAACCCATATGAAGTAGCATGTACACAATTTTCATAATCTTCATGTCATTTAAAGCAGCATGTACACAGGGAATACAACATTTAATTACACAGGAATACATCATCTACACAATTTGCCTTAACTTACTACTACATCACATTGTTCAACTCGTAGGAGCACATCTGGTACTGTCCTAATGGTAAGAACCAAGTAGTACAAACTTCATTGCTCCCTCTGATGTGCTCCAGATGCGACAACTTGCCTTCCTACAAGAACATAACATTACATGAATAGATCAATCAAGGAGGAAAGGGAAAAATAGGCTCAAAGCATGACGCACACAAATAATAACAGAATACATTAATGTATAATGTAATAAAAATATATGTATAATCAGGGCAATTTCTAGCCAACATGCGTACATGAATCACAGTAGAACTAGCAAAAGAGGTATAATTATCAACAAATAGCAAATATCAGTGAAAGCAGTACCAAGTAACTGACAGCAAGCTCTCAAACAGGCAATGCTAATGTTTTGGCACAATTGCTAGAAGTACATGTTATTTTTGCAAAGTGAGTAAGAGCTATGATATTTTCCTACGTGTACTTTCTGATTTTCTTAGTCATATAGTGATCTGCTCACTCCAGTTCTATCTACTCACCCCATTCACATGCAACATAAGAAACTGGTGTAGAACGCCATCTTAACCACATTCGCAACAACGGAAGCATGGATACTTTTTCTATACAATTGAAGTTTCTTAACCTTCCTCTCCTCTTGAAAGCAGTCTACGAGATAATTGAGAAAGAGGTGAGCGCCAAAATACTTCAAACCATATAATTTCTTTCTAAGCTCATAACTTGTTTATTCAAAATAAAGAAGACATGTTTTGCTGTATGATTTTAATGCTAGTACACGAGACATAAAAATACACCAGCAATCCTAAATGATCGGAAGCAGCAACACAAAATTTTCATGTGACGATGCATGCCATAGTAGTAGCAGCACAAAATTTAAGCTCGCAAGCACATTATAGCAGGTAGGGAATTGGGAAGATGAACTAATTTAGATGCCAATTAATAACATACAGAAACACCTCATGTGACGGTAATACACTTATAAGCCAGTTGGACAATGACACATGCATTTCCATAAACAGTTAATGTTGACGATTAAGTTGTGTAATACAGAGGGCAATTAGACAAGTGCAAACCTTAAGAAAAGGTGTCAGATGGTCCTCTGCGTACATGTCCTTGAAACCTCCATGCTTGAGCTTGCATATCAGTACAGTAGGCACTGCAAGTGAACGACAAATAAGAAGGCAATAAGCATAAATAACTCATCCATCTATGGTGACATATTCATACTGTAATTTCAATAGCATGGTACACCCATAAAGAAGAATGGTTTACATTTCCAGGATCTATCCTCTACACAATTTGCATAGCGACCAGTAATTATGAGCTACCTACTGGCAAAGTATAAGACCTGAATCGTATAGTATAAATGAATCGAGAAAACAAAAACTGCCAATGAGAACTGCATAGTAGTGCATCAGATGATCAACAGCAAGCATAGTGTATTCACATAAGTTTGCTTATGAAGCCAGGGCTAACAACCTAAGAATTCAGAATCATAGTGCCTCATTTGGAATAATTATTGTATACACATGAAAATTGTAGAGCTTCAAAGATAGGATCCATATGTGAAATGTATAGGACAATACCGTATACTTGCTATGTGGATATATATATATATAATTAACCATTAGTGTATTTTGACTAATGTCATCAAAGGAACCATGTATAAAACTGAAGAAGATTTTAACCAAAGCATAAAAACTGAAGGTGAAGTTCAGATCTGGGCGAACAGATTTAATTATGCTGGAATTTGATATCTAAAGCAACCTAGCATACCATCCATGTGTCTCTGAAACAAACCATGTACGTGTGCAGAAAGAGAGTAAACTGAAACCAACCAAATCCAGGTTGGTTGGTCGGCAAGGGAAGCAAAGCAAGCTAGTTTGGTAGCTAGGAAGTAGAGGGAGGAACGATGGGTGGTGGCCTTACCATCTGGTGCTGCAGGGGCGTTGCTGCTGCTGGCCTTCACCGCCCATGACACTACTTCTGCTGATGGAGGTAGATGGCAACGCATCAGAGAAGGGGATGGGAGGGAAGGGAAGAAGAAATCCAAGGGGATAGGAGAGGAGAGGGGGTGGACCTCCATGGCGTCGGGGCAGGGGAGGGAGCTGCTTTCCCGTCCATGGCGTCCCAGTGCTCGAGCGAGGACGGCGTCCTGGATCTGCGAGGGAGAGAACATGATCTGAGGAAGTGAGGGAGGGCTGTGAGGAGGAGGAGATGGAGTGGAGGGACGCACCTGAGTCGCCGGAGCCACGGCGTCCGAAACCCTAAGCGCCGGAGACGGTTGCTGGTGGCGCTGAAGGACGCGCGTGCCGGATCTCGTCAGAAAGGAGCGAGGACGAGCGCCTCCTTTATGTCCAGATCGAAGTGCATGACGTCCTCCCAGCGAGGCCCCTCCGGCATCCATGGTGGCACCGTGCAGTCGATGGGATCTGCAGGGAGAGAGTGAGTAAGAGAGGAAAGAAGAGAGAGTGAGGCGAAAGAGAGAGACCGGGAGGAGCAGTGGAGGGGGTTCTGTCGCTGCTACGTGAGGAGGTCATCGTCATCGACTTCCTCGAGACCATGACCGGCGTGTAGCACTGCCACCGCAAACCCTAGGTAGGCCACGCGCGCGTCGTGGTCCGGCTAGCTCGACGGAGCGCCGCGCATCGAAGCACGCACGCAAGCCAGCCGTGACGCCGTGGTCGCTGGGCGGCGGCGCCTCTCTCTCCATTGTGTGAGGAGGGGTAAGGGCAGAGGAGAGGGCGGCGGCGGGTGGAGGGGCAGAGGTTAAGAGGAGAACGATGGGAGGAGGGGATCGATGGGGGATCTGAGTTAGGGTTTGGGAGATCGATGGATGGATGTGTGCCATGTCATCGATCCATGGCATAAACGTTTCCACCAATGAGAATTAAGCTTATATAATTGTTTTTTTTTCTTTATTTTTCTCTTGTATTTTTTCCTATAATGTGAAGAACCTACCAAATATTAGTTGCAAAATTGGACCACAACCATTATCAAGATTCAACCCCTACCTACGAATGGTCATGCCAGCCGTTTTGACCACATTTTGAAACGGGCATAATAAATTCAAAAAAAAATTGAAAAACTTCGCATTGGGTCATTATATGTGACCTAGTTTCCAGGAAAAATAACAAACTTGGACTACGGCAAATGTCTTAAAAAAGTGTTCTCAGAAACGAGCTATCATGTATGAAGATCCATGGCTTTCAGGGCAAATGGCCAATGTTATGGCAACATTCATGATATAGTTTGTTCAAATGATATCATATTTTGCACAAGTTTGCATCTTGGAATGACAAACAATGTTGCCTAAGGAAGTTTTCATTTTCTTTGCACGAAAAATTCATTTTTCATTTTCCGAGTGCCCAAAATGAGTTTTTTTGTGAAGAACCTAGCAAATATTTTTTGCAAAATTGGACCAAATCAGTTTTATAAAATATTAGGCCATATTTAATGTACAATTGACCAAATGGTTGGGTGTCAAAAGCTTTTGATCCACCTGTCGTGAAAAAGACAAATTTCCGCCGATTCAGCAGGAAGCGGGTCAAATTTGAACTACAGCTGCCTCATAGTTTGCTCTTTATTTTTTCTAAAAATCATTTCTAGGTACATAAGTATCTATTTAATCAAATACACTCCAAAATATTTGCAAGATTCAACCCCTACCTATGAACGGTCATGCCCGCCGTTTTGATCGCATTTTGAAACGGGCATAATAAATTCAAAAAAAATCAAAAAAATTGAAAACCTTCGCATTGTGTCATTATATATGACCTAGTTTCCAGTAAAAATAACAAACTTGGACTACGGCAAATGTCTTAAAAAAGTGTTCTCAGAAACGAACTATCATGTATGAAGATCCATGGCTTTCAGGGCAAATGACCAATGTTATGGCAACATTCATGGCATAGTTTGTTCAAATGATATCATATTTTGCACAAGTTTGCATCTTGGAATGACAAACAATGTTGCCTAAGGAAGTTTTCATTTTCTTTGCACGAAAAATTCATTTTTCATTTTCCGACTGCCCAAAATGAGTTTTTTTGTGAAGTACCTAGCAAATATTTGTTGCAAAATTGGACCAAATCAATTTTATAAAATATTAGGCCATATTTAATGTACAATTGACCAAATGGTTGGGTGTCAAAAGCTTTTGATCCACCTGTCGTGAAAAAGACAAATTTTCGCCGATTCAGTAGGAAGCGGGTCAAATTTGAACTACAGCTACCTCATAGTTTGCTCTTTATTTTTTCTAAAAATCATTTCTAGGTACATAAGTATCTATTTAATCAGAGACACTCCAAAAGATTTGCAAGATTCAACCCCTACCTACGAACGGTCATGCCCGCCGTTTTATTCGCATTTTGAAACGGGCATAATAAATTAAAAAAAATTGAAAAAATTGAAAACCTTCACATTGTGTCATTATATGTGACCTAGTTTCCAGGAAAAATAACAAACTTGGACTACGGCAAATGTATTTAAAAAGTGTTATCAGAAACGAGCTATCATGTTTGAAGATCCATGGCTTTCAGGGCAAATGGCCAATGTTATGGCAACGTTCATGGCATAGTTTGTTCAAATGATATCATATTTTGCACAAGTTTACATCTTGGAATGACAAACAATGTTGCCTAAGGAAGTTTTCATTTTCCTTGCATGAAAAAATCATTTTTCATTTTCTGAGTGCCCAAAATGAGTTTTTTTTGTGAAGAACCTAGCAAATATTTGTTGCAAAATTGGACCAAATCAATTTTATAAAATATTAGGCCATATTTAATGTACAATTGACCAAATGGTTGGGTGTCAAAAGCTTTTGATCCACCTCTCGTGAAAAAGACAAATTTCCGTCGATTCAGCAGGAAGCGGGTCAAATGTGAACTACAGCTGCCTAATAGTTTGCTCTTTATTTTTTCCAAAAATCATTTCTAGGTACATAAGTATCTATTTAATCAGAGACACTCCAAAAGATTTGCAAGATTCAACCCCTACCTACGAACGGTCATGCCCGCCGTTTTGATCGCATTTTGAAACGGGCATAATAAATTCAAAAAAAATCAAAAAAAATTGAAAACCTTCGCATTGTGTCATCATATGTGACCTAGTTTCCAGGAAAAATAACAAACTTGGACTATGGCAAATGTCTTAAAAAAGTATTCTCAGAAACGAGCTATCATGTATGAAGATCCATGGCTTTCAAGGCAAATGGCCACTGTTATGGCAACATTCATGGCATAGTTTGTTCAAATGATATCATATTTTGCACAAGGGTGCATCTTGGAATGGCAAATAATGTTGCCAAAGGGAGTTTACATTTTCTTTGCACAAAAAAATTATTTTTCATTTTCGGAGTGCCAAAAATCAGTTTTTTTGTGAAGAACCAACCAAATATTTGTTGCTAAATTGTACCGCACCATTTTTCAAATATATTAGACCATATTTTATGTACAATTGATCAAATGGTTACCACTGAAAAGCTTTCGATACACCTCTCATCAAATTGACAAAATTCTGCCGATCCAACAGGAACCGGGTCAAATTTGAACTAGAGGTGCAGAAGGGTGCCTCTTGGAATGATATCATATTGTGCAGAAGGGTGCCTCTTGGAATGACAAATGGAGTTGCCAAAGGGAGTTTACATTTTCTTTGCACAAAAAATTTATTTTTCATTTCTCGAGTGCCCAAAACGATTTTTTTTGAAGAAGCTACGAAATATTTGTTGCAAAATTTGACCGCATCTTGTAATGGAAAACAATGTTGCAGAAGGGATTTTTCATTTTCTTTGAACAAAAAAGTCATTTTTTATTTTCGGAGTGCAAAAAAATCGTTTTTACTGTGAAGAACGTAGCAAATATATGTTGCAAAATGGCACCACTCCATTTTTCAAAAAACTTTGACCACATTTTTTTCTATAAACATTTAACATTTTTGAAATACAAGTTTAACATTTTCTGAATACACGGTCAACATTTTTCTATACACATTTAACATTTTTTTGCAATTTTGCAAACATTTTTTGAAACCATGAACATTTTTCAAATTCATGAACCTTTTTTTACAAATTTGCATTTTTTAAAATAATGAACAGTTTTGAAATTCTTGAACATTATTAAATTCAGAATATTTATTCTGGAGATAGGGAACATTTTGATATTACTTTAATTGTATTTTAAAAATAACTAAAAAGGTCAATGGACCTGGTCTGACAATATGGTTATTGGGCTCGGCCCACTTGGCCCATAAGGCCCAGCAGGCTGTGGACTTAACCCTAGCCCGGACAACCTCTCGCCCCTCACACACTCTCTCTTTCTCTCTCTCGATCCCCTTTCTCCTCTGCCGCCGCCAGCCTTCTCCGACCGATTGCTGCCACTCCGGCACGCTCCAGCGCCGTGCTAGCTACCCACAGCCGCCCCCTGAGCTGCTCTACATTCTCCACCCCAACGATCTGGTTTTCCTCACCTCTCGTGGTTGCCTGCATCACCTTTTCCCGCTAGGGTTTGGGTGGTGGAGGTGGCCCTTGTCGCCGGCGTGCTTCGGCGCTTTTGCTCCAGTCTTCTACGCCTCTTCTCGCGCCTCCTTGTGCGGCCTCCCCTCCTGGATGGTGTCGGTGGTGCTCTCGCCGTGAACGGTGCCCCTGCGCCGGTAGGACGGTGTGTGGCGCAACCCCTATGTGGGTTGGGGTCGTGCAGTGTTGTGGCGTCTCCCTCGCCGTACTGGGACGACGGCAATGACGCACTCTACCCCAACCGCGGCACGGTAATGCAACTGCATTGGCTACAAACCTAATTCAGTGACCTTTTCTCCTCTGTGTCACGCCCTTGGTAGGATTCAGAAGGGGATCGAGGAATTTCTGATGCTATTGGCATGTTGGCACTCAATTGTTTGAGCACATTAGTAATAGACTTGTCATGGCATCCTGCTTGGAATTTGTATCAAGAACGTCCTTCCGTATGATATGTGAATCCATCAGTAATAGACTTGAAGACGCTTCATCACCATAGGATAACTGAATCTATCATTGCCCTTGAGCTGCCTGACACTCTGCTCTTCTACTTGCCCTAGTGGTTCGCTGAGTTGCTCAACGTTGGCCCTTGTTTCAGTGTATAGATGCACTGGAGGTCCTGGAACTCTGTTCATGATTTGTGGCATATCTAGAATTAACTTCTGTTACTATGAGGTTCTAGTTTGGATGATTGCCATCGTCTAGTTCCTGGTTTGCTATTGATGGTGTAGTTTAGTGGTGGTTTGTAGTTCCTAAGGTTCTGGTCTTGGTAAATTCGTCCACACATAGCACTGCTACTACTGGAGGTATATGAACTGGTTTATTTTTGTGTGCTAGTGCTACTTCTTCTTGTTAACATGGTTGCAGATTTCCATCTGTTGTACCACTATGCTTTTGGTGCACATAAACACTGTGGTTGGAGTTTCTGTCCAATAGCATATAATATCAGTGTTGTCAGTTAGCTTCTGATGCCATCTGTTGACATATAGCTATGTTCCTGGGTTTGCTAAATCGATCAGTGGTAGTGTTGATCTCTCACTGCTTCCCGTGGGACTGTTGTTCATATAACTGAAGCATTCTTCAGTTAGAAAGCTTCCTGGAAACTGCACTACTAGAGTAGTTCATGTAGGTGTGATATATGCTCTCTGGTTTGGTATGGTTAATTCATGGTGTTCATTACTAAATGATTCAGTCCATATGATATTTATGTGAGCTCTGTTCTATTGACAGACTGGCTGTTAGTTCAGTTAAATTATTGAACTTGTTATAGTTCGGTTAATGCTACTTTGTGCTACAGTTAAGTTATGAATTCATTTCCTGTCCATTGCTCTATTTAACTTTGTTAATATGTATATACTGTATTTATGTACTTGTGTGGTGACACACACACATATACTATTGTTATTACTGTTGTTATGTAGGTGCAGTACTTATATCTTGCCCAGGTGCTAGTGGGTGCATGTGTTCCTATTGCATGAATTTACCAACTGTAAGTGGTGCTTAGTGTTCTACATATAGCAGATCTGTTTATGTGTGCTTCAAAGGCCTAAATATTTCTACTGGTTATATATATGGACATTATCTTATCTTGCCCAGTCCCTTCTCTCCTATTTCTGGTATTCAACAGATAGTCTCTTGGTCTTAGTCTTTTCTCTTCCTTCTCTTCTTTCTCTCCTAAAATCTGATAAGAACATATGCTTTTCTTGATCTTTTGCCAAGCCAATGATGCTGGTCTGAGGCAAATCTCATTGGGATATTAATAGATGCTACACTCATGCTCCTATGATGTCATAGTCCTAGCACTTCTAGGCTATCTGAGGACAAATCCCCCAAAATCCTACCTTGGTTGGAGTTTTTGTCCAACACATAGCACTGCTGCTACTGGAGGTATATGAACTCTTTTATATTTGTGTGCTAGTGCTAGTGCTTCTTGTTAACATGGTTGTAGATGTCCATCTGTTGTACCACTATACTTTTGTTGCCCATACACACTGTGGTTGGAGTTTCTGTCCAATAGTATATACTATTATTGCTGTCAGTTAGCTGCTGATGCCATCTGTTAACATATACAGGTAGTACTATTTTTAGTTCTATTGGCATGTTTGCATTGCTGTATATAGTTTCTAGGTTGTTTCTTGGGCCAGCTGGACTCATAGTGACAACTGTGCCCCTTCAATTATAATTTTGCAAATGAGCTAGTGCTGTTGTTATTGTGTTTGTGGTTGTTACTTATTGAGCTGGTGTTGTTGTTGTTTGTTGAATTTGTGAGGTATGACTTTCACCTCTTGCTGTACATATATCCTGGACATACTCCACTCTTTGACTTGATCTACTATAGCTATTCTCCCCTGATACTTGATCATGTACTATTCCTTTTGTTTCTGATCTGCACATTTGGTCACTTACTATTCCATTACTTGGCTTTGCTGGTTTTCTATTGGAAACTTCTGATTAAGGGTATTTGGGCCAGTTCCAAGTAGTCCTAAGTGCCAACTCATATAATAATGCATTTCCCAAAGGGAATGCAACATTTCTAATGTAACATACTCCCTCTTCCTGTATTGTTTCTTTTGCAGGTCTTGAACTTAAGAAGGAGAAGATTATAAGAAGATCAAGAGAAGAATTAGAAAAGGATTTAGTCTAGGTTTAGTTTAGGTTTACTAAATGTATATTAATAAAATGTAATTCCTGAATGTAATTCCCGAATACTTTGTAAATGTAATTCCTGAATACTTTGTATTTATATTTATAGTAATAAAATGTAATTCCTAAATACTTTGTATTCATATTTATAGTAATAAAATGTATTGTTTCTTTTATCCAGATTGAAAGATTTGTAATATTACTTTGTACTAATTCATTTATTAATAAAGTTTATTTTATTCCTTATTGGATCAAACCTAGTGCTATCCAGACACGTATGAAATTGACACATGGACATGACACATAGGCAAAAATTGACACATAGACATGACACATATGCAAAATCGATGAGGTGGCGGTCAGTCATATCAATGCATCCGCGTTTACAACGTCATGACCATCTAGATTGGTCGTAATCAGCTAGAAATAAGGTTGTCGACCACTACTGTCTGCTTTATGACCATTTTGTGTAAGGCAATTACGACCTTCCTGCCCAAAATGGTCGTTATAGTTTAGGGTTTGGACCCTCCCAAACTGCTTACGACCAATTGGTTCCAAATGGTCGTAGATTTACGACCAATTCACCCACAGTCACTAACAAAAGGTCACAAGTTGACATATTTCTTGTAGTGGAATCTAATTTGACGAAGGCGGTCCTTGTAGAAGGTTAAAAGGCAACTTGATTATCACCGTTGTGGCTTTGCATAGGTAAGAACGGTTCTTGCTAGTTGCCCATAGCAGCCATGTAAAATTTGCAACAACAAAGTAGAGGACGTCTAACTTGTTTTTGCAGGGCATGTTGTGATGTGGTATGGCCAAAACGTGATGTGATATATGTTGATGTATGAGATGATCATGTTTTGTAATAGGTTCACGACTTGCATGTCAATGAGTACGGCAACCGGCAGGAGCCATAGGGTTGTCTTTAATTTATTAATCGCCATGTAATTGCTTTACTTTATCGCTATGCGTTAGCAATAGTTAGCGGAGACGACCACGTGACGACACGATGATGGAGATCATGGTGTCATGCCGGTGACGATGGAGATCATGCCGGTGCTTTGGAGATGGAGATCAAAGGCACGAGATGATAATGGCCATATCATGTCACATATTGATTGCATGTGATGTTTATCTTTTATGCATCTTATTTTGCTTAGGACGACGGTAGCATTATAAGACGATCCCTTCACTTCCCCTGCATCTAGTGTATTAAGTCCATAAAGAACGGAGTAACGCCTTAAGAACGATCACATGATGTAGACAAGATAAACTCACGCATGAATAAACCCCATATTTTTACCCTTAATAGCAACGATACATACGTGTCATGTCCCTTTCTGTCACTGGGATTGAGCACCGCAAGATCGAACCCATTACAAAGCACCTCTTCCCATGGCAAGATTAATCAATCTAGTTGGCCAAACCAAATCAATAGATCGGAGAAGAAATACGAAGCTATAACAATCATGCATAAAAGAGATCAGAGAAGACTCAAATAATATTCATGGATAATCTGATCATAAACTCACAATTCATCGGATCCCAACAAACACACCGCAAAAAGTGATTACATCGGATAGAACTCCAAGAACATCGAGGAGAACATTGTATTGAAGATCAAAAAGAGAGAAGAAGCCATCTAGCTACTAACTATGGACCCGAAGGTCTGTGGTAAACTACTCACGCATCATCGGAAGGGCAGCAAGGTTGATGTAGAGCCCCTTTGTGATCGATTCCCCCTTCGGCGGAGTACCGGAGAAGGCCTCCAGATGGGATCTCTTGAGAACAGAAACTTGCGGCGGCGGAAAAAGTATTTCGTGGACTCCCCTGAGGGTTTCTGATTTTTCCTGAATTTATAGTGGTGGAATTAGGTCATACGGAGCTGAGGTGGGCTCACGAGGCACCAGGGCGCGCCTGCCCCCCCCCCCCCCAGGCGCGCCCTGGTGGCTCGTGGCCACCTCCTCTGGCGTCTGGTCTTCTCCCGAAGCTTCTAGTGTTTATCTTGTCCAGAAAAAAATCTCCAAAAAGTTTCGTGGCATTTGGACTTCGTTTGGTATTGATTTTCTGTAAAACAAAAACAGGGCAGAAAACAGCAACTGGCACTGGGCACTAGGTTAATAGGTTAGTCTCCAAAAATGATATATAATTGCTGTAAATGCATATAAAAACATCCAAGATTGATAATATAACAACATGGAACAATCAAAAATTATAGATACGTTGGAGACGTATCAGCATCCCCAAGCTTAATTCCTGCTTGTCCTCGAGTAGGTAAATGATAAAAACAGAATTTTTGATGTGGAATGCTGCCTATCATATTCATCACATATTCTTTTCTTTTATAGCATGGACATTGGACTTGAATGATTCAAAGCAATAGTCTATAATTTGACATGAAGATATAAATACTCAAGCATGCTAACAAGCAACCATGTCTTTCAAAATATCAATGCTAAAGAGAGTTATCCCTAGCCCATTATGCTCAATCATTGATCCATTCATGAAACACACTCAAATATTAGCTACATCCAATGCACAAGTATTACAATAGTGCTCTCTAGTTGGTGCTTTATAAGAGAAGATGGAGACTCAAGTAAAAATAAAAATTGCATAAAAGTAAATAGATAGGCCCTTCGCAGAGGGAAGCAGAGATTTGTCAAATGTGCCAGAGCTCAAGGCTAAAATTAAAGAGATAAAATATTTTGAGAGGCATGCTTTTCCTGTCAACGAATACGACCGAGAATTCCCAATATTTTCCATGCTAGACACATCATAGGCGGTTCCCAAACAGAAAGTAAAGTTCATTTCCTTTCCACCATTCTTTCACAATCCATGGCTAGCCGTATCCACGGGTGCCCTCCATACCAACACTTTCCAAGGAATTTTGTTGTTATTAATTTTTGATTTCACTGTGGGACTGGGCATCCCTATTACCAACCATTCTCTCGTGCAATGACAAGTGAATAAACACTCATCGTGAGAATAACACACCTAGCATGGAAAATAATGGCCACCCCCTGCCGCTTCATGAGCGGTACGGTCACACAAAATGGAAAAATTATTTTGAAAATTAGAGTTGGCACACGCAAATTTACTTGGAACGGCATTGAAATACCGCATATAGGTAGATATAGTGGACTCATTTGGCACAACTTGGGTTTAAGGATTTTGGATGCACAAGCAGTATTTCCGCTTAGTACAAATGAAGGCTAGCAAATAGATTGAGAAGCAACCAACCAAAAAACGAAAACGGTCATAAACATGCATTAAACATAACTAACACCGAATAATGCACCATAAGTAGGATATAATTTCTTTGCATAACTATTGACTTGATGTGCATGCATAGGGAATCACAAACCTTAACACTAATATTCTTACTAAATCATAATTACTCACTAACATGACTCACATATTATCATTTCCATATCGCAAAACTATTGCAAGGAATCACACTTGTCATATCCAATGATCTATATGAAAGTTTTTATTATATCCCTCTTGAATATTCATCACTTTGGGACCAAATTCATATCTTGTGCAAATTACTGTTACTATCATCAACTCTCAAAAAGATTTAAGTGAAGCATGAGAGTGCAAATATTTCTTCAAAATTTCAATCTTATCAATTCTCAAAATAATATAAGTGAAGCATGAGAATTCATTTCTTCAAAATTTTAATCTTGTCAACTCTCAAAATAATATAAGTGAAGCATGAGAATTCATTTCTTCAAAATTTTAATCTTATCAACTCTCAAAATAATATAAGTGAAGCATGAGAGTTTATTTCTTCAAAATATAGCCACCACCGTGCTAAAAAAGATTTAAGTAAAGCACTAGAGCAACTGCCTAACTCAAAAAATTTAAGTGAAGCACATAGAGTATTCTAACAAATGATGATAAATGTGTGGCTCTCTCAAAATAGGTGTGTTCAGCAAAGATGATTGTGACAAACTAAAAAGCAAACAAAGCAAAGACTCATATAATACAAGACGCTCCAAGCAAAACACATATCATGTGATGAATAAAAATATAGCTCCAAGTAAAATTACCGATGGTTGGTAGAAGAAAGAGGGGATGCCTTCCGAGGCATCCCCAAGCTTAGACGCTTGAGTCTTCCTTGAATATTACCTTGGGGTGCCTCGGTCATAACCAAGCTTAGGCTTTTGCTACTCCTTATTCCTTCATCCATCGTGATCTCACCCAAAACTTGAAAACTTCAATCACACAAAACTCAACAAAACCTTCGTGAGATCCGTTAGCATAACAAAATA
Source organism: Elymus sibiricus (assembly GCA_039707655.1). NCBI lineage: Eukaryota > Viridiplantae > Streptophyta > Magnoliopsida > Poales > Poaceae > Elymus > Elymus sibiricus. The sequence goes on along the minus strand of CM077674.1, from coordinate 139,428,984 downwards.
AATCACTACTTCAAGTACTGTTGCAAACCCATTCATATTTTATTTTTGCATTATACCTACTGTACTCTAACTTCACCATGGCTTATACCCCCCGATACAATCCATAGATTCATCAAAACAAGCAAGTAGTGCATCAAAAACAGAATCTGTCAAAAACAGAATAGTCTGTAGAAATCTATTTAAAATCCATAATTATGTAACTTCAAAAATTCTGAAAAATTAGGAAAACTTGAAAAATTCATATACCAATACTTTGTAAAAATTTCAGATTTTTATGACGCTCCAGTACAGAAACAAAATTCGGGCACTGGACGCAAAACTTTCTGTTTTTCAAACAGCATCAATTATACTATCTTTCAAATCATCCTAAAGGCTTTACTTGGCACAAACACTAATTAAAAACACAAAAACACAATCATACCAGTAGCATAATTGTGAAAACACACAATAACAGAAAAAAATATATTTTATTCATTGGGTTGCCTCCCAACAAGCGCTATTGTTTTATGCCCCTAGCTAGGCATAATGCATAGTTTCAAGTATTGTCATCTTTCAAGTTGATTCCATAAGTGGCCCTCATGATGGATTCATATGGTGCTTTAATTTTCTTCCTAGGGAAATGTTCCATACCCTTTTTAATGGAAATTGAAATTTTATATTCCCTTCTTTCATGTCAATAACGGCACCTATGGTTCGTAGAAACGGTCTACCAAGTATTATTGGGAAAGAAGAATTGCATTCAATGTCAAGTACAATAAAATCAACGGGCACATAGTTCCTATTTGCAAGAATAAGAACATCATTAATTCTACCCAAAGGCTTTTTAATTGTAGAATCCGCCAAGTGCAAATTAAGAGAACATTCATCTATATTGGTGAAACCTAGCACATCACATAAGGATTTTGGAATTGTGGAAACGCTAGCACCCAAATCACATAAAGCATTGCACTCATAATTTTTAATTTTAACTTTAATGGTGGGTTCCCATTCATCATATAATTTTCTAGGAATTGAAATTTCTAGTTCTAACTTTTCTTCTAACGCCTTCATCATTGCTTCTACGATGTGCTTAGTAAAAGCCTTGTTTTGCTCATAAGCGTTGGGTGAATTTAGCATGGATTGTAACAAAGAAATGCACTCAATCAAAGAAAAATTATCATAATTAAAATCTTTGTAATCCAAGAGAGTGGACACATCGCTATTTAAAGTTTTTACCTCTCCAAACCTACTTTTAGCAATTTTTTCATTAAGATTTTCACCCTCCAAATTATGGGAACGCCTACTAGCTAAAGTTGACTCTTATTCAGTCCCCTTTTCATCAAGTTTTATATTGCTAAACAAATAATCAATAGATGAAACACCAATCATTTTAATATCCTCATCATTACTACGATAAAAACCGGGAGGAATCGCTTATTCTAAAATTTCCCGTTTAGCTTTTAGCATGGCGGTTCTTTTCTTACTCTCATCCATGGAGACAAATAAAGCTTTAATTGATTCACTAATATCAATTTTGGGTGGCAAAATTTTAGTCTTAAGATTTTCCACATCATGAATAATTCTATCAATGCTCCTAGACATATCATCAAGTTTACTCAATTTTTCTTCTATCGTAGTGTTGAAAACTTTTTGAGCATTAATAAATTCTTTAATATTAATTTCAAGATCAAAGGGCATCCTATTATTATTATAGGAATTACCATAAGGATTGCCATAATTATTAGAGGAATTTCCAGGAAACGGACTAGCATTGAAATTACCTCTATAAGCATTATTATTGAAATTGTTTCACGAGTCAAAATTCACATCTACGGGATAATTATTTTGCTCAATCAAAGTGGACAATGGCACATCATTAGGATCAACATGAGTATTTTTACTAGCAACCAATTTCATAAGCGCATCAACTTTATCACTCAAAGTACTAATTTCTTCAATATAATTCACTTTTTTACTAGTAGGAGTTCTTTCAATATGCCATTGTGAATAATTTTCCATAATATTATCAAGCAATTTAGTCACTTCCCCCAAAGTAATTTCCATAAAAGTACCACCCGCGGCGGAATCTAAAAGATTTCTAGAAACAAAATTCAATCCCGCATAAAAATTTTGTATGATCATCCATAAATTTAAACCATGAGTAGGGCAATTTCTTATCATTAATTTCATCCTCTCCCAAGATTGGACAACATGTTCATGATCAAGTTGCTTGAAATCCATAATTTTATTTCTAAGAGAAATAATTTTCACGGGAGGAAAATACTTAGTAATAAAAGCATCTTTACACCTATCCCAAGAATCGATACTATTTCGTGGTAAAGATGAAAACCAAATTTTTGCACGATCCCGTAATGAGAATGGGAATAATTTTAATTTCACAATATCATTATCCACATCTTTTTTCTTTTGCATGTCACACAATTCTACGAAAGTGTTAAGATGGGATGCAGCATCTTCATTAGGACTACCAGAAAATTGTTCTTTCATAACAAGATTTAGCAAAGCGGCATTAATATCACAAGTCTCCGCACTAGCGGCGGGAGGAGCAATCGGAGTACTAATAAAATCATTATTATTAGTATTGGAAAAATCACACAATTTTGTATTTTCTTGAGACATCGTGAGCAAACAAGCAAACAAGAAAAAGGCAAACGGGAAATATTTTTGTATTTTTGTAAAAACGTTTTAGAAGTGGGGGAGATGAAAAAGAGAGTCAAATGGCAAATAAAATAAATGCAAGGAGATGAGAGTTTATGCAAAGGTACTTGATAGATGTTGATGATGTCTCCCCGGCAACGGCGCCAGAAATTCTTCCTGCTACTTGTAGCTTGCGTTGGTATTTTCCCCGAAGAGAAAGGGATGATGCAGCACAATAGAGATAAGTATTTCCCTCAGTTATGAAACCAAGGTTATCGAACCAGTAGGATAATCACGCAACACCTCATTAGCAGCACTTGCACACAAACAACAAATCCTTGCACCCAACGCAAACGAGGGGTTGTCAATCCCTCGGCGGTCAATTGCAAGATTAAATTATATGTGATAGATAGATAGATTGAAACAAAAATACAAAATAAAATAAATAAAATAAAATGGCAGCAATATTTTTAGGGTTTTAGTAATATGATTTAGATAGACCCGGGGGCCATAGTTTTCACTAAAGGCTTCTCTCGAGAAAATAGCATACGGTGGGTAGACAAATTACTGTTGGGCAATTGATAGAAAAGCAAATAATCATGACGATATCCAAGGCAATGATCATGTATATAGGCATCACGTCCGAGACAAGTAGACCGACTCCTGCCTGCATCTACTACTATTACTCCACACATCGACCACTATCCAGCATGCATCTAGTGTATTAAGTCCATAAAGAACGGAGTAACGACTTAAGAACGATGACATGATGTAGACAAGATAAACTCACGCATGAATAAACCCCATCTTTTTACCCTTAATAGCAACGATACATACGTGTCATGTCCCTTTCTGTCACTAGGATTGAGCACCGCAAGATCGAACCCATTACAAAGCACCTCTTCCCATGGCAAGATTAATCAATCTAGTTGGCCAAACCAAATCAATAGATCGGAGAAGAAATACGAAGCTATAACAATCATGCATAAAAGAGATCAGAGAAGACTCAAATAATATTCATGGATAATCTGATCATAAACTCACAATTCATCGGATCCCAACAAACACACCGCAAAAAGTGCTTACATCGGATAGAACTCCAAGAACATCGAGGAGAACATTGTATTGAAGATCAAAAAGAGAGAATAAGCCATCTAGCTACTAACTATGGACCCGAAGGTCTGTGGTAAACTACTCACGCATCATCGGAAGGGCAGCAAGGTTGATGTAGAGCCCCTCCGTGATCGATTCCCCCTCCGGCGGAGTACCGGAAAAGGCCTCCAGATGGGATCTCTCGAGAACAGAAACTTGCGGCGGCGGAAAAAGTATTTCGTGGACTCCCCTGAGGGTTTCTGATTTTTCCTGAATTTATAGTGGTGGAATTAGGTCAAACGGAGCTGAGGTGGGCCCACGAGGCACCAGGGCGCGCCTGCCCCCCAGGCGCGCCCTGGTGGCTCGTGGCCACCTCCTCTGGCGTCTGGTCTTCTCCCGAAGCTTCTAGTGTTTATCTTGTCTAGAAAAAAATCTCCAAAAAGTTTCGTGGCATTTGGACTTCGTTCGGTATTGATTTTCTGTAAAACAAAAACAGGGCAGAAAACAGCAACTGGCACTGGGCACTAGGTTAATAGGTTAGTCTCCAAAAATGATATATAATTGCTGTAAATGCATATAAAAACATCCAAGATTGATAATATAACAGCATGGAACAATCAAAAATTATAGATACATTGGAGACGTATCACTCAACGTTCGCATACAACGGGTGTAAGCCAGTTTTACACATGCAGAATACTTGGGTTAAACTTGATGAGCCTAGCATGTACAGACATGGCCTCGGAACACAGGAGACCGAAAGGTCAAACATGAATCATATAGTAGATATGATCAACGTGGAGATGTTCACCATTGATAACTACCCCATCTCACGTGATTATCAGACATGGGTTAGTTGATTTGGATCATGTATCACTTAGACAACTTAAGGGATGTTGATTTAAGTGGGAGTTCATTAGTAATTTGATTAACTGAACTAATTATCATGAACTTAGTCTTAATTGTCTTTGCAAAATTTGTATTGTAGATCAATGGCCCGCGATGTAGTTCCCCTGAATTTTAATGCGTTCCTAGAGAAAGCTAAGTTGAAAGATGATGGAAGCAACTATGCGGACTGGGTCCGTAACTTGAGGATTATCCTCATTGCTGCACAGAAGGCTTATGTCCTTGATACACCGCTAGGTGCCGCACCCCCTCCAGCGTCGTTTGTGGATGTTGTGAACATCTGGCAGGCACGTTCTGATGACTACTCGATAGTTCAGTGCGCCATGCTTTACGGCTTAGAACCGGGGCTCCAAAGACGTTTTGAGCACCACGAAGCATATGAGATGTTCCATGAGCTAAAATTGGTATTTCAAGCTCATGCCCGGGTTGAGAGGTATGACACCTCCGACAAGTTCTTTAGCTGCAAGATGGAGGAGAACAGTTCTGTTAGTGAGCATATACTCAGAATGTCTGGGTTTCACAACCGCTTGACTCAGTTGGGAGTTAATCTTCCAGATGACACGGTCATTGACAGAGTTCTCCAGTCACTGCATCCAAGCTATAAGGGCTTTGTGATGAACTATAATATGCAAGGGATGGAGAAAATGATTCCCGAGCTCTTCGCGATGCTTAAGTCCGCGGAGGTAGAAATCAAGAAGGAGCATCAAGTGTTGATGGTTAAAAAGATCACTAGTTTCAAGAAAGGCAAGGGAAAGAAAGGGAACTTCAAGAAGAATGGCAAGCCAGTTGTCGCTCACGTGAAGAAGCCCAAGGCTGGACCCAAACCTGAGACTGAGTGCTTCTACTGCAAGGGGAATGGTCACTGGAAGCGGAACTGCCCCAAGTACTTGGCAGATAAGAAGGCTGACAACGTCAACAAAGGTATATTTGATATACATGTTATTGATGTGTACCTTACTAGTGCTCGTAGTAGCGCCTGGGTATTTGATACTGGTTTGGTTGCTAATATTTGTAACTCGAAACAGGAGTTGCGAAATAAACGAAGACTGGCTAAGGACGAGTTGATGATGCGCGTCGGAAATGGTTCCAAGGTTGATGTGATCGCTGTCGGCACGCTACCTCTACATCTACCTTCGGGATTAGTTTTAAACCTAAATAATTGTTATTTGGTGCCTGCGTTGAGCATGAACATTATATCTGGATCTTGTTTATTGCGAGACGGTTATTCATTTAAGTCAGAAAATAATGGTTGTTCTATTTATATGAGTAATATCTTTTATGGTCATGCACCCCTTGTGAATGGTTTATTCTTGTTGAATCTCGATCGTGATACACATATTCATATATTGATGCCAAAAGATGCAAAGTTAATAATGATAGTACCACATATTTGTGGCACTACCGCTTAGGTCATATTGGTGTAGAGCGCATGAAGAAACTCCATGCTGATGGACTTTTGGAATCTCTTGATTATGAATCATTTGAGACATGCGAACCATGCCTCATGGGCAAGATGACTAAAACTCCGTTCTCCGGAACAATGGAGCGAGCTAGTGACTTATTGGAAATAATACATACCGATGTATGCGGTCCGATGAGTGTTGAAGCACGCGGTGGATATCATTATTTTCTTACCTTCATAGATGATTTGAGTAGATATGTGTATATTTACTTGATGAAACACAAGTCTGAAACATTTGAAAAGTTCAAGGAATTTCAGAGTGAAGTGGAGAATCATCGTAACAAGAAAATAAAGTTTCTATGATCTGATCGTGGAGGTGAATATTTGAGTTATGAGTTTGGTATGCATGTAAGACAATGTGGAATTGTTTCACAGCTCACGCCACCTGGAACACCACAACGTAATGGTGTGTCCGAACGTCATAATCGTACTCTATTGGATATGGTGCGTTCTATGATGTCTCTTACCTATTTGCCACTATTGTTTTGGGGTTATGCATTAGAGACAGCCGCATTCACTTTAAATAGGGCACCGTCTAAATCTGTTGAGATGACACCGTATGAGTTGTGGTTTGGCAAGAAACCTAAGCTGTCATTTCTTAAAGTTTGGGGATGCGACGCTTATGTCTAGAGGCTTCAGCCTGATAAGCTCGAACCCAAAGCAGAGAAGTGCATCTTCATAGGATACCCTAAAGAGACCATTGGGTATCCCTTCTACCACAGATCCGAGGGCAAGATCTTTGTTGCCAAGAATGGGTCCTTTCTAGAAAAGGAGTTTCTCTCGAAAGAAGTGATTGGGAGGAAAGTAGAACTTGATGAGGTAATTGTACCTTCTCTCGAATTGGAAGGTAGCACATCACAGAAAGCAGTTCCCGTGATGCCTTCACCAACCGAAGAGGAAGCTAATGATGATGATCATGAAACTTCGGATGAAGTTACTACTGAACTTCGTAGGTCGACCATGGTACGTTCCGCACCAGAGTGGTACGGTAATCCTGTCCTGGAAGTCATGTTGTTAGACAACGGCGAACCTACGAACTATGGAGAAGCTATGATGAGCCCGGATTCCGACAAATGGCTTGAGGCCATGAAATCCGAGATAGGATCCATGTATGAGAACAAAATATGGACTTTGGTGGACTTGCCCGATGATCGGCAAGCCATTGAGAATAAATGGATCTTTAAGAAGAAGACAGACGCTGATGGTAATATCGCCGTCTATAAAGCTCGACTTGTCGCAAAGGGTTTTCGACAAGTTCAAGGGGTTGACTACGATGAGACTTTCTCACCCGTAGCGATGCTTAAGTCTGTTAGAATTATGTTAGCTATTGCCGCATTTTATGATTATGAGATCTGGCAAATGGACGTCAAAACGGCATTCCTTAACGGGTTTCTTAAGGAAGAGTTGTATATGATGCAACCAGAAGGTTTTGTCGATCCTAAGGATGCTAACAAAGTATGCAAGCTCCAGCGATCCATCTATGGACTGGTGCAAGCATCTCGGAGTTGGAATATTCGCTTTGATGAGGTGATCAAAGCTTTTGGTTTTATACAAACTGTGGGATCAAGGAGATAGGTCTAGAGGGGGGGGGGGGGGTGAATAGACACTTAACGAACCAAAGTTGCAGATTTTAATTTCTCATAGAACTTAGGCAGATTTTGGCACAAGTTAAGATCATTCCAATACTTTCTACACATGCATATCTAGAGATTGAGCAGCGGAAATAGTAAAGCATGCAAAAGTGCGGAATGTAAAGGGGTAGAGTATGGAAGATCAAACGCAATGAAGACATGGTGGTTTTTGGCGTGGTTCCGATAGGTGGTGCTATCGTACGTCCACGTTGATGGAGACTTCAACCCACAAAGGGTAACAGCTACGCGAGTCCACGGAGGGCTCCACCCACAAAGGGTCCACGAAGAAGCAACCTTGTCTATCCCACCATGGCTTACGTCCACGAAGGACTAGCCTCACTCGGGTAGATCTTCACGAAGTAGGCGATCTCCTTGCCCTTACAAACTCCTTGGTTCAACTCCACATCATGTCGGAGGCTCCCAAGTGACACCTAACCAATCTAGGAGACACAACTCGCCAAAAGGTAATAGACGGTGTGTTGTTGATGAACTCCTTGCTCTTGTGCTTCAAATGATAGTCTTCCCAACACTCAAACAACTCCTCACAGATTTGGCTATGGTGGAAGAAGGATTTCAGTGGAAAGCAACTTTGGAAAGGCTAGAAATCAAGGTTCAAATGGTTGGGATGGAATGACTTGATCTCAACACATGAGTAGGTGGTTCTCTCTCAGAAAATGTATGGTGGAAGTGTAGGCACGTTCTGATGGCTCTCCTTGCTGAGAAGGAAGTGGTGGAGGGGTATATATAGCCTCCACACAAAATCCAACCGTTACACACTTTTGACCCAACTCGGTGGCACCGATTCAGAAGACTCGGTGGCACCGAACTGTGTAAAAGATATGGACGTTAGGAATCTCGGTGGGACCGACTGGAACAACTCGGATGGACCGAAGTGCAATGGCTAGGGCAAACCTCATCTCGGTGGCACCGATTGCATCAACTCGGTAGGACCGAAGTGAAGCAATAAGGCAACAGAGACTTGGCAAGCCATCTCGGTGAGACTGATTTGCAAAACTCGGTGAGACCGAAGTAAGTGCAAACGATTACAGAGAGTTGGCAAGGCCATCTCGGTGAGACCGAGATCCATATCGGTGGATCCGATTTGTTAGGGTTTTGGCAGTGGCTAAGTCCAGATGAACTCGGTGGCTCCGGATAGGAAATTTCGGTGGGGCCGAGTTGGGATGTAGGTTTTGGACATATTTGGATGGAGAAAGTGGTTGAGGGTTTAGGAGTACTGTCACTAAGCACTTGAGCAAAAAGACCATTAAGCAACACCTCATCCCCTTTTAATAGTATTGGCTTTCCTATGGACTCAATGTGATCTTGGATCACTAAACCAAAAATGTAGAGTCTTGATCTTTTGCCAATCCTTGTCATTAGCTTTGAAGGGATTCCACATCCTCTTGTCCCTGCCACGCCATTGTTGAACTTGTCTGAAATTCACTAGATAAAAGCATTATTCCAACAACATGTATGTTGGCATAAATTACCAAAACCACCAAGGGAGCAAATGTGCTTTCAATCTCCCCCTTTTTGGTAATTGATGACAACATACATCAAAGCTTCAAATACAGATATAGCAGAGGTATGTATGAAAGCTTTGAAGGAAACATGTAACATGTATGAGCTCCCCTGAACTCCCCGTGAAGATGTGCATATAAAATAATGATATCACATGGGAGATATACATGCAACATGTATCTTGGCTATATGCATCAGAGCAATATATATGGCATTTAGGTATCCACGTGTCCATGATTTTCTTCTTGCAAACAATATATACTAGCAAGAGGTCAATCATGTACATGAGTGTGATGCATATACTTACCTTGAAGTTCTTGATCAAGTACCTGAAGAAATACACTTGAGAAAACAAGGTTAGATAACACAAGATAATTTCTTCAAGAAAAGACACAAGATCAACAAGAAGCCAAGATTGGGATAACATGTGAAAGAGAGTATCACTAGGTGAATACTTCTTTGAAGCAGACATGTCCCCAAAAGAAATAGTTGTCTCCCCTTAAAGAACTTCCTCTCCCCCTGAATCAGACATTGGATATTGGGAGTAGGTAAGGTGAGAAAACTAGAACAACCAAAGAACAAACTAATCATGTTTCTCCCCTCTTAGAAACATGTAACATTCTCTCCTCTTGTAAGGTGCATCTCTTTTGTAGTGATAAGCTTTGATGTATTCCTCTCTCCCCCTTTGACATCAATTTCCAAGAAGGGACTTTAAGGTTATTGATCAAGTGGGTTTGGTCCTTGAGAAACACATCTAGCCATTGAGTGGCTCTAGATGCAAGTAGAGGATAAGAATCATTGAGTGGAACTGGAGCAGAAAAACTCAGAAAATATTTGACAGAAATTCCCTTAGAGCAGCAAAATCGGTGACACCGAGTTGAGTCAATTCGGTGGAACCGAGTTTGGTGCAATGGAACAATTTGTCAACTCAGCTCACTAGGCAAAGGAATTCTCACAAAGATTTGCAATGAATTAGCTGTGAAAATAACTAAAAGAAAAGAAGCAAAGAAGCATCTAGATGAAGTTTTTTTGTTGAAAGGAAACACTCTAGCAAGAAGAGAAACAACAAAAGAAACACTAGAGAACTTCATCTAGAAGGGTCGGCGACTAGGTCACCTATGTTAGAGTATATTGACTTAGGAGTCAAGTGAGAACACTTGATCATAGGTCATACTCATCGTTTAAGCTCAAAATGGGGTTGCCATTTTTCCTTTAAGCATTTCAATGTATTCACATCTTGTTTAGTTGCTTTAGCTCATGTCTTTGAGTAAAGCTTGTCTAAGATGTGAGAACTTACATTGGGATTTTGGTGGGGATGTCCATCATGTAGTTGAACTTGAAGTGGATGCTCATTAGTTGAAGTTTGGAGCTATCCTATCATGTGTAGTTCATCTTCCTACATGGGTTAGATTTGCAAGGAACAACATGTATATCCAAAATGACAAGAATGAAGCATATCTCAAGAATTTGTCAAAGGATATGTTTAGGTTGGCTTGTTCCTTGTTCCTCCAGCAATTGTTGATACTTGGGTCATACAAGATTGCTTGTGATAAGAGTGAGACGCAATCTTGTGGCATGAAGCTTGTCCAAGTACCTACAAAAGGTTAGATACAATACAAGGGAGCAAAATGTCCAAGATATAAGATGATCATGAAGGTATCATGGATTAGTCAAGTTGGCTCATGCCCTTGTATGCATCCACATGAACCTCTAGCTCACATTTGAAGCATCAATGATGTTCAACTCACTTTTCAAGTGACAAAACACTTTCTCATCAAGGGGTTTGGTAAAGATGTCCGCCAATTGTTTGTCGGTACGAACATGTTTAAGATCAATGTCACATTTCTCAACATGATCTCGAATGAAGTGGTGACGAACCTCAATATGCTTAGTTCGAGAATGTTGCACGGGATCGTGTGCTATCTTAATAGCACTCTCATTGTCACATAGTAATGGTACATGTCTCACATGCACACCATAGTCTTTAAGAGTTTGTGTCATCCATAGTAATTGAGCAACACATGATCCCGCGGTAATGTATTCTGCTTCGGCAGTAGATAGAGATACCGAGTTTTGTTTCTTGGAGGTCCAGACACAAGAGATCTACCAAGAAATTGACATATACCCGAAGTGGATTTTCTGTCAACCTTGTCTCCAGCATAGTCCGAATCGGAGTAGCCAACAAGATTAAAAGAAGATCCTTTGGGATACCATATGCCAAAGTTTGGTGTATGTAACAAGTATCTCACAATTCTTTTCACCGCCTTAAGGTGACACTCTTTTGATGCCGCTTGGTATCGTGCACACATGCACACACTTAGCATAATGTCGGGATGGGAGGCACATAGATATAGCAATGAACCAATCATAGATCGATAAACCTTTTGATCAACCGGTTTGCCATCCTTGGTCAAGTCAAGATGTCCACTCGTGGGCATGGGAGTTTTCATACCTTTACTCTCTTGCATGTTGAACTTCTTGAATAAGTCCTTGGTATACTTTGTTTGAGAAACAAAGGTACCTTCCCTAGTTTGCTTGATTTGCAACCCAAGAAAGAATTTGAGTTCACACATCATAGACATCTCAAACTTTTCCGACATCAACCTTCCAAACTTTTCACTAAAAGAGGGGTTAGTAGATCCAAAGATAATATCATCAACATAAATTTGGCATACAAATAATTCTCCATTAACCCTCTTAGTGAACAAAGTTGAATCAATCTTCCCAATTTCAAAACCTTTTTCAAGAAGGAACTTTGTCGAGCATTTGTACCAAGCTCTAGGGGCTTGTTTAAGACCATAAAGAGCTTTACGAAGTTTGTACACATGATTAGGTTTCTTGGGATTCTCAAAGCCGGGAGGTTGTTTGACATACACTTCCTCCTCAATTTCACCATTTAAGAACGCACTTTTAATATCCATTTGGTAAAGAGTGATATCATGGTGATTGGCATAAGCAAGTAAAATACGAATGGACTCAAGTCTTGCAACGGGGGCATAGGTCTCACCATAGTCCATACCTTCGACTTGTGTGTAACCTTGTGCTACGAGACGAGCCTTGTTGCATACAACTTGTCCATCTTCATCTTGCTTATTCCGAAACACCCATTTGGTTCCAATGATGTTTTGCTCTTCCTTAGGCTTCTCAACCAATGTCCACACTTTGTTTCTCTCAAAGTTGTGTAGCTCCTCGTGCATTGCATTCACCCAATCGGGGTCCTTGAGAGCATCTTCCACCTTCAAGGGTTCAACACTAGAGATGAATGAGTAATGCTCACAAAAGTTAGCTAAACGAGTTTTAGAGCGAGTGATTCTCCCGGATTGGATATCTCCAAGTATTTGTTCGACGGGATGATCCTTGTCGATTTTTGCTCTAACTTGAGGTAGCTTTTTCTTGGGTTGTGGTGAGGCTTCCTCATCATCATCTTCTTCTTCTTCGTTGATGTTGTCGTTGTTCGCTTGTGGAGTTGGAGAAGGAGGTTGAGGTGGATCATCTTGTTGCACTTCCTCATTCCCATCGTCTTGACGTGTTCCACTTGTGGATGCCTCCATATCAACTTGTCGTTCACCTTGATGTGAAGTTGGGGCTTCCACTTGAATAGACGAGGTACTCTCCTTCACTTCCACGGGGCGAATCTTGCCAATGGGCAAGTCTTGGATTGCTTCCGATGGTTCTTGATCTCCTACATCAAGTGGCAATTGCTCGACTTGCGAGCCGTTAGTCTCATCAAACTTCACATCTACCGTCTCTTCAACTTTTTGAGTGAAGTTGTTGTAGACACGGTAAGCGTGGGAGTTCGATCCATAACCAAGTAGGAAACCTTCATGAGATTTAGGAGCAAATTTTGAACGACAATGCTTATCAAGAATGTAACATTTTGAGCCAAATACTCAAAAGTATCCAACTTGTGGTTTGTTACCGGTGAGCAGTTCATACGCCGTTTTACCAAGAAGCTTGTGAAGGTAAAGTCGATTTGTTGCATGACAAGCTGTTTCAACTGCTTCCGCCCAAAAGTGTTTTGGCATCTTGTATTCATCAATCATTGTTCTTGCCATCTCAATAAGGGTACGGTTCTTCCTCTCAACAACTCCATTTTGTTGAGGTGTGTACGTAGCTGAGAACTCATGTGAAATACCCTCCTCATCAAGAAAGGTGTCCACATTGGCGTTCTTGAACTCCGTTCTGTTGTCACTGCGAACCTTCTTGATCTTCACTTCAAATTGGTTTTGGGCCTTTCTTGCGAAGTTCTTGAAGATCTTTTGTACCTGCGATTTGTCATCAAGAAAGAACACCCACATAAATCTGGAAAAATCATCAACAATGACCAAACCAAAAGAGTTACCACTAAGACTCTTATAGGAGTTGGGACCAAAAAGATCCATATGAAGTAACTCGAGTGGTCTCCTTGTGGTCATAATGTTCTTCACGGGATGGCTCCCTCCAACTTGTTTTCCTGCTTGGCAAGCACTACAAAGTCGATCTTTGTCAAATATAACATCTTTCACTCCAAGAATGTGATCTCCTTTAACAAGTTTATCAAGGTTACTCATGCCAACATGTCCAAGTCTCCTATGCCATAACCAACCTTTAGAAGATTTAGCAATTAAGCATGTACGAGGTTGGGCTCTCTTAGTGAAATCAACAATGTATAGATCACCTCTACGAATGCCGGTAAAGACCATATTATGATTATCTTGACGAAACACTTGGCAATCTACTTTAGTAAATAGAACATTAAAACCAAAATCGGCTAGTCTAGATACGGAAAGAAGATTGTAACCAAGAGATTCGACAAGCATAACATTTTGTATGGAGCTATCATTGGATATGGCCACCTTACCAAGGCCAAGTACCTTACCCTTGGAGTTGTCTCCAAAAGTCACATACTTGCGTGGACCATCATTTTTAGCAAGCTCTCGAAACATGTCTCTATCTCCGGTCATGTGATCGGTACATCCACTATCAAGAATCAACTCTTTTCCTCCGGCCATGTAATCTCGAAGATTTGCCATAAGACTGAGATTCCTCATGGTCTTCTCAAATTCAATATCAAATTCTTCGTCCTCATCATAATAGCCATGCTCAGCATCTTCATCATCATGCATGTGATCTTCACGTAGAGCAATAGATTCATTAGTTTCATGATCATGACAATGTTCAAGTTTATGACTTCTAATAGCTTCCGTGATAATGTTACTAATAGTTCTAACATCTCCTTTAGCACGCATAAGATCACGAAGCTCAAACAAGCAATCATGAAACTTAGGATCACTAGGACTCATCTTGTGAAAAGCAATAGTCTTATGAAGAATCTTATCAAGACTCTTTAGAGAGTAATCGGGATATCGCTTTTCTAAGTCATGCCATAGAGTATAAGCACATTCAAAGTTTTGCATACAACCAAGCACAACCTTAGGTAATCCTCTAATGATAAGATTGACGGTTCTAAGATTACGAAGCATGTCAATTTCCTCTTTATGAGTAGGATGCAAGGGATCAATAGGGGGCACATAAGGATTATGAATATACTTTCTCAAGTTAAATTCATCAAAGATATCAAGCATTTCATCCCTCCAAAAATTGTAATACTCCCCATTGAGAATAGGCACTCTACGTCTAAGACTCCCCAAAGTAGACACATCCATCTCCCTCCAAAGGTGATGAAACCAAAGCAATGGAGACCAATGCTCTGATACCAAATATGGGATCGAGAAGATAGGTCTAGAGGGGGGGTGAATAGACACTTAACCAACCAAAGTTGCAGATTTTAATTTCTCATGAAACTTAGGCAGATTTTGGCACAAGTTAAGATCATTCCAATACTTTCTACACATGCATATCTAGAGATTGAGCAGCGGAAATAGTAAAGCATGCAAAAGTGCAGAATGTAAAGGGGTAGAGTATGGAAGATCAAACGCAATGAAGACACGGTGGTTTTTGGCGTGGTTTCGATAGGTGGTGCTATCGTACGTCCACGTTGATGAAGACTTCAACCCACGAAGGGTAACGGCTGCGCGAGTCCACGGAGGGCTCCACCCACAAAGGATCCACGAAGAAGCAACCTTGTCTATCCCACCATGGCTTATGTCCACGAAGGACTAGCCTCACTCGGGTAGATCTTCACGAAGTAGGCGATCTCCTTGCCCTTACAAACTCCTTGGTTCAACTCCACATCATGTCGGAGGCTCCCAAGTGACATCTAACCAATCTAGGAGACACCACTCTCCAAAAGGTAATAGACGGTGTGTTGTTGATGAACTCCTTGCTCTTGTGCTTCAAATGATAGTCTTCCCAACACTCAAACAACTCCTCACAGATTTGGCTATGGTGGAAGAAGGATTTCAGTGGAAAGCAACTTGGGAAAGACTAGAAATCAAGGTTCAAATGGTTGGAATGGAATGACTTGATCTCAACACATGAGTAGGTGGTTCTCTCTCAGAAAATGTATGGTGGAAGTGTTGGCACGTTCTGATGGCTCTCCTTACTGAGAAGGAAGTGGTGGAGGGGTATATATAGCCTCCACACAAAATCCAACCGTTACACACTTTTGACCCAACTCGGTGGCACCGATTCAGAAGACTCGGTGGCACCGAACTGTATAAAGATATGAACGTTAGGAATCTCGGTGGGACCGACTGGAACAACTCGGATGGACCGAAGTGCAATGGCTAGGGCAAACCTCATCTCGGTGGCACCGATTGCATCAGCTCGGTAGGACCGAAGTGAAGCAATAAGGCAACAGAGACTTGGTAAGCCATCTTGGTGAGACCGATTTGCAAAACTCGGTGAGACCGAAGTAAGTGCAAACGATTACAGAGAGTTGGCAAGGCCATCTCAGTGAGACCGAGATCCATATCGGTGGATCCGATTTGTTAGGGTTTTGGCAGTGGCTAAGTCCAGATGAACTCGGTGGCTCCGGATAGGAAATTTCGGTGGGGCCGAGTTGGGATGTAGGTTTTGGACATATTTGGATGGAGAAAGTGGTTGAGGGTTTAGGAGTATTGTCACTAAGCACTTGAGCAAAAAGACCATTAAGCAACACCTCATCCCCTTTTAATAGTATTGGCTTTCCTATGGACTCAATGTGATCTTGGATCACTAAACCAAAAATGTAGAGTCTTGATCTTTTGCCAATCCTTGTACTTAGCTTTGAATGGATTCCACATCCTCTTGTCCCTGCCACGCCATTGTTGAACTTGTCTGAAATTCACTAGATAAAAGCATTAGTCCAACAACATGTATGTTGGCATAAATTACCAAAACCACCAAGGGAGCAAATGTGCTTTCACAAACTTACGGAGAAGCTTGTATTTACAAGAAAGTGAGTGGGAGCTCTGTAGCATTTCTAATATTATATGTGGATGACATATTGTTGATTGGAAATGATATAGAATTTCTGGAAAGCATAAAAGGATATTTGAATAAGAGTTTTTTAATGAAAGACCTCTGTGAAGCTGCTTACATATTGGGCATCAAAATCTATAGAGATAGATCAAGACGCCTAATAGGACTTTCACAAAGCACATACCTTGACAAAGTTTTGAAGAAGTTCAAAATGGATCAGTCAAAGAAAGGGTTCTTGCCTGTATTGCAAGGTGTGAAGTTGAGTAAGACTCAAAGCCCGACCACGGCAGAAGAAAGAGAAAGGATGAAAGTCATTCCCTATGCCTCAGCCATAGGCTCTATAATGTATGACATGTTGTGTACCAGACCTGATGTGTGCCTTGCCATAAGTCTGGCAGGGAGGTACCAAAGTGATCCAGGAGTAGATCACTGGACAACGGTCAAGAATATCCTGAAGTACCTGAAAAGGACTAAGGACATGTTTCTCGTTTATGGAGGTGACAAAGAGCTCGTCGTAAAGGGTTACGTCGATGCTAGCTTCGATACAGATCCGGATGACTCTAAGTCTCAAACCGGATACATATTTATATTAAATGGTGGAGCAGTCAGTTGGTGCAGTTCCAAGCAGAGCGTCGTGGCGGGATCTGGATGAAGGAGTTCATATCCGATCTGGGTGTAATACCTAGTGCATCGGATCCAATGACTATCTTCTGTGACAACACTGGAGCTATTGCCATTGCCAAGGAGCCCAGGTTTCACAAGAGAACCAAGCACATCAAGCGCCGCTTCAACTCCATTCGTAATTATGTTAAGGATGGAGACATAGAACTTTGCAAAGTACATAAGGATCTGAATGTGGCAGACCTGTTGACTAAACCTCTTCCACGGGCAAAACATGATCAGCACCAAGACTCCATGGGTGTTAGATTCATAACTATGTAAACTAGATTATTGACTCTAGTGCAAGTGGGAGACTATTGGAAATATGCCCTAGAGGCAATAATAAATTGGTTATTATCATATTTCTTTGTTCATGATAAAGGTTTATTATTCATGCTATAATTGTATTGACCAGAAACTTAAATACATGTGTGAATACATAAACAAATACAATGTCCCTAGTAGCCCTCTACTAGACTAGCTCGTTGATCAAAGATGGTTAAGGTTTCCTAACCATAGACATGAGTTGTCATTTGATAACGGGATCACATCATTAGGAGAATGATGTGATGGACAAGCCCCAACTGTAAGCTTAGCATTTGATCGTATCACTGAGTTTATTGCTATAGCTTTCTTCATGTCAAGTATCTATTCCTAAGACCATGAGATCATGCAACTCCCGGATACCGGAGGAATACTTTGTGTGCTATCAAACGTCACTTCGTAACTGGGTGATCATAAAGATGCTCTACAGGTATCTCCGAAGGTGTCTGTTGGGTTGGCATGGATCGAGACTGGGATTTGTCACTCCGTATGACGGAGAGATATCTTTGGGCCCTCTCGGTAATACAACATCATAAAGAGCTTGAAAGCAATGTGCCTAATAAGTTAGTCACGTGATCTTGTATTACCGAACGAGTAAAGAGACTTGCCGGTAACGAGATTGAACTAGGTATGGAGATACCGACGATCGAATCTCGGGCAAGTAACATATCGCTGGACAAAGGGAATTGCATACGGGATTAACCGAATCCTCGACATCGTGGTTCAACCAATAAAAGATCTTTGTGGAATATGTAGGAACCAATATGGGCATCCAGGTTCCGCTATTGGTTATTGACCGGAGAGGTGTCTCGGTCATGTCTACATGATTCTCGAACCCGTAGGGTCCGCACGCTTAATGTTCGGTGACGCTAGAGTTATATTGGGATATGCATGTTGGTGACCGAATGTTGTTCGGAGTCCCGGATGAGATCCCGGACGTCACGAGGAGTCCCGGAATGGTCCGGAAGTAAAGATTTATATATGGAAAGTTGTTTTCAGGGTTTCAGAAAAAGTTCGGTTTTTCGGTATTGTACCGGGAAGCTTCCAGAAGGTTCCAAAAACTTCCGGAGGGGTCCGGAAGTCCACCAAGGAATCCACCACGTCCCTAGGGCTAACATGGGCTGAGGGAAGGCGCCCTGGCCTTATTGGGCCAGGTGCACTAGCCCTCAAAGGCCCAGGCGCCTAGAGGAGAAGGGAGGAGTCCCGAAGGGACAAGAGGGGAAGAGTTGGACTTGGAGTCCAACTCCTCTCCCTTGGCCGCCGGCCCTAGAGGGAAGAGGGGCTGGACTCCTAGCCCCTCCACACATATAAATATAGAGGAGGGGGCGCACCAAAGGATAGACCAGCCCCTGGGCGCCCCTCTCTCCCGTTACTCCACGACCTCGTCCCGACGACGCTTAGCGAAGCGCTGTCGGTGCTCCACCGCCACCATCACCACCACACCGTCGTGCTGGTTGTGATCCCATCTACTTCTCCTCTCCCGCTTGCTGGATCAAGAAGGAGGAGACGTCATCGAGCTGCACGTGTGCTGAACGCGGAGGTGCCGTCCGTTCGGTACTAGATCAGTTTGGATCGTGATCGGATCGCGAAGAGTATGACTACATCAACCGCGTAATATACGCTTCCGCTTAACGGTCTACGAGGGTACGTAGACACACTCTCCCCTCTCGTTGCTATGCTTCTCCTAGATAGATCTTGGGTGTTCCTAGGAAATTTTTTGATTTTCATGCTTCGTTCCCCAACACGTACTCCTCGTCAGTCACGGCGTAGACCGTGCCCTGTGTCGCCGGCTGCTACTGCGGCGGTTGGTCCTCCTCGTCACCAGAGGAGATGACGATCTCCTCCTTCATCGAGGAGCCGGCTGCCGATGAGGACGACAACTTCGGAGTTCGTGGGCGGCGTCGCCACGAACCACCGGAGCCGCTGCCTGCCAGCGCCGAGGCCCACGACTTGCCCATCGCCAGAGTTATGGAGGAAGAGGGGAGGTGAGGACGAGGACGTGCGGAGCGATTCGGTGAGTGCGATGTGGACGGCACCGGAGCACGGCTTATAAAACCATGGCCAGGCCATGCAAACGGATGGTTAGCTGCTTCAAGGGTGGATGGCAAAACACGCTGTGTTGGAGATGTGGATGGGCCGATACAGCACCATGTTGGATGGCAAAACACATCCGGACCGCAGGGTCCGGACGATTGCGGGCGGTTTGAAGATCGGCTTTCGAGATGCCCTAAAATACATCATCTATTTGAGTTGCTCTTAAGCCTTAGAATGTATATCTGCCTTTTTTCCCTCCATCTCATAGACTGCTCGCCCCCCCGCGGGCGACGGGCGGACCTCGATCCCCCCGCTCCTCCAGCCTCCCTCCCCTTCGTCCCCCCTGCCGCCGTCGCCGGCGTGGTCCACCGGGCCCTGCCCGTGCGGCGCTGGCGGCGGCGGGCCAGCTTTTCCCCGCGCGCGCGTTGGGGGCCACGGGGGCCCCTTGGCGGCGGCGGTGCTGCTCGGCCGGCGACGGTGTGGCTCGGCGGCGGAGAACCCGCGGGCCACGGGTGCCCTTGACGCGGCGGCACGGCCGTTGGTCGCGGGGCGACGCGGTGGCGCTGGTGGCTGGCGGCGCCCGCTCGGCCCAGATCTGGGCCCTTTAGGGTCCCATCTAGGTTGGGGCGGGCTGGCGGCTCGGCGCGCGGCGGCTTTGCTCCCTGGTGGTGGTGGCGAGGTGTCGACGGTCTGCGGGCGGTGAAGGCTTCGTCGGCCGGCGCGCTGCAGCGGGGTGACAGGGACTGTCCGGACCCTTTGGGGTCCGACCGGGCCGTCGGGGCCTGGTAAGTCCGTGTCGCCGCGTCCGGTCAGCGCCGCGAGGGCGGTGGAGGCTGTCCCCTCCCGCTGGTCGAGTGGTGGTTGCTCCCATGGCCGTTGTCTCCTTTCCCTTCCTCCAGGTCTCGTGTTGGCGGCCCCAGTGAGACGACGATGGTGGCTCGGTGACCGTGGTGGCACAGGCGGGTGGGCGGCAGTTTGGGTGGTGCATTACGGAGTGTCCGGGGTGGCGGTGGTTGTTGTGGGTCGGGAGAAATCCCTGGCGGCTCGTCCGGCACCGACGCGGTGACGTCTGCGGGCGCCGCCGGACCTTCCTGAAGGGCGTTGGGTATACCCCTCCCCCACTGCCCTCCGCGTACCGGGGGAAACCCTAGGACTTGTTCGGGCAACAGCGGCGGCGCCGTCGCTCTCCTTCTTGAAGGTGTTGCTTGGTACGCGACGCTTCGGAGTGCTAGGGTTGTGGTGGTACTTCTCCGGTGGGTGCAGCGGTTGCCGGTCTTCGTCGCTTCGTCGAACTGCTGGTGTCGGCATTTGTTTCTTTTTTCTTTCTCTTGTTCTTTTCTTTGAGCTTGTTTGTGCTGCAGCCCAGCGCGCTGCATGTATCGGATCGTTGCTTCCCTCCGTCCCAAAATAAGTGTCTCAAAATAAGTGTCTCAGGCTTAGTACACTTTTGTATTAAAGTTAGTACAAAGTTGTGACACTTATTTTTTTGGGACGGAGGGAGTATAATATAAAGCGGGTAACCCTTTATCGTCATCTCATGCTCCCACTCTCTTCCCCCAAAAGTTGAGTTTACTAGCAGTGTGACGTACGCTTCCCCATCCCGCACCGAGCATCCGCAGCAGCATTCGGGCAAGCAGACAATCACAGCGACAGACGACGAGCAGCAGCACACCCATAAACCAGAAGCGGCCGTCGAAGCCAAGGCGCCCACAGGACGCCACCAAGAACTCGGAGCCACCTTCCAATCGCCCGAACCCCCTCCCTCCGGCCACCGAATCGGACCCGCCGACTTCTCGACCTCCCCGGCCGTCCCCTCCCGCGGCGGCGCGCAATGGGGGCCGCCGCCGAGGACGCCGTCAGGCAGCTCGGCATCCTCATGGATCAAGGTGCGTGCGTCTACTCTCGCCCTCTCTTTCCTCCTCTCTGCTCCAGCATGAGTTCTTTTCGCGATTGTTGCGGCGCCCTGACGTGATCTGGTTCTTTGCTTGCAGTGGACGCGCCGCTGAGGAGGACGTTCCAGGTACGGATCTGGGCTGCGTGCACCTGTGGCCAAAGCTTGGATCTTGCTACTCATTCTCATGGATTCTCGTAGCTCCTGTCACTGGATCATGGCGTAGATTAGCTATTCTCGGCCTACAGATTTGATCTGATTCGGTGCGCGGGGGGGGGAGGGGGGGGGGGGGGGGGGGGAGTGAGTTACTCCGCGTATTCTTCTAAAGCTTGAGATGTCCTAAATCTTTTACTTCAAAATGGGCTATCTCTGAGCCTCTCTTGGTTAATGCCACATGCTAGAGGTATGATCTTGTCAGTTATGAGTTGTCAGGTGGATGGCTGAATGCATCCCCCAGGTGCAAAGGCCGGGGGTCATCCTCCTTTTCGAAAAAAAAATGAGTTGTCAGGTGGGCGGTGTGTTTGGTGAGTGGTGCTTGATCCATCATCCATGACCGAATAGGCGGCAAGTGAAGGTGGTGCACTTCCTATGGGTTGGTGAGGCGAGGGTATAGTGGCGCTTTAGCTGTCTAGTGTACCGACGTTGCATGTTCGATGACGTCCAATTATGATTGCATGGGTTGGCGTTCGTTGGTGGCCTCGTGGATCATCCTGTTTTATGCAGCCGATGGATGGTGGCGTTTTGCTGTTCTCAGGTCCACTAAGTGAGCTGAGTTAATGTGGATATACTAGCCAAACATCATGCCGTTTGGCATCTTATTAGGTTCGCAGCTACCTATCGTATGCGGCGTTTCGACTGCTGTGGCGTTATTCCCTTTTTGACCTACAATGTTCACCGAACTTGTATCCTAAATCTGGGCGCATGCACATTAACAGTAAAGGCGGGACATTTCAATATGTCTTTCTGCTACCATTTAATTAAATGTCTCTAAAATTAAGAGGAAACATGTTACATGTGTGCTAAATCTTGAAGGTAAGCAATGCCAACTTATTTGAAGCGTAATTGTTAGTGTAGTGAAATTGGGATGACAACACTGCATTGGAATCCAGAACTCATCAGAAGTGCAGAATCAGTTCAAATTGTTGTGGCACCTAGGGATGTGCTGAATACAACTGAACAATGTCTGATTTTGACCAATCCTGTCCGCTTTGCTATTTCCCCCTAGTAATTTTCACATTGTTTTATTTTTTAGAAAATATATTTTTTAATACTAGTTATTTTCCAATGAAGTGAAAATATGACCAAAGCCATGATATCCATCCATAATTGACCCTGCAAGAACATACAGTATACTGTTACTTCTGGTAGTATATGTAACTACTACACCAGTAATTAGTATAATCATAAAAGGTGATATGGACATTACTATTTGTCTCTGTATTTTCTTTCTTTTGTTCATTGAAGTATTATGAAATGTTAATAAAATTGAGTGGACAAATAAACCAATCTTGAGTTATATTCCTTTTTTGTAGCCCTTTCTGGCTACATTTGTATTAAAAGAAAATAGCGACCACTAGATGAGCACTTCTATCTCAATTTGGAAGGTTTAATTTCAGCCTTAGATTTTATGATTTTCATTGGGGAACCCCAATCACAAATGACTGTCGATATGGTATGTAACACTAAAAACTATTTCGGTTCATAAAAGAATTATTTTGCTAGTTTCTTATTAGTTTCATAAACCATAATCAGATTAATCATAGATTAGTTTCATAAACCATAATCAGATTAATCATAGATCAGAATTCCATGGATCTGCAGCTATAAATATTTGGAATAAATCACTTTTATCAGTGGTCGCGGAGATTTGATTCTCATCTATGCAAGTTTTGAGTAATTGCAGAGACACTTCTGAGATCCCTTCACCCCTGCAGCACACTATAATAAATACCATAACCAACAATTCTCCCCCCAAAATTTATGTAGCCAACAGGTGCCACTCTCTGAATACACACCTATATGCCTGATTAAGCAAATATACACACACATCTCTACCTTAAAGACAAGTTGATTTCTAATCTTGGATTCTTCACTCGGATATTATTTGATGTAATATAATTGTTTGTCCATTTGTCTTAAATGATTATCGCTCTTAAATCAAAGGAGAAAAATGTAAACATATCTTGTTTATTTCAGAATGTGCACCAAGGCCATCCTAAAGAAACAATGTTGCGCTTTCTCAAGGCTAGAGAATGGAACGTTTCTAAGGCTCATAAAATGGTAATCTTTCTCATATTTCTCATTGAATAAAGGAGCGAATAAAAGATATTCTTAGTGTTATTAGCTGCTTAATTGGGTTTGAATTGGTTCTGCAGCTTATAGATTCTTTGAATTGGAGGATTGAAAATGAAATTGATAGTGTATTGGAGGTGAGTAATCCTTCTGGATTATATTAATAATGCTGTTAAGTACTCAGATCTTACTAGCATGGCAGAATCTCTTATCGTATACAATTGCGAGCTCTTGTTCATATCTTATTTCATGTATTCTGTTAATCACTAATAGTTGTCTACATTGGACATGTACAGAGACCTATAGTCCCAGTAGATTTATACAGATCGATACGCGATTCACAACTTGTTGGACTCTCAGGATACACCAAGGAGGTATAGCTATCTACTGACACTAGTAATATGTTTCTTATCCTGAATAATTGATCGTGATGCAACTACTTGTTTCCATGCATGTTTGTGTGCAAGATATTGGGCACACCCTTTTCGCTGTTAGTGTTTTATGCGCACATCTACCGGCTAATGAAATTGTTTTATTGACAAGCAACGGATGATACTGAACAAAGTTGACAGAATTGAAGAGGTTAACGTTTATTTTTATTGGTCTGTAATCTTGCATAGAATGTTATCCTAGTCAGAGCTGCAAAGTTGTGGGTTGTGACGAACCTTCTAGCTAGGAAGAGCCCAAGGGACTGTTAGTGTTTAGCAAAATAGGACATAAGCTTAGGTACGGTTAAGTTAAAAAATAAAGCATGGCGCTTTAGGACATCTCTTGCTTGAAGCTGTGATTATTGCTGTTGGCTTAATATTCCTTTATTATTAAGACATGTTGGAGGTTAGGGCATGTTCCTCACTTATGCCTGTGTCATTGTCTGTTCCCACTAAATGTGTCATCCTGTAGGACAACATCAGATAATGTTCTTTGACTTCTTGTAACAAACCATCAAAGAGTTATTGGCACTTTCACGGAATGGGTCTGAAATTTCGCGAATTGGTTATGTTGTTGCTTGCTAAGTGTTACTCAAGTCTCTGTCCATCAATGTTTTTTTTTGAGGTAGCCCACCAAAAAATGCTGGAAGGCTGGCAGTGTGGTTGTTAATTAACCCAGCTAAATGCTTGTACGTTGCTGCGGATGTTATTATATATTATCAATTGTTTAAACGCTTGGGCCACCATAGTCCTTGAGCTCGTATAAAATAGTTTATCTCAAAATATAAGCCCAATCAACCATATGTACTGCACAGAGTGGACGACATCTGCGGCAACTTTTAAGTAGTATGAACGAACCACCACCAATTTAGATCTTTATAATAGTAAAGAAAAGATATAGTTGAATTTTAGAATCCTAATAATTTGTTTTGATTTTTTCTCTTGTTGCAGGGTCATCCAGTTTTTGGCATTGGTGTTGGTCAGAGCACATACGACAAAGCTTCGGTACTTTCTCAGATGCTTACTACTATTTGTTAAGTAGGTTACGACAAAAACTATGGAACTTGATAGTTTTCACCTTCTGTTGTGTAGACTAGATACCTTTTTGAGGTTGATGTAACTTAAGTTTATTTGTTGGGTATTAAAATTATATGATCCCTGTTTAGTGATTGACATAGTTACATCTTACTGCCAATATCTTGTTATTGAAGTAATAGGTACCTCTTTTATGGGATCAACTAATCAACCAACTTACGCTAGTTCTGGAGTACCTTTTCCCCACTTTGTCAACTAAAGTTGATCTGTTTCCTTTTCAGGTGCACTACTATGTGCAATCTCATATTCAGATTAACGAATACCGTGATCGCATAATTTTGGTAAGTGTCGAGCTAAATGCTCAAATCTTAATTTTATGGTAACACATATTCTTCTTCTTATGTTTGTTCGCATCACACTTAGCCCATGTTGACGGAAAAGTTTGGACGCCCTATCACCACTTGCGTAAAAGTTCTCGACATGACTGGTTTAAAGTTGTCAGCACTGAGCCAAATGAAGGTACGTGTTATAGTCTTCTCAAAATGGTTTTCTTCTGTGCTCAAGTATAACATTATCCTTGTAACTATACATGTATGGACTTAAACGCTGGCACGCTGCTGAAATAAGCATGTTTTAATACATCATTGGATATGACCACACTAGTACTCAGGTTTACCTTAGCACGTTAATTTTTTAGAGGAACAACACTTAAATCTTGGATGTTTACCTGTTAACCGTAGAGGTCAACGTAGTTTAGCATGAAAAAACAAACATAAATGTTAATACTAATATTGCAGGACTAATTTGTTATTTTTCTGATAAAATTGCAGAGTGCTCATTACTTATGTTGCTTATGTGTTCTGGTGAGATAGCGTGACATTTTTGCTGTTGTTTGGATTACAGATGCTTAGTTCAATATCAACTGTTGATGATCTGAACTACCCTGAAAAGTCAGAGACATATTACATAGTTAATGTTCCATATATATTCTCTGCATGCTGGAAGGTATGATGATTTTTCCGTCAAAAGTCTGTCCTCAGATTGTATCAGCAAATTTTGTAGTGAATGCTAACTGACATTTCATTTGAGCATACTGGTAGGTTGTGAAGCCCCTATTGCAGGAGAGGACAAAAAAGAAGGTTAAAGTTTTGAGTGGTTGTGGTAGAGATGAACTTCTAAAGGTATTTTTTTAGTTATTATTTTGTAACTCTTTCGTATTGTTGTCTTTGCATAGATCCTTAGCCACAGAATAAATATTGTTACTCTTGCAAATATAGGTATCAGCATAGTGGTGGAGAACAATACATTACCTATGTGTAGCATTTATTTTGTCAGTGGGTTTCCTGGCAGTGCTTGAGCTTGCTCTACCTCTTTCCCTTCCCCTGACAATGTTCTCTGGAACTGGTTGTATTTCCGTTCATTTGAAATGGAAAGGGGTAAAGCCCGGTTAAAAAAAAAGCATTTATTTTGTATCCAAAGTTACAGTGACATATCCCCTTGCTCAAATTGTGTAGATTATGGACTACTCAGCTCTCCCCCATTTCTGCCGACGAGAGGGATCAGGCTCATCCAAGCATTCATCTTCTGACGTCGACGATTGCTTCTCCCCTGACCATCCTTTCCACAAAGAGCTCTACGAGCTCACCAACCAGCAATCATCACACAAGGAGCTCCTCAAGATGGGATCATTGCATGTCAGCATCCCGGAGCCCGACCCAGACGACGCAAAGATCGTCGAGGTCATCCAGGCCGAGTTCCACAAGATGGAGGAGCAGAATGGGTCCGCCAACGGCCGCAAGGTTTAATACCGTGCCACCGAAGATGAGCACCTTAACCAATGCAAGCGACCTCTGATGAAACCAATGATTTTACTTGTCCATGTTGGTTGGAATTGGATCCCCCCGATCGCCCGGGGGGGAATATAGTAGCGAAGGCCTCGGCGTTTCCTCCGTGATGCATAGAGCGATGCCGGCTTGGGATCATAGTTGGAAGAGATGAACCGGACAGTGTATATCCATTAGCATAGAACCTGCATATGTTAAACTGGTACTATAACAAGATCCATGGATGGTGGATGTTTATTATGACAACTTGCAAGCTTCAGCACAGCTTTGCAAACATGTGGTGGGAGGATGAGTAGGGTAGGATAGGATGGGACCTAGCACGAAGCAGTGGCGGAGCAACGCCGTGGTGGGCTCACGTCCGGTTCTGAGCCCGCTTGCTCTCCGGGTGCGTACCTGGACGGCAGCCCCGCCCGGCGGCGACGGTCTCTGTAGATGGCTCCGCGCGCGTCGTCGGCGATATGCGTTGGAGCGCGGGGCGATTGGCTTGGACGGGATCATATCCGTGCGTGGCAAAGGGGAAACCGCTTTGGCAGCAACAAACGCGTGAGGTCCAGATATGTAACCATCTTCGACGATCCCCCCACACCGTCCCGGTACGGCAGGCGTCTCAGTTTTTTTATCCGGAGCCCTGCCCGTTTTTCTCCCCGGAGCCGGAGACCGAGGAAGCCCGGCCATGGCCTGGCCACGCCGCGCTTCTTCATTAAAATCTCTCGCTAGACCCGTCAATTTTTTTTTTTTAAAAAAAAATCTCTCGCTAGAAGCGCTTGGTCGCATGGGTCTCCGATCCCTCATGCAATGCAACCTCCATCGCGCCCCGCGCCAGTTAATCTCCATTCGCTTTGGAAACTGTAACGTCTACCGCGGATTGAGGGGATTGAAGGGAAGGGAATTTAAGCTGGTCTCTGACGAAATAATCACTCGACAATGGGCGCCTGCTGGACTGATTTCAGATTTCGTTTTCATCTCCCCATTTAATAAACTTATGCAAAGCCAGGCCACACCCCTCTTCTTCTTCTTTTAAACCTAGCCGTCCGAAACGATGGCTCTATTCGATCTGAATCAACCCATCCACTGGGACTGGGAGTGTGAGGAGATAGAAGAGGACGGACGAGCCGATGGCGCCGGTCATAGAGGGGGCCATGGAGACTTTGCCAGCAACGGGGGCATTCGCGCGGACATCGACATCGACGGCTACCACGCAGGGAGAGCTGGAGGAGTTCACACGGACGCCGACGGCAAAGGTGGAGGTGGCGGAGGTGATGTGGGCGGCAGCGGCGGAGGCTTCGACTTGAGTAAGTTGTTCATGTTCTTCTAGTTGTACTCCATTGCCGGACGTTGAATAGACCAAGAATGGTTCACACTTTCAGCTAGGGTTTGTGCACTTCTGTTTAGTTATGCATGCCATGTCCATCTCCTTCATGATTTCTTAGCTTCAATTAGTTTTTCTTTGTAAAATCACGAGCTCTGTTTATATTTGTTTGTCTATGTCGTACAATGTACTTTGAATGGTGCAATGGACGGAAGATGTTAGTTTCTTTGAAATAATTTGTTAGTATTTTATGCTCCATGATCTCGGCTCATACTCAGATAGTTGCACTTCTATTGTTCACATCATTTATGCGCCATGCATGATGCTACTGCTGTATACAACATTTCTAAATATGATTTGTAGTCGGATTAGTTTTTGTCCACTTATTGATGCAAAATGAATTGCATACTATCAGAGAATGCGTA
The DNA here is from genome assembly GCA_039707655.1 of Elymus sibiricus. Lineage (NCBI taxonomy): Eukaryota > Viridiplantae > Streptophyta > Magnoliopsida > Poales > Poaceae > Elymus > Elymus sibiricus. The sequence continues at coordinate 139,400,149 of CM077674.1, read as the reverse complement.
GTAGCGCATTTGATTCTGTCTACCCAAATAAGTTGTATTGCTATACTGTTCACAACATGCATGTCTCAATTAATATGAACTGTACTAGAATTACTTTTGGTAGAATTATGATGCATATGATTGTAATCTAGTGCCTCCGTTATGATTTGTAGTAGGATTAGTTTTTGTCCACTTACTGATGCATAATTAATTGCATATTATTGGAGAATGCGTGGTAGCGCATTTGATTTTGTATACCCAAATAGGTTGTATTGCTACTGTACACAACATGTATCAATTAATATGAACTGTACTAGAATTACTTCTGATAGAATCATGATGCATACGATTGTAATCTAGCTAGTGTTTCCATTTTGTTCACAGACCAGATTGCTAACAGAAGGCGCAGGACGCAGTACACCCACGACGAACGCCGTCACATATACAGCATGCTTTTACAGAGGAACGGTGGCGGCATTATGAAGCGTGGCGTCAGTAGAGCCGTGTCTGACGAAATGCGGGTGCCTGTGAGGGTGGTGCAGCGCATATGGATGATCGGGCGCCGGGGCGGCGGAATACATGCCGTGGCAAGCAAGAAGCCTAAGAACTGCGGCCGCAGACGGGTGGAGCTTGACCCTGACGCTTTACGGGAGCTGCCCTTGGATGGACGCATGACGATTCGAGAGCTAGCCGAGGCCTTGGAATGTCCCATGGTTGTTTCTGCCTGTCCATGCTAGAGGCCGCAAGCATTCCTAAGGATTCCTGAGTCATACTAGTATAAATCTGGAATTAATATATATGCTTTACTTTGTGACACATCGCTTGACGATGTTACTGTATCAAGACGGGGCATTAAGCTTCGGTTATGGTTTCAGGAATCGAACAAAAATATGCAAGAACTCGATCCGCTTAGGTTTTCTCTCACAATATCGATAATATGACGATAGCGTGAGGGCCAAGGAGGCTATTCCTTATGCACGGCCAGATGGTTTTGGAAATCATCCTCTAAAGCAATTGAGGGAGTAGCGTACTATGATCCTGATGTAATTTCGGTTCACGTCTTCTCCTGTGAACTAGTATATCAGTGCATCCTGTGTGAATTCTAAACAAGAAGCGCATCTGGGGTAGTGGTATCATAGTACCCTCCCACGGTACTGACCAGGGTTCGATTCCCTGGATGCGCAAATTGATTAAATTTTCGTTTTTTCCCTCCACTCTACAATTTTTCCATCTCCCATTTTGTCTCTCCAATTTGCTTCGTGTGAGAAACTTCCACAACAAGATCCCTCGCTACATTGTTTCCCCCTTGCCACTAGTGAGAAACTTCTCGAATGAAGAATGATTGTCTCGCCTCTTGGCAAATTCTTTGCTTACGAAGCTTAATATATGTATCAAGTTGGTACCAAGTATAGCCGCTATGTATAACAACATCATGTCAAGAACCTGTAGAGCTATCTAGTATGTACACAACCAAAGCAGACAAACAACGTAGAAGCGAACCTTAACATCACGTCGCTTTGCAGCATTTATACTATGAGGAAGTTTATCCAAACTGAAGACTCCGAAAAGAAAACAGAAAGGAAGACTCGGCTCCGGTGACATCGTCAATGACCTCCAAGTGAAAATGTCGATGATGTAGTCACATGGCTCGGCTCTGATGACATTAGCAATGACCTCCAATTGAAGATGTCGGTGATGTAGTCACATGGCTCGGCTCTGATGACATCGGCAATGACCTCCAAGTGAAAATGTCGATGATGTAGGCACATGGCTCGGCTCTGATGACATCAGCAATGACCTCCAAGTGAAGATGTCGGTGATGTAGTCACATGGCTCGGCTCTGATGACATCGGCAATGACCTCCATAGACGGGCCAGGTCCTGTTCCGGCACCACCGAGATAGCAGCCAGGTGCGGTTGGATGGGTATCACCTCCGACGCCATGTCGATGTAATAAAATCCGCCATCCACCCCATAACCCGAAAACTCCCGGCCATGGGGCAACGTGGGGACGCCGAGCACTTAGAGCGAAAGTGGCCCGCAATGCCGCAGTTGAAGCACAGTCGTCGCATGACTTCCCACGCGGCGCCGACCAAGCACGGGAGCAGCCCGAGCCGCCTGCTCCATGCCACCCGCCTCAAGGGGCTCACAGGCAGCGGGGGTGTAGGCAGGGAGCCATGCTGCCCCCCCCCCTCCGCCGGAAGAATCGCGATCTATAAAAATCTTGTCTTTTATGCATCCCTTTGGGTATTTCGAAGAAGGATGATACAAACACTCACAAGCCAGCAGTGGCGGATACAGGCCCAGATTCTTTCTGTACTGTAGCGATTTACTATACACATCCGCTACAGTATACGAAGGGGGCTCGTGGCGGCCCGCTGGGCTGGCTCCGCCCCTGCAAGCCAGTAAGGAGTTATGGGGACCTCCTAACCGGCGCCTTCAGCGCCGGTTGGTTCTTCTGGTGCCCAGCTGGCTGCTAATATGGGCCGGCCCACCACGAGGCGAGGCAAAATCGCTTGCCAGCTCACCTGTAAGTACGTACACCACTCAAAAAAACTGTACATACATATGCTCAAAACATGTACGTATGTTTTTTCAATGGTTGACTGGTCGACGGTTCACCAGCTGACCGGTCAACCGTTGATTTTTCTATAAAAAACCCGAAAAATAAAAAATATTGTGAATACAAAAAAACTTCACGAAATTGAAAAGGCTTCATAAATTTTGAAAAAAAGGTTCACGAATTCGAAAAAGTTCATGGTGATCTGAAAAAAGGTTCACAATTTTAAAAAGTTCACAGATTTTGAAAAATAGTTCATGAATTTGAAAAAAGCTCATCGAATTTGAAAAAAAAGTTCATCTAATTTTAAAAATTCATCAATTTAGAAAAAAAGGTTCATTAATTTTTAAGAAACCTCGCATTAAAGAAAACAGAAAAGGATAAGAAAAAAGGAAAAATAATAAAGAATAAAGAAAAAGAATAAATCGAGCTGAACAACAAAATAAAAGAAAAAAACGAACTATCTATATACCAGCGGGGTAATGGCCTGGTGGTTAGAGCTTAGTGCTCGCAACGAAGGGGTTGCGGGTTTGAAACCCCGTGCCCGCATTTCATAGGAAATAAAATAGAATGGGCCGGCCAGCTTGAAGTGCTTCAGGCGCCCGTTTGCAAAATGCACCGGAGTTATGCATAAAGAATGACGATCTATAGAAATCCAGTCTGTTTTCTGTTTTGGTTTGTTTACGTTTGAGTGCGGGTGTTCAGTGTTCTGATATCTATATTTCACAATTAGTTCCGTTTTCACTTCTTTGTTATCTGCAGTCTAAGGGCAACTCCAACGCACGACCCCAAATGGTCTGGCCGCGCCCGTTTGGGGGTAAACGGACACAAATCGCGGCCCAACGCGCGGGAGCAAACGGACAAACATTCGTTTTTTGTCCGGTTTCGACCCATCCCCGGCCCAAATTTGGGCCGCGTTTGCGTCGAAATGGACAGGTGCAACGCTCGCCCTTGTCCTCCCCTGGCCCGCCCGTCGGCGACACGGACACCCATTTTCTCTTCCCCCCACTACGCGGCCTGCCTCCCCCACCCCCCCCCCCCCGCGCCCAGGCAAAGCCGCCTGATGAGTCCAATTTATGTGATGATTTTGACATGTATTTTATGCCTACATGGTGAGCTTTGTGGATTTTTACCGCGTTCGCGCACCTCTTTTTGTTGATAATCTCTCAGGTAACGTCTTTTGGACCAATCACCATATGATGGAGGAAATCCTCATAAATGGTAGTGGAATCACGTATTTAAAGTGATAATCACCTACCATAAAAGGATCAAGCAAGAAGGCCAAAGAAACAGGCGTCACCGCGCATCCAGAGCAAAAGACGGCGTTCCATACAACCGCGAGCGCCCGTATGAGCAGTCGTATGGCACACCGCCGCTGCCGCCGCCGCCAGATCTACTATTTCCACCCTGTCAAATCGGATCGGGGGGGGGGGAGGGGGAGAGACGCCTAGAGACACCAGAAACTCATCCAGAAGGCAGAACCCTAGTCTCCGGAGTTCATCCAGAGGAGGGATTGGCAAGGAGAATAAGGGGATCTTCTCCACCACGCACGGGGGAAATACAACATCATCACCACTGTCATCGTCATCATCATCCACATCCTTATCATCTGCAACATCAATAACCCTGGTGGATCCTCTTGTGTATCATCTGAATCATTCATCCATGTATGCCATTACTCTCGTCTTGATGATTATTGTCCCCATGTGTGAGTAGACCCCTAGTTCTCGGGGATATGGATGAACCTTGGTATGTGTAGGATCTGAAACGTTACTTTGGATATGAGATCCTCTGTTGAATGCTTCGTTTAATAACTTCATGAATGTTGTGAAGGGGCCCCACTCAACATTTGTGCCTTATGGCCACGAAGTATATGACTGTCATTGAAAAGGGCTAGGTTGTGGAGGTAATTCGAGGTGACAATAAAAGCCTACTGCTCCTAACCTTTGCAATTGACCGGGGAATTACAGAGAACCCTTAGAGAGGCCGCGTCCATGGGGTAACCCTTAATTATCATGAGCTATAACTCTCTGGGGGAAACTATGATGGTGGTGTGCGTGGCACGAAGTCTACCACAAGTAGAACGTGTACTGTACCCGGCTCCGCCCAGCATAATCGTCAACAGTGTCTCAAGTATCCATTCCATACTATGCTTATGCATAGGTGCGCTAGGAACATACCAATGGGGATTCCGGACTCCCTGAGAACGCCTTTGCATTCTGTTGTTTCATCCGTCACTACAATCCTTGCTCTTTATTTACTTTTATGTTGTTTTGTTACAAGTCACTACATTACTCAATTATCATTTATATCCGGCCTCATTCTGCTTTAAGTCTACAATTATTTGCAGGCACAAAAATACATAACTCTCTACGAGAGGCAAAAGTCTGATTCATGTGCTCACTGTGGGATCGATACTCTTACTTCGAAAAGGCTACAACTAAACCCTGTGCACTTGCAGGCCATCAAGATTTTTCTGGCGCCGTTGCCAGGGAGCTGAACGCTTTTGGGCCTTGCCTTAAGTTTTGAATTATTTTATGTCCTAACGATTTTTGCAGATAGAAAGCAGCCATGGTCCTTCAAGAAAAAAAAATTCAGGTAGGAGTGGAATTGGTGGCAGGACCGTCTCGAGGAGAGAATGTTATGTCAGTTGGTCCTGACCTACCCGGCAAAGCATATGAGATAAACCCTCGGTTAATTAATATGGTGAAAGAGAATATATTCCGAGTTGATGCAACTGAATGCCCGTATATGCATATTAAAAAATTTGACATTACGTGTGGAACTTTTCAGTTGCAGGACTTGACTAATGAAGAAATAAAGGCAAAAATATTTCCTTATTCATTAGATGGAGGAGCTGCCAAGTGGTTAGAACGCCAGCCCGTGAACATCTTGAAAAATTGGCCAGAATTATTGGCTACATTCTATGCTTATTATTATCCTCAAGGGAAATTATATTCGATAAGAAGGAAGATTAGCAGCTTTGGGCAACGACAAGGTGAGAAACTGGTAGATGCATATATAAGGTATCGTGAAATACTCTTTGCATGTCCTGAACACCATTATCCTGATTATTTAATAGTTAATTTCTTTTACGGCCGACTTGACTCACAAAGTAAACAAGCTTTAGATCTTGCTTCTAAAGGTTCTTTTCTGGGAACCGAGATATCAAAGGCCTGGAGTTTACTTGATAGGATGCGGTATAATGCTAAAAATTGGTACCTTTATTCAAAGGGAAAGAGTAAGGTTGATCCTGTTTATGATACTATTAAGTCTTCTCTAAGAACTACAAAGATAAAAGACTTACTTCGTGAGCTGAATATTGGAAATGACCCTATGTTGCATGTTTTGAAAGACTTTTCTAAGTTCTTGAATTTGCCAGAGAAAAAGTACTTGAAACACAGCAGGGAGTCTAAAGCCATCCGCATGGTAGAAGCAATAGTGAAGAAGACTACTCCACCTGAGAACCGAAAAGAAGCTTCTTGTAAACCAAGTGGCAAAAAGCCCGAGGGAACACTCTTAGCTAAGGGGAAGAAGAACATCAAGGTGGAACAATGCGGGACTCCACCTTATGTTGATATCGTGAAAGAACTTGCTACCCCTATACCAGTGGTGAACAAGGAAGTCTACCTAGATAAAGACACCACTTCCTATCTTAAAGGGTGTACCGAAGGTAAAGACGCAGGTAAACAAATTTTATCATGTTCCTTCGGGTGCAAGTCTTATTTTGGGTTATGTGACCCTGGTTCTCCGGTCAATATTATTCCTTACAGTCTTTATGCAAAAATCTATGAGGAGATTTCTCCTTGTATTCTTGAGCCCACTGACGTTGTCATTAAGCTTGCAGATAAAACCGACAGGAAACCATGTGGCATCCTTAATGATGTCAATATTATAATAGGCTCACTCATTTATCCCATCGATATTTATTTGCTAATGATCTCTGAGGATAAAGATTGCCCTATTGTTTTTGGAACCTCTTTTCTGAATGTTGCAGGATCGTACATCAAGAAGAAGTCTATCTCCATGAAGTGGGGAGATGAAATGATTAAGTTCCCATTTTCTTCAATCTTAAGCAAGCCATATAAGGAGGAATCTCAAGATGATGAAGAGCAGAAATTGAATCTATTAGCTGAAATTCATCTCCAAACACCGGAAGACGAAGTTGAATGGGTACTGGTAAGACCTGAATCCTTATTTGAAGGTGAAGAAAAGGAGGAGATTGAAATGATAATGGATGCTACTCCAATAGTCTGCCCACGCTTGAATAAAGTTTATGAGGCACTTGAAAGGAAAGGAGATGAGGAACTATCTCCTACTTTGAAACCCTTACCCAAAGGGCTGAGGTATGAATTTATGGATAATACAGAAAGATTTCCTGTTATTGTTAATGCTGACCTTTCAGGAAAGGAAAAGGACAAACTATTGGTGGTGCTGAGTAAACATCGTAAGGCTTTAGGCTACTCAATGAAAGATGTAAAGGGGATACATCCATCTATTTATTCTCACGCTATTCCCATTGAAGAAGGTGAAAAACCAGTGATTAAAAGTCAACGAGGGCTACATCCCGCCTCCAAGAATGTGGTAAGGAAAGAGATAATATGTCTCCTTGATGCCGGGGTAATTTACCCTATTTCTGGTAGTAAATGGGTAAGTCCGGTTCATTGCATTCCTAAGAAAGGAGGAGTTTCCTTAGTGACTAATGAAAATAATGACCTAGTCCCTACTAGGGCTATTGTTGGATATGGAATGTGTGTTGATTTCAGGAAACTAAATAAGTGGACTAAGAAGGATCATCATCCATTACCGTTCATTAACGAAGTATTGGAGAGATTGGCCAACAACTCTTATTTTTGCTATCTCGATGGATATTCTGGATTCTCGCAAATACCTATCCGACCCGAGGACCAAGAAAATACTACCTTCACCTGCCCGTACGGTACATATGCATACCATAAGATGCCATTTGGTATATGTAACGGACCACCCTCGTTTCAAAAATGCATTTCTAAAATTTTCCCAGACTTTGTTGAGAAAATTGTCGAGGTGTTTATGGACAATTTTTCTGTCCAGGGTACCTCCTTTGACAATTGTCTCTATCATCTTACGAAGGTTTTGCAGAGATGTGAAGAAACAGGTTTCGTGATGAATTGGGAAAAGAGACACTTCATGGTCACAGAAGGGGTAGTATTGGGGCACAGAGTCTCAGGAAAGGGCATCGAGATAGATCAAGAAAGAATTGAGGTAATAGAAAATTTACCTTACACCCAAGATGTAAAAGGTATGCAAACTTTTATGGGACACACTAGTTTCTATAGAAGGTTTATTAAAGATTTCTCCAAAATATCAAAGCCTTTGACTGACCTTTTGCATAAAGACGTGCCCTATTCTTTTGACAAAAATTGTATGCAGGCCTATGAGAAATTGAGGGATGCTTTAATCACAGCTCCAATCATCCAACCTCCAAAGTGGGATGAATCCTTTGAGATTATGTGTGACGCTAGCAATTATGCTGTCGGAGCCGTCTTAGGACAGCTAGATGATAAAAAACTTAATGTGGTCTTTTATGCTAGCAGGAGCTTGGATGAAGATCAAATGCATTTAGCTACCACTGAGAAAGAATTACTTGCTATTGTCTTTGCTTGTGATAAATTCTGACCTTATATTATTAATTCAAAAGTGATCGTTCATACGGATCATCGTGCCTTACGTTATCTTCTTGCAAAGAAGGACGCTAAGTCCTAATTGATTCGATGGATATTACCGTTTCAGGAATTTGATTTGCATATAGTAGACCGCAAAGGAGAAGACAATCCAGTAGCAGACCACCTGTCACGCATGGAAAGGATACCTTATGATCCAGTGCCTATAAATGAATCCTTTCCAGGTGAGAGTTTGGCTATGATAAAAAAGATAGAACCTTGGTTTGCAGATTATGCTAATTTTCTTGTAGGAAAGTACATGCCACCTGATATGAATTACCATCAGAGGAAAAACAGAACCGCTGCCAAAGTGCTTCAATCAGGATTCTACTAGCCTACCCTCTTCAGAGATGTGCACAGGTTTGTTAAAAATTGTGATGCGTGTCAACGCACAGGTAACATAGGTAGAAGACAGGAAATGCCCATGAATTATAGTCTAGTCTGTGAACCTTTTGATGTTTGGGGATTGGACTATTTGCGACCTTTCCCGGTTTCAGATGGATATACTCATATTCTTGTGGCTGTAGATTATGTAACCAAGTGGGTTGAAGCCTTACCAACCGAACATGCAGATGCGGCTACTTCATTGAAGATGATAAAGGACATCATATTACCCAGGTTCGGAGTTCCTAAAGTTCTTATTACTGACGGAGGATCTCATTTTATACAGGGAATTTTCGGCAGAGTACTCCATAAGTATGGAGTAACTCACCGAATAGCTTCTCCGTATCACCCCCAGACTAGTGGTCAAGTGGAACTCTCAAACCGGGAGATAAAGATGATATTGTAGAAGACGGTGCAGAAGTCCAGAAAGGACTGGGCAGGGAAGCTAAACGAAACATTATGGGCCTACCGCACCGCCTACAAGAATCCCATGGGAATGTCACCATACAAAATGGTATATGGTAAGGCTTGTCATTTACCTTTAGAGCTAGAACATAAGGCTTATTGGGCAATCAAGAATATCAATTTCAAATATCAATTTCAATTTTAAAGAAGCAGGAGAGAAGAGGTTACTAGATATACATGCTCTAGGAGAACTTCACAACAGTACTTACGAGAGTGTCAGGTTATTTAAAGAAAAGGTTAAGATGTGGCATGATCGTAAGATACTGAAACGAACTTTCACTGCGGGGGACAAGGTCCTCCTATTTAATTCTCATCTCAAGTTGTTTCCAGGGAAACCCTGGATTGTGAACGGGCAACGCTTGAAGCCATACCTCACAGATGAGCAAAAGGAAGAACGAGAAGTAGAGAAGGTAAGTTTTCTCACGATCGAGCAGGCCGAAGCCCTCCGAAAAGAACGGAAGGTATGAAATAGCACCTCCGTAAAGTGGATGCAAATATAAGAGTAGAAATTATATATTTGTTTTATTGGACCTGTTAATCCTGAACCGGAGTTGTTGGAATTCTCGTCTATAGTTGGAGGCTTTGTCACTAACCTTTCAGAGAGATGAAAAATTTCTAAGGAAGAAATTGACGCAGCAGCCAACAGGGAGAAAGACGGCGTTTCAAACGACCGGAAGCGCCCGTTTGGGCGGTCGCGCAGGTACCAGACGAAAGTGACGCAGAGTCCAAAGTGAAAGACGGTGCTTCATACGGACGCCCGCGGTTGTTTGAGCGGTCGTTTGAGTTCTCCTCGGAAAGGAGCACGACAACAGAACAAATGACGGCGTTCTAAACGACCGGTGGCGACCGTTTGAGCGATCGTATGGATCTATCGCCATAACAGGTATTATCTTAAAAAAAGGTTTCGGCGATAGGCCAAACGACCGGCCATACGAGCGCAACCGCCCGTATGGAAGGCCGTCCATTGGTCTGTTTTCGCGATTCTTTCCCGATTTTGTTTTGATTCCTTTCTAACTAACTTTTTATCTTTAATCTCATGATTTCCTACAAGCTTAGCCCTTATAAGAAGGGAAGGGGCATGTCATTAAGCCCTAAACCATCTAATCTCACATCTCCTTTGCTTGCCATCTCCACCAAGAAATTTTAGTTGCAGGAAACAAGCACGGTCGCCGCCATGAACAACAAGACCTCATCCACATGTGCTCGCATCATCCCCTTCCCCAACTTGGACGATGTTGTGCCCTCGAGATGGGAAGACTTGAGGAAGCTAAGCCTCAAGGAAGAACCGCGCCCGAAGAAGAGAGACCTCGATGCAAAAATCGAGGTGGTGGAGATCAAGGAGGAGAAACCAGTGAAGGAAGGGGATGGCGAAACCACTCCAGATGAGTATTCCCCTAATCCCTATCAATTCAATATCCGTCGATCTATTCCATTATTTCCTCTGGGGCCTTCTCAGACTGAGTGGGGAAAGGAGCCACTGGCCCCAGAAGAGATGAAGGAAAGGATCCGGGAATTGGAGAAGGTTTCAAAAGCTTGCGTGGACATGATCGAAGAAGGGTTGACTCCTACTGGCTAATGAGCAAAGACCTGGAAGCAAGGGTCGATGGGCTCTTCCACAAGATCGATCTTATGATTGATTCTCTAACAACAATACTGCACAACTTGAGTTTTTGACCCAGGTTGTAGATGATCAGCAGGCCGTGATCGAGGAGATGAGGAAGGGTTTCAGGAGCATCTTTGCTGCCTGCCAGGATACCCAGGAGTGAGCATATAACGCTTAGTGCCTGGATCTCCCCGGCTTGATTGTAAGCTTGGGGGAGATTCACGTGCACTTTGTATCTTTACCTTTCTGCATTTCCTTCCCGCAAGTTAAGAATAGGTTATGAAGTTTATTGCCAATAAGGTTGAACTATCAATTCCACTTTTGAATAAGGGATGACCCTTTCCAATGAGTATCTGGATATCTTGATGTTTGTGATCATTATTGCGTATTTGAGAACGTAAAGGATGATAGTTGTGATCCAAATAGTAGCGCATATTTACTTGCATGATGATTATAAGTACTCCACATTGCAGTTATAAATTTTTTGAAGGGAGAAGAAATAACTATATATGCTAGCTCATTGAAGGTTCAACTGGCAAAAGGGCAAGCAGAGAAATTAATCATCTTAAATATTAAAAAGTGCTCTTTTAAAATAAGTCTTTCCGAGATTCATGTTTGGCTTGCATGCCATACAAAAAGTGAAATGAGCCTTCAACATGTTTCAATGATAGGAGACTAAAATACTTAAAGAATTTGGAATCTCTTAAAGAAAAGAGGAAAAGAATAACTGCTTGCCTGGTTGAAACAACGATGAACTAGGGTATGAAGTTGTTACCTGTCCACAACAAAATTGATGTAACAAAGTGTGGATGCCTGCATGATCATTATCATAGTAAAGATGAGCTACCATTTGTCATGAACCCTTTTTATCATTAACCGTTCCTTTAAACAGTGATGGACTCATGCCTCTTTTATATTCGTATCTCATAAACACAAGGTTGACCTTGTTCTTACAAGCTATGGTACTTGATCGGGGACGAGCAAGACTTAAGCTTGGGGGAGTTGATGAGTCCAATTTATGTGATGATTTTGACATATATTTTATGCCTACATGGTGGGCTTTGTGGAATTTTACCGCGTTCGCGCACCTCTTTTTGTTGATAATATCTTAGGTAACGTCTTTTGGACCAATCACCATATGATGGAGGAAATCCTCAGAAATTGTAGTGGAATCATGTATTTAAAGTGATAATAACCTACCATAAAAGGATCAAGCAAGAAGGCCAAAGAAATAGGCGTCACCTCGCATCCAGAGCAAAAGACGGCGTTCCATACGATCGCGAGCGCCCGTATGAGCGGTTGTATGGCATGCCGCCGCCGCTACCGGATCCACTATTTCACCCCGTCGAATCGGATCGGGGGGGGGGGGAGACGCCCAGACACACCAGAAACTCATCCAGAAGGCAGAACCTTCGGAGTTCATCCGGAGGAGGGATTGGCAAGGAGAAGAAGGGGATCTTCTCCACTGCGCACGGGGGAGATACAACATCATCACCACTGTCGTCATCATCATCGTCCACATCCTTATCATCTGCAACATCAAGAACCCTAGTGGATCCTCTTGTGTATCATCTGAATCATTAATCCATGCATGCCATTACTCTCGTCTTGATGATTGTTGTCCCCATGTGTGAGTAGACCCCTAGTTCTCGGGGATATGGATGAACCTTGGTATGTGTAGGATCTGAAACATTACTTTGGATATGAGATCCTCTGTTGAATGCTTAGTTTAATAACTTCGTGAATGTTGTGAAGGGGCCCCACTCAGCATTTGTGCCTTATGGCCACGAAGTATATCACTGTCGTTGTAAAGGGCTAGGTTGTGGAGGTAATTCGAGGTGACAGTAAAAGCCTACTGCTCCTAACCTTTGCAATTAACCGGGGAATTATGGAGAACCCTTAGAGAGGCCGCGTCCACGGGGTAACCCTTAATTATCATGAGTTGTAACCCTCTGGGGGAAACTATGATGGTGGCATGCGTGGCATGAAGTCTACCACGAGTAGAACATGTACTGTACCCGGCTCTGCCCAGCATAATCGGCAATAGTGGCTCAAGTATCCATTCCATACTATGCGTATGCATAGGTGCGCTAGAAACATACCAATGGGGATTTCGGACTCCCTGAGAATGCCTTTTCATTCTGCTGTTTCATCTGTCACTACAATCCTTGCTCTTTATTTACTTTTATGTTATTTTGTTACAAGTCACTACACTACTCAATTATCATTTATATCTGCCCTCATTCTGCTTTAAGTCTACAATTATCTGCAGTCACAAAAATACATAACTCTCTACGAGAGGCAAAAGTCTGTTTTCTGTGCTCCCTGTGGGATCGATACTCTTACTTCGAAAAGGCTACAACTAAACCATGTGCACTTGCAGGCCGTCACCGCCGCTGTCGCCCTTTTTTTCCGGCCACCTCCTCGCTGTCCTGCCAGGCCGCCCAAACCACGACCACCCCCTCGCCATAGCCACCCACCGCCCGCGTTTTCGGAGGAGTTCCTGCCGGTGTTTCTGAGGAGTTCTTGCCGCATCCGGTACCAGGGAAGCTACGGCCGGCGGTGACGCCCATCGACCCCAATACCTTTCGGTAGGCGCTACAAAAGCCGCCTGACGACGGCCGTGAACGCCAACCTTCCCTGCTGCCTGCTTGGGGAGCGCGAGGTGCTCTTCCCGGCCGCGTATCTACCACGACCGCAAGCTGTTCGACAGTTTGCTCACAAGGTACTATGGATAGTGGAGACGGGTTTTTTTCCCACAATTTCATTTGTTCATTGGATGATTCGTCATGGGATGACGAAGATCTTGTGGTTGCTGCATTGGTCGTCAACGACCACATTGCTAGGCAGCGGCCTCGGTTGAAGGGTTCAATCCCGGGCCATGCTCCGGCCTTGAACCTCAATAGGGAGAGCGGCCACGCCCTGCTGTATGCTGATTACTTTGAGAATGTGGCGCTCTTCAAACCACATCAATTCCGCCGCCACTTCCGGATGGCGATACATGTCTTCAATCATATTCGGGAGGGAGTGATAGCATATGACCCATACTTTGAGTGAAAAGAGGATGCCCTTGGCAAGCTTGGCTTCTCTTCTTACCAGAAATGCACTGCAGCTATTCGTATGCATGCATATGAAATTTCGGGAGATCTTGTGGATGAGTACGTGCGTATGAGTGAGTCCACATGTCTGAAATCAATGTACAATTTCTGCGCGGCCGTGGTGGCAGTGTTTGGCCCTGAGTACCTTAGAGAGCCAAATGCCGCAGATACAGCTCGGTTGTTGGCGATCAATGCCGATAGGGGCTTTCCGGGATGCTTGGGAGCATAGATTGCATGCACTGAAAGTGGAAGAACTGTCCATTTGCTTAGTAGGGGCAGTACAAGGGCCATGTGAAATGTGCCATTGTCATACTAGAAGCGGTGGCTTCACAAGATCTGTGGATATGGCATTCTTTCTTCGGCATGGCTGGTTCTCACAATGGTATCAATGTGCTTAAGCGTTCTCCAATGTTTGCAAGGCTTGCAGAAGGCCACTCCCCATAGGTCAACTTTAAGATCAATGGCTACCATTACAACAAGGGATACTACCTAGCTGACAGTATCTATCCTCAGTGGTTAACTCTTGTGAAGACAATACCGAATCCGCAAGGAGAGAAGAGACAGAGATTTGCCCAACAGCAAGAGAGTGCTAGGAAGGATGTGGAGCGTGCTTTTGGTGTGCTTCAATCTCGGTGGGGTATCGTTCGACACCCTGCACTGACATGGAGCACCGAGAAGCTTTGGCAGATGATGACTGCTTGTGTGATCATGCACAACATGATCGTGGAGGATGAGCGTGATGACAACATCTACGACCAAGTGTTTGATTTTCAGGGTGAAAATGTTGAGCCTAAGCACCAAGAACCGGCAACGTTTAAACAGTTTGCCCAATTTCATCATGAAATGCGTGATTGTCATACTCATATGCAGCTCCAGGATGACTTGGTTGAGCACATGTGGACTCACATTGACAGTCAGTAGATGTATCTGTTCATTTGCTTTCCATCTATTCAAGACAATTTTGATTAGGTTGTAAAACTATTTAATTGTGTTTTTATTTAGACGTGGAACTATTTATTTGTAAAACTATTTGCAATGTTTGATTTATTTGGTTGTAAAACTATTTATTTACAATGTGCATATACATAGGGCCTCCAGCCGGCCGTGGCGGAACAGATGCGGCTGCACGTTGGGTGCATGGCCGGCGCATACAGAAAAAGGACCGGATGCCGTCCCATTGCCCCGGACAAAACGAAAGGCGTAAGACTATTGACAAGCCAACCTGATCGCTTCCTCTGCTCCATTGTTGGCAGCAATAATGGAGGTAATAGCACCACAGGTCCTACAACTTGTCCAGGATGTGATGAATTGGTCCTAGAACTTGCAAAAGGCAACAAACTCATCCTACAACTTGCAGCCAATGTGCAAGTTTGGTCCTGGGCCAATCAGGAGCTGCCAACTGGAGCCAGCTGGACCGGGCCGGTCAGCTCTCATCTATTTGCAAAAAAAAAACCCTGCCTTTCATCGAAATTAACTGCCGACCACCACGAACCGGTTAGCTTCTGGCCATGCATGAGGGTCAAATAGAACTCCCAGCCAGCCCTTGCAGGGGTCATTCCCGGACCACGAACTGGTCAGCTTCTGGGGATAACCAGGCTCGGCGATGAACTGGAGCAATGCCATGACCTCCGGCGCGCACTTGTCCCCGTGCTTGTTGACGCAAAAGCCGTTATGGGAGGTGGTGAGATTGCCGGCCTTGAGCGCTAGGGCGGGGCCGACGAGGTTGTTGTTGTCGAGCTTGACGTCGTCGAGCAGCGGCAGGGCGGCGAGGCCGGGCGGCACGAGAATATGTTGCCGCCTTCTGTCTGGGTACATGTATATATGTACTCCCTCTGTACCCCTGGTTTGAATTCCGCCAGATCCCTGAGTCGTCTCCTACCTCCAGCCCCGCCTCCGCCCTACACCCCCTCCTCCGCCCTCCACCCCCGCCTCCACCTCTCCCTCTGCCCTCCACCTCTCCCTCCTCAGCCACGGCCAGGCCACCATCCCCTGCTGCTGGCGCCTCCATCCTCTTTCCTGCTGCTTGCCTAGTACTGCTGCTACCTCCTCTTTGCTGTTGAGCAGGAACTGCTGCTGCCTCATCTTTGCTGCTGAGCAGGACCTGCCAGGGCCAATATCAGATGGTGTTGTTCCAGTAACAGGTGAATTTCCTGCACATCAGCAGACATGAAAAACAATGATGTAAATGTATTGTACTGTACTGTAATGCACAACCAGGCAGTAATTGACTGAATTACAGTACAATGATGTGGTAGATTTTGATGTGAAAAACAATGTACTCCAGGAGTACTGTACTGTGAAAAACAATTAGAGTAACTGAAAACGTTTCAGTTAGGGCACAAGGGGAGTACTTGCAAGTCCTACACTAAACCCTACACTAAACTACAGATGCAAGAAGAGAAAGAGAAGAGAAAGAGAAGAAGAGAAAAGAGAAAGAGAAGTCCTACTATAACTGAAAAAGTTTCAGTTAATTAACTGAAAAAATTAAAATTTCAGTTAATTAACTGAAACTTAACAGCACCAGGAGCAAGTACTATACTACTGCTGTCCTACACTAAACTACTGCAAACAAACAAATTTACAGAAAAGGTTTCATTTAACTGAAAAGGTTTCATTTAGTTTTAATTAAAGAAAAAGATTCATTTAGTTTTAGTTAAAGGAAAAGATTCATTTAGTTTTAGTGAAAGGAAAAGGTTTCATTAAATTAAAATTAAAATAAAAGGTCCAGTTAATTTTAATTAATTGAAAAGGTTTCATTTAGTTTTAATTAAAGGTAAGATTCATTTAGTTTTAATTAAAGGAAAGATTCATTTAGTTTTTAATTAAAGGAAAGATTCATTTAGTTGTAATTAAAGAAAAAAGTTTTATTCGCAAAAAAAAAGTTTCATTTAGTTTTACTTAAAGTAAAGTTTCATTCGTGTAGTTTCATTTAGGAGTAGCTACTACACAAAACTTTGCTACTGGTTAAATGAACTACTCCATTTAGATTTGTGTAGATTCATTTAGTTGAACACAAAAGTAAAATGGAGTAGTTCAACTACACAAAACTTGCCATGTTAAACTCTTTGATTTTGATTTTACCAGTAGTTCTTTGAATTTGATTTACTCCACTAGTTCTTTGAATTTGATTTACTCCAGCAGTTCTTTGAATTTGATTTTACCAGTAGTTCAACTACACAGTAGTTTTACCAGTAGTTCTTTGAATTTGATTTTACCAGGAGTACAAAACTTGCCATGCTTGATTTACAAAATGGAGTTTACCAGTACAAACTCTTTGATTTTGATTTGTGTACTGCTCAACTATGTTGGTTTTGAGGTTGTGATCTACACTCTCGATCTCTGAAATACGCAGCTCACTTCTGGCCGATTCAGTTGACGTGCAGAACAACTAAACTGAACTTATTTAGCTACTGAAGAAATAAGCAGTGACTGAAGCAACTGAACTGAACTACTGCAGATAATAGCAACTGAACTTATTTAGCTACTGAAGCAACTGAACTTATTTAGCTACTGAAAATAGCAAGCAGTGATTGAAACTGCAGATATGTCGAGGTTAACATTGACAAACTACTGCAACTTTTCCTTATTACTTCTCCAAAACTACTGCAAAACTAATTGAATCTTTTCAGTGAATCAACTACTGCAGCCAAATTCAGTGAATTAAGTATGCAGAGATACAAGTACTACTGCCGACACTCCCTGTTTCTTGGCCTGCTGCAGAAAGAAAGCAAGTAACCAAATTCAGAGTTTACCATCAGAGGGATCAGAGGAGGGGCTTACCATCAGCTACGTATGCTGGAGTGGATTAGAGGTAGCCAGGCGAGGTAGCGCTTGCTGAGGTGGTCTTGGTGTGATCGTTGGACGGTCGATGGAGATGCCAAGGTCGCCGGGCGCGGGTGCGTTCCGGTTTCTTGGCCTGCTGAAGTACCTGCCGCCGCACGGGTCGGCGCCCTTGGGCCAGGCGACGACCTCCGGGTTTGTGAGGGACCGGCGCAGGTCCTCGAGGACCGTCAGGTCCCCCGGGTGGACCGTCGCCGCCATGGCCACCTCGTCACCGACGACGACGGCCAGCAGGAGGAGGAGGAGGAAGGGCGGTGGCGCGTCCATGGTGTGCCGCTACGGGTCCGGGCGCATTGGCGGCGGCGCGGCGTCGGCGGTGGCGGTGGGGTGGGGAGGGATGGGGGTAACCGGTTCGTGGTTCGAGGAACCGGGAACGGCCTCGACCCCTGCGGGTTAATTTCGATGAAAGGCAGGGTTTTTTTGCAAATAGATGAGAGCTGACCGGCCCGGTCCAGCTGGCTCCAGTTGGCAGCTCTTGATTGGCTCAGGACCAAACTTGCACATTGGCTGCAAGTTGTAGGATGAGTTTGTTGCCTTTTGCAAGTTCTAGGACCCATTCAATTCACGTTTGAGTCCGTCCCGATAGGTGACGGTTGGTGTCTAGTCCGGCGATTCCGGGGGCGATTAGGGTTCGAGTTCCTGGTCCTCGTCGTCTCCACGATCTACGATCAGTCTCCGTCCCCGAGATCTCTCGAGAGCGATCTCATCCCTGTTCCCTGTCCCTGAACCCATCCACCTCACAGCCTTCCATGTGCTCCCAGGGCGCGCGGTCGTAATACACTTGTAACCCTGGGCGGCGGCGCTGGTGGGGGTGTGAAGGGAGGTAGATGGAGGGCGTTGGGAACATGCTGCGGCGGCTGAAGTTGTCGGAGGAAGAGAGGAAGGGCGTCAAGATCCGCGGGGGCGCGAAGGACAAAGGGAAGAGCACGGAACCGCAAGCCATTGGGAAGGTGCTGTCCGAGAAACCTGCACATCAAGATGCGATCAGCCTTTCGCTAGGGCGGGTCTGGTGCCCCATCAAGGGGACCGAGTGCAAGGAGGTAGGAGACAACCTGTTCTTGTTCACTTTCAAGCAGGAATCGGGGAAGAGGAGAGCTCTGGAGGATGGTCCATGGCTGTTTGATAAGGATTTGGTTGTGGTAGAAGACTATGACCCGGGGAAGCGCATGGAGGACTACGAGTTTAATGATATCCCCATTTGGGTACGTGTATTTAACCTTCCCCTGGGGATTATGAACGAGGAGGCAGCGGAGGAGATTGGGAATATCATTGGAAGATTTGTTGAAGTGGATGCTGGGGTGGATGGGAAGGCTATTGGAAAATTCATGAGGGTGAAGGTGAGGATGAATATTGAGAAACCGATCATGAGGGGGTTCACCCTAGAGGAGGATGAGGAACAACACGGGCAGAAACAGAAAAGGAAGGAAATGAATATTGATGGAAATGAGGAGGGGAAGAGGAAGGGCTGTGGTGCCGCTTTGAGTATGAGTTTATGCCGGATTTTTGCTACACCTGTGGGTTGATTGGCCATGGCGAGAAGGACTGTTCAACTAGACTGAAAAAAGGGGAGCAGGCTCAGTTCGGCAGCTGGCTGAAGGCAGATATGGGAAGGAGAAGATCGGGCAGCTCAGAGAGCACTAGCTGGAAGGGGAAGAGCAGGTGGGAGAGCCATCGCAGCTATGGGGTCAGTCGCTCGGGGGATAGGTCTGGAAGTGGGAGTGATAGTTTGTCATGGAGGAAGGGGGTCGCCCACAACAGTTAGGGTGGAAGCTGGGGCTAGTGAATATGTCAGTTTGGAATCCGGTGGGGAGGAGCAGAGGCATTGCCTTATTCTGGAGGAGGGGGGTCGATGTTACTCTTAGATCGTATGGGAGGAGGCATGTGGATGTGGATGTAAAGGAGGAAGATGGCCCTATCTGGAGGCTCACAGGGATGTATGGGGAGTCGGCTACAGAAAGGAAGAAGGAGACATGGAGAACTCTCAAGATTCTTAAACAGCAACATCAGCATGGGCGGCCGTGGCTATGTATGGGTGACTTCAACGAGATCCTGTCGGAGGTGGAGAAGGTGGGGGGAGCTCCGAGAGTGCAGCATATGATGGATGGGTTTAGGGAAGTGCTAGAGGTCTGTGAGCTGGCTGACCTAGGGTTTGAAGGTGACATTTTCACATGGAGGAACCACAGCAAGGACTTGAACACATACATATGTGAGAGACTTGATAGGGCTGTTGGAAATGAGGAGTGGAGAACGCAATACCCGAACTATGATGTGATCAATGGGCTCCCTAGGCATTCGGATCACAGACCCATCATTGTTCAGACGCAAGGGGAAGACAGGAGTTGGATGAAAGGGGATAGAGGCTTCAGATTTGAAGCTCGTTGGCTGCAAGAAGAGGGATGTGAGGATGTCATTCGGGAGGCGTGGGAGCGGAGCTGGGCAAACAGATCGGGAGGGGTGGCTGCTGCGTTGCGATCGGTGGCGGAGACAATGAGGGAATGGGACAAGTATGTGGTAGGCGAGTTGGAGGGTAGGCTAAGGAAAGCTAAAGCTGATCTCGAGAGGTGCATGCTGTCTCGGGTGTCCCAGGAAAAGATTATGGAGGAGGCAAGGCTAAGGTGTCTGGTGGAGGAGCTTGAAGATAAAAAGAACACCATGTGGAAGCAACGGGCGCATGTCTGGTGGCTTGTAGATGGAGACCGGAACACACGCTATTTCCACCTTGTGGCGTTAGGAAGGAAGAAAGCTAACAGGATCAAGGAGCTCAGAAGGGAGGATGGTTCGGTGGTGGCGGAAGGGGATTTCACTAATTATGTGTGCTCTTTCTTTCAGGACCTTTTTACATCGACTGCGGGCGACCGAGTTGATGAGTTGATTGGTACGGTGAGTCCTCGTGTCACACCCGCAATGCTTGACATTCTTGATGCGGCATATACCAAAGAAGAAGTAAAAGCAGCCCTTGATCATATTGGCGACCTCAAGGCTCCGGGGCCTGACGGCATGCCGTCCGTGGTCTTCAAGCGACATTGGCACTTTATGGGTGATTATGTCGTTGATGAGGTGCTCAAGGTCCTAAATGGTGGTGACATGCCCGAGGGGTGGAATGATACACTAGTGGTCCTTATACCAAAGGTGAAAGACCCCAACAGAATCAAAGATTTGAGACCTATTAGCTTATGCAACGTGGTGTACAAGCTCATCTCTAAGGTCCTCGCAAATCGATTGAAGGTGGTTCTCCCGGACCTCATATCTGAAAATCAAAGTGCCTTTGTGCCGGGTCGTCTAATTACGGACAATGTGTTGATAGCTTATGAGATTTCGCACCTGCTGAGAAATAAGAGGACTGGGCAGGAAGGTGTGACTGCGGTCAAGGCTGATATGAGCAAAGCCTATGATAGGGTGGAATGGAATTTTCTCGGAGCAATGTTGGCCAAGCTAGGGTTCAGCCGAAGATGGATCCATCTCGTCATGAAGTGTGTGCGGACTGTGAGATATCAAATAAAAGTGAACGGGGTCCTGACAGAGCAGTTTTGTCCGTCCCGTGGGCTGCGGCAAGGGGATCCGTTGTCGCCCTACCTTTTTGTCATATGCGCGGAGGGCCTGTCTGCACTTCTACATGAGGCGGAAAGAGTTGGCAAGATCACGGGGATTAAAGTTTGCCAGGCTGCTCCGAGAGTCTCACACTTGTTCTTTGCTGATGACTCGATGATCATGCTTAAGGCCAACCAAGAAGAGGCGGTGGCACTCAGGGAGATTCTGGACCTATATGAGAACTGCTCTGGACAGTGCATTAACATTGAGAAATCGGCGCTCATGTTCTCCCAGAATAGTTAAGCGCAGGCGAAGGGTGATGTGAAGGCGGCTCTTGGCATTCATAGTGAGGATTGGAACGAAAGATATCTTGGCTTGCCAGTACATGTGGGTAGATCGAGGAGGAAGGTGTTCGGGTATATAAAGCAGAGCTTGTGTGGCCGGATGCATGGCTGGCAGGAACGGCTACTGGCTAAGACTAGCAAGGAGACTTTGGTCAAGGCTGTTGGCCAGGCAATACCTACTTTCGCTATGTCATGCTTTGATTTGACCAAAGGATTCTGTAAGGAGCTGAACACTCTCATGAGCAAGTTTTGGTGGAGTCAGCAGGACAAGGAGAATACCATGCATTGGATCAGTTGGGAAACCCTCAGTAGACCAAAGGCCTTGGGAGGGCTAGGGTTCCGTAATATGCATGACTTCAACATAGCAATGCTCTCACGGCAAGGGTGGCGATTCCTGCAAAATCCTACCAGTCTGTGTGCGCGTATCCTGAAGGCCCGCTACTTTCCCCACTGTTCTATATTGGAAGCTGAACCTAGGGAGGGCATCTCTTACTCATGGAGGAGTATCTTACATGGCCTAGAGCTGATCAAACAAGGGTATATATGGCGTATTGGCGATGGCACGCAAGTGAAAATTTGGTCGGACCCGTGGATCCCTAGGGCTTGGTCGCGGCAAGTTATCACCCCCAAGGAACAGAACATTCTCAACTATGTGAGCGAGCTTATTAGCCCCGTCACTGGCACCTGGGATGCACAACTGGTGAATGACTCTTTCTGGCCAGATGATGCCCGTCATATCCTGCAGATCCCTCTCCGGGAGGGGGTGAGTGACTTCATTGCTTGGCACTATGACACAAAGGGACTCCACTCAGTTCGGAATGCCTACAAGCTACAGGTTCAACTTGGAAAGCTTGGCAGCCCGGGAGAGTCTGGGAGTAGCTCCACTGTCATTGGCAACTTTGACAGGTGCGATGATCAGTCTTGGAAGTGTCTCTGGAAGATCCCTTGCCCAAGGAAAATTCAGATGTTTGCATGGTGCTTGAAGCACGAGTCCTTGGCCTTTCGGACCAATCTAGCGAGGAGAGGAATGAAGCTCGAGAGCACTAAGTGCTTGTTCTGTGGTTGTGCTGATGAGGATGGGGCTCACCTTTTCATAAAATGCAAATATGTGAAACCAGTGTGGAGAGCACTTGAGCTAGAGAAGGAACGAAATGAGCTTGAGAATATAACGTCTGTGCATGCAATGTTGGAGTACTTGTGGGGACTCAATGAGAAAGCGCGCGTGCAGATCCTCACCATGTGGTGGCACTGGTGGAATAACCGCAACAAAGTTCGGGAAGGTGAGCTGGTTGTGCCCTGCGAAGAGCTAACAAGGCGTGTGCTATCAAATACGCTGGAATACATGCAGATTTTCAGGCCCAAAGAGAGGAAGAAGGACAAGCTGACATGGCAGGCGCCTAGCGGTGGCATGCTCAAGGCAAACCTGGATGGGGCTTTCAAACCGGGTGAACCATTCGTGACCTGGGGAGTTGTTGTCCGAGATGAGACGGGTAATGTTGTCGCTGCCCGAGCGGGCAAGACTGAGCAGGTGGAGGACCCGTTCGGCGCTGAGGTAATTGCTATGACAGAAGCTATCAACACGGCAGCGGATCTTGGAGCACTCCGGGTGGTGTTCGAGACCGACTCCAAACTCCTTCAGGAAGCTCTGGACCTTGGCAGGGTTGATTCCTCACCATATGCGGCGCTCATTGAAGATTCCAAGTTCCAGCTTAAGATGTGGTTTTCAAAACAGAAAGTGCAACTCTGTCGCCGTGAGGCCAATTCTATAGCACATGAGCTTGCCTAGGTTGGGCGTACGTGTATGCCTAATGATTGTGTCATGTGGAACTCGGATGTACCGCCCCAAGTGGCGATTTGTGTTTCGGGTGATTTACCCGAGCACCGTTAAGTTATAAAGCTTTGCTTTCCCTCAAAAAAAGTTCTAGGACCCATTCATCACATCCTGGACAAGTTTTAGGACCTGTGATGCTATTACCTCGCAATAATGGAACCCGGCGATGCGGCATGCGTATGAAAAGGAAAGAGAAGGTGCGAGGTGAGAAAATCCTGGGAAGTTCATAGAAAGTGAGAGGACAGCACAACGACAAAGCTGGGATACTTTTCAGCCTCTGCTTTAGAGTTCGCGAGTGTTCAATCAATCTTCTTTCCCGGATACCCAACTTTGCACAAGGATCAGAAAGCTAAAGACGAAGAACCCCAATCACTCGACCACATACACGGCAGATTCACCCCATCTATGTACTGCTAGTCTACTACCGCTGTTCGCATTCGCTTTCCTCCCTTTTCAGTCTCGTCTTATGGGTGGTGAGTCACTCGCCGGGAGACATGCATTGCAAACTCATGCCATTGTGATGAAAACCATTCAATTCATCGCTGTGATACGCAGAAGGATCGCAAATGTTAACCATCACCTTGTGCAAGCAATCCTTAACTTGTGAACATCGACTTGTTACCCCAAGGTTATAGGGAAACAACCTTGTGGCGAGCCAGAGATGCCATATTCCATACGCTTATAGGAAAGAGATTCCACAAAACTTACGGCGGAAGGAACAAGATTCCATCGGCAAGTAGAGAAAATGACACGATGAAGAGGAGATGTCAATTGATCGTGGAAGAAAAAGGTGTGCTTAAAGTTTTTGTTGTGAATGTTGGTGCAAACGGCCTCACGACACGCCGGCGATCATCGGAGACAAGAAATCACGGCAACAGAGGATACGGTGGCGCACAAACACCCTGCCGCACGCACGGCTTTTTCAGTTTTTCTTCTCGAGCTCGAACTCGATCTCTGGCACAATTACACAGGAGGGAGTGGGCTTTATACGCGCACGTCGCGCCCCCAACGCACCCCACTCGCACACTCGCCATGTCCAACGCTCCCCAGCTCGCGCGTCCGGCGCGCACGCACGCGCCCTACGCGGCCGGATCCAGCGCCCGACGCGGTCGCTCCTCCGCAGTTCCCGCCAACTAACACACACACGCACACCCCGTGCCACACACGCACGCACTCACGCACGCTCTGCCACGGATCCGACGCGGCCCGGACCGCACCCGACACGTCCCGCGCGCGCACGCACACGCACCCGACGTGGTCGCCGTGGCTTATTGGCCAACAGTGAAAGCAGGTCACTGAACTCTGAAGAAGCACGCGATTTGACAAATGATCATTCAGAAATGCATCTTAATTATTTACAGTAAGAAGATTGACGAACAGAAGACTTGATGTACTATACATGAGAGAATCACTCTTTTAAACCGTGGAATTTACAGAATGCGGGCGAATTCTGGTCTTCTAAGTAAGTAAACACAGGCTTGCTAATCTGCCTGCAGTCAATGTTTGTCAGTAATCATCAATCAGGTCGATAATGCTAGGAAAATGAATGCGCATGAGAGGAGCGTCGCCGAGTAGCGCGCGATCTTCCACCCCTTGATCGAGGAAGACGACGACGTGAGGCCCTTGAAGCCGAGGTCGAGGGAGACGCTGCCGTCGGGCTTGAACAGCCCGAAGTGCCGCTCGCTCCCGGGGCCGGTCTTGAGGTCCTCGTTGAAGAGCGCGAAGATGAAGGCCTTGACCACCCTCTTGGGCCTGTAGGGCGTCCCCTTCCGCAGGAACAGCCGCTTCCGCAGGTTGAAGTTGTAGGTCCGGGCGTTCTCCAGGGTGGCGCCGGGCTCCGTGGCGTCGCCGGCGGACGCCCACCCGGTCTCCGACACGCGCACCTCCATGTCGCTGTACCCGGCGGCCTCCAGCGCGGCGTACGTGGCGTCGATCTGGGCCTCGAACATGTTGTCGTAGTGGAGGTTGGTCTTCTGGTCCAGGATGCCGGCGTTGGGCTTCATCAGCGCGTAGTTCACGTCGATGTGCTCCGGGTCGCTCATGTAGGCCAGGAACGGGTACGCGTTCACGTAGAAGGGCGCGCCCGTCTTGGAGAAGAAGTCCAGGAGTGGCTTCAGGTACGGCATGAGGTCCGGGCGGAACGTGCCGGCGGAGGGCGGGTACGAGGTGCCGAACACCGCCTCCGAGTGCGGCGTGTTCACCTCGATCCTGCCGGACAGGCGGAGCGCGCGGAGCGCGTCGTGGATGTTGACGACGGCGCCGAAGAGCGCCTCGGCGAGCCCGGTGTCCTGCCCGCCCAGGATCTCGTTGCCGACGATGATGGCCACGATGCGGGTGGACGGGTAGTAGGGACGCACGTTCTCGTTCACCCAGTCCATGGCCTTGCTCGGGGTGGCGGAGATGTCCTTGACGAGCCCGTTGGGGATGGCGATGGCGAGGTTGAGCCCGGAGTTGCGGAACGCGTCCAGGACGGTGTGGTCCGAGTCGAAGATGCGGACGTTCTTGATCCGCGCCATCTGGAGCAGCTTCACCACCTCCGTCGGCGGCGGCAGGTTGTCCGCGATCCGGCCGTAGTTCACGCCGTACGTCCCCACGAACGAGTGAAAAGCCGCGACTGCAATCAATCAAGAAACGAAAAATCAGTCATGGCGGGAGAAGCAACAGAGAGGTTATAGCTGATTAGGCGGGGGCATGCGTAACGTACCGCGGCAGGGGAAGAAGGCGAGGAGGCAGAAGAAAAGGAGGAGCAGGAGGGTCGGCCGGCGGTGGCCGAGGCTGGAGTCCGGCCGGCCGCGCGGAATCACCGCCATGATCTTCCGGCGCGGCGGGGAGGAGGTGGCAAGCAGCGCACGTGACGACTGGAGGAGGAAGAGGAGGAGGAGGCTGTGGCCGGTAGCGGGGCGGGCATTAGAGGAGGGCCGGGGCGCCACTTTGCTTGAGGTGCAGGGCATGGCGGCACGGCGGCAAGTGCCATGGAGGGAGCACGAAGGCGGCAAGTATCCGCGGTTACTTACTCCATCGGCCGCGTTGCTTGCTCGGCCGGAGCAAGCCAAGGATCAACGTTGCCGAGAGTGGTAAGACGAGGTTACTGGCGGATCCAAGGATGGAATCCGGTCTCTTGCGTTGCTTCCGCGCGCGACGTACAGCGCTCTGCTCGCTCCGTGTCTGCACGCTCCGTGTCTGTACCTTCTGGCTTTAGCTGTCTTCAGTACGGATACATAAGATTGCCCGTAGCACTTGCGGTTCTGCTCTATACTTAAGTTGGGCCGAAAGTTTATTATTTCTAAATCGCTTTATGAAAAATTTAGACGACTTAGAACATCATCGCCATGTTTGGTGAGTCAGACAAATAGTGGGGTATTATGGACTTGGAAAAGAACCCTCCTAGTTGCCGAATGATCACACTCGAAAAAGGAGTGGAAGTTTCTCTGGTCATGGAGGTGGCAAGGGTCCCCCCCCCCCCCCCCCCCCTCGCGGACATTGGAGTATGCCGGTGAGTGAAACTCGCTCGATCGATGGTGGTGGTGGGATTTGTTCTCTCCCGTGACGTGGTGGCAGCCCTGGCCGACGCGGCTCGTTTGGGGTGGCGGTTATTGTTGGAGTAGCCCTGGGGGGGGTGGGGGGGGGGGGGGGGGGGTGGGGCAGGAAGTTCGTGACCGGCGACGGCTGTAGTCGAGTACTTGATCGGGCTGTCGATGTACGCATCTTTGTTCGGACGAGGTCGCTGCAATGATGTATCCTCCGTCCACCGCCCTCCCTCTACCGGCGACGGGGATCGAAGGTGGTGCGGCAATGTCCAGATGCGGGACGCAAGGTTCTCATTCTACTTCTGGTGTTTTCTCCAATGGCACCGGAGGTTCTTGGGTTCTCTCAGCCAGTGGCGGATCCAGGAATTGAACTTACCCGGGACAAAACAATGAAGGTCTAAAATTTTTAATGTACGAATGCAAGTCCGCTCAACCAAAACTCATAAAATTCAAATGCGAAGCTAGATGCACTAAAAAAATTAACAAAATTCAAAAAGTTTTAAGATTCTCAACAACTGGGTGACCAAAACTCATAAATTTACGGTTGATACAAGAAGAAAAAAAAAGGATTTGGCTGGGCATACCTTCTGGTTGTGCTTGTTGCCCATGCAAACTGCAACTTCTCATTTGCGCGAGCTCGATGCCGTGCCGTTACTGCCACCCACACAGGTCGCGCCAGGCAGTGCACCCGGTGCACTGCTTCTTCTCATTTTGCCATTTGCCATGTGCCGGGCGTCCGATGAGGCGGAGCTTTTTGTCCGAGAGAAGGCAGCGGCAGGAGTGGCTGTGAGCAACGGCTAGGTTAGAGCACCTACAACCGGACTCCTCAAACACCCCCTATACGTATGAGAGAACGACTCGATCAGTGACCGGTCACAAAATCTCAACCCAACCAGGCTCCTCAAACCGGCCCTATACGTCCGGGCTGACCGGCACCCATCATATCCAGCCCATATATAGGACGGATATGATAAGGCCCAGAAGCGTCCGGGTGCGTCCGTCACGTCGGACTACCGTGCGAAACCCATGCGGACACCCTTTGTTACCCGGCGGTCTGGTAAGGACGACGCTCTGGTGCGCTGCCCAGGAGCCGGAGTTGTGGGAGGCGATTAACAACCAGGAGGCATATCCGTCCGGCACTACCGGCACTAAGGTCATCTACATCTCCGACAACGAGTAACAACAGGCTAGTTTTATCTATGTACTACTAGGTTACTTTTGAGTTACATGATGTAGTATGGATTTGAGGTCCGAATGCATCCGACGTAAAGAGGGCCGGATTAACTAGGTCCGAATGTTTCCCTAAAAGAAAGAAAGAAAGAAAGAAAGCTAGGTCCGAATGTAGAATATAGATGCTCCTGGGACTACTTGCAACCTGGTTGAGTGCTCGTTGCCATTATTCACTTCTAGCCGCACCTAGCTTAGATCACATCAGCTCCGACGATCCATAGAAATTATGGTCGTGGGGCCACTGCCTACTACAGCTGCAGTCATCCATCTCACGTGGAGGAGAGATACACTATTTAATTTGGGCTGCAACTGAGCCACTTGAGTGCTAGCCCACGTTCTAAGAGAATTGTTTCCCCTTCGTCTTATGCCAACTCCAACGCACGATCCCATACAGACGTCCGTTTTGTCCGAATTTCGTCCGTTTGGGGGTGGCTATGGGACCGTGTCCGCCCGGATTTCTGTTTGCGCCAGGCGCCCGGCCGCATCTCGTCCGCGTGCATGCAAATGTGGAAACAACAAAAGATGTTGGCATCGGTTCACTAGTTCATGCCGGCCGGCAACAAAGCCGGCGGCCTACAGAATGGTCACCCTCCAGTTTCACGCCGGCAACAGAGCCAGCGGCCGGCACATGAGCCAGCCTTCAAAAAGGACATGTTTTTGACGCCGGCAACACAACCAGCGGCCGACACAGGAGCCAGCCTTCAAAATGATCAAGTTGTTGGCGCCGGCAACAAAGCCAGCGGCCAGCACACCAGCCAGCCTACACAATCATAGATGATGCTGCAAATGTAATAGCAAAGGACACAAGATGCATGAAACATAAATGGCATGCCAACATGAATGGACACAAAATGAAAAAACGAGGTTCATACCAAGTCACCAACGCCGAGGCCACTCACGGGACGGGCTTCGACGCTCTCAAGCGCGGCACAATACTTGTTGCACTCTTGTTGAATGAACCTCCATCTCTTTTGGATTGAGTTGATGCCGCGAGTGCTCGCAAATTGGTAGGGGGCAAACTTCCTTCGCTCATGAAAGGTTTTGTGAACTCTCGACCAAAAGACGGATCCTTTTTGCTCGGCACCTCTCAACGGATCTTGGCCTATCTCCATCCAACTCTCGCAAATCAAAGTGTCCTCCTCTTGGGTATATGATCCCGTGCGAATGCTTTGCCTCATCTTTTGTGGCTCGGCCCTTTGGGTGAGCTCATCGATAAACATCAATGGCTCCTCCGCAATGTCGACCTCATCTTCCTCATCTTCACAATACAAGTCATCTTCTTCATGCCATGAGTTGCCATGGTCGTCCTCATCTTCATCATCGCCGGCGAATTGAGTGTCACCGTATTGGCCGCGGCTGCTTCCTTTGCGTCCCGTCGGACGGGTGGCCAGCGACAGTGTACCACGGCGTCACGTTGAGGTCGATGACACCCGCGGGCGTGGCCGGAGCGACCACGCTGCAGTCCGGCGACGTGGAGAACCTTGTCTGCCCATGGCCATGCAGCGGCGGCGCACGGTACGCTGGCGTCTCTGGTGTGGTGGACGAGCTCGGGGACCGGTACTGCAGAGGATGAGCGGCCGACGAACCTGTGCTAGCCATGGCCATGGCAGCGACTGATAGAATGGCCGGCGGGGGTCGTGCCAATCCTAGCATGAGGAGGGCGTGCGCCTTGGCGACGATGGATTCCTTCTCGTCGATGTCGGCAAGATGCTGCGCTTGACGCCGTGCGGCGACCTCGGCGGCGTAGTTGGCAGCGGCCTTCATCTCCGCCACCTTTGTCCACCGGCCCCTCCTCTTGGCCGATTCGGCGTCGAGATTGGCGAGCTCCGCCGACGTGAGCTCCGACCGAGGCTTCCTGGGACCCTTGGGACCCTTCTTCTTCGCCGCGGGGTGCACAGCCGCGGCCGGGTCGCCGGGATTCGTCGGGCCGCAGTCCATGGAGGAGGGAGGGGAGGGGGTGCGCGGGAGGGTTTTGGCGAAATGGAGGGAAAGTGGGAGGGGTGTGTCCCCGACGGGCGGGCCAGGGGAGGACAAGGGCGCGCGTCCCGCCCATCCGCGCGTTGTCCGTTTCGACACAAGCGCGGCCGAAATTTGGGCCGGGAATGGGTCGAAAGCGGACCGAAAACGGACATTTGTCCGTTTGCTCCCGCGCGTTGGGCCGCCTGTTCTGTCCGTTTACCCCCAAATGGACGCGGGCGGACCATTTGGGGTCGCGTGTTGGAGTTGCCCTTAGGCCAACTCCAACGACCCCAAACGCTCGTCCGTTTTGTTCGGATTTTGTCCGTTTGGGTCGGGCAAAGGGGCGGCGTCCGGCTGTTTCTTCATTTGCGCTGGCCATGCACCCAACGCGGCCGACACATTTCGTCCGGCCGCCTGATTTTTTTTGCAAGGAAATGGAAACTAGATTTAGCCGCGGCCATAGTCAAGCCGACCAGAGCGCCAGCGGCCAACACACATGCCAGCCTACAAAATGAACAACCCCCATAGTTTCACGCCGGCAACACAGCCAGCGGCCGGCACACAAGCCAGGCTACAAAAAATGGCCAAAGTTCATGTCTCGCAGCCTCCGTAGTTCATGCCGGCTCACTCATTTCCATCGATCATCTCCCCTTGCTTCTTCTCGAACAAACTTCTTCTTTTCGGGAACATCTTGCTCAAGTCCATGGACATGAAAGCTAGCCCCACCTCTTTTTCTTTGGTCTTTGCATTGGTGGCCTCGATCTCGAGCTTCTTCGTTTAGACGGCCTCCTCGATCTCGAGCTTCCTCCTCTTGACGGCTTCCTTGTGGCACCCCCGTCTGGCACAGACGGGATGCCTGCATGTACCGGCCTGGGATAACTCCTCGGCACGCGCCAGTAACATGGTACATTGCTCCAAACATAGCTTTATTAATAATGCAGGATATATAGCCCGATTACAAGGGGATCTATCCCGTATAACTCCATAGCAGAGTTATTCGACAGCAGAAGAATTAAATGACAGAGGAAGACTAGGTTGATGGCTTGGCTGGGCTTCACAACTCACAGGACTGGCTGGAGCGACGATCTAGCTTATCCAACTCTCCAGAATCTGGCCACGTGAAAGGTCAGGTGAGTAGTTTGAATGTACTCGCAAGACAACAAATTATATAGCAATCAAGCAACATATAACAAAGCAAGAGCAAAGCTTAAGTAGTAACAACAACAGTATTATCTACATGACTACACCAATAAACTTACTGCAGAACTGAGAAGTAAATACAATGTTACCTCTGGTGGCAGGTGGAACGGTTGATCGGTTCCATCTGTCACATCACTATCCCTGACTCACCGAGACCTAGGGTGAGCAGGTCCGACCAATACTATGGCCTTTACAGGCTTCTACTATCCAACTGCTGTGTCGATGAGTCGACCATACCCTACAAGTACTATTACCGTTCATCACTCAACTTGACTGGACTAGGCTAAAGTTGACATAATCCAAATGGTCACTTAACAACCCAGCATAATTCATGTGGCTTTAAACTAAAGTTGACTAACTCCAGATGGCCAAACACTTGAACATAAACTACTAATGTAGATGCTTTCTACTGCTATCAATCCAACAGTTACCCTTGCATTCGTAACTCTGGATATACTTCTATACATAGTGAATGACAGGTTAGTGGCTTTACTCCCGAACTTGTCCATAACCATGGACGTGGCTTTTCGAAAAGGTTTAACACACACTCTGCAGAGGCTGTACACTTTACCCATACTCCGGACTATCTGTCCGACGAACCCTATGTACAACATGGCACTTCTACCGTGTCTCCTGACTTCCCGCAGGCTAATCCTCGGTCGAGGGGATCTGGGACCCTGCCACCTCATGGCACAACCACTTAATTCACTTAGGGATTATTTCAGATATATCCTCTCACATCCCAGGCCCTCTAGCTCCGGACGCAAATCTCCCGGCCAAAGGAATACTACACTCCGAGCTTCCCTTTATAGAGACACGCGTAAAAGACATAACTGTAAATAAAATAAGGCCTTCCCATTTAGGCATATATGGTTGTACAATATTGTTCGGTTTAGTGGCACCGTGATTTGTCATGTGATCATTGACGGAGAAGGGTGTGTAATACTTCACTATTGGTCCCTCCATAGGTAACAGTGGCATCCCACTCTATTACTGAATAAAACACGGCCGTTACCCTCGAACAGTAAGGTAAACTACAAGTATCTACTAAAGATAGTAAAACAGTAGGGTGATACTCCTACTCAAAGTAAGATGGTAAAGTAGAACGGGTATGAAAAGTAATACTGACGGAAATAAACAGCAAGCAAGTAAATAGGTAAAAACACTCAAACAAGTTCAAGCAATGTCACAAGTCCTTGGTTGCTCATGATATGGAGCTGTCTTGCCTCCGGTCGACGAGTCTTCGAGAAGTGGTGCGGTGGTCCTCCGGACGAAGCGGGTCGGTAGCCGGGATCTCGGAGGGGGCCTACTTAAGCTACATACAAGCAATGCTATGATACGTCCATTTTGCACCATGTTTTCCTACTGTTATTTATTATGTTTTGGGTCATTATTTCACTTTATGATACAATTCTTATGCCTTTTCTCTCTTATTTTGCAAGTTTCACATGAAGAGGGAGATTGCCGGCAGCTGGAATTCTGGACCGAAAAGGGCTACAACAGAGATAGCTATTCTGCACAACTCCAAATGACCTGAAAATTTATGGAGAATTATTTTGGAATATATAAAAAATATTGGCGGAAGAAATACCAGAAGGGGACCCACCAGGAAGCCACAAACTTGGGGTGCGCGCCCTACCCCCTGGGCGCGCCCCCCGAGCTTGTGGGGCCCCTGGCAGGCTTCCGGCTCCCATCTTCTGCTATATAAGGCCATTTGCCCTAGAAAAAATAAAGAGAGGACTTTCGGGACGATGTGCCGCCGCCACGAGGTGGAACCCGGGCAAGAGCACTTTTGCTCTCTGGCGGAGCGATTCCACCGGGGATACTTCCCTCCGGGAGGGGGAAATCGAAGCCATCGACATCACCAATGACCCTCTCATCGTGGGAGGACCAATCTTCATCAACATCTTCACCATCACCATCTCATCTCAAACCCTAGTTCATCTCTTGTATCCAATCTTTGTCTCAAAACCTCAGATTGGTACATGTGGGTTGCTAGTAGTGTTGATTACATCTTGTAGTTGATGCTAGTTGGTTTATTTGGTGGAAGATTATATGTTCAGATCCTTAATGATTTAATTATATTCAATAGCCCTCTGATCTTGAACATGAATATGATTTGTGAGTAGTTACTTTTGTTCTTGACAACATGGGAGAAGTCTTGTCATAAGTAATCATGTGAATTTGGTATTCGTTCGATATTTTGATGATATGTATGTTGTTGCTTCCTTTAGTGGTGTTGTGTGAACGTCGACTACATGATACTTCACCATATTTGGGCCTAAGGGAAGGCATTGTGGAGTAATAAGTAGATGATGGGTTGCTAGAGTGACAGAAGCTTAAACCCTAGTTTATGCGTTATTCCGTAAGGGGCTGATTTGGATCCATATGTTTCATGCTATGGTTAGATTTATCTTAATTCTTCTTTCATAGTTGCGAATGCTTGTGAGAGGGGGTAATCATAAGTGGGAGGCTTGTTCAAGTAAGAACAACACCCAAGCACCGGTCCACCCACATATCAAATTATCAAAGTAGCGAACGCGAATCAAATAAACATGATGAAAGTGACTAGATGAGAATTCCCATGTGTCCTCGAGAACACTTTGCTTTATATAAGAGACCGTTCCGGCTTGTCCTTTGCTATAAAAAGGATTGGGCCACCTTGCTGCACTTTTGTTACACTTGTTACTTGCTACTCATTAAGAATTATCTTGCTACAAAACTATCAGTTACCGCTACTTTCAGTGCTTGCAGAAAATACCTTGCTGAAAACCGCTTATCATTTCCTTCTACTCCTCGTTGGGTTCGACACCCTTACTTATCGAAAGGACTATGATTGATCCCCTATACTTGTGGGTCATCATGCTACACTATGAGCACAAACAAGAACACAAAGAGTACCAAAAGAACGGGTTCACAAAGACGAAACCATATGCGTTGGAATCACCTCAATCGCAGTTACGAGTACAAAGTAACGATGGTTTTATTGCCAGGGACTATCTATAAAAAGAATAATAGCATATGGGTCCTTGGGCAGCGCGGCTGGTGGCATCTTCGGGCAAATACGCTTTCCAGTGAAGGAAACTTATTTAGGACCCGATACATGTTCTGTTTAAGAAAACGCGTTCACTCCAATACGCTTTCTCGCTAGCGAAGACGTAAACGAGGGTTTATGCCTCGACTTATCCACGCTGGCAGAGGCGGGGCTGAGCTCCTCTCACTGAGGAGTGGGTCCCGGGCCCACGTGTCAGCTCTCTCTATTTCTCTCCTCCTTCTCCTCTCACTTCCTCCTCCTCTTTTCTCCCCGACGCCATTGCTGGTCTTCTGCTCTGGTGAGGTTGACGGCGCTCCGGTGGTCTTCTTGCACGGGCGACGGCAGGGTTGGACTCGCCGATGAGTTGTGGATCTAGAGGTGGGCTCTACGGGCGGTGGGGGTGGCTGGGTGTGCGGCCGCGCACGGATGCAGAGGGCTGCGGTTCCGGCGAGGTGGGGTAGCTACGGCGGTGGGAAGGGCAGGGGCGTGATAGCTCGAGGGCGTCGGCCAGTAAAGTTCTGGGGTGGAAAGAAGTGAGGTGCGGGTCTCAGCGGAGGTGGGGGTGCTGGTTTTATAGGCCGGCGAGGGGATGGGGGCCCTAGCTCCGCCGGCTTCGGCGCTGACGGTCGGCTAGCCTGCGCTGGCCTAGGGGCTATGGTGGGTAGGGTAGAGGGAGGAGCTCGGAGGGCTACGGGTAAGCGGCGTCAGGTCGGCCGCAACGCGACGAGCGCGGTGGCGCGACCATGGCCGAGGGGGTCCGGTGACGGTGGCTGGCGGCGGCTGGAGCCGCGCTGTTGCTGGGCTGGCTACTAGCTGGCTTCTAGAAGGTGGGTGGGGGCTAGGCTACGCGCATGACACGACGGATGTGGCCGGGGCACGGGTGGGGGCTCGGTTGGTCATGGGCATGCAGTGGAGCACGCTGGCTGCACGCTCTGGAGGGGGTCACTGATACGTCTCCAACGTATCTATAATTTTTGATTGTTCCATGCTATTATAGTATCAATCTTGGATGTTTTATATGCAATTATATGCCAATACATATCATTTTTTGGGACTAACATATTAACCCAGTGCCCAGTGCCAGTTGCTATCTTTTGCTTGTTTTTGCCTTTTCAGAAAATTATTATCAAAAAGTGTCCAAACGAGAAAAAAACTTTGGATTAATTTTTTCTGGACCAGAAGAGACCCAGGAAGCTTCGGGAGAAGACCAGAAGAGTCACGAGGAGGCAACAAGCCTGGAGGGGGGCGGCCGGTGGAGGAGGCCGGTGGAGGAGGGGCCCGGTGCAGGAGAGCCGCCGTAGGGGAGGGGGGCGGGGCGGCCGCCGCAGGGGAGGGGGCGGGGCGGCGTGGGGCAGTGCGGCGTGGGGCAAGGCGGCCGCGGCAGGCGGCGGGCGGCCTGGGTAGGCGGCGGGCCTGGGCGGCGGGGGGTCAGGGGCGGCGGTGGCGGTGGGGGTCGGGGTCGGCTGCGGTGTGGGGGTCGGGGGAGAGAGATCGAGGCAGAGAGAGAAGAGAGAGAGGAGGGGTGGGGGTGACGACCGTTAGGTACTAACCTGCCGTCTGCTAGCAGACGGCAAAGAAGTGGCTGATGGCAAATCCTCTGATTCCAGTAGTGCAGGCTTGTGGGCCCCTCGTGGCACCTCTTGACCTAATTCCTTCGCTATAAATTCACAAATATTCCCAAACCAACAGAGAGACAGAAGAGAAGACCTTTCCTCCGCCGCAAGCCTCTGTTCTTCCACGATCCCATCTGGAGGCCTTTTCCGGTACTCTGCCAGAGGGGGAATCGTTCACGGAGGGCTTCTACATCAACCTTGCTGCCCTTCCAATGATGTGTGAGTAGTTTACCACAGACCTACGGGTCCATAGCTAGTAGCTAGATGGCTTATTCTCTCTCTTTGATCTTCAATACCATGTTCTCCTCGATGTTCTTGGAGTTCTATCCAATGTAATCTTCTTTTGCGGTGTGTTTGTTGGGATCCGATGAATTGTGAGTTTATGATCAGATTATTCATGAGAAATATTTGAGTCTTCTCTGAACTCTTTTATGCATGATTGTTATAGCTTTGTATTTCTCTCCGATCTATCGATTTGGTTTGGCCTACTAGATTGATTTATCTTGCAATGGGAGAGGTGCTTTGTGATGGGTTCAATCTTGTGGTGCTCAATACCACTGACAGTAGGGGACATGAAACGTATTTGTATTGTTGCCATTAAGGATAAAAATATGGGGTTTAATTATATTGCTTGAGTTTACTTTGTCTACATCATGTCATCTTGTTTAAGGCGTTACTCTGTTTCATACTTAATACCCTAGATGCATGCTGGATAGCGGTCGATGGGTGGAGTAATAGTAGTAGATGCAGGCAGGAGTCAGTCTACTTGTCTCGGACGTGATGCCTATATACATGATCATTGCCATGAATCCGTCATAATTATTTGCTTTTCTATCAATTGCCCAACAGTAATTTGTTTACCCACCGTATGCTATGTGTTCGAGAGAGAAGCCTCTAGTGAAAACTATGGCCCCCGGTCTACTTTATCATATATGAAAAACCTAAAATACCTTGCTACAATATATTTACTTTTATTTTAATTAGTATTTTAGTTTATCTATTTACCTCGATAAGATTTAATCCTTGCAAATAACCGCTAAGAGGATTGACAACCCTCTTATTTGCGTTGGGTGCAAGTGTTTGCTCTTTTGTGTGCAGGTGCGCTTAACGGAATTTTTTTGGGTTCTCCTACTGGATTGATAACCTTGGTTCTTAAGTGAGGGAAATACTTATCTCTACTGTACTACATCATCCTCTCCTCTTCGGGGAAATACCAACGCAGACTACAAGTAGCAGGAAGAATTTATGGCGCCGTTGCCGGTGGACATCA
Organism: Elymus sibiricus; assembly: GCA_039707655.1. Classification (NCBI taxonomy): domain Eukaryota; kingdom Viridiplantae; phylum Streptophyta; class Magnoliopsida; order Poales; family Poaceae; genus Elymus; species Elymus sibiricus. Next base: position 139,362,983 of record CM077674.1, on the reverse strand, counting down.
TCAAAATTACCAAGTACCTTCACACAAACTATCATCCACTTGCATTTACTTTATTTGCCTTTTATTTGCATTTGCCTATCGTTTTCATCTCCCCCACTTCTAATTGTTTTTACAAAAACACAAAAATATTTTTATTTGCTTGTTTGGTAGTTTGCTTGCTTCGTCGCGATGCCTCAAGAAAATACAAAATTGTATGACTTTTCCAATACTAATAATAATGATTTTATTAGTACTCCTATTGCTCCTCCCGCCACTAGTGCGGAGTCATGTGCCATTAATGCTGCCTTGCTTAATCTTGTTATGAAAGAACAATTTTCTGGTAGTCCTAATGAAGATGCTGCATCCCATCTAAATACTTTCGTTGAACTTTGTGATATGCAAAAGAAGAAAGATGTGGATAATGATATTGTTAAGTTAAAATTATTTTCGTTCTCACTATGAGATCGTGCTAAAACTTGGTTTTCATCCTTGCCTAGAAATAGTATTGATTCTTGGGATAAGTGTAAGGATGCTTTTATTACCAAGTATTTTCCTCCCGCTAAGATTATTTCTCTAAGAAATCAAATTATGAATTTTAAGAAACTTGAGCATGAACATGTTGCACAATCTTGGGAGAGAATGAAATTAATGATAAGAAATTGCCCAACCCATGGCTTGAATTTATGGATGATCATACAAATTTTTTATGCGGGACTAAACTTTGTCTCTAGAAATTTGCTAGACTCTGCCGCAGGTGGTACTTTTATGGAAATTACATTGGGAGAAGCTGCAAAACTTCTTGATAATATTATGACAAATTATTCTCAATGGCACACGGAACGAACTCCAACTGGTAAGAAGGTAAATTATGTGGAAGAAATTAATACTTTGAGTGATAAGATGGATGCTCTATTGAAATTGGTTGCTAGTAAAAATGCTCATATTGATCCTAGTGATGTGCCATTTTCTACTTTGATTGAGAAAAATAATGATGCTATTGATGTGAATTTTGTCTCTAGAAATAATTTCAACAACAATGCTTATAGGGGTAATTTCAATCCTAGACCGTTTCCTGGAAATTCCTCTAATAATTATGGCAATCCTTATGGTAATTCTTATAATAATAATAATAGGATGCCCTCTGATCTTGAAATTAATATTAAAGAATTTATTAGTTCGCAAAAGAATTTCAATACTATGATAGAAGAAAAAATGAATAGAGTTGATGAATTGGCTAGGAACATGGATAGAATTGCTCATGATGTGGAAAATCTCAAAACTAAATTTTTTCCACCCAAGCATGATATAAATGAGTCTATTAAAGCTATCTATGTTTCCATTAATGAAAGTAAAGAAAGGACCGCTAGGTTGAGAGCTAAGCAAGAATTTCTAGAAAAAGCGATTCCACCCGGTTTCTATCGTAGTAATGATGAAGATATTAAAATGATTGGTGTCACTCCTATTGAATCATTATTTAGTAACATAAAAATTGATGAAAAAGGTACTGAAGAAGAGTCAACTTTAGATAGAAGGAGTCCCACTTGCTTGGAGGGTGATAATCTTAATGATAAAAATGAAAAAGGTGGGTTTGGGGAGGTCAAAACTTTAAATAGTAATGCACCCACTACTTTGGATTACAAGGACTTTAATTATGATAGTTGTTCTTTAATTGAGTGTATTTCCTTGTTGCAATCCATGATTAATTCACCAAATGCATATGAACAAAATAAAGCTTTCACTAAACATATCGTAGAAGCCATGATGAAAGTACATGAAGAAAAACTTGAGTTTGAAGTATCAATTCCTAGAAAATTACAAGATGAATGGGAACCTACTATTAAAGACAAAATTAAAGATTATGAATTTAATGCTCTTTGTGATCTTGGTGCTAGCATTTCCACTATACCAAAGTCTTTGTGTGATGTGCTAGGTCCCACCGACATGGATCCTTGTTCCCTTAATTTGCATCTTGCGGATTCAACTATTAAAAAGCCATTGGGTAGAATAAATGATGTGCTTATTCTTGCAAATAGAAATTATCTGCCTGTGGACTTTATTGTTCTTGATATTTAATGCAATCCTTCTTGACCCAAAATACTTGGTAGGCCTTTTCTACGAACAAGTGGTGCTATTATTGATATGAAAGAAGGTAATATAAGATTTCAATTTCCATTAAAGAAAGGAATGGAACACTTACCTATAAATAGAATTAAAGCACCTTATGAATCTATTATGAGGGCCACCTATGGAATTAACATGAAGGATGACAACACTTGAAACTATGCATTATGCCTAGCTAGGGGCATGAAACAATAGCGCTTGTTGGGAGGCAACCCAATGAATAAAATAAATTTTGGCTTTTACCTTCTATTTTTGAGTGTTTGCACAATTATAGCTTCTGTTATGATTGCATTTTTATGTTTTAATTAGTGTTTGTGCCAAGTAATGCCTTTGGGATGATTTGGAAGATAGTATGATAGATGCTGTTGGAAAATATAAACTTTTGTGTCCAGTGCTTGAATTTGTTTTTGCTGGAGTGTCAGATCCTTCTGAATGTTTTACACAGTATTGATATATGAATTTCCCATGTTTTCCTAATTTTTCATAATTTTTGGAGTTACAGAAGTTTGACGATAATTCAGATCTTTACAGACTGTTCTGTTTTAGACAGATTCTGTTTTTGTTGCATAGTTTGCTTATTTTGATGAATCTATGGATCGTAGCGAGGGGTATGAGTCAAGGAGAAGTTGGAGTACAGTAGCATTATGCCAATATTAAATATGAATCAATTTACAACAGTACCTAAAGTTTAAGATTTGTTTGTTATACTAACGGATCTCACGAGGTTCTGTTGAGTTTTGTGTGCTGAAGTTTTCAAGTTTTGGGTGAGACTACGATGGACAAAGGAATAAGGAGTGGAAAGATCCTAAGCTTGGGAATGCCCAAGGCACCCCAAGGTAATATTCAAGGAAGACTCAAGCGTCTAAGCTTGGGGATGCCCCGGAAGGCATCCCCTCTTTCGTCTACAATCTATCGGTAACTCACTTGGAGCTATATTTTTATTCATCACATGATATGTGTTTTACTTGGAGCGTCTTGTGATATAGTTTGTTAACTTTTGTTTGCTTTTTAGTTTGTCACAATCATCTTTGCTGAACACACCTTTTTGAGAGGGACACACATTATTCATGATTTGTTAGAATACTCTATGTGCTTCACTTATATCTTTTGAGCTAGGCAGTTGTTCTAGTGCTTCACTTATATCTTTTAGAGCACGGTGGTGGTTATATTTTAAAGAAATAGTTGCACTCTCATGCTTCTTTTATATCTTTTTGAGAGACTCATGATTAGCAATGGTAATATGCACGGGTTGTGAATTTGGTCCTGATATGATAGGTATTCAAGAGGGATATAATAAAAACTTTCATGTAGATCACTGAATATGATAAGTTTGATTCCTTGCAATAGTTTTTTGATATTAAGATGGTAATATGTGGGAGGTATTAGTATATGATTGTGGTTTAGTAAGAATATTGGTGTTAAGGTTTGTGATTCCCGAAGCATGCATGTATGATCTGTCGTTATGCTAAGAAGTTGGAGCATGATTTATTGTTGATTGTCTACCTTATGAGTGGCGGTCGGGGACGAGCGATGGACCTTGCCTACCAATCTATCCCTCTAGGGGCATGCATAGGAGTACTTTGCTTTGAGGGCTAATAATCTTTCGCAATAAGTATGTGAGTTCTTTATGACTAATGTGAGTCCATGGATTATACGCACTCTCACCCTTCCTCAATTTGCTAGCCTCTTCGGTACTATGCATTGCCCTTTCTCACATCGAGAGTTGGTGCAAACTTCGCCGGTGCATCCAAACCCCGTGATATGATACACTCTATCACACATAAGCCTCTTTATATCTTCCTCAAAACAGCCACCATACCTACCTGTCATGGCATTTCCATAGCCATTCCGAGATATATTGCCATGCAACTTCCACCGTTCCGTTTTTATGACACACATCATCATTGTCATATTGCTTTGCATGATCATATAGCTAACATAGTATTTGTGGCTCAGCTACCGTTCATCATTTTTTATACATGTTACGCTAGCATCATTGCACATCCTGGTACACTTCTAGAGGCATTCATATAGAGTCATATTTTTGTTCTAGTATCAAGTTGTAATATTAAGTTGTAAGTAAATAAAAGTGTGATGATCATCATTATTAGAGCATTGACCCAGTGAGGAAAGGATGATGGAGACTATGATTCCACCACAAGTCGGGATGAGACTCCGGACGAAGGGAAAAAAAGAGGCGAAAAAGAGCCATGAAAAAAATGAGAGAAAAAGAGAGAAGGGGCAATGTTACTATCCTTTTTCCACACTTGTGCTTCAGAGTAGCACCATGTTTTTCATATAGAGAGTCTCCTATTTTGTCACTTTCATATACTAGTGGGAATTTTTCATTATAGAACTTGGCTTGTATATTCCGATGATGGGCTTCCTCAAATGCCCGAGGTCTTCATGAGCAAGCAAGTTGGATGCACACCCACTTAGTTTTCATGTTGAGCTTTCATACACTTATATCTCTTAGTGCATCCGTTGCATGGCAATCCCTACTCCTCGCATTGACATCAATTGATGGGCATCTCCATAGCCCGTTGATTAGCCTCGTTGATGTGAGACTATCTTCTTATTTTTGACTTCTCTTATTTATCTCTACCACCACACTCTATTCCACCCATAGTGCTATATCCATGGCTTGCGCTCATGTATTGCGTGGGAGCTGAAAAAGCTGAAGCGCGTTTAAAAGTATGAACCAGTTGCTCGGCTTGTCATCGGGGTAGTGCATGATAAATACTTTGTGTTAAGAAGATGGAGCATGACAGGATTGTATGATTTTGTAGGGATAACGTTCTTTAGCATCTTTATTTTGAAAGACATGATTGTTTATTGGTATGCCTGCGTATTGATGTCTTTATATCAAATTATAGACTATTGCTTTGAATCATTCGGATCTTATTATTCATACCGTAAGAGAAAGATTACATGATGAAACATGATAGGTAGCATTCCACATCAAAAATTCTGTTTTTATCATTTACCTACTCGAGGACGAGCAGAAATTAAGCTTGGGGATGCTTGATACATCTCCAACGTATCTATAATTTTTGATTGTTCCATGCTATTATAGTATCAATCTTGGATGTTCTATATGCAATTATATTCCATTATATATCACTTTTTGGGACTAACCTATTAACCCAGTGCCCAGTGCCAGTTGCTGTTTTTTTGCTTGTTTTTGCCTTTTAAGAAAAATATTTTCAAAAAGTGTCCAAACGAGAAAAAAACTTTGGATTAATTTTTTCTGGACCAGAAGAGACCCAGGAAGCTTCGGGAGAAGACCAGAAGAGTCACGAGGAGGCGACAAGCCTGGAGGGCGCTCCCCCCAGGCTTGTGGGCCCCTCGTGGCACCTCTTGACCTAATTCCTTCGCTATAAATTCACAAATATTCCCAAACCAATAGAGAGACAGAAGAGAATACCTTTCCGCCGCCGCAAGCCTCTGTTCTTCCGCGATCACATCTAGAGGCCTTTTCCGGTACTCTGCCGGAGGGGGAATCGATCACGGAGGGCTTCTACATCAACCTTGCTGCCCTTCCGATGATGTGTGAGTAGTTTACCACAGACCTACGGGTCCATAGCTAGTAGCTAGCTGGCTTCTTTTCTCTCTTTGATCTTCAATACCATGTTCTCCTCGATGTTCTTGGAGTTCTATCCGATATGATCTTCTTTTGCGGTGTGTTTGTTGGGATCCGATGAATTGTGAGTTTATGATCAAATTATTCATGAGAAATATTTGAGTCTTCTCTGAACTCTTTTATGCATGATTGTTATAGCTTTGTATTTCTCTCCAATCTATCGATTTGGTTTGGCCTACTAGATTGATTTATCTTGCAATGGGAGAGGTGCTTTGTGATGGGTTCAATCTTGCGGTGCTCAATCCCAGTGACAATAGGGGACATGACATGTATTTGTATTGTTGCCATTAAGGATAAAAAGATGGGGTTTAATCATATTGCTTGAGTTTACTTTGTCTACATCATGTCATCTTGCTTAAGGCGTTACTCTGCTTCATACTTAATACCCTAGATGCATGTTGGATAGCGGTCGATGGGTGGAGTAATAGTAGTAGATGCAAGCAGGAGTCGATCTACTTGTCTCAAATGTGATGCCTATATACATGATCATTGCCATGAATCCGTCATAATTATTTGCTTTTCTATCAATTGCCCAACAGTAATTTGTTTACCCACCGTATGCTATGTGTTCGAGAGAGAAGCCTCTAGTGAAAAATATGGCCCCCGGTCTACTTTATCATATATTAAAAACCTAAAAATACCTTGCTGCAATTTATTTACTTTTATTTTAATTAGTATTTTAGTTTATCTATTTACCTCGATAAGATTTAATCCTTGCAAATAACCGCTAAGAGGATTGACAACCCTCTTATTTGCGTTGGGTGCAAGTGTTTGCTCTTTTGTGTGCAGGTGCGCTTAACGGAATTTTATTTGGTTCTCCTACTGGATTGATAACCTTGGTTCTTAACTGAGGGAAATACTTATCTCTACTGTACTGCATCATCCTCTCCTCTTCGGGGAAATACCAACGCAGACTACAAGTAGCTCACATTAGGCATTAAGATCATCTCCAATTAATTTCATAATTTTCTGATGAGCCCAAGTGGACTTTGGATTTATTTTGCCCAACTGGCAGAAACTGAAATGGTTTCTATTAAGAGAATTATTGCATGGGATTTTGCAATGTGGTCACTCCTGTGATCCTTAAGGTTAGGAGAGTCTCTTAAGATGTTGGGGAGGGGTGATCTAGCTCAACAGAGGAAGTGTGGTTTCCTTTGTGCAATTCAGAGCCAGTGTTTCAACTGTCAGATGACTGAGAGTTGAGGTGGTTTGGTCTGTGGTGTGCTGTGATCCATAATTAAACTAGGGTGAGGTTACTTTCACCACAAAGTTTAGAAGAAAAGTTTCGAAGAGAGATCAAAGTTGATAACAGCACAAAAATCAAAGAGGTCTGATTTTTAGGGTGTTACAATCCTCCATGTCGAGCTTCTTCGTTTGGAGCTCCATGTAGGCCTTCATTTGCTCCTCCTTTTCTTAGCGCTTCCTCTCGTCCCTTACTTCCTTTTGAGTCATCATGCCTTGCAAAGTTTCTTGCAAGGCGAAAGATGCCGCATCACGCTTCTCGTCAATCTTTGAGTTGGTCTTGCCCCTCGGCCTCTTCACACCATCTCCATCCCCATCCACGGCCGCCGGCCCTCCATTCTTCTTGAGAGCAGCATATTGATCTTTGAACTTGGGGCAATATTTTATGAGCGTCCAACAATGGGTGAGGGTGAATGGCTTGTTCGCATGCCGGGCCTTGAAGGCTTCCAAAGTTTGGAATGCCTATACAATCAAAGAGAAGGTCACCATGTAATAGCGAAGGAAACAAGATGCAACAAACATGAACATGGCATAGGAACGAAGAGCAAAAGTTCATACTAAGTCGCCCACGCCTAGGCCACTCATGGGACGGGCTTCAACGCTCTCAAGCATGGCACAAAACTTGTTGCATTCTTGTTGAATAAACCCCCATCTCTTTTGGATTGAGTTGATGCCACGAGTGCTTGCAAACTTCTAGGGCAGAAACTTCCTACGTTCATGAAAGGTGTCATGAACTCTCGTCCAAAAAACGGATCCTTTTTGCTTGGCACCGGTCTTGGGATCTTGCCCTATCTCCTTACAACTCTCGCAAATCAATATGTCCTTATCTTTGGTGTATGACCCCGTGCGAATGCTTTGCTTCCTCTTTCGTGCATTGGCCCTTTGGGTGAGCTCATCGATAAACAATGGTTCGTCGTCAATGTCTACGCCCTCTTCTTCCTCTTCGCGATAGATGTCTTCATGCCACGAGTCACCATGGCCGTCGGCCTCTTGTTCTTCGTGGCCACCAAAGTGTTCGGAACCATCATGGCCGCAACCGTCTTGGCTTTGGGTCTCGTAGGGATCGAAGCCTTCGCCTTGGCCCTCAGGGTGGAAGGCCTGGCCACGTCCCTCGTAGATGACGTTCTCCATGAAATTGTTGAAGTTAGGGTCATCTTGAGCCGGCGTCGGGTTGGGCGTTCCGTCGAACAAGTTGTGGGCGTCGGGAAGGTTGGCCGTAGGAATTGACCACGACTGCTTCCTTTGCATCCTGGCGGCCGATTGGCCGGCGTAACTGGACCCAGGCGTGATGTTGAGGTCGATGACGGTCGTGGGGGCGGGGGTGGCCGGCGCGATCACGCTGCCGTCTGGCGACATGGAGAACCAGGTCCAGATGAACACCGACCGTCTACGGTGTTATGGAGGAGCTCGGCCACTGGCCTTGTGGAGGGTGAACGGCCGACGAGCATGTGCTCACCGCAGCCATGGCGGTGGCAAAAAGAATGGCTGGCGCGGGTCGGCACAACCCTAGCATGAGGAGGGCGTGCATTGAAGCCGCCTGCATGGCTTTGGCGACGATGGCCTTGTTGTCCTCGACGGTGGCCTTGTGCTGCACGATAGCGGCCTCGAGGGTGAACTCGGCAGCATCTTTCCTCTTCACCTGAACGGACCTCCGGGCCCTCCTCTTGGCTGATTCTCGGTCGAGTCGCTCGGCCTCCACTGGCGTGAGCTCCGACCTCGGCTTCTTCTTCTTCTTCGTCGCGGGGCGGGCGGAGGTGGCGGCTGGGACAGCAGCTGCGGGTTGCTTCGGGGCGCCGGCCATGGCACGGGTAGGGGCGGGGGAGGGGTGGGAGGGTTTTGGGAAAGAAGGGAGAAATGGAGGCGTTGTGTCCCCGACGGGCGGGCCAAGGGAGGACAAGGGCACACGTCCTGCCCGTCCGCGTGCTATCCGTTTTGACGCAAAGGCGGCCATTGGGCCGGAAATGGGTCGGCGACGGACAAAAAATGGACTGGCGTCCGTTTGCTCCCACCCGTTGGGCCGCGATTTCTGTCTGTTTCGCCCCAAATGGATGCGGCCGGACCAAATGGGGCTGCGCGTTGGAGTTGGCCTTATCTCACGTTGTTCCGCTCTTCAAAATGAATCACTACTGCCCTCTGAGATGGATGAATCAGCAGGTATTTGAGGCGTACATTATAGCTATCTCAGGCGGCCGCCCATACTAGCCCCTACGGTGGTGCCGCCCCTGCTCTCAGTAGCTAGAAGGGAGGAGCCAGCTAGTAGAGATTGCTAGGACGGATGATTTTGATAATTTGTATGCGCAATTTCCCGGTGAAAGTCTATGATTCAGCGGCGGGGCCGGCATAGAAACGTTGGGTTCAAGTGAACCCAACGGATTTTCTCGGCCACTTATATATAGGTATGTATTTGCTTGACTTGAACCCAATAAAAAGGTTTAGGATGGCCCCATCAAACAATGTGGCGCGGACAGCTAAACAAAAGGTCCAAATGCCCACGACCAAATGACCGCGCACATGCCTAAACCATGACTTGATTAGCCACATATGTTGTTGTATAGGCACGACAACCGCATGCCTCATCTCTTGTCTATTGGTTTTTTCCAACTTGCATCTCTCGCATGTTTGTGTATAGCTCGGCCGACGGACGCCAGGGGCAAGCAGTTCGCTGTAGATCCACAATGGCAAGCCGGCAGCTGTAGCCCAAAAATTGAGATAATTAATATTGCCACATCTCCTTCCTCTTGTGCATGTTCTATCTAGCCTAATAGCCTAGTGTGATAATGAATATTTTTTGCCCTTGTTCTAATTGTATTAATCCATCAACTTTGTTACGCAATCCCAGGTCCGCTAACCAGTGTTTTCAACCCAAATGCGTCAACCAGGCCCAATCGGAGAGCAACACCAACTTATGAGAGGCCTTGGGCCCTCACCCCCCCAAAGACTAGCCTGATAGGAGGGGACACCCCCGCCCTTATAAGTTGTGTTCTGCCTCCCTCCACAACCGATGTGGGACTAAACCCAACAATCCCCCCCCTTCACACATCGGTCACCATAGCCCCACTAACACCAGCGTTTCCAACCCACCAACCATGACCGAGCACCTGTGAGTCCATTGAGATTTATTCCGGGCACCTGGGCTCCGATACCAATTGTTACGCAATCCACTACAAAAAAAGACACATCCATGACATTATGGCCCGAACGAAAACTTTTTCTGTTATGGTTGTGACACTTCTATGACAATAATTGTGACAAAAACACGTATCATCATAGATGTGGTGGGCTCCTACTTCTATGACAAAAAATTATGACAGAAAATGGGCTTTTCATCCTGGGCGGGCCGGAGACGCACACGCATGACATTCTTTGGGTCGTCCATGACGTAAAAAATCGTGGTAGAAGTGAGGCCGAGGAAATTTTTGGGGAGTTCCCGGTTACGGTGGGTGGTCGGGGCCGAGCGATGAAGTGTGGTTTGCGCGTTTCTCTCGTACGCGCATGTGTGCGAGGCGTTCGCGAACTAAACCCGAGCGAGGCATTCACTTACTGAACCCGAGCGATCGCACTAGCCAGCTACGTACTGAAGACGAGCGATCGATCCCACTACGTACTGAAGCCGATCGATCGATCCCTTCTCTGCTAACTGAACCCGAGCGATTCCTTTGTTGCTAACTGAACCCGAGCGATTCCTTTGCTGCTAACTGAACACGAGCGATTCTTTCGCTGCTAACTGAACCTGAGCCATTGATCGCTGCTGCATTCTGCTTACTGAAGCCGATCGATCGATGCGTTGCATCGAGCCCCTGTGTGTGAGACGTAGCCGGTTGGTTTGCCTCTCGATGAATAGTTCCCGTTACTGCCGGGCACACGATACACGTAGACACGAGTCGAGACGCATCGATTGAGCCGGTTGGTTGGCTGTGGATGAACAGTTCCTGTTGCTGCCGCCCGCTCGTACGGCAAAAAATGAGAGAAAAAGAGAGAAGGGGCAATGTTACTATCCTTTTTCCACACTAGTGCTTCAGAGTAGCACCATGTTTTGCATATAGAGTCTCCTATTTTGTCACTTTCATATACTAGTGGGAATTTTTCATTATAGAACTTGGCTTGTATATTCCGATGATGGGCTTCCTCAAATGCCCGAGGTCTTCATGAGCAAGCAAGTTGGATGCACACCCACTTAGTTTTCATGTTGAGCTTTCATACACTTATAACTCTTAGTGCATCGATTGCATGGCAATCCCTACTCCTCGCATTGACATCAATTGATGGGCATCTCCATAGCCCGTTGATTAGCCTTGTTGATGTGAGACTATCTTCTTATTTTTGACTTCTCTTATTTATCTCTACCACCACACTCTATTCCACCCATAGTGCTATATCCATGGCTTGCGCTCATGTATTGCATGGGAGTTGAAAAAGTTGAAGTGCGTTTAAAAGTATGAACCAATTGCTCGGCTTGTCATCGGGGTAGTGCATGATAAATACTTTGTGTTAAGAAGATGGAGCATGATAGGATTGTATGATTTTGTGGGGATAACGTTCTTTAGCATCTTTATTTTGAAAGACATGATTGTTTATTGGTATGCCTGAGTATTGATGTCTTTATATCAAATTATAGACTATTGCTTTGAATCATTCGGATCTTATTATTCATATCATAAGAGAAAGATTACATGATGAAACATGATAGGTAGCATTCCACATCAAAAATTCTGTTTGTATCATGTACCTACTCAAGGACGAGCAGGAATTAAGCTTGGGGATGCTTGATACGTCTCCAACGTATCTATAATTTTTTATTGTTCCATGCTATTATAGTATCAATCTTGGATGTTTTATATGCAATTATATGCCATTATATATCATTTTTTGGTACTAACCTATTAACTCAGTGCCCAGTGCCAGTTGTTGTTTTCTGCTTGTTTTTGCCTTTTCAGAAAATCATTATCAAAAAGTGTCCAAACGAGAAAAAAACTTTGGATTAATTTTTTCTGGACCAGAAGAGACCCACGAAGCTTTGGGAGAAGACCAGAAGAGCCACGAGGAGGCGACAAGCCTGGAGGGCGTGCCCAGGTGGGTAGGCACGCCCCCAGGTTTGTGGGCCCCTCGTAGCCCCTCCAGACCTAATTCCAGCACTATAAATTCCCAAATATTCCCAATATACCAGAGAGACAAAAGAGAAAACCTTTCCGCCGCCGCAAGCCTCTGTTCTTCCGCGATCCCATCTGGAGGCCTTTTCCGGTACTCTGTCGGAGGGGGAATCGATCACGGAGGGCTTCTTCATCAACCTTGCCGCCCTTCCGATCATGTGTGAGTAGTTTACCATAGACCTACGGGTCCATATCTAGTAGCTAGATGGCTTCTTCTCTCTCTTCGATCTTCAATACCATGTTCTCCTCGATGTTCTTGGAGTTTTATCCGATGTAATCTTCTTTTGCGGTGTGTTTGTTGGGATCCGATGAATTGTGAGTTTATGATCAGATTATTCATGCGAAATATTTGAGTCTTCTCTGAACTCTTTTATGCATGATTATTATAGCTTTGTATTTCTCTCCGATCTATCGATTTGGTTTGGCCTACTAGATTGATTTATCTTGCAATGGGAGAGGTGCTTTGTGATGGGTTCAATCTTGCGGTGCTCAATCCCAGTGACAGAAGGGGACATGACACGTATTTGTATTGTTGCCATTAAGGATAAAAAGATGGGGTTTAATCATATTGCTTGAGTTTACTTTGTCTACATCATGTCATCTTGCTTAAGGCGTTACTCTGTTTCATACTTAATACCCTAGATGCATGCTGGATAGCGGTCGATGGGTGGAGTAACAGTAGTAGATGCAGGCAGGAGTCGGTCTACTTGTCTCGGACATGATGCCTATATACATGATCATTGCCATGAATCCGTCATAATTATTTGCTTTTCTATCAATTGCCCAACGGTAATTTTTTTACCCACCGTATGCTATGTGTTCGAGAGAGAAGCCTCTAGTGAAAACTATGGCCCCCGGGTCTACTTTATCATATATAAAAAAACCTAAAAATACCTTGCTGCAATTTATTTACTTTTATTTTATTTAGTATTTTAGTTTATCTATCTACCACTATCAGAATTAATCCTTGCAAATAACCGCTAAGAGGATTGACAACCCTCTTTTTTGCGTTGGATGCAAGTGTTTGCTTTTGTGTGTGCATGTGCGCTTGACGGAATTTTGGTTGGTTCTCCTACTGGATTGATAACTTTGGTTCTTAACTGAGGGAAATACTTATCTCTACTATACTGCATGATCCTCTCCTCTTTGGGGAAATACCAACGCAGTCTACAAGTAGCATTCGTTGACCGCGTTGACGACGCCGTGCCGAGAGCACCAAGGCGGTGGATGACGGCTAGGCTAAGGGTGGGAACGACCCGTAGCCGGGGAAGACTTGGCAGTGGATGCCCACGGGAAGGGGAGTACGAGGGTTGACTGGTTCGGCTGCGGTGTGAGGCTGCCGTCGCCGGAGAATAACAGAAGGTGTGGGTGAGTACAGGTATGACCTGGCCACCGGTGGGAGTAGGGTGGGGCGGCGAGGCCTGCACAGCAGCACAGCCGGCCACAGGAGGCAGAAGCAGGTGCTCCCGCCGGCGATGGTTTTGGGTTTTTGGCCGCTGGAGCAACAAGATCAGAGATTGAAGAAGCAGGATGGCCGTCGGATGTCAATCAAACGACTACAGTTGTCAGAATAGTTCGTTGACTTTTCTTTTTGACCATTTAATCGTTTTGTTGACTAAATGGACAATGCCTTGTGCAGGCTTCATCCTCATGGGCCAATTTTTTTTTGAGAACTCCTCGGCGTGGGCCAACAAAGTCAGCTTCGAATGCTCTTGCGGACATGCAGCCCATTTATTTAGTTTTTACAGCCCATTTGATTTTGTTATCCAATACATCGATTTCCTGGGCTGGGTGAAAAAAAATAGCCTATTTACTATTTCTGAGAATTTATAGCCCATTTAATTATTTGTTCGAATACACCTATTTATGGGGATGGGTGAAAAAATAGTACTGCGGACATGCATCCCATTTATTATATCTGTTAGTTTACAACCCATTTGCTTTTAGTAGAAATAGACCTTTTTTCTGGGATGGGTGAAAAAACATGTTGGTCTGGATAGAGCATTTCCTATAAAAAATTAATTCTGAGCTAGGAATTTTATTGAAAAACTTTAAGTTGGGTTTGGCATTCTTGTATAGAAATAGAACTGAGTTGTGCATTTTTTTTATAAAAAAACATAGTCCGGGCTGCGCTTATTTTAGTGTACAACTTTACGTACGTACTCCCACATTCAACGATGCCTGAAATGGCCCAAACAAGGCTTGTGTACATTTTTTTAAAGGCACTGAACTCAAATTTTAAGTTGAGAAAAAATGTAGAGTCGCGAGCTAAGAATAATGCAGCGGGCCCACTTGTTAGAGTGAGAGAGAGAAACTGATTGGTTGATGCTCATGCATACATGTTTCAGCCATATGCATTGCTGATGCTCGGTACAAACTTATATAGTTGACACAATCATATACAACATCATAGCACATTGAGCTTGCATACAAAAATTTCACGTGGGCGACACAATAGGGCTGGAAGCAGTGGATCGCTACGGGTAGGGCTTTCTTGAAACCAACAAACTCGTACATCACCGTTCATCGTCTTGATTTATGACGTGGAAATATCTTGAATGATGTGCAAAGAAAACAGACAGACAAACATAATAAGTTCTGCCAGCACATTAAGTTGACGTACACCCATTTCGAAAAAAAATCAGGTACAAAAATATAACAGGTCATAATCAAATGTATCACATCAGAGCTAGACTCCTATAGCTCGGATATAAGTAGTATCTGAGAAGATTCAGTTGTTACCTTAAATTAGAGCACATCTAGGCAGCCAGCCCGACCTCTTCTCCCAAAGAAGCAGTGGCCTCCGCCGCGCGATGGAGTAGGCCCTGTGCCATCCATCGTTCCAAGCAACACGGGGAAAGTCTGACGTTGACTCCTGTAATGGACGTCGTCGACGGACCCCGCCACCAGCCGCGACGGCAGGACTTCGATTGATGGATTGACCACTTCTTCGACATGCACGAAGAGTCGATACAGGTACATACCTAACGTGGTCCGCGGCGGCCTTTGTGGCAATGAATAGTACAACCCCGGTTCCTGCACCGGTATCTCAACACCAATCACCTTCGGTATGGTGGATGGCTTCTTCATCCATGCCATAACCGTCAGAGCCCAGCTGTCTGGAGGAACAAACATACTTAAGAGCTCACCTCCTAGGTCGTTGATAGGCTCATTCATGGACTCGATGTTCCAAGCCCGTTGAGGCATGCCATGGAAGGTAAGCTTTGTTAAAAACTCAAGCTCAGAGGGTACCGAGCCCCATCCTGGGTACCACCGATCGAAGCTCACCAGTGCGCCATCACAGAAAATATGCCGGGAAGATTCGAACACACGACTGCAGTCGAAAGTTGTCCGGAACCTGACGAAAAAATCAGCCGGTGGCGGACAGACTTCGACGAGCAAGTCACTTATTTGGATGCCGTGCACAATGCCAAGAGCTTTGACCAGGTCGTCCGGCGAGATGGGAGGCCGGTCGCCGTTGATGGTTACCATCAGCACTTTGCCGGCAAACTGGTCGTCAAGCACCGCCATGCCACTGTTGGGCAACAGCACGCAGCGCCCGAAGGTAGGACGGACCTCAGGATCTCCGGCTGGGAGATCCTCGTTGACCGGCTACATGATAGTGCGCTTGAGTACAGGGAGTAGAGGAGGTGGATTTGGGGGAACTAGAGTAGGAATCGAGATTCCAGAGGTGGGGGAGGGGCGGGGAATTGGGGATGAAAAGGTAGCATGAATTTCGAACGCGCGCCATTACGCTCTTGCCGCGCAAGCGCACGAAAACACCGGTGGCGCCCACATGTCGGACTAATATTTTTTTATTTTTTGAGCGCCCGGCATCAGAGTTCATAATTGGCCTGTTTGGCATTGCATTACTACTCAGCCCATATTCAACGACACCTCACATGGCCCAAATAAGTGTACATCATCGAAAAGTCACTGAGCTCAAATTATAACTTGAAAAAAGGATATATACACTGAACACTGGAGAATGGTGATGCCCCCATTTAGCACATCAGCAATTTGAAACAAAAAACAGTTCGAAACAACAATATTTACAACATGCAAACACTGACTAACGTCTACTACTGACATAAAGAGTGATACATGAAAGTTCACAAGTCTTGCTAAACCACCAAAATGCACCCATCTGAAGCGCTCAGACTCTCATGATCTAGACACATCCAGACACAAATCACAAAGTTCTAAACAGAGCGAACTAGTACATAGTAAGAGTGACATAGACAAGGATGACCAAATTACAAGGAGTCTGCATAACAAAAGAGAACATCACCCATCCAGAACAAGCAGCTAAGACAACAAGTCATTCGAAGAGGGATGATCCAGCGCCATAATAATTTGCAGCTCCCCTTCAGCCACCAGTGACTCGTATACACTAGGACTCCACCCTTTCGACGCAACAGCCCCATTACCTACGAACCTCAAGGCTTGAACCACATCACTGCCTTTCGATGTTGAGACATCCAAGGATCAAAGTTAATCCAAATGCCTTTCTCATTCTCACCTTCTTTTGGCTGCATGTTGTATCGTTGACAATCAGGGGCAGCTGATCCCGTAGACCGGTTCACCATGTACACACAGTTTCCCCTAGTAACAGAGCCTCTCTGCCATCAGGATCCTTGAAGGTGATCTCCTGGTTAATCAGATAATTGAGTCCGAGAAACAGAGAGTGTGAACCAAGGCTGTTTACCCGCCTCCAACTCAAAAATCCTGAAGGCCCCAACAAGCTGGTATCCTGCTCATAGACGTAACAACCATTCTCCGGATACTCACGTATTTCACGCTGCTTGTACACAGTAGGCTTTTTGCAATATAAACTTGCCGACTGATGCGTGTGAATGATCATCAGTCTTTCGCCGTCGTCTGATCGACCGAGGAACCAGTTGTGCTTCCCTATTTTCGGCAAAGGTGGTGTGATTACAAAGGGCAGGAGCCGTATGGACACTGCAACATATCAAAAAGGAGACAAAAAGGACAGATATTGTTAATGTAAGATCAGCATTGTTTAGAGTATGAGTAGGATAATGTAAGAAACAACATTGATCTGTCCCTGTTGGAACTGAGAGGAAAATAGAGGGAAATGTATACTGGGGTCGAAAATATAGTAGTACCATGCATGGCTATGGTTATACTCATGTTATCTCGCAGTCGATTCTTCAGAGGAAACTAATATAGCCATGCATGTTATGTAGTCATGTTCTGTTCTCACAAATAAATTCTTCAGAGGAAACTAACACACCATGCATTGTTATATACTCATGTTCACTGCAAAAAAATTGTGAGGATAATATTCTAGCCATTGATTGCTGAAGGGCGAATATAGGCATGTAGACATGGTAAGCATGACAGGATTTCATGACTTCCAAGTATAGAGTTTTCCATATGCACTTTTACTTCCCTACTAATGTATGGTTAGATGAAACCAACAGTGTTATGCATGTTTCTAAATCATGAAAATGAGGAAACTAACATGGCGATTGATACACACTCATATTTAGTAGTATAAAGATTACTATAAATTTAGGAGAATATCCATATCTTCCTAACCCTTTGATTATTCAAGGGTACAAATTGGCTGTATAAACATGGTTACAATCACATGATTTAGCTACTTCTAAATATAGAGATTACCATTTGGACTTCCAAATCTCCCTATTTTATTTCCTGATTTACGACGTCTCTAATACATTTCCATAGTTCTACATTTCTACTCAAATTCTGTTGTAACAGGGATATGCCAATCATCACAAATGTTCAAACAATGTCATGGCGTTATCATTAAAATCAGACGAAAATAACTTACAGGAGGCGTCCCAGCAATACATGGTGCCATCTGCATTGTTGATCGCGTAGATGATGCCATTGTGTTCAATAGCATCACAGAACTGTGGATCACCAACGATGCAGCTCTTCAAGGGGAGTAGTGTCCACCTACAGTCGGCACCACCGCAAAGATAGGCGACTCCGCGGTCGACCAAGGCAATTAGCTTGAAGTCTGTGTAATTCCCATATGTCGTGGGCACTTGGCAGATTACAACCTTCAGCAAAACAAGGCCCGTCCAGCTGACTTGGTAATCTACAGGAAGTGGGCCACGATGGCAAATCCCTATATGATCCAAGGGAGGAAGGATAATCTCATTTGAGGTGTGGACATTCACGAGCACCCACTTGTTCCGGTATTCTCCGACGGCAGCCATCCAGTGGGAGTTCATGCCGACCCAGTACATACCTGACAAGAAGTTTCAGGTGATGGTGGTCGGATCGAAGTCGAGGGGCATGATGTGCGCCACCGTATCATGCTGAGCATAGTGGTGAGCACGCCATCCCGCAACATCAGATAGTAGCAAGTAGGGTGTCTTGAAAATCGCAGGCCTCGCTTCGACGATGGCCACGTGCAGGTCCCTCGAGCATGCAGCCAGCCGCATGGCGCTGGACATATCCATATGCGAACAACTGAGGTGGAGGATGTCCCTGGGGAGATCGCTCCATCCGCGGCTCATACGGATGTTGTGCGGTTCGGGTTCGGCCATGGTGGAGTTTGGAAGGTGGGGTTTTTTTGGGGCTTGATTTACGAGGGAGAAGGATCTCGGTGCTGGAGTGGCTAGCGAGTAGAATAGTGGTACTGGGGGAGGCGAGCGAGGCGAGGGTACGCAGGGGCACTGTGAGATGAAGAAGAGTGACCTCGGGATCTCCGGCGAGATGGACATGGAGGTGGAGATGGAGTGGTGCTAGGGGAGAGGGAGACGAGGCGAGGCATGTATGCTATACAGCGGCAGTGACTGCACAGGGTGAGGCTGACTTTGGTAACCCGAACACGCCGCCTGGACTAATGTCACCTCGGGCGCGGGGTCTTGTCACTTCACTGTGAGGACCGGATGAATAATATTTTGACCAACAAGTACTACACCTGTACTACCACTAGTACTAGTAGCATGCCTCTGGGTTCACTACATCCTCCAGGTTGTGCTAGCATGCCTCTGGGTTCACTTCTCATCCTCCAGGTAGCATCCATATTGTGAGCAGACCAAAATTCTCGTGCATGTGGATGCGCGAAGAAGCCTTTTTTTCTTTTTTGAGGATAACCGCATATTCCTTAACCAGAAAAGGTTACACACATAGCACACATGCAGAATCGTCGAGAAACCACCAGAAGAAGGCTTGGGATCTCGAACTCTATGCCATGTTCTCTGATAACGCACATGAACTGTCTATTTTCCCCCCAAAAAAATGTCTCGGGAATTAGAGCAAAGTGTAACGGGAAATGTCAAACCGATACGTGTACGTGGAGTAGAACAACAGTATGGGAAGAAAAAACTGAAACAAAATGGTTAGCTCTGCGGGTATTCGAATGCAGAAGTTGTGTGTCGCAGGCACACGCCAATATCCATCCGAACCGGCACCTACTCGCATAGGCTTTTCGTTTTGTAGGCCGGTCTACCTAGCCTTCTAATCAACTGCCTGCATGCCACTTCTCCATTAATTCTCCATCGGGAACCGATTTTCCTTGGTTTCTTCACCTCTCCTTCGTTTGCATTCAAACCCCACTGGATTCACACCGTTTTAACCTCTTCACATACCTCTGAAACCCCTTTAAATAATCATCTTCTTTCACTCTGTTTAACCACCATCTTCTTCCACTCTGTTTAGCCACCTAATCCTAATACTCCAAACCATAGCCCTCCGGTCCGGCGGTTCCAAATGGAGAAAGAGATCCGTATGCAGGTTTTTAGCGTCAAACATGTGATCAGCGAAGGCTCGTTGAGGATAGCCGCCACCGTTACCAAACACGCAAGGGTTGTTCGGGAGTGGATCAACAATGTATCCAACTCCCTCGAAAATGTGGAGATGCAGATCGTTGGTCTCGACGCAGAGTACACCACGCGTGTCACTGGGGAGATTCAACATGCCGCCGTCCTTCAGCTGTGCCTCGGAGATGAAGTTTTGGTGTATCACATCATGCACGCGCCCTCCATACCAGGTGAGCTCCATGATTTCTTGTCTTGGGAGGACATATTCTTCTGTGGAGCAGCCATCGAAGGGTGACGGTGTCCTGGACTAGGGGGTACTAACCTAGTCGGCCTGTATTCCTCGGGCTGGGCCAGTGGGCCCTTATTCTTATCGAGATGGACTCCGGAGGTCGCATGCTAGGGACAAGATCGGGACTACACCTGCCGAAGACTTGACGTATACTCCAAGACTTCTCCTGCCGCCTCCATGTCTAGATACCGACCTTGTAACCCTAGATACCCTACCTAGAATGTATATAAGCCAAAGGGTTTAGCCCCTAGAGGGGCTCTCAACACAATCTCATTCACCTAGCCTTAGGACTAGATCATATCTTACGATCTCGAGGTAGATCAACTCTGTACTTGATACATCTCCATCAATATAAACAAGAGCAGGACGTAGGATTTTACCTCCATCAAGAGGGCTCGAACCTGGGTAAACATCGTCTCTCTGTTCCTGTTAATTACCATCTGTCCGAGATCCACAGCTCGGGACCCCCTACCCCGAGGTCTGCCGGTTTTTACACCGACACTGGTGCTTTCATTGAGAGTTCCGCTGTGGGATCAAAAAAGGATCGATGGGATCATCGGCTTACGATTCCAATCTCACGGGCATGGTTCCCGCACCTGAAGCTTCTGTCACAGAAGCACCCTTCCTTCTCCACGGATTGGGAGTAATCCATGACTCCTCTCTGGCTCCGGCCGAACCCCCTTTCAAGGGCGAAGGGCTGAAGTATTTCTTGGAAAGCGATTCAGACGGTGACCAGCCAGACACGGTGAATGAACCTGATCTTCAAATCAGTCCGGCCGGTCCAACGACCATAGGCCTGTCACGGGATAAAGATACCAGGACTTCGAGCCCACGGTCCATAGAGATCGAAAACCACCCACCCACCTCCCACATCGAGTACTGCCCCGATTACTCGGGGCCTCCAGATGTCTGGGATCTAGCCTACGTGCAACAACTCCCCGACGAATCGATTAGACAGTTCTGGGCCAGGTTCTTGTCGGTCAAGAACAAGATACCAAACTGCCATGACTCAGATATCATAACAGCTTTCAGCACGGATGCAAGGATAAAGGCGTCTCGAATGCCCTCGCCCGCCGCTGTGTACAAACCCTCTCGAAGTTGTCCGACCTGGTGTCCAGGTCCCGCACCATCGAAGATGCTTGGATTGCCAAGAGGAGCATATATTCGATCTGTGACTACAAGTTAAAACGAGAAAGACCCGCACCTCGATGTGCAACCCGCGCGGGGACCGTACCAACCAAGCAACCTCGGAAAAAGAAGAAAACCTCGGTCCTCCCTGGGACCACCCTTGATGGTCTCCTGGATAAACCATGTCCGATACATGCTATTTTGCTTAATTCTTGCCCAACTCACAGCCTTCGCGACTGCGGGGTAGTGAGGCAAGTGGCAAAAAGAGGACCAGCCCTCCTTATGAGCACCCCCAGTCACGCAGAAGAATCCTCGGATGAGGGCGAGGTCATGATGATCTACGAGACCTTTACATCCAACAACCAGCGCAAGCGGGCCCTGCGAGAAATCAACTCCATCTGTCAGGTACCAACTCGGGGCGCGTGGATAGACACGCCGATCACCTTTGATCATAATGATCAGCCGAGGTCAACCCCGAACAGGTGCCCGCCACCCTAGTCCTTGACCCAATCGTGGGTAGCTGTCGTCTCCGAAAAGTATTAATGGATGGGGGCAGCAGCTTAAATTTGATATACGTAGACACTTTGGAGAGAATGCAAATCGATAAATCGCGCATCGAACAGAGTAGCACACCTTCAAAGGCATCATACCTGGGTGAGAAGCACGTTGCAGTGGAAAGATAACCTTGGATGTGGTCTTCGGAACCCCGGATAATTACCGATCCGAAGAAATTACGTTCCACATCGCCCCCTTTAGGAGCGGATATCACGCCCTCCTGGGGCGAGACACCTTCTCCAAATTTCAAGCAGTACCACAGTACGGCTATATGAAGCTCAAAATGACGGGCCCGAACGGGATAATCACCACCTCGAGCGACCCCAACGGAGCACTAAAAGCCGAGAACAAAACGGTGTCACTCGCCCTCGAATCTTTGTCCAAAGCCCTCGCGGCCGAGGAACTGAGCACATTATGAGCCAAAGTCGACTGAGATGATGTCATCCTCGGCAAACGGCCGAAGTCCACCTCATTCAAGCCGGCCAATGAAATAAAGTACACCCCACGGACCCAGCTAAAACGGCGTCCATAGGGGCGAACCTCGATCCAGAGATTGACGAAGCTCTACATAGTTTCCTTAGGGAAAATTGGGATATATTCGCCTAGCACCCTGATAACCCACAAGTATAGGGGATCGCAACAATTTTCGCGGGTAGTATTTCACCCAGATTTATTGATTCGACACAAGGGGAGCCAAAGAATATTTGCAAGTATTAGCAGTTGAGTTGTCAATTCAACCACACCTGGAGATAAAATATCTGCAACAAAGTATTTAGTAGCACAGTAATATGATAGTTTTGATAGCAGTAGCAACAGTAACAGTAGTAACAACAATAGTAATAGTAGCAGTTTTGTAGCAAGTGTAAAATAGTAGCAACAAAGTAACTTAGCAGAAACCAATATGAGAAAGTCGTAGGCATTGGATCGGTGATGATAATTATGTTGGATGATATTCATCATATAACAGTCACAACCTAGGGCGATACACAATAGCTCCAATTCATCAATGTAATGTAGGCATGTATTCCGTATATAGTCATACGTGCTTATAATAAAAACTTGCATGACATCTTTTATCCTACCCTCCCGTGGCAGCGGGGTCCTTAAGGAAACTAAGGGATATTAAGGCCTCCTTTTAATAGAGAACCGGAACAAAGCACTAGCACTTAGTGAATACATGAACTTCTCAAACTACGGCAATCACCGGAAAGAATCCCAATTATTGTCACCTTGGGGTATGCGGATCATGACACGTAATAGGTGCATATAACTTGCAAGATAGGATCAAGAACACAAATATATTCATGAAAACATAAAGGGTTCAGATCTGAAATCATGGCACTCGGGCCCTAGTGACAAGCATTAAGCATAGCAAAGTCATAGCAACATCCATCTCAGAACATAGTGGATACTAGGGATCAAAGCCCTAACAAATTGATTCGATTACATGATAAATATCATTCAACACATCACCGTCCAGCAAGCCTACGAAGGAATTACTAACGCCCGGTGGTGCGCATCATCAAATTGGTGATGGAGGATGGTTGATGATGACGACGGCGTCGAATCCCCCTCTCCGGAGCCCCGAACGGACTCCAGATCAGCCCTCCCAATGAAGAATAGGAGGTGGTGGCGGCTCCGTATCGTAAAACATGATGAAACTTCTTCTCTTATTTTTTTTCTCGGGGAAAGAGAATTTATAGCGTTGGAATTAGGTCAGACGACCGCCTGTGGGCCCCACAAGGTAACAGGGCGCGCCCTAGGGGGGGTCGCACCCTGTTGCCTTGTGGGTAACAGGTGGTCCCACTTCTGTTGATTCTTGCGCCAATAATTTTTATATATTCCATAAAAATTCTGCAAAAAGTTTCGTACAAATCCAAGAACTTTGATTTCTGCACAAAAACAACACCATGGTAGTTCTGCTGAAAACAGCGTCAGTCCGGGTTAGTTTCATTCAAATCATGCAAATTAGAGTCCAAAACAAGAGCAAAAGTGTTTGGAAAAGTAGATACGACGGAGATGTATGAACTCCCCCAAGCTTAACTCATTGCTTGTCCTCAAGCAATTCAGTTGACAAACTGAAAGTGATAAAGAAAAACTTTTACGAACTCTTTTGTTCTTGTATCCGTATATAAGCTTAAATAGTACCCAGGTTTTCGGCAAAGATCATGAACTAAGCATGCTCATAATAACACTTAAAAACTATATTTACTCATATTAATGGCATAATCAACTAGAGAGCAATAATAACATATCTCAAATGCCAACAATTTGTCAAAACAATCATGATATAATATGATGACATGGTATCTCGCTAGCCCTTTCTGAGACCGCAAAACATAAATGTAGAGCACCTCCAAAGTTCAAGCAGCGACTAAAACATTGTAATTCAGGGTAGAAGAGATCCAGTCATGATGCACACAACATTAACTATACTCAATGCATAAGGATGACAACAGTGCTCTCAGAATTGGCGCTTAGTGCAAGAAGGTGAGACTCAACAATAAAAGTAAAATAACGTAAAGTAAATAACATAAAAGTAAATAGATAGGCCCTTCGCAGAGGGAAGCAGGGATTTGCAGCGGTGCTAGAGCTCAAAGCTTAAATCAGAGATGAAAAACAATTTTGGGAGGTGTACTTTTCCTGTCAACGTCACGACCGAGAGTTTTCAATATCTTCCATGCTAAACACATTATAGGCGGTTCCCAAGCGGAAAGGTAAAGTTTACTCCCCCTCCACCATACCAACACAAGCCATGGCTAGCTGAATCCTCGGGTGCCCTCCATATCAACAACTTTTCCGGGGGAGTTTGTTTGCATTATTTTTTCGATTTCGAGCATAGGACTGGGCATCCCAAATACCAGCCTCTCTCGTGCAATGACAAGTGAATAAACACTCATCTGAGAATAACCCGCTTAGCATGGAAGATACTGACCGCCCCCTGTCGCTCCATGAGCGGTACGGGCACACAAAACGGATGCTTATTTTAATGATTAGAGATGGCACATGCAAATTTACTTGGAGCAGCAGAGTAATACCGCATATAGGTAGATATAGTGGACTCATCTGGAACAACTTTGGTTTAAGGATTGTGGATGCACAAGCAGAATTCCCGCTTAGTACAGGTGAAGGCTAGCAAATAGGTTGAGAAGCGACCAACTAGAGAGTGAAAACGGTCATGATCATGCATTGAGAATAATTAACATTGAATACTAGCATGAGTAGGATATAGACACCCTGAACATAAATATCATGGAGGCTATGTTGGTTTTGAATCAACTACATGTATGAACATGTGCCAAGTCAAGCCACTTGAAACATTCAGAGGAGGATACCATATTAACATACTACATCATAACCATTTTAATGCATGTTGACATCCAAGATAAATCATTATCCACTCCTAGCTACTTAAGCATGGCATGAGCAACTATAATCACTAATTGTCATCACAAACATGTTTACTCATAATATGATGAATCATGGGTACGGAGTTAAACATATTTACAAAAATAAAAACAAGAAGAGTTCATACCAGCTTTCCCTTGCCACAGTCACTTCATCAAATCATCGTCATTATTGCCTTTCACTTGCACGACCGAATGATGTTAAAATAATAATAGTGCAAGTGTTCCGTGGACTAAGCTGGAATCTGCAAACATTTTATTCAAGGGAGAAGACAAGGTCATATTGGCTCTTCGTTAGATCAACAATAAATCATATGAGAGCCACTCAACATTTTCATCATGGTCCTCTCCCTACTACGACTCAACGAAAAGAAGAGAAATTCAGAGAAACACACTGAAATATTTTTGGAGTTTTTAGTTTTTCTGAAGAAAGCAAATTAAAGAAGAAAAAGTATTTACACGGGAGAACTCCCAACAAGCAAAAGAAGAAACGACAAATCTTTTTGGGTTTTCTTTTAATACTACGAACTATCAAACGGGAAAGAAAAAAAACGAAAAGAAGCGAGAAATATTTTTTTTGGGGTTTTGAATTTTTTTTCAAACACACAAGAAGAGAGCGAAAATAAAACTAACATGGATGATACAATGAAAAAGTATGAACACCGACAACTAGAGTGAATGTGTGAACATGAATGTAATGTCGGTGAGAGATATGTACTCCCCCAAGCTTAGGCTTTTGGCATAGCTTGGTAATCACCACCCGTAGTATCCATCAGGACCGGGCGGATAGTACTGGGGCGGAGGCACCTGAGGGTCCCACTGCTGGACCTCATCCTCCGCTGCTGCCAGCTCGTTCCTATAAGCTGTGATGTCCGCCGGCATGATGGTGTATCCGTTCCTGGCATGAGAGTCAAACAAAGAGGGTGCAGGCAATGGAATAATATCGCGAGTTGTCTCGCTGAAAACCAGGTTATAACGAATATACTGAGGAGGTTCAGGTTCATCAATAAAGTGGTGATCGATCATGCACTGTTGGTCTAAATAAGCCTTGGGCAGCAAATAGTCATTTGGGCGGATAGCAACATTAAAACGTTTCGCAAGACGCGAAGCATAAATACCGCCATGGATTTTACCCTTAGTTCTGTTGGTGTGTAAGCGGCGTGCAATGATAGCTCCCAACCTAAAAGTGTTATCGCCGTAAATGGCACGACGCAAGATGGCGAGGTCAGGGGCACTGAGCGTACCACTTTCCTCCCTAGCAGTCAAACATTTCCCTAAGAATAAGGCAAAGTAGTGCACAGCAGGAAAATGCAAACTAGTAACACGAGCTTTTGAAACGCCCCTAAATTCCCCCACAGTCAAAGTGCGAAGGAAGTCCTCAAACTCCTCGGGCCGAGGCTCCCTCAAATCCCCATCAGAAGGGATCAAGCATATCTCACAAAACTCATCTAGCGTTAGCTCATGATGTTCAGCATATAAATCAAAACGCACCATGGGGATATCGAGCCTAGGCATGAAATAAAAGTTTTGCATGAAGGAATTTGTAAGGATGTGGTGCTGGTCACACTCATCTGCGAGGAAGTTGGTCAGCCCGGTGTTTGCAACAAATTGTGCGAACTCTTGACGGAACCCGACTTCGTTCATGAAGGTGTTGTGCGGCCACTCGCACGGTCGGACCTCCGTCCTGCGCGGAATGTTGAGGTCATGGTCATGGGCATCCCCAAGGACACCCTTGGAGCTCCGGCTCGAAGAACCCCTCCAAAGAAAATTCATTTTCCTAAGAACAAATTTCTGAAAAATTTTGGACCACAAAAAGATGTTAATAAAACTTCACAAGATTGATAGCAACTACTCATACAAGTGCCTAGAGGCTATATCAAGCATTCAAACTACTTAGAACTCAAAGAATTCAACATGCAAGCTCATTTTTAGTAGCACTAATAGCAGCAATTTATGCAAAATATAATCCATTAGAGCAAAAACTAATTGGAGCAATGGGAGAGTCACATACCAAGGAGCAATCCCTCAAAACAGTTTCGGAAACGGAGCTCCGAGCAAAGAGATCGAAAATCTTAGGTTTGGGAGCAAGAACACGAGAGAGAGAGCTACAAAGATTTTTTTTCTGGAGGTAGGAGATGAAGTGGGCTGAATGGATAAGTGAGTGGGTCCCTGTGGGACCCACAAGGCATCACGGCGCGCCCTGCGGGAGTGGCCGCGCCCTGTTGCCTTGTGGGCAATAGGTGCACCCCCCTGGGTTGTTCTAAGTGCCAAAAATTCTTATATATTCCAGAAAAAATCATGTCAAAATTTTATTGCATTCTGAGCACTTTTATTTTTGGGCCATTTTTGTTGCACGGATAATTCAGAAAACAGGATAATCATGGCATTTTATTTTATTTAAACTAAAAAACAGAGTGCAAACTAAGATTACAGAAAGTTGTGCTTACTAAATTCATCGACCACATGCCCTTCAGACAGAATCCATTAATAAGGTTGATCAGGTCTTATTAACAAACTGTTTCCGAGTGACATGAAACCGAAGAATTTTCGTATAACACTAAGTTACCTCAACGGGGATATGCATCTCCCCAACAATAAGAATTTCATATTTCTTTTTGACAGAAGGAAGAGGAAATTTGAATCCCCCAATAGTGATTGTCGAAACCTTCTCAATACAATTGATACCATTCACTGAAGTTTGTTTCTTCGGGAAATAAACTATGTGCTCATTACCATTGACATGAAAAGTAACCTTGCTTTTGTTGCAATCAATAACAGCCCCTGCAGTATTCAAAAAGGGTCTTCCAAGGATAATCGACATGTTGTCGTCCTCGGGCATATCAAGTATAACAAAGTCTGTTAAGATAGTAACATTTGCAACTACAACGGGAACATCCTCGAAAATTCCAATAGGTATAGCAGTGGATTTATCAGCCATTTGCAAAGATATTTTAGTAGGTGTGAGTTTATTCAAGTCAAGTCTTCTATATAAAGAGAAAGGCATAACACTAACACCGGCTCCCAGATCACATAAAGCAGTTTTGACATAACTTCTTTTAATGGAGCATGGTATAGTAGGTATTCCCGGGTCTCCTAACTTTTTAGGTACTCCACCCTTAAAAGAATAATTTGCAAGCATGGTGGAAATTTCAGCTTTAGGTATTTTTCTTTTATTAGTGACAATATCTTTCATGTATTTAGCGTAATGAGACATTTTCAACATATCAATCAAGCGAGTGCGCAAAAAGACAGGTCTAAGCATTTCAACAAAGCGCTCAAAGTCTTCATCATTCTTATTTTTAGATGGTTTAGTAGGGAAAGGCATAGGTTTTTGAACCCATGGTTCTCTTTCCTTTCCATGTTTTCTAGCAACAAAGTCTCTTTTATCATATCTTTTATTCTTAGGAGGTGGGTTATCAAAATCAACAGCAGGTTCTATTTCTACATCATTATCTGGTTGAACATCAACATGAACATCATCATTATCATTATCATTGTCATTATCATTATCATTATCACTAGGTGTATGTTCATTACCAGATTGTGTCTCAACATCAGAAATAGAAGCATCATTATGATTCTCAGGAGGTTTTTCTATCTCAGGTTCACTAGGAGCATGCGAAGTTTTATCATTCTTCTTTTTCTTTTTCTTCTTAGGTGGACTAGGTGCATCAATATTATTTCTTTGAGAGTCTTGTTCAATTCTCTTAGGATGACCTTCAGGATATAGAGGATCCTGAGTCATTCCACCTCCTCTAGTAACAACTCTAACAGCATGATCATTCTTTTTGTTATTCATCTCATCAAGCAAATCATTTTGTGACTTAACAATTTGTTCTAACTGAGTCTGAACCATAGAAGCGTGCTTACTCAAGCATTTAACATCATTAGCAGTTCTAAACATCAAATCACTCAAGCGTTCAATCATGATGGCATTCCGTTTTAGTTGATTGCTAACATACAAATTAAAGTGTTCCTGTTTAATGATGTAATTATCAAATTCATACAGGCATTGACTAGCAGATTTATTATACGGAATATCACCTTCATCAAATCTACTGAGAGAATTTACCTCCACTACCTGTGTCAGGATGTCGAGCCCATGTATTTCTTCAATAGGTGGTAAATTCTTAACATCTTCAGCTTTAATACCTTTTTTCTTCATAGATTTCTTAGCTTCTTGCATATCTTCTGGACTGAGAAATAGAATACCTCTCTTCTTCGGAGTTGGCTTAGGTGGTGGTTCAAGAAGTGTCCAATCATTATCATTTTTCAATATATTATTCACTAGTTCTTCAGCCTGTCCAACAGTTCGTTCCCTGAAAACACAACCAGCACAACTATCTAGGTAGTCCCTAGAAGCACCGGTTAGTCCATTATAAAAGATATCAAGTATTTCATTCTTCTTAAGAGGGTGATCAGGCAAAGCATTAAGTAACTGGAGAAGCCTCCCCCAAGCTTGAGGGAGATTCTCTTCTTAAATTTGCACAAAGTTAAATATTTCCTGTAAAGCAGCTTGTTTCTTATGAGCAGGAAAATATTTTTCAGAAAAATAATATATCATATCCTGGGGACTACGCACACAACCAGGAGCAAGAGTATTAAACCATTTCTTAGCATCACCCTTTAACGAGAAAGGAAACAACTTAAGAATATAGTAATAGCAAATTTTTTCCTCATGAGCAAATAGGGTGGCAATATCATTCAACTTAGTAAGATGTGCCACAACAGTTTCAGTTTCATAACCATGAAAAGGATCAGATTCAACCAAAGTAATTAACTCGGGATCGACAGAGAATTCAAAATCCTTATCGGTAACAAATATGGGAGAGGTACCAAACTTAGGATCATATTTCATTCTCTCCCTCATAGATTTTTCTTTCATCTCATCAAGCAATTTTTTAACTTCATCTCTATCCTGACAAGCAAGAATGGCCCTAGCTGTCTCCCTATCAAAGACATGTTCATCAGGTGATTCAACTCTAGTAGGGGAACTAGGCATAATAGGTGATTCATAGTTTTCAAGAGTTTCAACATTTTCAGCATTCTCAATTTCTTTAGCTTTAGCAAGTTGTTCATCAAGAAATTCACCAAGTGGCACAGTATTATCAAGCATAGTACTAGCATCATCATAAGTATCATTCATAGCAGAAGTAGTATCATTAATAACTTGCAACATATCAGAATGCATAACAGGTGGTGGTGTCACAAGCTTACTCAAAACAGAAGGTGAATCAAGTGCGGAGCTAGATGGCAGTTCCTTACCTCCCCTCGTCTTAGAGGGAACGATCTTGGTCTTAGAGTCTTTCAGATTCTTCATAGTGATCAACAGATATAAATCCCAAGTGACTCAACAAATAGAGCTTTGCTCCCTGGCAAAGGCGCCAGAAAAAGGTCTTGATAACCCACAAGTATAGGGGATCGCAACAGTTTTCGCGGGTAGTATTTCACCCAGATTTATTGATTCGACACAAGGAGAGCCAAAGAATATTTGGAAGTATTAGCAGTTGAGTTGTCAATTCAACCACACCTGGAGATAAAATATCTGCAGCAAAGTATTTAGTAGCACAGTAATATGATAGTTTTGATAGCAGTAGCAACAGTAACAGTAGTAACAACAATAGTAACAGTAGCAGTTTTGTAGCAAGTGTAAAACAGTAGCAACAAAGTAACTTAGCAGAAACCAATATAAGAAAGTCGTAGGCATTGGATCGGTGATGATAATTATGTTGGATGATATTCATCATATAACAGTCACAACCTAGGGCAATACACAATAGCTCCAATTCATCAATGTAATGTAG
This sequence comes from Elymus sibiricus, assembly GCA_039707655.1. Lineage (NCBI taxonomy): Eukaryota > Viridiplantae > Streptophyta > Magnoliopsida > Poales > Poaceae > Elymus > Elymus sibiricus. The sequence goes on along the minus strand of CM077674.1, from coordinate 139,331,902 downwards.
GCATGTATTCCGTATATAGTCATACGTGCTTATAATAAGAACTTGCATGGCATCTTTTGTCCTACCCTCCCGTGGTAGTGGGGTCCTTAAGGAAACTAAGGGATATTAAGGCCTCCTTTTAATAGAGAACCGGAACAAAGCATTAGCATTTAGTGAATACATGAACTCCTGAAACTACGGCAATAACCGGAAAGAATCCCAATTATTGTCACCTTGGGGTATGCGGATCATGACACGTAATAGGTGCATATAACTTGCAAGATAGGATCAAGAACACAAATATATTCATGAAAACATAAAGGGTTCAGATCTAAAATCATGGCACTCGGGCCCTAGTGACAAGCATTAAGCATAGCAAAGTCATAGCAACATCAATCTCGGAACATAGTGGATACTAGGGATCAAAGCCTTAACAAATTGACTCGATTACATGATAAATCTCATCCAACACATCACCGTCCAGCAAGCCTATGAAGGAATTATTCATGCCCTGTGGTGAGCATCATGAAATTGGTGATGGAGGATGGTTGATGATGACGACGACGTCGAATCCCCCTCCCCGGAGCCCCGAACGGACTCCAGATCAGCCCTCCCGATGAAGAACATGAGGTGGCGGCGGCTCCGTATTGTAAAACGCGATGAAACTTCTTCTCTTATTTTTTTCTCGGGGAAAGAGAATTTATAGCGTTGGAATTAGGTCAGACGGCCGCCTGTGGGCCCCACAAGGTAACAGGGCGCGCCCTAGGGGGGGGTCGCGCCCTGTTGCCTTGTGGGTAACAGGTGGCTTCACTTCTGTTGATTCTTGCACCAATAATTTTTATATATTCCATAAAAATTCTCCAAAAAGTTTCGTCCAAATCCAAGAACTTTGATTTCTGCACAAAAACAACACCATGGTAGTTCTGCTAAAAATAGCGTCAGTCCGGGTTAGTTTCATTCAAATCATGCAAATTAGAGTCAGAAACAAGAGCAAAAGTGTTTGGAAAAGTAGATACGATGGAGGCGTATCACACCCTTCGGACATGCTTGGGATACCCCGCAGGCTTGCGGAACACAACCTAAACATATTGAAAGGCCACAAGCCCATCACCAAACACTTCGGCGCTTCTCTGAACCCAAGCGTCAAGCAATGGGCGAAGAACTGGCCAAATTATTGGAAGCCGGATTCATCCGAGACATAAAACACCCCGATTGGCTTGCCAATTTGGTCATGGTACCAAAAAATGATAGGTCCTGGTGCCTGTGCGTCGATTTCAAAGACCTCAATAAAGCATGCCTCAAGGATCCTTTCCCCTTACCACGAATTGACCAAATTGTAGATGCCACACCCGGGCACGATTCACTGTGCTTCTTGGATGCCTACTCAGGATATCATCAAATCAAGATGAAAGAATCTGACCAGGCAGCAACAACATTCATCACACCTTACGGGCCGTTTTGCTTCAATACGATGCCCTTCAGATTAAAGAATGCCGGTGCCACATTCCAGCGCATGATTCAATCATGCTTGGAGAAACACATCAGGAAGACCGTTGAGGCCTACGTTGATGATGTGGTTGTCAAAACCAAACATGTCGGACAATTGGTAGACAATCTCCGTGACACATTCGCTAGCTTACGGGAGTATCAAATTAAGCTCAACCCCGAGAAATGTGCCTTCGGAGTACCAGCCGGCAAACTCCTTGGCTTCATCGTACCTAGCCGAGGTATCGAAGCCAATCCGGCAAAAATAAAAGCCTTGGACCGCTTAGAGGTACCAACATAGCTCAAACATGTGCAAAAGCTGGCAGGATGCGTGGCGGCACTAAGTCGCTTCGTATCAAGACTCGGGGAGAAAGCCTTACCTTTGTATAGACTCTTAAAACAGACAAAGACCTTCAAATGGACCGAGGAGGCCGCGTCGGCTCTGGAAGGCATTAAAGCTCTCCTTGTAACCAATCCTATCTTGGCAGCGCCAGACATATGCGAGCCGATGATATTATACATCTCGGCCACAAACCAGGTGGTCAGCGCAGTACTCGTGGTCGAACGAGACATGGAAGGTCACAAGTTCCGGATACAAAAGCCCATTTACTATGTCTCCGAGGTCCTAACCTCATGCAAGACACGCTACCCCCACTATCAAAAGATAGCCTATGTCGTCTTCATGGCATCTCGAAAACTTCGGCACTACTTTCAAGAGTGCTCGGTAACCGTGGCATCCGATGTCCCATTAAGTGACATAATCAACAACAGGGATGCAACAGGGCGCATAGCTAAATGGGCAATAGAGCTCCTACCATTTGAAATAACTTACCGACCCCGCCGAGCAATTAAATCTCAAGTGTTGGCCGACTTTGTGGCCGAGTGGACGGAGGCCGAGCTCCCTCGAGAATATAGCACTTATTCGCATTGGACCATGTATTTCGACGGTTCCAAAATGCTTGCCGGCCTAGGGGCTGGCGTAGTGCTTACCTCACCCACAGGGGACAGTATTCGGTATGTGTTGCAAATTATGTATACCGACTCCAATAACGCGGCAGAATACTAAGCCCTGTTACACGGACTCCGGATAGCGGTCTCCATGGGTGTCCAACGTCTTGAGGTCCGAGGTGATTCCAACCTCGCCATCTCACAAGTTAACGGCGAATTCGACGCAAAGGACCCAAAGATGACAGCCTACCGGAATGCCGTCGTACAAATCTCGGCCAAGTTCGAGGGGCTTGAATTTCATCATATACCCCGAGATAGCAACCAGGCCGCATATATACTTGCCCGAATGGGTGCTAAGTGGGAAAATGTCCCGGACAATACCTTTCTCGAACGGCTCTTTAAGCCGTCCGTAGTCTGGCAAGACGACAAGGGAACGTCGGACTTAAACGACATCGAACAACCCCCCTCGCCCGAAGATGACGATGGGCCAGATATATTGGGCGGCTCAGTTGTGCAGATAACAGCTTGTGCACATGAAATTATGGCAGTTATTGCACCATGGATCGAGCCGCTCCTCGCATACCTGCTCCATAAAGATCTCCCCGAAGACCAAACCGATGCACGTCGGATCATAAGGCAATCTAAAGCCTATAAGGTTCATGAGGGAGAACTCTATAAAATAAGCACCATGGGCGTCCTCCAGTGATGTATTTCTGAAGAGGAAGGATGATTATTACTCCAGGAGGTTCACTCCGGCATGAGCGGACATCACACCGCTGCTCGGACCTTGGTCAGCAAGGCCTTCCGAGTTGGTTTTTACTGGCCAACCGCGGGCGCCGACGCCTCGGTGTTAGTACAGCGCTGCCCCGGCTGCTAGGTATTCGCCAAACAAAGCCACACGCCCCCTGCGGCTCTCCGCACAATCCCTATAACTTGGCCTTTCATGGTCTGGGGGCTAGATATGGTCGGCCCACTCAAGGGCGGGTCAAGAAAAAATAAATACCTACTTGTCATGGTCGACAAGTTTACTAAGTGGATCGAAGCAAAACCAGTAACTTCGGCCGGTGCAGTCCACGTACTCGAATTCATCTCGGGGGTAGTACACCTCTATGGTATCCCCCATAGTCTCATAACAGACAATGGGACAAACTTCACGGCCAAAGAAGTGAAAGCATGGTGCACAAAAATGGGCATCAAGCTCGACTACGCATCCGTATATCACCCGCAGTCAAACGGGCAAGTAGAACGCGCCAATGGACTAATCCTTAGTGGAATCAAGCCTAGGCTAGTTCCCTCCCTCAAGGAGGCCGACTGCAAATGGGTAGAGGAACTTGACTCCGTTCTATGGGGTCTGCGCACCACACCAAACAGATCCACCGGGTATACTCCATTTTTCATGGTGTACGGCGCCAAGGCAGTGCTCCCCTACGACATCATACACGATGCACCTCGAGTATGCATGTACGAAGAGCAGGAGGCCGAGTTAGATCGGCAGGATGCCTTGGACGCCTTAGAAGAGGAACGCAATGTCGCTCGGGCACGATTTGCCATTTACCAGCAACAAGCTCGCTGCTACCACAGTAGGGAGGTCCGCGCAAAGGACTTCAACAAAGAAGACCTCGTCATGCGGCTTCATCCAGAGAAGCAGACACACAAGCTCTCCCCTAAGTGGGATGGGTCATTTATCATTGACTAGGTCCTCATCGGAGGCGCGTACCGAATTCGAGACCCAGAGGACGGGCGTTTAGAACCCAACCCCTAGAAGGCAGTGCTACTCCATCGTTTTTATGGTTGAAACTCCGAAAACTACTCACCCCTGTACATACACCACCCTACTTTCTTTTTTCCTTTTTCTCTCTCTCTCAAGAGACTTCGGGGGTATCCTCTGAAGGACCTCGAGAAACGAAATCAATACGGCATGTTCTTTTCAAAACACGCATCATTCCACCTCTTACATACTATTGTCCTTCAAGCCATAATATGCATCGATTTGACTTAAGATTTGGCCAAGCTGGGTTGCCCGGCTCCTGTGCTTGCCCCTTATGTTCCCGATCATTAGGCTAAGAGGCAAAGGGAGCACCGCTGTGATTGTTACTCCCGGGTCATCCGGTGCAGTACCTCAGACAGACAAAGCCGAAAGCTAGCACTCTTAAACGTACAAATCGGTCGGCCATGACATAGAAATAAAGTGGAGGGGGTCTCTCAAACCCTGACCAGAGGCTTTACCTCCGAGGTCACCCGTCTTCGGACTTAGGTGTTTGACACAGCCACCCGAGGAAAGGAACTGTTGGAAGAACTATTTTCCTCGGAAGATGTTTCTTACGTTAAAAAGTAATATAACATAACTCTCTGCCTCACTCTCGTCGTTCGCACCACATAGGCGGATTGCCTCGTCTCCTAAAGCATCTATTCCGATCACTTCGGTCAGTAGTAAGCGGACACTCCTCGGTCACTGATCGAGGAGGTAGAAGCCGATGGCTGGTTGACAGAGTTTAGATGCGCGGATTGAATAATGACGTAAATTACTTTAATACATAGAGTCACACATTATAATTTCATTACACACGGTCTAACCCATCTATCAAGACGTCTAGGGCACAGTTCTTCTGCGATGATCGAGCAGCAGGCATGACATTCTCGTATACGAGACTGGTGGGTATTTCTTCCCTGTCCGGCCCCATTGGCCCTACCTCGGCCAGGTGCGCCATATCAACATCCGTATACCGGGTCTTGACCATGGCCCAGGCCTCCCTCGCCCCTTCCCAGCAGGCGGACACCTTCCACACCTGGATCCGACGCCGAGCTCTTTGCAAATGTTCGGCTAGGATGGCCATGTCCTCGGGGACGTGCTCCACTTCGGGCCACAACTCCTTGAAAACTACCTTCATCGATTTCCGCGCACTTTCGTGCACTTCGGATAGATGAGCCGCCATGTCTTCGGGTACCGGACCTCGACCATCAAGGGGTTGGCCGGACAGAGAAGCTGGCAAGAAACATATGTTAGCCCGCTAATCATCTCGGCTAAATCCCCGAACTCAAGTAACGATTCTTAAAAATCAAAACTTACCAAAGATCGTCTCATCTGTTCGACGATTCTTGGCCTCGGCAGCAGCCAGTTGAGCTTTTAAGCTCTTAATCTCATGAGCCTGTCGGGCATTTTTGGCCCTTAGTGCATTAACACCATCCACCCTTTGGGTCACCACATGTTGGTTTGCCTGGCGCTGCGACTCCGTATACAGCAAATCCTCGTGAGCCTGCTTGAGATCTCTTTCAAGATGACCTAGGGCTTCCGCTGCTACATTGGATTACGCTGTCAGGAGATCTTAATAACTAAGATTATATACAAGACAAAGCACTTACCGTGCGCCTCTCGAGTGAACTTCTTCACCTGTTCCACCTCGACCAAGGCAGTCTCCAACCTCCCCTTTGTCTGAGAAAGGGCCTTGGATAGCTGATCATTCCTCGCCCGAGCACTCTACCAAAAAATAACTTCTTCAGGTTAATATCAAGCCTCGCTACGGGCATTCTTGCCCATATCAAGCCTTAGGGGCTACTACCATGGTTAGGCAGTATTGTTTGTTTTTCAAACAAATGGCAAGATATAAGAAATCTTCGAGATAAAATGAGCACCCTACCCGCAACCCTTGCGACAAAACATCTAATGATTGATCAAATACCACGCGGGTCACCCCGAGGTATGCGTCCACCGAGCTGAGAGCGTTGAACTCCCGATCCGAGAAGGCCAAACTCCTCAGGGAGGTCTTTCGCCGCTGGTAGTTCGTGGCGCATTGGATCTCGGAAGGGGTAGCCAAGCTGGTCTCTGAGCCCTCGGGCTGGGGAACTTCCGTGGTGGCTCCTGAAGAAGGGCGTGCGTCGGCTTCCCTATTTGAAGCCGTCGTCCCCTCGGCCCTTGCACCAGCCGCCATGGAAGAGGAAGGCCGCCTGCGAGTGACCAAAGGGGTCAGGGCCTGAGATGGCGTTTCTACAAAATATCGTAATCTCGGTCACCTGGTAATTGAGGGGGCACTTTCGCCTGCCTCCATGACTTCGGCCTCTGCTGCTTCTGCTTCTTGTGGGTGGCTCCCTCAAGGGGCCGACTCTCCACGCGGGTGTTTCGAACGCTGTCCCTTTGAAGGAGAAGTCAGGCGACTAGGGGCTTGGGGACGAGGGGCTCACTTTCGAGTAGGAGAAGAGGGCGTTACTGATGAAGCCGACCTCATCCCCGGCACGTCAGGGGTGACAACTACCTTTGAGCCGTCAAGGCACTCCATGTAAAATTTCCTCCCTTTGTAGATAAGGGCCAGGTCCTCATCCTCGTGAAAAAGGGGATCTTCCGCTCGGCGGTGCATTTTCGGCTCAGGCGCCGGGCTGTTCAGAGCCTCCACTCGACGCCTCCATCTCTGTTCGAAACCAGTAAAAAATTGGCAGATGGATTGGCTATTGAAAAACAACTCGGATAGATGAAATAAAATGGGAAGACTTACTATATTGGCCGGATTGTAGTAGGATAGCCCGTCCCGGAATTGTCATCGGGCAAAGTCCTCCGCCGTTCCTAGGTAAATGCCGGCCATTACTGTGCCAAAGGCCGCTTGGTCGAAGAAGCTTTGCCGAATTGATCGGGAGCAGTCTTCGGTTCCATTGTATGCGTATAACGAGTGAGGGCGCAGCCGGAGTGGTTGGACTCTTCGGTCTATTGCCATGGCCATTACGTCTATTATGGTAAGGCCAGTCCTTACCAATTGCTTCACCTTGGCGGCTAGCTCAGTCACCTCGGTGCCATCTTCTTGGGCCGTACCCTGAGGCCTCCAGCTGTATCGTCTCTTCGGGGGCTCCGAAGAGAAAGGGGGGAGCCCGGGCCGAACTGGGTCTGGGAGGGGGACGTCGTCTATATAGAACCACTATGTTGGCCAGACGTCGGTATCCTCCCGAGGGGTGCCCGATGGGTATTTTGCCCCCTCGATTCGGTAGACTTCGGCTGCTCCGACCTCGTAAAGCTTTTCGGTGGGAGAACAAGGCACTACACAAAAATACCTCCATAGTCCGAAGTGTGCTTCGCACCCAAGATGCATCTCACATAGGGCAACGTACCCCGCGATGTGCAAAATTGAGTTGGGGGTAAGGTGGTGGAGCTGCAACCCGTAGAACTCTAGCAGGCCTCGGAGGAAGGGGTGAATTGGAAATCCTAAACCGCGTGGCAGGAAGGAAACGAAGCACAACCTTTCATCCTTTTGAGGGGAGGGGTAAGTCTCTGCGTGTACCTGCCCGTTGATGGATGTTAAGCCTGGGCGGGTCGCTGTCAGATCTGAATCTGGCAGGTATCCCTGTCTGGTCAGGCTCTCTAGCTGAAGGCATGAGACGGCGCAACTACCCCAATCACCTCTGACAGGGCCGTGAGGGTGCCGCGAAGAACCTGCATCACTCACCATGGGAAACCCTCAAGTTCGGACTTGGGAGGAAGGGGAGTATTTGCGCAGGTTGCTTGGAGAGAGGCGTTGAGATTTGTGATAAATCCGCACTCCTAACTCGTGGATAAAAAGGGGAGAGACCGACGCTTCGACGTTTCACCATGAACTGACCCGCTTCCCCATAAGGCACAACTCCCAAGGTCAGAAAGCAGAGGCCATGTGCGGCGGGGCTGGGCCCACCCGGCGGAACTACCAATTTTCCGAAGACTACTTGAGGACATGATGGAAAGATTATGGAACTTGCCTGCCGAGCCGAAGACCCCGGAACCGAAGTTTAAGAACATCGTCCTCGGCGTTGGAGACCAGTTCAGGGGCTACTGACGGTGTCCTGGACTTGGGGGTACTAACCTAGTCGGCCCGTATTCCTCGGGCTGGGCCAGTGGGCCCTTATTCTTATCGAGATGGACTCCGGAGGTGGCACGCTAGGGACAAGATCGGGACTACACCTGCCGAAGACTTGACATATACTCCAAGAATTCTCCCGCCGCCTCCACGCCTAGATACCGACCTTGTAACCCTAGATACCCTACCTGGCGTGTATATAAGCCAAAGGGTTTAGCCCCTAGAGGGGCTCTCAACACAATCTCATTCACCTAGCCTTAGGACTAGATCATATCTTATGATCTTGAGGTAGATCAACTCTGTACTTGATACATCTCCATCAATATAAACAAGAGCAGGACGTAGGGTTTTACCTCCATCAAGAGGGCCCGAACATGGGTAAACATTGTCTATCTATTCCTGTTACCATCTGTCCGAGATCCACAGCTCGGGACCCCCTACCCCGAGGTCTGCTGGTTTTTACACCGACAAAGGGGACAAAAAAAAGCTGGCGCCGTAAAACCTTCATGTGAAAAAGAACGCCGACCTACAATCCAAAATTCCTGTAGAGGGTTGTAACAAACAAACACCATCCTTATTCGACGTATCAAATTATGTACTCGGGACAAAGCTTGACAAGGGAGACGAGACGCTGGAATTAAGGACGTCTGGATGGGAGATTTATCCATTGACCTACGAGCGGATAAAGTATGCAGCCCTCGATGCCCGTGTGAGTTTCGAGATAGCTGCAAGGTCGAAGGAGCTTGTAGCGAAGCCGTCCCCCACAGAAAATGAGAACAATAAGAAGAAGAAGAAGAAGAAGCAGGGCACTATAGATGGATGAACTATTTCCTCTCTTGTTCGTAAAAAAAATATTTCCCCTCTGTATATATGGATAGATGAACTATTTCGCTGATGTGCATGTCTTTCGAACAAATGTAGTAGCGTAGGTCCGCTTGAATATAATGAAGTATTTATCCACCTAGTTTTCTCTCCTACTCCTTGCAATGATCAGTATGCAATGCATGTGTCAGACGACATGATAGCTTGTCCATGGACGCTGAACTACGACGACCATCATCTTTCCACCACTGCTACACGCGATTCCCATGACGCCGCTTGAACCCATGACACCACGTCCCCCGACGTGCGCCTCACCCCCCTCACGGCCCCACCGCCCCTCCGCCGCATGGGCCGAGAGCTGCACCCCACCGTGCTCGTCTACCACACCTTTAAATGCTACCTTGATACAAGATTCTGAGCCATTGGATCGTGGATCGAGTGGCCGATACGTCTCCAATGTATCTATAATTTTTGATTGTTCCATGCTATTATAGTATCAATCTTGGATGTTTTATATCCAATTATATGCCATTATATATCATTTTTTGGGACTAACCTATTAACCCAGTGCCCAATGTCAGTTGTTGTTTTCTGGTTGTTTTTGCCTTTTCACAAAATCAATATCAAAAAGTGTCCAAACGAGAAAAAAACTTTGGATTAATTTTTTCTGAACCAGAAGAGACCCACGAAGCTTCGGGAGAAGACTAGAAGAGCCACGAGGAGGCGACAAGCCTGGAGGGCGCGCCCAGGGGGGTAGGGCGCGCCCCCAGGCTTGTGGGCCCCTCATTACCCCTCCTGACCTAATTCCAGCGCTATAAATTCTCAAATATTCCCAATATACCAGAGAGACAGAAGAGAAAACCTTTCCACCGCCGCAAGCCGGAGGGGGAATTGATCACGGAGGGCTTCTTCATCAACCTTGTTGCCCTTCCGATGATGTGTGAGTAGTTTACCACAGACCTACGGGTCCATAGCTAGTAGCTAGATGGCTTCTTCTCTCTCTTTGATCTTCAATACCATGTTCTCCTCGATGTTCTTGGAGTTCTATCCAATGTAATCTTCTTTTGCGGTGTGTTTGTTGGGATCCGATGAATTGTGAGTTTATGATCAGATTATTCATGAGAAATATTTGAGTCTTCTCTGAACTCTTTTATGCATGATTATTATTGCTTTGTATTTCTCTCTGATCTATCGATTTGGTTTGGCCTACTAGATTGATTTGTCTTGCAATGGGAGAGGTGCTTTGTGATGGGTTCAATCTTGCGGTGCTCAATCCCAGTGACAGAAAGGGACATGACACATATTTGTATTGTTGCCATTAAGGATAAAAAGATGGGGTTTAATCATATTGCTTGAGTTTACTTTGTCTACATCATGTCATCTTGCTTAAGGCATTACTCTATTTCATACTTAATACCCTAGATGCATGCTGGATAGCGGTCGATGGGTGGAGTAATAGTAGTAGATGCAGGCAGGAATCGGTCTACTTGTCTCGGACGTGATGCCTATATACATGATCATTGCCATGAATCTGTTATAATTATTTGCTTTTCTATCAATTGCCCAACAGTAATTTGTTTACCCACTGTATGCTATGTGTTCGAGAGAGAAGCCTCTAGTGAAAACTATGGCCCCCGGCTCTACTTTATCATATATAAAAAACCTAAAAATATCGTGCTGCAATTTATTTACTTTTATTTTAATTAGTATTTTAGTTTATCTATTTACCTCTATAATATTTAATCCTTGCAAATAACCGCCAAGAGGATTGACAACCCTCTTAATTTTGTTGGGTGCAAGTGTTTGCTCTTGTGTGTGCAGGTGCGCTTAACGGAATTTTGCTTGGTTCTCCTACTGGATTGATAACCTTGGTTCTTAACTGAGGGAAATACTTATCTCTACTATACTGCATCATCCTCTCCTCTTCGGGGAAATACCAACGCAGTCTACAAGTAGCAGGAAGAATTTCTGGCGCCGTTGCCGGGGAGACATCATCAAAATTACCAAGTACCTTCGCACAAAATAGCATCGACTTGCATTTATTTTATTTGTCTTTTTATTTGCATTTGCCTCTCGTTTTCATCTCCCCCATTTCTAAAACAATTTTACAAAAACACAAAAATATTTTATTTGCTTGCTTGCTTTTATTGCCATGTCAACACACAAGAACAGAAAGTAAAACAAAAATTTAAGATCACTATGGATCCTCATCCACTTGCTAATCTTTTCAAAAGATCCAATTATAATGAACCAATTGCTAGTGATTTGAGTGCTCTTGATTTTCTCTATGAAGTTTTGCTTGAAAATCATGAATCTGAAAATTGTGATGAAGTGTTAGAAGAAGAAATTTATAAAGTGATTCATGATAGCTCCTTGATTGAAAAACATGATTGCAATGATGTTACTATAAATTCTATTAATTTGAATTGTGCTAATAATATGCAAAACTACAAGCTTGGGGATGATAATTTTGTTATGTCCACTACTTATTGCAATGATCATGATTGGGGTGATAATGCTTCTTATGATCTTGAAAATTTATTTAAGCCTCATGATGAATATGTTATTGATAATAATGTTTGCAATACTATTAAAAGTGGGTTTGGAAGAGCATCAACTTTAGTTAATAATGATCCCACTACTTTGGTGTGGCGCCCCGCCTGAATACCACTGTAGTCAGACGGTCGCCGCACATACCAGCCCAGGAGAATCACTCTGGCATGCGCTTTTACAACAAGTATCATGAACACAAGCATTTCTATTAATGAATATCAGTCTTACATGATATATTACAAGGGTGATGGAAGCGGAAAAGCTCTATCTAAGGCAGCATAGTCCTGGTGCGGCTCCAATCCACAGGGATCTGACTGGGTTACTCTTCTAGCCCTCGAACACTCCGGCTCCTCGCTAGGGGTCGTCGAATCCTTAGGTGAACCTGGCCACATTGAAGGACGCTGAGTACTTTTGAATGTACTCGCAAGCAAACCAAACCAACATATACACCAAGCAAAGCAATCCATGGCATTCAAGCATGTACTTGTTATCTTAACAGTATTCTCTATCATGTTATAACAGGATTATCTAGCAAGATTAAACATCTAGCAGCATTAATCATCATGTCATAGCAGGATTATCTATCATACTACTATTGGAGTAAATACAGTAGGGTAAAGCATATCAAGTAAATAATTCATACTCCGAGTATTCTCACGATCCAAGTCCGATCCAAACTTTGCGGTCATCCAACCGCTCATCTCATAGCCATCGCATGGCTATCATTCATATCCCTGACATCATCTGATGTCCAGACATCCGTACTGAAAGTCTGACAAATCATACCTTTCTCTGGTTCATTATTAACATCATATAGTTTGTTCCTCCAGACTCGACCAAGACCAAATAGTGGCCGAGTACAAACTGTCCATGACCGAGGACGCGGCTATTCGAATAGATTTACACTCTGCAGAGGTTGCGCACTTTACCCACACCATGGAGCGCATGGCCTCGTACTTTAGTACATGTTCCCATTCGGGTGGACCAGTGCTGCTCCAACAAAACCTTGTCTATTGCCTGGCACTCTTATGGTCCCACCGACAATCATACCCTCCCAGGGTCATGTCCTGGGGTGGCCCCTGTGTCACCCCGTGACACCTGCCACCGTCGTGGCCAAACAAAACTGTCCCAGACGGGGACCTGGATCCATATAACTCAACTGGGCTCACAAGGTTATCGCCGCCTACCGGGCCAGGGTAGCGCGCACGCATAACCTTCCCTATTTGGTGGTACTGACAAGAGGCAGGACAATAGACCAAGTCAGGGCCGTCCCATACCGGCAAATGTGGTTGCACTTGATGAGCTCGGTTCGGTGGCACTATGACTCGATCCAGCCGACGGAGGAGGTTGTTATCATTAAGTCACGTTTCTTTAATATTGCAATAACAGTAACCATGCATGATGTAACAATTATGAAAGCATAACAACCTATCTCCATACAATATCACAGCGAGTCATTAGTGAAATAATAATTAAATGGCAAGTTATCACTTTACAAGTCTTAGCTGTAAGTGACGACTATCTGAACCCTTGCATGAAACCGACAAATAAACCAGTAGCCACAAGAACGGTCTTTACAACTCAGATCTGGGACGTTACAGGAATAACTCAACCCCGGCTCAAGACGGCTGAAAAGCAGCTCAGAGCATGAGACGGTGTTGATAAAAAGAGGGTAGCGGTTCCCTAAGACGACCGAAGGACAGGTCAGAGCATAGGGTCACCGCTACAGAAAGAAATTCAACAGCTGCCCGAGACGGCCGAAAAGCAGCTCAGAACACGGGCCAGTTGTTGAAAAGAGAACATAAAGTCGGCATCCACCCCGGACGGCCGGAAGCAGCTCAGAACACAGGCGTGGTGCCATCACCGAAGAAAGGCAGCCAAGGGTTCACTGGCGTCACATACAGCTCACCACTACGCATACAAGCATATAAATTTAAACACACAAGAATAACACAGAGCAATGCTTTAGGGCATATATCAGATGGTCGGCTTGCCTGGGGGTCAACGGATTCACCGGAGAGAAGTGCGATCACCTCGCGGAAAATTTGCCGGAAAGGGTTCTCTCTCGGAGGGGCTGATTGAAGGGCAAGGGCAAAATGGTCATTTTCACAGTGTGGAAACATTATGAAAATGATGCCATCGGAACGGGCTCGACGAACTGAAGACGTGGGCGTTGGATTCACCTGAATCGGAGTTGTGGTTGAAAAGTTGTGGCCGTTCGTTGTTTAGGCAGAAAAACAAATAGAAAGTGTGATTTTCTGCTGTTAACAGACGAACATTCACTATTTAAGGGTTTCGGCCGGCGGTTTAAACAGAAAGCGCATTTCCTGGAAATACGCTTTACGGCAGAGAAAACGTATTCTAGCACGTAACCGCAGAAGAATACGCCTTCAACCGCAGAAAACGTAGAGTTCGAAATACGCTTTCACTTAAACACGTCAGCGGGTCCGGGTCAACTCCTGCGCGGCTGACATGCGGGGCCCGCGGGGAAGTGGGGTCCGTCGGCTTGGTCGTCTCCTTCCTCCCGTTGCTCGCCCGCGAGACAGAAGAGGGGCGAGGCCGCGGCGCTGGCCTCGGCGGCTCCGGCCACCTCCGGTGGAAATAGGACCACCGGAGTGCTCGCCATGGATTGCCGCGTCGGGGAGGTCCAGCAGGAGCTGCGGGGGAGGGATGGGGTGCCGGCTGTGGCGGAGGGCAGGGGCGGGCTCCGGCGACGGTTGCCGGCGTCTCCGGCCGTCTCCCGCAGTGCTCTGCCTATGGGCGAGCTCAGAGCGAAGCGGCGCGTCCTCCTGGACCAGTTGCAGCCATCGAAGAGGACCAGAACGACGAAGGCGAGGGTGCCGGCGGACATGGCCCTCGGCCGGAGTTGGGGACGAGGCCACCGGCGGCCTGGCGACAAATGAAGGAGGTGGGGAAGCTCGCCAGAGTACAGGGGATCCTCTGGTGATGAAGGAAAGGAGGGAGGGTGGCCGAGTCGCTCGAATTTGAGAGGACGACGGCGGCGGTCATGGTGGCCGTGGGAAGGAGTCAAGGCTCCCCGAGCTCAGTTGAGGAGTTGGGGAGGATGCTAGGAAGGAGAGGGAGTGGCTGTGGGGCTGGGGATGCTCGGGAAGGGCTCGGGGGTGGCCTATTTATAGGTGCCCGACGGCGAGTGGATGAGCTCGGCCGCCGTGGCGGCCTTATCGGTGCCCTGGCGCTCTGGCGAGGTGGCAAACTCTCGGTGGTGCCGACCTGACGAAGATCAGAGGGAGGGGACGGCTCGGGGAGGAAGAGGACAGCAGAGGGGAGGCGACAGAGGGGTCACGAGGAGGACAGTGCTATGGCGGCGGCTGCCGTGGCGTGAGGAGAAAGAATGGGGAGGGGGAGAAGGGTCCAGAAGGGGCAGGTGGACTCCGCGAAGCCACTAGACACGTCGGGACACGCCGGAGCTGGCCGGAGTGAGCTACCCGACGAGGACAATGCCGCAGAGTACCATTTCTGCCTGCTGTACACGCGGTCACCACGTGCATGACGCGCTCCAGTGCCATTCTGGCCACCAAACCTTGTCAAACACGATAGGCACGGGTCAAATAGGTAATCTATGACATTGGATGGACCAGGAAGGCTCCAGAGTGATCAAGAGGATCCAGAACAGTTTCTGGTCAGAATCTTGGGGACCAAGCTGAGGTGAAATGGCTTAGTGAGTGAGGTTGAAATGTTGTCAAAATAAGATGGGGTAGGAAGGAGTATATGCTGGAAAAATTTCAAGTCATTTTGACCAAGTTTGCATATACTTCCTTTGCAATACCAAATTTGGTCCAGAAACTTGACTTTGAAGCTGCACTCATTTGGCTTGATTAAATGAACTTAATTTTTGTGTAGGGTGATTATTTGGAGATATTAAGGTACTGGAAAAATTTCAGCTCATTTGGAAATGCCAAAGTGGTACTTCCTTCACAGAGCTTGGATCTGGACAGAAACTAGATGGAATTTTTGGGAAAAATTGGCTAGATAAAATAATGTGAATTTTTGCATGGTCACATAATATAGGGAACGTGAGGTCCTGGATTAATTTGAGAATTTTTGAAGCAATATAAACTATAGTTGCTTCACAACCTCAAAATAAATCCAGAAACAAGGACTGGATGATGTGCTCAAAACTTGAACTTTTGAACTTGGTTTCTTTATGGAAATGTTGAATATATGGATAGGAGAAGATCCACAAATTATTTGGGATTTTTCCTGGCTACCAAAATAGTAGCTCCTTTGGAAAGTGCCCAAAATGCAATATTGATTTTAAATAGGAAAATGCATTTTCCCTTATTTAATTATTGCCAATATTTTTATGGGAGCTCAATATGATCACAAATAATATCTCCACAAGTTTTCATGAACTTTGGAGATGGATAGATATTTTCCTGGATTTAATTCCTTTAAACAACAGAAAAAGGAATTAATTTTAAATGAAAAATATTGCAAATGACTTGGCAATATTTTTGCATATCCAGAGTTTACAAGGATAATATGATCATTGGGAGAAGTTTGGGAGGCAATAGATGAAAGAAAATTGGGGTTCCTTTGTAACGGAAGGAATTAGGGTTTCCCTTCCGGTGACTCGGAAGGTAAGGTTGTGGCGGCAGAAATCCTGAGAAGAAATCTGGGTAGCAAGGTTGGGTTGGAGAGAGTCTCTGGTTGGATAGGAAGGGCAAGACTAAATGACCATCTTCATATACCCAAGAGCGAGAGAAAATCCGACAACATCGAAAAAAAGACGGGAGTCAAATCCCGAGAAGGAAAAAAAACAAGGAGCGAAAACCAGGGTGTCACATTTGGAGAATTATCAATCTTATGAAATTTTTGACAAAAGTGGGTTTGGAGAGGTCATGACTTTAGTTGATGTTAATCCCACTATCTTGGAAGATTATAATTTTTTTATGCATGTCAATCATAGAGAGATTATTGTTTATGATAGCTATATTGTTGAGTTTTATTATGATCCTACATGTAATTATTATAAGAGAGGAAAATATGGTTGTAGAAATCTTCATGTTACAAAATTACCTCTTGTTATGTTGAAATTATTGATGCTCCATTCTTCCTATTGGCATATGCTAGATATTGCTTGTCTTGATAATTTGTTTGCTTATAAAATGCCTATGCATAGGAAGTATGTTAGACTTAAATGTGTTTTTCACATGTTTCATGATGCTCTCTCCGTGTTTAAATTACTATCTTTCATGTGAGCATCATTGAAATCTCAAGCCTATCTTAATGGCTATAAAGAAAGAGCTTGTTGGGAAACAACCCAATAATTTTTTTACTGTGTTCTCCAGTGTTTACACAATTATAGCCTCTGTTATGATTGTATTTTTATGTTTTAATTAGTATTTGTACCAAGTAATGCCTTTGGGATGATTTGGAAGATAGTATGATTGATGCTGTTGGAAAACAGAAACTTTTGCGTCCATTGCTGGAATTTTGATGTTTTGCTAGAGCGTGATAAAATTCTGAATGTTTTACACAGTATTGATATATGAATTTCCCATGTTGTCCTAATTTTTCATAATTTTTGGAGTTACAGAAGTTTGACGATAATTCAGATCTTTACAGACTGTTCTGTTTTAGACAGATTCTGTTTTTGTTGCATAGTTTGCTTATTTTGATGAATCTATGGATCGTAGCGAGGGGTATGAGTCAAGGAGAAGTTGGAGTACAGTAGCATTATGCCAATATTAAATATGAATCAATTTACAACAGTACCTAAAGTTTAAGATTTGTTTGTTATACTAACGGATCTCACGAGGTTCTGTTGAGTTTTGTGTGCTGAAGTTTTCAAGTTTTGGGTGAGACTACGATGGACAAAGGAATAAGGAGTGGAAAGATCCTAAGCTTGGGAATGCCCAAGGCACCCCAAGGTAATATTCAAGGAAGACTCAAGCGTCTAAGCTTGGGGATGCCCCGGAAGGCATCCCCTCTTTCGTCTACAATCTATCGGTAACTCACTTGGAGCTATATTTTTATTCATCACATGATATGTGTTTTACTTGGAGCGTCTTGTGATATAGTTTGTTAACTTTTGTTTGCTTTTTAGTTTGTCACAATCATCTTTGCTGAACACACCTTTTTGAGAGGGACACACATTATTCATGATTTGTTAGAATACTCTATGTGCTTCACTTATATCTTTTGAGCTAGGCAGTTGTTCTAGTGCTTCACTTATATCTTTTAGAGCACGGTGGTGGTTATATTTTAAAGAAATAGTTGCACTCTCATGCTTCTTTTATATCTTTTTGAGAGACTCATGATTAGCAATGGTAATATGCACGGGTTGTGAATTTGGTCCTGATATGATAGGTATTCAAGAGGGATATAATAAAAACTTTCATGTAGATCACTGAATATGATAAGTTTGATTCCTTGCAATAGTTTTTTGATATTAAGATGGTAATATGTGGGAGGTATTAGTATATGATTGTGGTTTAGTAAGAATATTGGTGTTAAGGTTTGTGATTCCCGAAGCATGCATGTATGATCTGTCGTTATGCTAAGAAGTTGGAGCATGATTTATTGTTGATTGTCTACCTTATGAGTGGCGGTCGGGGACGAGCGATGGACCTTGCCTACCAATCTATCCCTCTAGGGGCATGCATAGGAGTACTTTGCTTTGAGGGCTAATAATCTTTCGCAATAAGTATGTGAGTTCTTTATGACTAATGTGAGTCCATGGATTATACGCACTCTCACCCTTCCTCAATTTGCTAGCCTCTTCGGTACTATGCATTGCCCTTTCTCACATCGAGAGTTGGTGCAAACTTCGCCGGTGCATCCAAACCCCGTGATATGATACACTCTATCACACATAAGCCTCTTTATATCTTCCTCAAAACAGCCACCATACCTACCTGTCATGGCATTTCCATAGCCATTCCGAGATATATTGCCATGCAACTTCCACCGTTCCGTTTTTATGACACACATCATCATTGTCATATTGCTTTGCATGATCATATAGCTAACATAGTATTTGTGGCTCAGCTACCGTTCATCATTTTTTATACATGTTACGCTAGCATCATTGCACATCCTGGTACACTGCCAGAGGCATTCATATAGAGTCATATTTTTGTTCTAGTATCGAGTTGTAATATTGAGTTGTAAGTAAATAAAAGTGTGATGATCATCATTATTAGAGCATTGTCCCAGTGAGGAAAGGATGATGCAGACCATGATTCCCCCACAAGTCGGGATGAGACTCCGAACGAAAAAAAAGAGGCCAAAAAGAGCCATGAAAAAAAATGAGAGAAAAAGAGAGAAGGGGCAATGTTACTATCCTTTTTCCACACTTGTGCTTCAGAGTAGCACCATGTTGTTCATATAGAGAGTCTCCTATTTCGTCACTTTCATATACTAGTGGGAATTTTCGTTATAGAACTTGGCTTGTATATTCCGACGATGGGCTTCCTCAAATGCCCGAGGTCTTCATGAGCAAGCAAGTTGGATGCACACCCACTTTGTTTTTATGTTGAGCTTTCATACACTTATAGCTCTTAGTGCATCCGTTGCATGGCAATCCCTACTTCTCGCATTGACATCAATTGATGGGCATCTCCATAGCCCGTTGATTAGCCTCGTCGATGTGAGACTATCTTCTTATTTTTGACTTCTCCTTATTTATCTCAACCACCACACTCTATTCCACCCATAGTGCTATATCCATGGCTTCCGCTCATGTATTGCGTAGGGGTTGATAAAGCTGAAGCGCGTTAAAAAGTATGAACCAATTGCTCGGCTTGTCATCGGGGTAGTGCATGATAAATACTTTGTGTTAAGAAGATGGAGCATGACAGGATTATATGATTTTGTAGGGATAACGTTCTTTAGCATTTTTATTTTGAAAGACAGGATTGTTTATTAGAATGCATGTGTGATAGCCTGGCTTAATAGGGATGATAGACTAATCAATTCAATAAGGAATTCCTTCTTTTCCGGGAGCCCATTCGGAAAGAACTCCAAAGTTAACCGTGCTCAGCTTGGAGTAATTTCAGGATGGGTGACCGACCGGGAAGTTGCTCTCGGGTGCGCACGAGTGAGGACAAAGTGGGTAGAAAAGACTAGTATTGATCTGTGGGGCCAGTCTAGATCCCGCCAGGAGTAACGACCACCGGTGGGTGTGTCCGGGGTGTTACAGCCTGAGTATTGATGTCTTTATATCAAATTATAGACTATTGCTTTGAATCATTCGAATCTTATTATTCATACAGTAAGAGAGAGATTACATGATGAGACATGATAGGTAGCATTCCACATCAAAAATTCTGTTTTTATCATTTACCTACTCGAAGACGAGTAGGAATTAAGCTTGGGGATGCTTGATACGTCTCCAACGTATCTATAATTTTTGATTGTTCCATGCTATTATAGTATCAATCTTGGATGTTTTATATGCAATTATATGCCATGATATATCATTTTTTGGGACTAACCTATTAACCCAGTGCCCAGTGCCAGTTGCTGTTTTCTGCTTGTTTTTGCCTTTTCAGAAAATCATTATCAAAAAGTGTCCAAACGAGAAAAAAACTCTGGATTAATTTTTTCTGGACCAGAAGAGACCCACGAAGCTTCGGGAGAAGACCAGAAGAACCACGAGGAGGCGACAAGTCTGGAGGGCGCGCCCAGGGGGTAGGGCGCGCCCCCCAGGCTTGTGGGCCCCTCCATGCCCCTCCTGACCTAATTCCAGCGCTATAGATTCTCAAATATTCCCAATATTCCAGAGAGACAGAAGAGAAAACCTTTCCGCCGTCGCAAGCCTCTGTTCTTCCGCGATCCCATCTGAAGGCCTTTTCCGGTACTCTGCCGGAGGGGGAATCGGTCACGGAGGGCTTCTTCATCAACCTTGCTGCCCTTCCGATGATGTGTGAGTAGTTTACCACAGACCTACGGGTCCATAGCTAGTAGCTAGATGGCTTCTTCTCTCTCTTTGATATTCAATACCATGTTCTCCTCGATGTTCTTGGAGTTCTATCCGATGTAATCTTCTTTTGCAGTGTGTTTGTTGGGATCCGATGAATTGTGAGTTTATGATCAGATTATTCGTGAGAAATATTTGAGTCTTCTCTGAACTCTTTTATGCATTATTATTATAGCTTTGTATTTCTCTCCTATCAATCGATTTGGTTTGGCCTACTAGATTGATTTGTCTTGCAATGGGAGAGGTGCTTTGTGATGGGTTCAATCTTGCGGTGCTCAATCCCAGTGACAGAAAGGGACATGACACGTATTTGTATTGTTGCCATTAAGGATAAAAAGATGGGGTTTAATCATATTGCTTGAGTTTACTTTGTCTACATCATGTCATCTTGCTTAAGGCGTTACTCTATTTCATACTTAATACCCTAGATGCATGCTGGATAGCGGTCGATGGGTGGAGTAATAGTAGTAGATGCAGGCAGGAGTCGGTCTACTTGTCTCGGACGTGATGCCTACATACATGATCATTGCCATAAATCTGTCATAATTATTTGCTTTTCTATCAATTGCCCAACAGTAATTTGTTTACCCACCGTATGCTATGTGTTCAAGAGAGAAGCCTCTAGTGAAAACTATGGCCCCCGGGTCTACTTTATCATATATAAAAAACCTAAAAATACCTTGCTGCAATTTATTTACTTTTATTTTAATTAGTATTTTAGTTTATCTATTTACCTCTATAAGATTTAATCTTTGCAAATAACCGCTAAGAGGATTGACAACCCTCTTATTTGCGTTGGGTGCAAGTGTTTGCTCTTGTGTGTGCAGGTGCGCTTAACGGAATTTTGCTTGGTTCTCCTACTGGATTGATAACCTTGGTTCTTAACTAAGGGAAATACTTATCTCTACTATACTGCATCATCCTCTCCTCTTCGGGGAAATACCAACGCAGTCTACAAGTAGCAGTGGCCAGCATCGGTCAGTGCGAGTTTTGCAGAAAACTCCCAAGCATTTTCGAAATGGCGCTTTAGTGCACATCCTGAGATGTTGTCCGTTGGATCACAGATCTAATGGCCCTAGTGCGTCCATATCATGGTAGCATATAAGGTGCGGTAGCACCAGATATTTTCCCACTCGTGCCAAACTCGAGATTTGTTTCATATTTTTTTCTAATATTTTGTAACGTGGCACGGTATCCGGTGCACCTAAGTCTCTGAAAAAATATTGGAGTGCACTCTAAAGATATTTGTATGCTCGAGAGCAACTGTGCATGTGGATAGTATCTTCTATTCCTAAATATTTATACAACGCATTATCTATTTTCTTTCCTAGCCATGTAACCATGCCACATAAGCTAGGCATGCATGCAATCCATAAACTGCAATATATTGCGTTACTCTCCAGCATGCAATGCTGCCACATCATCTATTCATGCCTGTTAGTCATAGGTTGTTTTTTGCATTAGTCTTAATCCTTCACATTTTGTTAGAAATGACATTCTTTTTAAGTAGTCGTATGATTAATCCAAATATTCATGTTTCATACAACTAAACTCCAAAGGTCCGTCGGAGCCGAGGCAGAGGACGTAGGACGGGCGCGCTGGAGGAGTTGTCGTAGGAGGAGGAGAGCTCGAAGGATAATCTTGCACGTCGACCGCCACCTGCATATCGGCGCAGGACTCCTCGAGCACCCACTGGAGCTCGCGCTCCTCCCTGGCGCGGCAGAGTCACGGGATTTTCCTGAACTGCGATGGCTACCATGCAGTACTCCTCGTCGCCGGGGGCGCGGTGCTCGCGTCCTGACTCCTGGGGTACTATCTGGAGCACGCGCTCATCGACCTCGTGAGCGACGAGGATGCCATGCTCGCGGCCGTGCTATTGGACAACACGCTCGTGCGCCTGAGTGGCGAGGATGCGATGTTCGCGGGTGTGATACCGGAGCACGCGCTCGTCCATGTCGAGAGCGGTGAGGATGCGATGCTCGCGGGCATGCTGTTGGAGAACGCACTCGTCCACCTTGTGAGCGGCGAGGACGCGATGCACCTCCTCGTGACCGACCATGGCATGCTGCTGGAGCACGCGCTCCCCCTCGTGGCCAACGAGGGCGAGCTGCTGGATCACATTGTCCTCCGCATGGGCGCGTTGCCAGTGAGGGCGCGCTACTAGCGGCCGTCGAGGGCGTGGTCCACCTCGGCGAGGTCGGAGACTCCGTCGTCTTCCCAGGCCGCGGTGCCGTCCACTTCGGCAACGGCTGCGTGCTCCGATGGGTGTTGTGTCCGTATGGGAGCTTGGAGCTACAGTACCAATGGGGGCGGGGTTGACCTTTTCATGGTTACACTTACACATCGTCTGACCGAGAAAAATAGAATCTCAAGTAGCACAATATGTTGGAAGTGGAACGTGTCAGGGGCTGGCTAGTAGGGGCAGTACAATAAACATCACATGTACACCATATTTTGAGAAGGGTTTATTTGTGTGAATTGGGTCAGTGTGGATGTACAAGTAGTACTACATCCATATTATTGACATGCATGCATGCAACAAACATTTGTGTGGAAGATTTCACCCTATGTTCATATATTATGTTTGAGAGTGGATTCGATTTTTGTAATTGGAGCTCGATTTTCCAAGAGAGAATCAAGAGAAGTGTGGTCCTTTGCTTGATTCCAGTTTAGACTATCCATGTCTTATTGCGAGAGATAGGTAGATATAGAGAGAATATTTGTGTCACAAAGACACAGAGGGGGGGGGGGGGAGGTGGCAGCGAGACCTAAAGAGAGAGCGGCATATGCGTGTTCGAAAGACTGTGTGTGTGTCAGAGAGAGAGAGGAGTGTCCCTTGATACGTCTCCAACGTATCTATAATTTATGAAGTATTCATGCCATGTTTATAACAATTTTATATGGTTTTGGTATGATTTGAATAGAACTAACCCGGACTGACGCTGTTTTCAGCAGAATTACCGTGGTGTTGTTTTTTGTGCAGAAATAAAGGTTCTTGGATTGACCCCAAAAATTTTGACGATTTTTATGGACCAAAAGAGACCCCCGAAGCTTCGTGGAAGGACCAGAAGAGCCACGAGGAGGTGACAAGGCAACATGGCGCGCCCTGGGGGGGTCATATGTTGTTGCCTTGTGGGCCCCTCGTAACTCTTTTTCGCGTGATTCCAATGCTGAAAAATCCTATAAATAGAGAAACCCCCAGAAATAAACCTAGAACTTTGACTCCGCCGCCACAGCCTTCTGTACCGAAGAAATCCCATCTGGAGGCCTTTTCCGGCACCCTGCCGGAGGGAGAAATCATCACCGGAGGCCATCTTCATCATCCCGGCGGTCTCCATGACGAGGAGGGAGTAGTTCACCCTTGGGGCTGAGGGTATGTACCAGTAGCTATGTGTTTGATCTCTCTCTCTCGACTTCTTGATTTGGCACGATCTTGATGTACTGCGAGCTTTGTTAATATAGTTGGATCATATGGTGTGTCTTCCCTCTCTGTCTTCTTGTGATGAATTGAGTCTTTCCTTTTGAGGTTTCGTTATTGTCGGATTGAATATTTCAGATTTGAGAACACTTGATGTATGTCTTGCATGTGGATACCCGTGGTGACAATGGGGTATTCTATTGAGTCACTTGATGTATGTTTTTGTGATCAACTCGGGGATTCCCGTGACCTTGGGGTAATCTAGGCATAGGGGTTGATTGCACGTTTTCATCTTCTTTTCTTCGATAGAAACTTTGGGGTACTCTTTGAAGTTCTTTGTGTGGATTGAATATTATGAATCTGAAGTTGTTTTGATGCATATCGAATAATCAACTCACGGATACTTGTGGTGACATTGGAGTATCTAGGTGACATTAGAGTTGGTTGATGCGTATCATATGGTGTTATTTTAGTACGAACTCTAGGGCTGTTTGTGATACTTATAGGGATGGCTCAATAGATTGATCGGAAAGGATAACTTTGAGGTGGTTTCGTACCCTACAACAATTTTTTCTTATGTTCTCCACTAATAGGAACTTTGGAGTGATTCTTTGTCGCACGTTGAGGGATTGTTATATGATTCAATTATGTTAGCATAGTTGAGAGATTGCACTAGTGAAAGTATGAACCCTAGGCCTTGTATTCAAGCATTGCGATACCGTTTGTGCTCCATTTTATCACTTGCTACCTTGCTGTTTTTATATTTTCAGATTACAAAAACCCATATCTACTATCCATACTACACTTGTATCACCATCTCTTCACCGAACTAGTGCACCTATACAATTTACCATTGTATTCGGTGTGTTGGGGACACAAGAGATTTTTTGTATTTGATTGCAGGGTTGTTTGAGAGAGACCATCTTCATCCTACACCTCACATGGATTGATAAACCTTAGGTCATCCACTTGAGGGAAATTTGCTACTATCCTACAAAACTCTGCACTTGGAGGCCCAACAACGTCTACAAGAATAAAAGTTGTGTAGTAGACATCATCCCTACCGTAGATCCCAACATCCGAAAGGGAGGAAGAGGGTGTGTGCGTGAGAGAAAGAGAGGGGGTGGG
This sequence comes from Elymus sibiricus, assembly GCA_039707655.1. Taxonomy (NCBI): domain Eukaryota; kingdom Viridiplantae; phylum Streptophyta; class Magnoliopsida; order Poales; family Poaceae; genus Elymus; species Elymus sibiricus. Next base: position 139,306,815 of record CM077674.1, on the reverse strand, counting down.
GGCATATGTGTGTTCGAAAGATTGATGTGTGTGTGTGTGCCGGAGAGAGAGGAGTGTCCGAAAGGGAGGAAGAGGGTGTGTGCGTGTGTGTGAGAGAAAGAGAAAGAGAAAGAGAGGGGCATATGCGTGTTCAAAAGACTATGTGCGTGTCAGAGAGAGAGGAGTGTCCAAAAGGGAGGAAGAGGGTGTGTGCGTGTGCTCGAGATAAAGAGAGAGAGAGGGGTATATGCGTGTTCGAAAGACTGTGTGTGTGTGTGTCGGAGAGAGAGAGAGAGGTGTCCGAAAGGGAGGAAGAGGGTGTGTGTGTGTGCGTGAGAGAAAGAGAGAGTGAGGGGGGTGCGTGTAACGTCAACCTGTTACAAGATATAGACATAGAGGGGATCGACAAGGTTACAGGGCGGGGATATTGGGTGAACGATAGTTTGTGTGCGGTGAAGGGACACACAGACATCGTCTGTTTTCGTGTGTGAGAGCTAGATAGAGGTCGTCAGCATAGCTCACCAGGGGGGGGGGTTAAGGTTATGTGTGGGAGAGAGAGGGAGATAGTAGAGATAGAGAGAAATGCTTGTGTGTCACACGAAGACCTTACTACATAGACAGGGGCCGCAAGGAGAGAATGGCGGTGTGCCTATTTTTTGATGGGATGGGAGAGAGACCAATAGACATGGATCGTGTAGAGAGGTGTGTGTGTGTTCCGAGGAGAGGGAGGCATGGACCTAGATACTGAGAGATGGGTGTTCATGTGTATGTTTTAGAGAAGGAATTGTCTAGCTGGTAGCCATGTGATGCCGACCCAATCTTTCGATGAGAGTGGGGATAACTATTGATTTGGTGGATTTTGACGTTGACGATCCAACTATATCGTACGCGATGATACGAATCGACAATCGCTAATTAAACCAATCTCCCATAGTCACTGATCTTGCCGTATGCACAATCAACCTGAATAATGAGATCGAGTTCCTGCAAGGAACCGAAGAACCGACAAGAACTAAGATAATGCAATCTAAATTTCTAATATGAGTTAATTAAGGATAATGGTGGGGTTCCTAATAGAGGATCTGAACAAGGCGGTAGTCCTACACATCTCGCAGATGCAAATTGTAGCGAAGCCAAATAATGTCTACAAAAAAACGCGAGTTTTAATATAGAAAAAGGTAGCTATATATCTATATCTATAGACTATAGTACTAGATTTTTTTATTTCTATATCGATATCTATACTACTCCTTCCGTTTTTATTTACTCCGCATATAGCTTTGACTGTAGTCAAACTTTATAAACCTTAACCAAGTTCGTAGAAAACAATGTGAACATTTACATTAACTAATTTACATGATGTGAAAATATATGCAATGATGAATCAAATGATATATATTTCGTGGTGTATATGTTAATATACTTTTCTACAAACTTGATGAAAGTATAGAAAGTTTGACTTTAGAGAAACCTAATATGTGGTATTATGTATTATATATTATATATTCATTATTTTTATGTAGTCAATGCGTGCATTTGCACGTATAGGATATAAACCGTTGATTGATGTTGATCCAATGATCCAGGTGGCTGGGATTCGGATCTACTATAACCTAATTGTACCCAGACACATTCTTCTCGAACCAGCATCGCGACAGTGTGATCGATCCACACAAGAAGCTCGCAACAAGACCTCCAGATGTGCCCCGTGGCTTCATGGGTGCCCCCCACATCATATTATTCGTAATACATTGACTGAGAAAAGAGAAAAATCACGCGAAACAATATCTTGCCCCAATTTTGTTCCTACGAAGCTGTGTCGTGCACGTACTGGAGTACTAGTACTCTAGTAGTATAACTTTAGTACAGTAGTACTAGTTCTATAGTGGTAGTAGTACAAACTAGTACGGACTGCTCCTGCACTATCGACACGACTCCCATCTGACACCAAATTTCTTAGCGTCCGTGCTACAGCGCTCTTCCCCTCCTCGTTTCTTTCTTCCAATTCAAACTCAGCCGACGCGCGGCAGGAGGGGTTGGGGTGTGCCAATAGTCGGTTTGCTAAACTGCAGTCCCACATGACAGTGAAAATGCTAGGCAACACGCCTTCCCTAGCTATGCGGCGTGCCGGACCGACCGTGGAGTACTCCCGAGTCCCGACCGTGTGGGCGCGCGACTCGAACGCGGTAGGCTTTTCATTTTAAAACTATATAGTATGAAAATACATTTCATGGTGCATCTGATCATCTAGATTTCACATTGTGAATGTTGATATTTTTTAATATAAAGTTAGTCAAACTTTACAAAGCTTGCCTTTGATGAAACTTTATATGCAAACTAAAAAGAAACCGAGGGAGTATAAATTGTAACATTTTTTTTGAAATATAAATTATAACATTTGGTTCTGCTCCTTGGCGTGATCGGTAGATAGAAATGACGATTGAAAACGCTAGGGCGGGGCTTTTCCCGCGCGGTAAGCGGGGGAGTTAGCCAGTTTGGCGCATCATCGGTTTCCTCACATGCGGTCCCACATGTTAGTGATACTATATGCCTAGCTAGTATGCGTTGACCGGCAGGCCGGAACGACAGTGTGGGATGCGACGCGAATGGGACAGGCTTGCTGTACGCGTTCCAGTTTCTCGTTTTGAACTTGTGAATGGGACAGGCGTGCTGCACGAGTAGTTTTGAATTTATAAGTTCGGTCGTAGTTTTGAGTTTACGATTAGTTCGGTAGGTTGGGTCAAGCATCATACGTAAATTACGAAGTTGGTGCAAAAGGTAAGCACAACATTCGTCCTGGTTTGTTGGTCCCCTTTGTGTCATATTTTAACCATAGATTTAACTAACAAAAAATTAATACATGTCACCAAAAAATATATCGTTGGATTCGTACTTGAACATAGTTTCCAATGATATTATTTTTTGTGACATGCATTAACATATTGTTAGTTAAATCTAAAGTCAAAATTTGGCACAAACACACGAAGGAGACCAATAAACCAGGATGGAGGTACTACTATTTACAGTGATGCATATAATTGACGCCAAATGTGAGCAAAGGGATCACACATGTCTTTATCGACTGGAATGAGAATGCGATACTCCTCCACCTCAACGACTGGAGTACAATAAGAATTAAGGCCACGACGACACGATCGCAGTGGTGGTTACAGGAGGCAAGAAGAAAGATGCATCCATCAACGACCTCCTCCTCCTCGACTCAGTGCGCCGGGCCACCGACCGGCGGCTGAGGAGCAGCGACTTTTGTGGCGAGGTCAAGGTGCTTCTGAACAAAGGCATCCAAGGCTTCCAGCCGGTTGACGAAGGCCAACGTCGTAGCGTCCTCACTGGCCTTGTAGAGGCCTATGTACATGACTTGCTCGTACACGTGGATGTGTAGGTCGATGAATGCTTGCAGGGCGAGGCGCCTCGCGGCGAGCGCGACCTCGAAGTGGACATTCTTCGTCGCGTCGGTGGGCAGTCGCAGGGCCACCAGTGCTTGAAAGAGGTTCTCACCATGGAGGCCAATTAGGGTGGCAGGCAACGAGGAGCCTAGGCGCACGGGCTGGAGGAGTACGGCGATGTCGTCCATGAGCTTCTTGACGACGGTGAACTTGTTGATGGTGTTGACGATCATCTTGTCCAACTGAGATCCGTAGCTGGCGTCGAAGCGGGCTATTAACAAGCTAGTCCAAAGCACCGGCGTGAGACGATCCACGGTGCCGTGCAGCAGGCCGGCGTCTCGGATCATCTGGCACAGCCGCAGGCCGCTCGCGCGCATCGCCGCCAGGGGTCTGGCTTCTGGTCACTTGGTTTGGGAATTGGAGTGAGCACTATTGCGCTTAGTGTAGGTGCGTACGATCTGGTAGATGCATTGGAGTGGAGGGGCGCCTTTATATGAGTGCAAACTGCGTCGCATTCACATCGTGCTGCCTCCTTTCTGCTTCTCCCATTAATTACTTCCCTCATCATGCTAATTGAAGGAGGATGCATCATTGGTCGTTCAACGTTTCGGGAACCGCTACCCTCTCCCTCGTCTGCATTCAAACCGTATCGGGAACTGTCCTGGTTTACTAGTTTACCATCCGTTTCTCAAAAAAAAGTACTAGTAGAGAGTGGTGCGCTGGCCGAGGGCATCGCCCGCTGCACGCCCGGCTGAACATGCCTCCTCGCCGTATTCAAACGCCTCCATTAAACCCGCGTGGAAGCTTAGAAACCTACTCCTACCACACGTCCGTTCATGAGCGGGCCGGCATTAAATGCAACGCCGGCCGAGCTCCTCCCGTCCACCCTCTATTTTAACTGAGTCCAGACGACGGGCAAGAATCGCACCCCTCCGCCGCTCCCCCATCTCCTCCTTCACCATTTTCTCCACTCTTCCGATGGCTTCCGAGGAGCAGTTCTCCAGCATACAAGCCGGATGGGTGGCCCGCCGAGCTCGCCGGATACGAGCGAGGCAGCTTGCTGCTCCACCTCCCTCACCTAGCCTGACGGAGCCAGTTGCCGCCCCAAGCCGGCGCGTGGTTCAGCAACTCACCACTCCAGGCCAGCTCGATGAGGAGTGGCGAGTTGCTCCACGCCGGCACGGGCGTCGTCGCTCCCGTGTCTGCGACCGCGCCTCCCATGTTTGTGGCCACGCCTCCCGGGCCTGTGGCCGCGCCTCTCGTGCCTGCGACTGAGGGTGTCCCGGACTAACGGATCCTCACGCCGTCGGCCTGTCTCTCGTGGGCTATATTGATGGGCCGCTCCTAATTCATCGAAGGAGGGCCGGACTACAGGCGACCCCGGGCTCCAGAAGGAAACCTCCGAAGACTTAGCGTCTCCTCCAAGAAAAGTTTAGCATGGCCGGCATGTTTATCCCCTGGTGGCAACTGACCATATATAACCCTAGGTACCCCTGGTGTCTATATAAATCAGAGGGTTTAGTCCGCAGAGGGGGAACCATTATCATCATACCCACCTAGGGTTTAGTTCATCTGATCTCGAGGTAGATCAACTCTGTAATTGTCATACCAACACATCAATACAATCAAGCAGGACGTAGGGTTTTACCTCTTCGAGAGGGCCCGAACCTGGGTAAACGATGTCTCTACGTTCCCTGTTACCCATTGACTCCAAGATCCACAGTTCGGGACCCCCTACCCGAGATCTGCCGGTTTTAGTACCAACATTGGTGCTTTCATTGAGAGTTCCGCTGTAGGATCATCAAGGATCAATGGCCCGCTTAGTCATCAGCGACGGCATCGGCAGTGGGGACGTCTTTGTTCCTGGCCAGCTCTTCGCATTTGGCAGCATCGTGCTACACGCCAACCCGACCGGTCACCTTGACCAGATCGACAGTTTCGCCCCTGAGCAGGAAATCAGGTTTGGTAACCTAGAGTACATCGCCGACTCTTGGGGCGATCTGATCTTTACTGGGTTCTCAGCTTTACCTGAGGGGCCTAGTGATCTCGAGGCCTTAACTTCGGATCTTCTCCCCGACCCCATCTCTGGGTCGGCCTTTATTTCGGATCTGGCTTTGAGTTCGGATCCGATCTCAGCGTCCGAGAACCAGGGGTCAGCCTTGGCCGAACACGCCCCCGACGCAGGCATACCGGAGGTTAACCCCGAAATATGTCAGAGGATGAATCCGGCAGACCTCTCGCTGTTAAGCGAGACATTAGACCGGATCCAGATGATGAGTATCGCGGATGGCCCGTCCTCGGTCTATGACCAGATCGGACTTGAGGCCAACCACGAGGAATTTTACGTCCCACCCACCACCCACTTAGTAGCCACTGTCGAAGACTTAACCGACATGCTGAACTACGCCTCCGAGGAGGCTGACAACATGGACGAGGATATCGACGTCATGTCCTATATTGCTCCCTCCCTTGCCACTCCCAACACTGGAAAGTGGACCGCCACCTCCACCTATGATGTTTATTTGGTCGACATCCCCAGAAAGGATGGCGATGACCCCGGCGAGGAGCCGCCCAAACACCGATGCCAACGAAAATGATCCAAGGGACGAGGAAAGGGCAGGGAAAGCAACACGAACACAGACACAAACGGCACCGGAGATAATGATACTCCGGACAACATGGAGGAGCTCGGCGACAACACCACCCTCGAACAGCACCGCGACGCTTCTGAAGGGCATGAGGACCAGGGTAACCCCGAGGACCCCGATGATTCCGAGGATAGCAACTACCTCCCTCCTTCCGAAGAGGAGGACAGCCTCGGACCCGAGGATTTCGTCGTCCCCGAGGACCCTCTGGATCAGGAAAAGTTCAAGCGGCAACTCATAGCCACCGCCCGAAGCCTGAAGAAGAAGCAGCAGTAGCTAAAAGCTGAATAGGATACCCTTAATGATAGGTGAACGTTTGTCTTAGCAGCCGAAGAGGGCTTCAACAATCGGTGACAGGATCAAAACAAAAGCTACCCACGGCGGCGTTTGCTTCCGTCATTAGACGACGAGGCCCTTGAGCCCATACCCCCCAGACGAACTCAGGCAAACCAGCCTGACCGCCCCCCTCAAGGACAGGACAGGACGGCTGGAGAAGCCGAAAACCCACCTATGCTCCCTCGCCGAGCGGGCAAGGAGCCAGTACAACCAGATGATCCATATGATCTGCGGCACAACTTAAACGCCAGAGCGGCACAGACAAGATCCATTTACGGATCCAGAGGACACACGCCCGCTGGACAGGACGGATACCAAGCTTGGTGCGACAGGAATAATAGAGCCCGGGAGCAGCATCTTGCTCGGATGATAACCGATCTCCGGCATGACGTGGCCCGGGTCAGGGGTGCCGCACACCCAATGTGTTTCATAGATGAGGTGATGCAGCATCGGTTCCCCGAGGGGTTTAAGCCCATAAACATAGAACAGTATGACGGGACAACTGACCCAGCTGTGTGGATCAAAGATTTCCTTCTCCACATTCATATGGCCCGAGGAGATGGCCTCCACGCCATTAAATATCTGCCATTAAAACTTAAAGAACCGGCAAGGCACTGGTTGAACGGCCTACCTAAAAACTCCATTGGGAGCTGGGAAGAGCTCGAGGACGCCTTCCGAGCCAACTTTCAAGGCACCTATGTTCGGCCACCAGATGCCGACGACTTGAGCCACATTGTTCAACAACCCGGGGAGTCAGCTCGGCAATTCTGGAATCGGTTCTTGACTAAGAAGAACCAGATTGTCGATTGTCCGGATGCTGAGGCAATCGCCTCATTCAAGCATAGTATTCGGGACGAATGGCTCACTCGCCAGCTCGGCCAAGATAAGCCGAGAACAATGTCGGCCCTCACCTCCTTAATGACCCGCTTTTGCGCGGGTGAAGACAGTTGGTTAGCTCGTAGAAGCAACCACCCCGATGACCCCGGCACCTCAGAAGTCCGGGACGGGAACGGGAAACCCCGGCGCAACAAGAATAACAAGCGCCGGCACACAAACAATGGCAGTGAAGCCGATGATGCGGTAGTAAATGCCGGGTTCAGCAGCTTGAAATCAGGACCGCGGAAGAAGCCCTCTAAAGGGATCTAGGATCCACGGTACCTTGGACAAGCCTGCCAACCACACCAACCGTAACTATTGGGTAATCAAGCAGGCCGGCAAGCTTACAGCCGAGGAGCTGGCCAAGGACCCCCGCGGCGAGGACGACGATATACCTCGCGGACCGAACAATGGAGGCCAAAAGCAGTTCCCACTCGAGGTAAAAACCGTGAACATGATTTATGTCACGCATATACCCAAGAAGGAGCGGAAGCGTGCACTTCGGGATGTCTACGCCTTAGAGCCAGTGGCCCCGAAATACAACCCATGGTCGGCTTGTCCGATCACCTTCGACCGGCGAGACCATCCAACCAGTATCCGTCATGGAGGAACGGCAGTTCTGGTGCTCGACCCATCGTGGATGGATACCACCTCACTAGAGTCCTTATGGACGGAGGTAGCAGCCTCAATTTGATTTATTCAGATACAGTGAGGAAGATGGGAATCGATCCATCAAGGATCAAACCCAGTAACACTACCTTTAAAGGTGTAATCCCAGGCGTCGAGGCACGCTGCTCGGGAACCGTGACCTTGGAAGTGGTCTTCGGCTCGCCCGAAAACTTCCGCAGCGAACATTTAATCTTCGACATTGTTCCTTTCCACAGCGGTTACCATGCACTCCTCGGCCGAACAGTGTTGGCTCGCTTTAATGTCGTCCCGCACTATGCATATCTGAAGCTTAAGATGCCAGGACCTAGGGGTGTCATTACCGTTAACGGTAATACCGAGCGCTTGCTCCGAACCGAGGAACACACAGTGGCTCTGGCAGCCGAAGTCCAGGCCGCCGAAGAAGCGTCGAAGGCCCAGTCTACCATCAAGGCGCTAGACGCACGGAAACGCGCCCGAGCTACGGCCTCAGTCTCGGAGCACTCCCGTGCTCACCCTAAATAGGGACACGCGCCCCACAGCATGGCCTCCCTAGCCGCGAAATACGTACCTCGGGTACATAATTTCGCGCTTAAAATTCCATGGGCAGCTGTGGGGGCAAATGTTACAAGGGTCGAACGCTTGGTTCGACCGAGCCATGGCCAAAGATGTTCTCGGATTAACATCAACAACGGGCACCATCTAGGGCTTGATCAGCGTAAAGCTGATACCCTGCGGTGACTTCTCAAAACCCTTTCTCAAGGGCTCGTCCGCCGAACACTATCACTTCCGTCGTGCATACAAGCGGCGACTTCAATCGCACATTACCTACGGAAGCTTCATAAAGAGTAAAGGCGCAGACGTGCAGCAGGGCGCAGTAGGGACGTCAAACCACTTATAGAGGCCCTGTGTAAACCTTTCCTCTGATAAGTTTATTTTTCAAAGTATCTATAAAAGTTGCTTCGGCAGTTTGGATTGTACGGTTGGACGTCACGAATTCAAAGGAAATAAAGACCATTCTTCTTCGGTCATACTGCAGTCATTTGTGTTGCGTATTCCTTTCCGCTTATAGGCCAAAGTAAACTATTATGATGCGTTCTTTTTTTAGATGCGATCGGCTCATAGACCGGGGGCTCAACCATAAATCTTGCCCCAAGCATCATTCCGGCACTAATTTCATTACATGTGCTCGGCGTCTTGGATATTGCATTATATTAATCAGTTCCGAATTATGTCTGTGGTCAATAGTTGGGTTGCCCGGCTCCTGTGTTTGCCCTCTTACGTTCCGCATTGTTCGGCTAGGAGGGTAAAGGGAGAACCGCTGCGATTGTACTTCTAGCTCACCTGGTTAAGTACCTTAGTGGAGAAAGCCGAAAACTGACTGTCATAATAAGCGAGAACTGGTCGGCGATCCAATGACAAGTGTTAAACTAAAAATCGATGGAGGTTATCCCATGTCAAACGAAGGGTTCGCTGTCACAGGAACCAAGTGATAATGGCATCAACCTCGGTACGTCCGAATATCACACATACTGGGGGCTAGTCACTAGCTCCCGCAGTCAAGCTCCTATGGCTAAGTGAAAGCACTAAAGCCACATTGTCCGATTACCTTGTTTTCCTTACACACAACCGCCTCCGAGCACCGAGACATCGGCTAAGGGTTAAGGTGTTAAGGAAAAACACCCCATGTAGTATCTGCAAGGGGGTTGAAGCCGACGACTGGTAACTTTCAGTTTAAAACGGCCGCACAGGAGTCAAAATAAACACACAAGGCATTATATATAAAGCCGACCAGTTGCATTGTAAAGCACAAAAGTTCCAACTTCTTTGGATACAAGAAAATAAATTCATTCATAAATTACATCCTTCGAGCACTGGGCCTCTATCGCCCGAGCACCATCCATCACAACGGGAAAGTACTGCTCAGGGCGCCTGTGCTCCTTCCCAGGGGGAGGTGGTCCGGTGGCCACCTCGGTCGGCTTGATCTTTGGCCAATGCACCATGGTCTTGCCGAAGGCCATCTGAGCTCCCTCAATGCATATGGAGCGCTTCCAGAAATCGATCCGGGGCATGGCGTCGCACAACTTCTGCACCAAGCCAAATAGCTGCTCGGAAGCGGCTCTGAAGGCCACAATTTGATGCAGAGGTCCTTCATCACCGGCTCCGCCATGCGATGCAACTCCATCAGCTACTTCAGCTGGTTGTTGAGGAGGGGAGGGTGTTCAGGTGCTTGAATCTACGCCCAAAACAGCCTCTGCTCGGTACGACCCTCCAGGGACGCAAAGTACCTAGCTACGTCTGATGCACTCCCCGGGAGGTCCGCAAACGTGCCTGGGGAATGCCATACTCGCGTGAGCAAAGCGAACCTGTTACCACCAAAAACACTTTGCAGTAAGTATGGCTTACCATCCGCAATAAGTTTGACTTCGCGGAGTTCCTCATGGTAACCCCGCGCCTCCGTCCGCGCTTCCTTAGCCGCCGACCTCAGTGAGGTTAGCTCGGTGGCCTGATCCTTACTCTTTTGCTCAAGGACCTCACATTTTGTGATGGCATCCTTGAGCTCTTGTTGCACCTCAGACACCCTGGCCTCGTGCTTCTGGCTAATGGTTTTCACCGTGGCCAGTTCGGTGGCTACCTTTTCGGCTACAGCCCTCTGCTCCGCGGCTTCTTGCCGAGCTTTCCTAAGCTCGGTCTTGAGGTTCTCGACCTCGGCGGTGGCAGCTGCAGCAATGTCAATTGCATTCCGTTTGGATTAACTTCCTAACTTTAATAAATAACCATTGTAGTAAACAGTTTAGCTTGGACTTGCCTTGCGCCTCATCAAACCGCTTATTCAGCAGATCAAGGTCGTCCTCGGAGCTCTTGAGCTTCCGATTCAGCTCGGCCAGCTCCTCGGCGTTGGCAGCTACCGCCGAGGACGACGCCTGCACATTAGACTAAGCATGTTAGATTCCCGAGTTATCGATTTTCGATCCCCTGACCGGCTTTCTCAATCCGGCCAGGGTCTCGGGGGCTACTGCTCATGTTGCGATCATCTATATCTTAAAGTTATTTGACCCCCGCATGAGTTTTTCAAACTCACATAGGGCTCGGGGGCTACTGTGTATGAGGTTGCATGATCATATAAAAGAAAGTTTCTAAGGAAAAATCTTTACATGGCCTACCTTGAAGCCTGTCAGAAGGCCACTGAAGGCCTCCTTCAGTCCGTTGTCCACGAACCGAAGACTTTCCAAAACCATGCCCATCAGGGCACGGTGCTCTTCGGCAATAGAGGAGCTTGTTAAAGCTTCCTCCATCTCATCCGGCCACCCAATCGAGGCTCGCCCTGGGGCGGGCGGGGGTGGCGGGGGCATTTCGGCCCCTCCCCCTGTGGAGACCGGGATGGTCGGCTCCTGGTGCCTTAACGGCTCCGGAACCATTTTTGTGGAGAGCTCGGATCGCCCGGGCTCCCCCTCTTCGTTCGCCAGAAGGGTTCCTCCCTCCTGGTCTTTGGCGGCCGAGGTACGCACCTCGGCCATAATAACGTCGGCCCCTCCTTCTGTGTTCGACACAGGAGGGGCCCTCCTTGACAGAACCTCCCTGGCCTCCTCAATGACCGGGGGAGGCGATGCGTGCGATTCGGTCCCGCTCTCCGCCAGCGCGGCTGGTGGAGAGTCCCCTTCCGAGACCTGATCGGTAGGGAGGTCGCGCAGCGGGCTGCAATATTAAAGGCAATTGCGCAATCAATAGCAGGCTTAGTTCGGCCAAAAGTGGACAGGTGTATCTTAAGATATATACCTTTGGGACCGCGGTTTCACCCTAAGGGTCTTCCGAGGAACCTCTTCGGGGGCCTCGGAGTGCTCGGCAGAAGCTGAGCTGTTATTGGACAAGACCACCTTGGCCCTGCATGGTCTTTTCGGGGCGGGAGGAGGCTAATTCTCCTCAGCGTCTTCAGACGCAACCCTATTCCTTGTTCGGGAAGAGTCGCTTTCCTCCCCGTCCTCTTCCTGTCCCTTCTCCCCCTCAAGGGTGGAGGGGGCTTGGGTGTCCCCGGATCTAGTGTCCGAAGGTCTTCGGGAACAGAGACCTTCTCTGGTCTCCTTCTTCTTCTCTTTCTTCTTCTCCTTCTTCTCCGGTGCCTCGTACGGCACCTCGGCCAACATGGCCGTCAGCAAGGCCGTCCTGGGGCCCTCGGGCAGCGGGGCCGGGCAGTTGATTCCCTCGGCCCTCTTCAGCCAATTCTGCGGATGGGAGAAAAGAGAGTTGAGTGCTTTGTCAAAAAGGAACATCCGAACGTAAGAGTAAAACTTATCATACCTAGCGAGGGGGGTTTTCGGCGTCGAGGCCAATGTCTTCCTCCTCGGCCGGCCACTCCTTCTACGGCTTAAATAGCACTTTCCACAGCTGGGCGTGGGTAGTGCGGTAGAAGCTGAGCACGGTGACAGGGTCTTCAGATTTGTAGGCCCACATTGGGGAGGCCCGGTCTTGAAAGGGGAGGATGCGGCGGCGGAGCATAATCTGAATCACGTTGGGCAATTCAACCTTCTGCTCGATCATCCTGGATATCCGGCTCTGTAGCAGCTCCACCTCCTTGGTTGACCCCCAGTCTAGGCCCTTCTTGGTCCACGAAACAAGCCTTGTGGGGGGTCCGGATCTGAAGGCGGGAATCACCGCCCAATCCGCATTTCGCGGCTCTGTGATGTAAAACCACTCCTTCTGCCAGATCTTGATAGTTTCAATAAAAGTGCCCTCTGGCCACTAAACCCGGGGGAGCTTGCTTACCATCGCCCCCCGCAGTCTGCCTACTGGCCATCGATGATCTTCGGCTTGACGTTGAACACTTTCAACCACAAGCCGAAGTGTGGCTGGATCCGAAGAAAAGCCTCGCAGACGATGATGAAGGCCGAAATGTGCAGGAAAGAGTTCGGGGCTAGATCGTGAAAATCTAGCCCGTAGAAAACATCAAACCCCTAACAAAGGGGTGAAGGGGAAAACCTAGTCCCCGAATAAAGTGGGGGAGGAACACTACCCTCTCACAGGGCTTCGGCGTGGGGAAGACCTGGCCCTCCTCTGGAGCGCGGTGAGCGACATCGGCGGGGAGGTAACCCGCACCCTTCAGCTCCAGGATAGTGCTCTCCGTGACGATGGAGGCCTCCCACTTGCCCTTGGACCCAGAGCTGGCCATGACCGGATTGAGGGGATGGCCTGAGGAGTTCTTAGGGGGGAAATGGATCTGGGCGCTGGAGCTCAGAAGATTGGGAAAGCAATGGCGCAGGTGGGAGTGAGAGCGTGCAAAGAAAATGGTGGCCGCCTCCCTTTTATGGGCCACCATAAGACCAAGAGCCATTTTACTACGCTGCAGACCTCGCCATTTCCCCGTATAATCGGGCCATTATGCGTGTGTGGGATAGCACAAATCATTGATCATATCCCTTAAAAACAGGGCACGATCTCCATATTGATGGGACGCGCCAATGGAGAAACCAGCTCGAACTGCGAATCGAGTTTTCCTAACTGGCTCGTGGTCATGGCAGGTCTTGACCCTTCAGCAAAAGTTGTCAGATGAGGTCACTGTTCACACTTGTGCGACTGGCCTTCGGGGCTAAGGTATTTATACACTTTGGAAACCGAAGCATAATCCGGGAAACATATGGCCAGAAATGACCAAGCAACCTTCGAGGAGTTGATTCAGAGGGATTGCAGGCCCGGCACAAATACCATAGAAGGGAAGGAACTAGTCTACAAAGCCAATAATGTTCGGCATATACCTCGGCTTCGAAGACTAGTTCGGGGGCTACTGAGGGTGTCCCGGACTAAGGGGTCCTCACGCCGCCGGCCTGTCTCTCGTGGGCCGTATTGATGGGCCGCTCCTAATTCATCGAAGGAGGGCCGGACTACAGGCGACCCCGGGCTCCAGAAGGAAACCTCCGAAGACTTGGCGTCTCCTCCAAGAAAAGTTTAGCGTGGCCGGCATGTTTATCCCCTGGTGGCAACCGACCATATGTAACCCTAGGTACCCCTGGTGTCTATATAAACCAGAAGGTTTAGTCCGCAGAGGGGGAACCATTATCATCATACCCACCTAGGGTTTAGTTCATCTGATCTCGAGGTAGATCAACTCTGTAATTGTCATACCAACACATCAATACAATCAAGCAGGACATAGGGTTTTACCTCTTCGAGAGGGCCCGAACTTGGGTAAACGCTATCTCTACGTTCCCTATTACCCATTGACTCCATGATCCACAGTTCGGGACCCCCTACCCGAGATCTGCCGGTTTTAGTACCGACAGCGACCGCGCCTCCCATGCGTGCGGCCGCGCCATGCAGGCAGAGACAGGAGCCGGGTGCGCGGAGAGCAACGAGTCAGTGGCCAGCGCGTCCGCGTCCGCCGCCATCATCGAGGAGAAGTAGAACACGGGAGGCCGCCGCCGCTTGGGTCCCATGAAGGCCATCGCCGAGGCGACGACGGCATACATAGCCAGTGTCTTGCCCGGTTCTTCTCTTGCGAGGACCTTCGTCGACCCCTCAAGTGTCTTGATCGGGCTACCGGACATGAGGAAGACAAAGGGATCTGCGGGCAACCATTTAGATTAGGTATTAATTATACCTCCAGAGCCCGACTAGCACTGCTTAGTTGATGTAAATGTAATGAAATCTGTCATGTTTATATGAAAATCTGGCATTTTTATATGAAATATGTCATGTTTATATGAAATCCGTCCATGTTTGCACGAATTTCGTCCGGTTGGTTCGAGTTGTTGTCAAAATGTATGCGGCTAGCGTTGGATGTCGTCGTGTTCGTGAACGGATGCGGGAGGAAATTTGCTGGTTGCCGTTGGAGATGCCCTTATGCTGAAAATTATAGTCACATCAAATCCATGTTAGTTAATTGCATGTATGATTCTGAAAAACAAAAAGTTAATTGCATGTACAATACATGGACTTGCACGGTGGGTACAGATTCGTACAAAAAGTATAAAAAATGAAACAAATCAATCCTTAAAAAATTAGTGCAGCGATTCGGTGCCCAGGTTCATCTGCACCCATTCAAGAAATAATCCACAAAAAATCAAACAAACTCAAAAAATTCCCAATTTTTTTTTGCATGGTAGATAATTTGTTGCGTGAGGTCCCTTCCAATTTTGAGATCATTTGGACATGTGAGTAGCTCTCAGCAAAAAAGACAAATTGGGTCAGAAAAGTACATGAACAGTAAACTTTTTTCAGACCCCAAATTTGTATTTTTTGCCGAGAGCTACTCAGATGTCCAAATGATCTGAAAATTGGAGCAGACCACACGCACCTAATTATCTACCATGCGAAAAATGGAATTGTTTGAATTTTTATAGTATTTGTTTTCATTTTTTTCTTTAGCGCGGGTGCAGGTGAGCCTGGGCTACACACACAAGAACGCACACATGTCGAAGAGAAAAGCATCATCGAGGCTGCAATTCGGCGTCATCGTCATTACACCTCTGCACGCGCGACTCCGACCACACCATCAACGACCACCGAGAAATCTACATATCTAAAGGGGCTACGGAGAGAAAGAAGTATCGAGAGTGTGTGTGTGAGGCACAGAGACACAACTAGCGAGAGCGTGTTTGTTTGAGAGAGAAGCCAATAGATAGATTAAGATCAAGATCAAGGTATCACCCTGCTCCTGTCTTTGTTGGGAGGGGGGCGGGAGAGCGAGAGAAAGGTGTATCGAGAGTGTGCGTGTGCTAGGCATAGAGACACAACTAGCGAGTGTGTGTGTGTCTGAGAGAGAAGCCAGTAGATAGATTAAGATCAAGATTGAGGTGTCACCCTGGTCCTGCCAGTGTTGGGAGGGAGGAGGGTGCCAGAGACACTTAGAGAGAGAGAGAGAGAGAGAGAGAGAGAGAGAGTTTATGTGTTACAGATCTATATTAGGGGATAGGTAGATAGCATGTGTGCGAGGCATGCCTAAAACATCAGGGAGATAAACAAGCGGGTGTGCATGCAAATGCCCGAAATAAATGAAGAGAGAAATAATGTGTGTGTGTGTGTGTGTGTGTGTGTGTGTGTGTGTGTGAGCGAACTCTTCTCGAAATCTCAAAACAAAAGGTGCTCAACTGGAATCCCATTGTATGGATTCATATGGTTTCGGGGACTCGAGTTAACCTTAATTAGGGATATGTGTGCGAGACGTAGTTATACTTTGAGACATGAGTGGCAGTGGGTGGGCGGAATTAAAGGGGTGGGAGTGTTCGACAGAGAGTGTGTGTGTGTGTGTGTGTGTGTGTGTGTGTGTGTGTGTGTGTGTGTGTTTGTGTGAGAGACTTGTAGGATGAGGTAGAAAGACGATTTCTAACCTTGACGGGGGGAGAGAAATAGACGGAGTGCGCGTGTGTTATTGAGATGCCCAGGGAGAAGGGAGATTTGTATGTGTGTGTGAGAGATTGCACAATTCATTCACGTATCACTATCTAACGGTCGAGGACGTGCCTCGCTTGAACATAATCAATATCTACTTCGTATCGTGGCCGAAGATACAATATCGATTCAACGCTATAAAGATTGGACACTCACATATCGCATAAGTTATACTTTTTTTTTCAAATAGCCTTTTTCAATCATGCATGCCAAAGTTATAGTGATATTTCTTCAAACAACCATTGTAGTTATCATGTACATGCACCATTGTTAGTGTTGCATTCAAATTCATTAGTTTTGGATGATTTAAGGTTCTATTATGAAGTAATATACATAATATTCATATATGAATTCAACAGGTTCTACAATTTATGAAATGGATGCCATATAATCATATGAGGTAACACTTTTAAGTAGCGGACTATAATATCCATTTCTTTTGCGCATCTATATTATCCATTTGTTACTGTACAATATAATTGAAGTTAACACGATCAATGCATTGTGTTTAAAATAAGTAACCAATGGCACAAAATTACATATTTACATGAGAAATACATAGGCTGAGCGTTTGCTCCGTTTTTTATGAACGCGCCTCAGTTACACCCGTACGATCGGCCACGCCCGTGTGATCGTAACAAGTTATCGGTGCATCATCCGGGTTATTGTCTTTTTTCTCGGGTCGACTTCATATGAGTTATTGCTGACGTGTGCGCCGTGTACACAGTCGCGCATCACCTGCTTCCCACTAGCACTGTCCAAAATTAGTTGAAACTGGATACGAACGATCCCGCGGGCGGCAAAATCTCCCGCCGACTTCTAAAATTTCCGCGACCTAGTCTAGAGCATGCGAAATTCCCCTTTTGTCCTTGGTGTAAGGAGAACAACACGGACCTCATTTACATAATAGGTCGGGGTTGCTTTGGTAACTTCCGGTCCCCCCCACCACACGGCACCCCCATTTCCTCTCCCCTCCCGCAAAAACGACTACTCCACAGCACCAGAGCAACTTACAGCACGCCGTTCGTACCTCATCGGTGATTCTACCCCCTTCCCTCTCAAAACCCTAGACTGCTCATCCACCGGCGTACCAGAGCCTATTCACTACCGGCGTCGTCCACTTCGCCGGATCTGCTTTTGAGGCCGCATCTACCCCTCCCACCTCCCCTAGAAACCGTAGACTGCTCATCCACCACTGTACCACAGCCCATTCAGTGCCGGCCTTGTCCACCACGCCGGATCTACTTCGCCGGTGCTCTCGTCAACCACAGCGCATTTGCAGCGGCTCCTTCCTACACCGCACCGGAGTTGCTTCGTCCACACCCCTGGAGCCGCCTCACCGACGCCCCCGTCGACGGCCTCAGATCCGCTTCGTCAAAACCGTCCTCAACCCTACCGGAGCTGCTTCGCCGACACCATCATCAACCCAACCGGAGCCGCTTCGCCGACGCCCAAGTCCACGGCCTTAGATCTGCATCGTCCACACGATCGTCCACCCTACCAGAGCAGCTTCCCGACGCCCTCGTCCACGGCCGCAGATCCGCATCGTCGACACCATCCTCAACCCTACCACCGGAGCAGCTTCACTGACGCCCTCGTCCACGGTCCTAGATCTCCTTACTGGACCCCAACAGACACCGCAGCATCATCACCCTTGACGTTTCTAACCTGGTTCCCACCGTCCGGCATGATGCCAAGCACCCGCCGTGACCTAGGTACTTGTCACCTTTAAACCCGTCCAGCATCACCTGCCAGATGTACTTCAAATATACTAACAGGTCGCTGTTACATGTTATGGAGCTGGCAAGAGCCACAAGGACGATGTTTCTTCTGGATCTAACACCTTGGCCAACCAAACTCTTGGATTGAAGCATTGCTAAGATCTTGTAAGTGCGTCTCTCTCTTGTATTGTTGTGTGCCTACCAGCGTGCTTTTCTAGGATTTTCGACCAGTAATCCCTTTGTGTAGCCAATGATTACCTCTACTGGCTGCTAAATTAGAGATATAGACGTCATACATTACACAAAGTCATAGGTGGCATGAAGGAATGCCAGTGCACTAAATTAGGCTCCCTTAGAGTGTCTGCAAGTCCAGTACACAGAGTCATGGCTAGTTTATGCGACGCACACAATCGTTAATTGGTGGTTTAATTATGTGCAAGGGATATGCAATGTATTATCATGTAGAGATGTCTCAAATTAGCTATGTTAACTTGCAGATAGGGCGCAGCAATGAAAAAGTACAAGATTTCTTAGTACAAGATGTATGGTGCATTTTCATGGAACATCGCAAAAAAATGAGGGGCAGCGGTGAGCCTATACAGCGTGGTATGGTAAGTCACTCCATTGCAACCATCGTGATGTTATTTGTTTGGCATTGTTGTTGGCCAGGGTTCTTAGGGCCAGTTATTTTGAGTTATCCTATGAAAATAAGCTCCTGTGAATATAAGCTCGAGATAATAAGCCAACCAGTTCTTTTCATTGCCTGCTTTTTCAGCTTATCTATTGTATGATCACTGAAAAGTCTATTGCATTATATTTTGTCATTTTGCTGCCCATATGAAAATAAATTTGACTTGCAAACATCACGAATTGAACCCATCGCAGTAATTAATATGATAGGAAAATACACCATCATTATTTGTTCAAAATGCAAATACAAAGATACCATCTACTTGGCACAATCTACTTTGGTTAATGTCTTCCAAACAGAGGATAATTGCCTAAATTTATATGACGAATCATTATCTATCAAAATTCCATGGTCCAAGTGGCTGGTTTTTATCATATATCAGCACCACCTGAAAGCATCATATAGCAGCAGCAGCAGCAGCTCATAGCAATTCATCATATAGCAGCAGCAGCTCATAGCAATTCATCATATAGCAGCAGCAGCTCATAGCAATTCATCATATAGTAGCAGCTCATAGCAATTCATCATATAGCAGCAACAGCTCATAGCAATTCATCATATAGCAGCAGCAGCAGCTCATAGCAATTCATCATATAGCAGTAGCAGCAGCTCACAGCAATTCATCATATAGCAGATCAGAATAAAAATTTGGCAAAAAATCAGAGGAGATCCTCACCTTGTTGGATGAGCTCATCCCGCAACAGCACCTCATGGCCACGGCCTAGGAGGAGGGGAGGGGGAACGAGGGGCCTTCTGCCAGAGTGGGGCGTCGACCGTAGTTGGGCGGCGGCCGCCGGAGTGGAGCGTTGGACGGACCATAGCATTGCAGCTCCTGGGGACCAGCAGAGTGAGGGGCAGCGCCAGAGGGAGGAGCTGTCGGGGAGATGGAGCCCTACCCGCAGGCCATGGAGCCTCGCTGTAGAGAGCATCGTCGAGGAGCAGGGCAGATGGGACCGGTGGTGGCGGCTCGCGGGAAGAACTCTAGCGCTGCAGGCAGGGGATCGAGGCAGAGGGAAAGGGGAGAGGAGATGCGGGCGGGCAGGGGAACAAACGCTTGCGTGTTTGTTTTTACTTGGGGGTCGGGTATGACGCGGGCCTGAGCAGTGGCATTTTCAGTGTAATATGGGCAAACAACAGAGTCATTTCGCTATACCCCTTCAATTTTAAGTGAGCTTCTACGGGAAGCAATCCCCCCCCCAAAGCAATTTATTTGACCTTTCCAATTTCTAAAAATATTAAAACCATTCAAAATGGCTTCAAACTTTTTGTGCCAGCCCTAAATATTGCAAAGTATTTATGTGATAATTTTCATATAAGACAAAAATCATTTGCTAGCTAAACTAAATACAAACAGTAGCTGAACTAAAATGTCTGAAAGAATAAAGGGAAATGTTCCTGTGCACTAGAGCCCAATTAGCTACAGGAGCCATACAGCCCAGCCCACCTAGTTCTCCTTCCTCACGTACACGTACAAAGGAGGCATAGCCATGGCGTGTCGGCCATCCCACGGCCACCATGGCGCAATGCTTGACGTCTGGCACTACAGGAGCTCGCGTGGGGGTATATCTGGTCGAGCCCAACCCCGTAGACAAACCCTAGCTCCATTCCCCTCGCTCTCTCGCTCACCCTCGTCAATTTGGACGCGCCCGAGTATGCAGCCGCCATGGCCATCGTTATAGCCGCGGCCAACGTGCTCCCCGCGCCGCGAGAAGCTGTCCAGGAGCTTCACAGCTGACGTCTCCTTCGCCTACGCGCATCAAATCGAACGGGGCCGCCCCGTACGCTCGCCATCTAGCGCATCTCCGTCGCGTACATCGCCGACGTTCGTCGTCGATGCTGTCCCTCTGGTCCACCCCCGGCATTCTCGAGCTCGCCTACGACATGGCGGTGAGCTTCTCATCCGTTTCCCCTGCTTTGCCCCCTCGATCCATGCCCGTAGTAGCCGTCCCACAAGCTCATGCCCACCATGGCCGGAGTCGAGCTCCCGTGTATACGCCCATGCTGCTTACTGCTTGCTGCGCTGCTGCTCTCTACTGCTGCTCGCTGCCTGCTGCTGCCCTCTACTGCTACTGCTTGCTGCCGTTGCTGCTACTTGCTACTGCCGCTGCTACCGCAGCTGCTGCCGCCGCTACTCACTGTAGCTTGCTACTCCTGTGCGGCTGCTGCTTGCTGCTGCTAGCGCCGCCACCGCTGCCTCCTGCACCGCCGCTACCGCTGCCTACAGCTGCTACTGCTTGCGTCGCTGCTGGCCATGGCCGCCGTGGCCATGTGCCCGTGCGTTCACAGCCAGTGGCCGGCCCAGTTAGTTTAGGCTAATTAGCTAGATTAGTTAGGTTAATTAATTAGGTTAGTTAGGTTAATTATTTAATTATTATAATGTGCATATGACATGTGGGACCCCCTGGTACTGTTCAAACGAATAAGATGAGTCCAGTCAGCGTGCTGACTCAGCAGGGGCCCCACCAGTCAGCCTCTGCTGACTGGACCCAGTTGACCGGTCAATGGTCCAGTCAACTGCTGACTGGGCAGTCGACTGGCCCCACTGTCAGCCTCTGTTGCAAATTTCTGGGTACACTTCTGTGTACCCATAGCAATTACTATTTAAATGATTTTCGAATTAAATTAATTCCAGAAATTCCAAAAATTGTTTAAAACTTTGAAAATTCATATAAAATAAACCGTAACTCGGATGAAAATAATTTATATATGAAAAACGATCAGAAAAATCTAACGAATCCGAATATGCCCTCCACATACCTGTCACATGCCTCTAACATACCGAACGTTGAACATTTGCTACCGAAACCGCTAAATGAATAGTGTTCAGAGCTAGGAAAATATTCCTGAATATTTTCCCGCTCCTAGTAAAATACTTAGTACTGCATTAGAACACCCCTAGCACATCATCTTGCCATATCTTGCATCTGTGTTGCATTTATTTGCCATGTATTTATTTGTTTCTTCCCCCCTCTTCTTCTCCGGTAGACCCTGCGACTGCTACCGGTGCCCCTGTGATCGACTACGTTACCGACGACCCGTCTTCCTTTTCAGCAGAGCTTCCAGGCAAGCAAACCCCCTTGATCATTCATATATCGCCCATTCTTTCTCTCCCATGCTTGCATTAGATTTTTTCTACTGTATTTGATTGCTCCTATTCTGATGCATAGACTGATTTTGTAACCTGTTGTTGATACTTTACCTGTTGTCCTAAATGCTTAGTATAGGCTGGTTAGTGATCCATCAAAGGGCCCACACCCTTGTCCGTGTTGCCCTGCTTTGCTACCGGATGACTCGATCAACGTGATCGATATGCAGAGACCAACACAGAACCGCACACCCCTCCCCCTTAGTTGTACGACTCTGCAGAGCTACTGTCGAGTGCCGAGGGTGATACCTCCTACCTCACTCCTGATGATATCTCTGTAGCGTGGCTAATAAGTTGTGGGTTACCGAGGTTGATTCCTCTTTCACCACCTCCGATGATGCCTCTGTCGTGCAGCCCCTCAAGTGTGAACTTATCGAGGGTGATTCCTCCAAGTTCACCTTGATGGTTACATCGAGTGGGAATCCATTGAGGGTGATTCCTCGGATTCCCCACGATGTTATGGACACACGGGTACTTTGACCTTCACCTCAGTTCTTTGGGAAGTCGGGTTGGCCATGAGGGCATCTGCGAGAGATTATTGTGGCGGAACGACAGGGCAGGTGGAGACCACCTAGGAGAGAGGTGGGCCTGGTTCCTGGTCGTTGGTCTGCGGGATACCAAGTCGGTGCGACAGGGTGTCGGAGGTGAACCTTGAGCCCTGTTCGTGTCCACGAGTTACTAATAACACGCTTAACGGATTTGGGTATTTGATCTGAGTTGGCCACTGGCCTATACGCACTACCACCACGCGGGATAATGGTTTAATGGGGCCCTCGGCGCCGTATGTATCAGCCGAAAGTTCTGTCAGACGTCCAGTTCAGCATTGCGGCACGGCTGGGCCGGCGCCAGCCAGGAGAGAGGTGGTGCCTGGATTCGCCCTGCGCGCAACGACCCGGAGTGCAAAGGGCGATGGGCCCAAGACCCCTGAGCGCTTAGGATGTAGACCGGCGGGGACCTCTCTGCGGAGCCTAGGTAGGACTACGTCGTGTCGATCAGCCGAGGCCGGGCATGACTGAGAAAAGTGTGTCCGGCCAGAGTTAATCGAGCGTGTTGGGTAACAGTAGTGCACCCCTACAGGAAAGTTATCTATTCAAATAGCCGTGTCCACGGTAATAGGACGCTTAGTGTTGTATCCCGATCTACTACAACTTGAACTGGATACATGTTACATTAATTAATATGATAGCTCCGGGATCGCTTTCTCGCAGGGAGTCGAGGAAGGGTTTCTGGGCTTTGCTACTACATGCTTGTTGCTTTTTTATATGCTACTAATCTGCACTCTTCTAATGCTGCAAGACGCTGCAAGATGCTAGTCTTCGATAGGCTAGGCCTTCCCTCTATTCTGGCATTTCTGCAGTCTAACCCCCAGATACAGCCCCTTCATTTGATACCGATGCATACTTAGCATAGATCTGATGTAAGTCTTGCGAGTACTTTGGATGAGTACTCACGGTTGCTTTGCTACCTCTTTTTCCCCATACCCAAATGTTGCGACCAGATGTCGGAGCCCCGGAGCCGGCTGACCCCGTCTACGACTACTACTACCCCGACAGAGCTTACTTCTACATGGAGACTGACGACCAGGAGTAGTTTAGGAGGCTACCAGGCAGGAGGCCTGTGCCTTTTCGATCTAGATGTCGTTGTTTTGCTTAGCCTTCTTAAGGCAGATTTGTTTAGTTGTATTCGCTCACTGTTTACTGTATTTTCATTCGTTCCGCTACTGGGTTCCGAGAGTTTTAATATTTCCGAGAAAAATTTAAAACTCCCATTCACCCCCCCCTCTGGTAGACATACTTCGATCCTACACATAGCCTGATTTTGTAACCTGTTGTTGATACTTTACCTGTTGTCCTAAATGCTTAGTATAGGCTGGTTAGTGATCCATCAAAGGCCCCACACCCTTGTCCGTGTTGCCCTGCTTTGCTACCGGATGACTCGATCAACGTGATCGATATGCAGAGACTGACACAGCACTGCACACCCCCCCCCCTTAATTGTACGACTCTGCAGAGCTACTATCGAGTGCCGAGGGTGATACCTCCTACCTCACTCCCGATGATATCTCTGTAGTGTGGCTAATCGGTTGTGGGTTACCGAGGGTGATTCCTCTTTCACCACCTCCGATGATGCCTCTGTCGTGCAACCCCTCAAGTGTGAACTTATCGAGGGTGATTCCTCCAAGTTCACCTTGACGGTTACATCGAGTGGGAATCCATCAAGGGTGATTCCTCGGATTCCCCATGATGTTATGGACACATGGGTACTTTGACCTTCACCTCAGTTCTTTGGGAAGTCGGGTTGGCCATGAGGGCACCCGCGAGAGATTATTGTGGCGGAATGACAGGGCAGGTGGAGACCACCTAGGAGAGAGGTGGGCATGGTTCCTGGTCGTTGGTCCGCGGGATACCAAGTCGGTGCGACAGGGTGTCGGAGGTGAACCTTGAGCCCTGTTCGTGTCCGCGAGTTACTAATAACACGCTTAATGGATTTGGGTATTTGATCTGAGTTGGCCACTGGCCTATACGCACTACCACCACGTGGGATAATGGTTTAATGGGGCCCTCAGCGCCGTATGTATCAGCCGAAAGTTCTGTCAGACGTCCTGTTCAGCATTGCGGCACGGCTGGGCCGGTGCCATCTAGGAGAGAGGTGGTGCCTGGATTCACCCTGCGCGCAATGACCCGGAGTGCAAAGGGTGATGGGCCCAAGACCCCTGAGCGCTTAGGATGTAGACCGGCGGGGACCTCTCTGCGGAGCCTAGGTAGGACTACGTCCTATCGATCAGCCGAGGCCGGGCATGACCGAGAAAAGTGTGTCCAGCCAGAGTTAATCGAGCGTGTTGGGTAACAGTAGTGCACCCCTGCAGGAAAGTTATCTATTTGAATAGCCGTGTCCACGGTAACAGGACGCTCAGTGTTGTATCCCGATCTACTACAACTTGAACTGGATACATGTTACATTAATTAATATGATAGCTCCGGGATCGCTTTCTCGCAGGGAGTCGAGGAAGGGTTTCTGGGCTTTGCTACTACATGCTTGTTGCTTTATTATATGCTACTAATCTGCACTCTTCTAATGTTGCAAGATGCTAGTCTTCGATAGGCTAGGCCTTCCCTCTATTCTGGCATTTCTGCAGTCTAGCCCCCAGATACAGCCCCTTCATTTGATACCGATGCATACTTAGCATAGATCTGATGTAAGTCTTGCGAGTACTTTGGATGAGTACTCACGGTTGCTTTGCTACCTCTTTTTCCCCATACCTGAATGCTGCGACCAGATGTCGGAGCCCCGGAGCCAGGGACGGAGCCAGGAATTTAGTATAGGGGGGCGAGATCCACACTTATGCTCTTGTAGACCGGTGAGTACTGGCCGAGCCAAAAAAAACCATAGCGTGCTAAGAAGCCTAGATTCGAACTCATGTTTTCATAGGTGTAATTAAAGACTACAAAAATTACTACCGAATTGTTCATCTTTGACATGACAAATATAATTCCCAAATTAGTTATATGAAAAAATTGATACACAGATGTATAACTAACTGATTCCAATCCAATTTTCATGTCGATCAAGTCATTCATTTTAGACAACAAAAATTCAGAAATTTGAACCTGATGTTAATTATGGTAGTGGACGTACCATAGAAAACCTGCCTGTGGTCACTCATGGCGGTGGTGGTGCGTCCCCTAATCCCCTTTATGATTGCTGGTGGCAGTGATTAATTGGGGATTCATAAGGATAAGGAGTAACCATGCACTGATGCAGTCCATGATGGATCTTAATTAGTCTCCTTCTGATCTTCACTTATAGGCTCAAGCAAATTTTCCCTTGCGGCGGTAGGCGCAGACTCCCACAGGGTAGGGAGATCCCACGATGCGTTTCATTGGCAGCGACAAAATCGCGTTGATCGCATCAGCCGGAAACGAGCCACTGCATGCGTGGCTGCGTGCTGTCGTGGGCTAATTCTCCCTGGGCTCTCGATGGTGGGCTATTTCTTCTCTTGAGTTTTGGTCTATTATCCAATGGCTGGGCCTTGCGTTCTGGTAGGGCCTCACCTTGTTACATGGGATTCCTCACAACAAGGGGGGCAAAACACGTCAGGAAGACGACTAAACTAGGCATGTACCTAATTGCTACAAGGGAAAACAAAATAGTCAGGGGGGTCTCGCCCCCCTCGTCCCCCCTTGGATTCGTCCCTGCCCGGAGCCAGCTGACCCCGTCTACGACTACTACTACCCCAATGGAGCTTACTTCTACGTGGAGACTGACGACCAGGAGTAGTTTAGGAGGCTCCCAAGGAGGAGGCATGTGCCTTTTCGATCTAGATGTCATTGTTTTGCTTAGCCTTCTTAAGGTAGATTTGTTTAGTTGTGTCTGTACTCAAACGCTGTTGCTTCCGCTGACTCCTGTGTAACTCGAGCTTATATATTCGAGCCCTCGAGGCCCCTGGCTTGTAATATAAAGCTTGTATTATTTTATTTTGTGTCTAGAGGTTTGTTGTGATATCTTCCCGTGAGTCCCTGGGCTTGATCGTGTGCATTTGCGTGTATGATTAGTGCATGGTCGAGTCGGGGGCGTCACAAGTTGGTATCAGAGCCAACTGCCTGTAGGAACCCCCCTTTCCAACTCCTTGGCCGAAGTTGAGTCTAGTCTTTACAAAACTGTTTTACTAACATGGCTGTGTGGCTTACGGGCCCACGTCGCCAATGGATGGGTTTAGGATCTTTAATTCCTCTTCCTTACTCTGGGACTCTGATCTCTCTTCCTCTCGGGTTAAAGATTTTACTAACTCTAACATTAGGTTCTCGTAACCACTTCATCACGGAGAGCCCCTTCACTCTAGATGATCGCTTGCTTCACCAGAAGATTCTGAAGATACTCCTGATGTTTTCCCGAGACCCTTAAGCCCACCGCTTTTGAAATTATCTGCCACCGATAAATCCTTATGGATAACTACACACACGTGTCGTTCTTACAATTATTCCCAGTTACTCTTGTTATTACAAGATACCCTAAAATACTCTTTGACTTTTCGAGGATCCTGTATGTCCTGCTGCTGTTGAAATTCCTTGTCGCTTACTTACACTTGTGATTAAATCCAGGTGTTCGACAATCTTCGTTAAACTCCTTTATGATTGTCATTCTGATCCTATTGATTCAACATGTGTGCGAATACTCGCAACCATCAGTTGATCCCTTGAAATTATCCATCCGGCTCAGACGTCATTCCTGATATGAGCTGGTTCTCAGCCAATCCATTTGCGATCGATTGTGCCTCTAAGTCTATTCAACCTATCCATCCTTGATCAGAGCATCTACTTCTGATCTTCTGATTTGGAAATCGCAATTCCTTTGTGATTAAGCTTCGAATTATTTAGTTGTTTCCATACACCGATGCGCTTGCAATCTTTCCTTGCTGGTTGAGTACCGATATTCAAACTAGATCATTTGTAGGCCACCTGATCTTTTGGTGGACTATTACCTACAGTTCCTTCGTGCTTTAATTCATTGACGAATTTTTCCTGATACAAAATGCCTCTAGCGAATTGTATCATCTACTTCGTGTCGTTAGCCCCCCTGCTATCGAGTTGTATCCCTATTTCTACCATTTGATGAATATGTTCCAAAATTTCCTCTGATGAGTTGCACCTATGCTTTCTACAATCTGTGTGAACCCGAAAACTTTTACAGGTCATACTCTACTAGTGTTTCGCCAGCTACATTTTCAACACTACAACTTCATCGAAAGCGAGAAGTGAATGAAAGGTTATGCATTGAAGAAGTGGGAGTCGACCTTGAACTTTGTGTTCATGCCCATGGAAACGATGTAGACCGCCACGGAAGCTTCTTGTAAAATATTTATTCATTAGTATGATTCTCCTGGTATCCTTAATTTGATCCCTTGCAGTTATGGTTCCGACCATACTTTCCTTATTTATTATATTTAATAGCAATCCATTCCAATGCCTCGTCTATTTTTCGACAAGATTAAAGCACCTGCCTTCCGCAGATGGACGATCTAGTTCAGCTTCTATTCTGTTCCACCCTTGAGTATTACCCTCTGGTATCTCGAGGATATTGTGCCATTACACTACATCTTATGAATTTCGAGGAAGTAATACCTTTCACCCTCATAGTCTTTCCACAGGTTTTAAGTTGTTTGTCAACCTTCCTTTCCATTGGTCTGTTTAATCTGATAAACACATGTTCCTTTCCATTGGTCTATTTAACCTTTCTAGTGATTTATATGATCTAAGCAGTAATAATTCCCTGCTTATGTAAACACTCTGGTGTACAACTCTGTCAGTATAATCTTGTTACTACTGTTGACAACATTTTGGTGACCACCGGTGGATGAGAACTTTGCCTATTGGTCCGCCTCGTATTAACGAGCAGGAAAATGGTTCTCTTCGTCCCCCGCCCTTGGTACCGACGTTGTTGCCGACATAGCTGACAAGCTATCCTCTGACATGCCTTGCTAACACGACCGTGCAAGATGTCACCGCCCTTCCTACTTTTAACCCACACTAACCACAGTTCCACAGGATCGAAACCTGACTCTCCTGTACATCCCTGTTTCCAAAGTTATCCCTTGTGCTTGGCTTCATATGTATTTCTGCGAGCCACCTACTCTGACATGATCTATTCTGGTGTCAGACGCAATACTTATTTCCGTTGCTCTGAACCCCTTTCACACTCTGTTTCAAGCATCAAACGATTGTCTATCCGCTTGAAACTCCTTATTGTACCTTCTTACTTTGCTCTCGATGTTTTTCTAAAATTTCAATTCGAGAGATACTTTTTGCCGCATTCTCTGAGTTATCCACCAGATAATCAACCTTGCAAAGGTCCGATCTCCCGAAGATACCCCTTACTCTACCTCTTAATTCTCGGGACGAGAATTTCTTTGAGTGGAGGAGAGTTGTGACATCCCCAGATTACTAAACCGTGGTTATGCTAATTAGTCATGCTAAGTCATCATCATTAAACCCTAAGAAAAACAATTAAGTAGTATTCCAACTTCAAATTCAAAATTTAAAAGCAAGTCAAAGTAGTAATTATCCAAACAGCAAAACAAAAATGTTCATAATATTGCAAAAATTCCCAAAGCAATTATAAAAATAAAACCAACATTATTTGAATTTCCAAAATTTACCCTAGCAATCAAAACAGTGGACCAGCAGCAATTTATTTGACCTTTTCAATTTCTAAAAATATTAAAACCATTCAAAATGGCTTCAAACTTTTTGTGCCAGCCCTAAATATTGCAAAGTATTTATGTGATAATTTTCATATAAGACAAAAATCATTTGCTAGCTAAACTAAATACAAACAGTAGCTGAACTAAAATGCCTGAAAGAATAAAGGGAAATGTTCCTGTGCACTAGAGCCCAATTAGCTACACGAGCAATACAGCCCAGCCCACCTAGTTCTCCTTCCTCATGTACACGTACAGAGGAGGCAGAGCCATGGCGTGTCGGCCATCCCACGGCCACCATGGCGCAATGCTTGACGTCTGGCACTACAGGAGCTCGCGTGGGGGTATATCTGGTCGAGCCCAACCCCGTAGACAAACCCTAGCTCCATTCCCCTCGCTCTCTCGCTCACCCTCGTCAATTTGGACGCGCCCGAGTACGCAGCCGCCATGGCCATCGTTATAGCCGTGGCCAACGCGCTCCCCGCGCCGCGAGAAGCTGTCCAGGAGCTTCACTGCTGACGTCTCCTTCGCCTACACGCATCAAATCGAGCGGGGCCGCCCCGTACGCTCGCCATCTAGCGCATCTCCGTCGCGTACATCGCCGACGTTCGTCATCGATGCTGTCGCTCCGATCCACCCCCGGCATTCTCGAGCTCGCCTACGACATCGCGGTGAGCTTCTCATCCGTTTCCCCTGCTTTGCCCCCTCGATCCATGCCCGTAGTAGCCGTCCCACAAGCACGTGGCCACCATGGTCGGAGTCGAGCTCCCGTGTATGCGCACATGCTGCTTACTGCTTGCTGCGCTGCTGCTCTCTGCTGCTGCTCGCTGCCTGCTGCTGCCCTCTACTGCTACTGCTTGCTGCCGCTGCTGCTACTTGCTACTGCCGCTGCTACCGCAGCTACTGCCGCCGCTACTCGCTGCTGCTTGCTGCTCCTGTGCGGCTGCTGCTTGCTGCTGCTAGCGCCGCCACCGCTGCCTCCTGCGCCGCCGCTGCCGCTGCTGGCCATGGCCGCCGTGGCCATGTGCCCGTGCGTGCACAGCCACTGGTCGGCCCAGTTAGTTTAGGCTAATTAGCTAGATTAGTTAGGTTAATTAATTAGGTTAGTTAGGTTAATTATTTAATTATTCTAATGTGCATATGACATGTGGGACCCCCTGGTACTATTCAAACGGATAAGATGAGTCCAGTAAGCGTGCTGACTTAGCAGGGGCCCCACCAGTCAGCCTCTGCTGACTGGACCCAGTTGACCGGTCAACGGTCCAGTCAACTGCTGACTGGGCAGTTGACTGGCCCCACTGTGAGCCTCTGTTGCAAATTTCTGGGTACACTTCTGTGTACCCATAGCAATTACTATTTAAATGATTTTCAAATTAAATTAATTCCAGAAATTCCAGAAATTGTTTAAAACTTTGAAAATTGATATAAAATAAACCGTAACTCGGATGAAAATAATTTATATATGAAAAACAATGAGAAAAATCTAACGAATCCGAATATGCCCTCCACATACCTGTCACATGCCTCTAACATACCGAACGTTGAACATTTGCTACCGAAACCGCTAAATGAATAGTGTTCGGAGCTGGGAAAATATTCCCGGATATTTTCCCACTCCTAGTAAAATACTTAGTACTGCATTAGAAAACCCCTAGCACAGCATCTTGCCATGTCTTGCATCTGTGTTGCATTTATTTGCCATGTATTTATTTGTTTCTTCCCCCCTTTTCTTCTCCGGTAGACCCTGCGACTGCTACCGGTGCCCCTGTGATCGACTACGTCACCGACCACCCTTCTTCCTTTTCAGCAGAGCTTCCAGGCAAGCAAACCCCCTTGATCATTCATATATCGCCCATTCTTTCTCTCCCATGCTCGCATTTGATTTTGCTACTGTATTTGATTTCTCCTATTCTGATGCATAGTGTTGGTGCAATAATTTGCCTCCTTATGTTTTGGAGACTGTTGACAAATAGTGAGGGACTGATGTGTTTGCTAGTGCACACAGAGTAACAGGTCCCTAGAGTTAAGAGGAGTTTTGGATTCACAACTCCGAAGATTATCCCCTACGTAGCAGTGAATGTTATCACCGAAGGTTATGATGACAAGAGTGACCCCTCAAAATTGCTGACGTGAAGCATTTGATTCGGTGCCTGTCCGAAGGAAGTGACTGCAGCTGAGGAAATTGAAGACGAAGAGAAGACGTAGCATTCTTTTCGTTATTTCTTTTCTCCTTATTGAGTCATAGGACCACCGTACTATTAAGACGGGTGTAGCGTTCGAAGCTTTGATTCTCTGATGCTAAACCCAAATCCTACGAAAGCTGTGAGAGAAATCTCTTTGTGTTCCGAGCAAATACTTGCCAGCAAGAGACTGTGATCTTCTTCGCTGCGAGAGATTTGTCTCTGACCGAGGAGTTAGCATTACTTGTTCCTCAAGTAATGTTACCGTTGCTCTCAAATCCGACCGTTGTCAACGTGTCGGTTGGCCATTGGCTGGACTGCGTGTCCAAAATGGTCATTTCCCATCAGGGAAGGCTGCGGCTATAAATAGCCACCCCGCGCCGGCGTTGTCCGGTGGCTGCTCCGTTTGATTCTGAGAAGATTGTTGAGCAACCCCTCTCCGAGAGATTTGAGTTTAAAATTCACCGAGAGAAAACCCTAGAGCCGAAAAATTATATAGTGGTTCAGCATCACTAGAATCTAAGTCCAGTACGCTCCACCTATTACTCTTGAGAGCTGCAAACTCTCTAGATGGTTAGGTGTCAATTTCTTCAGAGACCAAGAGTAATTGTGGTTCTCGAAGAAGAAGTCTGTAAAGGTTTGGAGATCGCCTTCAAGTATCTACCACGAGTAATCAGCATTGGTTGACGAACCAATTGTCGAGGAGAAAAGGGCGAAGAGAGTTTATTTTCTGTGTTAAATCACAACCCCTCCAACCAGACGTAGTCCTTGTGCAGAAGGGCGAACTGGTCTACCAAACACCTTGTCGCCATCGAGCATCACTGGTCACTTCTGCTACCCTCTTTACAATCGAACTGTGACATGCCATATTTCAATCATGTGATTTACCTCGGTACATGTTGTTAGTTTCCATTCGGTAGTTTGTATTCGCTCACTGCTTACTGTATTTTCATTCGTTCCGCTGCTGGGTTCCGAGAGTTTTAATATTTCCGAGAAAAAATTAAAACTCCCATTCACCCCCCCTCTGGTAGACATACTTCGATCCTACAATTGGTATCAGAGCTAGGTACTCCTTGACTCTGCTCATTTTGGTCTAACCACCTTGGAGTTTAAGTATGTCTTCAGTGAGCTACAAGTCGCACCTCAAGATTCCCATCTTCGATGGGACGGACTACCCCTTCTGGAAGGAGAAGATGAAGATCCGTCTCCGAGCTATTGATGATGATATGTGGAATGTGGTGCAGAATGGATTCACAGTTGAAGTGCCCCTGGTCCCCACTGACCACGAGAAGAAACTCATTCAGATGGATGCTCAAGCTAAAGATGAAATTGGTGGCCATCTCTCTCGTGCTCAATTTCTTCGCTACCGTCAGTGTGAAACTGCAAAGGAATTGTGGGACATTCTCGAAAAGATAAACGAGGGTGTTTCAACTCAGAAAGAAGCTCGCATTGATACACTTTGGGCCAAGTTCAATAGGTTCAAGCGAATTGGAAATGAAAGCTGTCAGCAAACTTTCGATCGTCTGAGTGACATTGCAAACGAGCTACAAGGTCTCGGCGCTAAAGACATCACTGATCATGAAGTTGTGAAGAAGTTGCTCCGATCCCTTGACAGTTCGTTTGACACTCTTGTTCTAATGATTCGGGAACGAGCTGATTTCCAAGTCCTCGACTCTGCTGATATCATGGAAAGGCTGAACACACACGAAGAACAAGAAGAAGAGAAAAGAGATCTCTATGGCTCAAGTCACCGAAAAAGTCATGCTCTCAAGGCTGTGCCTGATTCTTCCTTGGAAGGAAATGCCGATGAAGATTCAGATGACACCGAAAGGATTAGTCAGGATCTCGCATTGATCACGAAAAGATTCCAGCGCCTTCATAGGAAAAATCAGTTTCAGAAGAAAGGATCCAGCAACTCTGGCGGCTCCAAATCTTCATCAAAGCCAACAGGAGATTACACCTGCTTCAAGTGCAAAAAGCCAGGTCATTTCATTTCGGACTGCCCTCTCTGGGAAGCTGAAATCCGTGAAAGTGGAAGATATGATTCAGGAAACCATGGCAAAAGCAAGAGCAAAAGCTACGACTCTGATGATGAGAAGAAAACGAAGAAGTTCCTCAAGAAGAAGGATTCCTCCAAGTCCTCGTCAAGATCTTCCTCGAAGAATCCCTCCAAGTCCTCATCCAACCGCAAGAACACTTCACGCAAGGCCAAGGCGTACATCGGCAAGGAAATGGATTCCGAAGAAGAAGCATCCTCTGACGCCGAAGAGATTGCTGATTCAGAGGAGGACTCCGATTCTGGCATGGCGGGCATAGCATGTGGCTCCGCTCCAGCATCGAACTTCTTCGAGAATCATTCGAGCGACAACGAGTCTCCTGAGTACTGCTTCATGGCCAAAGCCTCGAAAGAAAAGGTATCCTCCAAACATCACAAGGTTCACTCCAGTGATCAATATTCTTCTGATGAGGATGACCATGCTAAACTGATAAAAATTGCCCATATTCAACAAAACTCTCTCGAGAAAATTGAGAAAACCCTCAGGAAGTCTGAAGGGTTGTTGGTTGAGGAGATGGAGAAAAATCAGTCGTTGACTGAAGAGCATTCTGCTCTCGAGTCTCGAATGAAAGAACTATCAGATCGTCATGATTTTCTCTCAGCTGACCACGAAAGATTGACTTATGATTACCTAAAACGGAAACAGGAACTCGAGTCACTGAGAGAGGCTCATGATGACTTGATCAGGGAAAATTCTCTTCTCACCCAACAACTCAAAAAGAAACCTGAAGTGTTTATACCTCCTTGCTTAAAATGTCTCAAACGCAGTAATGCTGAATCTTCTGTGAATGCTAACCCCTCGGTCGAGGAAAATGGTTCTGTTTCTGATGAAAATGCTAGGTTGAAGGATCTTCTTCAGACAGGAATGTTCAAGTCTCTCAAAGGGCATCAAACCCTATGTGATGTTCTGAAGAAATCCATTCTTCACAAAAACCCCAGGAAGGAAGGTATCGGTTTCGAAAGGAAACTAAATGAGAATGGCTCCTACTAGGAACCAGATCAATATCCTCGCACTGTGTGGGTGCCTGCTAAGAGCAAAACGCTCAATCCAGCTTTACTTTCGGGATATGACTCGCCGATCCCCGAATACTCATATGATGATTCGCTGGACAACTATAAGTTGTTCAAAAACCAACGTGGTGAGGCTGTTGCTCGCTATGTTGGACCGAACATCAGGAATGGCCCTCCAAAGGAAGCTATCTGGGTGCCTAAGAAAACTATCGAAGCATTACCTGTTACTAGACTACTAACCATGCAGGAAGAAAATGCTCGATATATTCTGGAAAAGATTCGACCGAATGAGTACATGCTTGTATCTCCCAACCGCTATACTCATTCATCTGGAAGGAATTTCAATGCATACTCTTTCGATTATTCTCGTACTCATTCAAGTTACAATTCACATGACTATCGAAAGAAATCATATCCTGCTCGCTCATATGTTTCGAAGCCACCTACAATGATGTGGGTGGTTAAGAAAACCTGATTTCTCTGCAGGACTATGTCTCCGGGTGTACCGAATGGATAATGGATAGTGGATGCACTAGTCGTATGACCGGAGACAAGTCATTGTTTGTCGACCCCAACTTAACTGCTTCATCTGAGAAGTACATTACTTTCGGCGACAACAACAAAGGAAAGGTACTTGGGTTAGGTAAAATTGCTATATCCAAGGACAAGAACATTGATGATATTTTACTTGTTCAGTCTCTTGGATTCAATCTTATGTCTGTAGGCAAGCTTTGTGATCTAGGCATGTTAGTTCTATTTTCCAAATCCAAATGCATTGTTTTCATGGCCACTGACAATTCCTTCGTGTTCGAGGGAAATAGAAAAGGTGATTTGTATATTGTGGATTTCTCTAAGGGTCCCTCAGTCCGAACTTGTTTGCTTGCAAAAGCAACCGAAGGATGGCTGTGGCACCGAAGACTTGGTCATGCAGGTATGAGAAACTTGCAGACTCTCGTGAAGAAAAATCATCTCCGTGGTATTCCTGATGTGAAATTCGACAAAGATCGTCTCTGTGCTGCTTGTGAGGCTGGTAAATTGGCCAAGAAGCATCATTCATCAAAAACTGTCATGACCACAACAAGACCACTGGAAATTCTTCATATGGACTTATTCGGGCCTCAAAACTATGCAAGTTTCGGAGGTAGTCATTATGGTCTGGTTATTGTTGATGATTTTTCTCGATACACTTGGGTATTCTTTCTCGAAGACAAAACTTGCACCCAAGACATCTTCAAAAGATTCGCCAAGAAGGCTGAAAATGAATATGAAGTGTGAATTAAGCATGTTAGAAGCGACAATGGTACTGAGTTCAAAAATACTCATATCGAAGACTTTCTCGATGAAAATGGTATCACTCATGAATTCTCAGCCACATACACTCCCCAACAGAATGGAGTTGTTGAGCGAAAGAATAGAACTCTTATTGAAATGGCAAGAACAATGCTCAGTGAGTATAAAACTCCTATTCGTTTCTGGGCTGATGTTGTTAATACTGCTTGCCATGTTGTGAATCGTGTTTATCTTCACAAATTCCTTAAGAAAACTTCATATGAACTTATCACTGGCAAGAAACCGAATGTTTCTTATTTACGTGTTTTTGGTGCACCTTGCTATATTCGTGACATGAATCATAATTCCAAGTTTGCACCCAAGGCACATGAAGGTTTTCTTCTTGGTTATGGCTATAACTCGCATACTTATCATGTCTATAACTCTCACCACGGGAAAGTTATGGAAACGGTAAATGTGCGGTTTGATGAATCTATCAGCTCCCAAAAGGAGCACCTGCCTAATGTGATAGATGAACCTCCTATATCGGATGCTATTCGGCAAATGGCTATTGGGGACGTCAGGCCAGTCGAAGGAAATGTACCTGATTCTTCCGATGATGATGCTCCCATAGCTCGACGAACACGCCAAGCTACTGCCGAAGCAAATGCCACTCTGAACACAAATGGCAACCCAAATGCGAATGCAAGTGCCGATCAAAATGGCAATCATGATGAAAATGGTGATACTAATGCCAATCCTGATGATGAGGAGGAGGAAAATGAAAATGATCATCTCGAAGGAAATCCTCACCCACGAGTGGTAAATCGAGTTGACCCTGCATTAATCCTCGAAGATCTCAAAAATCTAGGTTACCGACCAACTACTCGCTCTCGCACTCGTTTGGCTAACTATTGTGGTAGTTTCTCTTTCGTCTCATTGACAAAACCTACAAAGTATGAGGAAGCTATGAATGATCCCGATTGGATGAATGCCATGCAAGAAGAGTTGGTGCAATTCGAATTAAATGATGTGTGGGAATTGGTTGACAAACCGAATCCTAAGAAGCACAATATCATCGGCACAAAATGGATTTTCCAAAATAAGCAAGATGAAAATGGCATTGTTGTGAGAAACAAAGCACGTCTTGTCGCTCAAGGGTATACACAGGTAGAAGGTATTGATTTTGGTGAAACATATGCTCCTGTTGCTCGCCTTGAGGCAATTCGTATTCTTCTCGCTTATGCAAATTACAATGATATTCTGCTTTATCAAATGGATGTGAAAAGTGCTTTCCTCAATGGTGAAATTGATGAGGAAGTATATGTTAGGCAGCCACCTGGCTTTGAAAATCCTCAGTTTCCTAACAAAGTTTTCAGGTTGAAAAAGGTGCTGTATGGGTTGAAGCAAGCCCCTCGAGCTTGGTATGACACTCTAAAGAGGTTTTTGCTCGACAAAGGGTTCAAGCCAGGATCCACTGATTCCACTCTTTTCACTCGTGCTATCGATGGCGATCTATTCGTGTGTCAAATTTATGTGGATGATATTATTTTCGGTTGTACTAACAATGCTTGCAGCATGGAATTCGGGCGAATGATGTCCGAGAAGTATCAAATGTCTATGATGGGTGAACTTAAGTTCTTTCTCGGACTGCAAATTCGTCAACAGGACAATGGAATTTTCATATCTCGGGAGAAATACCTGAGAGATTGTCTTAAGAAGTTCAAAATGCAAGATTGCAAACAGAAGGGTTTGTGTTTTGTCTCGTCCGAACGGAATGCATAGCTCGTTTACTAGTATTTATTCGAATCTACTAGTTCGCTCTACACATTTCTTTCGGCCGAAACATTTCTCAAAGTCTGCATCTACTTCATCAAAAACGATTTCTTGTTCAAAATCTTCGCTGTGTGCATTCGTAACCCTGTCCCCATTTTCCCTCGCATCTATCTATGTTCACAGGAAAATGCAGTCAGTTGCAGATTCAGCTCAGCGTAGCCCGCCTGACAGAGATGATATTGTATTGGGCACTGCTGATGAATCAAAAGCTCCAAATGCCAAGGGCCCAACGGTAGGCCCGTCAACCAGCAAGAGAAAAAGGGGCGAACAGAATGACGACGAGCAAGTAGAAACTGCTCCGAAGAAGAAGAGGGGTGGCAGACAGGCTCTCACAAACACAGAAGAATATATCTCTCATGATCGATACAACACAGTTCCAGGCGAATCAAAACACGATCGAGATACACGACAGCAATGGATTCGACGCCACTGGGTGCGCAAATGGTTCAACTATGAGTTCGTTGCTCCTCGTTTTGCTCAGAATTTTGCATTCCATCCACCGTGGGGTGACTGCCGAGAACTTTCTCTAATCAAGTCTAATGGACCTCAAGAGAGACCACCTCCTCCGGCAAATGCTCATGAGTCTTCCCTTCGCACTCCTGCCTCATATCCCGATGAGCTCGCCAAGCGTCAACACAATGCCGTCAAAAGAGTTGAGAGGGCTGAAAAGAAAAAGGCTCGTGAAGCAGAAAACCTTCGTCTTCTCAAAGATGATGTGGAAAAGAAAAAGGCCGAAGGGATGTCTGAAGGACGCACCAAACATAAGCATGATCCCAGTGCTGCTGCTTCAAAGAGAAAGCGTGCACCGAAGAAGAAAAAGGCTGTACCAGCAGATGAAGCAAATATGGATGATTCATCCGCTGATGAAGATGATCCTCCGCTCACCAAAGAAGAGGTCGCTGCTACTCTCAGCGAGGATGTGAACATTACCACTTCAACCATGCTGCCTGATCTTCGGATCAATTTGGCCTCATCAAAGAAGATGCCTGCCAGAGAAACGCCAGCTACCACTGTCACCATGAAACAGCACGTGAACACAACTCCTCATCCAGATGCAATTAACTTGAAGGATTTGGTAGTTGATGCTCCAGTGAATGCTGCGAAGCCTGGCGAAAACATTCCCAAACCTGAAATGAAGAAAATCAAGACGCCTACCGAGCAAAATGCTCCTAAATCCTCTGCTCCGAAGGAAAAGGTTGCCAAATTTGCTCCTACACTGACTCAACCATTGGCTTCTAAGCCGCCTTCCGAGCAAGTTCATGTTCCTGTTCAGACTGCTCCCTCTGTCAAGTCAGATGCACCTCATTATTATGATCACATGTTCATCATGGAGCAGCTCGATAAGTTTGTGGAGAACCCTTTCGATGGAGAGGTGGCATCTTTGCCAATCCCTGCCGAAGTTATTACTCAAGCAACTTCCGTAGTGCAAGAACCGAGAGATGATGCAGTTGAGATTAATTCTCTCTCTGCCGAACTGATGGATCTTAATGAGTGAATGAAAACTGCATCATCAAAGTTTATCATCAACACACTCGAAGATTCCTACAAGGATATCAACCGAGCCAAGAGTCTTCTACGTAACCGCAGGTTGCGCTTTCACACAGATCTCGATGAAATTGTTCAGAAAATTTGTGATGAACATCAAGCCAAAGTTACTGGCTACAATGATCTGGTAAAGGGTCACATTGATCATGTTGCTAAGTAGAAGATCAAGCACAGAAAGAAAATGGCGAAGAAAATGTGCCTCCTGCTCCGAAGGAACCGTCGCCTGTCCGTCAAGATGCTCAGTCTCAGAAAGAAAAATCTCCTGAGCCTGCTATTCCTTCACCACCACCTGTTAAGGACTCGGATGCTCCTCCCTCGCCAAGGCCAACTGAATCAGTGCCTGTGGCCTCCCCTTCTCGGGCTGAAATTCCCTCGCAACACGTTGTTTCTGAGGAAGGTGAAATCCCTCGCTCCGAGCCCCAAGCCTCTCCAGCTCAAGAAGCGCTGCAAGTTTCGGTTCCAGCTGTCGACGAGCAAAATCAAGTCCCCGTGGAACAGAGAAATTATTCTTCAATTCTATGCAACATTGTACATCTCTGGTGATGAAAAAGAGAGCTCAAAATGGATTATGGAATGGATGACCGAAGGAAAACGCATCAAGTGCACTTCGATAGATTTTGTCTCGCACTTCCATTTCCCTTGATTTGAGCACGGTAACACTAACATTCAAGTTCACAACATTGATGTCATATCAGATGAACTTTTTCGATGCACAATGGATCCCGAAAAGATTCGTGACTACACTGGTCCTCCTCGTCCTGAGCATTTATCATTCGAAAATCAGACGCTATTCCATATGCTCTCATACACCATTTGCCCATTGGCTGGTATGAACCCGGACAAGTCCATCTCAGGTGTTCTTCGCAATGCAATATATGCAATCTCTGAGCGATACATTTTCGACGTGGAAGACATGTTCCTACACATTCTAAAGGATTCTGCTCAATATCCCTTTTGCATCAAAGTGTTTGTGCCATGGATCCAGAAAGTTGTTGATCATGCCATGCGCACAGTGTATCTTGCAAAGGAAAGCCACAAAAGCTTTATTCCTCCTGTTCGCGATACTTTGCAAGTTATGAATGATCTTTCTTCGGGCAAGTCGCCTGCTTCAAGCTCACGCGATTATCACAAGCAATTTGATGGGCCTCGTCTGCCTCAGCGCGACCGAAAGATTACGCCTCAACCTCCATCGCAACTCGAAGTCAGTTTGCGTACACAACAACTGTTGCTGCAGCATATCGCTGAGGATCGACGCGAGAAAGAACATCTCGCCTCCGAGCTGAATGAACTTAACAATCACACGAGGATAATGCATCTGATAGCTGATGAAAATAAGAAGAGACTCTGGAAATTGCTTCGCAAGTTCTTTACCGAGAAACAACTCCTGAATGTCAATCTCCAACAGCTCTATGACTACATTGACAAAGGCTTCACTATCGAAGACTTTCAAGATAGGACTCCTTCTCTACCTGCTCGTGAGCCTACAACTGATCTTCTTCATCTAAAGTTGCGTAAATTGCTTGATGAATCTGAAGCCACATCACCAACAGAGAAACCTACCGAAGGCAATGTGCAGTCTCGTGCTCCTCCTGTGGTCCCTCCAGCCATTCCTTCATCTGCTCAGCCCCAAGCTCTTATTCTTGAAGGAAAATCAGTTGCTGCTGAAGACGAAGCCATTCCGGTCACTTTCGAAGAGGAAATCACCTCGGACAGCTCATCTGGAGATGCCACCGATTGATCCAAGATCTACGTTTCTTCACTCATGTTATTCATCACCTTTTTGACACTTAATGACAAAAAGGGGGAGAATTACATCGAGTCTCGATAGATTTGCTTTTGGTGTTTCATTTGTTTTTGGTTTAGTTCGAGTTTGCATCTTCTGGTTCAAGTCTATATGCTCCTTGTTGTCAAACTCGATTAACTTTTGTGCTGTAATGTTAATAACCCCTGCTGCTGCACCATTTCTC
This sequence comes from Elymus sibiricus, assembly GCA_039707655.1. NCBI lineage: Eukaryota > Viridiplantae > Streptophyta > Magnoliopsida > Poales > Poaceae > Elymus > Elymus sibiricus. Next base: position 139,265,935 of record CM077674.1, on the reverse strand, counting down.
TCGAAGTATTTGTCTTGCAGGTGGATTTATTATCAGAAGTTATCATTGATTGCACTAAGATCTCGATGGATTATATCTCATCAGTGCGAATCAAATGTCTCGAATGATTGAAATTTCTTCCATATACTTCAATTATTGCAGGAGAATCTATCTCATATCTTTCGTCCCTGCATACATTTAGGGGGAGTTCATTTCATATTCGAGCAAGTAACTCTTAATCACTCTTGTTTGATTCATTTTACACTTATCTATCTTCACTTCGATGATTATCTGTTTTGTCATCAATCGTCCAAAAAGGGGGAGATTGTTGGTGCAATAATTTGCCTCCTTATGTTTTGGAGATTGTTGACAAATAGTGAGGGACTGATGTGTTTGCTAGTGCACACAGAGTAACAGGTCCCTGGAGTTAAGAGGAGTTTTGGATTCACAACTCCGAAGATTATCCCCTGCGTAGCAGTGAATGTTATCACCGAAGGTTATGATGACAAGAGTGACCCCTCAAAATTGCTGACGTGAAGCATTTGATTCGGTGCCTGTCCGAAGGAAGTGACTGCAGCCGAGGAAATTGAAGACGAAGAGAAGACATATCATTCTTTTCGTTATTTCTTTTCTCTTTATTGAGTCATAGGACCACCGTACTATTAAGAGGGGTGTAGCGTTCGGAGCTTTGATTCTCTGATGCTAAACCCAAATCCTATGAAAGCTGTGAGAGAAATCTCTTTGTGTTCCGAGCAAATACTTGCCAGCAAGAGACTGTGATCTTCTTCGCTGCGAGAGATTTGTCTCTGACCGAGGAGTTAGCATTACTTGTTCCTCAAGTAATGTTACCGTTGCTCCCAAATCCGACCGTTGTCAACGTGTCGGTTGGCCATTGGCTGGACCGCGTGTCCAAAATGGTCATTTCCCATCAGGGAAGGTTGCGGCTATAAATAGCCACCCCGCGCCGGCGTTGTCCGGTGGCTGCTCCGTTTGATTCTGAGAAGATTGTTGAGCAACCCCTCTCCGAGAGATTTGAGTTTAAAATCCACCGAGAGAAAACCCTAGAGCTGAAAAATTAGATAGTGGTTCAGCATCACTAGAATCTAAGTCCAGTACGCTCCGCCTATTACTCTTGAGAGCTGCAAACTCTCTAGACGGTTAGGTGTCAATTTCTTCAGAGACCAAGAGTAATTGTGGTTCTCGAAGAAGAAGTCTGTAAAGGTTCGGAGATCGCCTTCAAGTATCTACCACGAGTAATTGGCATTGGTTGACGAACCAATTGTCAAGGAGAAAAGGGCGAAGACAGTTTATCTTCTGTGTTAAATCACAACCCCTCCAACAAGACGTAGTCCTTGTGCAGAAGGGCGAACTGGTCTACCAAACACCTTGTCGCCATCGAGCATCACTGGTCACTTCTGCTACCCTCTTTACAATCGAACTGTGACATGCCATATTTCAATCATGTGATTTACCTCGGTACATGTTGTTAGTTTCCATTCGGTAGTTTGTATTCGCTCACTGTTTAGTGTATTTTCATTCGTTCCGCTGCTGGGTTCCGAGAGTTTTAATATTTCCGAGAAAAATTTAAAACTCCCATTCACCCCCCCTCTGGTAGACATACTTCGATCCTACACATAGCCTGATTTTGTAACCTGTTGTTGATACTTTACCTGTTGTCCTAAATGCTTAGTATAGGCTGGTTAGTGATCCATCAAAGGCCCCACACCCTTGTCCGTGTTGCCCTGCTTTGCTACCGGATGACTCGATCAACGTGATCGATATGCAGAGACCGACACAGCACCGCACACCCCCCCCCCCCTTAGTTGTACGACTCTGCAGAGCTACTATCGAGTGCCGAGGGTGATACCTCCTACCTCACTCCTGATGATATCTCTGTAGCGTGGCTAATCGGTTGTCGGTTACCGAGGGTGATTCCTCTTTCACCACCTCCGATGATGCCTTTGTCGTGCAGCCCCTCAAGTGTGAACTTATCGAGGGTGATTCCTCCAAGTTCACCTTGACGGTTACATCGAGTGGGAATCCATCAAGGGTGATTCCTCGGATTCCCCATGATGTTATGGACACATGGGTACTTTGACCTTCACCTCAGTTCTTTGGGAAGTCGGGTTGGCCATGAGGGCACCCGCGAGAGATTATTGTGGCGGAACGACAGGGCAGGTGGAGACCACCTAGGAGAGAGGTGGGCCTAGTTCCTGGTCGTTGGTCCGCGGGATACCAAGTCGGTGCGACAGGTGTCGGAGGTGAACCTTGAGCCCTGTTCGTGTCCGCGAGTTACTAATAACACGCTTAACGGATTTGGGTATTTGATCTGAGTTGGCCACTGGCCTATACGCACTACCACCACGCGGGATAATGGTTTAATGGGGCCCTCGGCGCCATATGTATCAGCCGAAAGTTCTGTCAGACGTCCTGTTCAGCATTGCAGCACGGCTGGGCCGGTGCCATCCAGGAGAGAGGTGGTGCCTGGATTCACCCTGCGCGCAACGACCCGGAGTGCAAAGGGTGATGGGCCTAAGACCCCTGAGCGCTTAGGATGTAGACCGGCGGGGACCTCTCTGCGGAGCCTAGGTAGGACTACGTCCTGTCGATCAGCCGAGGCCGGGCATGACCGAGAAAAGTGTGTCCAGCCAGAGTTAATCGAGCGTGTTGGGTAACAGTAGTGCACCCCTGCAGGAAAGTTATCTATTTGAATAGCCATGTCCACGGTAACAGGACACTCAGTGTTGTATCCCGATCTACTACAACTTGAACTGGATACATGTTACATTAATTAATATGATAGCTCCGGGATCGCTTTCTCGCAGGGAGTCGAGGAAGGGTTTCTGGGCTTTGCTACTACATGCTTGTTGCTTTATTATATGCTACTAATCTGCACTCTTCTAATGCTGCAAGACGCTGCAAGATGCTAGTCTTCGATGTTGGGGAACGTTGCATGGGAAACAAAAATTTTCCTACGCACACATAAGATCTATCCATGGTGATGAGCATCTACGAGAGGGAGAGTGAATCTACATACCCTTGTAGATCGCTAAGCGGAAGCGTTTAAGAAACGCGGTTGATGTAGTCGAACGTCTCCGCGATCCAAATCGCAAGTCGTCCCTCGATCCGATCACGAACTAGCACCGAACGGACGGCACCTCCGCGTTCAACACACGTACGGCTTGATGACGCCTTCACCTCCTCGATCCAGCGAGCGATGGTGAAGTAGTGGTTGAGTTCCAGCAGCACGACGGCGTGGTGATGGTGGTGAGGAACAATCTCTGCAGGGCTTCGCCAAGCGCTACGGAGATTATGACGGAGGAACTAGAGGGTTAGGGTTGCCGCACACGGCTTGGGGAAATCTTGATGTGTCCCGTGTGCTAGCCCTGCCCCTCTATTTATATGTTGAGCCTTGGGGTCTAAACTTGGAGTAAAAACCTCCTCTAGGTCGGTTTTGCCCGCACAAGGTCGGTTTGGCCCGCAGGAAAAGAGTCCAACTCGGATCCCTGCCGAACCGTGCACAGCCGCGCACAAGCGGTAGTACCGCTCACAAGCGGTAGTACCGCTTGGGCGGTAGTACCGCTTCACACAAGCGGTAGTACCGCTCGGGCGGTAGTACCGCTTCACACAAGCGGTAGTACCGCTTACGCGGCAGCAAAACTACTTTTTGCACTTTCCAATACCTCGTGGGCTTTATCCCTTTGGCCCATATAAAGTGTTGCTGCACCCGAACACTTCGGTAAACATCCGGAACCCCTTCCGGTGAACTCCGGAACCCTTCCGGAGATCAAAACACTATTATCACATATATCAATCTTTACCTCCGGACTATTCCGGAGATCCTCATCATGTCCGGGATCTTATCCGGGACTCCGAACAACTTTCGGTCACCAACATAATAACTCAATTATACTAATCGTCACCAAACGTTAAGTGTGTAGACCCTGCGGGTTCGAGAACTATGTAGACATGACCGAGACACCTCTACGGCCAATAACCAATAGCGGGACCTGGATGCCCATATTGGCTCCTACATATTCTACGAAGATCTTTATCGGTCGAACCTCTATGTCAAGGATTCAGTTAATCCCGTATGCTGTTCCCTTTGTTCTTCGGTATGTTACTTGCCCGAGATTCGATCGTCGGTATCACTATACCTAGTTCAATCTCGTTACCGGCAAGTCTCTTTACTCGTTTCGTAATACAAGATCTCGTGGCTAACACTTTAGTCACATTGCTTGCAAGGCTCATTGTGATGTTGTATTACCGAGTGGGCCCTGAGATACCTCTCCGTCATACGGAGTAACAAATCCCAGTCTTGATCCATGCCAACCCAACAGACACCCTCGGAGATACCTGTAGAGCACCTTTATAGTCACCCAGTTACGTTGCGACGTTTGATACACACAAGGTATTCCTCCGGTGTCAGTGAGTTGCATGATCTCATGGTCAAAGGAACAGATACTTGACATGCAGAAAACAATAGCAATAAACTGACACGATCAAATGCTACGTTTACAGTTTGGGTCTTGTCCATCACATCATTCTCCTAATGATGTGATCCCGTTATCAAATGACATCTCATGTCAATGGCTAGGAAACCTTAACCATCTTTGATCAACGAGCTAGTCAACTAGAGGCATACTAGGGACACAGTGTTGTCTATGTACCCACACATGTATTTGAGTTTCCAATCAATACAATTATAGCATGGATAATAAACGATTATCATGAACAAGGAAATATAATAATAACCAATTTATTATTGCCTCTAGGGCATATTTCCAACAGTCTCCCACTTGCACTAGAGTCAATAATCTAGTTCACATCACTATGTGATTTACATTGTAATGAATCGAACACCCATGCAGTTCTGGTGTTGTTCATGTTTAGCCCTTGGAAGAGGTTTAGTCATCGGATCTGCAACATTTAGATCCGTGTGTACTTTGCAAATATTTATGTCGTCCTCCTTGATGTAATCGCGGATGGAATTGAAACGTCGCTTTATGTGTCTTGTCCTCTTGTGAAATCTTGGTTCCTTGGCTAGAGCAATGGCACCAGTATTATCACAAAACAGAGTCATTGGGTTAAGCGCACTAGGCACTACTCCAAGATCTGTCATGAACTCCTTCATCCAGACACCTTCCTTCGCCGCCTCCGAGGCAGCGATGTACTCCGCTTCGCATGTAGAATCTGCTACCACGCTTTGCTTGGAACTGCACCAGCTAACCGCACCCCCATTAAGAATAAATACGTATCCGGTTTGCGACTTAGAGTCATCCGGATCAGTGTCAAAGCTTGCATCGACGTAACCCTTTACGACGAGCTCTTGATCACCTCCATAAACGAGAAACATGTCCTTAGTCCTTTTCAGGTACTTCAGGATATTCTTGACCGCCGTCCAGTGTTCCATTCCTGGATCACTTTGAAACCTTCCGACCATACTTATGGCAAGGCTGACATCGGGTCTTGTGCACAGCATTGCATACATGATAGAGCCTATGGCCGAAGCATAGGGGATGACACTCATCTTTTCTCTATCTTCTGCAGTCACTGGGCATTGAGTCTTACTCAACTTCACACCTTGCAAAACAGGCAAGAACCCCTTCTTGGACTGATCCATTTTGAACTTCTTCAAAATCTTATCAAGGTATGTGCTTTGTGAAAGTCCTATTAAGCGTCTCGATCTATCTCTATAGATCTTGATGCCTAATATGAAAGCAGCTTCTCCTAGGTCCTTCATTGAAAAACTCTTGTTCAAATATTCCTTCACGCTTTCCAACATTTCTATATTGTTTCCAATCAGCAATATGTCATCCACATATAATATTAGAAACGCTATAGAGCTCCCACTCACTTTCTTGTAAATACAAGCTTCTCCGTAAACTTGTATAAACTCGAATGCTTTGATCACTTCATCAAAGCGAAGATTCCAACTCCGAGATGCTTGCACCAGTCCATAAATGGATCGCTGGAGTTTGCAAACTTTGTCAGCATTCTCTGGATCGACAAAACCTTCTGGTTGCATCATATACAACTCTTCCTTAAGGTAACCGTTTAAGGAACGCTGTTTTGACATCCATCTGCCAAATTTCATAATCGAAAAAGGCAGCTATTGCTAACATGATTCTGACGGACTTAAGCATCGCTACGGGTGAGAAGGTCTCATCGTAGTCAACTCCTTGAACTTGTGAAAAACCCTTTGCCACAAGTCGAGCTTTATAGACGGTGACATTACCGTCCGCGTCCGTCTTCCTCTTAAAGATCCATTTGTTCTGAATGGCCTTACGCCCTTCAGGTAATACTTCCAAAGTCCATACTTTGTTTTCATACATGGATCCCATCTCGGATTTCATGGCCTCTAACCACTTCTCGGAATCCGGGCCCATCATCGCTTCTCCATAGCTCGTAGGTTCATCGTTGTTTAACAACATGACCTCTAAGATAGGGTTGCCGTACCACTCAGGAGCAGTACGCGTCCTTGTCGACCTACGAGGTTCGATAGCAACTTGATCCAAAGCTTCATGATCATCATCATTAACTTCCTCTTCAGCTAATGTAGGCTCCACAGAAACAACTTTCTGCGCTGCGCTACTCTCAGGTTGAAGTAAAGGTTCAACAAGCTCATCAAGTTCTATCTTCCTCCCACTCAATTCTTTCGAGAGAAACTCTTTCTCAAGAAATGTTCCGTTTTTAGCGACAAACACTTTGCCTTCGGATCTGAGGTAGAAGGTATACCCAACTGTCTCTTTTGGGTATCCTATGAAGACGCATTTCTCCGCTTTGGGTTCCAGCTTTTCAGGCTGAAGCTTTTTGACATAAGCATCACATCCCCAAACTTTAAGAAACGACAGTTTTGGCTTCTTGCCAAACCAAAGTTCATATGGCGTCGTCTCAACGGATTTCGATGGTGCCCTATTTAAAGTGAATGTAGCTGTCTCTAATGCATAACCCCAAAACGATAGTGGCAAATCGGCAAGAGACATCATAGATCGCACCATATCCAATAAGGTTCGATTACGACGTTCGGACACACCATTACGCTGTGGTGTTCCAGGCGGTGTCAATTGTGAAACAATTCCACACTGTCTTAAGTGACTGCCAAACTCATAACTCAGATATTCTCCTCCTCGATCAGATCGTAGGAATTTAATCTTCTTGTTACGATGATTCTCAACTTCACTCTGAAATTGTTTGAACTTTTCAAATGTTTCAGACTTGTGTTTCATTAAGTAAATATACCCATATCTACTTAAGTCATCAGTGAAGGTGAGAAAGTAACGATAACCACCGCGCGCCTCAATGCTCATCGGACCGCACACATCAGTATGTATGATTTCCAATAAGTCACTTGCCCGTTCCATTGTTCCAGAGAACGGCGTTTTAGTCATCTTGCCCATGAGGCATGGCTCACATGTGTCAAGTGATTCAAAATCAAGTGACTCCAAAAGTCCATCAGCATGGAGCTTCCTCATGCGTTTTACGCCAATATGACCTAAACGGCAGTGCCACAAGAAAGTGGTATTATCATTATCAATTCTACATCTTTTGGCATCAATGTTATGAACATGTGTATCATTACTATCGAGATTCAATAAGAATAAACCCCTCACATTGGGTGCATGACCATAAAAGATATTACTCATATAAATAGAACAACCATTATTCTCTGATTTAAATGAGTAACCGTCTCGCAATAAACAAGATCCAGATATAATGTTCATGCTTAACGCAGGCACCAAATAACACTTATTTAGGTTCATCACTAATCCCGACGGTAATCGAAGAGCGAGCGTGCCGACGGCGATCACATCAACCTTGGAACCATTTCCCACGCGCATCGTCACTTCGTCCTTTGCCAGCCTCCGTCTATTCCGCAGTTCCTGTTTTGAGTTGCAAATATGAGCAACCGCACCGGTATCAAATACCCAGGCACTACAACGAGAGTTGGTAAGGTACACATCAATAACATGTATATCATATATACCTTGTTTGTTGTTGGCCGCCTTCTTGTCAGCCAAATACTTGGGGCAATTCCGCTTCCAGTGTCCAGTTCCCTTGCAATGAAAACACACAGTTTCTGGTTTGGGTCCAGCCTTGGGTTTCTTCACGAGAGGAGCAACTGCTTTGCCACTCTTCTTGGAGTTACCCTTCTTACCCTTGCCATTTTTCTTGAAACTAGTGGTTTTATTGACCATCAACACTTGATGCTCCTTCTGAATTTCAGACTCAGCGGCTTTCAGCATCGCAAACAGCTCGGCGACTGACTTGTTCATCCCGTGCATGTTATAGTTCAACACGAAGCTCTTGTAGCTAGGTGGCAATGATTGAAGAACTCTGTCAGTGATAGCCTCTGGCGGAAGGGGCATCCCTAACTCAGCCAGACGGGTGGAGTACCCAGACATTCTGAGCACGTGATCACTGATAGACCCGTTCTCCTCCATCTTGCAAGCATAGAACTTATCGGAGATCTCATATCTCTCGATCCGGGCATTCTTCTGAAAGATAAACTTCAACTCCTGGAACATCTCATATGCTCCATGACGTTCAAAACGTCTTTGAAGTCCCGGTTCTAAGCCATACAACATTGCACATTGAACTATTGAGTAATCATCAGAACGAGCCTGCCAGGCGTTCACAACGTCTAGAGACTCAACTGGAGCGGGTGGATCACCAAGCGGTGCATCAAGGACATAAGCCTTCTGGGAAGCCGTAAGGATAATCCTTAGATTACGGGCCCAGTCCACAAAGTTACTTCCATCATCTTTCAACTTAGCTTTCTCTAGGAACGTATTAAAATTCAGGGGTGCTACTGCGCGAGCCATGATCTACAACATAAATATAGCAAAGACAACTTAGACTATTGTTCTAGATAATGAGTTTAGTTAATCATATTACTTAAAAACTCCCACTCAAATTGACATCCCTCCGATCATTCGAGTGTAACATGATCCAAATCCACCAACTCAAGTCCGATCATCACGTGAGTTGAGGTGGTTTCAATGGTGAACATCTTCATGTTGATCATATCTACTATATGACTCATGTTCGACCTTTCGGTCTCTTGTGTTCCGAGGCCATGTCTGTACATGCTAGGCTCGTCAAGTTTAACCCGAGTGTTCCGCACGTGCAACATGGCTTGCACCCGTTGTATGCGAACGTAGAGTCTATCACACCCGATCATCACGGCGTGTCTCGAAACGACGAACTTTCGCAACGGTGCACACTTGGGGAGAACACAATTTATCTTGAAATTTAAGTGAGGGATCACCTTATAATGCTACCGTCGTCCTAAGCAAAATAAGATGCATAAAAAGATTAACATCACATGCAAATCATAAGTGACATGATATGGCCATGAACTTGTGCTTTTGATCTCCATCTCCAAAGCACCGGCATGATCTCCATCGTCACCGGCATGACACCATGATCTCCATCATCTTGATCTCCATCAACGTGTCGCCATAAGGTTGTCGCGCCGGCTGTTGCTTCCACGACTATTGCTAACGTTTAGCGATAAAGTAAAGCATTACATAGCGCTTAATGATTGACACGCAGGTCATACAATAATTAAAGACAACTCTATGGCTCCTGCCAGTTGCCGTATTCATCGACATGCAAGTCGTGATATTCTATACAACACATGATCATCTCATACATCACATATATCTCATCATGTAATTGGCCATATCACATCACAACATACCCTGCAAAAACAAGTTAGACGTCCTCTAATTGTTGTTGCAAATTTTACGTGGCTGCTACGGGTTTGCAAGAACCGTTCTTACCTACGCAAAACCACAACGTGGTGTAGTGATTGCTTTTTGATCTTCTAAAAGAACCCTCTTCATTGAAATCGATTCAACTAAAGTGAGAGAGACAGACACCCGCTAGCCATCTTTATGCAACGAAGTTACATGTCAGTTGAAGGAACCTGTCTCGCGTAAGTGTACGCGTAATGTCGGTCCGGGCCGCTTCATCTCACAGTACCGCCGAATCAAATATCAACTAGTAACGGCAAGCAATATGTATACACCCACGCCCACAACTCGTTTGTGTTCTACTCGAGATCTCATCTACGCATAGACCTGGCTCTGATACCACTGTTGGGGAACGTTGCATGGGAAACAAAAATTTTCCTACGCACACATAAGATCTATCCATGGTGATGAGCATCTACGAGAGGGAGAGTGAATCTACATACCCTTGTAGATCGCTAAGCGGAAGCGTTTAAGAAACGCGGTTGATGTAGTCGAACGTCTCCGCGATCCAAATCGCAAGTCGTCCCTCGATCCGATCACGAACTAGCGCCGAACGGACGGCACCTCCGCGTTCAACACACGTACGGCTTGATGACGCCTTCACCTCCTCGATCCAGCGAGCGATGGTGAAGTAGTGGTTGAGTTCCAGCAGCACGACGGCGTGGTGATGGTGGTGAGGAACAATCTCTGCAGGGCTTCGCCAAGCGCTACGGAGATTATGACGGAGGAACTAGAGGGTTAGGGTTGCCGCACACGGCTTGGGGAAATCTTGATGTGTCCCGTGTGCTAGCCCTGCCCCTCTATTTATATGTTGAGGCTTGGGGTCTAAACTTGGAGTAAAAACCTCCTCTAGGTCGGTTTTGCCCGCACAAGGTCGGTTTGGCCCACAGGAAAAGAGTCCAACTCGGATCCCTGCCGAACCGTGCACAGCCGCGCACAAGCGGTAGTACCGCTCACAAGCGGTAGTACCGCTTGGGCGGTAGTACCGCTTCACACAAGCGGTAGTACCGCTCGGGCGGTAGTACCGCTTCACACAAGCGGTAGTACCGCTTACGCGGCAGCAAAACTACTTTTTGCACTTTCCAATACCTCGTGGGCTTTATCCCTTTGGCCCATATAAAGTGTTGCTGCACCCGAACACTTCGGTAAACATCCGGAACCCCTTCCGGTGAACTCCGGAACCCTTCCGGAGATCAAAACACTATTATCACATATATCAATCTTTACCTCCGGACTATTCCGGAGATCCTCATCATGTCCGGGATCTTATCCGGGACTCCGAACAACTTTCGGTCACCAACATAATAACTCAATTATACTAATCGTCACCAAACGTTAAGTGTGTAGACCCTGCGGGTTCGAGAACTATGTAGACATGACCGAGACACCTCTACGGCCAATAACCAATAGCGGGACCTGGATGCCCATATTGGCTCCTACATATTCTACGAAGATCTTTATCGGTCGAACCTCTATGTCAAGGATTCAGTTAATCCCGTATGCTGTTCCCTTTGTTCTTCGGTATGTTACTTGCCCGAGATTCGATCGTCGGTATCACTATACCTAGTTCAATCTCGTTACCGGCAAGTCTCTTTACTCGTTTCGTAATACAAGATCTCGTGGCTAACACTTTAGTCACATTGCTTGCAAGGCTCATTGTGATGTTGTATTACCGAGTGGGCCCTGAGATACCTCTCCGTCATACGGAGTAACAAATCCCAGTCTTGATCCATGCCAACCCAACAGACACCCTCGGAGATACCTGTAGAGCACCTTTATAGTCACCCAGTTACGTTGCGACGTTTGATACACACAAGGTATTCCTCCGGTGTCAGTGAGTTGCATGATCTCATGGTCAAAGGAACAGATACTTGACATGCAGAAAACAATAGCAATAAACTGACACGATCAAATGCTACGTTTACAGTTTGGGTCTTGTCCATCACATCATTCTCCTAATGATGTGATCCCGTTATCAAATGACATCTCATGTCAATGGCTAGGAAACCTTAACCATCTTTGATCAACGAGCTAGTCAACTAGAGGCATACTAGGGACACAGTGTTGTCTATGTACCCACACATGTATTTGAGTTTCCAATCAATACAATTATAGTATGGATAATAAACGATTATCATGAACAAGGAAATATAATAATAACCAATTTATTATTGCCTCTAGGGCATATTTCCAACATTCGATAGGCTAGGCCTTCCCTCTATTCTGGCATTTCTGCAGTCTAGCCCCCAGATACAGCCCCTTCATTTGATACCGATGCATACTTAGCATAGATCTGATGTAAGTCTTGTGAGTACTTTGGATGAGTACTCACGGTTGCTTTGCTACCTCTTTTCCCCCATACCCGAATGCTGCGACCAGATGTCGGAGCCCCGGAGCCAGCTGACCCCGTCTACGACTACTACTACCCCGACAGAGATTACTTCTACATGGAGACTGACGACCAAGAGTAGTTTAGGAGGCTCCCAGGCAGGAGGCATGTGCCTTTTCGATCTAGATGTCGTTGTTTTGCTTAGCCTTCTTAAGGCAGATTTGTTTAGTTGTGTCTGTACTCAGATGCTGCTGCTTCCGCTGACTCTTGTGTAACTCGAGCTTATGTATTCGAGCCCTCGAGGCCCCTGGCTTGTAATATAAAGCTTGTATTATTTTATTTTGTGTCTAGAGTTGTGTTATGATATCTTCCCGTGAGTCCCTGGGCTTGATCGTGCACATTTGCGTGTATGATTAGTGCACGGTCGAGTCGGGGGCGTCACAGTTCACTCATTTCAGTACGGATGTAGTCTACATTTAAATATCTAAAACATCTTATATTAGTGAACAGAGTGAGAAACTCCTTCCTGCTATGGTAGAGTTCTCGATGTCATAAATGTCATAACCAAACGCATGTTCACATCATTAGCCTCCCTATCATTACTAGGATCTTGAGTACATACTAGTCGAGATACTTCATAGGGGGCAAACAATGTTACATTACTTGTTCCATTATATAGAAGATACATCAGTTGATTCAAATGTAGCCAAGCCAAGGATGTTATTGAGGCGTGCATGTATGCATGCTGCCAACACAGCAGTTCAATTGCTTGTTTGCTTCAGGCAAAATTGCTCTTTTCAATTGCTTTATTTGTCCTCAGTTAATTAGATGCCCAAACAATGCTGCCTCATGTAGGGTACTTCTATAACTATTAGTTGACATAATTAAATGCCTTACCATTTCATTACTCTGGCGAAGTGTGCCTGAAGCTTTGAAGTCCATTAACCAACTATTACTGCATGAGGCTCACAATCTAGTTTATACGAGGCTAATGATTGCATAGTTTTGCTTGTTGTAGTAGGTTTGTATGAATCCCTCTGCAGTTCATTATGCTCCCTAAGACTCTTTTGAAACATGGCACACAATGTTCTAGCTAGTTAATACGAGCTACACAATGGCTAACTGCTTGCTTGCTTATACGCAAGATATATCTAATGTTCAGTAGCTGCACATGGTTTAAATTTGTAACCTGTCTGTGTTTTGGATTTGGCCCCAACATTATGCTCCTTTGGTGAGCTAAGAGAGATTTCTGTATGCGGCCTGCACAGATTACCATCTTTATACTTTTTAAAATATCACCTGCTTATGCTTCATGACGTGTGCATTATTGTTAGTCCTGTTTTGCCATGTACAAGATAGTCTGTCTTGCTCGCTTCACTGTTGTAACTATATTTTTGTTGTAGTCATGTGTACTTACAGAAACATTTCAGGATAAAGTGACATCAACACAAAGCTCTCAGAGCAGTGCGGCATGGCCGTTACCAAATGATTATGAATTAGAATTGGAATGTGCTGATGTTCTAGAGCATCAACTAGAGGTGGCAAGACAGTGTGCATATGAGTCTCAAGATTTAATCAACATGTTGAGATTGGAGGTGCAGACAAAAGATGCAACAGTCAAAAAAATGAAACAAGAGACTGAGGAAACCACAAAGAAAGTGGAGATTTTGCAGACTGAAATTTGTGCTATCTGAATCCGGCCAATTCTATTTTCTGAAGAGATTATAGTTCAATGGTAAGTTGTGTTGATGCGCGTCCATGATGTATGAGCTGTATGTGCCCAGTGTATGTAATTTGCTGTTTGTTTACGCTTTATTATCACTGTTGGCGAAATATGATGCCTAGTGGATGTAATCTGCTGTAATTTCTTTATTGTATAGTGTAGGATTATTCTTCGTCTCTATGCCTCAAATCTCTTTATTGTATAGTGTAGTTTTTTTAGGGGATTGTAGAGTAGGATAGTTCTATGTTATTATATCTGCTATCGTTGAAACGGTGTCCAACAGGCCCAATCTACGTGGGCCCATAATTAATCGGATGGTCCAATCTACGAGGCCCGTTACAATCATGGGTCGTCCCGTGGCAAAAATGGATTTGGGGCTCGAATGTGGGCCCATCGTAACGTGGGCTCTTAACAGGCCGTTAATAGGCTGAACGCTCGATAGGCCTGCTATAATGGAAACGAGCCCACGGGCCACTAGCAGGCTGAAATGATCGTCAGTTGAGTCTTGGCCCATTTCCATGTCGGGCCGTTAATAGGCCGAAAGCCAATCGGGCCATAAGTTGGCCCATATACAGAACGGGCCTTTAACAGGCCGAAAGTCATGTTGGGCTGGAATTGGGCAATGGAGAACATGGGCCGCTAAGAGGCCGAAAGTCAGGTCAGAATGTAAATGGCCCAACTACGGTGTGGGCCGTTACTAGGCCGAAAGATACACCGGGCTGGAAGCTGGCCCAAATCGCTAATGGAACGCTAAAAGGCCGAAATACGTACCGCCAGGAATTTGGCCCATGCCTATAATGGGCCTCTAACGGGCCGAAAGACGTACAACCTGGAAATTGGCCCATCTCTATAATGGGCCTTTAATAGGCCGAAAGAACCTCGGCCGGCAAATGAGCCCAAAGACATAGATGGCTGTTAACGGGCTGGAACAGACGATGGGCCGCAATGGTGTCAAATTGTTAACGGGCATTGACGGGCCGAATTGGCAGATCTCGTATGGGCCGTTTTTTTAAATGGGCCAGACGAAAGTAGGCCGTAAATGGGCCGGCCCGCTTATTTTGACTGGGCCGGCCTTTTTAGCCTAAATGGGCCACTGTTGGGCCGTGCCACGTGTCGACATATCATAGGCGTCTCTCGTCCAATGAATGGATGACATCTGTCGCAACGCCGAGCTGACACGTGGATCCACCGGCGAATGAGAAATTTACACATGGAAAATCGCCATTGGTTAGGGCTGCTAACGGGTTATCGGATCCAAACCCGCACCCGATAGCTTAACGGCGACCCGTTACGGTGGATGCCACGTGTCGGTTACCCTTAACGAAAACACTTTCATGACACAACATTTATCGTCATGGAAGTGGACACTTCCGTGATGATAATTTCAGTATTGTCATGGAACACTTCTATGACAGCGCAGGTATGACTATCTTGATTCTGTCATAAAATCGTCACAGATGTACATGCATGACAGAAAACGTGACCTACTGTGACAAAGACGTATCATCACGGAAGTGTTTTTTTTGTAGTGATCCCGGGTCCGCAAATACCAGCGTTTCTGACCCACATGCTTACAACCAGACCCAACCGAAGAGCAACAAGACTTATGAGAGGCCTTGGTCCCTCCCCCCCCCCCCCCAAAGACTAGCCTGATAGGAGGGGACACCCCCGCCCTAATAAGTCGTGTCCTGCCTCCCGCCACAACCGATGTGGGACTAAACCTAACAGACTTTGATTGATCTATGCTATGGAAGGTATTATTCAAAGAGAAATCGGTCACCAGATCCTGATAATGACGCATGCACGTCAAGGTCACCCATTAGACATAGACGAAGTGCATCAAATGTCACTGCAACATGCTGATAATTCCTGGGAGGAAACCCAACTCGACGGGAACATGGCCTTGGAGTGGTAGATGCTGTCAAATAGCCTCTCGCCAGCGTGTTGATCTTGTCGGTGAGAGTTTTCACAGGAAATGGCTTCCCATGGCCTTCGTCTTGACGAAGACTTGCATGCCATATGAGGAGGGGCATGGACTTGGTCACGCAGGCCAGCAACCCATGCTGCCCATTGTCGGGGCTGCCGTAGCCCATACAAGATGGTTCGTTGGGGACCCCGATCTTCACAGCGCTGACACCCTCACGCTGGCAGCGGACTGCGGCAAGCCGATAATTGTTGTTCAAAATATTGGTAGGACACATCCCCTCCTTCTTATGCAAGTCTTATCTAGCCCTAGTTGTCTGGCTGCCTTTTACCCCGAACCTTGATAGGCCGTGGAAGGATGTTTCACTTAATTATACTTATTTATAATAGAAGAAATTAACACACCATTTTTGTTCTTTTTTCTGGAAGACGTAATCAAGCTTCTCATGAAACTACAAAGTTGTTCGTTTGACTACTTTGTTTGAAACATGTGAATAGGAGTTTTACATTTTCGTTCAACTGATATTTATTCACTCTGTAGTTTTATTCAACTATTATATGTAGTATGATATTTCAGTTCCTTATTTTTGTCTTTTGAGTGTTATAATTTGTGAGATAGTACAAACAACCAGTGGTAGAGCTATGCACATATCGAGGGGGGGAGTTGCCCCCCACCCTTGGATCAAGTTGTGAAGGATTTTTTTGGGTGCAAGTTTATATTAGATTTTTTTAGCAAGCTTCCCCACTGCATACAATAGTTAGTTCATACTCAAGTGCTTAGTGAACCCAATAGCAAAATTTCCTGCCTCCGTCGGACGATGGATTTGCTTCTGTCTTCTTCATCTTCATGCCTGCAAACTAGTCATTTACTAATCATTAAGTAATTTTGAAAGAAGTACAGATCAAAAGCATGCAGATTTGGGTCGAACAAACCAATGCAGACAAAAGTTTCAAATTCCAACTCGTTACCTGAAGGATGACGCGCAGGAACGGCCCGCAGGGACGACAGACGCACAAACGAGCCTTCGGTACAAAATGTGAGAGAGGAGAGAGTTGCCCGCAAGCTCTTCCCGCGGTAACTTTTAGGGATAGCGAAGCGAATGAACCGAGCCAAGGGAAAATGTTACAAGTACATAGGTACATGCGCCAACCAAGTCTGATAAAACCCTAGTTTATTTCCGATAAAGGGCGCTTTATTATCAGAAAATGTAGCATAAAGCGGATACAAAGTAGCTAGAAGGGAGGAGCCAACTAGTAGAGAGGTTGCTAGGAGCACTAATGGCTAGAAGTGATGATTTTGATAATTAGTATGCGTAGTTTCCTGGTGAAAACCTATGATTTGGCATTGTCGACGTGCATGCCTCATGTCTTATTGAAGATGTTGACTCGAAGCTAGGTTTTAGGGATAAAAGTCTCAAATTCGAGCTTTGGTTGGAACCATCAACATTAGCAACGCGTGGCGATTTTATCACGAAGTTTTCATCTAGGAGTAGGGTACTTCTCGTTGTTTTGTTACTTGTCGACTGGTGAATTATGGTCGATGGTCATAGGGTCTGTGGTAGGTTTGTTGAGATACTACTACTACGACACGGGTCCAACCTGGAGGACTTCGAATATTTCTTTCACTTTTAAGCCAATTTGTTCACTATCGACTATTGATTTTACTCAACTTCAATGAATAATTAATACTATATAGCTATGTGCATTAATTTATACAGCTGGCGGAGGCTTAATTATCTTGTTGAAAAGAGACATTCTCAGTGAAAATAACTAAGTAAATCAAAGGTTTTGTTTGTTGAGGATGAAATACTTGACCCTAGTTAATGCGCCATTGATGTTCCATGTTGTACCATGCATTGAAATATACTTTATCCGTTCACAAATATAAGATGTTTTGGATATTTTAATATAGACTACATATATACTGAAATGTGTAAACGCACTATTAAAATGTGTATTTATACACCCGATTCAGAAAAAAATTAAAACATCTTATATTTGTGAACCGAGAGAATACTTAGTTTTGAGGAATACTCCTGCCGCCTTTGGTGCGATCTTGCTTACATTTGTATCCAGGTCTTTTTTTAGACAAGGATGATAACCCCGGCCTCTGCCATTTGTATCCAAATAAACAATGGAAAATACTCCCTCCGTTTCTTTTTACTCGTATATAAGATATTCCTAAAGTCAAACTTCATAAACTTTGACCAAATTTTTATTGAAAATATCAGCATTGTATACAATGTTAGTTATATAATATGAAAATTAAATCCATGATGCATCTAATAATATAGATTTGATATTGTGAATGCTGACATTTTTTTTCTATAAACATGGTCGAACTTGATACTTGAGATAAATCTCATATGTGAAGTAAAAGAAAATGGAGGGAGTACTTTTGAAAAGCTAACACAATTTGAAAGAGAGAGGAAGGTTAGGAGGAAAGAGGCATTGCACGAGGCAGCGAAATGGAATGCTGACAACTCAAGGCACAAAGTTGAGACGAGAACCGAGCTATACTCGTTGTGCAACGTGCACCATAGACACAGTAGCCTTTTTAATGGGCACATGCACGCTTTTCTCTAATATAATAATCCTGTCGTGTTCTTTCTGTTCCAGGCGATTGGATCTTAGGTTTAGGATAGCAGGAACCACCGAACTTAATGCTCAAACTTTCTACTTTGTTTAGTGCTTACATAGCTTTTTTAGCCTTTATTCAAGCGTTGATCAAAGGGCGGTTCTTCCGGCGTGTCTAAGAATTGCATCTTGCTTGCTCCGCTTTCGGACACATTAACACGGACAGGGTGGTCTGCAATGATTAGCATGCATGTTGAGCCAACATTTAGCTGTAATCTGCATCTTTTTTATTCGGCAAAACAACATCAGCGTGTCATTTCTTGCGAAAGAGAACGGGGAGGGCGAGAGGCTCCGTAGAGTTATTTATCCGTTCCTACGCTATTTCAAAAGATAAAAACATTCACACGGCGAAAATGTGATCGACACGTCAGGAAACTGAAAAGGAAAATCGAATGTGAGCGTACAAAGTGGAACGAGACCGCTGCTCATTTTGATACCGTCCACAGCCACATCCCATTGATGGACCAGATGCCGCTGCTTTGTAAGCACACACAACACGGCCGGCGGCCTGTTGCGTTCGTTGTTGATGAGACAGTGACACG
The DNA here is from genome assembly GCA_039707655.1 of Elymus sibiricus. Classification (NCBI taxonomy): domain Eukaryota; kingdom Viridiplantae; phylum Streptophyta; class Magnoliopsida; order Poales; family Poaceae; genus Elymus; species Elymus sibiricus. Next base: position 139,247,041 of record CM077674.1, on the reverse strand, counting down.
ACAGGCACCCGCACGGACTTCTCCGAAGAGAGATTCCGCAGCATAGCTAGCTGAAGGATGACCATGAGATTGTTCAAAAAGCCTTGATCGTCTGATCGATAAGAGCATCTATTCGAACCCAGTCAAAAAACCCGACCCACCATTTAAACCGACCTCAAACCTCCGGGCTGTCCGGCGTCCCTCATATCGAGCCCAAATGTAGGGCGGATATGGAGCGGTCCGGCCGCGTCCGCCACGTCAGCTTGGTCCAGTCTGGCCCATTCGTGCCTCACAAATATCCCAATCCGGAAACCCTAGACAGAAGTTAATCCGCACTTCACTTCACTCTCCTCTCCGTCCACTCCACTCCCAGTTCCCTCCAATCCAAACCGATTGCCGGTGACGGCAGCAGCGCTGGCTCGTCTCCGACGACTCGTCGAGCCTGCAGGCGTCGTCGCCGCCGGCCAGCAAGCACCGGCCAGACTTTCACCCGAAGTTGGCCTACGCCAACCAGCAACTCCAACGCTCGAACCTCCACTGACCTGCACACCCCCTGCACAACAACCGTGTCATTGCCATATAAAGACCACCACCGCACCTCGCTACTATAGGTGCCGGCCAGCAGCACCGGCGGCGAGCCAGATCTGGCCGCCTGCCAGACCTAGCAACCCTCCACCGTAGGAACTCCCTCCTACATGGATCGGTTCCCTTAAATATTCAATTCAAGCGGGCACTAATTGGGGAATGATGAGATAGATGGTTGCATTCAGTGCGTAGGTTGATGGAGGTTAACCTGTCTAATGAGCTAGATGTATTCCGATGGAAACATTTAGTTTTAGGGGTATTCTCAGTCAAATCTATGTATGTGGACTTGATTAATAATGGACCAATCCCCGGATATACTCATATATGGAAAATAAAGGTGCCTTTAGAAAATAAGATTTTTATGTGGTTTGTGCATATGGGAGTGATTTTAACTAATCACAATTTGGCAAAACATAGGTGGGAGGAAAGTAAACGATGTTGTTTTTGTGATCATGAGGAAATGATTCAACATCTATTTCTCAAATGTCCACTAGCCACGTTATTGTGGCGAACAATACATGTGTCATTTAACGTATCTCCACCTAATAGCATCTCCTATCTGTTTGGTAATTGGTCAGGTGGGGTTGAGCCTAATACAGCGACACGAATTCACGTGAGAGTTTGTGCATTACTTTGGGCTTTTTGAAATTGTCGGAATGATGTTGTATTTAACAGGACAAATATCACAAACTTTTTGCAGGTTATCTACCGGTGGTCAGAATGGATTCGTATGTGGTCATTACTACACCGTGCAGTAGTCAGGGAGCTTATAGCCTTTGAGTGCAACCAATGAGAGACGGTAGCATGGGCTACATACAACCAGTTTAGATGGCGGTTCAATAACACGATAACTATTTAGGCATTGTGTCCTATTTTGTCAGTTGTGGCTATTTGTGTAGTTCTTTGCTTTTGTTTACGTACCTGAGATGCTACTCATACTTTGATACTCCTTTCGTTTAAATAAATGAACGTGTGCATCGTTTTATGCAGACGCCGAGGGTATTCATCCTTTTTTTTAAACAGGAGGGCCCAACGATGGAGCATGAGATTTTTGCAGTTCTGTTCATAATTTGTGTGTTGTGATGATGGCCACAGAGTTGGCATTTTACAACAAGAAATTTGATGACATGAGTTTGTCTGCCCATTTGATTCGTACATCTTAGTGACCCCTGCCCCTGAGGACTGTGGCTATGGAGGTGCTCTCCTCTCTCTTCTCATGGCGACTCGCCTGCCACCCCATCCTCCCCATCCGCAGCCTTCGTCATGGTTTCCTTCCTCCTTTCCTCGTCTTCGGCGGCCCCCGCCTCCCTGTATGTTGGGCGCAACCGGTTCTGGACCTTGGGTGAGGTGCGTGATTCCGATGCAGTGGATGACGAGCCCTTGGGGCGGGGCCAGGGATCTCGGGTCCTTTGGTGGTTGGACTGCGGCGTCATGGTGGCCTTGGTGGCGCTCCGTGAGGTCGGGATGCAGACCTCCTATTCACCGTGTCGCGCGATGGATGTGCAGCAAATACGCAACCCTGCTCCTCCTGCGAGAGCTATGGGTCGGCCCATGTGCGGGCGGCCACCCCTATTTTGTGTCCTGTCGTTTTTTTTCTTTTCTGATTTTATTTTTTGCTTCATTAAAAATTGTTTCGGGATTTCAAAACAAAAATGGACTTTCAAAAAATGTTTACACTTCCGAAAAATGCTCTCGAATTCGAAAAATGTTAGCGTGTTCAAAAAATATTCTCGAATTCAACAAATGTTCTCAAATATGAAAGATGTTTGCGATTTTAAAAAATAATCACGAAAGTGAAAAATTGTACGTGAATTTCGAAAAAAAGTTCTCGATTTTTAAAAATACTCATGAATTCATTAAAATGTTCATAAATTCAAAAAATGTTCATGTATTTTTTCAAAAGGTTCGTCATTGCAAAAAATTGTTCAAGGATTAAAAAAATGTTCGTGAGTTAGAAAATGTTCACTAATTTTTAAAAATGTGTGAAATTATAAAAAATTATCATGAAATTCAAAAAACTTTTTACAATTAAAAATGTTCATGAATTTCCAAAATTGTTCTCAAAATCGAACAATGTTCACCAGTTTGAAATTGTTCACGACTATCAAAAGAATGTTCATGAATTTTAAAATATGTTCCCAAATTCAAAAATATGTTCACAACTTTCAAAAAATGTTCATGAATTGAAAAATTGCTTGCGATTTTCTAGAAAGTTCATTAATTCAAAACATATTCATGATCATTATACTAGGTTGCGAATTTGAGAAAAAAAGTTCATTAATTCAAAATATTGTGAAGTTGAAAAAAAGAAAGAAAAAATATATAATGAAAATGGAAAACAAAAGTAATATAAGAAAAAGAGAAGGTAAAAACGAAAACTGGTTCAGGAAAGGGTTTCCAATTTACGAATGAGCAAAAAACCCGAAATGGGCCGGCTCATACTAAAGGACGACAACTCGCGAGGTACGCATTTGATCTCTATTCCCCGACCTAAGCGGGGAAAAGGATCCGCCCTGCAGGTGGGGAGTTCCTGTTTCACACGCGGGTCACTGGGTACCGACCTAGCGCGCACCCCCTCCCCCCCCGGATCCTATTTGGCGCATAGGCCAGTTAGTGACCAAGCGCGTACCACCCGCAGCCGCTACATACAATTTGGGCTGGCCCATTATCTTTCTCAGGTTTTTTTCTTTTCTTTTTTGTGTTTTTCAGTTAGTTTTTTCTGTTTTATTTTATTTTCTTTTTTTTTCATTTTAGTTTTTTCCTTTCTAGTTTTCATGTTGATCTTTTTCTTTTTATTCTTTCGTTTTATTTTTATATTTTTTATAAAAATTTATCATTTTTGAATTTTTCCAACTTTTTTTTTGAAATTGCGAATATTTTTTCAAAGTTAACGAATATTTTCTAGAATCATGAACATATTTTATAAATTCACAATTTTTTTTTGAATTCACCAACATTTTTTTTCAAATTCACAAACATTTTTTTCAAAATCATTATTTTTTTTATTTTGCACGAACATTTTATGAATATGCAAACATTTTATTGTATCGATGAACAATTTATGATTTTTTCAACGTGTTTTTGAAAATTCATAATTGTTTTTAAATTTCGATCTTTTTTGAAATTCCGAAATCTTTAAAGAAAAACGAAAAGAAACAAAAACGAAAAAACCGAAATGAAAAAAACAGGGCGCCCCGCACATGGGCTGGCCCAAATGTGCACGGCAGGGGAATGGGGCTGCGCGCTGGCTCGTTCGCCAGCGCCCAAAACGCCGCTGTGCCCCTGTTTTTCTTACGTTTCTCTATGTTAATTTTCTGTTTTTATTTCTCTTGTAAAACAATTTGGGATTTAAAAACATCACTGAGTTTAAATAATTGTCGGGATTTCAAACAAAAATGGAATTCAGGAAATGTTTATGCGTTTTAAAAATAGTTCTCAAATTCAAAAAATGTTCGCAAGTTCGAAAAATGTTCTCGAATTCAAAATAAAAGTTCTCGGAATTGAAAAAATGTTCGCAATTTAGAAAAATATTCAAGAATTCAAAAAATGATCATGATTTTTTAAAATACTTTACACCGAAATAAAATAACGTTCATGAATTACAGAAAAGGATCTTTGATTAAAAAATATTTATAAATTCGAAAAAATGTTCATGCATTAGAAATAAATGTTCATAAATTTGAAAAATGTTTGTCAATTGAAAAGATGTTTGCTGATTGAAAACAATCATCCGGTTCAGAAAAAATGTTTACAATTTTTAAAGAAATATCCACGATATCGCAAAAGTTAAGAGTTTTAATAAGTATTCAAGAATTTGAATTTCTTTTCCAGATTACCTAAATAATGTTCACGAAATAAAAAAATGTTCATGATTTCTAAATATTGTTTACAAAATTTGTAAAGGTTTTAGGAAAATGAAAAAAAAACTTGAAAATGAAATGAAAAAAAAGAAAGGATGAATATTTAAAAAGCAGAAAAATAAAAATAAAAAACATAAAAAAGGAACCCGGTACTGTGGCGCACTCGGTCTACTGTACCACCTTTTTTTTAAGTGACCATTTTTTGAAAACTCGAACAATTCTTTAAATTTGCGAACATTTTTTGAAACCATGAAATTTTGAATCTTTTATCAATTTTTAAAAAAATGTGAACATTTTTGAAATTTTGAACAAATTTTGAAAACATGAACATTTTTTTAAACTCCAAACAAAATTCAAAAGCACGAACATTTTTTGAATCTATGAACAAAATTTGAATAGGGGAACATTTTTTGAAATTCCGAACAAAATTTGAAAACCCGAACATTTTTTTAAACTCCCGAATAAAATTTCAAAACACGAACAATTTTTGAAAAATGGAACATTTTTTGAATATGTGAATTTTTCTTGAAATCGGAAACATTTTTTGAAACAAACGACCAAAAATTGAAAACACAAACAATTTTCTGAAACTCCGGAACAAAATTTGAAAACGCGAACAAATTTTTCAAAATCGAACATTTTTTGAAAATATGAACATTTTTTGAAAAAGAGAATATTTTTTAATTTTATGAACATTTTTTTTGAAAACGTGAACAGTTTTTGAAAAACATAAGAAAATTGGACTTGAAAAATAAAAAAATAAAAAAGAGAAAGAAACAGAAACAAAAAAAGAAAAAAAGAAACAGAAACAGAAAAAGAAAAAGAAAAAGAAAAAGAAAATAAAAAAACCTGTTCAGGAACCTTCTAGAAGGTTCCCAAAACCAGTAAAAACCAGCTGGGAATCCTCTAGAAGGTTCCCAAAACCAGTTGGCGCTCCCCTGTATGTACGCTACAGATGGGCCGACCCACTGCGTCGTTCGCTCGGGCAACCCTGTGCGAAGCGTCGACATTACGACGCAGTGAGCGGCGTATAGGGTTTTCCCCCGTTCCTTCACTGTACACAAACGGGCGCACACCCCCCGCGCCGAGATGGGCCGGCCCATATTCCCTCCCATTTCCGTTTTAAACTGGTGCAAAAAACAGCGAGCAACAGGTTTCGAAACTGCGACCTCCCCGTCCAAGCTAGCTACGATAGCCAACTCGACCAATCACACCGACGTGGTTATCAACAACCTTTCTATTTCTTTGTTTCTTTCTTTTTCTTTTTCCTTTTCCTTTTTCTTTTCCTTTCCTTTTTCTTTTTCTTTTTCTCCTATTCTTTTTCCTGTTTCTAATTCGACGAGAAAAGTTCATCGAATTTTATGAAAGTTTTTCAAATTCGGTGAACTTTTTTCAAAATCAATGAACTTTTTTCAAATTCGTTGCACTTTATTCAAATCCAATGAACTTTTTCTAAAAATCAGTGAATTTTTTTTCAAATTGGTGAACTTTTTTAAAATTCAATGAAGTTTTTTTCAAATTCTATGGACTTTTTTTAAGTTTGTGAACTTTTCTTGAAAACCGATGAACTTTTTTCAAAATCGGTGAACTTTTCTTTCAAAATCGATGAACTTTTTTCCAAAATTGATGATTTTTTTTTTCAAATTGATGAACTTTTTTCAAATTTGATTAACGTTTTTTTAATTCGTTGTTTTTTTAAGTTTGTGAGCTTTCTTTTCATAATTCGACAATATTTTTGAATTCCCGATTTTTTTCTATTTTTTCGATTTTTTTCGCATTTTGTTGATTTTTCCTTATTTTACGAAAGTCAACGGTCGAGCGATCGAGCGAGCGACATGCGGGACGAGAGCGAAGGAGGCGACCTGGGCCGGCCCAGTTCGTGGGCGCGTGGGCGCCAGTCCCTCGAGCCGGAAGGCGCCTTATAGGGTTGCAGGTGCATCCTTCAGTCAAGGAGGCATATGTGGGCCTTTTGAATTCTGTTCCTATTCAGTCCATCCCGACCAGCTTCATCTCTAGCCACAAGTTGGCCCACCCCGTCGGGTACTTATGGATACCGAAAGGTTGCCTTGAACCCAATTCCTGTTTGGCGCTTATAGAGCACAATATACCATAAACTGTACAACGACACATCCTCACTCCCTTCGTTAGTTCTATCTTCTAAGTGATCAGCTCATTAGTTCGTTTGCCACATTGGTTTTGGGAGCCTTCTAAGGTTCCCTGTAGTTCTTCGACCCGGTTTTCTCTGGTTTACTTTGAGCCAGGTTTTGTTTGTTTGTTGTTTTCGTACACCTTTTAGCTTATTCCATTTAAAAAAAACTGTGAATTTTTTTCAAATCCATGAGCTGTTGTTCAATTTTTTTTAAAAAAAAATTCTTGCACTTTTTTCGAATTCACAAATTCTTTTCAAATTCATGTATTTTTAAATTCAAAAGTTTTTTTAGTTCATGAACTTTTTCAAATTTCTGAATAGTTTTTCAAATTTTGTAAAAGGATCCAAATTTGGGGACTTTCTAAAAATTCATAAAACTTTTCAAATTCACATTTTTTTCAAATTTTTGAACTTTTTCCAAATTCATGAAAAAAATTAATTCACGAACTGTGTTCAAATTTCATGTTTTTTTAATGTCATGATGTTTTTTTTTTTCAAATTCACGAACATTCTTTTAACCTGTAAACAGTTTTTATGATTTTTTTTGTGAACTTTTTTTTTTGTAAAAGTCCACAATCAACAATCTGGCTAGTGGTTCAGGGTCATGGTCAATGGTCAGCCAGCGACTTGGCATTGATCGACCTACGATCAAGCGAGTGCTCTTGCTTAATGGGCCTGCCCAACCTACCATCCACGTGAGTGCTGGTTGATGAGCTGGCGCAGAAGACGCGGTATAGGTGGTCTTCGCCTTGAACACCAAGTAGGGTTTCCTGCCTCCGCCATAAAAGTGCATCGTTCTCGTGTTCGCCCTCACACTCTTCTCCCCATCCCTGATCCCCCACCTCTCTCCCTCTCCTTTGTGGTCGTGGTGGCAATGGATCGCTCGTGGTTGATCTCTGAGCATAATGCCAGTGACAAACGTCGCTTCGACGATGACAGAGAAGAATTGTCGGACCAGATTCGCGATAAAATTGAGCTTCACGGAAGCTCCAAAGGGAGCATGAAGAGCGCGGGCGTGAGAGGTAGGCCTCGCCACCGGCGTGGTACAAGGAGGAGGACCGCCGGTAAGCGACGACGGCTCCTTCTCGGCCTCCTCAAGGCAGTTCGGATGCGGGTGCTCCTAACCCGTGGCCTTCTCAAGCTAGATGATGGTGGCTTCTGCAACTCCAACAACAACTGATCCAACTTTAACAATAGAAACCCCAACCCCCAACTTTCGCAACAACCCTAGATCCGGTTCAAACAATAGCGAGGAGATTTGTGGCATGCAGGGACGAGGGCACGCTGATTATGGACGCCGATCCGCGCCAAGATTCAAAAACTAGTTTATGCATTTCATCTATTTGACCTTGTATAGCGATCCGTCAGTATCTATTTGACCGTGGAGAAATCGACTTGCGCCATTTTTTTTTCAGTCTACTCCATAGTTGGTCCCGTATTTCCAACGTTAGTCGTCCGTTGTCATGAGTTTCATGCTCTTCTAGTCTCTCAGATCATATCACATACATATCTACAAATTGAACTGCCAAAATGTCTAAATAGGAACAGAGGTGGTATCATTCATCAACGATCTAGCCGAAGCTTGATGCGTTCCTGATGTGGAAGGATGATTTTTTAACGTCGCCGGCCGGAGCGTAACCCACGTCTCGCATCACGCCAGCGTCAGGTTCTGCAGCGTCAGCGGCACTGGCGGCATGTCGACGTGCACGACGCCCTCCAGCGCCTGCACGGCCTGCGCCATGGTCGGCCGGTGCGCCTCCTGGTCCTGGATGCACCAGCACGCCACTCTGCACGCCCGCTCCAGCTCCTCCCCCCTCACGTCGCCGCGCAGCCGCGGGTCCGCCACGGCGCCCGCTTCCCCCGCCGCCACCTTCCCCGCGGCCCACACCGGGAAGAACGTCGACACAGGCCGCCCTACCTCCGCCTCCGTGACGTCGCTGGCATCATCGCCGCTGTCACCCCTGCCGCCGCCGCCGCCGCCGCCGGAGCTGTCGGTGTTGCGCCGGCCCGAGATGAGCTCGAAGAGCACCATCCCGAAGCTGTACACGTCCGCCGCCGCCGCTACCGGGCAAGAATGAGCGAAGCAGAGCGCAACGAGTGCGAAAGCGGCGACCGTCGGCGACATGTTTTCTCTCAGGTGAATTGAATTCTCGATCAGTAGGAGAGATGGCGACCGAGAGCGATTGACACGCAGTTGCTGTCGCGTTTGCACGCAGCTATATGATGTCGCGACACCGGCCGCCTGATGAGATGAGCCGCCCGCCTCGTCGTCTGGATGACTTATAGTAGTCGTCATGTCATGGAGGCTGTGTCTATCCGTGCATACATAGCCACTATTTTCCCTCTCGAGCGACCAAAACGGCACATTGTCACCTCCCACAAATGTAAAATGTCAATGGGAAGAGGTAAAAAGGCTGCACGGTTGGCGTTGAGCCGGTCCGTTGCTTTTCTTGAGCTGGCGGGAGCAGGACAGGAGTCTTCCATGGTGACGTACGTGGAAACAGATTTGTCACCTTTGCTTGCACCACGGCTGCTCGTCTGGTTGGCCGCATCCCCCTTAATTTCCTCCTCCCTTTCGTGCACGGTCCGAAAGTACAAATATTAAAGAAAAATAAAGGGTAGCAGATTCGTAACAAAAAGCAGGAGGGATTTGGTTTTGGTTACCATCTCGAGTGGCCGTGCGTTCAAACCGTCGTCCTACTGCTTGCGGCAGACGTGAAAATGGCCGGTCTCCTGGATCAAAACAAAAGCAGATCCTGATGAGTAGAGAATCATGTATCATGGAAGGTATGCGTGTCGTGTGGGTCTTTCCTTTTCCTTCTTCAGGTTTGTTGACAAGATCGTGCTACGATTTTCAAGAATTGCCACACGTACTATGTGGTTTTGATTTAGAAATTAGTAGACTTGTGGAGCCATCTTTCTTTCCCAACTGCTGATTCAGTGACAAGTTCAGTGGGCGTGTGGGCGTCCATGTGGTAACTACTCTGTATCATGGATTATGATACAACGTCGTATATCCTACGACCGCAAGCAATCATAACAGGCCACCAAGATTTATCCTATGATCTCGATACGTCGTGCTTGACGTATCCTTGTTTAACAGGCCACCAAGATTTATTACTAGTGTTAGTCTAATCTCTTTTGGCTAACCCGTTGTGATTTTGTATATTAGGCTTGGGTCACACACGTTTGACTTAAGAGTCCCTCTTCGGTACAAACCCCCCCCCCCCCCCCCCAAAACGTATATTGGGTAGTATCGTCATTCCACACGATGTATAGCATACCCGCCCGCCGCCGTACGCCCGCCCACGTACGCCGTATCCGTCGCCCGTACGCTAGCCCGCGCACGCCGTCGCCGTATGCCCGCGTTGCTGTACACCCGCGTCGGTACGTGTGGAAAAAAAAAACAGCCCGACGCAAGACGTGCCGACGCTCCCCGTCGAAACCCTAGCCGCCGTAGTCGTTCCAGCCGCCGCATTCCTCCCCGGCAGTCGCCGTCGCCCTGGTCGCCGCCCAAACAACACGCTGCGCGTGACTTGCCGCCGCCCACAGGCGAAACCCTTTGCCATCGCCCGGATCGCGTGTGACCTGCAGCCGCCGCATTCCTTTGCCGTCGCCCGGATCGCCGCCCTCCCGTGAATCTTCAACGCCGCGTTCTACAGGCAACATAAACGCGGCCGTGGACGCCTGCCTCCGCCGGCCATCATCATCGCGCCGTGGGCGCCTTCGTCCCCGGACGAAATGGATCCATCTCCCCTCCTCGCCGGCGTCGAAGAGGTGCTAGTTTAATGCAAAAATTTGTGCGCCGTACTGTTAAGCAACTTCATTTCGCACATAATTTAATTATGAAATACTCTAATCGATGAACTGATTATTTTAGTGATGATGTTATATGATGTTTGCATTGATGTTACAATTGATCTTAGAATTTGTTTAAACGTTTATAGATGGAGGACGAGACCGATTATGACGTCGATGATTACGGCGACAAGAATGGATCCGCGTCATTGAATATGGACCAACCTGCTGAGGAGAACTATATGAGTTTGGACGAATCTTATAGTGGGAACGTAAGTGTGGTAAACGTTGACAAAAACATGAAAAACGAACAACCGCATGGACACTTACATGTTTTTTTTTAAATCATGCAGGTACATGACGATGATGATATGAATATAGATGATTCATGTGCTGAAAGCCCATTCCAGGTACGTTTAAAAATATGTAGGGCAAGGAATGACATAATAACTGCATGACCACTTACATGTCGTTTTTTAAATGTGTGCAGATGGATACGGATGGGGACTATGAGAGGAATATTGTCGATGATGAAAGTGACCAATGCGACGTTGATGCATGTATGATGAGAGCTCGAGCAAAGTAAGTGTTTGAAAATTACCAATAAAAATATTAAATATTAATATCATAATTGTGACATACATGGTTTTATGCCTTATTTTGCAGGGAGATTGTGATGGTCCTAGCGGGAAGGATGAGCATGTTGTTGATGATGAGTTTAATTTTGACATCGGATTTGATGAATATCAGCAAGACTCATTGGACAGGCATTGGAAGGTGATGTCGAAGACGTTTAGGTCAGAAGGAGAGGCTTACTTGTTCTATAACGAGTACGCGAAGGAATGTGGTTTCAGCATTAGAAGGGACTTGCTGAAATTTGGGAAAGGTCCTGAGGGAGGTATGCGCTTGAGGAGGTATCTGTGTTCGAGGGTTGGAAAACGACAGGCCAAATTTTGTTCAATGGAAGGCAGGACCCGTAGGCTCAGACCGGAGAGTCGATGCTTCTGTGATGCCCATTTAACTGTGAAGCTTGATAAAGAGCGTGGAGTTTGGTATGTCAGCAGTTTCACAGATGATCACAGTCACGTTCTAGCTAGACCGGACGAAGTCACGTATCTCCGGTCTCATAATCAGATCAAAGCATTTCAGAAAGCTGAGATCTTAACTATGGCAGGTGCTGGGATTAGGAAACATATCATTTTTTATAACTTCGTCAGCAGGTACGGGTCATATGCTAAGACTGGTTTTGGGAGGAGGAAGCTATATAACATGTGCTATAGAGAGGAAATGAAACTGCTTGCACAGCGTGATGCTGACACTGCCATTGTGATCATGATGACCAGAAAGGACAGGGATCCAGATTTTTTCTTTGAGCACACTGTGGATGATGAAGGAAGGCTGAAAAACCTATTCTGGTGTGATTCCCAATCACGGCGAGATTATGTTGATTATGGTGATGTGACCGTTTTCGACAGCACATACAAGATGAATAGGTATGGCATGCCATTTATACCTTTTGTTGGTCTGAACAACCACCGTTGCACCACGGTATTCAGTTGTGCTATTGTGTCTGACGAGATGGAAGATACATATGTTTGGTTGCTACAGACTTTCTTGAGAGCTCACTGTCGGAAGAAGCCCATGTCTGTAATTATTGATGGAGATGCAGCTATGATAAAGGCCACCAGAAAGGTCCTTTCGGACGTTTGGCATCGTCTTTGTTCGTGGCATATCGAGAAGAACATGCAGAAACACCTTCACCATAAGTCCCTAAAAGAGTTCAGGTCCCTACTTTATTATGTCACTTCACATAAAGTCTTTGAGGAGAGATGTGCAGCGTTTACCGCTAAATGGCAGTCGGAGAGAACACAGACATGGTTACGTAGGATGTACAGAAAGAAGAGGCTTTGGGCTGCATCATATCTGTCTGGTGGGTTTTTCCTAGGTATGCGGAGTAACCAGAGGAGTGAGAGTCTGAACTCATGCCTTCACATGCATCTAGACTCCGGTATGACTATTGTTGACATGGTTGTGCACTACGAGAACTGTAACGTTCGGCTCCGTGAGAACGAGGCGTACGACAATTGCACGTCCACCCAGACAGACCCAGTACCAGTCCTCACTGAGTGTACTCACATTGAGAAATCAGCTGCCCGTGAGTTCACTGCGGCGAACTTTTATATCATACAGCAAGATTTGAAGAAGGCAGGGGAGCTTGAGGTCCTTGAGAGACGGATAGGAGCAGACACTGACAGATTCGTACTGACATGGAAGGATAACAGGGATATCAGATTCAGTGTGGACTACACCCCGGGTAACTCCGAACAAACTGTGAAGTGCAGTTGCAGAAGTATGGATCGCAAAGGTCTCCCTTGCAAACATATTCTTCATATTTTGATTCGGCTGGGGTTACGTGAGATACCTAAGTGTTTAGTACTGTGAAGGTTCACCAAAATTGCACGGGGTGGACTGCCTGTGAAGCGCACTAGCGATCTGTTTGCGTGGGGATGGGCAGGTACTAGGGAAAGAGCTAGGTACAGCGAGTTGACTATCTTATCTGCCGAAGCATCCCATGTCGCATGCCATAAACCATTCTTATTCGACAAGTTGAAGGCGGCTCTGCAGGATATAATAGCGAGTGATCACATTGAGGAGAATGAGAATGATAGTCAGCAAAGGGTAGTGAATGACTGCATTTGAGCCTAATCGATATCATGTTCTGGTTCGTGATCCTGTCAAAGTTTCTACCAAGGGCGCACCAAAGCAAAATAGTAAAGGCCGTGGTAAGGGTGGTCCTGACGTCACTAAAAATGGTAGACCAAAAGCTTTTGACGAGAAAAGCCAACGTCTATGTGGCCAATGTGGTCTTCCGGGTCATTATAAGTCGACATGCCCTCAAAATCCAAAGTACGATTTTCTTTTGTTGATGTCAATAATGTTGTTTCATATTGTCGGTTCTAGATTATCACATATATTAATGTCTTTGTATGCAGGAACATGGCTTGAAGACAGAAGCACGGAAGGTTACTTAGCCCTTCGATGGAAGACAATTCGTTGATGGATTGCTTCGTTCTACGAGTCCTACTTAACTTTGTTGATGTCAGACTCTGTTATACGAGACCTTTGTTTACTTTGTTGATGTCAGACTGTGTTATGCGAGACCTTTTTTACTATGTTCATTTTTATATAAAGATGATGCACTATGCTCATTTTGATATAAAGATGATGCACTGTACCCGCCGTTCGCTGGCGTTGTTTACAGTTGTTTACTGTAGCCGTCGTTTGTGTACCGTCGTTCTTTTTTGTAAGTGCATAATTTTTTTCTAAAAAAAAGCCGACCCGGAGCGCCAGCGGGTATGAGAGAAGACGCGCGCAAGACGTTTACCCAGGCACCATAGTGCAGAGTGTGTCGTCGGTTGGTACAGTGGATCAGAGGAGTTCAATAGCCAATGGAGCGTCGACTATTTAAGCCGGTCGTCGCCCCCTCCGTCGGGCAAGGTGGGACTAAACATAACCAGCTGCAGCTCCCGTCACTTTTTGCGCGTCACCTCAGCGGTCTATTGGGCCGGCCCACGTCGCCACGCGCTATTGGGCTGGCCCACCGCGCGTCCGGCCGTTTCGAACGCGGCGACCGCCAGGACGCAAATGTTTAGTCCAACCTCGCCTGCCGAACGGCGCGTCGACCGCCTTAAATATGCAGCGGCGCGACGGGATTTGAACTTCCCTCAGTCCCGACCGATACTTCGCCGACTCGGCCGCCCTGTGGGCCCGGTGGCCGTCGTGCTGTTTCGGAAACGCCGTCGTTGTCGCCTCGGCTTGATATCGACGTGCCTAGTAAGAAACGCCGGTGGACCGGGCGGGCATTTTTTGTTTTTAAGATAAATTTTTAGTTTTAATTACACATGCGTCGGTCTTTCAACAGTATATAAACGCTGGTAATTCAACATTATAAATGACGACGGGAACACAAATATTAATCCAAATATCATTATGAATTAAAATGTCTCAATAAGTATTACCTTGTTCGTCACAAACATAACTTAATTTATAATAAATAAAAACAAAATATCATTCCAAGCAGTAAATATGTCTGCTACATAAAATTTGTCGCATCTATTTCTTCTTTGCAAGCCGGGTAACTTTGTCTTTGACATCATTGAGCTTTCTCTCTGAAAAAATAAGCTGCGTAATCATTAAGTCCCTCGATGTATCAATTGACCTCTGTTAAAAAAAATCATGTTAGTCCAATGTGAATTGTACGTCATTGTAACAAAATTAATTATGCACATTTTAAATGAAAACGTACCTATGAAAATTGGCCTGTCCATGTTTCACCGTCCCAGTATTGGAAGCATCGAAGGAGAAATATTCCACATGAGTTCCTGGTTCATATATAGTATGATACCAGTATGCATTGTATGTATAGTACATAAATAATGTGGAAGTATATACTCACCCATCTTCCTGTTGTGGCATCTGGTACGTTCTAATAGGCCATGTAGACACATCTGGATAAATCACAGCACCTGTTGCATTCGCATCACGGATGTCTTCTCCAAGTTGTTTTCTCTGAACATATAAGTGACAGCACGGTAAGGATTTCAGTTAGTATACTTAACAAATGATGGTTTCAGCATACACATGTAAAAGTAAACCGTACCATCTCCTCAACTTGGTTTCTAATATCACTGTCAAGTTCGCGTCCCATCAAAGAATCAAGAACCTGAAACTCTTTCTTCACGTGATGCATGACGACCGTAACCTAGTGGGTATTTCCCTTGTTAAGGGGAATGTAAGTATGCATCACAATGCAAATACGATGCAATCAACACAAATTTTATTTTTTATATGTCGTAAATGCATACATATATCCAATCAACTTACCTTTACTTTTTTAAAATACTCGTCGGCGCATCTATTCACGGGCCCATTCTTCTTCGCCTCTACTTCGTTGTCGTTATTACCGGGCTCCTTATCTGGTCTAAATTCAAGTAACCAATTCACCAGCCATGTGGTCATCATGTGACGATCGTCACTAACTAGTTCCGACAGATACGATGAATAAGCATTAATAACCTGAAAAAATAATGAAACAGATGTAAAACCATGATATTTTGAAGTACACTGTAAAAGAAAACACATTAATAACTTACATCGCCGGCTAGCCACTGATGGTTAAGAATCTTACAAGACCTCTCTGTAGTAAGAACTGCGCCCGTACCATCATTGAATATTTCCTTCTTACTATGTTTTCGTGAGCGTTCGTAAGCGCGGACATACTGAACGGACGCTTTCACCACATCATAGTCATCCCTCGTATTCTCAACGCCTTGTTCCTCGAACAGTTCTGCAGCATATAACTCAATTATGTTAGTAAAGCAATGATACATACGAAATTGTATGTGAAAACAATTTCAAGAATAAAAAGCTCACTTGCTTTTGCAGAACGTTTTGCACGCTTCGTCGGTTTAATGAGCACAAAAGGAGACTTCATGAGTTTTGATACCGTGCGCTTCCGCTTCCCAAGAACCTCTTGCACTACCTCATCATCTCCGGCACAACCGCCCGATCCACCTGATGCCATTTCATCTGTACCGAAAGATGTTACCGTCTTTTCATCTGATACCTCAGGAACTATGACAGGATCATCTTTATCACCCCTGAAACTATCAAAATACTCCGGTGTGCAATAATAAGGTCTCTTTTCATGAGAATTCACATCAACATCTTCATCATCATCTCGCACATTCATTTTTGCAGGCGTGTTCAAATCGTCCAAATCATCATTATAAACCCATTCTTTACGAGGAAGACTACCATAGTTTCTAGATTAACTATTATCACCAAACTCATTATCTTCCTCTTTTTCTATGTTACCGGCTTTGTAGAAGACACCGGTTTTGTTCATTTTCTCTAACACCCTCTGTGAATAAAAATTAATTCGAGTTAGTTCTGCAATATTATGCATGACAAAGTGAATGCCAATAAACGTGAAGTGTTACCTATGCGCATAACTCTGGCAAACGAAGCATGTCCTTACGAATGTGCTTCAGCTCATTCATAATCCGATCCGTAATAGGGTTCTGGCTTGCGGAAGCCTTTGATGTGCTGCCACCTTTCTTACTTCCAGTAACGTCAGATTTTCTTACTACTAGCTTTCTTGTTTTTTTCTACTTGTTGAAGTCTTATTTTTTTCAGCCTGTAATCTCGTGTAATGGTGTCATCAATCTACAACATAAACAACCATACATACAAATCAAATTATCAATTAATTGCACAAAATGAACGTAAAATTAAAGAACATTACACGTATTACCATCCCAGCACCACGGCCATAATCAAAGTCGTACTTGTCTCTTTTCTCCGCTACATCTTCTCCCCAGTTCCTCACCAATGGGCTCAACAACGACAACGGATCATATTTCGGACCAGTGGTTGGCTGCACCTTCTCCCAAAATAGGTACTACATGACAAAAAAAAGTGTTTACTTAGCAAGTGCAAGACTAATATTACATAACAGATATGTTGAAATTAATAAATAAATCATACCTGCAGAAGGGCTAGGTTGCCACGTGGCCACTCCCTAACACGGGCGGACTGTAAAACCTTACCAATCTCCGACAAACAAAACCGCAAAGTAAACGCGTTCCAGTTGAACTTCTTTATCATCTTGATATCTTGGACTAACGCATAGTAATTCTTCGGAACGTATTCATCAGACACTGGTGCAATTATAGTCCCTAACAGAACGAGAGACGCCATCCGAATGAATTCATCGTCCGCGTTTTTATTTCTCACAATCTTCTCAATCAGATCATCAATCATGATTTTACCATTCTTTCTGTTAACAAAACTACTGGCTATTTTTTTCATTGCTTTTCCTTCTTCCATACTCAGAAAACCAGAAACATCCACTCCTTCATTTTTCCAACCAAATATAGTGAACACATCATCAGGCCGTAGTGAAATAAACCCTTTTTTCCCAGATGTCTCTTGGATCATGAATTTTTTACTATTTGGATTGTAACCTTGAATCATAAAGTGAAGCAAAAGAACACGCATCTTGACCGAAGGTATTAGTAACATGTCCTCCATCTCAGTTTCATAAAATGTAAATCGCTGACTTGGTGTAAACTTCTCAACAAGGCTAACCCACTTTTCTACAGAACATGCAATCACACCATCGATGTCCATACTGCATGAAATATTTTGTTTGTCACGTTTGCATGCAACTGATATGTCATGTTAACACTACACAGTACGGAAAAAATTACCTATCGAACGGCGACGCCCGATGGCGAAACTTTACCGGCGAGGGTACTGGGACGGCGGACGGCGACGGCGGAACTTTACCGGCGAGGGTACTGGGGCGGCGGACGGCGACGGCGTGGTAGATGGTGGCGCACGTCGGCCGGCGAGGCTCGCCTGAAGGATGGTGGAGCACGCCGGTCGCAGGGGTCAGATCGCGCGCGCGGGGGGGGGGGGGGGCGATGGGAACGTGCAGAAAAAACACATGCACGTCGTGTATGGGGCCCGATGTGCGCAGATAGCGGGATTACTCCTCTGATCGCGACGGGGCATGGCGATTAGATTCGCGGCGGGTCCCGCGGCGGTCAGTTGGCAGGCGTGCCACGCGGCGGCTTTTGGCCGTCTGACCGACGGTCACGCGTCGTTTACGATTTGTTTATGTTGGAAATATGGCCTAGAGGCAATAATAAAATGGTTATTATTATATTTCCTTGTTCATGATGATCGTTTATTATTCATGCTATAATTGTATTGGTTGGAAACACAAATACATGTGTGGATACATAGACAACAACATGTCCCTAGTGAGCCTCTACCAGACTAGCTCGTTGATCAAAGATGGCCATGGTTTCCTGGTCATAGACATGAGTTGTCATTTGATAACGGGATCACATCATTAGGAGAATGATGTGATGGACAAGACCCAAACTATGAACGTAGCGTATGATCGTGTCAAGTTTATTGCTATCGTTTTCTGCATGTCAAGTATTTGTTCCTATGACCATGAGATCATGCAACTCACTGACACCGGAGGAGTACCGTGTGTCTATCAAACGTCGCAACGTAACTGGGTGACTATAAAGATGCTCTACAGGTATCTCCGAGGGTGTCTGTTGAGTTGGCATGGATCAAGACTGGGATTTGTCACTCCGTATGACGGAAAGGTATCTCAGGGCCCACTCGGTAATACAACATCACGATAAGCTTGCAAGCAATGTGACTAAAGAGTTAGCCACGGGATCTTGTATTACGGAACGAGTAAAGAGACTTGCTGGTAACGAGATTGAACTAGGTATGGAGATACCGACGATCGAATCTCGGGCAAGTAACATACCGATGGACAAAGGGAACTGCATACGGGATTGACTGAATCCTTGACATCGAGGTTCGACCGATAAAGATCTTCGTAGAATATGTAGGAACCAATATGGGAATCCAGGTCCCGCTATTGGTTATTGACCGTAGAGGTGTCTCGGTCATGTCTGCATAGTTCTCGAACCCGCAGGGTCTACACACTTAACGTTTGGTGACGAGATAAGTATAGTTGAGTTGTTATGGTGGTAACCGAAGGTTGTTCGGAGTCCCGGATGAGATCCCGGACATGACGAGGAGCTCCGGAATGGTCCAGAGATAAAGATTTATATATAGGAAGTCATGTTTTGGGTTCCGGAAAAGTTCGGGGTCTATCGGTAGTGTACCGGGGGGCACCGAAGGGTTCCGGGGGACCACCAGTGGGTCCCACCACTCTCAGAAGCTAGCATGGGCTGAAGGGGGGTGCCCTGGCCTGGATGGGCCAGGCGCACCAGCCCCCCCAAGGGCTCATGCGGCTAGGGAGAGGAGACCCAGAAGGGGAAGGCACCTAGGAGGTGCCTTGGGGGGGAGAAATCCCATCTGTCGTACGGGAGAGGGACTCCTCCCTCCCTAGCCGCACCCCTCCTTGGAGGAGGGGCTAAGGGCTGCGCCCCCCTGCCCTTGCACCTATATGTAGTGGAGGGAGAGGAGGGTGGCCGCACCCTAAAGCTTTGGCGCCTCCCTCCCTCTCTCCCGCTACACCGTTTCTTCCTCGGACGGTTTCTCGGTAGTGCTCGGCGAAGCCCTACTGAGATTGCTCCACCACCACCGCCGCCACGCCGTCGTTCTGCCGGAGGACTCGAGCTAGTACTTCACCATCGCTCGCTGGATCGAGGAGGTGAAGGCGTCATCAAGCCGTACGTGTGTTGAACGCGGAGGTGCCGTCCGTTCGGCACTTGGATCGGAGTTCGCGGGACGGATCGTGATTGGATCGCGAAGACGTTCGACTACATCAACCGCGTTTCTTAACGCTTCCGCTTAGCGATCTACAAGGGTATGTAGATGCAATCTCTCCTCTCGTAGATGTTCATCTCCTAGATTGATCTGGGTGAGCGTAGGAAAATTTTTGTTTCCCATGCAACGTTCCCCAACAGTGGCATCATGAGCTAGGTCTTTGCGTAGATGACATCACGAGTAGAACACAAAGGAGTTTGTGGGCGTTGATATTCAGATTGCTTCCTTCCTTGGTCTTTTCTTGATTCAGCGGTATTGTGGGATGAAGCGGCCCGGACCAACTTTACATGTCCACGTACATGAGACCGGTTCCATCGACTGACATGCGACTTTGTTGCATAAGATGGCTGGCGGGTGTCTGTCTCTCCCACCTTAGTTGAATCGGATTCGACAAAGGCGGTCCTTGTAGAAGGTTAAATAGCAACTTGCATATCACCGTTGTGGTTTTGCGTAGGTAAGAATCGTTCTTGCTAGATACCCATAGCAGCCACGTAAAACATGCAACAACAAATTAGAGGACGTCTAACTTGTTTTTGCAGGGTATGTTGTGATATGATATGGCCAAAGACATGATGAAATATATTTGATGTATGAGATGATCATGTTTTGTAATAGTTTATCACGACTTGCATGTCGATGAATACGGCAACCGGCAGGAGCCATAGGGTTGTCTTTAATTATTGTATGACCTGCGTGTCAATCATTAAGCGCTATGTAATGCTTTACTTTATTGCTAAACGATAGCAATAGTAGTAGAAGCATGGTTGGCGTGACAACCCCGATGGCGACGCGATGATGGAGATCATGATGATGGAGATCATGGTGTCATGCCGGTGGCGATGGAGATCATGCCGGTGCTTTGGAGATGGAGATCAAAAGCACAATTCATGGCCATATCATGTCACTTATGATTTGCATGTGATGTTAATCCTTTTATGCATCTTATTTTGCTTAGGACGCCGGTAGCATTATAAGGTGATCCCTCTCTCAAATTTCAAGATAAAATTGTGTTCTCCCCAAGTGTGCACCGTTGCGAAAGTTCGTCGTTTCGAAGCACCACGTGATGATCGGGTGTGATAGACTCTACGTTCACATACAACGGGTGCAAGCCAGTTTTGCACATGCGGAACACTTGGGTTAAACTTGACGAGCCTAGCATGTACAGACATGGCCTCGGAACACAAGAGACCGAAAGGTCGAACATGAGTCATATAGTAGATATGATCAACATGGAGATGTTCACCATTGAAACCACCTCATTTCACGTGATGATCGGACTTGGGGTTGGTGAATTTGGATCATGTTACACTCGGATGACCGGAGGGATGTCGATTTGAGTGGGAGTTTTTTAAGTAATTTGATTAACTAAAACTCATTATCTTGAACAATAGTCTAAGTTGTCTATGCAAATTTATGTTGTAGATCAATGGCTCGCGTAGTAGCTCCCCTGAATTTCAATGCGTTCCTAGAGAAAGCCAAGCTGAAAGATGATGGGAAGTAACTTTGTAGACTGGGCTCGTAATCTGAGGATTATCCTCACGGCTGCCCAAAAGGTTTATGTCCTTGATGCACCGCTTGGTGAGCAACCCCCTCCGGCATCTGTGGACGTTATGAACGCCTGGCAGGCGCGTGTTGATGACTACTCAATAGTTCAGTGCGCCATGTTGTATGGCTTAGAACCGGGACTTCAAAGGTGTTTTGAACGTCATGGAGCATATGAGATGTTCCAGGAGTTGAAGTTTATTTTTGAGAAAAATGCCCGGATCGAGAGGTATGAGACCTCCGATAAGTTCTATGCTTGCAAGATGGAGGAGAACGGGTCTGTCAGTGAACACATACTCAAAATGTCTGGGTATTACAACCGTCTGGCTGAGTTGGGAGTTGTGCTCCCGCCAGAGGCGATCACTGACAGAGTTCTTCAATCGCTACCACCTAGCTACAAGAGCTTTGTGTTGAACTACAACATGCAAGGGATGAACAAGTCAGTCGCCGAGCTGTTTGCGATGCTGAAAGTCGCTGAGTCAGACATCCAGAAGGAGCATCAAGTGTTGATAGTCAATAAAACCACTAGTTTCAAGAAGAATGGCAAGGGCAAGAAGGGAAACTCCAAGAAGAGTGGCAAAGTAGTTGCCCCTCCCGTGAAGAAACCCAAGGCTGGGCCCAAGCCGAAAACTGAGTGCTTCTATTGCAAGGGAACTGGCCACTGGAAGCGGAATTGCCCCAAGTATCTGGCTGACAAGAAGGGGGCCAACGCCAAACAAGGTATATATGATATACATGTTATTGATGTGTACCTTACCAACTCTCGTTGTAGTGCCTGGGTATTTGATACCGGTGCGGTTGCTCACATTTGCAACTCAAAACAGGAACTGCGGAATAGACGGAGGCTGGCGAAGGACGAAGTGACGATGCACGTGGGAAATGGTTCCAAGGTTGATGTGATCGCCGTCGGCACGCTCGCTCTTCGATTACCATCGGGATTAGTGATGAACCTGAATAATTGTTATTTAGTGCCTGCGTTGAGCATGAACATTATATCTGGATCTTGTTTAATGCGAGACGGTTACTCATTTAAATCAGAGAATAATGGTTGTTCTATTTATATGGGTAATATCTTTTATGGTCATGCACCCATCGTGAGGGGTTTATTCTTATTGAATCTCGATAGTGATACACATGTTCATAACATTGATGCCAAAAGATGTAGAGTTGATAATGATAGTACCACTTTCTTGTGGCACTGCCGCTTAGGTCATATTGGTGTAAAACGCATGAAGAAACTCCATGCTGATGGACTTTTGGAGTCACTTGATTTTGAATCACTTGACACATGCGAACCATGCCTCATGGGCAAGATGACTAAGACCCCGTTCTCCGGAACAATGGAACGGGCAAGTGACTTGTTGGAAATCATACATACTGATGTGTGCGGTCCGATGAGCATTGAGGCGCGCGGTGGATATCGTTACTTTCTCACCTTCACCGACGATTTGAGTAGATATGGGTATGTTTACTTAATGAAACACAAGTCTGAAACGTTTGAAAAGTTCAAGCAATTTCAGAGTGAAGTTGAGAATCATCGTAACAAGAAGATCAAATTCCTACGATCTGATCGAGGGGGAGAATATCTGAGTTATGAGTTTGGCAGTCACTTAAGACAATGTGGAATTGTTTCACAGTTGACGCCACCTGGAACACCACAGCGTAATGGTGTGTCCGAACGTCGTAATCGAACCTTATTGGATATGGTGCGTTCTATGATGTCTCTTGCCGATCTGCCACTATCATTTTGGGGTTATGCGTTAGAGACAGCTGCATTCACTTTAAATAGGGCACCATCTAAGTCCATTGAGACGACACCATATGAACTGTGGTTTGGCAAGAAACCAAAGTTGTCGTTTCTTAAAGTTTGGGGATGCGATGCTTATGTCAAAAAGCTTCAGCCAGAAAAGCTGGAACCCAAAGCGGACAAATGCGTCTTCATAGGATACCCAAAAGAGACGGTTGGGTATACCTTCTATCTCAGATCCGAAGGCAAAGTGTTTGTCGCTAAGAACGGGTCCTTTCTCGAGAAAGAGTTTCTCTCGAAAGAATTGAGTGGGAGGAAGATAGAACTTGATGAGGTTGTTGAACCTTTATTTCAACCAGAGAGTAGCACTGCGCAGAAAGATGTTTCTGCGGAACCTACGTCAGTTGAAGAGGAAGCTGATGATGGTGATCATGAAGCTTCGGATCAAGTTACTATCGAACCTCGTAGATCGACAAGGATACGTACTGCTCCTGAGTGGTACGGTAACCCTGTCTTGGAGGTCATGTTGTTGGACAATGATGAACCTACGAGCTATGGAGAAGCGATGGTGGGCCCGGATTCTGACAAATGGTTAGAGGCCATGAAATCCGAGATGGGATCCATGTATGAAAACAAAGTATGGACTTTGGAAGTATTACCTGAAGGGCGAAAGGCCATTCAGAATAAATGGATCTTCAAGAGGAAGACGGACGCGGACGGTAATGTCACCGTCTATAAAGCTCGACTAGTGGCAAAGGGTTTTTCACAAGTTCAAGGAGTTGACTACGATGAGACTTTCTCACCCGTAGCGATGCTTAAGTCCGTCAGAATCATGTTAGCAATAGCTGCATTTTTCGATTATGAAATTTGGCAGATGGATGTCAAAACAATGTTCCTTAACGGTTTTCTTAAGGAAGAGTTGTATATGATGCAACCAGAAGGTTTTGTCGATCCAGAGAATGCTGACAAAGTTTGCAAACTCCAGCGATCCATTTATGGACTGGTGCAAGCGTCTCGGAGTTGGAATCTTCGCTTTGATGAGGTGATCAAAGCGTTTGGGTTTATACAAGTTTACGGAGAAGCTTGTATTTAGAAGAAAATGAGTGGGAGCTCTATAGCGTTTCTAATATTATATGTGGATGACATATTGCTGATTGGAAACAATATAGAACTTTTGGAAAGCGTGAAGGAATATTTGTGGAAGAGTTTTTCAATGAAGGACCTAGGAGAAGCTGCTTTCATATTAGGCATCAAGATCTATAGAGATAGATCGAGACGCTTAATAGGACTTTCACAAAGCACATACCTTGATACGATTTTGAAGAAGTTCAAAATGGATCAGTCCAAGAAGGGGTTCTTGCCTGTTTTGCAAGGTGTGAAGTTGAGTAAGACTCAATGCCCAGCGACTACAGAGGATAGAGAAAAGATGAGTGTCATCCCCTATGCTTCTGCCATAGGCTCTATCATGTATGCGATGCTGTGCACAAGACCAGATGTCAGCCTTGCCATAAGTATGGCCGGAAGGTTTCAAAGTGATCTAGGAGTGGAACACTGTACAGTGGTCAAGAATATCCTTAAGTACCTGAAAAGGACTAAGGAAATGTTTCTCGTTTATGGAGGTGATCAAGAGCTCGTCGTAAAGGGTTACGTCGATGCAAGCTTTGACACTGATCCGGATGACTCTAAGTCTCAAACCGAATACGTATATATTCTAAATGGGGGAGCGGTCAGCTGGTGCAGTTCCAAGCAAAGCGTGGTAGCTGATTCTACATGCGAAGCGGAGTACATAGCTGTCTCGGAGGCGGCGAAGGAAGGTGTCTGGATGAAGCAGTTCATGACAGATCTTGGAGTTGTGCCCAGTGCACTGGACCCGATGACTCTGTTCTGTGACAACACTGGTGACATTGCTCTAGCCAAGGAACCAAGGTTTCACAAGAGGACCAGACACATAAAGCGACGCTTCAATTCCATCCGCGATGCGATCAAGGAGGAGGACATAAACATTTGCAAAGTGCACACGGATCTGAATGTTGCAGATCCGTTGACTAAACATCTTCCACGGGCAAAACATGATCAACACCAGAACTCTATGGGTGTTAGATTCATAACCATGTAATGCTAGATTATTGACTCTAGTGCAAGTGGGAGACTGTTGGAAATATGCCCTAGAGGCAATAATAAAATGGTTATTATTATATTTCCTTGTTCATGTTGGTCGTTTATTATTCATGATATAATTGTATTGGTTGGAAACACAAATACATGTGTGGATACATAGACAACAACATGTCCCTAGTGAGCCTCTACCGGACTAGCTCGTTGATCAAAGATGGCCATGGTTTCCTGGTCATAGACATGAGTTGTCATTTGATAACGGGATCACATCATTAGGAGAATGCTGTGATGGACAAGACCCAAACTATGAACGTAGCGTATGATCGTGTCAAGTTTATTGCTATCATTTTCTGCATGTCAAGTATCTGTTCCTATGACCATGAGATCATGCAACTCACTGACACCGGAGGAGTACCTTGTGTCAATCAAACGTCGCAACGTAACTGGGTGACTATAAAGATGCTCTACAGGTATCTCCGAGGGTGTCTGTTGAGTTGGCATGGATCAAGACTGGGATTTGTCACTCCGTATGACGGAAAGGTATCTCAGGGCCCACTCGGTAATACAGCATCACGATAAGCTTGCAAGCAATGTGACTAAAGAGTTAGCCACGGGATCTTGTATTACGGAACGAGTAAAGAGACTTGCCAGTAACGAGATTGAACTAGGTATGGAGATACCGACGATCGAATCTCGGGCAAGTAACATACCGATGGACAAAGGGAACTGCATACGGGATTGACTGAATCCTTGACATCGAGGTTCGACCGATAAAGATCTTCGTAGAATATGTAGGAACCAATATGGGCATCCAGGTCCCGCTATTGGTTATTGACCGTAGAGGTGTCTCGGTCATGTCTGCATAGTTCTCGAACCCGCAGGGTCTACACACTTAACGTTTGGTGACGAGATAAGTATAGTTGAGTTGTTATGGTGGTAACCGAAGGTTGTTCGGAGTCTCGGATGAGATCCGGACATGATGAGGAGCTCCGGAATGGTCCGGAGGTAAAGATTTATATATAGGAAGTCCTGTTTTGGGTTCCGGAAAAGTTCGGGGTCTATCGGTAGTGTACCGGGGGGCACCGAAGGGTTTCGGGGGACCACCAGTGGGTCCCACCACTCTCAGAAGCTAGCATGGGCTGAAGGGGGGTGCCTTGGCCTGGATGGCCCAGGCGCACCAGCCCCCCCAAGGGCTCATGCGGCTAGGGAGAGGAGACCCAGAAGGGGAAGGCACCTAGGAGGTGCCTTGGGGGGGGGAGAAATCCCATCTGTCGTACGGGAGAGGGACTCCTCCCTCCCTGGCCGCACCCCTCCTTGGAGGAGGGGCTAAGGGCTGCGCCCCCCCTGCCCTTGCACATATATATAGTGGAGGGAGAGGAGGGTGGCAGCACCCTAAAGCTTTGGCGCCTCCCTCCCTCTCTCTCGCTACACCGTTTCTTCCTCGGACGGTTTCTCGGTAGTGCTCGGCGAAGCCCTGCTGAGATTGCTCCACCACCACCGCCGCCATGCCGTCGTGCTACCGGAGGACTCGAGCTATTACTTCACCATCGCTCGCTGGATCGAGGAGGTGAAGGCGTCATCAAGCCGTACGTGTGTTGAACGCGGAGGTGCCATCCGTTCGGCACTTGGATCGGAGTTCGCGGGACGGATCGTTATTGGATCGCGAAGACGTTCGACTACATCAACCGCGTTTCTTAACGCTTCCGCTTAGCGATCTACAAGGGTATGTAGATGCAATCTCTCCTCTCGTAGATGTTCATCTCCTAAATTGATCTTGGTGAGCGTAGGAAATTTTTTGTTTCCCATGCAACGTTCCCCAACAGTTTAGTCCCACACCGGTACGCCGGCACGCCGTGACTAATTTAAATAGTTTTTTACTCTAATTTTAATAAGCGTCGGTGTTCATTGTACTCTATTTGGAGGATATGTAGGGTCAATAGGAATCTTCACCGGTACCGAACTAGCGAAGGTTCCTACTGACATTGCGTAATCTTCAAAAAGAAAGCACTGATGATTGACGTATTTTTAAAACAATTTAAATACATTTGATTTATTACTTACTGTTCTCATGGATCGTGGTGATGCAAAAAAAAGATTTAATGGATCAAATGGGCTCAATTTTTTTACACTCTCTAATGACCATGGCAAGCAAGCGTGCAAATTTTTGTTGCGTTTTGACATTCAACGCATTTTCTCCGTGAAAAAACCCTAAAAAGTGGCCGGGCGTGACGCAACGTGCGTTTGGTGTCCGAAAGCGTTCAAAATTTGTGTGGACTACCGGGATGGGCACTCACAAATGCTGGCAAAAGTTGGGTACATTTCATGAATGTCCACACGTATATCATGTACAACCGACGGGTATCGGTTAAGGGGGAATGGACAGTGGTGATGCAATTTTTTTTAAATGCATCAAATGGGCTCAATTTTTTTTCACACTCTCTAATGACCATGGCAAGCAAGCGTGCAAATTTTTGTTGCGTTTTGACATTCAACGCATTTTCTAGCATTTTCTCCGTGAAAAAACCCTAAAAAAGTGGCCAAGCGTGACGCAACGTGCGTTCGGTGTCCGAAAGCGTTCAAAATTTGTGTGGACTACTGGGATGGGAACTCACAAATGCTGGCAAAAGTTGGGTATATTTCATGAATGTCCACACGTACATCTTGTACAACCGATGGGTATCGGTTAGGGGGGAATGGACAGTGGTGATGCAAAAAAAAATTAAATGCATCAAATAGGCTCAATTTTTTTTCACACTCTCTAATGACCATGGCAAGGAAGCATGCAAATTTTTGTTGCGTTTTGACATTCAACGCATTTTCTAGCATTTTCTCCGTGAAAAAACCCTAAAAAAGTGGCCGGGCGTGACGCAACGTGCGTTCGGTGTCCGAAAGCGTTCAAAATTTATGTGGACTACCGGGATGGGTACTCACAAGTGCTGGAAAAAGTTGGGTACATTTCATGAATGTCCACACATACATCATGTACAACCGACAGGTATCGGTTAGGGGGGAATGGATAGTGGTGATGCAATTTTTTTTAAATGCATCAAAAGGGCTCAATTTTTTTCACACTCTCTAATGACCATGGCAAGCAAGCGTGCAAAATTTTGTTGCGTTTTGACATTCAACGCATTTTCTCCGTGCAAAAACCCTAAAAGAGTGGTCGGGCGTGACGCAATGTGCGTTCGGTGTCCGAAAGCGTTCAAATTTTGCGTGGACTACCGTGATGGGCACTCACAAATGCTGGTAAAAGTTGGGTACATTTCATGAATGTCCACACATACATCATGTAGAACCGACTGGTATCGGTTAGGGGGGAATGGACAGTGGTGATGCATTTTTTTTAAATGCATCAAATGGGCTCAATTTTTTTCACACTCTCTAATGACCATGGCAAGAAAGTGTGCAAATTTTTGTTGCGTTTTGACATTCAACGCATTTTCTAGCATTTTCTCCGTGAAAAAAACCTTTAAAAAGTGGCCAGGCGTGACGCAACGTGCGTTCGGTGTCCGAAAGCATTCAAAATTTGCGTGGACTACCGGGATGGGCACTCACAAATGCTGGCAAAAGTTGGGTACATTTCATGAATGTCCGCACGTACATCGTGTACAAACGACGGGTATCGGTTAGGGGGGAATGGACAGTGGTGATGCAATTTTTTTAAATGCATCAAATGGGCTCAATTTTTTTTCACACTCTCTAATGACCATGGCAAGCAAGCATGCAAAAATTTTTGCGTTTTGACATTCAACACATTTTCTAGCATTTTCTCCGTGAAAAAACCCTAAAAAAAGTGGCCGGGCGTGACACAACGTGCGTTCGGTGTCTGAAAGCATTCAAAATTTGCGTGGACTACCGGGATGGGCACTCACAAATGCTGGCAAAAGTTGGGTACATTTCATGAATGTCCACACGTACATCATGTACAACCGACGGGTATCGGTTAGGGGGGAATGGAC
This sequence comes from Elymus sibiricus, assembly GCA_039707655.1. Taxonomy (NCBI): domain Eukaryota; kingdom Viridiplantae; phylum Streptophyta; class Magnoliopsida; order Poales; family Poaceae; genus Elymus; species Elymus sibiricus. The sequence continues at coordinate 139,217,974 of CM077674.1, read as the reverse complement.
AGTGGTGATGCAATTTTTTTTAAATGCATCAAATGGGCTCAATTTTTTTCACACTCTCTAATGACCATGGCAAGCAAGCGTGCAAATTTTTGTTTCGTTTTGACATTCAACGCATTTTCTCCGTGAAAAAACCCTAAAAAAGTGGCCGGGCGTGACGCAACGTGCGTTCGGTGTCCGAAAGCGTTCAAATTTTGCGTGGACTACCGGGATGGGCACTCACAAATGCTGGCAAAAGTTGGGTGCATTTCATGAATGTCCACACGTACATCATGTACAACCGACGGGTATCGGTTAGGGGGGAATGGACAGTGGTGATGCAAATTTTTTTAAAAATGCATCAAAAGGGCTCAATTTTTTTTCACACTCTCTAATGACCATGGCAAGCAAGCGTGCAAATTTTTGTTGCATTTTGACATTCAACGCATTTTCTAGCATTTTCTCCGTGAAAAAACCCTAAAAAAGTGGCCGGGCGTGACACAACGTGCGTTCGGTGTCCGAAAGCGTTCAAAATTTGCGTGGACTACCGGGATGGGCACTCACAAATGCTGGCAAAAGTTGGGTACATTTCATGAATGTCCACACGTACATCATGTACAACCGACGGGTATCGGTTAGGGGGGAATGGATAGTGGTGATGCATTTTTTTAAAATGCATCAAATGGGCTCAATTTTTTTTCACACTCTCTAATGACCATGGCAACCAAGCGTGCAAATTTATGTTGCGTTTTGACATTCAATGCATTTTCTAATATTTTCTCAGTGAAAAAACCCTAAAAAGTGGCCGGGCGTGACGCAACGTGCGTTCGGTGTCCGAAAGAGTTCAAATTTTGCGTGGACTACTTTCGTGGGAATGCCCACTGGGTGGCAAAATTTGGTGTCATTCTGAAGATGAGCAAAAATCGACCTTGTTCAGCGGTGCCCGTTCGGGTAGGGGCAAAGTGTCCGTCTCGAATGACCTTTTTTCAACATCCTTCAAATGAACCCAAATTTTTTCTACACCCTTGTATGAACTTTACAAGCAGCCATGCCAAGTTTCATCGCTTTTCGACGCTGTATGGATTTTCTACGTTCTTCCAGACAATAAAACCCTAAAATAATTTGCGGACGAGACGCAACGTGCGTTCGGTGTCCGAAAGCGTTCAAATTTTGTGTGGAGTACTTTGGTGGACATGCCCACATGTTGGCAAAATTTGGTGTTATTCTGAAGATGAGGAAAAATCGACCTTGTTCAGCGGAGCTCGCGTCTGTCTCGAATGACTTTTTTTTTCAACATCCTTCAAATGAACCCAAATTTTTTCTACACCCTTGTATCAACATTAGAAGCATCCATGCCAATTTTCATCACTTTTCGACGTTGTATGGATTTTCTAGGTTTTTTTAGACGATTAAACCCTAAAATACTTTGTGGACGAGACGCAACGTGCTTTCGGTGTCCGAAAGCGTTCAAATTTAGCGTAAACTACTTTGGTGGACATGCCCACTTGCTGGCAAAATTTGGTATCATTCTGAAGATGAGCAAAAATTGACCTTGCTCAGCAGAGCCCGTTCGGGTAGGAGCAAAGCGTCCGTCTCGAATGATGCTTTTTTTCAATATCCTTGAAATGAACCCAAATTTTTTCTACACACTTGTATCAACATTACAAGCAGCCATGCCAAGTTTCGTCGCTTTTCGACGCTGTATGGATTTTCTACGTTTTTTCAGACGATAAAACCCTAAAATACTTTGCGGACAAGACGTAACGTTTCGTAACTTAGACTACTAACACAATTTTTTAAATATTTTTCATTCAAACATAAACTTAGATGAAACATTTTTCATTCAAACATAAACTTAGTTCAAACATTTTTCATTCAAACATAAACTTAGTTCAAACATTTTACATATTTTTTGCGAATAAAAAAACCTAAACTACTCGTCGTCGCTGACGGCGAGGTCGATAACGTCGCCGTCGCCGCTGCCTGCGGCTCCATCGTCGTCGTCGTCGTAGCTGCTGAGGTCATCCCAATCGATCCCGTCGTCTTCGTCGTCCTCGTCCGCAGCGGCCGCCGCCTCCACGGCCGCCGCTATCTCCGCGGCCTCCCTAGCGGCCGCCGCCGCGGTGTCGGCCTGCGATGCCCGGAGCACGACGAGGTACCCCGGCGTGTCCTCGGGGTCGTCGTCTTCTCGGAGGACGACCTGCTCCGGCGGGAGCTCTACCTCTGGCGGCGCATGCTGGGCGGAGGGCGCGGGCGGAGCGGACAGCGCGGGGGCCATTGGCACGACGGGATGCCGCCCGCCGGACATGCGTCGGGTGCCGGAGCGCCGCTGCGTTCCGCCGGCCGCGGCCCGCCGGAACTGCCCGATGACGTCGTCGTAGCTTTTGCCGTCCCAGAACGCGTGACGGCCGATGATGTTGCACCGGCCGCCGGGGTGGGTTCGGCGCTCCTCCGCCGTGGCACCGGGGCCCATCATCAGGTAGCCGTCCTTGTCGACCTTCCAGTCGTGGGGGAGGCGGCAGCCCGGCGGCACGAGGAGGCCGAACCGGTAGAGCTCCTCCGTCTCCGGCTTGTCGAGGCTCGACGGCCATGAGCTCGGGCCGTCTCCGCTGCCCCCGGAGCTGCTGCTGCCGCCGTAGAAAGCCATCGTCGGGGGTGGGATCGCGTCGGGTGTGAGGGCGCCGGTGTATGGGTCGCGTCGGGTGTGAGTCGACGGAGGAGGCCGGGGGCCTTTTTATAGCCGTCTGGCCGACGGAAGGTAGGCGGGCGGGCCGGCAGCCGGCGTTACTACGCATTGATGGCGGCGGCCTCGGGACGGGAGAGACAACGGGACGGGGCGGCGGGGCGGCAGGTGGCGGCCGGCAGGCGACGGGACGGGGCGGCGGCGTGGCAGCCGAGGGGCAGGCGACGGGATGCCAACCGCTGCCTCAACGCGCTATCACCGCCACGACGCGCTATTGATGACCCACAAGTATATGGGATCAATCGTAGTCCTTTCGATAAGTAAGAGTGTCAAACCCAACGAGGAGCAGAAGGAAATGACAAGCGGTTTTCAGCAAGGTATTTTCTACAAGCACTGAAATTATCGGTAACGAGTAGTTTGATAGCAAGATAATTTGTAACAAGTGACAAGTAGCAATAGAAACAAAGACTGCAGCAAGTTGGCCCAATCCTTTTTGTAGCAAAGGACAAGCCGGAATGATCTCTTATAGTAAGTAAAGCGTTCTCGAGGACACATGGGAATTTCATCTAGTCACTTTCATCATGTTAGTTTGATTTGCGTTCGCTACTTTGATAATTTGATATGTGGGTGGACCGGTGCTTGGGTGTTGTTCTTACTTGAACAAACCTCCCACTTATGATTACCCCCTCTCGCAAGCATCCGCAACTATGAAAGAAGAATTAAGATAACTCTAACCATAGCATTAAACATATGGATCCAAATCAGCCCCTTACGGAATAGCGCATAAACTAGGGTTTAAGCTTCTGTCACTCTAGCAACCCATCATCTAATTACTACTCCACAATGCATTCCCTTAGGCCCAAATTTGGTGAAGTGTCATGTAGTCGACGTTCACACGACACCACTAAGGGAATCAACAACATACATATCATCAAAATATCAAACGAATACCAAATTCACATGACTACTTATGACAAGACTTCTCCCATGTCCTCAAGAACAAAAGTAACTACTCACAAATCATATTCATGTCCAAGATCAGAGAGGTGTTGAATAGCATAATAGATCTGAACATATAATCTTCCACCAAATAAACCAACTAGCATCAACTACAAGGTGTAATCAACACTACTAGCAACCCACATGTACCAATCTGAGGTTTTGAGACAAAGATTGAATACAAGAGATGAACTAGGGTTTGAGATGAGATGGTGCTGGTGAAGATGTTGATGAATATTAGTCCTCCCACGATGAAAGGATCGCTGGTGATGTCGATGACGACGATTTCCCCCTCCCGGAGGGAAGTATCCCCGACAGAATCTCTCCGCCGGAGAGCAAAAGTGCTCCTGCCCAAGTTCCGCCTCGAGACGGCGGCGCACCGTCCCGAAAGTCTTCTCTATATTTTTTCTAGGGCAAATGGACTTATATACCAGAAAATGGGGGCCAGAGGCTGGCCAGGGGCCCCACGAGGTACCAGGGCGCGCCTGGGGGGGGGGGTGGCGCGCCCTGGTGCCTTGTGGGCACTGATGGAAATATGCCCTAGAGGCAATAATAAAGTTGTTATTATTTTATATTTCCTTGTTCATGATAAAGATTTATTATTCATGCTAGAATTGTATTGACCGGAAACTTAAATACATGTGTGAATACATAAACAAATACCATGTCCCTAGTGAGCCTCTACTAGACTAGCTCGTTGATCAAAGATGGTTAAGGTTTCCTAACCATAGACATGAGTTGTCATTTGATAACGGGATCACATCATTAGGAGAATGATGTGATGGACAAGACCCATCTGTTAGCTTAGCATATGATCGTTCTGTTTATTGCTACTGCTTTCTTGAATGTCAAATATATGTTCCTCAGACCATGAGATCATGCAACTCCCGGATACCGGAGGAATACCTTGTGTGCTATCAAACGTCACAGCGTAACTGGGTGATCATAAAGATGCTCTACAGGTATCTCCGAAGGTGTCTGTTGAGTTGGCATGGATCGAGACTGGGATTTGTCATTCCGTGTTTCGGAGAGGTATCTCTGGGCCCTCTCGGTAATGCACATCATAAAAAGCTTGCAAGCAAAGTGACTAAGGAGTTAGTTACGGGATGATGTATTACGGAACGAGTAAAGAGACTTGCCGGTAACGAGATTGAACTAGGTACGGAGATACCGACGATCGAATCTCGGGCAAGTAACATACCGACGGACAAAGGGAATTACGTATGTTGTCATTGCGGTTCGACCGATAAGATCTTCGTGGAATATGTAGGAACCAATATGGGCATCTAGGTTCCGCTATTGGTTATTGACCGGAGAGGCGTCTCAGTCATGTCTACATCATTCCCGAACCCGCAGGGTCCGCACGCTTAACGTTCGTTGACGATATAGTGTTATATGAGTTATGTGAATTGGTAACCGAATATTGTTCGGAATCCCGGATGAGATCCCGGACGTCACGAGGAGTCTCGGAATGGTCGAGAGGTAAAGATTTATATATGGGAAGTCATATTTTGGGTTCCGGAAAAAGGTGCAGTTTTTTCGGTATTGTACCGGGAAGCTTCCAGAAGGTTCCGGAGGATTCCGGAGGGGTCCGGAAGTCCACAAGTGGGTCCACCACGTCCCAAGGGCTGGCATGGGCTAAGGAGAGGCGCCCTGGCCTTATTGGGCCAGGCGCACCAAGTCCTCAAAAGCCCACGCAGCTAGGGAAGGAAAAAAGGAGAGTCCTAGTAGGAATAGGATTGGACTTTGGAGTCCAAGTCCACGTGTGTACTATTCACGTGGTACTGTCCACGTGGTACTATTCATGTGGTACTGTTCATGTGGCACTATTCCTTCTACTCCAAGCCCCTACACATATATAAATAGAGGAGAGGGGGCGCCCCAAACAAGCCACAACATTGTCTTAGCCGTGTGCGGCGCCCCCCTCCACAGTTCCGTCCCTCGGTCATATTTTTGTAGTACTTGGGCGAAGCCCTGCGGAGATAGCATCACCATCACCGTCACCACGCCGTCGTGCTGCCGGAACTCATCCACTACCTCGCCGTCTTGCTGGATCAAGAAGTCGAGGACGTCACCGAGCTGAACGTGTGCTGAACGCGGAGGTGCCGTACGTTCGGTACTCGGTCGGTTGGATCGTGAAGTTGTTCGACGACATCAACCGCGTTGTTCTAATGCTTCCGCTTACGGTCTACGAGGGTACATAGACACACTCCCCCTCTCGTAGCTATGCATCTCCATGGATAGATCTTGCGTATGCGTAGAATTTTTTTGTTTTTCCATGCAACGTTCCCCAACAGTGGCATCATGAGCCAGGTCTATGCGTAGATGATATGCACGAGTAGAACACAAAGATTTGTGGGCAGTGATTGTCATACTGCTTACCACCAATGTCTTATTTTGATTCGGCGGTATTGTAAGATGAAGCGGCCTGGACCAACCTTACATGTCCACGTACATGAGACCGGTTCCACCGACAGACATGCAACTTGTTTTGCATAAAGGTGGCTGGCAGGTGTCTGTTTCTCCTACTTTAGTTGAATCAAATTTGACTGCGGCCGGTCCTTGTTGAAGGTTAAAACAGCAAACTTGATAAATCACCGTTGTGGTTTTGTGCCGTAGGTAAGAACGGTTCTTGCTAGAAGCCCGTAGCAGCCACGTAAAACTTGCAACAACAAAGTAGAGGACGTATAACTTGTTTTTGCAGGGTATGCTGTGATGTGATATGGTCAAGACATGATGTGATATACGTTATTGTATGAGATGATCATGTTTTGTAATTTATCGGCAACCGGCAGGAGCCTTATGGTTGTCTCTTTATTGTATGAAATGCAAGTGCCATGTAATTGCTTTACTTTATCGCTATGCGTTAGCAATAGTTGTAGAAGCAATAGTTGGCGAGACGACCACGACGCAACGATGGAGATCAAGGTGTCGAGCCGGTGACGATGGAGATCATGACGATGCTTTGGAGATGGAGATCAAAAGCACAAGATGATGATGGCCATATCATGTCACTTATTTTGATTGCATGTGATGTTTATCCTTTATGCATCTTATTTTGCTTAGAACGACGGTAGCATTATAAGATGATCCCTTCACTAAATTTCAAGATAAAAGTGTTCTCCCCGAGTATGCACCGTTGCTAAAGTTCGTCGTTTCGAAGCACCTCGTGATGATCGGGTGTGATAGATTCTACGTTCACATACAATGGGTGTAAGCCAGTTTTACACAAGCAGAATACTTGGGTTAAACTTGACGAGCCTAGCATGTACATACATGGTCTCGGAACACTGGAGACCGAAAGGTCGAACATGAGTCATATAGTAGATATGATCAACATGGAGATGTTCACCATTGATGACTATCCCATCTCACGTGATGATCGGACATGGGCTAGTTGATTTGGATCATGTATCACTTAGTTAACTTGAGGGATGTTAATTTAAGTGGGAGTTCATTAGTAATTTGATTAATTGAACTTAATTTATCATGAACTTAGTCCTGATAGTCTTTGCAAATTATGTTGTAGATCAATAGCTCGCGTTGTAGCTCCCCTGTTTTGATACGTTCCTAGAGAATGCTTAGTTGAAAGATGATGGTAGCAATTACATGGACTGGGTCCATAACTTGAGGATTATCCTCATTGCTGCACAGAAGGATTATGTCCTTGATGCACTGCTAGGTGATGGACCTACTGCAGGAGCTGCTGCAGACGTTGTGAACGCCTGGCAGGCTCGATCTGATGACTACTCGATAGTTCAGTGTGCCATACTCTACGGCTTAGAACCGGGACTACAAAAGCGTTTTGAACGCCATGGAGCATATGAGATGTTCCAGGAGCTAAAATTGATATTTCAAGCTAATGCCCGGGTTGAGAGATATGAAGTCTCCAACAAGTTCTTCAGCTGTAAGATGGAGGAGAACAATTCTGTCAGTGAACACATACTCAGAATGTCTGGATACCACAACCACTTGACTCAGCTGGGAATTGATCTTCCAGTTGAGAGTGTTATTGACAGAGTTCTTCAGTCACTGCCACCAAGCTATAAAGGCTTCGTGATGAACTATAATATGCAAGGGATGGAGAAGACAATTCCCGAGCTCTTCGCGATGCTGAAATCGGCGGAGGTAGAAATCAAGAAGGAGCATCAAGTGTTGATGGTTAACAAGACCACTAGTTTCAAAAAAAAGGGCAAGGGAAAGAACGGGAACTTCAAGAAGAACGGCAAGTAAGCTGCCGCTCCCACGAAGAAACCCAAAGTTGGACCCAAGCCTGAAACTGAGTGCTTCTACTGCAAAGGAACTGGTCACTGGAAGCGGAACTGCCCCAAGTATTTGGCGGATAAGAAGGATGGCAAAGTGAACAAAGGTATATTTGATATACATGTTATTGATATGTACCTCACTAGTGCTCGTAGCAGCGTCTGGGTATTTGATACCGATTCAGTTGCTAATATTAGTAACTTGAAGCAGGAGCTGCAGAGTTACGGAGACTAGCTGAGGGCGAGGTGACGATATGTGTTGGAAGTGTCTCCAAGATTGATATGATCAATATCGACACGCTCGTAATACCTTCGGGATTAGTATTAAACCTAAATAATGGTTATTTGGTGCTTGCGTTGAGCATAAAACATTATATCTGGATATTGTTTATTGCAAGACAGTTATTCATTTAAGTCAGAGAATAATGGTTATTCTGTTTATATGAATAATATCCCTCGTGATCATGCACCCTTGTGAATGGTTTATTCTTGTTGAATCTCGATCGTAGTGATACACATATTCATAATATTGATGCCAAAAGATGCAAAGTTGATAATGATAGTGCAACATACTTGTGGCACTGCCGTTTAGGTCATATTGGTGTAAAGCGCAAGAAGAAACTCCATGCTGATGGACTTTTGGAATCTCTTGATTATGAATCATTTGATACTTGCGAACCATGCCTCATGGGCAAGATGACTAAAACTCCGTTCTCCGGAACAATGGAGCAAGCTACTGATTTGTTGGAAATAATACATGCCGATGTATGCGGTCCGATGAATGTTGAAGCACGTGGCGGGTATCGTTATTTTCTAACCTTCACAGATGATTTGAGTAGGTATGGGTATATCTACTTGATGAAACACAAGTGTGAAACATTTGAAAAGTTCAAAGAATTTCAGAGTGAAGTAGAGAATCATCGTAACAAGAAAATAAAGTTTCTACGATCTGATCGCGGAGGCGAATATTTGAGTTACGAGTTTGGCCTTCATTTAAGAAAATGTGGAATTGTTTCACAACTCACGCCACCTGGAACACCACAGCGTAATGGTGTGTCCGAACGTCGTAACTGTACTTTATTGGATATGGTGCGTTCTATGATGTCTCTTACCGATTTGCCACTATCGTTTTGGGGTTATGCATTAGAGACAGCTGCATTCACGTTAAATAGGGCACCGTCTAAATCTGTTGAGACGACACCGTATGAACTATGGTTTGGCAAGAAACCTAAGCTGTCGTTTCTTAAAGTTTGGGGATGCGATGCTTATGTGAAAAAGCTTCAACCTGATAAGCTCGAACCCAAAGCGGAGAAGTGCGTCTTCATAGGATACCCTAAAGAAACAATTGGGTACACCTTCTACCACAGATCCGAAGGCAAGGTCTTTGTTGCCAAGAATGGGTCCTTTCTAGAGAAGGAGTTTCTCTCGAAAGAAGTGAGTGGGAGGAAAGTAGAACTTGATGAGGTAATTGTACCTTCTCTCGAATTGGAAAGTAGCTCATCAGAGAAAACCGTTCCCGTGATGCCTACACCAATAAGAGAGGAAGATAATGATAAAGATCATGAAACTTCAGATCAAGTTACTACTGAACTTCGTAAGTCGACCAGAGTACGTTCCGCACCAGAGTGGTATGGTAATCCTGATCTGGAAGTTATGTTGTTAGACAACGGCGAACCTACGAACTATGAAGAAGCTATGATAAGCCCGGATTCCGACAAATGGCTTGAGGCCATGAAATCTGAGATAGGATCCATGTATGAGAACAAAGTGTGGACTTTGGTGGACTTGCCCGATGATCGGCAAGCCATTGAGAATAAATGGATTTTTAAGAGGAAGACGGATGCTGATGGTAATATCACTGTCTACAAAGCTCGACTTGTCGCGAAAGGTTTTCGACAAGTTCAAGGGGTTGACTACGATGAGACTTTCTCACCCGTAGCGATGCTTAAGTCTGTCCGAATCATGTTAGCAATTGCCACATTTTATGATTATGAAATCTGGCAAATGGATGTCAAAACTGCATTCCTTAATGGTTTTCTCAAAGAAGAGTTGTATATGATGCAACCAGAAGGTTTTGTCGATCCTAAGGGTGCTAACAAAGTGTGCAAGCTCCAGCGATCCATCTATGGACTGGTGCAAGCATCTCGGAGTTGGAATATACACTTTGATGAGGTGATCAAAGCATATGGTTTTGTACAGACTTACGGTGAAGCCTGTATTTACAAGAAAGTAAGTGGGAGCTCTGTAGCATTTCTAATATTATATGTGGATGACATATTGTTGATTGGAAATGATATAGAATTTCTGGATGGCATAAAAGGATACTTGAATGAAAGACCTCGGTGAAGCTGCTTATATATTGGGCATCAAGATCTATAGAGATAGATCAAGACGCTTGATAAGACTTTCAATGAGTACATACCTTGACAAGATTTTGAAGGAGTTCAAAATGGATCAGTCAAAGAAGGAGTTCTTGCCTGTATTGTAAGGTGTAAAGTTGAGTAAGACTCAAAGCTCGACCATGGCAGAAGATAGAGAGAGAATGAAAGTCATTCCCTATGCCTCAGCCATAGGTTCTATAATGTATGCCATGCTGTGTACCACACCTAATGTGTGCCTTGCCACGTGTCTGGCAAAGGGGGTACAAGAGTGATCCAGGAGTGGATCACTGGACAGCGGTCAAAATTATACTTAGTAACTAAAGGACTAAGGAAATGTTTCTCGATTATGGAGGTGATAAAGAGTTCGTCGTAAAGGGTTACGTCGATGCAAGCTTTGACACCAATCTGGATATCTCTGAGTAGCAAGCCGGATACGTATAATGGAGCAGTCATTTGGAATAGCTCCAAGTAAAGCGTGATAGCAGCATCTACAGTATGACATAAGGATTTGCAAAGTACACATGGGTCTGAATATTGCAGACCCATTGACTAAAATTCTCTCTCACGAGCAAAACATGATCGCACCTTAGAACTCTTTGAGTGTTAATCACATGGTGATGTGAACTAGATTATTGACTCTAGTGAACTCTTGGGTGTTAATCACATGGCGATGTGAACTAGATTATTGACTCTAGTGCAAGTGGGAGACTGATGGAAATATGCCCTAGAGGCAATAATAAAGTTGTTATTATTTTATATTTCCTTGTTCATGATAAAGGTTTATTATTCATGCTAGAATTGTATTGACCGGAAACTTAAATACATGTGTGAATACATAAACAAATACTGTGTCCCTAGTGAGACTCTACTAGACTAGCTCGTTGATCAAAGATGGTTAAGGTTTCCTAACCATAGACATGAGTTGTCATTTGATAACGGGATCACATCATTAGGAGAATGATGTGATGGACAAGACCCATCTGTTAGCTTAGCATATGATCGTTCTGTTTATTGCTACTGCTTTCTTGAATGTCAAATATATGTTCCTCAGACCATGAGATCATGCAACTCCCGGATACCGGAGGAATACCTTGTGTGCTATCAAACGTCACAGCGTAACTGGGTGATCATAAAGATGCTCTACAGGTATCTCCGAAGGTGTCTGTTGAGTTGGCATGGATCGAGACTGGGATTTGTCATTCCGTGTTTCGGAGAGGTATCTCTGGGCCCTCTCGGTAATGCACATCATAAGAAGCTTGCAAGCAAAGTGACTAAGGAGTTAGTTACGGGATGATGTATTACGGAACGAGTAAAGAGACTTGCCGGTAACGAGATTGAACTAGGTATGGAGATACCGACGATCGAATCTCGGGCAAGTAACATACCGACGGACAAAGGGAATTACGTATGTTGTCATTGCGGTTCGACCGATAAGATCTTCGTGGAATATATAGGAACCAATATAGGCATCCAGGTTCCGCTATTGGTTATTGACCGGAGAGGCGTCTCAGTCATGTCTACATCATTTCCGAACCCGTAGGGTCCGCACGCTTAACGTTCGTTGACGATATAGTGTTATATGAGTTATGTGAATTGGTAACCGAATATTGTTCGGAGTCCCGGATGAGATCCCGGACGTCACGAGGAGTCTCGGAATGGTCGAGAGGTAAAGATTTATATATGGGAAGTCATATTTTGGGTTCCGGAAAAAGGTGCAGTTTTTTTCGGTATTGTACCGGGAAGCTTCCAGAAGATTCCGGAGGATTCCGGAGGGGTCCGGAAGTCCACAAGTGGGTCCACCACATCCCAAGGGCTGGCATGGGCTAAGGGGAGGCGCCCTGGCCTTATTGGGCCAGGCGCACCAAGTCCTCAAAAGCCCACGCAGCTAGGGAAGGAAAAAGGGGGAGTCCTAGTAGGAATAGGATTGGACTTTGGAGTCCAAGTCCACGTGTGTACTATTCACGGTTACTGTTCACGTGGCACTATTCCTTCTACTCCAAGCCCCTACACATATATAAATAGAGGAGAGGGGGCGCCCCAAAGGAGACACAACATTGTCTTAGCCGTGTGCGGCGCCCCCCTCCACAGTTCCGTCCCTCGGTCATATTTTCGTAGTGCTTGGGCGAAGCCCTGCGGAGATAGCATTACCATCACCGTCACCACGTCGTCGTGCTGCCGGAACTCATCCACTACCTCGCCGTCTTGCTGGATCAAGAAGTCGAGGACGTCACCGAGCTGAATGTGTGCTGAACGCGGAGGTGTCGTACGTTCGGTACTCGGTCGGTTGGATCGTGAAGTTGTTCGACGACATCAACCGCGTTGTTCTAACGCTTCCGCTTACGGTCTATGAGGGTACGTAGACACACTCCCCCTCTCGTAGCTATGCATCTCCATGGATAGATCTTGCGTGTGCGTAGAAATTTTTTTGTTTTCCATGAAATGTTCCCCAACACTTCTTACTATAACCAGTCGCTGTTTGGATAGTACTCGACGTCGTTCCCCAACACTTCTTACTTAACGTTCGTTGACGATATAGTGTTATATGAGTTATGTGAATTGGTAACCGAATATTGTTCGGAGTCCCGGATGAGATCCCGGACGTCACGAGGAGTCTCGGAATGGTCGAGAGGTAAAGATTTATATATGGTAAGTCATATTTTGGGTTCCGGAAAAAGGTGCAGTTTTTTCGGTATTGTACCGGGAAGCTTCCAGAAGGTTCCGGAGGATTCCGGAGGGGTCCGGAAGTCCACAAGTGGGTCCACCACGTCCCAAGGGCTGGCATGGGCTAAGGGGAGGCGCCCTGGCCTTATTGGGCCAGGCGCACCAAGTCCTCAAAAGCCCACGCAGCTAGGGAAGGAAAAAAGGAGAGTCCTAGTAGGAATAGGATTGGACTTTGGAGTCCAAGTCCACGTGTGTACTATTCACGTGGTACTGTTCATGTGGACTATTCCTTCTACTCCAAGCCCCTACACATATATAAATAGAGGAGAGGGGGCGCCCCAAACAAGCCACAACATTGTCTTAGCCGTGTGCGGCGCCCCCCTCCACAGTTCCGTCCCTCGGTCATATTTTCGCAGTACTTGGGCGAAGCCCTGCGGAGATAGAATCACCATCACCGTCATCACGCCGTCGTGCTGCCGGAACTCATCCACTACCTCATCGTCTTGCTGGATCAAGAAGTTGAGGACGTCACCGAGCTGAACGTGTGCTGAACGCGGAGGTGCCGTACGTTCGGTACTCGGTCGGTTGGATCGTGAAGTTGTTCGACGACATCAACCGCGTTGTTCTAACGCTTCCGCTTACGGTCTACGAGGGTACGTAGACACACTCCCCCTCTCATAGCTATGCATCTCCATGGATAGATCTTGCGTGTGCGTAGAATTTTTTTGTTTTTCCATGCAACGTTCCCCAACAGGCACCTGGATGGCCCCCTCTGGTACTTCTTGCTTTCAGTATTTTTTATTTATTCTAAAATAAATCTCCGTAAAATTTCAGCTCATTTGGAGATGTGCAGAATAGGTATCTCTGACATAGCTTTTTCAGGTCCAGAATTCCAGCTGCCGGCAATCTCCCTCCTTGTGTAAATCTTGCATATTAAGAGAGAAAAGGCATTAGAATTGCTCCACAAAGTGTTATATTGATTAAAAACACTATAAATAGCAATAGCAAAACATGATGCAAAATGGATGTATCAGCTATCTCCGGGGCACGCGCCGCTTCTTTGACCGGTCGACGCGCTTTGACGCCCCACGTCACGCCGGCGTACGCGGGTCACGTCGGCCACGTGTACGACCCCGGTGGTGCGTCCGTACGGGCATCGCGTACGCGTACGTCGCACCGGTCCGCGCGTGTACGGCGCGGGAGCCGTACGTCGCCCCGGGCCGCACGTGTACGCCGCGGGAGCCGGCGCGGGTACGACGGGGTGGGGAAAAGACTATCGTGCCCTTTTTTATGAAGGGGTATCGGACGATCTCAGCCATCGAAGTGTCTAGGGGGTTGTACCGAAGAAGAAGTGTTGACTTAAACATATATCAACTTTCATCATGACGAATGTATCTCCGTCATCTTAAAGAATCTTCTTGCACCTTGGACTTGAGTCACTGATTATGAGCTACTCCCTCGGTCCCATAATATAAGATATGTACATCTTATATTATGGAACGGAGCGAGTATGTTGCTACTCCATTTACTCCTCATGACCCCGCTTGTAACTGCAGTCTCTTTCAATTATCAAAAAAGTTTGTGAGCGAATGTGCTATTTTTTGCGACAGTGCCAAACAGATCACACACCGTCCGATCTCGATCACGCGCGACTGCATGTAAAAGCGGGACATAGGCCTCGGGATGATAGTTGGCGCTTTAACGGGAAGTTTCAATTTTTCACGTGCACGTGGGCGTTGACGTTTTTTTTTCGAAAAATCCTACACCTACGGGCCTCTACGCATGTTTTACTAAACCTTCCAACTAATCTAGCCCCCCCCCCCCCCGAATTTTCACCAGGGTGGGACTCCCCCCCCCTCCCCACTCCAATCCTCACCCCCACATTGGATAGTACGTAAGTTTCGTAAAATAAATTATGTAGGTGTAGCAAAGCCCTTTTTTAAGGTTCTATTTTCATGAGTGGATTGTGGGGCATTGACTGTAATTTTTTGGAAGGTTTCATTGCACGCGCTATTGTTGGGCCTTGACAGTGATTTTTTTTTATCTGTTCCCATACGACATGGGCCTGATCTAGCTTGACGTGGTGGTCCTCTCACCAACGACGACAACATGTGGGGCCTCTCTTGAACACGGATTGAGCCAGGATTTTGGTATAGGGGTGCCAAGCCAAGTTCATAACTTTTTTATCTAGAGCGAAAAATAACTATCGTCATGACTGTAATAATGCGACACACGCAACATGTATATAGCTGTATGAGTTTAAATTTACCTCTACAACTGCCAATAAGATGAAAATAATTAATAATTTCATTGGAAGAGAACTCACCTGCTATTTTTTTTAATGTGTATGATAATGAAATACCAAAGTAAGTTGTCTCCCATTTGGCAGCGCTTGAAAGATAAATTGATATTTAGAGTGTTTGGGGGCACTTTCCAGCTGATATGGTCCCTTAGATATATAAAAATATCGAGCTTCATCTTGCTTGTCCGGTGGCAGCTCCCAATTTGACATATCCTTATCATGAGTGTTAACTGGACTGGGATTTCTAACTTGCACATCAGCTCCATTAACAATTTCAGTAGGTTGGGAACTTGAAGCAACCAGCTTAAAAATGAATTTATCTTCGGATTTTTGGTGGTGCTTTTCTCTTCATAGTTGTTGAATTGGAATCTCACAATTAGCTATATTGGATAAGTTTGACATAGGAAAAATTTGCATCACAAACAGGAACTCATACAAGATAATTTGCATCATGATAATAATAATTTTCAGGACACGTAAAAAAGACAGGAATTCTTCATAGAATCATAGCATCACAAATCACACAACCAAAACAAGTAAACAACAAAAATGAAAAATCGGATGTACAAGTTCAACAATGATACAAGATGAGAATTGAGATTAATACATGGTGTGATGTACAGGTGTATTAAACCTTGGGTCCTTGGCTAGTGCCCGTTGGTTGGGTTTGGAAGATATGAAAGTGAAGAAGGCTGGATCGCGCCGTTGCCGTATGAATAGGATCGAGACCAGCAAGGCAGGGAGAGAGAGCTATGTCTCGCTTATAGCGAGACCATAGTTTCTCTCGCGTCAAGAGTGGAAGCTCCTCTCGCTGAAGGTGGGTGCATACGGGCCGGTCCATTAGTGTAGGTTTGCATATGGGCCGGTCCATTAGTGTAGGTTTGCTGTTGCCGCTCGTTGTAGGTTTTCTCTGGGGTTTTTTTCTTTTGTTTTTCGTGTTTTTTCACCGATTTTCTTTGGTTTTATTTTTTCTTTGTTATAGCTTCAGTTTTCCACCGTATTTTTCGTTTCTTTCTTGGTTTTGCGGACCTTTTGTTTTCTTCATTTTTTTCCTTTTCATTCCTACTTTCTTTGGCTTTTTTTGTTTCTTTCTTAGTTTTCATCAGTTTTCCTTCGGTTTTGTTTTGTTTTTCTTGGTTTTTCTTCATTTCCTCATGGGGTTTCATGGTTTTCTTTGGGTTTTCCATTTTTCTTTGTTTCTGAGGTGTTTCTTTCTTTCGTTTCTTCGTTTTCACTGCTTTTTCCTAAAAAAAAATCTTTTTCCTCAACAGATGCCTATATTTTTCATACACATTTGTTCATTTTACGTATACAAGAACATTTTTTTATACTTGTTCAACATTATTCAAATACATGATTAACATTTTTTTAACAAAATGTTTGATGACTACTTTTTCCATACACATTGTACATTTTTTGTATATATCAGGAACATTTCTTTAATACATGTTTAATTTTTCAAAATATATGATTAACATTTTTGTACATACAATCAACATTTTTAAAATCTTGTGTTTTTATGTTCAATTTCTTTAATACACGTTCTACATTTTTTGTATACATCAGGAATATTTTTTGTACACCTTTAGCATTTTTTAAATAGATGATTAGCATTTTTTAGAAAATTTGTGTTTGATGACTACTTTTTTTCATACACATTGTATATTTTTTAGTACATATCAGGAACATTTTTTATACATGTTTAATATTTGTGAAATATATGATTAATATTTTTTTGATACACGATCAACATTTTTTTCAAATGCTTGATTAACATTTTTTTAAATACATGATCAAATTTTTTCATAGACATTGTATATTTTTTTAAACATTTTTTGTATACATGAGAAAAAAAATTTCTATACATGTTTAATATTTTTATGTAGAGTGTTTTTTGTAATAATATATTTAAAATATTTAGAAGTAACCAAAAGTTAAAAAAAGCAAAAAAGAAAACAAAAAAAGAGAAAAAAAACGAGTTTGTGGCCTCCCGCGAGCTGGGCCAGCCTAGTATGTTGCTACCTCAGGTGAGGCTAGCATCCAACTCACGTCGTTCCCTCAAAAAAAATTCAACTCACATCGAGCAAGGTATATGCGCGCCCGAGCAGACGCGGAGGGAAGGGAAAGGGCATGGAACGGCGGCAACTAATTTTTGCCTACTAATCCAACATACCCCGGTAACTTCTATGTAAATAGCATGATCATTTATGCACCACAGCCTTGATAACTTACGTACAAACACCGTGAGCGGTATCTTTGACACCGGGGGGGGGTGGTTGTTGAAACGTACCCCAGTAAAAGGCCACGGATGGGGATCCGGTACTACCGCATGTGACTTCAACGTGCGACATCAGCCTAGGAGGAGCAATACAACCGCTCCAGATGAGCAGTACAACCGCTTGTGCAAGCGGTACAACCGCCTGCCTGTGCGCAGAGTAAAGAGCCGCGACCCATGTATCCCTCTCTTACCCCTTGGACTATAAGTACTCGTCTTCTAGCTCCATATTAGGGTTAGCAAGGCATATTAAACTAAATCATTGAGAGCTTTGCTCATCTACCACTCCATTGGAGACCAAGACCTTCATTGAAGAAGATTCCGGATTCAAGACCTCCTCCCTTAAGGTTGGAGAAGACTACCCCATAAAGGCCTCAGTTCCTCCATGGATTTGGGAAGAACTACCTCTTTTACTTGTTCCTTTTGTTGATTGTGGATCTATGTGCTTTGTATAGGATTTATGGAGATAGTGGGTGTGTGATTTGGTCCTTGCTTTGAGAGTTACTCTTGTTCTTGTTCTTGTGTTCATCCTTCTCCACCTCCATGTGTGAAAGATTGGGGACCCTAGGGTCTCTACCCTACATCAGGGAGGCAGCCAAGATGACGGAGAGGTTCGAGGACATCTTGGCGAAGAAGGAGGAGGCATGTGTCAAGCGCTCCGATGTGAAGGGGGGAAAGAAGATCGAGAGGTTTAACATCTTGATGACGGCGGCCGAGAAGAAGCTCAAACTCAAATGGAGGAGGGTTGAGCTCGTGGTCTATTCGGAGGATACGAAGATGTTGACCATGAAGATGGACGAGTTGGATAATATTTTTTCATTTTTTTGCACGGACTACCGGACTGATATTTTTTGATCGAGCGCATGTAAAAACTATGAACATCTGCCTCCTTTTGGTTGTGATCGGGCGCTATGAAAACCACAATTTAACTTGCTCATATTGCTATGTATTTGAAATGAAAATGGTCGGGCCTGGGCGGATGTTTAGGGGATGCGGTTGGATGGTTGGCTCTCGCATCCGTGTGAGTGTCCTTTTTAGGGGGACAACATTGGAGATGCCCTTAAGTATGCATCTCACCAAAACACATCTTGAAAGTTCGTTTTTAATGAACGTGAAATGCTTTAAAACATTGTGAGCGTAACATTAAAATGCTACTCCCTCCGTTCAGATATGTGATGTTTTGGGTATTTTAATAAGGACTACATACGGGCTGAAATGAGTGAACAAACACACTAAAATATGTCTAATGCATCCAATTCAAAAAAAATGAACATCTTATATTTGTGAACGAAGGGAGTATGGCATATTTTTGAAAGCCTCAGACCAGCACCCTAAACACCACCACCATCCATCATCAGTAAACAAAACGATCAGCAGACCCACACAACATACAGATAGCAACACGACCAATCATCTGCACTCTTAAACATTATCCTACGAAAAATCCGGACTTGAGAGCAAAACGTAGAGATGCATGTGCCGTCCTGGTGTGGCCGGGGGAGCAAGGACACTGCACATAAAACAAGCCGTGGTGGCGATGGCGACTTCGGTGAGGGCAAAACGGCAGTGTCACGAGGTGTGGGCGGCAAGAAAGGGACCATGCTTGCACCAACCACCATGGACACACACCCACCCCTCGTGCCATGGTTTTGTCCCTCCTCCTCTCCTCCTCCTCCGCCTCCTCCTCTCCTTTAAGTTCGCCCACCTCCTTTGCTGGTGTGAGAGACTGATAGCATGGACGGACGGACGCCTTTGCTGGTGTGAGAGACTGAAGCTGCCAGCATGATCTGCTCGTCCACGTCCAGCATGCGCCGGAAACGCGTTCCGTCGCGCGGGGTTATCTTGGAATTTTGGCTCCACCAGATCATGCTGCAGCTTCATTTTCTCACGGCCACCAAAAGATGTAGAGAGTGTTTTCTGGCTTCTCTTGCATAGGCAGGCAGATTTGCATGGAAGGTAGTATATGCTTGCTAATTTGGTGGTTTTTGCCCTGCCTTTTCCTTCTGTTTCCGTTCGGTATATTCTTTTCGCTATCATGTTTCATCTTTCCTCAAGAGGTTCTCTCATACAAAATCTCCCGGCCCTTTCCAGCTTCTCAAGAGGGTCTCCAATGGTGTGTAGTTTATTGCACTTGCATTGGTTTAATCCTCTTGCGTTTGCGTATACCATCAAATTAAGATGGCTTTCTTAGCGGAAGGTAAGGAAAATGAAATTTATGCCCCACACATGCTTCACTTGTGTTTAGTTTTTTTTTTTCATTTTGATGAAGGAAGATTGTAGGAACCCCAGTATAATAACTAGGAAACCAAATTCAAGTTCATGAGGACTTTCGGAGCCCGATCCATGTGAGCTAGGCATACTAACACTTAAGTTTAATTCATATCTTAATGATATCACATTGCATACAAAATCTTGTTCGACACTTCCACCTACCTTTGCTTTAGTTCTACAGAAATTCAAATTGAACAGTTTAATTGGTCTCTCTTAACATGAAAATATTTTACCCATATAATGGATTTTCAGTACTGCTGAGCAGAAGTGTTAGCTCATCCAAAAATAATCCCAGCAATGGCAGTCAATTGATATCATTTGGCATGCATCTGTTTTTGCTGTATGATGGAAATGGCAATGTGAGATTCTGAAGAGAAAAAATTGCTGGAATTATAACATCTTTGAAATACGGTCACGAAGAGATGAACGATACAGACAATGCAATAACTATACCAATTTTAAATTAAGTATTGGGTAATTGAGTTGTTGGTAAATGGTATAGGAGGAAACCACAATAAGGTAGTAGTACAAATTAACCAAATATGATCATGTGCAATTAGATTCCTTGCCTCCAAAAGGGCATGCAACTCATACACTGAGTTCACTAATAAAACATATAATAAGGCTCTGATGTTTGTGCTTAACAGCGACATAGCATCATGCTACTCCTCTAGACCTCTAGGCTTCCTGTTCAGTCACAATAGCAGCCACATTCAATGGAAGCCTAGCTTTTGATACGTAAGTGGTGCATGTTTGCCATCTAAATTATGCAACTGTGATCTGAAATACTACAGTGATACTTGTCTAGTTGTCTCTGAAAAATAATGGCCACAGCCGTTAGGCCTTTATTAGCTTGCGCCTTGCAAATTATTTCCAGCCATGTACTTTGAGTAGTTCGCACCTTTTCAGCCCTGTATTTGCGTGCCTGTGCGTGCATTCAGAAAGTGTATCATCAAAACAGATGGCGAAGCAAGCTAGGCCCAAGGTTTGTCCTGAAGACATCTTCAGGAATGAGAGAAACATGTCCGATCTAAGATAGTTTCAGAATGTCCAAAAGAAATGGTAACTTGAGAAATGGACAAACTCACCCGGACGCGTCACGCGTGTTCGCCCAGGTGTATGCCTGCAAGATACTGCTAATTTATCATCATCATGATTCTTGTAAATCATGGCTGTACATGACAAGGTTTCATTTCAAACTTTAACAGAGCAAACAACACAAAGGAAACCGGACACAGACGCAGAGCTTTTAAAACCATACACATCCACAGGGGCACGTTAAATTCCAGTCACATCGCTTCACTCGCAGAGAGGAAGTTGATAATTATTCACGACTCATCTAGCAAAAATTGGTGACAAGCCTATCTCAAAGTTCCTTGGGACATATAACGTTGCAACGTTACACCGAGATGAGATTCCCAAACAAAAGGGCACGCAGCAAGCTGATAGGCACAGCCGAATCAACCTTACGCCTCGTCAAGGGCGAGAACACCTGGGAGGGGCTTGCCTTCCAGCAGCTCCAAGCTCGCGCCACCGCCGGTCGAAATGTGGCTCATCTTGTCGGCAAGCCCAGCCTTCTCAACAGCAGCAACGGAGTCACCTCCACCAATGATGGTCGTGACACCCTTCCCGGTGAGCTCAGCCAACTGCTTCGCGATTGCCTAAGACAACGACAGCTGTAATTAGCAACAACAACGGATACGAGATAGATGAATGTACGTTATGTGATATTGTACTAACATCAGTGCCTGCGGCGAACTTCTCAAACTCAAAGACTCCCATAGGACCGTTCCAGATAACAGTCTTGGTGGTGTCCAAGGCTTCGGCGAAAGTCTTGATGGAATCTGGGCCAACATCGAGACCCATCCAACCATCAGGGATAGCTGTGGCAGGAACAATCTGAAAAATAGTGTTAAGAGTCAGCATCAGCAAGTAAACACTAAATCATGTTTTGGTGCAAAATGTCAGTTGAAATCCACTGAGAGCCTTTGAAACTATCTTTTTGGAATATAACATGCTATCACAAGGACCATCAAAGGTGTAATTGTGTAAAACGAACAAACCTTGCTTTCGGCATCTGCTGCAAACTTGTCAGCCACAACGACATCAGTCGGAAGCAAGAGCTTAACACCCTTGGACTTTGCCGTCTCCATCAGTGAAGTTGCCAGTTCAAGTTTGTCTTCCTCCACAAGAGACTTTCCAACAGCTAATCCCTGGGCCTTGTAGAATGTGAAGATCATACCACCACCAAGGATGAGGATATCAACCTTGGCCAGCAGAGACTCGATCACACCAATCTTAGATGAGACCTTGGATCCACCAACAATGGCAGCAAATGGCTTCTTTGGGTTGGCAACAGCTCCGACAAGATAGTCAAGTTCCTGGAGTAATAAAAATAATTAGATACCCTGCTATTTGTTCTGAAATATACTTGTTCCAATACTTTTTGTAAAATCTAAGTACGCATCTGAACTATCGCCCAAAGGTTGCAAAACGAACAGATAGCAAAGGATCCATGTACTGACTTGCACTCTTTTAAATCATATGCAATTCCATATGTACCAAAGGATACTTTTTCTTCTTTCAATGTAATTTCAAGCAAATAATGTGCAGAAATGAGATTCATTTCAGTTACTACCTTCTGCATGAGGAAGCCAGCAACAGAAGGCCTCAAAAACTTGGTTACACCCTCGGTTGAAGCATGAGCCCTATGTGCAGTGCCAAAAGCGTCATTTACATAAAGGTCAGCAACTGATGCAAGCTTCTTAGCGAACTCAGGATCGTTCTTCTCTTCCTCCTTGTAGAATCTAACATTCTCTAGGAGTAGAACACCACCATTTGGCAAAGCAGCAGCCAATTTCTCAACTTCTTCACCAATGCAGTCAGAGGCCGCCACAACCTATTGACAGACATAAAACAATGTACAAATATAAGGGCTCGTAATCTAGTTCAGAAAGACAACGGAATTGCAAGATTCTATCATCCCATAACATACTTCAAGTCCAAGGAGCTCAGACAAGCGTGGAACAAGAGGCTTCAAGCTGAACTTGGGGGTGACACCTTTTGGGCGGCCCTGGAAATTACAACAATTAATTACATTAGAAAAAGGAACACGCTTGGTACATTAGACAGTTTTTTATGGTGTTCCTCGTCATATCAGGTAACACATAAGTAGCATAACTACATTACTAATACAAATCACAGCCTAAAGTAGTTTGTTGGCAACGTAAGTTCAGGTGAAAGCAGTACATGACCTGTTATCAAGACCTCTTTTAAGTTCTCTTATCAGGAACCAGATAAGAGATAACATACCATCCCATCAGATGTTCTAATACTACTTCGCTATGTAGACAGCACCAAACAAAAAATTCACTGAATGTCACATGTGAAATGTGGAGGAACAAACAACTTAAAAGGTTTTTGTAACTGCTCCTATTAAAGATCAGAATACAATAAGGAACAACCACAATTGAAGACATTCATTTTTGGCAGAGGAAAATAATTAACCACCAAACCTGTTAAAAGTGAAAAAGGAAAGCAATGAACAAGTTGGGCAGTCATCCTTAAATTCAATCACCTCACAACTGAGATACAACAATCTATCACGCCAATGCATATTATAACTTATGTTCATCATTACAATGATGAGTAAACAATCTAGTGAGGACCATAACTGTGCAAAATACACCAACTGGCTCAGATAGTAAACTAATCTAACAGTAACCCTCATAACCATGGTGAGTAAACGATCTAATGAGGACCATAACTGTGCAATGTTAAGTTGAAGGGGGCATTAACTGAACCTCAATGTAACCCTCATCTAACAGTAAACTACTCCCTCCGTTCCTAAATATAAGCCTTTTTAGAGATTCCAATATGGACTACATAGGGAGCAAAATGAGTGAATCTCCGTTCTAAAATATGTCTATATACAATTATACATCCGTATGTAGTCCATATTGAAATCTCTAAAAAGGCTTATATTTAGAAACAGAGGGAGTAATTACAAGCAGGAACTGACATACTACAAGGGTTGCAAGACTGACTTAAAATACAGACTCGCAGATGCGAAATTAACTGAGAGCAAAACTGAACCACTTTTGCCACATATTCACATCCTTGCACATAGTAAGAAACACCAAAATTGTAGACATGTGTAAATGGCTGCAATCCTAACAAAACTAACACCAAAATTGTATAAGGGTTGCAAGACTGACTTAAATTACAGACTTGCCGATGTGAAATGAACTGAGAGCGAAACTGAACTACTTTTGCCACATGTTCACATCCTTGCTACAATTCTAACAAAACTAACACCAAAATTGTAGACATGTATAAATGGCTACAATCCTAACAAAACTAACACCAAAACTGTAGACAAGTGCAGATGACTACAGTCCTAACAAAATTACCCACTGTTCATCGCCGCTGATCTTAGTTCTGAAGCTCAAAATGACGACCCAGAAGCACTTGACCGCATCCAATGCTCCCAGGAATCACACATCCAATCAACGTAAACAAATCCAAGGCTACTAGCATGCGATATGTCTCGGATCAACGAGCGTGGGTGGGTTGAGGTGCTCACCAGATGGCTGGCCAGGATGACCTTGGCGCCCTTCTCGAGGAGGTACTTGATGGTGGGGATGGATGCGCGGATGCGGGTGTCGTCGGTGATCTTCTGGGCGTCGTCGAGCGGCACGTTGAGGTCGGCGCGCACGAACACCTTCTTCCCCTTGAGATCCGCCTCCCCGAGGGTGCCCACGCTCCTCTTGGTCGCCATCCCTGCAACAAAACAGACGCCGCGAGGAGGTCAGACGTCGGCCCGCGAGGGAGGGAGGCGGCCGCGGATCGCGATCGGAGGAGGGGGAGAGGGCTCACCGTGGAGGAACCGGATCGAATCAACGGCGATCTGGGCGAGGTGGTGGCTGGATTGGAGAGGCGATGGGCTTTGGTTTGGATGGATGTGGCGACGCTGCCCGTGCGCTCCGGTTTTCTTTATAGAGGCGAAGGCGTAGTTCGCGATGGGAGGGAATATTCGGGGGATTTGTGGTGGCGGTGTGCCGATGACGTGTGGGGTCGAAGGGAGGTGGGACAGGGTGGCAGCGGGAGGAGGTGGTTTTGTGGGGTGTCGTTTGGGTGTGGCTTGGAGCGGGGGTAAGAACGGTGCGGCGCCCGCGGGTTCTGAGCTCGCGGATTGCCGACGGACGGCTTGGATTGGATGGTTTTGGAACGGAAAAGGAGGGGAAGGTTCTGGAAAAGCGTGGTGCGTGGAAATGCCGAGATGGGCGGCCCGTCTCCTCATTTGCTCCGACAGTCGGACGTGTGTCGTCCGATCGACGGGGCCGGGGGCCGTAGTTTTGTGCGGCACTTTTTTCTTTTTTGAAAAGTCTGAAATAAATGCTTCCTAATATAGGTGAGATAGATTAATTGATTAATTGATTTTTCTTTTTTTTATAAAATTATAAATCGAGCATTAGTTTGAACGACATAGAAAACTCTTTTCCAACTAAGCACTCTTGAGCATCAAGCAATTATATGGCTTGGATTCGGAATGGTCACGACCCTTTCATGGTTGGATATGCACACCTACGGTTCACTAATGGAAATTCACTTTTCTTAGCGCCCTAGCGTTTCAAAGCACAGGAGATATCTGTGGAACTGTTGTTTTTCTTAGGGCAAGCTAGCAGATAGAAATAAACCTTCAATTCATACTTGAAGTCTAAATCCACCCCTAACCACCTGATCCCTGAAATCGACACCTTGTATTTATCAATCTCGGTCAATCTTTGCCCTAAACCTGTTTGTTGAGCCGGGAAACGCACGATCCCGATCGATTACTCACTTCTCTCACTGACTATTTTGGGTCACATCCCAACCCCATCTTAATCCTCAATCATCCCACCCACACGTCTCCACCATGAACGGCACCCCGGTTGCCACATGCCTCTCCCGCTCCACCCGTGCCCACAATGCCTACATCGTCCACGTCGGCGCCCATGCCACCACCCATCTAGGCGACACTCACGCTGGACTTTACCGACGGACCGCTCCACCAGGACCTCCTCCACTCCTGCCGTGGCCACGGGACGGGCACCAGACGCCGCCGTCGCCCAACCTGCGACGCTGCGCAGGCCATCGCCACTTCGTCTTCCACCACGCCCAGGTCGACACCGAAGCCATACCCACTACGCGCGATTGCTTCCTTGTTGACTCGCTCGTCTTCTTCGTGGGTTATGAGCCCTCCAACGTACGTCAGATGCTCCGGTTGCACTACGGCTTGCAAGACACGTTCCGGGCGCGACCTACGTGCTCTCACCGACATGGGCAACACGGAGGCGGGAAGAGGCACCTGGACGATCACCGGAGTGCACGGGGAGGCAAAGGGGCACGTTGTACGAGCTGGTGTCCATCGGGGCAGAGGAGGATGCGGAGGCGGAATACGAGGCATACTCCACCCTGTTCGACGGAAAGCCTGGGAGCATGCCACGCGCTCATGGCCATGTTCCTGAGCTTGCTGGTCGACGGAGGTGTAATTTAATTATGGCAATGGGTAGGATATAGTGTGGGTACAATAATCACATACTCATACCCATGCTTCTCATGGGCGTAAAATCATGCCCATGCCTAACCCTACCCATCGGGTAAATATTCACGCCCATGCCAAACCCTATGGGTGTCCATGCCCAATGGGTACTGCTACTTGTGAGCTGCATTGGGATTTTCCCCGAAGAGGAAGGGTGAAGCAGTACACTAGAGATAAGTATTTCCCTCAGTGAGAACCAATGTTTATCGAACCAAAAGGAGAATCACGCAAACCCTAGTGAACAGCACCTGCACACACAAAAGCAAATACTTGCACCCAACGCGGTGTTGGAAATATGCCCTAGAGGCAATAATAAATTGGTTATTATTATATTTCCTTGTTCATGATAATCGTTTATTATCCATGCTATAATTGTATTGATTGGAAACTCAAATACATGTGTGGGTACATAGACAACACTGTGTCCCTAGTATGCCTCTAGTTGACTAGCTCGTTGATCAAAGATGGTTAAGGTTTCCTAGCCATTGACATGAGATGTCATTTGATAACGGGATCACATCATTAGGAGAATGATGTGATGGACAAGACCCAAACTGTAAAACGTAGCATTTGATCGTGTCAGTTTATTGCTATTGTTTTCTGCATGTCAAGTATCTGTTCCTTTGACCATGAGATCATGCAACTCACTGACACCGGAGGAATACCTTGTGTGGATCAAACGTCGCAACGTAACTGGGTGACTATAAAGGTGCTCTACAGGTATCTCCGAGGGTGTCTGTTGGGTTGGCATGGATCAAGACTGGGATTTGTTACTCCGTGTGACGGAGAGGTATCTCAGGGCCCACTCGGTAATACAACATCACATTGAGCCTTGCAAGCAAAGTGACTAAAGGGTTAGCCACGGGATCTTGTATTACGGAACGAGTAAAGAGACTTGCCGGTAACGAGATTGAACTAGGTATAGTGATACCGACGATCGAATCTCGGGCAAGTAACATACCGAAGAACAAAGGGAACAGCATACGGGATTAACTGAATCCTTGACATAGAGGTTCGACCGATAAAGATCTTCGTAGAATATGTAGGAGCCAATATGGGCATCCAGGTCCCGCTATTGGTTATTGATCGTAGAAGTGTCTCGGTCATGTCTACATAGTTCTCGAACCCGCAGGGTCTACACACTTAACGTTTGGTGACGATTAGTATAGTTGAGTTATTATGTTGGTGACCGAAGGTTGTTCGGAGTCCCGGATAAGATCCCGGACATGACGAGGATCTCCGGAATAGTCCGGAGGTAAAGATTGATATATGTGATAATAGTGTTTTGATCTCCGGAGGAGTTCCGGAGTTCACCGGAAGGGGTTCCGGATGTTTACTGAAGTGTTCGGGTGCGAGAACACTTTATATGGGCCAAGGGATAAAAGCCCACGAGGTATTGGAAAGTGCAAAAGTAGTTTTGCTGCCGCGTAAGCGGTACTACCGCTTGGTGAAGCGGTACTACCGCCCGAGCGGTACTACCGCTTGTATGAAGCGGTACTACCGCCCAAGCGGTACTACCGCTTGTGTGAAGCGGTACTACCGCTTGTGCGCGGCTGTGCACGGTTCGGCAGGGATCCGAGTTGGACTCTTTCCCTACGAGCCAAACCGACCTTGTGCGGGCAAAACCGACCTGGAGGAGGCTTTTACTCCAAGTTTAGACCCCAAGGCTCAACATATAAATAGAGGGGCAGGGCTAGCACACGAGACACATAAAGATTTCCCCAAGCCGTGTGCGGCAACCCTAACCCTCTAGTTCCTCCGTCATAATCTCCGTAGCGCTTGGCGAAGCCCTGCAGAGATTGTTCCTCACCACCATCACCACGCCGTCGTGCTGCTGGAACTCAACCACTACTTCACCATCGCTCGCTGGATCGAGGAGGTGAAGGCGTCATCAAGCCGTACATGTGTTGAACGCGGAGGTGCCGTCCGTTCGGCGCTAGTTCGTGATCGGATCGAGGGACGACTTGCGATTTGGATCGCGGAGACGTTCGACTACATCAACCGCGTTTCTTAAACGCTTCCGCTTAGCGATCTACAAGGGTATGTAGATTCACTCTCCCTCTCGTAGATGCTCATCACCATGGATAGATCTTGTGTGTGCGTAGGAAATTTTTTGTTTCCCATGCAACGTTCCCCAACAGTGGCATCATGAGCCAGGTCTATGCGTAGATGAGATCTCGAGTAGAACACAAACGAGTTGTGGGCGTGGGTGTATACATATTGCTTGCCGTTACTAGTTGATATTTGATTCGGCGGTACTGTGAGATGAAGCGGCCCGGACCGACATTACGCGTACACTTACGCGAGACAGGTTCCTTCAACTGACATGTAACTTCGTTGCATAAAGATGGCTAGCGGGTGTCTGTCTCTCTCACTTTAGTTGAATCGATTTCAATGAAGAGGGTTCTTTTAGAAGATCAAAAAGCAATCACTACACCACGTTGTGGTTTTGCGTAGGTAAGAACGGTTCTTGCAAACCCGTAGCAGCCACGTAAAATTTGCAACAACAATTAGAGGACGTCTAACTTGTTTTTGCAGGGTATGTTGTGATGTGATATGGCCAATTACATGATGAGATATATGTGATGTATGAGATGATCATGTGTTGTATAGAATATCACGACTTGCATGTCGATGAGTACGGCAACTGGCAGGAGCCATAGAGTTGTCTTTAATTATTGTATGACCTGCGTGTCAATCATTAAGCGCTATGTAATGCTTTACTTTATCGCTAAACGTTAGCAATAGTCGTGGAAGCAACAGTCGGCGCGACAACCTTATGGCGACACGTTGATGGAGATCATGGTGTCATGCCGGTGACGATGGAGATCATGCCGGTGCTTTGGAGATGGAGATCAAAAGCACAAGTTCATGGCCATATCATGTCACTTATGATTTGCATGTGATGTTAATCCTTTTATGCATCTTATTTTGCTTAGGACGACGGTAGCATTATAAGGTGATCCCTCACTTAAATTTCAAGATAAATTGTGTTCTCCCCGAGTGTGCACCGTTGCGAAAGTTCGTCGTTTCGAGACACGCCGTGATGATCGGGTGTGATAGACTCCACGTTCACATACAACGGGTGCAAGCCATGTTGCACACGCGGAACACTCGGGTTAAACTTGACGAGCCTAGCATGTACAGACATGGCCTCGGAACACAAGAGACCGAAAGGTCGAACATGAGTCATATAGTAGATATGATCAACATGAAGATGTTCACCATTGAAACCACCTCAACTCACGTGATGATCGGACTTGAGTTGGTGGATTTGGATCATGTTACACTCGAATGACCGGAGGGATGTCAATTTGAGTGGGAGTTTTTAAGTAATATGATTAACTAAAACTCATTATCTAGAACAATAGTCTAAGTTGTCTTTGCTATATTTATGTTGTAGATCATGGCTCGCGCAGTAGCACCCCTGAATTTTAATGCGTTCCTAGAGAAAGCTAAGTTGAAAGATGATGGAAGTAACTTTGTGGACTGGGCCCGTAATCTAAGGATTATCCTTACGGCTTCCCAGAAGGCTTATGTCCTTGATGCACCGCTTGGTGATCCACCCGCTCCAGTTGAGTCTCTAGACGTTGTGAACGCCTGGCAGGCTCGTTCTGATGATTACTCAATAGTTCAATGTGCAATGTTGTATGGCTTAGAACCGGGACTTCAAAGACGTTTTGAACGTCATGGAGCATATGAGATGTTCCAGGAGTTGAAGTTTATCTTTCAGAAGAATGCCCGGATCGAGAGATATGAGATCTCCGATAAATTCTATGCTTGCAAGATGGAGGAGAACGGGTCTATCAGTGATCACGTGCTCAGAATGTCTGGGTACTCCACCCGTCTGGCTGAGTTAGGGATGCCCCTTCCGCCAGAGGCTATCACTGACAGAGTTCTTCAATCATTGCCACCTAGCTACAAGAGCTTCGTGTTGAACTATAACATGCACGGGATGAACAAGTCAGTCGCCGAGCTGTTTGCGATGCTGAAAGCCGCTGAGTCTGAAATTCAGAAGGAGCATCAAGTGTTGATGGTCAATAAAACCACTAGTTTCAAGAAAAATGGCAAGGGTAAGAAGGGTAACTCCAAGAAGAGTGGCAAAGCAGTTGCTCCTCTCGTGAAGAAACCCAAGGCTGGACCCAAACCAGAAACTGTGTGTTTTCATTGCAAGGGAACTGGACACTGGAAGCGGAATTGCCCCAAGTATTTGGCTGACAAGAAGGCGGCCAACAACAAACAAGGTATATATGATATACATGTTATTGATGTGTACCTTACCAACTCTCGTTGTAGTGCCTGGGTATTTGATACCGGTGCGGTTGCTCATATTTGCAACTCAAAACAGGAACTGCGGAATAGACGGAGGCTGGCAAAGGACGAAGTGACGATGCGCGTGGGAAATGGTTCCAAGGTTGATGTGATCGCCGTCGGCACGCTCGCTCTTTGATTACCGTTGGGATTAGTGATGAACCTAAATAAGTGTTATTTGGTGCCTGCGTTAAGCATGAACATTATATCTGGATCTTGTTTATTGCGAGACGGTTACTCATTTAAATCAGAGAATAATGGTTGTTCTATTTATATGAGTAATATCTTTTATGGTCATGCACCCAATGTGAGGGGTTTATTCTTATTGAATCTCGATAGTAATGATACACATGTTCATAACATTGATGCCAAAAGATGTAGGATTGATAATGATAATACCACTTTCTTGTGGCACTGCCGTTTAGGTCATATTGGCGTAAAACGCATGAGGAAGCTCCATGCTGATGGACTTTTGGAGTCACTTGATTTTGAATCACTTGACACATGTGAGCCATGCCTCTTGGGCAAGATGACTAAAACGCCGTTCTCTGGAACAATGGAACGGGCAAGTGACTTATTGGAAATCATACATACTGATGTGTGCGGTCCAATGAGCATTGAGGCACGCGGTGGTTATCGTTACTTTCTCACCTTCACTGATGACTTAAGTAGATATGGGTATATTTACTTAATGAAACACAAGTCTGAAACATTTGAAAAGTTCAAACAATTTCAGAGTGAAGTTGAGAATCATCGTAACAAGAAGATTAAATTCCTACGATCTGATCTAGGAGGAGAATATCTGAGTTATGAGTTTGGCAGTCACTTAAGACAGTGTGGAATTGTTTCACAATTGACACCGCCTGGAACACCACAGTGTAATGGTGTGTCCGAACGTCGTAATCGAACCTTATTGGATATGGTGCGATCTATGATGTCTCTTGCCGATTTGCCACTATCGTTTTGGGGTTATGCATTAGAGACAGCTGCATTCACTTTAAATAGGGCACCATCGAAATCCGTTGAGACGACGCCATATGAACTTTGGTTTGGCAAGAAGCCAAAGCTGTCGTTTCTTAAAGTTTGGGGATGTGATGCTTATGTCAAAAAGCTTCAGCCTGAAAAGCTGGAACCCAAAGCGGAGAAATGCGTCTTCATAGGATACCCAAAAGAGACAGTTGGGTATACCTTCTACCTCAGATCCGAAGGCAAAGTGTTTGTCGCTAAAAACGGAACGTTTCTTGAGAAAGAGTTTCTCTCGAAAGAATTGAGTGGGAGGAAGATAGAACTTGATGAGGTTGTTGAACCTTTACTTCAACCTGAGAGTAGCGCAGCGCAGAAAGTTGTTTCTGTGGAGCCTACATTAGCTGAAGAGGAAGTTAATGATGATAATCATGAAGCTTTGGATCAAGTTGCTATCGAACCTCGTAGGTCGACAAGGACGCGTACTGCTCCTGAGTGGTACGGCAACCCTGTCTTAAAAGTCATGTTGTTAGACAACGATGAACCTACGAGCTATGGAGAAGCGATGATGGGCCCGGATTCCGAGAAGTGGTTAGAGGCCATGAAATCCGAGATGGGATCCATGTATGAAAACAAAGTATGGACTTTGGAAGTATTACCTGAAGGGCGTAAAGCCATTCAGAACAAATGGATCTTTAAGAGGAAGACGGACGCGGACGGTAACGTCACCGTCTATAAAGCTCGACTTGTGGCAAAGGGTTTTTCACAAGTTCAAGGAGTTGACTACGATGAGACCTTCTCACCCGTAGCGATGCTTAAGTCCGTCAGAATCATGTTAGCAATAGCTGCCTTTTTCGATTATGAAATTTGGCAGATGGATGTCAAAACAGCGTTCCTTAACGGTTACCTTAAGGAAGAGTTGTATATGATGCAACCAGAAGGTTTTGTCGATCCAGAGAATGCTGACAAAGTTTGCAAACTCCAGCGATCCATTTATGGACTGGTGCAAGCATCTCGGAGTTGGAATCTTCGTTTTGATGAGGTGATCAAAGCGTTCGAGTTTATACAAGTTTACGGAGAAGCTTGTATTTAGAAGAAAATGAGTGGGAGCTCTATAGCGTTTCTAATATTATATGTGGATGACATATTGCTGATTGGAAACAATATAGAACTTTTGGAAAGCGTGAAGGAATATTTGTGGAAGAGTTTTTCAATGAAGGACCTAGGAGAAGCTGACTATTTTGGGTCACATCCCAACCCCATCTTAATCCTCAATCATCCCACCCACACGTCTCCACCATGAACGGCACCCCGGTTGCCACATGCCTCTCCCGCTCCACCCGTGCCCACAATGCCTACATCGTCCACGTCGGCGCCCATGCCACCACCCATCTAGGCGACACTCACGCTGGACTTTACCGACGGACCGCTCCACCAGGACCTCCTCCACTCCTGCCGTGGCCACGGGACGGGCACCAGACGCCGCCGTCGCCCAACCTGCGACGCTGCGCAGGCCATCGCCACTTCGTCTTCCACCACGCCCAGGTCGACACCGAAGCCATACCCACTACGCGCGATTGCTTCCTTGTTGACTCGCTCGTCTTCTTCGTGGGTTATGAGCCCTCCAACGTACGTCAGATGCTCCGGTTGCACTACGGCTTGCAAGACACGTTCCGGGCGCGACCTACGTGCTCTCACCGACATGGGCAACACGGAGGCGGGAAGAGGCACCTGGACGATCACCGGAGTGCACGGGGAGGCAAAGGGGCACGTTGTACGAGCTGGTGTCCATCGGGGCAGAGGAGGATGCGGAGGCGGAATACGAGGCATACTCCACCCTGTTCGACGGAAAGCCTGGGAGCATGCCACGCGCTCATGGCCATGTTCCTGAGCTTGCTGGTCGACGGAGGTGTAATTTAATTATGGCAATGGGTAGGATATAGTGTGGGTACAATAATCACATACTCATACCCATGCTTCTCATGGGCGTAAAATCATGCCCATGCCTAACCCTACCCATCGGGTAAATATTCACGCCCATGCCAAACCCTATGGGTGTCCATGCCCAATGGGTACTGCTACTTGTGAGCTGCATTGGGATTTTCCCCGAAGAGGAAGGGTGAAGCAGTACACTAGAGATAAGTATTTCCCTCAGTGAGAACCAATGTTTATCGAACCAAAAGGAGAATCACGCAAACCCTAGTGAACAGCACCTGCACACACAAAAGCAAATACTTGCACCCAACGCGGTGTTGGAAATATGCCCTAGAGGCAATAATAAATTGGTTATTATTATATTTCCTTGTTCATGATAATCGTTTATTATCCATGCTATAATTGTATTGATTGGAAACTCAAATACATGTGTGGGTACATAGACAACACTGTGTCCCTAGTATGCCTCTAGTTGACTAGCTCGTTGATCAAAGATGGTTAAGGTTTCCTAGCCATTGACATGAGATGTCATTTGATAACGGGATCACATCATTAGGAGAATGATGTGATGGACAAGACCCAAACTGTAAAACGTAGCATTTGATCGTGTCAATTTATTGCTATTGTTTTCTGCATGTCAAGTATCTGTTCCTTTGACCATGAGATCATGCAACTCACTGACACCGGAGGAATACCTTGTGTGTATCAAACGTCGCAACGTAACTGGGTGACTATAAAGGTGCTCTACAGGTATCTCTGAGGGTGTCTGTTGGGTTGGCATGGATCAAGACTGGGATTTGTTACTCCGTGTGACGGAGAGGTATCTCAGGGCCCACTCGGTAATACAACATCACATTGAGCCTTGCAAGCAAAGTGACTAAAGGGTTAGCCACAGGATCTTGTATTACGGAACGAGTAAAGAGACTTGCCGGTAACGAGATTGAACTAGGTATAGTGATACCGACGATCGAATCTCGGGCAAGTAACATACCGAAGAACAAAGGGAACATCATACGGGATTAACTGAATCCTTGACATAGAGGTTCGACCGATAAAGATCTTCGTAGAATATGTAGGAGCCAATATGGGCATCCAGGTCCCGCTATTGGTTATTGATCGTAGAAGTGTCTCGGTCATGTCTACATAGTTCTCGAACCCGCAGGGTCTACACACTTAACGTTTGGTGACGATTAGTATAGTTGAGTTATTATGTTGGTGACCGAAGGTTGTTCGGAGTCCCGGATAAGATCCCGGACATGACGAGGATCTCCGGAATAGTCCGGAGGTAAAGATTGATATATGTGATAATAGTGTTTTGATCTCCGGAAGAGTTCCGGAGTTCACCGGAAGGGGTTCCGGATGTTTACCGAAGTGTTCGGGTGCGAGAACACTTTATATGGGCCAAGGGATAAAAGCCCACGAGGTATTGGAAAGTGCAAAAGTAGTTTTACTGCCGCGTAAGCGGTACTACCGCTTGGTGAAGCGGTACTACCGCCCGAGCGGTACTACCGCTTGTATGAAGCGGTACTACCGCCCAAGCGGTACTACCGCTTGTGTGAAGCGGTACTACCGCTTGTGCGCGGCTGTGCACGGTTCGGCAGGGATCCGAGTTGGACTCTTTCCCTGCGGGCCAAACCGACCTTGTGCGGGCAAAACCGACCTGGAGGAGGCTTTTACTCCAAGTTTAGACCCCAAGGCTCAACATATAAATAGAGGGGCAGGGCTAGCACACGAGACACATAAAGATTTCCCCAAGCCGTGTGCGGCAACCCTAACCCTCTAGTTCCTCCGTCATAATCTCCGTAGCGCTTGGCGAAGCCCTGCAGAGATTGTTCCTCACCACCATCACCACGCCGTCGTGCTGCTGGAACTCAACCACTACTTCACCATCGCTCGCTGGATCGAGGAGGTGAAGGCGTCATCAAGCCGTACATGTGTTGAACGCGGAGGTGCCGTCCGTTCGGCGCTAGTTCGTGATCGGATCGAGGGACGACTTGCGATTTGGATCGCGGAGACGTTCGACTACATCAACCGCGTTTCTTAAACGCTTCCGCTTAGCGATCTACAAGGGTATGTAGATTCACTCTCCCTCTCGTAGATGCTCATCACCATGGATAGATCTTGTGTGTGCGTAGGAAAATTTTTGTTTCCCATGCAACGTTCCCCAACACGCGGGCAAGAGGGTTGTCAATCCCCTTGAACTCGTTACTTGCAAGGATCAAATCTTGTATAGGTAGATAGATAAATTGCAAAACAAAATAAAAGTAAATAAATTGCAGCAAGATATTTTTGGTTTTTATAATATGTTTAAAGTAGACCCGGGGGCCATAGTTTTCACTAGAGGCTACTCTCTCGAACACATAGCATACGGTGGGTGAATGATACGTCTCCGTCGTATCTGCTTTTCCAAACACTTTTGCTCTTGTTTTGGCCCCTAATTTGCATGATTTGAATGGAGCTAACCCGGACTGACGCTGTTTTCAGCAGAATTGCCATGGTGTTGTCTTTGTGCAGAAAATCAAAGTTCTTGGAATTGGATGAAACTTTTTGGAGATTTTTTATGGAATATATAAAAAATATTGGCATCAAGAATGACTGGAGGGGGGCCACCCAGTGCCCACGAGGCACCAGGGCGCGCCACCCCCCCCCAGGCGCGCCCTGGTACCTTGTGGGGCCCACGTGGCTCCGTCTGACCTAATTCCAACGCTATAAATTCATTTTTCCAGAGAAAAAAATAGGAACGGAAGTTTTATTGCGTTTCACGATATGAAGCCGCCGCCACCTCCTGTTCTTCATCGGGAGGCCAAATCTAGAGTCCGTTCAGGGCTCCGGAGAGGGGGATCTTTCGGCATCATCATCATCAACCATCCTTCATCGCCAATTTCATGATGCTCACCGCCGGGAGTGAGTAATTCCTTCGTAGGCTTGCTGGACGGTGATGAGTTGGATGAGATTTATCATGTAATCGAGTTAGTTTTGTTAGGGCTTGATCCCTAGTATCCACTATGTTCTGAGATTGATGTTGCTATGACTTTGCTATGCTTAATGCTTGTCACTAGGGCCCGAGTGCCATGATTCCAGATCTGAACCCTTTATGTTTTCATGAATATATTTGTGTTCTTGATCCGATCTTGCAAGTTATACGCACCTGCTATGTGTTATGATCCGTATACCCCAAGGTGACAATAATTGGGATTCTTTCCGGTGATTGCCATAGTTTGAGGAGTTCATGTATTCACTAAGTGTTAATGCTTTGTTCCGGTTCTCTATTAAAAGGAGGACTTAATATCCCTTAGTTTCCTTAAGGACCCCGTTGCCACGGGAGGGTAGGACAAAAGATGTCATGCAAGTTCTTATCGCAAGCACGTATGACTATATACGGAATACATGCCTACATTACATTGATGGATTGGAGCTAGTTCTGTATCGCCCTAGGTTATGACTGTTACATGATGAATGTTATCCAACGAATATCACCGATCCAATGCCTACGAGCTTTTCACATATTGCTCTTGCTAAGTTACTACTGTTGCTACTGCTGTTACAATTGCTACTACTACTGCTGCTACCGTTACTGTTACTGTTACTATCATTGCTACTGCTACCAAACTATCATATTACTGTGCTACTGATCACTCTACTGTAGATATTTAGTTTTCAGGTGTGGTTGAATTGACAACTCAATTGCTAATACTTGCAAATATTCCTTGGCTCCCCTTGTGTCGAATCAATAAATTTAGGTTGAATAAACTGTTGCGATCCCCTATACTTGTGGGTTATCAAGACCTTTTTCTGGCGCCGTTGCCGGGGAGCATAGCTATATTTGCTAAGTCACTTGGGATTTATATCTGTTGATCACTATGAAGAATCTGAAAGACACTAGAACCAAGATCGTTCCCTCTACGACGAGGGGAGGTAAGGAACTGCCATGTAGCTCTGCACTTGATTCACCTTCTGTTTTGAGTAAACTTGCAACACCACAACATGCTATTAATTCTGATATGTCGCAAGTTATTGATGATACTACCTCTACTATGAATGATACTCATGATGATGCTAGTACTATGCCTGATAATGTTGTGCCACTTGGTGAATTTCTTACTGAACAAATTGCCAAAGCTAAAGAAATTGAAAATGCTGAAACTCTTGAGAATTATGATTCACCTATTATGCCTAGCTCTCCTACTAGAGTTGAAACACCTGAGGAACAATGTTTTGATAGGGAGACCGCTAGAGCCATCCTTGCTTGTTGTAACACCCCCTTGTATTAGCAACAGTAACCACCTTTTGATAATGCCAAGTCATCAAGTGGAACAGTGCTTGATCATCATTTGCATCATATCTCATTTCAAATTCCCATTCAAATTAAAATTCAAATTTAAAGTGAAAATAAAAGTTGTTCCAATTTGGAAACTAAAATGTTTAAAATATTGCAATTAATCCAGGAGCAATTATAAAAATATAGTCAACATTAATTGAATTACTTAAAGGACCCTAACATCCTAAAACAGTAGCAAAATAACAGTATTTAATACCTTTTTAATTAATTAAAATTCAAATGAAATCATATTGACTCCAAACCAATTTCTGGTGGTAGAGAATATTGCATTGTAAATATTGTGCTAAGTCTCATATTTTACAAAACTAAAATTGTGCCTAAACTAATTGCAAAACAGAAATAAAGGAGAAAATAAAAAAGAAAACCCCCCTTCCCCCTGGGCCTCGGCCCAGCCGGCCCACCCGTGCTCGCCCTGGCCTATATGGCCTCCCTCACCCGAAACCGTAACCCGATCCCCCCCACTCTCCCTCGCGCCCCTTCCTCTGCGCTCGCCCGACGCCGTCGCCCGACGCCGTCGCCGCCTCGTCCTCGCCTCGTCGCCTCCCCGTCTCCTCCCCGCCAGACTTCCTCGCACCTCGCCGCCCTCTCTCCTCGTCAACGCTGGTGAGGCCCCGGGCCTCCCTCGCTCGCCTCCGCCTCGCCTCTGTGCTCCGCCCCGAGCCGCTCGCGCTCGCCGCCGTCCGTCGCCCTCCCCTGGCCGAGACTCACTGCCCCTCTCCGTCGTCCGCGCCATCCCGCCCACTCGCGCCGACGCCGCGCCCCGCCCGCGCTCGCCCGTGCCTCTGCTCCGCCGCCTCGCCCGCGCTGCTGCTGCTCCGCCCGCCTCCGCGCGTGCTGCCGCTGCTCCCCGTGCTGTCGGCCGCTGCTGCTGCCGCTGCCCGCGCCCAGCCGCCTCTCCCCCTCCGCCGTCGCCGCTGGCCTCGGCCGGCCCCTTCTGTGCCCGCGCGCGCGCTGGCCCGGACATGTCCGGCCCCGAACAGGCACAACCCGGACATGTCCGGCTGTGCCACTGAACGCTGGGGCCCAGCCCCTGTTAAAAAAAGAAAAAAGGAATTAGAATTAAAATAATTAATTAATTAATTAACTAACTTAATTAATTTTGTTTAATTAAACTAATTATTTAATTAGCCTAATTAATCTGTAATCAGCTTAATTAAACCCTAATTAGACTAAACAGACCCTGACAGGCGGGACCCGCATGTCAGTTTGACCAGTCAACGGTCAGAGTTGACCGCTGACGTCACAGTGATGTCATGCTGACGTCATCATTACTGTTTCGGATAATTCAATTTAAATAAATTCAGAAAATGATTAAAACTTTGAAAATTAATATAAAATAAACCGTAACTCGGATTAAAATAATTTATATATGAAAAACGATCAAAAAAATATGACGATTCCGAATATGCACTCCGTTCATTTGTCACGTGCCTCTATCATAGCGAACATGGAACCGTCCCCTCCGTTTCATCTGACCGAAAAACGCCAAACTTCGGGAAAACATTCCCGGATGTTTTCCCCCTTCACCTGTATCGCGTAGTATTGCGTTAGGTCACATCTAGCACTGCATATTGACATGTCATGCATTTGTGTTGCATTATTGCCGTGTATTTATTGTTTCTTCCCCCTCCTTCTCTCCCGATGGCCCCCGAGACTGTCGACGACACCGTCGTGTACGACGACGTTGCCGACGACCAGGCCCCTTCAGCAGAGCTTCCAAGCAAGCAAAACCCCCTTGATCATAAGATATCGCCCATTCCTTTATCTCTTATGCTTGCATTAGAATTGCCCCTGCTACTGTTCCGATAGCTCCTATTCTGATGCATAGCCTGTTGTTGTCGCCTGCTATTGATACATCACCTGCTATCCTATTATGCTTAGTTAGGAATGATATGTCTCATCTGTGGCCCTTCACCCTTGTCCGTATGCCATGCTTGTTACCGGGCCGTGATCACTCTGGGTGAGGATCACGGAAATGTTTACTTATTGCAAATACTTAAACTGTTAAAGTCGGGCTGGCCCCAAGGGTGCCCGCGAGAGAATACTACCAAAGACGGATCGGCTCCAAGAGCACCCGCGCGATATGACTTACCAAGTCGGAGCGACAGGAACCCTGTTCGTCTCTGCGAGTTACTAAACATGCTTAAACGGATTTGGGTATTTGATCTGAGTGGGTCGTTGGCCCTATACGCACTACCACCACGTGGGATAATGGTTATGGGACCCTCTACGTCGTAGTATCAGCCGAAAGCTCTTCAGACGTCGCAGCTCAGAGATGCGGGCTGATCGTTGGGGTGAGCTGGTTACGTCACTGTGTATACAGTGTCGCGCTTGGGCCCCGACCAGCCACGTAACGTGCAGGAGTGCGAAGGGCGATGGCCCAATACCCCTTCGTGCTTATGATTTAGACCGGCGTGTTGACCTCTCTGCTGAGCCTAGGTAGGACTGCGTGATGTCGATTACCCAAGGCCGGGCATTACCCAGCAAGTGTGTCCGGCCAGATGTAACCGAGCGTGCTGGGTAACAGTAGTGCACCCCTGCAGGGAAGTTATCTATTCGAATAGCCGTGTCCACGGTAACAGGACGCTCGGAGTTGTATCTTGATCCGCTACAACTACAAATGGATACTGTCACAATGATAAACTGCTACTACTGCTCTCGGGATCACTTTCTCGCAGGGTAGTCGAGGAAGTATCTCAGGGCTTTACTAAACTATGATTGATATATACATTATCTTGCTCTATTCTCTTCTGATGCTGCAAGATTGCTTCAAGATGCTAGTCTTCGATAGGCTAGGCCACTCCCTCCTCTGTTCCAGCATTCTGCAGTATAGTCCAAGATATAGCCCCCAATCCTTTGAAACCCATGCATAATTAGTATAGTTCTGATGTCAGTCTTGCGAGTACTTTGGATGAGTACTCACGGTTGCTTTGCTACTTCTTTTCCCCATACCCATTTGATGAAACCAGATGATGGAGCCCAGGAGCCAGACGCCACCACAGGAGGCTACTACCAGGAGAGTCCCGGAGGCCACTACTACTGGGTTGAGCCAGCCGACCAGGAGTAGTTTGGAGGCCCTAGGCAGGAGGCCTTCGCCTTTTCGATCGTTATGTCGCTGTTTG
Source organism: Elymus sibiricus (assembly GCA_039707655.1). Taxonomy (NCBI): domain Eukaryota; kingdom Viridiplantae; phylum Streptophyta; class Magnoliopsida; order Poales; family Poaceae; genus Elymus; species Elymus sibiricus. The sequence goes on along the minus strand of CM077674.1, from coordinate 139,176,911 downwards.
TGCTAGCCTTCTTAAGGCAAACTTGACTAACTATGTTTGTACCCATATATTATTTGTGTGTATGACTTATGTATTCGGGTCCTCGTGACCCCTGGTTTGTAATATGATGATTTATGTTTGAATTTGAGTTTAGAGTTGTGTTGTGATATTCTTCCCGTGAGTCTCTGTTCTCGAGCGTGCACGTTTGCGTGTATGATTAGTGCACGGTCGAGCAGGGGCGTCACAAGTTGGTATCAGAGCCAGGTTTCGATCCTGGGACCTGTGGGTTGCTAAGCACCCATACAAGATGCCGCCGCATGAACTCCTTGAACTTAAGGAGGCAATCGACAAGTCACTTAAAAAGGGTTTCATACGCCCCAGCTCTTCTGCTTGGGGAGCACCTTCTCTCTTTGTTAAGAAGAAGGATGGAACAAACCGATTGGTCCAGGACTATCGGCCTATCAACCAAGCCACAATCCAGAACAAATATCCACTTCCCCGGATCAACGATCTTTATGATCAGCTTGTTGGATCCTCTGTGTTCTCTAAACTCGACTTAAGGTTGGGTTACCATCAGATCCGAGTTCGTAAGGAGGATATTCCGAAGACCGCCTTCGTTACCCATTATGGATCATACGAGTACACCGTCATGTCCTTCGGATTAACTAATGCTCCAGCAACCTTCTCTCGATTGATGAACTATATCTTCATGGACTACCTCGACAAGTTTGTCGTGGTTTACTTGGATGACATCCTTATATTTTCCAAGAATGAAGAAGAACACACCGAACATCTTCAGCTTGTATTGGAGAGACTTCGAGAACATCAACTGTATGCCAAATTTTCCAAATGTGAATTCTGGTTATCTGAGGTGACCTATCTTGGTCATGTGATTTCCAAAGATGGCATTGCCGTTAATCCAGAACGAGTTCAGGCTATTCTTGACTGGACTCCGCCGAAGAATGTCAAGCAAGTCAGAAGTTTTCTCGGTCTTGCTAGCTATTGCCGCCGTTTTGTCGAGAACTTCTCCAAGATTGCTAAACCACTGACTGATCTGCTTCACAAAGGCGTTAAGTTTGAGTGGACAGAAAAATGTCAGGAAAGTTTCCAAACACTTAAAGATAAGTTGACATCTGCCACAGTGCTAGCTCCCCCTGATTCCCGCAAGGACTTTGTGATATATTGCGACGCATCCCGTCAAGGATTAGGCTGTGTCCTAATGCAAGAGCGCAAGGTTATTGCCTATGGCTCTCGTCAGTTGCGTCCTCACGAAGATAAGTATCCAACACATGATCTTGAGTTAGCAGCAGTTATCTATGCCTTGAAGCTGTGGCGACATTACCTTCTCGATAATCGTTGCGAGATATACACGGACCACCAAAGTCTGAAGTATCTGTATACTCAACCAGATTTGAACCTCCGTCAACAAAGATGGCTCGAGACAATAGCCGACTACGACATGGATATTTCTTATACCCCTGGCAAGGCTAATGTAATGGCCGATGCCTTGAGTCGCAAGTCTTATTGCAATAACCTCATGGTTCAGCAAGCACAACCCCTTCTCCATGAAGAACTTCGCAAGTTGAACCTGCACATTGTCCCACAGGGTCATCTCAATACCCTGGTTGTTGAACCAGACCTCGATGACCTCATCAAGCATATACAGAAAGCTGACTCCGAGGTCGAGAAAATTAAGCGAGATATCAAAAGGGGAAAGCCCTTATTCTTCACTATTGATGCTGATGGCGCCTTGTTCTACAAGAATCGCTTAGTGGTTCCTAGGAAGGACAGTCTGAATCTGACCCCGCGTGTCATGAAAGAAGCTCATGATACACCTCTTTCAATTCATCCTGGCAGCACCAAGATGTACCAAGACATTCGACAGAGATACTGGTGGCCTGATATGAAGTGAGACATTGCTCGTTATGTTGCTGAGTGTGACGTTTGCCGTCGCATCAAGGCAGAACATCAAAGGCCTGCTGGACTTCTGCAACCACTTGATATTCCTGAATGGAAATGGGACAAAGTCGAAATGGATTTCATTACTGGATTTCCCAGATCACAGAAGGGTCATGATGCTATCTTTGTCGTCATTGACCGATTCTCAAAGGTTGCTCACTTTCTGCCAGTCGAGGAGACAATCACTGCTAGTCAGTTAGCAGACTTGTTGTAACGCCCAATATGAAGCTCTATCGCAATCTCGTGATGAACTCAAGATCGTGACAGAACCTCATCTTGAGACGCATAGCAAGGTGATTCTCAAATACATACAACCAAGTGAACAGATGAGAATACTAGTTAAAGGCTTACACTCGCCACATGCTACAGCATAAATATATCATAATCATCATACAACATCCAACAGAAAGACATAGTTCGACTACGGACGAAATCAAACGAGAAAACACCACCCTGCTATTATCCCCGGATCAGCCGACTAGGGCCCACTACTGATCGTCTGGCATCGTGACGTACATACGCCCACGTTCATCATCGTACTCCCAGTGGAGCATCTCGGGCTCACCTGTGTCTGTCTCAAGTGTACCTGCAACTGGAGTTTTGTAGGAATCTGTTAGCCACGGGGACTCAGCAATCTCATCACCCAAGGTAACAACACTATTCAAGCTTATAGGAATGGAAGTGGTAAGGTGGTGAGGTTGCAGCAAGCACTAAGCATGTTTAAGTGGCTAACTTACGAGTACAAGAATAAAGATGAGAATACTACGCATAACAGTTGCAAGTTTAATATGATCAAGAAGTGATCCTGAACACCTACTTACGGTTCAAACATAACCCCACCGTGTTCTCTTCCCGAACTTACTCAAAAAGAGACCATCACGGTTACGCACACAGTTGGTGTATTTTATTAGAATTAGTGTCAAGTTTTCTACAACCGGAGGTTAAAATATCCAAGTCGCCACATAACCGCGGGCACGGCTTCGCGTAACATTTAACCCTGCAGGGGTGTTCCAACCTAGTCCATCATAGACCAACACAAGCTGCGGTGGAAATACCTCAACCTCGAGATAGCCCGAAGTATCCTCGGCATCCCGGTGCACAAGACATTTCGACAATGGTAACACAAGTCCAGCAAGACCTCCCGACGTGCCGACACCCCGACTGGAGCCGCGCGTATCTCGTAATCAGGCCACGACGGATGAGCGACGCGTACAGGTGCCAAATCCCCAAGTTGCCAAGGGGCGGCCCCGCACAGTGCTCTAGTTTGGACCAACACTCATGAGGAGCACTGGCCCGGGGGTTGTTGATTAAATAATATCCTCGGGTTAGCTAGACCCTATGCATGTTTTAGTTGTTATTAGGCAAATGTTAAAACCAATGTTGGGCCTTGCTGGAAGCGGTTATTCAAAGCGAACTATCAAGAGGGTCCCATTCCCCTGAGCATGTTAGGAACGCTAATCAAGGATCATAACACCGGTATTACGGAAACTAAGGCGGCATGAGTGGAACAAAACACTAGGCAAAAGGCCGAGCCTTCCACACACAACCAAGTATATAGATGCATTAATTAAATAAGAGATATTGTGATATCCCAACATATCCATGTCCCAACATGGAACAACCTGCACTGCACCTGCAACTAGCAATGCTATAAGAGGGGCTGAGCAAAGCGGTAACATAGCCAAACAACGGTTTGCTGGGTAGGGTGGTTAGAGGCTGTATCATGGCATATGAGAGGGTGACATGTATGTGGTAGGAAGCGTGACATAGCGATAGCAACGAGACATCTAGCAAGCAAAGATAGTAGTGTTATCAAGGGTAATGATCATCTTGCCTGAAGTCTCTTCGGTAGGATAGTAAGACTGCTCCTCGAACACGTTCTCAACCGGTTCCTCGAACTCAGACTCGTCTCCCGGAACTACCCAAAAGATAGAACAAGCACCAAAATAAACAAACAATCATGGCATAGATGCACAAACAAAATGATGCTTGAAATGGCATGAAGAAATAATGAGCATGTCATGAATGAAGCAACGGTGCTACCGGGACGATAGAAATGATAACGAGACGTGAACGGTGAAGCGAAGATGGATATGGGCAAAATCTTGGCAATCCAAGTATGCCACTGGAAAGAACGGAAGATTTCGATGGAAAACGATATAAAGATCACGAGGATCGGATGCACGAAACTCAAATGGTGAGCAACACAATATGCAATGCAAAACTGAAACTAACAGCAACATGGCATCTTATGCACGTCAAAACAGCAAGCTACAATACTCTAAAATGCAAGAAATTGGCATGCAGCTACAGTACTCTTGGCATAGATCATTTCATACATTGGCACAAAGTCATATGAAGCATGGATTCACCAGGAATGAGCTCACAACATGGCAACATGATGTTAACAGAAAAACTGCTACATTGACTAGGCATGTTTAGAGCAACATTAACATATGCTACAGGAGTTTAACATGGCATCAACTAGCATGGCATGAATGTACTGGCAACATAGAACAAAACATGTTTACTGATCATGCTCAGAAAAGCTATGGATTAGATGGTAGCATCAAAGCAACATGGCAAGTTTAGCCGAAATTTAACAAGTGCAAAACAGTAACAATGACTAAGCATGTTTGCAAGCTTGCAGCACTCCCATCATGGCATATCATGGCATGAAATAAATACTAGCAGCAAGATGGCATGAAAATGCTCCAAACTCATGTTGACAAGATGCTCATATGACATATGCAATAAATCACACAAAAATGACAAAATGGCATATTATGTGAAAATGGCATTCACGCAAACTTGCTCAAAAGATAAATCTAATGCCACCAATGGATTAGTTGGATTTTTCTACCCCAAAATCATATATTACACTCATATGTTTCAACATGGAAAATGCTCAAAATGCCACAAACAAGTATTGGACAGAAATCTATTTGAGTCATATTCCAGATTTGGCATATGCCGAAAATGGAAATCGCCAGAAACGGAAACCTGCCGGATCTGTAAAGCACCGAAACGGAAATAAGACGGAAACGGAATATGCCCGATTTGGAATATGCCGAAAATGGCTAAAAACAGAGAGGGGTGGCTGACTTGTGGGACCCGCTGGGCGTGTGTGGCTGCCTAGTGGGGTCGCGGCTCTGTGCGGCTGACCTGTGGGACCCACAGTCCCACATGGCGGCTGACGCGGCAAAGCAGAGGAAACAGAGGCGGGCTCCGGCGACGGCAGGCGCACGGCGGCGCACTCGCCGGAGTTGGCTGCGGCGACCTAGAGCTACGGCGGAGCGGTGCAAATGGACCACGGGAAGAACCCGCACACCAGCAGGGCAACCACTGCGCCAAACGACGACGGAGGCGACGCCGGTGACGAGGTACCGAGGCGGCGGCGACGAGCTTGTGCGACTTGCTACGGTTACTAAACGGAGCAAAGGAGCGGTGGAATCGGCTCTACGACGCGAGGCGGTTACGATGGACAAGCTCGAACGAGCTATGGTGGCCGGGACACTCGCCGGAGACGAGGCCCGACGGCGGTGAGTACGGGTACCCACGGCCACGACGGCGGAGCTCGCGATCTAGGGGAAAAAAGGCACGGGGAGGCGCACGATCATACCACAAGCACTGCGGTGTGCTTGGTTGCTCGAGATGGTGACGGAGTCACCGGAGTTTCGCCGGAGACGAACGGTGGCCGAGCGGACGGAGACGAAGGGGACGGCGTCGGACTTGGCGTCCTGCGAGCTGTAGTGGAAGGAGGCGACGTAGCCGACGACGGGGAACTTGCCGGACAACGTTGGCGAGGCGGAGGACGACGGAGGTCACGGCGGCGCCATGAACGAGCTCCCAGATGTGTACAGGACGCGCTTGATTTGGCGGATCTGGTGGCTCGCCGAGCCTGGCGGCGGTGGGTGGATGGAGAGGGAACCCTAGGCGACGCGTGAGACAGCGAGAGGGGTTATATAGGAGGCTAGGCGACCTAGGTGAGCTCGGGCTCGGGGTCCCCATGGCGAGGCGAGAGCTCGACGAAAAGCAGGGTGCGGGTGGCATGTAGCCCTTCGCTGGCAGGCGGGGCCAGGCGTGCCACGCGGCGACGGGCTAGCGGGGGTAAGTGGCTGCGCGGGTGAGAAAGAAAAAGGAGAGGGCGCGCGGGTGGAGCTGGGCCGCGTGCGCGTGAGGCTGCTGGGCTGCGAGGCTGCTGCTGCTGGGCTCGGTTGCTGCTGCTCTCTTCTTTTTCCCTTTTTATTTCCTCAAACAGAAATACAAGGTGAAAAGCAGAGGGAGTTTGGGGAAGGGTGAGAGAGATATAAAAATATCCTTGGAATCTACAATTTATGTAGAATTTGATTAAAATGGTTTGGATATTTTTAGAGGCAGAAAAATAATTCAAGTTTGAATTAAATTCAAACTTGCACCAATTTTGAACCCAACCAAATCAATTCCAAAAATGATGAAATTTGGCAGAGAGGTTTAGGACATGGACTAGAGAATTTAGGAATATGGTGAACATTAATTTGGGACAGAAATATTACATGATGAATAATATTTGAATGGAGAAGAAGGGGGAGATGGTGTGCATGGGTGAGAAAAATGGGGGAATGACCACACACCCAATGCATACATGAGCAACACCAAAATAAAATAATGGATGCAATGCACAAGAACAATATAAATGAATATGATGATGCAAGCACATGACAAATAAATAACATGAAGATGAAATGCAAAAGAAAAGAAAGACAAGAACACAACATGACAAGAAGCCCATCCATCAAGATCATCAAGACAAATCCATATATTGCAATGTTGAGGAGTACAAATATGGAAGGAGCACTCTTGGGTGTTACACTTGTATGTTTCCAGAATCGTGTCACTTCTCGGTATTCCGCTGGAGATCAGCTCAGATCGTGGCAGCCTCTTCACCTCAAGATTTTGGAACAGTTTCCAAGAAGCTATGGGAACTCATCTGTCCTTCAGCACCACTTTTCACCCCCAGTCCCAGGGACAAGTTGAACGAGTTAATCAAGTGCTTGAAGATATGCTTCGAGCTTGTGTCATCTCATTCGGTAAGAAATGGGAGGAATCTCTCCCGTATGCTGAATTCTCATACAACAATAGCTATCAGGCTAGTCTGAAGATGGCACCCTTTGAAGTTCTCTATGGACGTAAGTGTTGAACCCCTTTGAATTGGTCAGAAACTGGGGAACGGTCACTCGTTGGTTCGGACATTATTCAGCAAGCTGATGAACAAGTCCGCATTGTCCGTGAACATTTGAAAGCTGCTCAGTCTCGTCAGAAGAGCAACTATGATCGAAAACACCAGGTAATGGTCTATCAACCTGGCGAACAAGCTTACCTTCGTGTTACTCCGATGAAGGGCACTCATCGATTTGGAATCAAGGGCAAGTTAGCTCCTCGCTACATTGGCCCGTTCCGTATTCTCGCCCATCGAGGAGAAGTGGCATACCAATTGAAATTGCCGCCAAACCTTTCTCAAGTACATGATGTCTTCCATGTATCGCAACTCCGTCGCTGCTTCAAGGATCCTATCCGAGCAGTGGATCATGAAATGCTTGAGCTGCAAGAGGATCTTTCTTATCAAGAGTATCCGATCCGCATTCTTGATCAAGCTGAACGTCGAACCCGTCAGAAGGCAATCAAGTTCCTTAAAGTTCAGTGGTCGAATCATTCTGAAGATGAAGCCACTTGGGAACGCGAGGATTGTCTTCGAGAAGAATACCCCGCTCTCTTCCAGCCTGCCTCTTAATTCTCGGGAAGAGAATTTCTTTTAGAGGAGGAGAATTGTAACACCCCCTTGTATTAGCAACAGTAACCACCTTTTGATAATGCCAAGTCATCAAGAGGAACAGTGCTTGATCATCATTTGCATCATATCTCATTGCAAATTCCCATTCAAATTAAAATTCAAATTTAAAGTGAAAATAAAAGTTGTTCCAATTTGGAAACTAAAATGTTTAAAATATTGCAATTAATCCAGGAGCAATTATAAAAATATAGTCAACATTAATTGAACTACTTAAAGGACCCTAACATCCTAAAACAGTAGCAAAACAGTAGTATTTAATACCTTTTTAATTAATTAAAATTCAAATGAAATCATATTGACTCCAAACCAATTTCTGGTGGTAGAGAATATTGCATTGTAAATATTGTGCTAAGTCTCATATTTTACAAAACTAAAATTGTGCCTAAACTAATTGCAAAACAGAAATAAAGGAGAAAATAAAAAGAAAACCCCCCTTCCCCCTGGGCCTCGGCCCAGCCGGCCCACCCGCGCTCGCCCTGGCCTATATGGCCTCCCTCACCCGAAACCCTAACCCGATCCCCCCCACTCTCCCTCGCGCCCCTCCCTCTGCGCTCGCCCGCCGCCGCCGCCCGACGCCGTCTCCGCCTCGTCCTCGGCTCGTCTCCTCCCCGCCAAACTTCCTCGCGCCTCGCCGCCCCCTCTCCTCGTCAACGCTGGTGAGAACCCGAGCCTCCCTCGCTCGCCTCCGCCTCGCCTCTATGCTCCGCCCCGAGCCGCTCGCGCTCGCCACCGTCCGCCGCCCTCCCCTGGCCGCGACCCACTGCCCCTCTCCGTCGTCCGCGCTGTCCCGCCCGCTCGCACCGACGCCGCGCCCCGCCCGCTCACGCACGCGCTCGCCCGCGCCTCTGCTCCGCCGCCTCGCCCGCGCTGCTGCTGGTCCGCCCGCCTCCGCGCGCGCTGCCGCTGCTCCCTGTGCTGCCGGCCGCTGCTGCTGCCGCTGCCCGCGCCCAGCCGCCTCTCCCCCTCCGCCGCCGCCACTGGCCTTGGCCGACCCCTTCTATGCCCGCGCGCGCGCTGGCCCGGACATGTCCGGCTGTGCCACTGAACGCTGGGGCCCAGCCCCTGTTAAAAAAAGAATTAGAATTAAAATAAATAAATAAATAAATAATAATAATTAATTAATTAATTAATTAACTTAATTAATTTTGTTTAATTAAACTAATTATTTAATTAGCCTAATTAATCTGTAATCAGCTTAATTAAACCCTAATTAGACTAAACAGACGCTGAGAGGCGGGACCCGCATGTCAGTTTGACCAGTCAACGGCCAGAGTTGACCGATGACGTCACAGTGACGTCATGCTGCCGTCATCATTACTGTTTTGGATAATTCAATTTAAATAAATTCAGAAAATGATTAAAACTTTGAAAATTAATATAAAATAAACCGTAACTCGGATTAAAATAATTTATATATGAAAAACGATCAAAAAAATATGACGATTCCGAATATGCACTCCGTTCATCTGTCACGTGCCTCTATCATAGCGAACATGGAACCGTCCCCTCCGTTTCATCTGACCGAAAAATGCCAAACTTCGGGAAAACATTCCCGGATGTTTTCCCCCTTCACATGTATCGCGTACTATTGCGTTAGGTCACATCTAGCACTGCATATTGCCATGTCATGCATTTGTGTTGCATTATTGCCGTGTATTTATTGTTTCTTCCCCCTCCTTCTCTCCCAATAGCCCCCGAGACTGCCGACGACACCGCCGTGTACGACGACGTCGCCGACGTCCAGGCCCCTTCAGCAGAGCTTCCAGGCAAGCAAAACCCCCTTGATCATAAGATATCGCCCATTCCTTTCTCTCTTATGCTTGCATTAGAATTGCCCCTGCTACTGTTCCGATAGCTCCTATTCTGATGCATAGCCTGTTGTTGTCGCCTGCTATTGATACATCGCCTGCTATCCTATTATGCTTAGTTAGGAATGATATGTCTCATTTGTGGCCCTTCACCCTTGTTCGTATGCCATGCTTGTTACCGGGCCGTGATCACTCTGGGTGAGGATCACGAAAATGTTTACTTATTGCAAATACTTAAACTGTTAAAGTCGGGCTGGCCCCAAGGGTGCCCGCGAGAGAATACTACCAAAGACGGGTCGGCTCCAAGAGCACCCGCGCGATATGACTTACCAAGTCGGAGCGACAGGAACCCTGTTCGTCTCTGCGAGTTACTAAACATGCTTAAACGGATTTGGGTATTTGATCTGAGTGGGTCGTTGGCCCTATACGCACTACCACCACGTGGGATAATGATTATGGGACCCTCTACGTCGTAGTATCAGCCGAAAGCTCTTCAGACGTCGCAGCTCAGAGATGCGGGCTGATCGTTGGGGTGAGCTGGTTACGTCACTGTGTATACAGTGTCGCGCTTGGGCCCCGACCAGCCACGTAACGTGCAGGAGTGCGAAGGGAGATGGCCCAAGACCCCTTCGTGCTTAGGATTTAGACCAGCGTGTTGACCTCTCTGCTGAGCCTAGGTAGGACTGCGTCGTGTCGATTACCCGAGGCCGGGCATTACCCAGCAAGTGTGTCCGGCCAGATGTAATCGAGCGTGCTGGGTAACAGTAGTACACCCCTGCAGGGAAGTTATCTATTCGAATAGCCGTGTCCACAGTAACAGGACGCTCAGAGTTGTATCTTGATCCGCTACAACTACAAATGGATACTGTCACAATGATGAACTGCTACTACTGCTCTCGGGATCACTTTCTCGCAGGGTAGTCGAGGAAGTATCTCAGAGCTTTACTAAACTATGATTGATATATACATTATCTTGCTCTATTCTCTTCTGATGCTGCAAGATTGCTTCAAGATGCTAGTCTTCGATAGGCTAGGCCTCTCCCTCCTCTGTTCCAGCATTCTGCAGTATAGTCCAAGATATAGCCCCCAATCCTTTGAAACCCATGCATAATTAGTATAGTTCTGATGTCAGTCTTGCGAGTACTTTGGATGAGTACTCACGGTTGCTTTGCTACTTCTTTTCCCCATACCCATTTGATGAAACCAGACGATGGAGCCCAGGAGCCAGACGCCACCACAGGAGGCTACTACCAGGAGAGTCCCGGAGGCCACTACTACTGGGTTGAGCCAGCCGACCAGGAGTAGTTTGGAGGCCCTAGGCAGGAGGCCTTCGCCTTTTCAATCGTTATGTCGTTGTTTGTGCTAGCCTTCTTAAGGCAAACTTGACTAACTATGTCTGTACCCAGATATTATTTGTGTGTATGACTTATGTATTCGGGTCCTTGTGACCCCTGGTTTGTAATATGATGATTTATGTTTGAATTTGAGTTTAGAGTTGTGTTGTGATATTCTTCCCGTGAGTCTCTATTCTCGAGCGTGCACGTTTGCGTGTATGATTAGTGCACGGTCGAGCAGGGGCATCACACTTGTAATGATAGAGATGAAGTTATAAAATTGCTTGCTGATATGAATGAAAAATCTATGAGGGAGAAAATGAAATATGATCCTAAGTTTGCTACCTCTCCCATATTTGTTACTGATAAGGATTACGAATTCTCTGTTGATCCTGAGCTGATTAAGTTGGTAGAGTCTGATCCTTTCCATGTCTATGAAACTGAAACCGTTGTGGCACATCTTACTAAATTAAATGATATAGCCACCCTATTTTCTCATGAGGAAAAAATTTGCTATTACTATATTCTTAAGTTATTTTCTTTCTCATTAAAGGGTGATGCTAAAGAATGGTATAATACTCTTGCTCGTGGATGTGTGCGTAGTCCCCAGGATATGATTTATTACTTCTCTGAAAAATATTTTCCTGCTCATAAGAAACAAGCTGCCTTACAGGAAATATTTAACTTTGTGCAAATTGAAGAAGAGAGTCTCCCACAAGCTTGGGGGAGGCTTCTCCAACTACTTAATGCTTTGCCTGATCATCCTCTCAAGAAAAATGAAATACTTGATATCTTCTATAATGGACTAACCGATGCTTCTAGGGATTACCTAGATAGTTGTGCGAGTTGCGTTTTCAGGGAACAGACTATTGAGCAAGCTGAGGAATTATTGAATAATATATTGAAGAATGATAATGATTGGACACTTCCTGAACCACAGCTTAAACCCACTCCGAAGAAGAGGGGTATTTTATATCTCAGTCCTGAAGATATGCAAGAAGCGAAGAAATGCCAGAAAGAAAAAGGTATTAAAGCTGAAGATGTTAAGAATTTACCGCCTATTGAAGAAATACATGGTCTTGACAAACCGTCACAGGTAGTAGAGGTAAATTCTCTTATAAAGTTTAATGAAAGTGATATTCCTTACAACAAACCTCCTAGTCAATGCTTGTATGAATTTGACAATTATATGACGAAGCAAGATCATTTCAATGCAAATGTTATGAAACAATTGAAACAAAATACCTATATGATAGATCGCTTGAGTGACTTGTTATTTAGAATTGCTAATGTTGTTAAAGGTGTTAGTAAACATGCATCTATGGTTCAAACTCAATTAGAACAAGTTGCTAAATCTCAGAGTGAATTGCTTAATGAAATGAATAACAATATGAATGATCATGCTATTAGAGTAATGACTAGAGGGGGTAGAATGACTCAGGAGCCACTTTATCCTGAGGGTCACCCTAAAAGAATTGAACAAGATTCTCAAAGAACACTACTAGGAAAATGCTTATAGGTAGGACAACAGTAGTGGCGCTGGAAATAAGAAAGCACTGCTGCTAATTAGCAGTAGCGCTGGCCCTGGGCAGCGCTACAAGTAATCATTTATCAGTAGCGCTGGATTTAGAAAGAGAGCTACTACTAAGAGGGACCCAACACTCCCACCGACGCTAGCTGTAGCAGCAGCGCTGTCCAGAAAACAGCGCTACTACTAAGAATTTAGCAGTAGCGCTTTATTTTACAACATCGCTACTGCTAATGGGTCCCACTTAATAGTAGCGCTTTTCCTTGAAAGCGCTACTACTAAGTACAATAGCAGCAGCGCTTTCTTAGAAACAACGCTACTGCTAGTTGCGGCTGGTGCCACCTTTCCACCCACCCCTCCCCTCCTCCCCCTTTGCCCTCTCTCCCCCTACTTTCCCCTCTCCCCTCTCTAAGTTAGTTCTCCACCATTGTTGCCCTTCTTCTCTCTTCCTCCTACCTCTCTTCTCTCCCCATTAATGCCCCCTCCACCATAACTCTCCTCCATAAATGGCCTTCTCATCTCTAGCTAGCCCCATAAATGCCCCCCTACCTCATTTATTTGGCTCTCCCTCCATTCCATTAGATATAGATCTAGCTAGCTCATCTCTCTCCCTCTCCATTAGTTACCTAGCTAGCTAGAGTCATCTCTCCTCCCCAACAACTAGCTAGATCTAGCTAGCTATTTAGCCATCCACACTTTCGATCCCTATAGGTAGCGAAAGGCCTCATCCGGTCGATCGGTCTCTCTCGGGAGATAGGTGAGTAAAAAGTTGTTCATTTCAAGAATGGGAATATGTGTGTGAATGGGAATATGTGTGTTTGGGATAATGGAGAGATTTGTGCGAGTGACATGCCCCCGAGTTGCTTATGTTTTGCCGAAATGTCGATTTATTTCCGTTTCGGTGAATTTCGAGCAAACTCGATATGTCCTATTTTTAGGCAAGGTCATGCCAAATATTTATATGACTTTGCATGCATGCATGCATTTTGTTTATAACCTGTTTCCTTGTTATACCGTGCAGTCAGTCATGAAGGTGAGTGGATGGAAGGTGGAGCGATACATGCAATCTGCGGTGATGGACATGTATGCAAATAATCGGACTAGGATTAGATGTCCATGTACAAGATGCAAAGAAGGAGTCCTTTTGGACCCTTTTGATGGTGGCAGTTTGAAGGCGCACCTGCTGATGTATGGTTTCATGGATGGCTATACTCGGTGGATAAGTGAAGATGATGATAATGAGGACGTCCACATGGCAGGGAATAACGACATGGGGCTAGACGAAGAGATGACCGATCGACACGAAGACGATGGCGCCGGACATGGCGGCGGGGAAGAGTCCGAAAATGACGGCGGCGGAGAAGATTCCAGACATGGCGAAGAAGAGTCCGGACATGGCGGAGAAGAGGCGGCGGTCACGCCGCAGTCTTCAACGCTACTAAGTGCAGTCGTGCAGGACCCTCATGTTCGAGACCTCCTTCGCAAGAGTACGACTAGCGAGAGAGCTGCTTCTAGAGAGGAGGCCAAGCTGGCACAACTTGAAGTAGACTCGAAGACTCCATTGTATGACGGTTGCGATCCCGAGGTCACCCGCTTGAGTTTCACGCTCAAACTTCTAAAGACGAAGGCCAAAAACAAATGGACAGACAAAAGCCTCGATGAGCATTTGAAGTATCTACATAATAAAGTTCTTCCCGCGGGGAACCTGTGTCCTACTAGTGTCTAGGAGGCCAAGAAAATCGTTTGCCCTTTTGATTTGCCGCACTTTAGGTACCACGCATGCATCAACGATTGCATCATTTATCGGGGGACGGAGCACGCGAAAAAAACCAGCTGTCCAGTGTGCAATGCTTCTCGATACAAGAAGGAAGGAAAGAAAGCTCCTCAGAAAGTTGTATGGTACTTTCCGATCACTCCCCGTCTGCAGCGGTATTTCGTAGATCCTAAGGAAGCAAAGCTCATGCGCTGGCATGCGGAGAGGACGAAGCCCGACGATGGAGATGATCCGAAGCTGAGACACCTCGTAGATGGTAGCCAGTGGAGAGCATTCAACGCCGTATATGGATTTGCTGTAGAAGATCCAAGGAATATCATGCTTGGTGCGAGTACCGATGGCATGAATCCGTTTGGAAACCAAAACACCAACCACATCACATGGCCCGTCTTTGTATGGATGTACAACCTCCCCCCATGGAAGTGCATGAAGACAAAGTACATACACATGAGCATGCTGATTCAAGGGCCGAAACAACCGGGAAATAATATTAACCTGTATCTGGGTCTTCTGAAAGAGGAGCTAGACACGTTATGGAAAACACCGGCATGGACATGGGACACCAGCAAAGGAGAGTATTTTTATATGAGAGCCGCGCTGATATGACGACGGTGCACGACTATCTCGGTTACGGGTATGTCTCAGGCCAGGTGTGCCACGGATACTGCGGATGCACGAGGTGCATGGATGATACAACGTCTCAGCAGCTTACGTCAACGAAAGAAGGCGGGTCCGGGAAAATCGTGTACATGGGGCATCGTAGATGACTCGAGAAGGATGACCCGTGGAGAAAGCGTGGAGATCTATTCAATGGTAAGGCTGAGCATCGAGGTCCTCCACGTAAGAGGAAAGGCGCCGAAATCAACGAGCTATTGAAAAACTGGGAACAGTGCCCCGCGCCGGGAAAGATGAAAAAGGCGCCGGAGCCGCTACTGAAGGTATGGAAAACGAGGTCTGTTTTCTGGGACTTGGAGTACTGGCCCAATCACGACGCGCCTCATTGCCTTGATCAAATGCATATCACGAAGAATGTCCTCGAGAGCTTGCTTGGCACACTGATGAACATGCCGGAGAAGACCAAGGACGGGCCGAAGGCAAGGAAAGACTTGGAAGATTTGGAGATCAGGGAAGATCTCCACATGCCGCCCCGTAAAAAGTCGACGGAGGATACGGAGACGGAGACGGAGGCGGGGGAAAGGGGCAGAAAAGTCAACAAGAAGGAGGAGAATTATTGCCCCCCTTCTTGCTTCACCTTAAGTGCGAAGGAGATCGATCAATTCATCAAGTGCCTTATGGGAATCAAAGTCAGTTCCGGTTACTGTGGGAAGATAAGCAGATTTCTAGACCCCAAGAAGAAAAGGTTCAGCGGGATGAAGTCTCATGACTGTCACATGATGATGACACAAATACTCTCGGTTGCCATTAGAGGGATAATGGACAAGCACGTCCGTGACACGCTTACTGGTCTCTGCAACTTCTTCGACGTTATCTCTCGAAAGTCCATAAGTGTGAAGCAGCTCCGAAGGCTACAGGAAGAGATCGTTGTCATACTATGTGAGCTTGAGATGTACTTCCCGCCCGCGTTCTTTGACGTCATGGTGCATCTGTGTGTCCACATCGTGGACGACATCATCGACCTCGGGCCGACATTCCTTCACAGCATGATGCCGTTCGACCTCGGGTCATCAAAGGATTCGTTCGTAACATGTCCCGTCCCGATGGGAGCATCGTCCAGGGGTATCTGACGCATGAGTGCATCTCCTTTTGCGAGAATTATATAGGTGTCGGAGACCCTGTTGTTGGTTTGCTCGTCAAGAAGCACGATGGGAGGCTCGGAGGAGAAGGTCACAACAACGGCCGGAGGGAATTGCACGTGGACTACTCGAATCGACGGAACGACTTTGGCAGGGCTAACTTAGTAGTGCTACAACACCTAGATGTGGTAGATGATTATGTGGCACAGCACAAAGAAACCATCGCAAATAAGTACCGTGATAAGGGGATGCTCAAGACGGACGACGAAGTTACTATAGAGCACAACGCCACTTTCTTGCGTTGGTTCAAAAAGCAAGTTCTTGAAAATCCCCCGGAAGAGGGCAGTTCGGACGGATTGCTCATACACGCCTTAGCACATGGCCCCGCGCCCAAACTCGCGACCTATCAGTCATACGATATCAACGGGTACACGTTCTACACGGAGGCCAAAGACATGGACAGTGATTACCAGAACTCCGGGGTGACGATTGAATGCGTGACCGACGACGCCGGCACAACTGAAAGATTCTACGGAAGGGTCGAAGAGATCTGGGAGCTTGACTATGCTGGAATGCACAGTGCGACGATGTTCCGTGTCAGATGGGCTAAGGACGTCGTAAGAGAAAACAAGTATTTCACTACCATGTCTATACCCGACGCGAAGAGCGCAACCGTGAACGTTAACGTCATCGCCAAAACTGAGCCATGGGTACACGCTAAGCACGTGACACAATCCTTCTTCATAACCGACCCGACCAATCTCAGCCGTGTTGTCATGAGGAGAGGCAAAAGGAGCATCGTCGGAATGGATGGAGTCGCCAACGAGGAAGACTACGACCAATACGGCAACCCGATGAGGGAAGATGACGATGACGATGACGATGAAGCATACGTGAAAAGAAGAATCAATACTACATTACGTAAGAAAGATCGTACTCCATGGTTCCGGAAAAGTCACAAGGAGGGGCTCAATTATTCGGCAACGAACAAGAAAGGGAAGAAGCTCAATGTGAAACGTCGTCGACGCAGCTGAGAAACCATCATTTATATATATGTATCTATTTTGTGTACGCACTTAAGTAACCGTTATCGGTCAACTGATATGTTACCACCACATGCATGGTTCTGGTGATATTCGCGCAGTGTGGGAGGGAGACGCCGTCGTCTTGAGAAAAACAAAAAAAAACAAATACAAAAGAGAGAAAGCAATACAAAAGAAAAAGAAAAGTAAACAGAAAAGAAAAGGAAAATAATAAAAAGAAAAAGAAAAGTAAACATAAAAGAAAAGAAAACAGAAAACAAAAGGAAAATAATAAAAAGAAAAGAAAACTAAAAACTAGAAAAGGAAAATAATAAAAAGAAAAGAAACATAGCAGTAGCGCTGGATTATGAACCAGCGCTATAGCTAACTTAGCTATAGCGCTGGATCCTAAACCAGCGCTACTGCTATGTGTATTTTAGAATTTAAAAAACTAAAAATTGGAACAGTTAGCAGTAGCGCTGGATTACCACCCAGCGCTACTGCTATTTTTAGTTAACCCGCCGCGCGGGCTCGAAATTTTGCCAAGTCCCATTCCCCCCCCCACTCTCCCACCTCTCCCCCTCCTCTCTGCTGTCGCGCGCCTCCGTCGCCCCTGCCCACCCCTCGACCTCGACCTCGACGCCGGCCCTAGCCCCTAACCGCCCTCGGCCTCGACGCCGGCCCGAGCCCCTGCCCGCCCTCGACCTCACCGCCGCCACCGACCTCTCCCCTGCCCGCCCTCGACCTCGCCGCCGCCGCCCTCTCCCCTGCCCGCCCTCGCCGCCGACCGCCCGAGCCCGTAAGCCTCTCCCTCTCCTCTCCCCTGCCCTCCTCTCTCTCTCTCTGTGATGAACCCTAGCTACTATTAGCAAAATTAGGACAGATGAACCCTAGCTACTATTAACTAAAAATTGTTAGTTTATCATCATTGTTAGTTTATCATCATTCTAGTATATAAATAGACATAAAAATTCTAGTATTTAAATACTTCGCAGGTCATGTTAACTAAAATTTGCTAAGAATTTGAGGTGGAGGAATCTGCTAGGCATCATTGGTATGGAAATAGACATAACAAAACATTGATTCAAGTTCATAGGGTGATGAGCAGATAGTCAAAATCATCATGTGTATTTTAGGGCAGTACCAACTTTAGCAAATTTAGCTAAATTAGCAAATATGTTGGTTAGGGCAGTAGCAGAGAGAGAGAGAGAGAGCATTTAGCAATTTTTGTAGGTATAAATAAAAAACAGTAGCTAATTTTTTAGCTATAAAAAACAGTAGCAAATTATTTGTAGCTAGGCAATTTATCAAAAACAGTAGCTCCCTAAAATTGCAAAATCAGTGGACTTTTTTAGCTATAAATAAAACAGTGGACTTTTTTAGCTATAAATAAAAAACAGTAGAAAATGTTTAGTGAGGTCATTTTGCAAAGGTTTTTGGTTTTTGAAAAGACCACTATTTTGCAATGTTTAGTGAGGTCATTTCACTATGTGTACTTGCTTTATATATGTGCTCCTGTGATGCTCATATGTCATTGATGTTATATGATTTTGCAATGTTGGTTGAATGTCGAAGAATATCCGAGTGGCCTATGTTTTGCCGGAATGTTGATTCATTTCCGTTCTGGCAAATTTCAGGTGCTCCATATGTCCACTTTTTAGCAAAGGTCATGCCGAAAATTTCCGTGATTTTCGGCATGACTTATGCTAGAAACTAGGACATATGGAGTGCCCGGGATTTGCCGGGGGGAATGAATCAACATTCCGACCAAATATAGGCCCCTTTTTTCTCTTCATTATATCTTTTATTTACAATTGTAGAATAGAAAACATGTCTAGCCACGACGAAGACGGGGGTTCTGCTCGCCTCGACGAAGAAGACCCCATCGAGGCAGCAAATCACTATTTCGATTACCTGGACGAACACCAGATGGGGGTGCATGGTGGCGGCAGTGGCACCAACCCCGACACCGACACCGGCACCAGCACTGGCACCGGCACCGACACAACCCCCGAGACCGACAACGATGCTGTCGTAGCCGGTAAAGCACCGAAGCAGAAGAGGACACGAAAACCAAACAAGCTCGGCATCGAACAAATTGTGGTCACGGAGATGCACCCCAAAAAATTAGAGCCAACGGCGCCGGAGGAAGCGCGCAAGAAATGGGGCAATCAACTAGGATGCATCCTCAGGGAAACCGCCAACATCAACGACGAGAAGTTGAAGAAGATACCACATATGGAGCACATGCTCCTAAAGAAGTTGCACAACAGGTTCCTGTTCCCCGGCCGCACAGAAAGCAAAGAACCGTGGGACGATGACGCCATGAAAAAGATAAACAGCAAGGCGATGGTGTCGTTCACCAACGACTTGTCCGCCTGGAAAGTTCGGGTGAAAAAAGCGATTAAGAAGAATGAACCGTGGTCCAAGATTCATGCTGAGAATCCGACACTTACGGAAGAGGACTTTGAAAAATTCAAGGAGACTTGCGCTAAAGATGAAACCAAGGAAAAGTCCGAGAAAATGAAGGCGCTCCAGGCCAGGAACACGCCTCCCCACCGCCTCGGAAGCCGTGGTTACGAGGGGAAGAGGCACGTATGGGCCAAGGAGGATGCCGAACGTGAAAGTCACGGAATCCCAGACCCCTTGGCGGAGTTCACCGACCCGCAGGAGCGTGACTGGATCAGGGCCCGATACAAGTGGGACCCCGTCAAGAAGATCTTTTACACGGACCCGAACACGAGGGAGTTCATGAGACTTCTGGTAATGGTTATATTACCACATTATCATATTAGCTTCCAATCAATTCGACTACAAGTTTTGTCACATTATTAGTAAACCATCCACGTTCCTTTTGCAGAAAGAGCAGCACCAAAAGGCAGCCGAAAGCGACGAGTCGTCACAGTCGTCGGCGAGGCCCAAGTGGGACACCCCATTCAACCGGGCCCTGAACATACTGAAAAAGGTCCCGGAGGCCAAACCGCCGTCCGGTGGACGTGTGCACGCCGTCGGAGATGGCGCCTCGTGGAAGACGTGCTACAGCGAGGAGCCAGAGGAAAGAAGGAAGAGACGGGCGCTCAACCAGCAGACCATCGACGAGAAGGTCGCGATTGCGGTCAATAAGACCAAAGCTGAGACCAAAGAAGAGTTGCGCGGGGAAGTCCATGCAGCGGTCAATGAAGCGGTGGCTGGCGTCACGGCTAACTTCCAATCTGCAATTATTACCAACTTGATTCCGGCAATTATCGATTGGCATAAGAACAATCCAGAGAAAGAGGCAGAGGACTTTCCCCTTCCCAGCTACGTTGGGAGCAATTCGGTGAACATCACACCACCAGCACCTGCTAAAGCAACCGCAAAAGGTCCCGCTCCTATTCATAGCAGCCTGACCTCCGTCTCTGGCATGCTCGTTGGGCCTTCGTCTATGGCTGAGCTCGACGCCCTCACGGTAATTACGCGTCATACCCTTTTCACCAGCATGTCTATATAGTCTTCCATTTCAGTTGCCTTTCGGATGTTTGACGTCGCAGACATGTCTTCGTAGGCCAACGATACCCCGTGCACCCTACTGTACGACATCAAGGGCCAGAAGGTGGCCGTGGGAAAGGCAACGACCGTGAAGCCGAAGGACCGCATGTTCCACAACCAAGAGATGCCCGATGGCGTCTTCAAGGTTAACGTGGCCAGTGTCTTAGCGGGCTTCGAGGATTTGCCTCCTCCGGTACCAGTCGATGACGAGGAGACCCCTCAATGGATTGGCGCATGCAAGAGCTGGTTCTTGCCTTGGCCGAAGACACTTCTTCGTGTCGAGGCGCCCAGTATCACACCAACGACAACTTCTCAAGAAGGTATGAACACCACCCCACCTACCAAATTACCTGCACCTGTCGTGGCGGGTGATAGCGGACGACGCGAGGGAGAGCCTCAATTACTGCCAGATGACGTCGCCCCCGTTGTCGAAGAAGCAAATGCTGATGATGACATGGAGGAGGATGATGATGACCCAGACAAGTATTTCAACACCGCCTATGATGATGGAGGATTGATGGCTCAGGACGACGAAGACTCAGGCTATGAGCGTGGAGATGATGACTTGATGCTGCCTGATTTGCCGGAGCCAGAACGTCCTAAGGCGGAATGCAAAAAGTCTCTCTTCAAGCGATCCTCGCAGGAGACGCCTCTACCCAGCAACCCGAGGGCCGTCCACTGATGAGCCCGATGACACTGGGGGTGGTGGTTAGGGAAGGTATGGTGGGCTCACTACCGCCACCCGCCAAGAAGCAAAGGAGGAGACCGGACAAGAAAGGCCCTAAAGGCGCCAGAGCTACTTCAAGCAGCCAGCCGGCGCCTCTGAAGCCCGTGGTGGTAGACAGAATACCTGTCGAAGGTGTGAAGCGTTTCCATGTCGCCGGCGACCCGATCCTACCTGCGAAAGCGCTAGCGGCCATACAGAACAATGATCTAAGGAGACTCCATGAAGATGTGCTGGCCAAAGAGAAAAGCCTTCTCATCTCGGAAAAACCAGGATACCCGCTTTACACGGCTCAGGTGCCGGGTGGGAAGTTGTACGTCCAGGGATGGCCCGCGGATAAGTTCATCCTGCGATTTGACTACATCGACGACATGTTCCACATGACCAAGCTGGATTTCCAGTTCATCCGCATGTATGCGCTGTATCTCAACTACTTCATCAGGATCGAGAACATAAAATATATCTGCGTCGCAGACCCGTACCATATGCACGAGAGCTTCTTGGCAGTCTGCAAAGAGCACCGTGACTATGCGAGCAAGTACCTAGGCGGCTTCATGATCGCTAATAAGGACAAGGAAGCAATTCTCCTGCCTTATCATCCCACGTAAGTCATCCGCGCATATCCTTTTGTAAGTGTTAATAATTCCTTTGCAAGCATGGAGGCTAATTTGTGGTGTACTTAATTTGCGCAGCGGGGGGGGGGGGGGCGCCGTCCTCATCGTTCTGTACCCACAATACTCCCATGCTATGTACTTGGACTCATCGAAGAACATCAAGAAAAAGGATTACACGCACATAAAGAGTGTTCTCGATAGTGCACTGTTAACCTTCAGCATGTCTGGTGGATATATCAAGGTGAAAAAGTACAGGAAGAACGGGCTGGCTTTCGGCCATAAGACCGACTTCTGCTGCATCCAGCAACCGCACGACAGTAAGGCTGATGGATTCTACCTCATGCATCACCTGCTCGAGTACAGAAGGGATAATCAACGCCTTCGCATGTCACCTACTTCCAACGATGCCGAGATTGTCAGCTGGGCCACAAATATAGGAAGGACACCGGATCATCGAATCCGAGCTGACTTTTATCACGTACAGTGTGAACTTGCCCAAGTGATCATGAAGTAGGTCCTTGAACCAACAGGGTTGTTCTACCATGGGCCAGCAATGACATGGGATGATGTCCGAGCACTGCTAATCGCTCAGCGTCTGGACCTGAAGCCTTTCAAGAAGCTCGGGTGCTTCCTCCCTGACTATGAACATTGGACCGCCGACATGGAGGACTGATTGTCGATGACAATATATGTGTCACTACTGTCTTTCTATCGCAAAACTTTGAATTTATGCACGGCGAAGCTATGTGATGTAATTAAACCGTGGTCCTGAACTAGCGTAGATCGCTCTAGTTAATTAGTTTGGGTAGTTGGAACTTCGTTATTTATGTTTACTATATAGATTGCTTGTATTTTACTAACTCTGTCTCTTCGTGTTTCTCAAGTACATTAAGTTGCATATTATCGATGAATTTATCAACTGACGATGCAGGTGCATAGATCAGAGATGGCGAAGGAGTGCTATGTTGTATTCGTTGGGAAGGTTCCAGGAGTGTACCGCCACTGGCCAGACGCTCAGGCTCAGGTGAACGGGTACTCGGGCGCTAGCCACAGAGGGTTCGACACCAGAGCCGAAGGGGAGAATGCTTACTTGAGGTGGACGCTCAAGCAAGAGAGGGAGCGGACCCGCCGGTGCCTCAAGTACTACATAGTCGTGGTCTTGCTCATGCTGATCGCTCTTCTCTTCTACATCATGGTTTAGATAAAGATGATGAAACTTGTGTGTGTGCCATGACCATGCAGTTGCACTTATTCGAGACATGACATGACTTTTGTGTATCGCTATTTTCGAGATGTGATGATATTTGTGTTGAATGATGATGATGATGGTATGACGAGACTACTTTATGTGTATGATATGATGAGAATATTGTATGTTTATTGTGATCTGATGAAACTACTGTATAGAGCCTGTACAAATACATCACAAATACGTAGAGGGGGGTATGAATCTGTGAAAGTAGGAATACTAGCAGCAGCGCTGGATTAGCATATAGCAGCAGCGCTGGGTTATCAGCAGCGCTGGCCATCCTGCAGCGCTACAGATAGTTATCAGTAGCGCTGGTCAGTGCAGTGCTACTGCTAACTGTACTTAGCAGTAGCGCTTCTCTAACCAGCGCTACTACTACAACTTAGTTGTAGCGCGTTAGCAGTAGCGCTGGACCCAGCGCTACTGCTATATGTATTTCTAGCGCTACTAGTAGGCTTTCTCCTAGTAGTGGAATTAATGATGATGCACTTAGTCCATCTAAAAGGAAAAAGAAAAAGAAAAATGATAGGACTTTGCATACTTCTAGTGAACCTGAGGTAGAAAGACCTTTAGAGGATAGTAATGATGTTTCTGTTTCCGATGCTGAAACACAATCTGGTAATGAACATTCACCTGATGATAATAATAATGATGATGCTCATGTGGATACCCAACCAGATAACGATAAGGAACCAGATAATGATGTTGAAATTGAACCTGCTGTTGATCTTGATAACCCACCTCCTAAAAATAAACGTTATGATAAAAAAGACTTCGTTGCTAGAAAACATGGTAAAGAAAGAGAACCATGGGTTCAAAAACCCATGCCCTTTCCTCCTAAACCATCTAAGAAAAAGGATGAGGAAAAATTTGAACGCTTTGCTGAAATGCTTAGGCCAGTCTTTTTGCGCACTCGTTTGACTGATATTATAAAGATGCCTCCCTATGCTAAATACATGAAGGACATTGTAACAAATAAAAGAAAGATACCTGAAGCTGAAATTTTTACCATGCTTGCAAATTATTCTTTTAAGGATGGAGTGCCTAAGAAACTAGGAGACCCAGGAATACCAACTATACCATGCTCCATTAAAAGAAATTATGTCAAAACTGCTTTGTGTGATTTAGGAGCCGGTGTTAGTGTTATGCCTTTCTCTTTATATAAAAGACTTGATTTGAATAAACTCACTCCCACTGAAATATCATTGCAAATGGCTGATAAATCAACTGCCATACCTATCGGTGTTTGTGAGGATGTGCCCGTTGTAGTTGCAAATGTTACTATCCTGACAGACTTTGTTATACTTGATATGCCTGAGGATGACAATATGTCGATTATCCTTGGTAGACCCTTTTTGAATACTGCAGGGGCTGTTATTGATTGCAACAAAAGCAAGGTCACTTTTCATATCAATGGTAATGAACATACGGTGCACTTTCCGAAGAAACAATTTCAAGTGAACGGTATTCATATTATTGATAGGACTCCGACAATTACCATCGGAAGTTTCCAAATCCCTCTTCCTATTGTTAAAAAGAAATATGAAACTTTTATTGTTGGGGAGATGCATATCCCCGTTGAGGTAACTTAGTGTTATACGAAAATTCTTCGGTTTCATGTCACTCGGAAGTGGTTTGTTAATAAGACTTGATCAACCTTATTAATGGATTCTTTTTGAGGGGCATGGGATTGATGAATTCAGTAGGCACAACCTTCTGTACCCACCTTTTATTTTCTGCTATTGTTAGTTAAATAAAATAAAATGCCTTATTTATCCTGTTTTCTGATTTATCCGTGTAATAAAAAAAAGGGGGGTGCCCAGAAATAAAAGTGCTCATAATGTAATAAAATTTTGACATGATTTTTTATTTAATATTTAAGAATTTTTGGCACAAAAATTATACCAGGAGGGTGCCCCTGGTGCCCACGAGGCACCAGGGCGCGCCACCCCTCCTGGCGCGCCCATGTACCTCATGGGCCCCACAGGGACCCCCTCACTTATCCCTTTAGCTCACTTCGTCTCTCACCTCTAGCAAAAATTCCTGGTAGCTCTCTCTCTCTCGTGTTCTTGCTCACAAAACTGAAATTTTTGATCTCTTTGCTCGGAGCTCCGTTTCCGAAACTGTTTTGGGGGATTGCTCCTTAGTATGTGACTCCCCCATTGCTCCAATTAGTTTTTGGTTTAGTGGATTATATTTTGCATAATTAGCTACTGTTGGTGCTACAGAAAATGAGCTTGCATGTTGAATTCTTTGAGTTCCAAGTAGTTTGAATGCTTGATATAGCCTCTAGGCATCCATATGAGTAGTTACTATAAATCTTGTGAAGTTTTATTGATATCATTTTGTGACCCAATTTTTTTTCAAAAATTGTTCTTAGGAAAATGAATTTCTTCCGGAGGAGTTCCTCGAAGCGGAACGCCAAGGGAGTCCTTGGGGAGTCCTCGGATAGTGACCTCAACATTCCACGTAGGACGGAGGCCCGGCCGTGCGAATGGCCGCACAATGCTTTCATGAACGAAGCCGGATTCTATCAAGAGTTCGCGCAATTCGTTGCAAATGCCGGACTGACCAACTTCCTCGCAGATGAGTGTGACCAGCACCACATCCTTACAAATTCCTTTGTGCAAAACTTTTATTTTCTGAATAGGCTCGAACCCCCTGAGGTGCGCTTTGATTTATATGCTGAACATTATCAGATACCTCTAGCTGAATTTTGTGAGATATGTTTGATTCCCTCTGAGGGGGAAATCAGGGAGCCGCGATCGGAGGAGTTTGAGGGTTTCCTCCGCACTTTGACTGTGGGAGAGGAAAGGGGCGTGTCAAAAGCCCAAGCCACTAGCTTGCAGTTTCCTTCTGTTCATTATTTTGCTTTATTCTTAGGGAAATGCTTGCTTGCTAGGGAGCAGGGTAGTGCGCTGGCTACACCCGACTGGGCCATTTTACGCCGTGCATTGCATAATGATTACACTTATAGCCTTGGAGCTATTGTTGCACGTCGCTTGCACACCAATAGGACTAGGGAAAAAAAATTCATGGTGGTATTTATGCTACTCGCTTAGCGAGACGTTTTAATGTTAACATACGCCCTCATGATTACCCGTTGCCCAGAGTTTACTTAGATCTCCAATCCATGAGGGACCACCACTTTATTGATACTCCTGAGCCTCCTCACACCATTCGTTATAACTTGGTTTTTAGTGAGGATACTCGTGATATTATTCCGTTGCCTGCACCTGCTTTGTTTGATTCTCATGCCAGGAACAGATATACCGTGATGCCACTGGACATCGTTGCTTACCGGAACACCTTGGCGGCGGCAGAGCAGGAGGCCCGTGATTGGGACGCTCGGGTGCCGCCACCTCAGGAATTTCACATGGGACCGGATGGCTACTACGGATGGCCGTAGACCGAGCTAGGCAAAAGCCTAAGCTTGGGGGAGTACGTATTTCTCACCGACATTACATTCATGTACACACATTTCATTCCAGTTGTCGGTGTTCATACTTTTTCATTGTATAATCCATGCTAGTTTTATTTTCCTGTTTTCTGTTTGTCTGTTTGAAAAACTTTGAGAAAATCCAAAATTATTTCTCGTTTCTTTTCGGTTTTTCTTTCTAGCTTAATTAGTTGTAGAATTAA
This sequence comes from Elymus sibiricus, assembly GCA_039707655.1. Lineage (NCBI taxonomy): Eukaryota > Viridiplantae > Streptophyta > Magnoliopsida > Poales > Poaceae > Elymus > Elymus sibiricus. Next base: position 139,150,166 of record CM077674.1, on the reverse strand, counting down.
AGGAAAACCCAAAAAGATTTCCCGTTTCTTCTTTTACTTGTTGGGAGTTCTCCCGTGTAAATAGTTTTCTTCTCTCGTTTTTCATTTTCTTCTTTAATTTGCTTTCTTCAGAAAACTAAAAACTCCAAAAATATTTCGGTGTGTTTTTCTGAAATTCTTTTCTTTTGTTGAGTCATTGAAAGGAGAAGACCACGATGAAAATGTTGAGTGGCTTTCATATGCATTATTGTTGATTTAACAAAGAGCCCATTTTACCTTGTCTTCTCCTTTGAATAAAATGCTTGCAGATTCCAGCTTAGTTCACGTCACACTTGCACTATTATCATTCGGTCGTGCAAGTGAAAGGCAATAATGACGATGATTTGATGAAGTGACTGTGGCAAGGAAAAGCGGGTATGAACTCAACTTGTTCTTTTTTTTGTAAATATGTTTAACTCAGTATCCATGATTCAGCATATTATGATTAAACATATTTGTGATGACAATTAGAGATTATAGTTGCTCATGCCATGCTTAAATAGCTAGGAGTGGATAATGATTTATCTTGAGTGTCAACATGCATTAAAATGATTGTGATGTAGTATGATGATATGGTATCCTCCTCTGAATGTTTCAAGCGGTTTGACTTGGCACATGTTCACGCATGTAGTTGATTCAAAACCAACATAGCCTTCACGATATTTATGTTCATGGTGTTTATATCCTACTCATGCTAGTATTCAATGTTGATTATTCATAATGCATGATTATGACCGTTTTCGCTCTCTAGCTGGTCGCTTCTCAACCTATTTGCTAGCCTTCGCCTGTACTAAGCGGGAATGCTGCCTTGTGGGATCGAGGAGATAGGTCTAGAGGGGGGGTGAATAGACTCTTAACCAGCCAAAGGTGCAATTTTTAATTTCTCTTGGAACTTAGGCAGATTTTGGCACAAGTTAAGATCACTCCAATACTTTCTACACATGCATATCTAGAGATTGAGCAGCGGAAATGGTAAAGCATGCAATAGTACGGAAAGTAAGAGGGTAGAGTATGGAAGATCAAACACAATGAAGACACGGTGGTTTTTGGCGTGGTTCCGATACGTGGTGCTATCGTACGTCCACGTTGATGGAGACTTCAACCCACGAAGGGTAACGGCTGCGCGAGTCCACGGAGGGCTCCACCCACGAAGGGTCCACGAAGAAGCAACCTTGTCTATTCCACCATGGCTTATGTCCACGAAGGACTAGCCTCACTCGGGGTAGATCTTCACGAAGTAGGCGATCTCCTTGCCCTTACAAACTCCTTGGTTCAACTCCACATCATGTTGGAGGCTCCCAAGTGACAACTAACCAATCTAGGAGACACCACTCTCCAAAAGGTAATAGACGGTGTGTTGTTGATGAACTCCTTGCTCTTGTGCTTCAAATGATAGTCTTCCCAGCACTCAAACAACTCCTCACAGATTTGGCTATGGTGGAAGAGGGATTTGAGTGGAAAGCAGCTTGGGAAGGCTAGAGATCAAGGTTCAAATGGTAGGAGTGGAATAGCTTGATCTCAACACATGAGTAGGTGGTTCTCTCTCAGAAAATGTATGGTGGAAGTGTAGGCACGTTCTGATGGCTCTCCTTACTGAGAAGGAGGTGGTGGAGGGGTATATATAGCCTCCACACAAAATCCAACCGTTACACACTTTTGACCCAACTCGGTGGCACCGAAACGATAATCTCGGTAGCACCGAACTGTGTAAAAGATATGAACTTTAGGAATCTCGGTGGGACCGATACAAACAACTCGGATGGACCGAAGTGCAATGGCTAGGGTAAACCTCATCTCGGTGGCACCGATTGCATCAACTCGGTAAGACCGAAGTGAAGCAATAAGGCAACAGAGAGTTGGCAAGCCATCTCGGTGAGACCGCTTTGCAAAACCCGGTGAGACCGAAGTAAGTGCAAACGATTACAGAGAGTTGGCAAGGCCATCTCGGTGAGACCGAGATCCATTTCGGTGGATCCGATTTGTTAGGGTTTTGGTAGTGGCTAAGTCTTGGATGAACTCGGTGGGGCCGGATAGAGAATTTCGGTGGGGCCGAGTTGGAATGTAGGTTTTGGACATATTTGGTTAGAGAGAGTGGTTGAGGGTTTAGGAGTACTGTCACTAAGCACTTGAGCAAAAAGACCATTAAGCAACACCTCATCCCCTTTTAATAGTATTGGCTTTCCTATGGACTCAATGTGATCTTGGATCACTAAACCAAAAATGTAGAGTCTTGATCTTTTGCCAATCCTTGTCCTTAGCATTTTGAGGGGGGGTTCCACGTCCTCTTGTCTCTGCCACGCCATTGTTGAACTTGTCTGAAATTCACTAGATAAAAGCATTAGTCCAACACATGTATGTTGGCATAAATTACCAAAACCACCAAGGGAGCAAATGTGCTTTCATGCTTGTGCATCAAAACCCTTAAACCAAAGTTATTCCAGATGAGTCCACTATATCTACCTATATGCGGTATTATTTTGCCGTCCTAAGTAAATTTGCATGTGCCACCTCTAACTATTCAAATGAACATCTGTTTTGTGTGCCCGTACCTCTCATGGAGCGACAGGGGGCGGTCAGTATCTTTCATGCTAAGCGGGTTATTCTCATGATGAGTGTTTACTCACTTGTCCTTGCACGAGAGGGGCTGGTAATTGGGATGCCCAGTCCCATCATTAAAAATGAAAAATAATAAAACAAACTCCCCCGAAAAGTTGTTGGTATGGAGGGCACCCGAGGATTTGGCTAGCCATGGCTTGTGATTGTTGGTGGAGGGGGAGTAAACTTTACTTTACCGCTTGGGAACCGCCGCTAATGTGTTTAGCATGGAAGATATTAAAAACTCTCGATCATGACGTTGACAGGAACGGCATACCTCCCAAAAATTATTTATCTCTGATTTGAGCTTCGAGCTCTGGCACCTCTGCAAATCCATGCTTCCCTCTGCGAAGGGCCTATCTATTTACTTTTATGTTATTTTACTTTTATTGTTGAGTCATCACCTTCTCAAATAAGCACCAGACCTGAGAGCACTATTGTCATTCTCATGCATTGTGAATAGTTAATGTTGTGTGCATCATGACTGGATCTCTTCTACCATGAATTACAATGTTTAGTCGTTGCTTGAACTTTGGAGGTGCTTTGCATTTATGTTTTGCGGTCTCAGAAAGGGCTAGCGAGATACCATGTTATCATATTATATCATGATTGTTTTGACAAAGTGTTGGCATTGGGGATATCTTATTATTGCTCGCTAGTTGATTATGCCATTGATATGAGTGAATATAATTTCTAAGAGTTATCATTCGCATGGTTAGTTATGATCTTTGCTGAAAACTTGGACACTACTTAAGCATATATATAGATACAAGAACAAAAGAGTTTGTAAAAATTTTTCTTTATCACTTTCAGTTTGTCAACTGAATTGCTTGAGGACAAGCAATGAGTTAAGCTTGGGGGAGTTGATACGTCTCTATCGTATCTACTTTTCCAAACACTTTTGCTCTTGTTTTGGCCCCTAATTTGCATGATTTGAATGGAACTAACCCGGACTGACGCTGTTTTCAGCAGAATTGCCATGGTGTTTTCTTTGTGCAGAAAATCAAAGTTCTTGGAATTGGATGAAACTTTTTGGAGATTTTTTATGGAATATATAAAAAATATTGGCATCAAGAACTACTGGAGGGGGGCCACCCAGTGCCCACGAGGCACCAGGGCGCGCCACCCCCCCAGGCGCGCCCTGGTACCTCGTGGGGCCCACGTGGCTCCGTCTGACCTAATTCCAATGCTATAAATTCATTTTTCCAGATAAAAAAATAGGAGAAGAAGTTTTATTGCGTTTCACGATACGGAGCCGCCACCACCTCCTGTTCTTCATCGGGAGGCTAGATCTCGAGTCCGTTCAGGGCTCCGGAGAGGGGGATCTTCCGGCATCGTCATCATCAACCATCCTTCATCGCCAATTTCATGATGCTCACCGCCGGGAGTGAGTAATTCCTTCGTAGGCTTGCTGGACGGTGATGAGTTGGATGAGATTTATCATGTAATCGAGTTAGTTTTGTTAGGGCTTGATCCCTAGTATCCACTATGTTCTGAGATTGATGTTGCTATGACTTTGCTATGCTTAATGCTTATCACTAGGGCCCGAGTGCCATGATTCCAGATCTGAACCCTTTATGTTTTCATGAATATATTTGTGTTCTTGATCCGATCTTGCAAGTTATACGCACCTGCTATGTGTTATGATCCACATACCCCAAGGTGACAATAATTGGGATTCTTTCCGGTGATTGCCATAGTTTGAGGAGTTCATGTATTCACTAAGTGTTAATGCTTTGTTCCGGTTCTCTATTAAAAGGAGGCCTTAATATCCCTTAGTTTCCTTAAGGACCCCACTGCCACAGGAGGGTAGGACAAAAGATGTCATGCAAGTTCTTATCGCAAGCACGTGTGACTATATACGGAATACATGCCTACATTACATTGATGGATTGGAGCTAGTTCTGTGTCGCCCTAGGTTATGACTGTTACATGATGAATGTTATCCAATGAATATCACTGATCCAATGCCTACGAGCTTTTCACATATTGCTCTTGCTAAGTTACTACTGTTGCTACTGCTGTTACAATTGCTACTACTACTGCTGCTACCGTTACTGTTACTGTTACTATCATTGCTACTGCTATCAAACTATCATATTACTGTGCTACTGACCACTCTGCTGCAGATATTTAGTTTCCAGGTGTGGTTGAATTGACAACTCAACTGCTCATACTTGCAAATATTCTTTGGCTCCCCTTGTGTCGAATCAATAAATTTGGGTTGAATACTCTACCCTCGAAAACTGTTGCGATCCCCTATACTTGTGGGTTATCAGTGAACAAATTACTATTGGGCAATTGATAGAAAAGCGCATAGTTATGATGTATTCATGGCAATGATCACATATATAGGCATCACGTTCGTGACAAGTAGACCGACTCCTGTCTGCATCTACTACTATTACTCCACCAATCGACCGCTATCCAGCATGCATCTATGGTATTAAGTTCATGACAAACAGAGTAACGCCTTAAGCAAGATGACATGATGTAGACAAAGTAAACTCAACCAATATGAATAAACCCCATTGTTTTATCCTTAGTAGCAACAATACAATACATGCCTCGTCCCCTTCTGTCACTAGGTGAGGACACCGCAAGATTGAACCCACTACAAAGCACATCTCCCACTAAAGATAAATCGATCTAGTTGGCCAAACCAAACGGATAGATCAGAGAGAAATACAAAGCTATAATAATCATGCATAATAAAGTTCAGAAAAGACTCAATTACTTTTAATGAATAATCTGATCATAAACCCACAATTCATCGGATCCCAACAAACACACTGCAAAAGAAGATTACATCGAATAGAACTCCAAGAAGATCGATGAGAACATGGTATTGAAGATCAAAGAGAGAGAAGAAGCCATCTAGCTACTAGCTATGGATCTGTAGGTCTGTGGTGAACTACTCACACATCATCGATAGGGCATCAAGGTTGATGTAGAAGCCCTCCGTGATCGATTCCCCCTCCGGCAGATTACCGGAAAAGGCCTCTAGATGGGATCGCAGAAGAACAGAAGCTTGCGGCAGCGGAAAAGTTATTTCAGGTGGCTCTCTGTTGGTTTGGGAATATTTGGGAATTTATAGAGGTCGAATTAGGTCAAACGGAGTTGTGTTGGGCCCACGAGCTCAGGGGGCGCGCCTACCCCCCTGGGGCATTGATAACCCACAAGTATAGGGGATCACGATAGTCTTCGAGGGTAGTATTTCACCCAAATTTGTTGATTCGACACAAGGGGAGCCAAAGAATATTTATGAGCCTTAGCAGTTGAGTTGTCAATTCAACCACACCTGGGATATAATATCTCTGTAGCAAAGTTTTTAGTAGCACAGTAGTTTGATAGTTTAGATAGTTTCAGTAACAGTAGCAATAGTAATAGGAACAGTAACAGAAGTAGTTTGTGATGATTGTAACTGCAGTAGCAGTAGTAACTTAGCAAAGATCAATATGAGAAAAGCGTAGGCATTGGATCAGCGATGGATATTTGTGTTGGATGACATTCAACATGTAACAGTCACAACCTAGAGCGATACACAATAGCTCCAATTCATCAATGTAATGTAGGCATGTATTCCGTATATAGTCATACGTGCTTATAATAAGAACTTGCATGACATCGTTTGTCCTACCCTCCCGTGGCAGCGGGGTCCATAAGGAAACTAAGGGATATTAAGGCCTCCTTTTAATAAAGAACCGGAACAAAGCATTAACACATGGTGAATACATAAACTCCTTGAATTATAGTCATCCCTGGAGAGTATCCCAGCTATTGTCACTTTGGGGTCTACGGATCAGAACAATAACAAGTGCATATAACTAGCAGATGGGATAAAAAAACTCAAATATATTCATGAAAACATAGAGGGTTCAGATCTGAAATCATGGCACTCGGGCCCTAGTGACAAGCATTAAGCATAGCAAAGTCATAGCAACATCAATCTCAGAACATAGTGGATACTAGGGATCAAGCCCTAACAAATTGACTCGATTACATGACAAATCTTATCCAACTCCATCACCGTCCAGCAAGCCTACGGAGGAATTACTCACTCCCGGTGGTGAGCATTATGAAATTATTGATGGAGAAGGGTTGATGACGACGACGGCGACGAATCCCCCTCTCCGGAGCCCCGAACAGAATCCAGATCAGCCCTCCCGATGAAGAACATGAGGTGGCGGCGGCTCCGTATCGTAAAACGCGATGAAAGTTTTTCTCCGATTTTTTCTCTGCGAGACGGTACTTATAGAGTTGGATTTAGGGCAAACGGAGGCATGTGGGGCCCACAAGCTCACAGGGCGTGCCCCCTGAGCTTGTGGCTACTGGGTGGTCCCCCTCCAGTAGTTCTCTTCGCCAATATTTTTTTATATATTCTGAAAATAATCTCCGTAAATTTTCAGCTCAATCCGAGAACTTCTATTTCTGCACAAAAACAACACCATGGTAGTTCTGCTGAAAACAACGTCATTCCGGGTTAGTTTCATTCAAATCATGCAAATTAGAGTCCAAAACAAGAGCAAAAGTGTTTGGAAAAGTAGATACATTTGGGACGTATCAGGTGTGCCCTGTGAGGTCGTGGCTCTCTCGTATCTCTTCTGTCCTCCTCCCGAACCTTCTAGGGTCCCTTGTGGTCCAGAAAAAATCATTTTAAAGATTTTATTCCGTTTGGACTTCGTTTGGTATTGATTTTCTGAAAAGCCAAAAACAAGCAAAAAAACAGAAACTGGCATTGGGCACTGGGTTAATAGGTTAGCCCCAAAAAATGATATAAAATAGCATAAAAATGCATATAAAGTATCCAAGATTGATAATATAATAGCATGAAACAATCAAAATTATAGATACGTTGGAGACTTATCAGTATCCCCAATTTTAATTCCTGCTCGTCCTCGAGTAGGTAAATGATAAAAACAGATTTTTTGATGTTGAATGCTACCTAACATGTGTATCATGTAATCTCTTTACGGTATAAATATTGAGAAGCGATGAAGTAACAATATCAACATAATAATATCCATGAATATAAGAAGCATAATCATTAAACTTTCAAAATATACGATCCTTAACGAATGTTATCCCCACTCATTTTATCATGTTAGCATGGCATGACTCCGCCTTCACCGCATAAATATAAATCATGAGCACCCCGGTGTTAAACCAGGCAATTGGATCGTACTTCTAACGTGCTTCAGCATTTTCAACTTCATGCAATACATGAGCGTGAGCTATGGATATAGCACTATAGGTGGAATAGAATGCGGTGGTAGAGATCAATAAGGGAAGTCAAAAAGGAAGAAAGTCTCGCATCAACTTGGCAGATCAACGGACTATGGAGATGTCCATCAATCGATATTAATGCGAGGAGTAGGGATTGCCATGCAACGGATGCACTAAGAGCTATAAGTGTATGAAAGCTCAACGGAAACTAAGTGGGTGTGCATCCAACTTGCTTGCTCATGAAGACCTCAGGCATTTGAGGAAACCCGTCATCGGAATATACAAGCCAAGTTCTATAATGAAAAATTCCCACTAGTATATGAAAGTGATAACTCAGGAGACTCTCTATATGAAGAACGTGGTGCTACTCTGAAGCACAAGTGTGGAAAAAGGATAGTAACATTGCCCCTTCTCTCTTTATCTCTCATTTATTTTATTTCTTTTTTTTGTTGGGCTCTTTTTGGCCTCTTTTTTTTCGTCTAGAGTCTCATCCAGACTTGTGGGGGAATCATGGTCTACATCATCCTTTCCTCACTGGGACAATGCTCTAATAATGATGATCAACACAATTTTATTTACTTATGACTCGATAACTGAAACAATATGGCTCTATATGAATGCCTCTGGCAGTGTACCAGGATGTGCAATGATCTAGTGTAACATGTATGATAATGATGAACGGTGGCTGTGCCACAAATATCATGTCAGCTCTATATGATCATGCAAAGCAATATGATGATGAACACACAAGTCATGTGACGGAACGGTGGAAGTTGCATGCCAATATATCTCGGAATGGCTATGGAAATGCCATAATAGGTTGGTATGGTGGCTGTTTTGAGGAAGATATAAGGAGGCTTTTGTGTGATAGAGCGTATCATATCACGGGGTTTGGATGCACCGGCGAAGTTTTCACCAACTCTAGAGGTGAGAAAGGGCAATGCACGGTATCGAAGAGGCTAGCAAATTGCGGAAAGGTAGGAGTGCGTATAATCCATGGACTCACATTAGTCATAAAGAACTCACATACTTATTTCAAAGCCTATTAGCCCTCGAAGCAAAGTACTACTCGCATGCCCCTAGGGAGGAGGTTGGTAGGAATTAACCATCGCGCACCCCCGATTATAACAGCACTCAAGGATTTCATTTCAGACATAAAAATGCTCAAACCTCCCCACCATGCCATGACCAACACTTAGATGAGAAGTTAATAACAAGCTTTAATACCGATATTTCTACTAACCAATGATCATGAACCAATATCCTTTCATATTACGACATCAATATTATTAAACCATACGTTTCATATTTAGTGATCTACATGAAAGTTTTCATTATATCCCCCTTGAATACCTATCCTTTTTGGACTAGTCTTATAACTCGTGCAAATTTCCATTACTATTTATTAGACTCTCAAAAAGATTTAAGTGAAGCATGAGAGTGCAATTATTTATACAAAATATAACCACCGCCGTGCTCTAAAAGATATAAGTGAAGCACTAGAGCAACTGCCTAGCTCAAAAGATATAAGTGAAGCACATAGAGTATTCTAACAAATCACGATAAATGTGTGTCCCTCTCAAAAGGTGTGTCCAGCAAACAATGATTGTGGCAGACTAAAAAGCAAACAAAGAAAAGAAAACTATGGCACAAGACGCTCCAAGTAAAACTCATATCATGTGATGAATAAAAATGTAGTTCCAAGTAAGTTACCGATAGATTGTAGACGAAAGAGGGGATGCCATCCGGGGCATCCCCAAGCTTAGATGATCGCTTGGGTCTTCCTTGAATATTACCTTGGGGTGCCTTGGGCATCCCCAAGCTTAGGGTCTTGCCGCTCCTTATTCCTTCAGCCATCGTAATCTCACCCAAAACTTGAAAACTTCAGCACACAAAACTCAACAGAAACTTCGTGAGATCCGTTAGTATAATAAATCAATCATCCAATTTAGGTACTGTTATAAACTCATTCATAATTGTTCTTGCGTAATACCTACTGTATTCTAACTCTTCCATGACTTATACCCCCCGATATAATCCATAATTTCATTAAAACAAGCACACTATGCAACAAAAACAGAATCTGTCTAAAACAGAACACTACACAATGACAGAATATTTATCCATACTTCTGTAACTCCAAAAATTCTTAAAAATTAGGAAAACGTAGAAACTTTGTATCCCAATACTGTGTAAAAATTTCAGATTTTTCTGACTTTCCAGTACAGACTATAAATTTTAGAACTGGGCGCAAAACTTTCTATTTTCAAACAACATCAATTATACTATCATCCAAATCATCCCAAAGGCATTACTTGGAACAAACACTAATTAAAATATAAAAACACAATAATTACAGTAGCAAAAATTGTGTGACTCAAGAATTTTTTTTGCAATAAAGATAAATATTGGGTTGCCTCCCAACAAGCGCTATTGTTTTATGCCCCCAGCTAGGCATAATGTATAGTTTCAAGTATTATCATCCTTAAAATTAATTCCATAGGTGGCCCTCATAATGGATTCATATGGTGGTTAAATTCTCTTACTAGGGAAGTGTTCCATCCCTTTCTTTAATGGAAATTGGAATCTTATATTTCCCTCTTTCACATCAATAATAGCACCCATGGTTCGTAGGAAAGGCGTACCAAGTATTATAGGACAAGACGGATTGCATTTAATATCAAGCACAATGAAATCTATGGGCACATAATTTCTATTAACAAGTATAAGCACATCATTTATTCTACCCAATGGTTTCATAATAGTTGAATCCGCTAAATGCAAATTAAGGGAACATGCATCCATATCGGTGAGACCTAGCACGTCACATAAAGATTTTGGTATAAGAGATGCTAGCACCTAGATCACACAAAGCATTACATTCATAATCTTTAATCTTAACTTTAATGGTAGGTTCCCATTCATCGTGCAATTTTCTAGGTATAGAAACTTCCAATTCAAGTTTTTCCTCATGGGCTTTTATCATAGCTTCTACAATATGTTTAGTAAAAGCTTTATTTTTTCATAAGCATTAGGTGTATTTATCATGGACTGCAACAAGGAAATACATTCAATCAAAGAACAATTATCATAATTAAAGTCCTTGTAATCCAAAGTAGTGGGCACATCACTATTTAAAGTCTTGACCTCTCCAAATCCACTTTTATCATTTTTATCATTAAGATCATCACCCTCCGAACAATTGGGACGCATTCTAGCTAAAGTTGACTCATCTCCGGTCCCTTTTTCATCAAGTTTTATATTACTAAACAAAGTTTCAATGGGTGTCACACCAATCATTTTAATATCTTCATCATGATTACGATAAAACCGGGCGGAATAGCTTTTTCTAGGAACTCTCGCTTAGCTCTCAACCTAGCGGTTCTCTCTTTACTTTCATTAATGGAGACTTGGATAGATTTAATAGACTCATTAATATCATGCTTAGTTGGCAAAGTTTTAATTTTAAGAGTTTCCACATCATGAGCAATTCTATCCATGTTTCTAGCCATATCGTCAACTTTATGTAGTTTCTCTTGTACCATAGCATTGAAAATCTTTTGAGAACTAATAAATTCTCTAATATTGTACTCAAGATTAGTAGGAATCCTATTATTATTATTATTATTATAAAAATTACCATAGGAATTACCATAATTATTAGAGGGACTTGCGGGATACGGTCTAGGATTAAAATTCCCTCTATAAGCATTGTTGTTGAAATTATTTCGAGAGACAAAATTCACATCAATAGCATCATTATTTTTCTCAATCAAAGTAGATAGTGGCACATCATTATGATCAACTTGAGCATTTTTACTAGCAAACATATTCATAAGAGCATCCATTTTATCTAAAGTAGCAATTTCTTCGACAGAGTTTACCTTCTTACCAGTTGGACCTCGTTCGTTGTGCCATTGAGAATAATTTGTCATCATATTATCAAGATGCATTGTAGCCCCTCTGAATGTAATTCCCATAAAGGTGCCACCTGCAGCAGAGTCTAGAAGATTTCTAGAAACAAAGTTTAGTCCCGCATAATTTTTTTGTATAATCATCCATAAGCTTAAACCATGAGTGGCACAATTTTTAATCATTAATTTCATTCTCTCCCAAGATTGTGCAACATGTTCTTGCTCAAGTTGCTTAAAGTTCATTATTTGATTTCTAGGAGAAATAATCTTAGCGGGATGAAAATACTTGGTAATAAAAGCATCCTTACACTTATTCCATGAATCAATACTATTGCGAGGTAAGGATGAAAACCAAGTTTTAGCACGATCTCTTAGCGAGAACGGAAATAATTTCAATTTAATAATATCATTATCCACATCTTTCTTCTTTTGCATATCACACAATTCAACGAAAGTATTAAGATGGGAAGCAGCAACCTCATTAGGATTTCCAGAAAATTGTTCTTTCATAACAAGATTTAGCACAACAGCATTAATATCATATGACTCCGCACTAGTGGCAGGAGGAGCAATTGGAACTAATAAAATCATTATTGTTAGTATTTGAAAAGTCACACAACTTAGTGTTTTCTTGAGACATCGTCACAAAGCAAGCAAACGAGCAAAAACAAATATTTTTGTGTTTTTCGATTTTTAGAGAAGTGGGGGAGATGAAAAAGAGAGGCAAATAAAAAAGCAAATAAAAAGTAGAGAAAGTAGATGATAGTTTGAGTGAAGGTACTTGTAGTGATTTGATGATGTCTCCCCGACAACGGTGCCAGAAATTCTTTCTGCTACTTGTGAGCTGCGTTGGGATTTTCCCCGAAGAGGAAGGGTGAAGCAGTACAGTAGAGTTAAGTATTTCCCTTAGTGAGAACCAAGGTTTATCAAACCAAAAGGAGAATCACGCAAACCCTAGTGAATAACACCTGCACACACAAAAGCAAATATTTGCACCCAACGAGGGCAAGAGGGTTGTCAATCCCCTTGAACTCGTTACTTGCAATGATCAAATCTTGTATAGGTAGATAGATAAATTGCAAAACAAAATAAAAGTAAATAAATTGCAGCAAGGTATTTTTTTGGTTTTTATAATATGTTTAAAGTAGACCCGGGGGCCATAGTTTTCACTAGAGGCTTTTCTCTCGAACACATAGCATGGGTGGGTGAACAAATTACTATTGGGCAATTGATAGAAAAGCGCATAGTTATGACGTATTCATGGCAATGATCACATATATAGGAATCACGTCCGTGACAAGTAGACCGACTCCTGCCTGTAGGAGATATGCCCTAGAGGCAATAATAAATGTTATTATTTATCTCCATGCTCATAATTATGTTTATATTCCGTGCTATAACTGCTATGGTTCTCGAGTCTACAATAACCACGAGGCTCGGAGGGAAACTCATATGCACGTGTGGAATAATAAACGGTAAAATGTATTCCTAGTCATGCCTCTAAGACTAGCTCAAGTGTTACATGATGGTTCCGTTTTCCTGATCATGGGCATGTCTATGCCGGCAACTTTGAGGACACGATGTTAGAAGAACACTTGTGTTGAATCGACCCGATTGATGTTATGCTATGAGATACATTCGTCACAAGTTAATGGTTAATAACTCAGAGGAAGTTAACGTTTGCATAATTCCTTAGACCATGAGAGTATCGAGTTTCTTCATGCTTGCTTCATGAACTTTGGGGTTTGTTAAACGTCATCCGTAAATGGGTGGCTATTACGGCGGCTTACGGGTTCATGGAAAAGTATGTCAAGGGACTTGATAGCTCAAGATTGGGATTTTCTCCTCCAACGATGGAGAGATATTTTTTGGGCCCTCTCGGTGTCACGCTATCCATCATCGTCTGGCCAGACACATTGTGATTTGATCACAGGGATGCCGGAACATGGAAACGAGAACAAAACCGGTAACGAGGTAACTGGCATAGTGGACAAGTTGTTGATCCACGGGGATGCCGATAAATCTCACCTCGGGTATTTGTAACATATTGTGAAGCAACAGGAATAGCACACGGCAATTGGAGGTTCACTCGAATATTTATTCGTGTGGGTATAGGGGTCAATATGGGTGTCCACGGCTCCGATGTTGATCATTGATCGAAAAGTGTTCCGGTCATGTCTATACTTCACCGAACCTATAGGGTCACACACTTAAGGGTCATCTATCTGCTGAATACTAGACAGGGAGTCTGAGAGAAAGTCACCGGAAAAGTTTCGGAGACAAAGGAAACGTTCCGGAGAGAACACCGGAATAGTTTCGGTAAAACTGAAAAGTTGTTTCGGAGTATACCATTAAGTCAAATTGGTTTCGGCACATGCCTGGAAATTCTTGGAGGGTGCCAGAATTGTTCTGGAAACTTCTGGGATTTTTCCGGGATAAAAACCGGAAATGTTCCGGAGCTGCCGGAACCGGTTTGGTTGCTTTTCGCAGATGAAAATCACTAATCCAGAATTGTTTTAGAACGCATCTAAAATCATTTTAGTGGGTACTAGAATTATTCTAAGACCCACAGAAATATTTTCGGATTTAACGGTCGCGGAAAAATGTTTCCGTGAATAGTGAATATCACTTTATGGTTACTTTTTGGAAACCCACCTTTTTGGGCTTTGCTCCAAAATATCTTGGGGATGACATGGATGGATGAGAGCCCCTCAGGGGGGCCCACTCAAGGTGGCCGGCCAAGGAGGAGCTCCTCTAGCCTTCCCATTTTGCCCTTTTGGAAAATCCATATGATGGGTTTTTTGGGTATTTTGAGTTCCACCCTACCCCTTGGATTTTCCTATAAATAGAGGTGGAGAGGCACTCTCCACACTCACTCCAACTCTCTCACAAATGCCATGCATGATCTGGCTTTCTTCTCTCACACGAAACAGTTTCGTAGAGCCGAAATGTTGTCTGGGTTCCGGTGTGAACTAGTTCTGGACAGCGAAGCCCTGCCGGATGGGTGACACCGTATGTGTGCAACCCCGTAGAGAGGTCGTAGGTTCGATCTTTTGCCCGAGGGGATGTTCGAGGGTCCTCCCGAAGGGCTGTCCGAGTTACCGTTCGAGTTTCGAGGGTCCTCTCGAAGGGCTGTCCGTGACATCGTCCGGGGGACTGTCCGACCGCCTCCCGAAGGGATGTTCGACGAGGGAGTACATCCTCGCGGTTGGGAGGTTGTAAATCCTAGCTCCGGGGATCTGCACCGACGATCTACATCGACTCTACTTCCGCTGCGCTACGAGTCGGTAACGATCAGATCCAAACCTTGTATGCATCTCCATAGTGATCCTGGGCGTGCTCGCTGTACCGCATTTTTTTGTTTTCTGTCGCGTTCCCCTATAGTGGCATCATGAGCCGTGCTATGCGTAGATGCAGGTTACGATCTAGAATACATAGAGATGTATGGGTGTTGCACAATATAATTTGTAGTAGATGAGTTCTATTACTGAAAATTATTTGTGCGGGTAGCAGATGAAATCTGTTACCCGATGTTCTTGTTGCTTCCCTGAAATTTCGTATTTCTGATCTTGATAATGGTATGGTGGAGTTTCAAAGTTATGGCAATCCGCGATCCTGATTGATCAACGAAGTGCTAACAGTTCGTTGAATTCCACCATAGTTAAAAGAAAGATGAAATTTCGCAGACGAAAGGGCAATGCAGATATGATCTACTCGGGGGTCATGCGTATGATGAAGTTCAGTATGGGGCTCGAGATTTTATTATCTCGTGTTTCATACACCCTGCAAAGTTAATCTAGCGACTTGAATAATCATACTTGATGATGGACGTAGGTAGCTTCGGTTTGTTTTCAAAACCTTAGAAGCCACGTAAAATAAAATTTTGCATAAACCGATTAGAGGGGTCTAACTTGGTTTTGCAGGATGACATAAGATGTGCATGTGATGTGGTATAGCAGTTCTCATATTAATTTGATTATGTATGAGATGACTATATGATGTAAATTTACTAACATGACCTGCGTGTCATGATTCGGCATGATGGCTGGAGCCATATGATTGTCACTTTAATGACCTGCGTGTCAACCTTAAGTAATGCACTTAATTTTATTAGCTATAGAGATAGCAATATTATCTGGTGCATCGACAAGGTGGTGGCAATCTTCGGGAAGGTGAACACCGACGCAAATGCCGAAGACGAAGAAATAAAAAACTTCTCCGTCAGAAAGGGCTATACCATATCATGCTATTATGAATTGCCTAAGATGTTTATCCCTTATGATGCACCCTTTTTTTGATTGCACGGTAGTCGCTTTTATTAGGGTGATCTCTCACAAAAATATCAAGTAGTTAGTGTTCTCCCAAGTGTAGCACCGTCACGGCACCTATCTCTTCGGGGTATCACATGGATACATGGGTACGAACGATTAGAGAAGTGTGAGGCGGGTGAGTTGAGACCTCGCAGCGAGATCACTTGGTTGTCTTGACGTTCCGGAGGATCGTCCTGAGCTCGGAACACGCCCATCGAAAGATGAACAAGAGTCACATAGAGATGTGATTGGCAAGTTGGCCTACCAATTGCAATTCTCGTCACTTGAGATGGATACATCCTTGGCGTTGAATTTCAATATGGGTCTTGTATCACTCACAATCAATTATGAGAGATATTGATTTGAGTGGGAGCGCACTTTAGAATTAATTCGTTTAATTCTCAAGTGCAATTAATTATGAACATTGTCTAAGTGAAAATTGCATAACAGTTATAGAATAATGGCTCGCGTTTCCACCTTCCCTATTTAAATTGAATAAGCTGTTAAATATCTGGTTAAAACTTTACGGTTGGTAATGTAATGTGAGGATTGTCCTCAAGAGTGCCGAGAAGGACTTTGTCCTATCGCATGCTTTCGGTATCCTCCCGCTAATGCTATGGATGATGTGACTCTCGTCCTTCGATCCAAAAGCTAAAATTTCGTTACGGTCAAGTGCAATATGTTTGCTTCCATGAGACCCGAACTTCAAAAGTTTGGGATAGCTATGTGATATTTATGGAACTGAAAATGGTTTTCAGATGCAGACAAAGGCTAAAAGATATGAGATATCCGAAGCGATGTTTGTTTGCAAAGTATTAGTAAAGTGTTTACTAGGCATTTGACTGATAAGAGAGGGATCCAGAAGAACGCCTGTCATGTGATGAAGGTGAATAAAACAACAACTTAAAGAGAAAGGAAGTGTCCAAAGGGTGTCGGTAAAACTACACGCCTAGGAGGTCCGGGGCTAACGTCACTCTTAAGTTGGGTGCTTCTTCTGAGAGTAGGAGAAATATTGGAAGTAAAACTGTTGAAAGTATAAAGGCAAAAAGAGTGAAGACTAGAATATCCAGCTCATGTATGAATGTCATACGAGTTATAGATGTATGGAAGGCTGGTCAAAGAAATAGTTCTTGGGAATTGTGATTAAATTGTTAGTATATAATTCTTGGGTATTGTGAGTTGATCACAAAGATACCCGCTCGATTGCATTCTGTTGCGACTCGATGCAATACGGTCTAAAAGACTTGCCAGAAGTGAGGTTTAGATACGCGCTGGGAACATAGTAAAAGTTACTATACCTCCCATCGGTGTATTCCCTATGTATTTATTTTCATAATTCATTTTTGGAGTTTCATACACTCTAGCCCATTGCATAAGGTATCTTGCAAGAAGGTTGTTCATAAGAGAACTTTTGATGTTCGGAGTTATGAATAACATAAGGGCCATACTTTCATTATGAATGAGATGTATGTTATGAATATTGATAATAATACATTACCTCTATATTTACTTTCATAATTCATTTTAGAGTTTTATACACTCTAGCCCATTTGCATAATGTTTGTTGCAAGAGTGTTGTTCATAAAAGAACAATTGTTGTTCAGTATTATGAATAACATAAGGGCCATACTTCCATCATGGATGGGATGTATGTTATGAATATTGATGGTAATATGGTACATCCATAACACTGACGCTAAATGTCGCAAGACTAAAAGAATACCACACATGTGTGGCACTGCATTTGGTCACATTGGAGAAACCCGCATGGAGAAATTCCATAATGATGGATTTTGAAGTCGTTTGATTATGAATCATCTGACACTTGCAACTTTCCTCTGAAAGGTGAAGTGACTGAAATACCGTTCACAGGCCATAAGGAACGAGCAACGAACTTATTGGTGATCATACATCATGATGTGTGTAGTCCGATAAATGTTGTTGCTAGCAGTGGATTTGTCTATCTTCTGAAATGACTCAAGTAGATATATGGATATTTGCTTGATGAGACGTAAGTCTGGATCTTTTGAAATCATTCAAAAGGTTTTCTAAATGAAGTAGAAATTATTGTAAGAAGAAAAAATATGTTTCTGCAAACAAGATTGCAGAAAGGAATATTTGAGTTACAAGTTTAGCGAATGTCTGATGAGTTGTGAAAAGAGTTTCATAACTTACACCTCCCGAAACACCACAGTAAGTGGAATGTCCGTGATGATGTAATCAAACCAGTTATGACATGGTAAGATCAAAGATGACATAAATCAATTTGCCATTATCCCTTTTAAAGTAATGCTTTAGAGACTGCGGCTTTTACACTGAAAAGAGCGCCATCAAATCTGTTGAAATGATGCCATGGTATGGTACACCCAACCATGTTATATCTTTTCTTAACATTTGGAATATGGGGCTTGTGTAAAATGTTTACAAACCTATTCCAAATCAGACAAGTGCTACTTTGTAGGTTATCCCAAGTTATTGGGTATTCCTCCATCACTATACCGAGGCAAAAATGTTTGCCACAAAGAGCGGTATGATTTTGAAGAAAATAGTTCTTGCAAAAAGGTGAGTGGGAGGACAGTGCAACTCGACGAGATAACAATATCTTCGTTATCATGACAAAGGATAGAAACTGCGGAAGCAATTCTAGAGTTTCCTCCCGCGACTGATACGGAAGCCTCTACAATAAAATGTATGGACTTCGGTCGAACTTGCAGCTGAACCACGTAGGCAAAACTCGTGCAAACCTCTTAGGTGCGCAAACAAGATATTGTTGTTGGACAACAGTATACCTACGATACACAAGGAAGCGTTGATGGGCCCTGACTCCAGAATTGGCTAAATGCCAATATAATCCAAGATAGTTTCCATATGAATGATTCAAGATTATATCTTGATAAACCCTTCGGAAGACTTGGAGTCTAAAGAACATTAATGGAACTATAAACTGATGTGGATAAAATGTTTTATCCATAAAGCTCGACTTTTTGCTTATAACAAATTCAAGGAATTAACTACGGCGAGATTGTCTCTCCGTAGCGATGCTTAAAGTCGGTTCGGGTTAATTAATACATATTTCAATCATGAGATATGTTACATGGATGCCAAAAGGATTTCCATGAGATGGAAATACAACCTAGGACTTGCATGTGATACAGTCCAAGGTATTTTGTCAATCCAGAGGATGCTAGCGAGTATGCAAACTTCAGAGTTCCAGCGATGGATAGAAGAGAGCAAAAGGGAGTTGGAATCTTCGTTTTTGATAAAAAAAAGTCAAAAGAGTTTGATTTCATCAATGGATAACAAAGATGCTTGTGGTTACAAGAAAGTAAGTGGGAGCATAATAATATTTCTAAAACTTGTGTGCTTGACACATTGTTGATTGGAAATAATATAAATTTCTTGACACGAATTAGCACTTCATTGAAAAAATAGTTTCTTCAATGAAGAGCTTGGGCTAAATAGCCTTGTTATTAGGCATAATTATCTACGGAGATAAAATTGCCTAATAGGGCTAAGCCAAAATACATATTGACAAGATGCTAAAACAGTTTAGCATAAAACATCAAGGAGTGATTCTTGCCGAAGTCACATGGAAAGGCTTTTGTAAGACTCGGTGTCCTAAAACACTGATGAGCAAAATACATGATGGAATTTCCACACACTTTTGTGTTTGGATTAATCATGTATTCCATGGTATGTAAAACAACCAGATATGTCCGGTACTCCCAAGCAGTTGCGAGTATAGATACCAAAGTGATCAAAGTACTGATCATGGGACAACAGTGAAAGATGTCATTGAGTGCTAGAGTAGCACTAATGACATGTTTTCTCGCAAGCGTAGATTATGAAGAGTTCGTTGTAAAAGGTTACATCGATACAGTCTTCATCAATGCTCCATGCGATTTTCGATTTAAATTAAGGGTTTTGTGTAATACACGATATGGTGGCGCAGTAAGTTGGAATTGTTCTAAACAAGTTACTGTGGCGAATTCTATAACAGAGGCTAAGTATGTTGCCGCTTTCGAAGCGACAAAGAAGATGTTGAATCATACAGTTCATTCATGAACTAAGTATGGTTCCAAGAAAGCTTTGGTCAATGGAACACTATTGTAGATAGTTGCTCCATAGCTCAGTCTGAGGAATCAAGGTTCGACCAGTGATTCACATATATACAAAGCCAAGTCCACACAAAATATGAATTTTGTGAAAGCGTGAAAGCGCGAGGATATGCAAAGATACACATGGAGCTGAAGTTGTCAGATCCGTTGGACATCAGGCTATATCACAAGCGAAGCATAATTTACACTAGTGTGCCATAGGTGTAAAGTGCATTAGCACTGACTAGATTATTGACTCTAGTGCAAGTGGGAGTCTGTAGGAGATATGCCCTAGAGGAAATAATAAATGTTATTATTTATCTCCATGCTCATAATTATGTTTATATTCCGTGCTATAGCTGCTATGGTTCTCGAGTCTACAATAACCACGAGGCTCGGAGGGAAACTCATATGCACGTGTGGAATAATAAACGATAAAATGTATTCCTACTCATGCCTCTAAGACTAGCTCAAGTGTTACATGATGGTTCCGTTTTCCTGATCATGGGCATGTCTATGCCGGCAACTTTGAGGACACGATGTTAGAAGAACACTTGTGTTGAATCGACCCGATTGATGTTATGCTATGAGATACATTCGTCACAAGTTAATGGTTAATAACTCAGAGGAAGTTAACGTTTGCATAATTCCTTAGACCATGAGAGTATTGAGTTTCTTCATGCTTGCTTCATGAACTTTGGGGTTTGTTAAACTTCATCCGTAAATGGGTGGCTATACGGCGGCTTACGGGTTCATGGAAAAGTATAACAAGGGACTTGATAGCTCAAGATTGGGATTTGCTCCTCCAACGATGAAGAGATATTCTTTGGGCCCTCTCGGTGTCACGGTATCCATCATCGTCTGGCCAGACACATTGTGATTTGATCACAGAGATGCCGGAACACGGAAACGAGAAAAGAGAACAAAACCGGTAACGAGGTAACTGGCATAGTGGACAAGTTGTTGATCCACGGGGATGCCGATAAATCTCACCTCGGGTATTTGTAACATATCGTGAAGCAACAGGAATAGCACACGGCAACTGGAGGTTCACTCGAATATTTTTTCGTGTGGGTATAGGGGTCAATATGGGTGTCCACGGCTCCGATGTTGATCATTGATCGAAAAGTGTTCCGGTCATGTCTATACTTCACCGAACCTATAGGGTCACAGACTTAAGGGTCATCTATCTGCTGAATACTAGACAGGGAGTCTGAGAGAAAGTCACCGGAAAAGTTTCGGAGACAACGGAAACGTTCCGGAGAGAACGCCGGAATAGTTTCGGTAAAACTGAAAAGTTATTTCGGAGTATACCATTAAGTCAAATTGGTTTCGGCACATGCCTGGAAATTCTTGGAGGGTGCCAGAATTGTTCTGGAAACTTCTGGGATTTTTCCGGGATAAAAACCGGAAATGTTCCGGAGCTGCCGGAACCGGTTTGGTTGCTTTCGCAGATGAAAATCACTAATCCAGAATTGTTTTAGAACACATCCAAAATCATTTTAGTGGGTACTGGAATTATTCTAAGACCCACAGAAATATTTTCGGATTTAACGGTCGCGGAAAAATGTTTCCGTGAATAGTGAATATCACTTTATGGTTACTTTTTGGAAAGCCACCTTTTTGGGCTTTGCTCCAAAATATCTTGGGGATGACATGGATGGATGAGAGCCCCTCAGGGGGGGGGGGACTCAAGGTGGCCGGCCAAGGAGGAGCTCCTCTAGCCTTCCTATTTTGCCCTTTTGGAAAATCCATATGATGGTTTTTTTTGGGTATTTTGAGTTCCACCCTACCCCTTGGATTTTCCTATAAATAGAGGTGGAGAGGCACTCTCCGCACTCACTCCAACTCTCTCACAAATGCCATGCATGATCTGGCTTTCTTCTCTCCCTCACACGAAACAGTTTCGTAGAGCCGAAATGCTGTCTGGGTTCCGGTGGGAACTAGTTCTGGACGGCGAAGCCCTGCCGGATAGGTGACACCGTATGTGTGCAACCCCGTAGAGAGGTCGTAGGTTCGATCTTTTGCCCAAGGGGCTGTTCGAGTGTCCTCCCGAAGGGCTGTCCGAGTTACCGTTCGAGTTTCGAGGGTCCTCCCGAAGGGCTGTCCATGACATCGTCCGGGGGACTGTCCGACCGCCTCCCGAAGGGCTGTCCGACGAGGGAGTACATCCTCGCGGTTGGGAGGTTGTAAATCCTAGCTCCGGGGATCTGCACCGACGATCTACATCGACTCTACTTCCGCTGCGCTATGAGTCGGTAACGATCAGATCCAAACCTTGTATGCGTCTCCATAGTGATCCTGGGCGTGCTCGCTGTACCGAATTTTTTTGTTTTCTGTCGCGTTCCCCTACACTGCCTGCATCTACTACTATTACTCCACCAATCGACCGCTATCCAGCATGCATCTATTGTTGTAATATCTTAATATGAGCAGAATATCGCTTTAGCATATTGAGCCATTCATATTCTATTGTTGTAATATGGATAATGCATGAACTTTTTGTGTGCAGATTAATGCTTAAATAAGTAGCAATTCATTGTGCTTCCTTAGTAAAGGTGGATGAATAGATTTTGATGGAGAAGGAAATACAAACTTATATGAATATACCATAAACGTATTTTGGCTTTTCAAATAGTTGATGCACTTTTTTCAAATTAAAATAAAGCTAAAGAAATTGCACCTGTTTATTTTACTAAAAACCTATAGGTATCACATGCTTTTAACTCAGTTGCCATGGAACGGCAGATTGTATTTAGCTACCCTACACTGACAGAAATCATGGCACATACCTTCTGCAATCAAATCGACTCGTGCACATGCGTTGCTTGTGCATATTTTCCATCCGGCGAGAATCCATGAAGCCATCCTTTACGTGTGCATCCATCCAACTACAGGAATAAATCAACCGGCATCCAGCTTGTACGTGTGTCTAATCAATGGCATAAAAGCATCAGCCCGGTCAAATTGCATCGTACAAATATGCCGTAAATTACTCTGTGTGCAGGGTTGTTCCATCCATCTTCAATGCCAATAGTGAAATTAGCAAATAAACTAATGAGGCACCACATGGGAACATGATCAAACCCCGAGTAGCAGGACTTATGCATGCGTGCATGTAATTCATCTAATCGGCGACCTCGTACCGTTCTTTGTCCTCGGGCACCGGTCTTGAAGTTGTGCGATATTCTCGTTCATGACCGCCCTCTTCCACCTCCTATCAAACCATCTCGGACGTTCATGTTCTGTGCTGATAGTTGCGTAAGCGACAGTGCTATGGTGTATAACTGGCTAGTAAGTGGATGGAAATATTAAGAGAATAGACGCTGCTTTGCAGGTGCGTCAATGTACAATTGAATGACCAATTTTCTAACAATTGCCAACCTAGGGATATTGCACATACCCGGGCAATGTATCATTGCTACTTATTATCGGAGAAAGTAAGGAAGAATTATTGCATAAACTTGCTTAGCGCATATATCATACTAACATAAATCTATGCAGGGATGATGAATCCATCCATCGATGTATGTAACATGACACAAGTGGCCGAGATAATGGGTAAAATTCAAAGAGGGGATATTCCCATCATATTTCAATGATGGATAAATTTCCATTGAACTGGCCCAATTATTTGAACCCCTATTCTTCGCTCCACATCGATGGAAGAGACACTGGAGCGCTCGATAGGGAATATGACCCGAGGAACTATAGCGAAACATGACCAGAGGGCTCGATTGGGGTACTATTTTTTTTTTCATGCGTCCATGTACATAAGGAAAGAATGCATGCAACCAGCGGGCTCGATCGGAGTACTATTTTTTTTCATGCGTCTATGTACGTAAGGAAAGAATGCATGCAACATATAGAAAGGCATTAGTACATGTCCTGTGCTAGCGGCAATGCATGTAGATTTTTTTTCATGCATATAACTATGTTTATTTTAAGTAGAGTCCTATGCATGCACGTCATGCATGTAGCTTCCTTTTCTAAGAAAAGTTCTATGCATGCACGTCATGCATGTAGCTTTGTTTTTTTAAGTCCTATTATCTCCTATGCATGCACGTCAGGTCAGATTTCTTTTTACTCAAGGGGCATTCTATTAGGTAGTATCTATCTATAATAAGGTAACCTTTGAACGAATCGTTTTTTCTCATAATGGCAATAGTGGGTAATTTTTCCACTTAAAGCACATCTAATGGCCATAAATTTTTAATCTACTAAATAAATGGTCGGATATTTCTGATTTTTGTGCAAATTTCTAGCTTATTTCTCTATTTTCTGGTGAGCCCGTCAATCACTTTTAATATATAATAACTAGCAGAGTGGCCCGCTCGATGCGCGGGTTAGAATTTATAAAGTTTAATAATGATATCATAATATATTATTTATCTAAAGAAAAATTGGAACCATATCTGATGACATTTACAAATATATGAATTTTGCGAATACAATTATGTCTTAGGTATTTTTGGTTATTTATTTATATGTAAATATATATGTTATCCATTTTTCATTTACCTTCTGATTATGCATGCCATACTAACTGTATTCTTTATGATCACTCATGTTGTATTTATTTATATTTTTGAAATACATTGTCAATCTATCTGGAATTAGTAGGTTTAGTTTTTAATCATTGTAAATTTTTATATCTACTAAATCTCTTAATATGAACAAATATTTGTTTTACCATAGCGAGCCATTTCTATATTATTGTTGAAATCTGGAAAATGCATATACTTTATAGTGCAACAGAATGATTAAATAAGTACCGTCATATTTATTCACTTAGCAAAAGTTGTTCCTTCAGAAGTAGGCATTCAGGGCGTTTTGAAGGACTAAAATCAATAAGAATGAGACTGAACTTAACATTTTGTTCCCCACTTTGCTCATGCCCCTCCTTGACATTACGCTTGATGGTAATGCATACTGAAAAGTACTTTATAAACTATTTTCAGTATGCTAAATAAATTTCATAAGCTCTATGGAATAGTTGTAGGTTAACATTTTTTTAGAACAATAATTAATAGTCCAGGAATACACAAGGTGAACCATGCAATTCTTTCTAAAGTATCAATTGTTACGCCTCACTATATAAAGATAGTGACTTAACAAAAGTTAGTCCAATAGCGGTTGCAGCTTCTGTGGAGTGCGTGTTCCTTCACCGCGGTGGAACTTTCATGTGTTTGCTCCTCCCATAGGAGCAAGCTTCCCGTTGGTTTGTGCTTGTATGTTGTCATGTTTTTCTTGTGTTCACTGTGTCATCAATGGACTTAACTCATGTTATACCGATGTTCAAGTGGGCTTGGCCCTTGATGTATTGGCATTCACTTGTTTTTCTACTAATAAACTCGGCAACAATCCATTGGTTTCAGAAGAAGAAAAAAGTTAGTCTTGGGGAAAGTAAAATAGTGAAGACAATACCATCTTGCAAACTAATTGAGCAAGACATAAAAAATAAGAATTGAACATACAAATGTGTGTAGTTAAGATATAAGTCAAAGTTCAGAGAAACCACAAATTTAAAAAATGTGTATTAATACTTTGTCCAAAAAGATTTTGTAAAATTTGATTATCAAAGATGGTATCACACTATCATAAAAACAATATGAACTGAATATGTGCTCATAAAAATATTAGGCCGGATAAAAGGTGAGAAATGGACAACTGACACTCAATGGAGTGTGTCGATCCTTTTGTTGTTCCATATTGGTTCCCATATGTTTCGGGTAAACCAAGTGATTTTACAAATAAGCTTTTACAGAAAATTGTTAATGAGACGCTCTTCTCTGTAGATACCCGAGTAGGTTAAAGTTTAAGATCGGACGCATTGGAAATTTTGAACTGAAACTATAAAATTACACATGTAAGTGGACGTGCAATCAAGTTTTTACTTCAACACAAATATACACGTACTTGATTCAGTAAATTACATTTTTGGAATTAAATTTAGCTATATTTCCAAACCTGCACATTATGGTCTATAGGGAACATACCAATTTGTACTTTTGCTATTGGCCTGTTTGGTATTGAAACAATGATGTTGCCTTCTGTGAAAAAGAGAAATTATTAATTTTAAGACATTTGGAATAAAATCGTGTGGGTCTTGCTAATTGAAGGCATGTCCACTGATTTGATAGTGTGGCTTACTCCATACGTATCTGCTAAGATCGTGTGGTGCAACCTAGTTTTGTGAGAAAAGTGATTATAGGTGAGTGTTATAAAATTCGTTCCTCTGTCCCAAATTATAAGACTTTTTTGGTAGCCCACCAAAAACGTCTTATAACTTGGGACGGAGGTAGTACAAAGAAAGTCATAACGGATCAATGAGTAGAATGAATCATTTACCCAAGTAATGTACACAGACTTTAGAACCTCTTCTGGGTCCGCAAGCTTATTTTCCGATCAACATCCATATTGCTTCTTGCTTCAATACTCATGATGCCCCTGAATCTAACATGGTAGTCATGTGCTTGTAGACCCTATCCTTTTCCTAACTCAAAACCTGAAGTGTCCAGAACAATGGACCAGCTTGTACATGAACCTTTACATCACTCATAAATTTCTAATATTGATCTACTATATGAAAAACATTTTTTATCACAAATCGGTTTATCATATTTCCGCCATTCTAATCAAATAAAATTTTCACTTCTGTTATAACAAAAATTGATGGAAAAGTTTAAAGGAAAATTGTTGTCAAGAAAAATTGTTGTAAACTATTACATACCGATTAGCCTAATAATTTTAGATGCTACAACAGTGTGTCCTTCTGGTATAATTTTCGGTCAACAAAACAAATTGATGATGCACAACTCTTATTTTGCATGTTATATAATATATGTTTCTTGTATATTGACATATACACACAGCCAGGAATGATGTACAGCTCTTGTTTTACGTAGTTTATGCTGATAAAAATTTGGAGAATTTATGTTGTATTATACACGTGTGCATAGACGGAACAGTAGTTTATTTTCACCCGCAAAAATAAATAAATAGACGGAACAGTAGAAAAAAGATACCTCACGTACGTGACTGCACCAAGCTGTGAGCTGTGTGTAGAAAATTTTACAATCGATCTTGTATCAATGTCTGGACCATAATTGCATCGTTCTGGCCTTCTGCCCGTTCCTATTGATCAAGTATTCCAGCATTCATGTACTCATGAGCGGCCGGCGACCCATGCAACACACACGTACAAAGCATTGGCTCTAGTCAAACCATCCTTAATTACTCCGGCCATTCTTGCCTTACTTCGACCTCTATGTATCAGCGGCCAGAGTCTCCAAAAGCTCGGCGCCTCGTGGCGCGCTGCCGAGCTCGTCCACGTACCACGTACGCTCGCCCATACATGCATGAGCGCTAGTCACAAAGCAAGTATAGAGCCGCATGCTCTGGTGTACATACATGGGATTGACGCCTGGACGGCCGGCCGAGCGCACCGTAGAACTTGGCGGCGGCGAGAACATCTTGGATAGGAGATCCATAACCAAATAACCTAACTTTTTCTAGCTAGGTAAATTGAAGGGGTACGATAAAAAATAATGAAGGGCATTGGTGGGTAATTTGTTTGAACTATTACATAAATAGACTATTTTGGAGATCCATTGGCTGTAATCAGCTAGTCTGTTTAATTAATGGCTGGATGTTTCTAAATTTTATCGGATTTTCTAGCTTAATTCTCTTTTTTCTGGTAGTCCGTTAATTACTTTTTATATATAATAATAGATAGATGATCATGATTAGGGTGATAATGCTTCTAATGATCTTGAAAATTTATTTAAGCCTCATGATGAATATGTTATTGATAATAATGTTTGCAATAATATTAAAAGTGGGTTTGGAAGAGTGTCAATTTTAGGTAATAATGATCCCACTACTTTGGAGAATTATCAATCTTATGAATTTTATGATAAAAGTGGGTTTGGAGAGGTCATGACTTTAGTTGATGTTAATCCCACTATTTTAGAAGATTATAAAACTTTTATACATGTGGATCATGAAGAGAATATTTTATATGATAGCTATATTGTTGAATTTGACTATGATCTTACATGTAATTATTATGAGAGAGGGAAATATGGTTTTAGAAATTTTCATGTTACTCAATTACCTCTCTTGAAGTTCAAATTGTTAATGTTTTGTTCTTCTTCGTTGCATATGATAGATACTTCTTGTTTTGGTAATTTGTTTGCTTATGAAATGCCTATGCATAGGAAGTATGTTAGACTTAAATATGTTTGTTACATGCAATATGATGCTTTATTTGTGCTTCAATTCTTATCTTTTATGTGAGCATCATTAAAATCTTGAAGCCTATCTTAGTGGCTATAAAGAAAGAACTTGTTGGGAGACAACCCAATAGTTATCTTTATTTTTGCTTTTTATTTCTGTTTTGTGAGTTTACACAATTATAGCTTCTGTTATTATTGTGTTTTTATATTTTAATTAGTGTTTGTGCCAAGTAATGCCTTTGGGATGATTTGGAAGATAGTATAATTGATGCTGTTTGAAAACAGAAACTTTTGCGTCCAGTGCTGGAATTTTGATTTTTTGCTGGAGCGTCAGAACCTTCTGAATTTTTTACAAATTATTGATATATGAATGGCCCACGTTGTCCTAATTTTCTAGAATTTTTGGAGTTACAAAAGTATGACTTTAATTCAGATCTTTACAGAATGTTCTGTTTTAGACAGATTCTGTTTTTGTTGCATAGTTTGATTATTTTGATGAATCTATGGATCGTATCGGGGGGTATGAGTCATGGAGAAGTTGGAGTACAGTAGCATTATGCCAATATTAAATATGAATCAATTTACAACAGTACCTAAAGTTTAAGATTTATTTGTTATACTAACGGATCTCACGAGGTTTCTGTTGAGTTTTGTGTGCTGAAGTTTTCAAGTTTTGGGTGAGTCTACGATGGATAAAGAAATAAGGAGTGGCAAGAGCCTAAGCTTGGGGATGCCTGATGCGTCTCCAACGTATCTATAATTTATGAAGTATTCATGCCGTGTTTACAATAGTTTTATATGGTTTTTGTGCACTTTTATATTATTTTTATGGACTAACTTATTAATCTAGTGCCCAGTGCCAGTTCCTGTTTTCTGCTTGTTTTTTGTTTCGCAGAAAAACCATACCAAACGAAGTCCAAATGTGATAAAACTTTATGGAGATTTATTTTGTAATATATGTGATTTTTGGGAAGAAGAATCAACGCAAGATGGTGCCCGAGGGCTCCACAAGGCAACACGGCGCGCCCCCTGGGGCCGCGCCCTGTTGCCTTGTGGGCACCTCGTAGGTCCGTTGACGCCCTTCTTTCGCCGCAAGAAAGATAATTTCCAGATAAAAATCCCCTCAAAATTTCAGCCCAATCGGAGTTACGGATCTCCAGGAATATAAGAAACGGTTTTCGGCCAGAAACAGGAGCGCAGAAACAGAAGGAAACAGAGAGAGAGATCCAATCTCGGAGGGGCTCTCGCCCCTCCGGGCACCATGGAGGCCAAGGACCAGAGGGAGAACCTCTCCCCATCTAGGGGGGAGGCCATGGAGGAGCAAGCCAGAGGGGGAGCCTCTCTTCCCCTCTCTCTCGGTGGCGCCGGAGTGCCGCCGGGGGAACCATCGCCGCGGTGATCGTCTTCATCAACATCACCGTCTTCATCACCTCCCTGATCTCTTTTCAGCGGTCCACTCTCCCGCACCCCGCTGTAATCCCCTACTTGAACATGGTGTTTTATGCCACATATTATTATCCAATGATGTGTTGCCATCCTATGATGTTTGAGTAGATTTCTTTTGTCCTTTTGGGTTGATTGATGATCTTGATTGGTTTGAGTTGTATGTTTTATTTTGGTGTTGTCCTATGGTGCCTTCCGTGCTGCGCACACGAGGGGGATTCCCGCTGTAGGGTTTTGCAATACATTCATGATTCTCTTATAGTGGGCGCCTAGAGTGACAAAAGCTTACACCCGAGTAAGGGGGTTGTTGCGTATGGGAGTAAAGGGGACTTCATGCTTAATGCTATGGTTGGGTTTACCTTAATGATTTCTAGTAGTTGCGGATGCTTGCTAGAGGTCCAATCATAAGTTCATATGATCCAAGTACGGAAAGTATGTTAGCTCATGCCTCTCCCTCATATAAAATTTCAATAACGATTACCGATCTTGTTATCAATTGCCTAGGACAATTCCGCACACCGATCCATCATTATTCCACACTCGCTATTTGTAATATATTATAATATATTCTAACTTTATTTAGGCAACACCTATTTTTATATTCTAGTTCTTTGAAATCATGCAAAGCTATCCTCTTTATACCCACAACTTAGTTTTATTTCTCATTTCTAGACAAAAGCAAAAGCTCGGTGTACGTAGAGTCGTATCAGTGGCTGATACGTCTCCAATGTATCTATAATTTTTGATTGTTCCATGCTATTATAGTATCAATCTTGGATGTCTTTATATGCAATTATATATCATTTTTTGGGACTAACCTATTAACCTAGTGCCTGGTGCCAGTTGCTGTTTTCTACTTGTTTTTGGCTTTTCAAAGAAACAGTACCAAATGAAGTCCAAATGCCACGAAACTTTTTGGAGATTTTTTTTGGACAAAAGAGACCTTGCAAGCTTCGGGAGGAGGCCAGAAGCCTCATGGAGGCTTCACAAGGCAACAGGGCGCGCCCTGGGGGGGCGCCGTATTGCCTTGTGGGGCCCACGTGACTCCGTTTGAACTAATTCCACTTCTACAAATTCACAAATATTGGCAAACCATCAGAGAGCCAGAAGAAATAACCTTTCCGTCGCCGCAAGCCTCTGTTCTTCCGCGATCCCATCTAGAGGCCTTTTTCGGTACTCTGCCGGAGGGGGAATCGATCACGGAGGGCTTCTACATCAACCTTGCTGCCATTCTGATGATGTGTGAGTAGTTTACCACAGACCTACGGGTCCATAGCTAGTAGCTAGATGGCTTCTTCTCTCTCTTTGATCTTCAATACAATGTTCTCCTCGATGTTCTTGGAGTTCTATCCGATGTAATCTTCTTTTGCGGTGTGTTTGTTGGGATCCGATGAATTGTGAGTTTATGATCAGATTATTCATGAGAAATATTTGAGTCTTCTCTGAACTCTTTTATGCATGATTGTTATAGCTTTGTATTTCTCTCCGATCTATCGATTTGGTTTGGCCTACTAGATTGATTTATCTTGCAATGGGAGAGGTGCTTTGTGATGGGTTCAATCTTGCGGTGCTCAATCCCAGTGACAGAAGGGGACATGACACGTATTTGTATTGTTGCCATTAAGGATAAAAATATGTGGTTTATTCATATTGCTTGAATTTTCTTTTCTACATCATGTCATCTTGCTTAAGGCGTTACTCTGTTTTTATTAACTTAATACTCTAGATGCATGCTGGATAGCGGTCGATGAGTGGAGTAATAGTAGTAGATGCAGGCAGGAGTCGGTCTACTTGTCTCGGACGTGATGCCTATATACATGATCATTGCCATGAATCCGTCATAATTATTTGCTTTTCTGTCAATTGCCGAACAGTAATTTGTTTACCCACCGTATGTTTCTATGCTCGAGAGAGAAGCCTCTAGTGAAAACTATGGCCCCCGGGTCTATCTTTATCATACTAAAAACCTAAAAATACCTTGCTGCAATTTATTTACTTTTATTTTAATTAGTTTTTTAGTTTACCTATTTACCTCGATAAGATTTAATCCTTGCAAATAACCGCTAAGAGGATTGACAACCCTCTTATTTGCGTTGGCTGCAAGTGTTTGCTCTTGTGTGTGCAGGTGCGCTTAACGGAATTTTGCTTGGTTCTCCTACTGGATTGATAACCTTGGATCTTAACTGAGGGAAATACTTATCTCTACTATACTGCATCATCCTTTCCTCTGCGGGGAAATACCAACGCAGACTACAAGTAACAGGAAGAATTTATGGCGCCGTTGCCGGGGAGACATCATCAAAATTACCAAGTACCTTCGCATAAATTATCATTCACTTGCATTTACTTTATTTACCTTTTATTTGCATTTTCCTCTCGTTTTCATCTCCCCCACTTCTAATTTTTTTTTACAAAAACACAAAAATATTTTATTTGCTTGTTTGCTAGTTTGCTTGCTTTGTCGCGATGTCTCAAGAAAATACAAAATTGTGTGACTTTTCCAATACCAATAATGATGATTTTATTAGTACTCCTATTGCTCCTCCCGCCACTAGTGCGGAGTCATGTGACATTAATGCTGCCTTGCTTAATCTTGTTATGAAAGAACAATTTTCTGGTAGTCCTAATGAAGATGCTGCATCCCATCTAAATAGTTTCGTTGAACTTTGTGATATGCAAAAGAAGAAAGATGTGGATAATGATATTGTCAAATTAAAATTATTTCCATTCTCACTACGAGACCGTGCTAAAACTTGGTTCTTATCCTTGCCTAGAAATAGTATTCATTCTTGGGATAAGTGTAAGGATGCTTTATTACCAAGTATTTTCCTCCCGCTAAGATTATTTCTTTAAGAAATCAAATTATGAATTTTAAGCAACTTGAACATGAACATGTTGCAAAATCTTGGGAGAGAATGAAATTAATGATAAGAAATTTCCCAACTCATGGCTTAAATTTATGGATGATCATACAAAAAATTTATACGGGACTAAACTTTGTCTCTAGAAATTTGCTAGACTCTGCCGCAGGTGGTACTTTTATGGAAATTACATTGGGAGAAGCTACAAAACTTCTTGATAATATTATGGCAAATTATTCTCAATGGCACACTGAACGAACTCCAACTGGTAAGAAGGTAAATTCTGTTGAAGAAATTAATACTTTGAGTGATAAGATGGATGCTCTATTGAAATTGGTTGCTAGTAAAAATGCTCATATTGATCCTACTGATGTGCCATTGTCTACTTTGATTGAGAAAAATAATGATGCTATTGATGTGAATTTTGTCTATAGAAATAATTTCAACAACAATGCTTATAGGGGTAATTTCAATGCTAGACCGTTTCCTAGAAATTCCTCTAATAATTATGGAAATCCTTATGGTAATTCTTATAATAATAATAATAGGATGCCCTCTGATCTTGAAAGTAATATTAAAGAATTTATTAGTTCTCAAAAGAATTTTAATACTATGATAGAAGAAAAATTGAATAGAGTTGATGAATTGGATAGGAACGTGGATATAATTGCTCATGATGTGGAAAATCTCAAAACTAAAATTTTGCCATCCAAGCATGATATAAATGAGTATATTAAAGCTATCTATGTCTCCATTAATGAAAGTAAAGAAAGGACCGCTAGGTTGAGAGCTAAGCGAGAATTTCTAGAAAAAGCGATTCCACCTGGTTTCTATCGTAGTAATGATGAAGATATTAAAATGATTGGTGTCACTCCTATTGAATCATTATTTAGTAACATAAAACTTGATGAAAAAGGGACTAGAGAAGAGTCAACTTTAGATAGAAGGAGTCCCACTTGCTTGGAGGGTGATAACCTTGATCATAAAAATGAAAAAAATGGGTTTGGAGAGGTCAAAACCTTAAATAGTAATGCACCCACTACTTTGGATTACAAGGACTTTAATTTTGATAGTTGTTCTTTAATTGACTGTATTTCCTTGTTGCAATCCATGATTAATTCACCAAATGCTTATGAACAAAACAAAGCTTTCACTAAACATATCGTAGAAGCGATGATGAAAGCACATGAAGAAAAACTTGAGTTGGAAGTATCAATTCCTAGAAAATTACATGATGAATGGGAACCTACTATTAAAGTCAAAATTAAATATTATGAATGTAATGCTCTTTGTGATCTTGGTGCTAGCATTTCCACTATACCAAAGTCTTTGTGTGATGCGCTAGGTCTCACCGACATGGATCCTTGCTCCCTTAATTTGCATCTTGTGGATTCAACTATTAAAAAGCCATTGGGTAGAATAAATGATGTGCTTATTCTTGCAAATAGAAATTATGTGCCCGTGGACTTTATTGTTCTTGACATTGAATGCAATCCTTCTTGCCCCATAATACTTGGTAGGCCTTTTCTTCGAACAATTGGTGCTATTATTGATATGAAAGAAGGTAATATAAGATTTCAATTTCCACTAAAGAAAGGGATGGAACACTTCCCTAGAAAAATAATTAAAGCACCTTATGAATCCATTATGAGGGCCACTTATGGAATTAACTTGAATGATGACAACACTTGAAACTATGCATTATGCCTAGCTAGGGGCATAAAACAATAGCGCTTCTTGGGAGGCAACCCAATGAATAAAATAAAATTTTGCTTTTACCTTCTGTTTTTGAGTGTTTGCACAATTATATCTTCTGTTATGATTGTATTTTTATGTTTTAATTAGTGTTTGTGCCAAGTAATGCCTTTGGGATGATTTGGAAGATAGTATAATTGATGCTGTTTGGAAAACAGAAAGTTTTGCATCCAGTGCTAGAATTTTAATTCTGTACTGGAGCGTCAGAAAAATCTGAAATTTTTACACAGTATTTGTATATGAATTTCACACGTTTTCCTAATTTTTCAGAAGTTTGGAGTTACACAAGTATGGATTTTAAATAGATCTTTACAGACTGTTCTGTTTTAGACATATTCTGTTTTTGTTGCATACTTTGCTTATTTTGATGAATCTATGGATCGTATCGGGGGGTATGAGTCATGGAGAAGTTAGAGTACAGTAGCATTATGCCAATATTAAATATGAATCAATTTACTACAATACCTAAAGTTTAAGATTTGTTTGTTATACTAACGGATCTCACGAGGTTTCTGTTGAGTTTTGTGTGCTGAAGTTTTCAAGTTTTGGGTGAGACTACGATGGATAAAGGAATAAGGAGTGGCAAGAGCCTAAGCTTGGGGATGCCCAAGGCACCCCAGGGTAATATCTCAAGCGTCTAAGCTTGGGGATGCCCCGGAAGGCATCCCCTCTTTCGTCTACAATCTATCGGTAACTCACTTGGAGCTATATTTTTATTCATCACATGATATGTGTTTTACTTGGAGCGTCTTGTGATATAGTTTGTTTGCTTTTGTTTGCTTTTTAGTTTGTCACAATCATCTTTGCTGAACACACCTTTTTGAGAGGGACACACATTATTCGTGATTTGTTAGAATACTCTATGTGCTTCACTTATATCTTTTGAGCTAGGCAGTTGCTCTAGGGCTTCACTTATATCTTTTAGAGCACGACGGTGGTTATATTTTAAAGAAATAGTTGCACTCTCATGCTTCACTTATATCTTTTTGAGAGTCTCATGATAGCAATGGTAATATGCACGGGTTATGAATTTGGTCCTGATATGATAGGTATTCAAGAGGGATATAATAAAAACTTTCATGTAGATCACTGAATATGATAAATTTGATTCCTTGCAATAGTTTTGCGATATTAAGATGGTAATATGTGGGAGGTATTAGTAGATAATTGTGGTTTACTTAGAATAATAGTGTTAAGGTTTGTGATTCCCGAAGCATGCACGTATGATCGGTCGTTATGCTAAGAAGTTGGAGCATGATTTATTATTGATTGTCTTCCTTTGTGTGGCGGTCGGGGGCGCACGATGGTTAACTCCTAACAACCTCCCCCCTAGGGGCATGCGTGGTAGTACTTTGCTTCGAGGGCTAATAAACTTTTGCAATAAGTATGTGAGTTATTTATGACTAATGTGAGTCCATGGATTATACGCACTCTCACCCTTCCGCAATTTGCTAGCCTCTTCGGTACCGTGCATTGCCCTTACTCACATCAAGAGTTGGTGCAAACTTCGCCGGTGCATCCAAACCCCATGATATGATACGCTCTATCACACATAAGCCTCCTTATATCTTCCTCAAAACAGCCACCATACCTACCTATCATGGCATTTCCATAGCCATTCCGAGATATATTGCCATGCACCTTCCACCGTTCCGTTTTTCATGACATACATCATCATTGTCATATTGCTTTGCATGATCATATAGCTGACATAGTATTTGTGGCTTAGCCACCGTTCATCATTGTTATACATGTTACGCTAGCATCATTGCACATCCTGGTACACTGCCAGAGGCATTCATATAGAGTCATATTCTTGTTCTAGTATCGAGTTGTAATGTTGAGTTGTAAGTAAATAGAAGTGTGATGATCATCATTATTAGAGCATTGTCCCAGTGAGGAAAGAATGGTGTAGACTAATGAGTCCTCAAAAAAGTGGGGATGAGGTCCATGAGACCGTTCTAAATAAATAAATAAAAGAGGCAAAAAAGAGCCATGAAAAAAATGAGAGAAAAAGAGAGAAGGGGCAATGTTACTATCCTTTTTCCACACTTGTGCTTCAGAGTAGCACCATGTTTTTCATATAGAGAGTCTCTTATTTTGTCACTTTCATATACTAGTGGGAATTTTTCATTATAGAACTTGGCTTGTATATTTTGATGACGGGCTTCCTCAAATGCCCGAGGTCTTCATGAGCAAGCAAGTTGGATGCACACCCACTTAGTTTTCATGTTGAGCTTTCATACACTTATAGCTCTTAGTGCATCCTTGCATTGACATCAATTGATGGGCATCTCCATAGCCCGTTGATTAGCCTCATCGATGTGAGACTATCTTCTTATTTTTGACTTCTCCTATTTATCCCTACCACCATACTCTATTCCACATATAATGCTATATCCATGGCTTGCGCTCATGTATTGCGTTGGAGTTGAAAAAGCTGAAGCACGTTAAAAAGTATGAACCAATTGCTTGTCTAAAACCGGGGTTGTGCATGATAAATATTTTGTGTTAAGAAGATGGAGCATGACAGGATTGTATGATTTTGTAGGGATAACATTCTTTAGCATTTTTATTTTGAAAGACACGATTGTTTGCTAGTATGCCTGAGTATTGATGTCTTTATATCAAATTATAGACTATTGCTTTGAATCATTTGGATCTTATTATTCATACCGTAAGAGAAAGATTACATGATGAAACATGATAGGTAGCATTCCACATCAAAAATTCTGTTTTTATCATTTACCTACTCGAGGACGAGTAGGAATTAAGCTTGGGGATGCTTGATAAGTCTCCAACGTATCTATAATTTTTTATTGTTCCATGCTATTATAGTATAAATCTTGGATGTTTTTATATGCAATTATATATCATTTTTGGGACTAACCTATTAACCTAGTGCCCTGTGCCAGTTGTTGTTTTCTGATTGTTTTTGGCTTTTCAGAGAAACAATACCAAATGAAGTCCAAATGCCATGAAACTTTTTGGAGATTTTTTTTCTGGACAAAAGAGACCTTGGAAGCTTCAGGAGGAGGCCAGAAGCCTCACGGAGGCTTCAAAAGGCAACAGGGCGCGCCCGAGGGGGGGCACGCCGTGTTGCCTTCTGGGGCCCACGTGACTCCGTTTGACCTAATTCCACTTCTATAAATTCACAAATATTGGGAAACCATCAGAGAGCCAGAAGAAATAACCTTTCCGCTGCCGCAAGCCTCTGTTCTTCCGCGATCCCATCTGGAGGCCTTTTCTGGTACTCTGCCGGAGGGGGAATTGATCACGGCGGGCTTCTACATCAACCTTGTTGCCCTTCCGATGATGTGTGAGTAGTTTACCATAGACCTACGAGTCCATAGCTAGTAGCTAGATGGCTTCTTCTCTCTCTTTGATCTTCAATACAATGTTTTCCTCGATGTTCTTGGAGTTCTATCGGATGTAATCTTCTTTTGCGGTGTGTTTGTTGGGATCCGATGAATTGTGAGTTTATGATCAGATTATCCATGAGAAATATTTGAGTCTTCTATAAACTCTTTTATGCATGATTGTTATAGCTTTGTATTTCTCTCCGATCTATCGATTTGGTTTGGCCTACTACACTACTGGAATCAGCGAATTTGCCATCAGTCCATTCTTTGCCGTCTGCTAGCGGACGGCAAAGACGGTCTTTGCCGTCTGCTTCCACAAAGCGGACGACAAAGAAAGGACTCATGGCAAAGAAATTTTTTGCCGTCAGTGCACTCTTTGCCGTCTGTTAGCGGACGGCAAAGAGCCAAAAGGCTGACGGCAAAGAGCTCAGCTGGGCCCCACTGGACCGTGCAGGTGGTTAGGTCAAATGAAATACATTTTGTCGTCTGCTAGCAGACGGTAAAGTGTCTTTAAGCAGACGGCAAAGATCGGCGGACGGCAAATATTAGCAGACATAACTAACGGCCGTCCCCCACCTCTCCTCCTCCTCTCTCTCTCTCTCTCTCTCCCCGACACCACCCGCCGCCCTCACCACCCGCCGCCGCCCCGCTGCCCTCACCACCCGCCGCCGCCCCGCTGCCCTCACCACCCGCCGCCGCCCCACCACCCGGCGCCCGGCCGCTGCCGCCGCCCCGCCGCCCCACCGCCCCACCACCAACCGCCCTGCCGGCCCCGGATCCCCGCCGCCCCCGCCGACCCGGCGCCCTCGTCGGTGCCAGGCCGCGGCGCCGCCCCCCTACCCGCGGCCCTTCTCCACCACTGCGGCGCCGCCTTCCTCCCTGTGCCGGCCCTCCTGCACCACCGCGGCCCTCCTCCAAGGTGATTTTTTTTTTCTGTTTTTTGCTGTTTAGGTTTAGGTTAATTAGTGCTAGGTTTAGGTTAGTGCTAGGTTTAGGTTTAGGTTTAGATAATTAGAAGAAGAAGAAGAAAGATGAAAAAAAAAGAAGGAAGAAGAAGAAGAAGAAGAAGAAGAAGAAGAGGAGGAGGAGAAAAGAAGAAGAAGAAGAAGAAGAAGAGGAGGAGGAGGAGGAGAAAAAAAGAAGAAGGAGAAGAAGAAGAGGAGAAGTATAGGTAGAAGAAGAAAAAGAGGAGAAGGGGAGAAGAAGAGGAAAAACAGAAGATGGTCTGAAGAAGAAGAAAAAGAGGAGAAGAAGAAGGAATAGAGGAGAATAGAAAAAATAGAAAATTAGTTATATATATATATAGATTTTTTTATCGGGATTGAATATTTGTGTTGATCGGGTGGATTTAAATGTGCAGTTGTTTCGTCGCTGCGAGGGTCTGGTGTTCGACGACCTCCTCGTGCGTTCGACGAGCTCCCCTGCGTTCGTTGGTGAGCACAAATGACATCTCCTCCTCCCCCCGAAATTTGCTCTGTTCCGGTCTTCATGCCGATGAAACTTGCTAGCTATAGGTGTCTTCAATCATCAGTATGCATGACCAGTATGCGTCTCCCGTTCGAAAGGGTTACAGTTATAAATATGCATGCATTTGCATATTTATAACCGTGATTCTTTCGAATTGTCCAACGTTATCCATGGACAGCCCGAGTATGTGTAGATTGGGTTCGTTTTCCCATGCTCTGCTCCGGATCCGATGCAGAATTTCGTCAGTGCCTCCTTGTTGTTCTCCGGGTACACATCCTCTCTGTTTATTGCCGAGATGTGTATCAGGAGAACAGCGGGGAGGTGCTGCCAAAATTTTGCGTCAGATCCGGAGCAGAGCATGGGAAAACGAACCCAATCTACACATACTCGGGTGGGATTAGGACCTATCTTTACCTATTAGCGTGTAGGTTGCATGGACGTAATAAAATTGACAAACTTGATTAACTGATGAATATATATGCTGAATTATATATATATTTCTTGTGTGTTTAGTAGGTAGGCAAGATGAGTGATCGTGCGTGGATGTATACCGGTCACACTAGTCAGAAAGACACGACCAATGAATGGTTAACAAAAACCAAGGGGTTTGTGAAAGCCGCATTTGCAAATGGCCAGAGAAAAACCTGGTGCCCCTGTGTTAGGTGCGACAACTTTTCACAGAGGACAGAGGGTGAAATGGGTAAACACCTGCAGAAGTGGGGTTTTACGCCTGATTATACGGTGTGGACATTTCATGGTGAGTCTGCCCAACGTACCAGAGCTGACGTGGTTCGTCGTCGCACCGACGAGCATGGTACCGGGATCGAAGACATGGTGCAAGACTTTGATGATGCTCGGGATTCGGACGATGAGATGGAGGAATCTGCAAAGGCCTTCAATGAAATGTTGGAGTCTTCAAAACGTCCTCTCCACGAGCACACTGAGCTTTGTCAGCTGGATGCCATCGCACAAGTAATGGCTCTGAAGGCTCAATTCAACTTGGGCAGAGAATGCTACGACGTGATGATGACACTATTTGGACGCTTTCTACCCAAAGGCCATGTACTGCCTGCAAACCTGTACCAGTCGGACAAAATCCTCCGTGTACTTAAGATGCCCTATGAGAATATAGATGCCTATGAGAAAGGATGTGCCTTATTTAGGCTTGAGTATGCGGACTTGAACTATTGTCCCATTTGCAAGTCTTCCAGGTATGTTGTGGTAGACCACGGTATGGGTGAGAAGAGGAAGACCAAAATCCCCGTTAATGTTCTTCGGTATCTGCCAATCGTACCAAGACTTCAACGTCTTTTCATGGTCGAAGAGACGGCCAGACAGATGACATGGCACAAAATGGGCAAAAGAACCAAACTAGATGCAGATGGGAATCAGATGATGGTACACACATCGGATGGTTCTGCGTGGAAGCACTTCGATGCATTACATGAGCAAAAAGCGGCAGATCCAAGGCATCCTTGAGTCTGCATCGGCACGGATGGGTTCAATCCGTTTGGTATGACGGCAACCCAATACAGTTGTTGGCCTGTATTTGTCATTCCACTCAATCTCCCCCCCCCCCCCCCGGACAGATTATGAAAAGAAAGAACATTTTCCTGACGTTGATGATTCCAGGGCCCAACTATCCGGGGAAGAATATGAATGTGTACATGCAGCCGCTTAAGGATGAATTGCAAGAAGCTTGGGATAATGGGTTCAAGACATACGACGCCGCTAGCAAACGAAACTTCATAATGCGTGTCTGGTACATGTACTCGATGCATGACTTGCCGGCGTATGCGCTATTCGTTGGCTGGTGTATGCATGGAAGGTTCCCGTGCCCCACATGCAAGGCAGCTCTTCAGTTTTATTGGCTGCAGGCGGGTCGCAAGTATTCTTGCTTCGACTTGCATAGACAGTTCATGGATCCTCGCCATAAGTTCATAAAAGACAAGAAGAACTTCACCAAAGGTAGAGTTGTCAAAAACTCTGCACCACCTGCGTTGACTGGCCAACAGATCCTGGATCAGTTAAATGCTCTCGAGCCTGATCCAGAGCGTCCAGGGTATTTCAAGGGGTATAATTCGGAACACGCCTGGACTCACAAGACATGCTTGTGGGATCTGCCTTAGTTCAAAGACCTCCTTCTTACACACAACATCGACGTGATGCACACTGAAAAGAATATCGGCGAGGCCCTTTTTGGTACATTGTTCGGCATAGATGGGAAGTCAAAGGCGGCATAGATGGGAAGTCAAAGGATACTACTAAGGCTAGAGTCGATCTGCAGACTCTATGTGATAGACCGTTACAAAACATGTGACAACCGAAAGGAAAGCAGAACTGGACGAAGCCAAAGGCCTGGTTCAATCTTGGAAGGCCAACTATGAGGGAAATTATCTTGTGGGTGAAAATGCAGTTGATGTTCCCCGATGGGTATGCAGCGAATCTAAAGAGGGGAGCGAGTCTTGAAAAATTGAAAATATTTGGTCTCAAGAGTCATGATTGGCACATATGGCTTGAGCGGGTAATGCCGGTGATGTTGCGTGGCTTTATCCCTGAGGATGAATGGCTAGTACTGGCAGAGCTGAGCTATTTCTTCCGTGTTCTTTGTGCGAAAGAACTATCGCCTGCCGTGATAGATGACATGGAAAAGTTGGCGCCGGAGTTGCTCTGCAAGTTAGAGAAGATCTTTCCACCGGGCTTCTTTAATCCAATGCAGCATTTGATTTTACATCTCCCGACCGAGGCAAGATTGGGGGGGCCCGTGCAAAATCGTTGGTGCTATGCAACTGAGAGGATGCAGAAGACGCTTCGAGCAAAATGTAAGAATAAACGTAGAATTGAAGCATCGATGGCCGAGGCATTCATTACTGAGGAGGCGGCAAACTTCGTGACAGCACACTACGAAGCCAAAAATTGTCATTTGCATAATCCGAAGCCTCGGTACAATGCTGGCGACCCTAAAAAAGGTGGATCCAACCTCAGCCTATTCAAAGGGAAGCTCGCACCAGCCGGTGCTTCGAAACTAGTAGGGTTGGATATCGAAGAATGGCGGACCATTTCGTTGTATATCTTCAACAACCTAACTGAAGTGCGGCCGTACATCGAGTAAGTTCTCGGTACATTGTTTCGCAACTTCTAATTCCTTTGAACTGCTCTTATTCCTGGATATTTGATACAGTCGATACGTCGCCAAATTCTCGGATGGAGTGGTGATCCAAAAGGATTCCATCGAGG
Organism: Elymus sibiricus; assembly: GCA_039707655.1. NCBI lineage: Eukaryota > Viridiplantae > Streptophyta > Magnoliopsida > Poales > Poaceae > Elymus > Elymus sibiricus. Next base: position 139,107,641 of record CM077674.1, on the reverse strand, counting down.
AGTATGAGCTTTTGGCAAAGCATGGAGGCGGCTATCCCGGTTTCATCTCTTGGTTCAAACAAACGGTGATTACCATTAATAGACCATTTCATTTCTTGGTCTAATTTGCGGCTAATGCAACAATCCTTTCGTATTAAACTTTTGTAGGCTAATTCAGAGTCTATGGACGCCGAATTGAGACAAGCCGCTAATGGTTTTGACTATAAGGTCCGTTCATTTGAGAAATACGACATCAACGGGTATCGCTTTCGTACCTTTGGCAAAGAGCTATCTATGGCCGACCGAAAATCTACAAATTGTGGTGTCTCTGCTATCGGTGAAGGAGGTACCGAGTATTATGGAAGAGTTGAAGCAATTTATGAACTTCTATTCTATGGTGAATACCCACCGGACGTCGTAGTCTTCAAATGTTATTGGTTCCAGCCGAAGGAGACTAGAAGGACTCATGACCATATAGGGCTAGTCGAAATCAAACAAAGCACCCATTTAGATGTTCCCGATGTCTATATTACGGCTCAACAGGCGACCCAAGTTTTCTATCTACCGTGGGCCTGCCAAACTAATGCAAATCTGAATGGTTGGGATGTCGTTTATGAAGTGCCGCCACGTGTTAGACCACCTCCCCCCAATGAAGAGGATTATGAACCTCACATTAACCCAGACACATATGAAGGAGAATTCTTCCAAGAAACACGTCTTTCCAAAAAACGTTTCAAGAACCGCTCTACTTCACCCCAGAACATGGAAGTAGACAACGACAGTGAATCCGACTTCACCCCTGAGCCGGAACAAGAAGAGCCGGAACAAGAAGAGGTTACTGCTGCGGATGACCTGTCAATGCTTGACCGATTACAGAAAGGCCTTCCACACGTTGATGCCACTGAACCCGATGAGCACGTCATTCATGACGACACGCGTGATAGTGATGATGATGATGCATCTATTGATCCCGAAGCATATATAGACGATCCAGACTATTAGTTTGTATGCATCCCAACTTAAATTATATACATATTATTATTCATGTCATGTATTCAATTTTTTTATGTTGTACTAATTTCGTTTACTCTTTGTCATGGCAGGTGTTGAAAGATGGTGGGAGCGGGAACGGTGAGTTTCATTTGAATGGTCATTATTTACTAGTCTTAACTTTTGAGGGTCATCATGCTAACGAGACTTTGCAAATGATCTTTGGTGCAGCATAACTCCAGAGCCGCATCGCACAACCCTTCTCCAGGTGATACCAGCTCGAGGAACCCCGGTGCTTGACCTCCGGTAAGTTTTCTCTAGTGTTTTGCTTAACAAATGCATACTTAGCTTTGTACATGCTTGTTAGCCCTATTATGCCACATACTTAGCTTATTTTCCCCAAAAAATACATACTTAGCTAATTATCCTCCAAAATGGCATAATTAGCTTATTTAGTTCATTTATGACATAATTAGCTTATTCATTTCAAAAATGGCATAATAACCTTGGTTAGCTCATAAATGTCATATACTTACCTTATTTTCCTCCAAAATGACATAATTACCTAAGTTAGCTCTAAAATGACCTATACTTACCTAAGTTAGCTCAAAAATGGCATAATTACCTAGGTTAGCACAAAAATGACCTATACTTACCTTATTTTCCTCCAAATTGACATAATAAGCTTACTTAGCTCAAAAATGGCATAATTACCTAAGTTAGCTCTAAAATGACACAAATAAGGAATAAGAAGAAGAAAAACAAGGAAGAGGAGAAAAAGAAAGAATAGAAGAAGAAAGACAAGAAAAAGAATGAATAAAAGAAGAAGAATGAGAAGGAAAAGGATAAAAAGATAGAAGAGAAGAAGAAAGATGAGAAAAGGAGAGAAGAAGAAGAAAATATATTCTTATTCTTCCTTTTTCTCTTCTTTCTTTTTCTCCATCTTCTACTCCTTATTCTTATTCTTTTTCTTTCTTCTTCTTCTTCTTCTTCTTCTTCTAGTCTTCTTCTTCTTCTTCTTCTTCTTCTTCTAGTCTTGTTCTTCTTCTTCTTCTTCTTCTTCTTCTTCTTCTTCTTCTTCTTCTTCTAGTCTTCTTCTTCTAGTCTTCTTCTTCTTCTTCTTCTTCTTCTTCTTCTAGTCTTCTAGTCTTCTTCTTCTTCTTCTTCTTCTTCTTCTTCTTCTAACTTTCTTACTCCCATTTTTGCAGGTTTGATTCACTTCATGGAAGCTGGCATTGATGGACTGCTAGTGTTTAGTTTTTGTTTTGATTTGTATTGATGAACAATGTGAAACTATGTATGTATATATGGATGAACTCCGTGAAACTATGTATGTATTGGATCTTTTAATACCCTATGTGTTCTCTTGCATTGATGGACTGCTAGATGTTGGATACATGGCCTATGCAGTGATGGAATGCTATATATATCATATTTGTGTTTTGAAAATGCAGGGAAATAACAGAAAACAAACAAAACAGTGGCAATACATGCACTTTGCCGTCGGTAGGCGGACGACAAACATGCCACGTGGTAGCAACCTCTGCAACCTGGGAGCAGCAGGTCTGACCATTTGGTCATTCTGCTGTCTGCTGGCTGACGGCAAAGACCAGCCCTGGCAGACGGCAAAGACCAGCCCTGCCACGGGTCTGCTGACGTCATAGGGCTGACGGCAAAGTTTACCGTCCGCCGGCAGACGGCAAAGTCTGCCGTTAGCCATCTAACGGGGCTAACAGCTATTCTTTGCCGTCCATGATCTTTGCCGTCAGCTTGGCCAAGAAAGCAAATGGCAAAGTTCTTTGCCGTCCGCTGTCGTTAGGCAGACGGCAAACAAACTCATTACCGTGACTTTCAGTGCCGGAAGTGTTTGCCGTCCATGGCAGACGACAAAGAGGTTTGCCGTCGGTGTTCTTGTTCTTTGCCGTCTGCTATGGCAGACGACAAATTAGCTGATTCCTGTAGTGCTAGATTGATTTATCTTGCAATGGGAGAGGTGCTTTGTGATGGGTTCAATCTTGTGGTGCTCAATCCCAGTGACAGAAGGGGACATGACACGTATTTGTATTGTTGCCATTAAGGATAAAAAGATGGGGTTTATTCATATTGCTTGAATTTGCTTCTCTACATCATGTCATCTTGCTTAAGGCGTTACTCTGTTTTTATTAACTTAATACTCAAGATGCATGCTGGATAGCGGTCGATGAGTGGAGTAATAGTAGTAGATGCAAGCAGGAGTCGGTCTACTTGTCTCGGACGTGATGCCTATATACATGATCATTGCCATGAATCCGTCATAATTATTCGCTTTTCTATCAATTGCCCAACAGTAATTTGTTTACCCACCGTATGTTTCTATGCTCGAGAGAGAAGCCTCTAGTGAAAACTATGGCCCCCGGGTCTATCTTTATCATATTAAAAACCTAAAAATACCTTGCTGCAATTTATTTACTTTTATTTTAATTAGTATTTTAGTTTACCTATTTACCTCGATAAGATTTAATCCTTGTAAATAACCGCTAAGAGGATTGACAACCCTCTTATTTGCGTTGGGTGCAAGTGTTTGCTCTTGTGTGTGCAGGTGCGCTTAACGGAATTTTGCTTGGTTCTCCTACTGGATTGATAACCTTGGTTCTTAACTGAGGGAAATACTTATCTATACTATACTACATCATCCTCTCCTCTTCGGGGAAATACCAACGCAGACTACAGTAGCAGTGGCAGATAAGACTTGAGAGAATATTGATCTTACCTTTAGCTCCTTGTGGGTTCGACACTCCATACTTACCACTTCCATCTTTGGAAATTGCTACGATGATTCCTTGCACTTGGGGATTATTAATGCCCAAGGCACCCCAAGGTAATATTCAAGGAAGACTCAAGCGTCTAAGCTTGGGGATGCCCCGGATGGCATCCCCTCTTTCGTCTACAATCTATCGGTAACTTACTTGGAGCTATATTTTTATTCATCACATGATATGTGTTTTACTTGGAGCGCCTTGTGCTATAGTTTGCTTGCTTTTTAGTTTGCCACCATCATCTTTGCTGAACACACCTTTTTGAGAGGGACACACATTATTCGTGATTTGTTAGAATACTCTATGTGCTTCACTTATAACTTTTGAGCTAGGCAGTTGCTCTAGTGCTTCACTTATATCTTTTAGAGCACGACGGTGATTATATTTTAAAGAAATAGTTGCACTCTCATGCTTCACTTATATCTTTTTAGAGTCTAATAAATAGTAATGGTAATATGAACGGGTTATGAAATTGGTCCTAATATGATAGGTATTCAAGAGGGATATAATAAAAACTTTCATGTAGATCACTGAATATGATAAGTTTGATTCCTTGCAATAGTATTGCGATATTAAGATGGTAATATGTGGGAGGTGCTAGTAGATAATTGTGGTTTAGTAAGAATATTGGTGTTAAGGTTTGTGATTCCCGAAGCATGCACGTATGGTCTGTCGTTATGCAAAGAAGTTGGAGCATAATTTATTATTGATTGTCTACCTTATGAGTGGCGGTCGGGGACGATCGATGGTCTTTTCCTACCAATCTATCCCCCTAGGGCATGCGTAGTAATACTTTGCTTCGAGGGCTAATAAACTTTCGCAATAAGTATGTGAGTTCTTTATGACTAATGCGAGTCCTTGGATTATACGCACTCTCACCTTTCCGCAATTTGCTAGCCTCTTCGTTATCGTGCATTGCCCTTTCTCACATCGAGAGTTGGTGCAAACTTCGCCGGTGCATCCAAACCCCGTGATATGATACGCTCTATCACATATAAGTGTCCGTATATCTTCCTCAAAACAGCCACCATACCTACCTATCATGGCATTTCCATAGCCATTCCGAGATATATTGCCATGCAACTTCCACCATTCTTTTTATATGACACACATCGTCATTGTCATATTGCTTTGCATGATCATATAGCTGACATAGTATTTGTGGCTCAGCCGCCGTTCATCATTTTTCATACATGTTACGCTAGTATCATTGCACATCCTGGTACACTGCCAGAGGAATTCATATAGAGTCATATTTTGTTCTAGTTTCGAGTTGTAATTTTTTGAGTTGTAAGGAAATAGAAGTATGATGATCATCATTATTAGAGGATTGTCCCAGTGAGGAAATAAATAAATAAAAAGAAAAAAAAAGCGGCCAAAAAGAGCCCACGAAAAAAAGAGAAAGAAAAAAAGGAAAAAAAGAGAAAAAATAAAATAAAATGAGAGAAAAAGTAGAAGGGGCAGTGTTACTATCCTTTTCCGTACTTGTGCTTTAAAGTAGCACCATGTTTTTCATATAGAGAGTCTCCTATTTTGCCACTTTCATATACTAGTGGGAATTTTTCATTATAGAACTTAGCTTGTATATTCCGATGATGGGCTTCCTCAAATGCCCGAGGTCTTCATGAGCAAGCAAGTTGGATGCACATCCACTTAGTTTTCATGTTGAGCTTTCATACACTTATAGCTCTTAGTGCATCCGTTGCATGGCAATCCCTACTCCTGGCATTGACATCAATTGATGGGCATCTCCATAGCCCGTTGATTAGCCGCGTCGATGTGAGACTATCTTCTTATTTTTTGACTTCCCCTTATTAATCTCTACCACCACATTCTATTCCACCATAGTGCTATATCCATGGCTTGCGCTCATGTATTGCGTGGGGGTTGAAAAAGCTGTAGCGCGTTAAAAAGTATGAGCCAATTGTTCGGCTTGTCGTCGGGGTAGTGCATGATAAATACTTTGTGTTAAGAAGATGGAGCATGACAGGATTATGTGATTTTGTAGGGATAACTTTCTTTAGCATTTTTATTTTGAAAGGCATGATTGTTTATTAGTATGCCTGAGTATTGATGTCTTTATATCAAATTAATGACTATTGCTTTGAATCATTTGGATCTTATTATTCATACCGTAAGAGAGATTACATGATGAAACATGTTAGGTAGCATTCCACATCAAAAATTCTGTTTTTATCATTTACCTACTCGAGGACGAGAAGGAATTAAGCTTGGGGATGCTTGATACGTCTCCAACGTATCTATAATTTTTTATTGTTCCATGCTATTATAGTATCAATCTTGGATGTTTTATATGCAATTATATATCATTTTTTGGGACTAGCCTATTAACCTAGTGCCTAGCGCCAGTTGCTTTTTTCTGCTTGTTTTTGGTTTTTCAGAAAATCAGTACCAAACGAAGTCCAAATGCCATGAAACTTTTGACGATTTTTTCTGGACAAAAGAGACCCTGGAAGCTTCGGGAGGAAGCCAGAAGCCTCACGAGGAGGCCACAAGGCAATAGGGCGCGACCCCAGGGGGCGCGCCCTGATGCCTTGTGGGCCCCTCATGGCTCCTTTTGACCTAATTCCACTTCTATAAATTCTAAAATATTCGGAAACCATCAGAGATCCAGACAAAAAAACCCTACCGCCGCCGCAAGCCTCTGTTCTTCTGCGATCCCATCTGGAGGCCTTTTCCGGTACTCTGCCGGAGGGGGAATCGATCACGGAGGGCTTCTAATCAACCTTGCTGCCCTTTCGATGATGTGTGAGTAGTTTACCACAGACCTACGGGTCCATAGCTAGTAGCTAGATAGCTTCTTATCTCTCTTTGATCTTCAATACCATGTTCTCCTCGATGTTCTTGGAGTTCTATCCGATGTAATCTTCTTTTGCGGTGTGTTTGTTGGGAACCGATGGATTGTGGGTTTATGATCAGATTATTCATGAATATTATTTGAGTCTTCTCTGAACTCTTTTATGCCTAATTGTTATAGCTTTGTATTTCTCTCCGATCTATCCGTTTGGTTTGGCCAACTAGATTGATTTATCTTGCAATGGGAGAGGTGCTTTGTGATGGGTTCAATCTTGCGGTGTTCTATATCCCAGTGACAGAAAGGGACAAGACACGTATTTGTATTGTTGCCATTAAGGATAAAAAGATGGGGTTTAATCATATTGCTTGAGTTTACTTTGTCTACATCATGTCATCTTGCTTAAGGCATTACTCTGTTTTATACTTAATACCCTAGATGCATGCTGGATAGTGGTCGATGGGTGGAGTAATAGTAGTAGATGCAGGCATGAGTCAGTCTACTTGTCTCGGATGTGATGCCTATATACATGATCATTGCCTTGAATATCATCATAACTATGCGCTTTTCTATCAATTGCCCAACAGTAATTTGTTTACCAACTATATGTTCTGCGCTCGAGAGAGAAGCCTCTAGTGAAAACTATGCCCCCCGGGTCTACCTTTATCATATATTAAAATCCAAAAATACCTTGCTACAATTTATTTACTTTTATTTCCTTTTGCAATTTATATTTCTATCTATCACTATCAGAATTAATCCTTGCAAATAACCGCTAAGAGGATTGACAACCCTCTTATTTGCGTTGGGTGCAAGTGTTTGCTTTTGTGTGTGTAGGTGCTGCTAACGAGGTTCTGTGTGGTTCTCCTACTGGATTGATAAGCTTGGTTCTTAACTGATCGAAATACTTATCTCTACTGTACTGCATCATCCTCTCCTCTTCGAGGAAATCCCAACGCAGCTCATAAGTAGTAGGGTACGGATCTTACATACAATGACTCGGTAGCTTAGGCTTTCTAACACATGTAACTCATCAATAAGATGTCTCCCAGCAGCTGCACACACAAATTCCCATTTCCTGTTAGAAGTATCGACTCCATCTCCATGTTATCTCATGCAAGTTTATGCATGGCTACCAACTGTTGAGTGTATTATTTACGCTCATCACATCGTTGTTTAAACCGGTTTATTTCAGAAAACCTGAGATATTTTCTTCGATATTATCACTAATGACTAATGAATGCTCGAGATAATGAAATCATCTCTTTATCTTATTCCCACAAGAAAATAGGCCACATATGGAGAAAATCAATCGTATACAAGGAAATAAGCAAAATGGAAAATGAAAAAAAAATTGGGAGGCGCAACAATCAACCAAGGGAGAAGATGGCGTCTGGTACAAGCGCACGCGCGCTCGTACCAGACGCTTGCAACTCCTTTGAGTCCAACCACACCACTTTTATAAAGGGGATGTCTCTAGAAAGACAAGAGAGTATCGTCGAAATGCCCATCTCCGCAACAGAAGTCATTCATCAACCCTAGCCGCCACCATTTCCCATCTCATCTCCATAGCCACCACCATCACCGTCACCGCAGCAATCCACCTCCAAGTTAGCCATACTTGTAATCGTGTATCGCATCCGGCAACCATTGTAAGACATATTATCAATAAAGCATTCATCTTTATGTCTCTTTCGATGATTGTTCGTGCGATCTGATCGTTATGTGTGAGTAATTCGGTAAGGCAATGTGTTGAGGCATAGCCTTGCAACAAGATGTATTGATACGTCTCCAACGTATCTATAATTTTTGATTGTTCCATGCTATTATAGTATCAATCTTGGATGTTTTTATATGCAATTATATATCATTTCTGGGACTAACCTTTTAACCTTGTGCCCAGTGCCAGTTGATGTTTTCTGCTTGTTTTTGGCTTTTCAGAGAAACAGTACCAAATGAAGTCCAAATGCCACAAAAAATTTTGGAAAAAAAATTCTAGACAAAGGAAACCTTGGAAGCTTCGGGAGGAGGCCAGAAGCCTCACGGAGGCTTCACAAGGCAACAGGGCGCGCCCCGGGGGGGGGGGGGGTGGACGCCGTGTTGCCTTGTGGGGCCCACGTGACTCCGTTTGACCTAATTCCATTTCTATAAATTCAAAAATATTGGGAAACCATCAGACAGCCAGAAGAAATAACCTTTCTGCCGCCGCAAGCCTCTATTCTTCCGCGATCCCATCTGGAGGCCTTTTTCGGTACTCTGCTGGAGGGGGAATCGATCACGGAGGGCTTCTACATCAACCTTGCTGCCCTTCCGAGGATGTGTGAGTAGTTTACCACAGACCTATGGGTCCACAGCTAGTAGCTAGATGGCTTCTTCTCTCTCTTTGATCTTCAATACAATGTTCTCCTTGATGTTCTTGGAGTTCTATTCGATGTAATCTTCTTTTGCGGTGTGTTTGTTGGGATCTGATGAATTGTGAGTTTATGATCAGATTATTCATGAGAAATATTTGAGTCTTCTCTGAACTCTATTATGCATGATTGTTATAGCTTTGTATTTCTCTACGATCTATCGATTTGGTTTGGCCTACTAGATTGATTTATCTTGCAATGGGAGAGGTGCTTTGTGATGGGTTCAATCTTGCGGTGCTCAATCCCAGTGACAGAAGGGGACATGACACGTATTTGTATTGTTGCCATTAAGGATAAAAAGATGGGGTTTATTCATCTTGCTTGAATTTGCTTCTCTACATCATGTCATCTTGCTTAAGGCGTTACTCTGTTTTTATGAACTTAATACTCTAGATGCATGCTGGATAGCGGTCGATGAGTGGAGTAATAGTAGTAGATGCAGGCAGGAGTCGGTCTACTTGTCTCGGACGTGATGCCTATATACATGATCATTTCCAGGAATCTGTCATAATTATTTGCCATTCTGTCAATTGCCAACAGTAATTTGTTTACCCACCGTATGTTTCTATGCTCGAGAGAGAAGCCTCTAGTGAAAACTATGGCCCCCGGGTCTATCTTTATCATATAAAAAACCTAAAAATACCTTGCTGCAATTTATTTACTTTTATTTTAATTAGTATTTTAGTTTATCTATTTACCTCGATAAGATTTAATCCTTGCAATTAACCGCTAAGAGGATTGACAATCCTCTTATTTGCGTTGGGTGCAAGTGTTTGCTCTTGTGTGTGCAGGTGCGCTTAACGGAATTTTGCTTGGTTCTCCTACTGGATTGATAACCTTGGTTCTTAACTGAGGGAAATGCTTATCTCTACTGTACTGCATCATCCTCTCCTCGTCGGGGAAATACCAACGCAGACTACAAGTAGCAGGAAGAATTTCTGGCGCCGTTGCCGGGGAGACATCATCAAAATTACCAAGTACCTTCACACAAATTATCATTCACTTGCATTTACTTTATTTACCTTTTATTTGCATTTGCCTCTCGTTTTCATCTTCCCCACTTCTAAAAAACTTTTACAAAAACACAAAAATATTTTATTTGCTTGTTTGCTTGCTTTGTCGCGATGTCTCAAGAAAATACAAAATTGTGTGACTTTTCCAATACTAATAATAATGATTTTATTAGTACTCCTATTGCTCCTCCCGCCACTAGTGCGGAGTCATGTGACATTAATGCTGCCTTGCTTAATCTTGTTATGAAAGAACAATTTTCTGGTAGTCCTAATGAAGATGCTGCATCCCATCTAAATACTTTCGTTGAACTTTGTGATATGCAAAAGAAGAAAGATGTGGATAATGATATTGTCAAATTAAAATTATTTCCGTTCTCACTACGAGATCGTGCTAAAACTTGGTTTTCATCCTTGCCTAGAAATAGTATTGATTCTTGGGATAAGTGTAAGGATGCTTTTATAACCAAGTATTTTCCTCCCGCTAAGATTATTTCTTTAAGAAATCAAATTATGAATTTTAAGCAACTTGAGCATAAACATGTTGCACAATCTTGGGAAAGAATGAAATTAATGATAAGAAATTGCCCAACTCATTGTTTGAATTTATGGATGATTATACAAAAAATTTATGCGGGACTAAACTTTGTCTCTAGAAATTTGCTAGACTCTGCCGCGGGTGGTACTTTTATGGAAATTACATTGGGAGAAGCTACAAAACTTCTCGATAATATTATGGCAAATTGTTCTCAATGGCACACTGAACGAACTCCAACTGGTAAGAAGGTAAATTCTGTTGAAGAAATTAATACTTTGAGTGATAAGATGGATGCTTTATTGAAATTGGTTGCTAGTAAAAATGCTCATATTGATACTAATGATGTGCCATTGTCTACCTTGATTGAGCAAAATAATGATGCTATTGATGTGAACTTTGTCTCTAGAAATAATTTCAACAACAATGCTTATAGGGGTAATTTCAATGCTAGACCGTTTCCTGGAAATTCCTCTAATAATTATGGCAATCCTTATGGTAATTCTTATAATAATAATAATAGGATGCCCTATGATCTTGAAAGTAATATTAAAGAATTTATTAGTTCGCAAAAGAATTTTAATACTATGATAGAAGAAAAATTGAATAGAGTTGATGAATTGGCTAGGAACATGGATAGAATTGCTCATGATATGGAAAATCTCAAAACTAAAATTTTGCCATCCAAGCATGATATAAATGAGTCTATTAAAGCTATCCATGTCTCTATTAATGAAAGTAAAGAAAGGACCGCTAGGTTGAGAGCTAAGCGAGAATTTCTAGAAAAAGCGATTCCACCCGGTTTCTATCGTAGTAATGATGAAGATACTAAAAAGATTGGTGTCACTCCTATTGAATCATTATTTAGTAACATAAAACTTGATGAAAAAGGGACTGGATAAGAGTCAACTTTAGATAGAAGGAGTCCCACTTGCTTGGAGGGTGATAATCTTGATCGTAAAAATGAAAAAAGTGGGTTTGGAGAGGTCAAAACTTTAAATAGTAATGCACCCACTACTTTGGATTACAAGGACTTTAATTATGATAGTTGTTCTTTAATTGAGTTTATTTCCTTGTTGTAATCCATGATTAATTCACCGAATGCATATGAACAAAATAAGGCTTTCACTAAACACATTGTAGAAGCCATGATGAAAGCACATGAAGAAAAGCTTGAGTTGGAAGTATCAATTCCTAGAAAATTACAAGATGAATGGGAACCTACTATTAAAGTAAAAATTAAAGATCATGAATGTAATGCTCTTTGTGATCTTGGTGCTAGCGTTTCCACTATACCAAAGTCTTTGTGTGATGTGCTAGGTCTAACCGACATGGATCCTTGTTCCCTTAATTTGCATCTTGCGGATTCCACTATTAAAAAGCCATTGGGTAGAATAAATGATGTGCTTATTCTTGCAAATAGAAATTATGTGCCCGTGGACTTTATTGTTCTTGACATTGAATGCAATCCTTCTTGCCCCATAATACTTGGTAGGCCTTTTCTTCGAACTATTGGTGCTATTATTGATATGAAAGAAGGTAATATAAGAGTTCAATTTCCACTAAAGAAAGGAATGGAACACTTCCCTAGAAAAATAATTAAAGCACCTTATGAATCCATTATGAGGGCTACTTATGGAATTAACTTGAAGGATGACAACACTTCAAACTATGCATTATGCCTAGCTAGGGGCATAAAACAATAGCGCTTGTTGGGAGGCAACCCAATGAATAAAATAAAATTTTGCTTTTACCTACTTTTTTGTGTGTTTGCATGATTATAGCTTCTGTTATGATTGTGTTTTTATGTCTTAATTAGTGTTTGTGCCAAGTAATGCCTTTGGGATGATGTTGATGATAGTATAATTGATGCTGTTTGGAAAACAGAAAGTTTTGCGTCCAGTGCTGGAATTTTAATTCTGCACTGGAGCGTCAGAAAAATCTGAAATTTTTACACAGTATTGGTATATGAATTTTTTACGTTGTCCTAAGTTTTTAGAATTTTTGGAGTTACATAAGTATGGATTTTAAATAGATCTTTACAGACTGTTCTGTTTTAGACAGATTCTGTTTTTGTTACATAGTTTGCTTATTTTGATGAATCTGTGGATTGTATCGGGGGGTATGAGTCATGGAGAAGTTGGAGTACAGTAGCATTATGCCAATATTAAATATGAATCAATTTACTACAGTACCTAAAGTTTAAGATTTGTTTGTTATACTAACGGATCTCACGAGGTTTCTGTTGAGTTTTGTGTGCTGAAGTTTTCAAGTTTTGGGTGAGACTACGATGGATAAAGGAATAAGGAGCGGCAAGAGCCTAAGCTTGGGGATGCCCAAGGCACCCCAAGGTAATATTCAAGGAAGACTCAAGCGTCTAAGCTTGGGGATGCCCCAGAAGGCATCCCCTCTTTCGTCTACAATCTATCGGTAACTCACTTGGAGCTATATTTTTATTCATCACATGATATGTGTTTTACTTGGAGCGTCTTGTGAAATAGTTTGTTTGCTTTTGTTTGCTTTTTAGTTTGTCACAATCATCTTTGCTGAACACACCTTTTTGAGAGGGACACACATTATTCGTGATTTGTTAAAATACTCTATGTGCTTCACTTATATCTTTTGAGATAGGCAGTTGCTCTAGTGCTTCACTTATATCTTCCAGAGCACGGCGGTAGTTATATTTTAAAGAAATAGTTGCACTCTCATGCTTCACTTATATCTTTTTGAGAGTCTCATGATAGCAATGGTAATATGCACGGGTTATGAATTTGGTCCTGGTATGATAAGGATTCAAGAGGGATATAATAAAAACTTTCATGTAGATCACTGAATATGATAAATTTGATTCCTTGCAATAGTTTTGCGATATTAAGATGGTAATATGTGGGAGGTATTAGTAGATAATTGTGGTTTAGTACGAATAATTGTGTTAAGGTTTGTGATTCCCGAAGCATGCACGTATGATCTGTCGTTATGCTAAGAAGTTGGAGCTTGATTTATTATTGATTGTCTTCCTTTGTGTGGCGGTCGGGGGCGCGCGATGGTTAACTCCTACCAACCTCCCCCCTAGGGGCATGCGTAGTAGTACTTTGCTTCGAGGGCTAATAAACTTTCGCAATAAGTATGTGAGTTCTTTATGACTAATGTGAGTCCATGGATTATACGCACTCTCACCCTTCCGCAATTTGCTAGACTCTTTGGTACCGTGCATTGCTCTTTCTCACATCGAGAGTTGGTGCAAACTTCGCCAGTGCATCCAAACCTCATGATATGATACGCTCTATCACACATAAGCCTCCTTATATCTTCCTCAAAACAGCCACCATACCTACCTATCATGGCATTTGCATAGCCATTCCGAGATATATTGCCATGCAACTTCCACCATTCTGTTTTTATGACATTCATCATCATTGTCATATTGCTTTGCATGATCATATAGCTGACATAGTATTTGTGGCTCAGCCACCATTCATCATTGTTATACATGTTACGCTAGCATCATTGCACATCCTGGTACATTGCCAGAGGCATTCATATAGAGTCATATTTTTGTTCTAGTATCGAGTTGTAGTGTTGAGTTGGAAGTAAATAGAGGTGTGATGATCATCATTATTAGAGCATTGTCCCAGTGAGGAAAGAATGATGGAGACTAATGAGTCCTCGAAAAAGTGGGGATGAGGTCCCTGAGATCATTCTAAAAAAAAGAGGCAAAAAAGAGCCATGAAAAAAAATGAGAGAAAAAGAGAGAAGGGGCAATGTTACTATACTTTTCCACACTTGTGCTTCAGAGTAGCACCATGTTTTTCATATAGAGAGTCTCCTATTTTGTCACTTTCATATACTAGTGGGAATTTTTCATTATAGAACTTGGCTTGTATATTCCGATGACGGGCTTCCTCAAATGCCCGAGGTCTTCGTGAGCTAGCAAGTTGGATGCACACCACTTAGTTTTCATGTTGAGCTTTCATACACTTATAGCTCTTAGTGCATCCGTTGCATGGCAATCCCTACTCCTCGCATTGACATCAATTGATGGGCATCTCCATAGCCCATTGATTAGCCTCGTCGATGTGAGACTATCTTCTTATTTTTGACTTCTCCTATTTATCCCTACCACCATACTCTATTCCACCTATAGTGATATATCCATGGCTTGCGCTCATGTATTGCGTTGGAGTTGAAAAAGCTGAAGCACGTTAAAAAGTATGAGCCAATTGCTTGGCTAAAACTGGGGTTGTGCATGATTAATATTTTGTGTTTAGAATATGGCGCATGACAGGATTGTATGATTTTGTAGGGATAACATTCTTTAGCATTTTTATTTTGAAAGACATGATTGTTTGCTAGTATGCCTGAGTATTGATGTCTTTATATCAAATTATAGACTATTGCTTTGAATCATTTGGATCTTATTATTCATACCGTAAGAGAAAGATTACATGATGAAACATGATAGGTAGCATTCCACATCAAAAATTCCGTTTTTATCATTTACCTACTCGAGGACGAGCAGGAATTAAGCTTGGGGATGCTTGATACGTCTCCAACGTTTCTATAAATTTTGATTGTTCCATGCTATTATAGTATCAATCTTGGATGTTTTTATATGCAATTATATAACATTTTTGGGACTAACCTATTAACCTAGTGCCCTGTGCCAGTTGTTGTTTTCTGATTGTTTTTGGCTTTTCAGAGAAACAGTACCAAATGAAGTCCAAATGCCATGAAACTTTTTGGAGATTTTTTTCTAGACAAAAGAAACCTTGGAAGCTTCGGGAGGAGGCCAGAAGCCTGATGGAGGCTTCACAAGGCAACAGGGCTCGCCCCAGGGGGGCGCCGTGTTGCCTTGTTGGGCCCACGTGACTCCGTTTGACCTAATTCCACTTCTATAAATTCACAAATATTGGGAAACCATCAGAGAGCCAGAAGAAATAACCTTTCCGCCGCCGCAAACCTCAGTTCTTCTGCGATCCCATCTGGAGGCCTTTTCCTGTACTCTGCCAGAGGGGGAATCGATCACGGAGGGCTTCTACATCAACCTTGTTGCCCTTCCGATGATGTGTGAGTAGTTTACTAGAGACCTACGGGTCCATAGCTAGTAGCTAGATGGCTTCTTCTCTCTCTTTGATCTTCAATACAATGTTCTCCTTGATGTTCTTGGAGTTCTATCCGATGTAATCTTCTTTTGCGGTGTGTTTGTTGGGATCCGATGAATTGTGAGTTTATGATCAGATTGTTTATGAGAAATATTTGAGTCTTCTCTGAACTCTTTTATGCATGATTGTTATAGCTTTGTATTTCTCTCCGATCTATCGATTTGGTTTGGTCTACTAGATTGATTTATCTTGCAATGGGAGAGGTGCTTTGTGATGGGTTCAATCTTGCGGTGCTCAATCCCAGTGACAGAAGGGGACATGACACGTATTTGTATTGTTGCCATTAAGGATAAAAAGATGGGGTTTATTCATATTGCTTGAATTTGCTTCTCTACATCATGTCATCTTGCTTAAGGCGTTACTCTATTTTTATTAACTTAGTACTCTAGATGCATGCTGGATAGCGGTCGATGAGTGGAGTAATAGTTGTAGATGCAGGCAGAAGTCGGTCTACTTGTCTCGGACGTGATGCCTATATACATGATCATTGCCATGAATCCGTCATAATTATTTTCTATTCTGTCAATTGCCCAACAGTAATTTGTTTACCCACCGTATGTTTCTATGCTCGAGAGAGAAGCTTCTAGTGAAAACTATGGCCCCCGGGTCTATCTTTATCATATAAAAAATCTAAAAATACCTTGCTGCAATTTATTTACTTTTATTTTAATTAGTATTTTAGTTTATCTATTTACCTCGATAAGATTTGATCCTTGCAATTAACCGTTAAGAGGATTAACAACCCTCTTATTTGCGTTGGGTGCAAGTGTTTGCTCTTGTGTGTGCAGGTGCGCTTAACGGAATTTTGCTTGGTTCTCCTACTGGATTGATAACCTTGGTTCTTAACTGAGGAAAATACGTATCTCTACTATACTGCATCATCCTCTCCTCTTCGGGGAAATACCAACGCAGACTACAAGTAGCATGTATTTGCATGAGGGGTCGATGGAATGACTTTGAATGAACGTCATGTATGTGTGAAATAAAATTGCATCGTAGTTGTGTCTTTTCTCTTTCTCGTTCTTCAACCCTGCAGGTTGATGTCTATTATGCAACTTTATTCTTGTAGACTTTGTTGGGCCTCCAAGCGTAGAGTTTTGTAGGACAATAGCAAATTTCCCCCAAGTGGATGACCTAAGGTTTATCAATCCGTGGGAGGTGTAGGATGAAGATGGTCCTCTCTCAAACAATCATGCAATCAAATACAAGAAATCTCTTGTGTCCCCAACACACCCAATACAGTTGTCAATTGTATAGGTGCACTAGTTCAGCGAAGAGAGGTTGATACCAGTGTAGTATGTATGGTAGAAATAGGTGTTTGTAATCAGGATAAATAAAAAACAACAAGGTAGCAAGTAACAAAAGCGAGCAAAACGGTGTCTCAATGCTTGGGAATAAGGCCTAGGGTTCATACTTTCACTAGTGCAATCTCTCAACATCATTAACATAACTGAATCACATGATAATCCCTCAAAGTGTGGCGAAGAATCACTTCAAAGTTTCTATTATGTTAGGATGAAATCGCATAGGTAGCAAACAACCTGAAAGTTGTGTTTCCAATCAATCTAATGAACCACCCCCAAAATGTCACGAATAGTCCTAGAGATTGTACTACGACAACACCATATGATACGTATCAATTAACCTTTATGTCACCTAGAACACCCCAATGTCAGCACGAGTATCCGCAAGTAAAGACATGCATCAAGTGATCTCAATCCAAAGTATTCAATCCAACATTAGAAACTTCAAAGACCAAGACTCAATTCACCACAAAAGAGATAGAGAGGGAAGAACATCATAAGATCCAACTATATTGAGAAAGCTCATCATACATCAAGATCGTGTCAAATCAAGAACATGAGAGAGAGAGAGAGAACAAACACATAGCTACTGGGAAAAACCCTCAGCCCCGAGGATGAACTAATCACGCACCACCATGGAGGTAGCAAGCACTATTGCAGGCGACCGCTAACACGACACATGAATCAGAGACCCCGCGACCAAACTGTGTGCGATGCATAAATCGCAAACGATGTCGTAATAAAACCGTCGCCAATAAGACGAACTATTTGCGATGCCGGAGACATCAAGCACGATTCAGATTAGAGACGCATGTGCAATACGTGGCATACAGTTGATCCATACGAACTGTTTGCGATAAGCCAGAACAACAAACACGGTCAGCCAGTTCAAGGTGTGTGCGATACACGGCATACATTTCACTCGGATGAACTGTTTGTGATTACCCAACACAACAGAAACGGTCAGGCAGATCAAGGTGTGTGCGAGGCATGCGGTTCACTCGAATGAACTATTTGCGATTACCCAACACAACATAAATGGTTCAACTTAACAAGATATGTGTGATACGTGGCAAACAGGTCAGTAATTAGAAATGTGTGGGAAGACCGATAACAACAGAGACGATTCCTGCTAATAACCTGTGTGTGTTGTGGGCAAACGCTTGCTGGTAAACAATTGTCAGTGATTGATGAAATCATCACCGACGGGTTCCGTAGTTTAATCCGTGTGTGATGTGATTTGCTCAGTCTGCACAACATCTACGCTCTCTGTCTATAGAACAACAACATATATACTTATAAGGACATGATTGCATAACCAAATTAAACATACAATTACATAACTGACTACACACATAACATTTGCACACACCAAAGTAAACAATTACATGCATAATAAACTAGGATAAACGATCATATCTAATCATCATCTACTTCTTCTTGTGACGCTTGCCACTGCTGCTCTGCTGGTGGCTCGATCCCTCGTCGTCTACAGGAAGGAGGCACTCCCTCATGTCGACGATCCGCCTGTGCATCTTGTAGCATGTGTACATGTTCTTGGCTACAAACTTGAGGTGAGGTTCATCCAGTCTCCGCACCCAGGCACCGTGCCAGGATCCAGGATTTCTCTTGGAACCTTCCTTCATGTTTTCGTAGAAGGGGTCGATGATGGCCGCAGCGAGTTCAACCAGGGAGTCCTTCTTCGTGCTGCCCCAGACCCTGTAGTGTCCACGGATGTCGACAAGCTTCGGGCAGGCCTAGCCCGAAATCTGGAGCGCTTTTACATCGTCGACGGTGTCCACCGTAGCGAACTTGTAGTTGGGGCTCTTGACAAACCTGGCGAAACGCTCTCAAGTCCTTGTGGCCAGGCAGTAGTGGTAGACGAGGACATGATGGCCCACGCACAACTGGGCGACGGCAACCGCCTGATCAACCCCGGGACGACCGGTGGTGTACTAGAGGTCGAAGCCGACCACTTTGTACTTGTCGTCCTTAGCAAGCAACTGCTCCATGGTGTTGATGGAGTCCTCCACCACGGCCGGGTCGATGGTGTACACCACCGTGAGTTCCTTCCCCCTCACGTGGGTGTCCACACGATGCACGCCGAACTCCATTGGAGCGGCGCTGGATATCCTCTCTCTATGTGTCGTCGTGGGTGTGCTTGTTGTGTTATGGGGCGCGATCGAAAGGTTGAAGAGACTAAGGTTATAATGGCCATGGGAATAAATGGGGAGGCCGAACGGCCTGGAGTATCGGCGCGCGCAGATGGCAGTTGTTGCAGCGTGTAACTGCATCGTGCCGCACGTATTAACGTCATCGTGGCGTCGCGCGCAGACGCAACCGCATGCATATGGCACCCAAAACATGATCGTGCGCCGGCCCCAACCGCTGAAAGAGCGCGCGCGGAGGGACGCGAGCAGAGCACGCCGCGGCCGCCTCAACGTCGAGCAGGGCGCGCGAAGGGACGCAAGCAGAGCGCGCCGCGGCCGCCTCAACGGCGAGCAACCACATGCGTATAGCAGTTCTGGTCAACCGTCTGGCACGCATGGGAGGCGAGACGGCCCATCCATCGGACACGCTAATGATATCTAGACTGTTTGTGATACTGGACAGACACGTACACATCCAAGAACGCGGGCCCACGTCACATTCCAAATTACCACGCAATAAGTAATTGCAAATCTGTTCACACCGATCAAACCTAAACGTGTTCCCACTTAGCACCGGGCTATAAAAACTACCCACTCGAAAATTACTGCACATTCCTCTCCTCATGACCCAAAAAATAGGTCTTTCCTCTTAAGTCATTCCTTGCGTCTGCCATGGCCAGTAGGAGGAGTTCTAGGTCGACATATAACCAGGGAGCAAAGTCCAAGGCCGCAGAAGCATTAGAGAGGTCCCGCCGCAACGCGGCAGCCGTAGCAGAGATGTCTTGCCGCGCCGCGAAGCCCTCGAACGAGCTCTCACGGGCAGACGAGGGCCCTCACAAGCGCACTCGCCACGTCGGCAAACTCGACGTGCTGGCGGGGCTGAAGTCCTTAGCCAGCGACGACGACATTCTCGCTGGCCTAATTAACCAGCAGGAGTTGGTCGCCGGCTTGGAGAAGCTGCTCGAGATTAGTGATGCCTCGGTTGATAAGGCGACCGGAATCGTCGTGCAACTCATGGGTGACAATGCGAAGCTCCACAAGGAGCTCGACAAGCAGAAGGAGGAGGCCGTCGGCTGGAAGAAGCTGTATGAGAAGAGCATTGCCTCGCAAATGACGCTGACAGCCATCGTCCATGAACTTAGGGATGACTTGAAGAAGCTCCGCATCGAGCGCGAGCTGCAGGTGGAGGAATCCGTGGCTGCTGTCAAGCAAAGTCATGAGGATGTGAAGAAGGAGCTGGAAGAACTCCTCGCCCAGCGATCCATCGAGAAGTAGAGAGCAGCGACTTCCTTCTTCTCTTGCCCTTGTGTCTTTCGGGCATTGCCGCATGTGGCATTTTAAATTATCCGGGATATGTAAGACAATTATTACCCGTTGCCATTGTCAATTTGTCGTCATATTATTTCATTCGTAACCTCGTAGGTACATGTACATGAGTCGAAAACAGGCTAAAAGTCACGTTCTCAGTGAGGCACTAACAAAACAATGCTAGCTAGCGTTGAGCGGGGCCATGAGATCACAAGCTAACACCCTCCGTCCAGGTGCATTAATCGCATGTTAAATAGTGGTTCGGCCGCCATTAATGGAGAAGTTGGGAGCGAGGCGGCGGGTGGAGGTCAAAGAGCTCGCTTCCCGGTGAGCCTGCTCAGCCGCCATTAATGGAGAAGTTGGGAGCGAGGCGGCGGGTGGATGTCAAAGAGCTCGCTTCCCGGTGAGCCTGCGCGGTAGACTGCTCGCACGGGTCCCGTCGAGCCTGCGCGGTGGACTACTCGCACGCGTCCCATCGAGCCGCGCGGCAGACTTCTCGCACTTGTCCCGTCTAATCAAACAGCTGCACGCATGCCACCTAGTATGGTCAAATTTTTGCACAAAATACAAAGAAGACCGATAAACCAGGACCGAGGAAGTACTCTCCAATAAAAAGAGGGATGCGTGGCCGCACATAAATTGGTGCGGAGCATCCTACGTTCATCTCCATGTACACCTCAACATCTCCCCAAGACCCAAGAGGAACCATGCCAAGACCGCATGGAAGACGAAGGCCAGCAGCTAGAAGAAGTCCTGCCCAGGCGACCCCGTGCCCATGGGCCTATTGGACCCCGTGCGCACGGCCTGTCCAGAAAGTCTCTGGATACCCCGTGCGCATGAGCACCAATGACCCCGTGCGCACGGCCCCCCTCGCTGTAGCCTCTGCTATCCCGTGCGCACGGGCGTGTACCGTGCCCACGGGACCCCCGTGCGCACGGGGTCTACTTAGGCCGTGCGCACGGCCCTCCGAGGAGTGCAGCTGTGGACTACCTGTTCTGCCCTCCAGCTCGTCCCCTACCTCCCTCCACCTATATATTTCGTACCTAGGTCATTTGTTAGGGTTAGCAAAGGATATGATATGATCTAGAGAGTACTTTGCTCATCTACCCTCTCCCATGGAGATCAAGACCTCCTAAGGAGAAGATCCCCTAGTGGATTCAAGACCCCTTCTAGGGAAGGATCCCCATCATAGGATCATCAAGACCTCAACTCCTTCAAGGATTGGGATGCACTAGTTACCTCTTTACCTTCTTGTGTTGGATTTGGACCCTTGTATCCCTTTATGTGTATGTGGATCTAGCACATGTGTGATTGGATCTTGTTGATTGAGTGTTTGTTCTTGTGTTCTTCTCTCAATTTGCCCTTTTCCCCCTCCATGTGTGAAAAGATCTTCCCTTAGGGTCTCCACCCTACAACATCTTGGATCAGAGCCACGTTGATTCACACTTTGGAGTTCTTCCCCCCCCCCCCACTTTCTAGCCCCAATTTTGTTGATTTTGCCCAATTTCGAAAATTCCCCCAAAAATAGCCATACCATTTTTTTTGTGATTTGTTGGTTTGATGATGTTTTGTTGATTTTGATCCATGGATTCGAAGTTTTTCAAGTGGATCTAGCTTTCCCCAACCTTCCACCCCATTCCCCACCACGAAATCCACCCAATTTTTCTTCCAATCTGAGCTTTAAATCGCGAAATTTCCGCCACCCCCGTGCACACGGACCCTAGACCCCGTGTCCATGGGCCCCCGCAAAGTCTCGGGACACCCCGTGCACACGGGCCCCCAACCCCGTGCGCACGGCCCTCACAGCCCAGCCACAGCTCCTTCACCATTTCGGCCATAACTTTCACATCCGGAGTCCGATTTCGGCGTTCTTTAGCTCGTTGAGTAGCTATTGACATCCACCATACATCTAGATAGGTTCCAACACCATTGGACTCCATCACATTTTGTGCATTTTGGCATCTTTGCATAGGCCTTCCACCATACCTTCCGCAATACCCCCACCGACTACCGCAACATAACACATTTTGTTCCCACCTTTGCATTTGAGGTTGTTTGAGTTGTAGGTTGTGTCTCCTAAGGTGTTTCGGCTACTTAGGGACCGTGACTTCAACTCCACTTCCGCATTTCCAACTTCCGAACCACCACCGCTTTCCGCTACCACCATTTGACACTTTCCATTGAGATTTTGAGTTCGCGGTTTTTCCCGTTTCCTAGGGTGTTTCGGCTAACTAGGAACGGTTCGACATCGACATCACCGCCACTCAACTTCGCCATAGACGATAACCTCGATGACATCTTTGTACATTCTCCTTGCCATTGCATTGTTAACCCCCGAGCCAATTTTGCGTCACTTGCCTACCGAGACTAGCCGTTGAGTATTGCCGGGCAACGCTACTTGTGCACTTTAGTGATACAAGTTCCGCATAGCTCTCATTGTGTGCATATATCCTCGTATCAACTCTTGTGTCATCAATTGTTCCCGCATATACAAAATTGCTATATTGGTTTGAGCATTTCGCATAGTGGCCATAGAAAAAAAAAGCTTTTAAGCAAAGAGAAAAAGAAAGCAAAGAGCTTGTAAGCAATAGCCATACCATCATAGCAATAGCATATCATATACCATCATTGATCATCTTGGATCATTGTGTGCGAGACACCGGGAACCATACATACATAGCATACTTGGGATAGAAGTCGACACGTTTTGTTTCTATAGGTTGTGCACAAGTTCGTATCACGCCCAATAGTGCAATCGTGCTAGCGTCTCTCTAGAGTTGTGCAACACGAGCATTTTCTGTGGATATCACATTTTGAGCTCATTCCTTGGTTGCACAACCCCATCTATCTATTCGTGTGTGTGTTTCCGTGTGCCATTCATTGCTATTGATCTACTTGTTTTACTTGCGAATTTGTGAATCTTTTTCAACATTATTGACTCTTGCTAACAATTGCATTAAATTTTGTGCCACTATCCTCACCAAGCTACTACATAAGCTTTATTGTGTAGGTGTGAGAATTGACAAGATCCGGTACCAATTGTGCTATTTCCATTATACCATATTGGGTGATCATTGATCCATCTTCAACATTGGAAAGGTACATTTGGTCTAGTTCTTCCCTTTCTTCCACTCACATTTGCTCGAGTCTTGTGATGGGTAGGCCAAGCACATCATCTCTGGTCTTCGACGACAACCACGACGACGAGTTCGATGCCATGAAGAACTTCATCGACGCCAAGATGGACAAGTACATGGAGGAGCTCAAGGTCCTCATCAACACCGACAAGCGGTCTTCATCATCTTCGAGAAGACGCTCCAGTGAAAAGACTCCCGAATCACCATCTTCGGCAAGCACACACTGGCATCGACACCGCCTAGACCAGGACGCTCAAACTCATCAAGGGCGTACCACAAGAACGGAAGAGCAGCCTTCCGACAGCATGTTGGCTTCTCTGCCAACCCCGTGCACACGGGCCAGCGACCCCCGTGCACACGGCCTCCTACACCCCCGTGTGCACGGGCCATACAGAACATCGACAGCGACCCCAAGACTGCGACTTCATCAGCTACATTGGCTTCTTCCCCTTCGTCATCTTCAAGGCGGCGGCGACCAAGTAGCACATCTTCGAAGCATCCAACCGACGCAAGCGCACTTCGACCACGTCCTCATCTTCAAGACATCACACAACATCGCCATCACGGTCAAGCGTGGCAACGTCACCATCAAGATGAATATGCTCGAGCGACGCAAACCAACAAGTTCCAACAAGCTCTACATCAAGCTACGAGAAGACCGCGAGACGACCACCACCTAGAAGAAGCTTCGGTGCCAAGTCCAAGGCGACCAAGTACAAGCGAGGGTGACCCTTTCATCTTCGGAAGCCCCTCAAGGAAGATGGCCGAGCAAGGGAAATTCCCTTCGGTCATGGAGACGAGCAACGAGGTGCCACTTCCTTTGGGCCTCCTACAAGACGGCGACAAGACGGTCGAGCATGGGCCATCCCCTTCGACCACGACGACGACCACGAACCTCTTCGACAACATGAAGACAACGCCAACATGGGACTCCTACTCCGAGTCAAGCTACGAGACCGCAAATGAGACCCTCTCTTTGGTCTCGGAGGAGAGCGATGATTTGCCACATCCTATGGCATTCATCTTTGGAGGCGTTATGGATGAGGAGGTTGACCATGGGACTACTCCCACAACCGAGGCGGCGAAACAAGTTGAGTATGGAGACGCTTGCACCTACATCTCTCCGACACCAACAGATGACGAGATGACCCAATTGCCATGTGAGGACAGCCACCACCACATGAGTGAGATGAGTGACTCCACCATATGTGACATTGAGTGCATTTCCTATGAGAGGATGAGAGTGACCACCACTAGCCCCACACATGAGTACATGCCACATATCCTATGTGAGGTTGAGAGCCATCACCACCATTTGAGTGACTCGACCAACCATATGAGTGAGAGCATCTTAGCGGGAGTGAGTGCGCCACAACACTTAGTGAGTGAGGTAGTTGATAGGGCATGTGAGGCCACTATGATTTCTAACGACTTACCCTCTACTCCGAGTGTGTTTTCTTTGGTGCTAGATCTCCTACAAGATGAAGTGCCAATCCTTGACGAGTACATACCTCCAATGGGCAATACGATGGCCATTGTGGACGATGATGCACCCACCACATGGTCCCATCAAGATGACCATATTGACCAAGCGTCAATTTTTGCCACCTCACCTACACCACATGAGTGGAGCTCCAAAGGTAACATAGGTGATGGTGCTTCGCTTGTCCCACTAGTGGACTATCTTTACAATGATTGCTTCCATGATGTTGATCACCTTATGGATTCACCACATACTATGTCTTCTACATGCTTAGATGTGCCACCCATTTATGATGAATATGATGATGAGCATGTCGAATTACTTAGTTGTGATGCTATGCTCCATAGGATATCTTGTGAAAATTCTATTGGTCACGTCATGTTTGACAATCCTTTAACCTTGTCATATGCTATGAGTGAGATTTCCCATATGGCATCATTGCAAACTCACCGTAGTAACTATGCATATCCAATTAAAATCAATCCCATTTGTACTTATGGCATAGATGATGAGATCATGGTCATTGGAATTTGTTTCTCTTGCGATGATATTGCTAGGTTTCCCTTGAGCAATTTGTGCAATTCATCTACTATGCCATGCCATGAAAATGATTGTAGATCGCATGATTCCATCCTTTGCGTGCACCATCCGCATATCATGAATAACAATGCTCTAGATGTTTCACATGATGCATTACACATCTTGAGTCTCCATTATGCAATACATAACAACAAACCAATCATGATGGATGACATGTTCGTATATCATGCATCTCATTTGTTTGAGCATTGGATATTTTGTGCTAACCGACACATGCACGTGCGCATCATAATGGATGATGTGTACATATACCACGCACACACAATTTTCCCTTTGTCTTTGTTTTGTGTAGGTACTCATGAATACTCGTCAACTTCTCAATCCCATGAGTTGACGAAACGAGCTCTTGAGAGCAACGATGCTTTGGGATTGCTTGCAATGCTTACCAGACCATTTCCCTCGTGCAAGGACTACGCGCATAACTTTTACTTGGCTCTCACACGGCTATGGGCTATTTACCACTTGTCACCTTATGCTCATTTTACCGTGTTCACTTTGCATGTTATGCTTCCTTCAATGCCTTTGCCATGCAATTGTGACCCTTGCTTGCATTTACCCATGATTCACCAATATACTCCTACATTGTGTATTTGCATGCTTGGTGGAGATCCTTGTTGCTATTGCCATGTTTACCTTGTGCCCCATGCTATTGTTGCCTATTGTGTGGGGAGAGTCATATTGTTCAAGTGCTATTTACATAGGACTCCTTGCCACTATACTGATGCTCCTTTGCTCATATCTTGTTTTCATGCTTGTGATATGTCATGTGCATTATGTATGCCCACTATTTGCACACATGACATGATTTCTATGATGACTTCTAGTATGTTGCATCTTCGCACTACTAGCTTGCATGACTTGCACACTATGATTGCTTCCTTTGTTGCATCACCCATGATTCATACTTGCTCGTTTCATTGGGTTGATGACATATATGTTCTTGCCTCTCACATGTTTTATCATGATCATTGTCCCTTGTCTCCTTTAGTTGCATCTCTCATATCAACTTGTAGTGAGTGCAACCATGCTATGCTTATTGATATTGGAGACTTGGACATCTCACTTGTGATGCATGCTTGCTTGAATGAGCTTAATGTCTTTGGTTGTACTCGCTTCATATGCTTCCATACCATGCCACATTATCTTGTTCCTTCTCATGATAAGAATGATGATGACTCTTGTTGGGTATATTACCACATGAATGATTGGTTTTGCATTCATGCTAACCTCATTTGTTTTTCCGAGTGGTTGTCATGTTCTTTCGTTTTGAAGGATTCACAAGGCGGCGGCGTCATGAGACATATTGGTCATGAGCAGGCGTACACGATGCGCAACACCAACATTTTCGAGAAACTCGTAAAGGTGAACTCCTTCCCTTTGAACCACCCTCACATATACATATCGAATGGGCCACACTTTCATTCTTGTTTGCTCCTTCTTGTCTACATGATACATCTATTGGGATGGAGGACCGACATTGAAGAGGGGACTTCAAGTACCTCGACATCGACTCCAAGGCTATGGCTTCATCCACTACATAGGCATATTCGCCTTCGGATGTACGGCATCTTCGCCTACTCCACGAGCTCAAGTCCGCGACTACCACAAGCTCCTACGACATCAGCATCTGACCACAACTCATGCCACAACATGGAGCACTGCAAGTCCATCCATGCCTACCGGTTACATGGTGATGCGGTTTCCGATCCGAGGACGGATCTCTCCCAAGGGGGAGGGGATGATGCGGAGCATCCTACGGTCATCTCCATGTACACCTCAACATCTCCCCAAGACCCAAGAGGAACCACGCTAAGACCGCATGGAAGATGGAGGCCAGCAGCTGGAAGAAGAAGTCCTGCCCAGGCAACCCCGTGCCCACAGGCCTGTTGGACCCCGTGCGCACGGCCTGTCCAGAAAGTCTCTGGATACCCCATGCGCATGGGCCCCAATGACCCCGTGCGCATGGTGAGGGTGTCCCGGACTAGGGGGTACTCGGGCTGCCGACCTATCTCTCGTAGGCCGGGCTGATGGGCCGCTCTCTACTCGTCGATGGAAGGCCGGATTGTGGGCGACCACGTACACCAGAAGGAAACCACCGAAGACTTGGCATCTCCTCCAAGTAATTAGTGGCGTAGCCGGCATGTTTATCCCCAGATGGTAACCGACCATGTGTAACCCTAGGACCTCCTGGTGTCTATATAAACCAAAAGGCCTAGTCCGTAGAGGAAAGGATGATATCAACTGCCTAGGGTTTAGCCCATCCGATCTCGAGGTAGATCAACTCTGTAACCTTTGTACAATCTCATCAATACAATCAAGCAGGACGTAGGGTTTTACCTCTTCGAGAGGGCCCGAACCTGGGTAAATCGCTGTCTCCAGGTTCCCTGTTACCCATCGATTCCTTGATCCACAGTTCGGACCCCCTACCCGAGATCTGCCGGTTTCAGTACCGACATTGGTGCTTTCATTGAGAGATCCGCCGTGGGTCATCAAGGATCAATGGCTCGCTTAATCATCAGCAACAGCGCTAGACGCGGGGACACTTTTGTTCCCGGCCAGCTTTTCGCGTTCGGCAGCGTCATGCTACACGCCGATCCGGCCGGTCGCCTCGGCCGGGTCGACAGCTTCACCCCTGACCAGGAGATCAGGTTCGGGAACTTAGAGTTCGTCGCTGACTCCCGGGGAGATCTTATCCTCACGGGGTCCTCAGCCTCGCCTGAAGGACCCGAAAATCCTGAAGCATCGACTTCGAGCACGACCAGTCCCACCACTGGGACGGCCGCCACAGCGGATCCAGCCTCGAGCCCGGATCCAATCTCCACGCTCGGCCGCCGAAAATTAGTCTCGGCCGAACATGACTGCCGGGCGGATTCGGACGCCCCCATCACGGACATACTGCGGGTTAACCCCATAAACTGCCAGAACTTGGAGCCGACGGATCTCTCGTTATTAAACGGGATACTAGATCGAATCCAAGCCTAGGGAATCTCCGATGGACAGTCCTCGGTCTACGATCAGATCGGGCTTAAAACCGATGACAGGGAAGTTCACGCCCCTCCGGCCACCCACCTGGTCGCCACTATCGAAGGCTCGACCGAGGGCTCTCCCCTCCCCCCGGAGCCGGAAACACATGGAGTACAAGTTCCCGATCAACAAGCCTAATCTTCCAGCTCGGCAGCCGAACTCCGCTCCGGAGAGGGTTTAGAGCGGAAGTCCGGTTCAGCATGCAACCTCGAGTCCGCGCACTCGAGCTCGGCCAACTATCCGGACCTAGAGCTCGGCGCGTTAGATTCCATGCCAATCCAGGACGCGGCCACCGAAACCCCGAACTCACACCCCGCTAGGATCAAATTTTTTATCCCGCCCACCCCCCACATCGAGTACTATCCAAATAACTCAAGACGGCCCGATATATGGGACCTAATGTACGTGAAACAACGGCCCGAAGAGACAGTTCGGCACTTTTGGGCTAGATTCCTTATCATCAAAAACAAGATGATGGACGGCTACAGCAAGGAAGTTCTGGAGATATTCCGACAGAACTGCCGAGACGAGGGCATCTTAAACGCCCTCGCCCACCGCCACATCCAACATTTCTCGGATTTATCGGATCTGGTGTCCAAATACTGCGCCATGGAGTATACTTGGCAGGCTCAGCTCGAGCAAACGGAGTCAATCCGTACAGAGGAACCAAACCGAGTTCGGGCAAAACGCACACACACTCGCCGGACACCCCAATACGAGCCATCCGAGAAAAGGATGAAACCCCTGACGAGATCCAGAACGGTCCTTGACGAACTACTGGATAAACCATGCCCCATACACTCCGTCCTCCTCAACACAAACCCAACCCACAGCCTTTGAGCTTGCTGGGTGGTCAGGCAAGTCGCCAAGAGCGGCGAAGTCATCCTCGGAGGCCCGTACTCAAATAAATGTCTAGCAGCGCCCTCTAATGACGACGCCGAGACCCTAACAATCTATGAGACGTATTCATCGAAGAATCAGAGGAAGAGAGCCCTTCGAGAGCTCGCTCAAATTCACCATGTGGCAGAGACAGACTCATGGACTGACACACCCATCACTTTCAGTGAACAAGATCCCGAGGTCCTGCCCTACTCGGGCTGCTGCCGCCCTTGTCCTTGATCCCATAGTGGATGGATTTCGACTCCAAAAGGTGCTAATGGACGGCGGTAGCGGGCTAAACCTCATTTATGAGGACACCTTGGACAAAATGCAGTTCGACAGATCCCGCATCGAGCAAAGTCACACCACCTTTCGAGGAATCATCCCCGGAAAGGAGGCACGTTGTAGTGGTCGGGTTGCTCTTGATGTGGTCTTCGGAACCCCCCGAGAACTACCGATCCGAAGAACTGCTTTTCCACATCGTGCCCTTTCGCAGTGGTTACCATGCCTTATTAGGGCGCAATGCTTTTGCACGATTCCACGCTATCCCACACTATGGGTACATGAAGCTTAAAATGCCAGGGCCAAACGGCATAATCACGGTAATAAGTGACCCGGACAGAGCCCTTCGAGCCGAGAATAAAATGGCATCGCTCGCCCTTGAAGCGTTATCCGAAGCCCTCGCAGCCGAAGAACTGACCGCACTCTGCTCAACGGTGGACAAGGACGACATCATCCTTGATAAAAGGCCTAAATCCACGTCCTTCAAACCAGCAGAGGAAATCATCAAATTCCAAGTACACCCAACAGATCCCAACAAGACGGCATCTATTAGAGCTCAGCTGGACCCCGTAGTCGATGAAGAGTTGCGCAACTTTTTGCGCGCAAACTGGGATATCTTCGCCTGGCACCCGTCAGACATGCCAGGAATCCCGCATAAATTAGCCGAGCACAGCCTGAACATAATTAAAGGTTTTAAGCCAGTCAAACAGACTCTACGGCGCTTTTTCGAACCCAAGCGTCAAGCTATGGGCGTGGAGCTGGCCAAGTTGCTTGAAGCCAGATTCATCCGAGACATCAAACATACGGAATGGTTGGCCAATCTGGTCATGGTACCTAAGAAGGACAAATCCTGGCGATTGTGCGTCGATTTCAAGGACTTAAACAAAGCCTACCCCAAGGATCCTTTCCCTTTACCCCGCATAGACCAGATCATAGACGCCACTGCCGGACACGACACGCTGTGTTTCCTCGACGCTTACTCCGGATACCATCAAATCAAAATGAAGGAGTCCGACCAAGCGGCCACATCATTCATCACCCCCTATGGACCATTCTGTTTCAACACAATGCCCTTCGGATTAAAGAACGCAGGGGCTACATACCAACGCATGATTCAAACATGTTTGGAAAAACAAATCGGCAAAACGGTCGAGGCATATGTGGACGACGTGGTCGTTAAGACCAAACACGTCAGTCAGTTGGTGGACGATCACCGACAAACCTTCGATAGTCTTCGGACCTTCGATATACGGCTCAATCCGGAAAAGTGCGTTTTCGGAGTGCCGGCCGGTAAGCTGCTCGGGTTCATCGTTTCCCATAGAGGAATAGAGGCCAACCCAGCGAAAATACGGGCACTGTCCAAGCTGGCGATCCCCACTGAGCTAAAGCATGTCCAGAAACTGGCCGGCTGCGTCGCAGCCTTGAGCCGCTTCATCTCACGCCTCGGAGAAAAAGCTTTACCGATCTAAAAATTGCTCAAACGGACGAAGAACTTCGACTGGACCAGCGAGGTGGCGGCTGCACTGGAGGAAATAAAAACTATACTAGCCAGCAACCCGATCCTGACAACACCCAGTCCGGGCGAGCAAATGCTGCTATATATCTCGGCCACAAATTAGGTGGTCAGCGCGGTTCTCGTCGTCGAACGAGAGACAGAGGGTCACAAGCTCCAGGTGCAGAAACCTCTGTACTACGTATCCGAAGTGCTCACCCCGTGTAAAACAAGGTACCCACACTATCAGAAGATCGCCTACGCAGTTTTCATGGCATCCCGAAAGCTCCGCCACTACTTTCAAGAGAGCTCGGTTACGGTGGCATCCGAAGTATCACTGAACGACATAATCAACAATCGAGATGCCACCGGCCGTATAGCCAAATGGGCTATAGAACTCCTTCCCTTCTAAATCATATATCGACCGCGCCGAGCTATTAAATCTCAGGTTTTGGCTGATTTCGTCGCGGAATGGACGGAAGCCGGACTCCCCAGGTAGTATAGTACATACTCACATTGGACGATGTACTTTGACGGCTCCAAAATGCTCGCCGGGCTGGGGGCTGGCGTGGTCCTCACATCCCCCACTGGCGATAATATTCGGTACATACTCTAGATCATGTACACCGACTCCAACAACGCAGCCGAATACGAAGCTCTGTTGCATGGACTTCGGATTGCGGTGTCAATGGGCATACAACGGCTCGAGGTACGGGGAGATTCTAATCTCGCCATCTCTCAAGTCAACGGCGAATTCGACGCAAAGGACCCAAAAATGACAGCATACCGCAACGCCGTCCTAAAAATATCCGCCCGTTTTGAAGGACTGGAGTTTCACCATATACCTAGAGACAGCAATCAAGCTGCCGATATCCTTGCTCGAATGGGCGCCAAGCGCGACCGTGTCCCTGAGAACACCTTTTTGGAACGACTCTTCAAGCCGTCCGTGGTGTGGCAGGAGGAGGCCCAGGGCTCGGAAACCAATACCTCAGGAGAGCTCGTCCCCCCGCCTATCGAACCAGACGAAGGAATTATCGGGGGCTCGGCCATCGAACTGACGTCTTCGGCTCACGAAGTCATGGCGGTAATTGCGCCATGGACCGAGCCCTTCCTTGCCTACCTCCTCCACCAAGAACTACCGGCTGACCAGACTGAGGCAAGGCGCATCATTCGACGATCTAAGGCCTATAAAGTCCACGAGGGAGAATTATATAAGAAAAGCACTACTGGCGTCCTCCAAAGGTGTATATCCGAAGAGGAGGGAAGGCAGCTCCTGGCCGAGATTCACGCTGGCATGGGCGGTCACCACGCGGCAGCTCAGGCCCTGATCAGCAAGGCTTTCCGAGCAGGGTTCTTTTGGCCCACTGCCCGGACAGACGCCCAAACATTGGTCCAACATTGCGTTGGATGTCAGCTCTATGCAAATCAGAGCCACATGCCCCCCACGGCCCTTCGGACAATACCGATTACTTGGCCTTTCGCGGTCTGGGGGCTGGACATGGTCGGACCACTTAAAGGGGGGACCAAGAAGAAGAAATATCTACTCGTCATGGTAGACAAATTTACTAAATGGATTGAGGCAAAACCGGTAACTTCTGCCTAGTCTAAGCCGGTCATCGATTTTATATCATGCGTCGTACACCATTACGGTGTCCCTCATAGCATAATAACGGACAATGGATCCAATTTTACTGCCCAGGAAGTTAAAGACTGGTGCGCTAATTTAGGCATTAAGCTCGACTATGCCTCGGTATATCACCCATAGTCTAATGGACAGGTCGAGCGAGCTAATGGACTAATCTTGAGCGGCATCAAGCCCCGTTTGGTCCGATCTTTAAAAGAATCCGACTGCCATTGGGTCGAGGAGCTTGACTCCGTATTGTGGGGACTGCGCACCACTCCTAATCGCTCCACGGGCTATACACCATTCGTCATGGTGTATGGGGCAGAAGCCGTCCTCCCCAGCGATCTTATTCACGACGCACCTCGGGTACGTATGTATGAAGAAAAGGAGGCCGAGTTGGATCGGCAGGATGACCTGGACGCCCTGGAGGGCGAGCGCGACATAGCTCGGGCTCGTTCTGCTTTTTATCAGCAGCAGGCCAGACGTTATCAAAGCAGGGAAGTACGGGCCAAGGCCTACAACGTCAGCGATCTAGTCCTGCGACTCCCGGAGAAGCGGAAGCACAAGCTGTCGCCCAAGTGGGAGGGGCCCTTCATAATCGATCAAGTACTTGCGGGCGGCGCATATCGTATCCACGACCCAAAGGACGACCGCCTCGAACCAAACCCTTCACCCTGTGCGGTTTATCCCTTTCGGATTTACATTTTTCTAGTAAATAGTCTTTCCCGGGTTGTGTTCGGACACGCCGAACTACGTCAAGTTTTTTTTTCGGCCAACATCTTTGAATGTACCACACGATGTTACCTGGGGGCTTCTTTTACGGAGCCAATAATATTCTATTTATGCAACCATCCGTTTTTACGTGTTTGCAACCTTCCTGTATCGTTCTAAAGCCACTATATGCATCAATTTGACTTAAGATTTTGCCAAGATGGGTTGCCTCGCTCCTGTGTTTACTCCCTACGTTCCCGATTGTTCGGTTAGGGAGTAAAGGGAGCACCTCTGCGATTGTTACGTCCGGATTACCCGGGTGCGTACCTCAGACGGGTGAAGCCAAAAGCTAGCGTTCTTAAGAATATAATTGGTCGGCTGCGGAGGAAGTGAAAATAAAGGGTACTTATTACCCATTTTCCGGGATAGTTCTCCCGATGTAACCATCCCTGTCTCCTTCGGATACCCGGTTATACGCCCATGGTCAACATGGTAACCCGACGAAAGGAACCCATAGAGGAACTATTTTTGTCGGAAGATGTTTCTTACGTTAAACAGTAATATAACATAGCTCCCCGCGCGCGTTTTTTGTCTGTTTGCACCAAATGGCCGGATTGCCTGGTTCTCCGAAGTGTTTTCCGATGTTTTCGGATAGCATAGTAGGAAACACTCCTCGGCCCCTGGCCAAGGAGGCGGAAGCCGATGGCCGGTTACGACAACGCTTTAAGCACGGTTTTGGAGATTATCTGATGTAAAGTACATAGATACATAGAATCAACATGTTACTCTTGGTCAAGATCATCTATTATGGTCTCCAGAGCACAATCGGCTTGGGACAGACGAGCTGCGGGCATAACCTGGTCGTATACCAGATGTAAGGGCACTTCCTGCCCATCTGGTCCTACCAGCCCAACCCTAGTTAAACGCCCAGGCTCCAGCTTGGTGAAGCGGGTCTTGATCATTGCCCAAGCCTCCTGTGCTCCCTCTCGACAAGATGACATCTTCCACAATTCAAAGCGGCGCCGAGCTCCTTTGAATCTATTCGCAAGTTCGGCCATGCTTTCCGGGACCACCTCGGCAGGCCATAATGCCCTGAACATGCTCTTCATGGCTTTTCGGGCCCGCTCATGCACCTTGGAGAGCTCCTTTAATAGGTCTCGTCCGCAAGAGCTGGCCTCCCCTTCGGGGTGTCCGGTTAGCAGCACTGCAAACAGGACGTGGAGTTGTTCATATTACTGCCTCAAGCATGCAGTCTTTATACTACTAGACCGCACTTACCGAACATGCCAGCTTTGAGTTTCTGGTTCTCATCCCGGGATAGGGCCAGCTGAGCTTTCAAGCTCTGGATTTCTTGGGCATGTTGTTTATTTTCAGCTTTGAGCTTATCCCTCTCCTCATGACTTCGGGAAAGCACCTGGTAGCCAGCCTCTTGCTGTGACTCCGCATACCTTTGTGCTTCCCTGGCATGATCCAGATCCTTTTGTAGCTGATTTATCGACTCGGCTGCTACGGAATTATCTTTCATTAGCCGAGGTGTTCCATCAAAATTCCCTCACATAAATCTAAGTTCGGCACTTACCATGTGCCTCTCTAGTGAATTTCTTCACCCCCTCTAGTTCGGTTTTCATAGATTTTAACTCTGTATGCGCCAGCTTGAGGTCCTCGGACAGCTTTTTGTTTTGCTCCCGAACAGTCTGCACAATAGCATGGCATTATACACATCAGACCCTTAACTCGGCCGTTTTTCCCAAATTAAGGCTCGGGGGCTACTGGGTTAGATATTACTTGTCAAAACTAATACTATACCTGCACATTAGTAGACATGAGCTTCACTGCCCCTTCAAGTCCAGTTCGGGCAGCGCCGAGGTACGCGTCCACCGAACTAAGGGCGTTAAACTCTTGATCGGAAAACATTGAATGCCGAAGTGACGCTTTGCGCCGCCGATGATTCGTCACACTTTCAACTTCAGAGTTAGTGACCGAGACGCCTCCTGAGTCCTCGGGATGTTGGTCCCCGGTAGGGACCTCCGGAGTAACTCCGGTTACAGCTGGCAACCTCGGGTTCGAGTCACCCCTCGGCGCCTCTTCAACATCCTCAGCCGAGTGCGGTTCTACATATCGTCTACAGGACACCATGGAGAAAATTGTTGGCATACTCAGTGGATATCAAAGATAGAGGCTATGACGGTACGTCAGATGTGTTACCTCTTCGGGCGGGGCACAAATGATGTAGCTTCCGTTGGGGCCGCGCGTCTGGTCACCCTACGACTATTCATCGCTGGGGCCGCCGGTGCCGCTCTTGCGGCTGTCCGGCGCGTCGTACGGCGGCCCTTGGGAGTATGTGTCAGTGTATTCGGAGTAGCAGCGACTGAGCACTTCTTTCGAGAAGATGTCCGTTGGCCACTTATAGCGGAGGAGGGAAGCGTCACGGGATGGTCGGCCAAAAGGGCCACCTTAGAACCATCGAGGCTCTCCTGGTAGAAGACCCCCTCCTCGAAATTAATTGATGTTTCAGGGTCATCATGGAACCCAGGATCATCGTCTCGCGAGTAATCCTCCGGTTGAGGAGCAGGGCAGCTCACTGTCTCAATCGAGCGCCTCCAGTTCTGTTCGGACAGGATAGAAATCTAGTTATGAAAAAATTGGGGTGCCTTCCGAACTATAAAACGTGGACGGACTCACCATTTCAATGGGTTTATAGCTCGAGAAGCCTTCCTTGGGCCTTAACCGAGCGAATTCTTGCTCTTCTCCCTTGAAGAGATCGGCCAGTATGGCTACCATCGCCTCCTGGTCGGTAGGTCCCATCCGCGTGTACCGGGTCGCATCATCTTCCTCGTTGTAGCGCCAAAGCGGGTGCATCCTCTGTTGGAGAGGTTTGACGCACCGATCAATGGCTGCGGCCATCACGTCGATAAGGGTTAGCCCGTTGTGGGCTAGCCACCTCACTTGAGCGGCCAACCGAGTTACTTCGGCGCTTTCCTCTTGGGAAGGACTCTTCGGG
The DNA here is from genome assembly GCA_039707655.1 of Elymus sibiricus. Classification (NCBI taxonomy): domain Eukaryota; kingdom Viridiplantae; phylum Streptophyta; class Magnoliopsida; order Poales; family Poaceae; genus Elymus; species Elymus sibiricus. The sequence goes on along the minus strand of CM077674.1, from coordinate 139,070,949 downwards.
CGCCAGTTGAACCGCTTCTTCGGAGAGACCAATGAGAATTCGGGCAGCCCCCTCCGAACTGGATCGAATAGGGGGACGTCTTCGATGTAAAACCATTCTGAAGTCCACTCTTCGGCATCTTTCTTTGGAGTCCCTACGGGGTATCCGGTTCCGGCGATGCGCCATACTTTGGCCCCGCCAACCTCGTAGATTGTCCCTCCTCTGGTGCGGGGGACAAGGCAGAAGAACTTCCTCCACAACTCGAAGTGGGCCTCGCAGCCCAGGAACATCTCGCAAAGAGCGACGAAGCCCGCTATATGAAGAATTGATCCTGGGGTAAGGTGGTGGAGTTGGATCCCGTAGAACTCTAGTAAACCCCTCAAGAAAGGATGAATGGGGAAACCCAGGCCTCGCAAGAGGAAGGGCACGAAGCACACCCTTTCCTCCCCATGAGGGGAAGGAAAGTTCTCTTCGAGGGCCTCCCCGTCTACAGAAGTTAATCCGGGGCGGGTGTGTGCGAGATCTGGAGCAGGGAGATATCCCTGCGTCTCGAGCCTGCGTAAGCGCATGAGGGATACGGAGCAGCTTGCCCAATCACCTTGACGGGGGCCGTAAGGGCGTGAGGAAGAGCCTGGGACACTCGCCATTGCTTGCTGGTCGCAACCTCTCAAGGACGTGAGGAAGAATGGCAAGGGGTGGGGTGCGTAAGCCTCCGCGCCCTTGGCCTATTAAAAGAGCATTGACTCCCCCCAAAGAGGGGCATTTTTGTAAAAACCCATCGGGCCACTCGCATTCCGTGGATGCGCAGAAGTCGAGGGTCGTCATTTAATTCTAGGCGAAGAAAAGCAGTATGACGGGCCCCACGGGGCTGTGCCAATCGGAGGATACTTCGGCAACCGAGCTGTTGATGGCCGAACTAAGTGCTAAATCAAACACAGGTAACGGAGGGAACTCGCCACCCAAGACGAAGACCCTTGGAGCCTGAAGCTGCCGAAGACTTTCAACCTCGGCATTGGAGGCTAGTTCGGGGGCTACTGAGGGTGTCACGGACTAGGGGGTACTCGGGCTGCCGGCCTATCTCTCGTAGGCCGGGCTGATGGGCCGCTCTCTACTCGTCGATGGAAGGCCGGATTGTGGGCGACCACGTACACCAGAAGGAAACCACCGAAGACTTGGCGTCTCCACCAAGTAATTAGTGGCGTAGCCAGCATGTTTATCCCCTGATGGTAACCGACCATGTGTAACCCTAGGACCTCCTGGTGTCTATATAAACCAGAAGGCCTAGTCCGTAGAGGAAAGGATGATATCAATTGCCTAGGGTTTAGCCCATCCGATCTCGAGGTAGATCAACTCTGTAACCTTTGTACAATCTCATCAATACAATCAAGCAGGACGTAGGGTTTTACCTCTTCGAGAGGGCCCGAACCTGGGTAAATCGATGTCTCCACGTTCCCTGTTACCCATCGATTCCTTGATCCACAGTTCGGACCCCCTACCCGAGATCTGCCAGTTTCAGTACCGACACAAGGCCCCCCTCGCTGTAGCCTCTGCTACCCCGTGCGCACGGGCGTGTACCATGCCCACGGGACCCCCGTGCGCACGGGGTCTACTTAGGCCGTGCGCACGGCCCTCCCAGGAGTGCAGCCGTGGACTACCTGTTCTGCCCTCCAGCTCGTCCCCTACCTCCCTCCACCTATATATTTCGTACCTAGGTCATTTGTTAGGGTTAGCAAAGGATATGATATGATCTAGAGAGTACTTTGCTCATCTACCCTCTCCCATGGAGATCAAGACCTCCTAAGGAGAAGATCCCCTAGTGGATTCAAGACCCCTTCTAGGGAAGGATCCCCATCATAGGATCATCAAGAACTCAACTCCTTCAAGGATTGGGATGAACTAGTTACCTCTTTACCTTCTTGTGTTGGATGTGGACCCTTGTATCCCTTTATGTGTATGTGGATCTAGCACATGTGTGATTGGATCTTGTTGATTGAGTGTTTGTTCTTGTGTTCTTCTCTCAATTTGCCCTTTCCCCCCTCCAAGTGTGAAAAGATCTTCCCTTAGGGTCTCCACCCTACAACATAAATGGTTAGTGGAACGCCCACGGTTCAAACAATACAACCGTTTGCGATATTAACGTGTCATCTATTTGTTCCAAAATGCCTACGTTGGCTATTAATGTGTGCTCCTTGTCTCAAATTGGACAATTTTTTTACCACGGCATATATGTGCCATATAATGACACTATGCCAAGTTTCATGAATTTCGGGTGAGTTTTGGATTTACGGGGATTTAAAAACCGAGATTCTGAATGTTTGAAGCCGAGCCAGGACGCCGAGATGTTTGTAATTCATTCCCATTTCTTGCATGGGACCTAAACATGCACCCAAGGACACATGTATGGTATTTGAAGCCATTTTGGTGCACTAGAGCATGTGCTTGTAATTCAAATTTGAATTATGGAGATTAAATGCATAGAAAACTCAATTAATGTATAAAAAGGCCAAACGAACCCTGAATAATTCCATATTTCAGCGCGAATCTCCTATTGGTCTACGTTGCCTATAGAAAAAAATACAAGGTGAGAAGAGGCAGCGACGATTGTCGTTTCGCCCACAAGGGTGGCACGTTCCCTATCGGAACCACGAGGCTTCTTGCTAGAAGCTCCGGTTTGTAAGAGGCTTGTACCAAAACTTTCCCCAATTTGGACAATTTTTTTTACCATGGCATATATGTGACATGTCATGACACGATTCCAAGTTTCACGATTTTCGGGTGAGTTTTGGATTTACGGGGATTTAAAAATCGAGATTCTCAATGTTTGAGGCCGAGCCAGTACGCCGAGATGTTTGTAATTCATCCCCATTTCTTGCATGGGACCTAAACATACACCCAAGGACACATGTATGGTTTTTGAAGCCATTTTGGTGCACTGGAGCATGTGCTTGTAGTTAAAATTTGAATTATGTGCCTAGAAAACTCAATTAATGTATAAAAAGGCCAAACGAACCCTGAATAATTCAATATTTCAGCGTGAATCTCCTGTTGGTCTATGTTGCCTGTAGAAGAAAAATACAAGGCGAGAAGAGGCAGCGATTGTCGTTTCGCCCACAAGGGTGACACGTTCCCTATCGGAACCACGAGGCTTCTTGCTAGAAGCTCCGGTTGTAAGAGGCTTGTACCAAAACTTGCTCCAAATTGGACAATTTTTTTACCACGGCATATATGTGCCATGTCATGACACGATGCCAAGTTTCATGAATTTCGGGTGAGTTTTGGATTTACGGGGATTTAAAAACCGAAATTCTCAATGTTTGAGGCCAAGCCAGTACACCGAGATGTTTGTAATTCATCCCCATTTCTTGCATGGGACCCAAACATGCACCCAAGAACACATGTATGGTTTTTGAAGCCATTTTGGTGCACTGCATCATGTGCTTGTAGTTCAAATTTGAATTATGGACATTAAATGCCTAGAAAACTCAATTAATGTATAAAAAAGGCCAAACGAACCCTGAATAATCTCCTATTGGTCTATGTTGCTCGTAGAAAAAAATACAAGGCGAGAAGAGGCAGCGATTGTCGTTTCGCCCACAAGGGTGACACATTCCCTATCGGAACCACGAGAAGCTCCGGTTTGTAAGAGGCTTGTACCAAAACTTGCCCCAAATTGGTCAGTTTTTTTACCATGTCATATATGTGCCATGTCATGACAGCATGTAAAGTTTCATGAATTTCAGGTGAGTTTTCGATTTATGATAATTTAAAAACCAAGATTCTCAATGTTTGAAGCCGAGCCAGGACGCCGAGATGTTTGTAATTCATCCTCATTCCTTGCATGGGACCTAAACATGCACCCAAGGACACATATATGACTTTTCAACCCATTTTGGTGCACTGGAGCATGTATTTGTAGTTCAAATTTGAATTTTGCACATTAAATGCCTAGAAAAAATCTATTATAATGTATAAAATATGCCAAACGAACCCTGAATAATTTAAAGCAGTTCTGTTCAACCGTCTGGCACCCGTGGGTAAGCATTGTGCGCACGTGTCGTGCTAGCTCGCGCTTCCTTCTTTCCCAAGTTTTCCATATTAATGGTGTTATATATCCAAACACGCTACCGTTTCCCGCCACTCCCCCAATCGGCTTCCCGTCACTCCCCCCAATTGGTTTCCCGCCACTCCCCCCCATCGGTTTCCCGCTGCCAGTGTCAGTGGGCATAGAAGGCTAGGTGGCGACACACCGGCCATACCGCAGTATACCATTCCAAGCATGCCAATCCGGTGAAGCGTCGCCGCCGTCATCAACCTCCTCAACAAGGAGAACGAGCCGGAGCAGGCCGGAGAGCCAGAACGGCCATGCGCCGCCGAGCAAGAGAGGCAGCGCGCCGCCGAGCAAGAGCGGCAACGCGCCACCGAGCATGAGCGGTATCATCACGCCCCAGTGCTTGAGCGGGCCAATGTCTACACATGTGTTCGTCGCCGCCCATGGAGCGGAGCGAAGCAAGAGTGGCAAAGCGCTGCCGCGCAAGAGCGGGAGAACGCCGCCGCGCATCAGGTGCGGTGCGCCGCACTATCTGAGCGGAGCCATATCAGCATCCTGTTGACTCAACCACTCGAGAGGCCGTTTCTAGGGCCGGTAAGCATCCCGATTCCCCGCCAGGAATGGGCAGACACCGTCAGCGCCATAATTGCGACGAACGAAGTTCGCACTGCCAGAATCCGCCGCCACGACGCCAACGGGCTGGTTGATTGGCTCTTCGACCTCCTCGGTCCCCCAGGTGCCGCCAACGACGAAGCAGAGCAAAATACTCATCGCGGCTTGGAATCGACCGTGGCCGATGAAATATCCTGGGCGGAGATCGATATTGCGGTACAGCAGTTCCGCGAGCATATCAGACATGTGGATGAAGGCCTGTACCAATTCATGCTTAGCCAAGAGTTCCCGTAGGTTTAGGCCCTGTTTGTATCGGTTTTCGCCCGGTTTTCCACAATTAACTAGGCAACTATCTTGTTCTTAATTAATGAAAAGGCAAAGCTTTTGCTTCATCTGGCTAGTTTTAAGTAGTAAAAAAATAATGTAAGTTTGATTGGAAGTGGTCCGGTATGTAAAGATTGCACACAGTTTCTAAAAGCACAAGCGTGTGTGATAGTAAGGAGTAGGTCCCACACAGTGACCATCGGTAAACGCCTTAAACGCGAGGAGGCAACTCTTATCAGCAAGGGGTAGCTTCCCATCCGCTAGCCTAGTCGAATAGAACGCACAAGTTAAGCATGCTGGGGCTGGAGCAGTCTAAGGATGGGTGACCGGGTGGGAAGTTGCTATATCTCAAGCTTCATTTAAGCGCCATGATATGGTCATTACAGACATTTAGCATCTAAATGTGTCTGTAGTGACCTGTCATGTCGATTAAATAAACCTTGAGATCCTTGTTTTGAAAATTTGGAGAATGATGTTTTTTGTTATTTGTTGTTTTGAAAAATCGGAGAATGATCGAGATCGATCTATGGGCCCGCCACGTTCTATCCTTTGACCCACAACGTTCGAGATCTGTGGGCCTGCACGTTCTATCCTTTGACCCACAACGTACGAGAAGGGTTTGACCATGACGGGTTCCGTTTGGTATAGGTCACGACATGCCAGACAAAATTTAGTTGGGGAACATTTGTTCGATTCCCTCCCACCGCCTCGAAGTTGGGGAACTGACATCATACGTAACCTGGCTTCCTGGGGGTACGGTGTTCGGTTTGTAATGCAGCTGGTGCCCCATCGAAGTTGTGCATTGGAGATTTGATCACATCACACACCACCCATATATACATATATTTGGGCCGCATGCAGGGTATAGGGTCTTCTGATCGACCCCGTCTCCCATGTGTGGTTTTCAACGACACGCCTATCTGTGGGCTTGGTCTATATATATCATCCCTTTGGCCGACAATGAGGGGGTTTGGCCATGAATGGATTCCTCCTGGTTCGTGTTACCGCGGGTCATGGTGACATGTCTGAGCAAAGTTCGAGCTCATGCGTTCTCAGGATTCCCTCCCATGCGCTCGAAATGGTGGGTTGGATCAACACCCTACGTACGTCGACGTCGTCCTTAATTACTACCTACCTTTCATGGGGGTTGTCCATTTCGTGAGGTAGGCGCCACATCAAAATTGTACATTATTGGGTATTTAAAACACATCACCCTTCCAACGTACATCAATTTGGGCCCCATGCAGGTGGTGCTGGTTTTGTGGCCCCTCTCGTGCGGTTTACGATGATGGTCCAATCTATGGGCCCGAGCGGTCTATTATATCCCTTTTTGACCGACAACAACAGTGGTTGTTTGGCCAAGATAGATTCACTTGGTCCGTCTTATGGTAGGTCATGGTGACATGCATGCATGTACGACAAAAGTATGAGTACGTGCATGCGTCCCGCTGACACGAAGTGGGGGTGGGGCAGGCACCTAGCTACGACCTTAACCTGTCATTATAGATATCCAAGGGGGCTTTCCGGTTTGCGAGGGAGGTGCCACATCAAAGTTGTGCATTGTGTATTTAAACATCACACCCTTTATTCCTACATATATTTGGCCACTTCCAGGTGGTTGTTGTCTTCTGGCCCCTCTCACCCGATCTTCGATGACGCGCCCACCCATGGGCCCGCGTGTCAAAGTTGTGCCTTGGGAAGCCCACCCATGGGCCCGCGCGTCAAAGTTGTGCCTTGGGAATTTGAACATCACACACCACCCTTTCCATACATATATATTTGGGCCACATGCTGGTGTGGTTGTGTTCTTACCCTCTCTCGCGTTTTTTGTTGCCAAATGATGCTATATAAAATAGCAGACGCCTCAGATGAAAAACTGTGTGTGAACGTATGCGCAATGAACACGGGTGCACTGGCTTAACCGTGTGCGAAGCTCGTGCCCTATAAAATCGCCACGACTTCGCAAGCGCCAGCAAGGGTGAAGGGGTAATGTGTACAGGATATTTAGGATGAATTCCACGTATGCGTCTGAAAATTAGGACGAACCGTGTGTGATAAACCAGCTAGCTAGAAATCTCAAAAAAAGCTACCCGCCTTGAGCGATGCAAAAATTGGTGGTTCCGCGGCTTTTACTTATTATCGTACTGATACGTCTCCATCGTATCTACTTTTCCAAACACTTTTGCTCTTGTTTTGGACTCTAATTTGCATGATTTGAATGAAACTAACCCGGACTGACGCTGTTTTCAGCAGAACTACCATGGTGTTGTTTTTGTGCAAAAATCAAAGTTCTCGGAATTGGACGAAACTTTTTTGAGATTTTTTATGGAATAAATAAAAATTACTGGCGCAAGAATCAACAGAAGAGGGGCCACCTATTGCCCACAAGGCAACAGGGCACGACCCCCCCCTAGGGCGCGCCCTGATGCCTTGTGGGGCCCACAGGCGGCCGTCTGACCTAATTCCAACGCTATAAATTCACTTTCCCCAAGAGAAAAAAATAAGAGAAGAAGTTTCATCGCGTTTTATGATACGGAGCCGCCGCCATCTCCTGTTCTTCATCGGGAGGGCTGATCTGGAGTCCTTTCGGGACTCCAGAGAGGGGGATTCGACACCGTCGTCATCATCAACCATCCTCCATCACCAATTTCATGATGCTCACCACCGTGTGTGAGTAAATTCTCCATAGGCTTGTTGGACGGTGATGGGTTGGATGAGATTTATCATGTAATTGAGTCAATTTGTTAGGGTTTTGATCCCTAGTATCCACTATGTTGTGAGATTGATGTTGCTATGACTTTGCTATGCTTAATGCTTGTCACTAGGGCCCGAGTGCCATGATTTTCAGATCTGAACCCTCTATGTTTTCATGAATATATTTGTGTTCTTGATCCTATCTTGCAAGTTATATGCACCTATTACGTGTTATGATCCGCATACCCCAAGGTGACAATAATTGGGATTCTTTCCGGTGATTGCCGTAGTTTGAGGAGTTCATGTATTCACTAAGTGCTAATGCTTTGTTCCGGTTATCTATTAAAAGGAGGCCTTAATATCCCTTAGATTTCCTTATGGACCCTCCTGCCACGAGAGGGTAGGACAAAAGATGTCATGCAAGTTCTTACTATAAGCACGTATGACTATATACGGAATACATGCCTACATTACATTGATGAATTGGAGCTATTGTGTATCGCCCTAGGTTGTGACTGTTATATGACGAATGTCATCCAACAAAATTTTCCATCACCGATCCAATGCCTATGCTTTTCACATATTAATCTTTGCTAAGTTACTTTCATTGCTGCTCCTGTTACAATCACTACAAAATTGTCACTACTACTGTTACTGTTGTGCTACTGTTACTACTACTATCATACTACTCTGCTACTAAACACTTTGCTGCAGATATTTAGTTCTCCAGGTGTGGTTGAATTGACAACTCAACTGCAAATACTCGCAAATATTCTTTGGCTCCCCTTGTGTCGAATCAATAAATCTGGGTGAAATACTACCCGCAAAAACTGTTGCGATCCCCTATACTTGTGGGTTATCAAGACCTTTTTCTGGCACCGTTGCCGGGGAGCATAGCTCTATTTGTTGAGTCACTTGGGATTTATATCTGTTGATCACTATGAAGAATCTGAAAGACGCTAAGACCAAGATCGTTCCCTCTAAGACGAGGGGAGGTAAGGAACTGTCATCTAGCTCCGCACTTGATTCACCTTCTGTTTTGAGTAGGCTTGCGACACCACCACCTGCTATTCATTCTGATATGTCGCAAGTTATTGATGATACTACTTCTGCTATGAATGAAACTATTGATGATGCTAGTACTATGCTTGATGATACTGTGCCACTAGGAGAATTTCTTAATGAACAAATTGCCAGAGTTAAAGAAACTGAAAATGTTGAAACTCTTGAAAATTATGATTCACCTATTTTGCCTAGCTCTCCTACTAGAGTTGAAATGCCTAAGATACCTGATGATTATGTTTTCGATGAAGAGACAGCTAAGGCAATTCTTGCTTGTAATGATAGAGATGATGATAGAAAATTGCTTGCTGAGTTGAAAGAAAAATCTATGAGGGAGAGAATGAAATATGATCCTAAGTTTGCTACCTCTCCCATATTTGTTACCGATAAGGATTATGAATTCTCTGTCGATCCTGAGTTAATTAATTTGGTTGAATCTGATCCTTTTCATGGTTCTGAAACTGAAACTGTTGTGGCACACCTTACTAAATTGAATGATATTGCCACCCTATTTGCTCATGAGGAAAAAATTCTCTACTACTACATTCTTAAGTTGTTTCCTTTCTCATTAAAGGGTGATGCTAAGATATGGTTTAATACTCTTGCTCCTCGTTGTGTGCGTAGTCCCCAGGATATGATATATTACTTCTCTGAAAAATATTTTCCTACTCATAAGAAACAAGCTGCCTTACAGGAAATATTTAACTTTGTGCAAATTGAAGAAGAGAATCTCCCTCAAGCTTGGGGGAGGCTTATCCAATTACTTAATGCTTTGCCTGATCATCCTCTTAAGAAAAATGAAATACTTGATATCTTTTATAATGGACTAACCGATGCTTCTAGGGACTACCTAGATAGTTTTGCTGGTTCTGTTTTCAGGGAACGAACTATTGGAGAGGCTGAAGAACTATTGAATAATATATTGAGAAATGCCGATGATTGGACACTTCCTGAACCACCACCTAAGCCAACCCCGAAGAAAAGAGGTATTCTATTCCTCAGTCCAGAAGATATGCAAGAAGCCAAGAAATCTATGAAGGAAAAAGGTATTAAAGCTAAAGATGTTAAGAATCTACCACCTATGGAAGAAATACATGGTCTTGATATCCCGACATAGGTAGTAGAGGTAAATTCTCTTCGTAGATTCAATGAAAGTGATATTCCCTATAATAAATCTGCTAGTCAATGCTTGGATGAATTTGATAACTACATTGTTAAGCAAGAGAATTTCAATATATATGTTAGCAATCAATTGAAATGAAATGCCATCATGATTGATCGCTTAAGTGATTTGATGTTTAGAACTGCTAATGATGTTAAATGCTTGAGTAAACATGCTTCTATGGTTCAGACTCAGTTAGAACAAATAGCTAAGTTACAAAATGATTTGCTTGATGAGATGAATAATAAAACGAATGATCATGCTGCGGGCACGGTCCCCATGCTGTGCACCCCCACCATCAGCAATGTCGCCGTCACCAAGACGCTCATCGACGGAGGTGCCGGCCTCAACGTGATCTCCATCGAGACCTTCGAGCAGCTCCAAGTGGCCTACAACCAGCTGATGCCGACCAGGCCCTTCTCCGGAGTGACTGATGGCTCCACCATCCCTCTGGGGCAAGTGCGCCTCCCTGTCACCTTTGGCACCCGCAAGAACTACCACACTGAGCTCATCGACTTCGACGTGGCACACATCGGCCTGCCGTACAACGCCATCCTGGGCTACCCGGCACTCGCCAAGTTCATGGCGGTGACCCACCATGCCTACAACGTCCTCAAGATGCCGGGCTGCAGCGGCATCATCACCGTCTGCTACGATGAGAAGGACGCGGTCCGCTCCCTCGAGAGCGCCTACAAGGCTGCCGCCACCGCCTATCCTACCGACGAAGACGTCGCCGAGCCTCATGAGGCCGCGTCCGCGAAGAAGAAGCAGTTGTTCTCTCAGGACCGTGCCGAGACGAAGAAAGTGTCGGTGGACAGCAACGGCCCAGGCCATGCCTTCACCATCGGCACCGGCCTCTCTCCTGCATAGGAAGACGCGCTCGTCACCTTCCTTCGGGCAAATTCAGATGTGTTCGCCTGGACGGCATCTGATTTGTCCGGTGTGCCGAGGGAGGTGATCGAGCACCACTTAGCAGTGTGCCCCAACGCACGCCTCGTGAAATAGAAGGCACGGCGCCAGGCGCCAGAGAAGCAAGATTTCATCGTCAAGGAAGTTCAGAAGCTCCAAGAAGATGGAGACATATGTGAGGTGTGCCATCCCGAATGGCTCGCCAACCCAGTCGTGGTGCCCAAGAAGTGCGGCAAGGAGCGACTGTGCGTCGACTTCACGAGCCTCAACAAGTTCTGCCCCCAGGATCCTTTTCCACTACCCCGCATCGACCAGATCATGGACTCCACCGCCGGGTTTGAGTTGCTATGCTTCCTAGACGCCTTCTCAGGCTACCACCAGATCAAGATGGCAACCGAAGACGTGGAGAAGACGGCCTTCATCACCCCCTGCGGCATATTTTGCTACATCTGCATGCCCTTCGGCCTCAGGAGCACCGGAGCCACCTTCCAGAGGCTGATGCGCATCGCCTTGGGGCCCCAGATGGGAAGAAACGCCGAGGCCTACATCGATGACATCGTTGTCAAGACTCGCGAGGCCTGGTCCCTCCTCGCGGACCTCAAGGAGACATTCGACAATCTACGCAAGGTCAACCTCAAGCTCAACCCAGACAAGTGCATCTTCGGAGTTCCCTCCGGCAAGCTGCTTGGCTTCCTGGTCTCCCACCGTGGCATCGAGGCCAATCCCGAGAAGATTAAGGCCATCGAGAAGATGCGTCCTCCCCAGAGCCTCAAGGAGATGCAGTGCCTGGTGGGATGCATAGCCTCACTTGGGCGATTCATCTCCAAGTTTGACGAGCGAGCCCTGCCGTTCTTCAAGCTCATGAAGAGATCCAGCCCCTTCAAGTCGACTCCCGAGGCCGACGCTGCCTTTGAAGACCTCAGGAGGTACCTCATGAGCCCACCCATCATGGTCGCGCCACGCTCTCACGAGCCCTTGCTCCTATACTTGGCAGCTACTCCCTAGACGGCCAGCGCGGCCCTGGTGGCAGCTCAAGAAGAGCGCTTCTGCGCACAGAAGAAACCGGCCGCGCCGCCTCCCGAGGCCACGCCGTCGCCTGCCGAGGGCCCTCCTTAGGAGGCCTCCAGTGAGCCGCCTCGCGAGCCGCCTCCCGAGCCTCCTGAGCCTCATGAGCCCCTCGGGCCCCCCAAAGACCAAGCTGCCGCGACAACTACATGCCTCGTCGAGCACCCAGTGTACTTCGTCAGCACAGTGCTGCGAGATGCGTGCGAGTGCTATCCCATGCAGCAGAAGTTCCTCCCCGCGCTCCTCGTCGCCTCCAGGAAGCTACGCCACTACTTCCAGGGCCATCCCATCAAGGTGATCTCGTCTTACCCCCTGGAGCAAGTCCTGCGCAGCCCCAATGCCGCTGGCCGCGTCGCCGAGTGGAACATCGAGCTGCAGGCCTTCGAGCTGGAATTCTGCACCACAAGGGTGATCAAGGGGCAGCGCTGGCTGACTTCGTAGCGGAATGGACGGATCCGCCCCAGGAGGAGCCTCGCGAGGCCGAATCCCTCTTGCCTGGGGACGAGGCGCCTGGCGGCTGGACTATGCACTTCGATGGCGCCTTCTCCCGACAGGGTGCGGGGGCTGGCGTCATGCTCACTTCGCCAACAGGAGACAAGCTCCACTATGCCGTCCAGATCTGCTTTAAGCGCGACGACAAGGTCTTCAACAACATCGCAGAGTATGAAGGCCTCATCGCCGGACTCAAGGCTGCCTCTGCTTTGGGCATCAAAGGCCTCACCATCAAGGGCGATTCGCAGCTCCTCGTCAACTTATCCAACAAAAGCTACAAGCCCAAGGACAAGCACATGGCCGCCTATTTGGAAGAGGTACGTAAGCTCGAGAAGCGCTTCCTTGGCCTGGAGCTCTAGCACGTCCCTCGCGGCGGCAACAAGGAGGCCGACGACATCACCAAGCGAGCATCTCGCCGTGAGCCTCAGAGCCCCGGCATCTTCGAGGAAAGGCTCCTCAAGCCATCAGCTAAACCGCCTACCGCGAGCGCCACACTGCTTCACGAGGAGCTCCCACCCGCACCACCCATGGGCGCACCAGACTGCAGCCCAGCCTCAGGAGCCCGCCTGCGGCTGGCGCTCGAACCGCAAGCAGACAGCTGGGCCGCTGAGTTCAGGGCCTACTTGCTTCACGGCACCCTCCCGGAGAAGGACTCAGAGGCAGAACGCGTGGCTCGCCAGGCCACCGCTTACTGCTTGAAGGACGGTGAGCTGTACCGCAGGTGCCCCAATGGCGTCTCTCTGCGGTGCATCTTCGAAGAACAAGGTCGCGAGCTACTCGCCGACATCCATGGAGGAAACTGTGGCCACCACTCCTCATCACGCACCCTCGTCAGCAAGGTCTTCCGCAGCGGCTTCTGCTGGCCCACCGCGCTTCACGACGCCACTGAGCTGGTCCAATATTGTGAAGCTTGTCAATTCCACGCCAAGCAAATCCACCAGCCGGCGCAAGACCTTCAGATGATTCCTCTCTCACGGCCCTTTGCGGTCTAGGGGCTGGATATCTTGGGACCCTTCCCTCGCGCAGCTGGCGGCTACCGCTACCTCTACGTCGCCATCGACAAGTTCACCAAGTGGGCAGAGGTCGAACCCGTGCGTACCATCCCGGCAGGCTCTGCCGTCAAGTTCATCAAGGGCCTCGTGAGCCGCTTTGGCGTCCCAAACCGCATCATCACTGACAACGGCTCCCAGTTCACAAGCGGCCTCTTCAAGTCATACTGCGCCAGCCTCGGCACGCAGATCTGCTACGCCTCTATGGCACACCCACGAAGCAACGGCCAGGCCGAGCGTGCCAACGTCGAGGTCCTCAAGGGCATCAAGATGAGAAGCTTCAAGAAAAAGCTCGAATCCTGCGGCAAGGGCTGGCTTGACAAGCTACAGTCTGTGCTATGGTCCATCCGCACAACGACAACCAAGCCTACCGGAGAGACTCCCTTCTTCCTCGTCTACGGAGCCGAAGCAGTCCTTCCTTCTGAGCTCAAGCATGGCTCTCCGCGAGTCCTCGCCTTTGATGAGGCTCGTCAGGACGGCTCGCGAGACGCCGACCTGCTGTTCCTTGAGGAAGCCCATCGCCAGGCCACCCTGCGCGCTGCCAGATACCAGCAGGCTTTGCGTCACTATCATAGCCGCAACATACGCCCACACACCCTCGAAGTCAGCGATCTTGTCCTGAGAAGGATCCTCTCCAGAGAGGGACTCCACAAGCTCTCACCCATGTGGGAAGGCCCTTTCAGGGTTGCTCATGTCTCCAGGCCCGGCGCCGCCCGGCTGGAGACGGAGGACGGAGTTCCTATGCCCAACACATGGAACATCCGGAGCCTCTCATTGCGTTCGCCTGATGGGCCCGCGAGAGCTCCCGCCCACATCTCAGTGGAAGCCCCATGCTCCGCGCTGGTGGAACGTCCCACGCCTAGTGGAAGCCCCATGCTCAGCGCTGGCGGAGCAATCATTTGAGGGCGCCCCACGGGCTGCACCAACCTCACGCTGATCTGTGCCAAACACGGCAACCTCTTCTCTTTTGGATGTGAAACTGAGGGCGCCCCACGGGCTGCACCAACCACAAGCTGACCCGTGCCGGACACGGCAGCCACATCTCTTTTTGGTTGTGTAATGAACTTATTATTATGCTACAGTAAAGCTCTATTTCCTAAGATATTTTTTGTGTTGCTAAGTTGCTTGCCTCAGGAGCTGTGTACGCTCGCGACCTTCCTCCTGCGCATCTCGCGAGCGGGGGCTGGACACGGTGCATGTGCTCAGGTCAGTCCCAGCAGTGCTGCAAAACCCAAGTGATCGAGCTCTGGCTCGCGGGCCTGCTCCCATGCACGCCACCTCACCAAGGTCCTTGGTGTCTCGTCTCCTCGCGTGACGCCCACGAGCAAGCTAGCAAGCGTGCACCGCTCCCCCCTTTGTGAAATCAATATGAAGTTGTCACAGGAATAAGGCACTCGAAGGCCTCACGACCGCTGCCTCGCGAGGTGACTCACGACAAGACGCCTCCATAAGCCCTCAGGGAGCCTCGCGACCGCTGCGTCGCGAGCCAACCTGCAGCGACCGCCTCCACCAAGTGCTAGCGGGAGGCCTCACGAGCAAGAGCCTCGCGAGGCGCACTCTGCAGCCACGATACGGCAAGCGACACTCGCGAAAGAGCTAAGTACAAAAACACCTCACGAGCCGCTCTCGGCGCCTCTCAAATTGCCTCTCCCCGCAACCTCGCTGAGTGCTGACATTCTCTCCTCCGGGCAAGCCGCTTGCACGTCAAAGGGGGACTTCTCGAGCATCACACCTCAGGAGCCCTTACCACCTCTCAGCGCCCTTCACCTCCTGGCCTTGTCCAGGCAACGTGACCTGACATACCAGCGATAGCTGTAGCCCGCTCGGGGGCTGGGTCCTGATGACATAGAGCACCAAGGCAAACAAAAAAAGGGAAATAGGCCTCACGAGAGAGCCTCACGAGGAAACATACATTGCAGCAAATTATAAAGTACTTAAACACAAAAGACATTGTTTTTTCACGCCCCCACGGGGCTACATCGACCTATTACAGGAACAAAAAAGAGAGGGGCCAAGGGGGAGCACGGCGCGTCTTCAAGATCTGACTCGGGCGCTGCCTGCGCCTTGTCGGAATCTTCATCTTCACTCTTGATGCGCGGGGAGCCTTCGTCGCTCTCGCCCCCGCTGCCGGAGTCGATGCTGCCGTCGCTGTCACCCTCGCCGGAGGAGTCGGAACCGCTGCCGCTCTCGCTCTCCGCACAGCACTCCATGCGGGTACCGGAGGCCCCGAAGAACTTCATGCAGCGGGTGGCGGCTCCGTCGTACTTGAACTAGAGGAGATGCCCCTGCCTTAGGCCACGCAGGCAGGCAAAGTACTTCCACCCCCGCTTCAGGAACATGAAGCCGGCGAGGGAGAACTCGGTCGCCACCCAGGAGGGGCTGTTGCAGTAGCCGTCCGCCTGCAGCCACAGACCTAGGGGTCCGCTGCCCTCCATTACTCTCGCAAAGGAGTTAGGGAGCCAAAGCCAGCTGCAGGGCCGGTGATGCAGCCCCACGACGAACTCATACGCCGCCTCCGCTGTGTGGAATCCCGCCTGCACTGGTACAGCGAGCTGCTATACAAATGGTTTTTACCCCCTTTCCGCGATAGAGTTTTAAACCATCGCCTTGCATGTGTGTGTGATAGGGGGGGGGTCTTCCCACACGACCTAGAGACCGTCGGCGATAGGGAGCACGCAAGCATACGTTTCGCAGAATTAAGCGTATGCAATGCCCGATCTATCCCAAACGCGACTCGTCACACAACTGTTTGTGATCTATCGAATATCCCAAATGCTCCATCCTTGCTACTCGTGTGTGCTCGCATTACCATCACACTCGGTATTCTGTGGTGCAACGTTTACGATGCGTGCCCCATCACAAACAGTTCATGATTGTAAAACATCTATGATAAGGAGACTATCACACACATTCACTTCTCCCGAACCGTATGCGATATATAATCAAGAAGATTAGTTAATCATCGTATGAGTGTCGGATAGGATTACGATACATCGGACTGTTGTACCAGTGTCGTATAGGATAACTATCACACACGCTATTCTGTGGTGCAAACGTTTATGATGTGCACGACATCAAAAATAGTTCATGAATGTAAAGTGTGTACGATAGGGCAACTATCACAAACATTTAGTTTGCTCGCACCGTTTGTGATATAGTCTGACATCACACACGCTTTGCAAACGGCAACTGTGTGCATGGTCGCACATGTTTCCTCTCTGTGAACCGTGTCGGATTATGATGTATATCAAACACGATGTGTTTTACAGACCGTGTGCACCGTAATGACCTGCAGAGCGTATTTTCACCCTAATTTAATCATTGCTATTTAAAATTGTACCGAATTTGAATTTGAAAGTAGGCTATAACTTTATTCATATCCATCAGGTTCAACAACCAATGCATTATTCGATTCACAGGTACATATGTTCAAGAGTTACATAAAAAAAAGAATTACATATGCACCAAATAAAGAATGATGAACCAGGGTTGTATACTTGTACTATTAAAGACGGTAAAGAAAGATGCGAAAGACATTCTGGTTGCTGAACAAGGTGAGGCGGAATGCCCATATTATGCCCTCCTCCATGCAGAAGGCACGCACGACTCTAGTCCAACCCCTTGTGATGGCCGACCGCCCATCCTTCACTGTCTTCATGACGACATCTAGATAGTCATTGTGTTCTGGTAGAAATACTTTAACCTTTGCATGCCCACCAATCATGTATTTTGAGAGGTAATCTTGAGTAAACTGCTTTGGAAACCACTGCAAAGGAAAAAGATTCAGACCTTGTCATCTAACACAACTCATTATGGGCAGTAAAAAGAAGCATGCAGAGTTCTTACTTACCATCCTGCAGTTCACTGTTGTCTTGGACAAAGTGTAAACAAATAGTTTAATTGCCATCTCTTGACCCATTTTACTAACAATCTTTATCAGTTTCCTCACTTGATGCTGGTTCATGAATATCTCATTGCCCCATATGCAAAAAGGGTCGAAGCGCGGATCTTTACCAATGACATATGTACCTACAAGCACCAAGTTAATATTAGAAGCTAAACAACAATTGTACAATGATGTAGTACAACACTCCCTCCGTCCCATTATATATTAGATGAATTAACATCTTATATTATGGGGCGGAGGGAGTTTATTACATTGTTACAAATATCGGCCGATTAACTGCAGTTAACTGCTGTTGTGTTGTTGTTGTTGCTGCTCTTCTATGTATATCTAGACATCATCAGAACATTAAGGTAACACTCTTCCTTGTTGCTATGTATCCTAGGATTGCATATTTAGACATTCGGTACAATGCATGTTGCTATGTAGCCTCAGATATATCAGATATGGCCCTAGTTAACCTACCGATAAATGGGTTACAGATATATTCAGTTAAATGTCCGATTCGCCGATTAATCCCATATCAGCCCCCGGCCGATATGGTACCAGCTACTGATATCCTGAACAGTGAGTATATATAAGCCATGGGATGAAACTAACCTCGATGGAAAACAGTAATCGTTCCCGATATTGTCCTGTGTAAGTACATCGAAAGGCATGTTAAGCACAATAGGCTAAACATCAACCAAATATATCCATGGTAGACAACATAATCTCCAAATGATAGCTTCAGTGTGCAGGTTTAAGCACGCTAGTTAAGCAAAACAAGAAGTGGAAAGGTGTGTTAACTGCAAAGTTCATACTTGCACATATAGAACATCACTTTGTGAATAACTGAAATAAACAAGGCATACTACGAACAACCAAAGATAGCAATTGAAACTGGACATATGCTAACTACGAACAACCGAACAACCGAAAACCGTTAAAAGTGGCATATGCTCACTACAACAGGCTTAACAACAAGCAAATAGTCATTCATATTGGTATGGTTGAAACTGGTATTGATGAAATTGAACTGCAAAGTTCATACTTGCACATATAGAACATCACTTTGTGAATAACTGAAATAAACAAGGCATACTACGAACAACCAAAGATAGCAATTGAAACTGGACATATGCTAACTACAAACAACCGAATAACCAAAAACCGTTAAAAGAGGCATATGCTCGCTACAACAGGCTTAACAACAACCAAATAGTCATTCATATTGGTATTGTTGAAACTGGTATTGATGAAATTGAACTGCACAGTTCATACTTGCACATATAGAACATCACATTGTGAATAACTGAAATAAACAAGGCATGCTACTAACAACCAAAGATAGCAATTGAAACTGGACATATGCTAACTACAAACAACCGAACAACCAAAAAACGTTAAAAGATGCATATGCTAGCTATAACAGGCTTAACAACAAGCAAATATAGTCATTCATATTGGTATTGTTGAAACTGGTATTTATGAAATTGTACTGCACGGTAAATAGTTGCACATATAGAGCATCACACTGTGAATAACTGAAATAAACAAGGCATACTGCAAACAACCAAACACAACAATTAAAACTGGACATATTCTCACTACAAAAGGGGCTCGACAAAACAAATCATGGGTTCCACCCTGTGAAGAGGCACGGAAAAAAAAATCATAGGTTTCCTCACTTGTCACAGATGGGCTCCTTCTCATGGGAAGAGCGCGGACTCTGGGTGCGCTCCATGTTGTCGCAGATGGGCTCCTTCCCCTTGGAAGAGCACGGCTGTAGGGTGCTCTCCCTGATGTCGCAGATGTGCTCTTTCCCCTTGGAAGAGGCAGAGAGGGTGCCCTCCTTGTGGTCGCCGTCGATGAGGTCTGACTTGGCAGCTGAGGATCCCAAGCCAGCGTCACAGAACGTGTCCTTTAGAAATGACAAAAGGGGCTCGATGGCGATGTAGGATGGCAAATTCTTGACAGTGAGCCAGAGGAGATCAGCGGCGGGGCCATGGATGAGATCGACGGCGGTTGAACCCGAGGGGTTGGGGGTGGTCCACTTAACCTGTGACATAACCCGCGTCAGGCCGTCGCTGTCAACGACCTCGATGTCGTAACCGGCGTTCGCGACATGCCAGCATACTCTAGCCCGCTGATTGAGAGCCTGCAGCCAGAAATCGTCGTCAGCTTCCTCGACGGCCACCTCGTCGACGTCGGGCGAAGAGGCCGCGATAAGCCTCTTTTGGGCCATTAGCTCCTGGGGCTCCACGGGAAGCGTAGCCGGGCTTAGGCTGCGACGCTCTGGAGTGGGGGAGGGGGGGTGGGGATGGGGATCTGTGGGAAAGGGGGCGTTTGGCAGGCGTCATCTAAGAAACTCAGGGCGACTAGGGTATGGAGATCGGTGGGTAACCTGCACGGGCAGACCGGCAGATGTTAACGGTGGAGGCGGTGCGGCGGCGGCAACCTTGCTAGGGTTTCGAGCGAGGGAGGGGTGGTGTGTGTGTTTGTGTGTGCACGCGCGAGCGCGCGGAGTTTTTGGGGTGTGTGTGTGTGTGGAGGGGGGGCAAGGTGGTGTTTGAGGAAATGACGCGGGTACTGAAAATTTTACTAGGCGGGAGTAAAATGCCGGGGCTACTGAAAATTTGGATGAAGGGATTGAGTAGCACACATCGCACATGGTGCAAACATAACAACCGTGTGCTATCAAACAGAAAAACCCTCCAGACGGCTAGATATTTTTGAGGGATGCAGGCGGGAGCGGGAACGAACAACATCGCACACGGTCGGAACATAATAACCGTGTGCTATAAAACAGAAAAACCCTTCACGCGGGTAGATATTTTTGAGGGATGCAGGCGGGAGCGGGGGGGGGGGGCGGGGGCAAACAGCATCGCACACGGTCGAAACATAATAATCATGTGTTATCAAACAGAAAAACCCTCCAGGCAGGTAGATATTTTTGAGATTGCGAGGGAAGCCTCGTGGAGCCCAATCTACTGTGCTGATGTGGGTGACAGGGGCACGGGCGTGGCACACGGGTAGTCTGAGGGAACCGTGTGTGTTGCGTGGCCAAAAAATGTGGGAAAGGGTCAGAACACGAACAGTGCATGTGGACCAAATATATGTATGAAAAGGCTGGTTTGATGTTCAAATACCCAATGCACAACTTTAATGTGGCACATGTCTCACAAAGCCCACATTATTGCTAGTCCGCCGCCACCCCCCCACTTCGTGTCGGCGGGAGGGGAATAGGTCTGACATAGCACACCCTACTGTAACACTAAACCTATAGGAGTCCATCATGGTCAAACCCCCCTTTCGCTTCCGGTCAAAGGTGGACCGTGTACGGGCACACAAATGTGTGCTTGTGGCGCGAGATGGGTGAGGCCACATACGAACCACCTGCGAGTGACCCAACTATATGTATGAAAAGGGTGGTGTGATATTTAAATACCCAATTCATGCACAACTTTGATGTGGCACACGTGCCTCGCAAATTAACCGGACATCCCCGACCCCACGGAGGTTCGGGAAGTGTGAATTACCCCCCACACCCCACCCACCCACACACACACACACACACACTTCGAGTCGGTGGGAGGGGGCATCTCACCAAGACGTAGTGTAACACGGACCAAGAAGAATCCACCTTGGTCATATAACCTCTCTCTTGTTGTTGGTCAAAGTGATGGACATCCACACGACCCCACAGATATGGGCTAGCTCACCGATAACCATGCAAGGGAGTAGTGCCCGAAGACAACCATTGCCTGCATGTGGCCCAAACATATGTATGGAAGTGTTGTGTGGTGTGTTTGAATACCCAATGCACAACTTTGATATGGCACGGTACCGTGCTTTGGAACCGGAAAGTCCCCACACGGAGTGAGGGTCCACGACGTGTACTATGTATGTCACCCAACTTCGAGCCGGTGACGGGGATTCATGCGTACGCATGCGCTCAAACTTAGGTCTCGAATCTCATCACCATGACCTATGATACGTCTCCAACGTATCTATAATTTATGAAGTATTCATGCCATGTTTATTATAGTTTTGTATAATTTTGGTGCACTTTTATATGGCTTTTATATGATTTTCATGGACTAACATATTGACCTAGTGCCCAGTGCTAGTTGCTGTTTTCTGCCTTGTTTTTGTTTTACAGAAAATCAATACCAAACGAAGTCCAAATGCCACGAAACTTTTTGGAGATTTTTTATTGGACATAACAAGTACTAGAAGCTTCGGGAGGAGGCCAGAAGACCCACTGGGGCTCCACGAGCCACCAGGGCGCGCCACCCCCCCAGGCGCGCCCTGGTGCCTCGTGGGCCCCCTGTGGCCCTTCTTCGCGTGATTCCAACGCCAAAAAATCATATATATTTAGAAACCCCCGAAAGTTAACCTAGATGAGTTTTTACGCCGCCGCAAGCCTCTGTACCAGAGAGATCCCATCTACAGCCCTTTTCCGGCACCCTGCCGGAGGGGGGAAGGCATCACCGGAGGCCATCTTCATCATCGCGGCGGTCTCCATGACGAGGAGGGAGTAGTTCACCCTCGGGTCTGAGGGTTTGTATCAGTAGCCATGTGTTTGATCTCTCTCTCTCGTGTTCTTGAGATGGCACGATCTTGATGTATCGCGAGCTTTGTTGATATAGATGAATCATATGGAGTTTTCCCCTTTCTTTCTTCTTGTGATGAATTGAGTTTTCCCTTTGAAGTTTTCTTATCAGATTGAGTCTTTAAGGATTTGAGAACACTTGATGTATGTCTTGCATATGAATATCTATGGTGACAATGGGATATTCACTTGAGTCACTTGATGTATGTTTTGGTGATCAACTTGCGGGTTCCGTGACCTTGGGGATTTATGCATAAGAGTTGGCACACGTTTTCGTCTTGACTTTCCGGTAGAAACTTTGGGGCACTCTTTGAAGTTCTTTGTGTTGGTTTGAATAGATGAATCTGAGATTGTGTGATGCATATCGTATAATCAAACCCGTGGGTACTCGTGGTGACATTGGAGTGCCTAGGTGACATTAGGGTTTTGGTTGATGTGTATCTTAAGGTGTTATTTTAGTACGATCTCTAGGGCTGTTCGTGACAATTAATGGGGATGGCTCATAAGATTGATCGGGAAGGATAACTTTGAGGTGGTTTCGTACCCTATAACAATTTCTTCGTTTGTTCTCAGCTATTTGTGACTTTGGAGTGAACTCTTTGTTGCACGTGAGGGATTTACATATGATTCAACTATGTCAACAGTGTTGAGAGATTGAACTAGTGAAAGTATGAACCCTAGGCCTTGTTTCTAAGCATTGCAATACCGTTTTTATGCCCGTTTATTATTTGCTACCTTGCTGTTTTTATATTTTCAGATTACAAAAACCTATATCTACTATCCATACTACACTTTTATCACCATCTCTTCGCCGAACTAGTGCACCTATACAATTTACCATTGTATTGGGTGTGTTGGGGACACAAGAGATTTCTTGTATTTGGTTGCAGGGTTGTTTGAGAGATACCATCTTCAACCTACGTCTCCCACGGATTGATAAACCTTAGGTCATCCACTTGAGGGAAAATTGCTACTGTCCTACAAAACTCTGCGCTTGGAGGCCCAACACGAGTCTACAAGAATAAGTTGTGTAGTAGATATCAACCTACTATACGGTAACACGAACCAAAGAAGAAGAATCCACCCTCGTAACCTCTCTCAATGCCGGTCGAAGTGATGGACGTCCACGCGGGCCCATGAATATATAGGCTTGCCGCCGATAACCACGCGAGGAGAGTACTGTCCGAAGACAACCACTGCATGCATGTGTCCCAAACATATGTATATGGAGGTGATGCATGCATGCATATGTTTAATTTGAATACCATGCACAACATTGATGTGGCGCCCGCGTCGAAAATCGTACAGTCCCCACACAGAGCGAGATTGGTTCATGACGCGTCGTGTGCTGTCCCCCCCCCCCACTTCGATCCGGTGGGAGAGGGATTCATGCATGAGTACACATACATGTGCTCAAACTATATTATGTAATCTCATAGCATGACCTATATATACCGTAAGACAAACCAAAAATTAATCCCCTCCTAAGTCAAATTAACCTCTCTCGTTGTCGGTCAAAGTGATGGACCAAGCGGGCCCACAGATGGAAAGCATCAATATCGCCGATAACCGTGTCAGTGAGTGTCAGAGGACAACCGCCATCGCTTGCATGTGGGCCAAAACATATGTAAGTACGGAGGTGTGTGTGGGTTGTTGTGATGTTTGAATACCCAAAATGCACAACTTTGATGTGGCACCTGCCTCGGGAACTATAAAGTCCCCACACAAAGCGAGGTTCATGACGCGTAGTATATGCTGGTCCCATCCCCCTCTTCGACGCGTACTATATACTCCTACCGTAACACAAACCAAAAAGAATCCTCCTTGTCGGTCAAATTAACCTCTCTCGATCGTTGGGTCGAAGTGATGGACGACGACCTCGTGCGCTCACAGATGGAAATTAAGCGTCGCACGCGAGTGAGTGTCCTGTAGGACAACCACCGCCCGCATGTGGCCCAAAGAGGTGTTGTGTGATGTTTGAATACCCAATGCACAACTTTCATGTGGCACCTGTCTCGGAAACCGGAAAGTCCCCACACGGAGCGAGGTTCATGACGCGTAGTATATGCTGGTCCCCTCCCCCCTCTTTGACGCGTACTATGTACTCCTACCGTAACACAAACCAAAAAGAATCATCCTTGTTGGTTAAATTAACCTCTCTCGATGTAGGTCAAAGTGATGGACGATGACCTCGCGGGCCCATAGAAAGCGTCACATGCGAGTGAGTGTGTCCTAGGACAACCACCTGCCTGCATACCCAAAGAGGTGTTGTGTGATGTTTGAAATACCCACTGCACAACTTTGATGTGGCACATGCTTCACAAACCGGAAATGCCCTACACAGAGGTCCACGACGTGTCGTAGTCCGCCTCACTTCGAGCCGGTGGGAGGGATTCATGTGTACGCACACGCGCTCGAACTTTGATCTGGAATCTCACCATGATCCATACTGTAACTAATTCCAAGATGAATCCACCTTTGGTCAAATGCCTCTCGATGTCGGTGAAAAGTGATAACCTTCGCGGGCTAACGAATGGGCGCATCGCTGATAACCGCACGAGGGAGTGTCCGAGGACCACCATGCATGCATGTGACCAAAACATGTATGTATGAAATGGCTGTGTAATGTTTTAAATAACCAATTCACGACTTTGATGTGGCACCTGCCTCACCAAATGGTCAGCCCCACACGGTGGCTCTATACTGCCGGACCCCCCCCCCCCCCGACACACACACACACCGCACCACCACCGCCACCAGTACGAGGCATGTTAAACTTTTTCCGTGGTGAACATATGTGACCAAAGGAGTGTCGTGTTAAAATTTGGAAGGAAGAAAAATCAGAGATCGTCATTCAGACGTTTTTATACATAGACTGATTTCCTAGGGATATAATGTGCAAATATCAAATTTGAGCTACATGCACACGTGATAGTGCACCAAAATGGATTAGAAAATCATATGTGTGTCTCTGGGAGCATGTTTAGTCCCCATGCAAGAAATTTCAAACATTGAGAATCTTGATTTTTAAAATCCAGTAAATCCAAAACTTAGTTGAAATTCATGAAACCTATCGTGGTGTCATATGGACACCAATAGACTGTGATATTGTATTGATTTTTCAAATTTGAGACAAGTTTTGATATATTATTCTTACAAACGGGAGATTATTAATAATTGGCAACCAATATCGCAAACGGATTATTTATTCGTACCGTGGGCGTTAGACCAACAATGTACGTGCCATGCTTTGGTTAAGTAATATAGCGGCAGAATTAATCATCAAAAAAGAAAAACAATATACGTGCCGCCACGCGCCCCGTATGCCGTGCGAGCAAGCGTGAGTTGACGGGATGCATGCACGCAGTCCGCCGCACAGGAAAACTGGGAGGCGTGTGAGTAGGTGTGTGAATTGACAGGAGGCGTGTTCGTTGCGCAGTGTCACCGGGAGGCGTGCGAGTAGCTGTGTGAAATGAAGGTAGGCATGAGAGCAGTCCGCTGCGCAGGCTCACCGGGAGGCGAGCCAGCCCTTTGACCGCCGCCCGCCTCGCTCCCCACTGCTCCATATTAATGGCGTGCCCGAGCCGCTGGTTATAATAGGCGACCACACCCCCCATTCTCGCTACACACACAATCCTCTCTCTCCGCCTGCATCCTCGACGCCGCTCTTAGTCGTCACCACCGTCAGTGTATGAGGATGCCGCCGAAGCGCACCATCGGAAGGAGTGGCGACGCCGGGGCTGCTGAAGAACCGGTTAGTCATCTATACCCATTTATGTGGCAAATATATCCTAGGGTTTCTCTGGTTAGTCCTGCCTCCCCTTTTTGGAATAGAAATCCTATGGTTATGTTCTCTCAATCCATGAAATCTGAGTTTGATTCGATAGATCTAGAAATCTGAGTTAGATTTGATAGATCCGTGTAGTGTATTGATTGTTTGAATTGTACAAATGATAAGTGATTAATTGTTTCTTCTATACAAATGATTTCTGCTAAAAATCCGACTAGGGACCCCTTTGGGGCACAGGATAACTTGTAATCCTCACACTTCTGTCGTTGTGTATTTCCCTTTAGCTGTTGCTTTCGAACATCTCCTGTTAGTGAGCTGATGTATGACACTATGAGGGTTTCATTCGAGTAATGGAACCGGGGAGGAGCCTCCCTGTTCTTCTAAAAAAATAATCCGACTAGGGTTAGTGTTGCTAATAATTCCTAGCCAGATCTTGACAATTGATTTTGATGCCAAAAGTTGTTGGCATGCCAAATTTTGATCCTACTTTACGGCATATAAATTGGTTTGATGCCAAAAGTCGTCGGCATGCCAATTTTTGGCAACTCCCAAATGTTCACTAGAGATTAGTTTGCATTCCATTGTTCATTGCCAATCTCACAAAAGGTTGCCAAGTGTTGGCAACTTTTGATGTTGCCAAATGTCAGTAGCAAACCAAACTTTTGATTCTACCAAATGTTGGTAGCAAACCAATCAGACTCTTAATTTTGTTGCACTAAGTTGTGTGCTCTCTATTTATGCATTTCTTTCATATAGATCACTTGATGATTTAGGGTTCACGCTGTCACATGATATATTATGTTTCATAAACTCTGCCTGCTGAATTCACATTATTATAAAATATACTGACGCCACATTTTTTACCATATGTGTAGGTGCTATCTGAGGATGTCGACAGCGAGGATGAAGATGCCCAGAGGAGGTTCAAGAAGCAAAAGCTCAGGGAGCTTTATGCAGGAAAGCATAACAGGCGTGTGAGGACCTGGAATGGGGGCTTTGGATGCCCGTTCTGCAACCAACTCCTTCATAACAAGTATGCAAGTGTTCTGGCGCATGCAAGAGGACGAGCCGTTGGCTCCTTCAAGCAGAAGTATTCTCGCAGGGTGGCGCACGCTGCGTACGCTGAGTACCTGGAGAAGCTTCACCTTCGTGCAGGCCTGCAGGCAGATGCATGAGATGTGGGATTGAACTATGGCTATATGTAGTATCTTAATTATAACTATGCTTGAGTATGCTTAATATATCAGTTGAACTATGGTTGAACAATGCTTGAGTACGCTTATTATCTATGCCTGAGTATGCTTATATATATATATATGTCTAGATGTGGGATGAGTATGCAATTAGTCTGGTTGATGGAATTTTATGCTTCTCTTATACCAACATATGATTGCCCACACCCAGTGGCGGACCTACAAATAAAATAGAAGGTGTGCACACTTTAAAAAAATTGAGACTATTTCAATTAGCTTGCATGGGCCTTAAAAATCAACTAATTTTTACATGGTGAAAAATGTTTTCCAAAAATCTGGGTGTGCCATCGCACACCTGGCACACCCCCTGGGTACGCCATTGCCCACACCACACACAAAGTGATGTCAATCGCACACGGTTGAGTCTACCAAACCGTTGCCTCTGAAACGTATTCTGGCCTCTGGGACAGAAAACCCTCACCACCCAATTCAAAAAGGAAAAAAGAAAACCCTCACCACCCCCACGTCACAAAACCCTCACCCCCGCCCGCCACCTCCCCCCTCCCCATCCCCAGTCGCACCTGCACTCCTCCGCAACTCTGCATGTCACCGCCTATTGCCGCGGCAACCACTTAGCTCGACGCCTGTCGCCGATGCCGGCTGCCGGCAAACCCCACCGCATTTCGCCACTGCCGCTTGCCGCCGCCTATCGACACCGACTTTCTCGACGCGGCTCGCCGTCGACCCAGCTCCGCCCGATTGGGGAATCTGCGGTATTGGAGCTTTTTCTCATGGAGAACCAGGTAACTAATTTACTGAAATATTCGATCATCTCTTATCCCAGTCCGTCTGCCCCTTTTAATAACCCGACTGAAATCGCCGTGGATTCATTTTTCTTCTAGCTGATTCGAGGGTTTTCTTTCATTCATAGAGTGTATAGTGCAAGGAGACATCAGGCCTATGTGGCCTTGGCCAGACAGCCGAGAAGTTCCATCTCACCATACCAGCTGGATTCAGGAATTGCACGGTATGTTCAGTCTCACCCGACCTCGGTTGGCATGGCCTACTTTTCTGAACATATAGTATATATTGCTACATTTGGATAAAAGGTGCCACATGCAGTATATACGTCAAAGGGGATTTTTCTTCTTCCTATATCAGGCAAATTAATGCTATAATGTTCTTTCGATTACTCTCATATTTTCATGACATCATGGTTACACTTTCTGTTTAACTATAAATTTGTGTCCTTTGATTTCAACTGTTGTGTACTGTTCTTTCAATTACTTCCATATTTGCATGTTACCCTATTCTTTAACAATCTTATCATTTCCTGTAGTACATCCCTTGCTTTGCAACAGCAACTGTAGTACACAATATTGGCCTTTACATAACTGAAGACTCCAGGAATGTCATATTTAACACAAACCATGGATTTACAATCGTTGCTTCTGTAAAACTTGATGAACATGGTCACTCCTATTTTGGCGCGGGTCTTTGGACAAAAATTTCTAAGTTTATGTAGTGAAAGCTGGCAATAAAATTGCACTGCACCTAAAAGAGCCTGGTCATATGATATATGCTAACTTCCCCGATGATATCATCCGTCCGAACTTTGTTCCAAGTAAGTGTTCTATTCAAGTATCTGCATGTTGACTTACCTAGAAATATCAAAGTAATTGTGTAGTATTTAAGCAACCAATAGGGATTCCATTTTCTGACTCTGTTAAGTCTGTTCCTACCTAGTAACTTCTAGTTACCAATACACTTTTCTTCTGCCCTGTTCTAACTTAATATTCCATATCCTCCCACTCCTCCAGTCCTATCAGCTAGCGTCACCGCCGAGGAGACTCTGGAGGTGGAGGACGAGGCTGCCAACAAGCGGAGGCGGGTCGAGCAAGAACCGCAAGCGACTCCAGCGGACCTAGACTTCATCAGCAGCCTCCCTGATGATATGTTGATCGTCATCATCTCCCTCCTCCCAATCAAATATGGCGCGCGGACAACCGTCCTTTCCCGGCGGTGGCGCCCCCTATGGCATTCCACCCCTCTCGACCTCATCGACGTCCAAAAGCTTTGCCATGGCTATCGCAAAAGCTTGGACGCGTTGTCCCAGAACCTCGACAGGCACCTTGGCCCAATCAGAGGCCTTATCACGGGCAAGTTCCGTTCCAACGGCAAGGACCGAGCCAAGCTTGATGAGTGGTTCCGATCCCCTGTCCTAGATCACCTCGAGGAGCTCAGTTTTAATGATGGACATATGCGCTTGCTGCCACCGTCCGCGCTCCGCCTCGCGCCCACGCCGCGGGTCGCAAGGTTCATGAACTACCATTTGCCCCCGATTAATGACGCGCCCGCTCTTTTTCTCCCTCGACTGAAGCACCTCGAGCTCGTCGCCGTCTGCATCCCCAAGGATGACATGGAGCGCCTGCTCCGTGGCTGCACTGCACTCGAGTACCTTCGTCTTTAGGCGATCAATGGGTTGAGTAGCTTCCACATCACCTCCATGACTCTCCGGACAATTTATGTGTGTTGCTGGTGCTGCAACAAGAGATCACAGAAGGTGTATCACAGTATGGTCATTGAGGACACACCTTTAGTTGAGAGATTACTTGTAGTTGATCAACAAGGTCCAACAAGAATCAGTGTCATTTCTGCGCCGAAATTGACAGTGGTGGGCTACTCGTCTGTCAAATTCTCCGAACTTGTTATTGGATCCACACCCGTTCAGGTACAACATTCGCCTTCTTCTTCTACTTCTTGAATTAACATTTTTTCTAATTTTGAAGATGTATGTTCGTCTGTCATCTAGAAAATGAACCCAACAAGCTTGACAACGTATCTGCGCACAGTGAAGGTCTTCGCAGTAGAATCTATCGGCCCCAACCTGGACGAAGCTGTCAGTTTCCTGAGATGTTTTCCGTGCCTCGAGAAGCTATATATCGAGGTGATGCTCCTTTCCTATTAAATGTTAACCATAAGGGAGTTCAATTTTTTGGTACCCTTTCCCAAGTTTACAATGACGAATGTACTACGATTTCTGAAGGAATTTTGGAGGATTTCAGTACATTGATGTTTTTTCCCTACAGTGGTTGCTTGATTCATAAGGTTACAATCCATATGCATTTCTCCTTTCGATTCATCTGTACTAGTTTTCGTAGGCAAATTTCCATCCACTCCAACCTCTTGGGAAGAAGCCTACATTTTCCTAGATTGTAATCAAATGCCCATGTTAATCATGTAGGATCGAAGATGGCATGTCACTCTATTCGTGTATTTTAGAAATCCTGCAAATCAAAGAGGCCTGTAATAGTGTTCAAAACTGCATGTAGGCACTAATACGTTCTCTTCTTTTGCAGATAAGATTAGGCCCGGTAGTGGATAATGTGATACAATATAACAACCACATCGAATGCCTTGATCTGCATCTCTCATAAATTACTTTGAACTCCTACCGAGGGACCTTACCAGAGATTATATTCGCCAGGTTCTTTGTTGTGAGAGCAAGGGTGCTAAAGGTAATGAGGCTTGCCCTACATTTGTTTCGCAAAACTGAATGGTTTGCTGATCAGTGTCGACGGCTACGGCAGAATGGAAAAGGCTCTGCAGAAGCTGAATTTCATTTTGGAAGATTAGATGACAGAGTAATCGGAAGTCATTATGTCAAGACCATACATGATTTGTCAGTGGCTGATCCCTTTGCAGAAATGTTGAGGTTTTGAAACGGGTGTTACAAGTTGTAATATCAGTTTGAACCTCTCATATGTCCAAGTTCAGCTGATCAGCGCGGGCGTCTGCAGCTGCATGAGCTAAATTTCATTTCTAATATCAGTTTGAACCTTGTAATTAATCTTCGAATTTGAGCCTTCTAACTCTGGAATTTGAACCTTGTAATATTTCGGGCTTTTGTGGTACAATCATTGAAATGGCATCGTATGAGACTCGTATATTGGTAGTACTATTTTGACATTCATATGCAATGGACGATTAATATCTGGACCTCAATGGACTTGATTTTATTTAGCATTCTTGAATGTGTTTCCCCTGTCGATCTCAATCGCAAAAGATCTATATTGCGGACACGACAGCGATCTTTGACATTATTATACACAGTTGGTTTCCTCAACTGTGTGCCCAAAGTTATCACACTCGAGTGTCCATCATTACCCATCTGTGTAACTTTGACCTCATCACCCACGGGTAAACTTGGCGCCTCTTCGATCCCACGCGTGGTCAAACAAAACACGTGTGGGGTGCTCAACAGCTCAAGCGTGCACTGGAATCCTCCGCTAGGAACGCGGTGACAAGACGTGATGATTACAGGCCGTCCGGCCCCCATTTATTATAGCGGCCATTTAACCCTTGTGTCTCTTCAACCTTTCGATCGCGCCCCAGTATTGCAAGAAGCACACCCACGATGAAAAATACAGAGAGGGTATCCTGCGCAGCTCCAATGGCGGTCCCAGCGGCTGCCAATGACGAGCGACAGTTCACCATGCATGCCGTAGTGGACACCCACAGAAGGTTCACAGAGCTCTCGGTGGTGTACACCAACAACCCGATCTGGGTGGAGAACTCCATCCACACTATGGAGTTGTTGCTTGCTGCGGAGAAGTACAAGGTGGTCGGGTTCGACCTCGAGTACACCCGCGCTCGTGCCGGGTCTCGTCACAAGGTCGCCGTCGCCCAGATGTGCGTGCGCAATCACGTCCTCATCTACCACTACTGCCTAGCCACAAGGCCTTGTCAGCGTTTTGCCAGGTTTGTCAACAGCCCCCCACTACGTGTTCGCTACGGTGGACATCACCAACGATGTAAAGGTGCTCAAGAATTCGGGCATCGCCTGCCAGAATCTTGTCGACATCCAGGGCCAATACAAGATCTGGGGCAGCAAGAAGCATGAGAAGGACTCACTGGTTCACCTCGCCGAGGCCATCATTGACCCCTACTACAGAGACATGAAGGATTCCTGCAACAAGGACAAGCGTGCCTGGCACTCGGCCTGGATGGAGAAACTCGACGAATCTCACGTCGTGTACGCGGCCAAGGAGGCGTACACGAGCTACGAGATGTATAGGCGGATCGTTGGCATGAGGAAGTGCATCCTTCTTCCCCAAAATGGCCAGGGATCCAGCCGGAAGCAGAGCAATGGCAATCGTCGTCACAACAAGAAGTAGATGATCGTTTCTCCTAGTTTAGTGTGCATGTAATTGTTTACTTTGGTGTGTGTAGTCACTTATGTAATTGGATGTTTTATTTGGTTATGCAACAATGTTCTTATAAGTATATATGTTGATGTTGTGTAGATAGAGCATAGATGTTGTGCGGACAGAGCAAATCACATCGGCCACGGGCTAAACTAGGGAACCCGTCGGTGATGATTTCATCAATCGCTGACAATTGTATACCAGCAAGCGTTTGCCCACAACACACATGGGTTATTAGCAGGAATCGTCTGTGTTGTTATCGGTCTTCCCACACATTTCGGATTACTGACCTGTTTGCCGCGTATCACACACATCTTGTTAAGTTGAACTGTTTCTGTTGTGTTGGGTAATCGCAATCAGTTCATCCGAGTGAACCGCATGCCGTATATCACACACACCTTGATCTGCCTGACAATTTCTGTTGTGTTTGGTAATCACAAACAGTTCATCCGAGTGAACTGTATGCCGTGTATCGCACACACCTCGAACTGGCTGCCCATTTCTGTTGTGTTGGGTAATCACAAACAGTTCATCCGAGTGAACTGTATGCCGTGTATCGCACACACCACGAACTGGCTGACCGTGTTTGTTGTTCTAGCTTATCGCAAACAGTTCGTATGGATCAACTGTATGCCACGTATCGCACACGCGTCTCTAATCTGAATCATTTTTGATGTCTCCGGCATCGCAAATAGTTCGTCTTATTTGGGACGGTTTTTTTAGTACACCGTTTGCGATTCATGCATCGCACACAGTTTGGTTGCGGGGTCTCTGATTCATGTGTCGCGTTAGCGGTCGCCTGCAGTAGTGCTGGGGAGGACGGGCGGCCGCCCCGCCACGCCCGCCTCGGGCGGCCGCCGAGGAGCACCCCCGGCCCCGAGGAGGAACCCTCGCGGTAGCAGCAGATGCGTGGGCTCGCCCTCTGCCCCTCGCCATCACAGCGTGGCCCTGGAAAGAGCAAGGAAGAGTGAAGGGTGGAAGAAGGGGAGAGGCAGAGGTAGAAGATGGCGGGGGAGGCCTCTACCTTCCTTCCGTTCCCTTTTATACACCTTATGAGGATGGCCTCCTTGCCGCTCTGTCTTCTTCGACACCGGGAATCGAGGTAGCGAAGGGAAGCAATGATGGCCTGCGCCCCACGCGGGCAGGCTTTATGGTAGGCGCAGGCGGTTACCGAGGCGTAATGGGGAAGTGGGGGTGTTCCACGTCCCGTCATGCGCCACGCGTCGAACTTGGGCCCCGTAGTCTGTCAGGGCCCGCGTCGTTTCGCTCCCAACGGGCGGGAACGTGCGTGTCACGGGCCCGGGGGCTACTATCGGGCCATTGGGAACCAGGGTACCATGGCCCGTCTGCCTGCGGCCCAGGAGACGACGCTCGGCGAAGGCCCAAGACGCGGCCCATCTAAGGGCGCCGTGAAGCGAAGACAACCCGCGAGGTGCCAGCCTCCCGAGGACCCCTCCTCAAGGCGCGAGCCACCAACACTTAGCTGCAGCAGCGGCAGAAGCCTCGCGAGGCTGCCTCCCGAGGCGGCCCCCCGAGGAGGTCGCCCGAAGCCATGCTGCGCTAGCGGGCACAGACAGAGAGGCTTTCCTCTTTGGTGCTCAAGGGGGCAGCCCCAGCTGCCCACCTCCAAAGCAAGCCCCGAGGACTGCCCGTTTGGTGAAAGAAGACCAAGACAGCAGGGCGCGCAGGGCGGAGGTCACCACCAAGCCCACTGGCACGTCATGTATCATGCTTTTGCAGGCGAAGACCGATTTTAGTTAGGATAGCCTGAGCGCCTGTCCCCTTTCAAAACCCGCAAATTGTGGTTGTCCTTCCCGCCTAGATTTTCAGGGGAAGAGGACCAGGGCGGCGATAAAAGGGACAGAGCTGCCATTGTAGAGGGGATCGATTCCTTCATCTCCTACCTTGTACGCAAGGACATCTCCTTGCTCACATCAATCCCAACCACAAGCAGGAGTAGGGTTTTACACTGCAAGGTGGCCCGAACCTGGGTAACCGTCGTGTCCCCTGTCGTGCTCCTCGCTAGCGCTCTCGCAGTGGTCACCCTTGGTTGGTAGGAACTAGCTCGCCCCCAGTGTTCGAACCTCTAAGTCCCCGGAGCCCCGGTTCCGACATTCATCCTAAAGGAATTGAGCAAGATTCTCAAAGAAATACTACTGATGTGCCTAGTCCATCTAAGAAGAAAAAGAAAAGGAAAAATGATAGGACTCTGCATACTTCTAGTGAACCTGAGATAGAAAAACCTCGTGAGAACCAAAACGATGTTTCTATTTCTGATGCTGAGACACAATCTGGTAATGAACATCCACCTAGTGATAATGATAATGATAATGATGATGTTCATGTTGATGCTCAACCAGATAATGACGTAGAAATAGAACCTGTCGTTGATCTTGATAACCCACCTCCTAAGAATAAAAGATATGATAAAAGAGACTTTGTTGCTAGAAAACATGGAAAGGAAAGAGAACCATGGGTTCAAAAACCTATGCCTTTTCCTACTAAACCTTCTAAAAACAAGGATGAGGAAGATTTTGAGCGCTTTGTTGAAATGCTTAGACCTGTCTTTTTGTGCACTCGCTTGATTGATATGCTGAAAATGTCTCCCTATTCTAAATACATGAAATATATTGTCACTAATAAAAGGAAGATACCTGAAGCTAAAATTTCCACCATGCTTGCAAATTATTCTTTTAAGGGTGGAGTACCTAAAAAGTTAGGAGATCCGGGAATACCTACTATACCATGCTCCATTAAAAGAAGTTATGTTAAAACTGCCTTATGTGATCTG
The DNA here is from genome assembly GCA_039707655.1 of Elymus sibiricus. Taxonomy (NCBI): domain Eukaryota; kingdom Viridiplantae; phylum Streptophyta; class Magnoliopsida; order Poales; family Poaceae; genus Elymus; species Elymus sibiricus. The sequence continues at coordinate 139,036,071 of CM077674.1, read as the reverse complement.
GGAGCTGGTGTTAGTGTTATGCCTTTCTCTTTATTTAGAAGACTTGATTTGAATAAGCTCACACCCACTGAAATATCTTTGCAAATGGCTGATAAATCAACTGCTATACCTATTGGAATTTGCGAGGATGTGCCTGTTGTTGTTGCAAATGTTACTATCTTAACGGACTTTGTTATACTTGATATGCCCGAGGACGACAACATGTCGATTATCCTTGGAAGACCCTTTTTGAATACTGCAGGGGTTGTTATTGATTGCAATAAAAGCAAGGTCACTTTTCATGTTAATGGTAATGAGCATACGGTTTATTTCCCGAAGAAACAAACTTTAGTGAATGGTATCAATTGTATTGAAAAGGTCTCGACAATCACTATTGGAGGATTCAAATTTCCTCTTCCTACCGTCAAAAAGAAATATGAAATTCTTATTGTTGGGGATATGCATATCCCCGTTGAGGTAACTTAGTGTTATACGAAAGTTTTTCGATTTCATGTTACTCGGAAATTGTTGTTAATAAGACTTGATCAACCTTATTAATGGATTTTTTTAAGGGCATGTGGTCGATGAATTTAGTAAGCACAACTTTCTGTAATCTCAATTTGCTCTCTGTTAATTATAGTTTAATAAAATAAAATGCCATGATTATCCTGTTTTCTGAATTATCCGTGCAATAAAAAATGTCCAAAAAATAAAAGTGCTCAGAATGCAATAAAATTTTAACATGATTTTTTCTGGAATATATAAGAATTTTTGGCACTGAAAACAAACCAGGGGGTGCACCTATTGCCCACAAGGCAACAGGGCTCGGCCACCCCCCCAGGGCGCGCCAAGATGCCTTTTGGGTCCCACAGGGACCCACTCACTTATCTATTCAGCCCACTTCATCTCCTACCTCCAGAAAAAAAAATTGTGGTAGCTCTCTCTCTCGTGTTCTTGCCCCCAAACCTGAGATTTTCGAGCTCTTTGCTCGGAGCTCCGTTTCCAAAACTGTTTTGAGGGATTGCTCCTTGGTATGTGACTCCCCCATTGCTCCAATTAGTTTTTGCTTTAGTGGATTATATTTTGCATAAATTTCTGCTATTGGTGCTACTGAAAATGAGCTTACATGTTGAATTCTTTGAGTTGCAAGTAGTTTGAATGCTTGATATAGCCTCTAGGCACTTGTATGAGTAGTTGCTATCAATTATGTGAAGTTTTGTTAACATCTTTTTGTGGTTCAATTTTTTTCAGAAATTTGTTCTTAGGAAAATGGACTTTCTTCGGAGGGGTTCTTCGAGCCGGAGCCCCAAGGGTGTCCTTGGGGATGCCTATGAACACGACCTCAACATTCTGCGCCGGACGGAGGTCCAACCGTGCGAGTGGCCGCACAATACCTTCATGAAAGAAGCCGGGTTCCGTCAAGAGTTCGCACAATTTGTTGCGAACGCCGGGCTGACCAACTTCCTTGCAAATGAGTGTGACCAGCACCACATCCTTACAAATTCCTATGTGCAAATTTTTTATTTCATGCCTAGGCTCGATATCCCCATGGTGTGTTTCGATTTATATGCTAAACATCATGAGTTAACGCTAGATGAGTTTTGTGAGATATGCTTGATCCATTCTGATGGGGATTTGAGGGAGCCTCGACCTGAGGAGTTCAAGGATTTCCTTCGCACTTTGACTATGGGGGAATTAAGGGGCGTGTCAAAAGCCCGTGTTTCTAGCTTGCATTTTCCTGATGTGCACTACTTTGCTTTATTCATAGGGAAATGCTTTACTGCCAGGGAGGAAGGTGGTACGCTCAATGCCCCTGACCTCGCCATCTTGCGTCATGCTATTCACGGCGATAACACTTTTAGCTTGGGAGCTATCATTGCACGCTGCCTGCACACCAACAGGACTAAGGGTAAAGTCCATGGCGGTATTTATGCTTCGCGTCTTGCAAAATGCTTTAATGTTGCTATCCGCCCAAATGACTACTTGCTGCCCAAGGTTTATTTAGCCAACAGTGCATGATTGATCACCACTTTATTGATGAACCTGAACCTCCTCAATATATTCGTTATAACCTGATTTTCAGCGAGAGAACTCGTGATATTATTCCGTTGCCTGCACCCTCTTTGTTTGACTCTCATGCCAGAAACGGATACACCATCATGCCGGCAGACATCACAGCTTATAGGAACGAGCTGGCCGCAGCGGAGAACGAGGTCCAGCAGTGGGACGCTCAGGTGCCTCCGCCCCAGTACTATCCGCCCGGTCCTGATGGATACTACGGGTGGTGATTACCAAGCTAGGCCAAAAGCCTAAGCTTGGGGGAGTACGTATTTCTCACCGACATTACATTCATGTTCGCACATTCATTCCAGTTGTCGGTGTTCATCCTTTTTCATTGTATATCCATGTTAGTTTTATTTCCGCTTTCTTCTTGTGTGTTTGAAAAACTTCAAAACCCCAAAAATATTTCTCGCTTCTTTTCGGTTTTTCTTTCTTGTTTGTTAGTTTTTAGTACTAAGAGAAAACCCAAAAAGATTTCTCGTTTCTTCTTTTGCTTGTTGGGAGCTCTCCCGTGTAAATAGTTTTTTTTCTCGCTTTTCGTTTTTCTTCTTTAATTTGCTTTCTTCAGAAAAACTAAAAACTCTAAAAATATTTCAGTGTGTTTCTCTGAATTTCTTTTTCTTTTTGTTGAGTCATCATAGGGAGAAGACCACGATGAAAATGTTGAGTGGCTCTCATATGCTTTATTGTTGATCTAACGAAGAGCCAATATTACTTTGTCTTCTCCCTTGGATAAAATGTTTGTAGATTCCAGCTTAGTCCATGGAACTCTTGCACTATTATTATTTTCACATCATTCGGTTGTGCAAGTGAAAGGCAATAATGACAATGATTTGATGAAGTGACTGTGGCAAGGAAAAGCTGGTATGAACTCTTCTTGTTTTTGTTTTTGTAAATATGTTTAACTCAGCATCCATGATTCAGCACATTATGAGTAAAAATGTTTGTGATGACAATTAGAGATTATAGTTGCTCATGCCATGCTTAAGTAGCTAGGAGTGGATAATGATTTATCTTGGATGTCAACATGCATTAAAATGGTTATGATGTAGTATGTTAATATGGTATCCTCCTCTGAATGTTTCAAGTGGCTTGACTTGGCACATGTTCATACATGTAGTTGATTCAAAACCAACATAGCCTCCACGATACTTATGTTCAGGGTGTTTATATCCTACTCATGCTAGTATTCAATATTAATTATTCTCACTGCATGATCATGACCGTTTTCGCTCTCTAGTTGGTCGCTTCTCAATCTATTTGCTAGCCTTCACCTGTACTAAGCGGGAATACTACTTGTGCATCCACAATCCTTAAACCAAAGTTGTTCTAGATGAGTCCACTATATCTACCTATATGCGGTATTACTCTGCCGTTCCAAGTAAATTTGCATGTGCCACCTCTAATCATTCAAACAAACATCTGTTTTGTGTGCCCGTACCGCTCATGGAGCGACAGGGGGTGCTACTTGTGAGCTGCGTTGGGATTCCCCCGAAGAGGAGGGGCTGATGCAGTACAGTAGAGATAAGTATTTCCCTTAGTTATGAAACCAAGGTTATCAATCCTGTAGGAGAATCACGCAACAACTCGTTAGCAGCACCTGCACACAAAATAACAAATCCTTGCACCCAACGCGAACAAGGGGTTGTCAATCCCTTGGCGGTTAATTGCAAGATTAAATTGTATGGTGATAGATAGATAGATCAAACAAAAATTCAAAATAAAATAAATAAAGTAAAATTGCAGCAAGGTATTTTTGGGATTTTCAATATATGATAAAGGTAGACCCGGGGGCCATAATTTTCACTAGAGGCTTCTCTCTTGAAAATGGCATACGGTGGGTGAACAAATTACTGTTGGGCAATTGATAGAAAAGCAAATAATCATGACGATATCCAAGGCAATGATCATGTATATAGGTATCACGTCCGAGACAAGTAGACCGACTCCTGCCTGCATCTACTACTATTACTCCACACATTGACCGCTATCCAGCATGCATCTAGAGTATTAAGTTCATAAAGAACAGAGTAACGCCTTAAGCAAGATGACATGATGTAGACAAAGTAAACTCATGCATGAATAAACCCCATCTTTTTATCCTTAATAGCAAAGATACCTACGTGTCATGTCCCTTTCTGTCACTGGGATTGTGAACCGCAAGATCGAACCCATTACAAAGCACCTCTCCCATTGCAAGATAAATCAATCTAGTTGGCCAAACCAAATCAATAGATCGGAGAGAAATATGAAGCTATAACAATCATGCATAAAAGAGTTCAGAGAAAACTCAAATAATATTCATGGATAATCTGATCATAAACTCACAATTCATCGGATCCCAACAAACACACCGCAAAAAGTGATTACATCGGATAGAACTCCAAGAACATCGAGGAGAACATTGTATTGAAGATCAAAAAGAGAGAAGAAGCCATCTAGCTACTAACTATGGACCCAAAGGTCTGTGGTAAACTACTCACGCGTCATCGGAAGGGCAGCAGGGTTGATGTAGAGCCCCTCCGTGATCGAACCCCCCTCCGGCAGAGTGCCGGAAAAGGCCTCCAGATGGGATCTCTCGAGAACAGAAACTTGTGGCGGCGGAAAAAGTATTTCGTGGACTCTCCTGTTGGTTTCCCGATTTTAGAGTATTTATAGAGGTGGAATTAGGTCAAACGGAGCAGAGGTGGGCCCACGAGGCACCAGGGCACGCCACCCCAGGGGTGGCGCGCCCTGGTGGCTCGTGGCCACCTCCTCTGTCTTCTGGCCTTCTCCCGAAGCTTCTAGTGTCTCTTATGTCCAGAAAAAAATCTTCAAAAAGTTTCGTGGCATTTGGACTTCGTTTGGTACTGATATTCTGAAAAACCAAAAACTGGCAAAAAACAGCAACAGGCACTGGGCACTAAGTTAATAGGTTAGTCCCAAAAAATGATATATAATTGCTTGTAAGTGTATATAAAACATCCAAGATTGATACTATAATAGCATGGAACAATCAAAAATTATAGATATGTTGGAGACGTATCAAGCATCCCCAAGCTTAATTCCTGCTCATCCTCAAGTAGGTAAATGATAAAAACAGAATTTTTAATGTGGAATGCTACCTATCATATTCATCATATACTCTTTTCTTTTGTAGCATGGACATTTGGACTTGAATGATTAAAAGCAATAGTCTATAGTTTGACATGATGACATAAATACTCAAGCATACTAACAAGCAACCATGTCTTTCAAAATATCAACGCTAAAGAAAGTTATCCCTAGCCCATTATGCTCAATCATTGATCCATTCATGAAACACACTCAATATTAGCTACACACAATGCACAAGTATGACAATAGTGCTCTCTAGTTGGTGCTTTGTAAGAGAAGATGGAGACTCAAAATAAAAATAAAAATTGCATAAAAGTAAATAGATAGGCCCTTCGCAGAGGGAAGCAGAGATTTGCAGAGGTGCCAGAGCTCAAGGTTTAAATTAGAGAGATAAATTTATTTTGAGAGGCATGCTTTTCCTGTCAACAAAAACGACCGAGAATTCCCAATATCTTCCATGCTAGACACATTATAGGCGGTTCCCAAATAGAAAATAAAGTTTATTTCCTTTCCACCATTCTTTCACAATCCATGGCTAGTCGTATCCACGGGTGCCTTCCATACCAACACTTTCCAAGGAATTTATTATTATCATATTAAATTTTTTCATTTCGGGACTGGGCATCCCTATTACCTGCCACTCTCTCGTGCAATGACAAGTGAATAAACACTCATCGTGAGAATAACACACCTAGCATGGAAAATATTGGCCACCCCCTGCCGCTTCATGAGCGGTACGGGCACACAAAACGGAAAATTATTTTGAAAAATTAGAGTTGGCACATGCAAATTTACATGGAACGGCATGGAAATACCGCATATAGGTAGGTATGGTGGACTCATTTGGCACAACTTTGGTTTAAGGAGTTGGATGCACAAGCAGTATTCCCGCTTAGTACAAATGAAGGCTAGCAAATAGATTGAGAAGCGACCAACCAAAAAGCGAAAACGGTCATAAACATACATTGAACATAACTAACACTGAATAATGCACCATAAGTAGGATATAATTTCGTTGCATAACTATTGACTTTATGTGCATGCATAGGGAATCACAAACCTTAACACCAATATTCTTACTAAATCATAATTACTCACTAACATGACTCACATATTATCATCTTCACATCGCAAAACTATTGCAAGGAATCAAACTTATCACATCCAATGATCTTTCATGAAAGTTTTTATTATACCCCTCTTGAATATTCATCACTTTGGGACCAAATTCATATCTTGTGCAAATTACCATTACTATTATCAACTCTCAAAAAGATATAAGTGAAGCATGAGAGTGCAAATATTTCTTAAAAATTTAATCTTATCAACTCTCAAAATAATATAAGTGAAGCATGAGAGTTCAAATATTTCTTCAAAATATAGTCACCGCCGTGCTAAAAAAGATTTAAGTGAAGCACTAGAGCAACTGCCTAGCTCAAAAGATTTAAGTGAAGCACATAGAGTATTCTAACAAATCATGATAAACGTGTGGCTCTCTCAAATAGGTGTGTCCAGCAAAGATGATTGTGACAAAGTAAAAAAAGCAAACAAAGCAAAGACTCATATAATACAAGACGCTCCAAGCAAAACTCATGATATGTGACGAATAAAAATATAGCTCCAAGTAAAATTACCGATAGTTGGTAGAAGAAAGAGGGGATGCCTTTCGGGGCATCCCCAAGCTTAGTTGCTTGAGTCTTCCTTGAATATTACCTTGGGGTGCCTTGGGCATCCCCAAGGTTAGGCTCTTGCCACTCCTTATTCCTTCATCCATCGTGATCTCACCCAAAACTTGAAAACTTCAATCACACAAAACTCAACAAAACCTTCGTGAGATTCGTTAGTATAACAAACAAATCTTTAACTTTAGGTACTGTAGTAAATTGATTCATATTTAATATTGGCATAATGCTACTGTACTCCAACTTCTCCATGACTCATACCCCCCGATACGATCCATAGATTCATCAAAATAAGCAAACTATGCAACAAAAACAGAATCTGTCTAAAACAGAATAGTCTGTAAAGATCTATTTAAAATCTATACTTATGTAACTCTAAAAATTCTGAAAAATTAGGAAAACGTGGGAAATTCATATACCAATACTGTGTAAAAATTTCAGATTTTTTTGATGCCCCTGTACATAATTAAAATTCCAGCACTAGACGCAAAACTTACTGTTTTCCAAACATCATCAATTATACTATCTTCCAAATCATCCCAAAGGCATTACTTGGCACAAACACTAATTAAAACATAAAAACACAATCATAACAGTAGCATAATTGTGTGCACACAAGAAAACATAAATAAAAATAAAAAATTTATTTTATTCATTGGGTTGCCTCCCAACAAGCGCTATTGTTTTATGCCCCTAGCTAGGCATAATCCATAGTTTCAAGTATTGTTATCCTTCAAGTTGATTCCATAAGTGGCCCTCATAATGGATTCATAGGGTGCTTTAATTCTTTTCCTAGGGAAGTGTTCCATCCCTTTCTTTAGTGGAAATTGAAATCTTATAGTACCTTCTTTCATATCAATAATAGCACCAATAGTTCGAAGAAAAGGCCTACCAAGTATTATGGGGCAAGAAGGATTGCATTCAATGTCAAGAACAATAAAGTCCACGGGCACATAGTTTCTATTTGCACGAATAAGAACATCATTTATTCTACCCAATGGCTTGTTGGGGAACGTTGCATGGGAAACAAAAATTTTCCTACGCACACATAAGATCTATCCATGGTGATGAGCATCTACGAGAGGGAGAGTGAATCTACATACCCTTGTAGATCGCTAAGCGGAAGCGTTAATAAACGCGGTTGATGTAGTCGAACGTCTTCGCGATCCAAATCGCCGAGCGTCCCGCGATCCAATCACGATCCTTCCGATCTAGTGCCGAACGGACGGCACCTCCGCGTTCAACACACGTACGGCTTGATGACGCCTTCACCTCCTCGATCCAGCGAGCGATGATGAAGTAGTGGTTGAGTTCCAGCAGCACGACGGCGTGGTGATGGTGGTGAGGAACAATCTCTGCAGGGCTTCGCCAAGCACTACGGAGATTATGACGGAGGAACTAGAAGGCTAGGGTTGCCGGCACACGGCTTGGGAAATCCTGATGTGTCCCGCGTGCTAGCCCTGCCCCTCTATTTATATGTTGAGCCTTGGGGTCTAAACTTGGAGTAAAAGCCTCCTCCGGGTCGGTTTTGCCCGCACAAGGTCGGTTTGGCCCGCAGGGAAAGAGTCCAACTCGGATCCCTGCCGAACCGTGCACAGCCGCGCACAAGCGGTAGTACCGCTTCACACAAGCGGTAGTACCGCTTGGGCGGTAGTACCGCTTCACACAAGCGGTAGTACCGCTCCGGCGGTAGTACCGCTTCACCAAGCGGTAGTACCGCTTACGCGGCAGCAAAACTACTTTTGCACTTTCCAATACCTTGTGGGCTTTATCCCTTTGGCTCATATAAAGTGTTGCTGCACCCGAACACTTCGGTAAACATCCGGAACCCCTTCCGGTGAACTTCGGAACTCTTCCGGAGATCGAAACACTATTATCACATATATCAATCTTTACCTCCGGACTCTTCCGGAGATCCTCGTCATGTCCGGGATCTTATCCGAGACTTCCGAACAACTTTCGGTCACCAACATAATAACTCAATTATACTAATCGTCACCAAACGTTAAGTGTGTAGACCCTGCGGGTTCGAGAACTATGTAGACATGACCGAGACACCTCTACGGCCAATAACCAATAGCGGGACCTGGATGCCCATATTGGCTCCTACATATTCTACGAAGATCTTTATCGGTCGAACCTCTATGTCAAGGATTCAGTTAATCCCGTATGCTGTTCCCTTTGTTCTTCGGTATGTTACTTTGCCCGAGATTCGATCGTCGGTATCACTATACCTAGTTCAATCTCGTTACCGGCAAGTCTCTTTACTCGTTCCGTAATACAAGATCTCGTGGCTAACACTTTAGTCACATTGCTTGCAAGGCTCATCGTGATGTTGTATTACCGAGTGGGCCCTGAGATACCTCTCCGTCATACGGAGTAACAAATCCCAGTCTTGATCCATGCCAACCCAACAGACACCCTCGGAGATACCTGTAGAGCACCTTTATAGTCACCCAGTTACGTTGCGACGTTTGATACACACAAGGTATTCCTCCGGTGTCAGTGAGTTGCATGATCTCATGGTCAAAGGAACAGATACTTGACATGCAGAAAACAATAGCAATAAACTGACACGATCACATGCTACGTTTACAGTTTGGGTCTTGTCCATCACATCATTCTCCTAATGATGTGATCCCGTTATCAAATGACATCTCATGTCAATGGCTAGGAAACCTTAACCATCTTTGATCAACGAGCTAGTCAACTAGAGGCTTACTAGGGACACAGTGTTGTCTATGTACCCACACATGTATTTGAGTTTCCAATCAATACAATTATAGCATGGATAATAAACGATTATCATTAACAAGGAAATATAATAATAACCAATTTATTATTGCCTCTAGGGCATATTTCCAACAGTCTCCCACTTGCACTAGAGTCAATAATCTAGTTCACATCACTATGTGATTTACATTGTAATGAATCGAACACCCATGCAGTTCTGGTGTTGTTCATGTTGAGCCCTTGGAAGAGGTTTAGTCAACGGATCTGCAACATTTAGATCCGTGTGTACTTTGCAAATATTTATGTCGTCCTCCTTGATGTAATCGCGGATGGAATTGAAACGTCGTTTTATGTGTCTGGTCCTCTTGTGAAATCTTGGTTCCTTGGCTAGAGCAATGGCACCAGTATTATCACAAAACAGAGTCATTGGGTTAAGCGCACTAGGCACTACTCCAAGATCTGTCATGAACTCCTTCATCCAGACACCTTCCTTCGCCGCCTCCGAGGCTGCGATGTACTCCGCTTCGCATGTAGAATCAGCTACCACGCTTTGCTTGGAACTGCACCAGCTAACCGCACCCCCATTAAGAATAAATACGTATCCGGTTTGCGACTTAGAGTCATCCGGATCAGTGTCAAAGCTTGCATCGACGTAACCCTTTACGACGAGCTCTTGATCACCTCCATAAACGAGAAACATGTCCTTAGTCCTTTTCAGGTACTTCAGGATATTCTTGACCGCCGTCCAGTGTTCCATTCCTGGATCACTTTGAAACCTTCCGACCATACTTATGGCAAGGCTGACATCGGGTCTTGTGCACAGCATTGCATACATGATAGAGCCTATGGCCGAAGCATAGGGGATGACACTCATCTTTTCTCTATCTTCTGCAGTCACTGGGCATTGAGTCTTACTCAACTTCACACCTTGCAAAACAGGCAAGAACCCCTTCTTGGACTGATCCATTTTGAACTTCTTCAAAATCTTATCAAGGTATGTGCTTTGTGAAAGTCCTATTAAGCGTCTTGATCTATCTCTATAGATCTTGATGCCTAATATGAAAGCAGCTTCTCCTAGGTCCTTCATTGAAAAACTCTTGTTCAAATATTCCTTTACGCTTTCCAGCATTTCTATATTGTTTCCAATCAGCAATATGTCATCCACATATAATATTAGAAACGCTATAGAGCTCCCACTCACTTTCTTGTAAATACAAGCTTCTCCGTAAACTTGTATAAACTCGAACGCTTTGATCACCTCATCAAAACGAAGATTCCAACTCCGAGATGCTTGCACCAGTCCATAAATGGATCGCTGGAGTTTGCAAACTTTGTCAGCATTCTCTGGATCGACAAAACCTTCTGGTTGCATCATATACAACTCTTCCTTAAGGTAACCGTTAAGGAACGCTGTTTTGACATCCATCTGCCAAATTTCATAATCGAAAAAGGCAGCTATTGCTAACATGATTCTGACGGACTTAAGCATCGCTACGGGTGAGAAGGTCTCATCGTAGTCAACTCCTTGAACTTGTGAAAAACCCTTTGCCACAAGTCGAGCTTTATAGACGGTGACATTACCGTCCGCGTCCGTCTTCCTCTTAAAGATCCATTTGTTCTGAATGGCCTTACGCCCTTCAGGTAATACTTCCAAAGTCCATACTTTGTTTTCATACATGGATCCCATCTCGGATTTCATGGCCTCTAACCACTTCTCGGAATCCGGGCCCATCATCGCTTCTCCATAGCTCATAGGTTCATCGTTGTTTAACAACATGACCTCTAAGACAGGGTTGCCGTACCACTCAGGAGCAGTACGCGTCCTTGTCGACCTACGAGGTTCGATAGCAACTTGATCCAAAGCTTCATGATCATCATCATTAACTTCCTCTTCAGCTAATGTAGGCTCGACAGAAACAACTTTCTGCGTTGCGCTACTCTTAGGTTGAAGTAAAGGTTCAATAACCTCATCAAGTTCTATCTTCCTCCCACTCAATTCTTTCGAGAGAAACTCTTTCTCAAGAAATGTTCCGTTTTTAGCGACAAACACTTTGCCTTCGGATCTGAGGTAGAAGGTATACCCAACTGTCTCTTTTGGGTATCCTATGAAGACGCATTTCTCCGCTTTGGGTTCCAGCTTTTCAGGCTGAAGCTTTTTGACATAAGCATCACATCCCCAAACTTTAAGAAACGACAGCTTTGGCTTCTTGCCAAACCAAAGTTCATATAGCGTCGTCTCAACGGATTTCGATGGTGCCCTATTTAAAGTGAATGCAGCTGTCTCTAATGCATAACCCCAAAACGATAGTGGCAAATCGGCAAGAGACATCATAGATCGCACCATATCCAATAAAGTTCGATTACGACGTTCGGACACACCATTACGCTGTGGTGTTCCAGGCGGTGTCGATTGTGAAACAATTCCACACTGTCTTAAGTGACTGCCAAACTCATAACTCAGATATTCTCCTCCTCGATCAGATCGTAGGAATTTAATCTTCTTGTTACGATGATTCTCAACTTCACTCTGAAATTGTTTGAACTTTTCAAATGTTTCAGACTTGTGTTTCATTAAGTAAATATACCCATATCTACTTAAGTCATCAGTGAAGGTGAGAAAGTAACGATAACCACCGCGCGCCTCAATACTCATCGGACCGCACACATCAGTATGTATGATTTCCAATAAGTCACTTGCCCGTTCCATTATTCCAGAGAACGGCGTTTTAGTCATCTTGCCCATGAGGCATGGCTCACATGTGTCAAGTGATTCAAAATCAAGTGACTCCAAAAGTCCATCAGCATGGAGCTTCCTCATGCGTTTTACGCCAATATGACCTAAACGGCAGTGCCACAAGAAAGTGGTATTATCATTATCAATTCTACATCTTTTGGCATCAATGTTATGAACATGTGTATCATTACTATCGAGATTCAATAAGAATAAACCCCTCACATCGGGTGCATGACCATAAAAGATATTACTCATATAAATAGAACAACCATTATTCTCTGATTTAAATGAGTAACCGTCTCGCAATAAACAAGATCCAGATATAATGTTCATGCTTAACGCAGGCACCAAATAACACTTATTTAGGTTCATCACTAATCCCGACGGTAATCGAAGAGCGAGCGTGCCAACGGCGATCACATCAACCTTGGAACCATTTCCCACGCGCATCGTCACTTCGTCCTTTGCCAGCCTCCGTCTATTCCGCAGTTCCTGTTTTGAGTTGCAAATATGAGCAACCGCACCGGTATCAAATACCCAGGCACTACAACGAGAGTTGGTAAGGTACACATCAATAACATGTATATCATATATACCTTGTTTGTTGTTGGCCGCCTTCTTGTCAGCCAAATACTTGGGGCAATTCCGCTTCCAGTGTCCAGTTCCCTTGCAATGAAAACACACAGTTTCTGGTTTGGGTCCAGCCTTGGGTTTCTTCACGAGAGGAGCAACTGCTTTGCCACTCTTCTTGGAGTTACCCTTCTTACCCTTGCCATTTTTCTTGAAACTAGTGGTTTTATTGACCATCAACACTTGATGCTCCTTCTGAATTTCAGACTCAGCGGCTTTCAGCATCGCAAACAGCTCGGCGACTGACTTGTTCATCCCGTGCATGTTATAGTTCAACACGAAGCTCTTGTAGCTAGGTGGCAATGATTGAAGAACTCTGTCAGTGATAGCCTCTGGCGGAAGGGGCATCCCTAACTCAGCCAGACGGGTGGAGTACCCAGACATTCTGAGCACGTGATCACTGATAGACCCGTTCTCCTCCATCTTGCAAGCATAGAACTTATCGGAGATCTCATATCTCTCGATCCGGGCATTCTTCTGAAAGATAAACTTCAACTCCTGGAACATCTCATATGCTCCATGACGTTCAAAACGTCTTTGAAGTCCCGGTTCTAAGCCATACAACATTGCACATTGAACTATTGAGTAATCATCAGAACGAGCCTGCCAGGCGTTCACAACGTCTAGAGACTCAACTGGAGCGGGTGGATCACCAAGCGGTGCATCAAGGACATAAGCCTTCTGGGAAGCCGTAAGGATAATCCTTAGATTACGGGCCCAGTCCACAAAGTTACTTCCATCATCTTTCAACTTAGCTTTCTCTAGGAACGCATTAAAATTCAGGGGTGCTACTGCGCGAGCCATGATCTACAACATAAATATAGCAAAGACAACTTAGACTATTGTTCTTAGATAATGAGTTTAGTTAATCATATTTAAAAAACTCCCACTCAAATTGACATCCCTCCGATCATTCGAGTGTAACATGATCCAAATCCACCAACTCAAGTCCGATCATCACGTGAGTTGAGGTGGTTTCAATGGTGAACATCTTCATGTTGATCATATCTACTATATGACTCATGTTCGACCTTTCGGTCTCTTGTGTTCCGAGGCCATGTCTGTACATGCTAGGCTCGTCAAGTTTAACCCGAGTGTTCCGCACGTGTAACATGGCTTACACCCGTTGTATGCGAACGTAGAGTCTATCACACCCGATCATCACGGCGTGTCTCGAAACGACGAACTTTCGCAACGGTGCACACTTGGGGAGAACACAATTTATCTTGAAATTTAAGTGAGGGATCACCTTATAATGCTACCGTCGTCCTAAGCAAAATAAGATGCATAAAAGGATTAACATCACATGCAAATCATAAGTGACATGATATGGCCATGAACTTGTGCTTTTGATCTCCATCTCCAAAGCACCGGCATGATCTCCATCGTCACCGGCATGACACCATGATCTCCATCATCTTGATCTCCATCAACGTGTCGCCATAAGGTTGTCGCGCCGACTGTTGCTTCCACGACTATAGCTAACGTTTAGCGATAAAGTAAAGCATTACATAGCGCTTAATGATCGACACGCAGGTCATACAATAATTAAAGACAACTCTATGGCTCCTGCCAGTTGCCGTACTCATCGACATGCAAGTCGTGATATTCTATACAATACATGATCATCTCATACATCACATATATCTCATCATGTAATTGGCCATATCACATCACAACATACCCTGCAAAAACAAGTTAGACGTCCTCTAATTGTTGTTGCAAATTTTACGTGGCTGCTACGGGTATCTAGCAAGAACGATTCTTACCTACGCAAAACCACAACGTGGTGTAGTGATTGCTTTTTGATCTTCTAAAAGAACCCTCTTCATTGAACCGATTCAACTAAAGTGAGAGAGACAGACACCCGCCAGTCACCTTTATGCAACAAGTGCACGCAGCGGTGAAACCAGTCTCGCGTAAGCGTACGCGTAATGTCGGTCCGGGCCGCTTCATCTCACAATACCGCGGAATCAAGTATCAACTAGTAACGGCAAGCAATATGTATACATCCACGCCCACAACTCATTTGTGTTCTACTCGAGATCTCATCTACGCATAGACCTAGCTCAGATGCCACTGTTGGGGAACGTTGCATGGGAAACAAAAATTTTCCTACGCACACATAAGATCTATCCATGGTGATGAGCATCTACGAGAGGGAGAGTGAATCTACATACCCTTGTAGATCGCTAAGCGGAAGCGTTAATAAACGCGGTTGATGTAGTCGAACGTCTTCGCGATCCAAATCGCCGAGCGTCCCGCGATCCAATCACGATCCTTCCGATCTAGTGCCGAACGGACGGCACCTCCGCGTTCAACACACGTACGGCTTGATGACGCCTTCACCTCCTCGATCCAGCGAGCGATGATGAAGTAGTGGTTGAGTTCCAGCAGCACGACGGCGTGGTGATGGTGGTGAGGAACAATCTCTGCAGGGCTTCGCCAAGCACTACGGAGATTATGACGGAGGAACTAGAAGGCTAGGGTTGCCGGCACACGGCTTGGGAAATCCTGATGTGTCCCGCGTGCTAGCCCTGCCCCTCTATTTATATGTTGAGCCTTGGGGTCTAAACTTGGAGTAAAAGCCTCCTCCGGGTCGGTTTTGCCCGCACAAGGTCGGTTTGGCCCGCAGGGAAAGAGTCCAACTCGGATCCCTGCCGAACCGTGCACAGCCGCGCACAAGCGGTAGTACCGCTTCACACAAGCGGTAGTACCGCTTGGGCGGTAGTACCGCTTCACACAAGCGGTAGTACCGCTCCGGCGGTAGTACCGCTTCACCAAGCGGTAGTACCGCTTACGCGGCAGCAAAACTACTTTTGCACTTTCCAATACCTTGTGGGCTTTATCCCTTTGGCTCATATAAAGTGTTGCTGCACCCGAACACTTCGGTAAACATCCGGAACCCCTTCCGGTGAACTTCGGAACTCTTCCGGAGATCGAAACACTATTATCACATATATCAATCTTTACCTCCGGACTCTTCCGGAGATCCTCGTCATGTCCGGGATCTTATCCGAGACTTCCGAACAACTTTCGGTCACCAACATAATAACTCAATTATACTAATCGTCACCAAACGTTAAGTGTGTAGACCCTGCGGGTTCGAGAACTATGTAGACATGACCGAGACACCTCTACGGCCAATAACCAATAGCGGGACCTGGATGCCCATATTGGCTCCTACATATTCTACGAAGATCTTTATCGGTCGAACCTCTATGTCAAGGATTCAGTTAATCCCGTATGCTGTTCCCTTTGTTCTTCGGTATGTTACTTTGCCCGAGATTCGATCGTCGGTATCACTATACCTAGTTCAATCTCGTTACCGGCAAGTCTCTTTACTCGTTCCGTAATACAAGATCTCGTGGCTAACACTTTAGTCACATTGCTTGCAAGGCTCATCGTGATGTTGTATTACCGAGTGGGCCCTGAGATACCTCTCCGTCATACGGAGTAACAAATCCCAGTCTTGATCCATGCCAACCCAACAGACACCCTCGGAGATACCTGTAGAGCACCTTTATAGTCACCCAGTTACGTTGCGACGTTTGATACACACAAGGTATTCCTCCGGTGTCAGTGAGTTGCATGATCTCATGGTCAAAGGAACAGATACTTGACATGCAGAAAACAATAGCAATAAACTGACACGATCACATGCTACGTTTACAGTTTGGGTCTTGTCCATCACATCATTCTCCTAATGATGTGATCCCGTTATCAAATGACATCTCATGTCAATGGCTAGGAAACCTTAACCATCTTTGATCAACGAGCTAGTCAACTAGAGGCTTACTAGGGACACAGTGTTGTCTATGTACCCACACATGTATTTGAGTTTCCAATCAATACAATTATAGCATGGATAATAAACGATTATCATTAACAAGGAAATATAATAATAACCAATTTATTATTGCCTCTAGGGCATATTTCCAACATGGCTTTTTAATAGTGGAATCCGCAAGATGCAAATTAAGAGAACATTCATCTATATTGGTAAAACCTAGCACATCGCATAGAGATTTTGGAATTGTGGAAACGCTAGCACCCAAATCACATAAAGCATTGCACTCATAATTTTTAATTTTGACTTTAATGGTGGGTTCCCACTCATCATATAATTTTCTAGGAATTGAAATTTCTAGTTCTAGCTTTTCTTCTAACGCTTTCATCATCGCTTCTACAATGTGTTTAGTAAAAGCCTTATTTTGTTCATAAGCGTTGGGCGAATTTAGCATGGATTGTAACAAAGAAATACATTCAATCAAAGAGCAACTACCATAATTAAAGTCTTTGTAATCCAAGAGAGTGGGCACATCGCTAGTTAAAGTTTTTACCTCTCCAAACCCACTTTTATCAATTTTTTCATCAAGATTTTCACCCTCCGAATTATGGGGACGCCTTCTAGCTAAAGTTGACTCTTCTTCAATCCCCTTTTCATCAAGTTTTATATTGCTAAACAAGGAATTAATAGATGAAACACCAGTCATTTTAATATCCTCATCATTACTAAGTGCTAATGATTCTGGCTTAGCCGCCATTTGATTTATTAGCGTAGCTTGCGCATCAGAAATTTTTCATAGCAAATTTTCAGTAAGAGCAAATTGAGATTGAAGATTAGCAACTTCTTCACTAACACCATCGAGTTGTTTTGCAATAGCGTCCAACAAAGTAGAGTGTTCTTTGAGTTCTTTGGTAAAAAATTTGTTGTGCTCAAACTGCGTAGTCATGTAATCTTTAGTATTTTTCTCGATTTCAGCCAAAATTTTATGATAAGAGGTATCATGATAATTTTCTCGGGGCATCATGATTAGGCAAACAAGATAACAAGCAAGCAAAGAAGCAAACAAGAAAAAGGCAAACGGAAAATACTTTTGTATTTTTGTAAAAAAAAATTAGAAGTGGGGGAGATGAAAACGAGAGGCAAAGGCAAATAAAATAAATGCAAGGAGATGAAAGTTTATGTGTAGGTACTTGGTAGATGTTGATGATGTCTCCCCGGCAACGGCGCCAGAAATTCTTCCTGCTACTTGTGAGCTGCGTTGGGATTTCCCCGAAGAGGAGGGGATGATGCGGTACAGTAGAGATAAGTATTTCCCTCAGTTATGAAACCAAGGTTATCAATCCAGTAGGAGAATCATGCAACAACTCGTTAGCAGCACCTGCACACAAAATAACAAATCCTACACGAACAAGGGGTTGTCAATCCCTTGGCGGTTAATTGTAAGATTAAATTGTATGGTGATAGATAGATAGATCAAACAAAAATTCAAAATAAAATAAATAAAGTAAAATTGCAGCAAGGTATTTTTGGGATTTTCAATATATGATAAAGGTAGACCCGGGGGCCATAGTTTTCACTAGAGGCTTCTCTCTTGAAAATAGCATACGGTGGGTAAACAAATTACTGTTGGGCAATTGATAGAAAAGCAAATAATCATGACGATATCCAAGTCAATCATCATGTATATAGGCATCACATCAGAGACAAGTAGACCGACTCCTGCCTGCATCTACTACTATTACTCCACACATCGACCGCTATCCAGCATGCATCTAGAGTATTAAGTTCATAAAGAACAGAGTAACGCCTTAAGCAAGATGACATGATGTAGACAAAGTAAACTCACGCATGAATAAACCCCATCTTTTTATCCTTAATAGCAATGATACCTACATGTCATGTCCCTTTGTGTCACTGGGATTGAGCACCGCAAGATCAAACCCATGACAAAGCACCTCTCCCATTGCAAGATAAATCAATCTAGTTGGCCAAACCAAATCAATAGATCGGAGAGAAATACAAAGCTATAACAATCATGCATAAAAGAGTTCAAAGAAAACTCAAATAATATTCATGGATAATCTGGTCATAAACTCACAATTCATCGGATCCCAACAAACACACCGCAAAAAGTGATTACATCGGATAGAACTACAAGAACATCGAGGAGAACATTGTATTGAAGATCAAAAAGAGAGAAGAAGCCATCTAGCTACTAACTATGGACCCGAAGGTCTGTGGTAAACTACTCACGCATCATCGGAAGGGCAGCAAGGTTGATGTAGAGCCCCTCCGTGATCGAATCCCCCTCCGGCAGAGTGCCGGAAAAGGCCTCCAGATGGGATCTCTCAAGAACTGAAACTTGCGGCAATGGAAAAAGTATTTCGTGGACTCTCCTATTGGTTTCCCGATTTTAGAGTATTTATAGAGGTGGAATTAGGTCAAACGGAGCAGAGGTGGGCCCACGAGGCACCAGGGCATGCCACCCCCTGGGGCGCGCCCTGGTGGCTCGTGGCCACCTCCTCTGTCTTCTGGCCCTCTCCCGAAGCTTGTAGTGTCTCTTATGTCCAGAAAAAAATCTCCAAAAAGTTTCATGGCATTTGGACTTCGTTTGGTACTGATATTCTGAAAAACCAAAAACAGGCAAAAAACAGCAACTGGCACTGGGCACTAAGTTAATAGGTTAGTCCCAGAAAATGATATATAGTTGCTTGTAAGTGTATATAAAACATCCAAGATTGATACTATAATAGCATGGAACAATCAAAACTTATAGATACGTTGGAGACGTATCAGGGGGCGGTCAGTATCTTCCATGCTAAGCGGGTTATTCTCGAGATGAGTGTTTATTCACTTGTCATTGCACGAGAGAGGCTGGTATTTGGGATGCCCAGTCGTATGCTCAAAACGAAACTACATAATGCAAACAAACTCCCCCGGAAAGTTGTTGGTATGGAGGGCACCCAAGGATTCGGCTAGCCATGGCTTGTGTTGGTATGGTGGAGGGGGAGTAAACTTTACCTTTCCGCTTGGGAACCGCCTATAATATGTTTAGCATGGAAGATATTGAAAATTCTCGGTCGTGACATTGACAGGAAAAGTACACCTCCCAAAATTATTTTTCAACTCTGATTTAAGCTTCAAGCTCTAGCACCTCTGCAAATCCATGCTTCCCTCTTCAAAGGGCCTATCCATATACTTTTATGTTATTTTACTTTTATTATTGAGTCTCACCTTCTCATCATAAGCACCAATCCTAAGAGCACTATTGTCATCCTTATGCATTGAGTATAGTTAATGTTGTGTGCATCATGACTGGATCTCCTCTACCCTGAATTACAATGTTTAGTCGCTGCTTGAACTTTGGAGGTGCTCTGCAATTATGTTTTGCGGTCTCAGAAAGGGCTAGTGAGATACCATGTTATCATATTATATCATGATTGTTTTGACAAATTGTTGGCACTTGAGATATGTTATTATTGCTCGCTAGTTGATTATGCCATTGATATGAGTAAATATCATTCCTAAGTGTTATTATGAGCATGGTTAGTTCATGATCTTTGCTGAAAACTTGGGTACTATTTAAGCTTATATACGGATACAAGAACAAAAGAGTTCGTAAAAGTTTTTCTTTATCACTTTTAGTTTGTCAACTGAATTGCTTGAGGACAAGCAATGAGTTAAGCTTGGGGGAGTTGATACGTCTCCGTCGTATCTACTTTTCCAAACACTTTTGCTCTTGTTTTGGACTCTAATTTGCATGATTTGAATGAAACTAACCCGGATTGATGATGTTTTTCAGCAGAACTATCATGGTGTTGTTTTTGTGCAGAAATCGAAGTTCTCGAAATTGGACAAAACTTTTTGGAGATTTTTTATGGAATAAGTAAAAATTACTGGCGCAAGAATCAACAAAAGAGGGGCCACCTGTTGCCCACAAGGCAACAGGGCGCGACCCCCCTAGGGCGCGCCTTGATGCCTTGTGGGGCCCACAGGCAGTCGTCTGACCTAATTCCAACACTATAAATTCACTTTCCCTGAGAAAAAAATAAGAGAAGAATTTTCATCATGTTTTACGATACGGAGCCGCCGCCACCTCCTGTTCTTCATCGGGAGGGCTGATTTGGAGTCCGTTCGGGGCTCCGGAGAGGGGGATTCGACGCCGTCGTCATCATCAACCATCCTCCATCACCAATTTCATGATGCTCACCACCGTGTGTGAGTAATTTCTCCGTAGGCTTGCTGGACGGTGATGGGTTGGATGAGATTTATCATGTAATCAAGTCAATTTGTTAGGGTTTTGATCCCTAGTATCCACTATGTTCTGAGATTGATGTTGCTATGAGTTTGCTATGCTTAATGCATGTCACTAGGGCCCGAGTGCCATGATTTCAGATCTGAACCCTCTATGTTTTCATGAATATATTTGTGTTCTTGATCCTATCTTACAAGTTATATGCACCTATTACGTCTTATGATCCGCATACCCCAAGGTGACAATAATTGGGATTCTTTCCGGTGATTGACGTAGTTTGAGGAGTTCATGTATTCACTAAGTTCTAATGCTTTGTTCCGATTCTCTATTAAAAGGAGGCCTTAATATCCCTTAGATTTCCTTATGGACCCCGCTGCCACGGGAGGGTAGAACAAAAGATGTCATGCAAGTTCTTACTATAAGCACGTATGACTATATACGGAATACATGCCTACATTACATTGATGAATTGGAGCTATTGTGTATCGCCCTAGGTTGTGACTGTTATATGATGAATGTCATCCAACATAATTATCCATCACCGATCCAATGCCTATGCTTTTCGCATATTGATCTTTGCTAAGTTACTTTCGTTGCTGCTGCTGTTACAATCACTACAAAACTGTCACTGCTACTGTTACTGTTACTGTGCTACTGTTACTACTGCTATCAAAACTATCATACTACTGTGCTACTAAACACTTTGCTACAGATATTTAGTTCTCCAGGTGTGGTTGAATTGACAACTCAACTGCAAATACTCGCAAATATTCTTTGGCTCCCCTTGTGTCGAATCAATAAATCTGGGTGAAATACTACCCGCGAAAACTGTTGCGATACCCTATACTTGTGGGTTATCACGTACACAATTATTATGTTTGGACCGTGTGCGATCTTGGTTGCTCCCGCCCCGATTCATTTCCTTTACCCAAATTTTAGTTGCTGCAGTATTTCAATCGTCGCCCTCACTCCTCCACCACCGACCTCATAGTAAAATTCCAGTAGCCGAGGCATTTGAACCGTTGCCCTCCCTCGTCCACCACCATCTCCACCCACCATTACTAAAATTTTCAGTAGCCGCGGCATATCCTCAAACACCACCTGCCCTAACCCCGTCCCCCCTTCATAGTCTACCCCCCCCCCCCCGCTCGAACCCTAGCTCGCCGCCGCCGCCGAAGCTGCTGCCGCCACCACCAACCCCTGCCAGTCTGCCCGTGCCTCCTAGCTTAGATAAGTTCAGGTTACCCACTGATTCCCATACCCTCACCGCCCTGTGTTTTTAGATGAGGCATGTGGTGTCCCTCCCCCCCCAGTTCCCCATCCTCTACTCCAGAGAGTCACAGCCTAAGCCCGACCACATATCCCGGGGAGCCCGAGGAGCGTACGGCCAAAAGGAGGTCTATCATGGCCTCTCCGCCGGATGATGTCGAGGTGGCCGCCGTTCGTGCCGACCTGTCGATCCCGGAGGAACACCTCGCCGCGGAAGCCGGCGAGGACGTTGACTACGTCACCATGGCAAAGGCTCCACATCAGTGGGCTCGCATATTACTGAATCTCAGGACAGCCGGCTACGACATCAAGCTCGTTGACAGCGAAGGCTTCACGCGGGCCATGTCACAAGTTAAGTGGTCCATCCCCAACGCTTCTGGTTCAACCGCTGTCAATCTCTTCGACCATCGATCCCATTACGTCATTTTTGAAGGACACGTTCTACGGCGGTGGCTTGGGATCCTCAGCTGCCAAGTCAGATCTCATCGACCACGACCACGACCACGCGAAGGGCACCCACTACGCCTCTTCCATGGTGAGATAGCCCATCTGTGACATCAGGGAGCGCACCCTGGGTCTGTGCTCTTCCAAGTGGAAGGATCCCGTCCATGACAAGTGAGGCAATATCCTATAAGCAAATCTTACTTTTTCTAGCTAGCCAACTCGTACCCATTGTTGTAGTAGCTTTTGCCATGCGATGTTTTAACTGTGCCGTATTTAATTATTTTAGTTATGCAAAAATGTAATGTTCAATAGGGCTATCTGATGTTTAAGTATGAATTGTCCACTTCAGTTTCACGAATGGCTATATTTGGTTGCTTATAGTGAGTAGATGCCTTGTTTATCTATATTTGGTTGTTAGGTTGGTTGCAGTGAGCATTTGCCCAGTTTTCAAGCAGATGCCCTGTTTATCTGTATTTGGTTGTTAGGTTGGTTGCAGTGAGCATTTGCCCAATTTTCAAGCAGATGCCCTGTTTATCTGTATTTGGTTGTTAGGGTTGTTGCAGTGAGCATTTGTCTAGTTTTCAAGCAGATGCCTTGTTTATCTGTATTTGCTTGCTAGGTTGGTTGTAGTGAGCCTTTGTCCACTTTTCAAGCAGATGCCTTGTTTATCTGTATTTGCTTGTTAGGTTGGTTGCACTGAGCCTCTGTCCAATTTTCAATGGCTATATTAGGTTGTTATAGTGAGCATATATGCCTTGTTTATTTCAGTTATTCACAATGTGATGTTCATTATGTGCAAGTATGAACTGTGCAGTTCGATTTCATCAATACCAGTTTGAATGGCTATATTTGGTTCCTGTTATGCCTGGTGAAGTTAACACATGCCCTTTATTTCAGTTTTACACATTTATGCAGTGTGATGTTTAAGCATGAGCTACGTTCTATTCATTTTCAATAGTACCAGTTTGAATTACAATATTTGGTCCCTGTTAAGCCTGTTGTAGTTAACATTCCCTTCCATTTTTTATCTGCTTTAACAGCATGCTGAAACCAACAGATTCAAGCTGTCATTTTGAGATGTTGTTGTTTACCATGGCTATATTTGGTTGATGTTAAGCCTGTAGTACTTATCACGCCTTTCCACATACTTATGCAGGACAACAACGGGAGTGGCCAGCATTTTCCACCGAGGTTAGTTTCATCCCTCGGCTTATACTGCCTCCGTTCCATAATGTAGTGCATACAGATCCACGGCTGGACACTTTTTAGCTTCTAATATTGACTTGTTGCTTGTAGGTACATATGTCCTAGGCAAAGATCCATGCCTCGACCCTTTCTGCGTATGGGGCAATGAGATATTCATGAACCAGCATCAAGTGAGGAAACTGATAAGAATTATTAGCAAAAAGATACAACCGATGGCAATTAAATTATTTGTCTACTCTCTATCCAACACAACAGTGAGCTGTAGGATGGTAACTACGAACTCTGTAGCCTTCTCTTTTTACTGCCCATAATGAGTTGTTAGACAACAATGTCTGAATATTTTTCGTTTGCAGTGGTTCCCAAAGCAGTTTACTCAAGATTACCTCGCAAAGTACATGATTGGTGGACATGCAATGAAGGTTAAAGTATTTCATCGAGACTACAATGAGCATCAAGAAGTCCTAATGAAGACAGTGAAGGATGGGCGGGCGGCCATCACAAGGGGTTGACCTAGAGTCATGCGCGCATTAGGCATGGAGGAGGGCACAATATGGGCATTTCGCTTCACCTTCTCCAGCAACCAGAATGTCTTCCACCTCTCTCTTTACAGTCTTTAGTATAACTATGGTACATCATTCTTTACTTGCTGCTTCTGTAGTTCTTCAGTATATGTACCTGTGCATCGAATTATGCATTCGTCCTTGAACTTGTATTTGTAATAAACATTGTTCGATATGAAATAATTGATTGCCTACTTTCATATTGAAAATCCGTTTCAATTTCAAATTCTGTCAATTTTAAATGCAGGGATTAAATTAGGGATAAATTATGATCTGCAGGCCATTACACTGCACACGGTTTGAGAAAGCAAAACGTCTGTGATAAACGTAAAGATCAGACATGTTTCTCAGATCAGTACGTGTGCGATGAAACTCTACTACACACACGATCAGACAAGAAAAAATGTGTGAGATTAATGACAACAGCGCACACAGTTCCTTCTTAATAAATGTTTGTAAAAGTCACCTTATCACACATGCTAGGCAATTATGAACTGTTTATGATGTCGTGTGCATCGTAAATGTTTGCTCATAGAAGAACGTGTGCAATAGGACTTCATCCGACACAGGTAATACGGATGTATCGTTTGGGACATTTTATACATCTCAAATGTTTATGTACATACAAATGTGTGGGATATATTCAAGCTTCGCATATGGTGTACACTCGTGAACTGTTTGTAATGGGGTGAGCATCCTAAACGTTGCACCACAGAATACCGATTGCGATGGTAATGTGAGCACACACGAGTAGCAAGGACGAAGCGTTTGGGAAAGATGCGGGCATCGCATACGCTTAGTTCTGCGAAATGTATGCTTGCGTGCTTCTTATCGCTGATGGTTTCTGGGTCGTGTGGGATAACCCCCCCCCCCCCCCCCTATCGCACACACAGGCAAGGTGACGGTTTAAAACTCTGTCGTGGAAAGGGGATAAAACCCGTTTGTATAGCAGGTCGCTGCACCAGTGAAGGTTGATGAAGAGGCCTCCCGTGGTGGCTTCCCTGATGTAGGGTGGAACCCTATAGTGATGATCTTTTCACACTTGGAGGGGGAAAAGGGCAAATTGAGAGAAGAACACAAGAACAAACACTCAATCAACAAGATCCAATCACACAAGCACTAGATCCACATACACATAAGAGAGATACAAGTTCCAAAGTCAACACAAGAGGATACAAAGGTGACTAGTTCATCCCAATCCTTGGAGGAGTTGAGGTCTTGATGATCCTATGATGGGGATCCTTCCCTAGATGGGGTCTTGATATCCACTAGGGGATCTTCTCCTAGGAGGTCTTGGTCTCCATGGGAGAGGGGGTAGATGAGCAAAGCTCTCTCTAGACCATATCATATACTTTGCTAACCCTAGAAAAGAGGAGGAGGAGGTCTATTTATAGTCTACGACGAAGTGGGGGTGAGAGAGGGAGGTTACACGGCCGGTTGGCCTCTCACACGCTGGCAGGGGTCGGATGCCCGGGTGTCGGCCCAGATGTCCGGTCGTTCCCGTCAGGCCGGATGTCCGGGCCAGGCGCAGGATGTCCATCCTGGAGGTCTTCCAGGTTCTATACTCTTCGGTTCGGATATCCGGGCGAGGGCCGGATGTCTGGCCTGGTCGGGCCGGATATCCGGGCGAGGGCCGGATGTCCGGCCTGGTCGGGCCGGATGTCCGGGCCGCCGGCCGGATGTCCGGGCCCTGGAGCTCCATGGCTGTTGGCCTGCGGCTGCGGTTGGATCCATCAGGGGCCGGATGTCCGGGCCATGGACCGGATGTCCGGCCGCTGATACTTTTCAGTGGTCTTCCTTGGCGCTCTTCTTCGTCCGTGTACTTGGGGACTTGGCCTTCACTCCGAGCATTCCCGAGGCGGTCTTCTTCATACCTAAGCACACATAGCATCTTGGCTTTAGGTAGTAGCCATGTCTCACGTGGGTCATACAGAAGTTTATTAAGGAGAGATGTCACTTCGGTCTCGATGGCTCTTGCACGTGCTCGTGTCATGGGTCCTCTTGGTGCTTGGGGAGACGGAGGTGGGTCCATGGGGATGACCGTAGGATGCTCCGCATCATCTCCTCCGCCTTGGGAAAGATCCGTCCTCGGATCATAATCCACATCACCATGGAAGGAAGATAGGTCTTTGACATTGAAGATGTCGCTCACGTTGTACTTGTCGCGAGGGATGTCGATCTTGTAGGCGTTGTTGTTGTAGCGTGCGAGCACCTTGAAGGGTCCGTCGGCTCGAGGTAGTAGTTTGGACTTGCGCTCGTTGGGAAAGTGGTCTTTGCGAAGGTGTAGCCACACAAGATCTCTGGGGTTGAACACCATGGGGTGCTTGTTGATGTTGACCTTGGTTGCGAGTCGTTGTACTTGTCGCTCAATCGTGTGCCTTGTATCTTCATGCATCTTCTTGAGGTAACTCGCTCGTGCACTCGCGTCCATGTCGATGCGCTCTTGTAGAGGTAGGGGTAGAATGTCCAATGGGGACAACGGGTTGAAGCCGTAGATGACCTCGAAGGTGGACTTGCCGGTAGTAGAATGTCTTGCTCGATCGATTGTAGGCGTACTCGGCGATGGGCAAACATTCCTCCCACTCCCTTATGTTCTTCTTGATCAACACGCGAAGGAGTGTGGAGAGCGTCCAGTTATCCGTTTGGCCGTCGGTTTGTGGATGATATGCCAAAGAGAACAGGAGCTTGATTCCGAGCTTGGCGCAAAGTGTCTTCCAAAAGTAGCTAAGGAACTTGGCGTCACGGTCTGACACAATCGTTTTGGTCACTCCATGCAAACGCAAGATTTCCCTACAAAAGAGATTTGCAACATGTGAAGCATTGTCGATCTTGTTACATGGAATAAAATGTGCCATCTTAGAGAAACGGTCCACAACAACAAATACCGAATCTTTGCCGTTTTGAGTTCGAGGCAAACCAAGCACAAAATCCATACTAATATCTTCCCATGGTTGATATGGAATAGGAAGTGGCATATATAGACCATGAGATTGAGCTTTGGACTTAGCTTTGCGGCATGTAGAGCAACGGTTGGTGTAGCATGACACGTCGCAAAACATCTTTGGCCAGAAATAGTTCTAGGAGAGTGTGGCGAATGTCTTGTCTCGTCCGAAATGTCCCATGAGTCCTCCACCGTGAGCCTCTTACAAAAGCAACAAACGAAGAGAAGGCTCAGGGATACAAAGTTTGTCAGCTCACATAAGATAATCAGCTCACAAATAGTATCGCTCCCAAGTTTTGTGTGTTAAGCATTTGGCATAAGGAATTGCAAATGAAGCATCATGCACATACAAGTCTTTAATGTGCTCAAATCCTATAACATTCAACTCAAGTTGAGTAACTAACATGCACTTGCGGGAAAGAGCATCTGCCACAACATTTTCCTTACCTTTGATGTACTTGATAACATAAGGAAAAGACTCAATGAACTCACTCCATTTAGCATGACGCTTATTCAATTTTGTTTGAACCTTAAGGTACTTAAGCGTTTCATGATCCGTATGGATGACAAATTCACGAGGGCGAAGATAATGTTCCTACACATGCAAGACTCTCACTAAATCATATAACTCTTTGTCATAAATGGGGTAGTTAAGTTGCGCGCCGGAGAGTTTCTCACTAAAGTATGCAATGGGTCGCTTCTCTTTCATTAACACGCCACCTATTCCATTACTACTAGCGTCACAATGCACTTCAAATGTTTTCTCAAAGTTGGGTAATGCAAGCAATGGAGCATGTGTAAGAAAGTTCTTAAGCTCATGAAATGCGGCATCTTGGGATGGACCCCAAACAAATGGTGCATTCTTCTTACTCAATGCGTGCAATGGTTATGCAATAGTGCTAAAATCCTTCACAAAGAGACGATAAAATCCGGCTAAGCCAAGGAAACTATGCACTTGAAGCAAGTTGGTTGGTTGTGGCCGAGTTTTAATAGCCTCAATTTTAGCTTCATCAACTTGAACACCCTTAGAGGAGACTACAAAGCCCAAGAAAACAAGCTTGTCAACACCAAAAGTGCATTTTCCATGTTCGCATAAAGTCACTCGTTTCTAAGAACTTGCAAGACGTCCCTAAGATGTATGACATGATCTTCAAGCGATTGGCTAAACACAAGAATGTCATCAAAGTATACCACAACACAAATGCCAATTAGTTTGCGAAGAACATAGTGCATCACACGCATGAAAGTACTAGGTGCTTGAGATAAGCCCATAGGCATGACCAACCATTCATACAAACCAAATTTGGTTTTGAAAGCCGTTTTCCATTCATCACCCTCTTGCATGCGAATTTGGTAATAGCCACTTTTAAGGTCAATTTTTGAGAAAATGGTGGCTCCACTAAGTTCATCAAGCATGTCATCAAGGCGTGGAATGGGATGGTGATATCTAACGATGATAGCATTAATTGGACGACAATCAGAACACATGCGATAGCTACCATCTTTCTTAGGCACAAGAATAACCGGAATGGCACATGGACTTAAGCTTTCGCATACATACCCATTCTCCATGAGATGTTGCACTTGCCTTTGAATCTCTTTGGTCTCGTCAGGGTTGACGTGGTAAGGTGCCTTGTTCGGTAGAGGTGCGCCGGATATGAGGTCAACGCGGTGTTCGATTCCGCGAAGTGGAGGAAGTCCGGGAGGTAGCTCATCGGGAAAAATGTCCGCGAATTCCTGCAATAGATGAGACAACACCAAAGGAAGATGTTGTGAAGTATTAAGCCTCACCGCTTCATCTTTGCACATAAGCACAAAGTGAAGAACACTCGATGGGCTCGCACTCACATCCCTCATGTCTCTTTTGGTGGCTAAAAGCTCTAAACCTTTCTTGTCATTCATCGTGGAGTCGCTCATTTTTGGCTTGTGGCGCTCACTCTCATTTTTGTGGTTCACTCGCTCACTAATCTCTCCATGATGGGTTGAAGCTTGCTTGTCGGCGATTACTTGACTTGGCATCATGGGTCGAAGCATGAATTCCTTGCCCTTCATCTTGAAGCTATAGTGATTGGTCCGTCCGTTGTGGATGACGCCGTGGTCGAATTGCCAAGGCTTTCCAAGGAGGATATGGCATACGGACATGGGAACCACATCACACTCCAAGGTGTCTTCGTAAGCGCCAATCTTGAAGGACACTTGAACGGTGTGCTCCACTTGAATGGTGCCGGAGTCACTTAACCATTGGACCTTGTATGTGCGAGGGTGCTTCTTCTTGAGCAATTGTAGCTTGGAACATAGCTCTTCACTTGCCAAATTGTGGCAACTTCCGCCGTCGATGAAGACCTTGATGGAACGTCCTTGGATACCCGCTTTGGTATGGAAGATATGGCAATGTTGGTCTTCATCTTGTTGTTGTTGAAGTGTCAAGATCTTGGAGACAACAAGAGCGGGGCTCGAATCATTGTCACAAAAGACTTGATCGTCTTCATCTTCATTCACTTGTCGGTGTATGGCCACGTGCTCAAGGGCTTCCATTTCTTCTTCGCTCATAGAGTCGTAGGTGCCGTCCGCATTGGCGATCATGGTACGCTGTGTGGGGCACTCAAATGACTTGTGGCCTCGGCCTTTGCAAGTAAAGCACTTGATGTCACTTATCTTGGCAGTAGCATCCGTAGTAGTTGTAGATGACGAAGCTCTTGGCTTGGTTGTACTTGAAGTAGGACGACTCGAAGATGACATAGGTTGCTTGGAGCTTGACTTGTCACCGGTACTTGGTGTAGCTCCAGTCATAGTAGGAGGTGTTGTAGTCGTTGAAGCTTGAGTGTATGAACCGTAGGTCTTGGAAGAGTACCGGGAGTACTTGTAGTCCTCTTTCACTTGTCGCTCCGCCTTGGTGGCTTGATGCACTAGCTCGAGGAGGTTGGAGTACGGTTGGAAGTCCACAATTTTCTTGATTGGATGGTTGAGACCATTCAAGAAACGCACCATAGTTTGTTCATCATCTTCCTTGACGTTGGCTCATATCATTACAATTTCCATCTCTTGGTAGTATTCTTCAACCGACTTGGTGCCTTGCTTGAGGAGTTGTAGTTTCTTGAAGAGGTCGCGGCTATAGTGTGTAGGCACAAAATGAGCTCTCATGACATCCTTCATTTGAGTCCAAGTGTTGATGGGTGGTTCGCCTTTCTCTTGGCGTCATTCGATCACTTGCTCCCACCAAATGAGAACATAGTCTTGCAACTCAAGCGATGCCATGTCTAGCTTCTCTTCCTCATCATATTGGTGGAGACGGAATATCTTGTCCACCTTTAAGGCCCATGAGAGGTAGTCTTCGGGATCGGTGCTTCCGGAGAACTTGAGCATGTGGAACTTGAGCTTGCCGTAGTGATGTCTACTACACAACTTATTCTTGTAGACTCGTGTTGGGCCTCCAAGCGCAGAGTTTTGTAGGACAGTAGCAATTTTCCCTCAAGTGGATGACCTAAGGTTTATCAATCCGTGGGAGGCGTAGGTTGAAGATGGCATCTCTCAAACAACCCTGCAACCAAATACAAGAAATCTCTTGTGTCCCCAACACACCCAATACAATGGTAAATTGTATAGGTGCACTAGTTCGGCGAAGAAATGGTGATAAAAGTGTAGTATGAATAGTAGATATAGGTTTTTGTAATCTGAAAATATAAAAACAGCAAGGTAGCAAATAGTAAACGGGCATAAAAACGGTATTGCAATGCTTAGAAACAAGGCCTAGGGTTCATACTTTCACTAGTGCGATCTCCCAACATTGTTGACATAGTTGAATCATATGTAAATCCCTCACGAGCGACAAAGAGTTCACTCCAAAGTCACAAATAGCGGAGAACAAACGAAGAAATTGTTGTAGGGTACGAAACCACCTCAAAGTTATCCTTCCCGATCAATCTTATGAGCCATCCCCATTAATTGTCACGAACAGCCCTAGAGTTCGTACTAGAATAACACCTTAAGATACACATCAACCAAAACCCTAATGTCACCTAGGCACTCCAATGTCACCACGAGTACCCGCGGGTTTGATTATACGATATGCATCACACAATCTCAGATTCATCTATTCAAACCAACACAAAGAACTTCAAAGAGTGCCCCAAAGTTTCTACCGAAAAGTCAAGACGAAAACGTGTGCCAACCCTTATGCATAAATCCCCAAGGTCACGGAACCCGCAAGTTGATCACCAAAACATACATCAAGTGACTCAAGTGAATATCCCATTGTCACCACAGATATTCATATGCAAGACATACATCAAGTGTTCTCAAATCCTTAAAGACTCAATCTGATAAGAAAACTTCAAAGGGAAAACTCAATTCATCACAAGAAGATAGAGAGGGGAAAACTCCATATGATTCATCTATATCAACAAAGCTCGCGATACATCAAGATCGTGCCATCTCAAGAACACGAGAGAGAGAGATCAAACACATAGCTACTGGTACAAACCCTCAGCCCCGAGGGTGAACTACTCCCTCCTCGTCATGGAGACCGCTGGGATGATGAAGATGGCCTCCGGCGATGCTTTCCCCCCTCCGGCAGGGTGCCGGAAAAGGGCTGTAGATGGGATCTCTCTGGTACAGAGGCTTTCGGCGGCGTAAAAACTCATCTAGGTTAACTTTCGGGGGTTTCTGAATATATATGATTTTCAGCGTTGGAATCACGCGAAACGGAGCCACGTGGGCCCCACGAGGTACCAGGGCGCGCCTGGGGGGTGGGGTGGCGCGCCCTGGTGCCTCGTGGGCACTGGGTGGCCCCCCTCTAATGGGTCTTGGTGCCAATATTTTTTATTTGTCCAATAAAAAATCTCCAAAAAGTTTCAGCTCATTTGGAAAACTTTCATTTCTGCACAAAAAACAACACCACGGTAGTTCTGCTGAAAACAGCGTCAGTCCGGGTTAGTTCTAATCAAATCATACCAAAACCATATAGAATTGTTATAAATATGGCATGAATACTTCATAAATTATAGATACGTTGGAGACGTATCAGCATCCCCAAGCTTAATTCCTGCTCGTCCTCGAGTAGGTAAATGATAAAAGAAATAATTTATGAAGTGTGAATGCTAGCATAGTGCATAAGTTTGATCAATGATAATTTCAATCACTTTTTCTAGCATCATAACATCAACTTTCTCTCATAAAAGTCATCATGATAAAGTAGCAATTAAAAACGGAAATTTTGATGTGGAATGCTACCTATCATAATCATCATATAATCTTTTCTTTTATAGCATGGACATTGGACTTGAATGATTCAAAGCAAGATCATTATTATAACAGCAATATTTATTATCATAAAACTTCTCATGAGCAAGTAACAATTCATCACAACAATGAAGTATAAGGCATAAACTTTCTTGGAAACTAACAAAACTATTCTAGTCAACAATGCAATTGCAATTCATCATATTTTCAGGAAGGGTCTCATGTAGGAGCTTTTTAGCAAGTCCACATACTCAACCATCATTTAGTCTTCTATGATTGCTAACACTCACGACATATATATGGAGCAAATGTTTCAGCCAGACACATAGAAAGATAGGGGCTTGTGATTTCGCCTCCCAACTTATTCACCTCAAGGGTGATGTCAACAATAATAACTCATGATCACTCATATCCAACTGGATATATGTGCCTAGATCTTTCCCCACCACATGATGCTTGCAAAAGAGAAAAATAAAAAGGTTGCATAAAAAGTAAATACATAAAAGTAAATGCATAAAAGTAAAAGATAGGCCCTTCGCAGAGGGAAGCAGAGGTTGTCATGCGCTTTTTATTTTTGGATGCACAAGCCCTTAATGCAAAGGAACGTCACGTTATATTGCCCCTTGTGATAGCAACCTTTATTATGCAGTCCGTCGCTTTTATTTCTTTACCATCACAAGTTCGTACAACGCTTATTTTCCTTACAATAAAAGATCATACATATTTTAGGAGCAATTTTTATTGCTTTTTGCACCAATGACAACTTACTTGAAGGATGTTATTCAATCCATAGGTAGATATAGTGGACTCTCATGGCAAGAAACTGGGTTTAAGGGTTTTGGATGCACAAGTAGTATCTCTACTTAGTACGAATTTTTGGCTAGCAAAGATATTGGGCAAGCACCACATGTTGGAGGATCTATAACAATATAACTTCTATGTGAATATGAACAAACATAATTCATTACGTTGTCTTCCTTGTCCAACGTCAACACTTTGACATAAAATACTTAATGGGGGCCCACAATCATAAAAGATGTCCAAGATAGTATATTTGCATGTGAATCTTTGATACGTCTCCAACGTATCTATAATTTATGAAGTATTCATGCCATGTTTATTATAGTTTTGTATAATTTTGGTGCACTTTTATATGGCTTTTATATGATTTTCATGGACTAACATATTGACCTAGTGCCCAGTGCCAGTTGCTATTTTCTGCCCTGTTTTTGTTTTACAGAAAATCAATACCAAACGAAGTCCAAATGCCAAGAAACTTTTTGGAGATTTTTTATTGGACATAACAAGTACTAGAAGCTTAGGGAGGAGGCCAGAAGACCCACAGGGGCTCCACGAGCCACCAGGGCGCGCCACCCCCCCCCCCCCCCCCCAGGCGCGCCCTGGTGCCTCGTGGACCCCATGTGGCCCTTCTTCGTGTGATTCCAACGCCAAAAAATCATATATATTCAGAAACCACCAAAAGTTAACCTAGATGAGTTTTTACGCCACCGCAAGCCTCTGTACCAGAGAGATCCCATCTACAGCCCTTTTCCGGCACCCTGCCGGAGGGGGGAAGGCATCACCGGAGCCCATCTTCATCATCGCGGTGGTCTCCATGACGAGGAGGGAGTAGTTCACCCTCGGGTCTGAGGGTTTGTACCAGTAGCTATGCGTTTGATCTCTCTCTCTCTCTCTCTCGTGTTCTTGATGTGGAATGCTACCTATCATAATCATCATATAATCTTTTGTTGCATGGACATTGGACTTGAACAAAGCAAGATCATTATTATAACAGCAATATTTATTATCATAAAACTTCTCATGAGAAAGTAACAATTCATCACAACAATGAAGTATAAGGCATAAACTTTCTTGGAAACTAACAAACTATTCTAGTCAACAATGCAATTGCAATTCATCATATTTTCAGGAAGGGTCTCATGTAGGAGCTTTTTAGCAAGTCCACATACTCAACCATCATTTAGTCTTCTATGATTGCTAACACTCACGACATATATATGGAGCAAAAGTTTCAGCCAGACACATAGAAAGATAGGGGCTTGTGATTTCGCCTCCCAACTTATTCACCTCAAGGGTGATGTCAACAATAATAACTCACGATCACTCATATCCAACTGGATATATGTGCCTAGATCTTTCCCCACCACATGATGCTTGCAAAAGAGAAAAATAAAAAGGAAGTAGAGGAGAACACTATTGACTCTTGTATAAAAAGTAAATACATAAAAGTAAATGCATAAAAGTAAAAGATAGGCCCTTCGCAGAGGGAAGCAGAGGTTGTCATGCGCTTTTTATTTTTGGATGCACAAGCCCTTAATGCAAAGGAACGTCACGTTATATTGCCCCTTGTGATAGCAACCTTTATTATGCAGTCATTCGCTTTTATTTCTTTACCATCACAAGTTCGTACAACGCTTATTTCCCTTACAATAAAAGATCATACATATTTTAGGAGCAATTTTTATTGCTTTTTGCACCGATGACAACTTACTTGAAGGATCTTATTCAATCCATAGGTAGATATAGTGGACTCTCATGGCAAGAAACTGGGTTTAAGGGTTTTGGATGCACAAGTAGTATCTCTACTTAGTACGAATTTTTGGCTAGCAAAGATATTGGGCAAGCACCACATGTTGGAGGATCTATAACAATATAACTTCTATGTGAATATGAACAAACATAATTCATTACGTTGTCTTCCTTGTCCAACATCAACACTTTGACATAAAATACTTAATGGGGGCTCACAATCATAAAAGATGTCCAAGATGGTATATTTGCATGTGAATCTTCTCTTCCCTTATTAACTTTTTCATGAATTGCATCATTGACTAATGCTATGCTTGTTAACCTCCAATAAATTTTACCACTTATACTTTTCTTTATGTAATGTCATTACTTTCCATAAGATTAGCATATGATCTCTTTCATTATTTTCATTGCAAGGAATCACACTTATCATATCAAATGATCTATTTGAAAGTTTTTATTATATACCTCTTGAATATTCATCTTGGGACCAAATTCATATCTTGTGCAAATTACCATTACTATTATTAAGTCTCAAAAAGATATAAGTGAAGCATGAGAATTAATGACAAACTACTCCAAAATATATAAGTGAAGATCAATGAGTAGTGAAACCATTAAGTCGCTATGTAAGGACTCTCTCTCATTTAAAAAAAATCAGATCTTGGTATTTTATTCAAACAGCAAGAAAAACAAAATAAAATGACATTCCAAGAATAGCACATATCATGTGAAGAAGCAAAAACTTAGGCTCAACCAAAACTGACCGATAGTTGTTGAAGAAGAAAGGTGGGATGCCTACCGGGGCATCCCCAAGCTTAGATGCTTGAGACTTCTTGAAATATTATATTGGGATGCCTTGGGCATCCCCAAGCTTGAGCTTTTGTGTCTCCTTAATTCCTCTCATATCACGGTTTCTCTAAATCTTAAAAAAACTTCATCCACACAAAACTCAACAAAAACTCATGAGATAAGTTAGTATAAATCAACTCAAAACTTTAACATTCTATACTGTAGCAAATCACAAAAATTATAATTAAACATTGCATACTAAATGCCTCTTCATATTCAATACTCCTATCCTCAAATAGAAACATTAAACACGCAAACATATGCAAACAATGCAACTATAACAGCAATTTGCCAAAACAGAACAGTCTGTAAAAGGTGAATAAGAATCCATACTTCCCTAACTCCAAAAACTCTGAAAATTTTCCACGTGACAGAGAACTCATTCATGCTTACTGTGTAAAAAATTCAGATTTTTATCATGTTCTGACTATTCAGGAATATTCTGGACATAACAGAAAACTTTCTGTTTTCAAACAGCAACACATGAACTTGCAAACTGAGCATAGTAAAGGCTATAAATGGCATTTTATTGAACTAAAAGGTACAAAACATGATTATTGATAACATCAATAAAATATCAACAGAAGAAAATGACGCTCCAAGCAAAACTCATATTATGTGACGAATAAAAATATAGCTCCGAGTGACGTTACCGATAGTGTTGAAGACGAAAGAGGGGATGCCTTCCGGGGCATCCCCAAGCTTAGTTGCTTGGGTCTTCCTTGAATATTACCTTGGGGGTGCCTTGGGCATCCCCAAGCTTAGGGTCTTGCCACTCCTTATTCTCCTCATATCGATATCTCACCCAAAACTTGAAAACTTCAATCACACAAAACTTAACGGAACTTCGTGAGAACGGTTAGTATGATAAAGAATAAACCATCACTTAGGTACTGTCAAGACAAGATTCATAATTTTTCTCACATAATGCCTACTTTATTCTATCATTTACACAATTTATATCTCATAATATAAGCTACGGAAACATTAAAACAAGCAAACTATGCATTGAAAACAGAATCTGTCAAAAACAGAACAGTCTGTAATGATCTGAGCAACTACCAAACTTCTGGAACTCTAAAAATTCTGAAAAATTAGGACAATGTAAAACATTTGTAAAACAATTCCCTGTAAAAATTTCAGAATTTTTTTACTCTCCAGTAAAATCTGGGAAATTAAACACTGGAGGCAAAAGTTTCTGTTTTTTGCACAGAATGGAATCAACAAGTATCCACACTATCCCAAAGGTTTTACTTGGCACTTTATTGAAAGAAAACATATAAAACATGATTACTACAGTATATTAATCATGTGAACACACTAAAACAGAAAGGATATATATTGGGTTGTCTCCCAACAAGCACTTTTCTTTAATGCCTTTTTAGCTAGGCATGATGATTTCAATGATGCTCACATAGAAGTAAAGAATTGAAACACAATGGGAGCATCATGAAGCATATGACTAGCACATTTAAGCCTAACCCACTTCCTATGCATAGGGATTTTGTGAGCAAATAATTTATGTGAGCAAGAATCAACTAGCATAGGAAGGCAAAACAGGCAAGACTTCAAAACTTTCAACATAAAGAGAGGAAACTTGATATTATTGAGATATGTAAAACCATATGATCCTCTCTCATAATAATTTTCAGTAGCATCATGAAGAAATTCAACAATATAGCTATCACATAAAGCATTCTTTTCATGATCCACAAGCATAGAAATTTTACTACTCTCCACATAAGCAATTTTCTTTTCATTCATAATAGTGGGAGCAAACTCAACAAAATAACTATCATGAGATACTTGATTGGCATAATCCATTTGAGCATTAAAATTATGATGACAAATTTCATGGTTATAATTATTATTTATAGCATACATGTCATCACAATAATCATCATAGATAGCAACTTTTTTATCACAGTCAATTGAAACCTCTTCCAAAATAGTGGAATCATCATTAAATAAATTCATGGCCTCTCCAAATCCACTTTCATCAATATAATCATCATAAATAGGAGGCATGCTATCATCATAATAAATTTTCTCATCAAAACTTGGGGTGCTAAAAATATCATCTTCATCAAACATAGCATCCCCAAGCTTGTGGCTTTGCATATCATTAGCATCATGGATATTCAAAGAATTCATACTAGCAACATTGCAATCATGCTCCTCATTCAAATATTTTATGCCAAACATTTTATTGAATTCTTGTTCTATCAATTGAGCACAATTATCGGAATCCTTATTTTCAAGAAAGACATGATAAAGACGAATAATATGAGGCAACCTCAATTCCATTTTTTGTAGTTTTCTTTAATAAACCAAACTAGTGATAAAACAAGAAACTAAAAGATTCGATTGCAAGATCTAAAGATATACCTTCAAGCACTAACCTCCCCGGCAACGGCGCCAGAAAAGAGCTTGATGTCTACTACACAACTTATTCTTGTAGACTCGTGTTGGGCCTCCAAGCGCAGAGTTTTGTAGGACAGTAGCAATTTTCCCTCAAGTGGATGACCTAAGGTTTATCAATCCGTGGGAGGCGTAGGTTGAAGATGGCATCTCTCAAACAACCCTGCAACCAAATACAAGAAATCTCTTGTGTCCCCAACACACCCAATACAATGGTAAATTGTATAGGTGCACTAGTTCGGCGAAGAGATGGTGATAAAAGTGTAGTATGAATAGTAGATATAGGTTTTTGTAATCTGAAAATATAAAAACAGCAAGGTAGCAAATAGTAAACGGGCATAAAAACGGTATTGCAATGCTTAGAAACAAGGCCTAGGGTTCATACTTTCACTAGTGCGATCTCCCAACATTGTTGACATAGTTGAATCATATGTAAATCCCTCACGAGCGACAAAGAGTTCACTCCAAAGTCACAAATAGCGGAGAACAAACGAAGAAATTGTTGTAGGGTACGAAACCACCTCAAAGTTATCCTTCCCGATCAATCTTATGAGCCATCCCCATTAATTGTCACGAACAGCCCTAGAGTTCGTACTAGAATAACACTTTAAGATACACATCAACCAAAACCCTAATGTCACCTAGGCACTCCAATGTCACCACGAGTACCCGCGGGTTTGATTATACGATATGCATCACACAATCTCAGATTCATCTATTCAAACCAACACAAAGAACTTCAAAGAGTGCCCCAAAGTTTCTACCGGAAAGTCAAGACGAAAACGTGTGCCAACCCTTATGCATAAATCCCCAAGGTCACGGAACCCGCAAGTTGATCACCAAAACATACATCAAGTGACTCAAGTGAATATCCCATTGTCACCACAGATATTCATATGCAAGACATACATCAAGTGTTCTCAAATCCTTAAAGACTCAATCTGATAAGAAAACTTCAAAGGGAAAACTCAATTCATCACAAGAAGATAGAGAGGGGAAAACTCCATATGATTCATCTATATCAACAAAGCTCGCGATACATCAAGATCGTGCCATCTCAAGAACACGAGAGAGAGAGAGAGAGATCAAACACATAGCTACTGGTACAAACCCTCAGCCCCGAGGGTGAACTACTCCCTCCTCGTCATGGAGACCGCTGGGATGATGAAGATGGCCTCCGGCGATGCTTTCCCCCCTCCGGCAGGGTGCCGGAAAAGGGCTGTAGATGGGATCTCTCTGGTACAGAGGCTTTCGGCGGCGTAAAAACTCATCTAGGTTAACTTTCGGGGGGTTCTGAATATATATGATTTTTCAGCGTTGGAATCACGCGAAACGGAGCCACGTGGGCCCCACGAGGTACCAGGGCGCGCCTGGGGGGGTGGCGCGCCCTGGTGCCTTGTGGGCACTGGGTGGCCCCCCTCTAATGGGTCTTGGTGCCAATATTTTTTATTTGTCCAATAAAAAATCTCCAAAAAGTTTCAGCTCATTTGGAAAACTTTCATTTCTGCACAAAAAACAACACCACGGTAGTTCTGCTGAAAACAACGTCAGTCCGGGTTAGTTCTAATCAAATCATACCAAAACCATATAGAATTGTTATAAATATGGCATGAATACTTCATAAATTATAGATACGTTGGAGACGTATCACGTAGCGCTCCTCATTGCATTGGTGATGGCGATTACGCTCTTGCCGTGGAGGTGGCTCTTGTAGCTCTTGCTCCTCGTGCTCTTCTTGATTAGCTTGTCATCGAGGGCGTGGGATACGGGCACGATTTCTCATTTCATGGCGCTCCTCAAGTCGTGCGGCTTCGTCTTGTCGCTCTCGTCGGAGGGCCTCTTCTTGTTTGCGCACGCGGCGGTTGCGCTCGTCGATGGCGCGAGTTGCTTCACATAGGGCACGTTGAGCTTCAAGTGCTTGCTCCTCATGACGTTGTTGTCCTTGTTGTAGAGCGTCGCCGTCTTGGTTTTCTTGACATTGGCGTTGTGGAACTTTCTCTTGGTCCATGGCTCCTTGTGCTTGACGATGTTGTCGTTCGCGCTCTCAAAGGCGGTCTTGCAAACCATTTCCATGGAATGGGTTTCGTGTAGCTTGATGGTCTTCATGTTCTTGGTGACGATGTGGTCGCGCTCATGGAAGACTTGCATCCGAAGACGTGTTCGAAGAGTGTCAGCTCGAGTGGCGCCATCTTGATCTTGAAGTAGACGAAGTGGAAGAAGTGTGGTTGACCATCATGGTACGGAACTCTTCCATTTCAGATGATAGCTTGTCATCAAGAGTTTGTCGAAATTCAGAGGCGAGTTGTTCGATGCATTCGCCCAATGCTTCACTTTCTTGAAGTAAGGCTCGTTGGACGCCAAAGAGGTGTGCCTTGGTGACGTAGTCGTTCGGTGCATCGTCTTGCTCATCGAAGAGGGGATTGATAGAAGTGCTTGTTGGAAATATGCCCTAGAGGCAATAATAAAATGGTTATTATTATTTTTCCTTGTTCATGATAATCGTTTATTATCCATGCTATAATTGTATTGGCTGGAAACACAAATACATGTGTGGATACGTAGACAACAACATGTCCCTAGTGAGCCTCTACCGGACTAGCTCGTTGATCAAAGATGGCCATGGTTTCCTGGTCATAGACATGAGTTGTCATTTGATAACGGGATCACATCATTAGGAGAATGATGTGATGGACAAGACCCAAACTATGAACGTACCATATGATCGTGTCAAGTTTATTGCTATCGTTTTTGCATGTCAAGTATCTGTTCCTATGACCATGAGATCATGCAACTCACTGACACCGGAGGAGTACCTTGTGTGTATCAAACATCGCAACGTAACTGGGTGACTATAAACATGCTCTACAGGTATCTCCGAGGGTGTCTGTTGAGTTGGCATGGATCAAGACTAGGAATTTGTCACTCCGTATGACGGAAAGGTATCTCAGGGCCCACTCAGTAATACAGCATCACAATAAGCTTGCAAGCAATGTGACTAAAGAGTTAGCCACGGGATCTTGTATTACGGTACGAGTAAAGAGACTTGCCGGTAACGAGATTGAACTAGGTATGGAGATACTGGCGATCGAATCTCGGGCAAGTAACATACCGATGGACAAAGGGAACTGCATACGGGATTGACTGAATCCTTGACATCGAGGTTCGACCGATAAAGATCTTCGTAGAATATGTAGGAACTAATATGGGCATCCAGGTCCCGCTATTGGTTATTGACCGTGGAGGTGTCTCGGTCATGTCTGCATATTTCTCGAACCCGCAGGGTCTACACACTTAACGTTTGGTGACGATATAAGTATAGTCGAGTTATTATGTTGGTGACCGAAGGTTGTTCGGAGTCCCGGATGAGATCCCGGACATGACGAGGAACTCCGGAATGGTCCGGAGGTGAAGATTGATATATAGGACGAAGGGTATCGGAGTCCGGAAGTGTTCCGGGGGTACCGAGGTTTTCGACGGAGTACCGAAAAGGGTTTTGGGGGGCCCTCGGCAAGTGTTGGGGGGGGCTCATGAGCCAAGGGAGGGGGCACACCAGCCCACAAGGGGCTGGGCGCCTCCCCTCACCCAAGCCCACTCGGCCAGGGAGGTGGCACACCCCCTAGGGCAGCCGCCCCCTATGCTTGGGAGGCAAGGCGCCTGGGGGGGCACCCAAACCCTGGCCGCCCCCATCTGTGGTCGCCGGCCCCCCTAGGGGAAACCCTAGGGCGCCTCCACCCCTCCCTTCTCCCTATATATAGAGGGGTAGAGAGAGGGCAGCCGCACCCATCTATGCCACGGCGCTGCCCTCCCTCTCCCTCATAGTTCCTCTCTCTCTCCGCGTAGCTTAGCGAAGCTCTGCTGAGATTGCTCCACCGCCGCCGCCGCCACGCCGTCGTGCTGCCGGAGGACTCGAGCTACTACTTCACCATCGCTCGCTGGATCGAGGAGGTGAAGGCGTCATCAAGCCGTACGTGTGTTGAACGCGGAGGTGCCGTCCGTTCGGCACTTGATCGGGAGTTCGCGGGACGGATCGTGATTGGATCGCGAAGACGTTCGACTACATCAACCGCATTTCTTAACGCTTCCGCTTAGCAATCTACAAGGGTATGTAGATGAAATCTCTCCTCTCGTAGATGTTCATCTCCTAGATCGATCTTGGTGAGCGTAGGAAATTTTTTGTTTCCCATGCAACGTTCCCCAACAGTGGTATCAGAGCTAGGTCTTTGCGTAGATGACATCACGAGTAGAACACAAAGGAGTTTGTGGGCGTTGATATTCAGATTGCTTCCTTCCTTGGTCTTTTCTTGATTCAGCGGTATTGTGGGATGAAGCGGCCCGGACCAACTTTACATGTCCACGTACATGAGACCGGTTCCATCGACTGACATGCGACTTTGTTGCATAAGATGGCTGGCGGGTGTCTGTCTCTCCCACCTTAGTTGAATCGGATTCGACGAAGGCGGTCCTTGTAGAAGGTTAAATAGCAACTTGCATATCACCGTTGTGGTTTTTGCGTAGGTAAGAATCGTTCTTGCTAGATACCCATAGCAGCCACGTAAAACATGCAACAACAAATTAGAGGACGTCTAACTTGTTTTTGCAGGGTATGTTGTGATATGATATGGCCAAAGACATGATGAAATATATTTGATGTATGAGATGATCATATTTTGTAATAGTTTATCTCGGCTTGCATGTCGATGAATACGGCAACCGGCAGGAGCCATAGGGTTGTCTTTAATTATTGTATGACCTGCGTGTCAATCATTAAGCGCTATGTAATGCTTTACTTTATCGCTAAACGGTAGCAATAGTAGTAGAAGCATGGTTGGCGTGACAACCCCGATGGCGACGCGATGATGGAGATCATGATGATGGAGATCATGGTGTCATGCCAGTGACGATGGAAATCATGCCGATGCTTTGGAGATGGGGATCAAAAGCACAAGTTCATGGCCATATCATGTCACTTATGATTTGCATGTGATGTTAATCTTTTTATGCATCTTATTTTGCTTAGGACGACGGTAACATTATAAGGTGATCCCTCTCTAAAATTTCAAGATAAAATTGTGTTCTCCCCAAGTGTGCACCGTTGCGAAAGTTCGTCGTTTCGAAGCACCACGTGATGATCAGGTGTGATAGACTCTACGTTCACATACAACGGGTGCAAGCCAGTTTTGCACATGCGGAACACTTGGGTTAAACTTGACGAGCCTAGCATGTACAGACATGGCCTCGGAACACAAGAGACCGAAAGGTCGAACATGAGTCATATAGTAGATATGATCAACATGGAGATGTTCACCATTGAAACCACCTCATCTCACGTGATGATCGGACTTGGGTTGGTGAATTTGGATCATGTTACACTTGGACGACCGGAGGGATATCGATTTGAGTGGGAGTTTTTAAGTAAACTAAACTCATTATCTTGAACAATAGTCTAAGTTGCCTTTGCAAATTTATGTTGTAGATCAATGGCTCGCGCAGTAGCTTCCCTGAATTTCAATGCGTTCCTAGAGAAAGCCAAGCTGAAAGATGATGGAAGTAACTTTATAGACTGGGCCCGTAATCTGAGGATTATCCTCACGGTTGCCCAAAAGGCTTATGTCCTTGATGCACCGCT
Source organism: Elymus sibiricus (assembly GCA_039707655.1). Taxonomy (NCBI): domain Eukaryota; kingdom Viridiplantae; phylum Streptophyta; class Magnoliopsida; order Poales; family Poaceae; genus Elymus; species Elymus sibiricus. Next base: position 138,992,004 of record CM077674.1, on the reverse strand, counting down.
TGGTGAGCAACCCCCTCCAGCGTCTGTGGACGTTATGAACGCCTGGCAGGCGCGTGTTGATGACTACTCAATAGTTCAATGCGCCATGTTGTATGGCTTAGAACCGGGACTTCAAAGGCGTTTTGAACGTCATGGAGCATATGAGATGTTCCAGGAGTTGAAGTTTATTTTTGAGAAAAATGCCCGGATCGAGAGGTATGAGACCTCCGATAAGTTCTATGCTTGCAAGATGGAGGAGAACGGGTCTGTCAGTGAACACATACTCAAAATGTCTGGGTATTACAAACGTCTGGCTGAGTTGGGAGTTGTGCTCCCGCCAGAGGCGATCACTGACAGAGTTCTTCAATCGCTACCACCTAGCTACAAGAGCTTTGTGTTGAACTATAACATGCAAGGGATGAACAAGTCAGTCGCCGAGTTGTTTGCGATGCTGAAAGTCGCTGAGTCAGACATCCAGAAGGAGCATCAAGTGTTGATGGTCAATAAAACCACTAGTTTCAAGAAGAATGGCAAGGGCAAGAAGGGAAACTCCAAGAAGAGTGGCAAAGTAGTTGCCCCTCCCGTGAAGAAACCCAAGGCTGGGCCCAAGCCGGAAACTGAGTGCTTCTATTGCAAGGGAACTGGCCACTGGAAGCGGAATTGCCCCAAGTATCTGGCCAACAAGAAGGGGGCCAACGCCAAACAAGGTATATATGATATACATGTTATTGATGTGTACCTTACCAACTCTCGTTGTAGTGCCTGGGTATTTGATACCGATGCGGTTGCTCACATTTGCAACTCAAAGCAGGAACTGCGGAATAGACGGAGGCTGGCGAAGGACGAAGTGACGATGCGCGTGGGAAATGGTTCCAAGGTTGATGTGATCGCCGTCGGCACGCTCGCTCTTCGATTACCATCGGGATTAGTGATGAACCTGAATAATTGTTATTTAGTGCCTGCGTTGAGCATGAACATTATATCTGGATCTTGTTTAATGCGAGACGGTTACTCATTTAAATCAGAGAATAATGATTGTTCTATTTATATGGGTAATATCTTTTATGGTCATGCATCCATTGTGAGGGGTTTATTCTTATTGAATCTCGATAGTGATGATACACATGTTCATAACATTGATGCCAAAAGATGTAGAGTTAATAATGATAGTACCACTTTCTTGTGGCACTGTCGCTTAGGTCATATTGGTGTAAAACGCATGAAGAAACTCCATGCTGATGGACTTTTGGAGTCACTTGATTTTGAATCACTTGACACATGCGAACCATGCCTCATGGGCAAGATGACTAAGACCCCGTTCTCTGGAACAATGGAACGGGCAAGTGACTTGTTGGAAATCATACATACTGATGTGTGCGGTCCGATGAGCATTGAGGCGCGCGGTGGATATCGTTATTTTCTCACCTTCACCGACGATTTGAGTAGATATGGGTATATTTACTTAATGAAACACAAGTCTGAAACGTTTGAAAAGTTCAAGCAATTTCAGAGTGAAGTTGAGAATCATCGTAACAAGAAAATCAAATTCCTACGATCTGATCGAGGGGGAGAATATCTGAGTTATGAGTTTGGCAGTCACTTAAGACAATGTGGAATTGTTTCACAGTTGACGCCACCTGGAACACCACAGCGTAATGGTGTGTCCGAACGTCATAATCGAACCTTATTGGATATGGTGCGTTCTATGATGTCTCTTGCCGATCTGCCACTATCATTTTGGGGTTATGCGTTAGAGACAGCTGCATTCACTTTAAATAGGGCACCATCTAAGTCCGTTGAGACGACACCGTATGAACTGTGGTTTGGCAAGAAACCAAAGTTGTCGTTTCTTAAAGTTTGGGGATGCGATGCTTATGTCAAAAGGCTTCAGCTAGAAAAGCTTGAACCCAAAGCGGACAAATGCGTCTTCATAGGATACCCAAAAGAGACGGTTGGGTATACCTTCTATCTCAGATCCGAAGGCAAAGTGTTTGTCGCTAAGAACGGGTCGTGGCGCCCCGCCTGAATACCACTGTAGTCAGACGGTCACCGCACATACCAGCCCAGGAAAATCACTCTGGCATGCGCTTTTACAACAAGTATCATGAACACAGACATTTCTATTAATGGACATATCAGTCTTACATGATAATTACAAGGGTGATGGCAGCAGAAAAGCTCTATCTAAGGCAGCATGGTCTTGGTGCGGCTCCAATCCACAGGGATCTGACTGGGTTACTCTTCTAGCCCGCGAACACTCCGGCTCCTTGCTAGCGAACGCCGAATCCTTAGGTGAACCTGGCCACATTGAAGGCCGCTGAGTACTTTTGAATGTACTCGCAAGTAAACCAAACCAACATATACACCAAGCAATGCTATCCATGGCATTCAAGCATGCACTTGTTATCTTAACAGTATTAACTATTATGTTACGACAGGATTATCTAGCAAAACTAAACATCTAGCAGCATTAATCATCATGTCATAGCAGGATTATCTAGCATGATAATTACTGAAGTAAATGCAGTAAAGTAAAGTATATCAGGTAAATAATTCATACTCTGAGTATCCTCATGATTCAAGTCTGATCCAAACTTTGCGGTCATCCGACCGCTCATCTCATAGCCATCACATGGCTAGCAATCAGACCTCTGACATCATCTGATGTCCATGCATCTGTACTGCAAGCCTGATAAACCTTACCCTTCTCTGGTTCAGTCTTAACAATAACATTATATAGTTTGTTCCTCCAGACTCGACAAAGACCAAATAGTGGCCTAGTACGAACTGTCCATGACCGAGGATGTGGCTATTCGAATAGATTTACACTCTGCAGAGGTTGCACACTTTACCCACACGATGGAGCGCCTGGCCTCGTACTTTAGTACATGTTCCCATTCGGGTGGACCAGTGTTGCTCCAACAAAACCGATCTATTGCCTGGCACTCTTACGGTCCCACCGACAATCATACCCTCCCAGGGTCATGTCCTGGGTGGCCCCTGTGTCACCCCATGACACCTGCCACCGTCGTGACCAACTAAACTGTCCCAAACGGGGACGCCGGCAAAATAACTCAACTGGGCTCACAGGATTATCGTCGCCTACCGGGCCAGGGTAGCACGCACGCATAATCCTCCCTAGTTTGGTGGTACCGACAAGAGGCCAGACAATAAACCAAGTCAGGGCCGTCCCATACCGGCAAATGTGGTTGCACTTGATGGGTTCGATTCGGTGACACTATGACTCGATCCAGTCGACGGAGGAGGTTGTTGTCATTAAGTCACATTTCATAATATTGCAATAACAGTAACCATGCATGATGTAACAATTATGAAGACATAACAACCTATCACAACGAGTCATTAGTGAAACAATATTTAAATGGCAAGTTATCACTTTACAAGTTCTAGCTGTAAGTGACGACCATCTGAACCCTTGTATGAAACCGACAGATAAACCAGTAGCCACCAGAATGGTCTTTACAACTCAGATCTGGGACGTGACTGGAATAACTCAACCCCGGCTCAAGACGACTGAAAAGCAGCTCAGAGCATGAGACGGTGTTGATAAAAAGAGTGTAGTGGTTCCCTAAGACGGCCGAAGAACAGCTCAGAGCATAGGGTCACCGCTACAGAAAGAAATTCAACAGCTGTCCGAGACGGCCGAAAAGCAACTCAGAACTCGGGCCAGTTGTTGAAAAGAGAAACATAAAGTCGGCATCCACCCCGGATGGCCGGAAGCATCTCAGAACATAGGCGTGGTGCCGTTATCAAAGAAAGGCAAGCAAGGGTTCATCGGCGTCACATACAGCTCACCACTACGCATACAAGCATAAGCATATTAATTTAAACACGCAAGAATAACACAGAACAATGCTTTAGGGCATATATCAGATGGTCGGCTTGCCTGGGGGTCGAGGAATACTCCGGGCAGAAGTGCGATCACCTCGCGGAAGAATTCGCCGGAAAAGATTCTCTCTCGGAGGGGCTGATATAGGGCAGGGGCAAAATGGTCATTTTTAGAAAGTGTCAACAGTATGAAAATGATACCATCGGAACGGGCTCGACGAACTGAAGACGTGGGCGTTGGATTCACCTGAATCGGAGTTACGAGCGAGAAGTTGTGAGCGTTCGTTCGTTAAGTGGTAAAATGAATAAAAACTATTCATTTTAGCCGCTAACCAGTGAACGTTCACAGAATAACTGTTTCGGTGGCTGGGTTAAAAGAGAAAGCGCACTTCTGGAATACGTCTTTTCTTAAGGAAAGCGTATTCCCAGCCAACACCGCGGGAAATTGCGCTTTCTCAAAATGAAGGCGTACTCCACGGATAGCGCTTCCACTTACCCCTTCGCTGTCTCTATGACAGGGGGCCCCGCCCGACAGGTTCTTCTCCCTCCTCGCGAAACAAAGGAGGAGCTCGGCTGGACGTGTGCCGGCGCTCGTTCCGGCGACGGTGATGCTCGAGGGAGCCGGCCGAGGATGGGGATGGATGAGGTGCTCCAAGACGCACCCGCACGTACCCGCGGCGGAGGCTGGGGCGGCCCGTGGCGGCGGGACGAGGGGGGTGGCGGAGCACGGCTACTGGTGGGCTCGGGGTCGAGGCCATGGCCTTCTCCGGGCAGAATGGAGGCGGGGAGGGCATAGTGGAGATGGTGGTGGTCGGCCACGGTGGTTAGGCGGAGAGGGAAGATACCACAGAGCCCGAATTCGAGCGGAGGGCCGGCGCGGCTATGGCGACCGTGACAGCGTGATTGGCACCGGGGTTCGCTCCCTCGGGCTGGGGAGGGTCTAGGAGGGAGAGGAGGTTGTTGCGGGAGGTGTGGGTGCTCGGGAGAGAGCTCGGCCACGGCTATTTATAGCCGGCCGAGGCTTGTGGATCGGGATGGCCGCCGTGGCGTTCCTATCGTCACACTGGAGCTTCGGCGAGGTGTCGCGAGAGGAGAGGTGCCGACCTGACGACGACCAGAGGGAGGGGACGGCTCGGGGAGGAAAGAGCCAACGGAGGGAGGCAACAGAGAGGGATCACGGGGAGGACAGTGCCATGGCGGTGGCTGCCGTGGCGTGGAGAAGAAGAAAGAGGAGGGTAGAAGGGTCTAGAGAGGGGCAGGTGGACGCCGCGGAGCCATTTGACATGCCGGGACACGCCGGAGCTGGCCTGCCGACGAGAACTGTGCGCTGACCACCGTTTTAGCCTGTCCTAAGCGTGGTCACCACGGCAATGGCACGTTATGGCCCGCTTATGCCTGTCACACCTTGTCCAATAGATGCATCACTGCTCAAATAAGTGAGATGGGTCACTGGATGGACCTTTACGGCTCTATAGTGGTCGAGGGGATCCAGAACAACTTCTGGACAGAAACTTGGGGAGGAAGTTGTGGTCAGACAGAGATGCCAATGAGCTGGCCAAGTTGTCACAGGTAAATGTGGTAGGAAGGACTCGGTGCTGCCAAAATTTCAAGTCATTTGGACAAGTTTTTCATATACTTCCTTTGCAATGCAAATTCTGGTCCAGAAACTTGACTTTGAAGCTGCACTCATCTGGCTTGATTAAATGATCTGAATTTTGGTGTAGGGTGATTATTTGTAAATATGAAGATACTGGAAAAATTTCAGCTCAATTGGAAATGCCAAAGTGGTACTTCCTTCACAGAGCTTGAATCTGGACAGAAACTAGATGGAATTTTTGAGAGAAATTGGCTAGATAAAATGATGTGAATTTTTGCATACTCACATAATATAAGTAATGTGAGGTCCTGGATTAATTTAAAGATTTTTTAAGCAATATAAAATATAGTTGCTTCACAACCTCAAAATGCGTCCAGAAACAAGAATTGGATGATGCTCTTAAAATTTGATCTGTGGAACTTGGGATCTTGATGGAAATGGTGAAGATATGGATAGGATAAGCTCCAAAAATTATTTGGGATTTTTCCTGGCTACCAAAATGGTAGTTCCTTTGGAAAGTGCCCAAATTGCAATATTGGCTTTAAATAGGAAAAGGCAATTTCCCTTATTTAATTATGGCCAATATTTTTATTGGAGCTCAATATGATCACAAAGAATATCTCCACAAGTTTTCATGAGCTTTGGAGATGGATAGATAATTTCCTGGATTTAATTCCTTTAACTGGCAGAAAAAGGAATTAATTTTAAATGAAAAATATTGCAAATGACTTGGCAATATTTTTGCATATCCAGGGTTTATAGATAGGGGAGAGGCTCTGGGAAAAATTTTGGAGGCAACATATCAAAGGAAATTGGGGTTCCTTTGTAACGGGAGGAATTAGGGTTTCCCTTCCGGTAACTCGGAAGGTAGGGTTTCGGTGGCAAAATCCTGAGAAAATATCTGGGTGGCTAGGTTGGTCTAGAGGGAATCTCTGGTTGGGTAGGAAAGGCAAGGCTAAATGACCATCTTCATATACCCAAGAGCGAGAGAAAACCCGATAACATCGAAAAAAGACGGGAGTCAAATCCCGCAAAGGAAAAAAAAACAAGGAGCGAAAACCAGGGTGTTACAAGGTCCTTTCTCGAGAAAGAGTTTCTCTCGAAAGAATTGAGTGGGAGGAAGATAGAACTTGATGAGGTTGTTGAACCTTTACTTCAACCAGAGAGTAGCACTGCGCAGAAAGATGTTTCTGTGGAACCTACGTTAGTTGAAGAGGAAGCTGGTGATGGTGATCATGAAGCTTAGGATCAAGTTACTATCGAACCTCGTAGGTCGACAAGGATACGTACTGCTCCTGAGTGGTACGGTAACCCTGTCTTGAATGTCATGTTGTTGGACAACGATGAACCTACGAGCTATGGAGAAGCGATGGTGGGCCCAGATTCCGACAAATGGTTAGAGGCCATGAAATCTGAGATGGGATCCATGTATGAAAACAAAGTGTAGACTTTGGAAGTATTACCTGAAGGGCGAAAGGCCATTCAGAATAAATGGATCTTCAAGAAGAAGATGGACGCAGACGGTAATGTCACCGTCTATAAAGCTCGACTTGTGGCAAAGGGTTTTTCACAAGTTCAAGGAGTTGACTATGATGAGACTTTCTCACTCGTAGCGATGCTTAAGTCCGTCAGAATCATGTTAGCAATAGCTGCATTTTTCGATTATGAAATTTGGCAGATGGATGCCAAAACAGCGTTCCTTAACGGTTTTCTTAAGGAAGAGTTGTATATGATGCAACCAGAAGGTTTTGTCGATCCAGAGAATGCTGACAAAGTTTGCAAACTCCAGCGATCCATTTATGGACTGGTGCAAGCGTCTCAAAGTTGGAATCTTTGCTTTGATGAGGTGATCAAAGCGTTTGGGTTTATACAAGTTTACGGAGAAGCTTGCATTTACAAGAAAGTGAGTGGGAGCTCTATAGCGTTTCTAATATTATATGTGGATGACATATTACTGATTGGAAACAATATAGAACTTTTGGAAAGCGTGAAGGAATATTTGAACAAGAGTTTTTCAATGAAGGACCTAGGAGAAGCTGCTTTCATATTAGGCATCAAGATCTATAGAGATAGATCGAGACGCTTAATAGGACTTTCACAGAGCACATACCTTGATAAAGTTTTGAAGAAGTTCAAAATGGATCAGTCCAAGAAGGGGTTCTTGCCTGTTTTGCAAGGTGTGAAGTTGAGTAAGACTCAATGCCCAGCGACTACAGAGGATAGAGAAAAGATGAGTGTCATCCCCTATGCTTCTGCCATAGGCTCTATCATGTATGTGATGCTGTGCACAAGACCAGATGTCAGCCTTGCCATAAGCATGGCCGGAAGGTTTCAAAGTGATCCAGGAGTGGAACACTGGACAGCGGTCAAGAATATCCTTAAGTACCTGAAAAAGACTAAGGAAATGTTTCTCATTTATGGAGGTGATCAAGAGCTCGTCGTAAAGGGTTACGTCGATGCAAGCTTTGACACTGATCCGAATGACTCTAAGTCTCAAACCGGATATGTATATATTCTAAATGGGGGAGCGGTAAGTTGGTGCGGTTCCAAGCAAAGCGTGGTAGCTGATTCTACATGCGAAGCGGAGTACATAGCTGCCTCGGAGGCGGCAAAGGAAGGTGTCTGGATGAAGCAGTTCATGACAGATCTTGGAGTTGTGCCTAGTGCACTGGACCCGATGACTCTGTTCTGTGACAACACTGGTGCCATTGCTCTAGCCAAGGAACCAAGGTTTCACAAGAGGACCAGACACATAAAGTGACGCATCAATTCCATCCGCGATGCGATCAAGGAGGAGGACATAAACATTTGCAAAGTGCACACGGATCTGAATGCTGCAGATCCGTTGACTAAACCTCTTCCACGGGCAAAACATGATCAACACCAGAACTCTATGGCTGTTAGATTCATAACCATGTAATGCTAGATTATTGACTCTAGTGCAAGTGGGAGACTGTTGGAAATATGCCCTAGAGGCAATAATAAAATGGTTATTATTATATTTCCTTGTTCATGATAATCGTTTATTATCCATGCTATAATTGTATTGGTTGGAAACACAAATACATGTGTGGATATGTAGACAACAACATGTCCCTAGTGAGCCTCTACCGGACTAGCTCGTTGATCAAAGATGGCCATGGTTTCCTGGTCATAGACATGAGTTATCATTTGATAACGGGATCACATCATTAGGAGAATGATGTGATGGACAAGACCCAAACTATGAACGTAGCATATGATCGTGTCAAGTTTATTGCTATCGTTTTTGCATGTCAAGTATCTGTTCCTATGACCATGAGATCATGCAACTCACTGACACCGGAGGAGTACCTTGTGTGTATCAAACGTCGCAACGTAACTGGGTGACTATAAAGATGCTCTACAGGTATCTCCGAGGGTGTCTGTTGAGTTGGCATGGATCAAGACTAGGAATTTGTCACTCCGTATGACGGAAAGGTATCTCAGGGCCCACTCGGTAATACAGCATCACAATAAGCTTGCAAGCAATGTGACTAAAGAGTTAGCCACAGGATCTTGTATTATGGTACGAGTAAAGAGACTTGCCGGTAACGAGATTGAACTAGGTATGGAGATACTGACGATTGAATCTCGGGGAAGTAACATACCGATGGACAAAGGGAACTGCATACGGGATTGACTGAATCCTTGACATCGAGGTTCGACCGATAAAGATCTTCGTAGAATATGTAGGAACCAATATGGGCATCCAGGTCCCGCTATTGGTTATTGACCGTGGAGGTGTCTCGGTCATGTCTGCATAGTTCTCGAACCCGCAGGGTCTACACACTTAACGTTTGGTGACGATATAAGTATAGTCGAGTTATTATGTTGGTGACCGAAGGTTGTTCGGAGTCCCAGATGAGATCCCGGACATGACGAGGAACTCCGGAATGGTCCGGAGGTGAAGATTGATATATAGGACGAAGGGTATCGGAGTCCGGAAGTGTTCCGGGGGTACCGAGGTTTTCGTCGGAGTACCGAAAAGGGTTTCGGGGGGCCTCATGGGCCAAGGGAGGGGGCACACCAGCCCACAAGGGGCTGGGCGCCTCCCCTCACCCAAGCCCGCTCGGCCAGGGAGGTGGCACACCCTCTAGGGCAGCCGCCCCCTATGCTTGGGAGGCAAGGCGGCTGGGGGGGGCACCCAAACCCTGGCCGCCCCCATCTATGGCCGCCGGCCCCCTAGGGGAAACCCTAGGGCGCCTCCACCCCTCCCTTCTCCCTATATATAGAGGGGTAGAGAGAGGGCATCCGCACCCATCTATGCCACGGCGCTGCCCTCCCTCTCCCTCATAGTTCCTCTCTCTCTCCGCGTAGCTTAGCGAAGCTCTGCTGAGATTGCTCCACCACCACCGCCGCCACGCCGTCGTGCTGCCGGAGGACTCGAGCTACTACTTCACCATCGCTCGCTGGATCGAGGAGGTGAAGGCGTCATCAAGCCGTACGTGTGTTGAACGCGGAGGTGCCGTCCGTTCGGCACTTGATCAGGAGTTCGTGGGACGGATCGTGATTGGATCGCGAAGACGTTCGACTACATCAACCGTGTTTCTTAACGCTTCCTCTTAGCAATCTACAAGGGTATGTAGATGCAATCTCTCCTCTCGTAGATGTTCATCTCCTAGATCGATCTTGGTGAGCGTAGGAAATTTTTTGTTTCCCATGCAACGTTCCCCAACAGTGCTTGGCCTATCCATGATTCTCAAACAAGTGTTAGTGGAAGAAAGAAACGAACTAGACCAATGTACCTTATCCAATGTTGAAGATGGATCAATGATCACCCAATATGGTATTATGGAAATAGTGCAATTGGTACCGGATCGTGTCAATCTCACACCTACACAAGTAAAAGCTTTTGGAGTAGCTTGGTTAGGATGGTGGCACAAAATTTCTGCAATTGTTAGCAAGATATCAATAATGTTGAGAAAGATTCACAAATTCACAAGTGAAACAAGGAGACCAATAGCAAAGAATGTCACATGGAAACACACACACGAATAGATAAATGAGGTCGTGCAACCAAGGAATGAGCACAAAATGTGGAATCCACGGAAAATGCTCGTGTTGCACAACACTAGAGGAACGCTAGCACAATTGCTCAATAGGCGGATACGACACTTGTGCACAACCAATTGGAGACAAAACGTATCGACTTTCTATCTCAAGTATGCTATGTATGTATGATTCCCAGTGAACTTGTCACGATGATCCAAGATGATCAAATATGATATGTAATGTGGCGATGCAATGGCTATTGCTTACAAGCTTGTTGTTGCTCTTTCTCTCTTGCTTAAAAGCTTTTCTTTCTTTTGATGTTTTCCTTGGCCACTTATGCGAAATGCTCTCACGAAGATAGCAATGATTGATATGCGGGAACAATTGATGACACAAGAGATGATACAATGGTATATGCACGCTATGATAGCTATGTGGAACGTGTATCACTAAAGTGCACAAGTAGCGTTGCCCGGCAATACTCAAATGGGTAGTCTCGTAGGAAAGGAACGCAAAAGAGGGCCTTGGGGTTAACAATGCAATGGCAAGGGTATGAAACAAGTTGTCGTCGATGTTACCATCCTTGCTTACGGTGGTTGTGTCACAGATATGAAGTGGTCGTTGTCGATGTCGAGTCTGTGGAAAAGATGAGCGGTGGTGATGTCAATGACGTACCGTCCCTAAGTAGCCGAAACACGTTAGGAAACGGGAACTGCAAACTCAAATTCTCAAGTGGCAAAACTCGTGGTGGTTGCGGAAGTAGGTGGTGGGGTTGCGTAAATAAGCGATGGGTTGCGGAAGAAACGGTGGGAAAAGATGAAAAATCGGTGAAATTGCGAAGTGTTGGCGTCCAGGGGCCGGATGTCCGGCTGAGGGCCGGATGTCCGGGCAGGTTTCATCGGGCCGAATGTCCGGGGTCACGGCCGGATGTCCGGGGCAGCCTGATCCGTGGATGAACTTCAGGAAAACTTTGGGGATGGCAAAATTTAGGGCAAAATTCGGGGAATTTCGTGGATGGAATTGGTGGAGATGGTGGGGAAAGGCTAGATCCACTCGAAACACAGCAAATCCATGGATCAAAATCAACAAAACATCATCAAACCAACAAATCACAAAAAAAATTGGTATGGCTATTTTTGTGGGGAATTTTCAAAATTGGGAAAAAACAACAAAATTGGGGCTAGAAAGTGGAGGGGAAAGACTCCAAAGTGTGAATCAACGTGGCTCTGATCCAAGATGATGTAGGGTGGAACCCTATAGTGATGATCTTTTCACACTTGGAGGGGGAAAAGGGCAAATTGAGAGAAGAACACAAGAACAAACACTCAATCAACAAGATCCAATCACACATGCACTAGATCCACATACACATAAGAGAGATACAAGATCCAAAGTCAACACAAGAGGATACAAAGGTGATTAGTTCATCCCAATCCTTGGACGAGTTGAGGTCTTGATGATCCTATGATGGGGATCCTTCCCTAGATGGGGTCTTGATATCCACTAGGGGATCTTCTCCTAGGAGGTCTTGGTCTCCATGGGAGAGGGGGTAGATGAGCAAAGCTCTCTCTAGATCATATCATATACTTTGCTAACCCTAGAAAAGAGGAGGATGAGGTCTATTTATAGTCTAGGATGAAGTGGGGGTGAGAGAGGGAGGTTACACGGCCGGTTGGCCTCTCACGCGCTGGCAAGGGTCGGATGTCCGGGCCAGGCGCCGGATGTCCGGCCTGGAGGTCTTCTAGGTTATGTACTCTTCGGGCCGGATGTCCGGGCCGCCGGCTGGGTGTCCGGGCCCAGAAGCTCCATGGTTGTTGGCCTGCGGCTGCGGCTGGATCCATCAGGGGCCGGATGTCCGGGCCATGGGCCGGATGTCCGGCCGCTGATACTTTTCATCGGTCTTCCTTGGCGCTCTTTGATACGTCTCCAACGTATCTATAATTTTTTATTGTTCCATGCTATTATAGTATCAATCTTGGATGTTTATTATGCAATTTTATATCATTTTTTGGGACTAACCTATTAACCTAGTGCCTAGTGCCAGTTGCTGTTTTCTGCTTGTTTTTGGTTTTTCAGGAAATCAGTACCAAACGAAGTCCAAATACCACGAAACTTTTTGACGATTTTTTTCTGGACAAAAGAGACCCTAGAAGCTTCGAGAGGAGGCCAAAAGCCTCATGAGGAGGTGACAAGGCAACAGGGCACGGCCCCAGGGGGTCACGCCCTGATGCCTTGCGGGCCCCTCGTCGCTCCGTTTGACCTAATTCCACTTCTATAAATTCTCAAATATTGGGAAACCAACAGAGAGCCACACTGAATAACTTTTTCATCGCCGCAAGCCTCTGTTCTTCCGCGATCCCATCTGGAGGCCTTTTCCGGTACTCTGCCGGAGGGGGAATCGATCACGGGGGGCTTCTACATCAACCTTGCTGCCCCTCCGATGATGTGTGAGTAGTTTACCACCGACCTACGGGTCCATAGCTAGTAGCTAGATGGCTTTCTCTCTCTCTTTGATCTTCAATACAATGTTCTCCTCGATGTTCTTGGAGTTCTATTCGATATAATCTTCTTTTGCGGTGTGTTTGTTGGGATCCGATGAATTGTGGGTTTATGATCAGATTATTCATGAGAAATATTTGAGTCTTTTCTGAACTTATTTATGCATGATTGTTATAGCTTTGTATTTCTCTCTGATCTATCCGTTTGGTTTGGCCAACTAGATTGATTTATCTTGCAATGGGAGAGGTGCTTTGTGATGGGGTCAATCTTGCGGTGTTCTATATCCCAGTGATAGAAAGGGACAAGATACGTATTTGTATTGTTGCCATTAAGGATAAAACGATGGGGTTTATTCATATTGCTTGAGTTTACTTTGTCTACATCATGTCATCTTGCTTAAGGTTGAAAGATCGTGGATGTCGCCTAGAGGGGGGGGGTGAATAGGCGCTTTAAAATAATTACGGTTTAGGCTTGAACAAATGCGGAATAAAACTAGCGTTTAATTTGACAAGCACAAAACCTAAATCGACTAGGCTCACCTATGTGCACCAACAACTTATGCTAAGCAAGATAAACAACTAAGTGATAGCAAGATATATAACTAGAAACAATATGGCTATCACAAAGTAAAGTGCATAAGTAAAGGGCTCGGGTAAGAGATAACCGAGGCACGCGGAGACGACGATGTATCCCGAAGTTCACACCCTTGCGGATGCTAATCTCCGTTTGGAGCGGTGTGGAGGCACAATGCTCCCCAACAATGCCACTAGGGCCACCGTATTCTCCTCACGCCCTCGCACAATGCAAGGTGCCGTGCTTCCACTAAGGGACCCTTGAGGGCGGTCACCGAACCCGTACAAATGGCAACCCTTGAGGGCGGTCACCGAACCCGTACACTTTGGCAACCCTTGGGGGCGGTCACCGGTACCCGTCAAATTGCTCGGGGCGATCTCCACAACCTAATTGGAGACCCCGACGCTTGCCCGGAGCTTTACACCACAATGATTGAGCTCCGAGGCACCACCAAGCCACCAAGCCGTCTAGGGCGCCAAGGCACCCAAGAGGAACAAGCTCTAGGGTGCCCAAACACCCAAGAGTAATAAGCTTCTCAACTACTAACTTCCACGTATCACCGTGGAGAACTCAAACCGATGCAACTAATGCAATGGCAAGAACACACGAAGTGCTCAAGTCCCTCTCTCTCAAATCCCACCAAAGCAACAAAAGCTATGGAGGAAAGTGAGAGGAAGAACAAGGAGAACACCAAGAACTCCAAGATCTAGATCCACAAGGTTTCCCTCACATAGAGGAGAAAGTGATTGGTGAAAAGATGGATCTAGATCTCCTCTCTCTTTTCCCCCAAAAACTAGCAAGAATCCATGGAGGGATTGAGAGATAGCAAAGCTCTAGAAGGTCAACAATGGAGGAGAGAGAGCTGCAAGGGGATAAAAGAACCGTTGGGGGCAAGGGGGAAGAAGACCCCCTTTTAAAGGAGCCCCCAAATCCAACCGTTACCTGTCTCAGCCCGCACAGAGCGGTACTACCGCTCCCTCAGAGCGGTACTACCGCTCGGGCGGTAGTAATTCAAAAAATAGCAGGCGAGAACACGGAACTGGAGCGGTAGTGCCGCACTTAGCGGTACTACCGTTCCAACCAAGCGGTACTACCGCTAAAGCGAAAAGAGCAACAGAAGCTTGCACACTCTGCGAAAAAACAAGCGGTAGTAGCAGCGGTAGTGGAGGGCGGAAGTACCGCACCAAGCGGTACTACCGCCCAGCAGAGCGGTACTACCGCCCTGAGCGGTACTACCGCACTACTGCCGCACTACTACCGTTTAACAGAAAACAACAACAGAGACGAGCACAGAAGGAATCACCCAAGCGGTACACAAGCGGTAGTAGAGGGCGGAAGTACCGCACTAAGCGGTACTACCGCTCTACTACCGCACTACTGCCGCTGAAACGAAAACGATACCAGAAGAAAATCCCACAAGCGGTACTCGCTGCGGTAGAACACAGCGGTACTACCGCATAAGCGGTACTACCGTGGTACCGAGCGGTACTACCGCTTGGGAGCTGAAAACTGGATGCAGATAAAACCAGAACTGCCATAACTTCTACATATGAGCTCCGAACTGAGCAAACTCAAGCTTGTTGGATAGATAACGACAAGCACTATCCAACAACGACTGGTTATAATAAGAAGTGGCAGGGGAGATATGCCTAACATATAGAGATGAGAAACCTCTATGAATGAAGAACCGGCATAAACTCCAACATCGAAAACATCATAGAAGATGCACAGATGAACTCCGTTTTCGATGAACTCGAGCTTGTCATGAAGATGACCAAAATCTCAAAGACTCATAAAGAGAAACACCAAACACGAACCAAGAAAGATGATGCAAGGATGCAATGGTTTGAGCTCTCTACGAAGATACGATAAAGCTACTCACTTGAGAGCCCCCCTTGATAGTACGGCTATCGATCCTATAACCCGGTCTCCCAACTACTACCATGAGACCGGTAAAATAGAAAACCTATCAAGGGCAAACCTTTGCCTTGCGCATAGTCCACTTGAGCTAGATGATAACGATCTTGACCTCCTCAAGTTGGATCACCTTTCTTGATTGCGCCGGCTCGATGAAGACTAGTTGATTGCTCCCCCATGCATCTAGTGAGCCACTCTTCGGCACATCTTCACAAGTCCATTGTCACCACAATGGACGGCAAGCTTCAAGCCTGTGATCTCTTCGTGATGCTCCACTTGAACTTGCACACCGTAATCTTGATGACGATCACCACTTGATGTCATCCTCCATGGGTTGAATGAGATCTTCCTCTTGACGCAAGCCCATGGAAACATACCTAACCCCACATAGAACTCTCGCATAGAACATGGGTTAGTACACAAAGCGTAATGGACAATGCTTACCATACCGTGAGATCACTTGATCCTACTCGGTACATCTTCTACGCTTTGTGTGTTGATCGACTTGAATCACTCTTCATATTTACTCTTGATCAACCTTGAATCTTTCCAACTCTCTTCATTAGGATGATGTCTTGAAGGTAAACATGAATGTTCACACAAACTTCTTCTTCAAGACATGCTTGCAATAGGCTCAACACTCACATGACCAATCTTTGGATAAATCCTTGAATAGCACCTTGGTCAACACATATTCTTCTTCAAATCACCTTGAGACCAACAAATGGTCTACAAGCAAATCCTATGGACAAACCCTTCAAATATAACTCAAGGCAACCATTAGTCCATAGAGATTGTCATCAATTACCAAAACCAAACATGGGGGCAACACATGTTCTTTCAAAGGCGTTACTCTGTTTTCATTAACTTAATACCCTAGATGCATTTTGGATAGCGGTCGATGGGTGGAGTAATAGTTGTAGATGCAGGCAGGAGTCGGTCTACTTGTTTCGGACGTGATGCCTATATACATGATCATTGCCTTGAATATCGTCATAACTATGCGCTTTTCTATCAATTGCCCAACAGTAATTTGTTTACCCACCGTATGCTATGCGTTCGAGAGAGAAGCCTCTAGTGAAAACTATGGCCCCTGGGTCATTTATCCATCATATATAAAATCAAAAATACCTTGCTGCAATTTTATTTCTTTTATTCTGTTTTGCAATTTACTTATCTATCTATCACTATCAGAATTAATCCTTGCAAGTAACCGCCAAGGGGATTGACAACCCTCTTGTTCGCGTTGGGTGCAAGTATTTGCTTTTGTGTGTGTAGGTGCTGCTAACGAGGTTCTGTGTGGTTCTCCTACTGGATTGATAACCTTGGTTCTTAACTGAGGGAAATACTTATCTCTACTGTACTACATCATCCTCTCCTCTTCGAGGAAATCCCAACGCAGCTCACAAGTAGCAGGAAGAATTTCTGGCGCCATTGCCGGGGAGACATCACCAAAACCTATCAAGTACCTTCGCATAAACTATCATCTACTTGCTCCTATTTTCATTTGCCTTTTTATTTGCATTTGCCTCTCGTTTTCATCTCCCCCACTTCTAAAACAATTTTACCAAAACCACAAAAATATTTTATTTGCTTGTTTGCTAGTTTGCTTTCTTTGTCGCTATGTCTCAAGAAAACACCAAATTGTGTGACTTTTCTAATACTAATAATAATGATTTTATTAGTACTCCAATTGCTCCTCCCGCCACTAGTGCGGAGTCATGTGATATTAATGCTGCTTTGCTTAATCTTGTTATGAAAGAACAATTTTCTGGTAGTCCTAATGAAGATGCTGCATCCCATCTTAATACTTTCGTTGAACTTTGTGATAGGCAAAAGAAGAAAGATGTGGATAATGATATTGTCAAATTGAAATTATTTCCATTCTCACCACGAGATCGTGCTAAAACTTAGTTTTCATCCTTGCCTCGAAATAGTATTGATTCTTGGGATAAGTGTAAGGATGCTTTTATTGCCAAATATTTTCCTCCCGCCAAGATTATTTCTCTTAGAAATCAGATTATACATTTTAAGAAACTTGAGCATGAACATGTTGCACAATCTTGGGAGAGAATGAAATTAATGATAAGAAATTGCCCCACTCATGGTTTAAGCTTATGGATGATCATACAATTTTTTTATGTTGGACTAAACTTTGTTTCTAGAAATCTTCTAGACTCTGCCACAGGTGGTACTTTTATGGAAATTACATTGGGAGAAGCTTCAAAACTCCTTGATAATATTATGACAAATTATTCTCAATGGCACACCGAAAGAACTCCAACTGGTAAGAAGGTAAATTTTGTCGAAGAAATTAATACTTTGAGTGATAAGATGGATGCTCCTATGAAATTGGTTGCTAGTAAAAGTTCTCATGTTGATCCTAATGATTTGTCGTTATCTACCTTGATTGGGCAAAATAATGATGCTATTAATGTGAATTTTGTCTCTAGAAATAATTTCAACAACAATGCCTATAGGGGTAATTTCAATCCTAGACCGTTTCCTGGAAATTCCTCTAATAATTATGGTAATTCATATAATAATAATAGGATACCCTCTGATCTTGAAAGTAATATTAAGGAATTTATAAATTCTCAAAAGATTTTCAATGCTATGGTAGAAGAAAAATTAAATAAAGTTGACGATATGTCTAGGAACATGGATAGAATTGCTCATGATGTTGAAACTCTTAAAATTAAAATTTTGCCACCCAAGCATGATATAAATGAGACTATTAAAGCTATCTATGTCTCCATTAATGAAAGTAAAGAAAGAACAGCTAGGTTGAGGGCTAAGAGAGAATTCTTAGAAAAAGCCATTCCACCCGGTTTTTACCATAGTAATGATGAAGATATTAAAATGACTGGCGTCTCACCTATTGAATCTTTATTTAGTAATATAAAACTTGATGAAAACGGGACTGGAGATGAGTCAACTTTAGCTAGAAGGCATCCCAATTATTTGGAGGGTGAAGATCTTAATGATAAAAATGATAAAAGTGGGTTTAGAGAGGTCAAAACTTTAAATAGTGATGTGCCCACTACTTTGGATTACAAGGACTTTAATTATGATAATTGCTCTTTAGTTGAATGTATTTCCTTGTTGCAATCCATGATTAATTCACCTAATGCCTATGAACAAAATAAGGCTTTTACTAAACATATTGTATAAGTTATGATAAAAGCTCATGAAGAAAAGCTTAATTTGGAAATCTCAATACCTAGAAAATTACATGATGAATGGGAACCTACTATTAAAGTTAAAATTAAATATTATGAATGTAAGCTTTGTGTGATCTAGGTGCTAGCGTCTCTACTATACCAAATCTTTATGTGACGTGCTAGGTCTCACCGATATGCATGCTTGTTCCCTTAATTTACATCTTGCGGATTCCACTATTAAAAAACCATTGGGTAGAATAATGATGTGCTTATTCTTGCTAATAGGAATTATGTACCCGTGGATTTTATTGTGCTTGATATTGAATGCAATCCGTCTTGTCCTATAATACTTGGTAGGCCTTTCCTACGAACCATAGGTGCTATTATTGATATGAAAGAAGGTAATATAAGATTTCAATTTCCATTAAAGAAAGGTATGGAACACTTCCCTAGAAAGAGAATTAAGCCACCATATGAATCTATTATGAGGACCACCTATGGAATTAATTTGAAAGATGACAACACTTGAAACAATGCATTATGCCTAGCTAGGGGCATAAAACAATAGCGCTTGTTGGGAGGCAACCCAATATTTATCTTAAATTTTTGCTTTGTTTTATGTTTTGTGTGTTTACACAATTGTAGCCTCTGTTATGATTGTTTAATTAGTGTTTGTGCCAAGTAATGCCTTTGGGGTGATATGGATGATAGTATAATTGATGCTGTTTGAAAACAGAAAGTTTTGAGTCCAGTGCTGGATTTTTGGTTCTGTACTGGAGCGTAATAAAATTCTGAAATATTTACACAGTATTGGTATATGAATTGTTTCGTTTTCCTAATTTTTCAGAATTTTTGGAGTTACATAAGTATTGTTTTTAAATAGATCTTTACAGACTGTTATGTTTTAGACAGATTCTGTTTTTGTTGCATAGTTTGCTTATTTTGATGAATCTATGGACTGTATCGGGGGGTATAAGCCATGGGGAAGTTGGAGTACATTAGTATTATGCCAATATTAAATATGAATCAATTTACAACAGTACCTAAAGTTTAAAATTTATTTGTTATACTAACGGATCTCACGAGGTTTCTGTTGAGTTTTGTGTGCTGAAGTTTTCAAGTTTTGGGTAAGACCACGATGGATGAAGGAATAAGGAGCGGCAAGACACTAAGCTTCGGGATGCCCAAGGCACCCCAAGGTAATATGTAAGGAAGACCCAAGCGTCTAAGCTTGGGGATGCCCCGGATGGCATCCCCTCTTTCGTGTATAATCTACCGGTATATCACTTGGAGCTATATTTTTATTCATCACATGATATGTGTTTTCCTTGGAGTGTCTTGTGCCATAATTTTCTTTTCTTTGTTTGCTTTTTAGTTTGCCACAATCATATTTGCTGAACACACCTTTTTGAGAGGGACACACATTATTCGCGATTTGTTAGAATACTCTATGTGCTTCACTTATATCTTTTGAGCTAGGCAGTTGCTCTAGTGCTTCACTTATACTTTTTAGAGCACGGCGGTGGTTATATTTTAAAGAAATAGTTGCACTCTCATGCTTCACTTATATCTTTTTGAGAGTCTAATAATTAGCAATGGTAATATGCATGGGTTATGAAATTGGTCCTAATATGATAGGTATTCAAGAGGGATATAATAAAAACTTTCATGTAGATCACTGAATATGATAAGTTTGATTCCTTCCAATAGTTTTGCGATATTAAGATGGTAATATGTGGGAGGTACTAGTAGATAATTGTGGTTTAGTAAGAATATTGGTGTTAAGGTTTGTGATTCCCGAAGCATGCACGTATGGTCTGTCGTTATGCTAAGAAGTTGGAGCATGATTTATTATTGATTGTCTTCCTTTGCGTGGTGGTTGGGGGTGCGTGATGGTTAACTCCTACCAACCTCCCCCTAGGGGCATGTGTAGTAGTACTTTGCTTCGAGGGCTAATAAAATTTCACAATAAGTATGTGAGTTCTTTATGACTAATGTGAGTCCATGGATTATACGCACTCTCACCTTTTGGCAATTTACTAGCCTCTTCGGTACCGTGCATTGCCCTTTCTCACCTCGAGAGTCGGTGCAAACTTCGCCGGTGCATCCAAACCCCGTGATATGATACGCTCTATCACACATATGCCTCTTTAGATCTTCCTCAAAACAGCCACCATACCTACCTATTATGCCATTTCCATAGCCATTCCGAGATATATTGCCATGCAACTTCCACTGTTCCGTTTATATGACACACATCATCATTGTCATATTGCTTTGCATGATCATATAGCTGACATAGTATTTGTGGCTCAGCCACCGTTCATCATTTTCATACATGTTACGCTAGCATCATTGCACATCCTGGTACACCGCCAGAGGCATTCATATAGAGTCATATTTGTTCTAGTATCGAGTTGTAATTTCGAGTTGTAAGTAAATAGAAGTGTGATGATCATCATTATTAGAGCATTGTCCCAGTGAGGAAATAAAAAGAGAAAAAAGAGAGGCCAAAAAGAGCCCACAAAAAAATGAGAGAAAAAGAGAGAAGGGGTAGTGTTACTATCTTTTTCCATACTTGTGCTTCAAAGTAGCACCAAGTTTTTCATATTGAGAGTCTCCTATGTTGTCACTTTCATATACTAGTGGGAATTTTTTATTATAGAACTTGGCTTGTATATTTCGATGATGGGCTTCCTCAAATGCCCGAGGTCTTCATGAGCAAGCAAGTTGGATGCACACCCACTTAGTTTTTATTTTTGAGCTTTCATACACTTATAGCTCTTAGTGCATCCGTTGCATGGCAATCCCTACTCCTCACATTGACATCAATTGATGGGCATCTCCATAGCCCGTTGATTAGCCGCGTCGATGTGAGACTATCTTCCTTTTTTGACTTCCCCTTATTAATCCCTATCATCATATTCTATTCCACCCATAGTGCTATATCCATGGCTTGCGCTCATGTATTGCGTGGGGGTTGAAAAAGCTGAAGCGCGTTAAAAAGTATGAACCAATTGCTTGATTGTCTCCGAGGTTGTGCATGATAAATACTTTATGTTAAGAAGATGGTGCATAACAGGATTATATGATTTTGTAGGGATAACTTTCTTTAGCATTTTTATTTTGAAAGACATGATTGTTTGTAAGTATGCCTGAGTATTGATGTCTTTATATCAAATTATAGACTATTGCTTTGAATCACTCGGATCTTAATATTCATACCGTAAAAGAGAATTGCATGATGAACATGTTAGGTAGCATTCCACATCAAAAATTCTGTTTTTATCATTTACCTACTCGAGGACGAGCAGGAATTAAGCTTGGGGGTGCTTGATACGTCTCCAACGTATCTATAATTTTTGATTGTTCCATGCTATTATAGTATCAATCTTGGATGTTTATTATGCACTTTTATATGAGTTTTTGGGACTAACCTATTAACGTAGTTCCCAGTGCAAGTTGCTGTTTTCTGCTTGTTTTTGGTTTTCAGGAAATCAGTACCAAATGAAGTCCAAATGCCACGAAACTTTTTGACGATTTTTTTCTGGACAAAAGAGACCCTAGAAGCTTCGGGAGGAGGCCAGAAGCCTCATGAGGAGGTGACAAGGCAATAGGGCGTGGCCCAGGGGGGGCGCGTCCTGATGCCTTGTGGGCCCCTCGTGGCTCCGTTTGACCTAATTCCACTTCTATAAATTCTCAAATATTGGGAAACCAACAGAGAGCCACCCCGAATAACTTTTTCGCCGCTGCAAGTCTCTGTTCTTCGGCGATCCCATCTGGAGGCCTTTTTCGGTACTCTGCCGGAGGGGGAATCGATCACGGAGGGCTTCTACATCAACCTTGCTGCCCCTCCGATGATGTGTGAGTAGTTTACCACCGACCTACGGGTCCATAGCTAGTAGCTAGATGGCTTCTTCTCTCTCTTTGATCTTCAATACAATGTTCTCCTCGATGTTCTTGGAGTTCTATTCGATGTAATCTTCTTTTGCGGTGTGTTTGTTGGGATCCGATGAATTGTGGGTTTATGATCAGATTATTCATGAGAAATATTTGAGTCTTTTCTGAACTAATTTATGCATGATTGTTATAGCTTTGTATTTCTCTCCGATCTATCCGTTTGTTTTGGCCAACTAGATTGATTTATCTTGCAATGGGAGAGGTGCTTTGTGATGGGTTCAATCTTGCGGTGTTCTATATACCAGTGACAGAAAGGGACAATACACGTATATGTATTGTTGCCATTAAGGATAAAACGATGGGGTTTATTCATATTGCTTGAGTTTACTTTGTCTACATCATGTCATCTTGCTTAAGGCGTTACTCTGTTTTCATTAACTTAATACCCTAGATGCATGCTGGATAGCGGTCGATGGGTGGAGTAATAGTACTAGATGCAGGCAGGAGTCGGTCTACTTGTTTCGGACGTGATGCCTATATACATGATCATTGCCTTGAATATCGTCATAACTATGCGTTTTCTATCAATTGCCCAACAGTAATTTGTTTACCCACCGTATGCTACGCGTTCGAGAGAGAAGCCTCTAGTGAAAACTATGGCCCCCGAGTCATTTACCTATCATATATAAAATAAAAAATACCTTGCTGCAATTTTATTTCTTTTATTTTGTTTTGAAATTTACTTATCTATCTATCACTATCAGAATTAATCATTGCAAGTAACCGCCAAGGGGATTGACAACCCTCTTGTTCGTGTTGGGTGCAAGTATTTTCTTTTGTGTGTGTAGGTGCTGCTAACGAGGTTCTGTGTGGTTCTCCTACTGGATTGATAACCTTGGTTCTTAACTGAGGGAAATACTTATCTCTACTGTACTGCATCATCCTCTCCTCTTCGAGGAAATCCCAACGCAGCTCACAAGTAGCACTCTTCTTCGTCCGTGTACTTGGGGACTTTTCCATCACTCCGAGCATTCCCGAGGCGGTCTTCTTCATACCTAAGCACACATAGCACCTCGACTTTAGGTAGTAGCCATGTCTCACGTGGGTCATACGGAAGTTCATTAAGGAGAGATGTCACCTCGGTCTCGATGGCTCTTGCACGTGCTCGTGTCATGGGTCCTCTTGGTGCTTGGGGAGACGGAGGTGGGTCCATGGGGATGACCGTAGGATGCTCCGCATCATTGCCCCTCCAGTAGGGCGCCGGAAAAGGGCTCCAGATGAGATTGCTTTGGAATAGAGGCTTGCAGCGGCGATAAAATTGTTTTGGGTTTTGCTTCGAGGGTTTCTGAATATTTGGGAATTTATAGGCCAAGAATTAGGGCAAACGGAGCCACGAGGGGCCCACAAGCCAGGGTGGCATGCCCTACCCCTAGGGCGCGCCCCCTGCCTTGTGGGGCCCTCATGGGGTCTTCCAATCCTTCCCCGAAGCTTTTAGGGTCTCTTATTTATAAATGTCAAAACATTTCGTCGTGTTTGGACTTCTGTAGGTATGGATTTTTTGGAAAGCCAAAAACATGCAAAAAAAAAGGAACTGGCACTAGGCACTAGATTAATATGTTAGACAATAAAAGTAATATAAAAGTGCACCAAAACCATATAAAATTGATGTAAATATAGCATGAATACTTCATAAATTATAGATACGTTGGAGACGTATCAACATCCCCAAGCTTAATTCCTGCTCGTCCTTGAGTAGGTAAATGGTAAAAGAAATAATTTATGAAGTGTGAATGATAAAATAGTTCGAACCTTTGATCACATAGGCAATGATAATTGTAATAACAAGTAACATCATTCCATTAACTTCAACATATCATAAAGTGGTAATGAAGTATCTCACAATCTTTCGAGACTATATTGCAAACATAAATCAATCAATGAATTAAATATGATGACTAGGTACCCAATTTGAAGATAATCATCATACTTATACAATGCTCAATAAATTGCTATTAGAAGAATGCATGCAAAGCTAAGAGTGATCCCCATGCTCAATACGTGGTGCTAAAAGAGAGAAAGATGGAATTGACTCAACAAATAAAAGTAAATAGATAGGCTCTTCGCAGAGGGAAGCAGAGATTAACATATGCTAGAGCTCATTTGGTTTAAAGCGGAGATACATTTATTTCCTGTCAATGGTTTAACGATAAAGATTTCCAATATCTTCCATGCTAAACACATTAATGGCGGTTCCCATGCTTTTACACTCCCCCTCCACCATAACCAACACAAACCATGGCTAGCCGAATCCACGGGTGTCTGCCAACTTTCAACTTTTCTGGGGGAGTGTCCTTTTTTCAACATTTTCTTCTTATTATTTTAATTTGGGACTGGGCATCCCTATTACCAGCCTCTATCATAAATTTGACAAGCGAATAAACTCTCGTCGTGAGTAAAACACATTTAGCATGGAAGATATTGACTACCCCTACCGCTCCAGGAGCTGTACGGGCACACAAAACAGAAGTTTATTTGAAGGTTTAGAGATGGCACATGCAAATTTACTTGGAATGGCAGTGAAATACCATCTATAGGTAGGTATAGTGGACACTTTGTGGCATAAACTTGTTTCAAGGATTGGATGCACAAGCAGTATTTTCGCTTAGTACAGGAAAAGGCTAGCAAAAGACTGGGGGTGACCATTTTAGAGAGCACAAAAAACACAATCATGCATTCTCTAATAGTAACATTATTGAGAAAATATAATCATGATGATAACCTACAAACTTGAACACCACCAAGGCTGAATTTGGAATTTATCAAACATGTGTAACACATGTGCCAAGCCAATCATCCATCCTTCACTGGGAGATGCTTATCGCCACAACATGATACGTACAACTTAATAAAACTAATGCTCGTTGTCATTATAATATAACTCCCGTACATGATTGAAGATATGAAATATCAAGTCTCACTTCTATTTTAACAGATTAAGTGGACGATGAATTCTTTACTTCTCAATGAACATATAATAAATGAAGCACATGACATTCAATTCATTCATAAATTTTACTCTAAGGATATAAGTGAAGCACAAGAGTAAACAATAAACTACTTCAAAAGATTTAAGTGAAGAACTAAGTGTAGTTAAGTAAATAGGTAGCTATGTAAAGACTCTCCAAATCAAAAAATTCAGATCTAAAGATTATATCAAAAACCAAACAAAACAAAAAGACGCTTCAAAAACAGCACATATCATGTGAAGAATTAAAATATTTCTTCAAGTGAGATATACCGATAGTGTTGAAGACGAAAGAGGGGATGCCTTTTGGGGCATCCCCAAGCTTAGACGCTTGAGTCTTCCTTAGATATTGACTTGGGGTGCCTTGGGAATCCCCAAGCTTAGGCTCTTGCCACTCCTTATTCTCGTCATATCGATATCTCACCCAAAACTTGAAAAGTTCATTCACACAAAACTTAAAAGAACTCGTGAGATAAGTTAGTATAATAAAAATAAATCATTCACTCATGTACTATGAAGAAAAGATTCATAATTATTCCCAAATGATGTCTATTGTATCCTATCATGTCCACAATTTATATCCCTCAATATAAGCCATGAAAACTTTAAAACAAGCAGACAAAGAAAATAAAACAGAATCTATGAAAAATAGAATAGTACGTAAAGATGTAATTAATTATCATACTTCTATAACTCTGAAAATTCTGAAAAATTACCACGTAATAGAGAACTCATACATTCTTACTGTGTAAAAATTTCAAGATTTTATCTCATACTGACCATTCAGAAATATTCAGGACATAACAGAAAACTTTCTGTTTTCAAACATCAACTCATAAACTTGCAAACTGAGCATGGTAAATGCTATACTTGGCACTTTATTGAAATAATAGATACAAAACATGAATAGTATAGTAGCACTAATCATGTAGACACACAAAAACAGTAAGGATAAATATTGGGTTGCCTCCCAATAAGCGCTTTTGGTTAATGCCTTTTAGCTACGCATGATGATTTTAATGATGCTCACATAAAAGTAAGAATTGAAACATAAAGAGAGCATCATGAATCATATAGCAAACACATTTAAGCCCAACCCACTTCCTATGCATAGGAATTTTATAAGCAAATAAATTGTTGAAACAAAAATTAACTAGCATCGGAGGGCAAAACAAGTGCAACTTCAAAAATTTCGACACATAGAGAGGAAACTTGATAATTGAGATACCTATAAGCATATGATCCTCTCTCATAATAATTTTTAGTAGCATCATGAACATATTCAAAAATATAGCTATCACACAAAGCATTCTTTTCATGACCCTCAAGCATATAATTCTTATTACTCTCCACATAAGCAAATTTCTTCTCATTCATAATAGTGGGAGTATCATGTAAAACATGAATGCTATAAATTAATTCCACATTAAAATAGTAATGTTCAGTAGAGTAATATTCATAATTATGACAAGTTTCACAAGACTAATTATCACTACTATTTATAACATAAGTATAATCACAATAATCATCATAAGTAGCAACTTTGTTCTCATCATAATCAATTGGAACCTCTTACAAAATAGTGGAATCATCACTAAATAAAGTTATGACCTCTCCAAATCCACTTTTATCATTATTCAAATAAGATTTAACACCCTCCAAAATAGTGGGATCATTACTACCTAGAGTTGACACTCTTCCAAACCCCCTTTTATAATCATTGCAATCATCATAAATAGGAGGCATGTAATCATCATAATAAATTTGCTCATCAAAAGTAGGGGGGCTAAAAAGATCATAATCATCAAACATAGCATCCCCAAGCTTATGGCTTTGCACATCATTAGCAATTTCTTCTAAATAATCATTCACATCATCAATAGCATGAATAGCACTAATAGTGTAACAACCATTATTATCATAATTTTCAAGTTGGTGCGAAAAAGATTTTAAAGATCATAAGAAGTGTCATAATTATCTCTCCAATCATAATCATTATAACAAGTAGTAGGCATGACAAAATCATCCTCAATAGTTCCTACGAACATAGTTTCATAATAAAAATCAACATTTTCATCAAGTGTATCATCTTCCACAATAATTTTTGGTTCATTTTCATAAGGCACAACCATAGGAGCAACATTATTTGGGAGAGATACCATCTTATCTCTATTTCTCCTTCTTTACATTTTCTTCTTGTTTACCACAATAAGTGTGGGTTTAATTAATTTTTCCGAGCTTCTTCTTGAAGAGATTGGTTGGAAAGGAAGCTCATCCTCATCACCCGATTCATCATGAGAAACAATAGGAGAGAATTGGGAAATCTTTTCCCTTACATTAGTAGTAACACCATTCCTCTTATATTCCATTGGATTTCCCATTTTTTCTATAATTGGCTATATAAGCATTCTCATTGCAATTTACCAAAAACATATAGATGTCTATAAGATGAATTTCAATATCCTCTGTGAGAATGAATACTTCAAACCAATTATTTTTATATGTCAATTCTTCACACCCCAAAAATAGACTAAGTTCATTATAAAGTTCAAGGGTGATCATGTCATCACAATATTTGGCCATGATTCGATCATGAAAATGCATGCATTGAAAATTAAGATGACCAAATTTATTGCAAAGTTCACAAGTAATGGGATGAAGAGAACATAATTTTCTAGCATAATCATCTCATATCTTAAGCCACCATTTAGTTTTGTCATGTTTATGCTTCTTACAAAATTTAAGATCCCTTATTGGCACTTTTTCACAGGGTCTATGCTCTCCACAAAAATTGACATGCTTATAAGAGACTTTTTCTTCACAAATTTTATCATGACTAGTGCAATCATCATTAGTTTCATGGATATTCATAGAAAGTATACTAACAACATTGCAATCATTCTTATCATTCAAGGAACTCACACCAAACATTGTCTTAAATTCTTCTTTTAACACTTCATAGCGATTATCAGAATCCATATTTTCAAGACTTCATAAAGATAAAGAATTTGATGCAACTTCACTTCCATTTTTTTGTAGTTTTATTTTATAAAACCAAACTAGTGAATAAAGAAGAAACAAAAATATTCAATTGCAAGATCTAAAGAAGATACCTTCAAGCACTCACCTCCCCAGCAACGGCGCCCGAAATACCTTGATGTCTACTACGCAACTTTATTCTTGTAGACTTTGTTAGGCCTCCAAGCATAGAGTTTTGCAGGATAGTAGCAAATTTCCCTCAAGCGGATGAACTAAAGTTTATCAATCAGTGGGAGGTGTAGGATGAAGATGGTTCTCTCTCAAACAATCCTGCAATCAAATACAAGAAATCTCTTGTGTCCCCAACACACCCAATACAATTGCAAATTGTATAGGTGCACTAGTTCGGCGAAGAGAGGGTGAGACAAGTGTGGTATGTATGGTAGAAATAGGTTTTTGTAATCTAAATAAATAGAAATAGCAAGGTAGCAAGTAACAAAAGCAAGCACAACGGTGTCTCGATGCTTGGAAATAAGGCCTAGGGTTCATACTTTCACTAGTGCAATCTCTCAACATAATTGAATCACATGATAATCCCTCGAAGTGCGGCAAAGAATCACTCCAAAGTTTCTATTTCGATCGGAGAAAGTAGGATGAAATCACGTAGGTAGCAAACCACCTCAAAGTTGTGTTTCCAATCAATCTAATGAACCACCCCCAAAATGTCACGAATAGTCCTAGAGATTGTACTACGACAACACCATATGATCCATATCAATTAACTTTGTCACCTAGAACACCCCAATGTCACCACAAGTATCTGGAAGTTAAGACATGCATCAAGTGATGTCAAACCCAAGGTATTCAATCCAACATAAGAAACTTCAAAGAGCAAGACTCAATTCATCACAAAAGAGATAGAGGGAGAAGAACATCATAAGATCCAACTATATTGATAAAGCTCATGATACATCAAGATCGTGTCAAATCAATAACATGAGAGAGAGATCAAACACATAGCTACTGGTACAAACCCTCAGCCCCGAGGATGAACTACTCACGCATCACGGAGGCAACAAGGTTGATGAAGAGGTCTCCCGTGGTGACTTCCCCCTCCGGCAGGGCGCCTGAAAAGGGCTCCAGATGAGATCGCTCCGGAATAGAGGTTTGCGGCGGCGATAAAATTGTTTCGAGTATTTCTAAATATCTGGGAATTTATATGCCAAGAATTAGGGCAAACGGAGCCACGAGGGGGCCACAAGCGAGGGTGGCACGCCCTACCCCCAGGGCACGCCCCCTGCCTTGTGGGGCCCTCATGGGTCTTCTGGTCCTTCCCTGAAGCTTCTAGTGTCTCTTATTGTCCAAAAAAATCGTCAAAAAGTTTCGTCGTGTTTGGACTTCTATAGGTATGGATTTTCTGAAAAAACAAAAACATGCAAAAAACGGGAACTGGCACTGGGCACTAGATTAATATGTTAGTCCATAAAAATAATATAAAAGTGCATCAGAACCATATAAAATTGATGTAAATATAGCATGAATTACTTCATAAATTATAGATACGTTGGAGACGTATCACAGGTACCCGAGATCGCGGAGTTCGATCAAGAAGGAGGTTAGGAGCAAGGAGGACGTGGAACGCCATTCTGAACACTAGTGACAAAAATGTTTAGTACGGTAGCGGAAAGCCAATCCTTGGGGATACATGAGGTGTAGTCATTAAACGCACAATGACTTTGTCTGAATTATTCTTAATAACCGAGGTAACACCGCGCGATGGATAAGGCCTACGGTTGGATAACTAACTCTTGATGCATGATGTGTGCTAGTCAATATGTAATTTGGACACATCCCCCACTTCCCATTGCAAGCACATCTTAACGGGTGTCTTTCAAAGCACAAATTAATATCTTGGCGATCCCGGTCAACAAATATATGGTTGTATGAATCAAGTCCTCATACCGATGCATGTTTTAATTCTTTTGTTTACACTCGTAGGTATTACGATCCGGTTACTAAAAACTGGAACTAATTACTCTTGCAAAAGCTTGCTAAAAACACTTGTCATAGTCCACGTCCTCTCGTAGGTTCGATAACTCCGGATCACTTTTTGGGGAAAGAGGCATGAACCTTTCTGCTATCCGTTACCGGATCACTAGAGGGAATCACCACCAACCCAAATGTTCACGTTGATCCCTCATGCACACGTTTTTGCTGACTGATCTTGTCTAAACATTTTCACTTTTATAGTTTTTGCGCGATAAACATTTATCTAATCTACGATAAACTTTTTCTAAATACACATTGTACTTTTTTTAATATACAGTGAACATTTTTTCAAATACATATCGAACCCTTTTTTAATATACGATGAACATTTTTTATATACGGTGAACTTTTTTCTAGTTCACATTGAACTTTCTGAAAATATACACACAGGACATTTTCTTTCATATTGTTTATGTTTTTTTAAATAGTTTTATTCAGATCCCATCAAAAAGAAAACAAAAGAGAAAAAGACAAACTAAACCTGACCGCACCAGAGTGGGCCGGCCATTAGCGTCTCGCCTCGGCGTCACCTTGTCTATTTAAAGCAAATCCTATTCGGCGCTACAGGCGCCGGTTATAAGTCATTACGCAAACCGGCGCACACCCCACTTCCCTTCTGGGCTTGGCCCATTTAGTTCTTTTTTTCCGTAACTTTCAAAATAAGTAGGTATCTGAGTTAGGATTCGAACTGCAGTCCTCGTGGTTTACATGCAACCGTAGCAACCAACTGGGATAACTTATGCGGTGTGCCAATTTATTTTGTGTTTTCTTGTTGTGCAATAAAGATAACGCTAAAAAACGTGGTTTTTTATGGACCGAATTTGTTTGGTTTTTTATTTTTTTACTTTTATTTGATTTTTTTTCTTTTTCCAAAATGCACCAAATTTTCACAAATTCGATGATTTTTTTTTTCAAAATTTATGAACTTTTTTGAAAAATCAATGAACTTTTTTCAAATATGTGCACTTCTAAAAAAATGATGAACTTTTTTCAAAATCAGTTAACTTTTTTCAAATTTGTGAACTACTTTCAAAATTGATAAACTTATTTTTTCCAAAATTGACGAACTTTTTTAAAAATTTGTAAACTTTTTTGAATTCATGAACATTTCTGATTTTTTGAATCAATATTTTTCTTTGTGAATTTTTTTTCTGAAAGGTCAATGGTCAATCGGCTTTGGTCAACGCTCAATCGTGGACCAGCGGGCGAGCGATCGAATGAGATCGATTTTCCACCGAGTGAACGAACAACGTCCCTGCTCTCGTTATTGGGACAGACCACAAAAGCGTGTGCGTGAGCGTTAGGTTAGTTAAATGGGGCAAATCCTAAACGGCGCCCTAAGCGCCGATTCCTTCCTTTTCCACAAACGGGCGCACACCCCTTCTTCCACGCTGGGCCGGCCCATCTTTTTTTTTTTCTGTTTTTAACGCCAAAAAATGCGCGACGGATGAGTTTCGAACCGGCGATCTCCGACTCTTACGGAAGCTGCGCTAACCTCCCCACCACCCACAGCTGATGCGTTTAGTTGTATCTTTTCCCTTCTTTTCATCTATTCTTCCTTCTTCTTTTTATTTTCACTTTTATTTATTTTTTCTTGTTCCTTTTTTTATTGGAACGATTTTGTAAGTTTTTTTCTTCTTTTTTCTAACTTTTTCTATAAATTGAATGAACTTTTTTCAAAATCGAATGTACTATTTTAAAAATCAATGAACTTTTTTTAGAATCAATGGATTTTTTTTCAAAATCGAAAGAACTTTTACCAAAATCATTGAACTTTTTTTATCAAAACCGATGGAATTTTTTCAAAATTTATGAACCTTTTTCAAAATTGATTATTTTTTTTCAAAATCAAACATACTTTTTCAAAATCAATGATTTTTTTTTCAAAATTGATGAACTTTTTTAAAAATCGAGTGGACTTTTTTCAAAATCGATGAACTTTTTTCAAAACCGATGAACTCTTTTTAAAACCGATGAACTTTTTTCAAAACCGAGTGAACTTTTTTCAAAACCGGTGAACTTTTTTTTCAAAATCGATGATTTTTTGTTTCAAAATCAATGAACTTTTTCAAAATCGATGAACTTTTTTCAAAACCGATGAACTCTTTTTAAAACCGATGAACTTTTTTCATAACCGAGTGAACTTTTTTCAAAAACCAGTGAACTTTTTTTCAAAATCGATGGTTTTTTGTTTCAAAATCAATGAACTTTTTCAAAATCAGTGAACTTTTTTTCATAATTGGTGATCTTTTTTCAATTTTTTTGTGAACTTTTTCTTCAAAAATGATGAACTCTTTTCCAAATCGATGAACTTTTCTAAATTCACGTATTTTAAAAATAGTTCCAAAATCTAAGTGATACAGTATAAATAGCGTGTCGACAGTAGTTGTTATACTGTTTGGCGCTGCTTTGCAGTCAGTGTTATTGGGTAGCCCGAGTGGTTAGCAAACTTGTACGGGAGGCCAGTGGTGCGAGTTCGAATCCTGAACAAAGCCATTTTTTGCGCTTTTTTACGCGCTGTATGTTCGCTGCGGTCGCGTTTTATGGGCCGGCCCAATTGAGCCTTGCAGTGCGCGCCAGTTGGTTCCATGGCGCAGAGCGCGCTCTATAGGAGCTACCGTTAAATGGCGCTGAAGGCGCCCAATAGGAGCTCCCTCTATTTGACGCCTACAGGAAGGAAGGCGCGGCTATGTGCCGCCGCAGCGAGTTGGAAGAAACCCTCGCGGGCATCGCCTCTTCCATGGGACAGGTGCGCCGTCACTCGCGATCAGTGAGTTCGGAGCGTGCATGTTAGTTGGTTTTCTTATTTTTTTTCCTTTTGTTCATATTTCCAAAACATAAAAATACTTAAAATATAAAAACCACATTTTTTTTAAAAATAACACATTTTTTTAAAACATATATTTGAAAAAATGTTAATAATGCATGTAAAAATTGTTAAAGTTGTGTAGAAAAATGTTTCCGATGTATAAAAGAAATGTACAACGTGTATGAAGAAAATTGGACATCAAAAGTTATATTTGAAAGATGTTAATCACATATTTAAAAAATGTTAGTGCCATGTAAAGAACTTGTTCGCATAGTTTAAAAATATGTTGATATCATTCAGAAAAATGTTTTAAGGTCTAGTTGAAAAATGTCTAAGTGTATTCAATCAAAAGTTAAAAAACATGTGTTTGAAAAATGTTAATAATATTTTTGAAAAATATTTAACGTGCATATATTTGAGGTGTATATACAAAAAATGCACAACGTGTATGAAAAAAATAGACATGAAAACATATATTTATAAAATTGTGCGTCATGTATTTGGAACATGTTTAACGTGCAATCCAAAATG
Organism: Elymus sibiricus; assembly: GCA_039707655.1. NCBI lineage: Eukaryota > Viridiplantae > Streptophyta > Magnoliopsida > Poales > Poaceae > Elymus > Elymus sibiricus. The sequence goes on along the minus strand of CM077674.1, from coordinate 138,958,120 downwards.
TTTTCAGGTGTATACAAAAAATGTAGAATGTGTATGAAAAAATTAGACATCAAAACATATATGTGAAAAAATATTAATCATGTATTTGAAAATGTACAATACATATACAAAAATATTCTTGTTGTATACGAAAAATGTACAGTATGTACAAAATAATGTAGACAACAAAATATATATTCAAAAAATAATAATCATGTATTTAAAACATGTGGTATATATAAAAAAAATGTTCACGTTTTATATGAAAAATGTAAATTTGATTGAAAAGTATAGACATGTGTTGATGAAAAAGGAAAATAAAGAAAACAAAAAAAATGGAAAAAAGACCAGTGAAAAAAAAAGACCGCAGAAGTGTAAGAAAACAAAGAAAAAGGGAAACAAAAACGAAAAACAAAAAAGGAATAGAAAAACTAAGAAACCGATGCAAAACAATGGAACACAGTGAAATACGAAAAAATTAGATGAAAAACAAGAAAAGGACAAAGGAAACCTATTTAAAAAGAATAAGAAAAATGAAAACCATAAAAAACAATTCATAACAATGAAACACTGCAAACCAAAGAAAACCGTTGAAAACAGAAAAAAGAACAAAAAAAGCAAAGAAAACTGAAGGAGAAAAAGACAAAAAAAGAATGAAAAACCCTTAATAAAACAGGATTAGTCCAGCCAATGTACATGAAAGAAGAAGAAAAAACAATGCAGTAGCTGAGGGACTGAGCGAGAAACCACACTAATGGGCCAGCCCATAAGTGCGGGCGCCAATGGCGGGCTAGAGCTACGTCTCGCAAAAGGCCAGCTATAGAGAAAAATGAGAAGCCTAACGCGGTTGTACATTTTTTGTTGAGAAATTGTACAAAGTTTTTTTTGCCCGCCTCTAAGCCTAAGATATTTTTCCCACTTGGTTCCCAATTCATTCTCGTCAAGGGACATTTTTTTTAACACAATGCCGACGCAGACGTTCAAACATACGCACATACACTCACCCTATGAACTCATGCATGCACAACCTACCTCTATGAGCACTTCCGAGAGACTGAGCCGGCACATAATCTTGAGATTGACGAAGTCGCCACAGATGCCTTCGTAGACGATGGGAACGTTTCCTCCCACTGAACGCATATCGCCAAAAGACCTAGAATAAATCCAGAAAAATACGAACAACAGTGTCAAGTTTAGGACTTGAACTCTAGTGGGTTGGGGATACCACTTTCCTCCTAACCATCCAATCATATGTTGGTTCGCTCTGTAAGGAACATTTAGAATTTGTATATGCAACCAAGTGAGACAAATATCTAATTGGTTCGTTATAAGGGACATGCCTAACCACTACGAGAGTTTTCGAAGTACACCTCATATATTCCAAGAATTTTCTATGACATGATATACGATATTTTTTTTAGAGAAACAATATCTATAAATACGTACATGAACGGTTGGCATGAAATTTCAAAAATATAACATAAATACATTACGTGGTGGAATATTTTGAGCTACTTGGCTTATTTTTGTGCAAAGAATAGGACTTGCCATCACGTGGAAAGTTATCTTTATAAAAGAAGTTTGACTTGAAAACTAAGCTTAGCTTGGATGTGTTCGCACACGAACACGTCACCGTGTACCCTCAACGCCGGGGGTGATGCACCGCAGCTCACGTCGAAGGAGACCCGTCCGGAAGAGTGGTACGCAAACAATCCGGCGGGCGCTTTTGTAAACCTGAAACTCCACATGTCCGAAAGGGACCCCGTCTGGGCGCGCGACGGCTATGGGCTGCCCTTGGTTGACCTGATCACCCCTAGGGCCTCGAGGTTCGCCGCCCTCCAACGAGAAGAACGAACGAAGAACGTGGAAGAAAAACAAGGAAGAAGGTAAAAGATAAAAAGTGGTAGATGAGTTTGTCGATTGTGTGTTGTTCAATCGGCTGTCACATCTCATCTATTTATGAGGCGGTTGGACTTCCCGTACAAGAAAAGGACTCCAAATCTCGTCCAAATCCTTTCAAAATTAACCGAACTCGGATTAGGTATGTCTGAGACAGCAGTTCGGTTTCCGTGTTTCACAGACCAAATACCACCTAAAATGAAGATGTGCCCAAAAGCAAATTTAACCTTTTCGACGAGAGGAACAACTTTCGTGTTGAACGTTTTTCAATTTGACGCCAGCTTGAGGTAGTTTCGGGCCGTTTTCTAAGGTCCGCAGCAAGAAAATTGTCCGTGTGTCCGGACATCAATCTGGATGATTGACCGGATCATCCGGGACCTATCCCAGATCATCCGTCTCCAGTTTCAACCTTCTGTTGCCCTCCCGGATGATAGCCCGGACGTCCGTGACATTCGTCCGGCCATCTACTGCAGCAGCGCGCAATTTTGGCTCCAACTTTTGCATACGACCTCGGATTAAGACGATTTATATATCAAAATCGACCGCCTCGACGAGACGAAGACAATCTATGTAGAGTACTTTTTCATCAAAGGTCGTCTTAATTAGGTTTCACGCCATTCCATAATCTAGTGTCAACACAAGCATCTCTAAAATTATCATAACTTTCACACTCAGGCTCCATTTTGTATCATCTTTATATCTATTTCGATCAGCTTGGAGAAAACCATCCAATGGTGACATGAAACCATAAATTTAACCTCATCTTGCTACAGCTTCAAGTCACTCTTTGCGATCATGCCATTTTCGAGCGTCAACACATGCCCTCCTGTTTTTCGGCAAAGCTTGCAAGCCGAAAAATAACTTGCCCAGAGCTTGTTCTAAGGACGATGTCAACACTCCATCGGCCATTTTATATCTTCTTAGGGTGATAAGTATATATCGGCCATTGCTTGTGTGAACCTTTTGATGCAAACTTGGGTGAAATCTTGTCAACTTCATTAATCCGATGATAAAGTTCCATAGATATGCATGTCAAAGCCATCCGTCAAACCATATTGTCCACCCTTCCGCTAGGATCTTGCAGATAATCAACAATGAACTTTCTCCAATCCTTGCTTTCGCCTGCATAAAAATTTCATTAGTGGCCGAAGCGGTGGGCTTCGGTTCGGCCTTACCTATGTCGACGAGACTAAGCATCGGCTTTGATAGATATGCAATACACCATGATAAACATAGTAGCCGGATGCTTGTTGTGCCAACTCTTTCCAATTGTCATGTCTAGATATATGAACATTTTGAAAGCAACCCAAGGAGAATATTACCTCTAGACATGCCTCAAGATAAATTATAAGTGATTCGTCAAAACATTGATAACTTTTTGATATTCGTTGCACTACTAGTAATGAATCACCGAAAGCCTCAATATGTATAGCACCTTGCCTCGATCTCCAATCGTACTAAGGACGATGCTAGAATACCACACCGACCATGATTAGATAGTTTCTTAGGGTGATAGTTAAATATCGGCCATTACCATGAGGTTCATGTAGAATTCATCCACCAAAGCATGTATAGCCGAAATAAACAAATGAAATAACAATCAAATATTTTGGCTCTTTTGGATTAGCAAAAAAAATGTAACTAACCAAATGTATAGTGATTTGGTAATACCCTCTCATGATGTAGAAAATTATGTTGCATCCATGGATCAAAATAAATCCATGGAGGGTAATTGATCATACCTGGGGATGAATTCCATGGCAAAGACATCAATGGCATGGTTAAAGAATATGGATGATGTGCTAACCAAAGATTTTGATGTTGTGATGCAAACCTTCGGCTTAATTGTTTGTCGCTTCCATCCTTCTCTCTCTTCACTTTTGTAACACTTGTTGCAAAAGAAGGTTGCACATCATTTTTATTTTGACTGCTCCTCTTGCGAACCCATGCCATGTTCTTCCTTCTAAGTTCTTGTGCACTAAGCTTTTGCAATTTTTTCTTTTGCCAAATTAATAAGCCTACCGGGCATCTCAGCTGTGATTCTTTTTCAACTAATGGCAATTCTTTCTCGACCTCATGCACTGATACGTCTCTAACGTATCTATAATTTTTGATTGTTCCATGCTATTATAGTATCAATCTTGGATGTTTTTATATGCAATTAAATATCATTTTTTGGGACTAACCTATTAACCTAGTGCCCAGTGCCAGTTGCTGTTTTCTGCTTGTTTTTGGCTTTTCAGAGATACAATACCAAATGAAGTCCAAATGCCACGAAACTTTTTGGAGATTTTTTTGGACAAAAGAAACCTTGGAAGCTTTGGGAGGAGGCCAAAAGCCTCATGGAGGCTCCACAAGGCACTAGGGTGCGCCCTAGGGGGGGGCGCCGTGCTGCCTTGTGGGGCCCACGTGACTCCGTTTGACCTAATTCCACTTCTATAAATTCATAAATATTGGGAAACCCCCAAAGAGCCAGAAGAAATAACCTTTCCGTCGCCGCAAGCCTCTGTTCTTCCGTGATCCCATCTGGAGGCCTTTTCCGGTACTCTGCCGGAGGGGGAATCGGTCACGGAGGGCTTCTACATCCACCTTGCTGCCCTTCCGATGATGTGTGAGTAGTTTACCATAGACCTATGGGTCCATAGCTAGTAGCTAGATGGCTTCTTCTCTCTCTTTGATCTTCAATACAATGTTCTCCTTGATGTTCTTGGAGTTCTATCCGATGTAATCTTCTTTTGCGGTGTGTTTGTTGGGATCCGATGAATTGTGAGTTTATGATCAGATTATTCATGAGAAATATTTAAGTCTTCTCTGAACTCTTTTATGCATGATTGTTATAGCTTTGTATTTCTCTCCGATCTATCGGTTTAGTTTGGCCTACTAGATTGATTTATCTTGCAATGGGAGAGGTGCTTTGTGATGGGTTCAATCTTGCGGTGCTCAATCCCAGTGACAGAAAGGGACATGACACGTATTTGTATTGTTGCCATTAAGGATAAAAAGATGGGGTTTATTCATATTGCTTGAATTTGCTTCTCTACATCATGTCATCTTGCTTAAGGCGTTACTCTATTTCATACTTAATACCCTAGATGCATGCTAGATAGCGGTCGATGGGTGGAATAATAGTAGTAGATGCAGGCAGGAGTCGGTCTACTTGTCTCGGACGTGATGCCTATATACATGATCATTGCCATGAATCCGTCATAATTATTTGCTATTCTGTCAATTGCCCAATAGTAATTTGTTTACCCACCGTATGTTTCTGCGCTCAAGAGAGAAGCCTCTAGTGAAAACTATGGCCCCCGGGTCTATCTTTATCATATTAAAAACCCAAAAATACCTTGGTACAATTTATTTACTTTTATTTTTATTAGTATTTTAGTTTAGCTATTTACCTCTATAAGATTTAATCCTTACAAGTAACCGCTAAGGGGATTGACAACCCTCTTATTTGCGTTTGGTGCAAGTGTTTGCTCTTGTGTGTGCAGGTGCGTTTTAACGGAATTTTGCTTGGTTCTCCTACTGGATTGATAACCTTGGTTCTTAACTGAGGGAAATACTTATCTCTACTGTACTGCATCATCCTCTCCTCTTCGAGGAAATACCAACGCAGACTACAAGTAGCAGGAAGAATTTCTGGTGCCGTTGCCGGGGAGACATCATCAAAATTACCAAGTACCTTCGCACAAATTATCATTCACTTGCATTTACTTTATTTACCTTTTATTTGCCTTTGCCTCTCGTTTTCATCTCCCCCACTTCTAATTTTTTTTTACAAAAACACAAAAATATTTTGTTTGCTTGTTTGCCTCGTCACCATGACTAGTTTTACCATCCCTCCTTTGTCTCCGGATTTTGAAGTTCTCTACTTCAAACAGAAACAAGGAGAAAATTTGAAAGATGCTTGGTATAGGATAATTGAATCTTATCGTGTTTGCACTATAAAAGGGGATATGAAAATTTTGTTGCGAAACTTTTATGTAGGGCTGACTGTGCCCAATAGACAACTTTTGGACTTTTCTACCATAGGAAATTTTATTGATAGTGATCCTAATACAGCTTATGAATTAATAGAGGGAATAGTGGGATCCCCACCATTGCAAAAAGGACCTAATTATACTCAAGAAGGGATCCAAATTTTGGAAAAGCTAGGTGACATACAAATTTTTTTGGTGGAGTTACAAAAGTTTAATGAACCCCTTAAAAGTGTTAGCGGTAACCTCAATCTTATGAATAATCTCATCACTATTTGCACTAAGAAGATAGACACTTTAGATGGTAAAATTGCTTTATTTTCTGAAAATCATGGGAAGCGCAAGGAGCCTCCCGGTTTCGAGACCAATCCTTCTAAAGTAGCAAAAACTAAGGATGACAACACTTGAAACTATGCATTATGCCCAGCTAGGGGCATAAAATGATAGCGCTTGTTGGGAGGCAACCCAATGAATAAACTAAATTTTTGCTTTTACCTTCTGTTTTTGTGTGTTTGCACAATTATAGCTTATGTTATGATTGTGTTTTTATGTTTTAATTAGTGTTTGTGCCAAGTAATGCCTTTGGGATGATGTTGATGATAGTATAATTGATGCTGTTTGGAAAACAGAAAGTTTTGCGTCCAGTGCTGGAATTTTGGTTCTGTACTGGAGCGTCAGAAAAATCTGAAATTTTTACACAGTATTGGTATATGAATTTTTTATGTTTTCCTAAGTTTTCAGAATTTTTGGAGTTACAGAAGTATGCCTTTTAAATAGATCTTTACAGACTGTTCTGTTTTAGACAGATTCTGTTTTTGTTGCATAGTTTGCTTATTTTGATGAATCTATGGATCGTATCGGGGGGTATGAGTCATGGAGAAGTTGGAGTACAGTAGAATTATGCCAATAATAAATATGAATCAATTTACTACAGTACCTAAAGTTTAAGATTTGTTTGTTATACTAACGGATCTCACGAGGTTTCTGTTGAGTTTTGTGTGCTGAAGTTTTCAAGTTTTGGGTGAGACTACGATGGATAAAGGAATAAGGAGCGGTAAGAGCCTAAGCTCGGGGCCCAAGGCACCCCAAGTTAATATTCAAGGAATACTCAAGCGTTTAAGCTTGGGGATGCCCCGGAAGGCATCCCCTCTTTCGTCTACAATCTATCGGTAACTCACTTGGAGCTATATTTTTATTCATCACATGATATGTGTTTAATTGGAGCGTCTTGTGAAATAGTTTGTTTGCTTTTTAGTTTTTCACAATCATCTTTGCTGAACACACCTTTTTGAGAGGGACACACATTATTCGTGATTTGTTAGAATACTCTATGTGCTTCACTTATATCTTTTGAGCTAGGCAGTTGCTCTAGTGCTTCAGTTATACCTTTTAGAGCACGGCGGTGGTTATATTTTAAAGAAATAGTTGCACTCTCATGCTTCATTTATATCTTTTTGAGAGTCTCATGTTAGCAATGGTAATATGCACGGGTTATGAATTTGGTCCTGATATGATAGGTATTCAAGAGGGATATAATAAAAACTTTCATGTAGATCACTGAATATGATAAATTTGATTCCTTGCAATAGTTTTGCGATATTAAGATGGTAATATGTGGGAGGTATTAGTAGATAATTGTGGTTTAGTAAGAATAATTGTGTTAAGGTTTGTGATTCCCGAAGCATGCACGTATGATCTGTCGTTATGCTAGGAAGTTGGAGCATGATTTATTATTGATTGTCTTCCTTTGTGTGGCGGTCGGGGGCGCGCGATGGTTAACTCCTACCAACCTCCCCCCTAGGAGCATGCGTAGTAGTACTTTGCTTCGAGGGCTAATAAACTTTTGCAATAAGTATGTGAGTTCTTTATGACTAATGTGAGTCCATGGATCATACACACTCTCACCCTTCCGCAATTTGCTAGCCTCTTCGGTACCGTGCATTGCCCTTTCCCACATCGAGAGCTGGTGCAAACTTCGCCGGTGCATCCAAACCCCGTGATATGATACGCTCTATCACACATAAGCCTCTTTATATCTTCCTCAAAACAGCCACCATACCTACCTATCATGGCATTTCCATAGCCATTCCGAGATATATTGCCATGCAACTTCCACCGTTCCATTTTTTATGACATACATCATCATTGTCATATTGCTTTGCATGATCATATAGCTGACATAGTATTCGTGGCTCAGCCACTGTTCATCATTTTTATACATGTTACGCTAGCATCATTGCACATCCTGGTACACTGCCAGAGGCATTCATATAGAGTCATATTTTTGTTCTAATATCGAGTTGTAATGTTGAGTTGTAAGTAAATAGAGGTGTGATGATCATCATTATTAGAGCATTGTCCCAGTGAGGAAAGGATGATGGTGGCTATGATTCCCCCACAAGTCGGGATAAGACTCCGGACGAAATATAAAAAAAAATTGAAAAAAGGGGAAAAAAGGAAAAAAAAGAGGCGAAAAAGAGCCATGAAAAAGAAAAGAAAAGAAAATAAATGAGAGAGAAAGAGAGAATGGGCAATGTTACTATCCTTTTCCACACTTGTGCTTCAGAGTAGCACCATGTTTTTCATATAGAGAGTCTCCTATTTCGTCATTTTCATATACTAGTGGGAATTTTTCATTATAGAACTTGGCTTGTATATTCCGATGACGGGCTTCCTCAAATGCCCGAGGTCTTCATGAGCAAGCAAGTTGGATGCACACCCACTTAGTTTTCATGTTGAGCTTTCATACACTTATAGCTCTTAGTGCATCCGTTGCATGGCAATCCCTACTCCTCGCATTGACATCAATTGATGGGCATCTCCATAGCCCATTGATTAGCCTCGTTGATGTGAGACTTTCTCCATTTTTGACTTCTCTTATTTATCCCCTATCACCATACTCTATTCCACCCATAGTGCTATATCCATGGCTTGCGCTCATGTATTGCGTGGGAGTCGAAAAAGCTGAAGCGCGTTAAAAAGTATGAACCAATTGCTTGGCTAAAACCGGGGTTGTGCATGATAAATACTTTGTGTGACGAAGATGGAGCATGACAGGATTGTATGATTTTGTAGGGATAACGTTCTTTAGCATTTTTATTTTGAAAGACATGATTGTTTATTAGTATGCCTGAGTATTGATGTCTTTATATCAAATTATAGACTATTGCTTTGAATCACTTGGATCTTATTATTCATACCATAAGAGAGAGATTACATGATGAAACATGATAGGTAGCATTCCACATCAAACATTCTATTTTTATCATTTACCTACTCGAGGACGAGCAGGAATTAAGCTTGGGGATGTTTGATACATCTCCAACGTATCTATAATTTTTGATTGTTCCATGCTATTATAGTATCAATCTTGGATGTTTTTATATGCAATTATATATCATTTTTTGGGACTAACCTATTAACCTAGTGCCCAGTGCCAGTTGCTGTTTTTTCCTTGTTTTTGGCTTTTCAGAGAAACAGTACCAAATGAAGTCCAAATGCCACGAAACTTTTTGGAGATTTTTTTCTGGACAAAAGAAACCTTGGAAGCTTCGGGGGGAGGCCAGAAGCCTCACGGAGGCTCCACAAGGCACTAGGGCGCGCCGCAGGGGGGCGCGCCGTGCTGCCTTGTGGGGCCCACGTGACTCCGTTTGACCTAATTCCACTTCTATAAATTCACAAATATTGGGAAACCCCCAGAGAGCCAGAAGAAATAACCTTTCCGCCACCGCAAGCCTCTGTTCTTCCGCGATCCCATCTGGAGGCCTTTTCCGGTATTCTGCCGGAGGGGGAATTGATCACGGAGGGCTTCTACATCAACCTTGCTGCCCTTCCGATGATGTGTTAGTAGTTTACCACAGACCTACGGGTCCATAGCTAGTAGCTAGATGGCTTCTTCTCTCTGTTTGATCTTCAATACAATGTTCTCCTTGATGTTCTTGGAGTTCTATCCGATGTAATCTTCTTTTGTGGTGTGTTGGGGATGTTCCCCAGCATGTAGACCCGGCAGGTGATAACCCGGCCATAAAGCAGACTAAGTGGGTCATCTCACTGCAGGGTTGAAGGATCCTTGACGGGTCGGCTTAATGGAGGCCTTAGCAGGAAGGGCCGGCTTAGGTTGTGGGCCGACTCAAGAAGAAGATACTTGGCCTCGGAGTTGCCTTGGAGATCAAGTACTTAGAGGATGACGACCCGGACTCTCATGTAAACCTAGGGTTCCACCTGTGTATATAAAGGGGAGCCCCTAGGTAAAAAAGGACTAAGTTGCAATCTCTCGAAAGCTAGGTTAGTGAATTCGCATCCTTGTAATCGAGAACCACATCAATATAATCAAGCAGGACGTAGGCTTTTACCTCCACCGTGAGGGGCCAAACCTGGGTAACCCGGCGTTTTCCCATTCCCGATCAACCCCGTTGAGCTTCCACACTTGTGCGATGGCCTCATCCCCAAGTCCTTTCACAAGGGCATCTGCCGTGTCAAAACCACGACAGTTGGCGCCCACCGTGGGGCCTACGCACGGTTGAGTTGAGTTCTTAGCGGGATATCTCCAAGGGTTCGGGAAGTACGCGATTGGCATGATGATGAAGATCCGCCGCGGGAAGCTCTTCATCGACGATTCACACTGGGGCCCCGACGCCGACTCAATCGAGTACGGGTACCGGGTCCCCTTCGGCAAGATCCATACCTTCATCTGCGTGGTCGGTGAGTTGGCCGCCGGGTTGGAGAACATCGCCGGTGTCGAGTCGGCACGTCACGCCAATCCGAGCTAGGCAAGACCCGGCCCCACTCGAGCCGGCCGGAACCATGCCTTCGTAGGGTTCACCCAAGGGGTGGCCTTGTCGGAGAACTCCCTATCTGGAGATGATATGCTCGTCCAATCTGACGGCGAGTCCTCAACAGGAGAAACCGAGTCGATCCGTCCTCTGCACGACGGAAGACTCAGATACGCGGACGACGTCTTTCCAGAGATCCCAGATCCGCCTCGTTTTGCGGCAGTATACATGGCGGGAAGGTAGGATCCGGTGCGTGACCTGGCCGATCCCGCGGCCGGGCAGAATCTTACCCTTGCCGGCTCAGGAGGAGCCGGCGCGTCGGCCACCGGCTCACAGAAAACCGGGGTGCAGGTGCTCGCGGACTTGATGAACACACTGGCAGCCCTGTTGGTCGAGCCGGTCACGGCGGAGAACGCAGCCGCGCGCAACACGAAGATCACGAAGTGTCGCGATCAGATGGCCAAGATCCAGGAGGATATCAACGCAGAGAACACACGCATGGCTCAGGTGCAGGCCCGGCTTGCCGAGGAGCGGCAACGTCTGGATGAGGAGGCGAATTACCTAAGCCGCCGGCAGGCCGAGTCAGAACTTGTCCACCGGAGGCATCACCAGAGCCGGCTTCCGGTCGATCTTGAGCCGACTCAGCTGTTCACCACACCGCCGGCTCCGGCGAACCCAGGGGCTGGAGTTGTTTCCCCAGGAGGACCGCCTCAACAACAGCCGGCTCAGCCGAGGGAGCCGGCCCAGCATCGCACGCCAGATCAGCAACAGCAGCCGCCGCCTCTCCGGTTCCAGACCCCAATTGGACACTACTCCAACCCGGTCGATAACGTGCTGGCAGCAACCCACAACTTGGTGGCTATTCCGATCGAGGGGGGCGGCCCGATTCAGACAGAGGCCAGGAACGCTATTGCGATGCTCAAGACAGCAGTAGTGCAGCAGGCCAACTACTCGCATAGCCAGCACCGTCTTCACTCAACCCCTCACCAGAGCCGTACCAAGAGCCAGCGTCCGGAGTCACCAGCGGTTTCTAGCAGTGCGCATCGCAGAAGAGCTGCCCCACCACTGGCAGATCAACCTCAGCCTAGAATCCCGAACGCACAAGACATTGTGGACACCGCTCGGGCTCTACGAGCGTGGGAGGAAGAAAACGCGCGTGCAGGGCACAACCCGCCGGCGCACGTCAATCAGCCGGCGCGTGTCAACCCGCCAATAACGCCCGTCCCGCCCACCGCTACCCAGACAGCCGGCCAGCTGGGGGGCTTATCGAGTCGCATGATCGGAACTCCTTGTTTGGTACCAGCGCTGCAAGAAGCGCGCATACCCCTAGATTTCAAAGGTCCTCGCAAGGTTCCTAATTACACAGCGAATCTGGAGCCCACCGAGTGGGTCGAGAGTTACGAACTGGCAATGGACTTATTGGGCGCAAGCGAGGCAGTGTGTGCACGTTATCTGCCTCTCATGTTGAAAGGTCCTGCTCGCACCTGGATGAAAAACCTACCAGTGAATTCCATCAACACGTGGAAGGAACTGAAGGAGCGATTTATCAAGAACTTCCAAGGAACCTGTAAAAGGCCAACCACCATTGTTGATCTGGAACGATGTGTTCAGCGCGAGGATGAATCGGCCCACCATTGGGCTCGCCGGGTTGCAAAGGTTATACACAGTTCTGACAGTATCTCGGCGGCTCACGCGGTGCTTGTTCTGGAACGAACATGCAAATTCCAGCCACTAGTCCAGAAATTAGGGCGTCTCAAGAGAAAAACCCAGGATATGGGTGATCTGATGGATGTCTTAACCCAGTACGCAGAGTCTGACAACACTAAAGACCCATCGTCTAATGAGGAGAGAGCCGGTAAAGACAAGAAAGGCGGTGGCAAGGGCCACCAGCAGAACAACGGTAACGGGCAGAACAACAATGGTGGTAAACGCAAAGGTTATGATGGCAGTTCCGATCTGGTGGCGAACACAAACACAGAGAACAAAGGTCAGCGTCAGAACGACGGTTCTAGGAGGCAGCCCTCTGGTAATCGCCCTCTCACTTACGAGGAAGCTCTCAAGGCTCCTTATCCGAAACACAGTTACAATGGTAAGCCATCCAGTCACTCCTGGGAAAATTGCTATGTCATGCAAGAGTTTGCCAAGTGGGTTTTCCAGAATCATCATAATGGGGGTGGCAACGGCGGACAACCCGCCAACCAGGGACCCGGCTTCTCAGGAGCCGGCTTGCAAGGGCCCTTCGTAGGACCCGGTTTCCAAGGGAACAGTGGTCAAAGCGGCGGGTTTCAGGGGGCTGGTAATACTGGAGGCGGCAATCAGCGGAACAACCAGGGGAATTAGCACCAAGCCGGTGCGACAGGGTTTCAAAGTAACCCAAAACAGTTAAATAGCGGACGGTACCATGTTTTCACCACCAGTACCTATAAACGGGATCGGAAAGTGCAACGACGAGCTGCCCACACGGTTGAGCCGGCAACTCCTTATTATCTCAACTGGTCTGAACAGCCGGTTACCTGGAGCAGAGCGGATCATCCTGTCCTCCTCGATCATCCTGGCCACTTGGCTCTGGTGGTTGCACCACAAGTTGGTGGTTATACACAGACTAAGGTGCTCATGGACGGAGGCAGCAACATCAATATTCTGTACTATGACACGTTCAGGTGGATGAATCTGTCTGATAAGCAGTTGACTCCGTCTGCTACAGTCTTCCACGGCATTGTTCCTGGCAAGTCAGCCTATCCCATGGGACGAATCTCCCTAGAGGTGGCCTTTGGCTCAGAGGATAACTGGCGTTATGAGTTTCTGTCCTTTGAGGTGGTTAAGCTTAAAAGCCCATACCACGCCTTATTCGGCCGGCCGGCTTATGCGCGGTTCATGGCGCGGCCGTGCTACATTTACCTGAAAATGAAGATGCCAGGACCAAGGGGAACCATCACAGTGGAAGGCAACCGGAAGATTGCACTCGAGTGCGAGGAAGGAGATGCAGCATACGCCGAGACGGCTTGCGCCGCAGAGGAGTTGCGGTATTATAAGGACAATGTTGACCCGTCTGACAGGACCTCCCTGAAGAAGCCCACGACGGAGTCAGACCCTCTACTCAAGTTCAAGTCGGCCAGAGACACAAAGCAAGTTGATTTCACCCCGGGCAATTCGTCAGAGCAGTTCACCATAGGGGCAAACATGGATCCTAAATAGGAAAGCGCGTTCATCGAGTTCATCCGTGAGAACCGGGACATCTTCACATGGAAACCTTCTGACATGCCAGGTGTACCGAGAGAACTCACTAAGCACTCCCTCAATGTGGATCCCAAATTTAAACCAGTTCGCCAGTATCTCCGTCGCTTTAATGAGGAAAGGCGGAAAGCTATTGGTGAAGAGGTGGCCCGGCTCCTAGCTGCCGGGTTCATCGTTGAAGTCTTCCATCCTGAATGGCTGGCCAACCCGGTGCTTGTTCTGAAGAAAAACGGGACTTGGCGGATGTGCGTGGACTACACCGATCTAAATAAGGCTTGTCCTAGTGACCCCTTTGCCTTGCCCCGTATTAACCAGATCATCGATGCTACGGCGGGTTGCGAGAGTTTATGCTTCCTGGATGCTTACTCTGGCTATCATCAGATCAAGATGAAGCTGGAAGACCAGGAAACGACGGCTTTCATCACGCCCTTTGGAGCCTTCTGTTACACAACCATGTCGTTCGGTTTGAAGTGTGCACAGGCGACTTATCAGCACTGTGTTCAAAGCTGTTTCCACAAGCAGATCGGGCGGAATGTTCATGCTTATGTGGATGATATTGTGGTTAAGTCTCGAAAGAAAGAAACCCTGTTGGAGGATCTCGAGGAAACATTTGATAATCTCTGTGTCTACAAGATGAAGCTTAACCCGGAGAAGTGTGTTTTTGGGGTCCCTGCAGGCAAACTTCTGGGTTTTCTCATTTCCGAGCATGGCATTGAAGCTAACCCGAAAAAGATCAAAGCAATCACAACCCTGGCTAAGCCGGCCAATCTGAATGTTGTGCAGAAGCTAGTTGGGCGAGTTGCGGCACTGAGTCAGTTCATAAGCCGGCTTGGAGAGAAGGCAATTCCGCTGTACCAATTGCTTAAGAAATCAGATAACTTCGTCTGGAGTGATGCTGTAGATCAGGCTTTTGAGGCCCTCAAGAAGCAGTTGTCTGAGCCGCCGGTCCTTGCTGCCCCTCGCGAGAAGGAGCCGATGTTGCTATACATTGCTGCCAATAACAAGGCTGTGAGCGTGGCAGTCGTTGTAGAGCGCAAAGAGGATGGCAAGGAATATCCAGTTCAGCACCCCGTGTACTATATCAGTGAAGTATTAACCGAGTCCAAGCAGCGATATCCGCATTGGCAGAAACTGGTCTACGGAGTGTTTATGGCTAGTCGCAAACTGAAGCATTATTTCCATGAACATCCAATCACTGTAATCAACTCAGCACCTCTTGGGAATATAATCCAGAACCGGGAGGCCACAGGCCGGGTTGCCAAGTGGGCTATTGTAACACCCCAAAAATTTAACCATATTTTTATTAAATAAAATTTGGCCAGAAATAAAATTTTGATTTATATTGGGTCTTTTATTATTTTCAGAGTCTTTTCTGTTTTCTGTTTTCCAAAATTCTTCCCTCCATATATTTTCTTAAATCATTTTAATTATATTTTAATAACAGTAGGAAATATTTTCATAATAAAATTTTGCCCAAGATAATCTTTTTTATAGCATTTTCAATTCTTTAATTGCCTCTGTTGCACTATAACTATTTTAAATAATTCTTTAAAAATTCCAAAAAATTATGAGGGGTCATGTGATGCCTACAGATCACTTTTATGCAAAAACCTAGCTTGGTCTTTTGAAAATTTTGAGCACAACATCCTCTTTTCAATTCTGTCCTGTTCTTGGGTTTTAACTACAACCTCAATTTTTCTTGCTCCAAAAATTCTGAAATTATTCCACCTTATAGTCCTTCCAACCAAACCATTAAGTCCAGAAGAATTAGCTCCAATTACATCATTTTAGCCCACCAAATAAATCTTCCAATATTCTGTCCAGAACTGAATTCTAACAAAACTTGCACTGACAAGGTTCTCTTCCTGCCAAACCAACTCCACCATCCTCATTATCATCTAGGGAGACACCAACCTGCCAAGTATCACATTCCCAAATGTTTCCTAGCTAGCCTTAGCATTTCATCAAGCACACTGTGTGCATGACAGAAATCTTGCCTCCCTCTGAACTGCACTGAACACTTGATCATCTGGCCAAAACATCATGTCCATCATTTCTAGAACCTCCAAGAGCATCACCCTACAAAAAATTAGCTTGATTAGATCACTGTAGCCCACCCTAGCATTTGGTCGAGCAGCTCATGTGCATGCCCAGCGCGTGAGCAGAGTGCACGAACTGCAACCGTGGCATTGAGCTGTTGCTGTCCCTCTACTGCCTCCCCCCATGTTTTCCACTTCCTCTAACTTCACGGTCAAGCCAGAGAGCCCGCCGACACCTTTCCTCGGCCACTAGCGCCGGCCACCGTCGTCCACGCCGTCCAGAGCAGCCGCCCGACGAAACCCACCTCGCCACGTCTCTGCCAGGATCATCTTCGCTTAAATGCCAACGGTCCGAGCTTATCCGCAGCTCACCAGGCTCTCCGCCGACCAGGCCAACCTCCCCACCGGCCATATCAACCCGCCACCGACCGCGTTCGCCATCAATGGCCTCCGCCACCGAGGCCGCTCTCTGGAACCCGCGGAACCGATGTCTTCCGCCTATAAAAGGGCCATCGGAGCTCCACTCGTTGATGACCAGCACTCCTCCGTTCCCCCACAAGCCTCCCCGAGGCAGCCAAACGACCGGAGGAGCCATCTCCCCCGACTCCGGCCGCTTCTGCCGCCACCACTGTCCCGCCAGTTCCCATGCCACCAGCGCCTCCCCCTTGCTGTTCTCCTCGCCAATAGCCTCCTAGAGCTCCCGCTGATCGTTTCCCCCTCTCAATTTGGCTCAGGCGCCACCGTAGATGGAAGCCTCATCTTGCCCGACGCCGCCGTCCGCCGAGGACCTCGCCGCCGGCGACTCCATCCACCCCGGCTACCGTGACGGGTACCGGAAGGACCGTCTCTCTCTTCTGAGCACGACGGTGGCCTCAGCTCCCCGAACGGCGCCGCCGTTCTCCGGCAAGCCTCGCCGGAGCGCCGCCCCTATTCTGCCGTGGGAGGACGACGCGGGCGGATCGGTCAAATCTGACCAGTGGGCCAGGCGAGCCCACTGTCAGTGACTCACGCCGCGCGGTTAAGTGGAGACGGGTTCTCCAGAAATCATCATCGCGCAAGGAAAGCGTATTTCCCGAATACGCCTTCGACGTCGCAACTCTTCCGCGTAGCCGAGCGGCTGGGCCAGGCCCAGTGGCGACAGGAAGCTAAACATCGCTCAGGGCGCAGCTCTGCTCCTTTCTTCTTTTTTTCCAGCATATTTCAAATAATTCTACATAATTCATTTCTAAGCCAAATTGGATGATTCAAATTTCTACATACTCATTAAATCATGCTCTATTAATATAGCTAGGGTGAACTTTTTTTTAAGTTTTGTCTCTGCTGGATTTATTAAAAAAGTCCAATTCCTTATTTCTTTCATGGTTAGAAGCTCTCCAGGAAAATCATATGAACTCCAAATGAGTTGATTCTTTTTCTGTAATTCACCATTTTTCATCTAGTTTATTTTAGAATTTATTCCAAAATTTTCCAAACAACTTTTTCACACAGTTTTAGCTCGATGTGGTAATTTCAATATTTTTGAAAATAGGAAATGGAGGGAAGATAAAATTTTCAAAGTTTTGGAGTGCACCCAACACTTCCGCATGCTCAAGGCAAGCATCTTGAACACTTGATATGGTGATTGCATGGTTAAATGTTTGCAAGAATAATTGAATCATGCATATGTTAAATTCAAATAAAATTTTGCATGCATGTAGTGTTGGCATGTTTCCTCGTATCGTGCAACGTGTGCTTGTCATGACTAACTTGCAG
The DNA here is from genome assembly GCA_039707655.1 of Elymus sibiricus. Taxonomy (NCBI): domain Eukaryota; kingdom Viridiplantae; phylum Streptophyta; class Magnoliopsida; order Poales; family Poaceae; genus Elymus; species Elymus sibiricus. The sequence goes on along the minus strand of CM077674.1, from coordinate 138,940,468 downwards.
GAGCAGGTGTAAGAGAAATACCATTACCGGCAGAAGGGTGATCACGTCGGAGCGTGATCATGCCTTGTTATGCATGTGGGGACATGCAAGGGCTGTGGCCCTGTTTTGGTGTTACTGTTGAAAGAACACTTTGTTGTGCTAACCACTGCAGGAAAACTTAAGCCTCCTGAGTCGACCGTAGATCGAGTCTTGTTCTGGTAACCCCCAAACTTGATCCGTGCTACCACATGTCCCTGCCGCAGGTAGGGTATGGTTCAGTAAGTTGTTAACCCCTTTCCCGCACACACCGTACAGAGAGGCCATAGTGAAAGATACCATTGGCCCATGGTAGGCATGTCACTTGGTCCGGGGGCATGGGTGTAACCGGTCTGGGACCGAGGGGGTAGCACCCCTGTTTGCGCACCGATATAAATATTGTGATCCCATGCTATTGGAGCCCGTTGAATGAGGCCTTCCCACTTAGAGTTTTACTTTATCATTGCTTTGGGTGATTCCTGGCTTTGGTGAGTTAAGCTGGTGTGTGCTGGTTAGGTGTGTTTTCAACCCAAAGACCGTAATGGGAATTAGTCAGCGTCTCGGTGCTGGCTAAAGAAATCCTTTACTTGTGGGTAAAGAGTTCACCCTCTGCAGAGTTATACCTATTCGAATAGCCGTGTCCGCTGTTAAGGACTACAGTCTGGGTTGGTCAAGTGTCGGTCTTAGTGTCGGTCTCCGGAGGAAATAATTAAATTGAGCATGAATTATTTTGCAGAATGATTATTGCCACTACTGATATTATCATGAATATTATTGATGATTTGAATATTATTGTGGACTAACCCTATCTTTTTTTATTTTGTTTTCTGAGTGTCTCATGGGCTGGCTAGACTACCCGGGCACTCATTTATTTTCAAGACCTCTCGAGGCGTCGCTTTTAGACACCCGTTTGGCATTTCTTTTCAAAACCTCTTGTGGCGTCGCTTGAGTTCTTGGGCGGTCCTGTCTCGCCCGATTCTCTTTTAGACACCTGTTTGGCATTTTTTTAAGACCTCTCGTGGCGTCGCTTGAGTTCTCAGGCGGTCCTGTCTCTCCCGATTCTCTTTTAGACACCCGTTTGGCATTTCTTTTCAAGACCTCTCGAGGCGTCGCTTTTAGACACCCGTTTGGCATTTCTTTTGGATTCTCGGGCGGTCCTGTCTCGCTCGATTCTCCACTTTTATAATTTCTTTTGGATTCTTGGGCGGTCCTGTCTTGCCCGATTCTCCATTAACTTTCTTTGTTTGTCACTAACATTTCATATTTATTCTTCAGCACCGTATTAATATTCATCATGCCATGCTTTAATTTCGTTCAGCATATGCATATAATTTAACCCATCATGATCATATGCATTCGGTATATCTTTTGTTCATTATGTTTGCGAGTACATTCAAACGTACTCACAGGCTTGTCCATGGCTATTTAATTGGCCAGGTCAGGAGTTCAACGAGGAGTACCACAACGACGTCCATGTGGAGCCTAGGATAGCAGCCACGTGGGATAGGAATTATCCAGGTCAGCCGTTCCTGTGGGAATGGAGAACCACGAGTCGCTTCCGTCATCCTCATTAGAAATCATTGTTGTATCATTAGACCTTTATGGTCTTGTATCCAATTCTTGTAAATGCTTGGTAATCTGTAACAAGGACGTGTCCACCAGTAACAGTAATCCTGGGCTGGTGACGACACGAGGGGTTAATTTCTGGGATATCATGTCCCGGAAATCCGCCCCCGACAGCCTTGGTATCCGAGCCAGGCTGACCACTGGCTAATCCTATCTTAGCCTGGTCATTATCCCTAGGTTTCCACACCGTCCAAATCTTTTCCTGTCCATAGCTAAGCCCATCTCATCCGATAAGTCTGCACAGTAGCCAGCCGACACCTTTTGGCAGTCGGTGCCCAACCTATCAGTCCTGCCCATAGGCCGTGTGCCTGTGGCCGGCACCTGAGTTGTCCCATCCACAAGCGTGCGATGGAAGACTCTGCTGGCTTATAAAGGAAGCCTTGCCCCAATTCAGCACGTCACAGCCTCATTCTCAGTTCAATATCCAACCACCAAGATGCCTGGCCCCATCGTTCACAACGAGACCACCGCAGTCGAGCTTGGAGACTTTGTAGTCATCCTCGCCAATCTCACCCGTCGTGCTTTTGGCATAGAGGAGCCGCCTGAGTATGTTGTGTACCAGGAGCACACGAGTGATGCCATCCACCACTTTTGGGCCACGGTGCACATCTACGGGAGGGGCACGGCATCTGAACGCCCCTACCGGTTCACCGGGAGGACGACCTCCGACGAGCCCCAAGCTATCCAACTTGCAGCCCGAGAGGCTGTCGTTCAACTCCGGCATCTGTCGCCGAGAGTTAACAGCCGCCCCTTCTACTACTACCCTAGCCGTGAAGGCTATGGTAGCCCGACCCAGGTTGCCAACGGAGACCATGAGTCGGATCCTGCCCTGGTGCATCTGGTGCGCTACTTGAGAGCGCAAGAGGCACTATTCGATCAGGTCACCCTTGATCTGATTGTGATCCGCAGGACGCTCGCTCTCCTGACCCCGGTGAGAAGTGAAGCTGCACCCGCCACCGACACCCCGATAGTGCTGCTTGGGAGGCCTGTTGAGCCCCCAAGTTCCGCCCCTGTTATCTACCCGGGCAGTGCCTTCGCCTCCCCCGGGGAACTCCGTCGTCTCTTGGAGACCCACTCCAATGGGACGGTGACCTCGACACCCCGCGAAGGGCACCACCGCTACCCCAGCCCTATAGCTCCCCATCCGACCCCGGTCAACTCCGACACCGAAGCACACGGAGAGGCCTCGACATCTACAAGACGCGCCCGGCTAGATGTCGATGAGGTGGACTGAGTCCACCAGTATTGTTGTAGAGCCTTAGTGGTCCTGTTACCCTGTATTTTCGTAGTAGTGGTTGTATGGTGTAGTAAGTTTGTAAACCACTTGTGTGCCAATGGTAGTATGCGTGCCCTGGCATAAATTGTTGACGTGTGGTGACTGAGTAAATTCTGGACGTGACTGCCGAACCCCCCTAACCGACACGCACAGTAATACGTCACATTCCTTGTTGGGATCGAGGTCTGAGATTTTGACTCAGACAACCCTACGCCGGAGCCGATACACAAGTCGTACTGGCGCCGCTTCATGTTTCCTCACCCAGGCATTCTATAAGAGGCCATATCCGCAAACCACATCAGCCATCATCACCTCGAGCAGTGCTTTTCCCCATCCACCCATACATGTCTCACCCCGGAGTCTACCTGAGAACCCCCGATGCAAGCCCTGGTAGTTTTGTTAGGATTTTGTGGGATTTTACCCGCAATACCCTTGGTTCCATCCACCCACCCCAGTATGAGCTGTACAAGATGAGGATCACCTCTAATTGCTCGAAATACTGGGCAGTTGTGCATATCCCACCAGTGGATTTGAACCAAGGCCCTCCGTATGTTGTCTTCATCGGGAGATCCATGCCAACCTCAGGCATGGCCATCGAGGCTGCTGCTTACGAAGCAGTTACCCGTCTTCGATTTGCGGTACCCTGTGCCAGTGCAAGGGAATACTGCTATTTCCCGAGCCGCGCAGCTTTTGGAGCAGAAGCTACGTTCCGCTGTGAACGTATAGAGAGAGATCCAGCTCTGGTCTATCTCATTCAGTACGTGATGGCCCAGGAGCGTTTCACTCAGCAACTAATGGAGTATCTCCATTATCTTGCTGTTCTAAATCCCCGGATCACCATTGGCGGACCACCTCTACCAACTCAGGAGGGGCACGTTCTTCGTCTGCTTCCTCCACTCCCTCCGGAAGAAGAAGAATGTGCTCCAGCACCCAGAACCCTTCCGCAAGACCCCGTAGATCTTACCTTAGAAATGTAGACGGTTGTGAGCGTGGTTGCTGCTGCATCCAGCACTTATTTTCGTGATGCAATTTTTGCGATGTATTTTAGGGCGTATGTCATAAGTGCATTGCTATGTTTGCATTCTGAATAATATTGTTTGTTGTGATATGCATTTAATTCTTCTACCCTTAACAAATCTCGAGGACGAGATTTTCTTAAGGGGGGTAGAGTTTGTAACACCCCAAAAATTTAACCATACACTACTAGGAAATACCTTATAGGTAGCAGCTTAACAGTAGCGTGGGGTAGAAGCCCCACGCTGCTGTTAACTAGCAGCAGCGCGGGCCTAAATCCAACGCTACAGGTAAGACTCAGTAGTAGTGCGGGCCCATGGACCAAGTGCTGCTGCTAAGTGGGCCGAAGGCCACCCCCGGGTCTAGCCTTAGTAGCAGCGTGGGCTGGGTAACCCGCGCTACAACTAATATGTTAGCTGTAGCGCCGGGTGCACGGCCCACGCTGCTACTAAAACTGCACGTGGGCAGGTGGTGGGCCCAAATTATCAGTAGCGTGGGGCTCCGGATGCGCGCTACTGGTACTGACCTTATCCGTAGCGTGGGTCACCAGTCCCGCGCTACTGCTAAGACCACCTTATCCTACCCCGCCTGACCCGTCGGTTTCCTCTCCCTCACCACACTCACTCTCACTCCATCTCTCTCGCGTAGCGCTCGGTCGCCGTCGCCAGCCGCCGCCGCCCGCCACCGTCGCTCACCGCCGTCGCCCGCGCGCCACCGCCCGCCACCGTCGCTCACCGCCGTCGCCCGCGCGCCACCGCCACCGAGGTAGCTCCTCCTACCTCCCTCCTCCTCTCGTCCCTCCCTCCTTCCCCCCTCCTCCCTCCTTCCTCCTCGATCCCTCCCTCCTCCCTTCCCCTTCCTCCCTCCCTCCTTACTCCCCCTCCTCCCTCCCTCCCTTCTCTCTCTGTTCTTGTAGAATGTAGGTAATTTGAATGTAGGTTTTAGAATGTAGACATTGTAGAATGTAGGTTTTTTAATAGAATAATTTTTTTAGGTCATTTGAGTAAATGAGGTTTTTTTTACTATTTTAGGTGTTGTGAATACAATAGGAAATTTTAGGTCTTTTGATTAGAAAGTTTAGTAATAGAAATTTTTAGTAAAACAATTTAGTAATAGAAATTTTTTAGGTATAGAAAATTTTCAATATAGAACTGTATCGGAATGCCATATGAGAAATTTAGTAATAGAAATTTTTAGTAAGAAAATTTAGGTATGGAAATTTTTAGTAATTTTCTTTTTCAATATGGAATTTTTTAGGTATCGGTATGCTATATGAGATTTGATGATCTAAAATTTGAATAAAGTGGAACAATATGCTAAAAGTCCACCTCCTCCTTCTCTACTCCTCGGTGTTGAATAGAGTAGAACTAGGGTATTTAGTTATGCTTCTTAACCAAATGAAATCTTCGGGTTATAAGATATATTGAAATGTTTTTGTCAATATTGAACCATTGTATGTGTATGAACATCTTTGTATCGCATGGAAAATCCGAGTGGCCTATGTTTTGCCGGAATGTTGATTCATTTCCGTCCCGGTAAATTTCAGGCGCTCGATATGTCCTATTTTAGCAAAGGTCATGCCGGATTTTTCCGTGAATTTTAGCATGACTTGTGCTAGTATGTAGGAAATATCGAGTGCCTTGGATTTGCCAAAAAGAGAATTAAACGACATTTTGGGTTGACTTTAACTCTGTCGGGGCTCAATACATGACAGTCAAAAAATTAGTGAGGGAGAGTGTCCACCATATATGAGAGAACAAGAATACCGACTGTTGTCGTGGGGGTTGCTTCTCCTTCTTCTCCTTGTGCTAGACCTTTGTTATGCACTAGGGGGAGGAGGAGTAGCGACCATCACCGTCAGTCGAATATCTGCGAACACCACGTGAGATGGGAGTTTTCAAGGAAAGACTCGACAGACCCACGCTGCCAACCCGTGATGAGTAATAATGATCTGTGTGTTGAGTTCCTGTTATTTGCCGTCGATTTTTAATCTTTGACTTATGAACACAGGAAATGTCTGATGACGATATGATTCCTGAGTGCGACTACTGCGAAGACGACCGGGGTTTGTGCGACAGGATGCCTTATCTGCAAAACGGTAGGTACTTCACCATCGTGCTGAAGGAGACTTTCGACGTTTTTACGGTACGTAAGGACGACAAGTATTTTTCCGTAATTATGCATGACTTGTGAATTTTGGCTTCAACGTGTAATTTTCCATTTTTTAATTGAAATAGTTCATCCCATGTCATGCAAGACCGTATGTCTTGGAAAAGCTCAGTTTTGAAGATAGGGAGAGAACAGACACGAATAGTGCTCACCTTAGGACGAAGCATGGTTTCACTTTTTTGGTTAAGCTATTTAATGCACCAAATAGCTCACATTTCGGTTGCTCAACTTGGAGAGGATTTTGCAAGGCCTATGAATTTAAGGAGGATATGCAAATCACCTTCGATCTTCGGCCCAAAGATGAAATTGACGATAATATCAACATTTGGGTGGATGTCGAGACGCTTCCAGTTCTACCTCTTTGTGAGTTTGTCAAATAAATTTGTTAAGTAATTTATGTTGTTTATTTAAAAATCATTGACGGCTTATTCCCATTGACAGCTTATTTCCATTCTTCAAAAAATGTACGGAAGATAGTAGACAGAACCTACTACACTGATGGCTCTGAACTAAGTTACCAGGAGAAAGATCATCTTATCTCATTTATTATTGATGTTGAGAATTTCAATATCAATTATGAAACTCCTCCACATTATGGTCAATACGTGCCACTAGTGCACGTGTTGAACTACGGTAACATCCATGGAGATGGCATGGTAAGATTTTTTACTATTACGACATCAGTGCATCTTTTGCATACATTCTTCTAAAGCTAAACTACATTGCTAACTATGTTATTATTATGTTCTTCAACAAAAAATCCCGAAGGATTGTGTGCCTCATCCGATGTTTACGAAAGGTCGCATTGATGTTATTAGATTACGGCCAAGTCCGCCTCGGGTTCACCGCTGTTCATACAAGATTTCTCAAACCGATGAAGACATCACAATCAAAGAATGGAAAAAAGTTATGAATAATCAAAGGGAGCTACTTGGAAGCAACATTGTGCGAAGCGCACGAATTGGAGACAGGATAATCTCCATTCTTCATAATGGAGAGTCAGGGGCTATGTTGTTTTATGCTATTTTACCTTAGAGAGCGTAGCAGGTCCTAGCTAATACTCATGATCATGTGCTAAGAACAATTAACTAGGGTTGGTTATGACTATGATAACGAGTTGAAGTTGTTAGATGACTATGGTAATGATGAGTATGACTTGTGTTATTATGATAACTAGCAGAGTGGCCCGCGCAATTGCGCGGGCTAGATATATGTGTTCCCTAAATATATTGTTCACCTATTTGAAATAATAATTTTAGTTGGTGATTGTTTAGTGTTTTGTCCCAATTGAAACCTTGTACTATCATCCAAAGTATTGTTTTACTTTAACGTGTTCTACAATGAAAATTATTGAAACAATTCCAATGAATTTTTACTTTCACAACATAACGACATATCCATCTAATTTCCTACACTATATTCATTCGGCAATATATATCCATTCAATATCATGTTTGACATGAACACAATTTATAACTCAATATAACTCAAAACTTCTAATTGCCAAGACCACAGAATATTGAATGATATAATTTACCTGATTCTCTTGTCCTCGATAAAGCTGCTCAGAAGTACAAAATGACAAAAATGATCTAAACCAATTAATCTAAAATAATGTGTGGTGAAAAGAAATGGTGTTCATTAGTTTTCACTAAATGATGGTAATCACAATTGCAAGAGATTTTACCAATTCTCAATTTCTGAAGTGCACGATCTCTAAGCAACAGTCTCTTGAGCTACCAATAAAATTCCATATTTATTTCCTCTCATTAGTGAAAAATAAGTACAATATAGCTTCTGGAATCATTCTGGTTATAATGACAATCAAGATAAAAGACTCCCCATCATATAAGTTCCATCATAACCAACAAATTCTGACGAACTCTCATCACATTTATTCCATCCAATTTACAGAGAGAGAGAGAGAGAGAGATTAAAGATTGTTACCTTGATGATATTATTGCTCTTGTGTTGTACACTAAAATAACATTATCAATGTATCTCACATATTTGTGCTATTTGCAAAAAAAGTAAATCATTGATATATTTTTCTATATTATAAGATCAATACGTGTAATAGCTATTTGCCTATTTGATCATGAGCTTATCATTAGCACATACACGTTAGCTGCTGGGAATGGTGAATGCAGATCGATGGTCCCGCGCTAACATGTGTGGACCGCCTTACGTGAGTCATGTCTCTATGCTGGGTTGTTGGTTTTTGTTTGTTTTCTTTGTTTCACTTTCATATTTTTCATTTTTTATCCATGGGATTATTGTATTAATGGCAGACAATTGTTTTATCCACCATGTAGCTCATCTTTTAGAAAAAATGATTTGCTTTTTACGTATACTATGTTTATTATTCAGAGATACACACTTTTGTACTATTAATCCACACTGTCGTGATGAATCAATGGTTAACTTCAAAATTACTAATATAGTATCATGTAAGAATACCCTGATTGATAAAACTGACCATCCATCCAGGTACTATGTTAAAAGTGGCACCATGTTGACATAGAATACTTGCTAATTGGCACCGGCAAGAACATGATATAGTTAGGAAAAAAAATATCCACCTAGTTAGGGCTTGGAAGCATCATGGTCAGGTAACGGCAACAGGCTGGTGCATCGTCGTGTCGTTGGATAGTGAAATCTCAGCAGGCCTCCGAGCATCAGAGTGGAGACTGATGGTGTGTGCTATCAGGCATGAGCTATGATGTTTCGTAGCCGGTCCATCCTGCTGCGTAGCCGCCGCTGAAGCATGAGGCATGCTTGGCGCAAGAGTTTTGGATGCATCAGGATGGAGATTAATTGTGTGTGCTATCAGGCTTTCCATGCATGCAGCGAGTAGATCAAGATCTGGCAACTTGAGCAGCTTAGCGCTTGGTGCAGAATAGCTGCCACGTGCAGGTATCTACGTAGATGGAAAGATGAGAAATTATCCCTTTTCTTAATGCCAAGTGATAAGGTAGTTATGAACCAAACTAATTTTTTTGCCATGCACGTATTAGGCAATAACTCTACAAAGGCCGTGACAAACACAAAACCATATCAAGCAAACATGTGCATGTACGTAAAATAAATAACTCATCATCATAGCCTCTAATTCTAAATCTATGTCTAAAATAGTTCAATGTAGACTAATACAGTGGCTCAATTTATAACCCGTCATGTGCTTTTACGATGTTACCAATGGTAGAAGAAGGTAGATGGTGATTGTAGTACACAACGGTAGAGGCTTTGATGTGGCATCTGAAGAACTGTTCCTCCTATCCTTCATCGAAAGGAAAAATTCCTACAAACAAATTTATGAACCAAGATACTCCCTCCATTCCTCTATGTAGTGCCCATTATTTTTCTAGCAAAGTTCCACAATGTAATGCGCAGTTGGAGTTTTGGACGAAAATAACCCTCGTTGGGCTGGAAGTGTGTGGCTGAGAACTGTCCGTTGCTGGGCACATGCATGTGGGCAGGCTGAGTGGAGGGTAACATAGTCCAAAATACACACGCCAGCACACTCATTGGTATTGCAGCCGGGACGAAATGCGCACTATATAAAGGAACAGAGGGAGTATAAATATAATAGAAAGTCATGTCAATGTTCACTCGTGGCTAGGAAAATCAAATGGTAGTTATGTTTTGAGAGAGAAAAAATTAGTTACTGATTATTGTGTTTTTGCACTAATTACTTATATACCTTAACTTCAAAAATACAAAATAAGACCGCTTATGAACCAAGATATAAATATAATAGAAAGTCATGCCATTGATCACTTGTGACCGGGAAAATCAAATGGTAGTTATGTTTTGAGAGAGATAAAAAGTAATTATTGATTATTGTGTTTCTGCACTATACCTTTACTTCATACATACAAAAAAGAACGACTAAAATTAGTTCATTACTATCAAACTATAGGGCCGAGGGATGACATATATATTTCCTGTTATAGGCTGTGAAGTTTGTCAATAATTAGTACATCATGTGGATGCAAGTAAAAAAATTGAAAGAAACAAAAAAGATGATCAACCATCTATGGCTTTACATATATGTTTCTGTGCAGGCACATACATCGCTCAATGCTCAGATTCTGTTGCCCCACGCGAGATGATTCGTATAAGAGATCGGTCTTAGCCAACAGTAAAAATATGATCAAACATATATGGCTGTACATACAAGTTTCTGTGTAGGCGCATACATCGCTCTCAATGCTCAGATTCTGTCGCTCCACGTGCACGCTAGATGGTTCATAGAAGAGATCGATCCTAGCCGACAATCCTCTCTTCTTCTAGTTTCTTTATTTTTCAGTGTCCCGGCAACAGCGGCAACAATCATAACCTAAGCTACAACAACAATCTAGGTCTATTGAGATTACCATACAAAATTACGGAGGTCGAGACATACGTATGTGAGGCAGGTGTGCATGTTCTCATCCAGCCGGCCGGCTGGACCGATCTGCTACATGGGTGAGACAGCTCTTAGAGAATATTAATCAATCAAGGTGCTTAGCTTGGCGGAAGGCAATCTGCTTGAAGCCAGCATGTACGTACAAGCCTCCGTAGGAAAGAAGTATGGGGGCGATGTAAACGAACAGGGCCGGAGTTCCACGCCCCCATCGACCGGCCACGTGACGAACGCCGCGGCGGCGGCATAAGGAGAAGCAAGGCATGGCTTGGCTGCTTCTAAAGATATTCACGGAAGGTTTTTTTCTACGGGAACTAAAGTTTTTTTTTCACAGGAACTAAAGAGATATTTTACATGATAGCAAAGGTGGGTAATTTAGTTTAACTTAATGTCTAAAATTCCATTAGTAAGATCGATCGGTCATGGTTTGTTGATGTACCAAATAAATGGTCGGATGTTTCTGATTATTGTGGGATTTTCTAGCATATGTCTTTAATTTGATCCGTATTTTGCTTTTAGTATATAATAGATGATGATGAGTTATTATTATGATGATGATGCTGAGTTGTTATATCATTATGAGCATGATGAGCTATTATATAAGTGGGTGAAAGAAACGTGGATTAGATTCAAGTGGAGGCAACATGGTGCAGATCCAAAGTACTACTAATCCAAACAAAGTCACTTTGATTAGTAGTACTTTGGATCTGCCCCATGTTGCCTCCACTTGAATCTAATCCACGTCTCTTTCACCCACTGATATAATAACTAATCATGATCATAAAATAATGTGATGAGACTACTATATAAAACATGTACAAACACAGTGCAAATACGCAGAAGAAAATAAAAAAAGGAAGCATTTAGCAGTAGCGCTGGTTGGACAGACGCTACTGCTATGTAGTGTTAGCAGTAGCGCTGGTCTCGCCAACGCTACTGCTAGGATTGTTAGCAGTAGCGGGGGTCAATCGGCGCTACTGCTAAACATTAGCTGTAGCGCCCTAGTAGTAGCGCTGGCCCCCGCGCTACTGCTAGGCCAAAAACCAGCGCTACTGCTAGGGTTTTCCCTAGTAGTGATATTTTTATTAAATAAAATTTGGTCAGAAATAAAATTTTGATTTATATTGGGTCTTTTATTATTTTCAGAGTCTTTTCTGTTTTCGGTTTTCCAAAATTCTTCCCTCCATATAGAAATTTTGGTAAAATATTGTGGGCTTTGGTAGTTTTCTTAAATCATTTTAATTATATTTTAATAACAGTAGGAAATATTTTCATAATAAAATTTTGCCCAAGATAATCTTTTTTATAGCATTTTCAATTCTTTAATTGCCTCTGTTGCACTATAACTATTTTAAATAATTCTTTAAAAATTCCACAAAAATTATGAGGGGTCATGTGATCCCTACAGATTACTTTTATGCAAAAACCTAGCTTGGTCTTTTGAAAAGTTTGAGCAAAACATCCTCTTTTCAATTCTGTCCTGTTCTTGGGTTTTAACTACAACCTCAATTTTTCTTGCTCCAAAAATTCTGAAATTATTCCACCTTATAGTCCTTCCAACCAAACCATTAAGTCCAGAAGAATCAGCTCCAATTACCTCATTTTAGCCCACCAAAGAAATCTTCCAATATTCTGTCCAGACCTGAATTCTAACAAAACTTGCACTGACAAGGTTCTCTTCCTGCCAAACCAACTCCACCATCCTCACTATCATCTAGGGAGACACCAACCTGCCAAGTATCACATTCCCAAATGTTTCCTAGCTAGCCTTAGCATTTCATCAAGCAAACTATGTGCATGACAGAAATCTTGACTATCTCTGAACTGCACTGAACACTTGATCATTTGGCCAAAACATCATGTCCATCATTTCTAGAACCTCCAAGAGCATCACCCTACCAAAAATTAGCTTGATTAGATCACTGTAGCCCACCCTAGCATTTGGTCAAGTAGCTCATGTGCATGCCCAGCGCGTGAGCAGAGTGCACGAACTGCAACCGTGGCATTGAGCTGTTGTTGTCCCTCTACTGCCTCCCCCGCACGTTTTCCACTTCTTCTAACTTCATGGGCAAGCCAGAGAGCCCGCCGACACCTTTCCTCGGCCGCTAGCGCCGGCCACCGCCGTCCATGCCGTCCAGAGTAGCTGCCCGACGAAACCCACCTCGCCACGTCTCTGCCAGGATCATCTTTGCTTAAATGCCAACGGTCCGAGTTTATCCGCAGCTCACCAGGCTCTCCGCCGACCAGGCCAACCTCCCCACCAGCCATATCAACCCGCCACCGACCGCGTTCGCCATCAATGGCCTCCGCCACCGAGGCCGCTCTCTGGAACCCGTGGAACCGACGTCTTCCGGCTATAAAAGGGCCACCAGAGCTCCACTCGTTGATGACCAGCACTCCTCCGTTCCCCCACAAGCCTTCCCGAGGCAGCCAAACGACCGGAGGAGCCATCTCCCTCGACTCCGGCCGCTTCTGCCGCCACCACTGTCCCGCCAGTTCCCATGCCACCAGCGCCTCTCCCTTGCTGTTCTCCTCGCCAATAGCCTCCTGGAGCTCTCGCTGATCTTTTCCCCCTCTCAATTTGGCTCAGGCGCCGCCGTAGACGGAAGCCTCATCTTGCCCGACGCCGCCGTCTGCCGAGGACCTTGCCGCCCGCGACTCCATCCACCCCGGCTACCGTGACGGGTACCGGAAGGACCATCTCTCTCTTCTGAGCACGACGGTGGCCTCAGCTCCCCGAACGGCGCCGCCGTTCGCCGGCAAGCCTCGCCGGAGCGCCGCCCCTGTTCTCCCGTGGGAGGACGACGCGGGCGGATCGGTCAAACCTGACCAGTAGGCCAGGCGGGCCCACTGTCAGTGACTCACGCCGCGCGGTTAAGTGGAGACGGGTTCTCCAGAAACCGTCATCACGCAGGGAAAGCGTATTTACCGAATACGCCTTCGACGTCACAACTCTTCCGTGCAGCCCAGCGGCTGGGCCAGGCCCAGTGGCGACAGGAAGCTAAACAGCGCTCAGGGCGCAGCTCTGCTCCTTTCTTTTTCTTTTCCAGCATATTTCAAATAATTCTACAGAATTCATTTCTAAGCCAAATTGGATGATTCAAATTTCTACATACTCATTAAATCATGCTCTATTAATATAGCTAGGGTGAACTTTTTTTAAGCTTTGTCTCTGCTGGATTTATTAAATAAGTCCAATTCCTTATTTCTTTCATGGTTAGAAGCTCTCCAGGAAAATCATATGAACTCCAAATGAGTTGATTCTTTTTCTGTAATTCACCATTTTTCATCTAGTTTATTTTAGAATTTATTCCAAAATTTTCCAAACAACTTTTTCACATTGTGTCAGCTCTATGTGGTAATTTCAATATTTTTGAAAATAGGAAATGGAGGGAAGATAAAATTTTCAAAGTTTTAGAGTGCACCCAACACTTCCGCATGCTCAAGGCAAGCATCTTGAACACTTGATATGGTGATTGCATGGTTAAATGTTTGCAAGAATAATTGAATCATGCATATGTTAAATTCAAATAAAATTTTGCATGCATGTAGTGTTGGCATGTTTCCTCGTATCGTGCAATGTGTGCTTGTCATGCCTAACTTGCAGGAGCAGGTGTAAGAGAAATACCGTTACCGGCAGAAGGGTGATCACGTCGGAGCGTGATCATGCCTTGTTATCCATGTGGGGACATGCAAGGGCTGTGGCCCTGTTTTGGTGTTACTGTTGAAAGAACACTTTATTGTGCTAACCACTGCAGGAAAACTTAAGCCTCCTGAGTCGACCGTAGATCGAGTCTTGTTTCGGTAACCCCCAAACTTGATCCGTGCTACCACATGTCCCTGCCGTAGGTAGGGTATGGTTCAGTAAGTTGTAAACCCCTTTCCCGCACACACCATACAGAGAGGCCATAGTGAAAGATACCATTGGCCCATGGTAGGCATGTCACTTGGTCCGGGGGCATGGGTGTAACCGGTCTGGGACCGAGGGGGTAGCACCCCTGTTTGCGCGCCGATATAAATATTGTGATCCCATGCTATTGGAGGCCGTTGAATGAGGCCATCCCACTTAGAGTTTTACTTTATCATTGCCTTGGGTGATTCCTGGCTCTGGTGAGTTAAGCTGGTGTGTGCTAGTTAGGTGTGTTTTCAACCCAAAGATCATAATGGGAATTAGTCAGCGTCTCGGTGGTGGCTAAAGAAATCCTTTACTTGTGGGTAAAGAGTACACCCTCTGCAGAGTTATACCTATTTGAATAGCCGTGTCCGCGGTTAAGGACTACAGTCTGGGTTGGTCAAGTGTCGGTCTTAGTGTCGGTCTCCGGAGGAAATAATTAAATTGAGCATGAATTATTTTGCAGAATGATTATTGCCACTACTGATATTATCATGAATATTATTGATGATTTGAATATTATTGAGGACTAACCCTATCTTTTTTTTATTTTGTTTTCTGAGTGTCTCATGGGCTGGCTAGACTACCCGGGCACTCATTTATTTTCAAGACCTCTCGAGGCGTCGCTTTTAGACACCCGTTTGGCATTTCTTTTCAAGACCTCTCGTGGCGTCGCTTGAGTTCTCGGGCGGTCCTGTCTCGCCCGATTCTCTTTTAGACACCCGTTTGGCATTTCTTTTCAAGACCTCTCGTGGCATCGCTTGAGTTCGAGGGCGGTCCTGTCTCGCCCGATTCTCTTTTAGACACCCGTTTGGCATTTCTTTTGGATTCTCGGGCGGTCCTGTCTCGCCTGATTCTCCATTAACTTTCTTTGTTTGTCACTAACATTTCATATTTATTCTTCAGCACCGTATTAATATTCATCATGCCATGCTTTAATTTCGTTCAACATATGCATATAATTTAACCCATCATGATCATATGCATTCGGTATATCTTTTGTTCATTATGTTTGCGAGTACATTCAAACGTACTCACAGGCTTGTCCCTGGCTATTTAATTGGCCAGGTCAGGAGTTCAACGGGGAGTACCACAACGACGTCCATGTGGAGCCTAGGATAGCAGCCACGCGGGATAGGAATTATCCAGGTCAGCCGTTCTTGTGGGAATGGAGCCCCATCGGCGTTGGAGAACCACGAGTCGCTTACGTGATCCTCATTAGAAATCATTGTTGTATCATTAGACCTTTATGGTCTTGTATCCAATTCTTGTAAATGCTTGGTAATCTGTAACAAGGACGTGTCCACCAGTAACAGTAATCCTGGGCTGGTGACGACACGAGGGGTTAATTTCTGGGATATCATGTCCCAGAAATCCGGCCCCGACAGCTATCGAGCTTGGTCCGCATCATCTTAAATATGTGCCCCGCACAGCAATCAAATCTCAGGCACTGGTGGATTTCATTAATGATTGGACAGAGTTACAGGCTCCCGAAGAGAAGCCCGACACAACGTACTGGTCCATACACTTTGACGGCTCAAGGCAGCTTGAAGGCTCGGGGGCTGGAGTTGTGATTACTTCCCCACAAGGAGATAAGTTCTGTTATGTTTTAAGACTTATGTTCCCCTGTACTAACAATGCAGCAGAATATGAGGCTTTACTTCATGGGCTTCGGATGGCCAAGGAGATGAACCTGAGCTGGGTCAGGTGTTTGGGCGACTCAGACTTGGTGGCCCAGCAAGTTTCTGGTACATGGGATTCCAAGGATCCCCTTATGGCGGCTTATCGGCATGCGGTCACAAATATTGTTGGACACTTCAAAGGTTATCAAGTTGATCGCATTGATCGCCGGCAGAACGAGGCGGCAGACGCACTCTCTCGCTTGGGTTCTCAGCGCAAGCCAGTGCCACCCAATGTGTTCCTGGACATTTTGCACAACCCGTCTGTCAAGTTACCAACAGAGGAGGACTTGGCTATTCCTGACCCGGAGGCGGCTCTAGTGGCTGTTGTCCACGCTATACCTGATTGGACAGTCCCTTACTTGGCTTATCTAAGCCGGGGAGAACTGCCAACAGAGGAAATCCTTGCTCGACAGATCATCAGGCGATCCAAGTCTATGACTATCGTCAATGGTGAGTTGCACCGACGAAGCGTCACTGGTGTTTTTCAGCGTTGTGTTTTGCCTGAAGAAGGCTGCACAATTCTCAATGAGATTCATTCTGGTGACTATGGACACCATGCCGGCTCAAGATCACTAGTCGCGAAGGCTTTCCGGCACGGTTTTTACTGGCTCACAGCTCATGCTGATGCAGAGGACATTGTCCGCAAGTGTGATGGTTGCCAGAAATATGCTCGCCAGGCTCACGTGCCGGCTTAAGAGTTGAGGATGATCTCGATTACTTGGCCTTTTGCGGTCTTGGGGCTTGACATGGTGGGACCCTTCAAACGTTCGAAGAACAAGCATACTCACCTATTGGTGGCAGTGGATAAATTTACAAAGTGGGTGGAAGCAGAGCCGGTCAGCAACTGTGACGCTGCTACAGCTGTCAAGTTTCTGAAAAAGCTGATATTCCGATTTGGCTATCCGCACAATATCATCACAGACAATGGCACCAACCTTTCCAAAGGAGTCATGAAACAGTTTTGCCAACAGGAGCACATCCGGCTTGATTTAGCATCGGTCGCGCATCCTCAGTCCAACGGACAAGCGGAAAGAGCCAATCAGGAATTGCTACGTGGCATCAAGCCCCGGCTCATGGTTCCCCTACAGCGCATGCCAGGTTGCTGGGAAGAAGAATTACCTGCGGTGCTTTGGAGCATACGGACTACTCCCAACAGGTCAACAGGCTATACACCGTTTTTCCTGGTCTATGGCGCAGAAGCCGTACTTCCAAGCGATATTCATCATGACTCCCCTCGAGTGGCAGCTTATGTGGAGTCTGATAATGAGCAAGCGCGACAAGACGCTCTTGATGCCCTGGAAGAAGAACGCGAACTTGCCGCGTCCAGATCAGCAATTTATCAACAAGACCTATGTCGCTATCACAGCCGTAGAGTTCGAAGCCGCACTTTTCAGGAATGTGACTTAGTGCTCCGTCTGATACAAGACCAGACAGGCATGCATAAGCTTTCACCACCTTGGGAAGGGCCCTTTGTGGTCAGCAAGAATCTCAACAACGGGTCATATTACCTGATTGAAACAAGCCGGCCCTGGAACATTGCCCAACTCCGGCCATACTACACTTAAGTCATCGGCTGGGTCACATCTTTGTACATACCTTCTATCATGTATATACCTATTTTTGATCAAATAAAATAACGACCGGCAGCACTGTATAAAAGTGTTGTTTCGCCTCAAAATTTGTGTGCTAGATCTTTATTTGTTGATCTTGGTTACTTGGGGGCTTCCAACTCAATTGAGTTTAGCTTACAAAACCCTTTAACCCGGCGAGATGCCACAAAGTTGGTTAAACCTGCCTGTTAGCAAGATGCTACTCCCTAAAAGCGACCCGACGTACGTCTGATGAGTCAATCACATAGGTGACCCTGAATTCATCAGAGTTAAAACGTTTGATTAGTTGCGTGAGAGCTGGCTTTCAGAAAGCGAGGACAAACCAACAGACGAAAGTGCCAGCTTCATGAAAGCAAAATCAGACTTGAGCTTTATAAGCCGGTCTTTCAAGTTGGATTTTACAAAAACCGGCTTGTTGCAGTTATATTCTTTTTTCTGCCTTCATCTCATCTCTGCATACATGCATACATTCATACATAGCATCTACCTTAGTCAAGTTTGATATTCTTGATTCATTACAAACGGTAACAAAGGTTACTCGTTGGTTAGGTGATTTCATCCATCACAATCATTATTATATGCAATTGTTGTTGTTGCAGCAGCATCACTTTCATGGCAAAAACCGGCTCTCGAAGCCCAAAAGAGGATTCATAGAAGCACAAAGTATTTGTACAAGCAATAAACAAGCACAGTACGCGATGGCACTGGCATCAGCAACAAGTGTTTCGCGCTACACTATTACAAGCCGCCCATCAGCTGCGGCCACGACAAAGGTTTTTACAGTTCAGACTACAAAAGGACAAGCCGGCATTTTATGTCGCCGGGTTAGAACTGGCGCCAGCACCCGACGAAGCACCATGTGCCGGCTCTTCATGGCCGTCGTCATCCTCCGCCTCCTGACTTGATTCGTCGGTCGACCACTGGATTGAGCGCAACGCTTCAAATAGGGCATCGGCTGTTATCAGGGAGGAGGGGTCGACTTCAAGAGCGAAAGATGGCTTACGCATTCGGGTTAAGGCAACTGGCTCATGATTTGGCGGCTCCATTCGTTCGTTCTCCTTCGTGTAGCCCGCCTGGTACTTGGTTAGATCTGCCTCTTCTGCAATCTCGGTGGCTGCAACCCGGGTTTCTTTGATACAGTATTGAAAGTCTTTCTTGGTGAACGGCGAGTCGTCCACATTGAACTCTGGATACCCGCCCACAATCTGAGCCAGATCAAGTTCTGGCACATATGCCTTGGTTCGAGCAAGCGCTGTTAGAGCCCCAGAGCGGGAAGCCGCCTTTTTCCAGTCACCAAACCACCTGGGCACAATCGATAGCTCTTTCAACATGTCAGCAATAAGTTGTGGTGGTGATGTGGTGTTTTTTGCGGCCATTATACATCGGGAGCCGCCTAAGTACAGGTGCTCTACAAAGGTATACACCGCCTTTAATTTCACCAGTGGTTGCTGCACAAGAGTTTGGTTCTTGCGGCCTTCAAGGAAACATACACATGATCAGTACAGCCGGCTCAGCAGGATAAGTCGGTACAATTGACTCATAATAGTCGTTTTACTTACCAAAGATGGCTCGACACATGGCGGTGATCTGGCCCTTTAGAGTCACCAGCTCTTGAGTTACCGGCCCAAGCTTGGCTTCGGCCTCTTCAGCACGCGCGGCTAGGGCGGCTCTTGCTTCCTCTGTTTCTTCCAACGTACTCCGCACCACAAGCAGAGACTTATTGGCTTCTTCAGATGTCTTCTCAGCCGTTCAGCGCAGTTTCTTCTCCTTCCTTGCTTCTTTTCAGAAGAAGGTAGCTTGGGTCTCCACCTGGTTCAGCATGTCCTGCAAAGCAGCATCAGTTATACATTGTCTGAACATGCTCCGAGCCGCCCTTCTGGTCGACCCGGCTCATGGGGGCTACGGGTTCCAGCGCTTCTCAAAAAAGCAAAACAAGAAAGTCCCATGCAGATGCAGGCATTCTACATGGCACTTGGGGGCTAATGCATGATTTGATCTTATTAGGTTTGGAGACCCGCCCGTCATGGTATGACGAGCCGGCCTTTGGAGATGCTAACCGAGGTTATGCATGCAGGGTAAAATTTGGAAGTCCCGGGTCATCATTTCATAATGACCCGGCCCTTGGGGGCTACATATATATATATATATGGTTCATGTTAGAAGGCGCAATTACCTTGTATTTTCGCTTCAAGGAGGATATCATCGCAATTTCTGTGTCCCGACTTTCAGACAGCCGGGTTAGCACCGCTTGGTGAAGGGCATTGGCGTCTTGGTCTTCAAAAGCGAAGAAGTCCAGAGCCGCCTTCCCCTTGTCCTTCATGGACGGCTCAGCCCTGGCAGGAATTTTGGTAAGGGCAATGGAGGTCTCAGGTGGAGCACTCTGCTGTTTGTCCATCACCACCACCTCCTCTTGAGCCGGGGCCTTGGCCGGCTGTTCGGGTTGATTTTCAGTAAATATTTCCTTCTCCTGAACAGGAGAGGAAGCGCAAGCCAGGCTTGCGGTATCTTGAGGCGGCGGATTGGGTTGAAAGTCCGGCTCATCATGAATAATCAAGGGGGCCTCCGTCTCTTCTTGAGGGACCGTTTGAGTAACCGGGTCAGATGACCTGGCCGCGGCGATGGTCTTTTTCTTGATGGCCTTGGCACTATACAAGGAGCAAAGAGTTAATTCAGTTAAAGGTTATAAGGTAAAGAGCTGTTGTGTGATAATGGAATAATCAATGTGCTTACCCCGGGTTGATGTTGAAAGCCGGCGCCTGAGTAGCGCTTGACTCATCCGAGGAGGGGGACGTCTGATATGCCGAGTCATTTAAATGTAAGGGTTCCTTGAAACGACCAGCTAGAGGAAAAGAGGGGGTTGGACTGAGAAGCACCTCTGCCCGTGCTCTACGGGATGGCGGCTCATATGGAAGCCCACCACTCAACTTGCCTTCGCTACTCCGGGTCTTCCATTTGGAGGTCTTGGCTTGCTGTGTTTTCTTCAAAACAAATTTGGGATCCAAATGAGTGTCCTGATGTGAAAAAGGCACTTTACGGACGGCAACCCGGGGTTCCCTTCGAACTTTGCGGATTACAGCCCGGGTTTTCTTTCGAATGGGTATTGGGGAGTCAGAATCTGAGGATATCAAAGTTACCTCTGGCTCGATGTTGTGGCTAACTTCAGCATCCTCCTGAGATGAATGAGCATCAGCAATCTGATTAAAAGGGCGGCCTATAGAGTCAAGTTCTACCTCATTATCTTCTTCATTATCCAACTCTTCCTCGTCGTCTTCTCGAGGAGGGGTAGGGTCTTGAAGCTCAACCCGCCACCAGTCATAGTTGTCCTGCACCAGGACGGGTTGATGAAATGAAACAAGGACAATACAGTATTGGCAAAACGGAAGGTGATAAAGGCGGCTTACCTTAGGAGCCGGGTTGTTGGCATAGAATGGGGCGAGCCCCACGATCTTAATTGCGTCCTTTGTTTCGCCAAGTAGCTTCTTGGCAAATTTTACGACATCCTTCTCCTTCAAGTTGACTCGGCTGAACCGAAGCAGGTCTTCATGATGGCCGGTGTAAGTGTGCATGAGCCGGGTTCTGGAGCTTAGCGGCTGAATTCGCCACTCGACCCAAGTCCGGGTCAAGTCGACACCAGTGAGGCCGTGAGCAATCAGTGCGTTCATTTTTGGATACAAGGGCTCCAGATTCTCCCTCTCTTCTTGGGGAGCAAGACCCGGGAAGGTTGCGTTGGTAAGCCGGGTTGCCCGGTAACCCGGCAATGGGTTCTGACCTTCGGGGGAGGTGTCCTTGCAGTAGAACCAGGTCCTCTGCCACCCCTTGGGATGGCTGGCCGGCTTGGCATTGGGGAAGACAATGTTCTTTCGACGTTGGATAGAAATCCCGTCGAGTTCAATGCTTGGGCCGTCCTTGTGCTCAGTTTGGCGGTTCAATTAAAAGAACTCCCGAAATAGACTAAGAGACGGCTCAAGCTGGAGATAGACTTCACAAAACACTTGGAATTGGCAAAGATTGATGATGGAATTGGGGGCCAAGTCTTGGGGCCTGATTTTGAAAAAGTGCAGTACGTCCCTGAAGAATTTGGAGCCGGGAGGACGAAACCCCCTTGAGATATGATCAGCGAAAATGACGATCTCGTTTTGGCCGGGTTGGGGGTGAATTTCCTCCTCTGGAGCCCGCCATGAAATTTCTTCTTTCGACGGCAACAACCTGGAATCTACTAAGGTTTGCAGGCTTAGCTTGGACATACTGGACTTGGCCCAATTGATGATCTTGGGCTTGGGAGGCATGGTTTTAGCTGCTGTGAAAGAAGAAAAGATGTCATAAGCCGGTAATATAAGCTTTTGATGAAGTATGGATAATGCAAATGAGCCGGCAACAGAGATATTTGGCCGGGTTGCGAAGGAGAATGCAGATAAATTCCAGGTCAAGATTACTAGAAGGGATGAACCAACAGTTACATATCGTGGATTTTTACAAGTGTTGAAACAGGATCTAGGCTACGAGTCCGCAAACAAGTTTATGCGCAGTAAGAAATTTTTACGGATCTGAAAAGAGGATTAAAGTGAAGAAATAAGCTGAGCGTGATCTTCGTGCTATAAGACGAACCGCAGTGGGGATTAGCTGGGACAGCACGATGGATCCACCGATGGGGAAATATTGTGGCGTGACCGTACGAACTAAAAATAAACTGGGCCCAACGTATTGAAGATCTACGGTGGCTACAGCAAAGAACAAGGAAGAGCATCAAAGAAGTTGCGGCAATGGCGGAGGATACTCACAGATCTGACGCTCGAGTTTTGCAGTCTTCAAGGTGCGGTGGTGGCGGCCGCGTTGATGGTGATTGGATTCTCTCCGGCGATGAAGAAGAGGCGCGGCTGGCACTGGCTCCGACGGCGACGAGTTCGAGCGGGTACAGTGTCAATGCAGAGGAGAAGAGGGAGAGTAGTAAGGAAGACAGGGCGGCGCGGCCTATTTAAGGGCACCACTGGACCCCCAAATGGCGTGCACGAAATCCTAGGTGACATAGTAAACAGTGGCGAAAAGGGCTCCTTGATTTTCGCGCCCGATGAGGCAATACAAATCCACTCAGATTCTCTATGACGTCATTCTGGATCTTGTGGAGATAAATTGAAACGTCATGAGACGAAGGTGATGAAAAATGCCAAGTCTGAAACCAAAGGAATGACCCGGCGTTTGGTTTAACCCGGGAAATCATGCCTGATAAGGACAGTGCTCCAAAAAGCCGCCTTGAGAAGCCATGAAATAACGTCTTGTTAATGATTCTGTTTTTTCAGGGTGGAGTTTAACATGAATGAATTCAAGTCAAACTGAGGGCTAATGTTGGGGGATGTTCCCCAGCATGTAGACCCGGCAGGTGATAACCCGGCCATAAAGTAGACTAAGTGGGTCATCTCACTACAGGGTTGAAGGATCCTTTACGGGCCGGCTTAATGGAGGCCTTAGTAGGAAGGGCCGGCTTAGGTTGTGGGCCGACTCAAGAAGAAGATACTTGGCCTCGGAGTTGCCTTGGAGATCAAGTACTTAGAATAGGAGTCAGGTCAGGATGACGACCCGGACTCTCATGTAAACCTAGGGTTCCACCTGTGTATATAAAGGGGAGCCCCTAGGTAAAAAAGGACTAAGTTGCAATCTCTCGAAAGCTAGGTTAGCGAATTCGCATCCTTGTAATCGAGAACCACAACAATATAATCAAGCAGGACGTAGGCTTTTACCTCCACCGTGAGGGGCCGAACCAGGGTAACCCCGCATTTTCCCGTTCCCGATCAACCCCGTTGAGCTTCCACACTTGTGCGATGGCCTCATCCCCAAGTCCTTCCACAAGGGCATCTGCCGTGTCAAAACCACGACACGGTGTGTTTGTTGGGATTCGATGAATTGTGAGTTTATGATCAGATTATTCATGAGAAATATTTGAGTCTTATCTGAACTCTTTTATGCATGATTGTTATAGCTTTGTATTTCTCTCCGATCTATCGGTTTAGTTTGGCCTACTAGATTGATTTATCTTGCAATGGGAGAGGTGCTTTGTGATGGGTTCAATCTTGCGGTGCTCAATCCCAGTGACAGAAAGGGACATGACACATATTTGTATTGTTGCCATTAAGGATAAAAAGATGGGGTTTATTCATATTGCTTGAATTTGCTTCTCTACATCATGTCATCTTGCTTAAGGCGTTACTCTGTTTCATACTTAATACCCTAGATGCATGCTGGATAGCGGTCGATGGGTGGAGTAATAGTAGTAGATTTAGGCAGGAGTCGGTCTACTTGTCTCGGACGTGATGCCTATATACATGATTATTGCCATGAATCCGTCATAATTATTTGCTATTCTGTCAATTGCCCAACAGTAATTTGTTTACCCACCGTATGTTTCTGCGCTCAAGAGAGAAGCCTCTAGTGAAAACTATGGCCCCCGGGTCTATCTTTATCATATTAAAAACCCAAAAATACCTTGCTGCAATTTATTTACTTTTATTTTTATTAGTATTTTAGTTTAGCTATTTACCTCTATAAGATTTAATCCTTGCAAGTAACCGCTAAGGGGATTGACAACCCTCTTATTTGCGTTGGGTGCAAGTGTTTGCTCTTGTGTGTGCAGGTGCGTTTTAACGGAATTTTGCTTAGTTCTCCTACTGGATTGATAACCTTGGTTCTTAACTGAGGGAAATACTTATCTCTACTGTACTGCATCATCCTCTCCTCTTCGGGGAAATACCAACGCAGACTACAAGTAGCATGCACTCTCAACTTGTTTTCTTCAGATTTGGCACTTTGGCTCTCAATAATTGGTTGCTTCATCTCATTGCCTTTAGTAGCCAATGTCAACATCTTAATTGGCTCTTTTTCATTTGAAACCAAATCTGAACTAGCACACCTACGACCATCTCTTTTATTGCGGTAAACTTGCTTGACCACCTCTTTCTTCTTCCTTGAGCTCTCGACCGATTCCTTGTGATTGAAACGGTCTTTGACATGTGATTGTTCAAATGTTGATCTTCTTGGAGCTACATAATATTGGTGAGATGGTCTAAAATAAGATGGAGAATGTGCCCTTGTATCATACCTGTCCAATGATGGACATGGATTTACATGAGTATAGGGAGGTATCCACGGCATTGTCATTGGCGGCCCAAAATAAGGATATGAATATGTTGCATTGAAATTCTTGCTTTGCCAGTACCAATCCCCATATTTTCGCCTAGGGGGTGATCTTGATGCTTTGGAATTACTTGGCCGATAAGCACTTTTTCCTTCACTCTCCTTTTGATATTTAGTTAGTAACTGTATGAAAGTAACTTTTGATTTTTTTTGCCCTTGTGCTTATTTCGGCCTTTGTTTTCTTTGGGTTTGCTTGCATCAATCTTTGGATTTGCTTGCTGCCCCCTAGTGCTTGGCATCTTCATTGTAGCTTCGATGGAATTCTCGCCCTCAAGTATATCTTCATTGCGCACTTGAACAATTTCTTTAGTAGAAAGCTTGATTCCATCACCTGTAGTTTTTACCTTCTCTTTAAATGGATCGTCTTGAAGCAACCGATGCAAAAACTTTTTGCCATCAGGAGCAATCGGAATAGACTGGTGCTACTTGTGAGCTGCGTTGGGATTTTCCCCGAAGAGGAGGGGAGAAGCAGTACAGTAGAGATAAGTATTTCCCTCAGTGAGAACGAAGGTTTATCGAACCAATAGGAGAATCACGCAAACCCTCGTGAACAGCACCTGCACACACAAAAGCAAATACTTACACCCAACGCGGGCAAGAGGGTTGTCAATCCCCTTGAACTCGTTAATTGCAAAGATTAAATCTTGTATAGGTGGATAGGTAAATTGCAAAACAAAAGAAAAGTAAATAAAGTGCAGCAAAGTATTTTTAGGTTTTTTAATATACTTCAAGTAGACCCGGGGGCCATAGTTTTCACTAGAGGCTTCTCTCTCGAATACATAGCATACGGTGGGTAAACAAATTACTGTTGAGTAATTGATAGAAAAGCGCATAGTTATGACGTATTCATGGCAATGATCACATATATAGGTGATACGTCTCCAATGTATCTATAAATTTTTATTGTTCC
The DNA here is from genome assembly GCA_039707655.1 of Elymus sibiricus. NCBI lineage: Eukaryota > Viridiplantae > Streptophyta > Magnoliopsida > Poales > Poaceae > Elymus > Elymus sibiricus. Next base: position 138,914,684 of record CM077674.1, on the reverse strand, counting down.
ATGCTATTATAGTATCAATCTTGGATGTTTTATATGCAATTATATATCATTTTTTGGGACTAACCTATTAACCCAGTGCCCAGTGCCAGTTGTTGTTTTTTGCTTGTTTTTGGCTTTTCAGAAAATCAATATCAAACAGAGTCCAAACGGAGAAAAAACTTTGGATTAATTTTTTCTGGACCAAAAGGGACCCTAGAAGCTTTGGGAGAAGACCAGACGAGTCACGAGGGAGCGCCAAGCTCGGGAGGTGTGCCCAGGGGGGGTAGGCGCGCTCCCAGGCTTGTGGGCCCCTCGTGGCACCTCTTGACCTAATTCCAGCGTTATAAATTCTCAAATATTCCCCATATACCAGAGAACCACCTCGAATAACTTTTCCGCCGCCGCAAGCCTCTGTTCTTCCGCGATCCCATCTGGAGTCCTTCTCCGGTAATCTGCCGGAGGGGGAATCGATCACGGAGGGCTTCTACATCAACCTTGCTGCCCTTCCGATGATGTGTGAGTAGTTTACCACAGACCTACCGGTCCATAGCTAGTAGTTAGATGGCTTCTTCTCTCTCTTTGATCTTCAATACAATGTTCTCCTCAATCTCTTTGGAGTTCTATTCGATGTAATCTTCTTTTGCGTTGTGTTTGTTGGGATCCGATGAGTTGTGGGTTTATGATCAGATTATTCATGAGAAATATTTAAGTCTTTTCTGAACTTATTTATGCATGATTGTTATAGCTTTGTATTTCTCTCCGATCTATCCGTTTGGTTTGGCCAACTAGATTGATTTATCTTGCAATGGGAGACGTGCTTTGCGATGGGTTCAATCTTGCGGTGTTCTATATCCCAGTGACAGAAAGGGACAAGACACATATTTGTATTGTTGCCATTAAGGATAAAAAGATGGGGTTTAATCATATTATTTGAGTTTACTTTGTCTACATCATGTCATCTTGCTTAAGGCGTTACTCTGTTTTCATTAACTTAATACCCTAGATGCATGCTGGATAGCGGTCGATGGGTGGAGTAATAGTAGTAGATACAGGCAGGAGTCGGTCTACTTGTCTCGGACGTGATGCCTATATACATGATCATTGCCTTGAATATCATCATAACTATGTGCTTTTCTATCAATTGCCCAACAGTAATTTGTTTACCCACCGTATGCTATGCGTTCGAGAGAGAAGCCTCTAGTGAAAACTATGGCCCCCGGGTCTACTTTTATCATATATAAAATCCACAAATACCTTGCTGCAATTTTATTTCCTTTCTTTTATTTTGCAATTTACTTTATCTATCTATCACTATCAGAATTAATCCTTGCAAGTAACCGCCAAGGGGATTGACAACCCTCTTGTTTGCGTTGGGTGCAAGTATTTGCTTTTGTGTGTGTAGGTGCTGCTAACGAGGTTTTGTGTGGTTCTCCTACTAGATTGATAACCTTGGTTCTTAACTGAGGGAAATACTTATCTCTACTATACTGCATCATCCTCTCCTCTTCGGGGGAAATCCCAACGCAGCTTATAAGAAGCAGGAAGAATTTCTGGCGCCGTTGCCGGGGAAGGCATCACCAAAACCTATCAAGTACCTTCGTATAAACTATCATCTACTTGCTCTTATTTTCATTTGCCTTTTATTTGCATTTGCCTCTCGTTTTCATCTCCCCCACTTCTAAAACAATTTTACAAAAACACAGAAATATTTTGTTTGCTTGTTTGCTAGTAGTTTGCTTGCTTGAAATTGCCATTATGTCTGGGTTTTTTTATTGAAAAAGGTGAGAATGGTAGAATCCCTATGATAGAAATTCCCTCAAATTTGGATACAAAAAAATTTGTGACGGGAAGTGGGAATATCATAGGAAAAAGTGTTATCCAAGAATTCTTTACTTGTACGGGAACTTTGGTTTGTAATGACATTCCCATTCTTAAGAGAACCAATAGTTACGTTGAAGCTATCTCTGCACTTGTTCTTAAACTTGAAAGAAGATTTATACGTACTCATCCCACATTGCAAAGACTGTTCTACGAGTTACTTGTTATAAATAACCCTAAGGCTAAAAAGACAGCTACTCTTATCCTTATGAATGAATTTGATTACATAGTTTGTGAAGCTAGGGAGATCTTTGATTTTTATAATGTGAGTCATGAACACCCCGTGATAAATGAAATTTTATATGATGAAGATTATATGATGAGGTCTGTATTTGGTGATGATCATGCTTTTGATGAAAATACTAAAAAGGAAGTCCCTCCTTTACATATTATCCAACAAGTTTTTGATGGTACTAATCAAAAATATTCTTGGATCATAAAAGGTAATTAACAAGGATTTGAGGAAAGTTGCCTTAATAATGATAAAATCTTGATTGATGATGTGTTTCCCATTGCTTTTGAAAAGCCTCCTGATAAGCACACATCCCAAGATTCAAAAACGAAGGATGATAATACTTGAAACTATGCATTATGCCTAGCTAGGGGCATAAAACAATAGCGCTTGTTGGGAGGCAACCCAATATTTATCTTTATTGCAATTTTTTTTCTTGTGTAACACAATTGTAGCCTCTGGTATGATTGTGTTTTTATCTTTTAGTTAGTGTTTGTGCCAAGTAATGCCTTTGGGATGATTTGGATGATAGTATAATTGATGCTGTTTGAAAACAGAAAGTTTTGAGTCCAGTGCTGGATTTTTGGTTCTGTACTGGAGCGTGATAAAAAAATCTTAAATTTTTACACAGTATTGGTATATGAAGTTTCTACATTTTCCTTATTTTTCAGAATTTTTGGAGTTACAGAAGTATAGCTTTTAAGTAGATTTTTACATACGATTCTGTTTTAGTAGTGAGCACAAAGCAACATATATCATGCAATGACGAAGTCTAACTCTCTTCCTATGCATCGGCATGTCATAAAAGAACAATTCATGCACATCAAGTAAAGGCCAATGCATAGTATAAACAGTTTCTTGCAATTTTATCATATTGGAAACATAGAGAGGTGGAGTTGTAGTTCCTCTCTCATAATAATTGCAATTAGGAGCAGCAAGCACATGCATATTATATCCATCAAAATCATCATGTGCAACGGTAAAATGCAACCCATCAATATAATTCTTAATAAGAGCAAACTTCTCCGATATAGTGTAGTTGGGAGAATTCAAAAAGATAATAGGACTATCATGTGTGGGTGTGATTCGTCTCCAACGTATCTATAATTTATGAAGTATTCATGCCATGTTTATAACATTTTTTTATGGTTTTGGTATGATTTGATTAGAACTAACCCGGACTGACGCTGTTTTCAGCAGAACTACCGTGGTGTTGTTTTTTGTGCAGAAATAAAAGTTCTCGGAATAGGACGAAACTTTTTGACGATTTTTTTGGACCAAAAGAGACCCCCGAAGCTTCGTGGAAGGACCAGAAGCCTCATGAGGTGCTCACAAGGCACCACTGCGTGGCCTGGGGGGGTCATGTGGTGCTGCCTTGTGGGGCCCTCGTAGCTCCTTTTTGCGTGATTCCAACGCTGAAAAATCCTATAATTAGAGAAACCCCCGGAAATAAACCTAGAACTTTGCCGCCGCCACCGCAAGCCTCTGTACCAAAGAAATACCATCTGGAGCCCTGTTCCGGCACCCTACCGGAGGGGGAAATCATCACCGGAGGCCATCTTCATCATCCCGGCGGTCTCCATGACGAGGAGGGAGTAGTTGACCCTCGGGGCTGAGGGTATGTACTAGTAGCTATGTGTTTGATCTCTCTCTCTCTCGTGTTCTTGATTTGGCATGATCTTGATGTATCGCGAGCTTTGTTAATATAGTTGGATCATATGGTGTTTCTTCCCTCTCTATCTTCTTGTGATGAATTGAGTCTTTCCCTTTGAGGTTTCGTTATTGTCGGATTGAATATTTCAGATTTGAGAACACTTGATGTATGTCTTGCATGTGGATACCCGTGGTGACAATGGGGTATTCTATTGAGTCACTTGATGTATGTTTTGGTAATCAACTTGCGGATTCCCGAGGTGACATTGGGGTAATCTAGGCATAGGGGTTGATTGCACGTTTTCATCTTCTTTTCTCCGATAGAAACTTTGGGGGAGCTCTTTGAAGTTCTTTGTCTGGATTGAATATTATGAATCTGAAGTTGTTTGATGCATATCGAATAATCAACTCACGGATACTTGTGGTGACATTGGAGTATCTAGGTGACATTAGAGTTGGTTGATGCGTATCATATGGTGTTATTTTAGTATGAACTCTAGGGCTATTTGTGACACTTATAGGGATGGCTTAATAGATTGATCGGAAAGGATAACTTTGAGGTGGTTTCATACCCTACAACAATTTCTATCTTATGTTCTCCGCTAATAGGAACTTTGGAGTGATTCTTTGTCGCACGTTGAGGGATTGTTATATGATTCAATTATGTTAGCACTGTTGAGAGATTGCACTAGTGAAAGTATGAACCCTAGGCCTTGTTTTAAAGCATTGCAATACCGTTTGTGCTCCGTTTTATCACTTGCTACCTTGCTGTTTTTATATTTTCAGATTACAAAAACCTATATCTACTATCCATACTACACTTGTATCACCATCTCTTCGCCGAACTAGTGCATCTATACAATTTACCATTGTATTGGGTGTGTTGGGGACACAAGAGATTTCTTGTATTTGATTGCAGGGTTGTTTGACACTACTAGGGGCCCGGTTAGCAGTAGCGCCTGTTTGGACCACGGCGCTACTGCTAACGTTATAGCAGCAGCGCGTTGTGGGCCACGCGCTACTGTTAAATAGTAGTAGTGCTCTCCTGTGCCCCGCGCTACTATTAAGCCTCCACCTATAAGCTTTTCCCTAGTAGTGTGAGAGAGACCATCTTCATCCTACGCCTCCCACGGATTGATAAACCTTAGGCCATCCACTTGAGGGAAATTTGCTACTGTCCTACAAAACTCTGCACTTGGAGGCCCAACAACGTCTACAAGAATAAAAGTTGTGTAGTAGACATCAGGGTGCAATAGCAACAATTTCATTCTTAACATAAGGAACTATAGCAAGTTCATCTCCATAAGCATAATTCATATTGGCTTCATGGCCACAAGCATAGCAAGCATCAAGTTCATCAAAAAGGGATTTCAAACGAATCAAAGGGATCATAGCAATCATCCTTCGGTAAGCACGAAGGGAAATTAAACAATGTATGAGTTGAAGAGTTACTCTCATTAAAAGGTGGGCACGGGTAGGTAATCTGCTCTTCCTCCTTTTGTTCTTCGCTCTCCTTGTCATCTTTTTCATCTAATGAGCTCACAGTTTCAGCAATTTCTTCTTCCATAGACTTCTGCAAAATGTTAGTCTCCTCTTGGACAGCGGGGACTTCCTCAATATATTATTTAACATAAGCATTAGAAGCATAGTTTTCATAGCAATATTTAAGTATGGCAAAATTTTCATATTTGTAAAGAGTAGCATCACACTTTCAATCAAAGAAGCAATTTCATAGGCACCCTTAAAAGAAACGAATTCTTCAATTTGTTCAATATCATAGTAACTATAAACACCTTTGGCATAAGAAGATAAGATTCCATTATCCTTAAACTCACATTGGTATTGAAGGTGTTTTTTAGGGTCTTCAGAACAACAAGTAAAATCATATATTTTGCATAAATTCCAAGCATAGCATTGCAAACAATTAATTTGATGCCTTAAGAGTTTCCCTTTTTGAGGCAAGTGGTGTCGCACAAAACAAGCATGCTCATCTAATGATTTTCCCTCAACTAAGCTAGTTGGGTTTTCAGCACGAGCACAAAGGGATCAAAGATGATCCAAGTAGAAAGCTTCAGTAGTATGAAAGATTTTGGGTGGTTCTTCAACCATTGGTTTAGCAAGTACAACTAATTTTTTTGGTATTTTATGTTTCCTACCCATAACTAAAGATAGAAAACAAGAGCACAAAATAAAAACTACTTAGTGATAAAGCAAACAAGCACACACGAGAATATCAACCCCACGCTATTGCTCCCCGGCAACGGCGCCAGAAAAAGGTCTTGATAACCCACAAGTATAGGGGATCAGTTGTAGCCTTTCTTGATAAATAAGAGTGTCAAACCCAACGAGGAGCTAAAGGTAGAATCAATATTCCCTTCAAGTTCTATCGACCACCGATACAACTCTACGCACACTTAACGTTCGCTTTACCTAGAACAAGAATGAAACTACTTGTAGGTGTAATAGGATAAGTTTGCAAGGATAAAACTAGAAGTACTTAGCAAGAATAAAACTACGAGTAAATTGCAAGATAATAAAAGTTAGTTGTTTAGTAGAAAGCTTTTTGTAACACAAAGAGAAGGATTCGTCCCTAGACAATTGATAACTAGACCGGTAATCATTATTGCAATTTTATATGAGGGAGAGACATGAGCTAACATACTTTTCGTACTTGGATCATATGGACTTACGATTGGAACTCTAGCAAGCATCCGCAACTACCAAAGATCATTAAGGTAAAACCTAACCATAGCATTAAGTAACAAGTCCTCTTTACTCCCATACGCAATAACCCCTTACTCGGGTGTAAGCTTCTGTCACTCTAGCCACCCACTATAAGCGAATCATGAACGTATTGCAACACCCTACAGCGGTAATCCCACACGCTTGCGCGAAACGGAGGGCACCGTAGGACAGCACCAAAATAAAACATACAACTCAAACCAATCACGATCATCAATCAACCCATAGGACAAAATGAATCTACTCAAACATCATAGGATTGCCACATATCATTGGATTACAGCGGGGAGAAGAGGTGTTACACCGCTGCATAGAGGGGGAGATAGTTGGTGATGACGGCGGCGAAGTTGTTGGTGTAGATCGCCGTCACGATGGTTGCCCTGGCGGCATTCCGGCACCACCGGGAGAGAGGGGGGAGAGCCCCCCTCCTTCTTCTGCTTGCTTGGCCTCCCCCCTAGATGGGAGGAGAGTTCTCCCTCTGTTCCATGGCCGCCATGGCTCCCACAGGGGAGGAGCCCCTCCGAGATTGGATCTCTCTCTCAGTTTCTCTTCTGTTTTCGCGTCCTGTTTTCTGGCCGAAAACCGTTTCTTATATTCCCGGAGATCCATAACTCCGACCGGGCTAAAAGTTTAACACGTTTTTTTTTCTCGATATAAGCTTCCTTGCGGCCGAAGAAGGACCCAAACCGACTTACGAGGTGCCCACAAGGCAACCCCGCGCGGCCTGGGCGGGGGGGGGGGGGCAGTGGCACCCTGTTGCCTTGTGAAGGCTGTGGGCCTCCATTTGCGTTGATTCCACCTCCGGAAAATCACATATATTCCAAAATAATTCTCCGTAAAATTTTATCGCGTTTGGACTTCGACTGATATGGATTTTCTATGAAACAAAAAACAAGCAGAAAACAGGAACTGGCAATGGGCACTGGATCAATATGTTAGTCCCAAAAATAATATAAAATGTTGCCAAAAGTATGTGAAAGTTGTAGAATATTGGCACGAAACAATAAAAAATCATAGATACGACGGAGACGTATCACGTCTCCAACGTATCTATAAGTTTTGATTGTTCCATGCTATTATAGTATCAATCTTGGATGTTTTATATGCAATTATGTGCAATTATATATCATTTTTTTGGGACTAACCTATTAACCCAGTGCCCAATGCCAGTTGCTGTTTTTTTGCTTGTTTTTGGCTTTTCAGAAAATCAACAAACTGAGTCCAGATGGAGAAAAACTTTGGATTAATTTTTTCTGGACCAGAAAGGACCCTAGAAGCTTCGGGAGAAGACCGGAAGAGCCACGAGGGAGCGACAAGCTCGGGAGGCGCGCCCAGGGGGTAGGCGCGCTCCCCAGGCTTGTGGGCCCCTTGTGGCACCTCTTGACCTAATTCCAGCGCTATAAATTGTCAAATATTCCCCATATACCAGAGAGCCACCTCGAATAACTTTTCCGCCGCCGCAAGCCTCTGTTCTTCCGCGATCCCATCTGGAGGCCTTCTCCGGTAATCTGCCGGAGACGGAATCGATCACGGAGGGCTTCTACATCAACCTTGCTGCCATTTCGATGATGTGTGAGTAGTTTACCACAGACCTACGGGTCCATAGCTAGTAGCTAGATGGCTTATTTTCTATCTTTGATCTTCAATACAATGTTCTCCTCAATCTCTTTGGAGTTCTATTCGATGTAATCTTCTTTTGCGGTGTGTTTGTTGGGATCCGATGAATTGTGGGTTTATGATCAGATTATTCATGAGAAATATTTGAGCCTTTTCTGAACTTATTTATGCATGATTGTTATAGCTTTGTATTTCTCTCCGATCTATACGTTTGGTTTGGCCAACTAGATTGATTTATCTTGCAATGGGAGAGGTGCTTTGTGATGGGTTCAATCTTGTGGTGTTCTATATCCCAGTGACAGAAAGGGACAAGACACATATTTGTATTGTTGCCATTAAGGATAAAAAGATGGGGTTTAATCATATTATTTGAGTTTACTTTGTCTACATCATGTCATCTTGCTTAAGGCGTTACTCTATTTTCATTAACTTAATACCCTAGATGCATGCTGGATAGCGGTCGATGGGTGGTGTAATAGTAGCAGATGCAGGCAGGAGTCGGTCTACTTGTCTCGGATGTGATGCCTATATACATGATCATTGCCTTGAATATCATCATAACTATGCGCTTTTCTATCAATTGCCCAACATTAATTTGTTTACCCACCGTATGCTATGCATTCGAGAGAGAAGCCTCTAGTGAAAACTATGGCCCCCGGGTCTACTTTTATCATATATAAAATCCAAAAATACCTTGCTGTAATTTTATTTCCTTTCTTTTATTTTGCAATTTACTTTATCTATCTATCACTATCAGAATTAATCCTTGCAAGTAACCGCCAAGGGGATTGACAACCCTCTTGTTTGCGTTGGGTGCAAGTATTTGCTTTTGTGTGTGTAGGTGCTTCTAATGAGGTTCTGTGTGGTTCTCCTACTGGATTGATAACCTTGGTTCTTAACTGAGGGAAATGCTTATCTCTACTGTACTGCATCATCCTCTCCTCTTCGGGGAAATCCCAACGCAGCTTACAAGTAGAAATAGGCATCACGTCCATGACATGTAGACCGACTCCTGCCTGCATCTACTACTATTACTCCACCAATCGACCGCTATCTAGCATGCATCTATGGTATTAAGTTCATGACAAATAGAGTAATGCCTTAAGCAAGATTACATGCCGAGACAAAGTAAACTCAATCAGTATGAATAAACCCCATCGTTTTATCCTTAGTAGCAACAATACAATACGTACCCCATCCTCTTCTGTCACTAGGTGAGGACACCGCAAGATTGAACCCACTACAAAGCACCTCTCCTGCTGAAGATAAATCAACCTAGTTGGCCAAACCAAACGGATAGATCGGAGAGAAATACAAAACTATAATAATCATGCATAATAAAGTTCAGAAAAGACTCAATTAGTTTCAATGAATAATCTGATCATAAACCCACAATTCATCGGATCCCAACAAACACACCGCAAAAGAAGATTACATCGGATAGAACTCTAAGAAGATCGAGGAGAACATTGTATTGAAGATCAAAGAGAGAGAAGAAGCCATCTAGCTACTAGCTATGGACCCGTAGGTTTGTGGTGAACTACTCACACATCATCGGTAGGGCAGCAAGGTTGATGTAGAAGCCCTCCATGATCGATTCCCCCTCCGGCAGAGTACTGAAAAAGGCCTCCAGATGGGATCATGGAAGAACAGAAGCTTGCGGCGGCGGAAACGTTATTTCGGGTGGCTCTCTATTGGTTTGGGAATATATCTGAATTTATAGGCTTGGAATTAGGTCAAACGGAGCTGCGTGGGGTCCACAAGTTCAGGGGCGTGCCTACCCCCCTCGGGTGCGCCCCTCGAGCTTGTGGCTCTCTCGTATCTCATCTGGTCTCCTCCCAAAGCTTCTAGGGTCCCTTCTGGTCCAGAAAAAATCATTTTAAAGTTTTTTTTTCTTATTTTGACTTCGTTTGGTATTGATTTTGTGAAAAGCCAAAAACAAGCAGAAAACAGGAACTGGCACTGGGCACTGAGTTAATAGGTTAGTCCCAAAAAATGATATAAAATATGATAAAAATGCATATAAAGCATCCAAGATTGATAATATAATAGCATCAAACAATCAAAAATTATAGATACGTTGGAGACATATCAACTAGTCATCCCTTGGTGTTTCAACAAATTTCAATCGTCCTTTTTCAATGGTCGATTTAACTATTTGGCGAAACATGTTGCAATCCTCAAAACTATGTTTGAACGAATCATGCAACTTACAATACATTCGTCCTTGGATAGATGGCTTTACATGGTGATCAAGAATTCTAATATAATCATTTTTAGCAACAAATCAAAGATTTGATCACACATGCTTGAATTGAATTTAAATTTCTTATTTTCTAGCCGATCTTGCTGTGAGAACGGCTTTGGAAGTAAGAAAATGAATGGTTCAGATTTGGCATCCCCCCATTCGGCTATGCATTGTGTTTTGCACTCTATCTCCGATGGCTTTAAATAAGAAATTATACTAGCATCGGTTTTCTCAAAAGAATCCAAACTTGGCTTTACGTTTCTGAAACAAAAATAGTTAGAACATACATGTCTCAATTGAGACCAAGTGTAAGCCAAGTATGAGGCAAGCAAAGCTACCCATTTAGAGATAAATCTTAAATAAAACAATGAGAAAAGCTTTGGCTGCAATAATTTTTCACTATCGGTCTCTCTAAATGGTACAATGTGTTAACCGATATGTTTTGTAACAAAATTATTATTAACAAGTAAACTACCCTTCTTCATTGGTCTTTCAAAATTGCTTATGAGATCTTTTCTAATGGATGCATCAACAACAAAATTATGACCAAATCGGAATATAGGTAAATTACTTGCTAGACATACCTCTTCAAATAGGTTGGGGGAGCATAATGGTTGTATGACTTGAATAATATCTTGCTCCACTTTTAGATGACTCCCCAACGCCTTGTCATTATATTTATCTTGATTCCGTGCATCATTACATGTAAGATCCTTGCCAACCAAACTTTGTTCGGCAACTTGTTCTTGTCCTTGAAACTCGTCAATTTCTATGGCACGGAACTCATAGGGCAGGAAGTAGGTTCCATTAATTTCAGAAAAATAAAGCATGGTCGTTTTGCTATGCTTGCCATGCCCTTTCTCAATAATGCTTGTCTCTTTGGATTTGATGGATTCGGAATATATACTACTTGATTCGGCTTTTTCAACCGAAGCACTTTCATGTTCCAGATCATCCTTATTTTCGTTGATTCTACCAATTGACAATCTCTACTCCTAAAGGGGGACTTGGTAGCCTCCCATCCACGGTTTATTTTTGTCTGGTTTTTTTTCGTCTCACCTCCCAACACCCATCACCTCGCACTGGTTTATTTTCGCCTCACCTCCCACCGCTCCTCCTACCATTTTTTTCTCCGGTTAAACCTGCTGATAGATTTTTTTTCTATCCCACCGATCTTCTCTCAATGTTTCCATTCCATTCCCGATCTCCTTCCCTCAATCATTTCCAATTATTCCCAATTCATATTTTTCTTCCAAATCCAACCACACCCGATCTAATCTCGAGGGTTGCCTCGCGTTCATCCCAACCCATCCCCTTGTACCAGCCATGGAAGAGAGGAGGGAGAGCAGAGGGAAGCGCAGTGGCTGCTAGGGTCTGGGCTATCTTGGCCCCGGCGGGAAGGCACATGGAGGAGCGCGGGAAAGGGCGGTATGGCGAAGGTCGTGGCCATCGTGGTTGCGGCCAGCGTGCGTGCGTGCGGCGGCGTGACGTACGTGTTCCTGGCCATCTAGATGTACCAGTGGCAGGCCAGCATTGTTGCGCGGACGAGGACATGGTCGCTCAAGTCCTCCATGGCTACGCTGCAGGCCAACGGCTCCGCGAGCCTCGACTCCAGCGTCTCTCTCTCTCTCCGTGGTCTCCGAGAGCGTCTCCGTCTCCGAGAGTGTCTCCGACTGGGGCCACAACCCGCTACCGGCGGGGAAGCAAGTCGCCTTCTGGGGCTGGCATGTTGGAAATATGCCCTAGAGGCAATAATAAATTTGTTATTATCATATTTCCCGTTCATGATAAATTTTTATTATTCATGCTAGAATTGTATTGACCGGAAACTTAAATACATGTGTGAATACATAAACAACATTGTGTCCCAGAAGATGGAGGAGATCGGCTCCATTAGTGAGCACGTACTCAAAATGTCTGGGTACTTCAACCGCTTGAACCAGTTGGGAGTTAATCTTTCGAATGAAGTAGCGATTGACAGAGTTCTCCATTCACTGCCACCGAGCTACAAAGGCTTTGTGATGAACAATAATATGCAAGGGATGGAGAAAACGATCCCTGAGCTCTTCGCAATGCTTAAGGCCGCGGAGGTAGAAATCAAGAAAGAGCATCAAGTGTTGATGGCCAATAAGACCACCAGTTTCAAGAAGAAAGGCAAGGGAAAGAAAGGGAACTTCAAGAAGAATGGCAAGCCAGTTGCCGCTCCCGTGAAGAAGCCCAAGGCTGGACCCAAACCTGAGACTGAGTGCTTCTATTGCAAGGGGAATGGTCACTGGAAGCAGAACTGCCCCAAGTACTTGGCAGATAAGAAGGCTGGCAACATCAATAAAGGTATATTTGATATACATGTTATTGATGTGTACCTTACTAGTGCTCGTAGTAGCACCTGGGTATTTGATACCGGTTTAGTTGCTAATATTTGTAACTCGAAACATGAGCTGCAGAATAAACGGAGACTAGCTAAGGACGAGGTGACGATGCGCGTCGGAAATGGTTCCAAGGTTGATGTGATCGCCGTCGGCACGCTCCCTCTACGTTTACCTTCGGGATTAGTTTTGAACCTGAATAATTGTTATTTGGTGCCTGCGTTAAGCATGAACATTATATCTGGATCTTGTTTATTGCGAGATGGTTATTCATTTAAATCAGAGAATAATGGCTGTTCTATTTATATGGATAATATCTTTTATGGTCATGCACCCCTTGTGAATGGTTTATTTCTATTGAATCTCGATCGTAGTGATACACATATTCATAATATCGATGCCAAAAGATGCAAAGTTAATGATGATAGTACCACATACTTGTGGCACTGCCGCTTAGGTCATATTGGTGTAAAGCGCATGAAGAAACTCCATGCTGATGGACTTTTGGAATCTCTTGATTATGAATCATTTGAGACATGTGAACCATGCCTCATGGGCAAGATGACTAAAACCTCGTTTTCCGGAACAATGGAGCGGGCAAGTGACTTGTTGGAAATAATACATACCGATGTATGCGGTCCGATGAGTGTTGAATCAAGCGGTGGATATCGTTATTTTCTTACCTTCACAGATGATTTGAGTAGATATGGGTATATTTACTTAATGAAACACAAGTCTGAAACCTTTGAAAAGTTCAAGGAGTTTCAGAGTGAAGTAGAGAATCATCGTAATAAGAAAATTAAATTTCTACGATCTGATCGTGGAGGTGAATATTTGAGTTACGAGTTTGGTATGCATTTAAAACAATGTGGAATTGTTTCACAGCTCACGCCGCCTGGAACACCACAGCATAATGGTGTGTTCGAACGTCGTAATTGTACTCTATTGGATATGGTGCGTTCTGTGATGTCTCTTACTGATTTGCCACTATCGTTTTGGGGTTATGCATTAGAGACAACTGCATTCACTTTAAACAGGGCACCGTCTAAATCTGTTGAGTCGACACCGTATGAATTATGGTTTGGCAAGAAACCTAAGCTGTCGCTTCTTAAAGTTTGGGGATGCGACGCTTATGTCAAGAGGCTTTAGCCTGATAAGCTCGAACCCAAAGCGGAGAAGTGCATCTTCATAGGATACCCTAAAAAGACCATTGGGTATACCTTCTACCATAGATCCGAGGGCAAAATCTTTGTTGCCAAGAGTGGGTCCTTTCTAGAGAAGGAGTTTCTCTCGAAAGAAGTGAGTGTGACAAAAGTAGAACTTGATGAGGTAATTGTACCTTCTCCCGAATTGGAAAGTAGCACATCACAGAAAGAAGTTCCCGTGATGCCTACACCAGCCGGTGAGGAAGCTAATGATGATGATCATGAAACTTGAGATCAAGTTACTACTGAACTTCGTAGGTCGACCAGGGTACGATCCGCACCTGAGTGGTACGGTAATCCAGTCCTGGAAGTCATGTTGTTAGACAATAGCGAACCTACGAACTATGAAGAAGCAATGATGAGCCCGGATTCCGACAAATGGTTTGAGGCCATGAAATCCGAGATAGGATCCATGTATGAGAACAAAGTATGGACTTTGGTGGACTTGCCCGATGACTGGCATGCCATTGAGAATAAATGGATCTTTAAGAAGAAGACAGACGCTGATGGTAATGTCACCGTCTATAAAGCTCGACTTGTCGCAAAGGGTTTCCGACAAATTCAAGGGGTTGACTACGATGAGACCTTCTCAGCCATAGTGATGCTTAAGTCTGTTAGAATTATGTTAGCAATTGCCACATTTTATGAATATGAGACCTGGCAGATGGACGTCAAAACAATGTTCCTTAACGGGTTTCTTAAGGAAGAGTTGTATATGATGCAACCAGAAGGTTTTGTCGATCCTAAGGATGCTAACAAAGTATGCAAGCTCCAGTGATCCATCTATGGACTGGTGCAAGCATCTCGGAGTTGGAATATACGCTTTGCTGAGGTGATCAAAGCTTTTGGTTTTATACAAACTTACGGAGAAGCTTGTATTTACAAGAAAGTGAGTGGGAGCTCTGTAGCATTTCTAATATTGTATGTGGATGACATATTGTTGATTGGAAATGATATAGAATTTCTGGAAAGCATAAAAGGTTATTTGAACAAGAGTTTTTCAATGAAAGACCTGGGTGAAGCTGCTTACATATTGGGCATTAAAATCTATAGAGATAGATCAATACGCCTAATAGGACTTTCACAAAGCACATACCTTGACAAGATTTTGAAGAAGTTCAAAATGGACCAGTCAAAGAAAGGGTTCTTGCCTGTGTTGCAAGGTGTGAAGTTGAGTAAGACTCAAAGCCCAACCACGACAGAAGAAAGAGAAAGGATGAAAGTCATCCCCTATGCCTCAGCCATAGGCTCTATAATGTATGCCATGCTGTGTACCAGACCTAATGTGTGCCTTGCCATAAGTCTGGCAGGGAGGTACCAAAGTGATCCAGGAGTAGATCACTGGACAGCGGTCAAGAATATCCTTAAGTACCTGAAAAGGACTAAGGACATGTTTCTCGTTTATGGAGGTGACGAAGAGCTCGCCGTAAAGGGTTACGTCGATTCTAGCTTCGACACAGATTCGGATGACTCTATGTCTCAAACCGGATACATATTTATATTGAATGGTGGAGCAGTCAGTTGGTGCAGTTCCAAGCAAAGCATCGTAGCGGGATCTACATGTGAAGCGGAATATATAGCTGCTTTGGAAGTAGCGCAAGAAGGAGTCTGGATGAAGGAGTTCATATCCGATCTGGGAGTAATACCTAGTGCATCGGATCCAATGACTATCTTTTGTGATAACACTGGAGCTATTGCCATTGCCAAGGAGCCCAGGTTTCACAAGAAGACCAAGCACATCAAGTGCCGCTTCAACTCCATTCGTAATTACATTAAGGATGGAGACATAGAACTTTGCAAAGTACATACGGCTCTGAATGTTGCAGACCCGTTGACTAAACCTCTTCCACGAGCAAAACATGATCAACACCAAGACTCCATGGGTGTTAGATTCATAACTATGTAAACTAGATTATTGACTCTAGTGCAAGTGGGAGACTGTTGGAAATATGCCCTAGAGGCAATAATAAATTGGTTATTATCATATTTCCCGTTCATGATAAACGTTTATTATTCATGCTAGAATTGTATTGACCGGAAACTTAAATACATGTGTGAATACATAGACAACATTGTGTCCCTAGTAAGCCTCTACTAGACTAGCTCGTTGATCAAAGATGGTTAAGGTTTCCTAACCATAGACATGAGTTGTCATTTGATAACGGGATCACATCATTAGGAGAATGATGTGATGGACAAGACCCAACCGTAAGCTTAGCATCAGATCGTTTACTTATTTGCTACAGCTTTCTTCATGTCAAGTATCTGTTCCTTAGACCATGAGATCATGCCACTCCTAGATGTCAGAGGAATACTTTGCATGCTATCAAACGTCACTTCGTAACTGGGTGATCATAAAGGTGCTCTACAGGTATCTCCGAAGGTGTCTGTTGGGTTGCATGGACCGAGACTGGGATTTTTCGCTCCGTATGACGGAGAGATATCTCTGGGGCCTCTCGGTAATACAACATCGTAAAGAGCTTGCAAGCAATGTGGATAATGAGTTAGACATGGGATCTTGTATTACGGAACGAGTAAAGAGACTTGCCTGTAACGAGATTGAACTAGGTATGGAGATACCGACGATCGAATCTTGGGCAAGTAACATATCACCAGACAAAGGGAATTGCATACGGGATTAACCGAATCCTCGACATCGTGGTTCAACCAATAAAGATCTTCGTTGGACATGTGGGAATCAATATGGGTATCCAGATCCCACTATTGATTATTGACCAGAGAATTGTCTCGGTCATATCTACATGTTCCCGAACCCGTAGGGTCGCACGCTTAACGTTCGGTAGCGCTAGGGTAGCATTCAGATATTAGCAGTGGAATGTCTGATGGTTATTCGGAGTCCCAGATGAGATCCCGGACATCACGAGGAGCTCCGGAATGGTCCGGAGGTAAAGATTTATATATGGGAAGTCCTATTTTGGCTACCGGAAGAGTTCGGGGGCATGCCGGCAGTGTACCGGAGTCACCGAAGGGTTCCGGGGGACCACCGGGGGGTCCACCAGCCCCGGGGGCCCACATGGGCTGTAGGGGGGACGCCCTGGCCTAGTTGGGCCAGGCGCAGTAGCCCCCCACCAGGCCCATGCGCCTAGGGTGGGCAAACCCTAGGGGGTGGGAGGCGCCCCACCTGACTTGGGGGGCAAGCCACCCCCTAGGGCCGCCGCCCCCTCCTTGGAGGAGGGGCTAGGGCCGGCGCCCCCTCCCACTTGCCCCTATATATAGTGGGGGGTAGGAGGGCAGCCCACGCCTCCACCCTTGCCCTCCGTCGCTCCCAACTCCTCCCACCTTTCCTCCGGTAAGCGCTTGGCGAAGCCCTGCCGGAATTCCGCTGCCACATCCACCACCATACCGTCGTGCTGGTTCCGATCTCATCTACCTCCTCCCCCTCTCTTGATGGATCAAGAAGGAGAGGACGCCATTGAGCTGAACGTGTGCTAACCTGGGAGGTGCCGTCCGTTCGGCACTAAATCGGATTGGATCGCGATTGGATCGTGAAGAGTACGACTACATCAACCGCGTTACGACGCTAACACTTTTGGTCTACAAGGGTATGTAGACACACTCCCCTCTCGTTGCTTTGCATCTCCTAGATTAGATCTTGGGTGTTTCGTAGGAATTTTTTTGATTTTCATGAAACGTTCCCCATCATGGCGGGGCACCAACAACGGCAGGGTCACAAGGACCAGCCCCTGTCTGTCTCCGGGATCCCGAAGTGCCTTTACAAGTATGGCAACTACTCCTCCATTGTAATCCTGGTTGTAGTATTAAGATCACATGATCAGCAAATTGTAAAGTTGAAATATATCAGCTTGACTGTCCAATGCATTTGATCTAAGGATAGGAGATATGCATGTCAAGTGGTCATTGTCGTTTCTCCGTGCGTTCTGGCACTAAATCTTCGGGTTATGCATGGCTTGAAGCCTTGAACCTGCAAATAATCAAAGCTGCTGGTGAGTCAATTAGAATTCGTACGTTCATGGCAGCTCCAGGAATGAATGCATGTACTCATACCATGATCATATTGTGAATGTTGGTGTTGGTGTGAGTAGCCAGAAGCAAGGTAACATTTTCTGAATTCTCCATGTTACTACTGTTGGTTGTTCAGGGATCTGCCGAAGGCTACCAAAAACTTCACAATGATTCTGGGGCAAGGATCGTTTGGTCCTGTGCACAACGCTGTAATGGCTACCACTGTCATAGCTGAGAAGTTTCTCGAGACACCACGGCTACTCGGTGCCCGGCGCACCCAAGGCATTGGTTGCCGTCCCCGTTCTCCCGGTGGCCCTCTCGTCATGCATTTACTTGGTCGAGTAGTTTGTCATAGCCGCCGAGGAACAGGTCGGTGAACTCTTTTTACTGTTTGTGATCTCACCTTAGTTATTTGATTTGCTTCAATTGTGTGTCGCACGTGTGCATTCGAATTCAGAACTTTGAAATTTATATGTTAGGAGCAGAGTGAGTCCCAGCAAAATTAGTCAATTTATCCAATGGGCAATGACAAAGTAAGCATGGTAGGTCCACGGCTAGCTAGCTCCGGATATGGAAACAAATCATGATTATTTTCATTATATATATTGCTAATTCTTTATATTGCTTGTGTAGGATGATTATGAGTTGAGAAATAAAATTTTATTATACTTGGTTAAATACCGTGCAAATGAAGCTAAAGACAACATTCCTGATCTTTAATGGGAATATCTTAAGCGCATCAGGTAGATCTTAGTTTGTAACATATAATTATTTATATTGCTCTCTATGTATACATCGTCGTGTTACATTGCGGGTGAAGTGGATTTCAATTGTTTTTCGATTGTTGTAGGCTATCTTTTATATATATGCGAAATATGATATAAAATATATATACAAGCAAAATTTGATATGCATTGTATTTATAAGTGCAATCGGAAAAGATAAATTAAAAGCCCGTGGCAACGCACGGGCGTTCTACTAGTGCTTCTTTTATTTGAGCCAATTCTTTTTCTATTTGTTTCTAGCGGCAAGTGGTAAAATTTGTTTTAAGCTTTTCCTCAATTCAGCCCACTCCAGATATGATTGCCCCCCAATGCTTTTAAATCCTTTCGGCAATGACACATGGGTGTTGTCGAAACTTTGCAATTGTGTAGGGGGTGTATACTATGATGTAGTACTAGGTGAAGGCGTATGCATTGTTGTAAAACCATATTTTTGCTCGCCAATTTTATGAATTGGCAAAGATTCATCTTCTTGTAAAACTCTAGCTTTTATTGCATTATAATCAGGAACTAGCCCCTTATCATGCTCTTCAAGGCAAAGAGCACTAATCTTGTTATTTCGGGCTATATCCCTTTTTAATGTAGCCACTTCCCATTATGCAAGGGATTGCTCCACAATACTTTTAGATTCTTTCGGCAATGACGTGTTGCCAAAATTGTGCAATTGCGTAGAGGATGCATTATATGCTACAATATTAGATGATGGCATATGCACTCCTGCAAAATTTTCACTTATTCGGCTATGACCATGAAGGTGCGGAGCCGAATTATGAGCATCTACAGCTGTATAAGGTGCCGAAAAATTACTAACATGGAGTGTAGCATATGATGGTTGAGAGTAACTGGTCGAATAGTTAGTAGTAGCATGGCCAATTCTCCCATCCATCGACATGGTTGAACTAGTATGTTGCAAATTAGTTGCCGATGAATAAAAAGGTGAAACACTTTATCGCATGCTATTGGAAGTTCCTACACGAGGTGTTTCAACTTGATTGAATGAACTCATCATGTTGTTCATCGGCATAACGATTTGTGGGATTGCCGATTAATGAGAGTTGGAATACATATGGTGCATGTTACTAGTATCATAAGAAGTTCAAGCATGTAAATTACTTTGAAGCGGCCTTTGCACGTAATTAGATGCATGATTGAAAAAACTAGGGCTGGCCGATTGAGTATACTCATTGAACGATCTAGTGGCACCATATGGATTATTTGCATCTACACTAGGGGATTGGGTATTCATATTACCTTTGTAGATTGCAAACCCTAGATGACGATCTCCTCGTAGCCAGAACGGGTCGGAGACCGTTCAAAGCTTCGTCCCCAGCGGAGTCACCAAAAAGTGTGTTCGCACACGAACACGTCACCATGTACCCTCGACGCCGGGGGTGTTGCACCGCAGCTCATGTCAAAGGAGACCCGTCTGGAAGCGCGGTACGCAAGCAATCTAGTGGGCGCTTTTGTAGACCCGAAACCCCACACACCCAGGAGGGACCCCACCTGGGCGAGTGATGGCTATGGGATGCCCTAGGTTGACCTGATCGCCCCTAGGGCCTCGAAGTTCGCCGCCATCCAACGAGAAGAACGAACGAAGAACGAGGAAGAAGAAGAACAAGGAAGAAGGTAAAAGATAAAAAAGTGGTAGATGAGTTTGTCGATTGTGTGTTGTTCAATCGGCCGTCACCTCTCATCTATTTATGAGGCGGCTGGACTTCCCGTACAAGAAAAGGACTCCAAATCTCGTCCAAATCCTTCCAAAATTAACCGAACTCAGATTAGGTATGTCTGAGACAGCAGTTCGGTTTTTGTGTTTCACAGACCGAATACGATAGAGAATGAAGATCCGCCCAAAAGCAAATTTAACTATTTTGACGAGACGAACAACTTTCGTGTTGAACGTTTTCCGATCTGACGCAATCTTGAGGCAGTTTCGGGCTGTTTTCTAAGGTATGTAGCAGGAAAATTGTCCGGGTGTCCGGACTCCAATCTGGATGATTGCCCGGATCATCCGGGACCTATCCTAGATCATCCGGCTTCGACTTCAACCTTCTGTTGTCCTCTTGGATGATAGCCTAAACGTCCAGGACATTCGTCTTGCTATCTACTGTAGCAGCGCGCAGTTTTGGCTCCAACTTTTGCATACGACCTTGGATTAAGATGATTTATATATCAAAATCGACCGGCTCGATGAGGCGAAGACAATCTATGTAGAGTACTTTTTCATAAGAGGTCATATTAATTAGGTTTCATGGCATTCCATAATCTGATGTCAACACGAGCATCTCTAAAATTATCAACCTCTGATCATCTTTATATCTATTTCAATCAGCTTGGAGAGAGCCATCCAATGGTGACATGAAACCATAAATTTAACCTCATCTTGCTACAGCTTCAAGTCACTCTTTGCGATCATGCCATTTTCGAGCGTCAACAGGATGATTAGGTTCGTTGTGGTGAAACCACCCCATACAGGTTTAAGTTCTAGATTTGACACGAGTGTTGCATATTTTCTGGATTTAGTTTAGACTCTCCAGCGCTATTTTTCAGCCGTATGACGTGCGCGTCAACTAAGAGGTGCTTGTAGTGACTTTGTCAATCCAAGATCTACAAGCTCAATCTCTTAGAGGTGCTCATGAGGGTAGGATTCTGTGCGTGCGTGTTGTGAGCATCTGCATTGTGTTTCAAAAAGATTTAACTTAGACAAACCTAAAACTTTTAGGTTTTCAAAATGTGCAGATTACTAGACGTAAATTGGGCTTGCCCTCTTAAAAAGTTAATTGGACCTAGTGTCAAAAGAAGAGCAAAGTGGGCCATGTGTTTTGTTATTGTTCGTCAAAAAACAAAAGAAAACCAGTTCGAAATCACTAGTTAAGAGGCACCTATATCTCTGGTGGTGATAAATAACGCATCACATGTGCCACTTGTCGCAAATTGATAGTTTTGGAGGGATTTCTTCCCACGCGTGGGAGGGGTTGGTTGGCTTACTTGTGCCTTTTTAGATGTGAACCTTGCGTCCAAATTAGGAACTATTTTCACTGTTGGGTTTTTCACGTCGAGATCTTCAAAACTAGCACCCATATTGATAGGTACAATTTTTTTATGCAAATATGTGCTTCCAGTTAGTACTAACATATGCTCTTGACATGAGCTGACATGTGCTCCCAAGTTGCAGTCACATGTGCTTCTCGTGGGAGCACACGTAACAGTGCTCTGATACGTCTCCAACGTATCTATAATTTATGAAGTATTCATGCCATGTTTACAATAGTTTTATATGGTTTTGGTGCACTTTCATATTATTTTTATGGACTAACTTATTAATCTAGTGCCCAGTGTCAGTTCCTGTTTTTTGCTTGTTTTTTGTTTCGCAGAAAAACCATACCAAACGAAGTCCAAACGCGATAAAACTTTATGGAGATTTATTTGGGAATATATGTGATTTTTGGGAAGAAGAATCAACGCAAGATGGTGCCCGAGGGCCCCACAAGGCAACACGGCGCCCCCCCAGGGTTGCGCCCTGTTGCCTTGTGGGCACCTCGTAGGTCGGTTGATGCCCTTCTTCCGCCGAAAGAAAGATAACTTCCAGATAAAAATCCCCTCAAAATTTCAGCCCAATCAGAGTTACGGATCTCCGGGAATATAAGAAATGGTTTTCGGCCAGAAACAGCAGCGCAGAAACAGAAGAGAACAGAGAGAGAGAGAGAGAGAGAGAGAGAGAGATCCTCTCCCCATCTAGGGGGGAGGCCATGGAGGAGCACGCCGGAGGGGGAGCCTCTCTTCCCCTCTCTCTCGGTGGCGCTGGAGTGCCGCCGAGGGAACCATCGCCGCGGTGATCGTCTTCATCACCATCACCGTCCATCACCTCCCTCATCTCTTTTCAGCGGTCCACTCTCCCGCACACCGCTGTAATCCACTTCTTGAACATGGTGTTTTATGCCACATATTATTATCCAATGATGTGTTGCCATCCTATGATGTTTGAGTTAATTTCTTTTGTCCTTTGGGTTAATTGATGATCTTGATTGGTTTGAGTTGTATGTTTTATTTTGGTGCTGTCCTATGGTGCCTACCATGCCGCGCACACGTGGGGGATTCCCGCTGTAGGGTTTTGCAATACATTCATAATTCGCTTATAGTGGGTTGCGTGAGTGACTGAAACACAAACCCGAGTAAGGGGATTGTTGCGTATGGGAGTAAAGGGGACTTGATACTTAATGCTATGGTTGGGTTTACCTTAATGATTTCTAGTAGTGGCGGATGCTTGCTAGAGGTCCAATCATAAGTTCATACGATCCAAGTACGGAAAGTATGTTAGCTCATGCCTCTCACTCATATAAAATTGCAATAATGATTACCGATCTTGTTATCAATTGCCTAGGACAGTTCCGCACACTGATCGATCATTATTCCACACTCGCTATTTGTAATATATTGTAATATATTCTAACTTTATTTAGGCAGCACCTATTTTTATGTTTTAGTTCTCCGATATCATGCAAAGCTATCCTCTTCATACCCACAACGTAGTTTTATTTCTTGTTTCTAGATGAAAGCAAACGTTCGGTGTACGTAGAGTCGTATCAGTGGCAGATAGGACTTGAGAGAATATTGATCTTACCTTTAACTCCTTGTGGGTTCGACACTCCATACTTATCACTTCCATCTTTGGAAATTGCTACGATGATTCCTTGCACTTGGGGATTATCAAGCTCTTTTTTGGCGCTGTTGCCGGGGAGCAATAGCGTGGGGTTAATATTTTCGTGTATGCTTGTTTGCTTTCATCACTAAGTATATTTTGTTTTTCCTTTTGATTTTTTTTCTTATTTTCTTTTCTTCAGTTGTGGGTGAAACAAAAAAAATGCAAAATACAAAAAAATTACTTGCGTCTTTTGCCTAGCTTAATGGCTTTAAAGAAAGCGCTGCCTGGGAGACAACCCGGAAGTTTTAGAGAGTATTTTTTTATTTTGTGTAATATAAAATTTATTATGTGTGCCATTTAAATATTTAAAAACTAAAAAATATAGAAGGGAACCTAAAAGTTTTCAAAAAGAAAAGTGAAAGTGAGACAGATGAGCAATGTGGAAGTGGGGGCTAGCCTTGAACTTTGTTCATGCCAAGGGAAACTTTGTGAACCTTGATTATAGAAACTTTTCAACAAAAATAATTATCCTCTTGTACAAATCCATTAGATTATAAAAATAATGTGCCAAGATTTACCTTTAGGATGTTTAAAGTGCTTGTTTGGTGTGTGCTGTGAAAAAACAGAAACTTTTGTTGTAGTGTTTGAATTTCTATATTTTACTGGAATGTGCAAAAATTCTGAAATTTTTACAAAGTACTTCTATCCAAAATTTTAATTTTTTCATAATTTTTCATAATTTTTGGAGTTACATAAGTATGGTTTTTAAATAGATCTTTACAGACTGTTCTGTTTTAGACAGATTCTGTTTTTATTGCATAGTTTGCTTATTTTGATGAATCTATGGATCGTATCGGGGGTATGAGTCATGGAAAAGTTGGAGTACAGTATCATTATGCCAATATTAAATATGAATCAATTTACAACAGTACCTAAAGTATAAGATTTATTTGTTATACTAACGGATCTCACGAGGTTTCTTTTGAGTTTTGTGTGGATGAGGTGTTCGAAGATCGAGGAGGTATCGATATGAGAAGAATAAGGAGAGGAAAGAGTTCAATCTTGGCGATGCCCAAGGCACCCCAAGTAAATATTCAAGGAGACTCAAGCATCTAAGCTTGGGGATGCCCCAGAAGGCATCCCATCTTTCTTCTTCAACAATTATCGGTATGTCTCGGCTTTTGTTTTGTTCACATGATATGCGTAAATTCTTGGAGCGTCTTTTGCGTTTATTTTTCCCTTTTCTTTTATGCACCATGCTTGTTGGGGATGATTTCTTATGGTTCTTGGTTGATTTATAGAATCCTTCATGCGCTTCACTTAAATCTTTTGAGTATGGCTTTATAGAATGCTCTTTGTGCTTCACTTAAATCCTTTGAGTATGGCTTTATAGAATGCTTCGTGTGCTTCACTTATATATTTTAAGCTTGGATATTGGTCTCTCTATATTCATTGTAGAATACTCTAAGAACTTCACTTATATCTTTTAGAGTATGAATAAAGTTATCATCAAAAGTGGGTTTGGAAGAGTGTCAACTCTATGTAGCAATGCAACCCACTATTTATCTTTACTGTTTTTGTGTGTCTACATGATTAAGCTACTGTAGTAATCATTTCGGCCTCCTTTGGTTCATAGGATAGGAATATCATTGGAATAGGAAAATCATAGGAAGTGAGATTACATGTATCTCAATTCCTATATGGAAAGACATGCCATTTGATGCATAGGATAGGAATTTTTCCATTGAGTCTAGGCTAATGTTTTTTTCCTTTGAAATGTGAAGGATCGGTTCCTATCCTACATAGGAATAGGAATCCATTCCTACAAACCAAAGGGCTCCGAAGAGTTTTTTCCTACAAAATTCCTATCCTTTAAAATTCCTACAAAATTCCTGTAAACCAAAGAAGGCCTTCATGTATCTTTTAATTCAATAAAGTGCCAAGTAAGACCTTTGGGATAGTGCAAATGCTTGTTGATTTGATTCTGTGCAAAAAACAGAAACTTTTGCGTCCAGTGCTAGAATTTCTATTCTTTACTGGTACATGAGAAAATCCTGAAATTTTTACACAGTAATGGGCTACAAATTAGTTACGTTTTCCTAATTTTTCACAATTTTTGGAGGTACAGAAGTATGCTTTTTAATTCGCTCACTGCATGTTGTTCTGTTTTTGACAGATTCTGTTTTTATTGCATAGTTTGCTTGTTTTAGCATTTCCATAGCTTATATTGAGTAATATAAATTGTGGAAATTATAGACTATAGTAGGCATTATTTGAGAAAAATTATGAATCTTGTCTTTACAGTACCTAAGTGGATGATTTATTTTTATTATACTAACCTATCTCACAAGTTCCGTTAAGTTTTGTGTGATTGAAGTTTTCAAGTTTTGGGTGAGATATCGATATGATGAGAATAAGGAGTGGCAAGACCCTAAGATTAGGGATGCCCAAGGCACCCCAAGGTAATATTCAAGTAAGACTCAAGCGTCTAAGCTTGGGGACGCCCCGGAAGGCATCCCCTCTTTCGTCTTCAACACTATCGGTAACCTCACTTGGAGCTATATTTTTATTCATCACATAATATGAGTTTGCTTGGAGCGTCATTTTCTTTTGTTGAGATTGGCTTTATGTTATCAATAATATTGTTTTGTATCTTTTATTTCAATAAAATGCCAATTATAGCCTTTACCATGCTCAGTTTGCAAGTTCATGTGTTGCTGTTTGAAAACAGAAAGTTTTCTGTTATGTCCAGAATATTCCTGAATAGTAAGAACCTGATAAAAATCTGAAATTTTTACACAGTAAGCATGCATGAGTTCTCTGTCACGTGGTAATTTTTTAGAATTTTTGGAGTTAGGGAAGTATGAATTCTTATTCACCCTTTATAGACTGTTCTGTTTAGACAGATTTCGGTTATAGTTGCATTGTTTGCATATGTTGCTTGTTTAATGTTTCTATTTTTGGATAGGAGTATTAAATATGCAGAGGCATTTAGTATGCAATGTTTAATTATAATTTTAGTGATTTGTTACAGTAGAGAATGTTAAGGTTTTGAGTTGATTTATACTAACTTATCTCACGAGTTCTTGTTGAGTTTTGTGTGGATGAAGTTTTAAGATTTAGGAGAAGCCATGATATGAGAGGAATTAAGGAGACACAAAAGCTCAAGCTTGGGGATGCCCAAGGCACCCCAAGATAACATTCCAAGAAGTCTCAAGCAACTAAGCTTGGGGATGCCCCGATGGGTATCCCACCTTTCTTCATCAACACCTATCGGTTAGCCTAAGTTTTTACTTGTTCACATGATGTGTGCTATCCTTGGAGTGTCCTTTTATTTTCATTTTGTTTGCTGTTTGAATAAAATACTTGGATCTGAAATCTTTATTGAGAGAGAGTCTTCACATAGCTACCCATTCAATAAACTACTCTTTATTCTTCACTTATATCATTTGGAGTAGTTTGTCATTTGCTCTCGTGCTTCATTTATATCCCAAGAGTAAATTGTTGAATGAATTGAATGTCATAAATATGAAATTATATGTGCTTCATATGCTTGTACCATGGGGAGTAGTGATTTCACATAAAAGAAGTGTAAGTGGTAAAATTTATTGAAAGTTAGCAAACACAGTATTGGTCACTTGAACAATTCATGAAAGAATATTGAAGGAAGAGAGATTTCACATATAAATATACTATCTTGGACATCTTCTATGATTGTGAGCCCCCATTAATTATTTTCAAGCTTGATCAAGTAGTTGACGTTGGACAAGAAAGACAACATAATGAGTTATGTTTGTTTATATTCACATAGAAGTTATATTGTCATGAATCCTCTAACATGTGGTGCTTGCTTAGGATCTTTTGCTAGCCAAAACTTCGTACTAAGTAGAAATACTACTTGTACATCCGTAAACCCTTAAACCCAGTTTCTTGCCATGAGAGTCCACCATATCTACCTATGGATTGAATAAGATCCTTCAAGTAAGTTTTCATCGGTGCAAAAAGCAATAAAAATTGCTCCTAAATATGTATGATCTTTTATTGGAAGGGAAAATAAGCTTTGTACGAACTTGTGATGGTGAAGAAATAAAAGCGACGGACTGCATAATAAAGGTTGCTATCACAAGGGGCAATATAAAGTGACGTTCCTTTCCATTAAGAGCTTGCACATCCAAAAATAAAAAGCGCATGACAACCTCTTCTTCCCTCTGCGAAGGGCCTATCTTTTACCTTTCTGTATTTACTTTTCTGTATTTACTGTTATGCAAGAGTCAGTAATGTTCATCCCTATTCCGCTCTATTTATTCTCTAGTGGGCAAGCATCATGTGGTAGGGAATGATCCAGGCACATATATCCAGTTGAATATATGTGATCATGAGTTATTATTGTTGACATTATCCCTGAGATAAATAAGTTGGGAGGCGAAACATTAAGCCCTATCTTCCTATGTGTTTGACTGAAACGGTTTGTTCTAAAAATATGCTTTGAGTGTCAGCAATCATGGAAGACAAAATGATAGTTGAGTATGTGGAATTTGCTAAACCAAAGCTCTTACATAGACCCTTCCTGAAAATAAGATGAATTGTAATTGTTTGATGACTGAAAACATAGTTTGTTGATTTTCAAGAAAGTTTATGGTCTATACTTTAAACATGTTAATAGTTTGCTACTTTATCATGAGAAGTTTTATGAGATGAGCTACTGTTTATGATATATATTGATGCTAGAAAAGGTGTTTGAAATTATCATTGATCAAACTTATGCACTATGCTAGCATTCACACTTCATAAATTATTTCTTTTATCATTTACCTACTCAAGGACGAGTAGGAATTAAGCTTGGGGATGCTGATACGTCTCCAACGTATCTATAATTTATGAAGTATTCATGCCATGTTTACAATAGTTTTATATGGTTTCGGTGCACTTTTATATTATTTTTATGGACTAACTTATTAATCTAGTGCCCAGTGCCAGTTCCTGTTTTTTGCTTGTTTTTTGTTTCGCAGAAAACCCATACCAAACGAAGTCCAAACGCGATAAAACTTTACGAAGATTTATTTTGGAATATATGTGATTTTTGGGAAGAATAATCAACGCAAGATGGTGCCCGAGGGCCCCACAAGGAACACGGTGCCCCCCTGGGTCGCGCCCTGTTGCCTTGTGGGCACCTCGTAGGTTGGTTGATGCCCTTCTTTCGCCGAAAGAAAGATAACTTCTAGATAAAAATCCCCTCAAAATTTCAGCCCAATCGGAGTTACGGATCTCCGGGAATATAAGAAACGGTTTTCGGCCAGAAACAGCAGCGTAGAAATAGAAGAGAACAGAGAGAGAGATCCAATCTCGGAGGGGCTCCCGCCCCCCTGGGCACCATGGAGGCCAAGGACCAGGGGGAGAACCTCTCCCCATCTAGGGGGGAGGCCATGGAGGAGCAAGCCGGAGGGGGAGCCTCTCTTCCCCTCTCTCTCGATGGCGCCGGAGTGCCGCCGGGGGAACCATCGCCGCGGTGATCGTCTTCATCAACATCACTGTCCATCACCTCCCTCATCTCTTTTCAGCGGTCCACTCTCCCGCACCCCGCTATAATCCCCTTCTTGAACATGGTGCTTTATGCCACATATTATTATCCAATGATGTGTTGCCATCCTATGATGTTTGAGTTGATTTCTTTTGTCCTTTGGGTTGATTGATGATCTTGATTGGTTTGAGTTGTATGTTTTATTTTGGTGCTATCCTATGGTGCCTTCCGTGCTGCGCACACATGGGGGATTCCCGCTGTAGGGTTTTGCAATATGTTCATGATTCACTTATAGTGGGTTGCGTGAGTGACTGAAACACAAACCCGAGTAAGGGGATTGTTGCGTATGGGAGTAAAGGGGACTTGATACTTAATGCTATGGTTGGGTTTACCTTAATGATTTCTAGTAGTTGCGGTTGCTTGCTAGAGGTCCAATCATAAGTTCATATGATCCAAGTACGGAAAGTATGTTAGCTCATGCCTCTCCCTCATATAAAATTGCAATAATGATTACCGATCTTGTTATCAATTGCCTAGGACAATTCCGCACACCGATCCATCATTATTCTTATTCCACACTCGCTATTTGTAATATGTTGTAATATATTCTAACTTTATTTAGGCAGCACCTATTTTTATGTTTTAGTTCTCCGATATCATGCAAAGCTATCCTCTTCATACCCACAACGTAGTTTTATTTCTCGTTTCTAGATGAAAGCAAACGTTCGGTGTACGTAGAGTCGTATCAGTGGCAGATAGGACTTGAGAGAATATTGATCTTACCTTTAGCTCCTTGTGGGTTTGACACTCCATACTTATCACTTCCATCTTTGGAAATTGCTACAATGATTCCTTGCACTTGGGGATTATCATGCTCCCAAGAGTACTAACTCCCCCCCAGGGTAAACCACACCTATGCTCCTGTGAGGAAGCATACTTGTGCTCCTAAGAGCACACATGTGCTCTCAACAGATGAAAAAAAAGAGGAAACCAGAACTAACAAAAAACATGAAAACATCCACAAAAAAGCACACTTGCGTTGCATCTTGTGCATCACACCTAAGCGAGACAAAGAACAAGAAAAATCAGGAAAAAAACCCTAATAGAAAACCAAAATGCAACACACATAAACATAAACCTCCCTCACAACGCTCGCTTGCTCTCATGTCACCACGGAATAATCCTATACAACCGGGTTGTACAGACCCAAACTGGAGACCCTGTTCCTTGCATGACATCTCGCAAACTGAAATTCAGTAGAAAAATAAATGCCTTTGTTCATATTCACAAGGAAACTTGCCGTCGTCCAACAAATCCCCAGTGCCGAGACGCAACAAAATCACACACCGGGCGGCGAGAAGCTTGGCCATAACCAACGTGTGCTTGTAGCCTGATAGTGCGTTAGTGCGTCGGTGGTGCAGCGAGTGGTGGCGTCGAGGAGCATCACCGTGGCCAGCGAGGATAAGCAGCTGGGGCGGTGCCGTGAGCTGGGCCTCAGATGAACGTGGTTGTTTCCGACAGGCAGAGTTTTCGATGAACATGTCCGTTTCCAAGGTCGACGAGCATGTCCATGGCAGTATGTGACAAGCAACGAGGGGGCGGCGAGCGGGGCCGCCGACGAATGTGGTTGTTGCCGGTGGGAATTATGCGCCCAGAGTTAGGGAGTTGGGCCCGGCATAGCGGAGCACGTCGGCGGTGATTTGGCGAGCAACCGGAGCGGATCATGCCGGCCAGGCGGCGATTGGAGTAATAGGGTGTTGGACATATTGAAGAACACTGGTAACATAAATCAAGATATGGTAAAGGGGAACAATGGGATACTTTGAGATTCAGCTTGCCATATGTCACACAGGGAAGAGGGTCTCCAGTTTTGGTCCATACGGTCCGGTCATACAGGATTATTTTTTGTCACCACGCGTCTGCAGCAGTGCGGCTCACGAGCCGTAAAGTGACCCCCACGGAGGGCATCCTCCAAACATGTTTGCACATACTCCCTTCATTCTAATGAATAAGGCGTGCACGTTTTCTCAAAATTCAATTTTGACCATAAATTACATCAATAATATGAACTTTGGTGACTTAAAAATTATACCATTGAAAACTTCTTTTCAATACGAATTAAATGGTATATTTTATACCATATAACCCACATTTGGTTGGTCTAATTTATGGTTTTTTGATAAAGGGCACTTGTTAGGGCATATTTCTCCCTTAGTGGTTTTGGTGATTGATGATAATGCTTTTTGCGGACTAACCGTGTGCATTGAGCATTTCAGATATTCTATTACGTGGCACAAGATGGTTTATTCCCCTTGGTGATAAAGAGTAAAGATGGTTGTTTCCGGTGTTTCTTTTTCGGTGGACTTGAGTCATAGGAAAACCACACTATTAAGAGGGGGTCCGCATTAGAAAGGTTAGGGTGGAATCAACATGTACACATACACTATGCACCCACATCACCCTTCCCGCACTTTGGCGTTCCTACTATTCTCTGCTTGGGCTGCCTTGCTGCACCCAAGTGGTAGTACCACCCTGGGCAGCGGTGGTACCACTTCAACAGTACTTCCGCATTCCAGTGCCGCGGGCACTACCACTTGTTTTAGGGCTACTATGGTCTATATGGCATTAGCGGTAGTAGGGCGGAGCGGTACTACCTCGCTAGTACTGCCCCACCACCTCTATCTCTCTGTAGCCCTGAAGAATTAGTTGTAGTAGAGCGGTAGTAGGTGATACGTCTCCAACGTATCTATATTTTTTTATTGTTCCATGCTATTATAGTATCAATCTTGGATGTTTTATATGCAAGTATATGCTATTTTATATCATTTTTTGGGACTAACCTATTAACCTAGTGCCCAGTGCCAGTTGCTGTTTTCAGCCTGTTTTTGGTTTTTCAAGAAATCAGTACCAAACGGAGTCCAAACACTATGAAACTTTTTGATGATTTTTTTCTGGACAAAAGAGACCCTAGAAGCTTCGGGAGGAGGCCAGAAGCCTCACGAGGAAGTCACACAGCAACAGGGCGCGACCCCAGGGGGGCGCCCTGATGCCTTGTGGGCCCCTCATGGCTCCTTTTGACCTAATTCCACCTCTATAAATTCTCAAATATTGGGAAACCAACAGAGAGCCCCACGAAATAACTTTTCCGCCGCCACAACTTCTGTTCTTCCGTGATCCCATCTGGAGGCCTTTTCCGGCACTCTGCCGGAGGGGGTATCGATCACGGAGGGCTTCTACATCAACCTTGCTGCCACTCCGATGATGTGTGAGTAGTTTACCACAGACCTACGGGTCCATAGCTAGTAGCTAGATGGCTTCTTCTCTCTCTTTGATCTTCAATACAATGTTCTCCTCGATCTCCTTGGAGTTCTATCCGATGTAATCTTCTTTTGCGGTGTGTTTGTTGGGATCCGATGAATTGTGGGTTTATGATCAGAGTATTCGTGAGAAATATTTGAGTCTTTTCTGAATTCTTTTATGCATGATTATTATAGCTTTGTATTTCTCTCCGATCTATCTGTTTGGTTTGGCCAACTAGATTGATTTATCTTGCAATGGGAGAGGTGCTTTGTGATGGGTTCAATCTTGCGGTGTTCTATATCCCAGTGACAAAGTAGGGGACAAGACACGTATTTGTATTGTTGCCATTAAGGATAAAATGACGGGGTTTATTCATATTGATTGGGTTTACTTTGTCTACATCATGTCATCTTGCTTAAGGCGTTACTCTATTTTCATTAACTTAATACCCTAGATGCATGCTGGATAGCGGTCGATGGGTGGAGTAATAGTAGTAGATGCAGGCAGGAGTCGGTCTACTTGTTTCGGACATGATGCCTATATGCATGATAAATTGCCTTGAATATCGTCATAACTATGTGCTTTTCTATCAATTGTCCAATAGTAATTTGTTTACCCACCGTATGCTATATATGCGTTCGAGAGAGAAGCCTCTAGTGAAAACTATGGCCCCCGGGTCTACTTAAATCATATATAAAATCCAAAAATACCTTGCTGCAATTTTATTTCCATTATTTTATTTTGCAATTTACTTTATCTATCTATCACTATCAGAATTAATCCTTGCAAATAACGAGTTCAAGGGGATTGACAAACCTCTTGCCCGCGTTGGGTGCAAGTATTTGCTTTTGTGTGTGTAGGTGTTGTTCATGAGGTTCTACGTGGTTCTCCTACTGGATTGATACCTTGGTTCTCACTGAGGGAAATACTTATTTCTACTGTGCTCCATCACCCCTCCTCTTCGGGGAAATCCCAACGCAGTTTACAATTAGCAGGAAGAATTTCTGGCGCCGTTGCCGGGGGAGACATCACCAAAACCTATCAAGTACCTTCGCATAAACTATCATCTACTTGCTCTACTTTTATTTGCCTTTTTATTTGCATTTGCCTCTCATTTTCATCTCCCACACTTCTCATAAAAAATACAAAAACACAAAAACAATTTATTTTGTTTGCTAGCTATAATTGTGTGACTCAATGAAAATAAAAATATTGACATATGGATCCACTTAAAGTTTTCTACTTGGATCATCTTCGATCCATTTGTGCTCGTGCTGAAACCCCAGTAGTTTAGTTGAGGGAAAATCATTAGATGAGCATGCTTATTTTTTGCATTACCATTTGTCTCAAAAAGGGAGACTCTTATGGAATCAAATAAATTGTTTCCTATGCTATGCTTGGAATCTATGTGAAATTTATGATTTCACCTGTTGCTCTAAGGACCCTAAAAAACACCTTCCCTACCTATGTGAGTTTAATGATAATGAAATCTTATCTTCTTATGCCAAGGGTGTTTATAGTTACTATGATATCGAACAAATCGAAGAATTTGTTGCTTTTAAGGGTGCTTATGAAGTTGCTTCTTTAATTGAAAAGTATGATGCTACTCTCTACAAATCTGAAAATTCTTCCATACTTAAATATTGCTATGAAAACTATGCTCCTAATGCCTATGTTAATGAAGTTATTGAGAGAACGTCTGCTGCTTTGGAAGAAAATAATGATATGCAAGAATCTATAGATAATCATGATCCCGTTGATTCAATTGAAATATCCCCTCTTGATGAACGTGATGCTTGCTATTCTTATGGTCATGATGCCAATATTAATGATGCTTATGGAGATGAGCTTGCTATAGTTCCTTATGTTAAAAATGAAATTATAGTTATTGCACCCACACTTGATAGCCCCTTGAATGAAAAGCATGCATGATTGCAATGAGGTTACTATAAATTCTATTAATGTTAATTGTGATAATGATATGCTGTCGGTGTATAAAACATGGGTATTTTATACCCTGACTTATGCATAGACAGTAACAACCTCCTTGCCGGCCAAGCCTTGCCGGGAACCGCCAAGACCAAGATTCAGGACCCAGTTGCGGAAGCCACTGGAAAGAAGCTCAAGACACAGCACCAACAAGCACACAACTAGTAGTGAAGATGAAGACATTTCTTGCCGGCAAGGTCAAACCGGCAAGGTGGAGACCCAGCAAGCTCCGTACCGGTGAGCTCCTGCCAGTCCTCCAGTGCTCCACCTCACCGGACAGATGTTCGCTAATGGATGAGGTGTCGACCGCGCAGGCTGGTTGGTGAGGCTTGTCGGGCACGTGTCAGCGCGCTGGGGCAGGATTTGCCTTTAATGACACCCGTCCAGGAGGTGTGTCAGGCTAATACGAGGTAGTTGGGCAAGCGGTGCAGAAACCTTGCCGGGAGCTACCTCTCCACATGACACCTAATGGTGCATTTAATGCTTTTGTCCTAAACTGGCAGAGTTAGGTATGATAGCACCGTTCACTATCTAATCGCTATGTAAATACTGTTTTGCCACTGTGGTAACCCCTTGAGCTATAAAAGGAGGGACAAGGCAACAGTTAGAGGGATTCAGACTCTTGACACAACTCGCATGCGCAGCTGCCTCTCCCGCACCTTGCCGGGGAAGCGCTCCTTGTTCTCGTGTTCATACACACTCAATATATCAAAGCAGGAGTAGGGTTTTACGCTTCACAAGCGGCCCGAACCTGGGTAAAAATCACCCTGTGCCCTCTGGTGATTCTGCTCTTTGTGCTTGCGTCTCCCCTTACCGAACCACAAGGGGTTGGATGGCCCCATAGATGATCGTACCACCACGACATCTTTGGCGCGCCAGGTAGGGGGATATGCTGGTGTGAACCTGAACCATCAGAGTGCACGTTGATATCATCTGCTTCATCGTCTTCTTCATCATCGATGGCGCCCAAGAAGAAGGGCATCACGATGACAGCTCCTTCCGCCTCCAAAGCTCCTTCACGCACATCCGCAGGCGGCGTAGCTAATGCGGGCGGTGCGGATGCCGCGGTTGGCACGACCGGCGCAGGCTGCGCGGTCGCTATGCCCACCATAGCCGTGCAGGAGATGAGCGCGCTGGGGGTAGTCGGCTTCCTCGACCCTCTGGCGAACAAAGCCGAGACGGCGCGGGCGGGACGGATGGACGTCTACCTCCTCCTCGCCGCACCGACAAGCGCAGGCACCGGGGCAACGATCCCCGGGCCGGCGCGAGCCATGACCCCGCCGTGGCGACGTCCAGGGACACTGCGTTGAGACACACGCCGCACCCATCACGGGATAGGCGCAGCGCGACCCCAAGCGGCGTCAACGACTCTGG
Source organism: Elymus sibiricus (assembly GCA_039707655.1). Taxonomy (NCBI): domain Eukaryota; kingdom Viridiplantae; phylum Streptophyta; class Magnoliopsida; order Poales; family Poaceae; genus Elymus; species Elymus sibiricus. The sequence continues at coordinate 138,879,175 of CM077674.1, read as the reverse complement.
GCAGCGGTGTCCACATGGCAAGACCCCTGTCGATCAGATCCCAGATCGTCAGGCACCACCTCCGCCGCGACAGCCTTCTGCTGGTCATGTGCCACGGCAGCAAGATCGCGATGGCGCTCCTGCTGGCTCTGCCAGGAGTAGAGCGACTTCGCGTTCTTTGCTTCCGGCCATGCCAACCACAGTAGCGGAGGCGATGGCGCGGGCTCAGATGCTGCTAAACTTCCCTCCGGCAGCAGAGAAGATGGATGAGTGGAGAGCCACCATCCAAAGTTTGATTGGATTTGCCGAAGCCAGCAAATCACAGCAAGCGGAGCCCTCACGGCGACCGCAAACGGCGCCAGTAGCCCTAACTGGTGGCCGCGTTGACGGTGCAATCGCCTCCGCGGCAATAGCCTCAACAGCAGCAACGTCAACAACCGCGACAAGCCCAGCAATCTGTCGAGCCCGACGAGATATCGATGGCTTCTTCGGATCCACGGGTGCGGCAAGATCAGCGGTAAGTGCTACGAGATAGATGGGTAGAAGACGCCCGCACCACCATTGAACGACGCCGGGAGGCATGCCATCAATCTGACGCGTGCAATAGCCCCATAGTTGATGAGCCTGCGCCAGGGGTTGGCGGATATCTGCCTTACGAGGTTGGATGTCCTGCTTTCACCTGCGAGCTGCGGCAAGTCCGATGGCCGTCTGTCCGGGCCTTCAAGCCAGAAGTACCAGAGAAGTACGACGGCAAGCTGAACCTGGCAGAGTTTCTGGGCATCTACACGATTGTCGTGCAAGCTGCCGGGGGAAGAGATGAGAAGATCCTCGCCAATTACTTTCCATTGGTACTGAAGCCCAACATGAGATCTTGGCTGATGAACTTGCCGGAGAACTCCATTTCTTCGTGGTCAGATCTCTGCAATGAGTTTGTTGGTGCCTTTACCGGAGGCCACAAGGCCCCTGGACAGCCCAGTGACCTGCAGGTGATCCTGCAAAGAGATGGTGAAACTTTGGGCAAGTATATCCAGAGATTCAGCCGCATGCACCGCAATATCCCAGATGTGCACCCCGCAGCCGTGATTGCCGCCATTCACACGAATGTGCGCAATCGGAGGATGCGGGAGAAAATGAACGTCAAGTTTCCTAAGACCGTCAACGAGCTCTACACGTTGGCAGATAAGTGTGCATGTGCTGAGGAAGGAAGGAGGCTTCCCGGGGAGGACGCTGGTGCCAAGGTAGATTCTGAGGACGATGATGCTGCCACCCCGAGGAATAAAGGCCGAAAGCGTAACAGGAAGCGCAAAGGCAAAACCGTTATGGCTGTCGAAGGCTCCGGCAACTCTGAGTCCGCCAAGAAAGCCAAGACTGAAAACTCCGGCAAGGAGGCTGCTGTATGCGCCGCTTGCCAGGAGGCAGCGGCAAACGAGAAAGCCGGCAAGTCTGATGGACCATACTGCAAGATTCACCGTACCAAAGGCCACGATTTCCAAGAGTGCCGGCAAGTCGAGCACCTTGTTGAGAAACAGAAAGCTGAATACGAAAAGCGTGACAAAGAGAAGGGTCAAGATGGTACCGGTGGATCCGGCAAAAAGGGCCATGGTGGTCGAGGAGGCCACCGCGGCAAGGCCAAGCAGCAGAAAGAGAAACCTGCTAGAGGCCGAGACAAGAAAGAGGAAGATGATGGAAGTGATGAAGAGGATGATGATGAGACCAGCGAACAAGAATTCCAGAAGGCAACCGATGCCATGTGCATCGACGGAGGAGCATCCTTTCACTCCTCTCACCGCCAACTTAAGCAGTGGGCATGTGAGGTTAATGCGGCAGAACCGGAGATGGGCTCTCAAAAACCACTCAAATGGTCACACACGCCTATCATTTTTTATGCTGAGGACCACCCTGATCGCATAACTGTGGTCGGGTGTTTGCCGTTGTTGGTTTCACCAACAATTCGCAACCTCCAAGTAACAAAGATGTTAGTTGACGGTGGGGCCGGCCTGAATCTGATCTCTCTGGAGGTTATCAAGAGGCTCCAGATCCCCGATGAGGAACTCGAGAAAACGGGCACGTTTCAAGGAGTAAACCCAGGAAGAAGCCAGCCCAAGGGAAAGATCACATTACCGGTGACGTTTGGCGGGGAACTAAACTAAAGAACGGAAAAGATTGTGTTTGACGTCGTCAAGATCCCCTTGCCATACAATGGAATTCTTGGCCGCCCAGCCTTGGCAAAATTCATGGCAGCATCTCACTATGCCTACAACACATTGAAGATGCCAGGACCGATGGGTGTCATCTCCATCAACTCCGACAAGAAAGATGCAGTTATCTGCGTCGATAAGATGTATAGAGACGTGGTTGCAGCAGAGGCCGCCAAGGCACCAGCTCCCGCCAAGAAGAAGGAAAGCAAGAAGGTCGGCAAGGCCTCCAACAAGGATTCTGGGAAGCACACCTCTTCGGAGTGCTGCGCGCCTGTTGAAGACTTGCCTGAGTGCTCTGCCGGTAAGAAGTCCAAAGCCACTTCACCGGCAACCAAGAAGGTGCCGGCTAGGGAGGACGGCACTGACGGTACCTTCACCATCAGTGCCACCCTTGACAGTAAATAGGAAAGCGCGCTCGTTGCCTTCCTGCGGGCGAATGTTGATGTGTTCGCATGGCGACCATCTGACATCCCCGGTGTTCCCAGGGAGGTAATTGAGCACCACCTTGCCATTTGTCCCCACGCTCTGCCCGTCAAGCAAAAGGTCTGGAAGAAAGCTTTAGAGCGGCAAGAATTCATTGCCGAAGAAATCAAGAAACTTGAAGTGGCAGGCTTGGTCAGAGGTGTACTACATCCCACTTGGTTGACGAATCCAGTGGTAGTGCGCAAAGAAAACGGGAAGTGGAGACTTTGTATTGACTACACTGATATTAACAAGGCATGTCCAAAGAATCCTTTCCCCTTGCCGCGCATTGACCAGATTGTAGACTCTACTTCTGGCTGTGATTTGCTCTCCTTCCTTGATACATATTCTGGGTACCATCAAATATTCATGGCCAAGGAGGATGAGGAGAAACCGCATTCATTACTCCATGTGGCACATACTACTTCGTGCGTATGCCTTTCAGATTAAAGAGTGCTGGTTCAACATTTGCAAGGGCAGTCTAGATTGGTTTTGAGCCCCAGCCGCACCGGAATGTGGAAGCATACATGGATGATATAGTAGTCAAGACCAAGGACAAATCTACCCTCATTCAAGATTTAGAAGAGACATTTGCAAACTTGCGCAAAATCAACTTGAAGCTCAATCCCGAGAAGTGTATATTTGGCGTTCCATCTGGCAAGCTTCTCGGATTCTTTGTATCTCAACGAGGAATTGAAGCAAATCCCGACAAGATCAAAGCAATTGAGCAAATTCAAGCACCAAAAAGCATCAAAGATGTGCGGCATCTTGCCGGCTGTGTCGCAGCCTAGAGTAGGTTCATTTCAAGATCCGCTGAGCGCGCCCTGCTGTTTTTCAAGATTTTGAAAAAGGCAGGTCCGATGAAATGGACCCCGGAAGCGGAGGCCACGCTGCAGGACTTGAAAAGATACCTCTCCTCCGCGCCAACACTAGTTGCACCTAGTGTCGGTACCAAAACCGGCAGATCTCGGCTAGGGGGTCCGAACTATGGGTCAAGGAGCAGATGGTAACAGAGAGCGTAGAGACAGCGATTTACCCAGGTTCGGGCCCTCTCGAGGAGGTAAAACCCTACGTCCTGCTTGATTGTATTGATGTGATTGTATGATGGTTACAGAGTTGATCTACCTCGAGATCAGATGGTCTAAACCCTAGATTATGAGTCTCCTCTCTACGGACTAAACCTCCTGGTTTATATAGACACCAGGGGGCCCTAGGGTTACATATGGTCGGTTACCATCAGGGATAAACATACCGGTTACGCCATCTATCCCTTGGAGGAGACGCCAAGACTTCAGAGATTTCCTTCTATCACACGGGGTCGTCCACGATCCAGCCTTCCATCGACGTGTAGAGAGCGGCCCACCAGTCCGGCCCATGAGAAATAGGCCGGCAACCCGAGTACCCCCTAGTCCGGGACACCCTCAGTAGCCCCCGAACTAGTCTTCGAAGCCGAGGTAGATGCCGAACACCATTGGCTTCGTGGACCAGTTCACTTTCCTCTGTAGCTCCGGTAACAGGCCTGTATCACTCCGAGTTGTATTTTCAAGCATTATCCGGTCATGTATGCGCCGAACTGTATCTTGGTAACGAAGTACAATAATAACTTAGTCCCGAAGGCTAGCCGCTTCGACGTGAACATTGTTCTCATCTGACAACTTTTACCGAAGGGTCACACCTTGCCACGACCGCAAGTTGGTTTATGACAAACTCGATTCGCGGTTCGAGGTGGTTTTCATTGGCACGTTCCATCAATATGGAGATCGTGTCCTGTTTTCAAGGGATATAATCAATAATCCGCCTCACCCCACGCGCGCATAATGGCACGGTTATACGGGGAAGCGGCGAGGACTGCGGCACAGTAAAGGGACCGTGGGTTTTACAGCCCATAAAAGGGGCACAGTCCTTGTTTCGGTCGCACGCTCTCATTCCCCTCTTTCGCCATTGCCTTCCCCATCTCTTGAGCTCCAACGCCCAGATCCGCCCTCTCAGAAACCCTTCCTTCCACCCGCCCAATCTAGAAATGGAGGGTTCCGGGTCCAAGGGCAAGTGGGAGGCTTCGAGCGTCACCAACAGCGCCATTTTGGAGTTAAAGAGCGCGGGCTACCTTTCGGCCGACATCGCCCACCGTGCTCCGGAGGCGGGCCAGGTTATCCCCATGCCGCGGCAAGGCGAGAGAGTGGTGTTCGTACCCCACTTCATCCGGGGCCTGGGTTTCTCCCTTCACCCCTTCGCCAGGGGCCTCATGTTCTTCTATGGGCTCGACTTCCACGACCTCGCGCCGTACTCCTTCCTCCACATCTCGGCTTTTATCATTGTCTGCGAGGCCTTTCTCCGAGTCCGGCCACACTTCGGTCTGTGGTTGAAGATATTCAACGTCAAGCCGAAGATAGTAGATGGTCAACAGGCGGACTGCGGGGGTGCCATGATCAGCAAACTTCCGCGAGTGGAGTGGCCAGATGGTACCTTCATCAAGACCGTCAAGGTATGGCAAAAAGAGTGGTTCTATATCATAGAGCCGAGGCACGCGAACTGGGAGGCGACTCCGGCCTTCCGCTCTGGGCCCCCCACAAGGCTGGTCTCATGGACCAAGAAGGGCCTCGACTGGGGGTCGAACAAGGAGGTGGGGCTGCTGCAGAGCCGGATTGCCAAAATGATAGAGAAGGGTGTTGCGCTGGTCGACGTGATCCAGATCATGCTCGTTCGCCGAATTCTCCCCTTCTAGGACAGGGCTTCCCTCATGTGGGCTTATAAGCCCGACGACCCGGCCACCGTGCGCAGCTTCCTCCGCACCTCCCACGCCCAACTGTGGAGGGCGCTATTCAAGCCGCAGAAAGATTGGCCGACCGAGAAAGAAGACGTCGGGCTTGACGCTGCAAATCCCCCATGGGAGGTATGAGTAATTTTGTATGTTTTATCCGAACTGTTCCCTTTTACCAAGGTACTCAGTTTTGCTTTTTTTTACCCGCAGAGTTGGCTGGAGAAGGCTCAGTCCGGCGCCACTGCCAGAGGAACCCAGGACGCCCCTCCTGGCGGCCATGTTGGCCGTAGTGCCATACGAGGTGCCGGAAAAGAAGGAGAAGAAGAAACAACAGGGGGAGGCCAGAGAGGGCCTCCGCTCCCAAAGACCCCCGAGTGCTAGATCCGGGGACACCAATGCTCCCTCCGCACAAGAGGAGGAGAAGGAGCATGGAGAGGACTGGGAGGAGGACGATTCCTCCCGAACAGGGAAGAGGGCGGCGTCCGAGGGTGCCGAGGAGGAGTCTCCTCGACCCTCTCCCAAAAGACCGTGCAAGGCCAAGGTAGCCTTGTCCGGCGATAGCTCGGCTTCTGCCGAGGACTCTGAGGCCTCCGAAGAGGTTCCTCAGAAAATTCCCAGGGCCAAGCCGCAGGCTCAAAGGTACGCGCTCTAGCGACCGCCTGACCGTCTTTAGCCAAATTGGGTTTGATACTAATCAAGTTTCCATTTGCAACTTTGCAGTCCGCTACGCGATCTCCCCACCGACCAAGCTTCGGAGGGGGATTCTCCGCCGGCGGCGCCAGCAGAGAGCGGCAATGGATCCCGCGCCTCGCCTTCCCCAATCGTGAAGGAAACCGAGGAGGTCCTGTCGAGGAGGACTCCTCCCATGCCACACACAGGGGAAGGGGGCGATACTATCATGGCCGAGGTGAATGCCTCGGTTGCCGAAGACCAAGAGGGGAGGGCCCCTCTGGTGAACGAAGAGGAGCTCGGACGAGCCGAGCTTTCTCCGAGGACGACTCCAGAGACGTCAAAGCGTCCAGAGTCCGGCGCCCAGGGCGTCGAGAGGGAAGGAGCCGAAGCGCCACCGCCACCACCGCCAGCCCCAGAGCAGGCGTCAACCGGGTGGCCAGACACGATGGAGGACGCTATAACCAGCTCCTCCATCGCCGAAGAGCACCGTGCCCTTATGGGTGCGGTGTTGCAAAGTATTCGGTCCGTGGACAACGGACTGAAGGAGGCCTTTAGTGGCCTTCTTACCGGCTTCAAGGTGAGCAAAGTAATGCTTTGTCCTTAGGAAAATTCATTTGTGCAAATGTACAGCCTCATACATAGTAGCCCCCGAGACTCTGACCGGTTGAGCAAAGCCGGTCGGAGGATCAAAAATCGATATCTCGGATACTAACATGTGTAGAATAATGCGCAGGCATCATCCTCGGCCACAGTTGCCAACACCGAAGAGTTGGCCGAGCTGAATCGGAAGCTAAAGAGCTCCGAGGACGATCTGAGCCTGGTGAACAAGAGGTTCGACGAGGCGCAAGGTAAGGCCGAGTTGTGATAGTGAATACAGCCGTAGACTTGTAAGCAGTGTTCGATGTATCCTAACGGAGATAACCGAATGAACTGCAGCTGCCGCCGCGGAGGTCGAAAGTCTCAAGGCCGCACTGAGGACAGCTCTGGCGGACGCGGCGATGCAAAAGGCGGCAGCCGAACACGCAGCTGCCGAGCTGGCGGCGCTGAGAACCACAAGCGAAAAGCACGAGGCCAGGGTGCTGGAAGTGCAGCAGGAGCTCGGGGATGCCGTCACAAGGTGTGAGGCCCTCGAGCAAAAGAATAAGGAGCAGGCCGCCGAGCTGACCTCATTGGCAGCGGTGGCTAAGGAAGTGCGGACAGAGGCGCGCGGTTATCAAGAAGAGCTCCGCCAAGTCAGGCTGATCGCGGACGGTAAGCAGTACTTGTTACAATGTGTCTTTGGAGGTAACAGGTTCGCGTTGCTCACGCGGGTATGGCGTTCCGCAGGCGCCTTTGCGGACCTCCCGAAGAGTGCGGCGGATGCGGCGAGGTTCTTCGCCGGCCAGGAGGGTTGGGCCGAGCAGAGGCTTTTCTGGGCGCAATTTCAAGCGCCCGAACACCCTCCCCTCCTCAATAACCAGATGAAATAGCTAATGGAGCTGCATCGGATGGCGGAGCCGGTGATGAAGGACCTCTGCGTCAAACTATGGCCGTCCGAGCCGCTGCCGAGCAGCTACTTCGGTCTGGTGCAGAGGCTGTTCGGCGCTCCTGCCCAGGTCGATGCCTGGAAGCGCTCCACATGTATCGAGGGTGCTCAGATGGCTTTCGGCAAGACAATGGTACATTGGCCGAAGCTAAAACCCGCTGAGATAGCCACCGAACCTCCGCTGCCAGGGAAAGAGCATAGGCGTCCCGAGCAGTACTTTCCAGCCGTGATGGACGGTGCTCGGGCAGTAGATGCCCAATGCCGAAAAGATGTAATTTATGAGTAGATGTAGTTTCCTTGTAACCAAGGAGTTGAAACTTTTGCTTTATTGTAGTGCAAGTGATCGGCTATGAATATAGTGCCGGATTAATTTTGACTCCTGTGCGGCCGAGTTGAAACTGAAAGTTACCAGTCGTCGGCTTCAGCCCCCTGGCAGATACTGCATGGGGTGTTTTCTCGTAATACGTGAACCCTTAGCCGATGTCTCGGTGCCTGGGGGCGTTTGTATGTATGGAAAACCAGGCAATCAGACTATGTGGTTTTAGTGCTTTCACTTAGCCAGAGGAGCTTGACGGTGGGGGCCGGTGACGAGCCCCCGGTGTTTGTGATATTCGGACGAGCCGCGGTTGATACCATCATCATATGGTTTCTGTGACAGAGAACCCTTCGTATGACACGGACTAACCTCCAACGATTATAGGCTAACGCCAGTCAGCGGATCGCCGACCAGTTCTCGCTTATTGGGACAGTCAGTTTTCGGCTTTCTCCACTGAGGTACTTGACCAGGCGAGCTAGAAGTACAATCACAGTGGTTCTCCCTTTACCCTCTTAGCCGAACAATGCGGAACGTAAGAGGGTAAACACAGGAGCCGGGCAACCCAACTATTGACCAAAGACGCAATTCGGAACTGATTCATATAATGCAATATCCGTGACACCGAGCACATGAAAAAAAAGAGAAGTGCTGGTATAGAGTTTTAAGGCAAGATCTATGGTCGAGCCCCCGGTCTATTAGCCGGTTTAAAATAAATGTATCATGATAGTTTACTTCGGCGGGAAAGGGCGGAAAGGAATATGCAACATGAATGACTGCACGAGTATACCATAATAAAGTGGTCTTTGCTTCCTTTAAATGTGGGACGTCCAACCGTACAATCCGTATTGCCGAAGTAACTTGAATAGATACTTTAAAGGAATGTATATATTGAGAGTAAAGGTTTACACAGGGCTTCCATGAGTGGTTTGACGTCCCTACTACGCCCTGCTGCACGTCCGCGCCTTTGCTCGTCAAGAAGCTGTCGTGGAAGCGAAGCTGTCCGCCGCGTATTCGGCGTAAGTAGTAATCTTTGGCGGGCGAGCCCTTGAAAAAGGGTTTTTGGGAAGCCGCCATGGTATATTAGCTGGACGCTGATCGGGCCCTAGATGGTGCCCATTGTTGATGTTGATTCGAAGACATTTGGTGGTCATTGGTCGGTCGAACCGAGCTCTGGACCTTTTGTTTGCTGTGTCCCCACAACTGCCCATGGAATTTTGAGCGCGAAATTGTGCACTCGAGGTACGTATTTCGCGACTAGGTGGGCCGTGCTGTGGGGCGCGTATCCCTATTTGGGTGGAGCATGAGAGCACGCCGGGACTAAGGCTGCAGCTCGGGAGCATTTGCATGTGTCCGGTGTCTTGATAGTGGATTGGGATTGTGACGCCTCTTCGGCAGCTTGGACTTCGGCGGCGAGGGCCACAGTGTGTTCCTCTGTTCGGAGCGAGCGCTCGGTATTACCGTTAATGGTAATAACGCCCCGTAGCCCTGGCATCTTCAACTTCAGGTACGCATAGTGCGGGACGGCGTTAAAGCGAGCGAAGGCGGTCCGTCCGAGGAGTGCGTGATAACCACTGCGGAAAGGAACGATATCGAAGATCAAGTCCTCGGCGCGGAAGTTGTCGAGCGAGCCGAAGACTACTTCCAAAGTCACAGATCCCGAGCAGCGTGCCTCGACGCCAGGTATTACACCTTTAAAGGTGGTGTTGCTGGGTTTGATCCTTGACGGGTCAATCCCCATCTTCCTCACTGTATCTGCGTAAAGCAGGTTAAGACTGCTACCTCCGTCCATCAGGACTCTAGTGAGGTGAAATCCGTCCACGATGGGGTCGAGCACCAGAGCCGCCGTTCCTCCATGGCGTATATTGGTCGGATGATCTCGACGGTCGAAAGTGATCGGGCAAGCCGACCAAGGGTTGAATTTCGGGGCTACCGGCTCTAAGGCGTAAACATCCCGAAGCGCGCATTTCCGCTCCTTCTTTGGTATATGCGTGACGTAGATCATGTTCACGGTTTTGACCTCCGGAGGGAACTGTTTTTAGCCTCCATTGTTTGGCCCGCGAGGTTCGTCGTCGTCCTCACTGCGGGGGCCCTTCCCTGTTCTTCGGCTGTGGCCTTTCCGGCCTGCTTGATTACCCAACAGTGATGGTTGGTGTGGTTAGCTGGCTTGTCGGGGGTGCCGTGAATCTGGCAGGGCCTATCCAATATTCTGTTCAGCGCAGACGGGCCATCTTGGTTCCCTTTAGAGGGTTTTCTCCGCTGTCCCGATTTCGAGCCACTGAATCCGGCGTTCACTGCTGCGTCATCGGCTTCACCGCCGTTGTTTGAGTGTCGGCGCTTGTTGCTCCTATTGCGCCGGGATTTGCCATTCCCGTCCCGGGTCTCTGAAGTACCGGGGTCTTCGGGGTGGTTGCTTCGACGAGCTAACCAGCTATCCTCACCCGCGCAAAAGCGGGTCATGAGAGAAGTAAGGGCCGACATTGTTCGTGGCTTGTCTTGGCCGAGCTGGCGAGCGAGCCACTCGTCCCTGATACTGTGTTTGAATGCCGCAATTGCTTCGGCGTCGGGACAGTCGACGATCTGGTTCTTCTTGGTCAAGAACCGGTTCCAGAATTGCCGGGCTGACTCTCCGGGCTGTTGGATAACATGGCTCAGGTCATCGGCATCCGGTGGTCGAACGTAGGTGCCCTGAAAGTTAGCTCGGAATGCATCTTCGAGTTCTTCCCAGCTCCCGATGGAGTTTTCGGGTAGGCTGTTCAACCAATGTCTGGCCGGTCCCTTAAGTTTCAGTGGTAAGTACTTGATAGCATGGAGATCGTCTCCGTGAGCCATATGAATGTGGAGAAGAAAATCCGCAATCCACACGGCTGGGTCAGTTTTCCCATCGTAGGATTCTATATTAATGGGTTTAAACCCCTCGGGGAACTGATGCTGCATCACCTCATCAGTAAAACACATTGGGTGTGCGGCGCCCCTGGCCCGGGCCGCATCGCGCCGAAGATCAGTTGTCATCCGGGCACGGTGCTGATCCCGAGCCCTGTCGTTTCTATCGCGCCAGGCCTGGTGTCCGTCCTGTCCAGCGGGTGCGTATCCTGTGGGTCCATAAATGGACCTCGACTGAATCGCTCGCGTGTTCAGGTCGTGGCGCAGATCGTATTGGTCATCCGGTTGAACCGGGTCTTTGCCTGCTCGGCGAGAAGGCACGAGTGGGTATTCGGCTTCTCTAGCCGTCCTATCCCGTCCTTGAGGGGGCACGGGTGGGAGTTTGGCTTCTCCGGCCGCTCTATTTCGTCCTCGAGGGGGCGCGGGTGGGAGCACGGCTTCCACAGCCGGCCTGTCTCGTCCTCGAGGGGGCCGGTCGGGATGGTCCGCGTAAGTTCGTCTGGGAGGTACGGGCTCGAAGGCCTCATCCTCGAAGTCTGGAAGGAGGCGCCGCCGCGGGTAACTCCTAGATTGGCCCTGACGTTGATCGTCGAGGCCTTCTTCGGCGGCTAGGACCATCGTCCATCTATCGTTGAGTGTATCCTGCTCGGCCTTGAGCTGTTGTTGTTTCATCTTTAAGCTTCGGGCAGTGGCAATAAGTTGCCGTTTGAATGTTTCTTGTGCCAGGGGATCCTCTGGGACGATAAAGTCCTCGGGTCCGAGGCTATCTTCCTCTTCGGATGGGGGGAGGTAATTACTGTCCTCGGAATCGTCGAGGTCCTCGGGGTCACCCTGGTCCTCATGCCCTTCAGGGGTGTCAGGTCGTTGCTCGGGCGTGTTGTCGCCGAGCTCCTCCAAATTATCCGGAGTCTCGTTAGCGGCGATGTCGTTTGTGTCTGTGTGATTTTCCTTGCCCTTCCTCTGCCCTCTGGCCCGCCGTCGTTGGCGTCTGGGCGGGTCTTCGGTAGTGTCGCCGCCGCCTTTGTTGGTTGTGTCACCGTCCTTCACGGGGGTGTCAACCATGTAGACGTCATAAGTGGAGGTGGCGGTCCACTTTCTGGTTTTTGTAGTGGCAAGGAAGGTGTCCGTGGAGGGCGGGACGTCCATGTCCTCGTCCATGTAGTCAGCCTCCTCGGAGGCGTAGTCCAGCATGTCGGTTAAATCTTCGACAGTAGCTACCAAGTGGGTGGTGGGTGGGACGCAAAATTCCCCGCGGCCGGCATCCTGTCCGACCTGCTTCTGGTCCGAGGACGGGCCGTCCGCGATTTTTATCATTTGGATCCGGTCCAGCATCTCGCTTAAAATCGAGGAATCCACCGGATCTACGTTCGGACGGTCCCTGGAGTTGAGCTCCGGCGCGTCGTTAATGGGAGTGTGCTCGGCCAAGGGTGACCCCTGGTTCTCCGGCACCGGGGTTGGAGCCAAACTCAAGGTCAGGTCCGATCTGAGGCCCGCCCCGAGGACTGGGGCGGGGAAGGGATCCGAAGTCAAGGCCTCGGGGTTGGTGGGTTCCTCGGGTGAGGCCGAGATCCCAATGAAGATCAGATCGCCTCGAGCGTCGGCGACGAACTGAAGGCCGCCAAACCTGATTTCCTGCTCGGGGGCGAAGTTGCCGACCTGGTCGAGGTGACCGGTCGGATCGGCGTATAACATGATGCTGCCGAATGCGAAGAGCTGGCCGGGGACGAAGATGTCCCTGCTACGAACTCCGTCGCTGAAGAGAAGAGCTGTCCGAGGACGATGATATCCCCGCTGCAGATTCCATTGCTGAAGAACTGTCCGGGGGCGGCGAGCCATTGATCCTTGACGACCCACGACGGCACTCTCAATGAAAGCACCAATGTCGGTACCAAAACTGGCAGATCTCGGGTAGGGGGTCCGAACTATGGGTCAAGGAGCAGATGGTAACAGAGAGCGTAGAGACAGCGATTTACTCAGGTTCGGGCCCTCTCGAGGAGGTAAAACCCTACGTCCTGTTTGATTGTATTGATGTGATTGTATGATGGTTACAGAGTTGATCTACCTCGAGATCAGATGGTCTAAACCCTAGATTATGAGTCTCCTCTCTACGGACTAAACCTCCTGGTTTATATAGACACCAGGGGGGCCCTAGGGTTACATATGGTCGGTTACCATCAGGGATAAACATGCCGGTTACGCCATCTATCCCTTGGAGGAGACGCCAAGACTTCAGAGATTTCCTTCTATCACACGGGGTCGTCCAGGATCCAGCCTTCCATCGACATGTAGAGAGCGGCCCACCAGTCCGGCCCATGAGAAATAGGCCGGCAGCCCGAGTACCCCCTAGTCCGGGACACCCTCACCTAGACCACAAGAGCCGTTGCTGTTATACATAGTGGCAACGAATCAAGTGGCTAGTGCTGCATTAGTGGCGTAGAGGGAAGTCGATGACGAGGAAGCAGCCACGGCAAACCCGTCCAGCGACAAACTGGAAACTTCTCCAGCAAGGCCTGGTGCCGACAAATCAAAAGTAGCACAAGCAAATGAAGTTGATCGACAAGAGATGCCAAAGAACAAGGTGGTGCAGCGACCCGTGTATTTTGTTAGTTCCCTTCTGCAGGGGGCTAGATCAAGATACTCTAGAGTGCAAAAATTGCTTTTCGGTTTTCTTATGGCCTCGAGAAAGCTGCATCACTACTTCCAAGCACACGAAATCACCATCGTCACTCGCTTCCCGTTGCAACACATTTTGAGAAATCCAGAGGCAACCGACAGGATAGTGGAGTGGGCGTTGGAATTGTCAAGCTTTGCCATCAAGTTTGAAAGCACTTCAACCGTTCAGAGCAGGGCCTTGGCGGAGTTCATCGCCGAATGGACGCCAACGCAAGACGAAGAAATTCGAGAAACAACTCTCCCCGGCAAAGAGACAGCCAAATAATGGATCATGTACTTTGACGGTGCCTTCTCACTGCAAGGCGCCGTTGCCGGAGTGTTGCTTGTCGCACCCACTGGAGAGCACCTCAAGTATGTGGTTCAAATGCACTTTCCCAGGGAGCAAGCTACAAACAACACTGCTGAGTACGAAGGACTCCTTGCCGGCCTTAGGATCGCAGTGGACCCTGGGATCAAAAAATTGATCATCCGCGGTGACTCGCAGCTTGTTGTGAAGCAAGTGAACAAAAATTACCAGAGCCCGTTGATGGAAGCATACGTGGAGGAAGTGAGGAAATTGGAGGAGCACTTTGACGGGTTGCAAACAGAGCATGTCCCTCGTGCGGAAAACAACATCGTTGATCACCTGTCGAAGTGTGCCGCTCAAAAGCTACCTGTGGAACTGATACGTCTCCAGCGTATCTATAATTTATGAAGTATTCATGCCATATTTATAACAATTCTATATGGTTTTGCTACGATTTGATTAGAACTAACCCGGACTGACGCTGTTTTCAGCAGAACTACCGTGGTGTTGTTTTTTGTGCAGAAATGAAAGTTTTCCAAATGAGCTGAAACTTTTTGGAGATTTTTTATTGGACAAATAAAAAATATTGGCACCAAGACCCACTGGAGGGGGGCCACCCAGTGCCCACGAGGCACCAGGGCGCCCCCCCCCAGGCGCGCCCTGGTACCTCGTGGGGCCCACGTGGCTCCGTTTCGCGTGATTCCAACGCTGAAAAATCATATATATTCAGGAACCCCCGAAAGTTAACCTAGATGAGTTTTTACGCCGCCGCAAGCCTCTGTACCAGAAAGATCCCATCTACAGCCCTTTTCCGGCACCCTGCCAGAGGGGGGAAGGCATCACCGGAGGCCATCTTCATCATCCCGGCGGTCTCCATGACGAGGAGGGAGTAGTTCACCCTCGGGGTAGAGGGTTTGTACCAGTAGCTATGTGTTTGATCTCTCTCTCTCTCTCGTGTTCTTGAGATGGCACGATCTTGATGTATCGCGAGCTTTGTTGATATAGATGAATCATATGGAGTTTTCCCCTCTCTATCTTCTTGTGATGAATTGAGTTTTCCCTTTGAAGTTTTCTTATCAGATTGAGTAATTAAGGATTTGAGAACACTTGATGTATGTCTTGCATATGAATATCTGTGGTGACAATGGGATATTCACTTGAGTCACTTGATGTATGTTTTGGTGATCAACTTGCGGGTTCCGTGACCTTAGGGATTTATGCATAACGGTTGGCACACGTTTTCGTCTTGACTTTCCGGTAGAAACTTTGGGGCACTCTTTGAAGTTCTTTGTGTTGGTTTGAATAGATGAATCTGAGATTGTGTGATGCATATCGTATAATAAAACCCATGGGTACTCGTGGTGACATTGGAGTGCCTAGGTGACATTAGGGTTTTGGTTGATGTGTATCTTAAGGTGTTATTCTAGTACGAACTCTAGGGCTGTTCGTGACAATTAATGGGGATGGCTCATAAGATTGATCAGGAAGGATAACTTTGAGGTGGTTTCGTACCCTACAACAATTTCTTCGTTTGTTCTCCGCTATTTGTGACTTTGGAGTGAACTCTTTGTCGCACGTGAGGGATTTACATATGATTCAACTATGTCAACAATGTTGGGAGATCGCACTAGTGAAAGTATGAACCCTAGGCCTTGTTTCTAAGCATTGCAATACCGTTTTTATGCCCGTTTACTATTTTCTACCTTGCTGTTTTTATATTTTCAGATTACAAAAACCTATATCTACTATCCATACTACACTTTTATCACCATCTCTTCGCCGAACTAGTGCACCTATACAATTTACCATTATAATGGGTGTGTTGGGGACACAAGAGATTTCTTATATTTGGTTGCAGGGTTGTTTGAGAGATACCATCTTCAACCTACGCCTCCCACGGATTGATAAACCTTAGGTCATCCACTTGAGGGAAAATTGCTACTGTCCTACAAAACTCTGCGCTTGGAGGCCCAACACGAGTCTACAAGAATAAGTTGTGTAGTAGACATCAAGCTCTTTTCTGGCGCCTTGCCGGGGAGGTGAGTGCTTGAAGGTATATCTTTAGATCTTGCAGTCGAATCTTTTAGTTTCTTGTTTTATCACTAGTTTGGTTTATTAAAGAAAACTACAAAAAATGGAATTGAGGTTGCCTCATATTATTCGTCTTTATCATATCTTTCTTGAAAATAAGGATTCCGATAATTGTGCTCAATTGATAGAAGAAGAATTCAATAAAATGTTTGGCATAAAATATTTGAATGAGGAGCATGATTGCAATGTTGCTAGTATGAATTTATTTGAATATCCATGATGCCAATGATATGCAAAGCCACAAGCTTCGGGATGCTATGTTTGATGAAGATGATATTTTTAGCACCCCAAGTTTTGATGAGAAAATTTATTATGATGATAGCATGCCTCCTATTTATGATGATTATATTGATGAAAGTGGATTTGGAGAGGCCATGAATTTATTTAATGATGATTCCACTATTTTGGAAGAGGTTTCAATTGACTGTGATAAAAAAGTTACTATCTATGATGATTATTGTGATGACAAGTATGCTATAAAGAATAATTACAACCATGAAATTTTTCATCATAATTTTAATGCTCAAATGGATTATGCCAATCAAGTATCTCATGATAGTTATTTTGTTGAGTTTGCTCCCACTATTATGAATGAGAAGAAAATTGCTTATGTGGAGAGTAGTAAAAATTATATGCTTGTGGATCATGAAAGGAATGCTTTGTGTGATGGATATATTGTTGAATTTCTTCATGATGCTACTGTAAATTATTTTGAGAGAGGAGTATATGCTTCTACATATTTCAATAATATCAAGTTTCCTCTCTATGTGTTGAAAGTTTTGAAGTTATGCTTGTTTTGCCTTCCTATGCTAGTTGATTCTTGCTCCCATAAACTATTTGATCACAAAATCCCTATGCATAGGAAGTGGGTTAGGCTTAAATGTTTTTGATATATTTCTCATGATGCTCCCTTTACGTTTCAATTCTTTACTTCTATGTGAGCATCATTCAAAATTATCATGCCTAGCTAAAAGGCTTTAAAGAAAAGCGCTTGTTGGGAGGCAACCCAATATGTATCCTTTATGTTTTAGTGTGTTCACATGATTAATATACTGTAGTAATCATGTTTTATATGTTTTCTTTCAATAAAGTGCCAAGTAAAACCTTTGGGATAGTGTGGATACTTGTTGATTCAATTCTGTGCAAAAACAGAAACTTTTGCCTCCAGTGTTTAATTTCCCAGATTTTACTGGAGCGTCAAAAAATTCTGAAATTTTTACAGGGAATTTTTTTACAAATTTTTTACGTTGTCCTAATTGTTCAGAATGTTTAGAGTTCCATAAGTTTGGTAGTTGCTCAGATCATCACAGACTGTTCTGTTTTTGACAGATTCTGTTTTCAATGCATAGTTTGCTTGTTTTAATGTTTCCGTAGCTTATATTATGAGATAAAAATTGTGGAAATGATAGAATACAGTAGGAATTATGTGAGAACAATTATGAATCTTGTCTTGACAGTACCTAAGTGGATGATTTGTTTTTATCATACTAACCTATCTCACAAGTTCCGTTAAGTTTTGTGTGATTGAAGTTTTCAAGTTTTGGGTGAGATATCGATATGAGGAGAATAAGGAGCGGCAAGACCCTAATCTTGGGGATGACCAAGGCACCCAAGGTAATATTCAAGAAGACCCAAGCAACTAAGCTTGGGGATGCCCCGGAAGGCATCCCCTCTTTCGTCTTCAACACTATCGGTAACCTCACTCGAAGCTATATTTTTATTCGTCACATAATATGAGTTTTGCTTGGAGCGTCATTTTCTTCTGTTGATATTTGTTTTCTGATATAAATAATCATGTTTTGTACCTTTTAGTTCAATAAAATGCCATTTATAGCCTTTACTATGCTCAGTTTGCAAGTTCATGTGTTGCTGTTTGAAATCAGAAAGTTTTCTGTTATGTCCAGAATATTCCTGAATAGTCAGAACATGATAAAAATCTGAAATTTTTACACAGTAAGAATGAATGAGTTATCTGTCACGTGGTAATTTTTTAGAATTTTTGGAGATAGGGAAGTATGGATTCTTATTCACCTTTTACAGACTGTTCTGTTTTGGCAGATTGCTGTTATAGTTGCATTGTTTGCATATGTTTGCGTGTTTAATGTTTCTATTTGAGAATAGGAGTATTAAATATGCAGAGGCATTTAGTATGCAATGTTTAATTATAATTTTTATGATTTTCTACAGTAGAGAATGTTAAGGTTTTGAGTTGATTTATACTAACTTACCTCACGAGTTCTTGTTGAGTTTTGTGTGGATGAAGTTTTTAGGATTTATAGAAACCGTGATATGAGAGGAATTAAGGAGACACAAAAGCTCAAGCTTGGGGATGCCCAAGGCATCCCAATATAATATTTCAAGAAGTCTCAAGCATCTAAGCTTGGGGATGCCCCGGTAGGCATCCCACCTTTCTTCATCAACATTATCGGTTAGTTTTGGTTGAGCTTAAGTTTTTGCTTCTTCACATGATATGTGCTATTCTTGGAATGTCATTTTATTTTGTTTTTCTTTCTGTTTGAATAAAATACCAAGATCTGAAATTTTTTAAATGAGAGAGAGTCCTTACATAGCTACTTAATGGTTTCACTACTCATTGATCTTCACTTATATATTTTGGAGTAGTTTGTCATTAATTCTCATGCTTCACTTATATCTTTTTGAGACTTAATAATAGTAATGGTAATTTGCACAAGATATGAATTTGGTCCCAAGATGAATATTCAAGAGGGATATAATAAAAACTTTCGTATAGATCATTGGATATGATAAGTGTGATCCCATGCAATGAAAATAATGAAAGAGATCATATGCTAATCTTATGGAAAGTAATGACATTACATAAAGAAAAGTATAAGTGGTAAAATTTATTGGAGGTTAACAAGCATAGCATTAGTCAATGATGCAATTCATGAAAAAGTTAATAAGGGAAAAGAAGATTGATGTCTACTACACAACTTATTCTTGTAGACTCGTGTTGGGCCTCCAAGTGCAGAGTTTTGCAGGACAATAGTAATTTTCCCTCAAGTGGATGACCTAAGGTTTATCAATCCGTGGGAGGCGTAGGTTGAAGATGGTATCTCTCAAACAACCCTGCAACCAAATACAAGAAATCTCGTGTGTCCCCAACACACCCAATACAATGGTAAATTGTATAGGTGCACTAGTTCGGCGAAGAGATGGTGATAAAAGTGTAGTATGGATGGTAGATATAGGTTTTTGTAATCTGAAAATATAAAAACAGCAAGGTAGCAAATAGTAAACGGGCATAAAAACGGTATTGCAATGCTTAGAAACAAGGCCTAGGGTTCATACTTTCACTAGTGCAATCTCTCAACATTGTTGACATAGTTGAATCATATGTAAATCCCTCACGTGCAACAAAGAGTTCACTCCAAAGTCACAAATAGCGGAGAACAAACGAAGAAATTGTTGTAGGGTACGAAACCACCTCAAAGTAATCCTTCCCGATCAATCTTATGAGCCATCCCCATTAATTGTCACGAACAGCCCTAGAGATCGTACTAAAATAACACCTTAAGATACACATCAACCAAAACCCTAATGTCACCCAGGCACTCCAATGTCACCACGAGTACCCACGGGTTTGATTATACGATATGCATCACACAATCTCAGATTCATCTATTCAAACCAACACAAAGAACTTCAAAGAGTGCCCCAAAGTTTCTACCGGAAAGTCAAGACGAAAACGTGTGCCAACCCTTATGCATAAATCCCCAAGGTCACGGAACCCGCAAGTTGATCACCAAAACATACATCAAGTGACTCAAGTGAATATCCCATTGTCACCACAGATATTCATATGCAAGACATACATCAAGTGTTCTCAAATCCTTAAAGACTCAATCTGATAAGAAAACTTCAAAGGGAAAACTCAATTCATCACAAGAAGATAGAGAGGGGAAAACTCCATATGATTCATCTATATCAACAAAGCTCGCGATACATCAAGATCGTGCCATCTCAAGAACACGAGAGAGAGAGAGAGAGATCAAACACATAGCTACTGGTACAAACCCTCAGACCCGAGGGTGAACTACTCCCTCCTCGTCATGGAGACCGCCGCGATGATGAAGATGGGCTCCGGTGATGCCTTCCCCCCTCCGGCAGGGTGCCGGAAAAGGGCTGTAGATGGGATCTCTCTGGTACAGAGGCTTGCGGTGGCGTAAAACTCATCTAGGTTAACTTTTGGTGGTTTCTGAATATATATGATTTTTTGGCGTTGGAATCACGCGAAGAAGGGCCACAGGGGGCCGACGAGGCACCAGGGCGCGCCTAAGGGGGGGGGGTGGCGCGCCCTGGTGGCTCATGGAGCCCCTGTGGGTCTTCTGGCCTCCTCCCTAAGCTTCTAGTACTTGTTATGTCCAATAAAAAATCTCCAAAAAGTTTCGTGGCATTTGGACTTCGTTTGGTATTGATATTTTGTAAAACAAAAACAGGGCAGAAAACAGCAACTGGCACTGGGCACTAGGTCAATATGTTAGTCCATGAAAATCATATAAAAGCCATATAAAAGTGCACCAAAATTATACAAAACTATAATAAACATGGCATGAATACTTCATAAATTATAGATACGTTGGAGACGTATCAAAGATTCACATGCAAATATACTATCTTGGACATCTTTTATGATTGTGGGCCCCCATTAAGTATTTTATGTCAAAGTGTTGACGTTGGACAAGGAAGACAACGTAATGAATTATGTTTGTTCATATTCACATAGAAGTTATATTGTTATAGATCCTCCAACATGTGGTGCTTGCCCAATATCTTTGCTAGCCAAAAATTCGTACTAAGTAGAGATACTACTTGTGCATCCAAAACCCTTAAACCCAGTTTCTTGCCATGAGAGTCCACTATATCTACCTATGGATTGAATAAGATCCTTCAAGTAAGTTGTCATCGGTGCAAAAAGCAATAAAAATTGCTCCTAAAATATGTATGATCTTTTATTGTAAGGAAAATAAGCGTTGTACGAACTTGTGATGGTAAAGAAATAAAAGCGATGGACTGCATAATAAAGGTTGCTATCACAAGGGGCAATATAACGTGACGTTCCTTTGCATTAAGGGCTTGTGCATCCAAAAATAAAAAGCGCATGACAACCTCTGCTTCCCTCTGCGAAGGGCCTATCTTTTACTTTTATGCATTTACTTTTATGTATTTACTTTTTATGCAACCTTTTTATTTTTCTCTTTTGCAAGCATCATGTGGTGGGGAAAGATCTAGGCACATATATCCAGTTGGATATGAGTGATCATGAGTTATTATTGTTGACATCACCCTTGAGGTGAATAAGTTGGGAGGCGAAATCACAAGCCCCTATCTTTCTATGTGTCTGGCTGAAACTTTTGCTCCATATATATGTCGTGAGTGTTAGCAATCATAGAAGACTAAATGATGGTTGAGTATGTGGACTTGCTAAAAAGCTCCTACATGAGACCCTTCCTGAAAATATGATGAATTGCAATTGCATTGTTGACTAGAATAGTTTGTTAGTTTCCAAGAAAGTTTATGCCTTATACTTCATTGTTGTGATGAATTGTTACTTTCTCATGAGAAGTTTTATGATAATAAATATTGCTGTTATAATAATGATCTTGCTTTGTTCAAGTCCAATGTCCATGCAACAAAAGATTATATGATGATTATGATAGGTAGCATTCCACATCAAAATTTCTGTTTTTAATTGCTACTTTCTCATGATGACTTTTATGAGAAAAAGTTGCTGTTATGATGCTAGGAAAAGTGATTGAAATTATTATTGATCAAACTTATGCACTATGCTAGCATTCACACTTCATAAATTATTTCTTTTATCATTTACCTACTCGAGGACGAGTAGGAATTAAGCTTGGGGATGCTGATACGTCTCCAACGTATCTATAATTTATGAAGTATTCATGCCATATTTATAACAATTCTATATGGTTTTGCTATGATTTGATTAGAACTAACCCAGACTGACGCTGTTTTCAGCAGAACTACCGTGGTGTTGTTTTTTGTGCAGAAATGAAAGTTTTCCAAATGAGCTGAAACTTTTTGGAGATTTTTTATTGGAAAAATAAAAAATATTGGCACCAAGACCCACTGGAGGGGGGCCACCCAGTGCCCACGAGGCACCAGGGCGTGCCACCCCCCCCCCCCAGGCGCGCCCTGGTACCTCGTGGGGCCCACGTGGCTCCGTTTCGCGTGATTCCAACGCTGAAAAATCATATACATTCAGGAACCCCTGAAAGTTAACCTAAATGAGTTTTTACGCCGCTGCAAGCCTCTGTACTAGAGAGATCCCATCTACAGCCCTTTTTCGGCACCCTACCGGAGGGAGGAAGGCATCACCGGAGGCCATCTTCATCATCCCGGCGGTCTCCATGACGAGGAGGGAGTAGTTCACCCTCGGGTCTGAGGGTTTGTACCAGTAGCTATGTGTTTTATCTCTCTCTCTCGTGTTCTTGAGATGGCACGATCTTGATGTATCGCGAGCTTTGTTGATATAGATGAATCATATGGAGTTTTCCCCTCTCTATCTTCTTGTGATAATTGAGTTTTCCCTTTGAAGTTTTCTTATCAGATTGAGTCTTTAAGGATTTGAGAACACTTGATGTATGTCTTGCATATGAATATCTGTGGTGACAATGGGATATTCACTTGAGTCACTTGATGTATGTTTTGGTGATCAACTTGCAGGTTCCGTGACCTTGGGGATTTATGCATAAGGGTTGGCACACGTTTTCGTCTTGACTTTCTGGTAGAAACTTTGGGGCACTCTTTGAAGTTCTTTGTGTTGGTTTGAATAGATGAATCTGAGATTGTGTGATGCATAACGTATAATCAAACCCGCGGGTACTCGTGGTGACATTGGAGTGCCTAGGTGACATTAGGGTTTTGGTTGATGTGTATCTTAAGGTATTATTCTAGTACGAACTCTAGGGATGCTCGTGACAATTAATGGGGATGGCTCATAAGATTGATCGGGAAGGATAACTTTGAGGTGGTTTCCTACCCTACAACAATTTCTTCGTTTGTTCTCCGCTATTTGTGACTTTGGAGTGAACTCTTTGTCGCACGTGAGGGATTTACATATGATTCAACTATGTCAACAATGTTGGGAGATCGCACTAGTGAAAGTATGAACCCTAGGCCTTGTTTCTAAGCATTGCAATACCATTTTTATGCCTGTTTACTATTTGCTACCTTGCTGTTTTTATATTTTCAGATTACAAAAACCTATATCTACTATCCATACTACACTTTTATCACCATCTCTTCGCCGAACTAGTGCACCTATACAATTAACCATTGTATTGGGTGTATTGGGGACACAAGAGATTTCTTGTATTTGGTTGCAGGGTTGTTTGAGAGATACCATCTTCAACCTACTCCTCCCACGGATTTATAAACCTTAGGTCATCCACTTGAGGGAAAATTGCTACTGTCCTACAAAACTCTGCGCTTGGAGGCCCAACACGAGTCAACAAGAATAAGTTGTGTAGTAGACATCAAGCTATTTTCTGGCGCCGTTGCCGGGGAGGTGAGTGCTTGAAGGTATATCTTTAGATCTTGCAGTCGAATCTTTTAGTTTCTTGTTTTATCACTAGTTTGGTTTATTAAAGAAAACTACAAAAAATGGAATTGAGGTTGCCTCATATTATTCGTCTTTATCATGTCTTTCTTGAAAATAAGGATTCTGATAATTGTGCTCAATTGATAGAAGAAGAATTCAATAAAAAAATTGACATAAAATATTTGAATGAGGAGCATGATTGCAATGTTGCTAGTATGAATTTAATCCATGATGCTAATGATATGCAAAGCCACAAGCTTGGGGATGCTATGTTTGATGAAGATGATATTTTTAGCACCCCAAGTTTTGATGAGAAAATTTATTATGATGATAGCATGCCTCCTATTTATGATGATTATATTGATTAAAGTGGATTTGGAGAGGCCATGAATTTATTTAATGATGATTCCACTATTTTGGAAGAGGTTTCAATTGACTGTGATAAAAAAGTTACTATCTATGATGATTATTGTGATGACAAGTATGCTATAAAGAATAATTACAACCATGAAATTTTTCATCATAATTTTAATGCTCAAATGGATTATGCCAATCAAGTATCTCATGATAGTTATTTTGTTGAGTTTGCTCCCACTATTATGAATGAGAAGAAAATTGCTTATGTGGAGAGTAGTAAAAATTATATGCTTGTGGATCATGAAAGGAATGCTTTGTGTGATGGATATATTGTTGAATTTCTTCATGATGCTACTGAAAATTATTTTGAGAGAGGAGTATATGCTTCTACATATTTCAATAATATCAAGTTTCCTCTCTATGTGTTGAAAGTTTTGAAGTTATGCTTGTTTTGCCTTCCTATGCTAGTTGATTCTTGCTCCCATAAACTATTTGATCACAAAATCCCTATGCATAGGAAGTGGGTTAGGCTTAAATGTGTTTGATATATTTCTCATGATGCTCCCTTTACGTTTCAATTCTTTACTTCTATGTGAGCATCATTCAAAATTATCATGCCTAGCTAAAAGGCTTAAAGAAAAGCGCTTGTTGGGAGGCAACCCAATATGTATCCTTTCTGTTTTAGTATGTTCACATGATTAAGATACTGTAGTAATCATGTTTTATATGTTTTCTTTCAATAAAGTGCCAAGTAAAACCTTTGGGATAGTGTGGATACTTGTTGATTCAATTCTGTGCAAAAACAGAAACTTTTGCCTCCAGTGTTTAATTTCCCAGATTTTACTGGAGCGTCAAAAAATTCGGAAATTTTTACAGGGAATTTGTTTACAAATTTTTTACGTTGTCCTAATTTTTCAGAATTTCAGAGTTCCATAAGTTTGGTAGTTGCTCAGATCATCACAGACTGTTCTGTTTTTGACAGATTCTGTTTTCAATGCATAGTTTGCTTGTTTTAATGTTTCCGTAGCTTATATTATGAGATAAACATTGTGGAAATGATAGAATACAGTAGTAATTATGTGAGAACAATTATGAATCTTGTCTTGACAGTTCCTAAGTGGATGATTTATTTTTATCATACTAACCTATCTCACAAGTTCCGTTAAGTTTTGTGTGATTGAAGTTTTCAAGTTTTGGGTGAGATATCGATATGAGGAGAATAAGGAGCGGCAAGACCCTAAGATTGGGGATGCCCAAGGCACCCAAGGTAATATTCAAGAAGACCCAAGCAACTAAGCTTGGGGATGCCCCGGAAGGCATCCCCTCTTTCGTCTTCAACACTATCGGTAACCTCACTCGGAACTATATTTTTATTCATCACATAATATGAGTTTTGCTTGGAGCATCATTTTCTTCTGTTGATATTTGTTTGCTGCTATCAATAATCATGTTTTGTACCTTTTAGTTCAATAAAATGCCATTTATAGCCTTTACTATGCTCAGTTTGCAAGTTCATGTGTTGCTGTTTGAAAACGGAAAGTTTTCTCTTATGTCCAGAATATTCCTGAATAGTCAGAACATGATAAAAATCTGAAATTTTTACACAGTAAGCATGAATGAGTTCTCTGTCACGTGGTAATTTTTTAGAATTTTTGGAGTTAGGGAAGTATGGATTCTTATTCACCTTTTACAGACTGTTCTGTTTTGGCAGATTGCTGTTATAGTTGCATTGTTTGCATATGTTTGCGTGTTTAATATTTCTATTTGAGGATAGGAGTATTAAATATGCAGAGGCATTTAGTATGCAATGTTTAATTATAATTTTTGTCATTTGCTACAGTAGAGAATGTTAAGGTTTTGAGTTGATTTATACTAACTTACCTCACGAGTTCTTGTTGAGTTTTGTGTGGATGAAGTTTTTAGGATTTATAGAAACCGTGATATGAGAGGAATTAAGGAGACACAAAAGCTCAAGCTTGGGGATGCCCAAGGCATCCCAATATAATATTTCAAGAAGTCTCAAGCATCTAAGCTTGGGGATGCCCCGGTAGGCATCCCACCTTTCTTCATCAACATTATCGGTTAGTTTTGGTTGAGCTTAAGTTTTTGCTTCTTCACATGATATGTGCTATTCTTGGAATGTCATTTTTATTTTGTTTTTCTTGCTGTTTGAATAAAATACCAAGATCTGAATTTTTTTAAATGAGAGAGAGTCCTTACATAGCTACTTAATGGTTTCACTACTCATTGATCTTCACTTATATATTTTGGAGTAGTTTGTCATTAATTCTCATGCTTCACTTATATATTTTTGAGACTTAATAATAGTAGTGGTAATTTGCACAAGATATGAATTTGGTCCCAAGATGAA
Source organism: Elymus sibiricus (assembly GCA_039707655.1). Lineage (NCBI taxonomy): Eukaryota > Viridiplantae > Streptophyta > Magnoliopsida > Poales > Poaceae > Elymus > Elymus sibiricus. The sequence continues at coordinate 138,853,019 of CM077674.1, read as the reverse complement.
TATTCAAGAGGGATATAATAAAAACTTTCGTATAGATCATTGGATATGATAAGTGTGATCCCATGCAATGAAAATAAAGAAAGAGATCATATGCTAATCTTATGGAAAGTAATGACATTACATAAAGAAAAGTATAAGTGGTAAAATTTATTGGAGGTTAACAAGCATAGCATTAGTCAATGATGCAATTCATGAAAAAGTTAATAAGGGAAGAGAAGATTGATGTCTACAACACAACTTATTCTTGTTGACTCGTGTTGAGCCTCCAAGCGCAGAGTTTTGTAGGACAGTAGCAATTTTCCCTCAAGTGGATGACCTAAGGTTTATCAATCCGTTGGAGGCATAGGTTGAAGATGGTATCTCTCAAACAACCCTGCAACCAAATACAAGAAATCTCTTGTGTCCCCAACACACCCAATACAATGGTAAATTGTATAGGTGCACTAGTTCGGCGAAGAGATGGTGATAAAAGTGTAGTATGGATAGTAGATATAGGTTTTTGTAATCTGAAAATATAAAAACAGCAAGGTAGCAAATAGTAAATGGGCATGTAGCTTTGCATATGTCGGTCTATAAAACATGGGTATTTTATACCCTGACTTATGCACAGACAGTAACAGCCTCCATGCCGGCCAAGCCTTGCCGGGAACCGCCAAGACCAAGATTCTGGACCCAGTTGTGGAAGCCACTGGAAAGAAGCTCAAGACACAGCACCAACGAGCACTCAACTAGTAGTGAAGATGAAGACATTTCTTGCCGGTAAGGTCAAACCGGCAAGGTGGAAACCCGGCAAGCTCCGTACCGGCGAGCTCCTACTAGTCCTCCAGCGCTCCACCTCACCGGAGAGATGTTCGCTAATGGATGAGGTGTCGACCGCGCAGGCTGGTTGGTGAGGCTTGTCGGGCACGTGTCAGCGCGCTGGGGCAGGATTTGCCTTTAATGACACCTGTCCAGGAGGCGTGTCAGGCTAATACGAGGTAGCTGGGCAAGCGGTGCAGAAACCTTGCCGGGAGCTACCTCTCCACATGACACCTAATGGTGCATTTAATGCTTTTGTCCTAAACTGACAGACTTAGGTATGATAGCAATGTTCACTATCTAATCGCTATGTAATTACTGTTTTGCCACTGTGGTAACCCCTTGAGCTATAAAAGGAGGGCCAAGGCAATAGTTAGAGGGATTCAGACTCTTGACACAACTCGCATGCGCAGCTGCCTCTCCCGCACCTTGCCGGGGAAGTGCTCCTTGTGCTCGTGTTCATACACACTCAATATATCAAAGCAAGAGTAGGGTTTTACGCTTCACAAGCGGCCCGAACCTGGGTAAAAATCACCCTGCGTCCTCTGGTGATTCTGCTCTTTGTGCTTGCGTCTCCCCTTACCGAACCACAAGGGGCTGGATGGCCCCATAGATGGTCGTATCACGAGCACAAGGAGCGCTTCCCCGGCAAGGTGCGGGAGAGGCAGCTGCGCATGCGAGTTGTGTCAAGAGTCTGAATCCCTCTAACTGTTGCCTTGGCCCTCCTTTTATAGCTCAAGGGGTTACCACAGTGGCAAAATAGTAATTACATAGCGATTAGATAGTGAACAGTGCTAGCATACCTAACTCTGCCAGTTTAGGACAAAAGCATTAAATGCACCGTTAGGTGTCATGTGGAGAGGTAGCTCCCGGCAAGGTTTCTGCACCGCTTGCCCAGCTACCTCGTATTAGCCTGACACACCTCCTGGACGGGTGTCATTGAAGGCAAATCCTGCCCCAGCGCGCTGACACGTGCCCGACAAGCCTCACCAACCAGCTTGCGTGGTCGACACCTCATCCATTAGCGAACAACTGTCCGGTGAGGTCGAGCGCTGGAGGACTGGCAGGAGCTTGCCGATACGGAGCTTTCCGGGTCTCCACCTTGCCGGTTTGACCTTGCCGGCAAGAAATGTCTTCATCTTCACTACTAGTTGAGTGCTTGTTGGTGCTGTGTCTTGAGCTTCTTTCCAGTGGCTTCCGCAACTGGGTCCTGAATCTTGGTCTTGGCGGTTCCCGGCAAGGCTTGGCCGGCAAGGAGGCTGTTACTGTCTGTGCATAAGTCAGGGTATAAAATACCCATGTTTTATACACCGACATATGCAAAGCTACATGCTTGGGGATGATAATTTTGTTATGTCCACTACTTATTGCAATGATCATGATTGGGGTGATAATGCTTCGTATGATCTTGGAAATTTATTTAAGCCTCATGATGAATATGTCATTGATAATAATGTTCGCAATAATATTGAAAATGGGTTTGGAAGAGCGTCAACTTTAGGTAATAATGATCCCACTACTTTGGAGAATTATCAATCTTATGAATTTTTGGATAAAAATGGGTTTGGAGAGGTCATGACTTTAGTTGATGTTAATCCCACTATCTTGGAAGATTATAAAACTTTTATGCATGTGGATCATGAAGATAATTATTTATATGATAGCTATATTATTAAATTTGATTATGATCCTACATGTTAATTATTATGAGAGAGGAAAATATGGTTGTAGAAATATTCATGTCACTAAATTACCTCTCTTTGTGTTGAATTTATTAATGCTTCATTCTTCCTATTTGCATATGCTAGGTATTGCTTGTCTTGATAATTTGTTTTCCTATAAAATTCCTATGCATAGGAAGAGGGTTAGAATTAAATGTGTTTGTCACACGTTTTATGATGCTCTCTTTGTGCTTCAATTCTTGTCTTTTATGTGAGCATCATTAATAATCCAAGCCTATCTTAATGGCTATAAAGAAAGAGCTTGTTGGGAGGCAACCCAATGTGTATCTTAAATTTTTGCTTTTCTTTTCTATTTTGTGTGTCACACAATTATACCCTCTGTTATGATTGTGTTTTTATCTTTTAATTAGTGTTTGTGCCAAGTAATGCCTTTGGGATGATTTGGATGATAGTATAATTGATGCTGTTTGAAAACAGAAACTTTTGAGTCCAGTACATAATTTCCTTGATTTTACTGGAGCGTGATAAAATTCTGAATTTTTTTACACAGTATTGGTATATGAATTGTTTGCGTTTTCCTAATTTTCAGAATTTTTGGAGTTACATAAGTATATCTTTTAAATAGATCTTTACATACTGTTCTGTTTTAGACAGATTCTGTTTTTTTACATAGTTTGCTTATTTTGATGAATCAATCAATTGTATCGAGGGGTATAACTCATGGAGAAGTTGGAGTACAGTAGAATTATGCCAAGATTAAATATGAATCAATTTATAACAGTACCTATATTTTAAGATTTGTTTGTTATACTAACGGATCTCACGAGGTTTCTGTTTTGTTTTGTGTGCTGAAGTTTTCAAGTTTTGGGTGAGATCACGATGGATGAAGGAATAAGGAGCGGCAAGACCCTAAGCTTGGGGATGCCCAAGGCACCCCAAGGTAATATTCAAGGAAGACCCAAGCGTCTAAGCTTGGGGATGCCCCGGATGGCATCCCCTCTTTCGTCTACAATCTATCGGTATATCACTTGGAGCTATATTTTTATTCATCACATGATATGTGTTTTACTTGGAGAATCTTGTGCCATAGTTTTCTTTTCTTTGTTTGCTTTTTAGTTAGCAACAATCATCTTTTTAACACACCTTTTTGAGAGGGACGCACATTTATCGTGATTTGTTAGAATACTCTATGTGCTTCACTTATATCTTTTGAGCTAGGCAGTTGCTCTAGTGCTTCACTTATATCTTTTAGAGTACGGTGGTGATTATATTTTAAAGAAATAGTTGCACTCTCATGCTTAACTTAAATCTTTTTGAGAGTCTAATAAATATTAATGGCAATTTGCATGTGTTAAAAGAATGGTCCTGATATGATAAGGTATTCAAGGGGGATATGATAAAAACTTTCATGTAGATCACTAAATATGAAGTGTATGGTTAATTTTATTAATGTCGTAATATGAAAGGATATAGGTTCATGATCATTGGTTAGTAGAAATATCGGTATTAAAGTTTGTTATTAACTAGTCATCTAAGTATTGGTCGTGGCATGGTGAGGAAGTTCGAGCGTTTATAGGTCTGAAATGAAATCCTTGAGTGCTGTTACGATCGGGGGAGCGCGATGGTTAACTCCTACCAACCTCCCTCCTAGGGGCATGTGGCTATTACTTTGCTTCGAGGGCTAATAGGCTTTCACAATAAGTATGTGAGTTCTTTATGACTAATGTGAGTCCATGGATTATATGCACTCCTATCTTTCCGCAATTTGCTAGCCTCTTCGGTACCGTGCCTTGCAATTTCTCACCTCGAGAGTTGGTGCAAACTTTGCCGGTGCATCCAAACCCCATGATATGATACGCTCTTTCACACATAAGCCTCCTTTTACCTTCCTGAAAACAGCCACCATACCTACCTATTATGGCATTTCCATAGCCATTCCGAGATATATTGCCATGCAACTTCCAACGTTCCGTTTATATGACACACATCTTCATTGTCATATTGCTTTGCATGATCATATAGCTGACATAGTATTTGTGGCTCAGCCACCGTTCATCATTTTTTATACATGTTACGCTAGATCATTGCACATCCTGGTACACTGCCAGAGGCATTCATATAGAGTCATATTGTTCTAGTATCGAGTTGTAATATTGAGTTGTAAGTAAATAAAAGTGTGATAATCATCATTATTAGAGCATTGTCCCAGTGAGGAAAGGATGATGGAGACTGTGATTCCCCCACAAGTCGGGATGAGGCTCCGGACAAGAAATTATAATAATAAAAAGAGGCCAAAAAGAGCCCAGCAAAAAAATGAGAGAAAAGAGAGAAGGGGCAATGTTACTATCCTTTTCCACACTTGTGCTTCAGAGTAGCACCATGTTTTTCATATAGAGAGTTTCCTGAGTTGTCACTTTCATAGGGAATTTTTCATTATAGAACTTGGCTTGTATATTCCGATGATGGGCTTCCTCAAATGCCCGAGGTCTTCAAGAGCAAGCAAGTTGGATGCATACCCACTTAGTTTTCAGTTCGAGCTTTCATACACTTATAGCTCTTAGTGCATCCGTTGCATGGCAATCCCTACTCCACGCATTGATATCGATTGATGGGCATCTCCATAGCCCGTTGATCCGCCGAGTTGATGCGAGACTTTCTTCTTCTCCTTTTACCATTATTGATCCCTATCACCACATTCTATTCCACCTAGTGCTATGTCCATGGCTCACGCTCATGTATTGCGTGGGAGTTGAAAATGTTGAAGCGCGTTAGAAGTATGATCCAATTGCCTGGTTTAACACTGGGGTGCTTGATACGTCCAATTTGCATCATGATTTCCTACTGTTATTTATTATGTTTTTGATCATTATTTCACTTTATGGTACAATTCTTATGCCTTTTCTCTCTTAATTTGCAAGATTTACATGAAGAGGGAGAATGCCGGCAGCTAGAATTCTGGACCTGAAATAGCCATATCAGAGATACCTATTCTACAGAGCTCCAATTGACCTGAAATTTCACGGAGATTTTTTTATTGAATATATAAAAAATACTGGAGAAAATAAATACCAGAGGGGACCCACCAGCTGCCCACAAGGCAGCAGGGCGCGCCCCCCTGGGGTCTGGCCCCGTCCTTCTGCGATATAAGGTCATTTGCCCTAGAAAAAATAAAGAGAAGACTTTTGAGACGAAGCGCCGCCGTCTCGAGGCGGAACCAGGGCAGGAGCTATTTTGCTCTCTGACGGAGCGATTCCGCCGGGGATACTTTCCTCCGGGAGGGGGAAGTCGAAGCCATCGACATCCCAACGATCCTCTCATTGTGGGAGGACCAATCTTCATCAACATCTTCAACAGCACCATCTCATCTCAAACCCTAGTTCATCTCTTGTATTCAATCTTTGTCTCAAAACCTCAGATTGGTACCTGTGGGTTGCTAGTAGTGTTGATTACATCTTGTAGTTGATGCTAGTTGGTTTATTTGGTGGAAGATTATATGTTCAGATCCTTAATGCTATTCAATACCCCTCTGATCTTGAACATGAATATGATTTGTGATTAGTTACTTTTGTTCTTGAGGACATGGGAGAAGTCTTGGCATAAGTAATCATGTGAATTTGGTATTCGTTCGATATTTTGATGATATGTATGTTGTTGCTTCCTTTAGTGGTGTCATGTGAACGTCGACTACATGACACTTCACCATCTTTGGTCCTAAGGGAAGGCATTGTGGAGTAGTAATTAGATGATGGGTTGCTAGAGTGACAGAAGCTTAAACCCTAGTTTATGCGCTATTCCGTAAGGGGCTGATTTGGATCCATATGTTCCATGCTATGGTTAGAGTTATCTTAATTCTTCTTTCGTAGTTGCGGATGCTTGCGAGAGGGGGTAATCATAAGTGGGAGGCTTGTTCAATTAAGAACAGCACCCAAGCACCGGTCCACCCACATATCAAATTATCAAAGTAGCGAACGCGAATCAAACAAACATGATGAAAGTGACTAGATGAAATTCCCATGTGTCCTCGAGAACGCTTTGCTTATTATAAGAGATCGTTCCGGCTTGTCCTTTGCTACAAAAAGGATTGGGCCACCTTGCTGCACTCTTTTTTACTGTTACTACTTGTTACTTATTACGAATTATTTTGCTATCAAAACTATCTATTACCGCTAATTTCAGTACTTGCAGAGAATACCTTGCTGAAAACTGCTTGTCATTTCCTTCTGCTCCTCGTTGGGTTCGACACTCTTACTTATCGAAAGGACTATGATTGATCCCCTATACTTGTGGGTCATCAAGACTCTTTTCTGGTGCCATTGCCGGGGAGTGAAGCGCCTTTGGTGAGTAGAATTTGGTAAGGAAACATTTATATTACATGCTGAAATTTATTGTCACTTGTCACTATGGAAAGTAATCCTTTGAGGGGCTTGTTCAGGGTATCTTCACCTCGACCGGAAGAAATAAGAGTTGCTCCTCAACCTATTGAACCTACTGAAAATATTTATTATGAAATTCCTCTAGGTATGATAGAGATACTGCTAGCTAATCCTTATGCAGGAGATGGAACGGTACATCCCGATATGCACTTGATCTATGTGGATGAAATTTGTGGATTGTTTAAGCTTGCAGGTTTATCCGGAGATGGAGTTAAGAAGAAAGTATTCCCTTTATCTTTGGAGGGAAAGGCATTGATATGGTATAGGCTATGTGATGATACTGAAACATGGGACTGGAACCGGTTGAAGCTGGAATTCCACCAGAAATTTTATCCTATGCATTTGGTTCATCGTGATCGGAATTATATATATAATTTTTGGCCTCGTGAAGGAGAAAGTATCGCTCAAGCTTGGGGGAGGCTTAAGTATATGTTGCACACATGCCCCAATCATGAGCTCTCAAGAGAAATAATTCTTCAAAACTTTTATGCTCGGCTTTCTTATAATGATCAATCCATTCTCGATACTTCTTCTACTGGTTCCTTTATGAAGAGAACTATTGAATCCAGATGGGATCTTCTAGAAAGAATTAAACGTAACTCTGAAGATTGGGAAATCGACAAAGGTAATGAGTCAGGTATAAATCTTAAGTTTGATTGTGCTAAATCTTTTATGGAAACTGATGCTTTTCGTAAGTTTAGCACTAAATATGGACTTGACTCTGAGATAGTAGCTACCTTTTGTGAATCTTTTGCTGCTCATGTTGATCTCCCTAAGGAGAAATGGTTTAAATATCACCTACCTATTGAATTGAATGAAGAGCCTGTTAGTGTTAAAGAAGAAACAATTGTTTACCATGTTGATCCAGTTGTGCCTACTGCTTATATTGAGAAACCTCCTTTCCCTGTTAGGATTAAGGAACATGCTAAAGTTTCAACTGTGGTTAATAAGAGTAATATTAAAGCACCTAGACCTTCTGATCAAATTAAAGTTGAACCTAGTGTTGCAATGGTTAAAGATCTTTTGGTTGATAATATTGATGGACATGTCATATATTTCTGTGATGAAGCAACTAGAATTGCTAAGCCAGACCCTAAAGATAAAAACAAACCTGTAGTTGGCATGCCTATTATTTCTGTTCAGATTGGAGATCATTGCTATCATGGTTTATGTGATATTGGTGCTAGTGTGAGTGCTATTCCGTTTACTCTCTATCAAGAAGTCATGAATGATATTGCACCTGTTGAGATTGAAGATATTGATGTTACTATTAAGCTTGCAAACAGAGATACTATTTCACCACTTGGGATTGTTAGAGATATTGAAGTCTTGTGTGGTAAGATCAAATACCCTACTGATTTTCTTGTTCTTGGATCACCACAAGATGATTTTTGTCCCATTATATTTGGTAGACCCTTCTTGAATACTGTTATTGCTAAGATTGATTGCACTAAAGAAATTGTTAGTGTTAATTTTGGTGAGATGTCTCATGAGTTTAATTTCTCTAAGTTTCGTAGACAACCTCATGATAAAGAATTACCCAATAAAGATGAAACTATTGGTCTTGCTTCTATTGTTATGCCTCCTACTGATCCTTTAGAACAATATTTGCTTGAGCATGAGAATGACATGAATATGAATGAAAGAAACGAAATAGATGAATTATTCTTTAAACAAGAACCTATCCTGAAACATAATTTGCCTGTTGAAACCTTGGGAGGTCCACCTCCACCCAAGGGTGATCCTGTATTTGATTTAAAGCAATTACCTGATACTCTTAAATATGCTTATCTTGATGAAAAGAAGATATATCCTGTTATTATTAGTGCTAACCTTTCAGAGCATGAAGAAAAGAGATTACTTAAAACTCTGAAGAAGCACCGTGCCGCTATTGGATATACCCTCGATGATCTTAAGGGGATTAGTCCCACTTTGTGACAGCATTAAATTCATATGGAGCCGGATGCTAAACCCGTTGTTGATCATCAAAGAAGGCTGAATCCTAGAATGAAGGATGTGGTAAGAACTGAAATATTAAAGCTTCTTGAAGAAGGTATAATTTATCCCATAGTTGATAGTAGATGGGTAAGTCCTGTTCATTGTGTTCCTAAGAAAAGAGGTATTACCGTTGTTCCTAATGATAAAAATGAACTTATCCCACAAAGAATTGTGACTGGTTATAGGATGGTAATTGATTTCATAAAATTAAATAAAGCTACTAGAAAAGATCATTACCCCTTGCCTTTTATTGATCAAATGTTAGAAAGATTGTCTAAGCATACACACTTTTGTTTCCTAGATGGTTATTTTGGTTTCTCTCAAATACCTGTGTCACCTGAAGATCAAGAGAAAACCACCTTTACTTGTCCTTTTGGAACTTATGCTTGTCGTCGTATGCCTTTTGGTTTATGTAATGCACCTGCCACCTTTCAAATATGTATGACTGCTATATTCTCTGACTTTTGTGAAAAGATTGTTGAGGTTTTCATGGATGATTTCTCCGTTTATGGAACTTCTTTTGATGATTGCTTGAGTAACCTTGATCGAGTTTTGCAGAGATGTGAAGAAACTAATCTTGTCTTGAATTGGGAGAAGTGCCATTTTATGGTGAATGAAGGTATAGTCCTTGGGCATAAAATTTCTGAAAAAGGTATTGAAGTTGATAAAGCTAAAGTTGATGCTATTGAGAAAATGCCATGTCCTAAAGATATCAAAGGTATAAGAATTTTCCTTGGTCATGCTGGTTTCTATAGAAGATTTATAAAAGACTTCTCTAAAATTTCTAGACCTCTTACCAATCTCTTGCAAAAAGATGTTCCATTCGTTTTTGATGATGATTGTGTAGAAGCCTTTGAAATACTTAAGAAAGCCTTAATTTCTGCACCTATTGTTCAACCACCTGATTGGAACCTACCCTTTGAAATTATGTGCGATGCTAGTGATTATGCTATTGGTGTTGTTCTAGGACAAAGAGTTGATAAGAAATTAAATGTTATCCATTATGCTAGTAAAACTCTAGATAGTGCTCAAAGAAATTATGCTACTACTGAGAAAGAATTTTTAGCAGTTGTGTTTGCATGTGATAATTTTAGATCTTACATTGTTGATTCCAAAGTCACTGTCCACACTGATCATGCTGCTATTAAATATCTTATGGAAAAGAAAGATGCTAAACCTAGACTTATTAGATGGGTTCTTCTGCTACAAGAATTTGATTTGCATATTGTTGATAGAAAGGGAGATGAGAATTCGGTAGCAGATAATTTGTCTAGAATGGAAAATGTTCTTGATGACCCACTTCCTATTAATGATGATTTTCCTAATGAGCAATTAGCTGTGATAAATGCTTCTCGTAATACTTCTTGGTATGCAGACTATGCTAATTACATTGTTGCTAAATACATACCACCCAACTTTACATACCAACAAAAGAAAAGGTTTTTCTTTGATTTAAGACATTACTTTTGGGATGACCCACATATATATAAAGAAGGAGTAGATGGTATTATTAGACGTTATGTACCTGAGCATGAACAGGAACAGATCCTACGTAAGTGCCACTCCGAGGCATATGGAGGACACCATGCGGGAGACCGAACTGCACACAAGGTATTACAATCTGGTTTTTATTGGCCTACTCTTTTTAAGGATGCACGTAAGTTTGTCCTTTCTTGTGATGAATGTCAAAGAATTGGTAATGTTGGTAGACGTCAGGAAATGCCTATGAATTATTCACTTGTTATTGAACCATTTGATGTTTGGGGTTTCGATTATATGGGACCTTTTCCTAAATCCAACAGGTATACTCATATCTTAGTTGCTGTTGATTACATTACTAAGTGGGTAGAAGCTATTCCAACTAGTAGTGTTGATCATAACACTTCTATTAAAATGCTTAAAGTTATTTTCCCGAGGTTTGGAGTCCCTAGATATTTAATGACTGATGGTGGTTCGCATTTTATTCATGGTGCTTTCCGTAAGTTGCTTGCTAAATATGATGTTAACCATAGAATTGCATCTCCTTATCATCCTCAGTCTAGTGGTCAAGTTGAATTAACTAATAGAGAAATAAAATTGATTTTGCAAAAGACCGTTAATAGATCCAGAAAGAATTGGTCTAAGAAACTTGATGATGCATATAAAAATCCCATGGGTATGTCTCCGTATAAAATGGTTTATGGAAAAGCATGTCATTTACCTTTTGAGCTAGAACATAAAGCTTATTGGGCAATTAAAGAACTTAACTATGATTTTAAACTTGCCGGTGAGAAGAGGTTATTTGATATTAGCTCTCTGGATGAATGGAAAACCCAAGCCTATGAAAATGCTAAGTTGTTTAAAGAAAAAGTTAAAAGATGGCATGACAAAATAATTCAAAAATGGGAATTCAAGGTAGGTGATCATGTTCTATTGTAAAATTCTTGTTTAAGATTTTTTGCAGGAAAACTTCTCTCTAAATGGGAGGGGCCATATGTCATCGAAGAAGTTTATCGCTCCGGAGCCATCAAAATAAATAACTCCGAAGGCAATAATCCAAGAGTGGTGAATGGGCAAAGAATCAAGCATTATATTTCAGGTACTCCCATTAATGTTGAAACTAATATTATTTAAACAATTACACCGGAGGAACACATCAAAGAGTCCTTCCGGAACGCTCCAGAACCCTGAAAAGGGGTAGGTATGTGATACGGTAAGTAAACCGACTCCAAAAATTCCATAAAAATTATTTCTGTCAGTTTTGGAATATTAGAAAAAATACAAAAATAAGAAATAGCCGAGGGGACCCACGTGTCGCCCACAAGGCAGCAGGGCGTGACCCCTTCCTGGGGCGCGCCGTGGTGCCTTGTGGGCCCCACGTGTGCCTTCCCGACTCCGTTTTCTTCCCGTATGTGCTACTTGTGAGGTGCGTTGGTAATTCCCTGAAGAGGAAGGGAGATGCAGTATAGTAGAGATAAGTATTTCCCTCAGTTATGAAACCAAGGTTATCAATCCAGTAGGAGAATCACGCAACACCTCGTTAACAGTACCTGCACACAAAACAACAAATCCTTGCACCCAACGCAAACAAGGGGTTGTCAATCCCTCGGCGGTTAATTGCAAGATTAAATTGTATGGTGATAGATAGATAGATAGATAGATTGAACTAAAATATAAAATAAAATAAATAAAGTAAAAGTGCAGCAAGGTATTTTTAGGATTTTTAATATATGATAGAAGTAGACCCGGGGGCCATAGTTTTCACTAGAGGCTTCTCTCATGAAAATAGTATACGGTGGGTAAACAAATTACTGTTGGGCAATTGATAGAAAAGAAAATAATCATGACGATATCCAAGGCAATGATCATGTATATAGGCATCATGTCCGAGACAAGTAGACCGACTCCTGCCTGCATCTACTACTATTACTCCACACATCGACCGCTATCCAGCATGCATCTAGTGTATTAAGTTCATAAAGAACGGAGTAACGCCTTAAGCAAGATGACATGATGTAGACAAAGTAAACTCACGCATGAATAAACCCCATCTTTTTACCCTTAATAGCAATGATACATACGTGTCATGTCCCTTTCTGTCACTGGGATTGAGCACCACAAGATCGAACCCATTACAAAGCACCTCTCTCATTGCAAGATAAATCAATCTAGTTGGCCAAACCAAATCAATAGATCGGAGAGAAATACGAAGCTATAATAATCATGCATAAAAGAGTTCAGAGAAGACTCAAATAATATTCATGGATAATCTGATCATAAACTCACAATTCATCGGATCCCAACAAACACACAGCAAAAAGTGATTACATCGGATAGAACTCCAAGAACATCAAGGAGAACATTGTATTGAAGATCAAAAAGAGAGAAGAAGCCATCTAGCTACTAACTATGGACCCGAAGGTCTGTGGTAAACTACTCACGCATCATCGGAAGGGCAGCAAGGTTGATGTAGAGCCCCTCCGTGATCGATTCCCCCTCCGGCGGAGTACCGGAAAAGGCCTCCAGATGGGATCTCTCGAGAACAGAAGCTTGCGGCGGCGGAAAAAGTATTTCGTGGACTCCTCTGTTGGTTTCCCGATTTTAGAGAATTTATAGTGGAGGAATTAGGTCAAACGGAGCTGTGTGGGCCCCACGAGCCACCAGGGCGCCCCCCCTGGGGCGCGCCGTGGTGCCTCGTGGGCCACTGCTTCATCTTCTCGTCTCCTCCCGAACCTTCTAGTGTTTGTTATGTCCAGAAAAAAATCTCCAAAAAGTTTCATGGCATTTGGACTTCGTTTGGTACTGATATTCTGGAAAACGAAAACAGGCAAAAAACAGCAACTAGCACTGGGCACTAAGTTAATAGGTTAGTCCCAAAAAATGATATATAATTGATGTAAATGTATATAAAAACATCCAAGATTGATTATATAATAGCATGGAACAATCAAAAATTATAGATACGTTGGAGACGTATCAAGCATCCCCAAGCTTAATTCCTGCTCGTCCTCGAGTAGGTAAATGATAAAAACAGAATTTTTGATGTGGAATGCTACCTATCATATTCATCAAATATTCTTTCTTTGTGGCATGTACATTTGGACTTGAATGAATCAAAGCAATAGTCTATATTTTGACATGAAGATATAAATACTCAAGCATACTAACAAGCAACCATGTTTTTCAAAATATCAACGCTAAAGAAAGTTATCCCTAGCCCATTATGCTCAATCATTGATCCATTCATGAAACACACTCAATATTAGCTACACACAATGCACAAGTATGACAATAGTGCTCTCTAGTTGGTGCTTTGTAAGAGAAGATGGAGACTCAAAATAAAAATAAAAATTGCATAAAAGTAAATAGATAGGCCCTTCGCAGAGGGAAGCAGAGATTTGCAAATGTGCCAGAGCTCAAAGCTTAAATTAGAGAGATAAAATTATTTTGAGAGGCATGCATTTCCTGTCAACGAAAACGACCGAGAATTCCCAATATCTTCCATGCTAGACACATCATAGGCGGTTCCCAAACAAAAAATAAAGTTTATTTCCTTTCCACCATTCTTTCACAATCCATGGCTAGCCGTATTCACGGGTGCCCTCCATACCAACACTTTCCAAGGAATTTTGTTGTTATTAATTTTTGATTCATTGTGGGACTGGGCATCCCTATTACCAGCCACTCTCTCATGCAATGACAAGTGAATAAACACTCATCATGAGAATAACACACCTAGCATGGAAAATATTGGCCACCCCCTGCCGCTTCATGAGCGGTACGGGCACACAAAACGGAAAAATTATTTTGAAAATTAGAGTTGGCACACGCAAATTTACTTGGAACGGCATGGAAATACCGCATATAGGTAGATATGGTGGACTCATTTGGCACAACTTGGGTTTAAGGAGTTTGGATGCACAAGCAGTATTCCCGCTTAGTACAAATGAAGGCTAGCAAATAGATTGAGAAGCAACCAACCAAAAAGCAAAAACGGTCATAAACATGCATTGAACATAACTAACACCGAATAATGCACCATAAGTAGGATATAATTTCTTTGCATAACTATTTACTTAATGTGCAAGCATAGGGAATCACAAACCTTAACACCAATATTCTTACTAAATCACAATTACTCACTAACATGACTCACATATTATCATCTCCATATCGCAAAACTATTGCAAGGAATCACACTCATCATATCCAATGATCTATATGAAAGTTTTTATTATATCCCTCTTGAATATTCATCACTTTGGGACCAAATTCATATCTTGTGCAAATTACCATTACTATTATCAACTCTCAAAAAGATATAAGTGAAGCATGAGAGTGCAAATATTTCTTCAAAATTTTAATCTTATCAACTCTCAAAATAATATAAGTGAAGCATGAGAGTTTAAATATTTCTTCAAAATATAACCACTGCCGTGCTCAAAAAGATTTAAGTGAAGCACTAGAGCAACTGCCTAGCTCAAAAAATTTAAGTGAAGCACATAGAGTATTCTAACAAATTATGATAAACGTGTGGCTCTCTCAAATTGGTGTGTCTAGCAAAGATGATTGTGACAAACTAAAAAGCAAACAAAGCAAAGACTCATATAATACACGACGCTCCAAGCAAAACACATATCATGTGACGAATAAAAATATAGCTCCAGGTAAAATTACCGATGGTTGGTAGAAGAAAGAGGGGATGCCTTCTGGGGCATCCCCAAGCTTATACGCTTGAGTCTTCCTTGAATATTACCTTGGGGTGCCTTGGACATCCCCAAGCTTAGGCTCTTGCCACTCCTTATTCCTTCATCCATCGTGATCTCACCCAAAACTTGAAAACTTCAATCACACAAAACTCAACAAAACCTTCGTGAGATCCGTTAGTATAACAAGCAAATCACTACTTTAAATACTGTAGTAAATTGATTCATATTTAATATTGGCATAATGCTACTGTACTCCAACTTCTCCATGACTCATACCCCCCGATACGATCCATAGATTCATTAAAATAAGCAAACTATGCAACAAAAACAGAATCTATCTAAGACAGAACAGTCTGTAAAGATCTATTTAAAATCTATACGTCTGTAACTCCAAAAATTCTGAAAAATTAGGAAAACGTGGGCAATTCATATACCAATACTGTGTAAAAATTTCAGATTTTTCTGATGCTCCAGTACGGAACTAAAATTCCAACACTGCATGCAAAACTTTATGTTTTCCAAACAACATCAATTATACTATCTTCCAAATCATCCCAAAGGCTTTACTTGGCACAAACACTAATTAAAACATAAAAACACAATCATAACAGTAGAATAAATGTGAAAAAAAACAAGAATTTATTTTATTCATTGGGTTGTCTCCCAACAAGCTCTTTCTTTATAGCCATTAAGATAGGCTTGAGATTTCAATGATGCTCTCATGAGAGATAATAATAGAAACACAAAGAGAGCATCATGGAGTATACGAAAAACACACTTAAGTCTAACATACTTCCTATGCATAGGCATTTTATAGGAGAACAAATTATCAAGACAAGCAATCTCTAACATATGCAAGGAAGAAGAAAGGAGCATTAACAATTTGAATTTCAAGAGAGGTAATTGAGTAACATGAAAATTTCTTTAACCATATTTTCCTCTCTCATAATAATTACATGTAGGATCATAATAAAATTCAACAATATAGCTATCATATAAAATTTTATCTTCATGATCCACATGCACAAAAGTTTTATAATCTTCCAAGATAGTGGGATTAATATCAACTAAAGTCGTGACCTCTCCAAACCCACTTTTATCAAAAATTTCATAAGATTGATAATTCTCCAAAGTAGTGAGATCATTATTAACTAAAGTTGACGCTCTTCCAAACCCACTTTTAATAGTATTGCAAACATTATTAGCAATAACATATTCATCATGAGGCTTAAATAAATTTTTGAGATCATAAGAAGCATTATCACCCCAATCATGATCATTGCAATAAGTAGTGGACATAACAAAATCATCATCCCCAAGCTTGTAGTTTTGCATATTATTAACACAATTGATATTAATAGTATTTATGATAACATTATTGCAATCATGCTTTTCATTCAAGGAACTATCATGAATCACTTTATAAATTTCTTCTTTCAACACTTCATCACAATTTTCAGATTCATGATTTTCAAGCAAAACTTCATAGAGATAATCAAGTGCACTCAACTCACTAGCAATTGGTTCATCATAATTGGATCTTTTAAAAAGATTAGAAAGTGGATGAGGATCCATAGTGATCTTAAACTTGTGCCTTTTCTTTCTGTTCTTGTGTGTTCGACATGAAGGCAATAAAAGCAAGCAAGTAAAGAAGCAAACAAGAAAAAGGCAAACGGAAAATATTTTTGTATTTTTGTAAAAACTTTTTAGAAGTGGGGGAGATGAAAACGAGAGGGAAAGGCAAATAAAATAAATGCAAGGAGATGAAAGTTTTATGCGTAGGTACTTGATAGATGTTGATGATGTCTCCCCGGCAACGCCGCCATAAATTCTTCCTCCTACTTGTGAGCTGCGTTGGTAATTCCCTGAAGAGGAAGGGAGATGCAGTACAGTAGAGATAAGTATTTCCCTCAGTTATGAAACCAAGGTTATCAATCCAGTAGGAGAATAACGCAACACCTCGTTAACAGTACCTGCACACAAAACAACAAATCCTTGCACCCAACGCAAACAAGGGGTTATCAATCCGTCGGTGGTTAATTGCAAGATTAAATTGTATGGTGATAGATAGATAGATTGAACTAAAATATAAAATAAAATAAATAAAGTAAAAGTGCAGCAAGGTATTTTTAGGATTTTTAATATATGATAGAAGTAGACCCGGGGGCCATAGTTTTCACTAGAGGATTCTCTCATGAAAATAGCATACGGTGGGTAAACAAATTACTGTTGGGCAATTGATAGAAAAGCAAATAATCATGACGATATCCAAGGCAATGATCATGCATATAGGCATCACGTCCGAGACAAGTAGACCGACTCCTGCCTGCATCTACTACTATTACTCCACACATCGACCGCTATCCAGCATGCATCTAATGTATTAAGTTAATAAAGAACGGAGTAACGCCTTAAGCAAGATGACATGATGTAGACAAAGTAAACTCACGCATGAATAAACCCCATCTTTTTACACTTAATAGCAACGATACATACGTGTCATGTCCCTTTCTGTCACTGGGATTGAGCACCGCAAGATCGAACCCATTACAAAGCACCTCTCCCATTGCAAGATAAATCAATCTAGTTGGCCAAACCAAATCAATAGATCGGAGAGAAATACGAAGCTATAATAATCATGCATAAAAGAGTTCAGAGAAGACTCAAATAATATTCATGGATAATCTGATCATAAACTCACAATTCATCGGATCCAAACAAACACACTGCAAAAAGTGATTACATCGGATAGAACTCCAAGAACATCGAGGAGAACATTGTATTGAAGATCAAAAAGACAGAAGAAGCCATCTAGCTACTAACTATGGACCCGAAGGTCTGTGGTAAACTACTCACGCATCATTGGAAGGGCAGCAAGGTTGATGTAGAGCCCCTCCGTGATCGATTCCCCCTCCAGTGGAGTACCGGAAAAGGCCTCCAGATGGGATCTCTCGAGAACAGAAGCTTGCGGCAGCGGAAAAAGTATTTCATGGACTCCTCTGTTGGTTTACCGATTTTAGAGAATTTATAGTGGAGGAATTAGGTCAAACGGAGCTGTGTGGGCCCCATGAGCCACCAGGGCGCGCCGTGGTGCCTCGTGGGCCACTGCTTCATCTTCTCGTCTCCTCCCGAAGCTTCTAGTGTTTGTTATGTCCAGAAAAAAATCTCCAAAAAGTTTCATGGCATTTGGACTTCGTTTGGTACTGATATTCTGGAAAACCAAAAATAGGCAAAAAAACAGCAACTGGCACTGGGCACTAAGTTAATAGGTTAGTCCCAAAAAATGATATATAATTGCTGTAAATGTATATAAAAACATCCAAGATTGATAATATAATAGCATGGAACAATCAAAAATTATAGATACGTTGGAGACGTATCAGTATGCTTTTTTTGCAAGATAAAAATTCTTTATATATATTCCCGTATGTTCTGACCACCGTATCGCAAGTTTCTCCTCTGTTCTTGTTTCGTGCTGTTTTCTGTCATATTTCGAGGCCGGGCATCATGTCTTCCTCCTCCTCCAACAATGTGGGAGACGATGCTTGGTTGCTGCAGATGGAACTCAGGAGGGAGGAGGTAGAAGCGGTTACCATGGAAGAATATGATGGAGATTCGCTTGAGGTCCACCCTCCGGCGTCCGAGAGGGGCACTCTTGCCAGCATCTCCACAATTCCAAACCCTCATCAAGCCGTGAGAAGCACTATAAGCCATGGGAGTCCAGAGGTACAAGAAGGGCTTCCCCCTAGGAGGCCCTTACACAGGTTACATAGAAACAACTTTCATAATTTGGTTCACAATTATGGGGTTGAAAATACTCCTCGTATGCACATACCCTCCAATTGGGACATCTCTCGTCCAAGTGAAAGTGATGTAGGAAAGAAAGCTTGGGGGCTAGAGAATAAGCATATTATGGCCGAAGTTCAAAAGAATACAGAGATGATACAACATGTGCTCCGAGAAATTCAGAGTTTAAAAGAGATCCTAATTGATGTCATGAAGGACAAGCCCACTACCTCACCATCATCACCATCACCGAAGAAGGAGACTTGAGTACATGGGTATGGGCACTCCCCTTGGCTTGTGCCAAGGTTGGGGGAGGTGCCCCGATATCGTATCACCATCACTTTTTCATCATCATTATCTATCTTAGTTCGATCCTTAGTTATTTCATGATTTAGAGGAATAAAGTTTTAGTATGATTTAGTTTTGAGTGCTTGATTTGTGATCTATCTATCTATGTAATCGTGTGTGAAAGTTATATAATAAAGAGTAGTTTGAGTTGAGTGTTTTGCTTTTGATGATCCAATATTAGAAATAAAGAAAGAATAAAAATAAGATCATATGCTAATCCCATGGGGAGTGATGACTTCACATAAATGAAGTATAATTGATAAAACTTGTTGGAGATTGACAAACATAGCATTGGTCATTGTAGCAATTCATGAAAAAGTAATAAAGGAAGAGAGGTCTCACATATAAATACACTATCTTGGACATCTTTTATGATTGTGAGCCCCCATCAAATATTCTATGTCAATTAGTTGATGTTGGACAAGGAAGACAACGTAATGAGTTATGTTTGCTTATATTCACATAGAAGTTATATTGTTTTGGATCCTCTAACATGTGGTGTTTGCCCCCTATCTTTGCTAGCCAAAAATCCGCACCAAGTAGAGATACTACTTGTGCATCCAAAAACCCTTAAACCCAGTTTCATGCCATGAGAGTCCACTATATCTACCTATGGATTGAATAAGATCCTTCAAGTAAGTTGTCATCGGTGCAAAAGCAATAAAAATTGCTCCTAAATATGTATGAACTTTTATTGTAAGGAAAAATAAGCTTTGTATGATCTTGTGATGGTGGAGCAATAAAAGCGACAGACTGCATAATAAAGGTCGCTATCACAAGGGGCAATATAAAGTGACGTTCCTTTACATTAAGAGCTTGCACATCCAAAAACAAAAGCGCATGACAACCTCTGCTTCCCTCTGCGAAGGGCCTATCTTTTACTTTACGTATTTACTTTCATGCAAGAGTCAATAGTGTTCTCCTCTATTCCGTTTTTATTTTCTCTTTTGGCAAACATCATGTGGTGGGGATTGATCCATGCATATATATCCAGTTGAATGTAGGTGATCATGAGTTATTGTTGACATTACCCTTGAGGTAAATACGTTGGGAGGCAAAATTATAAGCCCCTATCTTTCTATGTGTTCGACTGAATCTTTTGCTCCATAAGTATAACGTGAGTGTCAGCAATCATAGAAGACTAAATGATAGTTGAGTATGTGAACTTGCTAATCAAAGCTCTTACATAGACTCTTTCCGATAATATGATGAATTGCAATTGCTTCAGTGACTGAGAACACAGTTTGTTCGTTTTCAATTTGGTTTATGGTTCATACTTTAACTTGTGGATGAATTGTCACTTTTTCATGAAAAGTTTTATGATGATATATTGCTGTTATAATAAAGATCATGATGCTCCATGTCCGTATTTTATTTTTATCGACACCTCTCTCTCTAAACATGTGGTCATGATTATCGATTTTGACTTTTCGCTTGAGGGCAAGCGAGGTCTAAGCTTGGGGGAGTTGATACGTCCAATTTGCATCATGATTTCCTACTGTTATTTATTATGTTTTTGATCATTATTTCACTTTATGGTACAATTATTATGCCTTTTCTCTCTTAATTTGCAAGATTTACATGAAGAGGGAGAATGCCGACAGCTGGAATTCTGGACCTGAAATAGCCATATCAGAGATACCTATTCTACAGAGCTCCAATTGACCTGAAATTTCACGGAGATTTTTTATTGAATATGTAAAAAATACTAGAGAAAAGAAATACCAGAGGGGACCCACCTGCTGCCCACAAGGCAGCAGGGCGCGGCCCCCCTAGGCGCTCCCTGGTGCCTTGTGGGGTCCACAGCTGGCGTCTGGCCCCCTCCTTCTGCTATATAAGGTCATTTTCCCTAGAAAAAAATAAAGAGAAGACTTTCGGGATGAAGTGCCGCCGTCTCGAGGCGGAACCAGGGCAGGAGCTATTTTGCTCTCCGGCGGAGCGATTCCGCCGGGGATACTTCCCTCCGGGAGGGGGAAATCGAAGCCATCGACATCACCAACGATCCTCTCATCGTGGGAGGACCAATCTTCATCGACATCTTCAACAGCACCATCTCATCTCAAACCCTAGTTCATCTCTTGTATTCAATCTTTGTCTCAAAACCTCAGATTGGTACATGTGGGTTGCTAGTAATGTTGATTACATCTTGTAGTTGATGCTAGTTGGTTTATTTGGTGGAAGATTATATGTTCAGATCCTTAATGCTATTCAATACCCCTCTGATCTTGAACATGAATATGATTTGTGAGTAGTTACTTTTGTTCTTGAGGACCTGGGAGAAGTCTTGTCATAAGTAATCATGTGAATTTGGTATTCGTTCGATATTTTGATGATATGTATGTTGTTGCTTCCTTTAGTGGTGTCGTGTGAACGTCGACTACATGACGCTTCACCATCTTTGGGCCTAAGGGAAGGAATTGTGGAGTAGTAATTAGATGATGGGTTGCTAGAGTGACAGAAGCTTAAACCCTAGTTTATGTGCTATTACGTAAGGGGCTGATTTGGATCCATATGTTTCATGCTATGATTAGAGTTATCTTAATTCTTCTTTCGTAGTTGCGGATGCTTGCGAGAGGGGGTAATCATAAGTGGGAGGCTTGTTCAAGTAAGAACAGCACCCAAGCACCGGTCCACCCACATATCAAATTATCAAAGTAGCGAACGCGAATCAAACAAACATGATGAAAGTGACTAGATGAAATTCCAATGTGTCCTCGAGAACGCTTTGCTTATTATAAGAGATCGTTCCGGCTTGTCCTTTGCTACAAAAAGGATTGGGCCACCTTGTTGCACTCTTTGTTACCGTTACTACTTGTTACTTGTTATGAATTATTTTGCTATCAAAACTATCTGTTACCGCTAATTTCAATACTTGCAGAGAATACCTTGCTGAAAACCGCTTGTCATTTCCTTCTGCTCCTCGTTGGGTTCGACACTCTTACTTATCGAAAGGACTACGATTGATCCCCTATACTTGTGGGTCATCAGTGCTCATGATTTATATATTTGCGGTGAAGATAGAATCATGCCATTGCTAATATGATAAAGTGAGTAGGGATAACACTCGTTAAGGATCGTATATTTTGAAAGTTTAATGATTATGCTTCTTATGTTCATTGATATTATTATTTTGATATTGTCAATTCATCGCTTCACAATATTTATGTCGTAAAAGAGATTACATGTAGACATGTTAGGTAGCATTCCACATCAAAAATTCTGTTTTTATCATTTACCTACTTGAGGACGAGCAGGAATTAAGCTTGGGGATGCTGATATGTCTCCAACGTATCTATAATTTTTGATTGTTCCATGCTATTATAATATCAATCTTGGATGTTTTATATGCAATTATATGCTATTTTATATCATTTTTTGGGACTAACCTATTAACCTAGTGCCCAGTGCCAGTTGTTGTTTTCTGCCTGTTTTTGGTTTTTTAGGAAATCAGTACCAAATGGAGTCCAAACGCTACAAAACTTTTTGATGATTTTTTATGGACAAAAGAGACCCTAGAAGCTTCGGGAGGAGGCCAGAAGCCTCACGAGGAAGTCACAAGGAAACAGGGCGCGGCCCCAGGGGGGCGCGCCCTGATGCCTTGTGGGCCCCTCGTGGCTCCTTTTGACCTAATTCCACCTCTATAAATTCTCAAATATTGGGAAACCAACAGAGAGCCCCATGAAATAACTTTTCCACCACCGCAAGCTTCTGTTCTTCCGTGATCCCATTTGGAGGCCCTTTTCGGCACTCTGCCGGAGGGGGAATTGACCATGGAGGGCTTCTACATCAACCTTGTTGCCCCTCCGATGATGTGTGAGTAGTTTACCACAGACCTAAGGGTCCATAGCTAGTAGCTAGATGGTTTCTTCTCTTTCTTTTCTCTTCAATACAATGTTCTCCTCGATCTCCTTGGAGTTATATCCGATGTAATCTTCTTTTGCGGTGTGTTTGTTGGGATCCGATGAATTGTGGGTTTATGATCAGAGTATTCATGAGAAACATTTGAGTCTTTTCTGAATTCTTTTATGCATGATTGTTATAGCTTTGTATATCTCTCTGATCTATCCGTTTGGTTTGGCCAACTAGATTAATTTATCTTGCAATGGGAGAGGTGCTTTGTGATGGGTTCAATCTTGTGGTGTTCTATATCCCAGTGACAAAGTAGGGGACACGACACGTATTTGTATTGTTGCCATTGAGGATAAAACGACGGGGTTTATTCATATTGATTGGGTTTACTTTGTCTACATCATGTCATCTTGCTTAAGGCGTTACTTTGTTTTCATTAACTTAATACCCTTGATGCATGCTGGATAGTGGTCGATGGGTGGAGTAATAGTAGTACATGTAGGCAGGAGTCGGTCTACTTGTTTCGGATGTGATGCTTATATACATGATCATTGCCTTGAATATCGTCATAACTATGCGCTTTTCTATCAATTGCCCAACAGTAATTTGTTTACCCACTGTATGCTATATATGCGTTCGAGAGAGAAGCCTCTAGTGAAAACTATGGCCCCCGGGTCTACATAAATCATATATAAAATCCAAAAGGGTTTTATACATTTGTGCCCCTAACTCGAACCCACTACTCATATTTGCCCCTAATTCTGAAGTCTGCTCAAATTTGCCCCTCTGTCGTTATGTGCACTTATAGAAATGCCCTTCTGTGCCGTTACCGTCCAGTCAAATCCGGTCAAAGGGCTTTGACCGTCCTGAAAAAAATAGCAAAAAAATATAAAAAATCTGAAATTTTGTGGGATCAAAGATACTCAGGTTCGCAAGGTGCGTGCAAATTTTCGTGCTGTTTGGACATTCCAGGAGCTCGTGGCGAAGGAAAAACAGTAAATATGTACACCTGTGAACAGTAAATTCAAAAAAATAGCAAGAAAATTCAAAAAAATATGAAATTTTTTGGCATCAAAGAGGCTCGGGTCCGCAAGGTGTGTGCAAATTTTTGTTGTGTTTGGACATTGTAGGTGCTCGTGGAGAAAAAAACAAAATTTGGCTCGGGAAAAAACTTTGGAAAAAATGACTATTTTGTTTTTTTTTGCTAGAGCTCCTCGCATGTCATTTGATCACAAAAACTTGCAAGCACCTTGTGCACCCAAGCCTCTTTGATGCCAAAAAATTTCATATTTTTTTGAATTTTCTTGCTATTTTATTTCAAATTTACTGTTCACAAGCGTACAGATTTACTGTTTTTCCTCGCCACGAGCTCCTGGAATGTCCAAACAGCACGAAAATTTGCACGCATCTTGCGCACATGAGTATCTTCGATCCCACAAAATTTTAGATTTTTTTTGCTATTTTTTTCAGGACGGTCAAAGCCCTTTGACCGGACGGTAACGGCACAGAAGGGCATTTCTATATGTGCACATAATGGCAGAGGGGCAAATTTGAGCAGGCTTCGAAATTAGGGGCAAATATGAGTAGGTGGTTCAAGTTAGGGATAGAAATGCAAATGGCCCAATCCAAAAATACCTTGCTGCAATTTTATTTCCTTTATTTTATTTTGCAATTTACTTTATCTATCTATCACTATCAGAATTAATCCTTGCAAATAACGAGTTCAAGGGGATTGACAACCCTCTTGCCCGCGTTGGGTGTGTGTGTAGGTGCTGTTCACGAGGTTCTGCATGGTTCTCATACTGGATTGATACCTTGGTTCTCACTGAGGGAAATACTTATCTCTACTATGCTGCATCACCCCTCCTCTTCAGGGAAATCCCAACGCAGTTTGCAAGTAGTAGTAGGGCGGTAGTACCGCTTGAGCGGTACTTCCGTTTTCTACTAACGCACTCACTACCGCCTATTTAGGTGCTTCTGTAACCCATTTCCACTTTACCGGTAGTAGAGTGGTAGTAGGGTGCTACTTGTGAGCTGCGTTGGGATTTTCCCCGAAGAGGAAGGGTGAAGCAATATAGTAGCGGATAAGTATTTCCCTCAGTAGAGAACCAAGGTTATCGAACCAATAGGAGATTCACACAGACAAAGGTCAACAGTACCTGCAGACACAAGAGCAAATATTTGCACCCAACGCAGGCAAGAGGGTTGTCAATCCCCTAGTACTCATTAATTGCAAGGATCAATTCTAATAGTGTTAGGTTTATAAATTGCAAATGGAATTAAAAAGAAATAAATTGCAGCAAGTAAATTAGGGTTTTAGTAATATGATTTAGATGGACCCAGGGGCCATAGTTTTCACTAGAGGCATCTCTCTCATAAGCATGGCATACGGTGGGTAAACAAATTACTATTGGGCAATTGATAGAAAAGCGCATAGTTATGACGATATTCATGGCATGATTAGTACATGGGCATTATGTCCGTGACAAGTAGACCGAAACGATTCTGCATCTACTACTATTACTCCACCCCTCGACTGCTATCCAGCATGCATCTTAAGGTATTAAGTTCATAACAAACAAAGTAATGCTTGGAGCATGATGACATAATGTAGATAGAATAAAATCAAGCAATACGATTGAACCCCGTCATTTTACCCTTAGTAGCCACAATACAAATACGTGCCTCGCTGCCCCTTCTGTCATGAGGTGAGGACACCGCAAGATTGAACCTACTACAAAGCACCTCCTGATGATAAATCAGTCTAGTTGGCCAAACCAAACGGATAGATCAAATAGAAATAAAAAGTTATAACAATCACACATAATAATGTTCAGAAAAAACCCAATTACTTTCAATGAATAATCTGACCATAAACTCACAATTCATCGGAAGGGCAGCAAGGTTGACGTAGAAGCCCTCCGTGATCGATTCCCTCTCCGGCAGAGTACCGACGGAGGCCTCCAAAGGGGATCACGGAAGAACAGAGGCTTGAGGCGGCGGAATAATTCTTTCGGGTCTCGCTCTGGGGGTTTTGGAATATTTGGGAATTTATAGGCTTGGAATTAGGTCAATTGGACCTACGAGGGGCCCACAAGCTCAGGTGCCCCCCGGGGGCGCGCCGTGTGAGTTTGTGGCTCTCTCGTATGTCTTCTGGACTCCTCCCGATGCTCCCAGTGTCTCTTTTGGTCCAGAAAAAATCACCATAAAGTTTCATCGTGTTTGGACTTCGTTTGGTATGGTTTTTCCGCGAAACAATAAAATAGGCAAAAATAGAAACTGACACTGGGCACTAGGTTAATAGGTTAGTTCCCAAAAATGATATAAAATTGCATATAAAGCATACAAGATTGAAATATAATAGCATGAAACAATCAAAAATTATAGATACGTTTGAGACGTATCAGCATCCCCAAGCTTAATTCCTGCTTGTCCTCGAGTAGGTAAATGATAAAAACAGAATTTTTGATGTAAAATGCTACCTAGCATGTCTTATCATGTAATCTCTTTACGGTATGAATATTGAGAAACGATGAAGTAATTGATATCAACATAATAATATCCATGAATACTAGTAAACAATCATTACTCTTCAAATACGATGCTTAACAAATGTTATCCCTACTCATTGAATTATGTAAACATGGCATGACTCCGTCTTCCTAACATAAGTACAAAACATGAGCACCCCGGTGTCAAACCAAACAATTGTATCATACCTTTTCATGCGCTTCAGCATTTTCAACTTTACTCTATATATGAGCGTGAGGCATGGACTTGGCACTACGGGTGGAATAGAATATTTTGGTAGAGGATTATAAGGGAAGACAAAAATTGAGAAAGTCTTGCATCAACTCGGTGGATCGTTAGGCAATGGAGAGGCCTTTCAATCGATATCAATGCGAGGAGTAGGGATTGCCATGCAACGGATGCACTGGAGCTATAAGTGTATGAAAGCTCTCAACTGAAACTAAGTGGGTGTGCATCCAACTTGCTTGCTCATGAAGACCTCGGGCATTTGAGGAAGCCCGTCATTGGAATATACAAGCCAAGTTATATAGTGTAAAAATTCCCACTAGTATATGAAAGTGACAAATCATGGAGACTCTCTATATGAAGAACATGGTGCTACTTTGAAGCACAAGTGTGGTAAAAGGATAGTAGCATTGTCCCTTCTCTCTTTTTCTCTCATTTTCCTTTTTTCTCTTTTTATCTTTTTTTAGAATAATATCATGAACCTCATCCCCAAATTTTGGAGGACTCATCAGTCTCCATCATTCTTTACCTCACTGGGACAATGCTCTAATAATGATAATCATCACACTTTTATTTACTTACAACTCGATAAACTGAAACAATATGACTCTATATGAATGTCTTTGGCAGTGTACCAGGATGTGCAATGATCTAGCGTAACATGTATAATAATGACGAATGATGGCTTTTCCACAAATATCATGTCAGCTCTATATGATCATGCAAAGCAATATGACGATGAACACGCAAGTCATGTGTATGATGATGGTGGAAGTTGCATGGCAATATATCTTGGAATGGCTATGGAAATGCCATGGTAGGTAGGTATTGTGGCTATTTTTAGGAAGGATATAATGAGGCTTAGGTGTGATAGAGCGTATCATATCACGGGATTTGGATGCACTGGCGAAGTTTGCACCGACTCTCGAGGTGAGAAAGGGCAATGCACGGTACCGAAGAGGCTAGCAATATGTGGATAGGTGGGAGTGTCGTATTAGTCCAAGAACTCACATTAGTCATAAAGAACTCATATACTTATTGTGAAAGTTTTATTAGCCCTCAAAGCAAAGTACTACTCGCATGCTCCTAGGGAGGAGGTTGGTAGGAGTTAACCATCGCGCGCCCCCGATTCGAACAACTAAAAGGATTTCATAGATGAATAAATATGCTCCAACATCCCCGTCATGCCATGTCGGACACTTAAATGAGTAATACATAACAAGCTTTAATATCGATATTTTTACTAACTAATGATTATGAACTAATACCCTTTCATATTACTACATCAATATAATTAAATCACACGTTGTCATATTCAATGATCTCACATGAAAGTTTTTATTATATCACTCTTGTATACCTATCATTCTTGTACTAGTCTTATAACCCATGCATATTACCACTTCCTATTTAGAGGCTCTCAAACAGATATAAGTGAAGCATGAGAGTGCAAATTATTTCTATAAAATATAACCACCACCCTGCTCTAAGGATATAAGTGAAGCACATGACCAACTGCATAACTCAAAAGATATAAGCGAAGCACATAGAGTATTCTAACAAATTATGATAAATGTGTATCTGTATAAAAAGGTGTGTCTAGCAAACAATGATTGTGGCAAACTAACAAGCAAACAAAATAAAACTATGGCACAAGACGCTCCAAGTAAAACTCATATCATGTGATGAATAAAAATATAGCTCCAAGTAACATACCGATGAATTGTGTACGAAAGAGGGGATGCCAGCCGGGGCATCCCCAAGCTTAGATGCTTGCGTCCGGTGCCTTGGGCATCCCCAAGCTTAGGGTCTCGCCGCTCATTATTCCTTCATCCATCGTGATCTCACCCAAAACTTAAAAACTTCAGCACACAAAACTCAACAGAAACTTCGTGAGATCCGTTAGTATAATAAATCAATCATCCACTTTAGGCACTATTATAAATTGATTCATAATTGTTCTTGTATAATATCTACTATATTATAACTTCTCCATGACTTATACCCCCCGATATAATCCATAGCATCACCAAAACAAGCACATATGCAATAAAAACAGAATCTGTCTAAAACAGGACAGTATGTAATGACAGAATATTTGTCCACACTTCTGTAACTCTAAAAATTCTGAAAAAAATAGGACAACGTAGACAATTTTTAACCCTATACTGTGTAAAAAGTTCAGATTTTTTTGACATTCCAGTACATAATAGAAATTCCAGCACTGGGCGCAAAACTTTCTGTTTTCAAACAACATCAACTTTACTATCATTTAAATCATCCCAAAGGCATTACTTGGCACAAACACTAATTAAAAGATAAAAACATAATCATTACAGTACAAATAATAATGTCATCACACAAAAAAGGAAAAAGGAAAAATAAAGATAACTATTGGGTTGCCTCCCAACAAGCGCTAGTGTTTAATGCCCCTAGCTAGGCTTGAGATTTTAATGATGCTCACATGGAAGGTAAGAATTGAAGCATTGAGAGAGCATCATATAGCATGTAACAAACACATTTAAGTCTAACATACTTCCTATGCATAGACATTTTATAATTAAACAATTTATCAAAGCAAGCAATATTTAGCATATGCGAGGAAGAAGAATAAAACGTTGACAATCTCAACATAACGAGAGGTAATTTGGTAACCTGGAAATTTTCATAGCTATACTTCCCTCTCTCAAAATAATTACATGTAGGATCATAATCAAATTCAACAATATATCTATCATTTAAAATATTCTCTCCATGATCCACATGCATGCAAGTTTTATAATCTTCCAAGATAGTGGGATTGACATCAACTAAAGTCATGACCTCTCCTAAAGTTGACGCCCTTCCAAACCCACTTTTAATAGTATTACGAATTTTATCATCAATAATAGATTCATTTCAAGGCTCAGAATTCTCAAGATCACAAGAAACATCATGATAATCACCCCAATCATGATCATTAACACAATTGACATTCATAAAATTTATACTAACAACATTGCAATAATGCTTTTCATTCAATAAATGTATATCAATAGAATTTTCTTTTATCACTTCTTCATTATTAGCTATTGGTTTATAATAAGCAGCAAGTTTGAAAAGATTAGCAAGTGGATGAGGATCCATATGTCTTAATTTTTATTTTATTGAGTCACATGATTATTGCAAGCAAATAAGGTGTGTGTGTGTGGGTGCAGGTACCTCGCTTTGTTTGATGAAGTCTCCCCGGCGACGGCGCCAGAAATTCTTTCTGCTACTTGTGAGCTGCGTTGGGATTTCCCCCGAAGATGAAGGGTGAAGCAATATAGTAGCGGATAAGTATTTCCCTTAGTAGAGAACCAAGGTTATCGAACCAATAGGAGATTCACACAGACAAAGGTCGACAGCACCTGCACACACAAGATAGGTTTATAAATTGCAAATGGAATTAAAAAGAAATAAATTGCAGCAAGTAAATTAGGGTTTTAGTAATATGATTTAGATGGACCCGGGGGGCCATAGTTTTCACTAGAGGCATCTCTCTCATAAGCATAGCATATGGTGGGTAAACAAATTACTATTGGGCAATCTATTATATATAAAAAGTAATATACGATGAACCAAGATTAAGAGAATTAGGATAGAAAATTCCACATTAATCAGAAAATACTAGCCTTTGATCTGGTGGATCTCTTAAAATTAAGATTATGTCGTCGTTCAATTTTTGTAACATATATAACGTGGTGGGCCTAATAAAACAAACGTGGCACATGTACACATAAACATACGTATATTTATAAGTTGGTAAGTAAATCAACATACAACATTAGGAAAGAAGAAAAAATTGGACTGTCACGTCCAACGTACAGCCCCTGATGTGAAAAAAAACATACGTATATATTCGTTTAAGGAAGAAAAGTAAAAATCCTCAAAAAAAAGGAAGAAAAGTAAACGAACATGCAAAAGCAAAAGAAAATTTGGACTGCCACGTCCATACGTACAGCCCCTGACATGGAAAAACCGTACATATATATTTGTTTAAGGAAGAAAAGTAAAAGAACATGCAACGTGAGGAAAGCAAAAGAAAAATTGGACTGCCACGTCCATAGTACATAAAAAAGCAAGAAAGTTGGCTCTCCCAAAAAAGTTGGACTCTTGGATGAAAAAAAACAATTAACGTGCTATGGGCTGTCACCTCCAACGTACATCTCTCAACCTAAAAAACAAGAAATTTGGCTATCCAAAGTAAATTAGACTCTTGGGTGAAAAAAAAATACCAAATTAACGTGCCATCTGAGGAAAGATAGGCCAGCCACGTTACTTTTTTTAGATGGAGCCAGCCACGTTATTTTTTTGAGATGGAGCCAGCCATGTTACTCGAAAATAAAGGACATGCATGTCCCATCTTCAAAAAATAAAAAGAGATGATTCTCAAAAAAAAAAAGTGCATATATACACCTCAAAAAACATACATGATATAATGGGATTGTACTACTGCATAGGGCGGCCTCCGCGCGACACTATGCACCAAACGCGTCGTCATGGCATCATCCTGACTTGAATCATGTCCCATGTTTGTGTGTGGCCACTGAATGATCACACGGTTTAGAGCCGGTCGTGCTATGTGGCACGCGTGCAAACGTTTTCGCACAACCAATTAAAAAACCAAATACATGATCATGTACGACATGCTTTATATAGTAAAAAAAAACTTAGCAGTTCAACTTAAAAAATAAGCCAGTTAGGTACATAAAATTGGAACATTTTTGGATTGTACATAAAACATTGGAACATTTCCCTATCTTCAAAGGACGAACCTGGTATTTGTGGCTAGAGTTTTAAATTTAAATTTCTATTTACTGGTAAAATATAATACTATCTTTTTTTGGCGAGTAATACTATCTAATTTACATATTGTAAAAAAACATTGGAACATTTCCGGTATCTTGCTAACCTGGTATTACTGGCGGGTGGATTAAATTTAAAGTTGAATGTACCATTCATATATCAACATTGTTTAAAATTTAATTTGGCACATCATTTTTCTCGTAGCACAAACTTAAATTTCTACTCATGATTATATGTCGGACAAATCGAGCGGGTCGCATTCTGGGATTTACTTCCACGCAGACAACTAAATATGACATGGTCTTACAATCAAATAGATCACTATCCAAACTACTTATGTGTACTAATCTAATATTCGAAAAAATTTATCTACCATATAAGTTATAGAATATAAACTATGCTACATGTACAAATGAATGACTACACAAAACTAACCAAAAGACAAAAATATTACTTATTGTAATACAGTGTAAAAATATATACGAATATTAAGAAACTATTATTTAAAGAAATGTTCCAATCAAAACTACATATGTTATTATTTAAAGAAATGTTCCAATCAAAACTACATATGTTATTCTTACGAGAGAAAAGGCTCCATTGAAATATAACAAAAAAATTATATCACCTCTGCTAAATCTAACCACTATTTGCAAACGTATAAATTTATATTTGTGCATCTAACACCAATGGTTGATAATTTAAATGTTTATTTACTTGCCGATCTTACATAGCGTAATACAATAGGCTACTCCCGAACAATACACATGTCCATAAATATAACACATTACCTTTCAAAATGGCATAATAGTAATTCACCCAGGAATTAAAAGATTACTATAGACGCTGCCTACAAATGTAATATTTATAGGGAAAGTTATTTATTGTGGTTATGGAATGGACTTACATATGGAATAATGTGAATATCCATGGAAGCATAAGTTTAATTTAGAGACACTATCGATTGCTTAAAGAAGATGTCGTCGCAATATTTATAGGGAAATTTATTTGTTGTGGTTATGGAATGGACTTTCATAAGGAATGGTGTGAATATCCATGAAAGCATAAGTTCAATTAAGAGACACTATAGATTGCCTAAAGAAGATGCCCTCGCATTTGCGAGGGCCACTCTGCTAGTTGATAGAAAAGCGCATAGTTATGACGATATTCATGGCATGATCAGTACATAGGCATTACGTCCGTGACAAGTAGACCAAAACGATTCTGCATCTACTACTATTACTCCACCCCTCAACCGCTATCCAGCATGCATCTTAAGGTATTAAGTTCATAACAAACAGAGTAATGCTTGGAGCATGATGACATAATGTAGACAGAATAAAATCAAGCAATATGATTGTGTTGGGGAACGTTGCATGAAAATCAAAAAATTTCCTACGAAACACCCAAGATCTAAAATAGGAGATGCAAAGCAACGAGAGGGGAGTGTGTCTACATACCCATGTAGAACAAAAGCGTTAGCGTTGTAACGCGGTTGATGTAGTCATACTCTTCACGATCCAATCGCGATCCAATCCGATCTAGTGCCGAACGGACGGCACCTCTGAGTTTAGCACACGTACGGCTTGGCGGCGTCCTCTCCTTCTTGATCCAGCAAGCAAGGGAGAGGAGGTAGATGAGATCTAAACCAACACGATGGTGTGGTGGTGGTGGCAGCAGCGGAACTGCAGTAGGGCTTCGCCAAGCGTCTGCGCGAGGTGAACGAGGTGTAACGGGAGGGAGACGGACAAGGGTCGAAGGGTGGCTGCCCCCAATGCCTCCCCACCTTTATATAGGCATGGAGGGGGCTGGTGGTTTGCCCTCCAAGCCCCTAGGGTCATTGGTCAAAGGGGGTGGAAGGAAATCCCTCCTTTCCTTTCCCCACCGATCGCTATCCCCCCTTTTTAGGGATCTTGATCTTATCCCTTCGGGATATGATCCTATTCCTTTTAAGGGGGGATCTTGGTGCACCTAGACCAGGGGTGTGGGGCCTTTCTCCACTACCCACGTTCATGTGGGTCCCCCCACGCAGGTGGGCCCCACTCCGGAACCTTCTAGAACCTTCTCGGTACAATACCGGAAAAAACCGAAAAAATTTCGGAACCCAAAATATGACTTCCCATATATAAATCTTTACCTTCGGACCATTCCGGAGCTCCTCGTGATGTTCCAGATCCCATCCGGGACTCCGAAAAACCTTTGGACTTCACCATATTAATATCTCATTTCTACCCTAGCTCTACTGAACGTTAAGCGTGCGACCCTACGGGTTCGAGAATCATGTAGACATGACCGAGACTCCTCTCCGGTCAATAACCAATAGCGGGACCTGGATGCCCATATTGTTCCCACATATTCAACGAAGATATTTATCGGTTGAACCACGATGTCAAGGATTCAGTTAATCCCGTATGCAATTCCCTTTGTCCGGCGATATGTTACTTGCCTGAGATTCGATCGTCGGTATCTCCATACCTAGTTCAATCTCGTTATCGGCAAGTCTCTTTACTCGTTCCGTAATACAAGATCCCGTGACTAACACATTAGCCACATTGCTTGCAAGCTCTTTATGATGTTGTATTACCGAGAGGGCCCAGAGATATCTCTCTGTCATACGGAGCGACAAATCTCAGTCTCGATCCGTGCCAACCCAACAAACACCTTCGGAGATACCTGTAGAGCACCTTTATGATCACCCAGTTACGAAGTGACGTTTGGATACACACTAAGTATTCCTCCAGTGTCAGGGAGTTGCACGATCTCATGATCTAAGGAACAGATACTTGACATGAAGAAAGCTGTAGCAAATAAACTAAACGATCTGATGCTAAGCTTACGGTTGGGTCTTGTGCATCACATCATTCTCCTAATGATGTGATCCCATTATCAAATGTCAACTCATGTCAATGGTTAGGAAACCTTAACCATCTTTGATCAACGAGCTAGTCTAGTAGAGGCTTACTAGGGACACGGTGTTGTCTATGTATTCACACATGTATATAAGTTTCCGGTCAATACAATTCTAGCATGAATAATAAACATTTATCATGAACAAGGAAATATGATAATGACCAATTTATTATTGCCTCTAGGGCATATTTCCAACAGTCTCCCACTTGCACTAGAGACAATAATCTAGTTTACATAGTTATGAATCTAACAACCATGGAGTCCTGGTGCTGATCATGTTTTGCTCGCGGAAGAGGTTTAGTCAACGAATCTGCCACATTCAGATCCGTATGTACTTTGCAAAGTTCTATGTCTCCATCCTTAATGTAATTACGAATGGATTTGAAGCGGCGCTTGATGTGCTTGGTCTTCTTGTGTAACCTGGGCTCCTTGGCAATAGCAATAGCTCCAGTGTTGTCACAAAAGATAGTCATTGGATCCGATGCACTAGGTAAAACTCCTAGATCGGATATGAACTCCTTCATCCAGACTCCTTCTTGCGCTGCTTCCGAAGCAGCTATATATTCCGCTTCACATGTAGATCCCGCTACGACGCTTTGCTTGGAACTACACCAACTAACTGCTCCACCATTTAAAATAAATACATATCCGATTTGAGACTTAGAGTCGTCTGGATCAGTGTCGAAGCTAGCATCGATGTAACCCTTTACGACGAGCTCTTCGTCACCTCCATAAATGAGAAACATGTCCTTAGTCCTTTTCAGGTACTTAAGGATATTCTTGACCGCTGTCCAGTGATCTACTCCTGGATCACTTTGATACCTCCCTGCCAGACTTATGGCAAGGCACACATCAGGTCTGGTACACAGCATGGCATACATTATAGAGCCTATGGCTGAGGCATAGGGGATGACTTTCATCCTTTCTCTTTCTTCTGTCGTGGTCAGGCTTTGAGTCTTACTCAACTTCACACCTTGCAACACAGACAAGAACCCCTTCTTTGACTGGTCCATTTTGAACTTCTTCAAAATGTTGTCAAGGCATGTGCTCTGTGAAAGTCCTATTAGGCGTCTCGATCTATCTCTATAGATCTTGATGCCCAATATGTAAGCAGCTTCACCCAGGTCTTTCATTGAAAAACTCTTGTTCAAATAACCTTTTATGCTTTCCAGAAATTCTATATTATTTCCAATCAACAATATGTCAGCCACATATAATATTAGAAATGCTACAAAGCTCCCACTCACTTTCTTGTAAATACAAGCTTCTCCGTAAGTTTGTATAAAACCAAAAGCTTTGATCACCTCATCAAAGCGTATATTCCAACTCCGAGATGCTTGCACCAGTCCATAGATGGATCACTGGAGCTTGGATACTTTGTTAGCATCCTTAGGATCGACAAAACCTTCCGGTTGCATCATATACAACTCTTACTTAAGAAACCCGTTAAGGAACGCTGTTTTGACGTCCATATGCCAGATCTCATAATCATAAAATGCGGCAATTGCTAACATTATTCTAACAGACTTAAGCATCGCATCGGGTGAGAAAGTCTCGTCGTAGTCAACCCCTTGAATTTGTCAGAAACCTTTTGCGACAAGTCGAGCTTTATAGACGGTGACATTACCATCAGTGTCTGTCTTCTTCTTAAAGATCCATTTGTTCTCAATGGCTTGCTGATCACCGGGCAAGTCCACCAAAGTCCATACTTTGTTCTCATACATGGATCCTATCTCGGATTTCATGGCCTCAAGCCATTTGTCAGAATCCGGGCTCATCATTGCTTCTTCATAGTTCGTAGGTTCGCCGTTGTCCAACAACATGACTTCCAGGACAGGATTACCGTACCACTTTGGTGCGGAACGTACCCTGGTCGACCTACGAAGTTCAGTAGTAACTTGATCCGAAGTTTCATGATCATCATCATTAGCTTGCTCTCCTTCCGGTGTAGACATAACGGGAACTTCTTTCTGTGATGCACTACTTTCCAATTCGAGAGAAGGTACAATTACCTCATCAAGTTCTACTTTCCTCCCACTCACTTCTTTCGAGAGAAACTCTTTCTCTAGAAAGTACCCATTCTTAGCAACAAAGATTTTGCCCTCGGATCTGTGGTAGAAGGTATACCCAATGGTCTCTTTAGGGTATCCTATGAAAACGCACTTCTTCGCTTTGGGTTCGAGCTTATCAGGTTGAAGCCTCTTGACATAAGCGTCGCATCACCAAACTTTAAGAAACGACAGCTTAGGTTTCTTGCCAAACCATAATTCATACGGTGTCATCTCAACGGATTAAGACGGTGCCCTGTTCAAAGTGAATGCGACTGTCTCTAATGCATAACCCCAAAATGATAACGGCAAATTGGTAAGAGACATCATAGAACGCACCATATCCAATAGAGTACAATTACGACGTTCGGACACACCATTACGTTGTGGTGTTCCAGGTGGCGTGAGCTGTGAAACAATTCCACATTGTCGTAAATGCATACCAAACTCGTAACTCAAATATTCACCTCCACGATCAGATCGTAGAAATTTAATTTTCTTATTACGATGATTCTCCACTTCACTCTAAAACTCCTTGAACTTTTCAAATGTTTCAGACTTGTGTTTCATTAAGTAAATATACCCATATCTACTCAAATCATCTGTGAAGGTAAGAAAATAACGATATCCACCGCGCGCTTCAACACTCATCGGACCGCATACATCGGTATGTATTATTTCCAACAAGTCACTTGCCCGCTCCATTGTTCCGGAAAACGGGGTTTTAGTCATCTTGCCCATGAGGCATGGTTCACATGTATCAAATGATTCATAATCAAGAGATTCCAAAAGTCCATCAGCATGGAGTTTCTTCATGCGCTTTACACCAATATGACCTAAGCGGCAGTGCCACAAGTATGTGGTACTATCATCATTAACTTTGCATCTTTTGGCATCGCTATTTTGAATATGTGTATCACTACGATCGAGATTCAACAGAAATAAACCATTCACTAAGGGTGCATGACCATAAAAGATATTATCCATATAAATAGAACAACCATTATTCTCTGTCATAAATGAATAACCGTCTCACAATAAACAAGATCCAGATATAATGTTCATGCTTAACGCAGGCACCAAATAACAATTATTCAGGTTCATAACTAATCCTGAAGGTAAATGTAGAGGGAGCGTGCCGACGGCGATCACATCAACCTTGGAACCATTTCCAACGCACATCGTCACCTCGTCCTTAGCTAGTGTCTGTTTATTCCGCAGCTCCTGTTTCGAGTTACAAATATTAGCAACTGAACCAGTATCAAATACCCAGGTGCTACTACGAGCACTAGTAAGGTACACATCAATAACATGTATATCAAATATACCTTTGTTGACGTTGCCAGCCTTCTTATCTGCCAAGTACTTGGGGCAGTTCCGCTTCCAGTGACCATTCCCCTTGCAATAGAAGCACTCAGTCTTAGGTTTGGGTCCAGCCTTGGGTTTCTTCACGGGAGCGGCAACTGGTTTGCCATTCTTCTTGAAGTTCCCTTTCTTTCCCTTGCCTTTGTTCTTGAAACTGGTGGTCTTGTTGACCATCAACACTTGATGCTCTTTCTTGATTTCTACTTCCGCGGCCTTTAGCATCGCAAAAAGCTCAGGGATCATTTTCTCCATCCCCTGCATATTATAGTTCATCACGAAGCCTTTGTAGCTCGGTGGAAGTGACTGGAGAACTCTGTCAATCGCTACTTCATCCGGAAGATTAACTCCCAACTGATTCAAGCGATTATAGTACCCATACATTTTGAGTACGTGCTCACTAACGGAGCCGTTCTCCTCCATCTTACAGCAAAAGAATACCTCTCAACCCGGGCATGAGCCTGAAATACCAATTTCAGCTCCTGGAACATCTTATATGCTCCGTGGTGCTCAAAACGTCTTTGGAGCCCCGGTTCTAAGCCGTAAAGCATGGCGCACTGAACTATCCTGTAGTCATCATTCCTTGTTTGCCAAATGTTCATAGTGTCCAAATTTGTGGGAGCGGGTGGATCACCTAGCGGTGCA
Organism: Elymus sibiricus; assembly: GCA_039707655.1. Classification (NCBI taxonomy): domain Eukaryota; kingdom Viridiplantae; phylum Streptophyta; class Magnoliopsida; order Poales; family Poaceae; genus Elymus; species Elymus sibiricus. The sequence goes on along the minus strand of CM077674.1, from coordinate 138,814,389 downwards.
TCAAGGACATATACTTTCTGTGCAGCAGTGAGGATAATCCTCAGATTACGGACCCAGTCCGCATAGTTGCTACCATCATCTTTCAACTTTTTTTCTCTAGGAACACATTAAAATTCAGGGGAGCTACAGCGTGAGCCATTGATCTACAACATTAATTTGCAAACACAATTAGACTAAGTTCATGATAATTGGTTCTTCTAATCAAATTACTAAAGAACTCCCACTTAAATCAACATCCCTCAAGTTGTCTAAGTGTTACATGATCCACATCAACTGACCCATGTCCGATCATCACGTGAGATGGGGCAGTCATCAATGGTGAACATCTCCATGTTGATCATATCTACTATATGACTCATGTTCGACCTTTTGGTCTCTCGTGCTCCGAGGCCATATCTGTACATGCTAGGCTCGTCAAGTTTAACCCAAGTATTCTGCATGTGTAAAACTGGCTTACACCCGTTGTATGTGAATGTAGAGTCTATCACACCCGATCATCACGTGGTGCTTCGAAACGATGAACTTTCGCAACGGTGCATACTTAGGGAGAACACTTTTATCTTGAAATTAAGTGAAGGGATCATCTTATAATGTTACCATCGTGTCGGTGTACTAAAGTTTGGGTCTTTTAGTACCCCCATACTTGTGCACGGGCGGTTGTAGCCATACCAGCGGCAAGGCCTGCCGGAGAACAGCTGGAAACATATACCAAGGATATCAAGAAGGCATTCAAGCCGATGACCAAAAGACAAAAGACCGAAGGCTGGCTTCCCGGCAAGACCTTGCCGGGAAAGCTCGCGAAGGCCCGGCAAGGCTTCGCACCAGGCAAGATCCCTCCGTACTGTCACCGCTCCAGCGCAGCGACCAGTCCGTCGTTTAGGGCTTGTCCTCCTGGTTGCGTGTCATGGCACTGACCGCGGATGGGGTTAAGCGGTGCTGATGGGACGGGCCCTTTTTCCGTCCCCAAGAAAGCTAGGGACACCTAAGTGAGGGCATTAAATGCGTTTTGTCCTAAGTCGCCAGAGATAATCATGTAACACTGTAGCAACTTTACACCTCTTGTACTCCTGTCTGCCACTGTTGGTGACCCCTTGGATGTATAAAAGGAGGCCCAAGGCGGAGCTACAGGGGGAGAGGACCTTCTGGCCCATTCTGCATGCGTAGCTGCTTCTTGAACATACGGTTCATCGCAAGCGCTCCGTGTACTTGAGCTCAAGAACATCCACAATAGACAACAGCAGGAGTAGGGTTTTACGCTTCTCAGCGGCCCGAACCTGGGTAAAGATCCTTGCGTTGATCGTTGGATCCGCTCTTTGTGTAAATCTTTTCCCCCGCCGAACCGTAAAGGGATCCTCTCGATCCCATAGGTGTCGTACGCTGACATCTTTGGCGCGCCAGGTAGGGGGAAAGGTTGCGCGAACCCGATCTAGCGGTCAGCGTGCCAGTTCTTGATCACTTTCATCGCCATGGCTCCCAAGAAGAAGGGTGCGACAGCGGTGGATCCATCCGCGTCCGGCCTACCCGTACCTGCACAGACGGGCGACAGCGTGGGCGCTGGTGGAGGAGGTGGAGGTCTTGAGCCTCCACGACATTCTGGCGACCAGAGCCAGGCGAGCGGCGTCGTTCGCAACGGCGCTGCCGGGTCTAAGGACGGAGCCGTGCTACCTACGGGTGGCGCAGCAAACTCCAAGGACGGGACGGCGCCCTCCAAGACACCCACGCCGGCGCACGCGCCGCGGCCTTCTCAGGTTGCGCGCGACGGACAGCGCCGCGACGTTGGTGGCTCCAGGCGCTCCCATGGAAAAACCCATGCGCATCACTCCCAAGATGCGCGGGGCCAAGATCCATGCCAACATGCCGGCGGAAGCAGGGCGCGATCGCAGGGCCGTGATGGAGCTCCTTCTAACTCAGTTAGGAGTCTGAGCACCTCACGTTCTTCGCATCTTTCGCCACCGCCTACACCGGCAGAAGCGTTGGCGCGAGCTCAGCTGCTCCTAGACTTCCCTCCCGCTGCGGAGAAGCTAGATGAATGGAGGTCTGCTATCCAAAGCCTCATCGGCTTGGCTAACGACGACAGGCCACAGCAGGCGGAACCTTCGCGGCGGCAGTCCACTGAGCCGGTGCGTGCTGGTGGCGAGAAGACTGGAGGCGGTACGACTATGATGCGTTCCCCTCCGCTACGACAAGAGCGGTCGTTAACTCGGCGGATCGACGCCCGTGATGACGACTCCACGGCGTCGTCTGATCCGCAGGTTCGCCGCGATCAACGTCAAGTTCTTCGGGAACGGCACAAGGAGGACGCTCGAACTACCATCGAGCGGCGGCGGGAAGCGCGCCGTCAATCCGACAGGCGCGCGGGACCCACTGTTGACGAGCCTGCGCCGGGGTATTCTGGTAACTTGCCTTACGAGGTGGGTTGTCCAGCTTTTACTCGTGAGCTGCGGCGAGTCCAGTGGCCCAACTCCCGAACTTTCAAGCCGGAGGTGCCGGAGAAATACGACGGCAAGACTCACCCGTCAGAGTTCCTGAGCGTCTACACCATTGCAGTGCAGGCTGCCGGGGCTCGAGACGACAAGATATTCGCCAACTACTTCCCGTTGGTGCTTAAGCCCAACGTCAGGTCGTGGTTGATGCATCTGCCGGAGAATTCCATTTCCTCCTGGGCAGATCTGTGTCATGAGTTTGTTGGCGCCTTTACTGGAGGCCACCAGGCTCCTGGCCAGGAGAGCGATCTACACCTCATCCCCCAGAAAGAAGGCGAAACCTTGCGCAAGTATATACAGAGATTCAACCGTATTCAGCACAACATCCCAGACGTTCATCCTGCCGCTGTTATCAGCGCGTTCCATCAGAATGTGCGCAACCGCAAGATGCGGGAAGAGCTGGCGATGAACAAAGTCAGGGATGTCGCCGAGCTCTATGCTCTGGCTGACAGATGTGCTCGGGCCGAGGAGGGAAGGAGATTCCCCGGCGAGGACGCTGGCGCGGAACTTGACTCTGAAGTCGAAGACGCCACCACTTCGGCGAAGAAAGGTCGACGGCGGAACAGGAAGCGCAAGGGCAAGGCCGTGCTTGCCGTCGAGGGGTCCGGCAACCCCGGCACCGCCAAGAAGGTCAAGACTGATGGCCCCGACAAGGAGGTTGCCGCGTGTGCCGCATGTCAGGCCTTGGCGGCTGCTGACAAGCCGGAGGGCTTCGACAAGCAGTACTGCAAGATCCATCGCACCAAGGGTCACGATCTCCAGAATTGCCGGCAAGTTGAGCAGCTTGTCGAGAAGCAGAAATCCGAGTATGAGAGGCGAGACAAGGAGAAGGCCCAGGACAGTGCTGAGGGGTCTGGCAAGAAACGCGGTGGTCGAGGAGGTTGCTGCGGCAAGGCCAAGCAACAGAAGGAGAGGCCCGCTCGAGGCCGTGATAAGGAGCAGGGGGGTGACGATGATGATGAAGACGGCGACGAGTCCAGCGAGCACGAGTTCCAGAAAGCTACAGAAGCCATGTGCGTTGACGGAGGCGCCTCGTTGCATTCCTCTCACCGCCGACTCAAACAGTGGGCGCGCGAGATCAATGCGGCAGAGCCATCGGTCGATGCCCGGAAACCATTGAAGTGGTCCCACACACCTATCATCTTTGACGCCGAGGATCACCCTGATCGCACAACTGCGGTCGGGTGTTTGCCATTGTTGGTTTCACCAACGATCCGCAACCTCAAGGTGACAAAGATGTTAGTTGACGGTGGGGCCGGTTTGAATCTGATCTCGCCTGACGCGATCAAGAGATTGCAAATTCCTGACGAAGATCTCGAAGAAACGGGCACGTTTCAAGGGATCAATCCAGGAAGGAGCCAGCCGAAGGGCAAGATCACACTGCCGGTAACATTTGGTAGCGAGCTGAACTACAGGACGGAGAAGATCGTCTTCGACGTCGCCAAGATTCCATTGCCATATAATGGGATTCTTGGTCGCCCGACGCTGGCCAAGTTCATGGTGGCATCACACTACGCCTATAATACACTAAAGATGCCCGGGCCGATGAGCGTCATCACTATCAACTCCGACAAGAAGGATGCGCTCATCTGCACCGACCAACTCTACCGGGACGTAGTCGTAGCACCTGCCGCCAAGGCACCTGCTCCTGCCACCGAAGCTCCCGAGGGGAAGAAGACCGGCAAGACCTCTAGCACACACTCCGGCAAGCGCACCTCCTCGGAGTGCTGCGCTCCCGTTGAGGATGTGCCGGAGAGCTCCACCGGCAAGAGCAAGAAATCCAAGGCAGCTCCACCAGCGACCAAGAAGGTGCCCGCCAAGGAGGATGGTACGGGAGGAACTTTCACCATAAGTTCCACCCTCGATGACAAATAGGAAAGCGCGCTCATTGCCTTCCTGCAGGCGAATATCGATGTGTTTGCATGGCAACCATCTGATATCCCCGGTGTTCCCAGGGAGGTAATCGAGCACCACCTCGCTGTCTGTCCTCACGCGCGGCCCGTCAAGCAGAAGGTTAGGAAGCAAGCTTTAGAGCGGCAAGAATTTATTGCCGAAGAAATCAGGAAGCTAGAAGCGGCAGGTTTAGTCAGAGGAGTGCTCCATCCAACATGGTTGGCCAATCCAGTTGTAGTGCGCAAGGCGAATGGAAAATGGAGGCTATGTATTGACTATACAGATATCAATAAAGCCTGTCCAAAAGATCCTTTTCCCTTGCCGCGCATCGACCAGATTGTTGACTCCACTGTTGGCTGTGATTTGCTGTCGTTTCTTGACGCTTATTCAGGGTATCACCAGATTTTCATGTCAAAGGCAGATGAAGAGAAAACCGCATTTATCACCCCATGTGGCACGTATTGCTTCATACGTATGCCTTTCGGGTTGAAAAGTGCTGGTTCAACGTTTGCAAGAGCGGTCCAGATCGGTTTTGAGCCCCATCTACATAGAAATATGGAAGCTTATATGGGTGACATAGTGGTTAAAACCAAGGACAAGGCGACGCTCATACAAGATCTAGAAGAGACATTTGCAAATCTGCGCAGAATCAATCTAAAGCTCAATCCTGAGAAGTGTGTGTTTGGCGTTCCATCCGGCAAGCTTCTCGGGTTCTTTGTATCTCAACGAGGAATTGAAGCTAATCCCGACAAGATCAAGGCAATTGAGCAGATTGAAGCGCCAAGATGTGTCAAAGATGTGCGTCGACTTGCCGGCTGTGTGGCTACTCTGAGCAGGTTCATCTCCAAATCCGCTGAGTGCACCCTGCCTTTCTTCAAAATCTTGAAGAAGGCCGGTCCAATGAAATGGACTCCGAAAGCGGAGGCAGCGCTGCAGGATTTGAAGAGGTACCTCTCCTCTCCGCCAACACTAGTTGCACCTAAACCACAAGAGCCGTTGCTGCTATATCTAGCGGCAACGAATCAAGTGGTTAGTGCTGCATTAGTGGTGCAGAGAGAAGTCGACGAAGAAGCAGCAGCAGCGGCAAGCCCGTCAAGCGACAAGCTGGGATTCTCCCCGGCAGAGTCTGGTGCCGACAAGGCAGGATCCGCGCAACCAAATGATGCAACGCAGAAAAAGAAGATGGTGCAGCGCCCAGTCTATTTTGTCAGCTCCCTCTTGCAGGGGGCTAGGTCAAGATATTCTGGTGTGCAAAAGTTGCTCTTTGGCCTCCTTATGGCCTCAAGGAAGCTGCGCCATTATTTACAGGCACATGAAATCACCGTCGTCACTCGCCTCCCATTGCAGCGGATTTTACGAAATCCAGATGCGACCGGCAGAATTGTGGAGTGGGCGTTGGAGCTGTCAAGCTTTGGTCTCAAATTTGAAAGCACTTCAACTATTCAGAGCAGAGCCTTGGCAGAGTTCATTGCAGAATGGACACCGACGCCAGACGAAGAAATTCAAGAGACAACCGTCCCCGGCAAGGAAACAGATCGAGTATGGATTATGTACTTTGATGGGGCTTTTTCGCTGCAAGGCGCCGGTGCTGGCGTGCTGCTTGTCGCACCCACCGGAGAGCACCTCAAGCATGTGATTCAGATGCACTTTCCCTGGGAGAGATCAACAAACAACACTGCAGAGTATGAAGGGCTGCTTGCCGGTCTCAGGATCGCGGCAGACCTTGGGATCAAGAAGCTCATCGTCAGAGGTGACTCACAGCTTGTCGTCGGGCAAGTCAACAAAGATTATCAGAGCCCATTGATGGAAGCATATGTAGATGAAGTGAGAAAGCTGGAGGAGCGTTTTGACGGGTTGCAAACAGAGCATGTTCCTCGTGCTGAGAACAGCATTGCTGATGACCTGTCAAAATGCGCTGCCCTCAAGTTACCTGTGGAACCAGGAACTTTTGTGCTCCGCTTAACTCAGCCATCCGTAACACCATCGACGAGGCAAGACAAAAGAAGGAAGTTGAGTTCCGGCCAGTACTTTCCGGCAGAGCTTCCAGAAGCCGCCGACAAGGGAGTTGCCGGGAACGACACGGTTGCCGGTGAGCAGCAGCCTCGCGCAGAACCTCAGGTTCTTGCCGCAGAAACAAGTGCTCCCGCAGCCGAAGATATGCCTTTAGTCCTTGTTGTCGAGCCTCAGGCTCCGACATGGGCACAGCACATCGTCCAATTCCTTCAAACAGGAGAACTCCCTGAAGAACAGGAAGAAGCAGAGAAAGTAGCCCGTCAGTCTAGTATGTACCAGTTCGTCGACGACGTCCTGTACAGAAAGAGACCGAACGGTGTGAAATTGAATTGTATTCCTCGGGAGGATGGACTGGAGCTGTTGGCAGAGATACATGGAGGCATATGTGGCTCCCACATAGGCTCGAGAGCTCTTGTCGGCAAAGCATTCCGGCAAGGTTTCTTCTGGCCCACTGCTCTCCAGGATGCAACTGCACTAGTAACCAAATGTGAAGCGTGCCAGTTCCATTCAAAGCAATTGCATCAGCCAGCTCAAGCTCTTCAGACAATCCCTCTTTACTGGCCATTTTTGGTCTGGGGGCTCGATATATTGGGCCCCTTTCCCCGCGCCGCCAGGGGCTTCGAGTACTTGTATGTTGCTATCGACAAGTTCACGAAGTGGCCGGAAGTGGAAGCAGTGAGAAAGGTGACAGCACAGTCAGCGGTCAAGTTCTTCAAGGGAATAGTGTGCCGTTTTGGTGTGCCAAACAGGATCATCACCGACAATGGCACGCAGTTCACGAGCCGCACCTTCATGCAGTATGTCCAAGACCTTGGCGGCAGAATCTGTTTCGCCTCTGTTGCTCACCCGAGAAGCAACGGCCAAGCGGAGAGGGCAAATGCTGAAGTGCTGCGAGGTCTCAGAACAAGAACTTTCGACAAGCTGCGCAAGTGCAGAAGACGCTGGATTGATGAGCTGCCGGCGGTTCTTTGGTCAATCAGAACGACACCAAATCGAGCTACTGGTCAGACCCCCTTCTCCCTGGTCTACGGGGCAGAAGCAGTTCTCCCCACGGAACTCATATACGGGTCACCTCGAGTGCTCGCTTATGATGAGCTCGAGCAAGAGCAGCTGCGCCAAGATGACGCCACGCTCCTTGAGGAAGATCGTCTTTGGGCTGCTGTGCGAGCTGCATGCTCCCAGCAAGCCATGCGCCGCTATCATAGCCGCAAGGTTCACGCCCGAAGCCTTGAGGAAGGCGACCTTGTTCTTCGGCGCGTTCAGTCGGCCAAGAATTCCAACAAGTTGACGCCGAAGTGGGAAGGCCCTTATCGGGTAGTACGAGTCACCAGGCCCGGCGCAGTCCGCCTGGAGACCGAAGATGGCATTCCAGTGAGCAATTCCTGGAATATCGAATACCTTCGTAAGTTCTACCCATAAGGTGCGGTTGTCGGGTCCCCCGGCAACCACCTTTTGTACAAGTCTTGCCGGCAAGGCATATGATCCTTTGTACAAAGCCAGGCGCAGACCCTGTGCATAGTTGAATAAACTTAAGCGTTTTACAATTCTTGTCGATTTTCATGTCATTTTATATGCATGCTTATCTGAGATATTGTAGTACACCTCCTTCCGGTAAGCACTAATGAACCGCCAAGGTTCCATATCTCTATTTTCTCTTCTCTCTTTTTCTCAAAGGACAAAAGGTTCCCTCGCGTGCAAGTTTGCCGGGGGGGAATGATGGTATGGAGACCGACATGCGACGTTCAAATTGACATCTTGCAATAAGGAGTACAGCAACGAAAAGCTAAGTTGCAAAACTTCTAAGATTTTTTTTATTGTAAAGTTATTTTCCTTGAATGATTTCGGCTTTCGTATGGAAAACCTGCACGCGAAGGAACCTTGTCATGATTGGTTGCGCCCTTACTTTGTTTCGAGTCCGCTCAACAGATTAAGTGGCTGCACTGAAAATGTCAAGGTATCTTGCCGGCAGCGACACCTCCAGCAGGCTGCTAAGGATCCGTTCCTCAAAGCGCTCGTGGCATGGGTGCGCGCACCGGCAAGTTACCAATAAGCATAGGGCAAGGACCATACAGAAAGGAATCAGACAAGGGAAATAGCATACATTCATCTAAAGCATAGCAAGTTATATTACATTGATGGTCGCCGCAATTCTAACTTAAGATAAAATTGTCTCTGGCATGGAATGGTGGCGACGAAATGGAGCGAAGCAGCTAATCTCTGCGCTGGCCTTCGACCCTCTTGACTTGGCTCACTCGGTCGACGATGGGCGCGACAAGCTCTTCGAGTGCCCTGAGGTCTACATCCTTCGGCAAGCTAGCAAGAACGTTGGTGAGGTTGATGCCAGGGTTCTTGTGCACCACTTTGACGAGCACCTTGCGGAGGATGGCCCGGCAGAGCTTGCGGGATTCGTTGGCGAGCTGGCTCTCTCGATTAGACTGGAGCAGCTTGAGGGCATCAACGACACCCTCGAAGAACATGGTCAGCTTGGCGCTCGAAGACACCCTCTCGTCAGAAGAGTAGCTGAAGTTATCCAAGCCCATGGTGGACAGTTCCGCGGCAAGCTTTTCCGCGATGTCGACCAGGCGCTCAGTCCAGATCTTCACGCCTCTCTCAAAGTCATTATAAGTGGCGGCAGCGCTGTTGAGCAGGCTCTTCTCACTTTGGAGGTCTTTCATCAAAGCCCTCTCGCGAGCCTTGCCGTTCTCAAGGGATTCCTCCAGCGTCGTCAGCTTCAGTTTCAGATCAGCAATGGATTCATTGGCTGAGGAGAGCTCCTTGGTCTTGTCGGACATGGCGGCTTGCATCTCCGCTAGGCTGAAGAGAGTCTTCTCTATGTCGGCTTTGAGCGTCGAGATCTCCTTGCCGTGGACCTCAAGATCTGCTTCCAGCCTCTTCACTCGATCGCCCAGCTCGTTCTTGGCGGCCTCTGCAGCTTCGGCAGCATCGATGGCTTCCTTTAGCTTGCCGGCGTGATCCACGGCCTGAGCCTCGAGCGTTTCCTTGTGTCTCTGCTCCAGCTCCCGGGTTCGCTGCGCGACAAGCTTCTCGATCTCTTCGTCCTTGCTGCGGAGCTTGGCGGCAAGCGCCTCCTCGCGAGCGGCAAGGTCCTCTTCATGAGCATCGAGCCCGACGCTGCGTTCCGTCAGGCGAGCTTCCTCTGCAGCAGCCTGCTGCGCGGCCTCCTCCTGTGCCCTCTCGACGTCGGATTGCTTTAAGAGGAGCTCGTTCCAACTTTGGTTCAGCTGCTCCCGGTCAGCCATCAGCTCCTGGAAAGCCTCGGCGTACCAGACTTGTGTCTCCTCGACGCGCTTCTGGAAGTCTGCCTCTGCTGCTTCGACAACTGCTGCCCTAGAGTCCAACTTCTCCTTTCGGGCGCGGTGAAGCACCTGGAGCTTTTGGTAGTTGTCGCTCATGGCTTGGAGGAGTTGTTCTTCCCTGGACCTGCTGCTGCCAGCGCGTGACTCATCGCTGATCTTGAGTCCAGCAGCGGCAATGATATCCTCATCAAAAATTTCTCCTTCAGTTGGCACCCCAGTGCTTGCCGTCCCTGGTATGCTGACGAACAGGTTGTCGCCAACCTTAAGGTATCTGCTTGACGGGGGGGCGTCGGATGTTGACGGTTGATCCTCGACAACCGCCTCTCCAGCAACTGGGGGCTCCGCGACCGGTGTAGCGCCAGGCGCTCCTGCGGCAGGAATGCCGTCAGTGTGGTCGCTAGACTCCTTGCCGACCCCCTCAGCAGATCCCTTGGCGGTTTCTTCCTGTGCAGCCTTGGCAGCCTTGGCAGCCACGGCTCTGTTGGCCTCGGCGGCAACATCCTTGGCGGTCTCTTCGATGACAGCGTCAACATCCATTTGTTCCTCCGAAGGGAGATCTGAAGACCAGGAAAGGAAACAAGATGAGATCAAGGTTGAAGTTCAAGAAGACAAAAGTAAAGAAAGAATGACAAGTGCACCAAGGCAAACGGTTTACCTGTGTCGGGCTGTTGAGAGGTGGCTTCTCCTTTCCCGGCAACATTGGTTGCCGAAGTAGGATTGCCAGTGCCCATGCTTGCCGGCTCCTCTTCAACTCGAACGGGCTCGCCGGTGGAAGTTCTTGCCGAAGGTTCATCTCTGGGCGGCGTGGTCGACGAAGACGGCACGTCAGGGACGGTCTCCAGTGGCTCTCCTTGTTGCCGTTCTTCTCCTACAAGCCCGGTGATGTCAGTAGTGAAGATATTCTCCCCAACGCTCGCCAGCGGAAAATGAGTAGTGGACTCACGCTGGGGGTTGGGTTAGAGGCTGCGTTGAGGGCTGGGCTCCGGGCTGATGATGATGGGCTCTGGCGCACCTACGGTGCTTGCCGAAGGCTCACCACCCATAGAAGACTTCGCCCTCTTCGCCATCCTTTGCGCCAATGTTTCCGTATCTCTGCGGAGACAGGCCAAAGCAAAACAAATGAGATAAGTGAAACCAGGAATTCAGAAGCTAAAAGATGCGGCAAGGGCCCTTACTCTTCTCTTTCCGGACTAAAAGAGGAGATGTCAAAATCAACCTCCTCTACAATGTCCGTGCGAGGGGGAGGAGAAGGGGTCCTGGGACGCTTGGCTGCAGCAGAAGCAGTAGACTGATGTGATCCTGCTGCTCCAGTCGTCGGTGCCGTCGTATGGGATGCCCCCGCCGCACCAGTTGTTGCCGCGGTCGAGCGTGTCGTACGTCACACGGGTTGCTGTTGGGCTTCTTGCCGCTGCGCAGCCATGCCGGTCGCTCCCTTGCCAGAACCCTCACTACTCGAGGGAGGCTGACGTGTTGGGACGCCAGAGACGGCTTTTCGAAGAACCCGTTTCTTCTTCTCCGGAACTGGGGGCTCCTCGTGCAGCTGCTCCTCGGCTGTGTCTTCGATAAAGGAGCTCCCGGCAACCATGCCACTCTGTTCCCCGGCAACTTCACCTTCCTCGGCAAGGGTCTCCTCTAGCGTTATTTCTTCTTCTTCATCGGTTTCCTCTTCCGCGAAGCCAAAGTTGCCGGCCTCCGTGGCTAGATTCGCCTCTTCCGCCCTGCTAGCGATGTAAGCCACTTCTTCATCAGTGGTGGGGCGAATGAAAGTTGACTCTTCCCGGATGGTTTTCTCCGACAAGCTGTCAAAGAACTCATGTGCGCGCTCTGAGGATGGCTCTTCCCAAGTTCCATCAGGGCCGTGGGCATTACACACCGGCATCATGGCGATGATTGAGCCCAAAGCAGGGTTGTTGCACAAGGGAACTATGCCAGCCGGCAACTTAAATTTCCCGTCAGGCCTGAACAGTTTGTGGCAGAGGGATGTGTGCTGCAAGACCGTCAAGTTGTTGTTCAGACCAGGGCAATGCCTCATGATATCTGCTGCAGTCTTGAAATCCCAGGCTGGTCTCCCTTTATTCTGCAGGGGGGCGATGCGGCGGCGGAGGAAATCAGCGCCGATCATTTCTATTGTGAGCCCGGCAACCTTGAGACGGTGGATCCTGGTAACTGCGATTGCGAGCTTCTCATCCTGAGGATCGAGGCCGCTCCAGTCCTTGCCGCAAACCACTTTCGTTTGCCGGGGCATACAAAACGGCTGAGGATCTTTCTCCTTAATCCAGCACCACTGGTCCCGCCATTCATCCCACTTCTTGCGGTAGAGACCGTCTGGGTATATATCCTTATTCCATGCCCTTGGAATCCAAGTGATAGAACCAGAAAGGGTGTCTCCCGTCTCGATGCGGGGAACGAAGTAATGGCGGAAGAGGGCTGTGATGGGTGCTACTCCGGCGAAATTTTCACAAAGATGAGCAAAGACTGACATGCATGTCACGGCATTCGGCGTGAAATCCAAGAGACGGAAGCCGTATGTGTACATGATGTCGATGAAGAAATCGGAAAATGGAGGGCAGAGCCCGCAATAAAAGTAAGCGGCGAAGAAAGGGAATTTATCTGGGCCGCCCTCGACGGAAGCTGGAAGCACGCGAGTTCTAGGGTGAGCCTTCGTCTCCTTCCCCCACATACACATGTACCGCTCAACCAGGGTGCGCATGTCGAGCGTCGGGGCGAAGACGGCGTGCTCCTTCCGCATCTCCACCAGATCGATCTTCTCCGCCTCTGCGTCCGGATCGATGGCTTTCACCGCTTTGCCCTTGCTTGCTTTGGGCGGCATGGCGACTGTGGAAGCGGAGGCCGAGGATGATGAGGGCGTGGGGGTGGCGGATGGATGGGAGAGGCTTTGTTCCAGGCTCGAGGAAGAAGGCGACGGCGGTTTCCAGATTGGAAGAGACGAGAGGTAAATGAGCAGCGCCTTTGCAGATTCCTTTTTATAGGGAAGGCGCGAGGCTGGCTCTTTACTGACCGATGTGAAAGCATTCTTACAAGCGCACTACTGCGGCCGTTCTGCGCACGTATCCCACATCCCGCATTTAATGCGCGTCGTGGGGGAGCGCAGTAAATAAGATGATTATTGCAGTTAACTCCTGCCACGCGTGCCCGTGCACTGTTTGGGCCTAGCCCAACAACGCCTCGCGCCCGTGTATGGCCTAGGCCCGGGGGCTCCTGTCGGTGTACTAAAGTTTGGGTCTTTTAGTACCCCATACTTGTGCACGGGCGGTTGTAGCCATACCAGCGGCAAGGCCTGCCGGAGAACAGCTGGAAACATATACCAAGGATATCAAGAAGGCATTCAAGCCGATGACCAAAAGACAAAAGACCGAAGGCTGGCTTCCCGGCAAGACCTTGCCGGGAAAGCTCGCGAAGGCCCGGCAAGGCTTCGCACCCGGCAAGATCCCTCCGTACTGCCACCGTTCCAACGCAGCGACCAGTCCGTCGTTTAGGGCTTGTCCTCCTGGTTGCGTGTCATGGCACTGACCGCGGATCGGGTTAAGCGGTGCTGATGGGACGGGCCCTTTTTCCGTCCCCAAGAAAGCTAGGGACACCTAAGTGAGGGCATTAATGCGTTTTGTCCTAAGTCGTCAGAGATAATCATGTAACACTGTAGCAACTTTACACCTCTTGTACTCCTGTCTGCCACTGTTGGTGACCCCTTGGATGTATAAAAGGAGGCCCAAGGCGGAGCTACAGGGGGAGAGGACCTTCTGGCCCATTCTGCATGCGTAGCTGCTTCTTGAACGTACGGTTCATCACAAGCGCTCCCTGTACTTGAGCTCAAGAACATCCACAATAGACAACAGCAGGAGTAGGGTTTTACGCTTCTCAGCGGCCCGAACCTGGGTAAAGATCCTTGCGTTGATCGTTGGATCCGCTCTTTGTGTAAATCTTTTCCCCCGCCGAACCGTAAAGGGATCCTCTCGATCCCATAGGTGTCGTACGCCGACACATCGTCCTAAGCAAAATAAGATGCATAAAGAGATAAACATCACATGCAATCAATATGTGACATGATATGGCCATTATCATCTCGTGCCTTTGATCTCCATCTCCAAAGCACCGGCATGATCTCCATCGTCACCGGCATGACACCATGATCTCCATCATCATGATCTCCATCATCGTGTCATCACGTGGTTGTCTCGCCAACTATTGCTTCTACAACTATTGCTAACGCATAGCGATAAGGTAAAGCAATTACATGGCGTTTAATGATTGACACACAGGTCATACAATAAATTAAAGACAACCCTATGGCTCCTGCCGGTTGCCGTACTCATCGACATGCAAGTCGTGAACCTATTACAAAACATGATCATCTCATACATCAACATATATCACACCACGTTTTGGCCATACCACATCACAACATGCCCTGCAAAAACAAGTTAGACGTCCTCTACTTTGTTGTTGCAATTTTTACGTGGCTGCTAGGGCAAACTATAAGAACCGTTCTTATCTACGCAAAACCACAACGGTGATATACAAGTTGCCTTTTAACCTTCTACAAGGACCGCCCTCGTCAAATCAGATTCAACTAAAGTGGGAGAGACAGACACCCGCAAAGCCACTTTTATGCAATACAAGTTGCATGTCAATCATTGGAACCGGTCTCTTGTGCGTGGACAAGCAAGGTTGGTCCGAGCCGCATCATCCCACAATACCACCGAATCCAAATAAGACAAAGGAAGTAAGCAATTTGAACATCAACGCCCACAACTTCTTTGTGTTCTACTCGTGCAAATACATCTACGCATAGACCTAGCTCATGATGCCACTGTTGGGGAACGTTGCATGAAAATCAAAAAAAAATCCTAAGAAACACCCAAGATCTAAAATAGGAGATGCAAAGGAACGAGAGGGGAGTGTGTCTACATACCCTTGTAGACCAAAAGCGTTAGCGTCGTAACGCGGTTGATGTAGTCATACTCTTCATAATCCAATCGCGATCCAATCCGATCTAGTGCTGAACGGACGGCACCTCCGAGTTTAGCACACGTACGGCTCGGCGGCGTCCTCTCCTTCTTGATCCAGCAAGCCAGGGAGAGGAGGTAGATGAGATCTGAACCAACACAACGTTGTGGTGGTGGTGGCAGCAGCGGAACTGCAGCAGGGCTTCGCCAAGCGTCTGCACGACGTGGACGAGGTGTAATGGGAGGGAGACGGACAAGGGTCGAAGGGTGGCTGCCCCCAATGCCTCCCCACCTTTATATAGGCATGGAGGGGGCTGGTGGCTTGCCCTCCAAGCCCCTAGGGTCGTTGGTCAAGGGGGTGGAAGGAAATCCCTCCTTTCCTTTCCCCACCGATCGCTATCCCCCCTTTTTAGGGATCTTGATCTTATCTTTTCGGGATATGATCCTATTCCTTTTAAGGGGGGATCTTGGTGCGCATAGACCAGGGGTGTGGGGCCTTTCCCCACTACCCACGTTCAGGTGGGTCCCCCCACGCAGGTGGGCCCCACTCCGGAACCTTCTAGAACCTTCCCGGTACAATATCGAAAAAACCGAACTTTTTTCGAAACCCAAAATATGACTTCCCATATATAAATCTTTACCTCTGGACCATTCCAGAGCTCCTCGTGATGTCCCGGATCCCATCCGGGACTCCGAACAACCTTTGGACTTCACCATATTAATATCTCATTTCTACCCTAGCGCTACTGAACGTTAAGCGTGTGACCCTACGGGTTCGAGAATCATGTAGACATGACCGAAACTCCTCTCCGGTCAATAACCAATAGCGGGACCTGGATGCCTATATTGGTTCCCACATATTCAACGAAGATCTTTATCGGTTGAACCACGATGTCAAGGATTCAGTTAATCCCGTATGCAATTCCCTTTGTCCGGCGATGTGTTACTTGCCCGAGATTCGATCGTCGGTATCTCCATATCTAGTTCAATCTCATTACCGGCAAGTCTCTTTACTCGTTCCGTAATACGAGATCCCGTGACTAACACATTAGCCACATTGCTTGCAAGCTCTTTATGATGTTGTATTACCGAGAGGGCCCAGAGATATCTCTCTGTCATACGGAGCGACAAATCCCAGTCTCGATCCGTGCCAACCGAACAAAAACCTTCGGAGATACCTGTAGAGCACCTTTATGATCACCTAGTTATGAAGTGACGTTTGGATACACACTAAGTATTCCTCCGGTGTCAGGGAGTTGCACGATCTCATGGTCTAAGGAACAGATACTTGACATGAAGAAAGCTGTAGCAAATAAACTCAACGATCTGATGCTAAGCTTACGGTTGGGTCTTGTCCATCACATCATTCTCCTGATGATGTGATCCCGTTATCAAATGACAACTCATGTCTATGGTTAGGAAAGCTTAACCATCTTTGATCAACGAGCTAGTCTAGTAGAGGCTTACTAGGGACACGGTGTTGTCTATGTATTCACACATGTATTTAAGTTTCCAGTCAATACAATTCTAGCATGAATAATAAACATTTATCATGAACAAGGAAATATGATAATAACCAATATATTATTGCCTCTAGGGCATATTTCCAACAGATTGAACCCCGTCGTTTTACCCTTAGTAGCAACAATACAAATACGTGCCTCGCTACCCCTTCTGTCACGAGGTGAGGACACCGCAAGATTGAACCTACTACAAAGCACCTCTCCCACTGATGATAAATCAATCTAGTTGGCCAAACCAAACGGATAGATCGGAGAGAAATACAAAGCTATAACAATCACACATAATAAAGTTCAGAAAAGACTCAATTACTTTCAATGAATAATCTGATCACAAACCCACAATTCATCGGATCCCAACAAACACACCGCAAAAGAAGATTACATCGAATTGATCTCTGAAGAGAACATTGTATTGAAGATCAAAGAGAGAGAGAAAACCATGTAGCTACTAGCTATGGACCCGTAGGTCCTGTGGGAACTAGTCACACATCATCGGAAGGGCAGCAAGGTTGATGTAGAAGCCCTCCGTGATCGATTCCCCCTCCGGTAGAGTACCGGTGGAGGCCTCTGGATGGGATCGCGGAAGAACAGAGGCTTGCGGTGGCGGAATAATTGTTTCGGGTCTCACTTTGGGGGTTTTGGAATATTTGGGAATTAGTTCAATTAGACCTACAAGGGGCCCACAAGCTCGGGTGGTATGGTTTTTCTGCTGGTCTCTTCTGGTCCAGAAAAAATCATCGTAAAGTTTCATCGTGTTTGGACTTCATTTGGTATGGGTTTTTTACGAAACAATAAAATAGGCAAAAACAGAAATTGGCACTGGGCACTAGTTTAATAGGTTAGTTCCCAAAAATGATATAAAATTGCATATAAAGCATACAATATTGTAATATAATAGCATGAAGCAATCAGAAATTATAGATACGTTGAAGACGTATCATAGGACGGTAGTACCGCCTGTTGCGGTACTTCCGCTCTACCCACCTTCTACAACTACCGTTCTACTGAGTCCTGAGACACCTAGCGGTAGAACCGCTGGTGAGGACGGTAGTACTGCTCTGGCGGATTACCGCTCCTGTGTTCACTCACTCGCAGGCTACTCCTGGAACTACCGCACTAGGCGGTAGTACCGCTTGTGTGCGGGCTGTGGGCAGAAAACGGTTGGATTTCCCCCCACTACATATATAGGGGGTCTTCTTCCCCAAGAAGATTTACCTCTTATCTCCCAAGCTCCATTGTTGCCCTAAAACTCATTTTCGCCCAATCTCTCTCCCTAGCCAACAAAACTTGTTGTTGCTCTAGGGTTTGGATGAGAAGGCCTTGATCTACACTTCCACCAAGAGATATTTGATTCCCCCCACTAATCCCTTGCGGATCTTGTCACTCTTGGGTGTTTGGGCACCCTAGACGGAAGAGGTCACCTCAGAGCCACAATCCATTGTGGTGAAGTTTCGTGGTAGTGTTGGGAGCCTCCAATTAAGTTGTGAAGAGAGCCCCAACCTTGTTTGTAAAGGTTCGGCCACCGTCTTCAAGGGCACCACTAGTGGAATCACGGCATCTTACATTGTGCGAGGGCATGAGGAGAATACGGTGGCCCTAATGGCTTCTTGGGGAGCATTGTGCCTCCACACCACTCCAACGGAGACGTACCTCCCCCCAAAGGGAGGAAACTTCGGTAACACATCCTCATCTCCATCGACTCCACTTGTGGTTACTTCTTACCTTTACTTTGTACAAGCTTATATTGTGTTGTATCCTTTGCTTGCTTGCTTGTGTTGTTGTTGTTGAGCTCATCATACAGGTTGTCCACCTAGTTGCATATCTAGACAACCTATTTTGTTGTTAACCCTAATTTGATTAAAAAAGCTAAAAATTGGTAGTTGCCTATTCACCCCCATCTAGTCAACCATATCGATCCTTTCAGCACTTTTATTATCTCAAAATGTAGCATCAAGCCAATACAAAGCATTTAGAGTATCACCCGGCCTCTGCATAACTAGGATGCACACAGCCAAACACCAAAAGTCTAACAAAAAGTAAGGAAAAAACCCGACAATTTGGCAACAGTAGAGTCCTATAGACTGACACTATGCCTATATCGAAGGGACAGGTGGACCGATCCGGAGATTATGCTGCCACCTATGTTGGGTAAAAACCTCCGTAGCCACCTGCTCCAACCGCGTACATACCACCTTGAATAGTGGTTGGTACTCCACTTGTTGTAGCATAGACCACATATGAAGCGAGTGCGTACAACGGAAAATAACCTGCAGAGGAGAAGCATTTTTGTCGTTAAAAACCAAATTGTTTCATAGAGCGACCATAGTAAGGTGTACGCTCCCACCCATATTAGTGTTTTGAACCTATTTGGAATACCGTCCAACCAATGACCAAAAATATTGGCAACACTTATGGACGGATACAAATTCGACGCTATTTGGACGACTGACCACGTAGAATGCGCAAACTTGCATTGGAAAAAGAGGTGTTTGATTGTCTCGTCATGAGTACAAAAACAACTCTTCTTACTTCCTGGCCAATTGCGTCGTGCGAGATTGTCTTTGGTTAGCACAACTCCTCTACGAGGATACCACATGAAGATTTTAACTTTTAGTGGAATCTTTGTCTTCCAGATTTTCTTGTTATTGCTCTCTGGTACCTCAGAATGCGTGAGCGCATGATACTTAGAGTCTACAATGAAAGACCCCGATGTAGTAAGGTTCCAGCGAAACACATCCCGGCCTTGTGTCAGGTTAATCGAATCCAGACGGGATAAGAGATTATGCCATAACATAAGTCGGGTGCCAATCAAATCCCACTTGAACGAAATATTCAGCGGGGATGAGCTGAGCACCTGCGCAATAATATTATTCTTATCGCGAGCAATGTTGTAGAAGGTTGGATATTGTTCTCGGAGACTGGCATTGCCTAGCCAGATGTCTTCCCAGAAACGAATCTTCGACCCGTCCTTTATCGCGAAAGACCCAAAGTGAAAGGATTGTTTCTTTGCTGCGATTAGACCAGCCCAAAGGTGCTAGTCGCCAAGTTTTCAATATGCCTGAGACACCGCCTTTTGGCCTAGATACTAGTTGCGCAACATGGTTTGCCAAACACCATCCTGAGAAAGAAGTTTGAACAACCATTTACTAAGTAGGGCCTCATTCTTGACCTGCAGGTCATGAATTCCAAGGCCACCTTGGCCTTTCGGCCTACAAACCATGCTCCATTTGGTCAGCCGGTATTTTTTCTTTTCACCGTCTTCTTGTCAAAAGAATCTGGACCTAAAATAGTCCAATCTTTGCAGGACCCCTTTTGGGAGTTGGAAGAAAGAAAGCATATATAGAGAACCATATTTGTGAGGACAAAGTTTATCAAAACCAATCGTCCTCCAACTGAGAGCAACTTGCCTTTTCAACTGCTCAATCATTTCTCTAGCCGCTCCTCTACATGCTTTCACTCCGGAATGGTGAGACGCCGATAATGAATCGGTATTCCCAGATATTTGATCGGGAATTGGCCATATGTGCGCAACCAAAGGTCAGCATAATCGACCGCCACCTCAACGGCTTCTCCAAAGCAGAACAGTTCGCTTTTATGGAAGTTAATTTTAAGACCTGGCATTTTGCTCAAACGCTGACAACATGAGTTTTAGGTTTCGAGTCTTGTCCAGGTCATGTTCCATAAAAAGAATTGTGTCATTGACATATTGCAGAATAGAAATGCCATCATCCACAAGGTGTGGCACTACTCCTGCAATTTGGCCGTCCTACTTGGCGCGCTCAATCAGAATAGCCAACATGTCAACCACAATGTTAAATAACATTAGGGGCATGGGGTCACCCTGCCATAGTACTTTTTTTTGTCTGGAAGTAATGACCTACATCATCATTGACTTTGATGGCCACACTACCTCCAGTTATAAAATTTTGGATCCACTAACGCGATTTTTCAAAGAAACCTTTCATCCTTAAGGCCTGTTGGAGGAAAGACCATTTGACCTTGTCATAGGCTTTTTCAAAGTCAATTTTGAATACTAATCCACTCAGGTTTTGTCAGTGCATCTCATGGACGGTCTCATGCAGGATTACTACGCCATCAAGTATATTCCCTCCTCGCAAAAAAATGTATAAAAAAATCAAATATATTCCTTCCTTGCATGAAAGCCGTTTGAGATGGCCGGATAGCATGATCAGCTACCGAGTTAAGCCTATTCGTAGTCACTTTGGTAAAAAATCTTGAAGCCGACATTAAGGATGCGTGCGTGCCTTATTTATTTGATTGAAGGGAGTATATATTACGGATTTACGGTCATGAGCATTCATATGCAGTTCTCGTAGCCTTACTGTAGCCTGCTATGATCATATTTCGCCAGATCAAGGAAACGTGAATGGGCATTGCACGTGTCCGGCCTACAGGCCTACATGCACATGGTGTCCTTTTCCAAGATGTCCGTTCTGAAAGTTCAAGAAAAAGAAAAAAAAAAGATGTCTGTTATGAGCTTTTCCTTTTCTTTTACAAACAAGATTAAATACTACTACCTCCATTCCTTTTTTTTTTTGAACACATACTACTACCTCCATTCCGAAATATAAGATGTTTTGGTAGGTATTTTAAAATGGAGGTAGTATTATTAAAAAAAAATTGCGAGGAATGGAGGTAGTACCTCTGTATCGAAATGGACGTTTTTGTAGTTTAATTTAAACTGCAGAAACGTCTTAAGAGTAATTGATTAGACATGTCATAAAAAATTGGACCCGGACGAGCGGACGAGAGGATCCAGATCTTGATTTCCGGCCAGTGTGACGGTGTGTGTCAGATCCTGCATTTCATGATGGAGTGATGATTGATCGGAACAAATATTGATGGACGGGCCGCCCTTGTTCCAGGCAGGTGCACTCCGTTCACGACCGCCGTTCAGTGTCCTTCCTGTGACGAGTGATGACCGATGTCGACGCTATTTAATTACACACTGCCAGATTGATCAATCGGTACTGCAATCTACTGCTGGTAGTATGCATGCGACGATCGCAACGGCCAATTCACGTGCTTGCTTTGAAGAAACACAAGACCAGCATTGGCACCACCAGTTAAGGTAATACTAGTTATTCCAAAAAGAAAAAAAGAAAAAAAAAGATAACAGTTCTCTTCGATATTCTCAAACTAGGCAACACCCCCGCGATCCAAAATGACGTGCAGAAATCATAATCGAATGTTTGTTCTTTTTCCCTTTTTTCGAAATCCTACGTCCAAGCTCCACTTTAGGGCATCTTCAACCGCTACCAGCAAATTTCCTCTCGCATCCGTCCACGGATAGGGGACCAGTCCGCAGACACGGATGTGGGGGGGCGCCATCCAATGCTATCATGTATATGTCCATCAGTAAAGGGCAATTTGAAATTCAAATTTAGTCCGATCCACACAACACGCCGGATCACACAAGCGCCGGATCGCATGCCCGATCGCAACCAAAAAGAGGCAAGTATGCTTAGTTTTTACATGCCCGAAACCAAAAGAATATCAGTCGGCAGTCCGTGCAATTTTCTGTCCTACCGAACCAGCAATCCCAGCCATATGCTCCCCGATCAAGGTGTCGTCGCCGCCGCGTTGGCAGCCTCCGCCTCTGCCGCGTCCTCATTGTCTGCCGCTATTAACTCGTCTTTCTGCCACTGCAACATCTGGTAGCAGACGGATTGCATGACCATTCTTGCGTCGGCATCCAAAGAGGCCACATTTAAGGACAACATCTTGGCGTCCTCCGCATTGGCGGCGATCTTCAACTTCTTTTCCTCGAGCTTGGCCTTCCCCTCTTCGATCATGGTCCTCCTCTCTTCGAGCTTGAGCTTCTTGTCCGTCGTCTCCATCAATTTAAACCTCTCCGCCTTTTTCTCCTCCTTGATGTCCGAGCACTTCACGCATGCCTCCTCGTTCTTCGCCAAGATATCCTCGAACCTCTCCGTCAGCTTGGCCGCCGCACTTTCTCGCTTCGCCCTCTCCTCTTCCCACTTCTTCCCCCGTAAAAATCTTCTGACCTTCTTCGGCGGTTCTTGGGTTGGGTCGATAGGGTCACCGGTTTCTTCCTCGGTGGCTTGGGCGGCAGTCTTGGCTATGAAAAGGTTCCACTTCGGTTGCCCATTCAACTTCAACCAACAATGCATGACGCTGAAGTTTTTCTTCTTCAACTTCTTGTACACCAAACAAGCACGAGAAGGCTACAAAATGAAACATTGTCAACAATGCATATCCGGCAAATGATCAACAAAACTAAGCATATCCGGCAAATGATCAACAAAACTATGCATATCCGGCCAGTGATCAACAAATCTAAGCATATCCGGCTAGTGATCAACAAATCTAAGCATATGCGGCTAGTGAGCAATGAAACTATGCATATCCGGTTAGTGATCAACAAAACTATGCATATTCGGCTAGTGATAAACTTACTTGCTTGGTAATTTGTGCACCGCTAGGCCACCGTGCGATGAGATGCTTCAAGTGCCCATTGATCCATTAAAACATGCGTTCATTAGGATTAACTTTGTACAGTGCCGCGGCAGATCGAATTAATTAATTTCTGGTTTTCTGGTGCCTGCTCATTTCAGGCCTGCATGCTCAATTCCGAACGGGCTGCTTTTCACTTAAGTGCACAGTGCCTGCCCTAGGAAAAAAAAAACTTAAGGGTACAGTGCCGCGGGAGATCTTTTGCGGGAGATCCTTTGAAATCTCCACCCATCCCACCTCTTGCCTTTTCTTTTGGCCTTCAGATTTAAATCTATTATATATTTTGAACCAAAAGTTCAGTTAATGTTACGTTTGCATATTCGTATTCCTTGCGACGTGGAGTTTGAAAGAACGCCACTTTTGAACATGTTTTGAAAACATCAACAAGTTTCAACTATTAAAACTTGATACCTGTAATATTAAGTTTTACCAAGTTTCACCCACTTTTGCCAACATCCATTGGTGGTGGTGGTGGGTGCGTGGGTGGGGGGGGGGGGGGGGGGGGGGGTTTAAGTTTTAGTCGTTGAAACTTTTGAATTTATCATTCGTTTATCAAATCTTAATAGTTAAAACTTGCTGAAGTTTTAAAAACTTATTAAAACGTATTAAAAATGATCTTGTTTCAAAGCCCTCATCTCAAGGATTAAAATTAGAATCAAACAAAAGATAAATTAGACTTTCGGATCAAAAGACTAAAATTTGAAAGTAAAAAAAAAGCATGCGAGGTTGGATGAGTGGAGTTGCCAAAAGTTGCCACGTGTGGACCCCATGTAAGGGCATCTCCAAGGGAGACCCGCAAAACTTCGGTATATGTCCGACCAGACACTTTTGTTCACTTTTGCAATCCAGCGCGGTCCTGCATCGGTCCCCGAAGTGGTCCGGACGTCCGTTTTCCAGCAAATTGGAGACAAACGTGGGGAGCTATATCGGAGTCCGGAAAAGCCTCCGCGTGGTCCTCCTCTCTTTTCTCTCTCTTCACATACATGGTTCCCCTCTCCTCTCTATCTTCCCAACCGGACACCACACCACAAATAGCCCACCACATGCATGGTCTGCACCTACTTTTTCTCCTCCCAGCCGGATACTTTGTAATTAGCGTTGGATGGCCCCCTCCCGTATCCTGTCCGCGGACCACGTCCGGACATAAAACAGACATATACCAGAGGAATTTGCGGGTCAGCGTTGGAGATGCCCTAAGGTAATTAAGGATCAAAGCATATGCTAAGATCAAACCAGTTTCTGAATCGCGAGGCAAGCAGACGGCCCACAATCTTCGTGCCCCCGCCTCTATGTGCCACAAATTATCTTCCTCAATCGATCGACTTTTGTGGATGGGCTCCTAGCCCAGTGGCCAGCGAGCGGTTGTGTCTCGTGGCCGACATGGGTTCGAGCCTCGGCTCAGACGTTGTTGTCTCGCATTCTCCTCTTAATTAAAAAACCGTAGGGGCTTCTCCCCCTACTGGTCTAGTTTTTTTAATCGACTAACTTTTTTTTGGCGAAATCCTCAGTCGACCCACTAGATACCTGTTTTGTAGTAGTGTCGGTTTTCAGTGCATTTCCTTTTTTTTTTAACACTGGTTTTCAATTCATTTCCTAACAACATGTGCCAAACCTGCTTAATTATGTGATGTGTTTTCTTTCTTTTGAAATGGAGTCGGGAGGGATCCTTGATTTTGTAGGAGAAAAATAGAAACCAATTGTGCACAAGGTATAATTTACTACCCTTTATTTGGTTATATCTCAACCTTGTAAGCAGTGGCGATTCTACTGGAGAGGCTTTAACAGGCTTAAGCCTACCCTCCAAAAACAAGACTACTATTTAGTCAGCTAAGCTTCTGGTAAGTTATTTTAATTACTTGAATTATGTTTTCTTCTTTGTTGAATTATTTATTTCTCTTTTGGTATGTTGGTAAACATATCACTTGAAAATTACATTGAGGTGTTTTACATGCAATAATTGCAATGGACTTGCTAATTAAGTTTAGGAACTTAATGTTTTTAGCTTACCCTCCATTCTCATGCTAGATTCGCCACTCTCTGTAAGTACTACATAACGTTAAATTTCATCTGCAGCACCTGTCGATTTTAAACTGCCGTAGCTATGCCGGCCCCTACACGAACCATGCACGTTGTGAAATGTAATTCTATGTACTTGTCCATGGGATCAATATCGTCTCGACCCCATGCCTATCCACACAGATCTTTGAGCCGTACGTCGTGTCCCCTCTGCCATGCGGCATGGCGCTCATGAGCGGATGAACCATCACGCGCCGTCCACGTCGTCGATCGGCGACGTACGTACCTGGACCTGGTGCAACCGTGCAGGATACAAGTACTACAGCGGCTCAATTGCTCCTGCATATATGCAGCAGCTGCACACACGTACGCACATCTACCAAACCGTTCATCAGCTGAAGAGCTACCAGCCTAGCTAGCCCTAGACGACGCCGGCAAATCATTACCTTCCAAGAGCGCGTGAATATGCGGAGCGGCGGTTACGCGGTGGTGCAGCAGGCGCTGGGAGCGGAGGCAGCGGGCGCGGTGAGGCTGGCGGCATGCCTGGCGAGGCAGCGGGGTCACGCACAGGTCACCCCGCTCCACGTCGCCAGCGTCATGCTCTTCTCGGCGCCTGGCGGCGGCGGCCTCCTCCGAGCTGCCTGCATCCGGTCCTCTCACCCACCGTCTCATCCGCTCGAGCTCGAGGGGCTCCAGCTCTGCCTGGAGAACGCGCAAAGCCGCCTCCCGATGGCGTGGCCACTCGCCGCCGCCACGTTCCACTACCACGGTGCTCCGGAACTGCCGCTATCGAACGCTCTCATGGCCGCGTTGAAGCGCGCGCAGGCGCACGGGCGCCGAGGCTCCACGGACGGCGGCCGGCTGCAGCCGTCAAGGATCGCCGTCAAGGTCGAGCTGGAGGAGCTCGCCGTGTCCATCCTCGACGACCCGAGCGTCGACCGCGCCATGCGCGAGGCCGGTTTCTCAGGCTCCCGGGTGAAGGCCAACGTCGGGAAGGGTGCCTCGCCGGAGCAGTCTGATAGCGTCCGCATCCACCATAGCGACGGCATGACTTCTCCGTGTCCAGTTAACAAGAAGGTTATGGCTACACAGACATCCCCTGGAACCGTTTGGGATGTGCTCCATCGGCCTGGCGTCGTCCCAGATGGAAGCCTCGCATTAAGACCTAGCTACCACTACCAGAGGTAGGAATTGACTGCGTGAACTATTATTATCTTACTTTTTGAGTGGGTTGTGACTGATATATTTTTTAATTTTTTTGCGGGGCGGCAAAGTAAGAACCTGATCATGCATATAAACGAGTCACATGCATGCATGCACGCTGGGGTGAACCTGGATTTCTTTGAAGAAAATATAAACTAGAATGATTATTGTTGATGATTTTTTGTAAAGGAGGTTAAAATCTTCAACCTCTACATCAAAAGCCATCATAGCTAGTTGATTTAGAAATATACAACTGTTACGGTGATTGGCGATTTTAAGAGCCGTCCATACACCCTAATCTGACGATGGAAAAAAATAGGAGTTACGAGAAGTTACAAAATTAAAATTACAGGAAATTACATGTAATGGTGGGACCATTACAAAATTTTGGTGGGACCATTAATTTGTGAAAGGGTAAATCCGTTATTTGGTCTACTTTGTAAAATTCTACATGGCAATATCGTCGGCCGATCCAGTCTTCTCCTCTCACAATAGTGACAACACTCAAATGAAAAATCCCCATGGCTCTCACGCGGCCCCGGCGACCGCCGCCTCCTCTCCCGCGACGCCGGCGACCGCCGCCTCCTCTCCCGCCTCCTCTTATTCCCCATGGCAGAGCCTCTTATCCCGCGATGCCAATCCATCCTGTGCATGGGCACCGCAGCCGGAACCCCGACTCGCGCCAGTCCTCCGTCGCCGGATCTGCCCCGCCAAGGGCCCCGCCCCGCGGCAGCCCTCCCCCGCCGGATCTGGCGTCATACCAAGTGATGACGTGATGGCTCCCCGCCTGGTTCACTCCCGTCCAGCAACCTCCCCGGCAGCGCGTGCACGGGCCTCTCTGCCGCGGCCTCGGGCCGGAAGAGTTCATGGACGGTCTCACCATCTCAAAAGTCAGATCCCGCGGCCGCCATCCTGCACCCGTACGCGGTTCATGCCGCCGGGGGCGAAGTCGTCAGAGATGACCCTTGGTGCTGTCCTCTGTAGTTTCTTCTGTCCTCTGCAGTTCAGGGATTTGTGCTTGCTTCTATTATGAACTAGGATCTGTAGTTATGTGATAGCTCCCCGTAGTGATTGACAGTTCTTATGTACATGCTTGGTGCTCTGTAGATTGTTTTTATTCTAGAATCTAGATGTTCAGACTTCAGAATGCTTGGTGCTCCTGTATGTACGTGCTTGGTGCTTGCTCCTGTAGTGATTGATAGTTCTGTGCTTGCTCCTGTAGTGTACAACATGTATATAATGGAGGAATTGTTATCAGCACTTGTGTGGTCAGTTAAATAAATAAAACTTGGGTGGTCAGTTAAACAAATTCTTCATGTTTTGTTCTATGTTTCAGTTATGTTTGTTGTCGCAATTTTTATCAGCACTTCATACTGAAAACGGCCTCTCCTTATGCTTAGATGCATTGTTTATATTTCAGCTTGTCTAAAACTTTGCTTCTCTAGCCATCTCTGAAATTGAGGGTGTAGATGTGCAAATACTGAAAAAAAATCATGTTGTGTGTGCCTCCAGGCTGCTGGTTGTATGCTTCATACCTTTTATTTCAGTTTCTGGGATATACTTGACATTTTGAATATACTTGGCATTTTTTTTTGAAAACGCTATTTTGAATATAGCATGCTATAGCACGTTATAACTTTACATTGGTCATGACACTCCTCCATTGTTGTCCAAGTTGCTCAAGAGCTAAAGCTGAGCATGTACCTGCCTATTAACTTTGCTAAATTTACATCATATAATACTTGTGTAGTATGTAGTTTTGCATTGACCTTTTCTTCTCTTCTTTATTCTTGTTAAATGTTAATGCTTTCTTACCACCAAGACATGTCATTTACTAAATATTACTGTTTCTAGTAAGAACCCAGTGAGGACGAACATGCATTCACTTACCACACTATTTGTCTATAAAAACATTTGTCAGCATAGTAACTGCCGGGACATTGTTTTGTCATTTAGCCAAAGTAGATGCCATCTTGCATATACTCAAAAGAGTAGGAAATACTCCTGACAATCAGGGCCACAGCTTTCATAAGTGTTCAGTTTGCACATGTAAATCTGCTGGTGATATGATTATTACTAATTTACTATTCTTTTCTTTCAGCAGAAGCAACACAGCAGCCTGGTAACGTTTCGAAGAATTGCATAAAACCTCGTACCGTGGGAAGAGGAGATGGGAAGGAAGAGGACGAGAGACTTACCAGTGTGAAGGCGTTGTACATACGCAGGAACTCCTTCATCATATGGTACGAGGTTCCTCCGCTGAGCTCATTCACCTCCAGGCCGCCGCTCCCGCCGGCCGCAACTGCCTCCGACCAGATCGTCGTCTCCGGATCCTCGCGCCGCCGCCGTCTACGTAGTCACGAGAGATGGGATCGAGGGAGAGAGGGAGTGGTTCTTTTTTTTGCGAGATGCGAGGGTCGTGGTGGTTAGGGGAAACGAGCTCTAATCGAGGGATTTCAGGAGAGGTGGGGTGCGTGAGTTACGGGAGGTTGGAACTGGAACATGATAGCGTGCAGATTAGTCCTTTTTTTTCTTGCTCGTGTGGACTAAAGGTGTACCAGTAATTTTGTAGATATCACCTGAAATATCCTTAAAAAAAGATATCACCTGAAATTTGTTGTCAAAAAATAAAATCACCTAAAGTAGATGCAACTCAAAATGGTATTTGCGGACCCAAACTACTAAGGTCGATAATTGTGAGCCCCAACGAACAAGATCCGTATTTGTGAGCCCGAATGAGCAAGGTCTGTACTTGTGAGCCCGAACGACTCAGAGTGGTACTTGTGAGCTCCGACTAAGAGCGGTACTTTTGACCTCGGACGACTACGGTTCGTACTTGTGAGCCTGGACCACTCCATAGTGGTATGCATTCTCCTTAGTGGTATGCGTGGGCCCTGACGATCCACAGTGATTCGTAGTGGTATTTGTTTGCCCGGACGATCCGAGTGACTAGTGATCGGTAGCGGTATTTTGTTTGCTCGGAAGATCCAGAGTAATTAATAGTGTTATTGGTGGCACAATGACAAAGGGGAACGAGTGGTATTGGTGGGCTGAGATGGCCCGTAGTGGTACTTATGAGCCCGAAGACTAAGATCGGACTTGTGGGCCCACAACTAGCACTATGAGTTGTTTGATAGGTCATTCAAACCCACAACTACCATATCAGGTAATCTCGACACACAACTAGCACAACGGGTCGTTTGGTCCCTTGACTAACACTACATGTAGTCTCGACACAATATTACCACTAAGGGTCATCCGGACCCACGACAAGAACTACTGGCCGTCCGGACCCATGATTAGAACTATGGGTTCGTCCGACCCCACAACTAGCACTATGGGTCATCCGACCCTAAAACTACCAGTATGGGTAGACCAGACACACAATTAGCACTACAGGGTGTTCGGGTCCAAAAGCACCACTATGGGTCACCCGGTCCGGCAACTAGCACAATGGATAGTCCGGACCCACAAGTAACACTACTGGTCGTCTGAACCCAGAACTAACAGTGTGGGTTGTCCGGATCCACAACTAGCACTACAGGTCATCCGGACCCACAATTACCTTTATAGGTAGTCCCGACACACAACTACCACTATGGGTCGTCTGGTCACTCGACTAGCACGATAGGTAATCTGGGTACACAATACTACTAATATGGGTTGTTCGGACCCACAACTACCTTTATAGGTAGTCCAGACATACAACTACCAATACGGGTCGTCTGGTCACTCGACTAGCGCTACATGTAGTCCGGGTACACACTACTACCACTACGGGTCGTTCGGACCCACAACTAGCACTACAGGTTGTCCGGACCCGCAACTAGCAATATGCGTCGTCTGATTCCACAACTAGCACTATGGGTCACCCGAACACACAACTACTAGTGTGGGTGGTTTGAACCCACACATGGCACTATGGGTCGTCCCAACCCATAACTACCAGTATGTGTAGTCCGGGCCCACAAGTAGCACTATGGGTCGTTCGGGTCCATAAGCACCACTATGGGTCGTCAGGTCCCACAACTAGCACAACGGGACATCTGTTCCATCGACTAGCACTACACGTGGTCCCGACACAATACTACCACTACGGGATTGAGAGGAACTTTAAAATTTAATTTGCGGCCAAGTTTTTGCAGAAAAATAAAAAAAATTACACACAGAGAAACTTCTGGGAAACTTTCAGCTCATTTTGCTGAACAAATTGAGAGAAACTTCAAATTTGAATTTCTGGCCAATTTATTTAAAAAAAAACAGAAAATCAAGAATGTTATACTGATCATTCTGGGGGAAAATGCAGCCCATTTGGCTGAGCGGATTGAGTGAAATTTTAAAGCTTCAATTTCAGAGACAATTAATCTGATTTGTCATATTGCTCCCAATATCCTCCGTATATGCTCATTTGTTCTGAACTTATAGCAGTACTGAAAAGAAGAGAACACATAGAAACGCAACACGCAAATGAGACCTTAGTATAGATACATGGATACTCAATGCATTCAGCGGATATAGAAATATAAGCATCTTGAAGTCTGAACAAGTAAATTACAATGAGTACCGCGGTGGTCTGACTAGATAGCAAAAGTTTTGAACTTCCATCTGTCAGGTACTAGATAGCAGAAGTTTTAACATGCTTGTTTTCTTAGGGAATTAACATGCTTGTTAGCAACAGGTGGAACATGATCTGCAGGATCAAGGCCAACTTGCACCCCTGCCGGCAGGAACCTTTGATGTGTTGAAACAAAGGAATTCACTGTGTGTAATAGCAACATCACAATCTCTAGAACGTAGATCACGGTCCTCCAGGCAGAAAAAGTATCCAGAAGCCTCCTGCAATGAAACATACAGATTCAAATATGCAAGAACTAAGGATAAATATCAGAAACGACTTGCAACAAGAATCGTAGTACAACAAATGTAAAAGCATTTCACAAAAAGGCATTTTTGGTGACCAAACTAAATGTAGTATTTTTTTTTAGTTTGTTGTGCAACAAGAATCGTAGTACAACAAATGTAAAAGCATTTCACTCAACATAGCCTTTTCTCACACTAAAGCCTTTCTCAAGAGCATACTTGTTATAGAACTCAAAACCTTCATCCTCGCTATCAAACATCCTGCTGACAATGTCATCGTACTCAGCCATACACTCAGCACTTACATCGGCCATGTCTTCCTGCATATCAAATAGAAATTAACAACTTGTCTCAATCATGTACCGGAAGTAAAAGAATATCCAGTCCGCCAAAAAAACAAATATAGCTCACTTCATCTGGGGGAGGGGCTATGGGAGAGGATTTCACTCGAAACGGAAGCAGCATATACCTGACGGATGTGAAGCGTTGTCCCAGATGTATTCACAAGAGGCTAGAAGATGTGCTCAACCAACTGTCACAAAAACAAATAAATTATTATTTGCCTAAGTTGGTACAAGGAATGTACAGGTACCAAAATCTCATCACACTAGCTAAAAGATGACAAACATGTCTTGTTAAGATATGTCAAAAATTATTCACTGGAGAGAGGAAGAGTTGAATGTAACAAAATCGGAGGGATAAACTTGATCTGAATATGTCAAATGTGACTATGAAATTCTTTCTTAAGTCTGGCATACATAAACAGAACATCGAAAGCTTTTCAAATCAACATTGCAGAAAACTGAAAACAACTGCGAAATTTCACAATACCTATGTATCATATGTGCAAACCCGCGCAGTAGGAATACTTAAGCCGCAGCTCAAATGAGGTCGGCCAGATAGATCCTGCATACAAGGGGATAAGGAATGAACAACAAGCATGTATGCTCAACACAGCAAAACTCAATTGTTTAGTACAGATTTACATATTCACTGCATTACGGAAGAACAAGCATATAAGCCAAGATATGAAGTTAAATAATTGCAGCTCTCTCACTACCATTCAAGTCTTCATTTTGTCTGAGATAGATGAGTCTGAGAAACAACTTTTTTTCCAAAAATTGACAGGAGCTCTGTCATTTTCATTAGAGAAGAAGAGAATATTGTCTCAAGCTAGCTATTCGAAAAATTGACAGGAGCTTCAACATTTGTATTGCTAGGTTCGTAGTAAGACTTAACATTGCTGCCTGTGCAAAATTAACTAGATGTATGGTTTACTTGAGTTATACATGTTTCTACTTACAAGGTTATATCTGAAAACAGAACTAAATAGACATTTTAAATATATTTCAGTCATAATATGACCTTTTCCTGCAACTGTAACTATGAAATCCAAATTTCCTTGGTTCAGTTTCAGTAAATGTCTGATCTTTAACTTGCAAATTCAACGCTACTGTAACCAAGGACATGACTGAAGCCAAACAAACACTAGGCTTTGCCTACCGATGTGCAAAACAAAAACAAACCAAATACAGATTCAGCCCCCATCATCCTGAACTACTCTGACTAAGGCCATGGCACTCATCCTGATCATTTCCTTAATCCTACAAACAATGGTAGCCACCCTCTAGTACTCATGCCTGCATATCATAACAGCAGATGCTTCACTGCAGGAAAACATGTGGTAATTGCCTAACTGCAGAACCAGGAAAATGATTGGGGGGGGGGGGGGGGGGGGGTCAAGTTTGTGTTTTGGTGCCTTCACATGAATATTGCACTGAATAAATTGTCAACAGGAATATCTAGTTGCTTTTTACTTCATGATTGTTGCACTAACGAGACTGACTAAATATGAGCTGGCTCAAAGCCTAGGTTGCATAGCAATTGTCAACAGTTTAAATTTGCAGCTAAAGGAAGGAACACCATCCTGGAAGAAAATTATACTCCCATTTGCAAAACAACCAGCTAGACAAAGATGCAAAATAATCAGAGAAGCCAGCAAAATGTTTAGTTAGTACAGTATCATTTTCACCTTGAGTGCAGCTGGCGTTACATTCAATTGAAGATAAGGTATTACAGGCTTCTGCCTTCTAACCGTGGAATTAACAACAATCTTCTCAATCTAGTGTGATGGGAAGGTAATGGGAGGGGGTCAGGGAAGTGGGGGGAGGAAGGCAGGTGTGGTGGCTACCTGCCTACGGACTGGTCCGCGGCGTTGCTCGGCATGACCGGATGCTCGACGGAGGGATGCGCTGCAGGGGGTGGGTGGGGCAGAGGAGGCTTCGGCGGGCTCGGCGCGCCGCGGCTGATGGCTTGCAGTTCCTGAGGCTCCTGGCGGCGGGCCAGAAACCTGGCGGCAGTGGCGAGGTCCGGCGGGATCCCTTGATTGCGGTGGCGGCTTTGGATGGGAACTGGATTAGGGGAGGGGCGAGAAAAAGTATAGGCGGCTGCGGCTGTGCGACGGTCGGCGGCGGCGGCGGCGGCACGACCGACAGGAGGGACGCCGGCGGCGCCACGGTCGAGGGGAGGGTCGGCGGCGGCGGCTGTGCGAGGGGATTGAGGAGGCTAATAAACTGACAACGACGAAGGCAGTGCGAGGGATTGACTAGCGACTGTATTGACCTGCTAATTTATACTCTACCCTTTTCACACACAAAAAAACCTTTAAATGATTTATCTGATCCGACGGTTAGAAAAAACCAGGGACGGAGTTACACGAAATTAAGAGTCGTAACTCGCCAATCACCGTAAAAGAGCTCTTAGAAATAATGATTTCTCGATGGATTTACTAATTCTCATCTAAATAAGGATTAACTAAATTTCACCAAACTCCTGCGCTGTCTAATTTTATGTCGTGAGTCATGTCAATTTTTCTTTTTTCCATTTGATTGATTATTTTTGTGGTTTCATTTCTCTCTTTTTCCACGCTCCGTGTAACTACACTTGCAAGCTCAGGCACAATGCACAACTAGGTTGCACTCTTGCCGATTATGTGCAACTACATGTCCACCGTCTGTGCGCAACTGCACTTGCACGTCCACGCACCGGCACGCAACTGCACTTGCGCGCCCACCGACTGTGTGCAACGTCATGTCCAAGAGTGGCGCGTAAATGCAGTTGCATGCTCGTCAGCCGTGTGCAGCCGCATCTATATATTTTCGAAAAATGAAATATAATAAAAAGGTGGAAAAGGGGAGGGAAGAATAAAAGTGTAAGAAGAAGAAAAAAGGAAAAATAAACAGTAAAAAAATCCTATACTGATGTCACATGTGGAGAGGTTTACTTGAATCTCTAAATTCTAATAGATGAGAGCTAGAGGGAACCCATTTCTCAAATTACTACTCATAAACATCTCATCGAGAGCTGCTCATCATTTTTGTACTTCACAAATCTCAGGGTTTAGATTTCACAACTGCCGGTGATAACTTAGAAATAGCTATGTATTTTCCAACATACTCTAAGTTCTAACAAAAAGTTATTTTCCACCGGTCGGAGAAATAGCAAAAGTGACAAATTAAGCTCTAACAATATTAATTGGTGTCAGTTATTCTTCATCCAGGGGTGATCAAGCGTGCCAAGCAAAACCAAGAGAAGCAGGGTGGTCGGCCTTTGTTAGCCTCACTAGGGTAGCCACAGCGACGCCATGGCTCCACCTCCAGCATGATGCAATCTCTAAATCCCATTTCCACGGCACCGGTTTTCAGGTACGTGAAATTTATTACAAAATTCCAGGGGGTGCCGAGTATTAAAAAACTATGATTAAAATCCACGCAATGCATGCAGCCTACTTGCCGGCAACAAAAGTTCAGCGAGCTCACCGCAGAAAATCTTAAGATTCTATGCAATGCGCTCGAACTGCGCGTCCCGCGGCACAAGGACATCATCCCCGCAATAGTGGCCACCATGCTGCAGTGCCGATCCGGCATGAGGAGGCCAGCCGCATCGACGACGTGGCTGCTCTTTCGTGGAAAGGACATCCACGGGAAGAAGGCAATGGCGCAGGAGCTCGCGAAGCTCGTATTTGGCTCCAACACCGAGTTCGCCGTGCTTAACTCCAGCAAAGACTCCTCGTGCGGCGCCGGCCACCTCTCCCTCAAGAGGCGCAGGCCATGGGACGTAGACAATGGCTATGTCGGGATAAGATTGTTCGAAGCAATCCTAGAAAACCGCCATCGTGTTATGTTTATCGATGATATCGACAAACTCGATCTTGAGTCGGAAATAGCAATAGAGAACGTGATCACGACGGGGAGAATCATGGGCTGCAATGGCGGCGGCGTGGTCAGTCTGGAGGATGCCATTGTATTGTAGTGTTGAGTTCTGAGGCGTCTGAGTCGAGGTCGTTGGCTTCCTCAACCCCTCCGGCGAAGCGACAACGAACTGGTGAGCTAAACCGCAAGGAAGATGGCACGGAGAAGGGTGTGGAGTCACGTCGTTTTGCCTTTGATTTGAACGCTCGCCCAGAAGATGTGGACGAGAAGGAAGAGAACTCGACTGACGAACGGGGGATCATGGGTGTTCTGGATGGTGTGTTTTGTTTCGATTAAAAAAAAATCTTTTGCCTTTGTTTATGTTCTCTTAATTTTCTTTCTAGGATAATTTTCTTTTCAGTTTTGTCATCGTTTTTTATGGTCATAATGTTTACATTGTGTCATATGTAGGTAATGTTTTGTCAAGGTTCTTCACAATCACAATCTCTAATTACGAATCGCTAGGCAGATATATTCTATGTTCGCGGCGCACGTACCTAAAATGCGGTTTATTTATGGAAACCGTGCATGTAGGAAGCCAAGCATATGTATGTAATCAGTGTTTAAAAGGTGTTGTAATAGACCATTTCTTTAACTTAACAGAAAATATCAATTTATTAGCTCCATGCATGGAGGAGTAAAGGGCCAGTTTTGGGGGCTTATATGGATGGCTTTTAGAATAAGCTGCCCCCTATCCCAATTGGCTTCTAAAATAAAATTTTAGGTTGGGCTTCTAAAATAAATTGGGTAAGGGGCAACTTATTCTAAAAGCCATCCATAGGCCAAAAAGAACTGGACCTAAATGCATGAGTATTTTGACTATCCAGTTAGCAGGGTCTTCCTAAAAAAGGGCACATGCTTTGACCAGCCGTTAATCGAATTGTTGCATTTTATATGCATGTTAGCTGCACTGATGATCTGAATGCTGGTGACTTCTGTCCCGTTATCAATGATGCAAGGGCCATGCTACTTCAGTGTGTAATCTCTTCTCTCTTTATTGAAATACATGCATCTCTCCTACATGATTGAAAAAAAGATAACGGAATCAGCCTGGCTGGAAAAAAGGTATTAATCGAGTTAAGGGTTAAGTCAAGATGATCGATGCTATTAGATTCATATCCAAAATCACTTTCTCTTACTATTGTGATTTTTTAGATGTTGAAATATTTTTTTTGGACAATCAATGATAACGGAAGTAAAGCCATGTCCTCCTTGGTGATGTTAGTTTGTTGGGAGATTTGAATGAAAGAAATGCTAGAGTAATCCATAATCATCTTTCCTCGCCGCCCACCATCTTCGAAAATAGCAAGCAAGAAGTGGTGTGATGGAGCTTCGCTGGAGCAAAGTATTTGAGTTAAACCATGCCGCGAGATTATTTTGTTTTGCGCCGTGGATGATGTTGTAAATATTCCAAAAACTCCTCCGTAAACATGTGACAAAGCTTCTGCATGTGTTTAAAACAAAGAGGCACTTGCCGATCTAATTAAATGCATGTGTAAGCATCCAAGGAATGCCAGTATGTTTTCTTTTTCCCTCTGGATAACCATGACAATTTCTCCCTTGAACTTTTCCCTGCATCGGATAAGCTTGGTTTAACTCCCTTAATTATATAAAAAAAATAACACAGTACAGACGCTGACGCTCATACATACGCACATACACTCACCCATATGAATGCACCCACACACACCCTACCCCTATGAGTACCTCCGAGAAACTGAGCCGGCATATCATTTTGAGATTAACAAAGTCGCCACAGACACCTTCGTAGTCGACTAGAATGTCTCCTCCCACTGAACGCACATTGCCGGAAGGTCTGAAATAAATCCAGAAAAATGCGAGCAACAATGTGAAGTCTAGAAGTTGAATTCGGCTGGGATACCACACTGTCCTCCTACCCATCTAACCACATGTTAGTTCTCCCTTAATTATATGATTATTTATGTTGACTTTTTGTCCAAATGGCAATTAACAGAATGACGATCTCCATGAGAAAAGGTTAGTTCCAGACTTCCAATCCTTCCCTGTGGACAAAAGATGATATCTTTCTGAAGGGGCTGTTGTGGCTGTTGTATCCATGCATACAGGAATACTACAAATGAAGTCACTATAGCTGTTAGTACCTTCTTGTGCTACAATTATTCTTCAACGGCTTAAGCACTTTGCTAATTCATTGATAGATTAAATATGGTGAACTAGCAGCTCGCACAGTAGTACTGTTTAATGGGGTGTACTGTAGAAGTAGAACGCAAGCGGCCCAAGATTGCAATATACGTTCATCTTGTTTCGATGATCGGTTGGCTACGAAGGAATCTTTAGAGGAGGCTGCAAATTTATTCCAGGACTGTAGAGGATCTGCGTACCACAGATAACACACCCGGGGAAGTTATAAGCTTTCGTTCCCTTTCATCCTCTATCCGACATGGGATTTATTGCCCCAACTACAAGCTGCAGCAGCATCAGTCACCGCCAGAGCACTGATCCATATCAGACAACATATAAACTGAGGGCAGGTAAGCAACGGATCGTATGTGAACAGGAAGCTAGACCGTGCATAGTTGTTTGCAGGTTGATCACACATTAGTGTTTTCTCTCGAATATGCACGAGTGTGCGTTCTATATATTAAAGAAGAAGTGGGGGTGAAGAGCCCCTCCACGTTGACGATTACATATTACAAATACAAACCCCAACTCCACCGCTAAACTATCTAAGCTAAATCGTCTCGAATTTGTCCACAGTTAGAGCCACCAGAAAGTCGTCGACACCATCCCTAAGCAAACCTGCCGCTCTCCAAGCTCTACCCTCACTCCCTATTCTCTGTGTTACATAACCAGTCAAAGGGGTAGCTCTCTCAAATACAATTCTGTTCCGGTGCTTCCATAGCTTCCACATTACAAGAATTATAATCGCCCTGATATCCTTCTTGTGCCAGTTAGTCCCATTCTTGTCAGTGCACCATTCCACCAAGGTTGAACCCTCAATCGGAGTCCAGTTTGGTTTTGGTGCACTATTATATTATTTTTATGGACTAACTTATTAATCTAGTGCCCAATGCCAGTTCTTGTTTTCTGCATGTTTTTTGTTTCGCAGAAAAACCATACCAAACGAAGTTCAAACGCGATAAAATTTTACGGAGATTTATTTTGGAATATATATGATTTTTGGGAGGAAGAATTAAAGCAAGACGGTGCTCGAGGGCCCCACAAGGCAACAGGGCGCGGCCTACCCCCTGGCCGCGCCCCCTTGCCTTGTGGGCACCTCGTAGGTCGGTTGGAGCCCTTCTTTCGTCGTAAGAAAGATAATTTCTGGATAAAAATCCCCTTAAAATTTCAGCCCAATCGGAGTTACGGATCTCCGGCTATAAAAGAAACGGTGAAGGGCTCCGAAAACAGACGCGAACCAGAGAAGAAAACGGAGAGAGAGATCCAATCTCGGAGGGGCTCCCGCCCCTCCAGGCACCATGGAGGCCAAGGACCAGAGGGAGAACCTCTCCCCATCTAGGGGGAGGCCATGGAGGAGCAAGCCGGAGGGGGAGCCTCTCTTCCCCTCTCTCTCGGTGGCGCCGGAGTGCCGCCGGGGGAACCATCGCCGCGGTGATCGTCTTCATCAACATCACCGTCTTCATCACCTCCCTCATCTCTTTTCAGCGGTCCACTCTCCCGCACCCCGCTGTAATCCCCTACTTGAACATGGTGCTTTATGCCACATATTATTATCCAATGATGTGTTGCCATCCTATGATGTTTGAGTAGATTTCTTTCGTCCTTTGGGTTGATTGATGATCTTGATTGGTTTGAGTTGTGTGTTTTATTTTGGTGTTGTCCTATGGTGCCTTCCGTGCCGCGCACACGTGGAGGATTCCTGCTGTAGGGTTTTGCAATACGTTCATGATTCTCTTATAATGGGTGGCTAGAGTGACAGAAGCTTACACCCGAGTAAGGGGGTTGTTGCGTATGGGAGTAAAGTGTTGGAGATATGTCCTAGAGGCAATCATGTGATGATGATATTTCCCTATGTATTCATGAGTCTTTTGTATTGTCCTCGAACATCATCAATGATATGTATCAATAAGTATGTGACTTGTTTGTGGAACTATGTATTGTATGGTGATCGTTCTAATGGTCCCCAGTTGATAAGGTTATGCGGACACATATCCTTGACTAGTATACGACTCGGTTGATGACTATGTTTCACAAGTCATGTGCATGGAGATGCTAAACCGATAGTATGGACTCGGGGATGCAGATCACCGAGTCGGACATACCCACTTTGAGACGCAGCGAGATAATGTCATCTGTTAGTCTCAAGTACAATGTCTATGCCATGTCCTAGACTTGAGGTCCTCGCATGTTCTCGGGATGAGGATAGACTCACTTAGGGTCTATCAAACGCTACTCCGTAACTGGGTAGTTATAAAGGTAGCTTTCGGGTGAGTCGTGATACATGCCGCGAGACATGGCTGACCAATATGGGGTTTGCCCCTCCTATACGGAGAGATATTCTCTGGGCCCTCTCGAGTGATCAGATTCGAAAAGCATGGCCATGCGACTTGGGTTAAGTGTTAACCCAGTTCGGGAATCTGTATCATGGTTTCGAGAAGAGAGGTTGTCGGTGTACTAAAGTATGGGTCTTTTTAGTACCCCTTACTTGTGCACGGACAGTTGTAACCGTACCGCGGCAAGCCTTGCCGGGGAATAGCTAGAAGCAACCACAAGACTAAGATGCCAAGAAGGCGTTCAAGTCAACGATCAGACAGACCAGAAGACAGAAGACCAAAGGGTTGCGGAGGCCCGGCAAGACCCTTGCCGACAAGGCCTCGCACCCGGCAAGACCCGGTCCCGGCAAGACCCGGGCCCGGCAAGGATTCAGCCCCGGCAAGGCTCTGCGCAGTGCAGCGCTATCGCTCCTGTGCAGCGGCCAGCCTTGTCGTTTAGGGCTTGTCCTCATGGTGACGTGGCGCACTGCTGGCCACGAGATGCTTAAGCGGTGCTGATGGGATGGCTGCTTTGCCCATCCCCCGTAAAGCTTTTCCAAGCCCAAGACGCTAAGGGACACCTCGACGGACACCTCACGGTGCATTTAATGAGTTTGTCCTAGGCCGTCAGGGTTAGGTATGATAACACTGTGATGACGCTGTAGCTACTTTCCACCTCATGCCTTATCTCGTACGCCACTGTGGTAGCCCCTTTGACTCATATAAAAGGAGGCCCGAGGCGTACAGAGAGGGGAGGATAGCACTTCTGAGGGCCCATTCTGCATGCGCAGCTACCGAGTACTGTAGCTCCCAGAACTTGGCCAAGAACATCCACAGTAATACAATCAAAGCAGGAGTAGGGTTTTACGCATCCGTGCGGCCCGAACCTGGGTAAATCCCCGTGTGCTGTTCGTTAGATCTGCTCTTTGTGCAATCCTCTCCCCTTGCCGAACCGTAAAGGGATCTCCTTGGTCCCATAGGTGTTCATTCCCACGACATCTTTGGCGCGCCAGGTAGGGGGATCGAGGTCGTGCGAACCTGATCTAGCGATCAGCGCGTCAGATCTTTGATCATCTTCACCACCATGGCTCCCAAGAAGAAGGGTTTCATGGCGGTTGGTCCATCTGCATCCGTCGTGCCTGATGCTGCGCGCACAGGCGACGGGGTAGACGCGGGTGGAGGAGGTGGAGGCTCCGAGCTTCCACGGCGTTCCGGCGATCCGAGCCGGACGAGCAACAGGTCCAAGGATGGAGCTGCGCAACCTGTGGGTGGTGCAGCGACTTCCAAGGATGGAGCGGCTCCTTCCAGGACGAATACGCCGGCGCATGCGCCGCGACCTTCTCAGGACGCGCGTGACGTGCGGCCTCCAGACGTTGGTGGTTCTAGGCGTCTGCGTGGAAAGACCCCTGCGCATTACTCTCAGGGTACGCAGGGCCAAGATCTGCGCCAGCGCGCTGGTGGAAGCCGCGCGCGGGTGCAGAGTCGTGATGGTGCTCCTTCTAACCCTGTTAGGAGTTTGAGCACCTCACGTTCTTCGCACCTGTCGCCGCCGCCTACGCCAGCAGAGGCGTTGGCGCGAGCTCAGCTGCTCCTAGACTTCCCTCCGGCCACGGAGAAGCTAGACGAGTGGCGAGCCACTATCCAGAGCCTCCTCAGCCTGGCTGACAACGGCAGACCGCAGCAGGGTAAACCCTCACGGCTGCAGTCGTCTAGGCTGGTGTGTGGCGATGGAGAGAAGACCAGAGCTGGAACGACTACGTTGCGTTCCCCTCCGCTGCATCAAGAGCGGTCGTTAACTCGACGGACCAGCGCCCGTGAGGATGATTCCACGGCGTCATCTGATCCGCGGGTTCGCCGCGATCAACGTCACGTTCTTCGGGAACGGAAGAAGGAGGACGCTCGAACCACCATCGAGCGCCGAAGGGAAGCGCGTCGCCAGTCCGACAAGCGCGTTGGGACCGCTGTTGACGAGCCCGCGCCAGGGTACCCTGGCTGCCTACCTTACGAGGTGGGTTGCCCAGCGTTTACTCGTGAGCTGCGGCAAGTCCAGTGGCCCAGCTCCCGCTCCTTCAAACCGGAAGTACCGGAGAAGTATGACGGCAAGACCCATCCGTCCGAGTTCTTGAGCATCTACACCATCGCGGTGCAGGCTGCCGGGGCTCGTGACGATAAGGTGCTGGCCAACTACTTTCCGTTGGTGCTGAAGCCCAACGTTAGATCGTGGTTGATGCACCTGCCCGAGAATTCCATCTCTTCTTGAGCCGACCCGTGCCACCAGTTTGTTGGCGCCTTCACCGGCGGCCATCAAGCTCCTGGCCAGGAGAGTGATCTGCATATCATCCCCCAGAAAGAGGGCGAAAGTTTGCGCAAGTATATCCAAAGGTTCAGCCGCATCCAGCACAACATTCCTGACGTTCATCCCGCCGCCGTCATCAGCGCCTTTCATCAGAATGTGCGCAATCGTAAGATGCGGGAGGAGCTGGCGATGAACAAAGTCAGAGACGTCGCCGAGCTCTACGCTTTGGCCGACAAGTGTGCACGGGCAGAGGAAGGAAGAAGACTCCCCGGCGAGAACGATGGCGCCGGAGTCGACTCCGAGAGTGAAGACGCTCCTGCTCCGGCAAAGAAGGGAAAGCGGAAGAACAGGAAGCGCAAAGGCAAGGCCGTGCTTGCCGTTGAAGGTTCCGGCAACACCGGCACCGCCAAGAAGTCCAAGACCGACGACCCCGGCAAGGAGGTTGCTGGGTGTGCGGCGTGTCAGGCCTTGGCGGCTGCCGACAAGCCAGAAGGATCCGGCAAGCAGTACTGCAAGATCCACCATACCAAGGGCCATGATCTCCAAGACTGCCGGCAAGTGGAGGAGCTTGTCGAGAAGCAGCGCGCCGAGTACGAAAGGCGCGACAAGGAGAAAGCCCAAGATGGTACCGGAGGGTCTGGCAGGAAACGCGGTCGAGGAGGTCGCCGCGGCAAGCCCAGGCAGCAGCAAGAGAAGCCTGCCCGGGGCCGTGACAAGAAGGAAGGGGATGAAGATGAAGAGGAAGATGATGGCGAATCTAGTGAGCGAGAGTTCCAGAAGGCAACGGAGGTTATGTGTGTCGATGGAGGCGCTTCGTTGCATTTCTCTCACCGCCAACTCAAGCGGTGGGCACGTGAGATTAATGCGGCAGAACCCTCTATTGGTGCACAGAAGCCACTGAAGTGGTCCCACACGCCCATCATTTTTTATGCCGAGGACCACCCAGATCGCACAACCGCGGTCAGGTGCTTGCCGTTGTTGGTCTCACCAACAGTTCGCAACCTCAAGGTAACAAAAATGTTGGTTGACGGTGGGGCCGGCCTGAACTTGATCTCGCCGGACGTCATTAAGAGGCTGCAGATTCCTGACGAGGACCTTGAGGAGACAGGCTCTTTCCAAGGGGTCAATCCGGGAAGGAACCAGCCGAAAGGCAAGATCACGCTGCCGGTAACTTTTGGCAGCGAGCTGAACTTTAGGACGGAGAAGGTCGTTTTCGACGTCGCCAAGATTCCGTTACCTTATAATGGAATCCTTGGCCGCCCAGCGCTGGCTAAGTTCATGGCGGCCTCGCACTACGCCTACAACGTCTTGAAGATGCCCGGCCCAATGAGCGTCATCACTGTCCACTCCGACAAGAAAGACGCGCTCATTTGCACCGACAAGCTTTACCGGGAAGCAGTTGCAGCGTCCGCCGCCAAGGCGCATGCTCCTGCCGCTCAAGATCCCGGCAAGAAGAAGAAGCCCGGCAAGACCTCTGGTACAAACACCGGCAAGCGCGCCTCTCCGGAGTGCTACGCTACCGTCGAGGATGCACCGGAGAGCCCTACCGGCCAGACCAAGAAATCCAAGGCTGCTCCACCTGAAACCAAGAAGGTGCCCGCCAAGGAGGACGGGACGGGAGGAACTTTCACCATAAGTTCCACCCTTGATGACAAATAGGAAAGCGCGCTCGTTGCCTTCCTGCGGGCGAATGTCGATGTGTTTGCATGGCAACCATCTGACATCCCCGGTGTTCCCAGGGAGGTAATTGAGCACCACCTAGCTGTCTGTCCTCACGCGCGGCCCGTCAAGCAGAAGGTGCGGAAGCAAGCTTTGGAGCGGCAAGAATTTATTGCAGAAGAGGTTAAGAAGCTTGAGGTGGCAGGCCTGGTTAGAGGAGTCCTCCATCCTACATGGTTGGCCAATCTAGTTGTTGTGCGCAAGGCGAACGGTAAATGGAGGCTATGTATTGACTTTACAGATATCAATAAAGCCTGTCCAAAAGATCCTTTTCCCTTGCCGCGCATCGACCAGATTGTGGATTCCACTGCCGGCTGCGATCTGCTGTCATTCCTTGACGCATACTCAGGCTATCACCAGATCTTCATGGTGAAAGAAGACGAAGAGAAGACCGCATTTATCACCCCGTGTGGCACATACTGCTTCTTGCGTATGCCTTTCGGGTTGAAAAGTGCTGGGTCGACCTTCGCAAGAGCCGTCCAGATTGGTTTCAAGACCCAGCTCCATAGAAATATGGAAGCTTACATGGATGACATAGTGGTCAAAACCAAGGACAAGGCAACGCTCATTCAAGATCTGGAGGAGACATTTGCAAATCTGCGCAGGATCAACCTGAAGCTCAACCCCGAGAAGTGCGTGTTCGGTGTCCCATCCGGCAAGCTTCTCGGGTTCTTTGTATCTCAGCATGGAATTGAAGCCAATCCCGACAAAATCAAAGCAATTGAGCAGATTGAAGCGCCAAGACGAGTCAAGGATGTGCGCCGCCTTGCCGGCTGCGTCGCTGCTTTGAGTAGGTTCATCTCAAGGTCTGCTGAGCGCGCCCTGCCATTTTTCAAAATTTTGAAGAAGGCAGGTCCGATGAAATGTACTCCAGAAGCGGAGGCAGCGCTGCAGGATTTGAAGAAGTACCTCTCCTCTCCGCTAGTACTAGTCGCGCCTAGGCCACAAGAGCCGTTGCTACTATATCTAGCGGCAACGAATCAAGTGGTTAGTGCTGCGCTGGTGGCAGCGAGAGAAGCAGAGGAGGATGCAGCGGCAACGTCAGGC
The DNA here is from genome assembly GCA_039707655.1 of Elymus sibiricus. NCBI lineage: Eukaryota > Viridiplantae > Streptophyta > Magnoliopsida > Poales > Poaceae > Elymus > Elymus sibiricus. The sequence goes on along the minus strand of CM077674.1, from coordinate 138,769,832 downwards.
CCGCCAAGCGACTTGCCGGGGCCAGCCCCGGAAGAGTCTGGTGCCGACAAGGAAAGATCCGCGCAGTCAAGTCAAGCAGTGCAGAAGAAGAAGAAGATGGTGCAGCGCCCAATCTATTTCGTCAGCTCCCTGTTGCAGGGGGCTAGGTCGAGATATTTTGGTGTGCAGAAGTTGCTCTTCGGCCTTCTGATGGCCTCGAGGAAGCTGCGCCATTACTTTCAAGCACATGAGATCACCGTCGTCACTCGCTTTCCGCTGCAACGGATTCTCCGGAACCTAGAAGCAACCGGCAGGATTGTGGAGTGGGCGTTGGAGCTGTCATGCTTTGGTCTCAAGTTTGAAAGTTCTTCAACTATCCAGAGCAGAGCCTTGGCAGAATTCATTGCAGAATGGACCCCAACGCCAGACGACGAAGTTCAAGAATCAGCGATTCCCGGTAAGGAAACAGATCGCGAATGGATTATGTACTTTGATGGGGCTTTTTCGCTGCAAGGCGCCGGTGCCGGCGTGCTGCTTGTCGCACCCACCGGAGAGCACCTCAAGTACGTCATCCAGATGCATTTTCCCCGGGAGAGATCGACCAACAACACGGCAGAGTATGAAGGACTGCTTGCCGGTCTCAGGATCGCGGCAGACCTTGGGATCAAGAAGCTCATCGTCAGAGGTGACTCCCAGCTCGTCGTGAGGCAGGTCAACAAAGATTATCAGAGCCCGTTGATGGAAGCTTACGTTGATGAAGTGAGGAAGCTGGAGGAGCGTTTTGACGGTCTTCAGACAGAGCATGTTCCTCGATCAGAGAACAGCATTGCCGACGACCTGTCGAAGCGTGCCGCGCTCAAGCTACCTGTCGAACCAGGGACTTTTGTGCTCCGCTTGACTCAACCATCCGTGTCGCCATCGACAAGACCTGATAAGAGAAGAAAGTTAAGTACCGGCGAGTACTTCCCGACAGGGCTTCCCGAAGCCCCCGGCAAGAATCTTGCCGGGAACGACACGGTTGCCGGTGAGCAGCGGCTTCGCGCAGAACCTCAGGTTCTTGCCGCCGAAGCAAGCGCCCCTGCTGCCGAAGAAATACCAGTTGCCGGTGAGCAGCTGCTCCGCCAAGAACCTCAGGTTCTTGCCGTAGAAGCAAATGCTCCCGCAGCTGAAGAGTCGCCTTTAGTCCTTGTCGTCGAGCCACAAGATCCGGCATGGGCACAGCAAATAGTCCATTTCCTTCAGACGGGAGAACTCCCCGAAGAGCAGGAAGAAGCTGAAAAAGTAGCCCGTCAGTCAAGTATGTACCAGTTCGTCGATAACGTTCTGTACAGAAAGAGACCGAACGGGGTGAAATTGAAGTGTATTCCTCGGGAGGATGGACTAGAGTTGTTGGCAGAGATTCATGGGGGCATATGTGGATCTCACATAGGCTCAAGAGCCCTTGTCGGCAAGGCATTCCGGCAAGGATTTTTCTGGCCTACTGCTCTCCAGGATGCAACTGCACTAGTAACCAAGTGTGAAGCGTGCCAGTTTCATTCGAAGCAACTTCATCAGCCAGCTCAAGCTCTCCAGACGATCCCTCTCTCCTGGCCCTTCTCGGTCTGGGGGCTCGACATACTGGGTCCCTTCCCCCGCGCTTCCGGGGGCTTCGAGTACTTGTACGTTGCCATCGACAAGTTCACGAAGTGGCCAGAAGTGGAAGCAGTGAGGAGGGTGACAGCACAGTCAGCGGTCAAGTTCTTCAAGGGGATTGTGTGCCGTTTTGGTGTGCCGAACAGGATCATCACCGACAACGGTACGCAGTTCACTAGTCGCACCTTCATGCAGTACGTCCAAGACCTTGGCGGCAAGATTTGTTTTGCCTCTGTTGCTCACCCAAGAAGCAATGGCCAAGCGGAAAGGGCGAACGCTGAAGTGCTGCGTGGTCTCCGGACCAGAACTTTTGACAAGCTGCACAAGCATGGAAGACGCTGGATTGATGAGCTACCGGCGGTTCTTTGGTCGATCAGGACGACGCCAAATCGAGCCACCGGCCAGACACCCTTCGCTCTGGTCTACGGAGCGGAAGCAGTTCTCCCCACGGAACTCATATACGGGTCACCTCGAGTGCTCGCTTATGATGAGTTTGAGCAAGAGCAGCTGCGGCAAGATGACGCGCTGCTCCTTGAGGAGAACCGTCTTCGGGCTGCTGTGCGAGCCGCTCGCTATCAGCAAGCTTTGCGCCGCTACCATAGCCGCAAGGTTCACGCCCGGAGTCTTGAGGAAGGCGACCTTGTTCTTCGGCGCGTTCAGTCGGCCAAGAATTCCAACAAGTTGACGCCGAAGTGGGAAGGCCCTTACCGGGTAGTGCGAGTCACCAGGCCTGGCGCTGTCCGCCTGGAGACCGAAGAGGGCTTGCCAGTGAGCAACTCCTGGAACATCGAGCACCTTCGCAAGTTCTACCCGTAAGGCGCAGTTGTTCGGGTTTCTTGCTGTGATAGCGATACGGCCAGCAGGCTGCTGACGACCCGAATCCAGCGCTCGCGGCAGCGTAACGCTCCGGCAAGATCCCGGCAATGCCATTCTGTACAAGTGTTGCCGGTGGCATGTAATCCTTTGTACAGAGCAGGCACATCCTTTGTGCATATTTAATAAGATCTGTGTGCTTTACGTTTCTTGTTGATTCCATGTCATTTTATATGCATGTGTTATCTGAGATGTGTATTGCACTCGATCCCGGTAAGAGCTAACGAACCGTCAAGGTTCCATACATTTATTTTCTCTTCTTTCTTTTTCTCAAGAGACAGAAGATTCCCTCGCGCGCAAGTTTTGCGGGGGGGGGGGGGGGGAAGGAGAATGGTGGTGTGGATACCAGACGACGTTCAAGGTTGGCGCCTTCCCGGAAGAAGAAGAATAGCAACGAAAAGCAGAGCTAAGTTGCTAAACCCCTTAAGCAGATTTTGATTTTTGTAAGGCTGTATTCCCTTGAACGATTTCGGCTTTGTATGGGAAACCTGCACGCGATGGAATCTTGTCGTGATCGGCTGCGCCCTTACTCTGTTTCAAGTCCGCTCAACAGTCTAGGTGGCCGCGCTGAAAGCGTCGAGATTTCTTGCCGTGAGCAGCATTGCCCGCAAGCTGCTGACGACCCGAATCCAGCGCTCGCGGCAGGGTTATGCTCCGGCAAGTTCCCAGCAAAGCGTAGGGTATACGCCATACAGAAAGAAATTGAACAAAGGGAATAGCATGCCTTAATTCAAATGGAGCAAATTATATTACATCCAGTGTTTGCCGCGTTTCTGACATAAGACAAATTGTCTTTTACATGGAATGCTGGCGGCAAGATGAAGAAGAGATGAGGCGGATGCGGCTAGTCCCGGCGATCGCCCTCGACCCTCTTCACCTGGCTCACCCGATCGACGATGGGCGCGACAAGTTCTTCGAGAGCCTTGACGTCCGCGTCCTTCGGCAAGCTCTTCGAGGCTTTGGAGAGGTCGATGCCAGGGTTTCTGTATGCCACCTTCATCAATACCTTGCGGAGGACAAGCTGGCAGAGTTTCCGAGATTCGTCGGCCAGCTTGCTTGTTTGGTTCGCCTGGAGTAGCTTGAGGGCGTCGACGAGCTTCTCGAAGAACATGGTTAGCCTGGCGCTTGAGGATACGTTGTCGTCGACAGAGTATCCGAAGCCCGGCAAGTCCATGGCCTCCAGCTCCGCGCCAAGCTTCTCGGCGACGTCCGCCAGCCTGGCAGTCCAGAGCTTCACGCTAGAAGTGTACTCGTTGTGGGTGGCGGCGGCGTTCTGGAGCAGCTCCTGTTCGTCGTGGAGGTCTTTGATAAGAGTCCTCTCGCGAACTCGGGCAGCCTCAAGAGACTCCTCCAGCGTGGATAGCTTCAGCTTCAGATCTTCAATGGAGTCCTTGGCGGAGGAAAGCTGCTGGACTTTCTCGGATGCGGCAGCCCGCGTCTCCATCAGGCTGTGGAGAGCCTTGTCTCTCTCGACCTCGAGTGCTGAGACCTTCTTGCCGTGGTCCTCGAGAGCGGCCTCCAGCTGCTTCGTCTTCTCCTCCAGCAAGTTCTTGGCGGCCTCTGCAGCTCCGGCAGCATCGAGGGCCTCTTTGAGCTTGCCGGCGCGGTCTTCAGTTAGAGCTCTGAGCGTCTTCAAGTGTTTCTGCTCAAGCTCCTGGACCCGCCGCGCGACAAGACTTTCGAGCTCTTCATCCTTGTTGCGAAGCTTGGCGGCAAGCGCCGCCTCGCGTGCGGCAAGGTCCTCTTCTTGGGCGTCAAGGCTGATGCGGCGCTGCGTCAAGAGGGCTTCCGCCGCGGCGGCTTGCTGGGTGGCCTCCTCCTGCGCTTTCTCGATGTCTGATTGCTTCAGCAGGAGGACGTTTCGCTCTTCCGCCAGCTGCTCCCGATAAACATTCAGCTCTTGGAGGGCCTCGCCGTACCAAGCCTGTGTCTCCATGACGCGTTGTTGGAAATCTCCTTCCGCTGCCTCGACGAGCACTGCCCGGGAGTCCAGTTTCTCCTTCCGGGCACGGTAGAGCGTTTGGAGCTTCTGATAGTTGTCATTCATGGCTTGGAGTAGCTGCTCCTCCTTGAGCTCGCTGGCAGCGGCGACGATGATTTCCCCATCAAGATGTTCTCTTTCAACCAACTCTTCGATGTTTGCCGCCCCCGGCATGCTGACAACGTTTTTGCCGGCCCTGATGTATTGGCTTGAGGAAGGGGCCTTGGACGACGAGGGTTGGTCTTCGGCAGTTGAGGGCCCCGCGGCAGTAGAAGCGCCTGGCGCTCCTGCGGCGGAAGCGCCGTCAGTATGGCCACGGGTCTCCTCGCCGGCTCCCTCGGCGGGCATCTTGGCGGCCTCCTCTTGTGCGGCCTTGGCGGCCTCGACGGCAGCAGCCTCGGCGGCAGCAGCCTTGGCAGCCTCGGCGGCGGCATGCTTGGCGGCCTCCTCGGTGGCAACCTTGTCGGCTTCAGTGGCGGCATCCTTGGCAGTCTCTTCAATGACAGCGTCAGTGTCCATGAGCTCTGTCAGAAGAAGATTGAAGGCCAAGGAGTTGATTAAGATGAAGCTGAGAAGGAAGTTCAAGAGGACAAAAAGAAGAAAAACCAAAGCGACAAGAGTTCTGGGCTGAGCCATTTACCTGCGTCAAGGAAGGGGTTGCCGGAGCTTGCACTTGCCGGCCCCTCCTCATCGTCGCGGTAGAGCTTGCCCGAAGACTCGCCCCTGGGCGGTGTGGTCGATGGAGGCGGCACGGCAGAGGCAGCTCCCGCTGTTGCCTCTTGTTGTTGCTCCACTCCTGCACGCCCGGAGATGTCAGCAAAGAAGATGCACACCCTGGCACGCGCCAGCGGGAAGTGGGTAGAAGACTCACGCTGGGGGCTGCGTCGAGGGCTACATCGAGGGTTGCGTTCTGGGCTTGACTCCGAGCTGACAAGAACCGTTTCCGGCGCGCCCGAGGTGCTTGCCGGCGGCTCGACGCTTGTTGAGGTCTTGGCCCTCTTCGCCATCCTCTGCGCCAAGGTCTCCATTTCCCTGAGGAGGCAAAAACAGAGCAAGTTAATCAAGCAAAACTAGAAAGATTAGAATCAAAGCTATGGCGGGACTCTTACTCTTCTTCTTCTTCCTCGGAGCTGATGGCGGAGAGGTCGAAGCCGACCCCCGCCGCGGTATCTGACGGAGGAGGAGGAGTGGTCCTGGGCCGCTTGGCAGCAGCAGGTTGCGGTGCGGCTTCGCCGGCCGCCCCCTTGCCGGAAGGCTCGCTGCTTGAGGAAGGTTGGCGGGCTGGAGCACCAGTGGTGTTCTTCCGGAGGACGCGCCTCTTCCTGTGTTGAAGAGCTGGGGGCTCTTCCTCCTCCTCTTCTTCCTCTTCGGCGGCGCCTCCGGCAGAAGAGCTCCCGGCAGCGGCTCCGCTCGGCTCCCCGGCAGCCTTATCTCGCCCGGCAAGATCTTCCTGCAGCAAGTCCTCGCCTTCGCTGGACTCAGCGCTGCCGGCTTCTTCGGCAAGGTTCGCCTCTTCCGCCCTGCTGGTGATGTAGGCGAGCTCCTCCTCCGTGGTGGCGCGGACAAGGTTCTCCTCGCGGATGGCCTTCTCCGTCAAGTTGTCGAAGAACGCCAGCGCCTGCTCCGCGGACGGCTCGATCCACCTCTCGTCGATGCTATGGGCATTGAACACCGGCATCATGGCGATGATGGAGGTCAGCGATGAGTTGTTGCATAGTGGGACGACGCCCGCCGGCAAGTCTCCCACTGCTCCAGATTTGAACAGCTGTTGGCAGAGGGCTGCGTGCCCTATGGCTGTCAGATCATTATCCAGCCCAGGCCGCACCCTCATGACGTCGGCAGCGTTCATGTAGTCCCAGGCAGGGCGCCCCTTGTTCTGCAGTGGGGCGATGCGCCGGCGAAGGAAATCTGAAGCAATCATCTCCACCTTCAACCCGGCAGCCCTGAGGCGGTGTATCCTGGTGATGGCGATGGTGAGCTTGCTGTCATCAGGGTCCGCGGCGCTCCAATCCTTGCCATGGACCACCTTCTACTTCCGCACCTCGCAGAACGGTTGGGGCTCCTTTTCCCAGACCCAGCACCACTTGCCGCGCCACTCATCCCATCTATCGCGGTAGAGCCCCTCTGGGTACGTCTCCTTGGTTGCCGTCCTCGGAATCCAAGTGATGCTGCCGGAGAGGGCGTCGCCCTTTTGGATGCGGGGGTAGAAGTAGTGCCGGAAAAGTGTAGTGCTCGGAATGACCCCAACAAAATTCTCGCAAAGGTGCGCGAAGACGGACATACAAGTCACGGCATTCGGCGTGAAGTCTAGCAGCTGGAAGCCATAGGTGACCATGATATCTACGAAGAAATCTGAGTACGGAGGACAGAGGCCGCACCAGAAGTAATCAGCAAAGAAGGGATAATCTCCTGGCTCTGCCCTACGAGAAGCTACACTCACTCTGGTGGCTGGATGCGCCGTGGTCTCCTTCGCCCATGCGAACTGGTACCTCTTCTTCAAGGTCTCCGCATCAAGCGTCGAGGGGAAGACAGCGCGTTCCTTCCGCATCTTCGCCAACTTGCTCTCCGCGGCGGCCGCTTCCGCCGCCTTGCCCTTGCTCGGCTTGGGCGGCATGGTGGCTATGGAAGTGGGCGCTGAATACGTCGAGAGCGCGGTGGAGGCGAGTGGAGGGAGAAAAGCTCTGCTTTGGGCGCGAGGAAGAAGACGATGGCGACGGCTCCGAGATTGAGATTGGAAAGGCGGAGGGGGTAAATGAGCAGTGCCCTCTGCGATTCCCTTTTTATGGGGAAGGCACGAGGTAGGCTCTTTACCGCCCGCTTTTGCAGTAAAGTTTCCGCCCACGTCTCCCACTTCACGCGATTAATGCGCGTAGTGGAGGGGCGTGGTAAAAGAGATAATGATTGCGAGCAGTTATTCCCTGCCATGCGTGCCCGTGCACTGTTTTGGGCCTAGCCCAACAGGCCTGGCACCCGTGTATGGCCTAGGCCCGGGGGCTCCTGTCGGTGTACTAAAGTATGGGTCTTTTTAGTACCCCTTACTTGTGCACGGACAGTTGTAGCCATACCGCGGAAAGCCTTGCCGGGGAATAGCTAGAAGCAACCACAAGACTAAGATGCCAAGAAGGCATTCAAGTCAACGATCAGACAGACCAGAAGACAGAAGACCAAAGGGTTGCGGAGGCCCGGCAAGACCCTTGCCGGCAAGGCCTCGCACCCGGCAAGACTCGGTCCCGGCAAGACCCGGGCCCGACAAGGATTCAGCCCCGGCAAGGCTCTGCGCAGTGCAGCGCTATCGCTCCTGTGCAGCGGCCAGCCTTGTCGTTTAGGGCTTGTCCTCATGGTGACGTGGCGCACTGCTGGCCACGAGATGCTTAAGCGGTGCTGATGGGATGGCTGCTTTGCCCATCCCCCGTAAAGCTTTTCCAAGCCCAAGACGCTAAGGGACACCTCGACGGACACCTCACGGTGCATTTAATGAGTTTGTCCTAGGCCGTCAGGGTTAGGTATGATAACACTGTGATGACGCTGTAGCTACTTTCCACCTCATGCCTTATCTCGTACGCCACTGTGGTAGCCCCTTTGACTCATATAAAAGGAGGCCCGAGGCGTACAGAGAGGGGAGGATAGAACTTCTGAGGGCCCATTCTGCATGCGCAGCTACCGAGTACTGTAGCTCCCAGAACTTGGCCAAGAACATCCACAGTAATACAATCAAAGCAGGAGTAGGGTTTTACGCATCCGTGCGGCCCGAACCTGGGTAAATCCCCGTGTGCTGTTCGTTAGATCTGCTCTTTGTGCAATCCTCTCCCCTTGCCGAACCGTAAAGGGATCTCCTTGGTCCCATAGGTGTTCGTTCCCACGACAGAGGTCGAGCTACCACAAGGGTGACAAGTACTCGCCTTGAGCTCGACAACATATATCATGAGGCAAAAGGAATGTTGCATATGACACATTGTCGAGGTTCATCAAACGACTTTACGCACACATGGGAGTTGGCACGTTCTGCTAGGAGCCGCTACCAACTATCGACTTCGGTCGTGTCCATGTGTACGTGAACCTATAGGGTTGCACACTTAAGGGGCTGCAGCCCATTCGGATTGGATCCGAGTGGAAAATGGATGTAGACTCCTAGTGGGCTCAAGTGTTGAGCCCACCTCTGTAACACCCCCAGGTATTATCCCTGTCATCATTCTAAATAATGTGCCATGTCATCATGACCATCATAATTAAAATGCAATTAAAGAAATGATCCATCTTCAAATTCAATTTCAAACACAAGTCAAATTAATATTTCTTCTAACTGCAAAACTAAAGTGATCATAATTTTGCAAATAATCACTAAGTAATTGATAAATAGGAACCAACATTAATTGAAATATTTAAGTGACCTTAATTAGTTAAAACAGTACCAAAACAGCTCCATTTAATCCATTTTCATTTATGCAAAATTCAAATGAATTCAAATGATCCCCAAACCTTTTTATGGCAGTACTAGTTATTGCAAAGTAATTATGTGGCACAACTCCCTATTTTGCAAAAGTCATTTTGTGGCCAAACATTTTGCAAAACAGAATGGAATTAAGAAAGCAGAAAAAGAAAAGAGAAAATGGGAAAGTGCACTGTGCACTTGGCCCAGTCAACCCAACAGTGCGGCCCAGCCCAGTCCCTCCGGCCTTTCGTCCTCCTCCAGCTGCTCTGGCTGGCCGAGACGCCATGGCCGCCCGTGGCGCGATGCCGCACGCGTCAGGCATCGTGCGGTCGAGTGAGTGGGTAAGGAGACCCTTCTGACCCCCCCCTTACTACCCTAGACCCCCCAGTTCCCCCTCTCCCGCGCCGTTGCTCCCTCTCCCGAGCACCCCGATCCGCCATGGACGCGCCTCCGTGAACCACCATGGCCGTAGCACTTCCCTCGCCTCGTCTTCATGCCTACGCGCTCCGCCTCGACGCTGTGAAGCTCTCCGTCGAGCCACCCAAGCCCCGGAGCTCTGCTTCATCCCCACGCCCGTCGTCTTCAACCTTCGGACGTCCCGATCGCCGTCGTCGATTCGCTGGCCATAGGACGTCCCCGAGCTCTTCGACCTTCCCTGCCGCTCCCCTGTGAGCAACCGGACCCCCCCTGACCTCTCCCCTCTCTTCCCCGCGTCCTGTAGCCGCCCTGCCGACGAGGCCGTGCCTTGGCCGCCGTCGTTGCGGCCGTCTCCGGCCATTTTTCGCCTGAAACACGCACACCACCGCACGCGCCTCGCTCCGCTCGATCTACTGGAGGTCGCGGCCATTCGATTGGTCGCCAGAATCGGCCGGCCGGCGTACCTCCGCCGCGTCTGTGCGTCGCCGGCGATTAGTCGCCGGCTAACCATGCCATTAGGGCCTAATTAATTACTAATGACCCTGCTAATCCCCACTGACAGCCGGGCCCCATGCTAATTAATTAGAGCTAATAAAAACGGTTTAACTAAAGTTAACTAACTGACATATGGGCCCCTTGTTACTGTTCATTTGGATAAGCCCTGCTGAGTCAGCATGCTGACTCAGCACTGGGCCCCACCTGTCAGCCACTGCTGACTGGGTGCTGACAGGGCAGTTGACTTAGTCAACTGGCCCCACCTGTCAGCCACTGTGTACACAGTGCTGGGTGCATTTAGCATTTTTCTATTTAATTTCGAATTGAAATTAATTCCAGAAATTCCAGAAAATGATTAAAACTTTGAAAAATTATATAAAATAAACCGTAACTCGGATGAAAACAATTTATATATGAAAAATGATCAGAAAAATATGACGAATCTGAATATGCCCTCCACATACCTATCATATGTCTCTAACACACCGAACGTTGAACATTTGCTACCGAAACCGCTAAATGAATAGTGTTCGGAGCTGGGAAAATATTCCCGGATATTTTCCCGCTCCGAGTAAAATACTTAGTACTGCATTAGAACACCCCTAGCACAGCATGTTGACATGTCATGCATCTCTATTACATTTGTTGCCGTGTATTTATTGTTTCTTCCCCCTCCTTCTCTCCCGATAGACTCCGAGACTGCCGATGACACTGCTGAGTACGACTACGTCGTCGATGACCAGACCCCTTCAGCAGAGCTTCCAGGCAAGCAAAACCCCCTTGATCTTCAGATATCGCCCATTCTTTCTCTCTTATGCTTGCATTAGAATTGCTTCTGTTGTTGCTCTGATAGCTCCTATTCTGATGCATAGCCTGATTTCGTCGCCTGCTATCCTATGATGCTTAGTTAGGTATGCTATGTTTCATCAGCTGGCCCTTCACCCTTGTCCGTTTGCCAGGCTTGTTATCGGGTCGTGATCACTCTGGGTGATGATCACGGAAATGTTACATTACTGCAATACTTTAAACTGTTAAAGTCAGGCCGGCTCTAAGAGTGCCCGCGAGATAATGGAACAAGACGGGTTGAACCCATGGGTACCCGCGAGTGATATTGTGGCGGAACGACAAGGCAGGAGGAGACCGCCTAGGAGAGAGGTGGGCCTGGTCCTTGGTCGTAGTCCGTGGATTACCAAGTCGGAGCGACAGGGATCCTGTTCATCTCTGCGAGTTACTAAAACACGCCTAACGGATTTGGGTATTTGATCTGAGTTGGCCACTGGCCTATACGCACTACCACCACGCGGGATAATGGTTTATGGAGCCCTCTACGTCGTACGTTCCTTCCGAAAGCGATCCAGATGTCACAGTTGAGAGATGCGGGCTGATCGTTGGGGTGGGCTGGTTACGTCACTTGTGTATACGGTGTCGCCTGGGCCCCGACCAACCACGCAATATGCAGGAGTGCAGAGGGCGATGGTCCCAAGACCCCTTCGCACTTAGGATTTAGACCGACGTGTTGACCTCTCTGGAGAGTCTAGGTTGGTCTACGGCGTGTCGATTACCCGAGGCCGGGTATTACCCAGCAAGTGTGTCCGGCCAGATGTAATCGAGCGTGTTGGGTAACAGTAGTGCACCCCTGCAGGGAAGTTATCTATTCGAATAGCCGTGTCCACGGTAACAGGACGCTCGGAGTTGTATCCTGATCTACTACAACTATGAATGGATACTGTTACAATGTTAAACTGTTACTACTGCTCTCGGGATCACTTTCTCGCAGGGTAGTCGAGGAAGGATCCCAGGGCACTGCTAATATATACTTATTATATGCTGCTATGTTCTATTCTCTTCTAATGCTGCAAGATTTCTTCAAGATACTAGTCTTCGATAGGCTAGGCCTTTCCCCCTCTGTTCCGGCATTTCTGCAGTTTAGTCCAAAGATATAGCCCCATTCCTTTGATACCGATGCATACTTAGTATAGTTCTGATGTAAGTCTTGCGAGTACTTTGGATGAGTACTCACGGTTGCTTTGCTACTTCTTTTCCCTTACCCGGTTGCTGCGATCAGACGACGGAGTCCAGGAGAAGGAGATCCCCGGAGGCACCTACTACTACGTTGAGCCAGCCGACCAGGAGTAGTTCGGAGGCCCTAGGCAGGAGGCCTTCGCCTTTTCGATCAGTGTCGCTGTTATGCTAGACTTCTTAAGGCAAACTTGACTAACTACGTCTGTACCCAGATAATATTTGTTTGTATGACTTATGTATTCGGGTCCTCGTGACCCCGGGTTTGTAATATGAAGATTTATGTTTAAATTTGTGTCTAGAGTTGTGTTGTGATATCTTCCCGTGAGTCTCTGATCTCGATCGTGCACGTTTGCGTGTATGATTAGTGCACGGTCAAGTAGGGGTGTCACAACCTCGGAGGTCTATATAAAGGGGAGTGGGCGCACCACTTAGGGTTGACCAAGTTCAACCCCGTGACAGCCGCCGCCGCAACTCCCCACGCCCATGCCGCGCGACCGGACCTAGCAGTCCGCCGCCTGACGCCGCTCCCTGCACGTGTGGATACCTTGGAGGCATCGCATCTGCGGTGCTCGGACGAACCGTTCGAGGGATTTGCGAGGTACCGTTCGCGGGAGATCACCGTTCGCGGGTCTTCGCTGTTCGCGGGAGATCGGCGACGCGAGGAGGAGACGCCTCGGGAGACCGACTACACGCATCACCAACTCTACTTCCGCTGCGGTGACTGCGTGTCTAGTGGTAAACCCGATCCCGTGATCTATTTCCAGCAGCATGATCTTGGGTGTGCGGTAGAATTTTTTATTTGGCGCTACCGCATGTTCCAACATAAAGGGGACTTAATACTTAGTGCTATGGTTGGGTTTACCTTAATGATTTCTAGTAGTTGCGGATGCTTGCTAGAGGTCCAATCATAAGTTCATATGATCCAAGTACAGAAAGTATGTTAGAGCATCTCTAGCAAACCCCTTATATCACGAACTTTAAAAGTGCGTTTACAGTTCGCGGTAGGCCTCAGATACGGGCTGAAAACAGCCACGGCAGAATAGAAACTTTAAAATGAAACTGTAAATTTTAAAATCAAAACTTCGCGCGAGAAATCAAACTACTCCAGTAGAACTACTAGTGTTCATAGTTACTTGATCATCATACAAAAGTTATACATAGTCATTTTTTACAAACTAGATCAGAGGAGCTACGGCCACCCTAACCCTAATGCCAAAATTTGGCTCGCCGGAGCCATCCGGGTGCGGCGGCGACGCTGCGGCGACGGAGGAGCTCAATCCTCGTCGTCGGAGCCGAGGTCGATGTAGATGTCGTCCTGCGCCTTGGCTTCGCGGCGCCATGGCTCCAGGTTGTCGTCGAAATCCTGCGCCTTCGCGAGCCCCTGCTTGAGGAGGACTGCGTCGAAGTCGGCTTCCCGTCGACGACGCTGCTCTGCCTCCTCCTTCTCCCGCGCACTGCGCGCGAGGATGGCAGCCTCGAAGACGTCCGCCTCCGCCGGGGGGAGGAAATCCTCCGGCCCGATGACGCCACCACCATGCCGCTCCGGCTCTAGCTCCCTCTTCACCGTGCGGAGCAGCGGGAGCTCCTCCAGCTCCCTCTTGACCGGCATGAGCGGCGCCCGCGAGCTCGAGGCACCGCCGGAGGAGCTGCCCGCGGCGGAGGAGCCGGAGGAGCGCCTGCCTGCGGTCGTACTCCTCCGTCTCGCGGTGGAGTAGCGACGGCGGCGGCGAGAGCCCTCGGTTGGTGTACCGTCTCGCCGCCCTTTTCCTCACGCCATCGGCGGCGACGCACCGCCTCTGCTCGGGGTCATCGCCACCGCCGGCGCCGCGGCCCGCCGACCACATTCCGCGCCACATCGAGAGGGGGAGAGGGAGAATAGAAGTCGCCGGTGGCGAGAAATCGAGAGGGGGATTTGGGAAATGCGGCGGCGCTCGGATAGGGTTTTGACCCGTATCGCGGCCGCAAACCCGTAGATATACTGCATGGGGGCGGTTTGCGGGCCACTGTCAAAACATATACGGGCCGGGCGACTATACGGGCTTTGGTCTGGCCCAAAAAAGGGGCCAAACCCATATAGTCGCCGGAATTTTACAGTTCGCCCCGTTTTAAGGTGTCTGCTAGAGATGCTCTTAGCTCATGCCTCTCCCTCATATAAAATTGCAATAATGATTACCGATCTTGTTAACAATTGCCTAGGACAATTCCGCACACCATACCATCATTATTCCACACTCGCTATTTATAATATATTGTAATATATTCTAACTTTATTTAGGCAGCACCTATTTTTATGTTTTAGTTCTCCAATATCATGCAAAGCTATCCTCTTTGTACCCACAACATAGTTTTATTTCTCATTTCTAGATAAAAGCAAACGCTCGGTATACGTAGAGTCATATCAGTGGCAGATAGGACTTGAGAGAATATTGATCTTACCTTCAACTCCTTGTGGGTTCGACACTCCATACTTACCACTTCCATCTTTGGAAAGTGCTACGATGATTCCTTGCACTTGGGGATTATCAAGCTCTTTTTCTGGCGCCGTTGCCGGGGAGCAATAGCGTGGGGTTGATATTCTCGTGTGCGCTTGTTGGCTTTATCACTAAGTAGTTTTTATTTTCTATTTCACTAAGTAGATTTTATTTTTTGTTCTAAGTTGTTCTTTATCTTTAGTAATGGATATGGAACACGAAACACCAAAAAAATTAGTTGTACTTGCTACTCATGGAGATGGGGAACCTCCTAAAACCCTCGATTCTGGTTATGTGGAAAATATTAAATACTACTTTGATAATCCTGATCAATCTCCATTCAACTTGATAATGGGAGATACTTTGGATCAGCGGGAATACTTTAGGGATTATCGCTTGTCTCAAAAAGGGAAACATTTATGGGATCAAATTAAAATGTTGAGTTGGTATGCTTGAATTCATGCTTAAGATATGATTATACTTGCTGCTCTAAGATGGAGGTTCCACACCTCCCTTTTCAATGTGAATTTAATGATAATGAAACCTTGGCTTCTTATGCTAAGTGTATATATGATTACTATGATGTGGAACAAATAGAAGAATTTGTTGCTTTTAAGGTTGCTTATGAAATTGAATCTTTGTTTAAAGAGTATGAAGATTGTGATGATGCTCTTTGCAGATCTGAAAATTATGCTATACTTAAATATTGCTATGAGAATTATGAATACAATGCCGATATTAATGCATTTCTTGAGAAGGTCTCCGCTGTCCAAGAAGAGACTAATATTTCGCAGGAATCTATGGAAGAAGAAATTGCTGAAATTGTGAGCTCATTAGATGAAAAAGATGACAAGGAGAGCGAAGAACAAAAGGAGGAAGAGCGGATTAGCTACCCATGCCCACCTTCTAATGAGAGTAATTAACTCTTCAACTCATACATTGTTTAATTTCCCTTCGTGCTTACCGAAGGATGAATGCTATGATAATTGCTATGATCCCTTTGATTCGTTTGAAATACCCATTTTGGTGAAATTGATGCTTGCTATGCTTGTGGCCATGATGCCAATATGAACGATGCTTATGGAAATGAACTTGATATAGTTCCTTATGTTAAACATGAAATTGTTGCTATTGCACCCACACATGATAGTCCTATTATCCTTTTGAATTCTCCCAACTACACTATATCGGAGAAGTTTGTGCTTATTAAGGATTATATTGATGGGTTGCGTTTTACCGTTGCACATGATGATTTTGATGGATATAATATGCATGTGCTTGCTACTCCTAATTGCAATTATTATGAGAGAGGAACCATATCTCCACCTCTCTATGTTTCCAATGCGATAAAATTGCAAGAAACTGTTTATACTATGCATTGGCCTTTACTTGATGTGCATGAATTGTTCTTTTATGACATGCCGATGCATAGGAAGAGAGTTAGACTCTGTTGTTATGTGATATATGTTGCTTTGTGCTCACTACTAAATCTTAAATCATTGTTAATTAAAATTGGCTTTGATATATCTTGGGATCCGGGTGGATCAATTACTTGAGCACTTTATGCCTAGCTTAATGGCTTTAAAGAAAGAGCTGCCTGGGAGACAACCCGGAAGTTTTAGAGAGTCATTTTATTCTATTGTGTGCTTTTAAAAAGTTTAAAAACAAAAAATATAGATGGGAACCTAAAAAAAACTTTTTCAAAAAGAGAAGCGATTGGAAGGTTATGCATTGAAGAAGTGAGGGTCGACCTTGAACACTTGTGTTCATGCTCATGGAAACAATGTAGAATTTTCATGAAAGTTTCTCATAAAAATAATTATCCCCTTGTATGTACCACTGCACCATAAAAATAATGTGCCAAGATTTACCTTTAGGATGTTTAAATTGCTTGTTTGGTGTGTGCTGTGAAAAAAAAAACAGAAACTTTTGCTGTAGTGTTTGAATTTCTATATTTTACTGGAACATGCAAAAATTCTGAATTTTTTACACAGTACTTCTATGCAATTTTTTTTTATTTTTTCCTTATTTTTCAGAATTTTTCGAGTTACAGAAGTATATGTACCATCTGCATCTTTACAGACTGTCCTGTTTTCACAGATTGCTGTTATAGTTTCTTTATTTGCTTATGTTTAAAGTCTTGTTGAGCCCCATTGACTTGGGAGCCATAGAATTGTGATAGCATACAGTGGGTAATGTTTGATTATAATTATACAATAATGTTACAACAGGACATGATGGGATTTGATGTTTTATGTACTAACCCCTCTAATAAAAAGTTCGGTTAAGTTTTGTGTGGATGAAGTGTTCGAAGATCGAGGAGGTATCGATATGAGAAGAATGAGGAGAGTCAAGAGTTCAAGCTTGAGGAAGCCCAAGGCACCCCAAGTAAATATTCAAGGAGACTCAAGCATCTAAGCTTGGGGATGCCCTGTAAGGCATCCCATCTTTCTTCTTCAACAATTATCGGTATGTCTCAGTTTTTGTTTTGTTCACATGATATGCGTAAATTCTTGGAGCATCTTTTGTGTTTATTTTTCCCTTTTCTTTTATGCACCATGCTTGTTGGGGATGATTTCTTATGGTTCTTGGTTGATTTATAGAATGCTCTTTGTGCTTCACTTAAATCTTTTGAATATGGCTTTATAGAATGCTTCGTGTGCTTCACTTATATATTTTGAGCTTGTATATTGGTCTCTCTATATTTATTGTAGAATGCTCTATGAACTTCACTTATATATCTTTAAGTGAGTATCATCAAAATATCAATGCTTAGCTAAAAAGCTTTAAAGAAAAGTTCTTGTGTGGAGACAACCCCATATTTATCCTTACTGTTTTCATGTGTTCACATGTTTAATATACTGTAGTAATCATATTTTGTACCTTTTATTTCAGTAATGTGCCAAGTAAAGCCTTTGGGATAGTGTGGATACAAGTTGAATTGATTCTGTGCAAAAGCAGAAACTTTTGCGCCCAGTGCTGGAATTACTATAATTCACTGGGATCTGATAAAATTCTGAAATTTTTACACATGATTGATATACAAATTTCCTACGTTTTCCTAATTGTTCAGAATTTTTGGAGATACAGAAGTATGACTTTAATTCAGATCTTTATAGACTATTCTGTTTTTGACAGAATCTGTTTTGTTTGCATAGTTTGCTTGTTTTAGCGTTTCCATAGCTTATATTGAATGATATAAATTGTGGAAATGATTGAGTACAGTAGGCATTATGTGAGAACAATTATGGATCTTGTCTTGATAGTACAGAAGTGAATAATTTATTTATTATCATACTAACCTATCTCACGAGTTCCGTTAAGTTTTGTGTGATTGAAGTTTTCAAGTTTTGGGTGAGATATCGATATGAGGAGAATAAGCAGTGGCAAGACCCTAAGCTTGGGGATGCCCAAGGCACCCCAAGGTAATATTCAAGGAAGACTCAAGCATCTAAGCTTGGGGATGCCCTGGAAGGCATCCCCTCTTTCGTCTTCAAAACTATCGGTATATGTTACTTGGAGTTATATTTTTATTCGTCACATGATATGTGTTTTGCTTGGAGCGTATTTTTATTTTTCTTGCTGTTTTAATAAAGTACTAGGACCTGAAATCTTTATTTGGAAAGATTCTTCACATAGCTACTTAATTGTTTAACTACTCATTGATCTTCGCTTAAATCTTTTGGAGTAGTTTGTCATTCACTCTCGTGATTCACTTATATCCTTAGAGTGAATTATTAAATGAATTAAATGTCATAAATATGAAATTATATATGCTTCATATGCTTGTCCCATGGGGAGTAATGACTTCACATATAAGAAGTATGATTGGTAAAATTTATTGAAAATTAGCAAACACAACATTGGTCACTTGAACAGTTCATGAAAGAATATTAAAGGAAGAGAAGTTTCACATATAAATATACTATCTTGGAAATCTTCTATGATTGTGAGCCCCATTAATTATTTTCAAGCTTGATCAAGTAGTTGATGTTGGACAAGGAAGACAACGTAATGGGTTATGTTTGTTTATATTCACATAGAACTTATATTGTCATGGATCCTCTAACATGTGGTGCTTGCTTAGGATCTTTTGCTAGCCAAAAATTCGTACTAAGTAGAGATAATACTTGTGCATCCAAAAACCCTTAAACCCAGTTTCTTGTCATGAGAGTCCACCATATCTACCTATGGATTGAATAAGATCCTTCAAGTAAGTTGTCATCGGTGCAAAAGGCAATAAAAATTGCTCCTAAATATGTATGATCTTTTATTGGAAGGGAAAATAAGCTTTGTACGAACTTGTGATGGTGAAGAAATAAAAGCGACAGACTGCATAATAAAGGTTGCAATCACAAGGGTCAATATAAAGTGACGTTCCTTTCCATTAAGAGCTTGCACATCCAAAAATAAAAAGCGCATGACAACCTCTGCTTCCCTCTGCGAAGGGCCTATCTTTTAATTTTTTGTATTTACTTTTCTATATTTACTTTTATCCAAGAGTCAGTAATGTTCATCCCTATTCCGCTCTATTTATTCTCTAGTGGGCAAGCATCATGTGGTAGGGAATGATCCAGGCACATATATCCAGTTGAATATAGGTGATCATGAGTTATTATTGTTGACATTATCTCTGAGATAAATAAGTTGGGAGGCGAAACATTAAGCCCCTAGCTTCCTATGTGTTTGACTGAAACGGTTTGTTCTAAAAATATGCTTTGAGTGTCAGCAATCATGGAAGACTAAATGATAGTTGAGTATGTGGAATTTGCTAAAACAAAGCTCTTACATAGACCCTTCCTGAAAATAAGATGAATTGTAATTGTTTGATGACAGAGAACATAGTTTGTTGGTTTTCAAGAAAGTTTATGGTCTATACTTTAAACATGTGAATAGCTTGCTACTTGATCATGAGAAGTTTTATGAGATTAGCAAGTGTTTATGATATATATTGATGCTAGAAAAAGTGTTTGAAATTATCATTGATAAAACTTATGCACTATGCTAGCATTCACACTTCATAAATTATTTCTTTTATCATTTACCTACTCGAGGACGAGTAGGAATTAAGCTTGGGGATGTTGATACGTCTCCAAGGTATCTATAATTTATGAAGTATTCATGCCATGTTTACAATAGTTTTATATGGTTTTGGTGCACTTTTATATTATTTTTATGTACTAACTTATTAATCTAGTGCCCAGTGCCAGTTCCTGTTTTCTGCATGTTTTTTGTTTCATAGAAAAACCATACCAAACGAAGTCCAAACGCGATAAAATTTTACGGAGATTTATTTTGGAATATATGTGATTTTTGGGAGGAAGAATCAACGCAAGACGGTGCTCGAGGGCCCCATAAGGTAACAGGGCGCGACCTACCCCCTGGCCGTGCCCCCTTGCCTTGTGGGCACCTCGTAGGTTGGTTGGAGCTCTTCTTTCACCATAAGAAAGATAATTTCTGGATAAAAATCCCCTCAAAATTTCAGCCCAATCGGAGTTACGGATCTCCGACTATAAAAGAAACGGTGAAGGGTTTCGAAAACAGACGCGAACCAGAGAAGAAAACGGAGAGAGAGATCCAATCTCGGAGGGGCTCCCGCCCCTCCGGGCACCATGGAGGCCAAGGACCAGCGGGAGAACCTCTCCCCATCTAGGGGGGAGGCCATGGAGAAGCAAGCCGGAGGGGGAGCCTCTCTTCCCCTGTCTCTCGGTGGCGCCGGAGTGCCGCCGGGGGAACCATCGCCGCGGTGATCGTTTTCATCAACATCACCGTCTTCATCACCTCCCTTGTCTCTTTTCAGCGGTCCACTCTCCCACACCCCGCTGTAATCCCCTACTTGAAAATGGTGCTTTATGCCACATATTATTATCCAATGATGTGTTGCCATCCTATGATGTTTGAGTAGATTTCTTTTGTCCTTTGGGTTGATTGATGATCTTGATTGGTTTGAGTTGTATGTTTTAGTTTGGTGCTGTCCTATGGTGCCTTCCGTGCCGCGCACACGTGGAGGATTCCCGCTGTAGGGTTTTGCAATATGTTCATGATTCGCTTATAGTGGGTGGCTAGAGTGACAGAAGCTTACACCCGAGGAAGGGGGTTGTTGCGTATGGGAGTAAAGGGGACTTGATACTTAATGCTATGGTTGGGTTTACCTTAATGATTTCTAGTAGTTGCGGATGCTTGCTAGAGGTCCAATCATAAGTTCATATGATCCAAGTACGGAAAGTATGTTAGCTCATGCCTCTCCCTCATATAAAATTGCAATAATGATTACCGATCTTGTTAACAATTGCCTAGAACAATTCCGCACACCAGACCATCATTATTCCACACTCGCTATTTGTAATATATTCTAACTTTATTTAGGTAGCACCTATTTTTATGTTTTAGTTCTCCAATATCATGCAAAGCTATCCTCTTTGTACCCACAATGTAGTGTTATTTCTCGTTTCTAGATAAAAGCAAACGCTCGGTATACGTAGAGTCATATCAGTGGCAGATAGGACTTGAGAGAATATTGATCTTACCTTTAGCTCCTTGTGGGTTCGACACTCCATACTTACCACTTCCATCTTTGGAAAGTGCTACGATGATTCCTTGCACTTGGGGATTATCAAGCATATCCTGGTCCACACTTCCCTTGTGAACACACACTGTAGCATAATGTGCGGCATGCTTTCCTGCTCCTGTTCACAGAATGGGCATCTATCCTGGTGGTCTAAGCCCCTCCTCTCTAGACGATCGGAGGTCCAACATCTGTTACACAGTGCAAGCCCGGTGAAAAAGTGGCATCTCAACGGGGCTTTGTACCCCCAAGTAAAATCCGCGGCCGGTGCCACTTCTCTTCCCCAGAACCGCGCTGCATAGGCCGATCTTGTTGTGTACTGTCCGCTCTTGTCCCAAGACCAGCAATGCAAGTCCTCTACGTCTGGGTCAAGCTGGACTCCTGCGAGCAGGTCCCAAAGCTGGAAGTACTCCTGTAGCATCTGTTCAGTAACTTCGGGTCCAATGTCTAGTGCCCATGTGTCATTTGTCAGGCCTTGATGGACTGTGCGTGTTGCCCGGATCACTTGCCTATCCTGGGCATATATGTTGGGTGCCACCTCTCCTATACGGAACCCCTGAAGCCACTGTCTTCCCAGAAAAGCGCCTTGTTGCCCATACTGACCGTTGTCTGAATAGCAGCTCTGCAGAGTTGAGTTGATTCCTCTGGTACTGCTATATCAAATTCAGCCCAAGGTCTCGAGGGGTCAGTCCGTTTCAGCCACGACCACCTGGCCTGCATCGCCACATTCAACCACTTTAGATTTGGGATGCCGAGTCCACCAGCCCATCTGGGTGTGCACACCTCCTCGCAGGCCATGGAGCACTGTCCTCCATTCGCTTCTCTTTGCGCGCACCATAGGAAACCACGACATATTTTAAATATTGCTTTGATCGTTTTCATTGGAATGTCCAGCGCCATCATTGCATGAAGGGGCATGGCACTAAGCACTGACTTGATTAGAATCAAGCTGCCACTTTTAGGCATGTTCGCGGCCTTCCATCTTGGTAGACACACCGCCAAGTGCTCCACCATTTCAGCTAGTTGAGCTGCTGATTGTTTGCGTAGTGTAAGGGGAAGACCCAAGTATTTGCATGGGAAAGTGCCCACCGGACAGTCTAGAATCTGTGTTACCAGCTGCATGTCTTCCGCGGTGCACTTAATTGGCAGGGCTGCACTCTTTGTCAAATTCACCTGAGCCCAGAGCCCTCTCCGAAGATCCACAACAGCGATGCACATTTGTGCAGGTCTAAGAGCTGCATCTTAAGGAAGATCATTACGTCATCCGCAAACATTGAAATTCTTTGGGATAGTCCTCTCTGCGCAAGCGGTTCCAGCAATCCACCCATTCCGGCCATCTCAAACATCTTCTGCATCGGCTCCATGACTAGTAAAAACAACATTGGGGAGAGAGAATCCCCTTGCCGAAGACCACAACAGTTTAGGATGGGCTTGCCTAGGATACCATTCACCATTATCCTTGTTGAGGAGTTTGCAAGTAGGCCACATATCCAATCAATCCACTTCCAACTGAATCCCATTACTCTCATAACCTCCATGAGAAAGGGCCAACATACCGAATCGAAGGCCTTTGTTATATCCAGTTTGAGCATCACTGTGGGCTCCTTGAGTTCATGTAGACAACGTGCCGTGCATTGAACCAACATAAAGTTATCATGAATTGATCTTCCCTTCACAAAAGCACTCTGGTGCATGCGAACCAGTCGTGGAAGCTCCAAGGTCAGCCGGTTTGCAAGCACCTTGAAAAAAATCTTGATGACACCGTGTAATAAGCTGACAGGCCGGAAGTCCTTTATATCAAACGCCCCATCCACCTTAGGCAGGAGTGAAACGATGGCTTTGTTAATTGCCAGAAGTCCACTCATGTCTCCACTATAGAAATATTCCAGTGCCCTCATGAGATCCTCCTTGATCACTCCCCAGCATGTGGCAAAAAATCTACCAGTGAACCCGTCCGGACCTGGGGCCTTGTCCAAAGGCATTGACTTTATTGTTTTCTCCACCTCTTCCTCGGCAAATGGCACCTCTAGCTGTGACAAGTCTAGGGTTGGTAACTGTAGGAAGTCAAGATTTATTGAGTGTGCTCTCTCCGGCGCCACCCCTAGTAGGCTGTTATAGTATGAGTCCACCATATTCGCCACCTCCTCCTGTCCTGTAGCGATGACATCATTATTCTTCAGGGTGGAGATTGTGTTCCGCCGTTGTCTGTGGCATGCACTTTGGTGAAACAATCTTGTGTTGCCCTCGCCCTCTTTGAGATAGAGGATTCATGATCTTTGGCGCGCAATGGATCTTTCAAGAGAACTCAGACCAAGTAGCTTGTGTTTGAGCATTTTCCTAAGCTCCCTTTCCTGGACCGATAACTCCCTAGTGTCCATAGCCTTATCCAGCAGAAGAATGACCTCGAGAGCAATCGCAATCTGGAGCTTAATATTTCCAATCCAACGGTCACTCCATCTTTTTAGGCTCTTAGCCGTGGCTCTCAATTTGCTGTCCAGCACCACATAAGGATTTCCCACACTTGGGACAGACTCCCAAGCCTCTACCACCGTCTCCATAAAACCATCTGCCTTTGTCCAGAAAGCTTCAAATTTGAATCTCTTTCCCATGCACCACACCTTAGTGTTGAACTGTATGCGGTGAAGGCATCACATATGTTAGAAAAATAAAACCGTGTACCTGAGAGTGAAACGTGTGCCATGGCTGACCCATCGGGAATGGTTTTAAAAAGAGAGTTGCGTGCCATAACGGGCACACAGTTCGGTTGTCCATTTCGTGTGCGATAACTCGTAACAACGCATCATGACAAGTGACAATCATGTGTGCTCCATGCCACACGTTTGAAATAAACGGATTGTGCGCGATGATAGGAAACAGTGCACATGTTACAAACAGGACCATCACCATGTGCCAAGTGCCGCACATGGTTGGCTCAAGCCAAATCGTGTGCAATAACTCGTGATAGCGCACATGATTGCGTCGGGAGAATTGTGTGCTTTACTGGGCACACGATTGTAATAAAGTAATTGCATGTGATGAAAGGAAACATGACACACATTTAATTGTGGAGTATCGTGTGTGAAGATGGGCACACGTTTTTCTCGAGCCAACTGTTTGCGATATTCTCTGTGTCGCAAACGAGTGCATAAGCGTAACCGTGTGTACATGTGTCGCCACGTCGTTTTCTCCCGCGCGTGATCGCCTTGCTGCGCTATAGAGAAAACCATTGTCGGACGGCCACACCATTGAAGCCCCTCAGTGCGGCACCAACCTCACCCACCCCCTTCCCCACTCCAATGGCTGACGGGGGATTTCAGCGTGATCTGCAGGCCACCATGGATCAGTCTTGTCAACAATATGCTCTTGAGTACTACGTCTCACTGTCGCCAAGTACTGGGAGAGCGAGCAGTCATTCACGCGCTCGATGAGTCCATGTCCGAGTACGCTCGCAATAGGGCCCATGAGTACGCCCGCCGATGGGCTGCCTGGGGCCCCGAGTATGGCCGTCGTCGGGATACCGAGGAAGCCTATCATTGGGACTGCCACCGAGTCCCTATTAGAGCTTCACGTTGAGGGGTCAGCCGGCCTTCCGCACATATGTCCACCAGACGTTGTGGGCCGCCGGTTGACAGCAGGCGAATATCTTGCCCTGTTCCAGACGTCACCGGTGCATGTCGAGGGTGAGCTAGCCCATCGTCGCGGCGCTACAGGTCCTCCATTTGACAAGGCAGACAACAAGGAGGACAGCGCCACTTAATTTTAGTGACATGCATGAATCTAGTCTATATGTTATTAGTTATTATAATGTAATGAATTCGGGGATTCTCAAAAGAAATGTAATGAATTCGGGAATGAATGAACTTTTGTTGGACTCAATCATCTTCGATTCCCTATTTTACAATGTTTATTAGTGCAAATTAATATTACAAGTTCTTTGTATTTCCATTTAGAGCAACAAATCTATAGGCGCATGCGGTTCGTAAACGTTAATCGTGTGCGATACACATGATAATCGCCAAAATGCATAATTTGAGAAGACGGGGATCTGAATGCAAAATTGGAGGAGACTCAACTGCTGAATGCCCTCCTTCCCTATGTTTTCCTTTGTTTAATGGTTTTACCGCCCATACCAACCCGCAGGCATCCCAGTTCAATTATTAATGGTAGGGGTTGATTAACGAGCTGCTCGGCTCGTTAAGGCTCGACTCGTTATTAAAGCTTGTAAAGCTCGTGAGTACTCGCGAGTGCTCGTTAACAGACTATGATGTGTTATGGCCTACGGAATGAGAGTGTGGTTGTAATTTTTATGAATAAATATGTGACTACATGAGGAGGTGCACTAGTTTGTTCTCTGCTATGGGTTGGGATAGGTCGATTGAGTAGATGGGTTGAGATGCCATGAAAAGTTCTCATCTAATATAAGAATATGTGGTGTGTTGCACTAGCGAGCTTAACAAGCTGCTCATGAAACTTGTTTGCTCGTTCATTTAGCTTAACGAGTTGAAATCAGTGATTGGCTCTGTTCATTAAGAAGCGGCCTATGAATTTAACGAGCTGAGCTATCGACCCTTGTTAATGGCATCTGTCGTGTGTCCTGTCAAACACACCACCGCTTCCCACCTCTCCCCAGTGGTTTCACACCATCCCATGGGTTTCCCACTACCCGTGCATGGCTATAAAAGCCTGGCGATGACACTGAAGATCTTCTCATCCCTTCTCCTATGAAATCCAGCGCAACTACAACCCCTCTCCCAGTCCAACCATGCCAACGTGCCGCAGTGCCGCCTCCGTCATCAACCTCCTCGACGAGAAGAACAAGTCACCGCGGGCGGCATGACCCATCGGGCCCCATTTTCCCACCATGAATGGGAAACGTCCTCCCACACCGATGCCTTGCACGCTCGTGCCCCCGTCGACACGACGGAAGGGTTCGCCAGGTCGGCCTGAGGCTCGAGTGCATCCTTGACGAAGATGACGCCCGCCAGCTGGCCAACCCCCTCGACAAGCCGACACAGGTGGCACAACCCGTTGGGGCCCCCTTCCTCGCTTCGATTTTGCAGCGGCCACCAACGCCGATGCCTTGCATTCCTGACTTACAAAATGGGGCATCAAGATAACAACTCACGACATCATCTACGAGCCAAACAAAGCCATCAAGTCTCAAGCCCTGGCCGATTTCATCGTCAAGTGAACTGAAACCCATTACCTGTCCACTCAGATCCAGGCGAAGTATTGGATCATGTGCTTCGATGAGTCTAAGATGCTCGAGGGCTTGGGGACTGAAGTCATCCTCATCTCTCCGAAAGGTGACAAGATCAACTACGTCCTTCATATCTGCTTCAAGGCATCCAACAACGTCGCCGAGTACGAATCCCTGCTTCTAGGTATGTGGATTGCATCCTTCAGATCGTGATGGGTAGCCCAAACCATCTGCTTGCAAAGTAGCTCTTTGCTGATAAGCCAACAAAGGCATCAGCAAGGTCAGACAAAAATTTCTGAAAATGATGTGATTTTTTTTACTTACTAAACAAGACCATGGAGCCGTGCATATGAAACCTTTTGTTCTGGTCATTCATGACACATGCTAAGTAGACACCGTGTCAATGCTTCGTCCAGGGTGGTCTCCGGGATGAAGCTCTCACGTCGCCGACTATCATCAGACATTAATCTAGCCGACATGCAAACTGTGGAGCATAGTGACCTAGGTTCTGTTTTGTGTAAAACCACCTATATGATGTGGATTGCGCGCACTCTCTTCTGACTCTATTTTTTGTTGATTGTTAGTTTTGAGATAGCTAACCGGCCTTTCTGCCCGGTTTCTCTTTGATCATCTGAATGCACCTAGGCGGCGACTGTCGTATCTGATGTGTCGTTGGGATTTATTTTCGCAAAGGAAAGAGATCTGCATCATCCTTGTCAGGCCGGTCAGCCGTCGACGACGCCACGGTGCCAAACAGCACCACCACCCTGCACTCTTCCATCAAAACGCATCCGCCGCCGAGACTCCATTGCACCATGCCGCCAAGACCTGCCGGCGTCGACACGGTAGATACGACGATGCTCCACCTCTGGACCCCTCCAGCCAACAATTGCTCTAAGAACGATGCCCCCAAGAGGTGTGTAATGCCAGATGCCACCATCATCCGATCCGGGAGACCCAAATCCATGGTTTCCCTCGGAGCAAATGACCCTTCCCAGCGAGTCTACGCGGTGATACAATGCCGCTACGCCTTCGCGATCTCTCTGACAGATGTGAGCTCCAAAACAGTGCCTCGAAGAAGGTAGAACGACGCCACATGCCGCCACTCTTTTGTCCGGCAAGCCAAACCTGAGGTTTCCCTCGGAGCTCGATGGGACCGCCACCGTGATGATGCCCTCCAAGGAGGTTAGCGGCGTCTGTAGACGTCGCCGCACCATCTGCGTCGGCAGATCTGGGCAAAGGATTTCTCCTCAGTGGTAGTCCCTCGAACCAAGAGAGCAGGAGACCAAAGCGCTCGTCGGAGATGCCCACCAACATAGAAGGCACGACCGCGTCAGGTGAAACAAATCTGAGCACATGGCCCGAACCCGTCCAACCCGACCTGACTGGAAGAGCCGCCGTCGGCGGGGAGAGGATCCGGGCGTGCTAGCCCTAGATCCACTGCCACCGCCTACAGTCCGTTACCGCACCGTCCGCCGCACGCCGGAGAACCAACACGCCATGACGCCCGGCCCGCGCCATGCCCTAGCCGAAGACACCGGCCCGCGCCAGTGTCCCCGCACAAGAGGATGAGAGAACCCCGCCATCGCCGACGCCGACCAGGCTTCGTCCGGCCACGCCCTCTGGCGGCGACAAGGGAGGAGGGAGGGAACCGGCGGCGGCCGGAGTTGGGCGCCCCAGTGCGGCTGGAGGAGCCGCATGGGAGCGATCCGTTTTTTAGGAGGAAGGTGCACGCATATACTCCTAGAGAGAGGGGGAGAACACTGTCCAATCTCTGGAGGAGATATTCCAAAATTTAATTTAGGAACTTCAGCAATCTTGAATAGCGCCACTGCATGTTCCCGCTCGCCCAGTTAGCATAACTAAGAGCCCTCACTTCCGCAGGCACTGGACCACTAGCCATGTGGTGTAACTTAGGCCATTTTCCATCATGATGAACTTCCGGGTATTCTATGGGGTGCATACGAGGAAATCAAACTCGTTAAGATTACCTTGTAGCTCACGGTAAGCTAAGGTCTTGAGGTGCAACTGGACACATTCGATACGACTTGACTCCTGCCAGAACTTGAGACTGAGGTTGTTGGTGGGTTCAAAAGTTACCAGGCACTGCAATTCAACTGCACACAGTGGTGGTTATTGATACGTCTCCAATGTATCTATAATTTTTTATTGTTCCATGCTATTATAGTATCAATCTTGGATGTTTTTATATCCAATTATGTACAATTATATATCATTTTTTGGGACTAACCTATTAACCTAGTGCCCAGTGCCAGTTGCTGTTTTCTGCTTGTTTTTGGCTTTTCAGAGAAATAGTACCAAATGAAGTCCAAATGCCACGAAACTTTTTGGAGATTTTTTTCTGGACAAAAGAAACCTTGGAAGCTTCAGGAGGAGGCCAGAAGCCTCACGGAGGCTTCACAAGAAAACAGGGCGCGCCCCAGGGGGGGCGCGCCGTGTTGCCTTGTGGGGCCCACGTGACTCCGTTTGACCTAATTCCACTTCTATAAATTCACAAATATTGGAAAACCATTAGAGAGCCAGAAGAAATAACCTTTCCGCTGCCGCAAGCCTCTGTTCTTCCGCGGTCCCATCTGGAGGCCTTTTCTGGTACTCTGCCAGAGGGGGAATCGATCACGAAGGGCTTCTACATCAACCTTGCTGCCCTTCCGATGATGTGTGAGTAGTTTACCACAGACCTACGGGTCCATAGCTAGTAGCTAGATGGCTTCTTCTCTCTCTTTGATCTTCAATACAATGTTCTCCTTGATGTTCTTGGAGTTCTATCCGATGTAATCTTCTTTTGCGGTGTGTTTGTTGGGATCCGATGAATTGTGAGTTTATGATCAGTTTATTCATGAGAAATATTTGAGTCTTCTCTGAACTCTTTTATGCATGATTGTTATAGCTTTGTATTTCTCTCCGATCTATCGGTTTAGTTTGGCCTACTAGATTGATTTATCTTGCAGTGGGAGAGGTGCTTTGTGATGGGTTCAATCTTGCGGTGCTCAATCCCAGTGACAGAAGGGGACATGACACATATTTGTATTGTTGCCATTAAGGATAAAAGATGGGGTTTATTCATATTGCTTGAATTTGCTTCTCTACATCATGTCATCTTGCTTAAGGCGTTACTCTGTTTCATACTTAATACCCTAGATGCATGCTGGATAGCGGTCGATGGGTGGAGTAATAGTAGTAGATGCAGGCAGGAGTCGGTCTACTTGTTGTCAGGCCCATTTCTGGAATAAATCACAGAATAGCCTCAAGTCACACCAGCCCCAAGATCAGAACAACTGGTGGACTTCCTTGATATAGATATCCAGTACATACATAATATTACACAGGGTAGAGTCAGAGTGCTCAACAATTATTATAAACTTGCCAATATACTACGGTGGTGGAATAACACAGTGGTGTGGTGGTGGTACAATACTGGTGCAATAAAATAAAGTCAAGCGTCAGTGTGAGGCTTGACTATTTTATTGGTGTAGCGAAAGCACTGCGGATGATACATGTGGTAGACTCCAAGATCACAGGTTGACTGACTGGGACACCTCTAAGCGTCGGGCTCGCTAGCGCAATCCTCCTCCACAAGCTCGTCTTCCTCCAGGTCTGGCCAAATTAACAAGCCAGGGACAAGCCTGTGAGTACGTTGGAATGTACTCGCAAACATTATGAACGAAAGATATACCAAATGCATATGCTCATGCTGGATTAAAGGATATGCATGTGCTGACCGAATTTTAATCATGGCATGATAAATATTAGCATGTGCAGAAGTATGAGTAAATAAAATTTTAGTGACAAACAAAGAAAGTTAATGGAGAATCGGGCGAGACAGGACCACCCGAGAATCCAAAAGAAATGCCAAACGGTTGTCTAAAAGCGACGCCTCGAGAGGTCTTGAAAATAAATGCCAAACGGGTGTCTGAAAGTGACGCCTCGAGAGGTCTTGAAAATAAATGCCTAACGGGTGTTTGAAAGTAACGCCTTGAGAGGTATTGAAAAGAAATGCCTAATGGGTGTCTGAAAGCGACGCCACGAGAGTTCTTGAAAATAAATGAGTATCCCGGGTAGTCTAGCCAGCCCATGAGATACTCAGAAAATAAAATAAAATGAGTGTCCCGGGTAGTCTAGCCAGCCCATGAGACACTAAAAAAAATGAGTGTCCCGGGTAGTCTAGCCAGCCCATGAGATACTCAGAAAATAAAATAACATGAGTGTCCCGGGTAGTCTAGCCAGCCCATGAGACACTAAAAAAAATGAGTGTCCCGGGTAGTCTAGGCAGCCCATGAGACACTCAGAAAAGAAAATAAAACCGAGTGCACGGGTAGTCTAGCCAGCCCGAGTGACACTCGGAAATTCATATAACAGAAACGGGTTAGTCCACAATAATATTTATGATGACAATAATATTCATGATGACACCAGTAGAGACAATATTTATCCTGCAAAAATAATTCATGCTCAATTTAATTATTTCCTCCGAAGACCGACACCGGGACACGACACTTGACCCTGCCCAGCTAACGTCCTTGACCGTGGACACGGCTATTCGAATAGATATAACTCTGCAGAGGGTGTACTCTTTACCCACGTGTATGAGATTTCTTTAGTCAGCACCGTGACGCTGGCTAATTCCGATTACGGTCTTTGGGTTGAAAACACGCCTAACCAGCACACACCAGATTAACTTTCCGGATGCCAGGAATCACCCAAAGCATCGTTCAAGAAAAACTTTAAGTCGGGGAGACCAACGTCTCGACTAGCATGGGATCACTATTCATACGCGCGGATTACAAGGGGTGCCCCCTCTCGGCCCAGCCGGATACACCCATGCCCCCAAACCAGATGACTGGCATTAGTCCATGGCCGTGGAATCCTCATCCTGGCCTCTCTAAGTGGTGTGCACACGGAAAGGGGTTAGCAACTTACTGAGCCATACTTCCCTCGCGGGAAGACCCGTGGCAGCACGGTATTTAGCTAGGTGTGACGGAACAAGACTCGATCTAGGTTGACTCAGGAGGTGTTGTTATTATGACTGGCATGTCTCACATGCCACGGTGACACCGTCGTGTCATAACGCAGCCCGTGCCCACCGGCACGCCCAAGGCAGGAGATATACTCCTGGTTTCTCACCACACACTTCACGTTAGATGGATTCCTTGAATGCATGCAATAGTGATCCAAATGACATGACCCATGCATGCTCTTACTATTACTACATATATGGTGAAATCCAAACCGATGCAACCATGCATGAAATTCACCATATCCCAAGTTCAAAAATGCTTGCCTTGATCAAAGTAGCCAGAAAGTGATCCCTCGAAATTCCCGGCAAAGTTCCCCTCTTCTTTTTCTGGAAAATACAAATTCAAATTCAAATTAAATTTTTTTGCAACAGTACCAAAAGTTGACTCAAAATATTTTCAAATAAATACTAAAAAAACTAGAATGAAAAATAAGAATTTCAAAAAAAGAATCAACTCAAACAGAGTTGTGGTTTAAAAGTTATTAAACTTTTAAAACCAGGGGCTTTTCTGCAAAAGAGCAGGTCCCTGCGCGGTTTAAACAGAAAACAGGTCGGCGAAAGTATGCTTTCCAGCATAGAAAGCGTAACAGGGCAAAATACGCTTTCGGTTTAAAACCAGAAAAAAAGAAAACGCTGACGGGTGGGGTCCACCCGTCAGGTTTAAATTTGAACGCGCCTCGCGCGCGTGTACAGAAGGGAAGCGGCGATCACCGGCAACGATCGCCGGGGTTCCAGCGGGCGGCGATGGTCGGGATGTGCTCGGGGTGGACTTCCGCGTCGGTGGGTGGTGGTGGTGGTCACCGGCGAGCACCAGAACGAGATTGGATCTCGCCGGGGAGACGTGGAATCACCAAATTGATGCGCGGCTTCGACGAGAGGGAGTGATGAGAGGCTACTGGCGGAGCGTTGGAGGTGGAGATGGCCTAACGACGACGTGCTGATCGAGGAAGATGGCGGCGGATCGGTGGTCGAAGATGGGGAAGATGACCTCCCCGAGGTCGGGGGAGAGCGTGGGGAGTCGATTGGAGGCGAGTGGTGGTGGTGTGAGTGATCTGCGGTGCTCGGGAGGCCCTTTTATAGGCGATCCGAGGAGGTCAGTGGCGGAGCGGATTACGCCGGAGTAACTCCGGCCGGCAAGTTGGTTAGGGCGGTGGTCATGGACGGTGGGTGATAAGAGAGGTTGACGGAGAACTCCAGAAGCCTCAGCGTGGACGAGCTCGAGCTCCACGGCCTTATCCACGGCGAGGTGCACGCACGGGTGTGGCGGCCGTGCCCGTCTTCGGCGACTGCCAGGCGGGGCCAGAGCGGTCTGGAAGGCGTGCGACGCTACGGAGGAGGTGCCGCGTGGAGGAGAGAGTAGGCGGGGAGGAGTAGAGAGGAGTGAAGGCGGCGGGCGCCGTGCTGATCCGCCCGGTTCGCCGCGGCCGAGGACGGTGGCAGGTGCACCGACCAACTCCTGTGCTGTCGGTGGCGAGGCACTGACGAGGAGGGTCCGGGGAGGCTCATTGATGAACGAGGGAGGCGTGGATGAGGAGAAAACGCGATGGAGTGCAGTGCACGGCGCCTCTTCTCCCTCTCTCTGAACTTGATTCAGATAACTGAATTTCGACAACAGTGAACAATACGCCCACCAGGTGTATGATGAAATGCCAGAGGGTGCTAGGGATTTTAGGAATTTGTGAGAATTTTTGTGGTGAGGTGTTGATGCATGAAAGATGGTTTGGCAAAGATTCAGAATTTTTGGAGCAATTTAAATTGGGTTTTGATCATGGAGTTTGAATCTGGTCCAAATTTGAACTGGATAGAATTTGAAAATTTTGAACTGTGGAACCCAAAGTTTTTGGTGAAATGGTTTGTGGGTACTGCCTAGTAGCTAGGATAATTTTTATGGGTGCAGAAGAATTATAGAAAATATGGTTCCTTTGTAAACCAAAGAAACTAGGATAAATATAAATTTCAACTTGGGAATTTATTAAATATGAGAAAAATATTTTTGTGGAGAGTAGAGGTATTGTATACTATTCTAGAATGTGGGAATGACTTGAGGGATAATTTAGAGGTGACAGAAAAATTATTGGAGGAATTTAGAAGTGCTTGAAAGGAGTGAAATGGCCATTTCCATGGAAATTTTTTAATTATCCAAAACTTTTCTAAATGAAAATATTTTTGTGATCCTCCAAAAATAATTTCCCAATTAATAAACCTTCCAAATCAGAACCATTTAATATTTTGAAACCCAATTAAAAATAAAAGATTTTCAGAACAGAAGAAGCAGAAGAAGAAAAAGACCATAATAATTCAAAGTATTTTCTTTTTAAAGAAAAGATTTGAAAATCCAAAGAAAATATTTTGGGGTGTTACAACACCTACCCCCCTTAAGAAAAATCTCGTCCCCGAGATTTCAGCTGTCCCTCGAACAGGTACGGATATTCAGTCCTCAGGTGATCCTCTCTTTCCCATGTTGCTTCTTCCTCGGTGTGATTACTCCACTGAACCTTGTAAAATTTTATCACGCTCTGTCGGGTTCTCCGCTCAGATTCCTCCAAAATCTTTATAGGACATTCCCTATATGTAAGATCTGGTTGGATATCCAGGTCTTGATGTTGGACTTGCTTTTCTGGGTTACTGACACATCTCCTTAGTTGTGACACGTGAAATACATCATGAACATCTGATAATTCTGCTGGTAGCTCTAGTTGGTAGGCAACCTTGCCTCTTCTTGCAATTATTCTGAATGGTCCAATAAACCTCGGTGCCAATTTTCCTTTGACCTTAAATCTCTGTAGCCCCCTCATTGGGGATACTCTGAGATACACGCATTCGTCGGGTTCAAAACTGATCTGGCGGTGTTTCTAATCGTAGTAGTTCTTCTGACGGCTCTGAGCTGCCTTCAGTCTGTCTCGGATAAGTTTCACTTTTGTTTCTGCCTCTTTGAGAACTTCCGGGCCGAAGATTCGGCTATCTCCGGTTTCAGACCAATTGAGTGGGGTATGGCATCTCCGTCCTTATAGGGCTTCGAAGGGTGACATTTTTAAACTGGCTTGATAACTGTTGTTGTATGAAAATTCTGCATACGGCAAACTATCTTCCCAGCTGACTCCATAAGTAAGCACACATGCTCTCAGCATGTCCTCCAATATATGATTCACCCGTTCAGTCTGTCCTCCGGTCTGTGGGTGATATGCTGTGCTGAAAACCAGCTGAGTCCCTAAGGCTTGCTGCAGGTGATCCCAAAACCTAGAGACAAACTGGGTGCCTCTGTCAGAGACTATGGTCTTGGGTACTCCGTGTAAGCAAACAATTCAGGAGAGGTATAACCTGGCAAGCCTCTGTGTTGAGTATGTGGTTTTTACCGGAATGAAATGTGCCACCTTGGTTAATAAATCTGTTATAACCCAGATAGCATCATTCCCGTGTCGTGACCTTGGTAATCCCACAATAAAATCCATTCCTATTTCATCCCATTTCCATTCAAGCAC
The DNA here is from genome assembly GCA_039707655.1 of Elymus sibiricus. NCBI lineage: Eukaryota > Viridiplantae > Streptophyta > Magnoliopsida > Poales > Poaceae > Elymus > Elymus sibiricus. The sequence goes on along the minus strand of CM077674.1, from coordinate 138,735,254 downwards.
TCTGAGTGGCTGTAATAATCCTGCTGGCCTCTGGTGTTCTGCTTTTATACGCTGACATGAGTCACACCGTGCGACATATACAGCTATGTCCCTTTTCATCCCGTGCCACCAAAAAATTTCCTGTAGATCCTTGTACATCTTGGTTCCTCCTGGGTGGATGGAGTACGGGGTAGTATGGGCTTCTGCCAAAATTTGTTGCTTTAGCTCTTCTTTATTGGGCACGCACAGCCTTTTTCCGTACCATAGGATTCCCTGTTCATCAATGGTAAATTCGGAGGCCTTGCCTGAATTTACTTTCTTTTTAATTCCTTCGATGCTGGGGTGTCCTTTCTGAGCTTCTTTGATCTGACCTTCCAGTGTTGGTTTCACTTCTAAGCAGGCAATGGTTCCTTCCGTGACTAGAACCATATTAAGTTTGGCAAATTCCTGGTTGAACTCATGCTGTGAGAATTGCACACTGTCATTATCGGTGCATGGATTTCGGCTGAGAGCGTCTGCCACAACATTTGCTTTACCCGGATGGTAATGAATTCCCACATCATAATCCTTAATTAGTTCAAGCCGGCGACGTTGTCGCAAGTTTAATTCTGGCTAGGTGAAGATATACTTGAGACTTTTATGGTCCGTGTATATCTCGCATCGATTACCAAGAAGGTAATGTCGCCATTCCTTGAGTGCGTGTATTACCGCTGCCAGTTCCAAGTCATGGGTAGGATAATTTTCTTCGTGTCGCCGTAGCTGTCTTGAAGCATATGCCACGACCTTTCCTTCTTGCATTAATACACATCCAAGTCCCTTCCTGGAAGCGTCACAGTATATTTCAAAATTCTTGTGCACATGTGGCACGATCAGAACAGGTGTTGTGGTTAATCTCTATTTTAACTCCTGGAAACTTTTCTCGCAAGCTTCGGTCCATTCAAACTTTTTATCTTTCTTGAGTAGCTGAGTCATGGGTTTGGCTATGGTGGAGAATCCTTCAATAAACCGTCGATAGTAGCTAGCCAAACTGAGAAAACTCCTGACCTCAGTCATATTGGTGGTTGCTTCCACCCTAAGACATCCTTTACTTTACTTGGGTCCACTGCTATTCCATCCCGTGTCAATACGTGTCCCAGAAAACCAACTTCTCGTAACCAAAATTCACACTTACTGAATTTGGCATATAGTTGATTTTTCCGTAATTCTTCCAGGACTATTCGAAGATATTGCTCATGTTCTTCTGGCGTCTTGGAATAAATAAGTATATCATCGATGAACACAACCACGAACTTGTCCAAATATTTCATGAAGACCTTGTTCATGAGGTGTACAAAATAAGCAGGAGCGTTGGTTAATCCGAAAGGCATCACTGTGAACTCATATAATCTGTATTTGGTGGTAAAGGCAGTCTTGGGTATGTCCGATGATCAGATTCTTAATTGATGGTAACCTGATCTCAAATCTATTTTTGAGAAAACCTTGGTTTCTGCCAGCTGATCGAACAGGTCATTGATTCTTGGCAGTGGATATTTATTTTTGATGGTAACCATATTGAGTGCCCTGTAATCAATACATAACCTCAGGGTCCCATCCTTTTTCTTAGCAAATAAAACCGGTGATCCCCATGGTGATGAGCTGGGTCGAACATAACCTTTTTCCATTAATTCCTTAATTTGTTTCTTTAGGTCAACCAATTCTGTCGGAGCCATTCGATAAGGCTTCATGTAAATGGGTGCCGTCCCGGGTGCTAGTTCAATAACAAACTCAATTTCACGATCAGGTGGCATGCTTGGTAGCTCCTCCGGAAATACATCGGGGTATTTGCATACCACCGGAACCTTGCTTAACTCTGTCATATCCACTTGATTTAATTTTCCCTGTGAAGTAGAAATCTTCCTTGTGCCAAATTTTATTGTCTTCCCTTGACAATTAGTGAGAGTCACTGTGCGGTTGTAGTAGTCTATGAAGCCTTTATTTGTGGTCAACCAGTCCATTCCCAAAATAACATCCAGATCGACTGCTTCCAGAACAATAAGATTGGCTAGAAACTTCATTCCCTGTATTTCAATTTTCACATCCTTGCAGTACCATTGTGTGCTTTGCTTTGATCCCGGGGACTGAATAACCATTGAATTTTGCAAAGGCGAGAAAGAAAATTGATTCTTCGAGGCAAATCTTTTAGAGATGCACGAATGGGAAGCTCCAGAATCAAATAAAACTGTAGCACTAATTGTGTTGACAGGGAACGTACCAAACATGATGTCTGGTGCATTCTGCGCTTCCTCAAATGTCACGTGATTCACCCGTCCCTTTCTTTGATTGTTGTTGGGGTTGCTGTGTCGTGGGGCTGCGTTTGTACCGCGGCCATTGTTGTTGGGCTTCGGGACATTATTCCCCTGCTTTGGGCATTGCCTGGCATAATGTCCCTCTTCTCCGCAGGCAAAACAGGTAACGCCAGGACGGAACATTGCGTCCTTGGTCCTGTTGTTGAAGGTGCTGCGATTCTGCTGCGGTCGTGGTGTTGGAATTGCTGGTCGTGGTGCCACAGGCCTCTGAAATTCATTTCGGGGCCTGTTGTTGCGCACCTGTACTGACTGGGTCATACGACGTTTGCGAATTTCATTCATGTTGCGGTGCTCGTTCTCCAGTATAATTGCCTTGTCTACCAGTGTCTTGAAGTCTGGAAAGGTGTGGACCACCAGTTGGCACTTTAGAGACGGAACGAGTCCGTCGAGAAATTTTTCCATCTTTTTGCCTTCTGTCATGTATTCATCATTGGCGTACCGGGCCAGCTGAGTAAACTGGTCAAGGTACTGGGTTACCGTGGTGCCTCGCTGCTTGAGATCCTCAAATTCCCTTTTCTTCAATTTCATAATACTGTTGGGGATATGTGCTCCCCGGAAACTTTCCTTAAACTGTTCCCAGTCATATCTGCTCCATTGGGATGCGTGTGGCATATATTTTCCCACCATGATGCTGCTGTCCCAGAAAAATAGTGCGAAGCATATAGCACTTTTTCCTGGTCCGTACACTGAGCTATAACCAATTTCCTTTTCATATCACGCAGCCAATCGTCTGCCTCCAGAGGTTTGTCTGTGTGAGAAAAGACAGTTGGATTGGTCCTCTGGAGCTCAGATAATTTTGATCTGTGCTGATGTTGTCCTTGGTGATTTCCCATATTTATTAAGTGCTGCATCATTTCCTGGTGCTGCTGCTGGCTTTGCTCATACAGACAACATACTTGTGAAAATGCTGAATCATTGCTCTGCTGACTAGTCTGTCCTTGTGTGAAATTATTTCCCATTTGTGCAAAGTTGTCCTCTGGCGGACTGGGCATAGAACGGGTCCAGGGACGATGCATTTTCTTTCTGGGGTATTTGTGTAACACCGATGAGAAAAGGAAATATATAAAGGAAGGAAATAAATTTTTAAAAGACTGAAAATAATTTCCCTCCCAAAAACGTAAGTGCATGGAAGTAACAGGTTATAACACACATGCAGAATTAATTATACAGGCATGATTTAATTATACAATATGCTCGCCATAGCCGTGATGCTTACATGACCGCTTAAACTAGTGCGCTACTCCATCCACAAGGCACGCTGCGGTCCAAGTCTACTACTCGCCATCTTACAAAAAAAAGAAAATAAACAGAAAATAAATATTTTACAACTGCGCTCTCATAAACGACGACTGCGGTGTGGATGTCTCGTCTGCCATCACGGAGTGTCCGGAACATCGTAGGCCCTGCTGAGGGTAAGTCCCAGACGAGGTGCTGAAGACTCGACCTCCTCCTCCTCCTCAGGTATGGTCTCCAGTCGGGCAGCTGTCGATGCCACGCCTGCTTGTGGTGGCACTGTGCTCGTAGGCGGTGATGCTCTAACTGGAGTGGGTGCAGCCAAGCGACTAGCCTCATCACTCGGGGATGAGCGTCGAATCGCGGAACAAGTAGGAGGATCATATGGTGGAGTCGGAATGCGAGGAACGTGTGGTGACGGGGAACGGAACTCACTCCTGTGAGGAATCCTCGCACGAGCCAAGTCCATCCGTGCAGCGAGATGGTCGTCCACCAGTGAGGTGAAGACTGACTCCAGAGCCATGATGTACTGAACAAGGGGCTCGATCACCTCATCCCTTTCTCCCGCGGTGCAGGAGAAAGCGTAGTGACTAGTGTATGGAACATGGCATGGAAGGAAGTGATAGGGACGTGTCTGCATGAATGGAAGGATGTCCCTAAGACGAGCGATGGCCTCACGGGCAGCCATCTGGACAGCATGCCTCTCAGAGGGCATGACTCTCCCCACAAAGCGATAGTTGCGATATGACAAGGCACTTCCTCCCCGAATATATACCGAGGCCTGGTACATAGTCAGAGTGTCCGTGATCCTGTCGGGGAAAACGGTGTACTCCGGACGGCTCGGAGATCTCATCGCATCTCTAGCGATGACGGCAAGAAGACGGGAAAATCCCGCAGGCTCGTTGGTGAAAATCTGGGACGGACAGCTGCCGCCAGACATCTACAGCAGTAGACAAAAATCCAAATAGTCATGTCATAAGTATATGATGACCAAGGAAAATTGTTACAATGCATGAGATGCATGCTAAAAATGTTAGTACTGACTCTATTACTAGCGTTCGTGCCTAGGGCTTCCTACAGTCAGCCTGGCTCTGATACCAAGGTTTGTCAGGCCCATTTCTGGAATAAATCACAGAATAGCCTCAAGTCACACCAGCCCCAAGATCAGAACAACTGGTGGACTTCCTTGATATAGATATCCAATACATACATAATATTACACAGGGTTGAGTCAGAGTGCTCAACAATTATTACAAACTTGCCAATATACTACGGTGGTGGAATAACACAGTGGTGTGGTGGTGGTACAACACTGGTACAATAAAATAAAGTCAAGCATCAGTGTGAGGCTTGACTATTTTATTGGTGTAGCGGAAGCACTGCGGATGATACATGTGGTAGACTCCAAGATCATAGGTTGACTGACTGGGACACCTCTAAACGTCGGGCTCGCTAGCGCAATCCTCCTCCACAAGCTTGTCTTCCTCCAGGTCTGGCCAAATTAACAAGCCAGGGACAAGCCTGTGAGTACGTTGGAATGTACTCGCAAACATTATGAACGAAAGTGTTAGGACCGAGAGTATATCGACCAAAGGGGGGTGAATGGGAGATTCAAAAAATTCTTCTGAATGTTTTGAACCAAACCCACACACTGCAGTGGAAATAAAATTCGGTAGATAAGCGCTTGATTTAGCTCGCTATAGAGGACCAAATCTATCGACAAGGAATGCAGCAATTTTATCACACGATGAATATCACAAGTCTGACATGGTCGATGGAAAAGCAATTAACAATCAGGAACACAATTACGAGAGAAAACTAGATATGACTGTGATAGAAATACTCTGGGAATGATGACTAGGTGAAAGAATATAGCATGAATGAAATCACAGTTGAACACCACTTCGAAGTAAATCAGTCAGAGATGATGCAATACAATAACGAGAATCTGACAGACAATTGAAGAACTGTGATTGATCAGATACAACTATCGGCACAGAGCACGAATGTAAACTGCTGAAGGAAATGCAGTAATGTAAAGCGAACCAGTGGTGCTCGATGGCGACAGAAGAATTTGGTAGACCAGTTCGCCCTTCTGCCAAAGGACTACGTCTGGTTGGAGGGGTTGTGATTTAACACAGAGGATAAACTCTCCTCGCCCTGTTCTCCATCAACTTCGGAGCTGATCAGACTCCAGTTGTTTCACTCGTGGTAGATACTTGTCGGCGATCTCCAAACCTTCACTGAAGATAAACTCTCTTCAGTTCTCTTCGCGAACCACAATACTCTTGGTTGCTGAAGATCTTGCTCGGTGAAGACAATACTCTTCGACACTCGAGCCGACACCTATCCGTCTAGAGAGTGGGCAGCTCTCAAGAGTAATAGGTACAAGAACCCTAACTCAGAACTACTATGATGCTCAACCACTGTCTAAGTTTCGGCTCTTGATTTTTCTCTCGGTGGATTTTAAACTCAAATCTCTCGGAGAGGGGTTGCTCAATCAATCTTCTCAGAAATCTTAAGCGGAGCAGCCAACGGGCAACGTTGGAGCGGGGTGGCTATTTATAGCCGCAGCCTTCCCTGATGGGAAAAGACCAAATTGGACAGGTGGAGCAGCCAATGGCCAAACGACACGAGTCCAACGGTCAGAAATTTAGCACAACGGTAACATTACGTGCGGAGCAAGTAATGCTAACTCCTCAGTTCGAAAGATATCTCCCACAGGAAAGAAGAACAGCGTCTCTTGCTGGTAGGTAATCATTCGAAACATAAAGAGATTTCTCTCGGTCTCGCATAGGTTTGGGCTAAGCATCACAGCGGATCTAAGCTTTGAGAACCTATACCCCTCTTAATAGTACGGAGGTCCTATGACTCAAATGAATGAAAGAAGAATGATGAAAAGAATGCTACGTCTTCACTTCATCTTCGTCTTCCATCGCTGCTGTCAATTTCTTCGGACGCGATCACCGAACTAATTGCTTTACGTCAGCAATAATCTATCGAGGGGTCATTTCCTTCACTTCATTCTTCTTCGACTAACAGTCTGAAACGATGTAGCTCATCCATCTTTTTCGACATAGATAATCTTCGGTGAAGTTCTTCGAACTGTACACCTGAGACAGCATTCTCTTCGGCACTGCATGGACTATTTCTCTCTGTGTGCACTAGCAAACAAATTAGTCCAAGCCTGTTTCTGTCAACAATCTCCAAAAACACAAAGGGGCAAATATTCCACCAACAATCTCCCCCTTTTTGGACGATTGTTGACAAAACAGAATACATCGAAAGATAGATAAAAGAATGAAATGGAATGCGAAGGAAAATGAAGGACGAGAGAAAAATACGAAGATAAAGCACGCTTCCCCTGAAGATATGCATATTCTGATTTGAGTGAGAATAGGAGTTAATATGGAGGGTAGCGAGGCGAATCTTCGTATGAGTGACATTGGCAGATTATCTCATTCGAAGTTTCATCCAATGCACTCGACGGTGTCTGAGGTATTTCCTGCCACACACAATCTTTGACAAAGATTAGTTAAATAGTGAAGATATATTAAAGTGTGAAGTGACAATGGATAAGCCATGAAGATTTTCTCAGAACACTGGTTAATTCCACTCGAGATAGATATCCTGCTAATTAGATGTTCGAAGAATAATCAGAGCAAACGAGGAATAATCAGAGCAAAGAATTCACAAGAATATTGTTCGGAGTGGATATGCAACAGACTATTTTCCTGCAACAAAGATGATCTCATAGAAATATGCGAGAGAAAACATCTTGTCAGACATAGAGAATTTTATCTTTAGAATACACGAATGACAAAATTCTGAAGCGATTTTTCTTCTCCTGCATCGTTAGATATCGAAAGAAAAGCAAAGGAGTAAAATATGTGAGGTTTTAATTAATGAGACTTCTCTCTTCGAGAGACAAGATTTCCAATTCTCCTTGAACTGCTTTCACTTAACCTTGCATGAACGAAGAATGTCGAGGATAATCATTGCAAGGAAGTAAAAAATTCGAAAGTCCCTGCAAACAAATAGCTGGAAGCAAATATAGTATAGCAGGGGTTATTAACGGTACATGACGACGCAGAGTGCCATCACCACATGCGGTGAGATTAAGTTTCACGACCGAAAAGTTCAACAAATTGTTCGAACAAAAAGCAAATGGCAAATAGAAACACCCTGCAAATAGCCCACTTTTCTATCTTCTCGATGTTCTTCTCCCCCTTTTTGTCAACAAGTGTCAAAAAGGAAAGAGAGAGCACATGAGGAACTACTCGTCCGAAGAATCCCCAGAACTCGAACTGTTCAGCGAAGCAGAACGAGCGATGGTCGAAGCCGAGGCAAGAGTCGGAGATGCAGCACGGGCTTCAGGATCAGCTTCAGGAGTGGTAGAGCGAGGTACATCAGCCTTGTATATGAAAGTGCCTGCTGTGTCTTCGAGTTCATCATCGGGTTCGACAAACAGCAGGTCGGTTGAGGCAGAACGTTGAGGAAGCACAGGAGTTTGCCTACGGATGCGAGGAACTTCAAACAAATCCAGATGATCATAATCTTTCTCGATCCCCTTCGCAGATAGTTGTTTACGAAAGTAATGCTTGCGGAGATGGGTCCATGAGCGCTTCTTCTGTTCCTTTTCATACAGCAGGGCTTGACGAGCATAATTATGAAGCAGATTGATTTCAATCATCATTTCCACTTTTTCTTTGCGATCGAGCTTAATGTGACTTTCCAGTGATTGCTGAGTGCGAAGACAGATCTCGTACAGTGAGGGATTTTCTTCACGAGGGATATCAACTTTGACCTTCTTAACTTTCGGAGCTCTTGCAGAGGCAGAAGTAGGTGCATCAATTGGTGTCTTTCCTTTCCCAATATCCTTTCCAATCCGGAGAGTGTCTCGGACTGGTGGCATGAATACTTTCGGAACATGTGACCAGAAAAACTTTTTCTCAAGAAGCTGTTCAATGGCGAACATGACCCATGGTGCATATGGCTTCAAAACTTGAGGGCTATCAGCTGCATATGCCAGGTTGCGAATAAGAAGATCAGGAATGTCAAACCGAATTCCATGAGCTACAGCGTGAAGAGTATTTGCCACAATTCCATGAATGTTTTCAGGCCGGTTTATTGGCGTGAGAGAATTGTAGAGGATATAGAACAACATGTTGTTCTCATAGGCCAGGTGCTTCGGATTTGCTTCAGTACACTCATCACCAACAAGCTTAGGATCCATTAGCATATGCAGTCGAGCTTCGGATACATCCCAGAAGTGCAGTCTATGCTCTCGTGAGGCATCAAATTCGAAACGAGGTAAATTTAACAGGGCCAAAAACTGGTCAGCCGAGCATTTGATTCTTTCTTCCTCGGTCATCCATTCGAGAATCCAAGTACTGCTGTCATTGAGGTCCCCTGAGATATAAAGAGTGGCATAGAACTGAAGGAAAACTTCACGGTTCCAGCCATGATTAAAGCGAAGAAAACTCTTCAGGAAGACCTGCTCGATCTGCTCGATGGTGTGATGGAAGCACGGTATGCTTTCTAGCTCGGTAAAGTTCAGAATCTTTTGCTCGAATATACGATTCTTTCCATACAGGACGTGAGCATAATATACGGCCTGTTCCTTAGTCCAGAACCTCGGTGACAACGAAGTCCTTTCTCCTTCATACGGACTGGTCCCAAAGAATGCAAGTTTCGAGCGATGAAACTGCTCATTAAATGCTGGACCATTCGGGCCATCATCGACGGGAAACAGAGGAAAGGTTTCTAGTGGATTACTCAGAGGTTCTTCATCGGTCATGGATTTGGTTCGGACATCATCAGGTGCAGGCACACCTTCATCGATAGGCTTGAGAGGAGCATGAGGCTTCCTCGATTTCTCTCGTGCAGACGCCTTTGACGAACTTGACTGACTGCTGTTCTTGTTTGCCGGAACTCCTTCGGCATCTTTTTGTCTTTCAGGCACTAGGGCCTTTTCTTTTCTTGCATTTTTATCGGCGGGAGGCACAACAACTTCTTCCTCGGTAGCTTGTGTCACAACAGGTGGGATAGTTTCTTCTCGAGCCATCGGCTCATCAGGTTTCTCTTCTTTCTGTACCAATTGTGGGGTAGTGGTACTAGGAGCAGGATCAACATCCATCTGGGTAGGGGCACCAGATGATGAGACCGGGGGTGTTTCCTTTTGGGAAGCATTTAGCTCCCCCTCAATCTTTTCACTTTTCTCTTTCTGTTCAGTTTGCTGTGTTTGCATTGTCCTCGGAGGCGATGAATCTGGCTTCTCAACCTCAATTTCTTCATCAACTTCATCAGCTGAGGATTTCTGCTTGGGAGATACATTTTGCTCATGAGTCCTTACTAGGAATATATCAACTTCTTCGTGTTGCACTTGGGCAACTGGCTCAGGAATAAGAACCTTTTCAGTACCAGCTTGATGCATGAGTTCATCTTTGCGAGGTGGAGAAGGTGGTACTTGTTGCAAGGGTACATGGGAATCCATTGGGGTAGGATCATCAGAGACGTTCTGAAGACGTCGTTCCTTGTATGTTTTCTGCTTGCTTGCTCTAGCCATAGCCTTCTGACGTTTTTCCTCTTGAGCTCTTCTCCGAGCAAGATCTGCTTGGTGAGCAATCTCCTCGTTTCTCTTGTCACACAGTTGAGATACTTCCTTGTGCAGGCAAGAGTGCCACTCAATTTTATCATTTCGCAAGACGCTTAGAGCCTTGGTGAGTTCAACAATTTCTTTGTTCTTCTTTTTCCTTTCGAACTCAGATTTGGCCTCATTTCTCATTTGCTCGACAGCTTGTTTTTCTTTGACAACCTTGTTGAGCTTCTTAGAGATTTTCTTCAGCTGAATGAAATGCTTTGTTACTAATTCCGTAACATCATCGGGCAGACCCAGATTGCACACATCATTAGCATTCGCATCATAAGCAGCGCTGTCAATTACATCAATCATGAAATTGAAGTCATATTTTTCTTCCTCTGAGGGAGCAGGAACATTGAGCTTGGTCCTTTTGGCAGCCACATCTGCTTTCTCTTCTGACTGCAGCTTTCTCTTCGTAACTGCACCTGACAAAGTTCTCGGAGCCACAGAACCCGAAGGTTTATCAGTGGATGGCACAGTTGCATGCCTGGGAGACTTCCTCGGAGATGGCAATGTTTTCACTGGCGAAGGACTCATGTGAGGCTTGTTAAGAATGGCGGGACGATCATACAAGGAAATTTCATCAGCGGTTTCTTCATCAAGTGACTCATCAGACGAGTCGGGAACAGCCTTCTTGGTTCTCTTGGTGAGGGTTTTCTTTCGTGGTGCACGAGGGGAAACCGATTTCTCAGACTTGCTTCCCTTCAAAGCTGATGCATGTTCCTTCTTTTTCTTCACGTTTTGCTGGGTTAGCGCGACGTTTTTCGCTTCGACTTGATACTTCTTCACTTCTCTGGCTTCACATTTGGCCTTGGCTTTCGCCCTTTTAGCCACTTCCTCGGGAAAATCAGCGATAGTTTTGAGGGAGTCAGGATGAGCATTTTCTGGCTGAGGAGGCCTGACTTTTTCATCATCTGGGCCTATGCAATTTTCTGCAATGCAGTCATTCCATGGTGGCATGAAGGCAAATAGGATCTGGTACTTTTCGCGAACATTTTGATAACGGAACCATTTGCCAGCCCAGTGGCGGCGAATTCTTTGCAGCCTGTTGTTGCGATCTGTCGTGGATTCTCCTTCAGGTGGAGTTTTGTAACTTTCGGGATCTGACATCTCAGCAGTAGTGTTCTTTTCTCTGCCACGACCACCCTTCTTGGGATTTTCATCGGAGAAGATGGTTAGCGCGTCAGTGACCAGTTCATCCTCGGACTGACTGTGAGCAGAGGGAATTTCATCCGAATCTTCTTCGGACACTGACTCTTGTCTCTTCTTCGGGCCCTTGGGTGGCTTTAAGGATTTTCCTCCTCCTGTCATTCTCATTCGTTCTGACCTTGGTGGGAACTGAGACAAATACCCTTCAGAATCAGAGTGTTCTTCCGAGATCTGTGACATGACCAACCTGTGAAAGAGAGTAGATGCGAGGGAAAAACAAGGTAGGGTCATGAGCATGCACAGAACCATTTTTGAATGAAAATGATTTTCAGGAAGATTAGGGAACCCATGGAAATCCAAACAGATATCCTTGATAGATTTTACATTCTAGCCTCAGATGATACAAGGCAGATTTAAAAACCATATAATCTTTCGGATAACACATATGAACCCAAGATGAGGAGACCAAGTACGAGGAAGAACTACAAACCGCACTAGTCAAGTCCTAGTGATTCCTACAGATCTACTGCCGTGAAATAAATCGAGATAAATTGCGATGGTAAGAACTGCCCAAGAACAGAAAACAATGAAGACGAGCAGTTCCAGATCTAGGCGCCCTAACTTGGCAACTTAGATCAACTACGGCAATGCGGGAAGGAGGATTACCGCACTGGTGTGATCAGCTGCGACGAGGCTTCACCGGAGTTGCACGGCGGAGATTCTCGCCGGAGTTGCTTCGAGCTCGGACTCGGATGAGGGTGAAACGAGGGTTTGCGTGAGTGAGGAAGAAAATGCGGCGAGAGGAATTTATAGCAGGAGGGCTGAACCACCCCTCCGAAATCTACGGCCTACGAATGCGGGACGTTCCGCATTCAACGGACACGATCACGATCAAAGAGATTGTGGGCACGTGGCAACCGTTTCCTGCGAAAATCTCAGGACGAGAGCGGGAGGACGAAAGGTTTGAAGGGCACACCGCCGAAAATGAGTAAAAGTTCGAAGATAATTTCTTTCGCGACCAAGGACGTCGGAGAGAGATTTACTTCAGATCAAATTGCATGCTCATGACGGACAGCACAGATTTAGATGAGAGAGAGTAGAGGGATAAAAGGGTCCGAAACAAATCACTCAGGCAAACGAGAAGAAACGCCAAATAAGGAGCTATGAGTGAGTTGTTCATCGGACAAAACACAAACACGGCGACTCAAACAACAAATCAAGAGCAAATAAGCACAACAAACCAGCACCAACAATATAGATCTCAGGTTAAAAGATAAACGAATAGAATCCCTGAGAGCGTGTTCCTGCACGAAGGGTTAGTTGTTTCTCGCAACCCACGCTTGTGTGGGCAGCGCAGACCTCATTTGTCTTGACAGAGCAGAGATATTACTTCGTTGGTCCCTGTAGTTTACCTGTTCATCTCGAGAGTAATCATATGAGTAGGCATTGAAATTATTCCCAGAGACATGAGCATATTGATTCGAGGAGATGCGCATGTACTCCTTTTGTCGAGAGTTTGGTTGATATTCTTTCGAAGAAGTTTCGGTGCCAAACTGAGAGGAATTATAATATCCTCGAAGAGAACTACCCTGCATATTCAGGTTAGCAGTGACAGATAAATTTTCAATGGTGCACTTTTTCACCCATATTTGTTTCTTGGGTGAGCTAGACCTGCAGTTAGTTCCAACATACTAAGCGAAAACCTTACCATTCTGTTGTTTGAATAATTTGTAGTTTGAGTCATCAGACCCGTCAGAAACAGCAGGAATGGGAGTGTCATATCCAGACAGGAGCGCAGGTTCAAGAGTTTTGCTCTTAGCCAGAACCCAACTTGTTCGTGGATATTGCTCGGGGGTCCAGTATGTTCCATCAACGTTGAGTTTCCTTTCGAAACCCAATCCTTCTTTTCGGGGGTTTTTGTGCAGTATTGACTTCTTGAGCACATCACAAAGTGTTTGATGCCCTTTGAGGCTCTTTAGCATACCAGTCTCAAGCAAGTTCTTTAGCCTGCAATTTTCATCAGAAATAGCAACAAATTCCTCGGAGGAGGGGTTAGATATATCATTCGAAGCAGTTGCAATATTCTCAACAGCAGCATTACATGTTTCAGCATTTGACTCAGCATTGCTACATTCTAGGCATTTTGAGCATGGAGGCACAAAATCATCAGGAAGGTTGTTAGATTGCTCGGCGAAGAGAGAAGCTTTTTCTTTCGCAAGCACGTTATAAGAATCTTTCAGTGACTCGAGTTCTTGATTCCTATTAAGGAGTTCATCTGATAAACTCTCGAAGTCGACTGTTAGAGAATCATATCGTTCGGAAAGATCATCAAACGTTGAAGAAAAAGCATTATGTTTTTCAGTCAACTCTTGATTCTTCTTCATCTCTTCGACCAGTAATCCTTCGGTTTTCCTGAGAATCATCTCAAGTTGTTCCAGCTCATCTTGTTGAGATTTTGCAATCTTAACAAGTTTGGCAAGTTCAATGTATTCAGGGGTTTTGTGCTTTGCTGATACCTGATCCTTTGAAGTTTTTGCCATGAGACAGAATGCGATAGGTTCATCTTCACTTGAAGCATTTTCATCAGTGTCTGATTCGAAAGACTTCTCGGATGATTCATAGGCGACGAATGCATTGCCTCTTCCTAGATTTCTGTAGAACTCTTCGTCTTCTGATTCGGAGTCAGATGATTCATCTTCAGATTCCTTATTCATTTCTGCACATACTCTAGTCAACTGCGATATCTTCTTCAGATTTGATTCAATGGTTGCTCTTGTTTGTACGTCAGTGACTGGTCTCGACGAAGAAAATGATGCAGTAGTTTCATTTTTCTTCGAGAGCTTAGTGTGACGATCCACTTGAATGAATCCAGAGCAGTGACGATTAGTCCATCTGTTGCTGTGTTTTTCATCGTGTTCCCAACAAGGACAGTCTGCTATGAAGTGACCAGGTTGTTTGCACTTGAAGCACTTCATTTCTTTCGGTGGTAATCTCTTCGAAGATCCAGACGTCTCACCTTCATCATCATTTGTGAGACATAGATTCTGTCTTCTGAGATAGTTTAGTCTTTCAGTGAGCATTTCCATTTCTCTTGTGATAGAGTGTTGATTCTCGATATCTTCTTCTTGAGGACTGCCATAATGTGAGAGAACTTCTCCTTCGCTTTCCGAAGAGGATTCTTGCTGACCATTTTCAAGTTCCATCTTTTCTTCGTGAATGGATAGCAGCGTCATAACTTCGACGTAGTGAAGTTCTTCATAGTCTGGTCTTTGCTTGATTTCAGCCACGATTGGATCATAGGTTGCATCAAGAACGCTCAGCAGCTTGTTGACCACATCTCTATCGGTGATATCAGTTACTTCTCGTTGGCGAAGTCTTTCAACAATGTTTGTCAATCGATCGGTGAGTTCCATAACACTTTCCTTACGAAGACTTCTGAAACCAGCAAACATAGCACGAAGCATATCTGTGTTTCGATCTGTTCTGGCGATAAATTCTTCATGAACATCTTTGATGGCATCCCAGAGTTGCTTAGCAGTGTTTAGCTTTCGGAACCGAATAAAGATATCTCTAGAGATGCTGTCAGAGATAATATCTTTTGCGTGCGCATCCAACCGTATCACAGCTTCATCGGAAGTAGGAGCATCAGGGTGTTGAACAGTGTATCCATTTTCCACAATGTTCCAAAGATTAATGTTGATGGCTTGAAGTCTAATTTTCATTCGATCTCTCCAGTATATATAATCATTTCCATCGAAGATGGGGAACCTTTCAGAGAGCGAGGATCTACCTGCATGTGACATACTCAAAACTCCAAGGTTGTTAGACCTTTAATAAGCAGAGACAGGGAGTACCCGCTCTGATACCAATTGTTAGGACCGAGAGTATATCGACCAGAGGGGGGGTGAATGGGAGATTCAAAAAATTCTTTCGAATGTTTTGAACCAAACCCACACACTGCAGCGGAAATAAAATTCGGTAGATAAGCGCTTGATTTAGCTCGCTATAGAGGACCAAATCTATCGACAAGGAATGCAGCAATTTTATCACACGATGAATATCACAAGTCTGACATGGTCGATGGAAAAGCAATTAACAATCAGGAACACAATTACGAGAGAAAACTAGATATGACTGTGATAGAAATACTCTGGGAATGATGACTAGGTGAAAGAATATAGCATGAATGAAATCACAGTTGAACACCACTTCGAAGTAAATCAGTCAGAGATGATGCAATACAATAACGAGAATCTGACAGACAATTGAAGAACTGTGATTGATCAGATACAACTATCGGCACAGAGCACGAATGTAAACTGCTGAAGGAAATGCAGTAATGTAAAGCGAACCAGTGGTGCTCGATGGCGATAGAAGAATTTGGTAGACCAGTTCGCCCTTCTGCCAAAGGACTACGTCTGGTTGGAGGGGTTGTGATTTAACACAGAGGATAAACTCTCCTCGCCCTGTTCTCCATCAACTTCGGAGCTGATCAGACTCTAGTTGATTTCACTCGTGGTAGATACTTGTCGGCGATCTCCAAACCTTCACTAAAGATAAACTCTCTTCAGTTCTCTTCGCGAACCACAATACTCTTGGTTGCTGAAGATCTCGCTCGGTGAAGACAATACTCTTTGACACTCGAGCCGACACCTATCCGTCTAGAGAGTGGGCAGCTCTCAAGAGTAATAGGTACAAGAACCCTAACTCAGAACTATTGTGATGCTCAACCACTGTCTAAGTTTCGGCTCTTGATTTTTCTCTCGGTGGATTTTAAACTCAAATCTCTCGGAGAGGGGTTGCTCAATCAATCTTCTCAGAAATCTTAAGCGGAGCAGCCAACGGGCAACGTTGGAGCGGGGTGGCTATTTATAGCCGCAGCCTTCCCTGATGGGAAAAGACCAAATTGGACATGTGGAGCAGCCAATGGCCGAACGACACGAGTCCAACGGTCAGAAATTTAGCACAACAGTAACATTACGTGCAGAGCAAGTAATGCTAACTCCTCAGTTCGAAAGATATATCCCACAGCGAAGAAGAACAACATCTCTTGCTGGTAGGTAATCATTCGAAACATAAAGAGATTTCTCTCGGTCTCGCATAGGTTTGGGCTAAGCATCACAGCGGATCTAAGCTTTGAGAACCTATACCCCTCTTAATAGTACGGAGGTCCTATGACTCAAATGAATGAAAGAAGAATGATGAAAAGAGTGCTACGTCTTCACTTCATCTTCGTCTTCCATCGCTGCAGTCAATTTCTTCGGACGCGATCACCGAACTAATTGCTTTACGTCAGCAATAATCTATCGAGGGGTTATTTCCTTCACTTCATTCTTCTTCGACTAACAGTCTGAAACGATGTAGCTCATCCATATTTTTCGACATAGATAATCTTCGGTGAAGTTCTTCGAACTATACACCTGAGACAGCATTCTCTTCGGCACTGCATGGACTATTTCTCTCTGTGAGCACTAGCAAACAAATTAGTCCAAGCCTGTTTCTGTCAACAATCTCCAAAAACACAAAGGGGCAAATATTGCACCAACAGAAAGATATACCGAATGCATATGCTCATACTGGATTAAATGATATGCATGTGCTGACCGAATTTTAATCATGGCACGATAAATATTAGCATGTGCAGAAGTATGAGTAAATAAAATTTTAGTGACAAACAAAGAAAGTAAATGGAGAATTGGGAGAGACAGGACCGCCCGAGAATGCAAAAGAAATGCCAAACGGTTGTCTAAAAGCGACGCCTCGAGAGGTCTTGAAAATAAATGCCAAACGGGTGTCTGAAAGCGACGCCTCGAGAGGTCTTGATAAGAAATGCCTAACGGGTGTCTGAAAGTAACGCCTCGAGAGGTCTTGAAAAGAAATGCCTAACGGGTGTCTGAAAGCGACGCCACGAGAGGTCTTGAAAATAAATGAGTATCCCGGGTAGTCTAGCCAGCCCATGAGATACTCAGAAAATAAAATAAAATGAGTGTCCCGGGTAGTCTAGCCAGCCCATGAGACACTCAGAAAAGAAAAGAAAACCGAGTGCACGGGTAGTCTAGCCAGCCCAAGTGACACTCGGAAATTCATATAAGAGAAACGGGTTAGTCCATAATAATATTTAAGATGACAATAATATTCATGATGACACCAGTAGAGACAATATTTATCCTACAAAAATAATTCATGCTCAATTTAATTATTTCCTCCGAAGACCGACACCGGGACCGACACTTGACCCTGCCCAGCTAACGTCCTTGACCGTGGACACGACTATTCGAATAGATATAACTCTGCAGAGGGTGTACTCTTTACCCACGTGTATGAGATTTCTTTAGTCAGCACCATGACGCTGGATAATTCCCATTACGGTCTTTGGGTTGAAAACACGCCTGACCAGCACACACCAGATTAACTTTCCGGATGCCAGGAATCATCCAAAGCATCGTTCAAGAAAAACTTTAAGTCGGGGAGACCAACGTCTCGACTAGCATGGGATCACTATTCATACGCGCGGATTACACGGGGTGCCCCCCTCTCGGCCCAGCCGGATACACCCATGCCCCCTGACCAGATGACTGGCATTAGTCCACAGCCGTGGAACCCTCATCCTGGCCTCTCTAAGTGGTGTGTACACGGAAAGGGGTTAGCAACTTACAGAGCCGTACTTCCCTTGCGGGAAGACCCGTGGCAGCACGGTATTTAGCTAGGTGCGACGGAACAAGACTCGATCTAGGTCGACTCAGGAGGTGTTGTTATTATGACTGGCATGTCTCACATGCCACGGGGACACCGTCGTGTCATAACGCAGCCGGTGCCCACCGGCACGCCCAAGGCAGGAGATATACTCCTGGTTTCTCACCACACACTTCACGTTAGATGGATTCCTTGAATGCATGCAATAGTGCTCCAAATGACATGACCCATGCATGCTCTTACTATTACTACATATATGGTGAAATCGAAACCGATGCAACCATGCATGCAATTCACCATATCCCAAGTTCAAAAATGCTTGCCTTGATCAAAGTAGTCAGAAAGTGATCCCTCGAAATTCCCGGCAAAGTTCCTCTCTTCTTTTTCTAGAAAATACAAATTCAAATTCAAATTAATTTTTTTTGCGACAGTACCAAAAGTTGACTCAAAATATTTTCAAATAAATACTAAAAAAACTAGAATGAAAAATAAGAATTTCAAAAAAAGAATCAACTCAAACAGAGTTGTGGTTTAAAAGTTATTAAACTTTTAAAACCAGGGGCTTTTCTGCAAAACAGCAGGTCCCTGCGCGGTTTAAACAGAAAACGGTTCGGTGAAAGTACGCTTTCCAGCGCAGAAAGCGTAACAGGGAAAAATACGCTTTCGGTTGAAAACCCGAAAAAAAGAAAACGTTGACGGGTGGGGTCCACCCGTCAGGTTTAAATTTGAACGCGCCTCTTGCGCATGTACAGAAGGGAAGCGGCGATCACCGGCGACGATCGCCGGGGTTCCAGCAGGCGGCGATGGTCGGGATGTGCTCGGGGTGGACTTCCGCGTCGGTGGGTGGTGGTGGTGGTCGCCGGCAAGCACCAGAACGACGGCGAGGTCGTCTCCGACGGATGGCGACGTCGGGTAAGATTGGATCTCGCCGGGGAGACGTGGAATCACCAAATTGATGCGCGGCTTCGATAAGAGGGAGTGATGAGAGGCTACTGGCAGAGTGTTGGAGGTGGAGGTGGCCTAACGACGACGTGCTGATCGAGGAAGATGGCGGCGGATCGGTGGTCGGAGATGGGGAAGATGACCTCCTCGAGGTCGGGGGAGAGCGTGGGGAGTCGATTGGAGGCGAGTGGTGGTGGTGTGAGTGATCTGCGGTGCTCGGGGGGCCCTTTTATAGGCGATCCGAGGAGGTCAATGGCGGAGCGGATTACGCCGGAGTAACTCCGGCTGGCAAGTTGGTTAGGGCGGTGGTCATGGACGCTGGGTGATAAGAGAGGTTGACGGAGAAGTCCAAAAGCCTCAGCGTGGACGAGCTCGAGCTCCACGGCCTTATCCATGGCAAGGTGCGCGCACAGGTGTGGCGGCCGTGCCCGTCTTCGGCGACTGCCAGGCGGGGCCAGAGCGGTCTAGAAGGCGTGCGATGCTACGGAGGAGGTGCCGCGTGGAGGAGAGGGTAGCCGGGAGCAGTAGAGAGGAGTGAAGGCGGCGGGCGCCGTGCTGATCCGCCCGGTTCGCCGCGGCCGAGGACGGTGGCAGGTGCACCGACCACCTCCTGTGCTGTCGGTGGCGAGGCACTGACGAGGAGGGTCCGGGGAGGCTCATTGATGAACGAGGGAGGCGTGGATGAGGAGAAAACGCGATGGAGTGCAGTGCACGGCGCCTCTTCCCCCTCTCTCTGAACTTGATTCAGATAACTGAATTTCGACAGCAGTGAACAATACGCCCACCAGGTGTATGATGAAATGCCAGAGGGTGCTAGGGATTTTAGGAATTTGTGAGAATTTTTGTGGTGAGGTGTTGATGCATGAAAGATGGTTTGGCAAAGTTTCAGAATTTTTGGAGCAATTTAAATTGGGTTTTGATCATGGAGTTTGAATCTGGTCCAAATTTGAACTGGATAGAATTTGAAAATTTTGAACTATGGAACCCAAAGTTTTTGGTGAAATGGGTTGTGGGTACTGCCTAGTAGCTAGGATAATTTTTGTGGGTGCAAAAGAATTATAGAAAATATGGTTCCTTTGTAAACCAAAGAAACTAGGATAAATATAAATTCCAACTTGGGAATTTATTAAATATGAGAAAAATATTTTTGTGGATAGTAGAGGTATTGTATACTGTCCTAGAATGTGGGAATGACTTGAGGGATAATTTAGAGGTGACAGAAAAATTATTGGAGGAATTTAGAAGTGCTTGAAAGGAGTGAAATGGCCATTTCCATGGAAAATTTTTAATTATCCAAAACTTTTCTAAATGAAAATATTTTTGTGATCCTCCAAAAATAATTTCCCAATTAATAAACCTTCCAAATCAGAACCATTTAAGATTTTGAAACCCAATTAAAAATAAAAAAGATTTTCAGAACAGAAGAAGCAGAAGAAGAAAAAGACCATAATAATTCAAAGTATTTTCTTTCTAAAGAAAAGATTTGAAAATCCAAAGAAAATATTTTGGGGTGTTACACTTGTCTCAGACGTGATGCCTATATACATGATCATTGCCATGAATCCGTCATAATTATTTGCTATTCTGTCAATTGCCCAACAGTAATTTGTTTACCCACCGTATGTTTCTGCGCTCGAGAGAGAAGCCTCTAGTGAAAACTATGGCCCCCGGGTCTATATTTATCATATTAAAAACCTAAAAATACCTTGCTACAATTTATTTACTTTTATTTTAATTAGTATTTTAGTTTAGCTATTTACCTCTATACGATTTAATCCTTGCAAGTAACCGCTAAGAGGATTGACAACCCTCTTATTTGCGTTGGGTGCAAGTGTTTGCTCTTGTGTGTGCAGGTACGCTTAATGGAATTTTGCTTGGTTCTCCTACTGGATTGATAACCTTGGTTCTTAACTGAGTGAAATACTTATCTCTACTGTACTGCATCATCCTCTCCTCTTCGTGGAAATACCAACGTAGACTACAAGTAGCAGTTATCCAGCGGCAATGTAGTGATGATGATCCGAATGGTCTGAATACCTCAACAATCAATGTCACGCCGCTAGCAAACCATTTGAGGAAGCTGGGAGCATCTTGAGTTGAGTGTGGACTATAGCATGTAACATCTGTACTGTGGAAGTAATATTTCAGGTAATTCCGCATATCTAAGTATAATACTGCATATGTATATACTATCCCACTCCTACAAACCTCACTCCTATAAACCGAAATGGCTGTAAAACATTACAATTTTGCGTGGTAGCTTGGCTAATAGAGGAAGGCTTATTGCACATATATTTCAAAAGATAAAATCTAAACTATATCCTTGAGATGTCAGTACAGATCTGTTTGTTTTATGGTAACGGCCTATTATAGCAAGAGGGGGATTTGGATTTTAGTCGGATTCACTTTTTATCAGAATACTACTTAAAGTGTAATGAAATTAATCCTGTGAATGGTGTACATTGGAAAATTGATCAACTTTACAACCCAGTTCCTACACCAAATCGAAGGAAAAAAGGGATAGCCACCAGCCACCAACAAAGGCAAATGAACTGGGAGCACAATGAGGACTCTGCGAACTCGAATTCCGCCTCTGGCCCGGACAGGTTTTCCATACCTTTCTTTAAAAAGTTCTGGCCTGTGCTTCGTGATTTGGTCTATGGTAATATTCAGGGCTTTTTCCTTGGTACGGTCGACATTTCCAGGCTGAACTATGCTGTTCTATCCCTAATCCCAAAAGTTAAAGGTGCTGATTCTATCTCTCAATTCCGCCCTATTGCTTTGATCAATAATTTTGCGAAATTCCCGGCGAAAGGCTTTGCCACTCACATTTCTCTGGTGGCCCACCATGTTCTCAGCCCTACTCCGTCTGCTTTCATCAAAGGGAGATTTATTCTGGATGGTATTCTTTGTTTACATGAGATTGTCCATGATCTTAGAGTTCGAGGCTCGAAAGCCATTATCCTAAAGCTTGAGTTTGAAAAGGCATATGATTCAGTGAGTTGGGATTTCCTGCGTCAGGTGCTGCTGGCCAAGGGCTTTGAGGCTGCTTACGTTCATAGATTAATGCAGCTTGTGACTGGTGGGCACACTACGGTCTCGGTTAACGGACAGATTAGCAATTACTTCGCCAATGGTAGAGGCCTGAGGCAAGGAGACCCTGTCTCCCCTTTGTTGTTCAATTTTGTGGCTGATGCCCTTTTCATGTATTCTTTCGAGGGCAGCTGGGGCTGGCCACATTAACCCTGTTGCTACCCATCTTCTGCCGGAGTGAATCACTCACCTTCAATATGTGGATGACACGATCATCATGGTTGAACTTAATGATGCATGCCTTGCTCACCTAAAGTTTCTGCTCCTTTGCTTCGAGGCCTTGTTGGGGCTTAAAATCAATTTTTCCAAGAGTGAAGTTATTGTTACTGGTGTTTCTGAGGAGGAGGCTCGTAGGGTGGCCCAGCTCCTCAATTGTAGTTTAGGCTCTTTTCCTTTCAAATACTTGGGCCTTCCGATCGCTCCTCAACGGCTGTGTGCCAAGGAGTTCGCTCCTTTAGTTACTAAAGTTGGCAATAGGGTGATGCCTTGGCGTGGGAGGTATAATACTAATGCTGGGAAGGTGTGTCTTATTAATGCATGCCTCTCTTCCCTCCCCATGTTCATGATGGGGTTTTACCTCCTTTTGCAAGGCACGCACGAGGGATTTGACAAGCATAGGGGTGCTTTTTATTGGAACGCCGTGGATAACAAACGTAAGTATAGATTGGTCAAGTGGAAGGTCATTTGCAGACCCAAAAACCTTGGGGGGTTAGGCATTCTGAACACTATTGTCATGAACAAATGCCTTATTATCAAATGGTGGTGGAGGATTATGACGTCTGATGCTGAGTCCATGTGGTTTATGCTCCTCAAAGCTAAGTATTTCCCCTTGAGCAGTCCGATGTTTGCGTCGGCTACTCGTGGCTCTCAATTCTGGAGAGATCTTGTCAAGCATAGGGACGTGTTTAGGGATCATGTCAAATTTGTGGTGGGCATTGGGAGGTCCACCCGGTTCTGGTTGGATTGGTGGTGTGGTGATTCTACCTTGGCGGTTGCGTTTCCGGTTTTATTTTCTTTTTGTCCTGAGCCAGAGATCTCAATCTTTGAGCTCTCCCTCAATAATTGGAATTTGGGGTTCAGACGTTCACTCTCTCCTGTAGAGTTGGGGGATTGGCATCGTCTTGCTGCGTTGTTGCCTGTGCTCTCGGAGGAGGAGGACTCTGTTACTTGGCCACATTCGTCCTCTGGTAGGTTCTCGGTTAAGTCGTTGTACTCCAGGCTCATTTCGGGCTCCCTCACCTCCAAGTTTAAGGCAATCTGGCGTGCGAGGATCCCGCCCAAGATCAAGATTTTCATGTGGCAAGCCATTAGAGGGCGGCTCCCCGCTACAGATCAGATTCGTAAGAGAAACGGCCCTGGTTCTGATCGTTGTGCCTTATGTGGTGATCTGGAAGACACCAATCACATTTTTTCCATTGCGTGCTGGCCAAGCTCGCTTGGTGCTGTGTGCGTTCTTGGCTTGGTGTGACGTGGGCCCCTAATTCTTTCTCTGATCTACGTACTCTTTCTTTGGGCCTTTCGGGCCAGACCAAACGGTTGTTTTGGGTGGGATTTTCTGCGCTTTGTTGGGTGCTTTGGACTACTAGGAACAAGTTCACTATTGAACATATCTTCCCTAACAAACCTGCTGATGTGTTTGTTAAAATGTCTATCTTCCTGCCGCAGTGGAAATCATTGATTAAGTTGGATGATCGGGATGCGTTGGACGGGCTGATTGGCAAAGTTCGGGAGACAGCTTCCTCCTTGTCTGCTCGCATTTGAGTTGCCTGATTGTAGTTCGTCTATTATCTATAGGTTTGGGTAGGTTATTGGCCTGTGCGCCTTTCTTTTGTTCGTTGCTTGGGCATGCGTGCCTATGTCCCTCTGGCCTGCGTGCCGTGGTTGTTGGCCGTTAAACTGTCTTAACATTCTGTGTTATGTGGTTGTCGTACTCTGCCTGGTGGCCTTATTTATAAAGTCGGGTGTATGACTTTCCTCTAAAAAACCATAGGTGTCATACAACCCAACCAACTAAGCAAGTACAGGACAAAGTTCTTCCTAGCCCAAGCAACTAAACAGCTAACCGAAGCAAATCATTTGTCCATGAATTCAGACCAAGACCCAAATAGAGAATAAAAGGTTCCAAACATAGCATATAAGGCAAACAGATAAGCACAAAGGTTCTCAATTTTCCATCAATATTAAAAGCAAGAAATCTTGACATCATTGACCCGGACATCGACATAAAAAAAACAAAATAGACAGTGTGTTGAAAATTTCTCTGAACCCAAAAAGTTTCTTTTGTTGATTCTGAAGGAAGTAAATGTGTTGTTGTCTACACAATACAAATAACTAACCCAAGCTTGAAGGACTAACCAGAACAAACTCCCTGAGCGCCATCAGAATACTTTGGAAGTGCTATATCATTAACCTCCCGGACTTTCCCCGGATGTGAAATATATACCATAAAAAATAGCAGTTGCTGCTAATACCTGAAGTGTTTGAAATAAAGCCCAGTGCACGTAGTGTTGGAAATATTAGCACTTTTCCGATTAGACTAATCCATGAGTAAACAGTAAACATGGCAAATACGGTATGCATATCATACCGATACCTAAGCATGTGAGCACATACAGTACATAGAACCAAAACATCTATGAACAGAACATATACGGCTAGCACATGAATAAGCACATAAACTGGTAAGTGAGGGATGAACAGATCATACCCTCCGGTTGGCCAAGCCAATGCGGCGGCGGCAGCAGCAGCCTCGGCATCGTCTGTGGCCTTCTTCTTGGCGGCGGCGGCGTCGTTCGCCATGGGGTCGATGCAGGGGAGGTAGTGGAAGCAGAGGAGGACAAAGACGACAGAGACGGGGACGGATCGGGAGCAGTCGCGTCGAGACGCTCCCCAAAAACCTTATTGCCGTTCTCCCGGGCCGAATCTTGAACAACAGGGTTCTGGAGGCACCTGATCTCTCGACCAACCGTGCACGCGGTCGTCGAGATGGGATCGCCGGAAGCAGCACACTAAGAGGAATAGTAGATGACGGCTAGGGTTGTGCAGGAGGGAGTGAGTGAACTGAGTTAGGGTTCACTCCATAGGCTAGCGCCTCCTTATATAGGCTGTCAGGTAGAATGGGCCTGGGCTAAGGCCCATGACCGAGTCCGCGAACAGCCCACGGTCCAACGTCTCGGACACTGGCACTTCTGTTAGCGACTCGTTAATTAATCAACAATTAATTAACCATTCCTGACTGACAAAAATAAGGCTCAGCTCGGCTCATTCCTGCAACCGGCGGCGCGCGCACGCGCGTCATGACGAGGCGAGGCGAGGCGGGCGGCGGCGGAGGAGGAGCGCGCGTGTACAGCTCCTCTTCCCAAGCTCCCAATGGCATGTGGTAGAGCAGACCTTATAAAGGGGTCTCACTCTTCTTACTGTAGCAGTATGGTACTAAACTTCCCACCACTTGCCATGCACCTAAATGGGCCTTAGAGATTAACCAGGGATTATTGTCTTATATGGGCCTAAGCCCATCCATAATCCAACAATCCCCCAACAGATATCGAGGCACATAAGTTTGTCAACTGTTCCAAACAATGTTTGATATACCAGAATTTTCAGTAGAGACTGTTAAGTTGAACTTCCACCTAGAGCAACAGGATTAGACTTCTTCACAACTGAACAATGGACTATGCCTTGAATTGTCAGTTTGGCGTGCAGAAGTTTCGCCTATTGTCAGCTGATACGTGGCTGCCGAAGGCTAAACCCCACGGGTGGAGCTTATTAGTCACACTCCTATCTTGTTCATGAGCTTCCTAGAGATTACCCAATCTCATAGACTGTGACCAGCAGTTGGGCTCACATAGGTGTGTTCCTCCAAAGAATGCTCTGTAGGATAGCATCTTGCTTACACAAGCTTTGGAACACATTAAGACAAAAGTCAGCCTGCCTTACAGATTACGAGAGTATTGCATCTCCAACGGAGTGGGTTTAGTAAGGATACTCTCCTCAGTCGGCCGCTGGATTGTTTTCCCAGGTCCTAATTCACGGGATCTCCGATCACATAGGTTGGGTTACCCCCATGGCAACTTACGTGGGTCTCATGCCCATCTCCCTCGATGCATTTTCTATCACAATCCGTGATAGCCCTTTTGTAAAAGGGTCTGCTAGATTTTTAGCCGTTTGGATATAATCCAATGCTATACTCCAGAGTTTCTTGATTTTCTGACAGATTTCAATCTTCTTCTTATGTGCTTTGTGGATTTCAGGTTGTCCTTTGAACACTTAGCCTTGGCAATCACTGTTTGATTGTCACAGTTCATAAGGATAGCCGGGACCGGCTATTCAACCACTGGCAAATCCATCAAAAGCTCTCGAAGTCATTCTGCTTCGACGCATGATGTGTCTAATGTTTTGAGTTCTGCTTCCATTGTCGATCTCGTTAAGATCGTCTGCTTGCAAGACTTCCAGGAAACAGCACCACCACCAAGTGTGAAGACATATCCACTTGTGGCTTTCATCTCATCAGCATCAGATATCCAATTCGAATCACTATACCCCTCAAGTACCGTCGGGTACCCAGAATAGTGAATTCCATAGTTCGCAGTACCTTGCAAATAATGCATGACTCGCTCAACAGCATGCCAGTGCACAACTCCCGGATCGGAAACAAACCGGCTCAGTTTGCACATAGCAAATGATATGTCAGGCCGAGTAGCACAAGCTAGGTACATGAGTGAACCAACCACTTGAGAATATCTCAATTGATCAACAGCCGTGCCTTCGAATTTTTGAATCCGCACGCTAGGATCATATGGTGTTGCAGAAGGTTTGCAGTCCGAATATCCAAATCTACTCAAAATCTTCTCAACATAGTGGGATTGCAAAAGTGTAATTCCACCCTCATTATCTCTCAGCAGCTTGATGTTTAAGATAACATCAGCCACGCCCAGGTCTTTCATCTCAAAGTTATGAGATAGAAAAGCCTTGACCTCCTCAATGACTTTGAGGTGGGTCCCAAATATCAGTATGTCATCGACATACAGACACAATATAACTCCCTCGCCCCCACCATAGCGATAGCATACACATTTGTTGGCTTCGTTAACAACAAAGGCAACAGATGTCAGAGTTGTTTTGAACTTCTCATGCCATTGCTTAGGCGCTTGTTTCAGGCCATACAGAGATTTCAATAGCTTGCACACCTTTCTTTCCTGACCATTTACTACAAAGCCATCTGGCTGTTGCATGTTAATTTCCTCGTCTACCTCCCCATTAAGGAAAGCCGTCTTAACGTCCATCTGATGAATGAGAAGACCATGCGAGGCAGCCAACGAGATTAACACTCGAATGGTTGTTAGTCTAGCCACAGGCAAGTAAGTATCGAAGAAATCGTCTTCTTCTTTCTGGGTATAACCCTTGGCCACAAGCCTAGCCTTGTACTTTTCAACAGTACCATCGGGCCTAAGCTTTCTTTTGAACACCCACTTACATCCCAATGGTTGGCAACCATAAGGACGATCAGTGATCTCCCATGTCCCATTAGCCAAGATGGAATCCATCTCGCTATGGACCGCATCCTTCCAGTAGTCAGCATCCGGTGATGCATAAGCTTCTGAAATGGTACTGGGAGTGTCATCATCCACGAGGTAGACAAGGAAATCATCACCAAAGGACTTTGTAGTCCTCTGTCTCTTACTCCTAACAGGAGCTTCCTCATCATCCTCCGTGGAACTTTCATCACTTTTGTGTTCATAATATTCCATCAGAATGGTAGGTTCAGGAGTCTCATCAGATTCCAGTCTAGAAGTGCTTTGCATATCTCTCATGGGGAAAATATCCTCAAAGAATGTAGCATCTTTAGACTCCATGATCGTACCGACCTTCACATCGTGTACATTAGATTTCACCACTAGAAATCTATAGCCGATGCTATGCTTGGCATAGCCCAGAAAAATGCAGTCCACAGTCTTTGGTCCCAACTTGTGCTTTTTGGTTATCGGCACGTTGACCTTCGCCAAACAGCCCCAAGTGCGCAAGTAAGAGAGCATGGTTCTTTTCTTTTCCCATTGCTCATAGGGAGTAGTCTCATTATCCTTCGTGGGAACTTTATTCAGGACATGACATGATGTCAATACAGCCTCCCACCACCATGCCTTGGATAAACCCGATGTATCTAACATGGCATTAACCAAATCTGTTAGGGTACGGTTTTTCCGTTTGGCAACCCCGTTTGACCGGGGTGAATAGGGAGGCGTCCTCTCATGAATAATACCATGTTCCGCACAGAATAAATCGAACTCATTAGAAAAGTACTCTCCCCCACGATCAGACCGAACTCGTTTTATCTTCTTTTCAAGTTGGTTCTCAACTACTGCCTTATAGATTTTAAAGTAGTGTAGAGCCTCATCCTTAGTATTTAACAAATACACATAGCAGAATCTAGTGGAATCATCAATCAACGTCATAAAATATTTCAATCCACCTTTAGTCAACACACTATTCATCTCACACAGATCTGAATGTATGAGCTCTAGTGGTGCCAGGTGTCTCTCCTTCGCAGGCTTGTGAGGCTTACGAGGTTGCTTTGCTTGCACACACGAATGGCACTTAGAGCCTTTGGCTAAAGTGAAACTCGGGATTAAATCCATCTTATCTAGCCCCGTCATACAACTGAAATTAATGTGACAAAGACGTGAATGCCAAACCTCAGATTCGTTCACGCTAGAATGAATTTGGTTCACGACTTTATTATAAAAATCCGCAAGAGAAAGGCGGAACAAACCTCCGCAATCATATCCTTTTCCAACAAACAGTCCATACCGAGATACGACTACTTTATTGGACTCAAATACTAACTTAAACCCTTCTTTACAAAGAAGGGAGCCACTAACGAGATTCTTCTTGATGGCGGGGTGATACGTCCAATTTGCATCATGATTTCCTACTGTTATTTATTATATATTTGATCATTATTTCACTTTATGATGCAATTCTTATGCCTTTTCTCTCTTAATTTGCAAGATTTATATGAAGAGGGAGAATACCGGCAGCTGGAATTCTGGACCTGAAATAGCTACAACAGAGATACCTATCCTACAGAGATCCAATTGACTTGAAACTTCACGGAGATTTTTTATTGAATATATAAAAAATATTGGAGAAAAGAGATACTGGAGGGGACCCACCAGTTGCCCACAAGGCAACAGGGCGCCCCCCTGGGCGCGCCCCGATGCCTTGTGAGGCCCCTGGCTGGCCTCTGGCCCCCTCCTTCTACTATATAAGCTCATTTTCCCTAAAAAAATATAGAGAAGACTTCCATGACGAAGCGTCGCCGTCTCGAGGCGGAACCTGGGCAGGAGAAATTTTGCTCTCCGGCGGAGCGATTCCGCCGGGGATACTTCCCTCCGGGAGGGGGAAATCAAAGCCATCGACATCACCAACGATCCTCTCATTGTGGGAGGACCAATCTTCATCAACATCTTCACCAGCACCATCTCATCTCAAACCCTAGTTCATCTCTTGTATTCAATCTTTGTCTCAAAACCTCAGATTGGTACCTGTGGGTTGCTAGTAGCGTTTATTACATCTTGTAGTTGATGCTAGTTGGTTTATTTGGTGGAAGATTATATGTTCAGATCCTTAATGATATTCAATACCCCTCTGATCTTGAACATGAATATGATTTGTGAGTAGTTACTTTTGTTCTTGAGGACATGGGAGAAGTCTTGTCATAAGTAATCACGTGAATTTGGTATTCGTTCGATATTTTGATGATATGTATGTTGTTGCTTCCTTTAGTGGTGTCGTGTGAACGTCGACTACATGACACTTCACCATCTTTGGGCCTAAGGGAAGGCATTGTGGAGTAGTAATTAGATGATGGGTTGCTAGAGTGACAGAAGCTTAAACCCTAGTTTATGCGCTATTCCGTAAGGGGCTGATTTGTATCCACATGTTTCATGCTATGGTTAGATTTATCTTAATTCTTCTTTCGTAGTTGCGGATGCTTGCGAGAGGGGGTAATCATAAGTGGGAGTCTTGTTCAAGTAAGAACAGCACCCAAGCACCGGTCCACCCACATATCAAATTATCAAAGTAGCGAACGCGAATCAAACAAACATGATGAAAGTGACTAGATGAAATTCCCATGTGTCCTCGAGAACGCTTTGCTTATTATACGAGTTCGTTCCGGCTTGTCCTTTGCTATAAAAAGGATTGAGCCACCTTGCTGCACTTTATTATACTTGTTACTTGTTACTTTTTACGAACTATCTTGCTATCAAAACTATCTGTTACCGCTACTTTCAGTACTTGCAAAGAATACCTTGCTGAAAACCGCTTGTCATTTCCTTCTGCTCCTCATTGGGTTCGACACTCTTACTTATCGCAAGGACTATGATTGATCCCCTATACTTATGGGTCATCAAGACTCTTTTCTGGCGCCGTTGCCGGGGAGTGAAGTGCCTTTGGTGAGTGGAATTTGGTAAGGAAACATTTATATTACGTGCTGAAATTTACTGTCACTTGTCACTATGGAAAGTAATCCTTTGAGGGGCTTGTTCGGGGTATCTTCACCTCGACCGGAAGCATTGAGAGTTGCTCCTCAACCTATTGCACCTACTGAAAATATTTTTTATGAAATCCCTTCGGGTATGATAGAGAAACTGCTAGCTAATCCTTATGCAGGAGATGGAACGGTGCATCGTGATGTGCACTTGATATATGTGGATGAAATTTGTGGATTGTTTAAGCTTGCAGGTTTATCCGGAGATGGAGTTAATAAGAAAGTATTTCCTTTATCTTTGGAGGGAAAGACATTGACATGGTATAGGCTATGTGATGATACTGGAACATGTGATTGGAACCGGTTGAAGCTGGAATTCCACCAGAAATTTTATCCTATGCATTTGGTTCATCGTGATCGGAATTATATATATAATTTTTGGCCTCGGGAAGGAGAAAGTATCGCTCAAGCTTGGGGGAGGCTTAAGTATATGTTGCACACATGCCCCAATCATGAGCTCTCAAGAGAAATAATTATTCAAAACTTTTATGCTTGGCTTTCTCATAATGATCAATACATGCTCGATACTTCTTCTACTGGTTCCTTTATGAAGAGAACTATTGAATTCAGATGGGATCTTCTGGAAAGAATTAAACGTAACTCTGAAGATTGGGAAATCGACAAAGGTAAAGCGTCAGGTATAAATCTTGAGTTTGATTGTGTTAAATCTTTTATGGAAACTGATGCTTTTCATAAGTTTAGTACTAAATATGGCCTTGACTCTGAGATAGTAGCTACCTTTTGTGAATCTTTTGCTGCTCATGTTGATCTCCCTAAGGAGAAATGGTTTAAATATCATCCACCTATTGAATTAAATGAAGAACCTGTTAGTGTTAAAGAAGAAACAATTGTTTACAATGTTGATCCAGTTATGCCTACTGCTTATATTGAGAAACCCCCTTTCCCTGTTAGGATTAAGGAACATGCTAAAGTTTCAACTGTGGTTAACAAAAGTAATATAAGAACACCTAGACCTTCTGAACAAATTAAAGTTGAACCTAATATTGCAATGGTTAAAGATCTTTTGGTTGATGATATTGATGGGCATGTTATTTACTTTTGTGATGAGGCTGCTAGAATTGCTAAACCAGTTAGAAATGAACGAGATATGTTAGACAAGAACAAGCCCGTGGTTGGCATGACTGTTGTTTCTGTTAAGATTGGAGATCATTACTATCATGGTTTGTGTGATATGGGTGCTAGTATCAGTGCTATTCCGTTTTCTTCATATCAAGAAGTAATGCATGATATTGCACCTGTTGAGATTGAAGATATTGATGTTACTATTAAGCTTGCAAACAGAGATACTATTACACCACTTGGGATTGTTAGAGATGTTGAAGTCTTGTGTGGTAAAATCAAATACCCTACCGATTTCTTAGTACTTGGTTCACAACAAGATAATTTTTGTCCCATTATATTTGGTAGACCCTTCTTGAATACCGTTAATGCTGAAATTGATTGTGTTAAAGAGAAAGTTAGGGTTAAGTTTGGTGATATATCTCATGAATTTAATTTCTCTAAGTTTCGTAGACAACCTCATGATAAAGAATTACCCAATAAAGATGAAATTATAGGTCTTGCTTCTATTGTTGTGCCTCCTACTGATCCTTTAGAACAATATTTGCTGGACCATGAAAATGATATGCATATGAATGAAAGAAATGAAATAGATGAGTTGTTCTTTAAGCAAGCACCTATCCTTAAACATAATTTGCCTGTTGAAACCTTGGGAGATCCTCTTCCACCGAAGAGTGATCCTGTGTTTGAATTAAAGCAATTACCCGATACGCTTAAATATGCTTATCTTGATGAAAAGAAGATATATCCTGTTATTATTAGTGCTAACCTTTCAGAGCATGAAGAAAAGAGATTACTTAACACTCTGAAGAAGCACCGTGCTGCTATTGGATATACTCTTGATGATCTTAAGGGCATTAGTCCCACTCTATGTCAGCATAAAATTCATATGGAGCCAGATGCTAACCCGTTGTCGATCATCAAAGAAGGTTGAATCCTAAAATGAAGGATGTGGTAAAAACTGAAATATTAAAGCTTCTGGAGGCAGGTATAATTTATCCCATAGCTGATAGTAGATGGGTAAGTCCTGTTCATTGTGTTCCTAAGAAAGGAGGTATTACTGTTGTTCCTAATGATAAAAACGAACTTATCCCACAGAGAATTGTAACTGGTTATAGGATGGTAATTGATTTCAGGAAATTAAATAAAGCTACTAGGAAAGATCATTACCCCTTGCCTTTTATTGATCAAATCTTAGAAAGATTATCTAAGCATACACACTTCTGCTTCCTAGATGGTTATTCTGGTTTCTCTCAAATACCTGTATCACCAGAAGATCAAGAGAAAACCACATTTACTTGTCCTTTTGGAACTTATGCTTATCGTCGTATGCCTTTTGGTTTGTGTAATGCACCTGCTACTTTTCAAAGATGTATCACTGCTATATTCTCAGACTTTTGTGAAATGATTGTTGAGGTTTTCATGGATGATTTTTCCGTCTACGGAACTTCTTTTGATGATTGCTTGAGCAACCTTGATCGAGTTTTGCAGAGATGTGAAGAAACTAATCTTGTCTTGATTATGTTACTAAGTGGGTAGAAGCTATTCCAACTAGTAGTGCAGAGAGGTATTGAAGTTGATAAAGCTAAAGTTGATGCAATTGAGAAAATGCCATGCCCTAAAGATATCAAAGGAACAAATCCTACGGAAGTGTCACTCCGAGGCATACTGAGGACACCATGCGGGATACGGAACTGCACATAAGGTACTACAATCTGGTTTTTATTGGCCTACTCTCTTCAAAGATGCACGTAAGTTTGTCCTTTCTTGTGATGAATGTCAAAGAATTGGTAATGTTGGTAGACGTCAGGAAATGCCTATGAATTATTCACTTGTTATTGAACCATTTGATGTTTGGGGTTTTGATTATATAGGACCTTTTCCTTCTTCTAATGGGTATACTCATATTTTAGTTGCTCTTGATTACGTTACTAAGTGGGTAGAAGCTATTCCAACTAGTAGTGCTGATCATAACACTTTTATTAAAATGCTTAAAGAAGTTATATTTCCGAGGTTTGGAGTCCCTAGATATTTGATGACTGATGGTGGCTCACATTTTATTCATGGTGCTTTCCGTAAATTGCTTGCTAAATATGATGTTAATCATAGAATTGCATCTCCTTATCATCCTCAGTCTAGTGGTCAAGTTGAATTGAGTAATAGAGAAATAAAATTAATTTTGCAAAAGACTGTTAATAGATCCAGGAAAAATTGGTTTAAGAAACTTGATGATGCATTATGGGCTTACAGAATTGCTTATAAAAATCATATGGGCATGTCTCCATATAAAATGGTTTATGGAAAAGCATGTCATTTAACTCTTGAGTTAGAACATAAGGCTTATTGGGCAATAAAAGAACTTAACTATGATTTTAAACTTGCCGGTGAAAAGAAGTTATTTGATATTAGCTCCCTAGATGAATGGAGAACCCAAGACTATGAAAATGCCAAGTTATTTAAAGAAAAGGTCAAAAGATAGCATGATAAAAGAATCCAAAAACAGGAATTTAAAGTGGGTGAGCAAGTTCTATTGTACAACTCTCGTTTTAGATTTTTTGCAGGAAAACTTCTCTCCAAATGGGAAGGACCTTATATCATCGAAGAAGTTTATCGCTCTGGAGCTATAAAAATCAACAACTCCGAAGGCACCAACCCGAGAGTGGTGAATGGACAAAGAATTAAGCATTATATCTCAGGTACCCCCATTAATGTTGAAACTAATATTATTCAGACAATGACACCGGAGGAACACATCAAAAAGTCCTTTCGGAATGCTCCAGAACCCTGAAAAGGGGTAGGTATGTGATACGACTATCGAGGTCAACTGCCATGTCATCTCATGATTCGGACGGGGAAAGCTATGTTTCTCATCTTATTGCAAACCCTAGAGTCTATGGGGACACTGACCCCTATGGTTGGACAACTAATGAAGAGGAAGATGCTGATTTGAGGGAAAAGCAAGGTCATTCCAGCGAGGAGGACGAGGATCCCCCATTGCCTCAACCAGGAGACATGCACATTGAATTCAAGAGGTCCAGCTTACCTAACATGGTGAAGGTTCCTAAAGTTCAATTCACTCCTTTTCATCATGTGCAGGAAGATTCGGATAACTATGTCGCAAAATCTTGGATCTCGAAAGAGAGAATGACAAATTAAAAGAAGAAATTCGTGTTCGCAAGTGGAAGGCAAAGGACAAGCCTATCGCTTCATCACCACCATCACCGAAGAAGGAGACTTGAGTACATGGGTATGGGCACCACCCTTGGCTTGTGCCAAGCTTGGGGGAGGTGCCCTGGTGAGGGTGTCCTGGACTAAGGGGTCCTCGGGCCGCTGGCCTGTCCCTCGTGGGCCGTATTGATGGGCCGCTCCTAATCCGTCGAAGGAAGGCCGGACTACAGGCGACCCCGGGCTCCAGAAGGAAACCTCCGAAGACTTGACGTCTCCTCCAAGTCAAGCTTAGCATGGCCGGCATGTTTATCCCCTGGTGGCGACCGACCATATGTAACCCTAGGTACCCCTGGTGTCTATATAAACCAGAGGGTTTAGTCCGTAGAGGGCAGAGTCATTATCATTATACCCACCTAGGGTTTAGTTCATCTGATCTCGAGGTAGATCAACCTTGTAATTGACATACCAACACATCAATACAACCAAGCAGGACGTAGGGTTTTACCTCCTTGAGAGGGCCCGAACCTGGGTAAACGCTGTTACTACATTCCCTGTTACCCATTGACTCCAAGATCCACTGTTCGGAACCACCTACCCGAGGTCTGCTGGTTTTAGTACCGACATTGGTGCTTTCATTGAGAGTTCCGCTGTAGGATCGTCAAAGGATCAATGGCTCGCCTAGTCATCGGCGACAGCATCCCCACCGGGGACATCTTCGTTCCCGGCTAGCTCTTTGCATTTGGCAGCGTCGTTCTACACACCAACTCGACCGGTCGCCTTGACCAGATCGACAGTTTCGCCCCTGAGCAGGAAATCAGGTTCGGTAACCTGGAGTACGTCGCCGACTCTCGGGGCGATCTGATCTTTACTGGGTTCTCAGCTTTACCTGAGGGGCCCAGTGATCCCGAGGCCTCGACATCGGATCTTCTCCCCGGCCTCATCTCCGAGTCGGTCTTTATTTCGGATCTAGCCATGAGCTCGGATCCAATCTCAGCGTCCGAGAACCAGGGGTCAGCCTTGGCCGAACCCGCCCCCGACGCAGGCATACCGGAGGTTAACTCCGAAAGACGACAAAGGATGAATCCGGCAGACCTCTCGCTGTTAAACGAGATGTTAGATCGGATCCAGACGATGAGTATCGTGGATGGCCCGTCCTCGGTCTATGATCAGATCGGACTTGAGGCCAACCACAGGGAATTTTACGTCCCACCCACCACCCACTTAGTAGCCACTGTCGACGATTTAACCGACATGCTGGATTACGCCTCCGAAGAGGCTGACGACATGGATGCGGATATCGACGTCACGTCCTATACTGCTCCCTCCCCTGCCGCTCCCAACACGGGAAGGTGGACTGCCACCTCCACCTACGACATTTATATGGTCGACAACCCCAAGAAGGATGGCGATGACCTCGGCGAGGAGCCACCCAAATGCCGACGCCAACGAAGGCGATCCAAGGGGCAGGGAAAGGGCAGGGAAAGCAACACGAATACAGACACAAATGGCACCGGAGATGATGATACTCCGGCCAACATAGACGAGCTCGGCGACAACACCACCCTCGAATAGCACCGTGACGCTCCTGAAGGGCATGAGGGCCAGGGTGACCCCGAGGACCTCAATGATTCTGAGGACAACAACTACCTCCCGCCTTCCGAAGAGGAGGACAGCCTCGAACCCGAGGATTTCATCGTCCCCGAGGACCCCCTGGATCAGGAAAGATTCAAACGGCAACTCATAGCCACCGCCCGAAGCCTGAAGAAGAAGCAGCAGTAGCTAAAAACTGAACAGGATACCCTTAATGACAGGTGGACAATGGTCCTAGTGGCTGAAGAAGGCTTCGGTAATTAGCATCAGGATCAAAACAAAAGCTACCCATGGCGGCGTCTGCTTCCATCATTTGATGAGGAGGCCCTCGAGCCCGTCCCCCCCAGACGAACTCAGGCAAACCAGCCCGACCGCCCCCCTCGAGGATGGGACAGGACGGCTGGAGAAGCTGAAAACCCACCTATGCTCCCTCGCCGGGCGGGCAAGGAGCCAGTACAACCAGACGATCCATATGATCTGCGGCACAACTTAAATGCCAGAGCGGCACAGACAAGATCCATCTATGGATCCAGAGGACACACGCCCGCTGGACGGGACGGATACCAAGCTTGGCACGACAGGAATGATAGAGCCCGGGAGCAGCATCGTGCTCGGATGATAACCAATCTCCGGCACGACATGGCCTGGGTCAGGGGTGCCGCACACCCAATGTGTTTCACAGATGAGGTGATGCAACAGCAGTTCCCCGAGGGATTTAAACCCATAAACATAGAGCAGTACGATGGGACAACTAACCCAGCTGTGTGGATCGAAGATTTCCTTCTCCACATTCATATGGCCCGAGGAGATGACCTCCACGCCATTAATTATCTGCCATTAAAACTTAAAGGACCAGCAAGGCACTGGTTGAACAGCCTACCCGAAAACTCCATCGGGAGCTGGGAAGAGCTCGAGGACGCCTTCCGAGCCAACTTTCAAGGCACCTATGTTCGGCCACCGGATGCCGACGACTTGAGCCACGTTGTTCAATAGCCCGGGGAGTCAGCTTGGCAATTTTGGAATCGGTTCTTGACTAAGAAGAACCAGATTGTCGATTGTCCGGATGCTGAGGCAATAGCTGCATTCAAGCACAACATTCGGGACGAATGGCTCGCTCGACAGCTCGGCCAAGATAAGCCGAGAACAATGTCGGCCCTCACCTCCCTAATGACCCGCTTTTGCGCGGGTGAAGACAGTTGGTTAGCTCGTAGAAGCAACCACCCCGATGACCCCGGCACCTCAGAGGTCCAGGACGGGAACGGGAAACCCCGGCGCAACAAGAATAACAAGCGCCGGCACACAAACAACGGCAGTGAAGCCGATGACGCGGCGGTAAGCGCCGGGTTCAGTAACTCGAAATCAGGACCGCGGAAGAAGCCCTCTAAGGGAACCGAGACGGCCCAACCGCGCTGGACAAAATCCTGGATAGGCCTTGCCAGATCCACGGTACCTCGGACAAGCCCGCCAACCACACCAACCATAACTGTTGGGTAATCAAGCAGGCCGGCGAGCTTACAACCGAGGAATCGGGCAAGAGCCACCGTAGGGAGGACGACGACGAACCTCGCAGGCCGAACAATGGAGGACAAAAGCAGTTCCCTCCCGAGGTAAAAACCGTGAACATGATTTATGTCACGCATATACCCAAGAAGGAGTGGAAGCGTGCACTTCGGGATGTCTACGCCGTAGAGCCGGTGGCCCCGAAATACAACCCATGGTCGGCTTGTCCGATCACCTTCGACCGGAGAGACCATCCGACCAGTATCCGTCATGGAGGAACGGCGGCTCTGGTGCTCGACCCCATCGTGGACGTCTACCACCTCACTAGAGTCCTTATGGACGGAGGCAGCAGCCTCAATCTGATTTATTCAGATACAGTGAGGAAGATGGGAATCGATCCGTCAAGGATCAGACCCAGCAACATTACCTTTAAAGGAGTAATCCCAGGCGTCGAGGCACACTGCTCGGGAACCGTCACCCTGGAAGTAGTCTTCGGCTCGCCCGACAATTTCCGCAGTGAAGACTTAATCTTCGACATTGTTCCTTTCCGCAGCGGTTACCACGAACTCCTCGGCCGAACAGCGTTTGCTCGCTTCAATGCAGTCCCGCACTACGCATATCTGAAGCTTAAAATTCCAGGACCTAAGGGTGTCATTACCGTTAACGGTAACACCGAGCGCTCACTCCGAACTGAGGAACATACAGCGGCTCTGGCAGCCGAAGTCCAGGCTACCAAAGAATCATCGAAGGCCCTGTCCACCATCAAGGCACTGGACGCACGGAAACGCACTCGAGCTACGGCCTCAGTCCCGGAGCACTCCAGCGCTCGCCCTAAATAGGGATAAGTGCCCCACAGTATGGCCCCCCTAGCCACGAAATACGTACCTCGGGTACATAATTTCGGGCTTAAAATTCCATGGGAATCTGTGGGGGCAAACGTTACAAGGGTCAAGCGCTCGATTCGACCGAGTCATGACCAATGATGTTCTCGGATCAACATCAACAACAGGCACCATCTAGGGCCTGATCAGCGTTAAGCTGATACCCATCGGCGACTTCTCAAACCCCTTTCTCAAGGGCTCGTCCGCCGAACACTATCACTTCCGTCGTGCATACAAGTG
Source organism: Elymus sibiricus (assembly GCA_039707655.1). NCBI lineage: Eukaryota > Viridiplantae > Streptophyta > Magnoliopsida > Poales > Poaceae > Elymus > Elymus sibiricus. Next base: position 138,696,170 of record CM077674.1, on the reverse strand, counting down.
GCGACTTCAATCGCACGTTACCTACGAAAGCTTCATAAAGAGCAAAGGCGCAGACGTGCAGCGGGGCGCGGTAGGGACGTCAAACCACTTATGGAGGCCCTGTGTAAACCTTTCCTCTGATAAGTTTTTTTTAAGTATCTATAAAACTTGTTTCGGCAGTTCGGATTGTATAGTTGGACGTCATGAATTTAAAGGAAATAAAGACCATTCTCTTCCGGTCATACCGCAGTCATTTGTGTTGTGTCTTCCTTTCCGCTTATAAGCCGAAGTAAACTATCATGATACATTCTTTTTTTAGATGCGATGTGACACCCTGGTTTTTGGCAACTTTTTCTTTTCAAAATCTTTCTGGCTTCATTTGCAATTTGGAGGGTTTTTGAATCTTTTCAGTTGACTTTGGACTTAGGAAACTTTTGAATCTCTCTCTAAGTGATCCAAAGCCCTCAACATCTTGCCAAAATCTTGTCACACACCTTCAGGATCAAATTCCAATTCTTATTCTTTTCAAATAATTCATTTTCTTTCTTTGGGAAAATCTGTCATCACTATGGGTTGTGAAGCAACCTATAGTTCGGATGATCAGAAAAATCCCAAATTAATACCACACCTTCTTGTCATCATCCACTCCCACCATCTTCAAAAACATTTCATGGTCTAGTATTAAAATTTGTCCAGAAAACTTCATTTATCTTCTGGATAGTACTGGCCCTTTGTGAAGCAACTCACATTTTCCCAACTCAGAAAACTCTCAGCTAATTCCCTGAGATACTAGGGAACCTATCTTGCCACAATATCCAAAAATATCATCTTGTCCAGTACAATTTTTCAGCAGCAATATTTTGCCAAGTTTCTGCTCAATTCAAACCTCTGTGAAGGAAGTACCAGCTAGAGGTATTCAATTGAGCTGAAATTTTTATGACATCTTCTATCCACTAAATAACCCTCACACACCAAATTCCAGCTCTAGCAGATCAACCATACGAGTGCTACAATCTCATCTTGTTTCTGGACCAGTAACAGCAGTTGTACATGAACTACATTCTAGCCTTGATGAAAATCTCTCAAACTTGGCCAGTTTGTAGTCCTTCCAAAGTAGACCACTCTGGACATCTCTACTGGCTTCATCTCCAGCTCATCTTTCCTCTAGAGCTCTCCCAAAGTTTCTGTCAGAAACTGTAGTTGAAGCTACACTTCGAACCAGCATGTATCTAGCCGAACCAGAGGCACAGGGGGACCAGGTGGTCGAGGGTCGACGTGCTGGACACGGTGCGCCAGACTTGCGTGGCCTCCAGGTGCCAGCCACCGTGGTGAGCATGGCACTGGCATGCCAGTGCGCGTGCTCTGCACCTCGCCCGCGTCTGATGGCATGACTCCGGCCGTCCCGCGTTGCCGTACTGTGTTTGGTAGTGCCGACGTCGCCGCTTCCGTCCACGTACCCCACTCCCGAACCCTCTCCTCGCCGGAATCGCTCCCGGCGGCCGCCACCGCACGCGATCACTGTGGCGCCCGTGCTGGCACTGTGGCCCCGCTGGCCGTCCTCTTCCTCCGCAAGCCGCCACCGCCCGCATTTACTCGCCTGCCCTCTCCCATCCCGTCGCCCGCACCGAGCCAGCCAGCGCGGTGTCCTTGCGCCGGCGACGTGGCCATGGCGCCGCCCGGTTCCAGAGAGCTCCACCCCGCCTATAAATAGCCACGACCAGCCCTCCCCAGCTCCTCACCTCCCTCCACCACTTCCCAATCGAGCTCCCGAGTATCGAGCCAAGGCCGAGAGGCCCTCTGGCCTCGCATCTCGCCGGCGATCCGCCGCCACCCGAGCTCCGCCACCTCGCCATTTCACTCCACCCCAGCCTCGACCGACTCTACCAACAAGCTCAGCTAGCTCCCCTGACCTCGCCTGACCCCTTGCCCGGCCGAAACCCTACCGGAAACGCCGTCTCTGGCAACACCTGAGCGCAGTCGCTGCCGGAGAGGAAGGGGACGACGTCGTCCGGCCATCTCTCGCCATGCTACGGGTACGTACGTGTTCGTCTCCGAGAGCTCGTCCCATCCCCGTAGTCGCCGGATCTCGCCGCCGTCTGCATCGCCGGCGACCATCGCCAGAGCTCCGCTGTGCTCTGTTCTCTCTCTCTCCCCCTTTTAAATCTAACAGCGGGGCCCGCACGTCAGCAGCTCGCCTCGCGCGCCGAAGCGGTAAGTGGAGGCGCCCCTCCACTTTACACCTTCGACGTGGCCCTCTGTTAGTTTTTCCATTTTCTGTTTTTAAATTAGATTTGACCAGAATCTTTGACCACTCATAACTTTTTATCCATAAGTCCAAATCAATTGATTCTTTTTGCATTGGGTTTGCCTTGAGCCCCTCTATTTTCTGGAAAATTTTGGTATTTTTCTCATGCTCACAGAATTTCTGGTGGACAGAAATGTGTTATGTGACATTTTCCTTTGCCTTTTTATAATATTTTTCAGTAGGAAATACTTTTGGTTTTGAAGCTCAGGAGTTTGTGGACAACCCAACATAGCAAGGCAAGCCACATCATCCATTACATGAGGCATTTCAATAGTGTTGGTTATTTAATTGAATTTTTGCATTATTTTAATATGTGATAATTCATAATAAATTAATTTGATGCATAGCTACTGCCTTGTTAAGTTATTCATGATAAATAACCATGCTTGTTAAGTACTTGTCAAAACTAAACCTAATTGGTTGATCAAGTGCCACAGACCCGGACTTATCCGTGCAGCCACATCTGTCGGTATGGGACGACCTTGACCTGGTCTGACGGCGTGTTCTTTTGTCGGTACCACCAAAAGAGGGAGGGTTATGCGTGCGTGCTGCCCTGATCAGGTAGGCGACGATAATCCTGTGAGCCCAGTTCAGTTATTTTGCCGGCGTCCCCGTTTGGGACAGTTTAGTTGGCCACGACGGTGGCAGGTGTCACGGGGTGACACAGGGGCCACCCAGGACATGACCCTGGGAGGGTATGATTGTCGGTGGTACGATGGAAGAGTCACGGGTTAGGCAGGTTTCGTTGGAGCAGCACCGGTCCACCCAAGAGGGACGTGTACCGAGGTACGGGACAAGGAGCTCCATGGTGTGGGTAAAGTGTGCAACCTCTGCAGAGTGTAAAAATCTATTCGAATAGCCGCGTCCATGGTATTGGACACAGTCCGCACTAGGTCACACTAAGTGGTCAACCGTAATGATAATAATGATGGAAGAACTTGTCTTATGTTTGGAAGTACTCGATGAATCATGAGTATCTCGAGGGTTGTGGGACAACCCAAAAGAGAGTAAGTTGGTATTTGGTACCAGTAAGTAAGCAACTTAAGCACTTATTATGTTAATTGCCATGCTGTTGTTTGCTCCATTGTTATGGTTGCTGTGAGCTTGCGAGTACATTCCAAGTACTCACCTGGCGTATCATGCCAGATGCAGGAGAAGCCGAGGACGGAGGTCCCGATGGTTCGTGCTACGCTAACTAGGCCGTGTCCCAGCAGTGTCCCTGTGGATGGAGTTTTCCGCGATGTTCCGCTACGCCGTAGAATCACCTAGTAGAATCAAGACCCTGCTATGTTCTATAAATAATGTAGATATTGTCATAGCACTTGCTATGCTTCTGGCCTCGCTATCGATGTAAATTATGAGCTTGTACTCGAGATATATCAATAAAGATCAGTTCTGTTCTGTTCCAAGTTGTTGTGTGTTTCCAGAAGACATGATCTCTGGGTTGGAAACACTGGGTAAACCGGTTCTCTAAGCCGGGGTGCCACAACGCTTGGAATCAGAGCCGCGCTGACTGTAGGACACCCAAGTTAACCCTGCGCTAGAACCACGATTAGTTTAGAGTTTTGGGATGTATCCTGCTTGTTGCATCTATTTGCTGCATGGCATGCATATAGTTTATTATTGTGCTAACCGCTGGTTTGATGAGTGTAGATGGCACCAGTTCCGTACCACTACAACCATGAGCCGGCACCGTTCACTTTTCCAGTACTGCTTCATAGCGTCTGTCTTCGGCTGTATCCCAACGGCGAAGACCCAGTGTACCAGGTGTTCCGAGAGAAGCTTGCTGGTTCAGTGTACGAGTATCACGCGGAGGCCTTTCTTACTGCGAGTTCGGACATTGGTAGCTACTCTCGCTCCTCCAAGGGCGGAACTGCTTCTACTCCGGAGCTGGCGATCCAGTTTGCTGCGATGGAGGCTCTCACTGACTTGTGCTTCCATGAGGTCGAGATGCAGACTCATCCAGGTTTCTTTCACTACCAAACCCTGTCGCCTGCGACAGGGCGAGTCCTTTTCACACCTGTTGACCCGGCGAGTGATCGTGCTACTGGTGTGTTATCTCGTTATCTGAACGCCAGTTACCGTATGATCACTTCACTAGCTGAGGAGCCGACTCATGCCCGAGAGGCACTTGCAGCTGTTGTGGCAGCACAGTCTCCTCCTCCACCTCCATTTTCACCCGTGTATACTCCACCCGTTCCACCTTCTGAGACTCCTTCTAGCTCGTTCGGACCGCCAGGCTTTTCGTCTGGTAGCCGACATGAGACCCCGGCAGAATGGGCCTCACTCCTAGCTACTCCAGCTGCTCCGATGCTGCAGCGTCGTGCTTCTTCTCCTTCAGAGGGAGAACCTTCTCGTCAGCGTCGCCGTGTTACCTTTGATCCAGAGACCGAGATTCACATCATCAGCTCAGATTCCGAGACAGGATCAGATGACGAGGAGTCTTCAGTTTGTCAGTGTCCGTGCCACCCGCGCTACTAGAGTGGAGGTTTGAGTTTCAGTGCATGCATCATAGCATCCCTGCATATGTAAACTGCCGTATGAGCAGTTCCAGTCATGATAATCCCCCTACTAGCTTGTCATGTATGATGTTGGGTTGCCTTGTATAATTATGTTGTTCTCTTTATCTTCTCTTTTTTATTTGGTTTCTTTTTCTGGTGTCATATTGCTGTGCTTCCCTTATGGATGTTGCTCATCGATTCGGTATTTTGCAATGGGAACAAATTTAGGATGAAGAGGTGTAGTAATCTAGGCGGCGATGGAACTCCCGTTCGTCGATCCGCCAGACAAGCCGGACAGTCACCAGAAGATTTACCACCTCCGCCACCACAGTCACCGACTACTGATCAAATCATGAGAATGTTTGAAGAGAAAAGAAATCAAGATCTTATGGAATCTCGAGGGTTGTGGGACAACCCAAAAGAGAGTAAGTTGGTATTTGGTACCAGTAAGTATGCAACTTAAGCACTTATTATGTTAATTGCCATGTTGTTGTTTGCTGCATTGTTATGGTTGCTGTGAGCTTGCGAGTACATTCCAAGTACTCACCTGGCGTATCATGCCAGATGCAGGAGAAGCCGAGGACGGAGGTCCCGATGGTTCGTGCTACGCTAACTAGGCCGTGTCCCGGCAGTGTCCCTGTGGATGGAGTTTTCCGCGATGTTCCGCTACGCCGTAGAATCACCTAGTAGAATCGAGGCCCTGCTATGTTCTATAAATAATGTAGATATTGTCATAGCACTTGCTGTGCTTCTGGCCTCGCTATCGATGTAAATTATGAGCTTGTACTCGAGATATATCAATAAAGATCAGTTCTGTTCTGTTCCAAGTTGTTGTGTGTTTCCAGAAGACATGATCTCTGGGTTGGAAACACTGGGTAAACCGGTTCTCTGAGCCGGGGTGCCACATGCGACCGGCTAATAGACCGGGGGCTCGATTGTAAATCTTGCCCAAGCATCACTCCGGCACTCAAATTCATTACATGTGCTCGGCGTCTTGGATATTGCATTATATGAATCAGTTCCGAATTATGTCTTTGGTCAATAGTTGGGTTGCCCAGCTCCTGTGTTTACCCTCTTACGTTCCGCATTGTTCGGCTAGGAGGGTAAAGGGAAAACCACTGCGATTGTACTTCTAGCTCGCCTGGTTAAGTACCTCAGTGGAGAAAGCCGAAAACTGACTGTCATAATAAGCGAGAACAGGTCGGCGATCCAATGACAAGTGTTAAACTAAAAATCGATGGAGGTTATTCCGTGTCAAACGAAGGGTTCGCTGTCACAGGAATCAAGTGATAATGGCATCAACCTCGGTACGTCCGAATATCACACATTGGGGGCTAGTCACTAGCTCCCGCAGTCAAGCTCCTATGGCTAAGTGAAAGCATTAAAGCCGCATAGTCCGATTGCCTTGTTTTCCTTAGACACAACCGCCTCCGGGCACCGAGATCTCGACTAAGGGTTAAGATGTCAAGGAAAAACACCCCATGCAGTATCTGCTAGGGGGCTGAAGCCGACGACTGGTAACTTTCAGTTCAAACGGCCGCACAGGAGTCAAAATAAACAAACAAAGGCATTATATACAAAGCCAACTAGTTGCATCATAAAGCACAAAAGTTTTAACTTCTTAGGATACAAGAAAGTAAATTCACTCATAAATTACATCCTTCGAGAACTGGGCCTCTATCGCCCAAGCACCATCCATCACCACGGGAAAGTACTACTCGGGGCGCCTCTGCTCCTTCCCAGGGGGAGGCGGTCCGGTGGCCACCTCGGTCGGCTTGATCCTCGGCCAATGCACCATGGTCTTGCCAAAGGCCATCCGAGCTCCCTCAATGCATACGGAGCGCTTCCAGAAATCAATCCGGGGAGTGGCATCGCACAACCTCTACACCAAGCCGAAGTAGTTGCTCGGCAGTGGCTCCGAAGGCCACAATTTGACACAGAGGTCCTTCATCGCCGGCTCCGCGATCCGATGCAACTCCATCAGCTGCTTCAGCTGATTATTGAGGAGAGGAGGGTGTTCGGGTGCTTGAAACTGCGCCGAAAATAGCCTCTGCTTGGTACGACCCTCCTGGGACGCAAAGTACCTACCCGCGTCTGATGCACTCCTCGGGAGGTCCGCAAAGGTGCCTGGGGAACGCCATACTCGCATGAGCAAAGCGAACCTGTTACCACCAAAGACACTTTGCAGTAAGTATGGCTTACCATCCGCAATAAGTTTGACTTGGCAGAGTTCCTCCTGGTAGCCCCGCGCCTCCGTCCGCGCTTCCGACGTTGCTGACCTTAGCGAGGTCAGTTTGGTGGCCTGCTCCTTACTTTTTTGCGCAAGGACCTCACATTTTGTGATGGCATCCTTGAGCTCTTGTTGCACCTCAGACACCCGGGCCTCGTGCCTCTGGCTAGCGGTTTTCACCATGGCTAGTTCGGCGGCTGTCTCTTCGGCGGCAGCCCTCTGCTCTGCGGCTTCCTGCCGAGCTTTCTTAAGCTCGGCCTTGAGGTTCTCGACCTCGGCGGCGGTAGCTGCAATAATGTCAGACGCATTCCATTTGGGTTAGCTTCCTAACTTCCATAAATAACCATTGTCGTAAAAAGTTCAGCTCGGACTTGCCTTGCGCCCCGTCAAACTGCTTATTTAGCAGATCGAGGTCGTCCTCGGAGCTCTTGAGCTTCTGATTCAGCTCGGCCAGCTCCTTGACGTTGGCAGCTGCCGCCGAGGACGATGCCTGCACATTAGACTAAGCACATTAGCTTCCCGAGTTACCGATTCTCGATCCCCTGACCGGCTTTCAACAACCGGCTAGAGTCTCGGGGGCTACTGCTCATTTTGATCCCATCTAAATCTTAAAAATTATTCAACCCCCGCATGAGTTTTTTAAACTCACACAGGGCTCGGGGGCTACTGTGCATGGGTTGCAAGATCATATAAAATAAATTTTCTAAGGAAAAGTCATTACATTGCTTACCTTGAAGCCGGTCAGAAGGCCGTTGAAAGCCTCCTTCAGTCCGTTGTCCACGGACTGAAGACTTTGCAAAACCGTGCCCATCAGGGCACGATGCTCTTCGGCGATAGAGGAGCTTGTTAAAGCCTCCTCCATCTCATCCGGCCAACCAGTCGAGGCTTGCCCTGGAGCGGGCGGGGGTGGCGGGGGCATCTCGACCCCTCCCCCTGTGGAGACCGGGATGGTCGGCTCCTAGTGCCTCAACGGCTCTGGAACCACTTTTGGGGAGAGCTCGGATTGCCCGGGCTCCCCCTCTTCATTCGTAGGAGGGATTCTTCCCTCCTGTTCTTCGGCGGCTGAGGTACGCACCTCAGCCATAACGACATCGGCCCCTCCTTCTGTGATCGACACGGGAGGGGTCCTCCATGACAGAACCTCTTCGGCCTCCTCAATGACCGGGGGAGGCGATGGGCGTGATTTGGTCCCACTCTCCGCCAACGCAGCTGGCGGAGAGTCCCCTTCTGAGACTTGATCGGTAGGGAGGTCACGCAGCGGGCTGCAATATCAAAGGCGAGTGCGTGATCAATGGCAGGCCTAGTTCGGCCAAAAATGGATGAGTATACCTTAAGATACATACCTTTGGGCCCGTGGTTTCACCTGATGGGCCTTCCGAGGAACGTCTTCGGAGGCCTCGAAGTGCTCGGCAGAAGCTGAACTGTTATCGGACAAGACCACCTTGGCCCTGCATGGTCTTTTTGGGGCGGGAGAAGGTTGATCCTCCTCAGCGTCTTCGGACGCAGCCCTCTTCCTTGTTCGGGAAGAGTCGCTTTCCTCCCCGTCCTCCTTGTGTCCCTTCTCCCTCTCAAGGGCGAAGGGGGCATGGGTTTCCCCAGATCCAGTGTCCGAAGGTCCTCGGGAACGGAGACCTTCTCTGGTCTCCTTCTTCTTCTCTTTCTTCTTCTCCTTCTTCTCTGGCGCCTCGTACGGCGCCTCGGCCAACATGGCCGTAAGCAAGGCCATCCTGGGGGCCTCGGGCAGCGGGGCCGGGCTGTTGATCTGCTCGGCCTTCTTTAGCCAGTTTTGTGGATGAGAGAAAAGAGAGTTGAGTGCTTTGTCAAAAAGAAACATCCTAGCGTAAGAGTAAAACTTGTCATACCTCGCGAGGGGGGGGGGGGTTCTTGGCGTTGAGGCCGATGTCTTCCTCCTCAGCCGGCCAGTCCTTCTGCGGCTTGAATAGCACTTTCCGCAGCTGGGCGTGGGTAGTGCGGTAGAAGCTGAGCACGGTGGCAGGGTCTTCGGGTTTGTAGGCCCACATGGGGGAAGCCCGGTCTTGAAAGGGGAGGATGCGGCGGCGGAGCATGATCTGAATCACATTGGGTAATTCAACCTTCTGCTTGATCATCCTGGATATCCGGCTCTGCAGCAGCTCCACCTCTTTGGCTGACCCCCAGTCTATGCCCTTCTTGGTCCACAAAACGAGCCTCGTAGGGGGTCCAGATCTGAAGGCGGGAATCACCGCCCAGTCCGCGTTTCGCGGTTCCGTGATGTAAAACCACTCTTTCTGCCAGATCTTGACAGTCTCAATAAAAGTACCCTCTGGCCACTCAACCCAGGGAAGCTTGCTTACCATCGTCCCCCCGCAGTCTGCCTGCTGGCCATCGACAATCTTCGGCTTGATGTTGAACACTTTTAGCCACAAGCTGAAGTGTGGCTGGCTCCGAAGAAAGGCCTCGCAGATGATGATGAAGGCCGAGATGTGCAAAAAGGAGTTCGGGGCAAGATCGTGAAAATCTAGCCCGTAGAAAAAGATCAAGCCCCTAACAAAGGGGTGGAGGGGAAAACCTAGCCCCCGAATGAAGTGGGGGAGGAACACCACCCTCTCGCCAGGCTTCGGCGTGGGAATGACCTGGCCCTCTTCTGGAGCGCGGTGAGCGACATCGGCGGGAAGGTAACCCACGTTCTTCAGCTCCTGGATGGCACTCTCTGTGACGATGGAGGCCTCCCACTTGCCCTTGGACCCAGAGCCGGCCATGACCGGAGTAGGGGAGTGGCTGGAGGAAGTTCTTAGGAGGTGAGATCGAATCTGGGCGCTGGAGCTCAGGAGATTGGGAAAGCAATGGTGCAGGGGTAAGTGAGAGCGTGCAAAGAAAATGGTGGCCACCTCCCTTTTATGGGTCACCGTAAGACCAAGAGCCCTTTTGCTGCGCCGCAGGCATCGCCATTTCCCCATATAATCGTGCCGTCATGCGCACATGGGATAACACAAATCATTGATCATATCCCTTAAAAACAAGGCACGATCTCCATATTGATGGGACGTGCCAATAGGGAAACCGCCTCGAACCGCGAATCGAGTTTTCTTAACTGGTACGGGGTCATGACCATTCGGCAAAAGTTGTCAAATGAAGTCACTGTTCACACTTGTGTAACTGGCCTTCGGGGCTAAGTTATTTATGCACTTCGGAAACCGAAGTACAATCCGGGAAACATATGGTCGAAAATGGCCAAGCAACCTTCGAGGACCTTACTCAGAGGGATTGCACACATGGAAGGGAAGGAACTGATCTGCAAAGCCGATGATGTTCGGCATATACCTCGGCTTCAAAGACTAGTTCGGGGGCTACTGAGGGTGTCCTGGACTAAGGGGTCCTCGGGCCGCTGGCCTGTCCCTTGTGGGCCGTATTGATGGGCCACTCCTAATCTGTCAAAGGAAGGCCGGACTACAGGCGACCCCGGGCTCCAGAAGGAAACCTCCGAAGACTTGGCGTCTCCTCCAAGTCAAGCTTAGCATGGCCGGCATGTTTATCCCCTGGTGGCGACCGACCATATGTAACCCTAGGTACCCCTGGTGTCTATATAAACTAGAGGGTTTAGTCCGTAGAGGGCAGAGTCATTATCATTATACCCACCTAGGGTTTAGTTCATCTGATCTCAAGGTAGATCAACCCTGTAATTGACATACCAACACATCAATACAACCAAGCAGGACGTAGGGTTTTACCTCCTTGAGAGGGCCCGAACCTGGGTAAACGCTGTCTCTACGTTCCCTATTACCCATTGACTCCAAGATCCACTGTTCGGAACCACCTACCCGAGGTCTGCCGGTTTTAGTACCGACACCCGGTATCGCATCACCATCACTTTTATCATCATTATCTATCTTAGTTCCATCGTTAGTTATTTCGTGATTTATAAGAATAAAGTTTTAGTATGATCTAGTTTCGAGTGCTTGCTTTGTGGTCTATCTATCTATGTAATCGTGTGTGAAAGTTATATAATAAAGAGTAGTTTGAGTTGAGTGTTTTGCTTTTGTTGATCCAATCTTAGAAATAAATAAAGAGAATAAAAAGGTAAAGATCATATGCTAATCCCATGGGGAGTGATGACTTCACATAAAAGAAGTATAATTGATAAAACTTGTTGGAAGTTGACAAATATAGCATTGGTCATTGTTGCAATTCATGAAAAAGTAATAAAGGAAGAGAGGTCTCACATATAAATATACTATCTTGGACATCTTTTATGATTGTGAGCCCCCATTAAATATTCTATGTCAAATAGTCGATGTTGGACAAGGAAGACAACGTAATGAGTTATGTTTGCTTATATTCACATAGAAGTTATATTGTTTTGGATCCTCTAACATGTAGTTCTTACCCCCTATCTTTTGCTAGCCAAAATTCTGTACTAAGTAGAGATACTACTTGTGCATCCAAAAACCCTTAAACCCAGTTTCATGTCATGAGAGTCCACTATATCTACCTATGGATTGAATAAGATCCTTCAAGTAAGTTGTCATCGGTGCAAAAGCAATAAAAATTGCTCCTAAATATGTATAAACTTTTATTGTAAGGGAAAATAAGCTTTGTATGATCTTGTGATGGTGGAGAAATAAAAGTGACAGACTGCATAATAGAGGTCGCTATCACAAGGGGCAATATAAAGTGACGTTCCTTTGCATTAAGAGTTTTCATATCTCAAAACAAAAAGCGCATGACAACCTCTGCTTTTCTCTGCGAAGGGCCTATCTTTTACTTTATGTATTTACTTTTATGCAAGAGTCAATTGTGTTCTCCTCTATTCCGTTTTTATTTTTCTCTCTTGGCAAGCATCATGTGGTGGGGATAGATCCATGCATATATATCCAGTTGGATGTAGGTGATCATGAGTTATTATTGTTGACGTTACCCTTGAGGTAAATAAGTTGGGAGGCGAAATTATAAGCCCCTATCTTTCTACGTGTCTGACTAAAACTTTTGCTCCATAAGTATGTCGTGAGTGTCAGCAATCATAGAAGACTAAATGATAGTTGAGTATGTGAACTTGCTAAGCAAAGCTCTTACCTAGTCTCTTTCTGATAATATGATGAATTGCAATTGCTTCAGTGATTGAGATCATGGTTTGTTAGTTTTCAATACGGTTTATGGTTCATACTTTAACTTGTGAATGAATTGTCACTTTTTCATGAGAAGTTTTATGATGATATATTGCTGTTATAATAAAGATCATGATGCTTTCATGTCCCTATTTTATTTTTATCGACACCTCTCTCTCTAAACATGTGGTCATGATTATCGATTTCGGCTTTCGCTTGAGGACAAGCGAGGTCTAAGCTTGGGGGAGTTGATACGTCCAATTTGCATCATGATTTCCTACTGTTATTTATTATGTATTTGATCATTATTTCACTTTATGATGCAATTCTTATGCCTTTTCTCTGTTAATTTGCAAGATTTATATGAAGAGGGAGAATACCGGCAGCTGGAATTCTGGACCTGAAATAGCTACAGCAGAGATACCTGTCCTACAGAGCTCCAATTGACTTGAAACTTCACGGAGATTTTTTATTGAATATATAAAAAATACTGGAGAAAAGAGATACTGGAGGGGACCCACCAGTTGCCCACAAGGCAACAGGGCGCGGCCCCCCTGGGCGCGCCCTGATGCCTTGTGGGGCCTCTGGCTGGCCTCTGACCCCCCTCCTTCTGCTATATAAGCTCATTTGCCCTAAAAATATAGAGAAGACTTTCGGGATGAAGCGCCGCCGTCTCGAGGCGGAACCTGGGCAGGAGCAATTTTGCTCTCCGGCGGAGCGATTCCGCCGGGGATACTTCCCGCTGGGAGAGGGAAATCGAAGCCATCGACATCACCAACGATCCTCTCATTGTGGGAGGACCAATCTTCATCAACATCTTCATCAGCACCATCTCATCTCAAACCCTAGTTCATCTCTTGTATTCAATCTTTGTCTCAAAACCTCAGATTGGTACCTGTGGGTTGCTAGTAGTGTTGGTTACATCTTGTAGTTGATGCTAGTTGGTTTATTTGGTGGAAGATTATATGTTCAGATCCTTAATGATATTCAATACCCCTCTGATCTTGAACATGAATATGATTTGTGAGTAGTTACTTTTGTTCTTGAGGACATGGGAGAAGTCTTGTCATAAGTAATCATGTGAATTTGGTATTCGTTCGATATTTTGATGATATGTATGTTGTTGCTTCCTTTAGTGGTGTCGTGTGAACGTCGACTACATGACACTTCACCATCTTTGGGCCTAAGGGAGGCATTGTGGAGTAGTAATTAGATGATGGCTTGCTAGAGTGACAGAAGCTTAAACCCTAGTTTATGCGCTATTCCGTAAGGGGCTGATTTGGATCCATATGTTTCATGCTATGGTTAGATTTATCTTAATTCTTCTTTCGTAGTTGCGGATGCTTGCGAGAGGGGGTAATCATAAGTGGGAGGCTTGTTCAAGTAAGAACAGCACCCAAGCACCGGTCCACCCACATATCAAATTATCAAAGTAGCGAACGCGAATCAAACAAACATGATGAAAGTGACTAGATAAAATTCCCATGTGTCCTCGAGAACGCTTTGCTTATTGTACAGGTTCGTTCCGGCTTGTCCTTTGCTATAAAAAGGATTGGGCCACCTTGCTACACTTTATTATACTTGTTACTTGTTACTTGTTACGAACTATCTTGCTATCGAAACAATCTGTTACCGCTACTTTCAGTACTTGCAAAGAATACCTTGCTGAAAACCGATTGTCATTTCCTTCTGCTCCTCGTTGGGTTCGACACTCTTACTTATCGAAAGGACTACGATTGATCCCCTATACTTGTGGGTCATCACGGGGACATGTTGCACGTTCTTCAGTTGCACGATCTTTCCCGAAGTAAACTTTAGATCTACCGTGCCAACACCATGAATAGAAGCATGCGAGCCATTCCCATCATGACTGAGCAATCTCGTGCGACCTGGTAAGAAGAGAACAAAGACATATCAGCACACACATGAATATTGGCCCCTGTGTCAATCCACCAATCGGTGGACTGACAAACTAAAAGTACGGTAAACAAATTACCATACCCAGTTACCCCATCACTATTGCTCATAGTCACATTGACAGACTTGGAGTCCTGTCCTGGCTTCTTGTACTTGTTTGGGCACTTGTTTGCCCAATGTTCCTCTGAACCACAAGTAAAGTAGCCATCTCTCTTTTTGTCTTTCTTCTTACCCTTCTTCTTGAAGGTAGTATTCTGCTGGACAATGTTCTTTCCCTTGAACTTATGGAAATTCTTCTGCACCACATTGGCGCTAGAAGAACCCACTGCCCCTTTCTCGTGTGAGTCCTTTGCTCTCGAGTTCTGCTCAACACTTAGATGACCGATGACATCCTCAATAGAGAATTCACGGCTCAAGTGCTTGAGAGAAGTAGCAAAGTTCCTCCATGAAGGAGGGAGTTTTGCAATAATGCAACCCGCGACAAACTTGTCCGGCAACTCACACTTCAGGAGCTCTAGCTCCTTAGCGATGCACTGTATCTCATGAGCCTGGTCCAATACAGGGCGGTTATCAACCATCCTGTAATCATGGAACTGCTCCATAGCATACAATTCGCTTCCAGCATCGGTTGCGCCGAATTTAACTTCGAGCGCATCCCACAAATTCTTGGCAACCCGCATATGAATATATGCGTCAACCAACTTGTCCCCGATCACACTCAGAACTGCTCCGACCAAGATGGTGGTTGCCTCCCTAAACGCCTTCTCCTGTTCAGAAGCAATCATTTCCGTGGGAGACACACCACCAACCCAGAACACGTTCATCGCTGTGAGCCACAAGGTGGTCCTAGTCTGCCAACGCTTAAAATGCATCCCAGTAAACTTTTCCGGTTTCAATGTAGTGGCAAAGCCTTGAATCAAAAAGTGCCTAAAATAAGGTTTTTGGATTGTTGGAAATATTAGCACTTTTCCGATTAGACTAATCCACGAGTAAACAGTAAACATGGCAAATACAGTATGCATCTCATACCGATACCTAAGCATGTGAGCACGTACAGTACATAGAACCGAAACATCTATGAATAGAACATATATGGCTAGCACATGAATAAGCACATAAACTGGTAAGTGAGGGATGAACATATCATACCCTTCGGTTGGCCAAGCCAATGAGGCGGCAGCAACAGCAGCCTCGGCGTCGTCTGTGGCCTTCTTCTTGGCGACGGCGTCGTCGGTCGTCATGGGGTCGATGCAGGGGAGGTAGTGGAAGCTGAGGAGGACGAAGACGACGGAGACGGGGATGGATTGGGAGCAGTCGCATTGAGACGCTCCCCAAAAACCTTATTGCCGTTCTCCCGGGCAGAATCTCGAACGACAGGGTTCCGGAGGAACCTGCTCTCCCGACCAACCGAGCACGCAGTCGTCGGGATGGGATCGCCAGAAGCAGCACACTGAGAGGAACAGTAGATGACGGCTAGGGTTGTGCAGGAGGGAGTGAGTGAACTGAGTTAGGGTTCACTCCACAGGCCAGTGCCACCTTATATAGGCCGTCAGGTAGATGGGCCTGGGCTAAGGCCCACGACCGAGTCCACGAACAGCCCACGGTCCAATGTCTCGAACAGTGGCACTTCCGTTAGCGACTCGTTAATTAATCAACAATTAATTAACCATTCCTGACCGACAAAAATAAGGCTCGGCTCGGCTCATTCCCGCAACCCGTGGCACGCGCGCGCGTCGTGATGAGGCGAGGCGTGGTACAGGAAAATGCTGACTGGTGGCGGGTCGAACTTCAAGACCCCACTCCTCCTCGAGAAGATAGTGAGGAAAACCCAGAAGATGATGAAGACCAAGAGGTAGAACTTGACTCCCTTGGCCATCTGTTTAACCAACTTGCTGACACCACCTCTTCACAGGAGCAGGCTGAAACCAGTCAGCCGGTGAGCCAGAGGTAACTTTGATCTCTTCAGATTCTGACTCACCGATACCCGTTCGAAAGAAATTCCGGGTTGCGGTCCGAAAAGTTCCATTTTCACACCTGTAAGTGCATCAAGTGCCCCCTTAGTGGTTTTGGAGTATTGAAGACAAATAGGTTGAGGAACTAATGTGTTTGTGAGTATACACGGGAGACAGAGTCCCTGAAGATTTGGTTTCACACATGGAAGACGACCCCTAAAAATAGATTTCTTCAAGTGAAGAATTTGATGATGAAATTGGTACAGCCTTTGAAGAAATTGATGTGAAGACTTTGAAGCTTGAAGACTTTGGTTTTCGTAGTTTCTTTTCTTCTTATTTGAGTCATAGGAAAAACCGTACTGTTAAAGGGGGTCTAGGTGAAACATATTTCACATTTCCAAAGTGATGCTCAAAACTTCTCAAACTTACTGAAACCCATACACAAGCCGCTTCGAGTGAAGCCTTTGGAAATCTCCAGTACAGCTGACGCATTTGCTAGCGACGGTGACGAAGTTCATCTGGTCGCTGACGAATTTGGTCAGGCTGAGGAGTTAGGAGTTCGCCAGTGCGAGCTGCCTATCGTGAGGAAATTGAGTGCCCTGACGAATTTGAGAGTACAACTTTCCGACCGTTGCTGCGCCGAGTGCCAGCTGTCGAGTGGATCCTTATCCTGACAACGGTCGAATCAGATAAGGGCATTTATGACATTTTATGTCGGGTTGCCCCCTGGCTATAAATAGCCGCCCCCCAACCAGTTGTTGGTTGGCTGCTCCGAGAGAACTTGACACTTGTCATTTGAGAGCAACCCATCCTCTAACGACTTTGAGTGAACCCAAGTGAGGAAAAACCCAACCAGAGCCTAAGTGACTGAGCATCACTGAAGAGATTGATTTGTGTGATCCGACGCTTGTTACCTTTGAGGACTGTCATTCCTCCAGACGGTTAGGCGTCATGTTCTGAGCACCCAAGAGTAATTGTGGCGTGCCGGTGAACAAGTCTGTGAAGGTTTGGAAGTCTACCTTGAAGACTTACCACAAGTGATTGGGCGAGGTCTAAGTGATCTTAGCTCAAGAGGAATACGGTGAGGACTAAGTGTTCTCTAAGTTGCGACTCAGCCGCCTCAACCAGATGTACAGTTGATGCAGCGACTGGAACTGGTCTACCAAATTCCATTGTCTTCATCGAGCCAACCTGGTTTCAAATTCCTCACCCTCTCTTACTTTATTCCGCTGCTGAAGAATTTGTGATCTGTGCTCTGACGAACTTGAACTGAAGTATTTGATCAGGCTATCTTTTATTTCCTCAGTTCATATTCTTCATGCTTGTATGATTATATGATTGCATGTTCTTCACCCTTATGTATCCTGTTCGCATGTACTCTGATTCTGTGATGACTTAGTTTCCCTTGCATTTCTATTTCTTCACTCTGATCTTCATCAAATTCATTAGAGTTTGACGAACTTCTAAAAATCTCCCATTCACCCCCCCCTCTGGGAGATAACCTGCGCTTTCAATTGATATCAGAGCAAGGTACTCCCTTGTTCTGTGTGATTTTGGTTTAACCACCTGGAGTTTTAGTTATGTCGACCACGGGTATGATCAAGGTCTCCGCTGCGTGCCCCATCTTCGATGGCACAGACTATCCCTACTGGAAGAACAAGATGCGAATGTATCTTGAGGCTATTGACAATGATCTCTGGTTCGTCATCGAGAACGGCATCCCCACCATTTCACCGAGTATCAACGCTGCTGATGTGAAGAGATTCAAGCAACTGGACTCTCAAGCGAAGAACATCATTTGTGGTCATCTCAACAAAGGACAGTATGGCAGAGTGAGTGCACTGGAAACCTCGAAGCTTATCTGGGACCGGCTTTCAAAAGTGAATGAAGGTGTTTCCACTCAACGTGACTCCCGTGTTGATGTTCTGCGCAATCTCTTCAACCGCTTCAAAAGACTCGACAACGAAAACGTGCAACAAACCTTCGACCGCCTCACTGATATCTCCAATGAGCTTCAGGCTCTTGGTGCTGCTGACATCACCGATCATGAGGTGGTGAAGAAATTGCTGAGGTCTCTGGACAGTTCCTTCGACACCTTGGCACTGATGATTCAAGAGCGCCCTGATTACAAGTCACTGGATCCTGCTGATATTCTTGAGAGGCTCAACACACATGAATTTCAACAAGCTGAGAAAAGAGATATGTATGGACCCAGCTATGGTCGCCCCCGCGCTCTGAAGGCTAAAGCAAAAGCCAAGGCAATTTCTTCATCTGGAGAAGAAGAAGAAGAATATGAGAGCAGTTCTGATGGTGTTGAGGAAATTGGCAGAGAACTGGCTATGCTGGTGAAGAAGTTCCAGAAGTTTTCCAAGAAGAACAGATTCAGAAAATCTTCAAAGTATGACTCGAAGAACACCGGAGAAGCGTCTGCTCGAGACTACAACAAAAGAACCTGTCACAAATGCAAGAAGCCAGGCCACTACATCGCCGACTGCCCTCTTTGGCAAAAGAAGAAGAAGAAGAGCAGGGATGATGATGAATGTGATGGGAAGAAAAAGAAGTCCTCAAAGTTTTCATCTCACAAGAAATCTAGTTCTAGCAAAGCTCATGCATTCCTTGGGAAGGAAATGGATTCTGAAGAAGAATCTGATGATCAGCAAGCTGAGGAATCTGAGGAGGAGTCAGACACTGGTGTGGCAAGCCTTGCACTCGCTACTGAGTACGTCAGCAAGTCCATCTTCAACACTGAGGATAATGGTATCTCCACCAACAATGATGACTGTGCTGATGACTATGCTCCCACCTATTGCTTCATGGATCGAGGTGCAAAGGTAACCTCACGAGAAGCTTACTTTGAAACCTCTAGTGATGATGACTCTGAGTGTGAATCTAAACCAAGCTATAAGAAACTTGCTAAAATTGCAACTGAACAGCAACATGCCATGGAAAAGATTCAAAAACTGCTAGACAAAAGCGATGACTTGTTGGACGAGGAAATGGATCGTAGTCAAGCCCTATCTGAGGATCTCAGAAGGCTTAAGTCTAAATATGACGAACTTGAAAGTCATCATGTGTCCCTCTCAGCTGAACATGAGAAGCTATCCTATGAATTTCTTCAAAGGAAGCAAGATCTCGAGAAGCTGAGAGCGTCTCATGATGATCTTCAAAAAGAAAACGATTCACTCCTCGCTCAACAGATCAGTACCGCTCAGGAAGAATTTGTTGCACCATGCTTAAAATGCCTTGAACGTGATAATGCTAATTCTTCAGCTGAATGTTCAAATGCTTCTGTACTTGCAATTGCTTCAACTGCTACGGTGGCCACTAACCCCTCACCTGAGGAAGCCACCAGTGATACTGATGAAAATGCAGGGCTGAAGGAATTGTATGTCACTGGCATGTATAAAAGCCTCAAAGGGCATCAAACCCTGTGTGACGTGCTCAAAAAGCAAATTCTTCACAGGAACCCTAGGAAAGAGGGTATTGCCTTTGAGAGAAAGCTCAACGCTGATGGTTCGTATTGGAAGCCTGAGCAGTATCCCAAAACCACATGGGTTGCTGCAAAGGGACCTCCAGTAGACCCATCCACTTTATCTGGCTATACTTGTGATTCTTCATATTCTTCAGATGAGTCATTTGACTCAAATTATAAACGGTTCAAGAATCAGAATGGTGAGGTCTTTGCCAGATTCATTGGTTAATTGAAATACATCAGAGTACAACATCATATAGCTTAAGCACTCACTCACACCATATAGGCATATAGCTAGCTACCCCATTATACAACAACACCAAGTTTCACATGCAACATCTAAAACCTTTGGAAATTAGCATCATAGACGGTAGATAGATGAATCTCATCTGGAAAACTGCTGAAGCGGAAGGTGAATATTGAGCCTTCAATGATGTTGAAGGTCCTTGCAACTTTAGGGCAGTGCCTATGGATGATTGACCGCCCATCCTTCGTCCTCTTGAGGAAGACTTCAATATTGTACCGTGGGTGTTGTATGAACACCTTCCTCGCCTCTTGACCATACAGGTGGTTTGAGAGGTAATCATCTGTGAACTGCTTTGGAAAGGCCTGAAAACAAAGATATGCATAAATATCTTCTCTAAATTTTGAAATGGTGCAAAGGAATAAAAAAACAAGGTACTCCCTCCGGTCCTTTTTACTCCGCGCATTAGATTTGTATCAAGTCAAACTTTGTAAAGTTTCACCAAATTTATTTTAAAAAATACCAACATCCACGATACCAAATATGTAAACTATAAAATTGTATTTCATAATGCATCTAAAAATAATGATTTTGCAGTTTGAATGTTGATGCTTTTTTTCTATAACTTTGGTCAAAGTAGAGATACTTTGACTTCGGACAAAACTTATATGCACACTAAAAAGGACCGGAGGGAGTATAAGAGTTAGTACCATCATGTAGTTCACTGATATCTTCTTCATTGTGCAGACAAAGATCTTGTTGTTTTTCATCGCTAGTTTCTTGATCCTCACAATCTTTCTTAGTTTCTTGACTTGACTGATATTCATGGACATCTCATTTCCCCATATGCAAAATGGGTCGAATAGTGGGTCAAAACCTCTGACAGCAGGACCTACATGTGCAAGACCAAATTGTTAAAAACCTAAATACTAGAATGGTTCCTGCAATTGCACAATAATGTGCTATTAGACAAAGGACCATGCATGTGCGAACCTCGATGGTAAACGTCAGTGCCTCCCATTGTTTCCCTGCAACACATATAAGGTAGTTATTGATCAGGTTAAGTGAGGGTTGGCATACTATCAGTAAAATATGTTGATGAAAAATAAACACATTGCAGATTCAGCAGATTAAATCGAGCCACATGGAAAAGCCATTTATCCAAACCAAGCATGCTTAAGAACTAGGAAATATAGCAATTGTATATGTTTCTCATGTATTTAGTACAGCCGAATTCGATTTATTTCTCACGTGCATAACAATACAAAATTGTACCCACGACAATTGAACATCGCATTGCAGAATGGAACCAAACAGTTAACTAAGCACCGCAACAAATGAACCAAACAGTTAACTGAGCACCACATTGCACAAGAGAACATACTACAAGATCAGACAGTTAACCAAACCTAGTATGCTTAACAACTTGGAAATATAGCAATTGTATTTGTATCTCATGTATTTTGTACAACCAAATTCAATTATTTCTCACATGCAAGAGAATACAAAATTGCACCCACAAGAATTGAGCATCACATTGCAGGAATTGAACTAAATAGTTAACTAAACATGACAAAAAAATAACCAAATAGTTAACTCAGCACCACATTGCACAATATATAGAACATATATACTAGAGGATCAGATTGCATAGTAAGAGTACATAGGACAATTCACTAGAATTTGTAAAGGAAAGGCAGGAGCAGCACATGCAACAGGTAAACCGAACATGCTTAACCGGCGTAGATAGCTAGCTGAACATAGGTCCTTGCAGTGAGCTAAAAAGACAAGCTACTCCTCATCGTCGGAGATATCGATGACGATGGGCTCCTTAGACTTGGAAGAGGGCGAGGCCTCCACATCGTGGGTGCCCTCCTCGTAGTGGTGAGTCGCCTGAGCCGCTCCGGGCACCAACCTGCTGGCTCTGGAGTTGAGGTAAGCACGGGCACGCTGAGAAAACACCTCGTAGTCTTCGTCGAAGGCACCGACGGTGGCCTCGAGAAAACGCCATGAACTATCGTTTAAAGCAGCCAACCGCGTGGCGGCGTCCGCGCGCGAGGCGTCGACGGTGGCCTCGACGGCGAGGTGCTCCTCCAAGATCTGGGGGTCGGCACGCATGGCAGCCATCGTGACCTCATCCGCGCATGTGGCCGCGATTTGCTTCTCCGCTGCCAGATGCTCCTTGAGCTCCTGGCTATACTACGTGCACCATGGCTTAGGGCGGCACTTATTTGGAGGATGGGTCGATGATTTGGGTGGAAGGTGTCATGCCGGCGGTCGGGGCATGTGGGATGTAGAAGGAGGTGGAGGATGGGGGTTGGGTGTGGACTACCTGACTAGATCGACGAGGCCGAGTAGCAGGAAGGCGCGTCGCCGGCGAGGCGGTGGCGCTACAAGCAAGCAGTGAAGGTTTGAACTTGGAATGGAAGGCGGAAACAGGGGAAATGTGGCTTTTGGTAAGGAGGAGGGGGCCATGGGAGGTAGATATTTCCGCGGATGCCGAATTTTTTTGCTCCGTGCAGCGAAAAACTGGCGCGCGAAGTGTCATCAGACACGGTCCCTTATTCAGCACTGTGTACGATATCTGAACATCACAAACAATTCATATGGCTTACCCCATGTGTGATGAGTTTGAACGTGCAAATTTTGGTTCGAATTTCCTTGGTTACAGTGGTCATCCACGTCATTGCATAATTTGGGTACACAAAAGAGCCTACAGCACACCCACACTTCTTAATCGAGCAAGTTCAGCAATTAAACAGAGCTAGCTGACCTAAACATTACTCTAACAAAAGACCGGCGCTCTAAACAAAGACTACTACTCCGCCTGGCGCTCGTCGATCTCCGCCGCCTCCTCCATGTCCAGCTCGCGCCCGACGATCTCCTGGGGAAGGGGCTCCATGGCATCCATCGCACCATACTCGGCAAGCATCTTTCCATCCGCGTCCACCATCTCTTCAGAAAAGGCCACCTCGAGCTGGGCGTGGGCGGCTGCAGTCTGGGCTTGGACGGGCTCCATTGTGGCAATGTATGCCGCGAACGAACGGACGACTGCTCAAACGCTCTCGGCGATTGCCAACTCTTCTGCCGTGGGTTGCCGGCCGTTGTCGGAGAAGCTTCGTGTGATTTGTGCGGTGACCGCCAGGAGCTGGGCGTGGGTGGCCTCGACATGGGCGCGGGTGGCCTCCATCAGGGCTAAGGCGGCCGCTGCGGAACGGACAGCTACTGTCCCGCTCTCGCCATTTGCTATCCCCGTCGCAGATGTTGTTGCCGCCATCTCAGCTGCAGTAGCGGCCGTGTCAGCTGCCGCAGCCGCCCGGTCATAGATTGCGGCCGCGCTCAAATAGGTTGTGAGCACGCTCATGGAGGTTGCGGCCGCGCTCTCGCCGGAGTGGGCCGCCGAAGTTGCCCTCACGACGCGGGTCCACGTCCCCATCTTTGACTGGCGACGATTGAACAGTGAAATGATATTTGGGGGGCCAGTTTACTTGACACGCCGGCTGTGGACTGTAGCCGACGAACCTTCTCACGTAAGCCATATATGATGGTGCACCAAGATATTTTGTCCTGCATCTCACACGGTTGGTGATAATAAACTGTGTGTGATGTACTTGATTTTTCGTCTTGATTTGAAATACGGAATGGGGTCACAGCGGCAAAGGACGGTGTTTGAATTGCTAGAACATTTATCTGCAGTGAACATAAAACTATATGAGTGTCGTGTTAAATTTTGGAATTATTCGGGGTTCGTTTGGACATTTTTATACATTAACTGAGTTTCTAGGCATTTTATGTGCATAATTCAAATTTGAACTACATGCACATGCTCCGGTGCACCAAAATGGGTTGAAAAATCATATGTGTGTCCTTGGGTGCATGCTTGGGTCCCATGTAAGAAATGAGAATGAATTTCAAACACCTCGGCATCGTGGCTCGGCCGCTAACGCTGAGATACTTGGTTTTGAAATTCTAGTAAATCCAAAACTCGTCTAAAATTCATGAAAGTTGGCATGCTGTCATGGAATGGCACCAACATGATGTGGTAAATTTTTTGTCCCATTTGGGGCAGGTTTTGGTATAAGCTTCTCACAAACCAGAGCTTCTCACAAGAAGCCTCATGGTTCTGGTAGGGAACGTGTCACCTTTGTGGACGAAACGACATTCGTTGCCTCTTCTTGCCTTGATTTTTTTTCTAGAGGTAACATAGACCAATAGGAGTGTCGTGTTAAATTTTAGAATTATTCGGGGTTCGTTTGGACATTTTTATACATTAACTGAGTATTCTAGGCATTTTATGGGCATAATTCAAATTTGAACTACAGGCACATGCTCCGGTGCACAAAAATGGGTTGAAAAATCATATATGTGTCCTTGGGTGCAGGCTTAGGTCCCATGCAAGAAATGGGAATGAATTTCAGACACCTCGGCATCGTGGCTCCACCGCAAATGTTGAGATACTTGGTTTTGAAATTCTGGTAAATCCAAAACTCGTCAGAAATTCATGAAACTTGGCATGCTATCATGGAATGGCACCAACATGTTATGGTAAAAAAATTGTCTCATTTGGGGCAGGTTTTGGTATAAGCTTCTCACAAACCAGAGCTTCTCACAAGAAGCCTCATGGTTCCGGTGGGGAACGTGTAACCTTTGTGGACGAAACGACATTCGTTGCCTCTTCTTGCCTTCATTTTTTTCTAGAGGCAACATAGACCAACAGGAGTGTTGTGTTAAAATTTGGAATTATTCAGGGTTTGTTTGGACTTTTTTATACATTAACTGAGTTTTCTAGGCATTTTATGTGCATAATTCAAATTTGAACTACATGCACATGCTCCGGTGCACCAAAATGGGTTGAAAAATCATATGTGTGTCCTTGGGTGCATGCTTAGGTCCCATGCAAGAAATGGGAATGAATTTCAAACACCTCGGCATCGTGGCTCGGCCGCAAATGCTGAGATACTTGGTTCTGAAATTCTAGTAAATCCAAAACTCGTCTGAAATTCATGAAACTTGGCATGCTATCATGGAATGGCACCAACATGCTGTGGTAAATTTTTTGTCCCATTTGGGGCAGGTTTGGGTATAAGCTTCTCACAAACCAGAGCTTCTCACAAGTAGCTTCATGGTTCCGGTAGGGAACGTGTCACCTTTGTGGACGAAACGACATTCGTTGCCTCTTCTTCCCTTGATTTTTTTCAAGAGGTAACATAGACCAATAGGAGTGTCATGTTAAATTTTGGAATTATTCGTGGTTCGTTTGGACATTTTGTTGGTGCAATACTTGCCCTCTTGTGTTTTGGAGATTGTTGACAGAAACAGGTATGGACTGACTTGTTTGCTAGTGCACACAGAGAGAAATAGTCCATGCTGTACCGAAGAGAATGCTGTCTCCGGAGTACAGTTCGAGGAACTTCAC
Source organism: Elymus sibiricus (assembly GCA_039707655.1). Classification (NCBI taxonomy): domain Eukaryota; kingdom Viridiplantae; phylum Streptophyta; class Magnoliopsida; order Poales; family Poaceae; genus Elymus; species Elymus sibiricus. The sequence continues at coordinate 138,671,073 of CM077674.1, read as the reverse complement.
CGAAGAATATCTGCACCGCAGAGAAGAATGAGCTACATCCTTTGAAGACTTGTAGACGAGAAGAATGAAGCGAAGAAGTTGACCCCTCGAAAATTTATTGCTGATGCGAAGCAATTGGTTCGGTGATTTCGTCCGAAGAAAATTGAATGCAGCGATGGAAGACGAAGACGAAGTGAAGACGTAGCATTCTTTTCGTCGTTTCTCTTTCATTCATTTGAGTCATAGGACCTCCGTACTATTAAGAGGGGTATAGGTTCTCGAAGCTTAGATCCGTTGTGATGCTTAGCCCAAACCTATGCGAGACTGAGAGAAATCTCTTTATGCTTCGAATGATTACCTGCCAGCAGAAGACGTTGTTCTTCGTCGCTGTAGGAGATATCTTTCGAACTGAGTAGTTAGCATTACTTGCTCCGCAAGGAATGTTATCGTTGTGCTCAAATTCCGACCGTTGGACACGTGTCATTCAGCCGTTGGCTGCTCCACATGTCCAATTTGGTCTTTTCCCTTCAGGGAAGGCTGCGGCTATAAATAGCCACCCCGCTCCAACGTTGCCCGTGGGCTGCTCCGCTTAAGATTTCTGAGAAGATTCATTGAGCATCCCCTCTCCGAGAGATTTGAGTTTAAGATCCACCGAGAGAAAAATCAAGAGCCAAAACTTAGACAGTGGTTGAGCATCACAGTAGTTCTGAGTTGAGAGTTCTTGTACCTATTACTCTTGAGAGCTGCACACTCTCTAGACGGATAGGTGTCAGCTCGAGTGACGAAGAGTAATTGTCTTCACCGAGCAAGATCTTCAGCAACCAAGAGTCATTGTGGTTCGCGAAGAGAGCTGAAGAGAGTTTATCTTCAGTGAAGGTTTGGAGATCGCCGACAAGTATCTACCATGAATGAAATCAACTGGAGTCTGATCAGCTCCGAGTTGAAGGAGAATAGGGCGAGGAGAGTTTATCCTCTGTGTTAAATCACAACACCTCCAACCAGACATAGTCCTTTGGCAGGAGGGCGAACTGGTCTACCAAATTCTACTGTCGCCATCGAGCACCACTGGTTCGCTTTACATTACTGCATTTCCTTCAGCAGTTTACATTCGTGCTCAGTGTCGATAGTTGTATCTGATCAATCATAGTTCATCAATTGTCTGTCGCATTCTCATCGTTCCGTTCCATCGCCTCAAGTTAATTTATCTCTCGTCGTAATTCTGTATGTCTGCGTGATCTGATTTTGTGCCGTATTCATTCACCTTGTCACCATTTCCCGTGCATTTCCATCGCAGTTCATATCTAGTTTTCTATCGTGATTTTGCATCTGATCATAAGTTGCATTACCATCAAACATGTCAGACTTGTGATATTCATCGCTCGATCAAATTGCTGCCTTCTACATCGATAGATTTGGTCCCCTATAGCGAGCTAAATTAAGTGCCTTGCTATCGAAACTTATTTCCGCTGCTGTGTTTGGGATCGGTTCAAAACATTCGAAAGAATTTTTGAATCTCCCATTCACCCCCTCTGGTCGATATACTCTCGGTCCTAACACATTTTTATACTTTAACTGAGTTTTCTAGGCATTTTATGTGCATAATTCAAATTTGAACTGCATGCACATGCTCCTGTGCACCAAAATGGGTTGAAAAATCATATATGTGTCCTTGGTTGCATGTTTAGGTCCCATGCAAGAAATGGGAATGAATTTCAAACACCTAGGCTCTTCGTGGCTCGGACGCAAACTTGAGAACTTGGTTTTGAAATTCTAGTAAATCCAAAACTTGTGTGAAATTCATGAGACTTGGCATGGTGTCATGGAATGGCACCAACATGCTATGGTAAAAAAATTGTCCAATATGAGAGAAGGTGCATACATTAACAGCCAACAAATAGCTGTCACATTATCATCACAAACAGTTGTACAGTATTATTTCAATCGTGGGCGTTCTACTGACCATTTACGTGCCGCCACGCGTCCCACTTTTTTAATGGCAAGGAGGTGCCGTCCGGGCAGCTGTTTGAGTTGACGGGAGGCGTGCGACCAGTCCTACGCTGCGCAGGCTGACCGGGAGGCATGTGACCAGTCCTCCGCTACGCAGGCTCACCGGGAGGCGTGCGAGCAGTACGCTGCGCATGCTCACCGGGAATCGTGCCCTTTGACCTCCATCGCCGCCCACCTCGCTCTCAACTTATCCAGTAATGGCGCCCGAGCCACTGTTTAATAGGCGGCCTTACTGATCTCTCTTCGCCTCCCATTCCCCTCTCGCCCGAATCCTATCTTCCAGAGCTCCACCTACTCCATGGCGCACAAGGATCATCTGCCACTAGTCTTCCGGTTTGGTGAAGTCGACTCCGAGCCGGAGGAGACAGAAAATAAGGAGGAATGGGACCTCAGGGACATGGCCCTGAACGAGCTGGCCGCGGCGGATGCTGCCCCCGCGCCCGTCCCTGCTCCCATCCCCGCGCCCGCACCAGCGACCATCCCCGTGGCATTGACGGGCTGGTCACCGAGCACCATCGCAGAGCTGGAAGCCGCGGGTGTCAGCGAGGTCCCTGCGGACCCACGTGAGCTCGTGTACGTACCAGCACCAGCGCCCCCGCCTGTGCTCGTGTGCGCCCCAGCACCCACCGCGGTGCCGGTCCCCGTGTGCTTTCCTGCACCAGCCACGCCCGTGCCCGTGCGCGCGCCTGCACCCGCCGCGCCCTCCTCGGCGTCATGGGACGCCGCTGTCAACCGCTACCTCGCAGCGCCGCGAGTTGCCGTCCCCCCGCGCCCCGCCCGTCAATCGCGCGACGAACGGCTCTTGGATTTGAATGTCCATAACATTCTGGGATGTCTTGAAGACTTGAACAACGGCGTCCCGGACGACGACAACACCGGTGCAGCACGCCGCCGCCGCCGCCGCTGCAATTAGTTTTTTTGTTTAATATTATATCCTGATCGTATGAATGTAAAACCAGAATGTCACTAAATGAAATCTATGGTTTTGATGAACTTAGCATTTTTTCTCTGAATGTACAGACTTACCAAAGTAAAAAAAAACATCAACATCTTTCTTTGAATAAAACACTCATCGCAAACATTTTCAGACTAAACACCCGTATGCAAAGCGAGAGCTGGGTTCCTTCGCAGCTAAGCCAAGGGAAAAATGTGGCGCGCAGGTTTTGTGCATCTCTTCATCGCAAACATTTCAGACTGAACACCCGTATGCAAAGCGAGAGCTGGGTTCCTTCGCAGCTAAGCCAAGGGAAAATGTGGCGCGCAGGTTTTGTGCATCTCGTCATCGCAAACGATTTTGCATGATGACCCATGTGCAATGACGTACAAGCAATGTGGTAAGATTTGCATCTGTCATATTGGGTATATTTGCCATTTGTCAAAATGGACAAATTGGCATTTGTCAATCTAGTAACATTGCCATTTGTCAATCTAGTAACATTGCCATTTGTCAACCTAGTAACACTGCCATTTGTGATCATCAGAAAAAAAAACACTGCCATTTGTCAAATTTTGCAGCTAAAAATCACTAGTACTATAATTTTTGCAAATGAAATTCAGTAAGCATAGATTTCATTCATAGATTAAGCAGTCGTTCTTCATACAAATAGTTCAACTCGACAGCTGAACTGAACAAACTTTTACCCAATTGTTGCCAACCACGTACTGAAATAGCTAGTTCAACTATATATACTAGCTAAATTTAAGTACGTAGTACAGTTCAACCATATCTATAGTCAGATGAACTGAACAAAATAGCCCCTAAATACTACTACCACGGAGGGGCTTTGTACTACTTCTAGCAGCCTCTCCTCTGCCGAGCATGCTCAGTAAGAGGCCGAGAAGGAGGAGCCTACCGACGAGCTGGAGAAGCGGAATCCGGCACCTGCCGCTGCTGCACCTTTAGCGACGCCCAACTCGAACGCCCTCTGCCGCTCCTAACGATCCCTCTCGAAGTGGCGGGACTACTTGTATATCTCCGCATTCCGTGCCACTACGGCGCCTTCTCCTGCGGCCACGGCGGCGATAAGACGCTTGGCGTGCTCGACCAGGCGCTCCTCCTCCTCCTGCAGGAACTCGATGTAGCGCGCGGCAAGGTCGCTGATGCTCGTGCGGGCCTCCACATCCCGCCTTCGGGCCGCGGTGGCGGAGCGGGTGATGACCCCGGCGGTTGACGGTGGGGTGGCGGCCACGGCGGCCGACGGTGGGGTGGCGGGCACCTCCCGCCTTCGGGCCGCGGTGGCGGAGCGGGTGATGGCCACGACGGCCGACGGTGGGGTGGCGGGCACGACGGCCACCACCCTCCTTCGAGACGCCGTGGCAGAGCGGTCGATGGCCCTGGCGGGCTTTGGTGGTATGGTGGCCACGATGGCTAACGGTGGGGTGGCGGCAACGGCGGCCGGCAAAAGCTGGCGTCGGGCAGCGGCGGCGAAGCGTGTGGCGGGTGTTGTGCGCACGCCCAACAGGGACGCCACGGGCAGTACACACCGCCGGGGACTGCGCCGCCGCCGTGGTGTAGCCTCCCAGCTGGAGCTGTCCTCAGATGACGGTGGAGTGGCTAAGCGACGACGACGGACCAGTGCCATTGGTGATGGAGGGAGAAGCAGACGAGATAAGCTACGGGGAGGGAGAGGAAAATGCGATGCCGACTCGCCGGCCGTGACTGTTTATATAGCAGGCCGGTAAGCACTGGGGTTTTTTGGGATTTCGCCGAGTCAGGCGGGAAGCTTGCACGGTTCCGCGAGGGAACCTGCGCGGTAGCGTGGGAATGGGCTCATCGACGATTCATTGGCGCCTCTTCGAGCTAACGTTTGGCCAAAAGAACACCAGTGCGGTGCTCAAGCTTGCGCTCTAAGCCTTCTGTGGCAGCGCGGTGACAAGACGTGCGAGAGGAGGATGAAATGACACGTAAACAAACGGTAAAAAAAATGTTTGCGATTTAATTACCTAGCACACGGCCGCTCTCTACGCAGCGTCGCGAACGATTGTTCACCCACTGTGTGATGTGGAACGCGACGTAGTTTCACATCACGCCGCTGGCTCGCAACTGCCGGCCGACTTGTAGACGGCCATTGCCTGCGTGTTCAACTGCTCTATGCTTTTGGTTGCTCGCGGTTGAGGCGGCTGCGTGATGTCTACTACACAACTGTTGGAAATATGCCCTAGAGGCAATAATAAATTGGTTATTATTATATTTCCTTGTTCATGATAATCGTTTATTATCCATGCTATAATTGTATTGATTGGAAACTCAAATACATGTGTGGGTACATAGACAACACTGTGTCCCTAGTAAGCCTCTAGTTGACTAGCTTGTTGATCAAAGATGGTTAAGGTTTCCTAGCCATGGACATGAGATGTCATTTGATAACGGGATCACATCATTAGGAGAATGATGTGATGGACAAGACCCAAACTGTAAACGTAGCATTTGATCGTGTCAGTTTATTGCTATTGTTTTCTGCATGTCAAGTATCTGTTCCTTTGACCATGAGATCATGCAACTCACTGACACCGGAGGAATACCTTGTGTGTATCAAACGTCGCAACGTAACTGGGTGACTATAAAGGTGCTCTACAGGTATCTCCGAGGGTGTCTGTTGGGTTGGCATGGATCAAGACTGGGATTTGTTACTCCGTATGACGGAGAGGTATCTCAGGGCCCACTCGGTAATACAACATCACAATGAGCCTTGCAAGCAATGTGACTAAAGTTTTAGCCACGAGATCTTGTATTACGGAACGAGTAAAGAGACTTGCCGGTAACGAGATTGAACTAGGTATAGTGATACCGACGACCGAATCTCGGGCAAGTAACATACCGAAGAACAAAGGGAACAGCATACGGGATTAACTGAATCCTTGACATAGAGGTTCGACCGATAAAGATCTTCGTAGAATATGTAGGAGCCAATATGGGCATCCAGGTCCCGCTATTGGTTATTGGCCGTAGAGGTGTCTCGGTCATGTCTACATAGTTCTCGAACCCGCAGGGTCTACACACTTAACGTTTGGTGACGATTAGTATAATTGAGTTATTATGTTGGTGACCGAAAGTTGTTCGGAGTCCCGGATAAGATCCCGGACATGACGAGGATCTCCGGAATAGTCCGGAGGTAAAGATTGATATATGTGATAATAGTGTTTTGATCTCTGGAAGGGTTCCGGAGTTCACCGGAAGGGGTTCCGGATGTTTACCGAAGTGTTCGGGTGCAGCAACACTTTATATGAGCCAAAGGGATAAAGCCCACAAGGTATTGGAAAGTGCAAAAGTAGTTTTGCTGCCGCGTAAGCGGTACTACCGCTTGGTGAAGCGGTACTACCGCCGGAGCGGTACTACCGCTTGTGTGAAGCGGTACTACCGCCCGAGCGGTACTACCGCTTGTGTGAAGCGGTACTACCGCCCAAGCGGTACTACCGCTTGTGTGAAGCGGTACTACCGCTTGTGCGCGGCTGTGCACGGTTCGGCAGGGATCCGAGTTGGACTCTTTCCCTGCGGGCCAAACCGACCTTGTGCGGGCAAAACCGACCCGGAGGAGGCTTTTACTCCAAGTTTAGACCCCAAGGCTCAACATATAAATAGAGGGGCAGGGCTAGCACACGGGACACATTAAGATTTCCCCAAGCCGTGTGCGGCAACCCTAACCCTCTAGTTCCTCCGTCATAATCTCCGTAGTGCTTGGCGAAGCCCTGCAGAGATTGTTCCTCACCACCATCACCACGCCGTCGTGCTGCTGGAACTCAACCACTACTTCATCATCGCTCGCTGGATCGAGGAGGTGAAGGCGTCATCAAGCCGTACGTGTGTTGAACGCGGAGGTGCCGTCCGTTCGGCACTAGATCGGAAGGATCGTGATTGGATCGCGGGACGCTCGGCGATTTGGATCGCGAAGACGTTCGACTACATCAACCGCGTTTATTAACGCTTCCGCTTAGCGATCTACAAGGGTATGTAGATTCACTCTCCCTCTCGTAGATGCTCATCACCATGGATAGATCTTGTGTGTGCGTAGGAAAATTTTTGTTTCCCATGCAACGTTCCCCAACAGTGGCATCATGAGCTAGGTCTATGCGTAGATGAGATCTCGAGTAGAACACAAACGAGTTGTGGGCGTGGGTGTATACATATTGCTTGCCGTTACTAGTTGATACTTGATTCCGCGGTATTGTGAGATGAAGCGGCCTGGACCGACATTACGCGTACGCTTACGCGAGACTGGTTTCACCGCTGCGTGCACTTGTTGCATAAAGGTGACTGGCAGGTGTCTGTCTCTCTCACTTTAGTTGAATCGGTTCAATGAAGAGGGTTCTTTTAGAAGATCAAAAAGCAATCACTACACCACGTTGTGGTTTTGCGTAGGTAAGAACGGTTCTTGCAAACCCGTAGCAGCCACGTAAAATTTGCAACAACAATTAGAGGACGTCTAACTTGTTTTTGCAGGGTATGTTGTGATGTGATATGGCCAATTACATGATGAGATATATGTGATGTATGAGATGATCATGTTTTGTATAGAATATCACGACTTGCATGTCGATGAGTACGGCAACTGGCAGGAGCCATAGAGTTGTCTTTAATTATTGTATGACCTGCGTGTCAATCATTAAGCGCTATGTAATGCTTTACTTTATCGCTAAACGTTAGCAATAGTCGTGGAAGCAACAGTCGGCGCGACAACCTTATGGCGACACGTTGATGGAGATCAAGATGATGGAGATCATGGTGTCATGCCGGTGACGATGGAGATCATGCCGGTGCTTTGGAGATGGAGATCAAAAGCACAAGTTCATGGCCATATCATGTCACTTATGATTTGCATGTGATGTTAATCCTTTTATGCATCTTATTTTGCTTAGGACGACGGTAGCATTATAAGGTGATCCCTCACTTAAATTTCAAGATAAATTGTGTTCTCCCCAAGTGTGCACCGTTGCGAAAGTTCGTCGTTTCGAGACACGCCGTGATGATCGGGTGTGATAGACTCTACGTTCGCATACAACGGGTGTAAGCCATGTTACACGTGCGGAACACTCGGGTTAAACTTGACGAGCCTAGCATGTACAGACATGGCCTCGGAACACAAGAGACCGAAAGGTCGAACATGAGTCATATAGTAGATATGATCAACATGAAGATGTTCACCATTGAAACCACCTCAACTCACGTGATGATCGGACTTGAGTTGGTGGATTTGGATCATGTTACACTCGAATGATCGGAGGGATGTCAATTTGAGTGGGAGTTTTTTAAATATGATTAACTAAACTCATTATCTAAGAACAATAGTCTAAGTTGTCTTTGCTATATTTATGTTGTAGATCATGGCTCGCGCAGTAGCACCCCTGAATTTTAATGCGTTCCTAGAGAAAGCTAAGTTGAAAGATGATGGAAGTAACTTTGTGGACTGGGCCCGTAATCTAAAGATTATCCTTACGGCTTCCCATAAGGCTTATGTCCTTGATGCACCGCTTGGTGATCCACCCGCTCCAGTTGAGTCTCTAGACGTTGTGAACGCCTGGCAGGCTCGTTCTGATGATTACTCAATAGTTCAATGTGCAATGTTGTATGGCTTAGAACCGGGACTTCAAAGACGTTTTGAACGTCATGGAGCATATGAGATGTTCCAGGAGTTGAAGTTTATCTTTCAGAAGAATGCCCGGATCGAGAGATATGAGATCTCCGATAAGTTCTATGCTTGCAAGATGGAGGAGAACGGGTCTATCAGTGATCACGTGCTCAGAATGTCTGGGTACTCCACCCGTCTGGCTGAGTTAGGGATGCCCCTTCCGCCAGAGGCTATCACTGACAGAGTTCTTCAATCATTGCCACCTAGCTACAAGAGCTTCGTGTTGAACTATAACATGCACGGGATGAACAAGTCAGTCGCCGAGCTGTTTGCGATGCTGAAAGCCGCTGAGTCTGAAATTCAGAAGGAGCATCAAGTGTTGATGGTCAATAAAACCACTAGTTTCAAGAAAAATGGCAAGGGTAAGAAGGGTAACTCCAAGCAGAGTGGCAAAGCAGTTGCTCCTCTCGTGAAGAAACCCAAGGCTGGACCCAAACCAGAAACTGTGTGTTTTCATTGCAAGGGAACTGGACACTGGAAGCGGAATTGCCCCAAGTATTTGGCTGACAAGAAGGCGGCCAACAACAAACAAGGTATATATGATATACATGTTATTGATGTGTACCTTACCAACTCTCGTTGTAGTGCCTGGGTATTTGATACCGGTGCGGTTGCTCATATTTGCAACTCAAAACAGGAACTGCGGAATAGACGGAGGCTGGCAAAGGACGAAGTGACGATGCGCGTGGGAAATGGTTCCAAGGTTGATGTGATCGCCGTCGGCACGCTCGCTCTTCGATTACCGTCGGGATTAGTGATGAACCTAAATAAGTGTTATTTGGTGCCTGCGTTAAGCATGAACATTATATCTGGATCTTGTTTATTGCGAGACGGTTACTCATTTAAATCAGAGAATAATGGTTGTTCTATTTATATGAGTAATATCTTTTATGGTCATGCACCCGATGTGAGGGGTTTATTCTTATTGAATCTCGATAGTAATGATACACATGTTCATAACATTGATGCCAAAAGATGTAGAATTGATAATGATAATACCACTTTCTTGTGGCACTGCCGTTTAGGTCATATTGGCGTAAAACGCATGAGGAAGCTCCATGCTGATGGACTTTTGGAGTCACTTGATTTTGAATCACTTGACACATGTGAGCCATGCCTCATGGGCAAGATGACTAAAACGCCGTTCTCTGGTACAATGGAACAGGCAAGTGACTTATTGGAAATCATACATACTGATGTGTGCGGTCCGATGAGTATTGAGGCGCGCGGTGGTTATCGTTACTTTCTCACCTTCACTGATGACTTAAGTAGATATGGGTATATTTACTTAATGAAACACAAGTCTGAAACATTTGAAAAGTTCAAACAATTTCAGAGTGAAGTTGAGAATCATCGTAACAAGAAGATTAAATTCCTACGATCTGATCGAGGAGGAGAATATCTGGGTTATGAGTTTGGCAGTCACTTAAAACAGTGTGGAATTGTTTCACAATTAACACCGCCTGGAACACCACAGCGTAATGGTGTGTCCGAACGTCGTAATCGAACCTTATTGGATATGGTGCGATCTATGATGTCTCTTGCCGATTTGCCACTATCGTTTTGGGGTTATGCATTAGAGACAGCTGCATTCACTTTAAATAGGGCACCATCGAAATCCGTTGAGACGACGCCTTATGAACTTTGGTTTAACAAGAAGCCAAAGCTGTCGTTTCTTAAAGTTTGGGGATGTGATGCTTATGTCAAAAAGCTTCAGCCTGAAAAGCTGGAACCCAAAGCGGAGAAATGCGTCTTCATAGGATACCCAAAAGAGACAGTTGGGTATACCTTCTACCTCAGATCTGAAGGCAAAGTGTTTGTCGCTAAAAACGGAACATTTCTTGAGAAAGAGTTTCTCTCGAAAGAATTGAGTGGGAGAAAGATAGAACTTGATGAGGTTGTTGAACCTTTACTTCAACCTGAGAGTAGCGCAGCGCAGAAAGTTGTTTCTGTGGAGCCTACATTAGCTGAAGAGGAAGTTAATGATGATGATCATGAAGCTTTGGATCAAGTTGCTATCGAACCTCGTAGGTCGACAAGGACGCGTACTGCTCCCGAGTGGTACGGCAACCCTGTCTTAGAGGTCATGTTGTTAGACAACGATGAACCTACGAGCTATGGAGAAGCGATGATGGGCCCGGATTCCGAGAAGTGGTTAGAGGCCATGAAATCCGAGATGGGATCCATGTATGAAAACAAAGTATGGACTTTGGAAGTATTACCTGAAGGGCGTAAGGCCATTCAGAACAAATGGATCTTTAAGAGGAAGACGGACGCGGACGGTAATGTCACCGTCTATAAAGCTCGACTTGTGGCAAAGGGTTTTTCACAAGTTCAAGGAGTTGACTACGATGAGACCTTCTCACCCGTAGCGATGCTTAAGTCCGTCAGAATCATGTTAGCAATAGCTGCCTTTTTCGATTATGAAATTTGGCAGATGGATGTCAAAACAGCGTTCCTTAACGGTTTCCTTAAGGAAGAGTTGTATATGATGCAACCAGAAGGTTTTGTCGATCCAGAGAATGCTGACAAAGTTTGCAAACTCCAGCGATCCATTTATGGACTGGTGCAAGCATCTCGGAGTTGGAATCTTCGTTTTGATGAGGTGATCAAAGCGTTCGAGTTTATACAAGTTTACGGAGAAGCTTGTATTTACAAGAAAGTGAGTGGGAGCTCTATAGCGTTTCTAATATTATATGTGGATGACATATTGTTGATTGGAAACAATATAGAAATGCTGGAAAGCGTAAAGGAATATTTGAACAAGAGTTTTTCAATGAAGGACCTAGGAGAAGCTGCTTTCATATTAGGCATCAAGATCTATAGAGATAGATCAAGACGCTTAATAGGACTTTCACAAAGCACATACCTTGATAAGATTTTGAAGAAGTTCAAAATGGATCAGTCCAAGAAGGGGTTCTTGCCTGTTTTGCAAGGTGTGAAGTTGAGTAAGACTCAATGCCCAGTGACTGCAGAAGATAGAGAAAAGATGAGTGTCATCCCCTATGCTTCGGCCATAGGCTCTATCATGTATGCAATGCTGTGCACAAGACCCGATGTCAGCCTTGCCATAAGTATGGTCGGAAGGTTTCAAAGTGATCCAGGAATGGAACACTGGACGGCGGTCAAGAATATCCTGAAGTACCTGAAAAGGACTAAGGACATGTTTCTCGTTTATGGAGGTGATCAAGAGCTCATCGTAAAGGGTTACGTCGATGCAAGCTTTGACACTGATCCGGATGACTCTAAGTCGCAAACCGGATACGTATTTATTCTTAATGGGGGTGCGGTAAGCTGGTGCAGTTCCAAGCAAAGCGTGGTAGCAGATTCTACATGCGAAGCGGAGTACATCGCTGCCTCGGAGGCGGCGAAGGAAGGTGTCTGGATGAAGGAGTTCATGACAGATCTTGGAGTAGTGCCTAGTGCGCTTAACCCAATGACTCTGTTTTGTGATAATACTGGTGCCATTGCTCTAGCCAAGGAACCAAGATTTCACAAGAGGACCAGACACATAAAACGACGTTTCAATTCCATCCGCGATTACATCAAGGAGGACGACATAAATATTTGCAAAGTACACACGGATCTAAATGTTGCAGATCCGTTGACTAAACCTCTTCCAAGGGCTAAACATGAACAACACCAGAACTGCATGGGTGTTCGATTCATTACAATGTAAATCACATAGTGATGTGAACTAGATTATTGACTCTAGAGCAAGTGGGAGACTGTTGGAAATATGCCCTAGAGGCAATAATAAATTGGTTATTATTATATTTCCTTGTTCATGATAATCGTTTATTATCCATGCTATAATTGTATTGATTGGAAACTCAAATACATGTGTGGGTACATAGACAACACTGTGTCCCTAGTAAGCCTCTAGTTGACTAGCTTGTTGATCAAAGATGGTTAAGGTTTCCTAGCCATGGACATGAGATGTCATTTGATAACGGGATCACATCATTAGGAGAATGATGTGATGGACAAGACCCAAACTGTAAACGTAGCATTTGATCGTGTCAGTTTATTGCTATTGTTTTCTGCATGTCAAGTATCTGTTCCTTTGACCATGAGATCATGCAACTCACTGACACCGGAGGAATACCTTGTGTGTATCAAACGTCGCAACGTAACTGGGTGACTATAAAGGTGCTCTACAGGTATCTCCGAGGGTGTCTGTTGGGTTGGCATGGATCAAGACTGGGATTTGTTACTCCGTATGACGGAGAGGTATCTCAGGGCCCACTCGGTAATACAACATCACAATGAGCCTTGCAAGCAATGTGACTAAAGTTTTAGCCACGAGATCTTGTATTACGGAACGAGTAAAGAGACTTGCCGGTAACGAGATTGAACTAGGTATAGTGATACCGACGACCGAATCTCGGGCAAGTAACATACCGAAGAACAAAGGGAACAGCATACGGGATTAACTGAATCCTTGACATAGAGGTTCGACCGATAAAGATCTTCGTAGAATATGTAGGAGCCAATATGGGCATCCAGGTCCCGCTATTGGTTATTGGCCGTAGAGGTGTCTCGGTCATGTCTACATAGTTCTCGAACCCGCAGGGTCTACACACTTAACGTTTGGTGACGATTAGTATAATTGAGTTATTATGTTGGTGACCGAAAGTTGTTCGGAGTCCCGGATAAGATCCCGGACATGACGAGGATCTCCGGAATAGTCCGGAGGTAAAGATTGATATATGTGATAATAGTGTTTTGATCTCTGGAAGGGTTCCGGAGTTCACCGGAAGGGGTTCCGGATGTTTACCGAAGTGTTCGGGTGCAGCAACACTTTATATGAGCCAAAGGGATAAAGCCCACAAGGTATTGGAAAGTGCAAAAGTAGTTTTGCTGCCGCGTAAGCGGTACTACCGCTTGGTGAAGCGGTACTACCGCCGGAGCGGTACTACCGCTTGTGTGAAGCGGTACTACCGCCCGAGCGGTACTACCGCTTGTGTGAAGCGGTACTACCGCCCAAGCGGTACTACCGCTTGTGTGAAGCGGTACTACCGCTTGTGCGCGGCTGTGCACGGTTCGGCAGGGATCCGAGTTGGACTCTTTCCCTGCGGGCCAAACCGACCTTGTGCGGGCAAAACCGACCCGGAGGAGGCTTTTACTCCAAGTTTAGACCCCAAGGCTCAACATATAAATAGAGGGGCAGGGCTAGCACACGGGACACATTAAGATTTCCCCAAGCCGTGTGCGGCAACCCTAACCCTCTAGTTCCTCCGTCATAATCTCCGTAGTGCTTGGCGAAGCCCTGCAGAGATTGTTCCTCACCACCATCACCACGCCGTCGTGCTGCTGGAACTCAACCACTACTTCATCATCGCTCGCTGGATCGAGGAGGTGAAGGCGTCATCAAGCCGTACGTGTGTTGAACGCGGAGGTGCCGTCCGTTCGGCACTAGATCGGAAGGATCGTGATTGGATCGCGGGACGCTCGGCGATTTGGATCGCGAAGACGTTCGACTACATCAACCGCGTTTATTAACGCTTCCGCTTAGCGATCTACAAGGGTATGTAGATTCACTCTCCCTCTCGTAGATGCTCATCACCATGGATAGATCTTGTGTGTGCGTAGGAAAATTTTTGTTTCCCATGCAACGTTCCCCAACAACAACTTGTTCTTGTAGACTCGTGTTAGGCCTCCAAGCGCAGAGGTTTGTAGGACATTAGCAATTTTCCCTCAAGTGGATGACCTAAGGTTTATAAATCCGTGGGAGGCGTAGGTTGAAGATGGTATCTCTCAAGCAACCCTACAACCAAATACAAGAAATCTCTTGTGTCCCCAACACACCCAATACAATGGTAAATTGTATAGGTGCACTAGTTCGGCAAAGAGATGGTGATAAAAGTGTAGTATGGATAGTAGATATAAGTTTTTGTAATCTGAAAATATAAAAACAGCAAGGTAGCAAGTAACAAAAGTGAGCACAAACGGTATTGCAATGCTTGAAAATAAGGCCTAGGGTTCATACTTTCACTAGTGCAATCTCTCAACAATGCTAACATAATTGGATCATATAACCATCCCTCAACGTGCGATAAAGAATCACTCCCAAGTTCCTATTAGCGGAGAACATAAGATAGAAATTGTTTGTAGGGTACGAAACCACCTCAAAGTTATCCTTTCCGATCAATCTATTGAGCTATTCCTATAGGTGTCACAAACAGCCCTAGAGTTCGTACTAAAATAACACCATATGATACACATCAACCAACTCTAATGTCACCTAGATACTCCAATGTCACCACAAGTATCCGTGAGTTGATTATACGATATGCATCAAACAACTTCATAATCATCATATTCTATCCACACAAAGAACTCCAAGGAGCACCCCAAAGTTTCTACCGAAGAAAAGATAATGAAAACATGCATCAACCCATATGCATAGATTACCCCAATGTCACCGCGGGAATCCGCGAGTTGAATGCCAAAACATATATTAAGTGAATCAATATAATACCCCATTGTCACCATGGGTATTCATATGCAAGACATACATCAAGTGTTCTCAAATCTGAAATATTCAATCCAACAATAACGAAACCTCAAAGGGAAAAGATTCGATTCATCACAACAAGGATAGAGAGGGAGGAAACACCATATGATCCAACTATATTAACAAAGCTCGCGGTACATCAAGATCGTGCCAAATCAAGAACACGAGAGAGAGAGAGAGAGAGAGAGAGATCAAACACATAGCTACTTGTACATACCCCTAGCCTCGAGGGTGAACTACTCACACATCACCATGAGAACGGAGGAGGAGTTGGTGGTGATGGTGATGGAGGAGATGTCCCCGGCGGCGTTCCGGAGCCACCGGAGGAGAGGGGCAGGGGCCCCCCTCCTTCTTCTTCTTCCTTGGCCCTCCGGGGGGGGGAAGGGAGCTCTCCCCTAGATTGGATCTCTTTGTTGTCTTCTGTTTCTGCCTTCCTGTTTTCTGGCCCTTCACCGTTTCTTAAATTCCCGGAGATCCGTAACTCTGATTGCGCTGAAATTTTAACACGGTTTTTTTCTGGATATTAGCTTCCTTGCGCCCGAAGAAGGGCACCAACCGACCTACGAGGGCCTCACGAGGCACCACGGCGCGCCGGGCCCCCCAGGCGCGCCCTGGTGCTCGTGGGGCCCACGAGCACCGCCTTGAGTTGATTCCACCTCCCAAAAATCACATATATTCCAAAATAATTCTCCGTAAAATTTTATTGCATTTCGACTTCGTTTGATATGGATTTTCTGTGAAATAAAAAACAAGCAGAAAACAGCAACTGGCACTAGGCACTAGGTCATTATGTTAGTCCATAAAAATCATATAAAATCCATATAAAAGTGCACCAAAATTATACAAAAC
This sequence comes from Elymus sibiricus, assembly GCA_039707655.1. NCBI lineage: Eukaryota > Viridiplantae > Streptophyta > Magnoliopsida > Poales > Poaceae > Elymus > Elymus sibiricus. The sequence goes on along the minus strand of CM077674.1, from coordinate 138,655,095 downwards.
TATAATAAACATGGCATGAATACTTCACAAATTATAGATACGTTGGAGACGTATCACTGCGGTGCGCTCTGCTCGCGTCACGCCGCGCGCTCTGCTCACGTCCTGCCACGCGCTCTGCCCGCGTCCCTCCGCGCACGTTGCAAACGTTTCGGGCCGGTGCACAATCACGTACGTTCGGGGTGCCTTATGCATGCGGTTACGCCAGACGCGGCGCCACGACGCAGTTACGTGTGGCAAGAACTGCCTTGCGGGCGTGCCAAGAATCCCGGCCGCCCGGCCCTCATTTATTCCCGTGGCCATTTACCTTCATCTCTCGCGCCCCACTACACAAAAAGCACACCCACGACGACGCATACAGAGAGGATATCCAGCGGCTCCAATGTCGCTCCCGGCTCCAATGGCGCTCCCAGCGGCTGACGACGACGACGGGCGGCAGTTCACCATGCCTCATGTAGTGGACACCCACGTGAGGGGGAAGGGCCTCTTAGTGGTGTACACCAACGAGCCGGTCTTGGTGGAGAGATCCATCCACACTATGGAGCAGTTGCTTGCTGAGGACGAGTACCAAGTGGTCGGCTTCGACCTCGAGTTCACCGGCGGTGGTACCGGGTATGATCAGAAGGTTGCCATCGCCTAGTTATGCGTGCGCCATCACATCCTCGTCTACCAGTACTCCCTGGCCACAAGGCCTTGCGAGCGTTTCGCCAGGTTTATCAACAGCCCCGACTACAGGTTCGCTATGGTGGACACCATGAATGATCTAAAGGTGCTCGAGACTACAGGCTTGGCCTGCCAGAATCTTGTCGACATCCAAGGCCAGTACAGGGTCTGGGGCAGAAAGAAGGCGAAGGACTCCCTGGTTGACCTAGCCATGGCCATCATCGACCCCTACTACAGAGGCATGAAGGATGAGTGCAAAAAGAACAAGGATGCATGGCACGAGGCCTGGGTGTGGAGACTGGATGAAGAACACGTCAAGTACGCGGCCAAGTATGCATACACAAGCTACGAGATGTACAGGCGGATCGTTGACATGAGGGAGTGCCTCCTTCCTGTGGACGACGAGGGATCGAGCCACGAGTAGTGGCGGCAGCATCACAAGAAGTAGATGATTAGATGATCGTTTCTCCTAGTTTAGAATGCATGTAATTGTTTATTGAGGTGTGTGCGAATGTTTTGTATAGTCACCTATGTAATTGGATGTTTAATTTGGTTCTATATGTTGTTCTTCTGTAGACTGAGCAAATTACATCGCAGACGGACTAAACTAGGGAACCCGTCGGTGATGATTTCATCAATCGCTGACAATTGTATACAAGCAAACATTTGCCCACAACACACACGGGTTATTAGCAGGAATCGTCCGTGTTGTTATCCGTCTTCCCACACATTTTGGATTACTGACCTGTTTGCCGCGTATCACACACACCTTGTTAAGTTGAACCGTTTTTGTTGTGTTGGGTAATCGCAAATAGTTCATCCGAGTGAACCGCATGCCGTGCATCGCACACACCTTGATCTGTCTGACCGTTTCTGTTGTGTTGGATAATCACAAATAGTTCATCCGAGTGAACTGTATGCCGTGTATCGCACACACCTCAAACTGGCTGACCGTGTTTGTTATTCTGGCTTATCGCAAACAGTTCGTATGAATCAACTGTAGGCCACGTATCGCACACGCGTCTCTAATCTGAATCGTTTTTTATGTCTCCAGCATCGCAAATAGTTCGTATTATTGGCGATGGTTTTATTACTACACCGTTTGCGATGCATGCAGCGCACACAGTTTGGTCGCGGGGTCTCTGATTCATGTGTCGCGTTAGCGGTCGCCTGCAGTAGTGATAGTCATGGACTCGGACCACCGGATAATCTGCCGAGCGATGATTTCCTCTGTCGGGAGGTCACCATGGCTTAAACAAGCCAGGTAAGGTACTGTCCAATCTGGTATAGCATGAACAGCGGCCACCAACGCCACCTCTGGATCAGGAATAGCAAGGTCTTCCTCCGTCGGTAACTTGACTGACGGGTTGTGTAGAACGTCAAGGAAAACATTGGGTGGAACAGGCTTTCGCTGAGAGCCCAAACGAGAAAATGCATTTACCGCCTCGTTAAGCCGGCGATCAATATGATCAACCTGATATCCCTTGAAATGCCCAGCGATGTTTGTGACTTCGCGTCTGTAAGCCGCCATGAGGGGATCCTTGGAATCCCAGGTTCCAGAAACCTGCTGAGCCACCAAATATGAGTCGCCCAGGCATCCGACTCGGCTTAAGTTCATCTCCTTAGCCATACGGAGCCCATGAATCAAAGCCTCATATTTAGCTGCATTGTTATTACAGGGAAACATAAGCCTCAAAACATAACAAAACTTATCACCTCATGGGGAAGTTATCACAACTCCAGCCCCCGAGCCTTCCAATTGCATGGATCCGTCAAAGTGAATTGACCAATATGTGGTATCCGGCTTCACCTCCGGAGCCTGCAGCTCAGTCCAGTCATTGATGAAGTCCACCAAAGCTTGAGATTTGATCGCAGTTCGTGACATATATTTGAGATGATGCGGGCCATGCTCAATGGCCCACTTGGCAACCCGGCCAGTAGCCTCCCTGTCGTGGGTATGACCATCTATGGGGCCATCCAGCCCCTTGTGGTTCGGCAGGGGAGATCGACATGCACAAAGAGCAGAATCAATGGAAGACGCAAGGGATTTACCCAGGTTCGGGCCGCTAGGAAGCGTAAAACCCTACTCCTGCTTTTGGTGTATTGGTTGTATGTGGGCACAAGTACAAGGAGCGCTTCTCCCGGCAAGGTGCGGAGAGAGCTGCTACGCGAGACATGCTGCTGTTTGAAAAAGGGTCTGAATCCCTCTAATTGTTGCCTTGGTCCTCCTTTTATAGCTCAAGGGGTTACCACAGTGGCAAAACAGTAATTACATATCGACTAGATAGCAAACAGTGCTATCATACCTAACTCTGCCAGTTTAGGACAAAGGCATTAAATGCACCATTAGGTGTCATGTGGAGAGGCAGCCCCGGCAAGGTTCCTGCACCGCTTGCCCAGCTACCTCGTATTATTCTGACACGCCTCCTGGATGGGTGTCATTAAAGGTAAATCTTCTCCCTACGCGCTGACACATGCCCGACAAACCTCACCAACTAGCCTGTGCGGTCGACACCTCACTGATCAGTGACTATCTGTCCATCGAGGTGGAGCGCTGGCGTGCTGGCTGAAGCCTGCCGGTACGGAGCTTGCCGGGTCTTCGCCTTGCCGGTTTAGTCTTGCCGGCAAGAAATGTCTTCATTTTCACTACTAGTTGAATGTTTGTTGGTGCTTTGTCTTGATCTTCTCCCCAGTAGCTTTTGTAACTGGGCCTTGAATCTTGGTCATGGCGGTTCTCGGTAAGCCTTGGCCGTCAAGGAAGCTGCTACTGTCTGTGCATAAGTCAGGGTATAAAATACCCATGTTTTATACACCGACAGGATCCCCCGGGCCTGGGCCATACGCGCGTCCGAAGCGTTGTTGGGCTAGGCCCAAACAATGCACAGACACGCGGCGGGAAAACTGCCGCTGTAATTTTTTGTCATGATGGTTATCCCCTCTTCTGAGATCTTCTTTGCTTCTTCATTAATCTGGCCTTGAGTATGCCCTTGGTTATTTTCCAGCAACCCTTGCCATTAGACGGACTTGAATAGGTGCATGGCAACGCGTGGCGAGGGATAACTGCCATTCATGCCATGACTCCTCCTTTTTCTGCGCCCCTCCATCACGCGCGTCCGCATGCATGCAGGGTAGTGGATTGGTGGAGAAGGGCGGCCGTTGGAGTGACATGCCGGGCCAGGGGGCGCAAGGCGCGGGATTGGTGAACGTGGGCGGTTGCTGGAGTAATGCGCCCGTCCAGAAGCGCAGGGCACGAGATTGGCGAACGTGGGCGGCCCCCCGAAGACGGTGAAGAGCCATCTCCCCGCGCCCCCCCTATAAAGAGGGGGCTGCGGGGTGCGATGCTCATCCACCTCCTTCTGCCTCGACCTTCAGCAACCGTCACCTCTTTATCTTATCTTCTTACTCCGCTTCTGACGACGGCATGGCGAGGGGAAGAGGACGCGGCCGTGCTTCCGCCGCCGCGATAAGAGCTTCTCCTAGGCTCCATGCCCACGCCTCGGCCACGGCCGCGGAGGCTGGTTCCAGTGCTCAAGGGAGGGCCGCGTCCCGTGGTCGTGGAAGACGCGGTGCTCGTGGTCGAGGCGTCCATGGTGGAGTGCTTGCCGCTTCGACTTCGGCTCTTCCTCCCCCGGCAGAGGGCCACACGGAAGACACGGCGCAGGAATTCGTCGTGGACCTGCGCGAGCAGCCGTGGAGCTGGCTACGGCTTCCCCGTCCTTTTGCCAGGGAAATGGAGGGCCGCCACCTGCGCGGCTTGTGGCTGCGCGTGGATGGTTGCTGCAACGGCCCGGTCTGGGTGACCGTTGAGACCTCCAACAACGGCTTCATGTATCTCACGCGCGGGTGGAAAGCCTTCGTTCGTGCCTGTTGCCTAGGGCAAGGGCACCTTCTTCTCTTCAGGTTGGATGGACCAGACACGCTCTTTTTGAAGTTCTTCAGAGCTTCAGGCGCTCGTCTGGAATGCTGCGCGGAGAGCTCGAGCGACAGCGACACCGCTTCCTCCAGCGATGCTGAGGATGACGATGATGACGGCGATGATGACGGCGCTCCCGACGTGAAGACCAAGGACGACAACCGTGAGTCTGGCTGATCGCCGGCAGCACCATCATCTGGCCTTCCGGGAACAAGCCGGGCTTCGCCTAGGCGCCCCTTTTGCCGTCCTTGCACTCGATGTAAACCCTGGGGAAGGGCCAATAAAATGTAATCGAGTACCTGTTTGACGAATATCTAGTGTTTGCCGGGCTTAAGCGAATGCGTGCTGTTTCCCTTGTTTTACATCGCCTTTGTATGATTGTGCTCCCTACGCTGTCGGAAAACTTGCCGGTGCGCGCACTTGCCGCGAGCGCTTTGAGGAATGGGTCCTTAGCAGCCTGCTGGAAGTGCCGCTGCCGGCAAGGCAACTTGCCGGGCCCGAACGCAGCCGCTAATCTTGCCGAGTGGACTCGAGGCAAACTAGGGCGCGGACGGATCACGACAAGATTCCCCCGCGTGCAGGTTTCTCATACAAATGCAGAATCGTTCAAGGGAAGCCGCAAATGTAACAAGGAAAAAAAATTCAAAGTTTTTCAACTGAGCTTTTCCTGGTGCTGTTTTCCTCGTTGTATGCTCGTTGTATGAAATGATCACTTGAACGTCGTTAGAATGGTACCCCATCGCCACTCCCCCCGGGAAACTTGCACATGAGGGATTCTTCTGTCCTTTTAAGAAAAAGAAAGAAGAGAAAAGAGTGGTTTGGGAACCTTGACGGTTCGTCAGCCATTCCATACAAACTAAAGTGTAAATCATAGCATCACATGTATCCATATAAAAATGAATATGCATGAAGAGTTGCGAAACACTTAGCTTTATTATGCACATGATCTGCGCCTGGCTTTGTACAAAGGGTTACAAGTCTCGCCGACAAAGCTTGTACAAAAGGGGTTGCCAGGAGGCCCGGCAACCGCGCCTCATGGGTAGAACTTGCGAAGATGCTCAATATTCCATGAGTTTTGCACTGGGGTGCCATCTTCGGTCTCCAGACGGACTGCGCCAGGTCTGGTGACTCGTACTACCCGATAAGGGCCTTCCCACTTCGGCGTCAACTTGTTTGATCTCTTGGCGGACTGAATGCGCCGAAGAACAAGGTCGCCTTCCTCAAGGCTTCGGGCGTGCACTTTGCGGCTATGATAGCGGCGCAAGGCTTGCTGGTAGCGTGCAGCTCGCACAGCCGCCCGAAGACGATCTTCCTCAAGGAGCGTTGCGTCGTCTTGTCACAGCTGCTCTTGCTCAGCTTCATCGTAAGCGAGCACTCGAGGTGACCCGTATATGAGTTCCATGGGGAGCACCGCTTCTGCACCATAGATTAGGGAGAAGGGTGTTTGGCCCGTAGCTCGATTTGGTGTCGTCCTGAGTGACCAAAGAACCGCCGACAACTCATCAATCCAGCGCCTTCCACATTTGCGCAGCCTGTCAAAGGTTCTTATCCTGAGGCCACGCAACACTTCAGCATTCATCCTTTCCGCTTGGCCGTTGCTTCTCGGGTGAGCGACAGATGCAAAACAGATTTTGCTGCCAAGGTCTTGGATATATTGCATGAAGGTGCTGCTCGTGAATTGTGTGCCGTTGTCGGTGACAATTCTGTTAGGAACCCCAAAACGGCAAACTAATCCTTTGAAGAACTTGACGGCTGACTGCGCTGTCACCTTTCTCACCGGCTCCACTTCAGGCCACTTTGTGAACTTGTCGATGGCGATGTACAAGAACTCAAAGCCCCCGGCAACACGGGGGAAGGGGCCCAAGATCTCGAGCCCCCAGACCAAAAAGGGCCAGGAGAGAGGGATTGTTTGGAGAGCTTGAGCTGGCTGATGTATGTTCTTTGAATGGAACTGGCATGCTTCACACTTGGTTACTAGCTGAGTTGCATCCTGGAAGGCAGTGGGCCAATAGAAGCCTTGCCGGAAAGCTTTGCCGGCAAGTGCCCTTGATCCTATGTGAGAGCCACATATGCCTCCATGTATCTCCGCCAACAGCTTTAGTTCATCTTCCCGGCAAATACACTTCAATTTCACACCGTTTGGTCGCGTTCTGTACAGAATGCTATCCACAAACTGATACATACTTGACTGACGGGCTACTTTCTCAGCTCCTTCTTGCTCATCGGGAAGTTCTCCTGTTTGGAGGAAATGAACTATCTGTTGTGCCCATGCCGGAGCCTGTGGCTCGACGACAAGGACTAAAGGCATTTCTTCGGCCGCGGGAGCGCTTGCCTCAGCGGCAAGAACGTGAGGTTCTGCGCGAAGCCACTGCTCACCGACAACTGTGTCGTTGTCCCCGGCAACATCCTTGCCGGCAGCTTCTGGGAGCTCTGCCAGAAAGTACTTGCTGGTATTCAACTTCCTTCTCTTACTGGCCTATGTTGATGGAGTGACTGTTGGCTGATTCAAATGGAGCACAAAAGTTCCCAGTTCCACGGGAAGCTTTTGAGCGGGACACTTTGACAGGCTATCAGCAATGCTATTTTCCGCACGAGGGATGTGCTCCGTTTGCAACCCGTCAAAGTGCTCTTCCAATTTCCTCACTTCTTCCACATACGCTTCCATCAACGGGCTCTGGTAATCTTTGTTCACTTGCTTCACAACAAGCTGCGAGTCACCGCGGATGATCAATTTTTTGATTCCAAGGTCCACTGCGATCCTAAGACCGGCAAGGAGTCCTTCGTACTCGCAGTGTTGTTTGTAGCTTGCTCCCTGGGAAAGTGCATTTGAACCACATATTTGAGGTGCTCTCCGGTGGGTGCGACAAGCAGCACTCCGGCACCGGCGCCTTGCAGCGATAAGGCACCGTCAAAGTACATGATCCATTCTTTTGCTGTCTCTTTGCCGGGGAGAGCTGTTTCTTGAATTTCTTCGTCTTGCGTTGGCGTCCATTCGGCGATGAACTCCGCCAAGGCCCTGCTCTGAATGGTTGAAGTGCTTTCAAACTTGAGTGCAAAGCTTGATAGTTCCAACGCCCACTCCACTATCCTGCCGGTTGCTTTCGAATTTCTTAGGATGCGTTGCAACGGAAAGCGAGTGACGACAGCGATCTCGTGTGCTTGGAAGTAGTGACGCAGCTTTCTCGAGGCCATAAGAAGGCCGAAAAGCAATTTCTGCACCCCCGAGTATCTTGACCTAGCCCCCTACAGAAGGGAACTAACAAAATAAATGGGCCGCTGCACCACTTTCTTCTTCGGCACTGTTTGTTGATTATCTTCATTTGCTTGCGTTGTTTCTGACTTGTTGGCGTCGGACCTTGCCGGAGAAGATTCCAGTTTGTCGCTAGGTGGGCTTGCCGCGGTTGCTTCCTCGTCATTGATTTCCCTCTGTGCCACTAATGCAGCACTAGCCACTTGATTTGTTGCCGCTACGTTAGCAGCAACGGCTCTTGCGGTCTAGGCGCAACTAGTGTTGGCGCGGAGGAGAGGTATCTTTTCAAGTCCTGCAGCGCGGCCTCTGCTTCTGGAGTCCATTTCATCGGACCTGCCTTTTTCAAAATCTTGAAAAATGGTAGGGCGCGCTCGGCGGATCTTGAAATGAACCTACTTAAGGCAGCAACACAGCCGGCAAGACGCCGCACATCTTTGACGCTTTTTGGTGCTTGAATCTGCTCAATTGCTTTGATCTTGTCGGGATTCGCTTCAATTCCTCGTTGAGATACAAAGAACCCGAGAAGCTTGCCGGATGGAACGCCAAACACACACTTCTCGGGGTTGAGCTTTAGATTGATTTTGCGCAAGTTTGCAAATGTCTCTTCTAAATCTTGAATGAGGGTTGATTTGTCCTTGGTCTTGACCACTATATCATCCATGTACGCTTCCACATTCCTGTGCAGTTGGGGCTCAAAACCAATCTGGACTGCCCTCGCAAATGTTGAACCAGCACTCTTTAATCCAAAAGGCATACGCACGAAGCAGTATGTGCCACGTGGAGTAATGAATGCGGTTTTCTCCTCATCCTCCTTGGCCATGAATATATGATGGTATCCAGAATAGGCATCAAGGAAGGAGAGTAAATCACAGCCAGAAGTGGAATCTACAATTTGATCAATGCGCGGCAAAGGGAAAGGATCCTTTGGACATGCTTTGTTGATATCAGTGTAGTCAATACAAAGTCTGCACTTTCCGTTTGCTTTGCGCACCACTACCAGATTTGCCAACCAAGTGGGATGTAGTAGACCTCTGACCAAGCTTGCTGCTTCAAGTTTCTTGATTTCCTCGGCAATGAATTGTTTCCGCTCCAAAGCTTGCTTTCGGACCTCTTGCTTGACGGGCCGAGCGTGGGGACAGATGGCAAGGTGGTGCTCAATTACCTCCCTGGGAACACCGGGGATGTCAGACGGTCACCATGCGAACACATCGACATTCGTCCGCAGGAAGGCAATGAGCGCACTTTCCTATTTGCTGTCAAGGGTGGCACTGATGGTGAAGGTATCGTCAGTGCCATCCTCCTTCGCCGGCACCTTCTTGGTTGCCAGTGCAGTGGCTCTGGGTTTCTTACCGGTAGAGCACTCCGGCAAGTCTTCAACAGGTGCGCAGCACTCCGAAGAGGTGCGCTTCCCGGAATCCTTGCTAGAGGTCTTGCCGGACTTCTTGTTTTCCTTCTTCTTGGCGGGAACTGGCGTCTTGGTGGCCTCTGCTGCGACCGCATCTCTGTACATCTTGTCGACGCAAATGACTGCATCTTTCTTGTCGGAGTTGATGGAAATGACACCCATCGGCCCAGGCATCTTCAACGTGTTGTAGGCATAGTGAGATGCTGCCATGAATTTCGCCAAGGCTGGGCGGACAAGAATTCCATTATACGGCAAGGGGATATTGACAACATCAAACACAATCTTCTCAGTCCTGTAGTTCAATTCCCCGCCAAACGTTACCGGCAATGTGATCTTTCCATTGGGCTGGCTTCTTCCCGGGTTTATTCCTTGAAACGTGCCTATCTTTTCAAGTTCTTCGTCGGGAATCTGCAGCCTCTTGATTACTTCTGGAGAAATCAAGTTTAGGCCGGCCCTACCATCAACTAACATTTTCGTGACCTGGAGGTTGTGAATTGTTGTGAAACCAACAATGGCAAACACCCGACCGCGGTTGTGCGATCAGGGTGGTCCTCGGCATCGAAAATGATAGGCGTGTGTGACCACTTGAGTGGCTTTTGAGAGCCCATTGCCAGTTCTGCCGCGTTAACCTCACGAGCTCACTGCTTAAGTTGGCGATGAGAGGAGTGCAAAGATGCGCCTCCATCAACGCACATGGTCTCAGTTGCCTTCTGGAATTCTTGTTCACTGGACTCTCCATCGTCCTCTTCTTCCTCACTTCCATCATCTTCCTCTTTCTTTTCGCGGCCTCTAGCAGGTTTTTCTTTCTGCTGCTTGGCCTTGCCGCGACGGCCTCCTCGACCACCACGGCCCCTTTTGCCGGATCCACCGGCACCATCTTGACCCTTCTCTTTGTCACGCTTTTCGTATTCAACCTTCTGTTTCTCAACAAGGTGCTCGACTTGTCAGCACTCTTGGAGATCATGGCCCTTGGTGCGATGAATCTTGCAGTATGGCCCATCAGATTTGCCGGCCTTCTCGTTTGCCGCTGCCTCTTGGCAAGCGGCGCATACAGCAGCCTCCTTGCCGGAGTTCTCAGTCTTGGCTTTCTTGGCGGACTCAGAGTTGCCGGAACCTTCGACGGCCATTACAGTTTTGCCTTTACGCTTCCTGTTGCGCTTTCGGCCCTTCTTCCTCGGGGTGGCGGCATCGTCATCCTTGGAATCTACCTCGGGACCAGCGTCCTCCCCGGGAAGCCTTCTCCCTTCCTCAGCGCGTGCACACTTATCCGCCAACGTATAGAGCTCATTGATGGTTTTGGGTAGCTTGACGTTCATCTTCTCCCGCATCCTCCGATTGCGCACATTCGTGTGAAAGGCGGCAATGACGGCTACGGGGTGCACGTCTGGAATGTTACGGTGCCCACGGCTGAACCTCTGGATGTACTTGCGCAAAGTTTCTCCATCTCTTTGCGGAATCACTTGCAGGTCGCTGGGCTGTCCAAGGGTCTTGTGGCCTCCGGTAAAGGCACCAACAAACTCGTTACAGAGATCTGCCCATGAAGAAATGGAGTTCTCCGGCAAGTTCATCAGCCAAGATCTCACGTTGGGCTTCAGTACCAACAGAAAGTAGTTGGCGAGGATTTTGTCATCTCTTCCTCCGGCAGCTTGCACGGCAATCGTGTAGATTCCCAGGAATTCTGCCGGGTTCAACTTGCCATCGTATTTCTCTGGTACTTCCGACTTGAAGGCTCGGACGGACGGCCATCGGACTTGCCGCAGCTCGCGGGTGAAGGCAGGACACCCAACCTCGTAAGGTAGATATCCGCCAACCCCTGGCGCAGGCTCATCAACGATGGGGCCGTTGCGCGCGTCGGATTGGCGGCGCGCCTCCCGGCGCCGTTCGATGGTGGTGCGGGAGTCTTCTACCTGCCTGTCTCGCAGCACTTACCGCTGGTCTTGCCGCGCTCGCGGATCTGAAGAGGCCATCGACATCTCGTCGGGCTCAAAAGATTGTCAAGCTTGCCGCGGCTGTTGGCGTTGCTGCTGTTGAGACTGCTGCCGCTGAGGTGATTGCACCATTAGCGCAGCACCGTCAACGCGGCCACCAGTTGGAGCTACCGGTGCCGTTTGCGGACGCCGTGAGGGCTCCGCTTGCTGTGATTTGCTGGCCTCGGCAAACCCAATCAAGCTTTGGATGGTGGCTCTCCACTCATCCATCTTCTCTGCCGCTGGAGGGAAATTTAGCAGCATCTGGGCCCGCGCCATTGCTTCCGCTGTTGTGGCTGGCATGGCCGGAAGCGAAGAGCGCGACGTCGCTCTAATCCTGGCAGAGCCAGTAGGAGCGCCATCGTGGTCTTGCTGCCGTGGCACATGATCAGCAGTTGGTCGCCGTGGCGGAGGCGGTGCCTGAGGATCTGGGATTTGATTAACATGAGTCTTGCCGTGAGGTCGCCGCTGCCCGGAGTCGTTGGTGCCACTCGGATCCGTACCGCGCCCGTTGTGCGAGGGGCGCGGCGTCTGTCCTGAAGCAGCATCCTTGGACATCGCTGCGGCGGGGTCTTGGCTAGCGCCGGCCCGAGCATTGCTGCTCCGATGGCTACGTTCATCGGTGTGGCGAGGAGGAGGAGGAGGTCGTCTGTCCGCTCCACCCGCATTGCCCCTGCTTCATTCGCCAGAGGATCGAGGAAGTCGACTGCCTCCAGCACGCTCATCTCCTGCGCCGACCGCGGTGGGCATGGCGACCGCGCCACCCACGCTGGTCGTGCCAACCGCGGTATCCGCACCGCTCGCATTGGCCACACTGCCTGCGCCGCCCGCGGATGTGTGCGAGGGGGCCGTCATCGTGATGCCCTTCTTCTTCGGGGCCATCGACGACGAGGAGGACGATGAAGAAGTTGATGAAGATGACGTGCAATCCACTGGCTCAGATTCGCGCAAGCGCTCCCCCTACCTGGCACGCCAAAGATGTCGTGGGTACGACCATCTATGGGGCCATCCAGACCCTTGTGGTTCAGCAGGGGAGATCGACGTGCACAAAGAGCAGAATCAATGGAAGACGCAAGGGATTTACCCAGGTTCGGGCCGCTAGGAAGCGTAAAACCCTACTCCTGCTTTTGGTGTATTGGTTGTATGTGGGCACAAGTACAAGGAGCGCTTCTCCCGGCAAGGTGTGGAGAGAGCTGCTACGTGAGACGTGCTAGTGTTTGAAAAAGGGTCTGAATCCCTCTAACTGTTGCCTTGGTCCTCCTTTTATAGCTCAAGGGGTTACCACAGTGGTAAAACAGTAATTACATAACGACTAGATAGCAAACAGTGCTATCATACCTAACTCTACCAGTTTAGGACAAAGGCATTAAATGCACCGTTAGGTGTCATGTGGAGAGGTAGCCCCGGCAAGGTTCCTGCACCGCTTGCCCAGCTACCTCGTATTATTCTGACACGCCTCCTGGACGGGTGTCATTAAAGGTAAATCTTCGCCTTACGCGCTGACACATGCCCGACAAACCTCACCAACCAGCCTGCGCAGTCGACACCTCACTGGTCAGTGACTAGCTGTCCGTCGAGGTGGAGCGCTGGCGTGCTGGCTGAAGCATGCCGGTACGGAGCTTGCCGGGTCTTCGCCTTGCCGGTTTAGTCTTGCCGGCAAGAAATGTCTTCATTTTCACTACTAGTTGAATGTTTGTTGGTGCTTTGTCTTGATCTTCTCCCCAGTAGCTTTTGTAACTGGGCCTTGAATCTTGGTCATGGCGGTTCCCGGTAAGCCTTGGCCGGCAAGGAGGCTGCTACCGTCTGTGCATAAGTCAGGGTATAAAATACCCATGTTTTATACACCGACACTCCCTGTTCTGAATTATGTCCCCGAGAGGCGCTGAAATGACCACAGTAATTGGGTGCTCATGGAAGTAATGTTTCAATTTGCGGCTTGCCATGAACACGCCATATACCAGCTTTTGCCAATGCGGATATCGCTGCTTGGACTCTGTTAAGACTTCACTAATATAATACACAAGGGGCTGAACTGGGTACTTTTTGCCATCTTCCTTGCGCTCCACAACAACTGCAACACTAACGGCTTTGCTATTGGCTGCGATATATAACAGCATTGGCTCCTTCTCTTGAGGGGCAGTAAGGATAGGCGGCTCAGACAACTGTTTCTTGAGGGACTCAAAAGCTTGATCTGCAGCATCACTCCAAACAAAATTGTCTGACTTCCGAAGCAACTGGTAAAGCGGAATCGCCTTCTCCCCAAGCCGGCTGATGAACCAGCTCAACACTGCGACCCACCCCGCGAGCTTTTGGACAGCGTTAAGATTGGCCGGCTTGGCCAAGGTGGTGATGGCTTTGATTTTTTCTGGGTTGGCCTCAATTCCGCGCTCAGAAACTAAGAAGCCCAGTAACTTCCCTGCAGGAACACCGAAGACACACTTCTCCGGGTTGAGCTTCATCTGGTAAACTCGGAGGTTATCAAACGTCTCCTTGAGATCATCCAACAAGGTTTCTTTCTTCCGAGATTTGACAACGATGTCATCAATATATGCATGAACATTACGCCCAATCTGCTTGTGGAAACAATTCTGGACACAGCGCTGATAAGTCGCCTGCGCACATTTCAAGCCAAACGTCATGGACGTATAGCAGAAAGCACCAAAGGGCATGATAAAGGCTGTCTTTTCCTGGTCCTCTTGCTTCATCTTGATCTGATGGTAACCGGAGTAAGCATCCAGAAAACATAGACACTCACAACCCGCCATTGCATCAATGATTTGGTCAATACGGGGCAGAGCAGAGGGATCACTGGGACAAGCTTTATTCAGGTCAGTGTAATCCACACACATCCGCCAAGTCCCTTTTTCTTCAGAACAAGCACCGGGTTAGCCAGCCACTCTGGATGAAAAACCTCTACAATGAACCCGACAGCTAGGAGCCGTGCTACTTCTTCGCCAAGAGCTTTCCGCCTTTCCTCATTAAAGCGACGGAGATACTGGCGAACAGGTTTAAACTTAGGATCCACATTAAGGGAGTGCTCGGCGAGTTCTCTCGGTACACCTGGCATGTCAGAAGGTTTCCATGCAAAAATGTCCCGGTTCTCACGGATGAACTCGATGAGCGCGCTTTCCTATTTCGGATCCATATTCGCCCCGATGGTAAACTGCTCAGCAGAATTACCAGGGGTGAAATCAACTTGCTTCGTGTCTCTGGCCGACTTGAACTTTAGCAAAGGATCAGACTCAGTCGTCGATTTTTTCAGAGAGGACCTATCAGCCGGGTCGATATTATCCTTGTAGTACTTCAGCTCTTCAGCTGCACAAGCCGTCTCAGTATAAGCTGCATCTCCCTCCTCGCATTCTAGGGAAATTTTTCTGTTGCCATTGACAGTAATAGTACCCTCTGGTACAGGCATTTTTAACTTCAGATAAACATAGCACGGACGTGCCATGAACCGCGCATAAGCCGGCCTCCCAAAGAGAGCATGATAGGGACTTTTAAGTTTGACCACTTCAAAAGATAAGAACTCCGAGCGATAATTAAATTCAGTGCCGAAGGCGACTTCCAGGGAAATCCTGTCGATGGGATAAGCCGACTTGCCAGGGATAAAGCCATGAAAGACTGTAGTGGAAGGGGTGAGCTGCTTCTCGGACAAGTTCATCCATCTGAAAGTATCGTATTAAAGGATATTGATGCTGCTTCCGCCATCCATGAGCACTTTGGTTAATGTATAGCCGCCGACTTGTGGAGCAACGACCAGAGCAACACCGCCTGGGTGATCAATATACTCAGGATGATCTGCCCTACTCCATGTAACTGGCTGCTCAGACCAATTCAGATAATAAGGGACTGCCGGCTCAACCGTGTTAACAGCTCTCCGCTGAACCTTCCGATCACGTTTGCAAGTACTGGTGGTGAAGACGTGGTACTGACCACTATTTAGCTGCTTAGGATTGCTCTGAAATCCAGATTGACCACCCTAATTTTGATTTCCTTGGTTATTCCGCTGGTTGTTCCCTCCACCATTGCCAGCCCCCTGAAACCCAGGATCTTGACCATTGTTCCCCTGGAACCCGGGGCCTGCAAAGTGCCCTTGTGAGCCGGCTCCCTGGTTGCCGGGTCCAGGATTACCAGGATGCCCACCGTTGCTGCCTCCATTGTGATGATTCTGAAATATCTGCTTGGAGAACTCTTGCATAATGTATCAGTTTTCCCATGAATGGGTAGACGGCTTACCGTCAAAACTGTGCTTCGGACACGGACCCTTAAGAGCCTCCTCAAAGCTACAAGGGCGATTACCAGAGAAAGGTTTCCTGGAACCATTGTTCTGGCACTGATTTTTACCACCAGTATTAGTGTTTGCCACCAGATCAGAGCCTCCCTCGTAATTCTTGCGCTTGTTACTGTTATTGGTCTGCCCATTGCCGTTATTCTGCTGTTGACCCTTGCCACTGTTTTTCTTGCCCTTGCCTGACTTCTCGTCATCAGACGTTGGATCCTTTGTGTTATCTGACTCAGCATACCGAGTTAAAACGTCCATGAGATCGCCCATGTCCTGGACCTTCCGTTTGAGCCGCCCCAACTTCTGCACTAAAGGCTAGAACTTGCAATTTCGTTACAGGACAAGTACTGCTTGCTGAGCTGTGATGCTATCAGAAGAGTGTATGACCTCTGCAACTCGGCGAGACCAATGATGTGCTGACTCATCTTCGCGCTGAACACAGTGCTTGAGATCAACAATTGTGGTCGGACGCTTGCAAGTCCCTTGGAAGTTTTTGATGAAGCGCTCCTTCAACTCCTGCCATGTGTTAATGGAATTTACAGGCAAGTTTTTCAACCAAGTACGTGCTGGACCTTCCAACATGAGAGGCAGATAACGCGCACAGACCGCCTCACTGGCCTCCATTAGATCCATAGCTAACTCATAACTCTCTATCCATTCAGCCGGCTCCAGATCAGCTATATAATTAGGAACTTTTCGAGGACCCTTGAAGTTCGGAGGCATCCGCGCATCTCGCAACGCCGGGACTAAACAGGGAGTTCCAACTATACGACTTGACAGACCACCTGTGCGAGCAGCTGTCTGGGTTGCGGCGGGTGGGGTGTGCACAATGGGCTGATTATACATTGTGCATGTGTTCCCCTCTTCTAACGCTCGCAAAGCCCGAGCAGCATCCACAATCGCCTGTGCATTTGGGATTTCCGGCTGTTGCTGATTTAAGAGTGGTTACGCAGCCCTTCTGCGCTGCGCACTACTAGAAACTACCGGTAACTCAGGACGTCGGCTCCTGCTATGGCTCTGATGGGGGTAGAGTGCAGCCGATGTTGACTATGGGAGTAATTTGCCTGCTGAGTTACTGCCGTCTTCAGCATCTCGATGGCGTTTCTAGCCTTGATCTGGATAGGGTTGTTTCCTTCAATCGGAATTGCCGCTAGGTTATGCGTTGCTGCCAACACATTATCCACTGGGCTGGAGTAATGTCTAATTGGGGTCTGGAAACGGTGAGGCGGCAACTGTTGCTGAACTTGTGGTGGCGACTGAACTGGCGGCTGCTGCTGAGCCGGCGGTCGTTGGTGAGCTGGATGCTGCTATTGAGCCAGCTGCTGTAATGGAGGCCCGTTTGGGGATACCACCCCAACCCCCGGATTTACTGGCGCAAGCAGGTCACGTGGCGTGGAAAACAGCTGAGTTGGCTCGATCTGGGCCGGAAGCCAGCTTTGGTGCCTCCTCCGGTGAACAACCTCTGACTCGCTCTGACAGCGGCTGAGAAAGAGAGCCTTCTCTTCCAAACGCTTTGTTTCCTCTACGAGCCGAGCCTCTGTTTTTGCCACGCGGGTGTTCTCAGCATTGATATCCTCCTGGATCTTGGCTAACTGCTCGCGACACTTTGTAATTTCTGTGTTACGTTCCGCGGCGTTCTCCGCCGTCACCGGCTCGGACAACAGAGCTCCAAGGCTAGCCATCATCTCGGTGAGTGCCTGCACTCCGGTCCTCTGAGAGTCGGCAGTAGCTATGCCGGCTCCTCCTGAGCCGGCAATAGTGAGGTTCTGCCCTGCCGCTAGATTGGCCGGGTCACGGAGGGGATCCTGTGTCCCTGCCATGTAGACCGCAGCAAATCGGGGCGGCACGAAGGCCTCAGGAAAAACTTCATCAGTGCATCCTCCAAGCCTCCCATCATACAGCGGATGGACTGACTCAGTTTCTCCCATCGACGACTCGCCATCAGATTGAACAAGCGTCTCGCCTCCAGATAACGAATTTTCTGACAAGGCCACTGCTACTTGTAGTCTGTGTTGGTATTTCCCCGAAGAGGAGAGGATGATGCAGTACAGTAGAGATAAGTATTTCCCTCAGTTAAGAACCAAGGTTATCAATCCAGTAGGAGAACCAAGCAAAATTCCGTTAAGCGCACCTGCACACACAAGAGCAAACACTTGCACCCAACGCAAATAAGAGGGTTGTCAATCCTCTTAGCGGTTATTTGCAAGGATTAAATATTATCGAGGTAAATAGATAAACTAAACTACTAATTAAAATAAAAGTAAATAAATTGCAGCAAGGTATTTTTAGGTTTTTTTATATGATAAAGATAGACCCGGGGGGCATAGTTTTCACGAGAGGCTTCTCTCTCGAGCACAGAAACATACAGTGAGTAAACAAATTACTGTTGGGCAATTGATAGAATAGCAAATAATTATGATGGATTCATGGCAATGATCATGTATATAGGCATCACGTCCGAGACAAGTAGACCGACTCCTGCCTGCATCTACTACTATTACTCCACTCATCGACCGCTATCCAGCATGCATCTAGAGTATTAAGTTAATAAAAACAGAGTAACGCCTTAAGCAAGATGACATGATGTAGAGAAGCAAATTCAAGAAATATGAATAAACCCCATCTTTTTATCCTTAATGGAAACAATACAAATACGTGTCATGTCCCCTTCTGTCACTGGGATTGAGCACCGCAAGATTGAACCCATCACAAAGCACCTCTGCCATTGCAAGATAAATCAATCTAGTAGGCCAAACTAAACCGATAGATCGGAGAGAAATACAAAGCTATAACAATCATGCATAAAAGAGTTCAGAGAAGACTCAAATATTTCTCATGAATAATCTGATCATAAACTCACAATTCATCGGATCCCAACAAACACACCGCAAAAGAAGATTACATCGGATAGAACTCCAAGAACATCAAGGAGAACAATGTATTGAAGATCAAAGAGAGAGAAGAAGCCATCTAGCTACTAGCTATGGACCCGTAGGTCTGTGGTAAACTACTCACACATCATCGGAAGGGCAGCAAGGTTGATGTAGAAGCCCTCCGTGATCGATTCCCCCTCCGGCAGAGTACCGGAAAAGGCCTCCACATGGAATCATGGAAAAACAGAGGCTTGCGGTGGCGGAAAAGTTATTTCTTCTGGCTCTCTGTAGGTTTCCCAATATTTGTGAATTTATAGAAGTGGAATTAGGTCAAACGGAGTCACGTGGGCCCCACAAGGCAACACGGCGCGCCCCCCTGGGGCGCGCCCTGTTGCCTTGTGAAGCCTCCGTGAGGCTTCTGGCCTCCTCCCGAAGCTTTCAAGGTTTCTTTTGTCCAGAAAAAAATCTTCAAAAAGTTTCGTGGCATTTGGACTTCATTTGGAACTGTTTCTCTGAAAAGCCAAAAACAAGCAGAAAACAGCAACTGGCACTGGGCACTAGGTTAATAGGTTAGTCCCAAAAAATGATATATAATTGCATATAAAAACATCCAAGATTGATACTATAATAGCATGGAACAATCAAAAATTATAGATATGTTGGAGACGTATCAAGCATCCCCAAGCTTAATTCCTGCTCGTCCTCGAGTAGGTAATGATAAAAACAGAATTTTTGATGTGGAATGCTACCTATCATGTTTCATCATGTAATCTTTCTCTTACAGTATGAATAATAAGATCCAAATGATTCAAAGCAATAGTCTATAATTTGATATAAAGACATCAATACTCAGGCATACTAATAAACAATCATGTCTTTCAAAATAAAAATGCTAAAGAACGTTATCCCTACAAAATCATACAATCCTGTCATGCTCCATCTTCTTAACACAAAATATTTATCATGCACAACCCCAGTTTTAGCCAAGCAATTGGTTCATACTTTTTAACGCGCTTCAGCTTTTTCAACTCCCACGCAATACATGAGCGCAAGCCATGGATATAGCACTATAGGTGGAATAGAGTATGGTGGTAGGGATAAATAGGAGAAGTCAAAAATAAGAAGATAGTCTCACATCGACGAGGCTAATCAACGCGCTATGGAGATGCCCATCAATTGATGTCAATGCAAGGAGTAGAGATTGCCATGCAACGGATGCACTAAGAGCTATAAGTGTATGAAAGCTCAACATGAAAACTAAGTGGGTGTGCATCCAACTTGCTTGCTCATGAAGACCTCGGGCATCTGAGGAAGCCCGTCATCAGAATATACAAGCCAAGTTCTATAATGAAAAATTCCCACTAGTATATGAAAGTAACAAAATAGGAGACCCCCTTCTCTCTTTGTCTCTTTTTTTTCATGGCTCTGTTTTTTCGCCTCTTTTTTTTAGAACGGTCTCATGGACCTCATCCCCACTTTTTCGAGGACTCATTAGTCTCCACCATTCTTACCTCACGGGGACAATGCTCTAATAATGATGATCATCACACCTCTATTTACTTACAACTCAACATTACAAGTCGATACTAGAACAAAAATATGACTCTATATGAATGCCTCTGGCAGTGTACCAGGATGTGCAATGATGCTAGCGTAACATGTGTAACAATGATGAACGGTGGCTGAGCCACAAATACTATGTCAGCTATATGATCATGCAAAGCAATATGACAATGATGATGTATGTCATAAAAACGGAACGGTGGAAGTTGCATGGCAATATATCTCGGAATGGCTATGGAAATGCCATGATAGGTAGGTATGGTGGCTATTTTGAAGAAGATATAAGGAGGCTTATGTGTGATAGGGCGTATCATATCACGGGGTTTGGATGCACCGGCGAAGTTTGCACCAACTCTCGATGTGAGAAAGGGCAATGCACGGTACCGAAGAGGCTAGCAAATTGCGGAAGGGTGAGAGTGCGTATAATCCATGGACTCACATTAGTCATAAAGAACTCACATACTTATTGCGAAAGTTTATTAGCCCTCGAAGCAAAGTACTACTATGCATGCTCCTAGGGGGGAGGTTGGTAGGAGGTAACCACCACGCGCCCCCGACCGCCACACAAAGGAAGACAATCAATAATAAATCATGCTCCAACTTCTTAGCATAACGACAGATCATACGTGCATGCTTCGGGAATCACAAACCTTAACACAATTATTCTTACTAAACCACAATTATCTAGTAATATCTCCCACATATTACCATCTTAATATCACAAAACTATTGCAAGGAATCAAATTTATCATATTCAGTGATCTACATGAAAGTTTTTATTATATCCCTCTTGAATACCTATCATATCAGGACAAAATTCATAACCCGTGCATATTACCATTGCTATCATGAGACTCTCAAAAATATATAAGTGAAGCATGAGAGTGCAACTATTTCTTTAAAATATAACCACCGCCGTGCTCTAAAAGATATAAGTGAAGCACTAGAGCAACTGCCTAGCTCAAAAGATATAAGTGAAGCACATAGAGTATTCTAACAATTCACGAATAATGTGTGTCCCTCTCAAGAAGGTGTGTTCAGCAAAGATGATTGTGACAAACTAAAAATCAAACAAACTATTTCACAAGACGCTCCAAGCAAAACACATATCATGTGATGAATAAAAATATAGCTCCAAGTGAGTTACCGATAGATTGTAGACGAAAGAGGGGATGCCTTCCGGGGCACCCCCAAGCTTAGACGCTTGAGTCTTCCTTGAATATTACCTTGGGGTGCCTTGGTAATCCCCAAGCTTAGGCTCTTGCCGCTCCTTATTCCTTTATCCATCGTAGTCTCACCCAAAACTTGAAAACTTCAGCACACAAAACTCAACAGAAACCTCGTGAGATCCGTTAGTATAACAAACAAATCTTAAACTTTAGGTACTGTTGTAAATTGATTCATATTTAATATTGGAATAATGCTACTGTACTCCAACTTGTCCATGACTCATACCCCCCGATACGATCAATAGATTCATCAAAATAAGCAAACTATGCAACAAAAACAGAATCTGTCTAAAACAGAACAGTCTGTAAAGATCTATTTAAAAGCCATACTTATGTAACTCCAAAAATTCTGAAAAATTAGTAAACGTAAAAAACTCATATACCAATACTGTGTCAAAATTTCAGATTTTTCTGACGCTCCGGTACATAATTAAAATTCCAGCACTGGATGCAAAACTTTCTGTTTTCCAAACAGCATCAATTATACTATCATCAACATCATCCCAAAGGTATTACTTGGCACAAACACTAATTAAAACATAAAAACACAATCATAACAGAAGCTATAATCATGCAAACACACTAAAACAGTAGGTAAAAGCAAAAATTTATTTTATTCATTGGGTTGCCTCCCAACAAGCGCTATTGTTTTATGCCCCTGGCTAGGCATAATGCATAGTTTCAAGTATTGTCATCCTTGGTTTTTGCTACTTTAGAAGGATTGGTCTCGAACCCGGGAGGCTCCTTGTGCTTCCCATGATTTTCAGAGAATAAAGCAATTTTACTATCTAAAGTGTCTATCTTCTTATTGCAAATAGTAAGGAGATTATTCATACGATTGAGGTTACCGCTAACATTTTTAAGGGGTTCATTAGACTTTTGTAACTCCACCAAATTTTTTTGTATGTCACCTAGTTTTTCCAAAATTTGAATCCCTTCTTGAGTATAATTAGGTCCTTTTTGCAATGGTGGGGATCCCACTATTCCCTCTATTAATTCATAAGCTGTATTAGGATCGCTATCAATAAAATTTCCTTTGGTAGAAAAGTCCAAGAGTTGTCTATTGGGCATAGTTAGCCCCACATAGAAGTTTCGCAACAAAATTTTCATATCCCCTTTTATAGTGCAAACACGCTAAGATTCAATTATCCTATACCAAGCATCTTTCAAATTTTCTCGTTTCTATTTGAAGTAAAGAACTTCAAAATCCGGAGACAAAGGAGGGATGGTAAAACTAGTCATAATGGTGAAGCAAGCAAGCAAACAGGCAAACAAGCAAATAAAACATTTTTGTGTTTTTGTAAAAAAAATTAGAAGCGGGGGAGATGAAAACGAGAGGCAAATGCAAATAAAAGGTAAATAAAGTAAATGCAAGTGAATGATAATTTGTGCGAAGGTACTTGGTAATTTTGATGATGTATCTCCGGCAACGGCGCCAGAAATTCTTCCTGCTACCTGTAGTCTGCGTTGGTATTTCCCCGAAGAGGAGAGGATGATGCAGTATAGTAGAGATAAGTATTTCCCTCAGTTAAGAACCAAGGTTATCAATCCAGTAGGAGAACAAAGCAAAATTTCGTTAAGCGCACCTGCACACACAACAGCAAACACTTGCACCCAACGCAAATAAGAGGGTTGTCAATCCTCTTAGCGGTTATTTGCAAGGATTAAATCTTATCGAGGTAAATAGATAAACTAAACTACTAATTAAAATAAAAGTAAATAAATTGCAGCAAGGTATTTTTAGGTTTTTTATATGATAAAGATAGACCCGGGGGCCATAGTTTTCACTAGAGGCTTCTCTCTCGAGCACAGAAACATGCGGTGAGTAAACAAATTACTGTTGGGCAATTGACAAAATAGCAAATAATTATGACGGATTCATGGCAATGATCATGTATATGGGCATCACGTCCGAGACAAGTAGACCGACTCCTGCCTGCATCTACTACTATTACTCCACTCATCGACCGCTATCCAGCATGCATCTAGAGTATTAAGTTAATAAAAACAGAGTAACGCCTTAAGCAAGATGACATGATGTAGAGAAGCAAATTCAAGCAATATGAATAAACCCCATCTTTTTATCCTTAATGGCAACAATACAAATACGTGTCATGTCCCCTTCTGTCACTGGGATTGAGCACCGCAAGATTGAACCCATCACAAAGCACCTCTCCCATTGCAAGATAAATCAATCTAGTAGGCCAAACTAAACCGATAGATCGGAGAGAAATACAAAGCTATAACAATCATGCATAAAAGATTTCAGAGAAGACTCAAATATTTCTCATGAATAATCTGATCATAAACTCACAATTCATCGGATCCCAACAAACACACCGCAAAAGAAGATTACATCGGATAGAACTCTAAGAACATCAAGGAGAACATTGTATTGAATATTAAAGAGAGAGAATAAGCCATCTAGCTACTAGCTATGGACCCGTAGGTCTATGTTAAACTACTCACACATCATCGGAAGGGCAGCAAGGTTGATGTAGAAGCCCTCCGTGGTCGATTCCCCCTCCGGCAGAGTACCGGAAAAGGCCTCCAGATGGGATCGCGGAAGAACAGAGGCTTGCGGCGGCGGAAAAGTTATTTCTTCTGGCTCTCTGTTGGTTTCCCAATATTTGTGAATTTATAGAAGTGGAATTAGGTCAAACGGAGTCACGTGGGCCCCACAAGGCAACACGGCGTGCCCCCCCTGGGGCGCGCCCTGTTGCCTTGTGAAGCCTCCGTGAGGCTTCTGGCCTCCTCCCAAAGCTTCCAAGGTTTCTTTTGTCCAGAAAAAAATCTCCAAAAAGTTTCGTGGCATTTGGACTTCATTTAGTATTGTTTCTCTGAAAAGCCAAAAACAAGCAGAAAACAGCAATTGGCACTGGGCACTAGGTTAATAGGTTAGTCCCAAAAAGTGATATATAATTGCATATAGTTGCATATAAAAACATCCAAGATTGATACTATAATAGCATGGAAAAATCAAAAATTATAGATACGTTGGAGACGTATCAGCCACCCCCTGGGTGAAACCCACAAAGGCATGCACCCGGCCGGCTCTCGGCGGGCCGGGTCTTGCCTGGTGGGGACTGGCACGGTGGGCCGACTCGGTGTTGAGGACAGCATCCAACCTGGCGGCTGACTCACCGACGATGCCGATGAAGACATGGATCTTGCCGAAGGGGACCCAGTACCTGTACTCAATCGAGTCGGCCTCGGGGCCCCAGCCTGAGTCGTCGATGTAGAGCTTGCCACGACGACTTTTGGTCATCTGACAGATTGTGTATCCTTTGATCCCTGTCAGAACTCCCGCCAAGAACTCAAGTCCATCGTGCGTAGGCCCCACGGTGGGCGCCAACTGTCGTGGTTTTGTCACGGCAGATGCCCTTGTGAAAGGACTTAGTGATGAGGCCATCGCACGAAGGTGGAAGCTTAAAGGGGTTGATCGGGAAGTGAGAGACACGGGTTTGCCCAGGTTCGGCCCCTCACGATGGAGGTAAAAGCCTACGTCCTGCTTGATTGTATTGCTTTGGATCTCGATTACAACGATGCGGATTCACTAACCTAGCCTTCGAGAGATTGCAACTTAGTCTTTTTGCCCTAGGTGCTCCCTTTATATAACAGGTTGAGCCCTAGATTTACATGAGAGTCCGGGTCGCATTGCTAACCCGTTTCTTACTCTAACTCTACTCATCTTGTTCTCCAAGGTAAATCTCCTCGTCTGTTCCTTTCTTCACGAGCCGGCCCACATGCTGAGCCGGCCTCTGCACCGGGTCTCTCTCACGCTGGCCCATTATGGATCTCCAAGGCCCAGTAGTGAGGTAACCCGCTGGACCTCATGGCCCTATGGCCGAGTCATCCTCCTGGCGGGTCTTCATGCTGGGTAATATCCCCAATAGCTGGCGCGGTATGACTTGAAGAGGCCGCTGGTGAACTGCGAGCCGTTGTCAGTGATGATGCGGTTGGGGATGCCAAAGCGGCACATGAGGCCCTTGATGAACTTGACGGTTGATCCTGCCGGGATGGAGCGGACGGGCTCCACTTCCGCCCACTTGGTGAACTTATTGATGGCGACGTAGAGGTAGCGGTAGCCGCTGGCTGCGCGTGGGAAAGGGCCCAGGATGTCCAGCCCCCAGACTGCGAAGGGCCACGAGAGGGGAATGGTCTGGAGCCCTTGCACCGGCTGGTGGATTTGCTTGGCATGGAATTGGCAAGCCTCGCAGGATTAGACCAGCTCGGTGGCGTCTTGAAGCGCGGTGGGCCAGTAGAAGCCGCTGCGGAACACCTTGCCGGCGAGAGTGCGCGATGAGGAGTGATGGCCGCAGTCTCCATCATGTATATCGGCAAGCAGCTCGTGCCCTTGCTCCTCGGAGATGCACCGCAGTGCGACGCCATTGAGGTGCCTGCGGTAGAGATAGCCATCCCTCAGGTAGTAAGCTGCGGCCAGGCGGGCCACGCGCTCGGCCTCTGAGTCCTTCTCCGGGAGGGTGCCGTCCTCCAGATAGGCCTTGAACTCGTTAGCCCAGCTATCAGCTTGTGGCTCCAGCGCCAGCAGCAGGCGAGCGCCCGAGGGCGGGCCATAGTCTGGTGCGCCTGTGGGGAGTGCGGGCGGCAGTTCTTCATGAGGCTCCATGGCGCTTGTGGCGGGCGGTGTAGCTGATGGCCTCAGGAGCCTTTCCTCGAAGATGCCAGGGCTTTGAGGCTTGCGGCGAGATGCCCGCTTGGCGATGTCGTCTGCTTCCTTGTTGCTGCTATGAGGGACATGCTGGAGCTCCATGCCGAGGAAGCGCTTCTCGAGCCTGCGCACCTCCTCCAGGTAGGCGGTGCTACTTGTAGTCTGCGTTGGAATTTCCCCGAAGAGGAGAGGATGATGCAGTACAGTAGAGATAAGTATTTCCCTCAGTTAAGAACCAAGGTTATCAATCCAGTAGGAGAACCAAGCAAAATTCTGTTAAGCACACCTGCACACACAACAGCAAACACTTGGACCCAACGCAAATAAGAGCGTTGTCAATCCTCTTAGCGGTTACTTGCAAGGATTAAATCTTATCGAGGTAAATAGATAAACTAAACTACTAATTAAAATAAAAGTAAATAAATTGCAGCAAGGTATTTTTAGGTTTTTTTATATGATAAAGATAGACCCGGGGGCCATAGTTTTCACTAGAGGCTTCTCTCTCGAGCGCAGAAACATACGGTGGGTAAACAAATTACTGTTGGGCAATTGACAGAATAGCAAATAATTATGACGGATTCATTGCAATGATCATGTATATGGGCATCACGTCCGAGACAAGTAGACCGACTCCTGCCTGCATCTACTACTATTACTCCACTCATTAACCGCTATCCAGCATTCATCTAGAGTATTAAGTTAATAAAAACAGAGTAACGCCTTAAGCAAGATGACATGATGTAGAGAAGCAAATTCAAGCAATATGAATAAACCCCATCTTTTTATCCTTAATGGCAACAATACAAATACGTGTCATGTCCCCTTCTGTCACTGGGATTGAGCACCGCAAGATTGAACCCATCACAAAGCACCTCTCCCATTGCAAGATAAATCAATCTAGTAGGCCAAACTAAACCGATAGATTGGAGAGAAATACAAAGCTATAACAATCATGCATAAAAGAGTTCAAACAAGACTCAAATATTTCTCATGAATAATCTAATCATAAACTCACAATTCATCTGATCCCAACAAACACACCGTAAAAGAAGATTACATCGGATAGAACTCCAAGAACATCAAGGAGAACATTGTATTGAAGATCAAAGAGAGAGAAGAAGCCATCTAGCTACTAGCTATGGACCGTAGGTCTGTGGTAAACTACTCACACATCATCGGAAGGGCAGCAAGGTTGATGTAGAAGCCCTCCGTGATCGATTCCCCCTCCGGCAGAGTACCGGAAAAGGCCTCCAGATGGGATCGCGGAAGAACAGAGACTTGCGGCAGCGGAAAAGTTATTTTTTCTGGCTCTCTGTTGGTTTCCCAATATTTGTGAATTTATAGAAGTGGAATTAGATCAAATGGAGTCACATGGGCCCCACAAGGCAACACGGCGCCCCTCCCCCCTAGGGCGCGCCCTGTTACCTTGTGAAGCCTCCGTGAGGCTTCTGGCCTCCTCCCGAAGCTTCCAAGGTTTCTTTTGTCCAGAAAAAAATCTCCAAAAAGTTTCATGGCATTTGGACTTCATTAGATACTGTTTCTCTGAAAAGCCAAAAATAAGCAGAAAACAGCAACTCGCACTGGGCACTAGGTTAATAGGTTAGTCCCAAAAAATGATATATAATTGCATACAAAAACATCCAAGATTGATACTATAATAGCACGGAACAATAAAAAATTATAGATACGTTGGAGACGTATCAAGCATCCCCAAGCTTAATTCTTGCTCGTCCTCGAGTAGGTAAATGATAAAAATAGAATTTTAGATGTGGAATGCTACCTATCATGTTTCATCATGTAATCTCTCTCTTACGGTATGAATAATAACATCCAAATGATTCAAAGCAATAGTCTATAATTTGATATAAAGACATCAATACTCAGGCATACTAATAAACAATCATGTCTTTCAAAATAAACATGCTAAAGAACGTTATCCCTACAAAATCATACAATCCTGTCATGCTCCATCTTCTTCACACAAAGTATTTATCATGCACTACCCCAGTTTTTGCCAAGCAATTGGTTCATACTTTTTAACGCGCTTCAGCTTTTTCAACTCCCACGCAATACATGAGCGCAAGCCATGGATATAGCACTATGGGTGGAATAGAGTATGGTGGTAGAGATAAATAAGAGAAGTCAAAAATGTTGAAAGTCTCACATCGACGAGGCTAATCAACGGGCTATGGAGATGCCCATCAATTGATGTCAATGTGATGAGTAGGGATTGCCATGCAACGGATGCACTAAGAGCTATAAGTGTAGGAAAGCTCGAAATGAAAACTAAGTGGGTGTGCATCCAACTTGCTTGCTCATGAAGACCTCGGGCATTTGAGGAAGCCCGTCATCGGAATATACAAGCCAAGTTCTATAATGAAAAATTCCCACTAGTATATGAAAGTGACAAAATAGGAGACTCTCTATATGAAAAATGTAACACCCTGGTTTTCGCTCCCTGTTTTCTTTCCTTTGCGGGATTGGACTCCCGTCTTTTTTTCGGCGTTATTGGATTTTCTCTCGCTCTTGGGTATATGAAGATGGTCATTTAGCCTTGCCTTCCCTATCCAAGCAAGTGTTTCTCTCTAGATCAACCTGGTCACCCAAATTAAATTCTCAAGGTTTTGCCGCCGAAACCCTACCTTCCGAGTTACCAGAAGGGAAACCCTAATTCCTTCCGTTGCAAAGGAACCCTAACTTCCTTTGATCTATTGCCTCCCAAACTTTTCCCAATGATCATCCCACATCTATAAACCCTGGATATGCAAAAATATTGCCAAGTCATTTGCAATATTTTTCATTTAAAATTAATTCCTTTTTCTGCCAGTTAAAGGAATTAAATCCAGGAAAATATCTATCCATCTCCACAGTTCATAAAAACTTGTGGAGATATTCTCTGTGATCATATTGAGCTCCCATAAAAATATTGGGAATAATTAAATAAGGGAAATTGCATTTTCCTATTTAAAGCCAATATTTCACTTTGGGCACTTTTCAAATGAACTACCATTTTGGTAGCTAGGAAAAATCTCAAATAATTTGTGGAGCTTCTCCTACCCATCTATTCACCATTTCGATCAAGATCCCAAGTTCCATAGTTCAACTTTTGAGCACATCTTCCAGTTCTTGTTTCTGGACCCATTTTGAGGTTGTGAAGCAACTATAATTTATATTGCTTAAAAAATCCTCAAATTAATCCAGGACCTCACATTCCATATATTATGTGAGTATGCCAAAATTCACATCATTTCATCTAGCCATTTTCTCCCAAAAATTCCATCTAGTTTCTGTCCAGATTCTAGCTCTGTGAAGGAAGTACTATTTTTGTATATCCAAATGAGCTGAAATTTTCCCAGTACCTCCATATTTCCAAATCATCACTCTCCACAAAAATTCAGGTCATTCCATTCAGCCATTTGAGCACAACATCAAAACCTAGTTTCTGGACCAAATTTAGCATTTCAAAGGAAGTGCATTCAAACTTGGTCCAAATGACCTCAACTTTTGCCAGAACCTACTCCTTCCTACCCTATCTCTTTGTGACAAGGATCCAGCTCCTCTCCTTCATCCATTTCTCCAGAAAAGTCCACCCAATTTTGCTGTTAAAATCTTCTTCTGCAAGTTTCTCTCACCTCATGGCCTTCCAGTGGATTCCAGCCACATCTCTCATCTATATGAGCAGTGATACACCCCTTTGACATGATATAGCACTCAGAAAAACTCTAGAGCTTGTGGCACCCATGGTGACCATGCTTGGGATAGGCCAAAATGGTGGTTAACGTACTGTTCTCGTCGGCAGGCCAGCTCCGGCCAGCTCCGGCGTGTCCCGGCGTGTCAAACGGCTCCGCGGCGTCCACCTGCCCCTCCCTAGACCCTTCACCACTCCTCTATCTTCCTCCTCACGCCACGGCGAGTGCCACCATGGCCACTGTTGCCTCATAATCCATCGTCGTCTTCCTCTCCATTGGCCCCTTCCTCCTCGAGTTGTCGCCTCGTTCTGGGCCTCATCAGGTCGGCACCGCACGCGGCCAAGGCCAGCTCGCCGCGAGCAACAGAGCTCCGGCCAGCTCATCCCGAGCTGCCGAGCCTATCCACCTGCGCCGGCCGCCTATAAATAGCCGCGGCCCGAGTTTCCCCGAGCACCCACAACTCACTCAGCCCCCTCCCCACTCCCTCTAGTCCACCCCTGTGCCCGCGCCCGATCGAAGCCCTCACCGGAACGCTCGAATTTCCGGCGAGCCTCACCCACTGTCCCGCCTCCAATCCCGGCGTCCGAGCACCCCCATGCCGCCTCCTAACTGCTGCGGGATGCGCCACTCTCCCACGAGCTCGCCCATGCCCTCGCCTTCCCCTATGACCCACCGGAGCGCCAGCGGCCGCCGCCCGAGCCTGCCACTGCCGTCCGCCATGGCCGGCGCCGTGGGCACCTCGGCTCTTCCCCGCAACCACTGCTAGGCCTCTCCGGCGCGGCATCACCTCCCGCATCCACCGGTGGCCAGACCTTGGCCGGGCATGGCCTGAGCCGCCGAGGAGCGCCGGCGTGCGCTCAGCCACGGCCTCCCCTCTGTAGCCGGTCGGGAGGGAGAAGGGGGTCAGCGGGAGAAAGGGAGAGGATGGGGCGAGCCCCCTCGTCACCCACTGTAAGCCTGGGCCCGCGCGGTTTAAGTGGAAACGTACTTTCAAAAGTACGCTTTCCAACTTTGAAAGCGTATTCAGGCGCAGTTTCAGACAAAAATACGTTTCCACTACAGTGAAAGCGTAAACTCTAAAATACGCCTTCGCTTTCTCAGCCGCCGGCTGAAACGGCTATAGTGTGGACGTTCACCCGTTAGGGACTGAAATGGACACTATTCTGTTCATTTTTCTGCTTAACGAATGAACGGCTGTATCTCCGCGACTGCAACTCCGATTCAGGTGATTCCAAAGCCCACGTTCTCTGTTCGTCGAGCCCGTTCCGATGACATCACTTTCACCATGTTTACAATTTCTGAAAATACCCATTTTGCCCCTGCCCTATATTCAGCCCCTCCGGAAGGGAATCTTCTCCAGCGAATTTTTCCGCGAGATGATCGCACTTCTCCCCGGTGCATTCCTCGACCCCCAGGCAAGCTGACCATCTGATATATGCCCTAAAGCATTGCTCTGTGTTATTCTTGCGTGTTTAATTAATGAATATGCATGTGTTAGGAATAATTAAACTCCTGCTAAGTTGAATTTGCTATTTACATTACTTGCTAATGCTCATCATGTTATCGCACTAGTGACCCATTGTAACAATATGGAGATAGGTTGTTATGTTTTCATCATGCATTATTGTGGTTATTGCAATATTAAAGAATGTGACTTAATGATAACAACCTCCTCCATCGGCTGGATCGAGTCATAGTGCCACCGAACCGAGCTCATCAAGTGCAACCACATTTGCCGGTATGGGACGGCCCTGACTTGGTATATTGTCTTGCCTCTTGTCGGTACCACCAAATAGGGAGGGTTATGCGTGCGTGCTGCCCTGATCAGGTAGACGACGATAATCCTGTGAGCCCAGTTTGGTTATGTGCGCACGTCCCCGTTTGGGACAGTTTTGTTTGGCCACGACGGTGGCAGGTGTCACGGGGTGACACAGGGGCCACCCAGGACATGACCCTGGGAAGGTATGATTGTCGATGGGGCCGTAAGAGTGCCGGGCAATAGACAAGTTTTGTTGGAGCAGCACCGGTCCACCCGAATGGGAACATGTACTAAGTACGAGGCCGAGAGCTCCATGGTGTGGGTAAAGTGCGCAACCTCTGCAGAGTGTAAATCTATTCGAATAGCCGCGTCCTCGGTCATGGGACACAGTTCGTACTAGGTCACACTATTTGGTCTGTGTCGAGTCTGGAGGAACAAACTATATAATGTTATCGCTAAGAATGAATCAGAGAATGGTAAGGTTTGTCAGACTTGCAGTACAGATGCATGGACATCAGATGATGTCAGGGGTATGCATGTTAACCATGCGATGGCTATGAGCTAAAGGGTCGGATGACCACAAGACTTGGATTGGATTTGGTTTGGATCATGACATAGTCGGAGTATGGATTATTTCCTGGATATGTTTTACTTTAGTAGTTAACATGCTAGATAATCCTGTTATGACATGATATTTACTATTGCTAGATGGGTATGCTATGCCATGATAATTAATGTTGCTCCAATAACAAGTACATGCTTGAATGCCATGGATTGCTTTGCTTGGTGTATATGTTGGTTTGGTTTGCTTGCGAGTACATTCAAAAGTACTCAGCGGCCTTCAATGTGGCCAGGTTCACCTAAGGATCCGACGTCCGCTAGCGAGGAGCCGGAGTGTTCGTGGGCTAGAAGAGTAACCCAGTCAGATCCCTGTGGATTGGAGCCGCACCAAGACCATGCTGCCTTAGATAGAGTTTTTCCGCTGCCATCAGCCTTGTAATATATCATGTAAGACTTATATACCCGTTAATAGAAAAGCTTGTGTTCATGATACTTGTTGTAAAAGCGCATGCCAAGGTGATTTTCCTGGGCTGGCGTGTGCGGCGACCGTCTGACTACAGTGGTATTCAGGCGGGGCGCCACAAAAAACATGGTGCTACTCTTAAGCACAAGTGTGGAAAAGGATAGTAACATTGCCCCTTCTCTCTTTTTCTCTCGTTTTTTTTTCATGGCTCTTTTTCGCCTCTTTTTTTAGAACGATCTCATGGACCTCATCCCCACTTTTTTGACGACTCATTAGTCTCCATCATTCTTACCTCACTGGGATAATGCTCTAATAATGATGATCATCACACCTCTATTTACTTACAACTCAACATTACAACTCGATACTAGAACAAAAATATGACTCTATATGAATGCATCTGGCAGTGTACCAGGATGTGCAATGATGCTAGCGTAACATGTATAACAATGATGAACAGTGGCTGAGCCACAAATACTATGTCAGCTATATGATCATGCAAAGCAATATGACAATGATGATGTATGTCATAAAAACGGAACGGTGGAAGTTGCATGGCAATATATCTCGGAATGGCTATGGAAATGCCATGATAGGTAGGTATGGTGGCTGTTTTGAGGAAGATATAAGGAGGCTTATGTGTGATAGAGCATATCATATCACGGGGTTTGGATGCACCGGCGAAGTTTGCACCAACTCTCGAGGTGAGAAAGGGCAATGCATGGTACTGAAGAGGCTAGAAAATTGCGGAAGGGTGAGAGTGCGTATAATCCATGGACTCACATTAGTCATAAAGAACTCGCATACTTATTGCGAAAGTTTATTAGCCCTCGAAGCAAAGTACTACTACGCATGTGTAACACCCCATGTAATTAAGCTACATTGATCACCTTTTGATAGTGCCAAGTCACCATGCTTAACAGTGCTTAATCATCATTTGCATCATATCTCATTTCAAATTCAAATTCAAATTGCAATTTTAATTCAAAGTGAAAAATAAAAGTTGTTCCAAATTGGAAACTAAAATGTTCATTAAATAGCAAATAATCTATTTCTAATTATGTTCAGGAAAACAACATCACCAAAATTCACTAAGTAACTCTATCAACCTAAAACAGTAGCAAACAGCAACTTTTAATCCATTTTATTTAATCCAAATTACAAATGAAATCATATTAACCACAAACCAATTTCTGGCAGTACTAAATATTACACTGTATTTAAATGGGCAAGTCTCATATTTTATAAAAGTCCAGTAGTGGTCAAACATTTTGCAAAACAAAAGAAAAGACAAAACAGAAAATAAAACAAGAAAATAAAAATAAAACAAAGCCCCCCCCCTACTGGGCCACGGCCTAGCCGGCCAGCCCAGCCGGCCCACCCCGCGCGCCTGGCCTATATGGCCTCCCCTTCCACCACCGAAACCCTAACCCTCCCATTTCTCCCCCCCCCCCGAACCCCTCTCTCCCTCGGTGCCGCCTCGCCGCCGCCCATCGCCGTCGCCGTCGCCTCCTCGTCCTCTCCCTCGCCGGACTCCGTCGAGCCTCGCCGGCCGATCCCCTGCAACGGGGGTGAGCAACACCCCCCCTCTCCCTGTTCGCCTCCCCGCGCGCGCCCCGCGACCGACCGCGCGACGCCTCCCGCTGCTCGCTCGCCGCGCCCGGCGCCCGTCCGCGCGGGCCCGGCGCCTCCCTGCCGTGCGCCCCGCCCGAGCTGGCCGCACCCCGGCCTCGCCGTTGCCCCGCTCGCCCGCGCAGCCCCGCTGCTGCCGCTGCCCTGCGCCGCCGCTCGCCGCTGCTGCCGCTCGCCGCCGCCTCGCCTGCGCCCGTGCGCAGCTCGCCGTCGCCCGCCGCTGCGTGCCCGCGCGCGCGCACGCAGTTCCCCTCCCCTGTGGTCGCTGGACATGTCCGGCCCTAGACAGGGCACAACCGTGGGCATGTCCGGCTGTGCCACTGCCAGGTGGGGCCCGAAACGAAATAGAAAATGAAAAAGAAAAATAGAATTAAAAGTAAATAAATAAATCAATCAATTAATTAACTTAATTAACCTAATTATCTAATTAAACTATTTAAACTGTTAGTTAGTTTAATGTGACAATGACAGATGGGCCCCACTGCCTTGTTTGACCAGTCAACAACCCTGTTGACTGCTGACGTCATGATGACGTCAGGCTGACGCAGTAAATATATTTTTCGAATTAATTTAAATAGTAATAAATTCAGAAAATGATTAAAACTTTGAAAATTAATATAAAATAAACCGTAACTCGGATTAAAATAATTTATATATGAAAAATGATCAGAAAAATATGACGATTCCGAATACGCACTCCGTTCATCTGTCACATGCCCCTAGCATGCTGAACATGGAACCGTCCCCCTCTGTTTCATCTGTCCGAAATGCCAAACGCTGGGAAAACATTCCCGGATGTTTTCCCGCTCCGTCTATAATACTTAGTACTACGTTAGGGCACCCCTAGCACAGCCTACTGTCATGCCAAGCATCTGTGTGCATTTGTTTGCTTTATATTTACTGTTTCTTCCCCCTCTTCTCTTCCGTTAGACATCGAGACCGACGCCGCCCCGCGGGACTGCTACTCCGTCGACGACCCCTCTTTTGCCGCAGAGCAACCAGGCAAGCAAACCCCCTTGAGCATGCCTATATCACCTATTCCTTCTCCCTCCTGCTTGCATTAGAAATTGCTACTGCTATTGTTTTATCCTATTCTGCTGCATAGCCTAATTTTTGTAACTGATATTTCATACCTGCCTGCTATCCGAGATACTTAGTATATTTTGGGTTGGTAATCCATCTGTGGCCCTCGCCTTTGTTCTAGTTGCCCCGCTTAGCTACTAGTGCCCCGATCGAAGTGATCGTCGGGCTGAGACCAGCATAGCACCGCACACCCCCTAAGTTGTCCGACTCTTCAGAGTTGTCCTCGAGTGATGAGGGTGATACCTCTTAACTCACTCCCGATGATGCCTCTGTAGTATAGCTAATCGGACGTGGATTACCGAGGGTGATTCCTCTCCCTCCACCTCCGGAGAAGCTTCTGTCGTGCAACCCCGCAAGTGTGAATGCCTTCGAGGGTGATTCCTCTGGGTTCACCTTGTCGGATACATCGAGTAGGAATCCATCGAGGGTGATTCCTCGGATTCCCCTCTGGTGTGATGAAACACACGGATACTTTACTTTTACTACAGTCCCCGGGTAAAGTCGGGTCGACCCCGAGGGGTACCCGCGAGAGATGTGAAGTCGGGTTGGCCGTGAGGGTACCCGCAAGATAATTACGAGGCGCAACCGGGTAGGCAGAGACCGCCCTAGAGAGGGATGGGCCTGCCCCTTGTTGCACTTCCTCGAGACGGGACGACAGGAGTACTGATCGTCACCGCGAGCTCCTAATAACACGTTAATGGATTTGGGTATTTGATCTGAGTGGGTCGTTGGCCCTATACGCACTACCACTATGTGGGATAATGGTTATGGGACCCTCGGCGCCGTATGTATCAGCCGAAAGCTTTGTCAGATGTCCAGTTCAGCATTGTGGCACGGTCGGATCGTGCCGTTGGCGCTGGTATCCACCGTCCTCACAACGACCCGGAGTGCACAGGGCGATGGCCCAAGACCCCTGAGCACTTAGGATGTAGACCGGCGGGGACCTCTCTGCTGAGTCTAGGTAGGACTACGTCGTGTCGATTACCCGAGGCCGGGTATTACCCAGCAAGTGTATCCGGCCAGATGTAATCGAGCGTGCTGGGTAACAGTAGTGCACCCCTGCAGGGAAGTTATCTATTCGAATAGCCGTGTCCACGGTAACAGGACGCTCAGTGTTGTATCCCGATCTACTACTACTTGAACTGGATACATGTTACTAAATTGTAAGCTTCGGGATAGCTTTCTCGCAGGGAGTCGAGGAAGGATCTCTAGGCTTTGCTTCTACATGCTTGTTACTTTATGTTATGCTACTAATCTACACTCTTCTAATGCTGCAAGACGCTGAAGATGCTAGTCTTCGATAGGCTAGGATTTTCCCCCTCTGTTCCAACACTTCTGCAGTTTAGTCCAAAGATACAGCCCCATTCCTTTGATACCGATGCATATCTAGCATAGTTCTGATGTCAGTCTTGCGAGTACTTTGCATGAGTACTCACGATTGATTTGCTTCCCTTTTTCCCATACCCAATACCTGCGACCAGATGATGGAGCCCCGGAGCCAGCTGCTACCACCGATGACTATTACTACCCCTCTGGATGAGCGTACTACTACGTGGAGACCGCTGACGACCAGGAGTAGTTAGGAGGCTCCCAGGCAGGAGGCTTGTGCCTTTTCGATCCAGTGTTTTGTTTTGCCCCGCCTTCTTAGGCCTATCTGTTTTACTTTTATATCTGTACTCAGATATCCGATGCTTTCGCAGACGCTTGTATGCTCAAGTTTATGTATTCGAGCCCTCGAGGCCCCTGGCTTGTAATATAAAGCTTGTATTATTTTATTTTGTGTCTAGAGTTGTGTTGTGATATCTTCCCGTGAGTCCTTAGGCTTGATCGTGTGCATTTGCGTGTAAGATTAGTGCACGGTCGAGTCGGGGGCGTCACAGCATGCCCCTAGGGGGGAGGTTGGTAGGAGTTAACCATCGCGCGCCCCCGACCGCCACACAAAGGAAGACAATCAATGATAAATTATGCTCCAACTTCTTAGCATAACGACAGATCATACGTGCATGATTCGGGAATCACAAACCTTAACACAATTATTATTACTAAACCACAATTATCTACTAATACCTCCCACATATTACCATCTTAATATCGCAAAACTATTGCATGGGATCAAATTTATCATATTCAGTGATCAACATGAAAGTTTGTATTATATCCCTCTTGAATACCTATCATATCAGGACCAAATTCATAACCCGTGCATATTACCATTCTATCATGAGACTCTCAAAAAGATATAAGTGAAGCATGAGAGTGCAACTATTTCTTTAAAATATAACCACCACCGTGCTCTAAAAGATATAAGTGAAGCACTAGAGCAACTGCCTAGCTCAAAAGATATAAGTGAAACACATAGAGTATTCTAACAAATCATGAATAATGTGTGTCCCTCTCAAAAAGGTGTGTTCAGCAAAGATGATTGTGACAAACTAAAAAGCAAACAAAAGCAAGAAAACTATTTCACAAGACGCTCCAAGTAAAACACATATCATGTGATGAATAAAAATATAGCTCCAAGTAAGTTACCGATAGATTGTAGACGAAAAAGGGGATGCCTTCCGGGACATCCCCAAGCTTAGACGCTTGAGTCTTCCTTGAATATTACCTTGGGGTGCATTGGGCATCCCCAAACTTAGGCTCTTTCCGCTCCTTATTCCTTTCTCCATCATAGTCTCACCCAATACTTGAAAACTTCAGCACACAAAACTCAACAGAAACCTCGTGAGATCCGTTAGTATAACAAACAAATCTTAAACTTTAGGTACTGTAGTAAATTGATTCATATTTTATATTGGCATAATGCTACTGTACTCCAACTTCTCCATGACTCATACCCCCCGATACGATCCATAGATTCATCAAAATAAGCAAACTATGCAATAAAAACAGAATCTGTCTAAAACAGAACAGTCTGTAAAGATCTATTTAAAATCCATACTTATGTAACTCCAAAACTTCTGAAACATTAGTACAACGTAAAAAATTCATATACCAATACTGTGTAAAAATTTCAAATTTTTCTGACACTTCAGTACAGAATTAAAATTCCAGCACTGGACACAAAACTTTCTGTTTTCCAAACAGCATCAATTATACTATCATCAACATCATCCCAAAGGCATTACTTGGCACAAACACTAATTAAAACATAAAAACACAATCATAACAGAATCTATAATCATGCAAACACACAAAAACAGTAGGTAAAAGCAAAATTTTATTTTATTCATTGGGTTGCCTCCCAACAAGCGCTATTGTTTTATGCCCCTAGCTAGGTATAATGCATAGTTTCAAGTGCTGTCATCCTTCAAGTTAATTCCATAAGTGGCCCTCATAATGGATTCATAAGGTGCTTTAATTATTTTTCTAGGGAAGTGTTCCATCCCTTTCTTTAGTGGAAATTGAAATTTTATATTACCTTCTTTCATATCAATAATAGCACCAATAGTTCGAAGAAAAGGCCTACCAAGTATTATGGGGCAAGAAGGATTGTATTCAATATCAAGAACAATAAAGTCCACGGGTACATAATTTCTATTTGCAATAATAAGAACATCATTTATTCTACCCAATGGCTTTTTAATAGTGGAATCCGCAAGATGCAAATTAAGGGAACAAGGATCCATGTCGGTGAGACCTAGCACATCACACAAAGACTTTGGTATAGTGGAAACACTAGCACCAAGATCACAAAGAGCATTACATTCTTAATCTTTAATTTTTACTTTAATAGTAGGTTACCATTCATCTTGTAATTTTCTAGGAATTGATACTTCCAACTCAAGTTTTTCTTCATGTGCTTTCATCATAGCTTCTACAATATGTTTAGTGAAAGCTTTATTTTGTTCATATGCATTTGGTGAATTAATCATGGATTGTAACAAGGAAATACACTCAATTAAAGAACAACTCTCATAATTAAATTCCTTGTAATCCAAAGTAGTGGGTGCATTACTATTTAAAGTTTTGACCTCTCCAAACCCACTTTTTTCATTTTTACGATCAAGATTATCACCCTCCAAGCAAGTGGGACTCCTTCTATCTAAAGTTGACTCTTCTCCAGTCCCTTTTTCATCAAGTTTTATGTTACTAAATAATGATTCAATAGGAGTGACACCAATCATTTTAATATCTTCATCATTACTATGATAGAAACCGGGTGGAATCGCTTTTTCTAGAAATTCTCGCTTAGCTCTCAACCTAGCGGTCCTTTCTTTACTTTCATTAATGGAGACATAGATAGCTTTAATAGACTAATTTATATCATGATTGGATGGCAAAATTTTAGTTTTTAGATTTTCCACATCATGAACAATTCTATCCATGTTCCTAGCCAATTCATCAACTCTATTCAATTTTTCTTCTATCATAGTATTAAAATTCTTTTGAGAACTAATAAATTCTTTAATATTACTTTCAAGATCATAGGTCACCCTATTATTATTATTATTATAAGAATTACCATAAGGATTGCCATAATTATTAGAGGAATTTCCAGGAAAAGGTCTAGCATTGAAATTACCCCTATAAGCATTGTTGTTGAAATTATTTCTAGACACAAAATTCACATCAATAGCATCATTATTTTGCTCAATCAAAGTAGACAATGGCACATCATTAGGATCAATATGAGCATTTTTACTAGCAACCAATTTCAATAAAGCATCCATCTTATCACTCAAAGTATTAATTTCTTCAACAGAATTTACCTTCTTACCAATTGGAGTTCGTTCAGTGTGCCATTGAGAATAATTTGCCATAATATTATCAAGAAGTTTTGTACTTCTCCCAATGTAATTTCCATAAAAGTACCACCTGCGGCAGAGTCTAGCAAATTTCTAGAGACAAAGTTTAGTCCCGCATAAATTTTTTGTATGATCATCCATAAATTCAAACCATGAGTTGGGCAATTTATTATCATTAATTTCATTCTCTCCCAAGATTGTGCAACACGTTCATGCTCAATTTGCTTAAAATTCATAATTTTATTTCTTAAATAAATAATCATAGCGGGAGGAAAATACTTGGTAATAAAAGCATCCTTACACTTATCCCAAGAATCAATACTATTTCTAGGCAAGGATGAAAACCAAGTTTTATCACGATCTCATAGTGAGAACGGAAATAATTTTAATTTGACAATATCATTATCCACATCTTTCTTCTTTTGCATATCACAAAGTTCAACGAAAGTATTTAGATGGGATGCAGCATCTTCATTAGGACTACCAGAAAATTGTTCTTTCATAACAAGATTAAGCAAGGCAGCATTAATGTCACATGACTCCGCACTAGTGGCAGGAGGAGCAATAGTAGTACTAATAAAATCATTATTATTAGTATTGGAAAAGTCACACAATTTTGTATTT
This sequence comes from Elymus sibiricus, assembly GCA_039707655.1. Lineage (NCBI taxonomy): Eukaryota > Viridiplantae > Streptophyta > Magnoliopsida > Poales > Poaceae > Elymus > Elymus sibiricus. The sequence goes on along the minus strand of CM077674.1, from coordinate 138,614,722 downwards.
TCTTGAGACATCGCGACAAAGCAAGCAAACTAGCAAACAAGCAAATAAAATGTTTTTGTGTTTTTGTAAAAAAAAATTAGAAGTGGGGGAGATGAAAACGAGAGGCAAATGCAAATAAAAGGTAAATAAAGTAAATGCAAGTGAATGATAATTTGTGCGAAGGTACTTGGTAATTTTGATGATGTCTCCCCAGCAACGGCGCCAGAAATTCTTCCTGCTACTTGTAGTCTGCGTTGGTATTTCCCCGAACAGGAGAGGATGATCCAGTACAGTAGAGATAAGTATTTCCCTCAGTTAAGAACCAAGGTTATCAATCCAGTAGGAGAACCAAGCAAAATTCCGTTAAGCGCACCAGCACACACAAGAGCAAACACTTGCACCCAACGCAAATAAGAGGGTTGTCAATCCTCTTAGCGGTTACTTGCAAGGATTAAATCTTATCGAGGTAAACAGATAAACTAAACTAATAATTAAAATAAAAGTAAATAAATAATAGCAAGGTTTTTTATATGAAAAATATAGACCCGGGGGCCATAGTTTTCACTAGAGGCTTCTCTCTCGAGCGCAGAAACATACGGTAGGTAAACAAATTACTGTTGGGCAATTGACAGAATAGCAAATAATTATGACGGATTCATGGCAATGATCATGTATATAGGCATCACGTCCGAGACAAGTAGACCGACTCCTGCCTGCATCTACTACTATTACTCCACTCATCGACCGCCGGGAGAACGCGCCATCGAAGTGCATGGTCCAGCCGCCAGGGGTGTCCTTCCCAGGCAGGAGGGATTCGTCCTCGCGAGGCTCCTCTTGGGGCGGATCCATCCATTCTGCCGTGAAATCCACCAAGGCTGCTCCCTTGATCATCCTTGTGGTGAGGAACTCTAGCGCGAAGGCCTGCAGCTCAATGATCCATTCGGCGATGCGGCCAGTGGCGTTGGGGTTGTGCAGGACTTGCTCCAGGGGATAAGACGTGATCACCTTGATGGGGTGGCCCTGGAAGTAGTGGCGCAGCTTCATGGAGGTGACGAGGAGCGCGAGGAGGAGCTTCTGCTGCATCGGGTACCGCTCGCGCGCATCCCGCAGCACCATGCTGACGAAGTAGACGGGGTGCTCGACGAGGCGTGTAGCCGTAGGCGTGTCGGCTTGTTCTCCGGGAGCTCGAGAGGTGGCTCATCAGGGGCCTCCTGAGGAGGGCCCTCAGGAGGCGCAGGCGCGGCCTCGGCAGGCGCAGGTGCGGTAGGCTTCTTCTTGGCGGGAGTAGGCTCCTCTTGTTCCGCCACAAGGGCCGCGCTGGCCGTCTGGGGGGTGGCCGCCAAGTATAGGAGCAGAGGCTCGCGAGGGCGCGGGGCCACCATGACGGGAGGGCTCGTCAGGTACTTTTTGAGGTCCTCGAAGGCCGCGTCAGCTTCGGGAGTCCACTTGAAGGGGCCGGATCTCTTCATGAGCTTGAAGAATGGCAGGGCCCTTTCGCCAAACTTGGACATGAAACGCCCAAGCGAGGCCATGCATCCCGCCAAGCGCTGCATTTCCTTGAGGTTCCGGGGAGGTCGCATTTGCTCGATGGCCTTGATCTATTGGGGTTGGCTTTGATGCCACGATGGGAGACCAGGAAGCCAAGCAGCTTGCCTGAAGGGACCCCGAAGATGCACTTGGCGGGGTTGAGCTTGAGGTTGACTTTGCGCAGGTTGGCAAAGGTTTCTTCGAGGTCCACGATGAAGGAGCACGACTTGCAACTTTTCACGACGATGTCGTCAACGTAGGCCTCCGCATTCCTCCCCATCTGGGGCCCAAGGGCGATGCGCATCGGCCTTTGGAAGGTAGCCCATGCGCACTTCAAGCTGAAGGGCATGCAGATGTAACAGTACACTCCGCAGGGGGTGATGAAGGCTGTGCTTTCTTCGTCTTCCTTCGCCATCTTGATCTGGTGGTAGCCTGAGAAGGCATCCAGGAAGCAAAGCAACTCGCACCCTGCGGTGGAGTCTACGATCTGGTCGATTCACGGCAGCGGGAATGGGTCCTGGGGGCAGGCCTTGTTGAGGCTGGTGAAGTCGACGCACATCCGCCCCTCGCCCCTGTGCTTGGGGACGACGACAGGGTTGGCGAGCCACTCGGGGTGGCACACCTCGCGGATGACTCCTGCCTCTTGCAGTTTCTGAACTTCTTGGACGATGAACTCTTGCTTCTCGGGCGCTTGGCGCCGTGCCTTTTGCTTGACAGGGCGTGTGTTGGGGCACACCACTAAGTGGTGCTCGATCACCTCTCTTGGCACACCGGACAAATCTGATGTTGTCCATGCGAACACATCAGTATTTGCCCAGAGGAAGGCGACGAGCGCACCTTCCTATTTGGGAGAGAGAGCGTTGCCGATGGTGAAGGCAGGCCCGAAGCCACTGCCGTCCATCGACACTTTCTTCGTCTCGGCGCGTGCCTGAGAGAACAGCTGCTTCTTCTTTGCGGGTGCGGCCTCGGCAGGCCCGACGTCGTCCTCATCAGTGGGGTGAGCTATGGCGACAGCCTTGTAGGCACGCTCAAGGGAGCGTACTGCGTCCTTCTCATCGCAGCGGACGGTGATGGTGTCACTGCAGTCTGGCATCTTGAGGACGTTGTAGGCATGGTGGGTCACCGCCATGAACTTTGCGAGCGAGGGGTAGCCCAAGATGGCGTTGTAGGGTAGGCCGATGTGCACCACGTCAAAGTCGATGAGCTCGGTGCGATAGTTCTTGCGAGCGCCGAAGGTGACAGGAAGGCGCACCTGCCCCAGCGGCAAGGTGGAGCCATCGATCATGCCTGAGAAGGGCCTCGTCGGCATCAGGCGCTCGTAGGGCACTTGGACTTCTCGAAGGTCTCGATGGAGATCACGTTGAGGCCTGTGCCACCGTCGACGAGCGTCTTGGTGATGGCGACGTTGTTGATGGTGGTAGTGCACAGCATGGGGATGGTGCCCACAGCTCTCGTGGACTTGGGGTGGTCGCTGGAGTCGAAGGAGATCGCGTACTAAGACCACTTGAGGGGCTGAGAAGCCTCAGGCCCCGGGAGGGCCGCGTTCACCTCGCGAGAGAACTGCTTGAAGTGGCGATTGGATGAGGGAGCCTGGGCCCCGCCGAGGATGCATGCCACCTCGCGAGGCTCCTGGTAGCCCCCAGCGTTCTCGTCAGGGATGTTGCCGTTGTTCCTACCAAGTGGCGGTGGGGCTGCGTTGGCCTGAGGGTTGGCCTGCCGCGGCTGGTTCTGCCAGCCTTGCCAGAAGTTGTTGTTGCCATTGTTGTTGTGATCTCCCCAGCGGTTGCCGCTGCGGCCGACTCTGCGGCCCGTGCCGCGCTCGTTGCGGCCGCCGCGCCCGTCCTGGCGGCTATCGCGAAGCAACTTGAACTCGTGGCAGTCTTCAGTGTTGTGGGAGTGCATGTTGTGGTAGGCGCAGAAAGGGCGACCATCCTTCTTGGCCTCGTCGCGATCGCGGCCGTGCTTCTGCTCAGGCTCCGCCGCAAGCACGGCAGGACCCTTGCGCTTGGCATCTTTGCTCTTGGCCTTGGCGGCGTCAGGCGCCACGTCTGGGTCGTTGTGGGCGAAGAGGCGGGCCTCTTCAGCCTTGGCACACCTGTCGGCAAGGTCGAACGGCTCGACCGTGGTGTCGAGCTCATCGTTGATGGCGAGCTTCTCGCGCATCCTGATGTCCGTGACGCCGGAGGAGAACGCGGAGATGATCGCGGCGTCGGGGGCGCGAGGGGTCCTGTTGCGCACTTGGCTGAAGCGCTGGATGTACTTGCGGATGGTCTCGTCAGGCCGCTGGTGCACGGCGCGCAGGTCGTTGAGCGTGAGAGGGCGCTCATACGTGCCCTTGAAGTTGGCGACGAACTGCTGGCACAGTTCGGGCCACGAGGAGACGGAAGCTTCGGGGAGGTTCATGAGCCACGAGCGCGCGGCGTCCTTGAGGGCCATGGGGAACCAGTTTGCCATGACCTTGTCGTCACCGCCAGCAGCCTCGATGCCCAAGGTGTAGAGCTGCAGGAACTCCGTGGGGTTGGGAGCGCCGTCGTAGCGGGAAAGCAACTCCGGCTTGAACTTCGCGGGCCACACCGCGTGGCGTAGCTCGCGAGTGAAGGCGCGACAGTCCCCGCTGCTGGAGGCGACGCCGCCGGCGAGAGCGGTGCGGTTCTGACGCCCGGCCGCCGCGACGTCCTAGATGGTGCGGTCTTGACGCTGGCGCTGCTGCTCAAGGATCACGCGCGTGTCTAGCGCCGCGCACCGGACGATCTGGCAACTGGCATTGTTGTGGTCCAGCGAGGACGTGCCGCGGGACGGCTCCCATGCGCGCGGTGACGGAGGTGGGAGAGAACGGGAGAGCGCCAGAGCGTCTTCGGCGGTGTTGACGAGCTCGGTGATGCACGCGAGCCAGGCGTTATAGCCGGCCTCGGTGGGGCGGTAGCGCAGCAGCTCACGCGCCATGAGCAGCGCGGCCTGCGGATCTGGCGAGTCGCGACGGGCGAGCGAAGATGCCGTGGCGGTGCGAGCAGGCGGCTGCACAGACGGGTGAAGGGTAGAAGCCTGTACCTCCCCTGCCGCGGGCTCGGTGGCGGTGCCGGCGCGCCCACGGCGGTTGTCGTTGCCGACAGGCTCCATGCGGACCATCCTGGCAGCCCTGCGTAGGGCACGCTCTGGTCGGGTGTCGACCATGTCGATGTCGAAGCCGAAGGCGTGGAACCAGGTCCCCTACCTGGTGCGCCAAATGTCGGAAGAGGGGCTTCGGGGACCCTGGTTCGAACACTGGGGGCCTTCTCACTACCTCTCGACTAGACGGTGACCGTGGCGAAGCTACGGCGAGCGGAGCACGACGGGAGCGCACACACACACACAGGGCACGGCAGGGACACGAGGAGCTACCCAGGTTCGGGCCACCGTGCAGTGTAAAACCCTACTCCTACTTGGTGGGATAGCTGTGAGTATAGTGCTTTTGAGTACAAGGTAGAAGAAGGTGGAAAATGGTCGACCTGCTCCTAAGGTGGCAGCACTGCCCCTTTTATAGCTGCCTTGGTCCTCTTCCCCGAAAATATTGGTGGGAAGGGTTGCCACACAACGGCAATTCGAAGGGGGACAGGCGCCCAGGCTTATCCTGACAAAAGGTGGTCTTCGTCTGCAAAGAAGCTGTCCATGATGCGCTGGTGGGCTCGGCAATGACATCTGCCCTGGCGCGCCTCATCATCGTGGTCTCCTTGCACCCAACAGGCAAGCTTTGGGACTTGCTTTGTGGGAGGGCAGCTGGTGCCCCCCCTTTATCACCAAAGAGGAAATCCTCCCTGGCCGCACCTGCTGGTACGGCTCCTGTCGCTGTCGTCGTCTTGTGCGGGTGCGCCACCCACGTGGTGGGCACGTGACCGCGCAACCAGCGCCAAGCGGCTCCTCGCACGGGTGACCTCGGGAGGCCGCCTCACGAGAGGGGCCTCACGAGGCTGCCTGCCGCTGCTGGTGGTCTTCGGTGGGTCCGCCCCTCGAGGAGGGGGTCTTCGTGAGGCCGGCGCCTCGTGAGGTGTCTTGCCTCATGGCGCCCACGACTGGGCCGCCTCTTGGGCCTTTGCCAGGCGTTGCTTCCTGGACCGCAAGCAGACGGCCTGTGGTACCCTGGTTCCCACTGGGCCGACAAACATCCTTTAAACCATTTCTGGAAACCTCTAAATAGTACTCCCTCTTTTCCAAAATAAGTGTCGTACTTATCATTTCTTTTCACGAATCATGCCATTTTGGTACCATCTGTTCTACTATCATTTTGAACATGGCTTAAGTAATGGTTGATGATGCCTTGGTTGTGCTAAAAAGTCATAGGTAACAACACTGCTCAATTGCCTGTGCTTGAATCCATGTTGGTTTAATTCCAGTAGTCAGTGCATAAATGACCAAGTAGTCTGCTTTTACTGCTTTCACCTTCAGTTTGAACATGACATTGTCATATTCGTGCCAGCGGTGGAGAATTAGCAAGAGAGCTACAATCAGTGCATAGATGACCAAGTTTTCTGCTTTTTTTATGAAGATGTTGATTCCTAAATAGAGTTCGGAGCTAGGTTTGTGCTTCAAGGTACAATGGTTTGTAGCTTACAAAATCGGTGTTCTGTATTGGTTATGCATTCTAGGACCAAAACTTGATTAATAGGTAGCTGAAGAGTGAACAATTGTTATTCTTTGTCATTGCACTTTTCCTTTGTTACAAAAAAAAGTAGATTGCATTTCTTTGAGCTAGACTCTGAAAACTTGATTCATGAGTAGCTGCAGAGGTGAACATATCTTACTTTTAGTCATTTCAGATTTCCTTTGTTCTAAATAAAAAGGGTGGTAGATTGCATTTCTTTGAGACTGATGACACCCCTGTTACAGGGCCATTAGTAGTTCAAGTTGCTTTCTGAAAAGGGAATTATTCAGCGGACCGCTTGATGGCAGCAACCCTGATAAAATACATTAGTAAGTAACTAAGTATCCTCATCCAGTTTACTGTCTTGTTTGAGATGCATAGGATCTGGTTTGGTTGCCCTATTTTGTGGCACTATATCTTTGCTGTGTGCTTCCTTGTGTATGTAACTTTGTATGCTATGATCAAAGAACGGGGAGGCGCTGTGCAAGTATGTTCTATACGGCTTATATAGTGCAGACTTAAATGTTCAGTTTTTCTAGGCCATGCAAAATGTTAGCTTTACTCCTTTGCTATGGGCCTTTAGTATATATACTGATAGCACAAACTTCCTTGTTTCTGTTGGTAATTACTGATTTTTAAAAACTATTATGATTTGTGTGTAGTTATCTGACAACGCAGTATATATACTGACAACACAAAAAAATATCAAGTTTTGCATACGTGGTTAGCGCAAACTTTATTGTTCAGGTTATTGAACCAAACACGTGGGGTTTATTTTTCACAAAATAATCTTGCCTAAGGTGTGGCTAGAACCAAACACCCACCTAGCTAGGTCAAATTTGCTAATTGAGGTGTGGCAATATGTGGCAAAATATGGCTAGAAACCAAACAACCCTTAGTGTTTTGTAATGTTATTTTTCTCTTACACTGGTGCAACGACCTGCTATACAAACGGTTTTTACCCCCTTTCCGCGACAGAGTTTTAAACCGTTGCCTTGCCTGTGTGTGCGATAGGGGGGTCCTTCCCACACGACCCAGAAACCATCGGCGATAGGGAGCGCTGATGTAGACGCGTTACCAAATGTAATCGTATGCGATGCAGGAACATATTGCACACACTATATTCTGGCACATGTGTGGGATTGGTGATCAATCGCCCACGTTTCTCACGAGTCAAATGTTTCAAATTGCGTAGGGAAACCAAACGGTGTTTCACATTGGACCATTTGTGAAATAGTACCTAAGGCACACGTGCCATCATAGAAACTGTGCGCGATATGTGGCCCATCGCACACGAGTATTATATGGCAATCGTCTGCCATGCATGACATCATCGGACACGTTTCCTGAACAATTTATGAGTGGGATTGCATTTTGCATTGGGCACGGTTTCCTTTAAGCTCTCGTGTGCGATAATGTGCTATCACAAATGGTCCAGGAGCCCCTACGCACACGTAGAACTGCTGCAAATCGTCTGTGATTTTTTGTGTATCACCGATGGTTGCGCTATGAGTGATGTGTGCTTTCCGTTCTGGATTGCACACCCTCATTTAGTCGAACCATGTGCGCAGCAATGGCCAGGTTAAAGCAAAAATATTGCATTTGAATTGCCCTGCAAAAAGCAAATTCGCCACAATATGCAATTGAACAAATAGTGTCCACAGGAAGAACATTCATCAGAATTCGCAACAATATGCAATTGAACAAATGCTAGCTAAATTCCACTGATTTATCAACAAATGCAGTACATAATCATAGTGTACGAAATACGAAGACCTCATCACATGGGAAACAATGCATCCATGCGTATATGTTTAGCGGCTAACTCGTGTTGAATGTTTACTCATTGTTTCAGGAACAACCATGCTGAAATCTTCATTATAACCAGTGGGCTTGATGTAGTGATTCAGGAAGAAGTTGCTGATAAATCTCCTAACCTCTAGCAATTCACCAGTGGGGAGTGGTTCAGGGGTCATCGGTTCAAAGATGAGCTGCAAGATTTGTAGATCAGAATGTGCCATACGAGTGGAGTAGAAGATATTAATTAAGATACAGACTTACTGGTACTAAATTGCGAGCATCTTCACAAGAATCAGTAGATTTGCAGATGGAGATCATGTGTCTGCAGACATAGTATCGACAAAGGTTGGTCCCTGCTTGTTGTTGGGGACACTGAAATTTTTTGTACAGAATTAGTCATGTATTTGCCCTGTTAGGAGCAACCTAACCGGTGTAAGATGTTTTTTTTTCTTTGGAGAGAAATAGAAAGAGGTTTATTTAGAAACTTGAACATTAGACTAGCGTAAGAAAAGGTATTTGCAAACTTTTCGATACATTTTCCAAATATAACGGATTTCGGTGTCTTACCGGAGAAACGATCTCGTGCTGCAGAGGTAGTGCACTATTGAACTGGTTCCCTCGTTTATTTATGCACGATGCCAACACACTGCAAATGAAGATGAATTTCCACATACTCAGTTCTTGAACCAGATATGAATGCAAATTTCAACATCATAGAATTCAATACCTATCCATGAATTGCTGAAGATGCGTCAGATCCTGAGGCTTTATTGACTCTCTAAGAGAATCCAGGTAGTAAACTTTGTTCTGGTTTGGAACAATGACTACCAAGATCCAGTGAATGCTACAGATTAAGAAAACCATGAACTTACCAACTATGACGAAATGTGAAAGACGATCAATGTATGCGTGGTTGTTTATTTGACTTACACTTCATGATATGGCCAGAGAAAGAGTTCTGCATGGGGCGTGAAACACAAGATACTGGCGAGCTTGCCAATGGCCCACTCCCGATTATCTGTGCTACCACGTAATAATGTGCCATTTGCTACTTGAGGATCTATGAAATGCGTTATCTCCTTTTTTTCTTTGCGTGATCAATCCCCTGAGAGGAATACAATACAGTTAGCTTTTTTTCATTTACAACCTTGTATGGAGAAGTTGATCAGAGTTTGTGAAGTACTTACTGTTGGAAATATGCCCTAGAGGCAATAATAAATTGGTTATTATTATATTTCCTTGTTCATGATAATCGTTTATTATCCATGCTATAATTGTATTGATTGGAAACTCAAATACATGTGTGGGTACATAGACAACACTGTGTCCCTAGTAAGCCTCTAGTTGACTAGCTCGTTGATCAAAGATGGTTAAGGTTTCCTAGCCATTGACATGAGATGTCATTTGATAACGGGATCACATCATTAGGAGAATGATGTGATGGACAAGACCCAAACTGTAAACGCAGCATTTGATCGTGTCAGTTTATTGCTATTGTTTTCTGCATGTCAAGTATCTGTTCCTTTGACCATGAGATCATGCAACTCACTGACACCGGAGGAATACCTTGTGTGTATCAAACGTCGCAACGTAACTGGGTGACTATAAAGGTGCTCTACAGGTATCTCCGAGGGTGTCTGTTGGGTTGGCATGGATCAAGACTGGGATTTGTTACTCCGTATGACGGAGAGGTATCTCAGGGCCCACTCGGTAATACAACATCACAATGAGCCTTGCAAGCAATGTGACTAAAGTGTTAGCCACGAGATCTTGTATTACGGAACGAGTAAAGAGACTTGCCGGTAACGAGATTGAACTAGGTATAGTGATACCGACGATCGAATCTCGGGCAAGTAACATACCGAAGAACAAAGGGAACAGCATACGGGATTAACTGAATCCTTGACATAGAGGTTCGACCGATAAAGATCTTCGTAGAATATGTAGGAGCCAATATGGGCATCCAGGTCCCGCTATTGGTTATTGGCCGTAGAGGTGTCTCGGTCATGTCTACATAGTTCTCGAACCCGCAGGGTCTACACACTTAACGTTTGGTGACGATTAGTATAATTGAGTTATTATGTTGGTGACCGAAAGTTGTTCGGAGTCCCGGATAAGATCCCGGACATGACGAGGATCTCCGGAATAGTCCGGAGGTAAAGATTGATATATGTGATAATAGTGTTTTGATCTCTGGAAGGGTTCCGAAGTTCACCGGAAGGGGTTCCGGATGTTTACCGAAGTGTTCGGGTGCAGCAACACTTTATATGAGCCAAAGGGATTAAGCCCACAAGGTATTGGAAAGTGCAAAAGTAGTTTTGCTGCCGCGTAAGCGGTACTACCGCTTGGTGAAGCGGTACTACCGCCGGAGCGGTACTACCGCTTGTGTGAAGCGGTACTACCGCCCAAGCGGTACTACCGCTTGTGTGAAGCGGTACTACCGCTTGTGCGCGGCTGTGCACGGTTCGGCAGGGATCCGAGTTGGACTCTTTCCCTGCGGGCAAAACCGACCCGGAGGAGGCTTTTACTCCAAGTTTAGACCCCAAGGCTCAACATATAAATAGAGGGGCAGGGCTAGCACACGGGACACATCAGGATTTCCCAAGCCGTGTGCCGGCAACCCTAGCCCTCTAGTTCCTCCGTCATAATCTCCGTAGTGCTTGGCGAAGCCCTGCAGAGATTGTTCCTCACCACCATCACCACGCCGTCGTGCTGCTGGAACTCAACCACTACTTCACCATCGCTCGCTGGATCGAGGAGGTGAAGGCGTCATCAAGCCGTACGTGTGTTGAACGCGGAGGTGCCGTCCGTTCGGCACTAGTTCGTGATCGGATCGAGGGACGACGTGCGATTTGGATCGCGGAGACGTTCGACTACATCAACCGCGTTTCTTAAACGCTTCCGCTTAGCGATCTACAAGGGTATGTAGATTCACTCTCCCTCTCGTAGATGCTCATCACCATGGATAGATCTTGTGTGTGCGTAGGAAAATTTTTGTTTCCCATGCAACGTTCCCCAACAGTGGTATCAGAGCGAGGTTTATGCGTAGATGAGATCTCGAGTAGAACACAAACGAGTTGTGGGCGTGGATGTATACATATTGCTTGCCGTTACTAGTTGATATTTGATTCGGCGGTACTGTGAGATGAAGCGGCCCGGACCGACATTACGCGTACACTTACGCGAGACAGGTTCCTTCAACTAACATGTAACTTCGTTGCATAAAGATGGCTAGCGGGTGTCTGTCTCTCTCACTTTAGTTGAATCGATTTCAATGAAGAGGGTTCTTTTAGAAGATCAAAAAGCAATCACTACACCACGTTGTGGTTTTGCGTAGGTAAGAACGGTTCTTGCAAACCCGTAGCAGCCACGTAAAATTTGCAACAACAATTAGAGGACGTCTAACTTGTTTTTGCAGGGTATGATGTGATATGATATGGCCAATTACATGATGAGATATATGTGATGTATGAGATGATCATGTGTTGTATAGAATATCACGACTTGCATGTCGATGAGTACGGCAACTGGCAGGAGCCATAATGTTGTCTTTAATTATTGTATGACCTGCGTGTCAATCATTAAGCGCTATGTAATGCTTTACTTTATCGCTAAACGTTAGCTATAGTCGTGGAAGCAACAGTCAGCGCGACAACCTTATGGCGACACGTTGATGGAGATCAAGATGATGGAGATCATGGTGTCATGCCGGTGACGATGGAGATCATGCCGGTGCTTTGGAGATGGAGATCAAAAGCACAAGTTCATGGCCATATCATGTCACTTATGATTTGCATGTGATGTTAATCCTTTTATGCATCTTATTTTGCTTAGGACGACGGTAGCATTATAAGGTGATCCCTCACTTAAATTTCAAGATAAATTGTGTTCTCCCCAAGTGTGCACCGTTGCGAAAGTTCGTCGTTTCGAGACACGCCGTGATGATCGGGTGTGATAGACTCTACGTTCGCATACAACGGGTGTAAGCCATGTTACACGTGCGGAACACTCGGGTTAAACTTGACGAGCCTAGCATGTACAGACATGGCCTCGGAACACAAGAGACCGAAAGGTCGAACATGAGTCATATAGTAGATATGATCAACATGAAGATGTTCACCATTGAAACCACCTCAACTCACGTGATGATCGGACTTGAGTTGGTGGATTTGGATCATGTTACACTCGAATGATCGGAGGGATGTCAATTTGAGTGGGAGTTTTTTAAATATGATTAACTAAACTCATTATCTAAGAACAATAGTCTAAGTTGTCTTTGCTATATTTATGTTGTAGATCATGGCTCGCGCAGTAGCACCCCTGAATTTTAATGCGTTCCTAGAGAAAGCTAAGTTGAAAGATGATGGAAGTAACTTTGTGGACTGGGCCCGTAATCTAAGGATTATCCTTACGGCTTCCCAGAAGGCTTATGTCCTTGATGCACCGCTTGGTGATCCACCTGCTCCAGTTGAGTCTCTAGACGTTGTGAACGCCTGGCAGGCTCGTTCTGATGATTACTCAATAGTTCAATGTGCAATGTTGTATGGCTTAGAACCGGGACTTCAAAGACGTTTTGAACGTCATGGAGCATATGAGATGTTCCAGGAGTTGAAGTTTATCTTTCAGAAGAATGCCCGGATCGAGAGATATGAGATCTCCGATAAGTTCTATGCTTGCAAGATGGAGGAGAACGGGTCTATCAGTGATCACGTGCTCAGAATGTCTGGGTACTCCACCCGTCTGGCTGAGTTAGGGATGCCCCTTCCGCCAGAGGCTATCACTGACAGAGTTCTTCAATCATTGCCACCTAGCTACAAGAGCTTCGTGTTGAACTATAACATGCACGGGATGAACAAGTCAGTCGCCGAGCTGTTTGCGATGCTGAAAGCCGCTGAGTCTGAAATTCAGAAGGAGCATCAAGTGTTGATGGTCAATAAAACCACTAGTTTCAAGAAAAATGGCAAGGGTAAGAAGGGTAACTCCAAGAAGAGTGGCAAAGCAGTTGCTCCTCTCGTGAAGAAACCCAAGGCTGGACCCAAACCAGAAACTGTGTGTTTTCATTGCAAGGGAACTGGACACTGGAAGCGGAATTGCCCCAAGTATTTGGCTGACAAGAAGGCGGCCAACAACAAACAAGGTGTATATGATATACATGTTATTGATGTGTACCTTACCAACTCTCGTTGTAGTGCCTGGGTATTTGATACCGGTGCGGTTGCTCATATTTGCAACTCAAAACAGGAACTGCGGAATAGACGGAGGCTGGCAAAGGACGAAGTGACGATGCGCGTGGGAAATGGTTCCAAGGTTGATGTGATCGCCGTCGGCACGCTCGCTCTTCGATTACCGTCGGGATTAGTGATGAACCTAAATAAGTGTTATTTGGTGCCTGCGTTAAGCATGAACATTATATCTGGATCTTGTTTATTGCGAGATGGTTACTCATTTAAATCAGAGAATAATGGTTGTTCTATTTATATGAGTAATATCTTTTATGGTCATGCACCCAATGTGAGGGGTTTATTCTTATTGAATCTCGATAGTAATGATACACATGTTTATAACATTGATGCCAAAAGATGTAGAATTGATAATGATAATACCACTTTCTTGTGGCACTGCCGTTTAGGTCATATTGGCGTAAAACGCATGAGGAAGCTCCATGCTGATGGACTTTTGGAGTCACTTGATTTTGAATCACTTGACACATGTGAGCCATGCCTCATGGGCAAGATGACTAAAACGCCGTTCTCTGGAATAATGGAACGGGCAAGTGACTTATTGGAAATCATACATACTGATGTGTGCGGTCCGATGAGCATTGAGGCGCGCGGTGGTTATCGTTACTTTCTCACCTTCACTGATGACTTAAGTAGATATGGGTATATTTACTTAATGAAACACAAGTCTGAAACATTTGAAAAGTTCAAACAATTTCAGAGTGAAGTTGAGAATCATCGTAACAAGAAGATTAAATTCCTACGATCTGATCGAGGAGGGGAATATCTGAGTTATGAGTTTGGCAGTCACTTAAGACAGTGTGGAATTGTTTCACAATTAACACCGCCTGGAACACCACAGCGTAATGGTGTGTCCGAACGTCGTAATCGAACCTTATTGGATATGGTGCGATCTATGATGTCTCTTGCCGATTTGCCACTATCGTTTTGGGGTTATGCATTAGAGACAGCTGCATTCACTTTAAATAGGGCACCATCGAAATCCGTTGAGACGACGCCATATGAACTTTGGTTTGGCAAGAAGCCAAAGCTGTCGTTTCTTAAAGTTTGGGGATGTGATGCTTATGTCAAAAAGCTTCAGCCTGAAAAGCTGGAACCCAAAGCGGAGAAATGCGTCTTCATAGGATACCCAAAAGAGACAGTTGGGTATACCTTCTACCTCAGATCCGAAGGCAAAGTGTTTGTCGCTAAAAACGGAACATTTCTTGAGAAAGAGTTTCTCTCAAAAGAATTGAGTGGGAGGAAGATAGAACTTGATGAGGTTGTTGAACCTTTACTTCAACCTGAGAGTAGCGCAGCGCAGAAAGTTGTTTCTGTGGAGCCTACATTAGCTGAAGAGGAAGTTAATGATGATGATCATGAAGCTTTGGATCAAGTTGCTATCGAACCTCGTAGGTCGACAAGGACGCGTACTGCTCCTGAGTGGTACGGCAACCCTGTCTTAGAGGTCATGTTGTTAAACAACGATGAACCTACGAGCTATGGAGAAGCGATGATGGGCCCGGATTCCGAGAAGTGGTTAGAGGCCATGAAATCCGAGATGGGATCCATGTATGAAAACAAAGTATGGACTTTGGAAGTATTACCTGAAGGGCGTAAGGCCATTCAGAACAAATGGATCTTTAAGAGGAAGACGGACGCGGACGGTAATGTCACCGTCTATAAAGCTCGACTTGTGGCAAAGGGTTTTTCACAAGTTCAAGGAGTTGACTACGATGAGACCTTCTCACCCGTAGCGATGCTTAAGTCCGTCAGAATCATGTTAGCAATAGCTGCCTTTTTCGATTATGAAATTTGGCAGATGGATGTCAAAACAGCGTTCCTTAACGGTTACCTTAAGGAAGAGTTGTATATGATGCAACCAGAAGGTTTTGTCGATCCAGAGAATGCTGACAAAGTTTGCAAACTCCAGCGATCCATTTATGGACTGGTGCAAGCATCTCGGAGTTGGAATCTTCGTTTTGATGAGGTGATCAAAGCGTTCGAGTTTATACAAGTTTACGGAGAAGCTTGTATTTACAAGAAAGTGAGTGGGAGCTCTATAGCGTTTCTAATATTATATGTGGATGACATATTGCTGATTGGAAACAATATAGAAATGCTGGAAAGCGTAAAGGAATATTTGAACAAGAGTTTTTCAATGAAGGACCTAGGAGAAGCTGCTTTCATATTAGGCATCAAGATCTATAGAGATAGATCAAGACGCTTAATAGGACTTTCACAAAGCACATACCTTGATAAGATTTTGAAGAAGTTCAAAATGGATCAGTCCAAGAAGGGGTTCTTGCCTGTATTGCAAGGTGTGAAGTTGAGTAAGACTCAATGCCCAGTGACTGCAGAAGATAGAGAAAAGATGAGTGTCATCCCCTATGCTTCAGCCATAGGCTCTATCATGTATGCAATGCTGTGCACAAGACCCGATGTCAGCCTTGCCATAAGTATGGTCGGAAGGTTTCAAAGTGATCCAGGAATGGAACACTGGACGGCGGTCAAGAATATCCTGAAGTACCTGAAAAGGACTAAGGACATGTTTCTCGTTTATGGAGGTGATCAAGAGCTCGTCGTAAAGGGTTACGTCGATGCAAGCTTTGACACTGATCCGGATGACTCTAAGTCGCAAACCGGATACGTATTTATTCTTAATGGGGGTGCGGTTAGCTGGTGCAGTTCCAAGCAAAGCGTGGTAGCTGATTCTACATGCGAAGCGGAGTACATCGCTGCCTCGGAGGCAGCGAAGGAAGGTGTCTGGATGAAGGAGTTCATGACAGATCTTGGAGTAGTGCCTAGTGCGCTTAACCCAATGACTCTGTTTTGTGATAACACTGGTGCCATTGCTCTAGCCAAGGAACCAAGATTTCACAAGAGGACCAGACACATAAAACGACGTTTCAATTCCATCCGCGATTACATCAAGGAGGACGACATAAATATTTGCAAAGTACACACGGATCTAAATGTTGCAGATCCGATGACTAAACCTCTTCCAAGGGCTAAACATGAACAACACCAGAACTGCATGGGTGTTCGATTCATTACAATGTAAATCACATAGTGATGTGAACTAGATTATTGACTCTAGTGCAAGTGGGAGACTGTTGGAAATATGCCCTAGAGGCAATAATAAATTGGTTATTATTATATTTCCTTGTTCATGATAATCGTTTATTATCCATGCTATAATTGTATTGATTGGAAACTCAAATACATGTGTGGGTACATAGACAACACTGTGTCCCTAGTAAGCCTCTAGTTGACTAGCTCGTTGATCAAAGATGGTTAAGGTTTCCTAGCCATTGACATGAGATGTCATTTGATAACGGGATCACATCATTAGGAGAATGATGTGATGGACAAGACCCAAACTGTAAACGTAGCATTTGATCGTGTCAGTTTATTGCTATTGTTTTCTGCATGTCAAGTATCTGTTCCTTTGACCATGAGATCATGCAACTCACTGACACCGGAGGAATACCTTGTGTGTATCAAACGTCGCAACGTAACTGGGTGACTATAAAGGTGCTCTACAGGTATCTCCGAGGGTGTCTGTTGGGTTGGCATGGATCAAGACTGGGATTTGTTACTCCGTATGACGGAGAGGTATCTCAGGGCCCACTCGGTAATACAACATCACAATGAGCCTTGCAAGCAATGTGACTAAAGTGTTAGCCACGAGATCTTGTATTACGGAACGAGTAAAGAGACTTGCCGGTAACGAGATTGAACTAGGTATAGTGATACCGACGATCGAATCTCGGGCAAGTAACATACCGAAGAACAAAGGGAACAGCATACGGGATTAACTGAATCCTTGACATAGAGGTTCGACCGATAAAGATCTTCGTAGAATATGTAGGAGCCAATATGGGCATCCAGGTCCCGCTATTGGTTATTGGCCGTAGAGGTGTCTCGGTCATGTCTACATAGTTCTCGAACCCGCAGGGTCTACACACTTAACGTTTGGTGACGATTAGTATAATTGAGTTATTATGTTGGTGACCGAAAGTTGTTCGGAGTCCCGGATAAGATCCCGGACATGACGAGGATCTCCGGAATAGTCCGGAGGTAAAGATTGATATATGTGATAATAGTGTTTTGATCTCTGGAAGGGTTCCGAAGTTCACCGGAAGGGGTTCCGGATGTTTACCGAAGTGTTCGGGTGCAGCAACACTTTATATGAGCCAAAGGGATTAAGCCCACAAGGTATTGGAAAGTGCAAAAGTAGTTTTGCTGCCGCGTAAGCGGTACTACCGCTTGGTGAAGCGGTACTACCGCCGGAGCGGTACTACCGCTTGTGTGAAGCGGTACTACCGCCCAAGCGGTACTACCGCTTGTGTGAAGCGGTACTACCGCTTGTGCGCGGCTGTGCACGGTTCGGCAGGGATCCGAGTTGGACTCTTTCCCTGCGGGCAAAACCGACCCGGAGGAGGCTTTTACTCCAAGTTTAGACCCCAAGGCTCAACATATAAATAGAGGGGCAGGGCTAGCACACGGGACACATCAGGATTTCCCAAGCCGTGTGCCGGCAACCCTAGCCCTCTAGTTCCTCCGTCATAATCTCCGTAGTGCTTGGCGAAGCCCTGCAGAGATTGTTCCTCACCACCATCACCACGCCGTCGTGCTGCTGGAACTCAACCACTACTTCACCATCGCTCGC
The DNA here is from genome assembly GCA_039707655.1 of Elymus sibiricus. Classification (NCBI taxonomy): domain Eukaryota; kingdom Viridiplantae; phylum Streptophyta; class Magnoliopsida; order Poales; family Poaceae; genus Elymus; species Elymus sibiricus. The sequence goes on along the minus strand of CM077674.1, from coordinate 138,596,907 downwards.
TGGATCGAGGAGGTGAAGGCGTCATCAAGCCGTACGTGTGTTGAACGCGGAGGTGCCGTCCGTTCGGCACTAGTTCGTGATCGGATCGAGGGACGACGTGCGATTTGGATCGCGGAGACGTTCGACTACATCAACCGCGTTTCTTAAACGCTTCCGCTTAGCGATCTACAAGGGTATGTAGATTCACTCTCCCTCTCGTAGATGCTCATCACCATGGATAGATCTTGTGTGTGCGTAGGAAAAATTTTGTTTCCCATGCAACGTTCCCCAACACTTACAACATCAAGCATTTAACAAGAGTGATAGCGAGCACATTGAAATTGAAGAAGAGATGAAAGTCCTCGAATTCCACACTGATGGATCCTTGATCGTGACGGAAATGATCACTGTCGTAGTGGACTAGCAGAAACTTATGACCTTCTGACATTTCATCCATGCAATATTTATGTAACTCGCGGCAACTGGAACTGCACTCCTCTAAGTATTCGTCAACAAGAAATTGCTGGCCATGGACGTACTTGCGTGCTACAAGTATGTCTGCTTTATTTTTAGCAAGTATCCTTTCGACTTCTTCATCGGGCAAGCTGTTAGAACTAGTATAACTCTCCGATTCGAACAACTTGCTGATAATTGGTTCTGGGCGATGAGTGCTTTTAGTAAGAGGCTATCGTTCACATTCCTCCTCGGTCTCGGGGGCCGCTTCCTCGCGGGTACGGCCATGCCTGCTTTCCTCTTGGTACTTGAAGCACTTCTGGTGCAAGGTCTGGATGGTTGATAGACGGACTGCTGAGCCGGCGGTGAAGATACGACGGACTGCTGAGCAGACGGTTTACCTACGCCGGACTGTTGAGCTGGCGGTGCTGCTGTGACGGACTGCTGAGCTGTAGGAGCAGAGGCATCGGACTGCTGTCCAGGCGGTGAAGCTATGTCGGGCTTCTGCGCAGGTGGTGCCAACGCGTCAGTGTTCTGAGGAGGCTGTGCCAACGCGTTGGTTTGCTGAGCAGGCAGTGCCGACGCATAGATATGCTGATCACGCGGCTGTGAACCGATGGACTGATGAGCAGGCAGTTCCGGACCTTTTGACTGCTTAGCAGTCCGTTCCACCGGGTTGGTCTGCTGAGCATGCGGTGCCGTTGTGTCTCCCCTTGCTGCTTCAGTGGCCGGCATCTGAACCGGTGTTGCGTCTTCAGCAGTTGTAGGCCTTGCAACTGGCTGCTCAGGGGCGGACGATGACATGGCCAGTACGGCACGAAGTCGGGCGGGCTGATCACAGGTTGATGCATCAGCCGTTGGATTACGAGTATTAGGTTCCTCGGGGGAAGCACGCGAGAGCTGCTGTGGCAAGGAGAGAGTCACCGGTTGAAGGGCGACATTGATTGCTCTTGACGGGGCTTGAGGGATCTCGTCTATGAAGTCTATTTCCTTTTGTGGCCACTGGATATGATTTAACAGTGTTTCTTCCAAGGTCCTCTGCTCATCACAGTCCCCTAGGACATTCTTAAGGGAAAATTTACTGAATCCAGGCTTTACTTCAGTCACGTAGCATTTCACACAGCCCGGCTTCAATGGCACATTGTCCAACAAGAGGCCCCCTTCCGAGTGGGGGGGGGGGGGGAAACCCAGGCTGTTGCACATTTTAACGTACCTTCATAATGTGTAAGCACGCCCCTCAGTCTGTCTGTCATTCCAGATAGATCAGATATAGCATCATCATGCGCAGCTGCAGTCTCAGTGTCGCTAGGGTTAGCTGATGCACAACTACTCTTGTGCGGTGTTGTCGCGCAATAAGCAGCATCGTCCATGCTCGCCTCCCCTCCCGTCTGCTGGCTATCTCTCAGTGTTAGATTCTTCTGCATCATCATTGACTCCTCAATTTCCTTTCGAACTGTCGGATACATGTCCATCCTCAACATTTCATACAATTCATTCTTCTTTTGTTCACTCCTCGCTTTTTTCATGGCAAGCCTCTCTTCTTTGCTGAGTGTGAAAGCCCTCTTGTGCGGGACATTGACACCTATACCCCTTGCACGGCCGGGGGGCTCTTTTGTTGCCAGAGCATCGGACAGAATGTCACATGGCCCTGAGTTCCTGTAGAACCTTCCAGGGTTGCTGGTGGAAGCCTTTAACATCACGATATACAGTTCTTTGTCATGTGAGTTTTCAAAGTAATAAGAACCGTCGTCACGCCTCCTTGCACGTGCCCGCAAGTAGTCTCTAGCGTGTTCGCCCCTGATTTCACTAAAGGCCGGTTTCCCACCCGCAACTACTGCTTCTTTGTCCTCCTGGTCCCATATCGGTTTCATGCCGTAGTATCCTGCCACACCCATACGGTGGGGGTGTCTGTTCCTCTTCTGAAATTCTGATTGCTTGGCACTCTTCTCGGTAAACTTTGTAGTTTCCCTGACCCTTTTGAATTCTACCCAGTCTGCCTTTGTAATTTGGGGGTATGCGGGGATTGGGTCCTTGCCTTCACTCAAGTACTTCTTGTACAACACTTGCTTCCAGTTTCTCCAAGCATCCCTGGCCTTCTTCAGTGCAGCGTGTTCCACCTGTATTCTCCACTGCTCTGGAACGTTGAAGTGATCCATGATCTCCCAGACTATCCTGTGTCGTGTTTCTGTGTCAGCCTTCCGAAACCCTGGCAGATTAATGTTGAGCCTTGCCCTGCCAACAAATCCACACACACTCCTGAACCTCGTGCGTGCTTTATCTGGTTTAGTTGGAGCCCAAGACTTTAAATCGATGTCGGTTACTTCATATACACCTTTAGGCTGGTGTGTGGGCTTTCTTGGAGCGTTCTTCCGTGTTCTGACCGGAAGGGTGATTGCGGCAGCTCTATCCCGTTCCAGATTACTTGATCCCTGATCATCTGCTGGAGACCTAGGGTTGTCGGACTCAGATGAAGATACATCGCCTGAAGCATGAGTGTTGTCGCTGCTACTCGGCATCTACAGAGAACACATGCGAAATTCAGAAAAGGGGGATAAGCATAAAGCTAACAACTTGGTAGCAAGCTGTCTAGACATGTCATGTAATAATTTGGAAAATGTACGGCTAATTTGTTCATTTTGTGTGACTCGGGCGCCCACGATCTGTAAATCGACAATAACTAATTGGAACAAATACAACTTATATGTACTAGTTAGAAAGGTAGATAATGAACATATGTACGCTCTCCGTTATTTTATAGCCAATTTGGGAACATACAGAACCAAATAGGAGGAGGGATCACAAGGAAATATGCCTCACCACGATGGAGAGCAGTAACTGACAGGTTTTTATGCAAACCCGGCAGGAGAGGCGAGGGTTACAGGATCGATATGCCCGAGGGTGGCTGGCGAGCAAACGAAGACGGCGAGGCGCGGGCAACCGCGTGTTGGGAATGACAGTGAAGGTAGGGTTAACGTCGAAGAGCGGGCACACGACCGGGTTGAGCACGCCGGCGCCGGAAAGGGTTCTGGTGTGGATCTGGGGGAGGGGGGAGCTGGCGATGGAGTTTTGGTAGAATATGCGGACTGTTGAGTGAAACGGGGGCGGGTGGTGGGGGGTGTTGGCGGCTTCGGTGAAAAAAGGGCGCCGGTCGCGGCGTGGAAAGGCCTATGCAAACGGAAGCCTCTACGAGCCCGTGTGCACAAACAACATAATTTCCTTTGAAATGAAGACGTGGTAATTTTGAAATGAAGACGTGAGTTCAACGTTTCGGCTCAAAAAAAATTCCACGGTACGCAATCACCATCATACCCTAGGTTTAATTTTCTGGCACATTTTAGGTCTCGTTTGCTACATTTAAGCCATTTTTTTGCATTTACCATGCATTTGGTGCATATAAATCAAAACCCTACTGCAACTACATGTGGGTGTTAGCAAAGAAGGTGTAAAAATCATTTCTGTGTCGCTTCGCTAGTTTTAATTCATTATCTGAGAAACGGGAAGAATTTTCAAACATTTCGGCCACGAGATGCAGCCACCGGTGTAGGGCTTGTTGGTAATTTAATTATAGGAAATGCGGATGGACTTCGAAAATCACGAAAATCGGTGTGTCATCGTGGCGCGGTCTCAAGACCCAGTGGAAAAACTTTGGTAAAGTTTGGCACAAGTTACGATGATCGCTCCTTGCAAACCGGAGCATCTCACAAGAAGGATCATAGTTCCCAATAGGAGACGTGGCAATTCGGACTCCAATCGTTTCGCCTCGAATTTTTTTCCACGGTACGCAATCACCATTAGGCCCCAGTATTGATTTTCTGGCGCATTTCGGGTCTCGTTTGCTATATTTAAGCCATTTTTTGCATTTACCATGCATTTTGTGCATATAAATCAAATCCCAACCGCAACTACATGTGGCTGTTGGCAAAGCAGGTCTACAAAATCATTTGTGTGTCGCTTTGCGTGTTTTCATTCATTGTCCAAGGAATGGGAAGAATTTTCAAACATTTCGGCTGCGAGATGCGGCCACCGGCGTAGGTCTTGTTGGTATTTTAATTACAGGAAATGCAGATGGAGTCTGAAAATCACGAAAATCGGTGTGTCACCATGGATTGCTCTCAAAACCACGTGGAATTTTTTTGGTAAAGTTTGACACAAGTTTGGATGATCGCTCCTTAGAAACCGGAGCATGTCACAAGAAGGATCATAGTTTCCAAAAGGAGACGTGGCAATTCGAACTCAAGTCGCCGGTGACTTCATCGTTTCGCCTCCAATTTTTTTCCATAGTACGCAATCACTATTATACCCTAGGTTTGATTTTCTGGCGCATATCGGGGCTCCTTTGCTATATGTAAGCATTTTTTTTGCATTTACCAGGCATTTAGTGCATATAAATCAAATCTCAACTGCAACTGCATGTGGTGATGAAAGGGAAGAGGATTGCCGTTCGATCTGGGTGCATCCAATGGTGCAGACGTACGATCCGTGGGGTTTGGGTTCTGGCCAATCAGAATGCATGGCTCACATCGCGCGTAGTAGGGGTCATCGGCCATGGTTTAGTAGACACACGGCTTTCGTGAATGAACCGTGTGCTATTGGAAAACATTTACATCAAGGAGCGGCATAATTTCTTTTGAAATGAAGACGTGGTAATTTTGAAATGACGACGTGAGTTCAACGTTTTGCCTTGATATTTTTTCCACGGTACGCAATCACCATCATACCCTAGATTTGATTTTCTGGCGCATTTCAGGTCTCGTTTGCTACATTTAAGCCATTTTTTGCATTTACCATGCATTTAGTGCATATAAATCAAAACCCTACTACAACTACATGTGGGTGTTAGCAAAGAAGGTGTAAAAATCATTTCTGTGTCGCTTTGCTAGTTTTCATTCATTGTCCAAGAAACGGGAAGAATTTTCAAACATTTCGGCCACGAGATGTGGCCACTGGCGTAGGGCTTGTTGGTAATTTAATTACAGGAAATGTGGATGGACTTCAAAAATCACGAAATTGGTGTGTCACCGTGATCTCAAGACCCAGTGGAAAAAAATTGGTAAAGTTTGGCACAAGTTACGATGATCGCTCCTTGCAAACCGGAGCATCTCACAAGAAGGATCATATATGGTTCCCAATAGGAGACGTGGCAATTCAGAGTCCAATCGTCGGTGACTTCATCGTTTCGCGTCAATTTTTTTTCCACGGTACACAATCACCATTACACCCCAGTATTGATTTTCTGGCGTATTTCGGGTCACGTTTGCTATATTTAAGCCTTTTTTCATTTACCGTGCATTTTGTGCATATAAATGAAATCCCAACCGCAACTACATGTGGCTGTTGGCAAAACAAGTCTACAAAATCATTTGTGTGTCGCTTTGCGTGTTTTCATTCATTGTCCAAGGAATGGGAAGAATTTTTAAACATTTTGGATGCGAGATGCGGCCACCGGCGTAGGTCTTGTTGGTATTTTAATTACAGGAAATGCAGATGGAGTCCGAAAATCATGAAAATCGGTGTGTCACCATGGCGTGCTCTCAAGACCCCGTGGAAATATTTTGGTAAAGTTTGGCACAAGTTTGGATGATCGCTCCTTGGAAACCGGAGCATCTCACAAGAAGGATCATAGTTTCCAAAAGGAGACGTGGCAATTCGAACTCCAGTCGCCGATGACTTCATCGTTTCGCCTTGAATTTTTTTCCACAGTACGCAATCGTTATTATACCCTAGGTTTGATTTTCTGGCACATTTCGGGGCTCCTTTGCTATATTTAAGCATTTTTTTGCATTTACCGGGCATTTAGTGCATATAAATCAAATCCCAACTGCAACTGCATGTGGTTATGAAAGGGAAGAGGATTGCCGTTCGATCTGGGTGCATCCAACGGTGCAGACGTACGATCCGTGGGGTTTGGGTTCTGGCCAATCAGAATGCATGACTCACATCGCACGCAGTAGGGGTCATCGGCCACTGTTTGGTAGACACACGGCTTTCGTGAATGAACCGTGTGCTATTTGCAAACCAGATTGTATATGTTCTGTTCATACAACTGGAGTGACATCAATTGAGTGTGCTAGCTCTAGGGTATATAATCATAAATAGTTCAAACTCATTGCCTGTGCTAACAAAATATGAAGGTCAACATATTAATCGTTCTTAGATCAACAGAAGGCCGGGCATAACTCACAATTCAGTACATGCGACAGTTCTAATTGAAGGAATTAAGTTGCAGAATAGACATAATAAATAGTCTTACATATTAATTCCCATGTACATGGGAGAACTGGGAGCATTAGGTTGACCCCGAATGAACTTAGGATTTCTGATGATTTTAAGCCTATCTTTATGTTTGGTGCGTGATCCCTTGGCTGGCAACTCAGCAAATTCATCGTACTCGTCCTCATCAGCAACACCCTCGACGCCCAGTACCCTCCTCTTCCCACGCATCACTACATGGCAGTTCTTATGCAAGGGGTCTTTCACATAGAAAATATGGGGTGCATCGCTGGCAAGAATGAACGGGTCCTTGTGATATGCCATCTTTGTCATGTTAACACAGGTCTTCCTGTATTCATCAACCTTTACCTGACTAAGAGGGACCTGTTTGCACCTGAATAATGCCACCTTAACTTCCACATAGTTAAGCTCCCAAATCTCTTCGATTGTTCCATAGTATACCCTTTTATCAGCTTCATCTACAGTTATGCATTCTATTGGAATAGAGTCGTTCTGATATGAGGTCTTCTTATCACGTTCCTCAGTGTAGAACATGTAGCCATTTATGTCATACGCTTGGTACCTCAATACCGTAGGTGATGGCTTTTGTGCTAACCACGTTGCAATGTCATCCATGGATCCGCGTGACAAACGATCCTTCAGCCATCTGACGTAGTCCTTATTATGCGCCTTCATCACGACATCTAATGGATGCACCATTGGTAAGAAGATTCGTCGTATCTCCGCCAAGTGTTCTTCAGCATAAGCGTCGAGAACTGGGCTGTTAAGCAGTACCGTCAAATGGGCTTGATCGGTCTCATCTCCGGGTGCAGCGTGTGGCGCGCCAGCAAGGACCGGCTTACCAGCTAGCCTTCCCTCGTGGCGAGAGAGGGGCAAACCTATAGGTCTTTGTTTCATGTATTCGGTGCAAAACTCAGCCACCTCATCTGCGGTATAACCTTGTAGGATGCTTGCCTCTGGATGGCATCGGTTCCGACAATAGCGCTTCAATATTCCCATGTACCACTCGAAGGGATACATGTTGTGAAGAAACACAGGAACACAATACTTTATCTCGTCGACAAGGTGCACAGTGAGATGGACCATGACATCAAAGAATGACGGTGGGAAAAACATCTCTAGGTTGGACAATATTCTTGCAATATCCTCTTGCATATAATCCAGCTCTTCACGATCTACCACTTTCTGCCATAGTTTGTTGAAGAAATCACAGAGATCAATGAGTGTTTTTTTTATGTCTATGTCCATCAAATTCTTGATGGCCACCGGGAGGATTTGTGTCAACATTATGTGGCAATCATGTGACTTCATGTGTGCCAACTTCATTTTACCTGAGCTCACATCCACGAGACTTCTGATGTTTGCGGAGTAGGAAGAGGGTGTCTTAATTGACAACAAATACTCGTAGAACTCTTTTGCTTCTTTTGGAGTGAAATTGTAACTCTGGCGAACGTGGAGGAATTTGTCATCATCTTCTGCTTCATTCATGCGTTTTGGTTGATCACCAAGCATATCGAGTCATGCACCGTCACCATCCTTTGTTTTACCTTTAATCTTGAGCAGAGTACCAAGGATGCTTTCACATACGTTCTTCTCTACGTGCATGACATCGATGCAGTGGCGCACCCTTAGAATCTCCCAGTAAGGTAATTCCCAGAACACTGATTTCTTCTTAAACACCTGCAACTTGGGTGTTTGTTTCGACGAAGAACCGTGTCCCTTGCCAAGCACAACTTCAATTTGTTTAGCCATGCTGTGGACCTCCTTCCCAGAATAAGGTCTTGGGCCCAAACCTACCTCTGCCGTACCATCAAATTCAGCTTTCATCTTTCGGTATGGGTGATCTTTCCGTAAGAACCTACGATGACGCAAATACACGGTTTTGTGCGAGTTGGGAAGAAATCTACTTGCTGTCCTATCCATGCATGTGACACATCCTACATCTCCCCTTGTTTTCCGCCCCGATGTGTTGCCTAATGCCATCATATCTTGAATGGTGTGCAGCAGCAACGCATGTAGATCGAAAACTCCTTTTTGTAAGCATCATAAAATTTTACACCAGGCTCTTTTTCCCACAATGTCAGCAGTTCTTCTACCAGTAGCTGAAAGTAAATGTCGATGTCATTTCCAAGTTGCTTCGGGCCTCGGATAATAATTGACATCATGATGTATTTTTTTCTTCATACACAACCAAGGAGCAAGGTTATATATGCACAGAAGCACTGGCCATGTGCTGTGTTTGGTGCTCATATCGCCAAATGGATTCATCCCGTCAGTACACTCCCCGAGCCATATACTTCTAGGATCCTTGGCAAAGTCTTCATACTTTTCCTCGATTGACTCCCACTGAGCCCCATCTTTCGGGTGCCTCAAATATTTATCCGCAATTCGCTCATCATGATGCCACCGCAACCTCTTTGCCTCTCTTGGGTTTGCAAACAAACGCTTCAACCTTGGAATTAAAGGCAAGTACCAAACAACCTTGAACGGGATTCCTGTCTTGATCTCGTCGTCCAATTTGTACTTGTCCGTTGCTCTCCCGCGCTTGTATCATGGATGCTTGCATATGCGACATGCGCGCAAATCTTTGTACTGACCGCGGTACAACATACAATCATTCACACAAGCCTGTATCTTCTGGACTTCAAGTTCCAATGGGCAAACAACTTTCTTTGCTTCGTTCATGCTTTTGGGGAGCACATTATCTTCTGGAAGAATGTCTTTGAAAAGACCTAACAACTCTGTGAAGCCCTTGTTTGATAGACCGTTTTCTGCTTTAAATCTGAGAAGCGCCAGTGTGGCACTCAACTTGGAATATTTCTTTTTGCAACCTGGATACAAATCTTTCTTGGAGTCCGCATCAATGGTTGGCAGATCCTTATACCCAACCATATCTTTATTTGGGCCCTGGAAATCTGCCATCATAGCAGCAAAATCTGGCATACCATCAAGGCCGTCGTCTTCGTCGCCGTCTTGGTTTTCCAGTGGGGTTTTTTGCTTGTCTCTGTTCCGTTGGTAGCTTGACGTCTGAGCCCCGAGGTTAGATTCAACATCCATGTGACTATGATCGGGGTTTGGCATCTCGCCGCCCTGGTTACCTTCATCCATGATCGACTCTTCACCGTGTCTAGTCCAACGTGTATATCCATCCATGAATCCCCGCTTGACTAAGTGGAACTCGACGTCTGTAACTTTATGTGACTCTGTATTGGTACAATCCTTGCATGGACACATGATGTAATAGTCGTTACAGACTCTCTTCTTTGTGTTTTCAGCCAAAGTGATGAACTCCGTCACGCCACTCACAAACTTTGAGCTTCTCCGATCCTTCATCCATTCAGATCATTCCATCTGCACCACACGAGTGGTAATTCAAAAAAGCGTTAATAAATTGATTAATTGATGCCCAAAGATGCGTGCATAAATCACAAGATTTTATTTTCATAATTTACGGAGGGCGCTCCATATTGTTATCCAGCCGTGCGATGTCACAAATTAGTGAACAGTCAATTTACACGCAGAGTACATTATACTACCCTTATGAATTGAATACCTTAATTAAGCCACTCAACGAAAAGAATACCTTAATTAATTAGCCGCGCGGCGACCTCCACCCTGCAGGCAGAGAAGCGCGATGCCGCGGCACGCCGAGAAAGCAGGGTTGAGGAGTAAAGCTTAGTGGGGCATCCGCCTGAAGTTCGAGCTCCACTATCCCGCCTTCGACCGCGAGGGATGTGCTCCAATCACGCCGCCGCTGACCTCGAGGATTGAGCTCCTCCTATCTCCTGCCACCGACCGAGGATTGACCTCCTATCACGCCGCCACCGCCGACCGACCAAGGATTGACCTCCTATCCGGTAGCCGCTGCCTCGGCCGCCGCCCCCATCTCTATCTGCAGAGCGACTGTTTTTATTTTTTGACGGGTATCCGCAGAGCGGCTGTTTACAGTATTAACTCCATTATTGCATCCCCATATGTACCGGGTAGTATATCACATACGGTTATGTCACGGGAACCGTGTCTCACGCACGTTGTTTTCTCACACGGTTTGGTGTGGAAATCGTGTGTGAAGTTGTAATATCGAACACAAACGATATGTACAAACTGTGTGCCGTATACAACAGAGTGCGATAAGTAGTTCCCGACCGTTATCAGATCCCCACAGTTTCCCCATTTCCCCCAAATACCTAGATAGCCGCCAAATTCCCTCGCGTGGCGTTGACATTGGGGGAATGCGGACGAGTGGTGCTGATGGTTTCGGTGCGGCTGCTCCGGCTCGTATCGTCGCTCTCGGCAGCGCGATGGGCGGCGCCGCCACGACGGCGGTCACCGCCGAGCGCTTGCCTAAGGTCATCAGAAGGCCGGTGTACTACGGATCCGAATCGTCTTGTCAGGTTCCAATCAATCCCGATCTTTTTTAGCATGTCCAAAGTAGCTCCCTGCTCAATCCGTCCTGAATGACCCCCGCTCCCCCCACCTAGGAAAGCGATAGCGTGGACGACCGTTCCGCCAGCAGTCTGGCGCCCGATGATAGGTCAACCTCGGAATCATCCCGCTCATCTTCCATGAGTCCGGCGTCGAGCCCTGACCTCAATTTTATCCGGATCATGGAAGGGACGTTGTCGCCCGAGTCGTCGGATGACGACCAGACGGACGAGGAGCCATCGGAGGACGAAGAAGAAGACGACGATGATGATGAGGAGGAGGAATGTTCAAACGAGGAGGAGGACGACGAGGACATCAACGACGATGACGACGGCGGCGGCGATGAAAAGCCAACAATCAGCGGCAAGAAGCGTCCTCGCCAAGACGATGTCGCGGGGCCATCCAACAACAACAAGAAGAAGAAGAAGGACTAAATTAAGCAGACTGTATATCTATGTTGCCGTTCGCTCATATTAATTCGTTATCTCTGTGTCCCTTGTCAATCTCATCGCAAACGGTTAGCAATACGTATTCGACAGAGATCTTTTACATTATCGCCCACAGTTGGTTTCTTGAATTGTATGCCCTGTCGAGCACACAATTCACAACAAAAAATCGTATGCGCTGTCTATAATTATCGCACACAATTCTGATTATCGACCTGTTTGCCGGATATCACACACATCTTATTACGCCGAATCGTTTCTGTTCTTCTGGATCATCGCAAACGGTTCGTCCGAGTGAACTGTATGTCGTATATCGCACACACCTCGATTTGCCTGACCGTTTCTGTTGTTCTGGCTCATCGCAAACTGTTCGTATGGATGAACTGTATGCCACGTATCGCACACGCGTCTCTAATATGAATCATGCTTGATGTCTCCGCCATCGCACACAGTTCGTCTTATTGGTAACGGTTTTATTACGACACCGTTTGCGATTCATGCATCGCACACAGTTTGGTCGCGGGGTCTCTGATTCATGTGTCGCGTTAGCGGTCGCCTGCAGTAGTGTTAAGTACCATGTAACAGCGAACATGCAACATCTATGGTAGGTACACATCCATCTCCCAGATTTTAAGGTGGGATGAGCCTAACAATTTAGGTGCGAGATTAGCTTTCTAAGATTTGTGGCAACATTTTTGTGCTGATGTATACACTATTGATCTTCAACACATAGAACCCATGTGATAACTTCTGTTCTCATAATAGACCAGAAATAGTACTAACAGTAAAACACAAGCATCTAGCACATCTAAGATGCAGAAGATTTGTTCTCGTTTCTTCTCTATGCGATCTTACCTTACCATTATTTATAGTTCCTTGAGTCCCAAATCTTCCATATAATGGAGAGCGCCACCAAATGTCATTGAAGAGGCCAACTGGAGAGCGGGCATCCTAGATGAGGTTCATTGTGGTGGGCTTCAAAAGGCCCAACTCTTGCCAAACCTGAGTAGCATGCAACATGTGCAGCACATCCTCGAAGCTAGGGCAGGGGCTACCGGAGGTGATGTTCTTGTGTAAGAGACTGCTTTTGGAGTTGAGGCAAATCTTTGAGGAGTAGACACGGAAAATTTGAGTGCGGGGAGAGGCATTGACACCGAGACAAGGTGGTGGAGCCCTTGGATATTTGAATCTAATAAAGGACCAAATGGTGAAGTTTTGACTATTTTCCTAAGGTGATGCCATCGGGCTGGACTTCATCGTGGAAGAATCTTCGAATCCCATATCTTTCATAGTGGAAAGAGCCACCGACGACCAAATCTCGTTGTCGAGGCCAACCAGATAGGGGACGCCTAAGATGAGGTCAAAAACATTCCATAGAATGGAGAGAGCCACCGGCGGCCAAATCTCGCTATCGAGGCCAGCCGGAGAGAAGATGTCCCAAATGAGGTCGATGGAAGTGAGCGTGGAACAGCCCAAGTGTTGTCAGACGTGAGTAGCATGCATGAACCCCATCCTCCGGCGATGCCGGGACGGGACGCGACGAGGTTGATCATTTGTGGTGTTGAACCGGATTGATCCGACGGCCATAGATGCAGCACACGACTTAATCTATGGTTTGGTTGAAGATCGGGGCGGCACGTTTTGATTGTGTGGATTTGAAGTATTTTTTTTTTTGATCCGTGTGTGGATTTGGAGTTTTTTCTTTTGAGGGTTAAGTGTTGATTTGGAGTTTTTTTTTTAACACAGTACAGACGCGATTTGAACCCTGGTGGGTTGGGGATACCAGTGTCCTCCTAACCATCCAACCACATATTGGTTTACCTTCTAACTCCAAAATGTGTGGATTTGAAGTGAGAAGGTAGTAACAGTGAAGACAACACGTTTTGCATCTAAAAAAACAGCGTGCCTGATCGTAATCACGTCGAACCCAACCCGACCGACGCGGGAACCCGAACCGACCCAGACGCTCCGGCTCCGGGTCGACCCGCCAGCTCAGCACCAGCCTGACTCGTTCCGTAGTCGGATCGGGTCAACCTCCAAACGGACCGAATCATATAAGACCCGACCCAGATCGATCGAGACCCTCTTCTCGCGAACCAGCAATCGAAGCCAAGCCCTCTGCTCTGCTCTGGTTTGCTCTCTGCTCCCGCGAAACCAATCTTTCTTTCGCCTCCGAGCTCCTGCTCTGCTCCCGCGAAATCCAAAGATGCCGCAACACCGCCGCTGCAGCCGGCTGAGCCGCATATCGGCGATCGTCGGCGGCGTCTCAGTCGGAGCTCTCCTGCTGTTAGCGGGAGGCCACAACGCCTACTCCAGCCGCCCGCTCTTCTCGCGGCCCCTCGGCCTCGGCGCGGACCGCTGGTCGTGGACGATGCCCTTCCCGCTTGTCGCCGACAGTCCGGCGCCCCCGCCCTTCCCCTTCGCTGCCGACTTTTCGCCGTCGCCGCAATACCAATACTCGCCCTTCCGCCTCAGCGATGACAGCCTCGCGCGGCGCCTCCGCGCCGGCCACTCGCCGCCGCTGCAGGACGCGGATGTGGATGCGGTCCTCCTTCCCGACCAGGAGGTCCTGGTCCTGGACGACGCTGAGCCTACCGGCGACGCCATGTGCGCCTTCCAGGGTGGGGCGTCCTCCCCGGCGAGACCGCTAGGGAGGCTGCCGGCGTCCGGGCTTCACGCATACGTCTGCCGCCTTCCCGAGCCAGCGCAGAGCTTCCAGCAGCTCCAAGCGCCGCTCTTACTCCACTCCTCCCCCTCCTCGGCCGCCGCAGCCGCTCCAGATTCCCCTTCTCCGGGCCGCGCATTGCTTAACTGGAGCAGCGACCCGATTGTGTTCGACTCGGCTCTTCTGGACGGAGGCGACGTGCTCGTCTTTGCTAAGGGAATCAGCCGCCGCCAAGGTCTTCAGTGCCTGTATCGCTACAGCGACGGCTCCGATACCATGCTGGCATCTACACCAGCAATCACCTCAGTACAGCAAGTTACTCGCTGCCCCTCGCCGCCGACACCTATCAAGTCAGGAGGAAGCACCAAGGTTCTTGTCACACTAGGGGTCACCGGCGAGGATCCCATGCCCTCTCTTGCAACCTTCCGTCGACGGCAAGCTGAATCCTCTTCGGTGACACCTCAAAAGACTTCAATTTGCGCCTGCACAATGGGACGCAACATCTCCAAGTTCCTCAGGGAGTGGGCACTGTACCATAGTGCGATTGGGGTGGATCACTTCTTCATCTATGATAACGGCAGCGAGGACAACTTGGCAGGCCTAGTGGCGCAGCTCATATCCGCCGGGCTCAACATCACAACCGTGCCATGGCCTTGGACCAAGACCCAAGAAGCTGGTCTGTCTCATTGCGCAGCCACACAGCAAGGTTCGTGCCAATGGATGGCTGTCATGGATGTGGATGAGTTCATCTTCTCAACAAGCTGGGCAGGATTAGAGATGCCATCAAAATCTTTGCTAGAGCCCGTCATTTCAGTTGATGATACCGTTGGCCAAATATACCTTGCGTGTTATGATTTTGCCCCCTCGGGCCAAACAGCACATCCACCAGAGGGGGTCTGCCAGGGCTACACATGCCGGTTGAAGAACCCGCAGCGGCACAAATCCTTGGTCCGTCTCGACGCCGTGGAACCATCCTTCATGAATGTGGTCCATCATTTTAAGCTCAAGCCTGGTTTCAAAAGCATCTGGACCGCGTTCGCACGTGTTAACCACTACAAATACCAAGCTTGGTCGGAGTTCAAAGTCAAGTTCAAGAGGCGTGTGTCTGCTTATGTGGCTGATTGGAAAGATCCGATCAACCTCGACTCAAAGGACCGGGCTCCTGGCTTATGAGTTGATGACGTCGAACCAGAAGGCTGGGCCCAAAAATACTGCGAGGTTAAAGACAATATCCTTCAGCTGTTAACTGCAAGATGGTTCGGTGTCGGATTTGGGAACCCTCATTAGCTCCAGTCAGATCAGGTAACACACACTGTAAGATCTACCACCCCTCCCCCTCTTTTACATAGTAATATCTGTTTATTTACACTAACAAAACGTAAATCAAAACCACTAAGTTTTCCAGAATTAAAAATTATCGCTTAAATAGGATGGTATACACCTTTTAAACAGGCTTTAGGTTGATGGGGAAGCACCACAATACGTGTGTGTTGCTCAATGATGAACATACTCCCTCTAGTCTATTTCTGAAGAAGTCCCCAAAGTACAACCTTTACTGCTTACCTTCGTTATATATTGATACTATGAAACTATTCAAAATTATACTTTTTATAAATACTTTATGAGAGATAACCTTTATTTTTATTATACATTACTGTAAAACTCTTCAAAATAATACTTTTCTGACCTACACATGGTTTTTACATATCCAATGCAAAAATATTATGAAATATAGCGAGTCAAAGTTTGAAAAAAGTTAATTGAACCTGTGCCTAAAACCTGCAACTTTTCAAGAACTAGAGGAGGGAGTATAATAACCTGACAGCATTTTTCCTATCCATAGTTATCAATGTGTTTTCGTTATTCAAGTTCTTGCTGACCTCCTTTTTCTATGTTGAACTGTTAAGAACAGAATTATGTTCATTTTGCCTTGATACGCAGCATGTGACACGGTGCTTTAATATTGGTTCTTTTGCTAAAATTGGATGACTTCTTTTGCTTGAATAACTTTGGCTTAACAGTTGGGCTTAGATCAGTTGAATTTGTAATGCTTAGCTGGAGCACAACATGAAGCCTCTTAATTTTATTTTATTTGTGGGTCTGAGTGGGCTGGATTACTAATCCATGAAAGCGTCACCCAAATGATTTCAAATCTTGTTTGTTGAGGTCCATTTCTTAAATATCTACTGGTTGATCCTTATGGTTGTTTGGCTTCTATTCTGAAACTAGTTCATTGAGATGCTGGTATACAGTTTGTTGGCTTTCTTTAAAAAACAAATCTTGGTTTTGACTTGTTTTAATTAGCTGGAAACATCTTTGGAAAAAGTCTTTCTTGAAATGGAACTCATACATCAAAATGCATCTCCAATGGAGAATGCGACATTGTCAGACTGAACTTGCAAGGTGAACGTGTGAACCAGTGTATTGAAAATTACCTGGGTTCATCTTCTCAACAAGCTGGGCAGGATTAGAGATGCCATCAAAATCTTTGCTAGAGCCCGTCATTTCAGTTGATGATAGCGTTGGCCAAATATACCTTGCGTGTTATGATTTTGCCCCCTCGGGCCAAACAGCACATCCACCAGAGGGGGTCTGCCAGGGCTACACGTGCCGGTTGAAGAACCCGCAGCGGCACAAATCCTTGGTCCGTCTCGACGCCGTGGAACCATCCCTCATGAATGTGGTCCATCATTTTAAGCTCAAGCCTGGTTTCAAAAGCATCTGGACCGCGTTCGCACGCGTTAACCATTATAAATACCAAGCTTGGTCAGAGTTCAAAATCAAGTTCAAGAGGCGCGTGTCCGCTTATGTGGCTGATTGGAAAGATCCGATCAACCTCGACTCAAAGGACCGGGCTCCCGGCTTAGGAGTTGATGACGTCAAACCAGAAGGCTGGGCCCAAAAATACTGCGAGGTTAAAGACAATATCCTTCAGCTGTTAACTGCAAGATGGTTGGGTGTCGGATTTGGGAACCCTCATTAGCTCCAGTCAGGTCAGGTAACACACACTGGTAAGATCTACCACCCCTCCCCCTCTTTTACATAGTAATTTCTGTTTTTACATAGTAATTTCTGTTTATTTATAGTAATACACTAACAAAACATAAATCAAAACCACTAAGTTTTCCAGAATTAAAAACTATCTCTTAAATTGGATGGTGTACACCTTTTAAATACGTGTGTATTGCTCAATGATGAATATACTCCCTCTAGTCTAGTTCTGAAGAAGTCCCCAAAGTGCAACCTTTACTGCTTACTTTCGTTAACTATAAAACTCTTCGAAATTATACTTTTTAAAAATACTTTATGAGAGAAAACCTTTATATTTATTATACGTTACTGTAAAACTCTTCAAAACAATAATTTTTTGAAGATACTTCGAGATAACCTACACATGGTTTTCACATATCCAATCCAAAAATATTATGAAATATAGTCAGTCTAAGTTTCAAAAATGATAATTGAACCTATGCCTCAACCAAGAACTTTTCGAGAACTAGTGGAGGGAGTATAATAACCTGAAAGCATTTCTCCTATCCATAGTTAGCAGTTTGTTTTCGCTATTCAAGTCTTGCTGTCCTTCTTTTTCCATGTTGAACTGTTAAGAACAGATTTATGTTCATTTTGCGTTGATACTCAGCATGTGACACGGTGCTTTAATATTGGTTCCTTTGCTAAAATTGGATTTCTGTTTATCTATAGTAATACACTAACAAAATGTAAATCAAAACCACTAAGTTTTCCAGAATAAAAAATTATCTCTTAAATTGGATGTTATACACCTTTTAAATAGGCTTTAGGTTGATGGGGAAGCACCACAATACATGTGTGTTGCTCAATGATGAACATACTCCCTCTACTCTAGTTCTGAAGAAGTTCCCAAAGTTACAACCTTTACTGCTTTCGTTATATATTAGTACTATAAAACTCTTCGAAATTATACTTTTTTTAAAATACTTTATGAGAGATAACCTTTATTTTTATTATACATTACTGTAAAACTCTTCAAAATACTACTTTTCTGAAAATACTTTATGAGATAACCTACACATGGTTTTCACATATCCAATGCAAAAGTATTATGAAGCGAGTCAAAGTTTGAAAAAAATTAGTTGAACCTATGCCTAAAACCTGCAACTTTTCAAGAACTATAGGAGGGAGTATAATAACCTGAGAGCATTTTCCCTACCCATAGTTACCAGTGTGTTTTCGTTATTCAAGTTCTTGCTGCCCTCCTTTTTCTATATTGAACTGTTAAGAACAGATTTATATTCATTTTGCCTTGATACTCAGCATGTGACACGGTGCTTTAATATTGGTTCTTTTGCTAAAATTGGATGACTTCTTTTCCTTGAATGATTTTGGCTTAATAGTTGGGCTTAGATCAGTTGAATTTGTAATGCTTATCTGGAGCACGACATGAAGCCTCTTAATTTTATTCTATTTTTGGGTCTGGGTGGGCTGGATTACTAATCCATGAAAGCTTCACCCAAATGATTTCAAATATTGTTTGTTGATTGAGGTCCATTTCTTAAATGTCTATTGGCTGATCCTTATGGTTGTTTGGCTTCTATTCTGAAACTAGTTCATTGAGATGTTGGTCTACACTTTTTTGGCTTTCCTTTAAAAAACGAATCTTGGTTTATGATGCAGTTAAGCTTTGGCTTATATGGTTTTGTTCCAGTTTTGACTTGTTTTAATTAAAACATCTTTGGAATAAGTTTTTCTTGAAATGGAACTCATACATCAAAATGCATCTCCAATGGGGAATGCGACATTGTCAGACTGAACTTGCAAGGTGAATGTGTGAACCAGTGTATTGAAAATTACCTTTGCTGCATGGTTTCTACTGATCCGAAGAAACGGGTTCAGCATTTACCCATGGCTGAATACTGGTACAACAGCTCCTTTCATTCGTCTCTCCAAAAGACTCCTTTGGAGGTGTTATATGGATATCCACAGCTACAAATCAGTGAGTTCTCAATGGTAGGCACTACTGACAGTGAGGCACAGGGTTCCTTAATTGGCAGACAACACTGAAGCACAATCTCTTAATTGCCCAGCAGCGCATGAAGAAATATGCAGATCGCAAGCGAGTCGAAAGGACTCTCGCAGTAAGTGACATGGTGTACTTGAAGCTTCAACAATATCGTCTGAATGCCTTCGGCCTTCGCTCTCACATCAAGCTGCAAAGCAAGTTTTACGGACCATTTCGAGAACTCTTATCACATGGGCAATGTGGCATATCACCTGCAGCTGCAAACGTGGGTATCCACCCAGTGTTCCACATCAGCCAGCTGAAGAAACACATCGGACCCAAAGCAGTTTCCTGTGATAATTTACCTCTTATCGTATTTCAGACCTAACAGATCCCTCGCAACAATCGACCGGTGTCCAATGGCTTGTACAGTGGGAGAATTTTCCACTGGATGACGCAACTTGGGAAGATGTGGATTTCGTAAAGCATACATTCCCAGCCTTTTTCAAGAAGACAATCGAAGCATGGCGGGCCCCCGCGGTATGGATCAGTATTGACCTAGGTCATCTCTACTATATATATCCTTTGTAAGCCGCCGCATGGGATAAGTTGATCAGTTGTAAATCCCCGGCATTTGTAACCTCTCCCGATAGTGAAGTTTCGCTGGCTGGCGCCCGTGGTTTTTTCCCCTTCGTGTTGGAGGGGTTTTCCATGTTAAAATCTCGTGTTCCTCTGTGTTGATTCGTTCTTCTTCATTCTTATTGCCTGTTGTATCTCGAACTTGCAAGGTGTTCTAGTCTTCAGTTAACTGTACCGGTTCAGATAATGAACGGCTGGGGATTGACGATGCAAAAGAAGATCAGACGGCTTGCATTCGCTCACCGTCTACCACTAGCTTATTTACTTTTCATTGTTGCTTTTCTTACCTCTTTATTCTCTCCTTGCCAACCATGTCAGTACAATGTATGCGCTACACGGGATAAGCCCCGATCGATCAATAATGCACTACGCTGCCTCCCATGGGAGGTGAGACGCTTCTGTTATTTCACATGGATGACTTCTTTTCTTGAATGATTTTGACTTAATAGTTGGACTTATATCAGTTGGAATTGTAATGCTTAGCTGGAGCACTACATCAAGCCTCTTACTTTTATTTTATTTTTGGGTTTGGGTGGCTGGGCTAATAATTCATGAAAGCTTCACCCAAATGATTTCAAATCTTATTTGTTAACCGAGGTCCATTTCTTAAATATCTATTAGCTGATCCTTGGTTGTTTGGCTTCTGTTCTGAAACTAGTTCATTTCTTGTGAAGTCATGATTTTGGTGAGATGTTGGTCTGCACTTTCCTTTAGAAAATGAATCTTGGTTTTCTACGACTTTACTTGGAACTTGCCTTAATGACGCAGTTAAGTTTTGGCTTATATGGTTATGTTCCAGTTTTGAGTTGTTTTAATTAGCTGGAAACATCTTTGGAAAATGGCTGAACATCTTGTTTTAATTAGCCTCTTACTTTTAGTAATCATCTGTATTTCATAAAATGGCTGAACATCTTGTTTTAATTAGTCTCTTACTTTTAGCAATCATCTGTATTTCATAAAATGGCTTGACATAATCTGCGACGATAGTAATGGTTGTATATATAAGAAAATTTGTAAGGGGAACAAAATTTTCCTAGCTAAATGCAATTCCAATTCCGAAGTCGAAATTTGTAAGGGGAACAAAATTTTCCTAGCTAAATGCAATTCCAATTCCAATGCCCTCCTTCTAGCGCCAAAATGTCGGAAGAGGGGCTCCGGGGACCCTGGTTCGAACACTGGGGGCCTGCTCACTACCTCTCGACTAGACGGTGACCGTGGCGAAGCTACGGCGAGCGGAGCACGACGGGAGCGCACACACACACGCAGGGCACGGCAGGGACACGAGGAGCTACCCAGGTTCGGGCTACCGTGCGGTGTAAAACTCTACTCCTGCTTGGTGGGATTGCTGTGAGTATAGTGCTTTCGAGTGCCCTTTTTATAGCTGCCTTGGTCCTCTTCCCCGAAAATATTGGCAAGAAGGGTTGCCACACAATGGCAATTCGAAGGGGGACAGGCGCCCAGACTTATCCTGACAAAAGGTGGTCTTCGTCTGCAAAGAAGCCGTCCATGACGCGCGGGTAGGCTCGGTGATGACATCTGCCCTGGCGCGCCTCGTCATCGTGGTCTCCTTGCACCAAACAGGCAAGCTTTGGGACTTGCTTTGTGGGAGGGCAGTTGGCGCTGCCCCTTTATCACCAAAGAGGAAATCCTCCCTGGCCGCACCTGCTGGTACGACTCCTGTCGCTGTCGTTGTCTTGTGCGGGCGCGTCACCCACGTGGTGGGCACGTGACCGCGCAACTAGCGCTAAGCGGCTCCTCGCACGGGTGGCCTCGGGAGGCCGCCTCGCGAGGCTGCCTGCCGCTGGTGGTGGTCTTCGGTGGGTCCGCCCCTCGAGGAGGGGGTCTTCGTGAGGCCGGCGCCTCATGTGGTGTCTTGCTTTGCGGCGCCCACGGCTGGGCCGCCTCTTGGGCCTTTGCCAGGCGTTGCTTCCTGGGCCGCAGGCCGACGGCCCGTGGTACCCTGGTTCCCACTGGGCCGACAGTAGCCCCCGGGCCCACGACGCGCACGCTTCCGCCCGTTGGGAATGAAACGGCGCGGGGCCTAAGTAGACTGCCGGGCCCAGGCAGGGACGCGTGGCGCACGATGGGACGGGGGACGCCCCCACTTCCCCCATGACGCCTGGGTAACTGCTCGCGCATCCCGCAGCACCGTGTTGACGAAGTAGACGGGGTGCTTGACGAGGCGTGTAGCCGTAGGCTTGTCGGCTTGTTCTCCGGGAGGCTCGGGAGGCGGCTCGTCAGGGGCCTCCTAAGGAGAGCCCTCGGCAGGCGCAGGCGCAGCCTCGGGAGGCACTGGCGCGGCCTCGGCAGGCGTAGGTGTAGGTGCGGTAGGCTTCTTCTTGGCGGGAGCAGGCTCCTCTCGTTCCGCCACAAGGGCCGCGCTGGCCGTCTAGGGGGGTGGCCGCCAAGTATAGGAGCAGAGGCTCGCGAGGGCACGGGGCCATCATGACGGGAGGGCTCGTCAGGTACTTTTTGAGATCCTCGAAGGTCGCGTCAGCTTCGGGAGTCCACTTGAAGGGGTCCGATCTCTTCATGAGCTTGAAGAACGGCAGGGCCCTTTCGCCGAACTTGGAGATGAAATGCCCAAGCGAGGACATGCATCTCGCCAGGCGCTGCATTTCCTTGAGGTTCCGGGGAGGTTGCATCTGCTCGATGGCCTTGATCTTCTCGGGGTTGGCTTCGATGCTGCGGTGGGAGACCAGGAAGCCAAGCAGCTTGCCTGAAGGGACTCCGAAGACGCACTTGGCGGGTTTGAGCTTGAGGTTGACCTTGCGCAGGTTGGCGAAAGTTTCTTTGAGGTCCGCGATGAGGGAGCACGACTTGCAGCTTTTCACGACGATGTCGTCGACGTAGGCCTCTGCATTCCTTCCCATCTGGGGCACCAAGGTGATACGCATCAGCCTCTGGAAGGTAGCCCCCGCGCTCTTCAGGTCGAAGGGCATGCAGATGTAACAGTACACTCCGCAGGGGGTGATGAAGGTCGTCCTTTCTTCGTCTTCCTTCGCCATCTTGAACTGGTGGTAGCCTGAGAAGGCATCCAGGAAGCAAAGCAACTCGCACCCTGCGGTGGAGTCCACGATCTGGTCGATTCGCGGCAACGGGAAGGGGTCCTGGGGGTAGGCCTTGTTGGGGCTGGTGAAGTCGACGCACATCCGCCCCTCGCCGCTGTGCTTGGGGACGACGACAGGGTTGGCGAGCCACTCGGGGTGGCGCACCTCGCGGATGACTCCTACCTCTTGCAGTTTCTGAACTTCTTGAACGATGAACTCTTGCTTCTCGGGCGCTTAGCGCCGTGCCTTTTGCTTGACGGGGCGTGCGTTGGGGCACACTGCTAAGTGGTGCTCGATCACCTCCCTCGGCACACCGGACAAATCTGATGCTGTCCATGAGAACACATCAGCATTTACCCGGAGGAAGGCGACAAGCGCGCCTTCCTATTTGGGAGAGAGAGCGTTGCCGATGGTGAAGGCGGGCCCAGAGCCGCTGCCGTCCACCGACACTTTCTTTGTTTCGGCACGTGCCTGAGAGAACAACTGCTTCTTCTTCACGGGTGCGGCCTCGGGAGGCCTGACGTCATCCTCGTCGGTAGGGTGAGCGGTGGCGGCAGCCTTGTAGGCGCGCTCGAGGGATTGCACTGCGTCCTTCTCGTCGCACCGGACGGTGATGGTGTCGCTGCAGCCTGGCATCTTGAGGACGTTGTAGGCGTGGTGGGTCACCGCCATGAACTTGGCGAGCGCGGGGTAGCCCAAGATGGCGTTGTAGGGCAAGCCAATGTGCGCCATGTTGAAGTCGATGAGCTCGGTGCGGTAGTTCTTGCGGGTGCCGAAGGTGACGGGAAGGCGCACTTGCCCCAGAGGCAGGGTGAAGCCGTCAGTCACGCCTGAGAAGGGCCTCATCGGCATCAAGCGCTCGTAGGGCACCTGGAGCTTCTTGAAGGTCTCGACGGAGATCACGTTGAGGCCTGCACCACCGTCGATGAGCGTCTTGGTGACAGCGATGTTGTTGATGGTGGGAGTGCACAGCATGGGGATGGTGCCCACAGCTCTCGTGGACTTGGGGTGGTCGCTGGAGTCGAAGGAGATCGCGTACTGAGACCACTTGAGGGGCTGAGAAGCCTCAGGCCCCGGGAGGGCCGCGTTCACCTCGCGAGAGAACTGCTTGAAGTGGTGGTTGGATGAGGGGGCCTGGGCCCCGCCGAGGATGCATGACACCTCGCGAGGCTCCTGGTAGCCCCCAACGTTCTCGCCAGGGATGTTACCAATGTTCCTGCCAGGTGGCAGCGGGGCGGCGTTGGCCTGAGGGTTGGCCTGCCGCGGTTGGTCCTGCCAGCCTTGCCGGAAGTTGTTGTTGCCGTTGTTGTTGCGATCTCCCCAGCGGTTGCCGCTGTGGCCGCCTCCGTGGCCCGTGCCACGCTTGTTGCGGCCGCCGTGCCTGTCCTGGCGGCTGTCGCGAAGCAACTTGAGCTCGTGGCAGTCTTCAGTGCTGTGGGAGTGCATGTTCTGGTAGGCACAGAAGGGGCGACCATCCTTCTTGGCCTCATCGCGGTCGCGGCCGCGCTTCTGCTCAGGCTCCGCCGCAAGCACGGCAGGGCCCTTGCACTTGGTATCTTTGCTCTTGGCCTTGGCGGTGTCAGGCGCCACGTCTGGGTCATTGTGGGTGAAGAGGCGGCCCTCTTCAGCCTTGGCACACATGTCGGCAAGGTCGAACAGCTCGACAGCGGTGTCGAGCTCATTGTTGACGGCGAGCTTCTCGCGCATCCTGACGTCCGTGACGCCGGAGGAGAACGCGGAGATGATCGCGGCGTCGGAGGCGCGAGGGATCCTGTTGCGCACTTGGCTGAAGCGCTGGATGTACTTGCAGAGGGTCTCGTCAGGCCGCTGGCGCACGACGCGCAGGTCGTTGAGCGTGAGAGGGCGCTTGTACGTGCCCTTGAAGTTGGTGACGAACTGTCGGCATAGTTCGGGCCACGAGGAGACGGAAGCTTCAGGAAGGTTCATGAGCCACGAGCGCGCGGCGTCCTTGAGGGCCATGGGGAACCAGTTCGCCATGACCTTGTCGTCACCGCCAGCAGCCTCGATGCCCAAGGTGTAGAGCCGCAGGAACTCCGTGGAGTTAGGAGAGCCGTCGTAGTGGGGAGGCAACTCCGGCTTGAACTTCGCAGGCCACACCACGCGGCGCAACTGGCGAGTGAAGGCGCGGCAGCCCCCACTGCTGGAGGTGACACCGCCGGCGAGAGCGGTGCCGTTCTGGTGCCCGGCCGCCGCGATGTCCTGGATGGTGCGGTCTTGGCACTGGCGCTGCTACTCGAGGATCACGCGCGCGTCTGGCGCCGCGCGCCGGACGATCTGGCAACTGACGTCATCGTCGTCCGGCGAGGGCGCGCCGCGGGACGGCTCCCGCGCGTGCGCGCCGTGGTGCTGGCCCGCGACGTCATCGAGCGGAGGAGGTGGAGGAGGCGCGCTGTGCTTTGTCCCCGCGCCACGCGGCGATGGAAGTGGGAGAGAACGGGAGGGCGCCGGAGCGTCTCCAGCGGTGTTGACGAGCTCGGTGATGTGCGTGAGCCAGGCGTCGTAGCCGGCCTCTGTGGGGCGGTAGCGCAGCAGCTCACGCGCCATGAGCAGTGCGGCCTGCGGATCCGGCGGGTCGTGACGAGCGAGCGAAGATGCCGTGGCGGTGCGAGCAGGCGGCTGCACGGACGGGTGGAAGGAGGAGGCTTGCTCTTCTCCCCCCGCGGGCTCGGTGGCGGCGTCGGCGCGCCCACGGCGGTTGTCGTTGGTGACAGGGTGCGAACCATCCTGGCGGCTCTGCGCAGGGCGCGCTCGCGTCGGGCGTCAGCCATGTCGATGTCAAAGCCGAAGGCGTGGAAGTCAGCTCCCTACCTAGCGCGCCAAATGTCAGAAGAGGGGCTCCGGGGACCCTGGTTCGAACACTGGGGGCCTGCTCACTACCTCTCGACTAGACGGTGACCGTGGCGAAGCTACGGCGAGCGGAGCACGATGGGAGCGCACACACACACGCAGGGCACGGCAGGGACACGAGGAGCTACCCAGGTTCGAGCCACCGTGCGGTGTAAAACCCTACTCCTGCTTGGTGGGATTGCTGTGAGTATAGTGCTTTCGAGTACAAGGTAGAAGAAGGTGGAAAATGGTCGACCCCCCCTAAGGTGGCAGCACTGCCCTTTTTATAGCTGCCTTGGTCCTCTTCCCCGAAAATATTGGCGGGAAGGGTTGCCACACAACGGCAATTCGAAGGGGGACAGGCGCCCATGCTTATCCTGACAAAAGGTGGTCTTCGTCTACAAAGAAGCCGTCCATGACGCGCTGGTGGGCTCGGCGATGACATCTGCCCTGGCACGCCTCGTCATCGTGGTCTCCTTGAACCAAACAGGCAAGCTTTGGGACTTGCTTTGTGGGAGGGCAGTTGGCGCTGCCCCTTTATCACCAAAGAGGAAATCCTCCCTGGCCGCACCTGCTGGTACGGCTCCTGTCGCAGTCGTCATCTTGTGCGGGCGCGTCACCCACGTGGTGGGCACATGACCGCGCAACCAGCGCTAAGCGGCTAATCGCACGGGTGGCCTCGGGAGGCCGCCTCGTGAGAGGGGCCTCGCGAGGCTGCCTGCCGCTGCTGGTGGTTTTCGGTGGGTCCGCCCCTCGAGGAAGGGGTCTTCATGAGGTCGGCGCCTCGTGAGGTGTCTTGCTTCGTGGCGTCCATGGCTGGGCCGCCTCTTGGGCCTTTGCTAGGCGTTGCTTCCTGGGCCACAGACAGACGACCCGTGGTACCCTGGTTCCCACTGGGCCGACAGTAGCCCCCGGGCCCGCGAAGCGCACGCTTCCGCCCGTTGGGAACGAAACGGCGCGGGGCCTAAGTAGACTGCCGGGCCCACGCAGGGACTCGTGGCGCACGATGGGATGGGGGACGCCCCCATTTCGCCCACGATGCCTGGATAACCGCCCGCGCTGCCATAAAATAGGCCCATGCGGGGCGCAGCGTCATCATTGCTTTCCTCTGCTCCCTTCGTCTCCCTCGCACACCGCTCCTTGCGACCTCCTCATCCTCTCTCTTCCAAAGCTTCCTTGTGCCCATGGCTCCCACCGGCAAGAAGGGAAAGGCGGTGGCCGCGGCCTCGGCTAAGGCGGCTTTGGAGCCGGCCCTGCTGCGATCCACCATCCTCAATGAGGAGGGACTGGATAAGGTACGCCCCATGACCGCCTGTGACCACAATGAGTGGAAGGCCACACGGATCTGGCCGGGCTCGCGCCCGGCGTGCGACCTGGAGGCGACGACCTTCCCCTTCTACCTCCACACCATCTTCGCCGGCCTGGTGCCTCCCTTCTCTGATTTCCTCCGCGCCATCCTCACGCATTATCAGATCCACGCTCTCCATCTCCAACCCAACTCCATCCTCCTCCTCGTCATCTTCGCCTACCTCTGTGAGGGTTTCCTAGGCGTGATGCCCTCGGTGGCCCTCTTCCGCCACTTCTACAGCATGCGGCTGTCTGTGGCGAACCAGCGCTCGGGGTGCGCCTCGTTCCGCATCGTCGAAGGGACGGCGGACGACATCATCCCCATGAAGATCACGAAGAAAGTGGAGGGCTTCAGGTCACGCTGGGTCTACATGGACGTGCGCCTGTTCAGCCCCCTGCTGATGCTGCCGATAGCCCCCGCCGTGAAGAGCTCCATATGGGAGCACGCCAAGCTCAACGACAAGAGGTTGGTGCCACTTTGGGAGAGGATGAACGAGCTGAAGGCCGCGAAGCTCACGGGGGCGATGGTCGCCAAGGAGTTCTTGCGCCGATTCATTGCCCCCCTCCAGGAGCGCTCACGCTCGATGTGGTCCATCACCGGCCCTGAGGACCCGATGAGGCTGAGCGCCGACAACCTCACATGGCTGGTGGTGGATGAGGTCATGCAGATCCTGCTTGGCGACGACGGGGAGTACCCGCCAAGGGAGGCGCTCCCTTTCTACTGCTACAACAACAGGGCCGAGCTGGTCGAGGAGATGCCGCGGTTCGAACAGTGGGGGCTGATCCCTGAGGGCCACGAGGGGCCTCGCGACAACCCACTGGTGGTGGTGCTCGGCTCGGGAGGCTGTGACGACGCCGAGGCCTCGGCAAGCGCCGTAGAGGAGAGCGATGGTGGGGCGGCCCCGCGAACCCGCCGCCAGCTGCTGGCCGAGCTCAGCGACGACGACGATGACGACCAATTCATGGTCATGCCATCCCGGCCCACGTGAACGGGAGGTGAAGGAAGCACCAGCGCGGAGGCCGAGGAGCCTCACGCGAAGGAGACCGGCACCGGCGGCGAGGCCGCCGAGCCCCTTGCGGAGAAGACCAGCACTGGCGGCGAGGCAGCCGAGCCCCTCGCGGAGAAGACTGGCACCGACCTGGTGGAAGAGGACCCCGGCAAGTCCCATGCCGAGCCCTCCGGAGGGAGCGCGAGCGAGTCTCATGGGAGCGACAGCGGCAGCCGCCCGCCGCCGAAGCTGAGGAAGAGGAGATGGGTCCCCAACGATGAGTGAGTCTTCCTGCCTTGCTCTTTTCCCTTTTTACTTTGAGCCTCGTCCCCTGCCTCGAGTCTTGTTTTCTGCCTCCTGAGGTCCGGGCTAAGCCCTTGCGTCACACAGGGAGCCCACGAAGAAGAAGAAGAAAGCCCCCAGCTCGAGGGGGGCCTCGGCGTCCACCGCAGGCGCCGAGGAGCAGGAGGAATCCACCCGCCGCCCCGAGGCTGAGACGGGGCACGTGGAGGTGGAAGAGGGGCACACGGCCCCTCCTGAGCCGCGTGCAGACTCGCCCCCGCCGGCTGGCGAGGATGAGCCTCGGGAGAAGGCCTCCAGAGGAGGGATCGTGCCTCCGGAGGTGCCTAGCACGGGAGGCATCGCGGCGATGCTGGAGGCTGAAGAGCCAATTCCTCTGCCAAGCTCTACCCCCGCCAAGGAGAACGAGGCCGCGAAAGGAGCCACGGCGGCCGCCAGCGCGCGAGGCTCCCGGCACTGGTGCGGCGAGCCCGCGGAGCACGCCGACGCAGCAGACCGAGGAGGAGGAGACCACAGTGAGCCCGCCACTCTTGGCGGGGGATGCTGCTCCCACAGGGAGCGCGGACACGGAGGCCCGGAGGGGGTCTAGCGCCGGGCCCTCGGGGGCCATGACGGTGGAGGGCGGCATAGAGCCGTGCACTGGCTGGGCCCTGCAGCTCATGAGCAGCAGCACCGTGCTCAAGCGTGGGGCTCTGCAGGGCGCCAGGGCAGCGCTTGACGTCCTCGAGGTGGACCTCCAGGCGGAGGAGGCGCGCCTCGACGACGAGCGCCTGCGCCTCGCGGAAGGGTGGCGACAGCTCGACGTCGCCCTCAAGCTAGGCCGCAGGCAGGAGGTTGCCGCGCGGGAGCGCCGCGAGAAGGCCGCCCAAGACGCCAAGGAGATCTTCGAGAGCGCCGTCAGGGAGTCCGACGAGGCCGACAGGCGACGCGAGGAGGCGAAGGCCCACGCGAAGGTGCTCCAGGAGCAGGCCGCCACCAAGGAGCAAGGGCTTCATGCGCGGGAGGATGCTATTGCGGCTCGCGAGGGGTAGCTCGCCTCCCGCGAGGGCGAGCTCGCCAAGCGCGACGAAGCCCTTGCGGCCCGTGAGGCAGATGCCGAGATCCGTGACCGGGAGCTCACGAGGACGACGACTGGGCAGGACGTGGAGCGCGAGCGCCTGGCGACGCTGGACCGCCAGGTGGCGGCCGCCCAAGCCTCCTATGATGAGCGCCTTGCCAAGGCCAATGCCCAGTTGGCTGAGAAGGAGAAGAGAATCCAAGCGGACGCAGATGCGAAGTCCAAGAATGAGCGCGAGGCACTCGCCAAGGACTACAGCAAGAAGGTGAAGCTCCAAGAGGATCGCTTCACCAAGAAGCGGGGCGAGCTCAAGGAGGAGATCTCCAACCTCAAGAGGCAGGTGAAGGAGGTGGGGGCCGCCCGGCAGCAGGCGCTGAAGGCCAAGGCTGACACCGAGGAGGAGCTGGCATCCCTGCAGGCGCAGGTAGGCGGCGTCTCCGAGGTCGTTGAGAAGGCCACGGACGAGGCATCCCGGGCGCGGGGGCAGCAACATGAGCGCCCGAAGATGTACCGCGCCCTTGCGCAGCGGGCCCGCGCCACCCTCTCTAGCTTCGCCGTCAAGCGGCTTGAGGACCCCCTCGAGGACGATGATGCCGGCTACCTCAACTTCTTCACCAAGCTTCTGGAGAGGCTCGAGGACGGAGCCGCGAGGATGAACGACATCATCGAGGATGAGTGCCGCGACCTCCTGAGCCAGGCGGCGACGCGGGTCTTCTCCAACCTCTTCCGCGCCGACGTCTCCTTCGACTTCGATAGGGTGATGAGCCATGTGCCTCCGGAGCTTCGCGATGGGCTCGAGAAGGAGGTGCGGGAGCATGTGGAGGCCCTGGTCCAGAAGTTCTCCCACGGCAGCGAGAGCTCCGACGAGGTTGGCGACGGCGACGGCGAAGGCGATGGCGATGGCGACGATGACGGTGGCGACAGCGCCTCATCCACTTAGGCCCCTTTCTTTTCTTTCGTCTTGTCTTGTATCAGAGTAGATGGAGCCCCGTGGGGGCGTGAAGACATGACTTTTGTGATTAAGTTAAGTACTTAATGTTTTGCCGCAATCTATGCTCCTCGTGAAGCCCGTTTTTCCTTTCCGCTTGCTTTCCTGCTCTACGTCGTTAGGACCCAGCCCCCGAGCGTGCTACGACCATCGTTGGTATGTTAGGATGCGTGCCTAGACAAGGCCAGAGGGTGTAGGGCTCCACGAGGTGGTAAGGGCTCCCGAGGCGCAATGCTCAAGAAGCCCCCGTTTGACGTGCAAGCAGCTTGCGCAAAGGAAACACACTAGCACTCAACGAGATTGCGAGGGAGAGAGAATTTGAGAGGCACTGAGGAACACTCGTGAGGCGTTTAGACTTAGCTTTTTCGCGGAGCGGGAGGCTTGGCGTGCCATGGCTTGCGGGGTGCGCCTCGCGAGGTGCTCGCTCGTGAGGCCCCCCGCTGGCACTTGGTGGAGATGGGCGCCGCAGGCCGCCTCGTGAGGCAGCGCTCGTGAGGCTTCCTGCGGGCTTCTTGAAGAGGCGATGCGCCATGGGTCGCCTCGCAAGGCAACGCTCGCGAGGCCTTCCACGCGCCCTGTTTCTGTGACAACCACATTTCGACAAGTTTTGCAAGTAGTGTAGCGGCGCGCGCTCGCTGGTTCGCTCGTGGGTGTCACGCGAGGAAACAAAGTACCAAGGACCTTGGTGAGGTGACGTGCACGGGAGCAGGCCCGCGAGCCAGAGCTCAGTCACTTGGGTTTAGTGGTGCTGCTGGGACTGACCCGAGCGCAGGCACTGTGTCCAGCCCCCGCTCGTGTGATACGCAGGAGGGAGATCGCGAGCGCGCACAGCCTCCGGAAGTAAATTGCTTACCAAGCACGCATAATACTTAGGAAATAAAACTTTACTGCTGCATAAAATAGGTTCGATTACACAACCAAAAAGATGAGGCTGCCATGATGGGCACGGGTCAGCTTGAGGATGTGGTGGCCAGGCGGCGCCCTCAATTCGATCAGTCCGCCATGTCTGAGCATGGGGCTTCCACTGGGTTGTGGGCGGGAGCTCTCGCGGCCTTAGCAAGCACCACAAAGAGAGGCTCCAGAGCATGTACAGCTCCACTTCGTTCGTGCCCGTGAGGTCACGGATAGAACTTGTGGAGGTGTTGGATCTTCCATGTGTTTGGTACCGGAACACCCTCCTCCGTCTCCAGCCGTGCTGCGCCAGGCCGGGAAACGTGCACGACCCTGAATGGGCCTTCCCACATGGGCGAGAGCTTGTGGAGTCCTTCTCTGGAGAGGATCCTTCGCAGGACAAGATCGCCAGCTTCAAGGGTGCGGGGGCGTATGTTGCGGCTGTGGTAGCGACGCAACGCCTGCTGATACCGGGCGGCACAGATGGCGGCCTGGAGACGTGCCTCCTCGAGGAGGAGCAGATCAGCCTCCCGCAGGTCATCCTGGTGAGCCTCGTCGAAGGCGAGGACTCGCGGGGACCCATGCTTGAGCTCAGTAGGAAGGACCGCTTCTGCCCCGTAGACGAGGAAGAAGGGTGTTTCACCGGTAGGCTTGGTCGTTGTTGTGCGGATCGACCATAGCATGGACTGGACTTCGTCGAGCCAGCCTTTGCCGCAGGCTGCGAGCTTTTTCTTGAAGCTTCGTGTCTTGAGGCCCTTGAGGACCTCAGCGTTAGCACGCTCGGCCTGGCCGTTGCTTTGCGGGTGCGCCATGGAGGCATAGCAGATCTGCGTGCCAAGGCTGGTGTCGTGGTTTTGTCACGGCAGATGCCCTTGTGAAAGGACTTAGTGATGAGGCCATCGCACGAAGGTGGAAGCTTAACGGGGTTGATGGGAAGCGAGAGACATGGGTTTACCCAGGTTCGGCCCCTCATGATGGAGGTAAAATCCTATGTCCTGCTTGATTGTATTGCTTTGGATCTCGATTACAAGGATGCGGATTCACTAACCTAGCCTTTGAGAGATTGTAACTTAGTCTTTTTGCCCTAGGTGCTCCCCTTTATATAACAGGTTGAGCGCTAGATTTACATGAGAGTCCGGGTCGCATTGCTAACCCGTTTCTTACTCTAACTCTACTCATCTTGTTCTCCAAGGTAAATCTCCTCGTCTGTTCGTTTCTTCACGAGCCGGCCCACATGCTGAGCCGGCCTCTGCACCGGGTCTCTCTCAAGCCGACCCATTATGGATCTTCAAGGACCGGTAGTGAGGTAACCCGCTGGACCTCATGGCCCTATGGCCGGGTCATCCTCCTGGCGGGTCTTCATGCTGGGTAATATCCCCAACATTAGCCCCCAGTTTGACTTGGATTTATCCATGTTAAACTCCATCCTGCAAAACAAAAGTAAAGGACTAACTGTAAAGAGTTTTATCTCTGAGTCTATATCTTGAGCCGACATTTTTATACTCCGTTTCAGTTTCCATCCTTTGTCTTCACATATACTTCCCGGGTCAACCATTTTTGCCGGGTCATTCACTTTCCTCAGACTTAGCACTTCCACACTGCTTTTCTATATGACATCACAGTCTCCTCCCGCAAAATCCGGGCATGATGTCATAATGCATCTTTGAATCAGATTGTGCTGCCTTGTCAGGCGCGAAAATTGAGGCACCCCTTTAGCCAAAATTTACTGCGCCGTTTCGGGGTTCCACCTCGCCTCTTCGAGTTCTACCATGCTTATAAATAGGCCAACAGGTCCCCACTCCCATTTTTTACCTTGCCTCTTCAAGCTCATCTTCTTCCTCTCCCTCCAGACGCCTCTGCGCACGCCTCGAACTCGCCAACCTCGACTGCAGCGGAAGGGGCTCCATCAACATCGCCGCTGAGACCTCGCCAGAATCCACCGCGGCCGCAGCCTCAAAGCCTGAAGCCCTCACTTCACCCCCATAGATCTGTGAGTGTACTACCTCTCCCATGGCATTTTTCCATTGCCATAGTTCTTCGTAGTTCTTCGGTGTTCTTCAGTGTTCTTTGCGAACGGCAGCGTGTAGATCTGAGATATCCATGAATCCTTGTTGGCTAGGTCGTAAACAACTCCTGCAATATTTCCATCAATTTATATATTCTTTGTATTGATCCAAATGAACCTCATTGCTGTTTGCCCCCATTCACCGAAATAGACCTAGGTTTTCTTTTTCTTTTCTGGCTATTTTCTAGATCCAATCAATCTTGCAATCCATTTGAAAACTGTTTCTAGACTCATAACTTACACCACATTCGTCACTTGTCAAAATTAGTGACCAGTAGCTGCTCATTCATACCGGCTTAAACTGTCTTGATTGCCATAGCCCGGTATAATACTGGCTTGTCATTTGCTTTGTGGTGACCCGGCAAACTTCTGAATGTTGCCGGCTTATATTATTTCCTAGTTTCCTTGCAACTGAATCCATGGCTCCTAAAACCAACAAGATTGTCAATTGGGCTAAGTCCAGCATGTCCGAACTCAGATTGCAAGCTTTAGTAGATTCCGGGTTACTCCCAACTCAGGAGGAGATTGAATGGCGAGCCCCTGAGGAAGAAATCCATCCTCAGCTGGCTCAAAACGAGATCATTATATTTGGTGATCATTTAGACAGAGGTTTCCGTCCCCTGGGTTCCAAGTTCTTCCGGGACGTACTTCACTTCTTTGCCATCAGGCCTCAAGACTTGGGCCCCAACTCCATCCATAATTTAAGTCAGTTTCAAGTATTCTGCGAGGTTTATCTGCAGATTGAGCCATCCATTAGCCTATTCCAAGAGTTCTTCTATCTTAATCACCAGACAGAGCATAAAGGTGGACCCAGCATAGAACTTGGCGGGGTCACTATTCAAAGGAGGAAAAACTCTGCCTTCCCAGAAGCAAAGCCGGCAAGCCATCCCAAAGGATGGTATAAAACTTGGTTCTACTGCAAAGATACCTCCCCAGAGCAGCAACATCAGCTTCCGGGTTACAGGGTAGACCGGCTCGACGCCTCCATCATATTCCCGGGTTTCGCCTCTAGGGCTGAAAGGGAAGCTCTGCAACCCTTATACTCCAAAATCAATGCCTTGACCGCCCACGGCCTCACTGGTGTTGATTTAACCCAGACCTAGGTGAGCTGGCGGATTCAACCTCTCAGTCTAAGAAGCCGGCTCATGCATACGTACTCAGGCGAGATCGAAGACTCATTACGGTTTAGCCGGGTCAACCTCCAATAGAAGGACATTATCAAATTCGCCAAGAAACTCCTTGGTGAAACAAAAGATGCAATTGAGCTTGTGGGGCTAGCTCCCTTTTTCTCAGGCAACCCGGCTCCCGAGTTAAGCCGCCTTTCCTGTTTCCCATTAGTTTACTTACACTGCCTTGCCTTTGTTGTAAATTTACTAACCCGTCATTGTGCAGGAACATGCTGACTGGTGGAAGATTGAGCCTCAAGTTCCCACTCCTCCCAAAGACGATGATGGGAAAGAGCCGGAGGATGAAGAAGAGCATGAGGTAGAACTTGACTCCCTTGGTCATCTTTTTAACCAACTTGCTGATGCCGACTCTACTCAGGAACAAGCTGAAACCAGTCAAGCCGGCGAGCCAGAGGTAACCCTGATCTCCTCAGATTCTGACTCAACAATACCTGTCCAAAAGAAATTCTGGGTTGCAGTCCGCAAAGTCCCGTTCTCGCATCCATATGCTCAATTAGACCCATGCTTTCTTTTGAAAAAAACTCAGCATACTGGCACTTCAAAGCGGAAGACCCGGAGCTGCGAGGGAGAACTGAGCGGCGGGTTAACCAACGAACCACCTACACGAAGGGCCTGGACTGAAGTCCCTCACAACCCCACTCCTTCTCTCCCTCAAGCCGGTCGTTTCAAAGAGCCATTACCACTGAATGACTCGGCCTATCTGACCTCCCCTTCTTCAGATAAGTCCAGCGCCACTCAAGCGCCGGCTTTTAACATCAACCACGGGTAAAAATTGATCACTTGTCTGTCAAGCTTATACTTTTGCTTTTATCCATTGACTAAATAATTCTTTACTTTGTGCAGTGCAAAGGCGATCAAGAAGAAACCTACTATCGGGTCTTTTGACCCTGCTGTTGAGAAAGAAGGCCCTTCTCAGGAAGTAGCAGCAGACAACCCGGATATTCCGGATGAGCCGGTCATCCAAGACGAGCCGCCACACCAAGACACTGCAGTGAGCCCTGCTTGCGCTTCTCCTCTCGTTGCCGATCAGGAGAAGGAAGATATGACAGAAGAGTAGCCCGTTGAGAAGGCTCGGGATGAGGTGGTGGTGACTGGTGAGAACCAGAACCCTCTACCAGAAACTTCCACTGCCTTGACCAAAATCTCCACCAAGGCTGAGTCGCCAATTAAAAATAAGGGGAAGGCGGCTCTTCATTTCCACTCGTTTGAAAATCAAGACATCAACTCGCTGAATCAAACTGTCTTGACCCGGCTGTCTGAGAGCTGGGACACTGAAATTGCCATGGTGACTTCTCTCAAGCGGAAGTATGAGGTAATTTCTGTCACCTGGCTTTATATATATATATATATATATATATATATATATATACATGTAGCCCCCAAGGGCCGGGTCATTATGAAATGATGACCCGGGACTTCTGTAAATTGATATTCATGTAGATGAACGATTGGTAGCCCCCGAGAGCCGGCTCAACATCATAAGATGGGCCGGGTCTCTGCATGTATTGATGAAAAGACTAGACATTAACCCCCAAGTGCCATGTTGAATGCCTGCATCTTCATGGAACTTGTTATGTTTAAGAGAGAGCTTTGATAGATGTAGCCCCCGAGTACCGGGTCGACCGCCACGGCGGCTCGGGACTATTATATATATCCTGTAACTTTGTAAAACTGTCATGCAGGACATGCTAAATGAAGCCGAGTCACAAGTGGCCGGCTTCCAAAAGGAAGTGAAAAAAGAGAAAAAACTCCGGGAAAAGCGGAACGATTATCTTCTGATTTCCACAAGTCGCTGCTCACTGTGATAGAGACCCTAAAGAAGGCCGAAGCGGCATTTGAAGATGAGAAGGCCATCCTGATCAAACATGCTGAAGAGGCCGCAGCGAAACTTGAGCCGGTGACTCAAGAATTAGCCACATTAAAGGGTCATATCACTACCATGTGAAATGCCATCTTTGGTAAGCCAAAAGGTTCACAAGACTCGCAAAATATACCGGCTTAATATGTTGAGCCGGCTTTTTGATACATGCTATTCTGTATTTGCAGGCTGAAGGCATCATAACCTGGTGGAACGTCCTCTGGTGAAGCTGAAGGCCGTTTATACGTTTGTCGAACAACTGTACATGGGCGGCGCACGCTACATTATGGCAGTGAAGAACACCAAGGCACCGCCCCAACAAATCATGGATATGCTTAAAGAGTTGTCTGTTGTGCCTCAATGGTTTCAAGAGCTGAAGAAGGCGGCTTGTCGCCACGGAGCTCTCACTGCCCTTGCACGTGCCAAGGCATATGCACCAGAGCTGGATCCGGCTCAAATAGTCGGTGGATACCCTGAATTCAACACTGATGACACGCCTTTCACCAAGAAGGATTTCCTGCGGTGTGTAAAAGAAACCCGGGTCACTGCAACAGCACTGACGGAGGAGATAGATCTCACCAAGTATCAAGCCGGCTATTCTGAAGCCAATGAACGTATTGAGCCACCAAACCCGAAGCCTGTTGATCTAACTCATCCGCGTAAGCAAACTTTCGCTCCTGACGTCGACCCTTCCTCTGTGATAACGGCCGACTCAGTTTTTGAAGCTTTGCGATCCATCCAGTGGCTAGAGGACGACCCCCAGACCGCAGAGGCAGAAGAGACGGCGCCTGAGGAGCAAGAAGCACCGGTGCAAACTTGACCCGGCATCCCATACCCGGAGCATCGACCCGCCATACTACGTTGCCGGCTTATAGATATAAAACTATTGATTTGAAAGGGGTAGAAAAACACTTGACTTGATTGTAGCCCTGATGTGGCTTGTAATAGCTGTAGGCATAAAACTTTTGCTGGTACAAGTGCCATCGTGCACTTTATTGCTTTGCGTTGTGGAAACTTTGTTGACTGCCCTGAATGACAATCTTTTGCTGCCTTGAAAACAAACATCAATCTTATGATTGGAATGCATGATAGGTAACCCGGCTTCTGGAGCTAAGCCACCGATATTGGTCACCATGTGATATGCCATTGACGAAGCCTAAGACAATATCTGAGATCCGGCTATACTGGCGATTTAACCCAAACACCATTGGTGTGGTTTCGTTAAGATAGAAATCTTAGCTGTAGGGTAACCCGGCAAATCATGCTACCGGCTTGATAAACAAGAAAACTTAGTACATAATTTTAGTAATATAGGGATGTATGCATGCATGCAAAAGATAAAAACAATGCAAAAATGAAAAAGTACAAGCCGGCTTTCGAGGCACAACTTAAAGACCGGCTTTCGAGGCTCGAGTTTGATTCGCTTCTGTGAAGCAGGCTGTTAGGCCTCTTTTGGTATATCCTAGCTCTCTGAAAGCCGGCTCTCACGTGACTTAACCAGTGTTTTAACATTGATGAGTTCAGGGTCACCTTTGTGATTGACTCACCAGGCGTACACTGGGTCACCTTTTCGGAGTAGCATCTTGCTAACAGGCAGGTTTAACCAAGTAATTTTTGGCATTTTGCCGGGTTAAGAGGGATGTTAACAGCTAAACTCAATGAGTTGGAAGCCCCCAGGTAACCAATGATCAAAGAATAAAGACTCAACACACGATTTTGAGGCGAAACGACAAACTCTCTTATACAGAGATGCCGGCTTTATTGCATTGATCATAATATTTATATACATGACAAAGGTATGTACAAAGATACTACCAAGTCTATGACTTAGGTATAGTATGGCCGGAGGTGTGCAATATTCCAGGGTCGGCTGCCCTCCTCCTCAGAGGTACGTGACTTATTTGCTTCACGTATGTCGACAAGGTAATATGACCCGTTGTTGAGATTCTTGCTGATGACGAAGGGCCCCTTCCCAAGGAGGCAAGAGCTTATGCATGCCTGTTTGGTCTTGTATCAGATGGAGCACTAAGTCGCCTTCCTGAAAGGTACGGCTTCGAACTCTACGGCTGTGATAGCGACGTAGGTCTTGTTGATAGATTGTGGATCTAGACGCGGCAAGTTCACGTTCTTCTTCCAGAGCATCCAGAGCGTCTTAGCGAGCTTGTTCATTATCAGCCTCCACATAAGCTGTGATTCGGGGAGAATCATGACGAATATCACTTGGGAGTATAGCCTTTGCACCATAGACCAGGAAAAACGGCGTATAGCCTGTCGACCTGTTGGGAGTGGTCCGTATACTCCAAAGTACTGCAGGTAACTCTTCCTCCCAGCAACCAGGCGTGCGTTGTAGAGGCACCATGAGCCTAGGTTTTATGCCACGCAGTAGCTCCTGATTAGCTCGTTCCGCCTATCCATTGGACTGAGGATGTGCAACAGATGTCAAGTCAAGTCTGATGTGCTCCTACTGACAGAACTACTTCATGGCCCCTTTGGAAAGATTGGTGCCATTGTCCGTAATGATGCTATGTGGATAGCCAAAATGATAGATCAACTTCTTGAAGAATTTGACAGCCGTAGTAGCATCACAACGACTGACTGGCTCTGCTTCAACCCACTTGGTGAACTTGTCGACTGCCACCAATAAGTGAGTATGCTTGTTCTTGGATCTCTTGAAAGGCCCGACCATATCAAGCCCCCAGACTGCAAAGGGCCAGGTTATTGGAATCATCCTCAACTCTTGAGCCGGCACATGAGCTTGACGAGCAAATTTTTGATAACCATCATACTTGCGGACAATATTCTCTGCATCTGCTTGAGCTGTGAGCCAGTAAAAACCATGCCGAAAGGCTTTCGCGACCAATGATCTTGAGTCGGCATGATGTCCACAATCACCAGAATGGATTTCATTGAGAATTGCACGACCCTCCCCAGGAGAAACACAACGCTGAAAAACACCTGTGACGCTTCGTCTATGTAACTCACCATTGACTATACACTAGTACAGCGAGCTACTATACAAACGGTTTTTACCCCCTTTCAGCGACAGAGTTTTAAATCGCCGCCTTGCATGGGTGTGCGATAGGGGGGGTTCCTTTCCACACGACCCAGAAATCGTCCGCGATAGGGCCTCTGGTCACACACGCGGGGCAAAAAGAGCTCGTGTGCGATCGGGTGAACCATCGCAGACAATTATACTGGCCCAATCGTTTCCGTTCGTATGTACATCCCACACAGTGAATCCAAGATAAACGTTTCCGTTCGTATATACATCCCACACAGTGAATCCCAGACAAACGTTTCCGTTCGTATATACAAAGCACACAGTTTTCCAAATCACATCATTTGTGATAGTGTTGCCATTGCAGACGATAGTAATAATTTTATCATTTGTGTTATTGAATGCATCACGCACGGTGTCTAGAAGAAACTGTGTGGCATAGGCTGTCCATCACACACACTTTTTATGTGGAAAATGTTTGTGTAAGGTGGCCTAACGCAAACAGTTGTCCAGACGAAGTTGTGTGTGATTGTTCATTGATCCAACACGTTTACTTCCTATAAACTGTGTGGGTTGTCTGAGATCATCGCCCACAGTGTTGTCTCAATAACCGTTTGCACTAGAAAAACCCAATAAGCAGGCTAATTGGCCTATTATTATTAATCCATTTAGTAATCAAATTTACATTTCATAATAAACATACAATATATTTCATTTTCGTATTACGGAACCAGGATTTCATAATTGAAATACATCAGAGTACAACATCATATAGCTTAAGCACTCACTCACACCATATAGGCATATAGCTAGCTACCCCATTACACAACAGCACCAAGTTTCACATGCAACATCTAAAACCTTTGGAAATTAGCATCATAGACGGTAGATAGATGAATCTCATCTGGAAAACTGCTGAAGTGGAAGGTGAATATTGAGCCTTCAATGATGTTGAAGGTCCTTGCAACTTTAGGGCAGTGCCTGTGGATGATTGACCGC
Organism: Elymus sibiricus; assembly: GCA_039707655.1. Taxonomy (NCBI): domain Eukaryota; kingdom Viridiplantae; phylum Streptophyta; class Magnoliopsida; order Poales; family Poaceae; genus Elymus; species Elymus sibiricus. The sequence goes on along the minus strand of CM077674.1, from coordinate 138,556,515 downwards.
CCATCCTTCGTCCTCTTGAGGAAGACTTCAATATTGTACCGTGGGTGTTGTATGAACACCTTCCTCGCCTCTTGACCATACAGGTGGTTTGAGAGGTAATCATCTGTGAACTGCTTTGGAAAGGCCTGAAAACAAAGATATGCATAAATATCTTCTCTGAATTTTGAAATGGTGCAAAGGAATAAAAAAACAAGGTACTCCCTCCGGTCCTTTTTACTCCTCGCATTAGATTTGTATCAAGTCAAACTTTGTAAAGTTTCACCAAATTTATTTTAAAAAATACCAACATCCACGATACCAAATATGTAAACTATAAAATTGTATTTCATAATGCATCTAAAAATAATGATTTTGCAGTTTGAATGTTGATGCTTTTTTTCTATAACTTTGGTCAAAGTAGAGATACTTTGACTTCGGACAAAACTTATATGCACACTAAAAAGGACCGGAGGGAGTATAAGAGTTAGTACCATCATGTAGTTCACTGATATCTTCTTCATTGTGCAGACAAAGATTTTGTTGTTTTTCATCGCTAGTTTCTTGATCCTCACAATCTTTCTTAGTTTCTTGACTTGACTGATATTCATGGACATCTCATTTCCCCATATGCAAAATGGGTCGAACAGTGGGTCAAAACCTCTGACAGCAGGACCTACATGTGCAAGACCAAATTGTTAAAAACCTAAATACTAGAATGGTTCCTGCAATTGCACAATAATGTGCTATTAGACAAAGGACCATGCATGTGCGAACCTCGATGGTAAACGTCAGTGCCTCCCATTGTTTCCCTGCAACACATATAAGGTAGTTATTGATCAGGTTAAGTGAGGGTTGGCATACTATCAGTAAAATATGTTGATGAAAAATAAACACATTGCAGATTCAGCAGATTAAATCGAGCCACATGGAAAAGCCATTTATCCAAACCAAGCATGCTTAAGAACTAGGAAATATAGCAATTGTATATGTTTCTCATGTATTTAGTACAGCCGAATTCGATTTATTTCTCACGTGCATAACAATACAAAATTGTACCCACGACAATTGAACATCGCATTGCAGAATTGAACCAAACAGTTAACTAAGCACCACAACAAATGAACCAAACAGTTAACTGAGCACCACATTGCACAAGAGAACATACTACAAGATCAGACAGTTAACCAAACCTAGTATGCTTAACAACTTGGAAATATAGCAATTGTATTTGTATCTCATGTATTTTGTACAACCAAATTCAGTTATTTCTCACATGCAAGAGAATACAAAATTGCACCCACAAGAATTGAGCATCACATTGCAGGAATTGAACTAAACAGTTAACTAAACATGACAAAAAAATAACCAAACAATTAACTCAGCACCACATTGCACAATATATAGAACATATATACTAGAGGATCAGATTGCATAGTAAGAGTACATAGGACAATTCACTAGAATTTGTAAAGGAAAGGCAGGAGCAGCACATGCAACAGGTAAACCGAACATGCTTAACCGGCGTAGATAGCTAGCTGAACATAGGTCCTTGCAGTGAGCTAAAAAGACAAGCTACTCCTCATCGTCGGAGATATCGATGACGATGGGCTCCTTAGACTTGGAAGAGGGCGAGGCCTCCACATCGTGGGTGCCCTCCTCGTAGTGGTGAGTCGCCTGAGCCGCTCCGGGCACCAACCTGCTGGCTCTGGAGTTGAGGTAAGCACGGGCACGCTGAGAAAACACCTCGTAGTCTTCGTCGAAGGCACCGACGGTGGTCTCGAGAAAACGCCATGAACTATCGTTTAAAGCAGCCAACCGCGTGGCGGCGTCCGCGCGCGAGGCGTCGACGGTGGCCTCGACGGCGAGGTGCTCCTCCAAGATCTGGGGGTCGACACGCATGGCAGCCATCGCGACCTCATCCGCGCATGTGGCCGCGATTTGCTTCTCCGCTGCCAGATGCTCCTTGAGCTCCTGGCTATACTACGTGCACCATGGCTTAGGGCGGCGCTTATTTGGAGGATGGGTCGATGATTTGGATGGAAGGTGTCATGCCGGCAGTCAGGGCATGTGGGATGTAGAAGGAGGTGGAGGATGGGGGTCGGGTGTGGACTACCTGACTAGATCGACGAGGCCGAGTAGCAGGAAGGCGCGTCGCCGGCGAGGCGGTGGCGCTACAAGCAAGCAGTGAAGGTTTGAACTTGGAATGGAAGGCGGAAACAGGGGAAATGTGGCTTTTGGTAAGGAGGAGGGGGCCATGGGAGGTAGATATTTCCACGGATGCCGATTTTTTTTGCTCCGTGCAGCGAAAAACTGGCGCGCGAAGTGTCATCAGACACGGTCCCTTATTCAGCACTGTGTACGATATCTGAACATCACAAACAATTCATATGGCTTATCCCATGTGTGATGAGTTTGAACGTGCAAATTTTGGTTCGAATTTCCTTGGTTACAGTGGTCATCCACGTCATTGCATAATTTGGGTACACAAAAGAGCCTACAGCACACCCACACTTCTTAATCGAGCAAGTTCAGCAATTAAATAGAGCTAGCTGACCTAAACATTACTCTAACAAAAGCCCGGCGCTCTAAACAAAGACTACTACTCCGCCTGGCACTCGTCGATCTCCGCCGCCTCCTCCATGTCCAGCTCGCGCCCGACGATCTCTTGGGGAAGGGGCTCCATGGCATCCATCGCACCAGACTCGGCAAGCATCTCGCCATCCGCGTCCACCATCTCTTTAGAAAAGGCCACCTTGAGCTGGGCGTGGGCGGCTGCGGTCTGGGCTTGGACGGGCTCCATTGTGGCAATGTATGCCGCGAACGAACGGACGGCTGCTCGAACGCTCTCGGCGATTGCCAACTCTTCTGCCATGGGTTGCCGACCGTTGTCGGAGAAGCTTCGTGTGATTTATGCGGTGACCGCCAAGAGCTGGGCGTGGGCGGCCTCGACATGGGCGCGGGCGGCCTCCATCAGGGCTAAGGCGGCCGCCGCGGAACGGACAGCTACTGTCCCACTCTCGCCATTTGCTATCCCCGTCGCAGATGTTGCTGCCGCCATCTCAGCTGCAGTAGCGGCCGTGTCAGCTGCCGCAGCCACCCGGTCATAGATTGCGGCCGCGCTCAAATAGGTTGTGAGCACGCTCATGGAGGTTGCGGCCGCGCTCTCGCCGGAGTGGGCCGCCGAAGTTGCCCTCACGACGCGGGTCCACGTCCCCATCTTTGACTGGCGACGATTGAACAATGAAATGATATTTGGGGGGCTAGTTTACTTGACACGCCGGCTGTGAACTGTAGCCGACGAACCTTCTCACGTAAGCCATATATGATGGTGCACCAAGATATTTTGTCCTGCATCTCACACGGTTGGTGATAATAAACTGTGTGTGATGTACTTGATTTTTCGTCTTGATTTGAAATACGGAATGGGGTCACAGCGGCAAAGGACGGTGTTTGAATTGCTAGAACATTTATCTACAGTGAACATAAAACTATATGAGTGTCGTGTTAAATTTTGGAATTATTCGGGGTTCGTTTGGACATTTTTATACATTAACTGAGTTTCTAGGCATTTTATGTGCATAATTCAAATTTGAACTACATGCACATGCTCCGGTGCACCAAAATGGGTTGAAAAATCATATGTGTGTCCTTGGGTGCATGCTTGGGTCCCATGTAAGAAATGAGATTGAATTTCAAACACCTCGGCATCGTGGCTCGGCCGCAAACGCTGAGATACTTGGTTTTGAAATTCTAGTAAATCCAAAACTCGTCTAAAATTCATGAAAGTTGGCATGCTGTCATGGAATGGCACCAACATGATGTGGTAAATTTTTTGTCCCATTTGGGGCAGGTTTTGGTATAAGCTTCTCACAAACCAGAGCTTCTCACAAGAAGCCTCATGGTTCTGGTAGGGAACGTGTCACCTTTGTGGACGAAACGACATTCGTTGCCTCTTCTTGCCTTGATTTTTTTTCTAGAGGTAACATAGACCAATAGGAGTGTCGTGTTAAATTTTAGAATTATTCGGGGTTCGTTTGGACATTTTTATACATTAACTGAGTATTCTAGGCATTTTATGGGCATAATTCAAATTTGAACTACAGGCACATGCTCCGGTGCAATAAAATGGGTTGAAAAATCATATATGTGTCCTTGGGTGCAGGCTTAGGTCCCATGCAAGAAATGGGAATGAATTTCAGACACCTCGGCATCGTGGCTCCACCGCAAACGTTGAGATACTTGGTTTTGAAATTCTGGTAAATCCAAAACTCGTCAGAAATTCATGAAACTTGGCATGCTATCATGGAATGGCACCAACATGTTATGGTAAAAAAATTGTCTCATTTGGGGTAGGTTTTGGTATAAGCTTCTCACAAACCAGAGCTTCTCACAAGAAGCCTCATGGTTCCGGTGGGGAACGTGTCACCTTTGTGGACGAAACGACATTCGTTGCCTCTTCTTGCCTTCATTTTTTTCTAGAGGCAACATAGACCAACAGGAGTGTCGTGTTAAAATTTGGAAATATTCGGGGTTTGTTTGGACTTTTTTATACATTAACTGAGTTTTCTAGGCATTTTATGTGCATAATTCAAATTTGAACTACATGCACATGCTCCGGTGCACCAAAATGGGTTGAAAAATCATATGTGTGTCCTTGGGTGCATGCTTAGGTCCCATGCAAGAAATGGGAATGAATTTCAAACACCTCGGCATCGTGGCTCGGCCGCAAATGCTGAGATACTTGGTTTTGAAATTCTAGTAAATCCAAAACTCGTCTGAAATTCATGAAACTTGGCATGCTATCATGGAATGGCACCAACATGCTGTGGTAAATTTTTTGTCCCATTTGGGGCAGGTTTTGGTATAAGCTTCTCACAAACCAGAGCTTCTCACAAGAAGCCTCATGGTTCCGGTAGGGAACGTGTCACCTTTGTGGACGAAACGACATTCGTTGCCTCTTCTTCCCGTGATTTTTTTCAAGAGGTAACATAGACCAATAGGAGTGTCGTGTTAAATTTTGGAATTATTCGTGGTTCGTTTGGACATTTTGTTGGTGCAATACTTGCCCTCTTGTGTTTTGGAGATTGTTGACAGAAACAGGTATGGACTGACTTGTTTGCGAGTGCACACAGAGAGAAATAGTCCATACTGTACCGAAGAGAATGTTGTCTCCGGTGTACAGTTCGAGGAACTTCACCAAAGAATATCTGGACCGCAGAGAAGAATGAGCTACATCCTTTGAAGACTTGTAGACGAGAAGAATGAAGCGAAGAAGTTGACCCCTCGAAAATTTATTGCTGACGCGAAGCAATTGGTTCGGTGATTACGTCCGAAGAAAATTGACTGCAGCGATGGAAGACGAAGACGAAGTGAAGACGTAGCATTCTTTTCGTCATTTCTCTTTCATTCATTTGAGTCATAGGACCTCCGTACTATTAAGAGGGGTATAGGTTCTCAAAGCTTAGATCCGTTGTGATGCTTAGCCCAAACCTATGCGAGACTGAGAGAAATCTCTTTATGCTTCGAATGATTACCTGCCAGCAGAAGACGTTGTTCTTCGTCGCTGTAGGAGATATCTTTCGAACTGAGTAGTTAGCATTACTTGCTCCGCAAGGAATGTTACCGTTGTGCTCAAATTCCGACCGTTGGACTCGTGTCATTCAGCCGTTGGCTGCTCCACATGTCCAATTTGGTCTTTTCCCTTCAGGGAAGAATGCGGCTATAAATAGCCACCCCGCTCCAACGTTGCCCGTGGGCTGCTCCGCTTAAGATTTATGAGAAGATTCATTGAGCATCCCCTCTCCGAGAGATTTGAGTTTAAGATCCACCGAGAGAAAAATCAAGAGCCAAAACTTAGACAGTGGTTGAGCATCACAGTAGTTCTGAGTTGAGAGTTCTTGTACCTATTACTCTTGAGAGCTGCACACTCTCTAGACGGATAGGTGTCGGCTCGAGTGACGAAGAGTAATTGTCTTCACCGAGCAAGATCTTCAGCAACCAAGAGTCGTTGTGGTTCGTGAAGAGAGCTGAAGAGAGTTTATCTTCAGTGAAGGTTTGGAGATCGTCGACAAGTATCTACCACGAATGAAATCAACTAGAGTCTGATCAGCTCCGAGTTGAAGGAGAATAGGGCGAGGAGATTTTATCCTCTGTGTTAAATCACAACCCCTCCAACCAGACATAGTCCTTTGGCAGAAGGGCGAACTGGTCTACCAAATTCTACTGTCGCCATCGAGCACCACTGGTTCGCTTTACATTACTGCATTTCCTTCAGCAGTTTACATTCGTGCTCAGTGTCGATAGTTGTATCTGATCAATCATAGTTCATCAATTGTCTGTCACATTCTCATCGTTCCGTTCCATCGCCTCAAGTTAATTTATCTCTCGTCGTAATTCTGTATGTCTGCGTGATCTGATTTTGTGCCGTATTCATTCACCTTGTCACCATTTCCCGTGCATTTCCATCGCAGTTCATATCTAGTTTTCTCTCATGATTTTGCATCTGATCATAAGTTGCATTACCATCAAACATGTCAGACTTGTGATATTCATCGCTCGATCAAATTGCTGCCTTCTACATCGATAGATTTGGTCCCCTATAGCGAGCTAAATTAAGTGCCTTGCTATCGAAACTTATTTCCGCTGCTGTGTTTGGGATCGGTTCAAAACATTCGAAAGAATTTTTGAATCTCCCATTCACCCCCTCTGGTCGATATACTCTCGGTCCTAACACATTTTTATACTTTAACTGAGTTTTCTAGGCATTTTATGTGCATAATTCAAATTTGAACTGCATGCACATGCTCCTGTGCACCAAAATGGGTTGAAAAATCATATATGTGTCCTTGGTTGCATGTTTAGGTCCCATGCAAGAAATGGGAATGAATTTCAAACACCTAGGCTCTTCGTGGCTCGGACGCAAACTTGAGAACTTGGTTTTGAAATTCTAGTAAATCCAAAACTTGTGTGAAATTCATGAGACTTGGCATGGTGTCATGGAATGGCACCAACATGCTATGGTAAAAAAATTGTCCAATATGAGAGAAGGCGCATACATTAACAGCCAACAAATAGCTGTCACATTATCATCACAAACAGTTGTACAGTATTATTTCAATCGTGGGCGTTCTACTGACCATTTACGTGCCGCCACGCGTCCCACTTTTTTAATGGCAAGGAGGTGCCGTCCGGGCAGCTGTTTGAGTTGACGGGAGGCGTGCGACCAGTTCTGCGCTGCGCAGGCTGACCGGGAGGCGTGCGACCAGTCCTCCGCTACGCAGGCTCACCGGGAGGCGTGCAAGCAGTACGCTGCGCAGGCTCACTGGGAAGCGTGCCCTTTGACCTCCATCGCTGCCCACCTCGCTCTCAACTTCTCCATTAATGGCGCCCGAGCCACTGTTTAATAGGCGGCCTTACTGATCTCTCTTCGCCTCCCATTCCCCTCTCGCCCGAATCCTATCTTCCAGAGCTCCACCTACTCCATGGCGCACAAGGATCATCTTCCACTAGTCTTCCGGTTTGGTGAAGTCGACTCCGAGCCGGAGGAGACAGAAAATAAGGAGGAATGGGACCTCAGGGACATGGCCCTGCACGAACTGGCCGCGGCGGATGCTGCCCCCGCGCCCGTCCCTGCTCCCATCCCCGCGCCCGCACCAGCGACCATCCCCGTGGCATTGACGGGCTGGTCACCGAGCACCATCGCAGAGCTGGAACCCGCGGGTGTCAGCGAGGTCCCCGCGGACCCACGTGAGCTCGTGTACGTACCAGCACCAGCGCCCCCGCCTGTGCTCGTGTGCGCCCCAGCACCCACCGCGGTGCCGGTCCCCGTGTGCTTTCCTGCACCAGCCACGCCCGTGCCCGTGCGCGCGCCTGCACCCGCCGTGCCCTCCTCGGCGTCATGGGACGCCGCTGTCGACCGCTACCTCACAGCGCCGCGAGTCGCCGTCCCCCCGCGCCCCGCCCGTCAATCGTGCGATGAACGGCTCTTGGATTTGAAAGTCCATAACATTCTGGGATGTCTTGAAGACTTGAACAACGGCGTCCCGGACGACGACAACACCGGCGCAGCACGCCGCCGCCGCCGCCGCCGCCGCAATTAGTTTTTTTGTTTAATATTATATCCTGATCGTATGAATGTAAAACCAGAGTGTCACTAAATGAAATCTATGGTTTTGATGAACTTAGCATTTTTTCTCTGAATGTACAGACTTACCAAAGTAGAAAAAAACATCAACATCTTTCTTTGAATAAAACACTCATCGCAAACGTTTTCAGACTAAACACCCGTATGCAAAGCGAGAGCTGGGTTCCTTCGCAGCTAAGCCAAGGGAAAAATGTGGCGCGCAGGTTTTGTGCATCTCTTCATCGCAAACATTTCAGACTGAACACCCGTATGCAAAGCGAGAGCTGGGTTCTTTCGCAGCTAAGCCAAGGGAAAATGTGGCGCGCAAGTTTTGTGCATCTCTTCATCGCAAACGATTTTGCATGATGACCCATGTGCAACGACGTACAAACAATGTGGTAAGATTTGCATCTGTCATATTGGGTATATTTGCCATTTGTCAAAATGGAAAAATTGGCATTTGTCAATCTAGTAACATTGCCATTTGTCAATCTAGTAACATTGCCATTTGTCAACCTAGTAACACTGCCATTTGTGATCGTCAGAAAAAAACACTGCCATTTGTCAAATTTTGCAGCTAAAAATCACTAGTATTGTAATTTTTGCAAATGAAATTCAGTAAGCATAGATTTCATTCATAGATTAAGCAGTCGTTCTTTGTACAAATAGTTCAACTCGACAGCTGAACTGAACAAACTTTTACCCAATTATTGCCAACCACGTACTGAAATAGCTAGTTCAACTATATATACTAGCTAAATTTAAGTACGTAGTACAGTTCAACCATATCTATAGTCAGATGAACTGAACAAAATAGCCCCTAAATACTACTACCACGGAGGGGCTTTGTACTACTTCTAGCAGCCTCTCCTCTGCCGAGCATGCTCAGTAAGAGGCCGAGAAGGAGGAGCCTACCGACGAGCTGGAGAAGCGGAATCCGGCGCCTGCCGCTGCTGCACCTTTAGCGACGCCCACCTCGAACGCCCTTTGCCGCTCCTAACGATCCCTCTCAAAGTGGCGGGACTCCTTGTATATCTCCGCATTCCGCGCCACTACGGCGCCTTCTCCTGCGGCCACGGCGGCGATAAGACGCTTGGCGTGCTCGACCAGGCACTCCTCCTCCTCCCGCAGGAACTCGATGTAGCGCGCGGCAAGGTCGCTGATGCTCGTGCGGGCCTCCACATCCCGCCTTCGGGCTGCGGTGGCGGAGCGGGTGATGACCTCGGCGGTTGACGGTGGGGTGGCGGCCACGGCGGCCGACGGTGGGGTGGCGGGCACGACGGCCACCACCCTCCTTCGAGCCGCCGTGGCGGAGCGGTCGATGGCCCTGGCGGGCTTTGGTGGTATGGTGGCCATGGCGGCTAACGGTGGGGTGGCGGCAACGGCGGCCGGCAAAAGCTGGCGTCGGGCAGCAGCGGTGAAGCGTGTGGTGGGTGTTGTGCGCACGCCCAACAGGGACGCCACGGGCAGTACACACCGCCGGGGACTGCGCCGCCGCCGTGGTGTAGCCTCCCAGCTGGAGCTGTCCTCAGACGACGGCGGAGTGGCTAAGCGATGACGACGAACCAGTGCCATTGGTGATGGAGGGAGAAGCAGACGAGATAAGCTACGTGGAGGGAGAGGAAAATGCGATGCTGACTCGCCGGCCGTGACTATTTATATAGCAGGCCGGTAAGCACTGGGGTTTTTTGGGATTTCGCCGAGTCGGGCGGGAAGCTTGCACGGTTCCGCGCGGGAACCTGCGCGGTAGCACGGGAATGGGCTCATCGACGATTCATTGGCGCCTCTTCGAGCTAACGTTTGGCCAAAAGAACACCAGTGCGGTGCTCAAGCTTGCGCTCTAAGCCTTCTGCGGCAGCGCGGTGACAAGACGTGCGAGAGGAGGATGAAATGACACGTAAACAAACGGTAAAAAAAATGTTTGCGATTTAATTACCTAGCACACGGCCGCTCTCTACGCAGCGTCGCGAACGATTGTTCGCCCACTGTGTGATGTGGAACGCGACGTAGTTTCACATCACGCCGCTGGCTCGCAACTGCCGGCCGACTTGTAGACGGCCATTGCCTGTGTGTTCAACTGCTCTGTGCTTTTGGTTGCTCGCGGTTGAGGCGGCTGCGTGATGTCTACTACACAACTAGTTCTTGTAGACTCGTGTTAGGCCTCCAAGCGCAGAGGTTTGTAGGACATTAGCAATTTTCCCTCAAGTGGATGACCTAAGGTTTATCAATCCGTGGGAGGCGTAGGTTGAAGATGGTATCTCTCAAGCAACCCTACAACCAAATACAAGAAATCTCTTGTGTCCCCAACACACCCAATACAATGGTAAATTGTATAGGTGCACTAGTTCGGCAAAGAGATGGTGATAAAAGTGTAGTATGGATAGTAGATATAAGTTTTTGTAATCTGGAAATATAAAAACAGCAAGGTAGCAAGTAACAAAAGTGAGCACAAACGGTATTGCAATGCTTGAAAATAAGGCCTAGGGTTCATACTTTCACTAGTGCAATCTCTCAACAATGCTAACATAATTGGATCATATAACCATCCCTCAACGTGCGATAAAGAATCACTCCCAAGTTCCTATTAGCGGAGAACATAAGAGAGAAATTGTTTGTAGGGTACGAAACCACCTCCAAGTTATCCTTTCCGATCGATCTATTGAGCTATTCCTATAAGTGTCACAAACAGCCCTAGAGTTCGTACTAAAATAACACCATATGATACACATCAACCAACTCTAATGTCACCTAGATACTCCAATGTCACCACAAGTATCCGTGAGTTGATTATACGATATGCATCAAACAACTTCATAATCATAATATTCTATCCACACAAAGAACTCCAAGGAGCACCCCAAAGTTTCTATCGAAAAAAAGATAATGAAAACGTGCATCAACCCATATGCATAGATTACCCCAATGTCACCGCGGGAATCCGCGAGTTGAATGCCAAAACATATATTAAGTGAATCAATATAATACCCCATTGTCACCACGGGTATTCATATGCAAGACATACATCAAGTGTTCTCAAATCTGAAATATTCAATCCAACAATAACGAAACCTCAAAGGGAAAAGATTCGATTCATCACAACAAGGATAGAGAGGGAGGAAACACCATATGATCCAACTATATTAACAAAGCTCGCGGTACATCAAGATCGTGCCAAATCAAGAACACGAGAGAGAGAGAGAGAGAGAGAGAGATCAAACACATAGCTACTTGTACATACCCCTAGCCTCGAGGGTGAACTACTCACACATCACCATGAGAACGGAGGAGGAGTTGGTGGTGATGGTGATGCAGGAGATGTCCCCGGCGGCGTTCCGGTGCCACCGGAGGAGAGGGGCAGGGGGGCCCCTCCTTATTCTTCTTCCTTGGCCCTCCGGGGGGGGGGGAGGGAGCTCTCCCCTAGATTGGATCTCTCTGTTGTCTTCTGTTTCTGCCTTCCTATTTTCTGGCCCTTCACCGTTTCTTAAATTCCCGGAGATCCGTAACTCTGATTGCGCTGAAATTTTAACACAGTTTTTTTCTGGATATTAGATTCCTTGCGCCCGAAGAAGGGCACCAACCGACCTACGAGGGCCTCACGAGGCACCACGGCGCGCCGGGCCCCCCCAGGAGCGCCCTGGTGCTCGTGGGGCCCACGAGCACCGCCTTGAGTTGATTCCACCTCCCAAAAATCACATATATTCCAAAATAATTCTCCGTAAAATTTTATTGCATTTCGACTTCGTTTGATATGGATTTTCTGTGAAATAAAAAACAAGCAGAAAACAGCAACTGGCACTGGGCACTAGGTCAATATGTTAGTCCATAAAAATCATATAAAAGCCATATAAAAGTGCACCAAAATTATACAAAACTATAATAAACATGGCATGAATACTTCATAAATTATAGATACGTTGGAGACGTATCACTGCGGTGCGCTCTGCTCGCGTCACGCCGCACACTCTGCTCACGTCCTGCCACGCGCTCTGCCCGCGTCCCTCCGCGCGCGTTGCAAACGTTTCGGGCCGGTGCACAATCACGTACGTTCGGGGTGCCTTATGCATGTGGTTACGCCGGACGCGGCGCCACGACGCAGTTACGTGCGGCAAGAACTGCCTTGCGGACGTGCCAAGAATCCCGGCCGCCCGGCCCTCATTTATTCCCGTGGCCATTTACCTTCATCTCTCGCGCCCCACTACACAAAAAGCACACCCACGACGACGCATACAGAGAAGATATCCAGCGGCTCCAATGTCGCTCCCGGCTCCAATGGCGCTCCCAGCGGCTGACGACGACGACGGGCGGCAGTTCACCACGCCTCATGTAGTGGACACCCACGTGAGGGGGAAGGACCTCTTAGTGGTGTACACCAACGAGCCGGTCTTGGTGGAGAGCTCCATCCACACTATGGAGCAGTTGCTTGCTGAGGACGAGTACCAAGTGGTCGGCTTCGACCTCGAGTTCACCGGCGGTCGTACCGGGTATGATCAGAAGGTTGCCATCGCCCAGTTATGCGTGCGCCATCACATCCTCGTCTACCAGTACTCCCTGGCCACAAGGCCTTGCGAGCGTTTCGCCAGGTTTATCAACAGCCCCGACTACAGGTTCGCTATGGTGGACACCATGAATGATCTAAAGGTGCTCGAGACTACAGGCTTGGCCTGCCAGAATCTTGTCGACATCCAAGGCCAGTACAGGGTCTGGGGCAGAAAGAAGGCGAAGGACTCCCTGGTTGACCTAGCCATGGCCATCATCGACCCCTACTACAGAGGCATGAAGGATGGGTGCAAAAAGAACAAGGATGCATGGCACGAGGCCTGGGTGTGGAGACTGGATGAAGAACACGTCAAGTACGCGGCCAAGTACGCGTACACAAGCTACGAGATGTACAGGCGGATCGTTGACATGAGGGAGTGCCTCCTTCCTGTGGACGACGAGGGATCGAGCCACGAGTAGTGGCGGCAGCGTCACAAGAAGTAGATGATTAGATGATCGTTTCTCCTAGTTTAGAATGCATGTAATTGTTTATTGAGGTGTGTGCGAATGTTTTGTATAGTCACCTATGTAATTGGATGTTTAATTTGGTTCTATATGTTGTTCTTCTGTAGACTGAGCAAATTACATCGCAGACGGACTAAACTAGGGAACCCGTCGGTGATGATTTCATCAATCGCTGACAATTGTATACAAGCAAACGTTTGCCCACAACACACACGGGTTATTAGCAGGAATCGTCCGTGTTGTTATCCGTCTTCCCACACATTTTGGATTACTGACCTGTTTGCCGCGTATCACACACACCTTGTTAAGTTGAACCGTTTTTGTTGTGTTGGGTAATCGCAAATAGTTCATCCGAGTGAACCGCATGCCGTGCATCGCACACACCTTGATCTGTCTGGCCGTTTCTGTTGTGTTGGATAATCACAAACAGTTCATCCGAGTGAACTGTATGCCGTGTATCGCACACACCTCAAACTGGCTGACCGTGTTTGTTGTTCTGGCTTATCGCAAATAGTTCATATGAATCAACTGTAGGCCACGTATCGCACACGCGTCTCTAATCTGAATCGTTTTTTATGTCTCCAGCATCGCAAATAGTTCGTATTATTGGCGATTGTTTTATTACTACACCGTTTGCGATGCATGCAGTGCACACAGTTTGGTCGCGGGGTCTCTGATTCATGTGTCGCGTTAGCGGTCGCCTGCAGTAGTGATAGTCATGGACTCGGACCACCGGATAATCTGCCGAGCGATGATTTCCTCTGTCGGGAGGTCACCATGGCTTAAACAAGCTAGGTAAGGTACTGTCCAATCTGGTATAGTGTGAACAGCGGCCACCAACGCCACCTCTGGATCAGGAATAGCAAGGTCTTCCTCCATCGGTAACTTGACTGACGGGTTGTGTAGAACGTCAAGGAAAACATTGGGTGGAACAGGCTTTCGCTGAGACCCCAAACGAGAAAATGCATTTGCCGCCTCGTTAAGCCGGCGATCAATATGATCAACTTGATATCCCTTGAAATGCCCAGCGATGTTTGTGACTTCGCGTCTGTAAGCCGCCATGAGGGGATCCTTGGAATCCCAGGTTCCAGAAACCTGCTGAGCCACCAAATCTGAGTCGCCCAGGCATCTGACTCGGCTTAAGTTCATCTCCTTAGCCATACGGAGCCCATGAATCAAAGCCTCATATTTAGCTGCATTGTTATTACAGGGAAACATAAGCCTCAAAACATAACAAAACGTATCACCTCATGGGGAAGTTATCACAGCTCCAGCCCCCGAGCCTTCCAATTGCATGGATCCGTCAAAGTGAATTGACCAATATGTGGTATCCGGCTTCACCTCCGGAGCCTGCAGCTCAGTCCAGTCATTGATGAAGTCCACCAAAGCTTGAGATTTTATCGCAGTTCGTGGCATATATTTGAGATGATGCGGGCCATGCTCAATGGCCCACTTGGCAACCCGGCCAGTAGCCTCCCTGTCGTGGGTACGACCATCTATGGGGCCATCCAGCCCCTTGTGGTTCGGCAGGGGAGATCGACGTGCACAAAGAGCAGAATCAATGGAAGACGCAAGGGATTTACCCAGGTTCGGGCCGCTAGGAAGCGTAAAACCCTACTCCTGCTTTTGGTGTATTGGTTGTATGTGGGCACAAGTACAAGGAGCGCTTCTCCCGGCAAGGTGCGGAGAGAGCTGCTACGCGAGACGTGCTGGTGTTTGAAAAAGGGTCTGAATCCCTCTAACTATTGCCTTGGTCCTCCTTTTATAGCTCAAGGGGTTACCACAGTGGCAAAACAGTAATTACATATCGACTAGATAGCAAACAGTGCTATCATACCTAACTCTGCCAGTTTAGGACAAAGGCATTAAATGCACCATTAGGTGTCATGTGGAGAGGCAGCCCCGGCAAGGTTCCTGCACCGCTTGCCCAGCTACCTCGTATTATTCTGACACGCCTCCTGGACGGGTGTCATTAAAGGTAAATCTTCTCCCTACGCGCAGACACATGCCCGACAAACCTCACCAACTAGCCTGCGTGGTCGACACCTCACTGATCAGTGACTATCTGTCCATCGAGGTGGAGCGCTAGCCTGCTGGCTGAAGCCTGCCGGTACGGAGCTTGCCGGGTCTTCGCCTTGCCGGTTTAGTCTTGCCGGCAAGAAATGTCTTCATTTTCACTACTAGTTGAATGTTTGTTGGTGCTTTGTCTTGATCTTCTCCCCAGTAGCTTTTGTAACTGGGCCTTGAATCTTGGTCATGGCGGTTCTCGGTAAGCCTTGGCCGTCAAGGAGGCTGCTACTGTCTGTGCATAAGTCAGGGTATAAAATACCCATGTTTTATACACCGACAGGAGCCCCCGGGCCTGGGCCATACGCGCGTCCGAAGCGTCGTTGGGCTAGGCCCAAACAATGCACAGACACGCGGCGGGAAAACTGCCGCTGTAATTTTTTGTCATGATGGTTATCCCCTCTTCTGAGATCTTCTTTGCTTCTTCATTAATCTGGCCTTGAGTATGCCCTTGGTTATTTTCCGGCAACCCTTGCCATTAGACGGACTTGAATAGGTGCATGGCAACGCGTGGCGAGGGATAACTGCCATTCATGCCATGACTCCTCCTTTTTCTGCGCCCCTCCATCACGCGCGTCCGCATGCATGCAGGGTAGTGGATTGGTGGAGAAGGGCGGCCGTTGGAGTGACGCGCCGGGCCAGGGGGCGCAGGGCGCGGGATTGGTGAACGTGGGCGGTTGCTGGAGTAATGCGCCCATCCAGAAGCGCAGGGCACGAGATTGGCGAACGTGGGCGGCCACCCGAAGACGGTGAAGAGCCATCTCCCCGCGCTCCCCCTATAAAGAGGGGGCTACGGGGTGCGATGCTCATCCACCTCCTTCTGCCTCGACCTTCAGCAACTGTCACCTCTTTATCTTATCTTCTTCCTCCGCTTCTGACGACGGCATGGCGAGCGGAAGAGGACGCGGCCGTGCTTCCGCCGCCGCGGCAAGAGCTTCTCCTAGGCTCCATGCCCACGCCTCGGCCACGGCCGCGGAGGCTGGCTCCAGTGCTCAAGGGAGGGCCGCGTCCCGTGGTCGTGGAAGACGCGGTGCTCGTCGTCGAGGCGTCCATGGTGGAGTGCTTGCCGCTTCGACTTCGGCTCTTCCTCCCCCGGCAGAGGGCCACACGGAAGACACGGCGCAGGAATTCGTCGTGGACCTGCGCGAGCGGCCGTGGAGCTGGCTGCGGCTTCCCCATCCTTTTGCCAGGGAGATGGAGGGCCGCCACCTGCACGGCTTGTGGCTGCGCGTGGATGGTTGCTGCAACGGCCCGGTCTGGGTGACCGTTGAGACCTCCAACAACGGCTTCATGTATCTCACGCGCGGGTGGAAAGCCTTCGTTCGTGCCTGTTGCCTAGGGCAAGGGCACCTTCTTCTCTTCAGGTTGGATGGACCAGACACGCTCTTTGTGAAGTTCTTCAGAGCTTCGGGCGCTCATCTGGAATGCTGCGCGGAGAGCTCGAGCGACAACAACACCGCTTCCTCCAGCGATGCTGAGGATGACGATGATGACGGCGATGATGACGGCGCTCCCGACGTGAAGACCGAGGACGACAACGACGAGTCTGGCTGATCGCCGGCAGCACCATCATCTGGCCTACCGGGAACAAGCCGGGCTTCGCCTAGGCGCCCCTTTTGCCCTCCTTGCACTCGATGTAAACCCTGGGGAAGGGCCAGTAAAATGTAATCGAGTACCTGTTTGACGAATATCTAGTGTTTGCCGGGCTTAAGCGAATGCGTGCTGTTTCCCTTGTTTTACATCGCCTTTGTATGATTGTGCTCCCTATGCTGTCGGAAAACTTGCCGGTGCGCGCACTTGCCGCGAGCGCTTTGAGGAACGGGTCCTTAGCAGCCTGCTGGAAGTGCCGCTGCCGGCAAGGCAACTTGCCGGGCCCGAACGCAGCCGCTAATCTTGCCGAGTGGACTCGAGGCAAACTAGGGCGCGGACGGATCACGACAAGATTCCCCCGCGTGCAGGTTTCTCATACAAATGTAGAATTGTTCAAGGGAAGCCGCAAATGTAACAAGGAAAAAAATTCAAAGTTTTTCAACTGAGCTTTTCCTGGTGCTGTTTTCCTCGTTGTATGCTCGTTGTATGAAATGATCACTTGAACGTCATTAGAATGGTACCCCATCGCCACTCCCCCCGGGAAACTTGCACGTGAGGGATTCTTCTGTCCTTTTAAGAAAAAGAAAGAAGAGAAAAGAGTGGTTTGGGAACCTTGACGGTTCGTCAGCCATTCCATACAAAATAAAGTGTAAATCATAGCATCACATGTATCCATATAAAAATGAATATGCATGAAGAGTTGCGAAACACTTAGCTTTATTATGCACATGATCTGCGCCTGGCTTTGTACAAAGGGTTACAAGTCTCGCCGACAAAGCTTGTACAAAAGGGGTTGCCGGGAGGCCCGGCAACCGCGCCTCATGGGTAGAACTTGCGAAGATGCTCAATATTCCATGAGTTTTGCACTGGGGTGCCATCTTCGGTCTCCAGACGGACTACGCCAGGTCTGGTGACTCGTACTACCCGATATGGGCCTTCCCACTTCGGCGTCAACTTGTTTGATCTCTTGGCGGACTAAACGCGCCGAAGAACAAGGTCGCCTTCCTCAAGGCTTTGGGCGTGCACTTTGCGGCTATGATAGCGGCGCAAGGCTTGCTAGTAGCGTGCAGCTCGCACAGCCGCCCGAAGACGATCTTCCTCAAGGAGCGTTGCGTCGTCTTGTCACAGCTGCTCTTGCTCAGCTTCATCGTAAGCGAGCACTCGAGGTGACCCGTATATGAGTTCCGTGGGGAGCACCGCTTCTGCACCATAGATTAGGGAGAAGGGTGTTTGGCCCGTAGCTCGATTTGGTGTCGTCCTGAGTGACCAAAGAACCGCCGGCAACTCATCAATCCAGCGCCTTCCACATTTGCGCAGCCTGTCAAAGGTTCTTATCCTGAGGCCACGCAACACTTCAGCATTCATCCTTTCCGCTTGGCCGTTGCTTCTCGGGTGAGCGACAGATGCAAAACAGATTTTGCTGCCAAGGTCTTGGATATATTGCATGAAGGTGCGGCTCGTGAATTGTGTGCCGTTGTCGGTGACAATTCTGTTAGGAACCCCGAAACGGCAAACTAATCCTTTGAAGAACTTGACGGCTGACTGCGCTGTCACCTTTCTCACCGGCTCCACTTCAGGCCACTTTGTGAACTTGTCGATGGCGACGTACAAGAACTCAAAGCCCCCGGCAACACGGGGGAAGGGGCCCAAGATATCGAGCCCCCAGACCAAAAAGGGCCAGGAGAGAGGGATTGTTTGGAGAGCTTGAGCTGGCTGGTGTATGTTCTTTGAATGGAACTGGCATGCTTCACACTTGGTTACTAGCTCAGTTGCATCCTGGAAGGCAGTGGGCCAATAGAAGCATTGCCGGAAAGCTTTGCCGGCAAGTGCCCTTGATCCTATGTGAGAGCCACATATGCCTCCATGTATCTCCGCCAACAGCTTTAGTTCGTCTTCCCGGCAAATACACTTCAATTTCACACCGTTTGGTCGCTTTCTGTACAGAATGCTATCCACAAACTGATACATACTTGACTGACGGGCTACTTTCTCAGCTCCTTCTTGCTCATCGGGAAGTTCTCCTGTTTGGAGGAAATGAACTATCTGCTGTGCCCATGCCGGAGCCTATGACTCGACGACAAGGACTAAAGGCATTTCTTCGGCCGCGGGAGCACTTGCCTCAACGGCAAGAACGTGAGGTTCTGCGCGAAGCCGCTGCTCACCGACAACTGTGTCGTTGTCCCCGGCAACATCCTTGCCGGCGGCTTCTGGGAGCTCTGCCAGAAAGTACTTGCCGGTATTCAACTTCCTTCTCTTACTGGCCTATGTTGATGGAGTGACTGTTTGCTGATTCAAATGGAGCACAAAAGTTCCCGGTTCCACGGGAAGCTTTTGAGCGGGACACTTTGACAGGCTATCAGCAATGTTGTTTTCCGCACGAGGGATGTGCTCCGTTTGCAACCCGTCAAAGTGCTCTTCCAATTTCCTCACTTCTTCCACATACGCTTCCATCAACGGGCTCTGGTAATCTTTGTTCACTTGCTTCACAACAAGCTGCGAGTCACCGCGGATGATCAATTTTTTGATTCCAAGGTCCACTGCGATCCTAAGACCGGCAAGGAGTCCTTCGTACTCGGCAGTGTTGTTTGTAGCTTGCTCCCTGGGAAAGTGCATTTGAACCACATATTTGAGGTGCTCTCCGGTGGGTGCGACAAGCAGCACTCCGGCACCGGCGCCTTGCAGCGATAAGGCACCGTCAAAGTACATGATCCATTCTTTTGCTGTCTCTTTGCCGGGGAGAGCTGTTTCTTGAATTTCTTCGTCTTGCATTGGCGTCCATTCGGCGATGAACTCCGCCAAGGCCCTGCTCCGAATGGTTGAAGTGCTTTCAAACTTGAGTGCAAAACTTGACAGTTCCAATGCCCACTCCACTATCCTGCCGGTTGCTTCTGGATTTCTTAGGATGCGTTGCAACGGAAAGCGAGTGACGACAGTGATCTCGTGTGCTTGGAAGTAGTGACGCAGCTTTCTCGAGGCCATAAGAAGGCCGAAAAGCAATTTCTGCACCCCCAAGTATCTTGACCTAGCCCCCTACAGAAGGGAACTAACAAAATAAACGGGCCGCTGCACCACTTTCTTCTTCGGCACTGTTTGTTGATTATCTTCATTTGCTTGCGCTGTTTCTGACTTGTTGGTGTCGGACCTTGCCGGAGAAGATTCCAGTTTGTCGCTAGGTGGGCTTGCCGCGGTTGCTTCCTCGTCATCGATTTCCCTCTGTGCCACTAATGCAGCACTAGCCACTTGATTTGTTGCCGCTACGTTAGCAGCAACGGCTCTTGCGGTCTAGGCGCAACTAGTGTTGGCGTGGAGGAGAGGTATCTTTTCAAGTCCTGCAGCGCGGCCTCTGCTTCTGGAGTCCATTTCATCGGACCTGCCTTTTTCAAAATCTTGAAAAATGGCAGGGCGCGCTCGGCGGATCTCTAAATGAACCTACTTAAGGCAGCAACACAGCCGGCAAGACGCCGCACATCTTTGACGCTTTTTGGTGCTTGAATCTGCTCAATTGCTTTGATCTTGTCGGGATTTGCTTCAATTCCTCATTGAGATACAAAGAACCCGAGAAGCTTGCCGGATGGAACGCCAAACACACACTTCTCGGGGTTGAGCTTTAGATTGATTTTGCGCAAGTTTGCAAATGTCTCTTCTAAATCTTGAATGAGGGTTGATTTGTCCTTGGTCTTGACCACTATATCATCCATGTACGCTTCCACATTCCTGTGCAGTTGGGGCTCAAAACCAATCTGGACTGCCCTCGCAAATGTTGAACCAGCACTCTTTAATCCAAAAGGCATACGCACGAAGTAGTATGTGCCACGTGGAGTAATGAATGCGGTTTTCTCCTCATCCTCCTTGGCCATGAATATATGATGGTATCCAGAATAGGCGTCAAGGAAGGAGAGTAAATCACAGCCAGAAGTGGAGTCTACAATTTGATCAATGCGCGGCAAAGGGAAAGGGTCCTTTGGACATGCTTTGTTGATATCAGTGTAGTCAATACAAAGTCTGCACTTTCCGTTTGCTTTGCGCACCACTACCAGATTTGCCAACCAAGTGGGATGTAGTACACCTCTGACCAAGCCTGTTGCTTCAAGTTTCTTGATTTCCTCGGCAATGAATTGTTGCCGCTCCAAAGCTTGCTTCCGGACCTCTTGCTTGACGGGCCGAGCGTGGGGACAGATGGCAAGGTGGTGCTCAATTACCTCCCTGGGAACACCGGGGATGTCAGACGGTTGCCATGCGAACACATCGACATTCGTTCGCAGGAAGGCAATGAGCGTGCTTTCCTATTTGCTGTCAAGGGTGGCGCTGATGGTGAAGGTACCGTCAGTGCCGTCCTCCTTCGCCGGCACCTTCTTGGTTGCCAGTGCAGTGGCTCTGGGTTTCTTACCGGTAGAGCACTCCGGCAAGTCTTCAACAGGTGCGCATCACTCCGAAGAGGTGCGCTTCCCGGAATCCTTGCTAGAGGTCTTGCCGGACTTCTTGTTTTCCTTCTTCTTGGCGGGAACTGGCGTCTTGGTGGCCTCTGCTGCGACCGCATCTTGTCGACGCAAATGACTGCATCTTTCTTGTCGGAGTTGATGGAAATGACACCCATCGGCCCAGGCATCTTCAACGTGTTGTAGGCATAGTGAGATGCTGCCATGAATTTCACCAAGGCTGGGCGGACAAGAATTCCATTATACGGCAAGGGGATCTTGACAACATCAAACACAATCTTCTCAGTCCTGTAGTTCAATTCCCCGCCAAACGTTACCGGCAATGTGATCTTTCCATTGGGCTGGCTTCTTCCCGGGTTTATTCCTTGAAACGTGCCTGTCTTTTCAAGTTCTTCGTCGGGAATCTGCAGCCTCTTGATTACTTCTGGAGAAATCAAGTTTAGGCCGGCCCCACCATCAACTAACATTTTCGTGACCTGGAGGTTGTGAATTGTTCTGAAACCAACAATGGCAAACACCCGACCGCGGTTGTGCGATCAGGGTGGTCCTCGGCATCGAAAATGATAGGCGTGTGTGACCACTTGAGTGGCTTTTGAGAGCCCATTGCCGGTTCTGCCGCGTTAACCTCACGAGCCCACTGCTTAAGTTGGCGATGAGAGGAGTGCAAAGATGTGCCTCTGTCAACGCACATGGTCTCAGTTGCCTTCTGGAATTCTTGTTCACTGGACTCTCCATCGTCCTCTTCTTCCTCACTTCCATCATCTTCCTCTTTCTTTTCGCGGCATCTAGCAGGTTTTTCTTTCTGCTGCTTGGCCTTGCCGCGACGGCCTCCTCGACCACCACGACCCCTTTTGCCGGATCCACAGGCACCATCTTGACCCTTCTCTTTGTCACGCTTTTCGTATTCAGCCTTCTGTTTCTCAACAAGGTGCTCGACTTGTCAGCACTCTTGGAGATCATGGCCCTTGGTGTGATGAATCTTGCAGTATGGCCCATCAGATTTGCCGGCCTTCTCGTTTGCCGTTGCCTCCTGGCAAGCGGCGCATACAGCAGCCTCCTTGCCGGAGTTCTCAGTCTTGGCTTTCTTGGCGGACTCAGAGTTGCAGGAACCTTCGACGGCCATTACAGTTTTGCCTTTACGCTTCCTGTTGCGCTTTCGGCCCTTCTTCCTCGGGGTGGCGGCATCGTCATCCTCGGAATCTACCTCGGGACCAGCGTCCTCCCCGGGAAGCCTTCTCCCTTCCTTAGCACGTGCACACTTATCCGCCAACGTATAGAGCTCATTGACAGTTTTGGGTAGCTTGACGTTCATCTTCTCCCGCATCCTCCGATTGCGCACATTCGTGTGAAAGGCGGCAATGACGGCTACGGGGTGCACGTCTGGAATGTTACGGTGCACATGGCTGAACCTCTGGATGTACTTGCGCAAAGTTTCTCCATCTCTTTGCGGAATCACTTGCAGGTCGCTGGGCTGTCCAGGGGTCTTGTGGCCTCCGGTAAAGGCACCAACAAACTCGTTACAGAGATCTGCCCATGAAGAAATGGAGTTCTCCGGCAAGTTCATCAGCCAAGATCTCACGTTGGGCTTCAGTACCAACAGAAAGTAGTTGGCGAGGATTTTGTCATCTCTTCCTCCGGCAGCTTGCACGGCAATCGTGTAGATTCCCAGGAATTCTGCCGGGTTCAACTTGCCGTCGTATTTCTCTGGTACTTCCGGCTTGAAGGCTCGGACGGACGGCCATCGGACTTGCTGCAGCTCGCGGGTGAAGGCAGGACACCCAACCTCGTAAGGTAGATATCCGCCAAACCCTGGCGCAGGCTCATCAACGATGGGGCCGTTGCGCGCGTCGGATTGGCGGCGCGCCTCCCGGCGCCGTTCGATGGTGGTGCGGGAGTCTTCTACCAGCCTGTCTCGCAGCACTTGCCGCTGGTCTTGCCGCGCTCGCGGATCTGAAGAGGCCATCGACATCTCGTCGGGCTCAAAAGATTGTCAAGCTTGCCGCGGCTGTTGGCGTTGCTGCTGTTGAGACTGCTGCCGCTGAGGTGATTGCACCATTAGTGCAGCACCGTCAACGCGGCCACCAGTTGGAGCTACCGGTGCCGTTTGCGGACGCCGTGAGGGCTCCGCTTGCTGTGATTTGCTGGCCTCGGCAAACCCAATCAAGGTTTGGATGGTGGCTCACCACTCATCCATCTTCTCTGCCGCTAGAGGAAAATTTAGCAGCATCTGGGCCCGCTCCATTGCTTCCGCTGTTGTGGCTGGCATGGCCGGAAGCGAAGAGCGCGACGTCGCTCTAATCCTGGCAGAGCCAGTAGGAGCGCCATCGTGGTCTTGCTGCCGTGGCACATGATTAGCAGCAGGTCGCCGTGGCGGAGGCGGTGCCTAAGGATCTGGGATTTGATTAACAGGAGTCTTACCGTGAGGTCGCCGCTGCCCGGAGTCGTTGGCGCCACTCGGATCCGTACCGCGCCCGTTGTGCGAGGGGCGCGGCGTCTGTCCTGAAGCAGCATCCTTGGACATCGCCGCGGCGGGGTCTTGGCTAGCGCCGGCCCGAGCATTGCTGCTCCGATGGCTACGTTCATCGGTGTGGTGAGGAGGAGGAGGAGGTCATCTGTCCGCTCCGCCCGCGTTACCCCTGCTTCATTCGCCAGAGGATCGAGGAAGTCGACTACCTCCAGCACGCTCGTCTCCTGCGCCGACCGCGGTGGGCATGGTGACCGCGCCACCCACGCTGGTCGTGCCAACCGCGGTATCCACACCGCTCGCATTGGCCGCACCGCCTGCGCCGCCCGCGGATTTGTGCGAGGGGGCCGTCATCGTGATGCCCTTCTTCTTCGGGGCCATCGACGACGAGGAGGACGATGAAGAAGTTGATGAAGATGACGTGCAATCCACTAGCTCAGATTCACGCAAGCGCTCCCCCTACCTGGCACGCCAAAGATGTCGTGGGTACGACCATCTATGGGGCCATCCAGCCCCTTGTGGTTCGGCAGGGGAGATCGACGTGCACAAAGAGCAGAATCAATGGAAGACGCAAGGGATTTACCCAGGTTCGGGCCGCTAGGAAGCGTAAAACCCTACTCCTGCTTTTGGTGTATTGGTTGTATGTGGGCACAAGTACAAGGAGCGCTTCTCCCGGCAAGGTGTGGAGAGAGCTGCTACGTGAGACGTGCTGGTGTTTGAAAAAGGGTCCGAATCCCTCTAACTGTTGCCTTGGTCCTCCTTTTATAGCTCAAGGGGTTACCACAGTGGTAAAACAGTAATTACATAACGACTAGATAGCAAACAGTGCTATCATACCTAACTCTGCCAGTTTAGGACAAAGGCATTAAATGCACCGTTAGGTGTCATGTGGAGAGGCAGCCCCGGCAAGGTTCCTGCACCGCTTGCCCAGCTACCTCATATTATTCTGACACGCCTCCTGGACGGGTGTCATTAAAGGTAAATCTTCGCCTTACGCACTGACACATGCCCGACAAACCTCACCAACCAGCCTGCGCAGTCGACACCTCACTGATCAGTGACTAGCTGTCCGTCGAGGTGGAGCGCTAGCGTGCTGGCTGAAGCCTGCCGGTACGGAGCTTGCCGGGTCTTCGCCTTGCCGGTTTAGTCTTGCCGGCAAGAAATTTCTTCATTTTCACTACTAGTTGAATGTTTGTTGGTGCTTTGTCTTGATCTTCTCCCCAGTAGCTTTTGTAACTGGGCCTTGAATCTTGGTCATGGTGGTTCCCGGTAAGCCTTGGCCGGCAAGGAGGTTGCTACCGTCTGTGCATAAGTCAGGGTATAAAATACCCATGTTTTATACACCGACACTCCCTGTTCTGAATTATGTCCCCGAGAGGCGCTGAAATGACCACAGTAATTGGGTGCTCATGGAAGTAATGTTTCAATTTGCGGCTTGCCATGAACACGCCATATACCAGCTTTTGCCAATGCGGATATCACTGCTTGGACTCTGTTAAGACTTCACTAATATAATACACAGGGGGCTGAACTGGGTACTTTTTGCCATCTTCCTTGCGCTCCACAACAGCTGCAACACTGACGGCTTTGCTATTGGCTGCGATATATAACATCATTGGCTCCTTCTCTTAAGGGGCAGTAAGGATAGGCGGCTCAGACAACTGTTTCTTGAGGGACTCAAAAGCTTGATCTGCAGCATCACTCCAAACAAAATTGTCTGACTTCCGAAGCAACTGGTAAAGCGGAATCGCCTTCTCCCCAAGCCGGCTGATGAACCAGCTCAACACTGCGACCCACCCCGCGAGCTTTTGGACAGCGTTAAGATTGGCCGGCTTGGCCAAGGTGGTGATGGCTTTGATTTTTTCTGGGTTGGCCTCAATTCCGCGCTCAGAAACTAAGAAGCCCAGTAACTTCCCTGCAGGAACACCGAAGACACACTTCTCCGGGTTGAGCTTCATCTGGTAAACTCGGAGGTTATCAAACATCTCCTTGAGATCATCCAACAAGGTTTCTTTCTTCCGAGATTTGACAACGATGTCATCAATATATGCATGAACATTACGCCCAATCTGCTTGTGGAAACAATTCTGGACACAGCGCTGATAAGTCGCCTGCGCACATTTCAAGCCAAACGTCATGGACGTATAGCAGAAAGCACCAAAGGGCATGATAAAGGCTGTCTTTTCCTGGTCCTCTTGCTTCATCTTGATCTGATGATAACCGGAGTAAGCATCCAGAAAACATAGACACTCACAACCCGCCGTTGCATCAATGATTTGGTCAATACGGGGCAGAGCAAAGGGATCACTGGGACAAGCTTTATTCAGGTCAGTGTAATCCACACACATCCGCCAAGTCCCTTTTTCTTCAGAACAAGCACCGGGTTAGCCAGCCACTCTGGATGAAAAACCTCTACAATGAACCCGGCAGCTAGGAGCCGTGCTACTTCTTCGCCAAGAGCTTTCTGCCTTTCCTCATTAAAGCAACGGAGATACTGGCGAACAGGTTTAAACTTAGGATCCACATTAAGGGAGTGCTCGGCGAGTTCTCTCCATACACCTGGCATGTCAGAAGGTTTCCATGCAAAAATATCCCGGTTCTCACGGATGAACTCGATGAGCGCGCTTTCCTATTTCGGATCCATATTCGCCCTGATGGTAAACTGCTCAGCAGAATTACCAGGGGTGAAATCAACTTGCTTCGTGTATCTGGCCGACTTGAACTTGAGCAAAGGATCAGACTCAGTCGTCGATTTTTTCAGAGAGGTCCTATCAGCCGGGTCGATATTATCCTTGTAGTACTTCAGCTCTTCAGCTGCACAAGCCGTCTCAGTATAAGCTGCATCTCTCTCCTCGCATTCTAGGGCAATTTTTCTGTTGCCATTGACAGTAATAGTACCCTCTGGTACAGGCATTTTTAATTTCAGATAAACATAGCACGGACGTGCCATGAACCGCACATAAGACGGCCTCCCAAAGAGAGCATGATAGGGACTTTTAAGTTTGACCACTTCAAAAGATAAGAACTCTGAGCGATAATTAAATTCAGTGCCGAAGGCGACTTCCAGGGAAATCCTGCCGATGGGATAAGCCGACTTGCCAGGGATAAATCCATGAAAGACTGTAGTGGAAGGGGTGAGCTGCTTTTCGGACAAGTTCATCCATCTGAAAGTATCGTATTAAAGGATATTGATGCTGCTTCCGCCATCCATGAGCACTTTGGTTAATGTATAGCCGCCGACTTGTGGAGCAACGACCAGAGCAACACCGCCTGGGTGATCAATATACTCAGGATGATCTGCCCTACTCCATGTAACTGGCTGCTCAGACCAATTCAGATAATAAGGGACTGCCGGCTCAACCATGTTAACAGCTCTCCGCTGAACCTTCCGATCACGTTTGCAAGTACTGGTGGTGAAGACGTGGTACTGACCACTATTTAGCTGCTTAGGATTGCTCTGAAATCCAGATTGACCACCCTAATTTTGATTTCCTTGGTTATTCCGCTGGTTGTTCCCTCCACCATTGCCAGCCCCCTGAAACCCGGGATTTTGACCATTGTTCCCCTGGAACCCGGGGCCTGCAAAGTGCCCTTGTGATCCGGCTCCCTGGTTGCCGGGTCCAGGATTACCAGGATGCCCACCGTTGCTGCCTCCATTGTGATGATTCTGAAATATCTGCTTGGAGAACTCATGCATAATGTAACAGTTTTCCCATGAATGGGTAGATGGCTTACCGTAAAAACTGTGCTTCGGACACGGACCCTTAAGAGCCTCCTCAAAGCTACAAGGGCGATTACCAGAGAAAGGTTTCCTGGAACCATTGTTCTGGCACTGATTTTTACCACCAGTATTAGTGTTTGCCACCAGATCAGAGCCTCCCTCGTAATTCTTGCGCTTGTTACTGTTATTGGTCTACCCATTGCCGTTATTCTGCTGTTGACCCTTGCCACTATTTTTCTTGCCCTTGCCTGACTTCTCGTCATCAGACGTTGGATCCTTTGTGCTATCTGATTCAGCATACCGAGTTAAAACGTCCATGAGATCGCCCATGTCCTGGACCTTCCGTTTGAGCCGCCCCAACTTCTGCACTAAAGGCTGGAACTTGCAATTTCGTTCCAGGACAAGTACTGCTTGCTGAGTTGTGATGCTATCAGAAGAGTGTATGACCTCTGCAACTCGGCGAGACCAATGATGTGCTGACTCATCTTCGCGCTGAACACAGTGCTTGAGATCAACAATTGTGGTCGGACGCTTGCAAGTCCCTTGGAAGTTTTTGATGAAGCGCTCCTTCAACTCCTGCCATGTGTTAATGGAATTTACAGGCAAGTTTTTCAACCAAGTACGTGCTGGACCTTCCAACATGAGAGGCAGATAACGCGCACAGACCGCCTCACTGGCCTCCATTAGATCCATAGCTAACTCATAACTCTCTATCCATTCAGTCGGCTCCAGATCAGCTATATAATTAGGAACTTTTCGAGGACCCTTGAAGTCCGGAGGCATCCGCGCATCTCGCAACGCCGGGACTAAACAGGGAGTTCCAACTATACGACTTGACAGACCACCTGTGCGAGCATCTGTCTGGGTTGCGGCGGGTGGGGTGTGCACAATGGGCTGATTATACGTTGTGCCTGTGTTCCCCTCTTCTAACGCTCGCAAAGCCCGAGCAGCATCCACAATCGCCTGTGTATTTGGGATTTCCGGCTGTTGCTGATTTAAGAGTGGTTACGCAGCCCTTCTGCGCTGCGCACTACTAGAAACTGCTGGTAACTCAGGACGTCGGCTCCTGCTATGGCTCTGATGGGGGTAGAGTGCAGCCGATGTTGACTATGGGAGTAATTTGCCTGCTGAGTTACTGCCGTCTTCAGCATCTCGATGGCGTTTCTAGCCTCGATCTGGATAGGGTTGTTTCTTTCAATCGGAATTGCCGCTAGGTTATGCGTTGCTGCCAACACATTATCCACTGGGCTGGAGTAATGTCTAATTGGGGTCTGGAAACGGTGAGGTGGCAACTGTTGCTGAACTTGTGGTGGCGACTGAACTGGCGGCTGCTGCTGAGCCGGCGGTCGTTGGTGAGCCGGCTGCTGCTATTGAGCCAGCTGCTGTAATGGAGGCCCGTTTGGGGATACCACCCCAACCCCCGGATTTACTGGCGCAAGCAGGTCACGTGGCGTGGAAAACAGCTGAGTTGGCTCGATCTGGGCCGGAAGCCAGCTTTGGTGCCTCCTCCGGTGAACAACCTCTGACTCGCTCTGACAGCGGCTGAGAAAGAGAGCCTTCTCTTCCAAACGCTTTGTTTCCTCGATGAGCCGAGCCTCTGTTTTTGCCATGCGGGTGTTCTCAGCATTGATATCCTCCTGGATCTTGGCTAACTGCTCGCGACACTTTGTAATTTCTGTGTTACGTTCCGCGGCGTTCTCCGCCGTCACCGGCTCGGACAACAGAGCTCCAAGGCTAGCCATCATCTCGGTGAGTGCCTGCACTCCGGTCCTCTGAGAGCCGGCGGCAGCTATGCCGGCTCCTCCTGAGCTGGCAATAGTGAGGTTCTGCCCTGCCGCTAGATTGGTCGGGTCACGTAGGGGATCATGTGTCCCTGCCATGTAGACCGCAGCAAATCGGGGCGGCACGAAGGCCTCAGGAAAAACTTCATCAGTGCATCCTCCAAGCCTCCCATCATACAGCGGATGGATTGACTCAGTTTCTCCCATCGACGACTCGCCATCAGATTGAACAAGCGTCTCGCCTCCAGATAACGAATTTTCTGACAAGGCCACTGCTACTTGTAGTCTGTGTTGGTATTTCCCCGAAGAGGAGAGGATGATGCAGTACAGTAGAGATAAGTATTTCCCTCAGTTAAGAACCAAGGTTATCAATCCAGTAGGAGAACCAAGCAAAATTCCGTTAAGCGCACCTGCACACACAAGAGCAAACACTTGCACCCAACGCAAATAAGAGGGTAGTCAATCCTCTTAGCGGTTATTTGCAAGGATTAAATCTTATCGAGGTTAATAGATAAACTAAACTACTAATTAAAATAAAAGTAAATAAATTGCAGCAAGGTATTTTTAGGTTTTTTATATGATAAAGATAGACCCGGGGGCCATAGTTTTCACGAGAGGCTTCTCTCTCGAGCACAGAAACATACAGTGAGTAAACAAATTACTGTTGGGCAATTGATAGAATAGCAAATAATTATGACGGATTCATGGCAATGATCATGTATATAGGCATCACGTCCGAGACAAGTAGACCGACTCCTGCCTGCATCTACTACTATTACTCCACTCATCGACCGCTATCCAGCATGCATCTAGAGTATTAAGTTAATAAAAACAGAGTAACGCCTTAAGCAAGATGACATGATGTAGAGAAGCAAATTCAAGAAATTGAATAAACCCCATCTTTTTATCCTTAATGGAAACAATACAAATACGTGTCATGTCCCCTTCTGTCACTGGGATTGAGCACCGCAAGATTGAACCCATCACAAAGCACCTCTCCCATTGCAAGATAAATCAATCTAGTAGGCCAAACTAAACCGATAGATCGGAGAGAAATACAAAGCTATAACAATCATGCATAAAAGAGTTCAGAGAAGACTCAAATATTTCTCATGAATAATCTAATCATAAACTCACAATTCATCGGATCCCAACAAACACACCGCAAAAGAAGATTACATCAGATAGAACTCCAAGAACATCAAGGAGAACAATGTATTAAAGATCAAAGAGAGAGAAGAAGCCATCTAGCTACTAGCTATGGACCCGTAGGTCTGTGGTAAACTACTCACACATCATCGGAAGGGCAGCAAGGTTGATGTAGAAGCCCTCCGTGATCGATTCCCCCTCCGGCAGAGTACCGGAAAAGGCCTCCAGATGGAATCACGGAAAAACAGAGGCTTGCGGTGGCGGAAAAGTTATTTCTTCTGGCTCTCTGTAGGTTTCCCAATATTTGTGAATTTATAGAAGTGGAATTAGGTCAAACGGAGTCACGTGGGCCCCACAAGGCAACACAACGCGCCCCCCTGGGGCGCGCCCTGTTGCCTTGTGAAGCCTCCGTGAGGCTTCTGGCCTCCTCCCGAAGCTTCCAAGGTTTCTTTTGTCCAGAAAAAAATCTTCAAAAAGTTTCGTGGCATTTGGACTTCATTTGGAACTGTTTCTCTGAAAAGCCAAAAACAAGCAGAAAACAGCAACTGGCACTGGGCACTAGGTTAATAGGTTAGTCCCAAAAAATGATATATAATTGCATATAAAAACATCCAAGATTGATACTATAATAGCATGGAACAATCAAAAATTATAGATACGTTGGAGACGTATCAAGCATCCCCAAGCTTAATTCCTGCTCGTCCTCGAGTAGGTAATGATAAAAACAGAATTTTTGATGTGGAATGCTACCTATCATGTTTCATCATGTAATCTTTCTCTTACGGTATGAATAATAAGATCCAAATGATTCAAAGCAATAGTCTATAATTTGATATAAAGACATCAATACTCAGGCATACTAATAAACAATCATGTCTTTCAAAATAAAAATGCTAAAGAATGTTATCCCTACAAAATCATACAATCCTGTCATGCTCCATCTTCTTAACACAAAATATTTATCATGCACAACCCCGGTTTTAGCCAAGCAATTGGTTCATACTTTTTAAAGCGCTTCAGCTTTTTCAACTCCCACGCAATACAAGAGCGCAAGCCATGGATATAGCACTATAGGTGGAATAGAGTATGGTGGTAGGGATAAATAGGAGAAGTCAAAAATAAGAAGATAGTCTCACATCGACGAGGCTAATCAACGCGCTATGGAGATGCCCATCAATTGATGTCAATGCAAGGAGTAGAGATTGCCATGCAACGGATGCACTAAGAGCTATAAGTGTAAGAAAGCTCAACATGAAAACTAAGTGGGTGTGCATCCAACTTGCTTGCTCATGAAGACCTCGGGCATTTGAGGAAGCCCGTCATCAGAATATACAAGCCAAGTTCTATAATGAAAAATTCCCACTAGTATATGAAAGTAACAAAATAGGAGACCCCCTTCTCTCTTTGTCTCTCTTTTTTTTCATGGCTCTGTTTTTTTCGCCTCTTTTTTTAGAACGGTCTCATGGACCTCATCCCCACTTTTTCGAGGACTCATTAGTCTCCACCATTCTTACCTCACTGGGACAATGCTCTAATAATGATGATCATCACACCTCTATTTACTTACAACTCAACATTACAAGTCGATACTAGAACAAAAATATGACTCTATATGAATGCCTCTAGCAGTGTACCAGGATGTGCAATGATGCTAGCGTAACATGTATAACAATGATGAACGGTGGCTGAGCCACAAATACTATGTCAGCTATATGATCATGCAAAGCAATATGACAATGATGATGTATGTCATAAAAACGGAACGGTGGAAGTTGCATGGCAATATATCTCGGAATGGCTATGGAAATACCATGATAGGTAGGTATGGTGGCTATTTTGAAGAAGATATAAGGAGGCTTATGTGTGATAGGGCGTATCATATCACGGGGTTTGGATGCACCGGCGAAGTTTGCACCAACTCTCGATGTGAGAAAGGGCAATGCACGGTACCGAAGAGGCTAGCAAATTGCGGAAGGGTGAGAGTGCGTATAATCCATGGACTCACATTAGTCATAAAGAACTCACATACTTATTGCGAAAGTTTATTAGCCCTCGAAGCAAAGTACTACTATGCATGCTCCTAGGGGGGAGGTTGGTAGGAGTTAACCATCACGCGCCCCCGACCGCCACACAAAGGAAGACAATCAATAATAAATCATGCTCCAACTTCTTAGCATAACGACAGATCATACGTGCATGCTTCGGGAATCACAAACCTTAACACAATTATTCTTACTAAACCACAATTATCTAGTAATATCTCCCACATATTACCATCTTAATATCACAAAACTATTGCAAGGAATCAAATTTATCATATTTAGTGATCTACATGAAAGTTTTTATTATATCCCTCTTGAATACCTATCATATCAGGACAAAATTCATAACCCGTGCATATTACCATTGCTATCATGAGACTCTCAAAAATATATAAGTGAAGCATGAGAGTGCAACTATTTCTTTAAAATATAACCACCGCCGTGCTCTAAAAGATATAAGTTAAGCACTAGAGCAACTGCCTATCTCAAAAGATATAAGTGAAGCACATAGAGTATTCTAACAATTCACGAATAATGTGTGTCCCTCTCAAAAAGGTGTGTTCAGAAAAGATGATTGTGACAAACTAAAAATCAAACAAACTATTTCACAAGACGCTCCAAGCAAAACACATATCATGTGATGAATAAAAATATAGCTCCAAGTGAGTTACCGATAGATTGTAGACGAAAGAGGGGATGCCTTCCGGGGCACCCCCAAGCTTAGACACTTGAGTCTTCCTTGAATATTACCTTGGGGTGCCTTGGGAATCCCCAAGCTTAGGCTCTTGCCGCTCCTTATTCCTTTATCCATCGTAGTCTCACCCAAAACTTGAAAACTTCAGCACACAAAACTCAACAGAAACCTCGTGAGATCCGTTAGTATAACAAACAAATCTTAAACTTTAGGTACTGTTGTAAATTGATTCATATTTAATATTGGAATAATGCTACTGTACTCCAACTTCTCCATGACTCATACCCCCCGATACGATCAATAGATTCATCAAAATAAGCAAACTATGCAACAAAAACAGAACAATCTGTAAAGATGTATTTAAAAGCCATACTTATGTAACTCCAAAAATTCTGAAAAATTTGTAAACGTAAAAAACTCATATACCAATACTGTGTAAAAATTTCAGATTTTTCTGACGCTCCAGTACATAATTAAAATTCCAGCAATGGATGCAAAACTTTCTGTTTTCCAAACAGCATCAATTATACTATCATCAACATCATCCCAAAGGTATTACTTGGCACAAACACTAATTAAAACATAAAAACACAATCATAACAGAAGCTATAATCATGCAAACACACAAAAACAGTAGGTAAAAGCAAAAATTTATTTTATTCATTGGGTTGCCTCCCAACAAGCGCTATTGTTTTATGCCCCTGGCTAGGCATAATGCATAGTTTCAAGTATTGTCATCCTTGGTTTTTGCTACTTTAGAAGGATTGGTCTCGAACCCGGGAGGCTCCTTGTGCTTCCCATGATTTTTAGAGAATAAAGCAATTTTACTATCTAAACTGTCTATCTTCTTATTGCAAATAGTAAGGAGATTATTCATACGATTGAGGTTACCGCTAACATTTTTAAGGGGTTCATTAGACTTTTGTAACTCCACCAATTTTTTTTGTATGTCACCTAGTTTTTCCAAAATTTGAATCCCTTCTTGAGTATAATTAGGTCCTTTTTGCAATGGTGGGGATCCCACTATTCCCTCTATTAATTCATAAGCTGTATTAGGATCGCTATCAATAAAATTTCCTTTGGTAGAAAAGTCCAAGAGTTGTCTATTGGGCATAGTTAGCCCCACATAGAAGTTTCGCAACAAAATTTTCATATCCCCTTTTATAGTGCAAACACGATAAGATTCAATTATCCTATACCAAGCATCTTTCAAATTTTCTCGTTTCTGTTTGAAGTAAAGAACTTCAAAATCCGGAGACAAAGGAGGGATGGTAAAACTAGTCATAATGGTGAAGCAAGCAAGCAAACAGGCAAACAAGCAAATAAAATATTTTTGTGTTTTTGTAAAAAAAAATAGAAGCGGGGGAGATGAAAACGAGAGGCAAATGAAAATAAAAGGTAAATAAAGTAAATGCAAGTGAATGATAATTTGTGCGAAGGTACTTGGTAATTTTGATGATGTATCCCCGGCAACGGCGCCAGAAATTCTTCCTGCTACCTGTAGTCTGCGTTGGTATTTCCCCGAAGAGGAGAGGATGATGCAGTATAGTAGAGATAAGTATTTCCCTCAGTTAAGAACCAAGGTTATCAATCCAGTAGGAGAACAAAGCAAAATTTCGTTAAGCGCACCTGCACACACAACAGCAAACACTTGCACCCAACGCAAATAAGAGGGTTGTCAATCCTCTTAGCGGTTATTTGCAAGGATTAAATCTTATCAAGGTAAATAGATAAACTAAACTACTAATTAAAATAAAAGTAAATAAATTGCAGCAAGGTATTTTTAGGTTTTTTATATGATAAAGATAGACCCGGGGGCCATAGTTTTCACTAGAGGCTTCTCTCTCGAGCTCAGAAACATGCGGTGAGTAAACAAATTACTGTTGGGCAATTGACAGAATAGCAAATAATTATGACGGATTCATGGCAATGATCATGTATATGGGCATCACGTCCGAGACAAGTAGACCGACTCCTGCCTGCATCTACTACTATTACTCCACTCATCAACCGCTATCCAGCATGCATCTAGAGTATTAAGTTAATAAAAACAGAGTAACGCCTTAAGCAAGATGACATGATGTAGAGAAGCAAATTCAAGCAATATGAATAAACCCCATCTTTTTATCCTTAATGGCAACAATACAAATACATGTCATGTCCCCTTCTGTCACTGGGATTGAGCACCGCAAGATTGAACCCATCACAAAGCACCTCTCCCATTGCAAGATAAATCAATCTAGTAGGCCAAACTAAACCGATAGATCGGAGAGAAATACAAAGCTATAACAATCATGCATAAAAGAGTTCAGAGAAGACTCAAATATTTCTCATGAATAATCTGATCATAAACTCACAATTCATCGGATCCCAACAAACACACCACAAAAGAAGATTACATAGGATAGAACTCTAAGAACATCAAGGAGAACATTGTATTGAAGATTAAAGAGAGAGAAGAAGCCATCTAGCTACTAGCTATGGACCCATAGGTCTATGGTAAACTACTCACACATCATCGGAAGGGCAGCAAGGTTGATGTAGAAGCCCTCCGTGGTCGATTCCCCCTCCGGTAGAG
This sequence comes from Elymus sibiricus, assembly GCA_039707655.1. Taxonomy (NCBI): domain Eukaryota; kingdom Viridiplantae; phylum Streptophyta; class Magnoliopsida; order Poales; family Poaceae; genus Elymus; species Elymus sibiricus. The sequence continues at coordinate 138,520,891 of CM077674.1, read as the reverse complement.
TACCGGAAAAGGCCTCCAGATGGGATCGCGGAAGAACAGAGGCTTGCGGCAGCGGAAAAGTTATTTCTTCTGGCTCTCTGTTGGTTTCCCAATATTTGTGAATTTATAGAAGTGGAATTAGGTCAAACGGAGTCACGTGGGCCCCACAAGGCAACACGGCGCGCCCCCCTGGGGCGCGCCTTGTTGCCTTGTGAAGCCTCCGTGAGGCTTCTGGCCTCCTCCCAAAGCTTCCAAGGTTTCTTTTGTCCAGAAAAAAATCTCCAAAAAGTTTCGTGGCATTTGGACTTCATTTAGTATTGTTTCTCTGAAAAGCCAAAAACAAGCAGAAAACAACAATTGGCACTGGCCACTAGGTTAATAGGTTAGTCCCAAAAAGTGATATATAATTGCATATAGTTGCATATAAAAACATCCAAGATTGATACTATAATAGCATGGAACAATCAAAAATTATAGATACGTTGGAGACGTATCAGCCACCCCCTGGGTGAAACCCACAAAGGCATGCGCCCGGCCGGCTCTCGGCGGGCCGGGTCTTGCCTGGCGGGGACTGGCACGACGGGCCGACTCGGTGTTGAGGACAGCATCCAACCTGGCGGCTGACTCACCGACGATGCCGATGAAGACATGGATCTTGCCGAAGGGGACCTAGTACCTGTACTCAATCGAGTCGGCCTCGGGGCCCCAGCCTGAGTCGTCGATGTAGAGCTTGCCACGGCGACTTTTGGTCATCTGACCGATTGCGTATCCTTTGATCCCTGTCAGAGCTCCCGCCAAGAACTCAACTCCACCGTGCGTAGGCCCCACGGTGGGCGCCAACTGTCGTGGTTTTGTCACGGCAGATGCCCTTGTGAAACGACTTAGTGATGAGGCCATCGCACGAAGGTGGAAGCTTAAAGGGGTTGATCGGGAAGCGAGAGACACGGGTTTGCCCAGGTTCGTCCCCTCACGATGGAGGTAAAAGCCTACGTCCTGCTTGATTGTATTGCTTTGGATCTCGATTACAAGGATGCGGATTCACTAACCTAGCCTTCGAGAGATTGCAACTTAGTCTTTTTGCCCTAGGTGCTCCCCTTTATATAACAGGTTGAGCCCTAGATTTACATGAGAGTCCGGGTCGCATTGCTAACCCGTTTCTTACTCTAATTCTACCCATCTTGTTCTCCAAGGTAAATCTCCTCGTCTGTTCCTTTCTTCACGAGCCGGCCCACATGCTGAGCCGGCCTCTGCACCGGGTCTCTCTCAAGCTGGCCCATTATGGATCTCCAAGGCCCAGCAGTGAGGTAACCCGCTGGACCTCATGGCCCTATGGCCGGGTCATCCTCCTGGCGGGTCTTCATGCTGGGTAATATCCCCAATAGCTGGCGCAGTATGACTTGAAGAGGCCGCTGGTGAACTGCGAGCCGTTGTCAGTGATGATGCGGTTGGGGATGCCAAAGCGGCACATGAGGCCCTTGATGAACTTGACGGTTGATCCTGCCGGGATGGAGCGGACGGGCTCCACTTCTGCCCACTTGGTGAACTTATTGATGGCGACGTAGAGGTAGCGGTAGCCGCTGGCTGCGCGTGGGAAAGGGCCCAGGATGTCCAGCCCCTAGACTGCGAAGGGCCACGAGAGGGGAATGGTCTGGAGCCCTTGCACCGGCTGGTGGATTTGCTTGGCATGGAATTGGCAAGCCTCGCAGGATTAGACCAGCTCGGTGGCGTCTTGAAGCGCGGTGGGCCAGTAGAAGCCGCTGCGGAACACCTTGCCGGCGAGAGTGCGCGATGAGGAGTGATGGCCGCAGTCTCCATCATGTATATCGGCAAGCAGCTCGCGTCCTTGCTCCTCGGAGATGCACCGCAGTGCGACGCCATTGAGGTGCCTGCGGTAGAGATCGCCATCCCTTAGGTAGTAAGCTGCGGCCAGGCGGGCCACGCGCTCGGCCTCTAAGTCCTTCTCCGGGAGGGTGCCGTCCTCCAGATAGGCCTTGAACTCGTTAGCCCAGCTATCAGCTTGTGGCTCCAGCGCCAGCAGCAGGCGAGCGCCCGAGGGCGGGCCATAGTCTGGTGCGCCTGTGGGGAGTGCGGGCGGGAGTTCTTCATGAGGCTCCATGGCGCTTGTGGCGGGCGGTGTAGCTGATGGCCTCAGGAGCCTTTCCTCGAAGATGCCAGGGCTTTGAGGCTCGCGGCGAGATGCCCGCTTCGCAATGTTGTCTGCTTCCTTGTTGCTGCTATGAGCGACATGTTGGAGCTCCATGCCGAGGAAGCGCTTCTCGAGCCTGCGCACCTCCTCCAGGTAGGCGGTGCTACTTGTAGTCTGCGTTGGAATTTCCCCGAAGAGGAGAGGATGATGCAGTACAGTAGAGATAAGTATTTCCCTCAGTTAAGAACCAAGGTTATCAATCCAGTAGGAGAACCAAGCAAAATTCCGTTAAGCGCACCTGCACACACAACAGCAAACACTTGCACCCAACGCAAATAAGAGGGTTGTCAATCCTCTTAGCGGTTACTTGCAAGGATTAAATCTTATCGAGGTAAATAGATAAACTAAACTACTAATTAAAATAAAAGAAAATAAATTGCAGCAAGGTATTTTTAGGTTTTTTTATATGATAAAGATAGACCCGGGGGCCATAGTTTTCACTAGAGGCTTCTCTCTCGAGCGCAGAAACATACGGTGGGTAAACAAATTACTGTTGGGCAATTGACAGAATAGCAAATAATTATGACGGATTCATGGCAATGATCATGTATATGGGCATCACGTCCGAGACAAGTAGACCGACTCCTACCTCCATCTACTACTATTACTCCACTCATCGACCGCTATCCAGCATGCATCTAGAGTATTAAGTTAATAAAAATAGAGTAACGCCTTAAGCAAGATGACATGATGTAGAGAAGCAAATTCAAGCAATATGAATAAACCCCATCTTTTTATCCTTAATGGCAACAATACAAATACGTGTCATGTCCCCTTCTGTCACTGGGATTGAGCACCGCAAGATTGAACCCATCACAAAGCACCTCTCCCATTGCAAGATAAATCAATCTAGTAGGCCAAACTAAACCGATAGATTGGAGAGAAATACAAAGCTATAACAATCATGCATAAAAGAGTTCAGAGAAGACTCAAATATTTCTCATGAATAATCTAATCATAAACTCACAATTCATCGGATCCCAACAAACACACCGTAAAAGAAGATTACATCGGATAGAACTCCAAGAACATCAAGGAGAACATTGTATTGAAGATCAAAGAGAGAGAAGAAGCCATCTAGCTACTAGCTATGGACCGTAGGTCTGTGGTAAACTACTCACACATCATCGGAAGGGCAGCAAGGTTGATGTAGAAGCCCTCCGTGATCGATTCCCCCTCCGGCAGAGTACCGGAAAAGGCCTCCAGATGGGATCGCGGAAGAACAGAGACTTGCGGCAGCGGAAAAGTTATTTCTTCTGGCTCTCTGTTGGTTTCCCAATATTTGTGAATTTATAGAAGTGGAATTAGATCAAATGGAGTCACATGGGCCCCACAAGGCAACACGGCGCCCCTCTCCCCTAGGGCGCGCCCTGTTACCTTGTGAAGCCTCCGTGAGGCTTCTGGCCTCCTCCCGAAGCTTCCAAGGTTTCTTTTGTCCAGAAAAAAATCTCCAAAAAGTTTCATGGCATTTGGACTTCATTAGATACTGTTTCTTTGAAAAGCCAAAAATAAGCAGAAAACAGCAACTCGCACTGGGCACTAGGTTAATAGGTTAGTCCCAAAAAATGATATATAATTGCATACAAAAACATCCAAGATTGATACTATAATAGCACGGAACAATAAAAAATTATAGATACGTTGGAGACGTATCAAGCATCCCCAAGCTTAATTCTTGCTCGTCCTCGAGTAGGTAAATGATAAAAATAGAATTTTAGATGTGGAATGCTACCTATCATGTTTCATCATGTAATCTCTCTCTTACGGTATGAATAATAACATCCAAATGATTCAAAGCAATAGTCTATAATTTGATATAAAGACATCAATACTCAGGCATACTAATAAACAATCATGTCTTTCAAAATAAACATGCTAAAGAACGTTATCCCTACAAAATCATACAATCCTGTCATGCTCCATCTTCTTCACACAAAGTATTTATCATGCACTACCCCAGTTTTAGCCAAGCAATTGGTTCATACTTTTTAACGCGCTTCAGCTTTTTCAACTCCCACGCAATACATGAGCGCAAGCCATGGATATAGCACTATGGGTGGAATAGAGTATGGTGGTAGAGATAAATAAGAGAAGTCAAAAATGTTGAAAGTCTCACATCGACGAGGCTAATCAACGGGCTATGGAGATGCCCATCAATTGATGTCAATGCGATGAGTAGGGATTGCCATGCAACGGATGCACTAAGAGCTATAAGTGTAGGAAAGCTCGACATGAAAAGTAAGTGGGTGTGCATCCAACTTGCTTGCTCATGAAGACCTCGGGCATTTGAGGAAGCCCGTCATCGGAATATACAAGCCAAGTTCTATAATGAAAAATTCCCACTAGTATATGAAAGTGACAAAATAGGAGACTCTCTATATGAAAAATGTAACACGCTGGTTTTCGCTCCCTGTTTTTTTTCCTTTGCGGGATTGGACTCCCGTCTTTTTTTCGGCGTTATTGGATTTTCTCTCGCTCTTGGGTATATGAAGATGGTCATTTAGCCTTGCCTTCCCTATCCAAGCAAGTGTTTCTCTCTAGATCAACCTGGTCACCCAAATTAAATTCTCAAGGTTTTGCCGCCGAAACCCTACCTTCCGAGTTACCAGAAGGGAAACCCTAATTCCTTCCGTTGCAAAGGAACCCTAACTTCCTTTGATCTATTGCCTCCCAAAATTTTCCCAATGATCATCCCACATCTATAAACCCTGGATATGCAAAAATATTGCCAAGTCATTTGCAATATTTTTCATTTAAAATTAATTCCTTTTTCTGCCAGTTAAAGGAATTAAATCCAGGAAAATATCTATCCATCTCCAAAGTTCATAAAAACTTGTGGAGATATTCTCTGTGATCATATTGAGCTCCCATAAAAATATTGGCAATAATTAAATAAGGGAAATTGCATTTTCCTATTTAAAGCCAATATTTCACTTTGGGCACTTTTCAAAGGAACTACCATTTTGGTAGCCAGGAAAAATCTCAAATAATTTGTGGAGCTTCTCCTACCCATCTATTCACCATTTCCATCAAGATCCCAAGTTCCATAGTTCAACTTTTGAGCACATCTTCCAGTTCTTGTTTCTGGACCCATTTTCAGGTTGTGAAGCAACTATAATTTATATTGCTTAGAAAATCCTCAAATTAATCCAGGACCTAACATTCCATATATGATGTGAGTATGCCAAAATTAACATCATTTCATCTAGCCATTTTCTCCCAAAAATTCCATCTAGTTTCTGTCCAGATTCTAGCTCTGTGAAGGAAGTACTATTTTTGTATATCCAAATGAGCTGAAATTTTCCCAGTACCTCCATATTTCCAAATCATCACTCTCCACAAAAATTCAGCTCATTCCATTCAGCCATTTGAGCACAACATCAAAACCTAGTTTCTGGACCAAATTTAGCATTTCAAAGGAAGTGCATTCATACTTGGTCCAAATGACCTCAACTTTTGCCAGAGCCTACTCCTTCCTACCCTATCTCATTGTGACAAGGATCCAGCTCCTCTCCTTCATCCATTTCTCCAGAAAAGTCCACCCAATTTTGTTGTTAGAATCTTCTTCTACAAGTTTCTCTCACCTCATGGCCTTCCAGTGGATTCCAGCCACATCTCTCATCTATATGAGCAGTGATACACCCCTTTGACATGATATAGCACTCAGAAAAACTCTAGAGCACGTGGCACCCATGGTGACCATGCTTGGGATAGGCCAAAACAGTGGTCAGCGTACTGTTCTCGTCGGCAGGCCAGCTCCGGCCAGCTCCGGCGTGTCCCGGCGTGTCAAACGGCTCCGCGGCGTCCACCTGCCCCTCCCTAGACCCTTCTCCACTCCTCTATCTTCCTCCTCACGCCACGGCGAGTGCCACCATGGCCACTGTTGCCTCGTAATCCATCGTCGTCTTCCTCTCCATTGGCCCCTTCCTCCTCGAGCTGTCGCCTCGTTCTGGGCCTCATCAGGTCGGCACCGCACGCGGCCAAGGCCAGCTCGCCGCGAGCAACAGAGCTCCGGCCAGCTCATCCCGAGCTGCCGAGCCTATCCACCCGCGCCGGCCGCCTATAAATAGCCGCGGCCCGAGCTTCCCCGAGCACTCACAACTCACTCAGCCCCCTCCCCACTCCCTCTAGTCCACCCCTGTGCCCGCGCCCGATCGAAGCCCTCACCGGAACGCTCGAATTTCCGGCGAGCCTCACCCACTGTCCCGCCTCCAATCCCGGCGTCCGAGCACCCCCACGCCGCCTCCTAACTGCTGCGGGATGCGCCACTCTCCCACGAGCTCGCCCATGCCCTCGCCTTCCCCTACGACTCACCGGAGCGTCGGCGGCCGCCGCCCGAGCCTGCCACTGACGTCCGCCATGGCCGGCGCCGTGGGCACCTCGACTCTTCCCCACAACCACTGCTAGGCCTCTCCGGCGCGGCATCACCTCCCGCGTCCACCGGTGGCCAGACCTTGGCCGGGCATGGCCTGAGCCGCCGAGGAGCGCCGGCGTGCGCTCAGCCACGGCCTCCCCTCTGTAGCCGGTCGGGAGGGAGAAGGGGGTCAGCGGGAGAAAGGGAGAGGATGGGGCGAGCCCCCTCGTCAGCCACTGTAAGCCTAGGCCCGCGCGGTTTAAGTGGAAACGTACTTTCAAAAGTACGCTTTCCAACTTTGAAAGCGTATTCAGGCGCAGTTTCTGACAAAAATACGTTTCCACTACAGTGAAAGCGTAAACTCTGAAATACGCCTTCGCTTTCTCAGCCGCCGGCTGAAACGGCTATAGTGTTGACGTTCACCCGTTAGGGACTGAAATGGACACTATTCTGTCCATTTTCTGCTTAACGAATGAACGGCCGTATCTCCACGACTGCAACTCCGATTCAGGTGATTCCAAAGCCCACGTTCTCTGTTCGTCGAGCCCATTCCGATGACATCACTTTCACCATGTTTACAATTTCTGAAAATACCCATTTTGCCCCTGCCCTATATTCAGCCCCTCCGGAAGGGAATCTTCTCCAGCGAATTTTTCCGTGAGATGAACGCACTTCTCCCCGGTGCATTCCTCGACCCCCAGGCAAGCTGACCATCTGATATATGCCCTAAAGCATTGCTCTGTGTTATTCTTGCGTGTTTAATTAATGAATATGCATGTGTTAGGAATAATTAAACTCCTGCTAAGTTGAATTTGCTATTTACATTACTTGCTAATGCTCATCATGTTATCGCACTAGTGACCCGTTGTAACAATATGGAGATAGGTTGTTATGTTTTCATCATGCATTATTGTGGTTATTGCAATATTAAAGAATGTGACTTAATGATAACAACCTCCTCCATCGGCTGGATCGAGTCATAGTGCCACCGAACCGAGCTCATCAAGTGCAACCACATTTGTCGGTATGGGACGGCCCTGACTTAGTCTATTGTCTTGCCTCTTGTCGGTACCACCAAATAGGGAGGGTTATGCGTGTGTGCTGCCCTGATCAGGTAGACGACGATAATCCTGTGAGCCCAGTTTGGTTATGTGCGCACGTCCCCGTTTGGGGCAGTTTTGTTTGGCCACGACGGTGGCAGGTGTCATGGGGTGACACAGGGGCCACCCAGGACATGACCCTGGGAAGGTATGATTGTCGATGGGGCCGTAAGAGTGCCGGGCAATAGACAAGTTTTGTTGGAGCAGCACCGGTCCACCCGAATGGGAACATGTACTAAGTACGAGGCCGGGAGCTCCATGGTGTGGGTAAAGTGCGCAACCTCTGCAGAGTGTAAATCTATTCGAATAGCCGCGTCCTCGGTCATGGGACACAGTTCGTACTAGGTCACACTATTTGGTCTGTGTCGAGTCTGGAGGAACAAACTATATAATGTTATCGCTCAGACTGAATCAGAGAATGGTAAGGTTTGTCAGACTTGCAGTACAGATGCATGGACATCAGATGATGTCAGGGGTATGCATGTTAACCATGCGATGGCTATGAGCTAAAGGGTCGGATGACCACAAGACTTGGATTGGATTTGGATCGGATTTGGTTTGGATCATGACATAGTCGGAGTATGGATTATTTCCTGGAAATGTTTTACTTTAGTAGTTAACATGCTAGATAATCCTGTTATGACATGATATTTACTATTGCTAGATGGGTATGCTATGCCATGATAATTAATGTTGCTCCAATAACAAGTACATGCTTGAATGCCATGGATTGCTTTGCTTGGTGTATATGTTGGTTTGGTTTGCTTGCGAGTACATTCAAAAGTACTCAGCGGCCTTCAATGTGGCCAGGTTCACCTAAGGATCCGACGTCCGCTAGCGAGGAGCCGGAGTGTTCGTGGGCTAGAAGAGTAACCCAGTCAGATCCCTGTGGATTGGAGCCGCACCAAGACCATGCTGCCTTAGATAGAGTTTTTCCGCTGCCATCAGCCTTGTAATATATCATGTAAGACTCATATACCCGTTAATAGAAAAGCTTGTGTTCATGATACTTGTTGTAAAAGCGCATGCCAAGGTGATTTTCCTGGGCTGGCGTGTGCGGCGACCGTCTGACTACAGTGGTATTCAGGCGGGGCGCCACAAAAAACATGGTGCTACTCTTAAGCACAAGTGTGGAAAAGGATAGTAACATTGCCCCTTCTCTCTTTTTCTCTCGTTTTTTTTCATGGCTCTTTTTCGCCTCTTTTTTTTTAGAACGATCTCATGGACCTCATCCCCACTTTTTTGACGACTCATTAGTCTCCATCATTCTTACCTCACTGGGACAATGCTCTAATAATGATGATCATCACACCTCTATTTACTTACAACTCAACATTACAACTCGATACTAGAACAAAAATATGACTCTATATGAATGCCTCTGGCAGTGTACCAGGATGTGCAATGATGCTAGCGTAACATGTATAACAATGATGAACGGTGGCTGAGCCACAAATACTATGTCAGCTATATGATCATGCAAAGCAATATGACAATGATGATGTATGTCATAAAAACGGAACGGTGGAAGTTGCATGGCAATATATCTCGGAATGGCTATGGAAATGCCATGATAGGTAGGTATGGTGGCTGTTTTGAGGAAGATATAAGGAGGCTTATGTGTGATAGAGCATATCATATCACGGGGTTTGGATGCACCGGCGAAGTTTGCACCAACTCTCGAGGTGAGAAAGGGCAATGCATGGTACTGAAGAGGCTAGAAAATTGCGGAAGGGTGAGAGTGCGTATAATCCATGGACTCACATTAGTCATAAAGAACTCGCATACTTATTGCGAAAGTTTATTAGCCCTCGAAGCAAAGTACTACTACGCATGTGTAACACCCCATGTAATTAAGCTACAGTGATCACCTTTTGATAGTGCCAAGTCACCATGCTTAACAGTGCTTAATCATCATTTGAATCATATCTCATTTCAAATTCAAATTCAAATTGCAATTTAAATTCAAAGTGAAAAATAAAAGTTGTTCCAAATTGGAAACTAAAATGTTCATTAAATAGCAAATAATCTATTTCTAATTATGTTCAGGAAAACATCATCACCAAAATTCACTAAGTAACTCTATCAACCTAAAACAGTAGCAAACAGCAACTTTTAATCCATTTTATTTAATCCAAATTACAAATGAAATCATATTAACCCCAAACCAATTTCTGGCAGTACTAAATATTACACTGTATTTAAATGGGCAAGTCTCATATTTTATAAAAGTCCAGTAGTGGTCAAACATTTTGCAAAACAAAAGAAAAGACAAAACAGAAAATAAAACAAGAAAATAAAAATAAAACAAAGCCCCCCCCCTACTGGGCCACGGCCTAACGGCCAGCCCAGCCGGCCCACCCCGCGCGCCTGGCCTATATGGCCTCCCCTTCCACCCCCGAAACCCTAACCCTCCCATTTCTCCCCCCCCCCCGAACCCCTCTCTCCCTCGGTGCCGCCTCGCCGCCGCCCATCGCCGTCGCCGTCGCCTCCTCGTCCTCTCCCTCACCGGACTCCGTCGAGCCTCGCCGGCCGATCCCCTGCAACGGGGGTGAGCAACACCACCCTCTCCCTGTTCGCCTCCCTGCCGCGCGCCCCGCCCGAGCTGGCCGCACCCCGGCCTCGCCGCTACCCCACTCGCCCGCGCAGCCCCGCTGCTGCCGCTGCCCTGCGCCACCGCTCGCCGCTGCTGCCGCTGCCCTACGCCGCCGCTCGCCGCCACCTCGCCTGCGCCCGTGCGCAGCTCGCCGTCGCCCGCCGCTGCGTGCCCGCGCGCACGCAGTTCCCCTCCCCTATGGTCGCTGGACATGTGCGGCCCTAGACAGGGCACAGCCGTGGACATGTCCGGCTGTGCCACTGCCAGGTGGGGCCCGAAACGAAAAAGAAAAAGAAAAAGAAAAATAGAATTAAAAATAAATAAATAAATAAATCAATCAATCAATTAATTAACTTAATTAACCTAATTACCTAATTAAACTATTTAAATTGTTAGTTAGTTTAATGTGACAATGACAGATGGGCCCCACTGCCCTGTTTGACCAGTCAACAGCCCTGTTGACTGCTGACGTCATGATGACGTCAGGCTGACGCAGTAAATATATTTTTCGAATTAATTTAAATAGTAATAAATTCATAAAATGATTAAAACTTTGAAAATTAATATAAAATAAACCGTAACTCGGATTAAAATAATTTATATATGAAAAACGATCAGAAAAATATGACGATTCCGAATACGCACTCTGTTCATCTGTCACATGCCCCTAGCATGCTGAACATGGAACCGTCCCCCTCTGTTTCATCTGTCCGAAATGCCAAACGCTGGGAAAACATTCCCGGATGTTTTTCCCGCTCCGTCTATAATACTTAGTACTACGTTAGGGCACCCCTAGCACAGCCTACTGTCATGCCAAGCATCTGTGTGCATTTGTTTGCTTTATATTTATTGTTTCTTCCCCCTCTTCTCTTCCGTTAGACATCGAGACCGACGCCGCCCCGCAGGACTGCTACTCCGTCGACGACCCCTCTTTTGCCGCAGAGCAACCAGGCAAGCAAACCCCCTTGAGCATGCCTATATCACCTATTCCTTCTCCCTCCTGCTTGCATTAGAAATTGCTACTGCTATTGTTTTATCCTATTCTGCTGCATAGCCTAATTTTTGTAACTGATATTTCATACCTGCCTGCTATCCGAGATACTTAGTATATTTTGGGTTGGTAATCCATCTGTGGCCCTCGCCTTTGTTCTAGTTGCCCCGCTTAGCTACTAGTGCCCCGATCGAAGTGATCGTCGGGCTGAGACCAGCATAGCACCGCACACCCCCTAAGTTGTCCGACTCTTCAGAGTTGTCCTCGAGTGACGAGGGTGATACCTCTTAACTCACTCCCGATGATGCCTCTTAGGGATGGCACCCGCAGGGTATGGGTACGGGTGGAGCCACCCCATACCCTTACCCGTCCCCCATGAGCTTACCCATCACCCTTACCCATACCCGCCAACGGGTACGATTTTTCTCCATACCCGTTACCCGACAGGGTAGATAGGTACTCGCGGGTAAAATTACCCACGTTTGCAAAACATCAATTTGAACAACTTATAGTCATAAACAACAACATATAATCATAGTTTACAAAGATATATTATAACAATAACATATACTTATAAACAAAATCATATAGTCATAGACAACAACACATAATCATACATTTTCACTTCACAAATTCTTGACATAGTGTATAATGTCGAGATAATTTTGAGTTCACATAGATTTTATATGGGTACATGGGTATGTGGGTATGGGTTATATGATCCCATACCCGTACCCGCTCTACCCGATGGGTTTCAGATTTTCCTATTTATATACCCATGGGTAAATTTTTATCCCATACCCTTACCCTAATAGGGTTTTTACCCGCAGGGTACGTGGGTAATGGGTACCCATTGCCATCCCTAATGCCTCTGTAGTATAGCTAATCGGACGTGGATTACCGAGGGTGATTCCTCTCCCTCCACCTTCGGAGAAGCTTCTGTCGTGCAACCCCGCAAGTGTGAATGCCTTCGAGGGTGATTCCTCTGGGTTCACCTTGTCGGATACATCGAGTAGGAATCCATCGAGGGTGATTCCTCGGATTCCCCTCTGGTGTGATGAACACACGGATACTTTACTTTTACTACAGTCCCCGGGTAAAGTCGGGTCGACCCCGAGGGGTACCCGCGAGAGATGTGAAGTCGGGTTGACCGTGAGGGTACCCGCGAGATAATTACGAGGCGCAACCGGGCAGGCAGAGACCGCCCTAGAGAGGGATGGGCCTGCCCCTTGTTGCGCTTCCTCAAGACGGGACGACAGGAGTACTGATCGTCACTGCGAGCTCCTAATAACACGTTAATGGATTTGGGTATTTGATCTGAGTGGGTCGTTGGCCCTATACGCACTACCACCACGTGGGATAATGGTTATGGGACCCTCGGCGCCGTATGTATCAGCCGAAAGCTTTGTCAGATGTCCAGTTCAGCATTGTGGCACGGTCGGATCGTGCCGTTGGCGCTGGTATCCACCGTCCTCACAACGACCCGGAGTGCACAGGGCAATGGCCCAAGACCCCTGAGCACTTAGGATGTAGACCGGCGGGGACCTCTCTGCTGATCCTAGGTAGGACTACGTCGTGTCGATTACCCGAGGCCGGGTATTACCCAGCAAGTGTATCCGGCCAGATGTAATCGAGCGTGCTGGGTAACAGTAGTGCACCCCTGCAGGGAAGTTATCTATTCGAATAGCCGTGTCCACGGTAACAGGACGCTCAGTGTTGTATCCCGATCTACTACTACTTGAACTGGATACATGTTACTAAATTGTAAGCTCCGGGATAGCTTTCTCGCAGGGAGTCGAGGAAGGATCTCTAGGCTTTGCTTCTACATGCTTGTTACTTTATGTTATGCTACTAATCTGCACTCTTCTAATGTTGCAAGACGCTGAAGATGCTAGTCTTCGATAGGCTAGGCTTTTCCCCCTCTGTTCCAACACTTCTGCAGTTTAGTCCAAAGATACAGCCCCATTCCTTTGATACCGATGCATATCTAGCATAGTTCTGATGTCAGTCTTGCGAGTACTTTGCATGAGTACTCACGGTTGCTTTGCTTCCCTTTTTCCCATACCCAATACCTGCGACCAGATGATGGAGCCCCGGAGCCAGCTGTTACCACCGACGACTATTACTACCCCTCTGGAGGAGCGTACTACTACGTGGAGACCGCCGACGACCAGGAGTAGTTAGGAGGCTCCCAGGCAGGAGGCCTGTGCCTTTTCGATACAGTGTTTTGTTTTGCCCCGCCTTCTTAGGCCTATCTGTTTTACTTTTATATATGTACTCAGATATCTGATGCTTTCGCTGACGCTTGTATGCTCAAGCTTATGTATTCGAGCCCTCGAGGCCCCTAGCTTGTAATATAAAGCTTGTATTATTTTATTTTGTGTCCAGAGTTGTGTTGTGATATCTTCCCGTGAGTCCTTAGGCTTGATCGTGTGCATTTGCGTGTATGATTTGTGCACGGTCAGGTCGGGGGCGTCACAAGTTGGTATCAGAGCCGACTGCCTGTAGGAAGCCCCTTTCAAACTCCTTGGCCGAAGTTGAGTCTAGACTTTGAAAACCGTTTTACTAACATGGCTGTGTGGCTTACGGGCCCACGTCGCCAATGGATGGGACTAGGATCTTTTATTCCTCTTCTTTACTCTGGGACTCTGATCTCTCTTCCTTTCGGGTTAAAGTTTTACTAACTCTAACATTAGGTTCTCGTGATCACATCCACCCGGAGTTCTGAATTTACCCCCCTCCCTTTCTTCGAGATGAGGGCCAGGATTCTGCTGTACAATATTCACGGACCGCAGGATCCTTTGATCGAGGATTCCCTACGTTGTTCCTTGCAGATTCCTCGCTCCAATAGTTTTCTCCGACGTTGGTGTAGCCTTTGCTATGCCTCGTTGTGGTACCTCTCCACCGACCACCGTCTAGTTGTCTAGCTGCGAGTGTTTCTGTGCTCGTACTATCTGTTTGAATCCAACTTTGTGCATGGATCTGTATGTCTTTATTGACTACTAATATGTATCTAATGCCCTTCTTGTTCATTACTCATGTTACATCATGAATGACCTCTTACACATACCGTTGTTCTTGCTAAACTACCCCTGTTGATTTGGCAGGATGGCTGACGACCCTCCACCTCCACCCTATATTGCCGCAATGATGTAGCAGTTTGAGCTGAATCGATAGTTTATGACTGGAGTAATGGCTCAGTTCCCAACTCAGAATGCTCAGCAACAGTCTGCCCCAATAACTCTGCAAGAATTCGTGCGCCTCAATCCGTCCACCTTCCGCAACTCGACTGATCCAATGGATGCTGATGATTGGCTCCGTGACATCGCCTTTCAGATGGAGTCGGCAAATGTTGTCCCTGACAGTTACGTCACCTATGCGACGTATCACCTGAGAGGTTCAGCTGCTCAATGGTGGGAAAGCCACAGGCGTATGCTGCCTGTTGGGACAGCCACCACATGGATAGAATTTCAGTCAGCCTTCCGTGCCCGATACATTCCTCAAGGTCTGATGGACCAGAAGAAGAAGGAATTCCGCAAACTCACACAGGGCAAGATGACTATTGATGAATATCAGAGGAAATTCCTTGAATTATCCCGCTATGCCGAAGATGACGTCTGCACTGACGCTCGCAAGCAGGAGAAATTCCGTGAAGGACTGCATCCTGATATAAAGCTCGCACTTGCTGTTCATGAAGCTGCAGACTTTGCAACGCTTGTCAGCCAGTCTTTCCGAATTGAAACTGCTTTGAATGAGTACCAGGAGTCGCTCAAGCGCACTCGTGACGTTGGCTCGTCTTCGGGTCAGCCTGCTCAGAAACGTCAAGTCTGGATCTCGCACAATGTGTTTCACCGCCCTGCTCCAACACCAAGGTTGTCTTATGTTGCACCTCGTCTGCCTCCACCACCGAGACAGCTAACGGTTCAGGGTGGACAGCCCAATGCTATGGCTCCTCCCCATAATGATGATTTATGCCCGGATCAGCCTCAGGTTGCACCACGCCCTCCTGTTGGTCGCAAGAAGAGCTGTCGAAACCGACGTTTCAGAAGCTGTAACGCCAGTCTGTGTGCTATGGGTCATGGCCAGGTCACCCATGTCAAGACTGAAGAAGCTCGTGAGTCCCCAAAAATCGTCATGGGAACTCTTCCAGTTAATTCAGTGGCAGCTACCGTTCTCTTTGATTCAGGAGCATCACATTCATTTGTGTCTCAGCCGTTTGCTTAGTTGCATGGGTTAGCTATGAAACCGTTGGCTACTCCTTTAGCGGTTCACGCCGTCGGATCTCAGAGCCGTGCCACCATGGTGAGCCATAGTACTCCCATTAAAATTGGAGGTCTAGTGTTCCATGCTTCTCTTATTGCCCTCAAATCATCTAACATAGATGTCATTCTCGGTATGGATTGGCTGGAAGCCCATAATGCTTTCATTGACTGTGCTGCTAAGAAAGTTCAACTCACACACCCTTCTGGCCAGACAATCAAATACTCAGCCCGAATAGCTCAGAATGCCGAGAGCCAGATATATGCCCTGAATGCATTGAACGCTTCATCTCTTGAAGGGATTGAGAACGTTCCAGTCGTTCGCGATTTTCCAGACGTCTTTCCAGAAGAACTTCCAGGGATACCCCCTGTTAGGGCTGTCGAATTCGTCATAGACTTGAAACCAGGCACTACCCCTATTGCCAAGCGCCCATACAAGATGCCGCCGCATGAACTCCTTGAACTTAAGGAGGAAATCGACAAGTCACTTAAAAAGGGTTTCATTCGCCCCAGTTCTTCTGCTTGGGGAGCACCTTCGCTCTTTGTTAAGAAGAAGGATGGAACAAATAGGTTGGTTCAAGATTACCGACCCATCACCAAAGCAACAATTCAGAACAAGTATCCACTTCCCAGAATCAACGATCTGTATGATCAACTTGCTGGTTCCTCGGTATTCTCTAAACTTGATTTGAGATTGGGATACCACCAGATCCAAGTTCGCAAAGAGGATATTCCGAAGACTGCTTTCGTTACTCGCTATGGTTCCTACGAGTACACCGTTATGTCCTTTGGATTAACTAATGCTCCAGCAACTTTCTCTCGATTGATGAACTATATCTTCATGGACTACCTTGACAAATTCTTCGTGGTTTATTTGGATGATATCCTTATATATTCCAAGAATGAAGAAGAACACGCCGAACATCTTCGGCTTGTATTGGAGAAACTCCGAGAACACCAGCTATATGCCAAGTATTCCAAGTGTGAATTCTGGTTATCTGAGGTGACTTACCTTGGTCACGTAATTTCCAAAGATGGCATTGCTGTTAACCCAGAGCGAGTTCAGGCTATTCTTGACTGGACTCACCCGAAGAATGTCAAGCAAGTCAGAAGTTTTCTCGGACTCGCCAGCTACTGCCGCCGTTTTGTCGAGAACTTCTCTAAGATTGCCAAGCCTCTGACGGACCTGCTTCACAAAGGTGTTAAATTTGAGTGGACGGAAAAATGCCAAGAAAGCTTTCAGACGCTTAAAGATAAGTTGACATCTGCCCCAGTGCTAGCACCCCCGGATTCCCAAAAGGACTTCGTGATTTACTGTGATGCATCTCGTCAAGGATTAGGCTGTGTCCTAATGCAAGAGCACAAGGTAATTGCTTATGCCTCGCGACAATTGCGTCCTCATGAGGAAAATTATCCAGTACATGATCTCGAGCTTGCTGCAGTAATTTATGCTCTAAAACTGTGGCGACATTACCTCCTTGGTAATCGTTGCGAGATATACACGGACCACCAGAGTTTGAAGTATCTGTATACCCAACCAGATCTGAACCTTCATCAACAAAGATGGCTAGAGACAATAGCTGACTATGACGCAACACCCCCTCTCCCTGTTCGCCTCCCCGCACGCGCCCCGCGCCCGACCGCCCGCCGCCTCCCGCTGCTCGCTCACCGCGCCCGGTGCCCGTCCGCGCGCGCCCGCCGCCTCCCTGCCGCGCGCCCCGCCCGAGCTGGCCGCACCCCGGCCTCGCCGCTGCCCCGCTCGCCCGCGCAGCCCCGCTGCTGCCGCTGCCCTGCGCCGCCGCTCGCCGCTGTTGCCGCTGCCCTACACTGCCGCTCGCCGCTGCGCCCCTGCCGCAGCCGCTAGCCGCCGCCTCGCCTGCGCCCGTGCGCAGCTCGCCGTCGCCCGCCGATGCGTGCCCGAGCGCGTGCGCAGTTCCCCTCCCCTGTGGTCGTTGGACATGTCCAGCCCTAGACAGGGCACAGCCGTGGACATGTCCGGCTGTGCCACTGCCAGGTGGGGCCCGAAACGAAAAAGAAAATGAAAAAGAAAAATAGAATTAAAAATAAATAAATAAATCAATCAATTAATTAACTTAATTAACCTAATTACCTAATTAAACTATTTAAACTGTTAGTTAGTTTAATGTGACAATGACAGATGGGCCCCACTGCCCTGTTTGACCAGTCAACAGCCCTGTTGACTGCTGACGTCATGATGACGTCAGGCTGACGCAGTAAATATATTTTTCGAATTAATTTAAATAGTAATAAATTCAGAAAATGATTAAAACTTTGAAAATTAATATAAAATAAACCGTAACTCGGATTAAAATAATTTATATATGAAAAACGATCAGAAAAATATGACGATTCCGAATACGCACTCCGTTCATCTGTCACATGCCCCTAGCATGCTGAACATGGAACCATCCCCCTCTGTTTCATCTGTCCGAAATGCCAAACGCTGGGAAAACATTCCCGGATGTTTTTCCCGCTCCATCTATAATACTTAGTACTACGTTAGGGCACCCCTAGCACAGCCTACTGCCATGCCAAGCATCTGTGTGCATTTGTTTGCTTTATATTTACTATTTCTTCCCCCTCTTCTCTTCCGTTAGACATCGAGACCGACGCCGCCCCGCAGGACTGCTACTCCGTCGACGACCCCTCTTTTGCCGCAGAGCAACCAGGCAAGCAAACCCCCTTGAGCATGCCTATATCACCTATTCCTTCTCCCTCCTGCTTGCATTAGAAATTGCTGCTGCTATTGTTTTATCCTATTCTGCTGCCTAGCCTAATTTTTGTAACTGATATTTCATACCTGCCTGCTATCCGAGATACTTAGTATATTTTGGGTTGGTAATCCATCTGTGGCCCTCGCCTTTGTTCTAGTTGCCCCGCTTAGCTACTAGTGCCCCGATCGAAGTGATCGTCGGGCTGAGACCAGCATAGCACCGCACACCCCCTAAGTTGTCCGACTCTTCAAAGTTGTCCTCGAGTGACGAGGGTGATACCTCTTAACTCACTCCCGATGATGCCTCTGTAGTATAGCTAATCGGACGTGGATTACCGAGGGTGATTCCTCTCCCTCCACCTCCGGAGAAGCTTCTGTCGTGCAACCCCGCAAGTGTGAATGCCTTCGAGGGTGATTCCTCTGGGTTCACCTTGTCGGATACATCGAGTAGGAATCCATCGAGGGTGATTCCTCGGATTCCCCTCTGGTGTGATGAACACACGGATACTTTACTTTTACTACAGTCCCCGGGTAAAGTCGGGTCGACCCCGAGGGGTACCCGCGAGAGATGTGAAGTCGGGTTGACCGTGAGGGTACCCGCGAGATAATTACGAGGCGCAACCGGGCAGGCAGAGACCGCCCTAGAGAGGGATGGGCCTGCCCCTTGTTGCACTTCCTCGAGACGGGACGACAGGAGTACTGATCGTCACCGCGAGCTCCTAATAACACGTTAATGGATTTGGGTATTTGATCTGAGTGGGTCGTTGGCCCTATACGCACTACCACCACGTGGGATAATGGTTATGGGACCCTCGGCGCCGTATGTATCAGCCGAAAGCTTTGTCAGATGTCCAGTTCAGCATTGTGGCACGGTCGGATCGTGCCGTTGGCGCTGGTATCCACCGTCCTCACAACGACCCGGAGTGCACAGGGCGATGGCCCAAGACCCCTGAGCACTTAGGATGTAGACCGGCGGGGACCTCTCTGCTGAGCCTAGGTAGGACTACGTCGTGTCGATTACCCGAGGCCGGGTATTACCCAGCAAGTGTATCCGGCCAGATGTAATCGAGCGTGCTGGGTAACAGTAGTGCACCCCTGCAGGGAAGTTATCTATTCGAATAGCCGTGTCCACGGTAACAGGACGCTCAGTGTTGTATCCCGATCTACTACTACTTGAACTGGATACATGTTACTAAATTGTAAGCTCCGGGATAGCTTTCTCGCAGGGAGTCGAGGAAGGATCTCTAGGCTTTGCTTCTACATGCTTGTTACTTTATGTTATGCTACTAATCTGCACTCTTCTAATGCTGCAAGACGCTGAAGATGCTAGTCTTCGATAGGCTAGGCTTTTCCCCCTCTGTTCCAACACTTCTGCAGTTTAGTCCAAAGATACAGCCCCATTCCTTTGATACCGATGCATATCTAGCATAGTTCTGATGTCAGTCTTGCGAGTACTTTGCATGAGTACTCACGGTTGCTTTGCTTCCCTTTTTCCCATACCCAATACCTGCGACCAGATGATGGAGCCCCGGAGCCAGCTGCTACCACCGACGACTATTACTACCCCTCTGGATGAGCGTACTACTACGCGGAGACCGCTGACGAACAGGAGTAGTTAGGAGGCTCCCAGGCAGGAGGCATGTGCCTTTTCGATCCAGTGTTTTGTTTTGCCCCGCCTTCTTAGGCCTATCTGTTTTACTTTTATATCTGTACTCAGATATCTGATGCTTTCGCTGACGCTTGTATGCTCAAGCTTATGTATTCGAGCCCTCGAGGCCCCTGGCTTGTAATATAAAGCTTGTATTATTTTATTTTGTGTCTAGAGTTGTGTTGTGATATCTTCCCGTGAGTCCTTAGGCTTGATCGTGTGCATTTGCGTGTAAGATTAGTGCACGGTCGGGTCGGGGGCGTCACAGCATGCCCCTTGGGGGGAGGTTGGTAGGAGTTAACCATCGCGCGCCCTCGACCGCCACACAAAGGAAGACAATCAATAATAAATTATGCTCCAACTTCTTAGCATAACGACAGATCATACGTGCATGATTCGGGAATCACAAACCTTAACACAATTATTCTTACTAAACCAAAATTATCTACTAATACCTCCCACATATTACCATCTTAATATCGCAAAACTATTGCATGGAATCAAATTTATCATATTCAGTGATCAACATGAAAGTTTTTATTATATCCCTCTTGAATACCTATCATATCAGGACCAAATTCATAACCCGTGCATATTACCATTGCTATCATGAGACTCTCAAAAAGATATAAGTGAAGCATGAGAGTGCAACTATTTCTTTAAAATATAACCACCGCCGTGCTCTAAAAGATATAAGTGAAGCACTAGAGCAAATGCCTAGCTCAAAAGATATAAGTGAAGCACATAGAGTATTCTAACAAATCACGAATAATGTGTGTCCCTCTCAAAAAGGTGTGTTCAGCAAAGATGATTGTGACAAACTAAAAAGCAAACAAAAGCAAGAAAACTATTTCACAAGACGCTCCAAGTAAAACACATATCATGTGATGAATAAAAATATAGCTCCAAGTAAGTTACCGATAGATTGTAGACGAAAAAGGGGATGCCTTCCGGGGCATCCCCAAGCTTAGACGCTTGAGTCTTCCTTGAATATTACCTTGAGGTGCCTTGGGCATCCCCAAACTTAGGCTCTTTCCGCTCCTTATTCCTTTATCCATCATAGTCTCATCCAAAACTTGAAAACTTCAGCACACAAAACTCAACAGAAACCTCGTGAGATCCGTTAGTATAACAAACAAATCTTAAACTTTAGGTACTGTAGTAAATTGATTCATATTTTATATTGGCATAATGCTACTGTACTCCAACTTCTCCATGACTCATACCCCCCGATACGATCCATAGATTCATCAAAATAAGCAAACTATGCAATAAAAACAGAATCTGTCTAAAACAGAACAGTCTGTAAAGATCTATTTAAAATCCATACTTATGTAACTCCAAAAATTCTGAAAAATTATTACAACGTAAAAAATTCATATACCAATACTGTGTAAAAATTTCAAATTTTTCTCACACTTCAGTACAGAATTAAAATTCCAGCACTGGACGCAAAACTTTATGTTTTCCAAACAGCATCAATTATACTATCATCAACATCATCCCAAAGGCATTACTTGGCACAAACACTAATTAAAACATAAAAACACAATCATAACAGAATCTATAATCATGCAAACACACAAAAACAGTAGGTAAAAGCAAAAATTTATTTTATTCATTGGGTTGCCTCCCAACAAGCGCTATTGTTTTATGCCCCTAGCTAGGTATAATGCATAGTTTCAAGTGCTGTCATCCTTCAAGTTAATTCCATAAGTGGCCCTCATAATGGATTCATAAGGTGCTTTAATTATTTTTCTAGGGAAGTATTCCATCCCTTTCTTTAGTGGAAATTGAAATTTTATATTACCTTCTTTCATATCAATAATAGCACCAATAGTTCGAAGAAAAGGCCTACCAAGTATTATGGGGCAAGAAGGATTGTATTCAATATCAAGAACAATAAAGTCCATGGGTACATAATTTCTATTTGCAAGAATAAGCGCATCATTTATTCTACCCAATGGCTTTTTAATAGTGGAATCCGCAAGATGCAAATTAAGGGAACAAGGATCCATGTCGGTGAGACCTAGCACATCACACAAAGACTTTGGTATAGTGGAAACACTAGCACCAAGATCACAAAGAGCATTACATTCTTAATCTTTAATTTTTACTTTAATAGTAGGTTCCCATTCATCTTGTAATTTTCTATGAATTGATACTTCCAACTCAAGTTTTTCTTCATGTGCTTTCATCATAGCTTCTACAATATGTTTAGTGAAAGCTTTATTTTGTTCATATGCATTTGGTGAATTAATCATGGATTGTAACAAGGAAATACACTCAATTAAAGAACAACTCTCATAATTAAAGTCCTTGTAATCCAAAGTAGTGGGTGCATTACTATTTAAAGTTTTGGCCTCTCCAAACCCACTTTTTTCATTTTTACGATCAAGATTATCACCCTCCAAGCAAGTGGGACTCCTTCTATCTAAAGTTGACTCTTCTCCAGTCCCCTTTTCATCAAGTTTTATGTTACTAAATAATGATTCAATAGGAGTGACACCAATCATTTTAATATCTTCATCATTACTATGATAGAAACCGGGTGGAATCGCTTTTTCTAGAAATTCTCGCTTAGCTCTCAACCTAGCGGTCCTTTCTTTACTTTCATTAATGGAGACATAGATAGCTTTAATAGGCTCATTTATATCATGATTGGATGGAAAAATTTTAGTTTTTAGATTTTCCACATCATGAACAATTCTATCCATGTTCCTAGCCAATTCATCAACTCTATTCAATTTTTCTTCTATCATAGTATTAAAATTCTTTTGAGAACTAATAAATTCTTTAATATTACTTTCAAGATCATAGGGCATCCTATTATTATTATTATTATTATTATTATTATAAGAATTACCATAAGGATTGCCATAATTATTAGAGGAATTTCCAGGAAACGGTCTAGCATTGAAATTACCCCTATAAGCATTGTTGTTGAAATTATTTCTAGACACAAAATTCACATCAATAGCATCATTATTTTGCTCAATCAAAGTAGACAATGGCACATCATTAGGATCAATATGAGCATTTTTACTAGTAACCAATTTCAATAAAGCATCCATCTTATCACTCAAAGTATTAATTTCTTCAACATAATTTACCTTCTTACCAGTTGGAGTTCGTTCAGTGTGCCATTGAGAATAATTTGCCATAATATTATCAAGAAGTTTTGTAGCTTCTCCCAATGTAATTTCCATAAAAGTACCACCTGCGGCAGAGTCTAGCAAATTTCTAGAGACAAAGTTTAGTCCCGCATAATTTTTTTGTATGATCATCCATAAATTCAAACCATGAGTTGGGCAATTTCTTATCATTAATTTCATTCTCTCCCAAGATTGTGCAACACGTTCATGCTCAAGTTGCTTAAAATTCATAATTTGATTTCTTAAATAAATAATCATAGCGGGAGGAAAATACTTGGTAATAAAAGCATCCTTACACTTATCCCAAGAATCAATACTATTTCTAGGCAAGGATGAAAACCAAGTTTTAGCACGATCTCATAGTGAGAACGGAAATAATTTTAATTTGACAATATCATTATCCACATCTTTCTTCTTTTGCATATCACAAAGTTCAATGAAAGTATTTAGATGGGATGCAGCATCTTCATTAGGACTACCAGAAAATTGTTCTTTCATAACAAGATTAAGCAAGGCAGCATTAATGTCACATGACTCCGCACTAGTGGCAGGAGGAGCAATAGTAGTACTAATAAAATCATTATTATTAGTATTGGAAAAGTCACACAATTTTGTATTTTCTTGAGACATCACGACAAAGCAAGCAAACTAGCAAACAAGCAAATAAAATATTTTTGTGTTTTTGTAAAAAAAAATTAGAAGTGGGGGAGATGAAAACGAGAGGCAAATGCAAATAAAAGGTAAATAAAGTAAATGCAAGTGAATGATAATTTGTGCGAAGGTACTTGGTAATTTTGATGATGTCTCCCCGGCAACGGCGCCAGAAATTCTTCCTGCTACTTGTAGTCTGCGTTGGTATTTCCCCGAACAGGAGAGGATGATGCAGTACAGTAGAGATAAGTATTTCCCTCAGTTAAGAACCAAGGTTATCAATCCAGTAGGAGAACCAAGCAAAATTCCGTTCAGCGCACCTGCACACAAAAGAGCAAACACTTGCACCCAACGCAAATAAGAGGGTTGTCAATCCTCTTAGCGGTTACTTGCAAGGATTAAATCTTATCGAGGTAAACAGATAAACTAAACTAATAATTAAAATAAAAGTAAATAAATAATAGCAAGGTTTTTTTAGGTTTTTTATATGAAAAAGATAGACCCGGGGGCCATAGTTTTCACTAGAGGCTTCTCTCTCGAGCGTAGAAACATACGGTGGGTAAACAAATTACTGTTGGGCAATTGACAGAATAGCAAATAATTATGACGGATTCATGGCAATGATCATGTATATAGGCATCATGTCTGAGACAAGTAGACCGACTCCTGCCTGCATCTACTACTATTACTCCACTCATCGACCGCTATCCAGCATGCATCTAGAGTATTAAGTTAATAAAAACAGAGTAACGCCTTACGCAAGATGACATGATGTAGAGAAGCAAATTCAAGCAATATGAATAAACCCCATATTTTTATCCTTAATGGCAACAATACAAATACGTGTCATGTCCCCTTCAGTCACTGGGATTGAGCACCGCAAGATTGAACCCATCACAAAGCACCTCTCCCATTGCAAGATAAATCAATCTAGTAGGCCAAACTAAACCAGTCGATCGGAGAGAAATGCAAAGCTATAACAATCATGCATAAAAGAGTTCAGATAAGACTCAAATATTTCTCATGAATAATATGATCATAAACTCACAATTCATCGGATCCCAACAAACACACCGCAAAAGAAGATTACATCGGATAGAACTCCAAGAACATCAAGGAGAACATTGTATTGAAGAACAAAGAGAGAGAAGAAGCCATCTAGCTACTAGCTATGGACCCGTAGGTCTATGGTAAACTACTCACACATCATCGGAAGGGCAGCATGGTTGATGTAGAAGCCCTCCGTGATCGATCCCCCCTCCGGCAGAGTATCGGAAAAGGCCTCCAGATGGGATCGCGGAAGAACAAAGGCTTGCAGCGGCGGAAAAGTTATTTCTTCTGGCTCTCTGTTGGTTTCCCAATATTTGTGAATTTATAGAAGTGGAATTAGGTCAAATGGAGTCACGTGGGCCCCACAAGGCAACACGGCGCCCCCCCTGGGGCGCACCCTGTTGCCTTGTGAAGCCTCCGTGAGGCTTCTGGCCTCCTCCCGAAGCTTCCAGGGTTTCTTTTGTCCAGAAAAAAATCTTCAAAAAGTTTCGTGGCATTTGGACTTCATTTGGTATTGTTTCTCTGAAAAGCCAAAAACAAGCAGAAAACAGCAACTGGCACTGGGCACTAGGTTAATAGGTTAGTCCCAAAAAATGATATATAATTGCATACAAAAACATCCAAGATTGATACTATAATAGCATGGAACAATAAAAAATGATAGATACGTTGGAGACGTATCAGGCGGCCATGTGCTTGTCTTTGGGCTTATAGCTCTTGTTGGAGAAGTTGATGAGGAGCTACGAGTCTCCCTTGATGAGGATGCACTTGATGCCAAGAGCGAAGGAGGCCTTGAGCCCGGCGATGAGGCCCTCGTACTCAGCAATGTTGTTGGAGACCTTATCATCATGCTTGAAGCAGAGCTGTACAGCGTAGTAGAGCGTGTCTCCTGCTGGCGAGGTGAGCACAACGCCAACCCCCGCGCCTTGCCGGGAGAACGCGCCATCGAAGTGCATGGTCCAGCCGCCAGGGGTGTCCTTCCCAGGCAGGAGGGATTCGTCCTCGCGAGGCTCCTCTTGGTGCAGATCCATCCATTCTACCGTGAAATCCACCAAGGCTGCTCCCTTGATCGTCCTTGTGGTGAGGAACTCTAGCGCGAAGGCCTGCAGCTCAATGATCCATTCGGCGATGCGGCCAGTGGCGTTGGGGTTGTGCAGGACTTGCTCTAGGGGATAAGACGTGATCACCTTGATGGGGTGGCCCTGGAAGTAGTGGCGCAGCTTCATGGAGGTGACGAGGAGCGCGAGGAGGAGCTTCTGCTGCATCGGGTACCGCTCGCGCGCATCCCGCAGCACCATACTGACGAAGTAGACGGGGTGCTCGACGAGGCGTGTAGCCGTAGGCGTGTCGGCTTGTTCTCCGGGAGGCTCGAGAGGCGGCTCATCAGGGGCCTCCTGAGGAGGGCCCTCAGGAGGCGCAGGCGCGGCCTCGGCAGGCGCAGGTGCGGTAGGCTTCTTTTTGGCGGGAGTAGGCTCCTCTTGTTCCGCCACAAGGGCCGCGCTGGCCGTCTGGGGGGTGGCCGCCAAGTATAGGAGCAGAGGCTCGCGAGGGCGCGGGGCCACCATGACGGGAGGGCTCGTCAGGTACTTTTTGAGGTCCTCGAAGGCCGCGTCAGCTTCGGGAGTCCACTTGAAGGGGCCGGATCTCTTCATGAGCTTGAAGAATGGCAGGGCCCTTTCGCCAAACTTGGACATGAAACGCCCAAGCGAGGCCATGCATCCCGCCAGGTGCTGCATTTCCTTGAGGTTCCGGGGAGGCCGCATTTGCTCGATGGCCTTGATCTATTGGGGTTGGCTTTGATGCCACGGTGGGAGACCAGGAAGCCAAGCAGCTTGCCTGAAGGGACCCCGAAGATGCACTTGGCGGGGTTGAGCTTGAGGTTGACTTTGCGCAGGTTGGCAAAGGTTTCTTCGAGGTCCACGATGAAGGAGCACGACTTGCAACTTTTCACGACGATGTCGTCAACGTAGGCCTCCGCATTCCTCCCCATCTGGGGCCCAAGGGCGATGCGCATCGGCCTTTGGAAGGTAGCCCATGCGCACTTCAAGCCGAAGGGCATGCAGATGTAACAGTACACTCCGCAGGGGGTGATGAAGGCTGTGCTTTCTTCGTCTTCCTTCGCCATCTTGATCTGGTGGTAGCCTGAGAAGGCATCCAGGAAGCAAAGCAAATCGCACCCTGCGGTGGAGTCTACGATCTGGTCGATTCACGGCAGCGGGAATGGGTCCTGGGGGCAGGCCTTGTTGAGGCTGGTGAAGTCGACGCACATCCGCCCCTCGCCCCTGTGCTTGGGGACGACGACAGGGTTGGCGAGCCACTCGGGGTGGCGCACCTCGCGGATGACTCCTGCCTCTTGCAGTTTCTGAACTTCTTGGACGATGAACTCTTGCTTCTCGGGCGCTTGGCGCCGTGCCTTTTGCTTGACAGGGCGTGTGTTGGGGCACACCACTAAGTGGTGCTCGATCACCTCCCTCGGCACACCGGACAAATCTGATGTTGTCCATGCGAACACATCAGCATTTGCCCGGAGGAAGGCGACAAGCGCACCTTCCTATTTGGGAGAGAGAGCATTGCCGATGGTGAAGGCGGGCCCGAAGCCACTGCCGTCCATCGACACTTTCTTCGTCTCGGCGCGTGCCTGAGAGAACAGCTGCTTCTTCTTTGCGGGTGCGGCCTCGGCAGGCCCGACGTCATCCTCATCAGTGGGGTGAGCTATGGCGACAGCCTTGTAGGCACGCTCAAGGGAGCGTACTACGTCCTTCTCATCGCAGCGGACGGTGATGGTGTCACTGCAGTCTGGCATCTTGAGGACGTTGTAGGCATGGTGGGTCACCGCCATGAACTTTGTGAGCGAGGGGTAGCCCAAGATGGCGTTGTAGGGTAGGCCGATGTGCACCACGTCAAAGTCGATGAGCTCGGTGCGATAGTTCTTGCGAGTGCCGAAGGTGACAGGAAGGCGCACCTGCCCCAGCGGCAAGGTGGAGCCATCGATCATGCCTGAGAAGGGCCTCGTCGGCATCAGGCGCTCGTAGGGCACTTGGAGCTTCTCGAAGGTCTCGATGGAGATCACGTTGAGGCCTGTGCCACCGTCGACGAGCGTCTTGGTGATGGCGACGTTGTTGATGGTGGTAGTGCACAGCATGGGGATGGTGCCCACAGCTCTCGTGGACTTGGGGTGGTCGCTGGAGTCGAAGGAGATCGCGTACTAAGACCACTTGAGGGGCTGAGAAGCCTCAGGCCCCGGGAGGGCCGCGTTCACCTCGCGAGAGAACTGCTTGAACTGGCGATTGGATGAGGGAGCCTGGGCCCCGCCGAGGATGCATGCCACCTCGCGAGGCTCCTGGTAGCCCCCAGCGTTCTCGTCAGGGATGTTGCCGTTGTTCCTACCAGGTGGCGGTGGGGCTGCGTTGGCCTGAGGGTTGGCCTGCCGCGGCTGGTTCTGCCAGCCTTGCCAGAAGTTGTTGTTGCCATTGTTGTTGTGATCTCCCCAGCGGTTGCCGCTGCGGCCGACTCTGCGGCCCGTGCCGCGCTCGTTGCGGCCGCCGCGCCCGTCCTGGCGGCTATCGCAAAGCAACTTGAACTCGTGGCAGTCTTCAGTGCTGTGGGAGTGCATGTTGTGGTAGGCGCAGAAAGGGCGACCATCCTTCTTGGCCTCGTCGCGATCGCGACCGCGCTTCTGCTCAGGCTCCGCCGCAAGCACGGCAGGATCCTTGCGCTTGGCATCTTTGCTCTTGGCCTTGGCGGCGTCAGGCGCCACGTCTGGGTCATTGTGGGCGAAGAGGCGGCCCTCTTCAGCCTTGGCACACCTGTCGGCAAGGTCGAACAGCTCGACCATGGTGTCGAGCTCATCGTTGATGGCGAGCTTCTCGCGCATCCTGATGTCCGTGACGCCGGAGGAGAACGCGGAGATGATCGCGGCGTCGGGGGCGCGAGGGGTCCTGTTGCGCACTTGGCTGAAGTGCTGGATGTACTTGCGGATGGTCTCGTCAGGCTGCTGGTGCACGGCGCGCAGGTCGTTGAGCGTGAGAGGGCGCTCATACGTGCCCTTGAAGTTGGCGACGAACTGCTGGCACAGTTCGGGCCACGAGGAGACGGAAGCTTCGGGGAGGTTCATGAGCCACGAGCGCGCGGCGTCCTTGAGGGCCATGGGGAACCAATTTGCCATGACCTTGTCGTCACCGCCAGCAGCCTCGATGCCCAAGGTGTAGAGCTGCAGGAACTCCGTGGGGTTGGGAGCGCCGTCGTAGCGGGAAAGCAACTCCGGCTTGAACTTCGCGGGCCACACCGCATGGTGTAGCTCGCGAGTGAAGGCGCGACAGTCCCCGCTGCTAGAGGCGACGCCGCCGGCGAGAGCGGTGCGGTTCTGACGCCCGGCCGCCGCGACGTCCTAGATGGTGCGGTCTTGACGCTGGCGCTGCTGCTCGAGGATCACGCGCGTGTCTGGCGCCGCGCACCGGACGATCTGGCAACTGGTATTGTTGTGGTCCAGCGAGGACGTGCCGCGGGACGGCTCCCATGCGCGCGGTGACGGAGGTGGGAGAGAACGGGAGAGCGCCGGAGCGTCTTCGGCGGTGTTGACGAGCTCGGTGATGCACGCGAGCCAGGCGTTGTAGCCGGCCTCGGTGGGGCGGTAGCGCAGCAGCTCACGCGCCATGAGCAGCACGGCCTGCGGATCTGGCGAGTCGCGACGGGCGAGCGAAGATGCCGTGGCGGTGCGAGCAGGCAGCTGCACAGACGGGTGAAGGGTAGAAGCCTGTACCTCCCCTGCCGCGGGCTCGGTGGCGGTGCTGGCGCGCCCACGGCGGTTGTCGTTGCCGACAGGCTCCATGCGGACCATCCTGGCGGCCCTGCGTAGGGCGCGCTCAGGTCGGGCGTCGACCATGTCGATGTCGAAGCCGAAGGCGTGGAACCAGGTCCCCTACCTGGTGCGCCAAATGTCGGAAGAGGGGCTTCGGGGACCCTGGTTCGAACACTGGGGGCCTTCTCACTACCTCTCGACTAGACGGTGACCGTGGCGAAGCTACGGCGAGCGGAGCACGACGGGAGCGCACACACACACAGGGCACGGCAGGGACACGAGGAGCTACCCAGGTTCGGGCCACCGTGCAGTGTAAAACCCTACTCCTACTTGGTGGGATAGCTGTGAGTATAGTGCTTTTGAGTACAAGGTAGAAGAAGGTGGAAAATGGTCGACCTGCTCCTAAGGTGGCAGCACTGCCCCTTTTATAGCTACCTTGGTCCTCTTCCCTGAAAATATTGGCGGGAAGGGTTGCCACACAACGGCAATTCGAAGGGGGACAGGCGCCCAGGCTTATCCTGACAAAAGGTGGTCTTCGTCTGCAAAGAAGCCGTCCATGATGCGCTGGTGGGCTCGGCAATGACATCTGCCCTGGCGCGCCTCGTCATCGTGGTCTCCTTCCACCCAACAGGCAAGCTTTGGGACTTGCTTTGTGGGAGGGCAGCTGGTGCCCCCCCTTTATCACCAAAGAGGAAATCCTCCCTGGCCGCACCTGCTGGTACGGCTCCTGTCGCTGTCGTCGTCTTGTGCGGGTGCGCCACCCACGTGGTGGGCACGTGACCGCGCAACCAGCGCCAAGCGGCTCCTCGCACGGGTGATCTCGGGAGGCCGCCTCACGAGAGGGGCCTCACGAGGCTGCCTGCCGCTGCTGGTGGTCTTCGGTGGGTCCGCCCCTCGAGGAGGGGGTCTTCGTGAGGCCGGCGCCTCGTGAGGTGTCTTGCTTCATGGCGCCCACGGCTGGGCCGCCTCTTGGGCCTTTGCCAGGCGTTGCTTCCTGGACCGCAGGCAGACGGCCTGTGGTACCCTGGTTCCCACTGGGCCGACAAACATCCTTTAAACCGTTTCTGGAAACCTCTAAATAGTACTCCCTCTTTTCCAAAATAAGTGTCGTACTTGTCATTTCTTTTCACGAATCATGCCATTTTGGTACCATCTGTTCTACTATCATTTTGAACATGGCTTAAGTAATGGTTGATGATGCCTTGGTTGTGCTAAAAAGTCATAGGTAAGAACACTGCTCAATTGCCTGTGCTTGAATCCATGTTGGTTTAATTCCAGTAGTCAGTGCATAAATGACCAAGTAGTCTGCTTTTACTGCTTTCACCTTCAGTTTGAACATGACATTGTCATATTCGTGCCAGCGGTGGAGAATTAGCAAGAGAACTACAATCAGTGCATAGATGACCAAGTTTTCTGCTTTTTTTATGAAGATGTTGATTCCTAAATAGAGTTCGGAGCTAGGTCTGTGCTTCAAGGTACAATGGTTTGTAGCTTACAAAATCGGTGTTCTGTATTGGTTATGCATTCTAGGACCAAAACTTGATTAATAGGTAGCTGAAGAGTGAACAATTGTTATTCTTTGTCATTGCACTTTTCCTTTGTTACAAACAAAAGTAGATTGCATTTCTTTGAGCTAGACTCTGAAAACTTGATTCATGAGTAGCTGCAGAGGTGAACATATCTTACTTTTAGTCATTTCAGATTTCCTTTGTTCTAAATAAAAAGGGTGGTAGATTGCATTTCTTTGAGACTGATGACACCCCTGTTACAGGGCCATTAGTAGTTCAAGTTGCTTCCTGAAAAGGGAATTATTCAGCGGACCGCTTGATGGCAGCAACCCTGATAAAATACATTAGTAAGTAACTAAGTATCCTCATCCAGTTTACTATCTTGTTTGAGATGCATAGGATCTGGTTTGGTTGCCCTATTTTGTGGCACTATATCTTTGTTGTGTGCTTCCTTGTGTATGTAACTTTGTATGCTATGATCAAAGAACGGGGAGGCGCTGTGCAAGTATGTTCTATACGGCTTATATAGTGCAGACTTAAATGTTCAGTTTTTCTAGGCCATGCAAAATGTTAGCTTTACTCCTTTGCTATGGGCCTTTAGTATATATACTGATAGCACAAACTTCCTTGTTTCTGTTGGTAATTACTGATTTTTAAAAACTATTATGATTTGTGTGTAGTTATCTGACAGCGCAGTATATATACTGACAACACAAAAAAATATCAAGTTTTGCATACGTGGTTAGCACAAACTTTATTGTTCAGGTTATTGAACCAAACACGTGGGGTTTATTTTTCACAAAATAATCTTGCCTAAGGTGTGGCTAGAACCAAACACCCACCTAGCTAGGTCAAATTTGCTAATTGAGGTGTGGCAATATGTGGCAAAATATGGCTAGAAACCAAACAACCCTTAGTGTTTTGTAATGTTATTTTTCTCTTACACTGGCGCAACGACCTGCTATACAAAGGGTTTTTACCCCCTTTCCGCGACAGAGTTTTAAACCGTCGCCTTGCCTGTGTGTGCGATAGGGGGGTCCTTCCCACACGACCTAGAAACCGTCGGCGATAGGGAGCGCTGATGTAGACGTGTTACCAAATGTAATCGTATGCGATGCAGGAACATATTGCACACACTATATTCTGGCACATGTGTGGGATTGGTGATCAATCGCCCACGTTTCTCACGAGTCAAATGTTTCAAATTGCGTAGGGAAACCAAACGGTGTTTCACATTGGACCATTTGTGAAATAGTACCTAAGGCACACGTGCCATCATAGAAACTGTGCGCGATATGTGGCCCATCGCACACGACTATTATATGACAATCGTCTGCCATGCATGACATCATCGGACACGTTTCCTGAACAATTTACGAGTGGGATTGCATTTTGCATTGGGCATGGTTTCCTCTAAGCTCTCGTGTGCGATAATGTGCTATCACAAATGGTTCAGGAGCCCCTACACACACGTAGAAGTGCTGCAAATCGTCTGTGATTTGTTGTGTATCACCGATGGTTGCGCTATGAGTGATGTGTGCTTTCTGTTCTGGATCGCACATCCTCATTTAGTCGAACCATGTGCGCAGCAATGGCCAGGTTAAAGCAAAAATATTGCATTTGAATTGCCCTGCAAAAAGCAAATTCGCCACAATATGCAATTGAACAAATAGTGTCCACAGGAAGAACATTCATCAGAATTCGCAACAATATGCAATTGAACAAATGCTAGCTAAATTCCACTGATTTATCAACAAATGCAGTACATAATCATAGTGTACGAAATACGAAGACCTCATCACATGGGAAACAATGCATCCATGCGTATATGTTTAGCGGCTAACTCGTGTTGAATGTTTACTCATTGTTTCAGGAACAACCATGCTGAAATCTTCATTATAACCAGTGGGCTTGATGTAGTGATTCAGGAAGAAGTTGCTGATAAATCTCCTAACCTCTAGCAATTCACCAGTGGGGAGCGGTTCAGGGGTCATCGGTTCAAAGATGAGCTGCAGGATTTGTAGATCAGAATGTGCCATACGAGTGGAGTAGAAGATATTAATTAAGATACAGACTTACTGGTACTAAATTGCGAGCATCTTCACAAGAATCAGTAGATTTGCAGATGGAGATCATGTGTCTACAGACATAGTATCCACAAAGGTTGGTCCCTGCTTGTTGTTGGGGACACTGAAATTTTTTGTACAGAATTAGTCATGTATTTGCCCTGTTAGGAGCAACCTAACCGGTGTAAGATGTTTGTTTTTTTTTTCTTTGGAGAGAAATAGAAAGAGGTTTATTTAGAAACTTGAACATTAGACTAGCGTAAGAAAAGGTATTTGCAAACTTTTTGATACATTTTCCAAAAATAACGGATTTCGGTGTCTTACCGGAGAAACGATCTCGTGCTGCAGAGGTAGTGCACTATTGAACTGGTTCCCTCGTTTATTTATGCATGATGCCAACACACTGCAAATGAAGATGAATTTCCACATACTCAGTTCTTGAACCAGACATGAATGCAAATTTCAACATCATAGAATTCAATACCTATCCATGAATTGCTGAAGATGCGTCAGATCCTGAGGCTTTATTGACTCTCTAAGAGAATCCAGGTAGTAAAGTTTGTTCTGGTTTGGAACAATGACTACCAAGATCCAGTGAATGCTACAGATTAAGAAAACCATGAACTTACCAACTATGACGAAATGTGAAAGACGATCAATGTATGCGTGGTTGTTTATTTGACTTACCCTTCATGATATGGCCAGAGAAAGAGTTCTGCATGGGGCGTGAAACACAAGATACTGGCGACCTTGCCAATGGCCCACTCCCGATTATCTGTGCTACCACGTAATAATGTGCCATTTGCTACTTGAGGATCTATGAAATGCGCTATCTCCTTTTTTCTTTGCGTGATCAATCCCCTGAGAGGAATACAATACAGTTAGCTTTTTTTTTCATTTACAACCTTGTATGGAGAAGTTGATCAGAGTTTGTGAAGTACTTACAACATCAAGCATTTAACAAGAGTGATAGCGAGCACATTGAAATTGAAGAAGAGATGAAAGTCCTCGAATTCCACACTGATGGATCCTTGATCGTGACGGAAATGATCACTGTCGTAGTGGACTAGCAGAAACTTATGACCTTCTGACATTTCATCCATGCAATATTTATGTAACTCGCGGCAACTGGAACTGCACTCCTCTAAGTATTCGTCAACAAGAAATTGCTGGCCATGGACGTACTTGCGTGCTACAAGTATGTCTGCTTTATTTTTAGCAAGTATCCTTTCGACTTCTTCATCGGGCAAGCTGTCAGAACTAGTATAACTCTCCGATTCAAACAACTTGCTGGTAATTGGTTCTGGGCGTGAGTGCTTTTAGTAAGAGGCTATCGTTCACATTCCTCCTCGGTCTCGAGGGCCGCTTCCTCGCGGGTGCGGCCATGCCCGCTTTCCTCTTGGTACTTGAAGCACTTCTGGTGCAAGGTCTGGATGGTTGATAGACGGACTGCTGAGCTGGCGGTGAAGATACGACGGACTGCTGAGCAGACTGTTTACCTACGCCGGACTATTGAGCTGGCGGTGCTGCTGTGACGGACTGCTGAGCTGTAGGAGCAGAGGCATCGGACTGCTGACCAGGTGGTGAAGCTATGTCGGGCTTCTGCGCAGGTGGTGCCAACACGTCAGTGTTCTGAGGAGGCTGTGCCAACGCGTTGGTTTGCTGAGCAGGCAGTGCCGACGCATAGATATGCTGATCACGCGGCTGTGAACCGACGGACTGATGAGCAGGCAGTTCCGGACCTTTTGACTGCTTAGCAGTCCGTTCCACCGGGTTGGTCTGCTGAGCATGCGGTGCCGTTGTGTCTCCCCTTGCTGCTTCAGTGGCCGGCATCTGAACCGGTGGTGCGTCTTCAGCAGTTGTAGGCCTTGCAACTGGCTGCTCAGGGGCGGACGATGACATGGCCAGTATGGCACGAAGTCGGGTGGGCTGATCACAGGTTGATGCATCAGCCGTCGGATTACGAGTATTAGGTTCCTCGGGGGAAGCACGCGAGAGCTGCTGTGGCAAGGAGAGAGTCACCGGTTGAAGGGCGACATTGATTGCTCTTGACGGGGCTTGAGGGATCTCGTCTATGAAGTCTATTTCCTTTTGTGGCCACTGGATATGATTTAACAGTGTTTCTTCCAAGGTCCTCTGCTCATCACAGTCCCCTAGGACATTCTTAAGGGCAAATTTACTGAATCCAGGCTTTACTTCAGTCACGTAGCATTTCACACAGCCCGGCTTCAATGGTGCATTGTCCAACAAGAGGCCCCCTTCCGAGTGGGGGGGGGGAAACCCAGGCTGTTGCACATTTTAACGTACCTTCATAATGTGTAAGAACGCCCCTTAGTCTGTCTGTCATTCCAGATAGATCAGATATAGCATCATCATGCGCAGCTGTAGTCTCAGTGTCGCTGGGGTTAGCTGATGCACAACTACTCTTGTGCAGTGTTCTCGCGCAATAAGCAGCATCGTCCATGCTCGCCTCCCCTCCCGTCTGCTGGCTATCTCTCAGTGTTAGATTCTTCTGCGTCATCATTGACTCCTCAATTTCCTTTCGAACTGTCGGATACATGTCCATCCTCAACATTTCATACAATTCATTCTTCTTCTGTTCACTCCTCGCTTTTTTCATGGCAAGCCTCTCTTCTTTGCTGAGTGTGAAAGCCCTCTTGTGCGGGACATTGACACCTATACCCCTTGCACGGCCGGGGGGCTCTTTTGTTGCCAGAGCATCGGACAGAATGTCACATGGCCCTGAGTTCCTGTAGAACCTTCCAGGGTTGCTGGTGGAAGCCTTTAACATCACGATATACAGTTCTTTGTCATGTGAGTTTTCAAAGTAATAAGAACCGTCGTCACGCCTCCTTGCATGTGCCCGCAAGTAGTCTCTAGCGTGTTCGCCCCTGATTTCACTAAAGGCCGGTTTCCCACCCGCAACTACTGCTTCTTTGTCCTCCTGGTCCCATATCAGTTTCATGCCGTAGTATCCTGCCACACCCATACGGTGGGGGTGTCTGTTCCTCTTCTGAAATTCTGATTGCTTGGCACTCTTCTCAGTAAACTTTGTAGTTTCCCTGACCCTTTTGAATTCTACCCAGTCTGCCTTTGTAATTTGGGGGTATGCGGGGATTGGGTCCTTGCCTTCACTCAAGTACTTCTTGTACAACACTTGCTTCCAGTTTCTCCAAGCATCCCTGGCCTTCTTCAGTGCAGCGTGTTCCACCTGTATTCTCCACTGCTCTGGAACGTTGAAGTGATCCATGATCTCCCGGACTATCCTGTGTCGTGTTTCTGTGTCAGCCTTCCGAAACCCTGGCAGATTAATGTTGAGCCTTGCCCTGCCAACAAATCCACACACACTCCTGAACCTCGTGCGTGCTTTATCTGGTTTAGTTGGAGCCCAAGACTTTAAATCGATGTCGGTTACTTCATATACACCTTTAGGCTGGTGTGTGGGCTTTCTTGGAGCGTTCTTCCGTGTTCTGACCGGAAGGGTGATTGCGGCAGCTCTATCCCGTTCCAGATTACTTGATCCCTGATCATCTGCTGGAGACCTAGGGTTGTCGGACTCAGACGAAGATACATCGCCTGAAGCATGAGTGTTGTCGCTGCTACTCGGCATCTACAGAGAACACATGCAAAATTCAGAAAAGGGGGATAAGCATAAAGTTAACAACTTGGTAGCAAGCTGTCTAGACATGTCATGTAATAATTTGGAAAATGTATGGCTAATTTGTTCATTTTGTGTGACTTGGGCGCCCACGATCTGTAAATCGACAATAACTAATTGGAACAAATACAACTTATATGTACTAGTTAGGAAGGTAGATAATGAACATATGTACGCTCTCCGTTATTTTATAGCCAATTTGGGAACATACAGAACCAAATAGGAGGAGGGATCACAAGGAAATATGCCTCACCACGATGGAGAGCAGTAACTGACAGGTTTTTATGCAAACCCGGCAGGAGAGGCGAGGGTTACAGGATCGATATGCCCGAGGGTGGCTGGCGAGCAAACGAAGACGGCGAGGCGCGGGCAGCCGCGTGTTGGGAATGACAGTGAAGGTAGGGTTAACGTCGAAGAGCGGGCACACGACCGGGTTGAGCACGCCGGCGCCAGAAAGGGTTCTGGTGTGGATCTGGGGGAGGGGGGAGCTGGCGATGAAGTTTTGGTAGAATATGCGGACTGTTGAGTGAAACGGGGGCGGGTGGTGGGGGGTGTTGGCGGCTTCGGTGAAAAAAGGGCGCCGGTCGCGGCGTGGAAAGGCCTATGCAAACGGAAGCCTCTATGAGCCCGTGTGCACAAACAACATAATTTCCTTTGAAATGAAGACGTGGTAATTTTGAAATGAAGACGTGAGTTCAACGTTTCGGCTCAAAAAATTCCACGGTACGCAATCACCATCATACCCTAGGTTTAATTTTCTGGCACATTTTAGGTCTCGTTTGCTACATTTAAGCCATTTTTTGCATTTACCATGCATTTGGTGCATATAAATCAAAACCCTACTGCAACTACATGTGGGTGTTAGCAAAGAAGGTGTAAAAATCATTTCTGTGTCGCTTTGCTAGTTTTAATTCATTATCTGAGAAACGGGAAGAATTTTCAAACATTTCGGCAACGAGATGCGGCCACCGGTGTAGGGCTTGTTGGTAATTTAATTACAGGAAATGCGGATGGACTTCGAAAATCACGAAAAATCGGTGTGTCATCGTGGCGCGGTCTCAAGACCGAGTGGAAAAACTTTGGTAAAGTTTGGCACAAGTTACGATGATCGCTCCTTGCAAACCGGAGCATCTCACAAGAAGGATCATAGTTCCCAATAGGAGACGTGGCAATTCGGACTCCAATCGTTTCGCCTCGAATTTTTTCCCACGGTACGCAATCACCATTAGGCCCCAGTATTGATTTTCTGGCGCATTTCGGGTCTCGTTTGCTATATTTAAGCCATTTTTTGCATTTACCGTGCATTTTGTGCATATAAATCAAATCCCAACCGCAACTACATGTGGCTGTTGGCAAAGCAGGTCTACAAAATCATTTGTGTGTCGCTTTGCGTGTTTTCATTCATTGTCCAAGGAGTGGGAAGAATTTTCAAACATTTCGGCTGCGAGATGCGGCCACCGACGTAGGTCTTGTTGGTATTTTAATTACAGGAAATGCAGATGGAGTCTGAAAATCACGAAAATCGGTGTGTCACCATGGATTGCTCTCAAGACCACGTGGAATTTTTTTGGTAAAGTTTGACACAAGTTCGGATGATCGCTCCTTAGAAACCGGAGCATCTCACAAGAAGGATCATAGTTTCCAAAAGGAGACGTGGCAATTCGAACTCAAGTCGTCGGTGACTTCATCGTTTCGCCTCCAATTTTTTTCATAGTACGCAATCACTATTATACCCTAGGTTTGATTTTCTGGCGCATATCGGGGCTCCTTTGCTATATGTAAGCATTTTTTTTGCATTTACCAGGCATTTAGTGCATATAAATCAAATCTCAACTGCAACTGCATGTGGTGATGAAAGGGAAGAGGATTGCCGTTCGATCTGGGTGCATCCAATGGTGCAGACGTACGATCCGTGGGGTTTGGGTTCTGGCCAATCAGAATGCATGACTCACATCGCGCGTAGTAGGGGTCATCGGCCACGGTTTAGTAGACACACGGCTTTCATGAATGAACCGTGTGCTATTGGAAAACATTTACATCAAGGAGCGGCATAATTTCTTTTGAAATGAAGATGTGGTAATTTTGAAATGACGACGTGAGTTCAACGTTTAGCCTCGATATTTTTTCCACGGTACGCAATCACCATCATACCCTAGGTTTGATTTTCTGGCGCATTTCAGGTCTCGTTTGCTACATTTAAGCCATTTTTTGCATTTACCATGCATTTAGTGCATATAAATCAAAACCCTACTACAACTACATGTGGGTGTTAGCAAAGAAGGTGTAAAAATCATTTCTGTGTCGCTTTGCTAGTTTTCATTCATTGTCCAAGAAACGGGAAGAATTTTCAAACATTTCGGCCACGAGATGCGGCCACTGGCATAGGGCTTGTTGGTAATTTAATTACAGGAAATGTGGATGGACTTCAAAAATCACAAAATTGGTGTGTCACCGTGATCTCAAGACCCAGTGGAAAAAAATTGGTAAAGTTTGGCACAAGTTACGATGATCGCTC
The DNA here is from genome assembly GCA_039707655.1 of Elymus sibiricus. Classification (NCBI taxonomy): domain Eukaryota; kingdom Viridiplantae; phylum Streptophyta; class Magnoliopsida; order Poales; family Poaceae; genus Elymus; species Elymus sibiricus. The sequence goes on along the minus strand of CM077674.1, from coordinate 138,481,623 downwards.
CTTGCAAACCGGAGCATCTCACAAGAAGGATCATATATGGTTCCCAATAGGAGACGTGACAATTCAGAGTCCAATCGTCGGTGACTTCATCGTTTCGCGTCGAAGAAATCAGTTTCACCAAGCATATCGAGTCATGCACCGTCACCATCCTTTGTTTTACCTTTAATCTTGAGCAGAGTACCAAGGATGCTTTCACATACGTTCTTCTCTACGTGCATGACATCGATGCAGTGGCGCACCCTTAGAATCTCCCAGTAAGGTAATTCCCAGAACACTGATTTCTTCTTAAACGCCTGCAACTTGGGTGTTTGTTTCGACGACGAACCGTGTCCCTTGCCAAGCACAACTTCAATTTGTTTAGCCATGATGTGGACCTCCTTCCCAGAATAAGGTCTTGGGCCCAAACCTACCTCTGCCGTACCATCAAATTCAGCTTTCATCTTTCGGTATGGGTGATCTTTCCGTAAGAACCTACGATGACGCAAATACACGGTTTTGTGCGAGTTGGGAAGAAATCTACTTGCTGTCCTATCCATGCATGTGACACATCCTACATCTCCCCTTGTTTTCCGCCCCGACGTGTTGCCTAATGCCAGCATATCTTGAATGGTGTGCAGCAGCAACGCATGTAGATCGAAAAACTCCTTTTTGTAAGCATCATAAAATTTTACACCAGGCTCTTTTTCCCACAATGTCAGCAGTTCTTCTACCAGTAGCTGAAAGTAAATGTCGATGTCATTTCCAAGTTGCTTCGGGCCTCGGATAATCATTGACATCATGATGTATTTTTTTCTTCATACACAACCAAGGAGCAAGGTTATATATGCACAGAAGCACTGGCCATGTGCTGTGTTTGGTGCTCATATCGCCAAATGGATTCATCCCGTCAGTACACTCCCCGAGCCATATACTTCTAGGATCCTTGGCAAAGTCTTCATACTTTTCCTCGATTGACTCCCACTGAGCCCCATCTTTCGGGTGCCTCAAATATTTATCCACAATTCGCTCATCATGATGCCACCGCAACCTCTTTGCCTCTCTAGGGTTTGCAAACAAACGCTTCAACCTTGAAATTAAAGGCAAGTACCAAACAACCTTGAACGGGATTCCTGTCTTGATCTCGTCGTCCAATTTGTACTTGTCCGTTGCTCTCCCGCGCTTGTATCATGGATGCTTGCATATGCGACATGAGCGCAAATCTTTGTACTGACCGCGGTACAACATACAATCATTCACACAAGCCTGTATCTTCTGGACTTCAAGTTCCAATGGGCAAACAACTTTCTTGCTTCGTTCATGCTTTTGGGGAGCACATTATCTTCTGGAAGAATGTCTTTGAAAAGACCTAACAACTCTGTGAAGCCCTTGTTTGATAGACCATTTTCTGCTTTAAATCTGAGAAGCGCCAGTGTGGCACTCAACTTGGAATATTTCTTTTTGCAACCTGGATACAAATCTTTCTTGGAGTCCGCATCAATGGTTGGCAGATCCTTGTACCCAACCATATCTTTATTTGGGCCCTGGAAATCTGCCATCATAGCAGCAAAATCTGGCATACCATCAAGGCCGTCGTCTTCGTCGCCGTCTTGGTTTTCCAGTGGGGTTTTTTGCTTGTCTCTGTTCCGTTGGTAGCTTGACGTCTGAGCCCCGAGGTTAGATTCAACATCCATGTGACTATGATCGGGGTTTGGCATCTCGCCGCCCTGGTTACCTTCATCCATGACCGACTCTTCACCGTGTCTAGTCCAACGTGTATATCCATCCATGAATCCCCGCTTAACTAAGTGGAACTCGACGTCTGTAACTTTATGTGACTCTGTATTGGTACAATCCTTGCATGGACACATGATGTAATAGTCATTACAGACTCTCTTCTTTGTGCTTTCAGCCAAAGTGCTGAACTCCGTCACGCCACTCACAAACTTTGAGCTTCTCCGATCCTTCATCCATTCAGATCATTCCATCTGCACCACACGAGGGGTAATTCAAAAAAGCGTTAATAAATTGATTAATTGATGCCCAAAGATGCGTGCATAAATCACAAGATTTTATTTTCATAATTTACGGAGGGCGCTCCATATTGTTATCCAGCCGTGCGATGTCACAAATTAGTGACCAGTCAATTTACACGCAGAGTACATTATACTACCCTTATGAATTGAATACCTTAATTAAGCCACTCAACGAAAAGAATACCTTAATTAATTAGCCGCGCGGCGACCTCCACCCTGCAGGCAGAGAAGCGCGATGCCGCGGCACGCCGAGAAAGCAGGGTTGAGGAGTAAAGCTTAGTGGGACATCCGCCTGAAGTTCGAGCTCCACTATCCCGCCTTCGACCGCGAGGGATGTGCTCCAATCACGCCGCCGCTAACCTCGAGGATTGAGCTCCTCCTATCTCCTGCCACCGACCGAGGATTGACCTCCTATCACGCCGCCACCGCCGACCGACCAAGGATTGACCTCCTATCCGGTAGCCGCTGCCTCGGCCGCCGCCCCCATCTCTATCTGCAGAGCGACTGTTTTTATTTTTTGACGGGTATCCGCAGAGCGGCTGTTTACAGTATTAACTCCATTATTGCATCCCCATATGTACCGGGTAGTACATCACATACGGTTATGTCACGGGAACCGTGTCTCACGCACGTTGTCTTCTCACACGGTTTGGTGTGGAAATCGTGTGTGAAGTTGTAATATCGAACACAAACGATATGTACAAACTGTGTGCCGTATACAACAGAGTGCGATAAGTAGTTCCCGACCGTTATCAGATCCCCACAGTTTCCCCATTTCCCCCAAATACCTAGATAGCCCCCAAATTCCCTCACGTGGCGTTGACATTGGGGGAATGCGGACGAGTGGTGCTGATGGTTTCGGTGCGGCTGCTCCGGCTCGTATCGTCGCTCTCGGCAGCGCGATGGGCGGCGCCGCCACGACGGCGGTCACCGCCGAGCGCTTTCCTAAGGTCATCAGAAGGCCGGTGTACTACGGATCCGAATCGTCTTGTCAGGTTCCAATCAATCCCGATCTTTTTTAGCATGTCCAAAGTAGCTCCCTGCTCAATCCGTCCTGAATGACCCCCGCTCCCCCCACCTAGGAAAGCGATAGCGTGGACGACCGTTCCGCCAGCAGTCTGGCGTCCGATGATAGGTCAACCTCGGAATCATCCCGCTCATCTTCCATGAGTCCGGCGTCGAGCCCTGGCCTCAATTTTATCCGAATCATGGAAGGGACGTCGTCGCCCGAGTCGTCGGATGACGACCAGACGGACGAGGAGCCATCGGAGGACGAAGAAGAAGATGACGATGATGATGAGGAGGAGGAATGTTCAAACGAGGAGGAGGACGACGAGGACATCAACGACGATGACGACGGCGGCGGCGATGAAAAGCCAACAGTCAGCGGCAAGAAGCGTCCTCGCCAAGACGATGTCGCGGGGCCATCCAACAACAACAACAAGAAGAAAAAGGACTAAATTAAGCAGACTGTATATCTATGTTGCCGTTCGCTCATATTAATTCGTTATCTCTGTGTCCCTTGTCAATCTCATCGCAGACGGTTAGCAATACGTATTCGACAGAGATCTTTTACATTATCGCCCACAGTTGGTTTCTTGAATTGTGTGCCCTGTCGAGCACACAATTCACAACAAAAAATCGTATGCGCTGTCTATAATTATCGCACACAATTCTGATTACCGACCTGTTTGCCGGATATCACACACATCTTATTACGCCGAATCGTTTCTGTTCTTCTGGATCATCGCAAACGGTTCGTCCGAGTGAACTGTATGCCGTATATCGCACACACCTCGATTTGCCTGACCGTTTCTGTTGTTCTGGCTCATCGCAAACTGTTCGTATGGATGAACTGTATGCCACGTATCGCACACGCGTCTCTAATATGAATCATGCTTGATGTCTCCGCCATCGCACACAGTTCGTCTTATTGGTAACGGTTTTATTACGACACCGTTTGCGATTCATGCATCGCACACAGTTTGGTCGCGGGGTCTCTGATTCATGTGTCGCGTTAGCGGTCGCCTGCAGTAGTGTTAAGTACCATGTAACAGCGAACATGCAACATCTATGGTAGGTACACATCCATCTCCCAGATTTTAAGGTGGGATGAGGCTAACAATTTAGGTGCGAGATTAGCTTTCTAAGATTTGTGGCAACATTTTTGTGCTGATGTATACACTATTGATCTTCAACACATAGAACCCATGTGATAACTTCTGTTCTCATAATAGACCAGAAATAGTACTAACAGTAAAACACAAGCATCTAGCACATCTAAGATGCAGAAGATTTGTTCTCGTTTCTTCTCTATGCGATCTTACCTTACCATTATTTATAGTTCCTTGAGTCCCAAATCTTCCATATAATGGAGAGCGCCACCAAATGTCATTGAAGAGGCCAACTGGAGAGCAGGCATCCTAGATGAGGTCCATTGTGGTGGGCTTCAAAAGGCCCAACTCTTGCCAAACCTGAGTAGCATGCAACATGTGCAGCACATCCTCGAAGCTGGGGCAGGGGCTACCGGAGGTGATGTTCTTGTGTAAGAGACTGCTTTTGGAGTTGAGGCAAATCTTTGAGGAGTAGACACGGAAAATTTGAGTGCGGGGAGAGGCATTGACACCGAGACAAGGTGGTGGAGCCCTTGGATATTTGAATCTAATAAAGGACCAAATGGTGAAGTTTTGACTATTTTCCTAAGGTGATGCCATCGGGCTGGACTTCATCGTGGAAGAATCTTTGAATCCCATATCTTTCATAGTGGAAAGAGCCACCGACGACCAAATCTCGTTGTCGAGGCCAACCAGATGGGGGACGCCTGAGATGAGGTCAAAAACATTCCATAGAATGTAGAGAGCCACCGGCGGCCAAATCTCGCTATCGAGGCCAGCCGGAGAGAAGATGTCCCAAATGAGGTCGATGGAAGTGAGCGTGGAACAGCCCAAGTGTTGTCAGACGTGAGTAGCATGCATGAACCCCATCCTCCGGCGATGTCGGGACGGGACGCGACGAGGTTGATCATTTGTGGTGTTGAACCGGATTGATCCGACGGCCATAGATGCAGCACACGACTTAATCTATGGTTTGGTTGAAGATCGGGGCGGCACGTTTTGATTGTGTGGATTTGAAGTATTTTTTTTTTTTGATCCGTGTGTGGATTTGGAGTTTTTTCTTTTGAGGGTTAAGTGTTGATTTGGAGTTTTTTTTTTAACACAGTACAGACGCGATTTGAACCCTGGTGGGTTGGGGATACCAGTGTCCTCCTAACCATCCAACCACATATTGGTTTACCTTCTAACTCCAAAATGTGTGGATTTGAAGTGAGAAGGTAGTAACAGTGAAGACAACACGTTTTGCATCTAAAAAAACAGCGTGCCTGATCGTAATCACGTCGAACCCAACCCGACCGACGCGGGAACCCGAACCGACCCAGACGCTCCGGCTCCGGGTCGACCCGCCAGCTCAGCACCAGCCTGACTCGTTCCGTAGTCGGATCGGGTCAACCTCCAAACGGACCGAATCATATAAGACCCGACCCAGATCGATCGAGACCCTCTTCTCGCGAACCAGCAATCGAAGCCAAGCCCTCTGCTCTGCTCTGGTTTGCTCTCTGCTCCCGCGAAACCAATCTTTCTTTCGCCTCCGAGCTCCTGCTCTGCTCCCGCGAAATCCAAAGATGCCGCAACACCGCCGCTGCAGCCGGCTGAGCCGCATATCGGCGATCGTCGGCGGCGTCTCAGTCGGAGCTCTCCTGCTGTTAGCGGGAGGCCACAACGCCTACTCCAGCCGCCCGCTCTTCTCGCGGCCCCTCGGCCTCGGCGCGGACCGCTGGTCGTGGACGATGCCCTTCCCGCTTGTCGCCGACAGTCCGGCGCCCCCGCCCTTCCCCTTCGCTGCCGACTTTTCGCCGTCGCCGCAATACCAATACTCGCCCTTCCGCCTCAGCGATGACAGCCTCGCGCGGCGCCTCCGCGCCGGCCACTCGCCGCCGCTGCAGGACGCGGATGTGGATGCGGTCCTCCTTCCCGACCAGGAGGTCCTGGTCCTGGACGACGCTGAGCCTACCGGCGACGCCATGTGCGCCTTCCAGGGTGGGGCGTCCTCCCCGGCGAGACCGCTAGGGAGGCTGCCGGCGTCCGGGCTTCACGCATACGTCTGCCGCCTTCCCGAGCCAGCGCAGAGCTTCCAGCAGCTCCAAGCGCCGCTCTTACTCCACTCCTCCACCTCCACGGCCGCCGCAGCTGCTCCAGATTCCCCTTCTCCGGGCCGCGCATTGCTTAACTGGAGCAGCGACCCGATTGTGTTCGACTCGGCTCTTCTGGACGGAGGCGACGTGCTCGTCTTTGCTAAGGGAATCAGCCGCCGCCAAGGTCTTCAGTGCCTGTATCGCTACAGCGACGGCGCCGATACCATGCTGGCATCTACACCAGCAATCACCTCAGTACAGCAAGTTACTCGCTGCCCCTCGCCGCCGACACCTATCAAGTCAGGAGGAAGCACCAAGGTTCTTGTCACACTAGGGGTCACCGGCGAGGATCCCATGCCCTCTCTTGCAACCTTCCGTCGACGGCAAGCTGAATCCTCTTCGGTGACACCTCAAAAGACTTCAATTTGCGCCTGCACAATGGGACGCAACATCTCCAAGTTCCTCAGGGAGTGGGCACTGTACCATAGTGCGATTGGGGTGGATCACTTCTTCATCTATGATAACGGCAGCGAGGACAACTTGGCAGGCCTAGTGGCGCAGCTCATATCCGCCGGGCTCAACATCACAACCGTGCCATGGCCTTGGACCAAGACCCAAGAAGCTGGTCTGTCTCATTGCGCAGCCACACAGCAAGGTTGGTGCCAATGGATGGCTGTCATGGATGTGGATGAGTTCATCTTCTCAACAAGCTGGGCAGGATTAGAGATGCCATCAAAATCTTTGCTAGAGCCCGTCATTTCAGTTGATGATACCGTTGGCCAAATATACCTTGCGTGTTATGATTTTGCCCCCTCGGGCCAAACAGCACATCCACCGGAGGGGGTCTGCCAGGGCTACACATGCCGGTTGAAGAACCCGCAGCGGCACAAATCCTTGGTCCGTCTCGACGCCGTGGAACCATCCTTCATGAATGTGGTCCATCATTTTAAGCTCAAGCCTGGTTTCAAAAGCATCTGGACCGCGTTCGCACGTGTTAACCACTACAAATACCAAGCTTGGTCGGAGTTCAAAGTCAAGTTCAAGAGGCGTGTGTCTGCTTATGTGGCTGATTGGAAAGATCCGATCAACCTCGACTCAAAGGACCGGGCTCCTGGCTTAGGAGTTGATGACGTCGAACCAGAAGGCTGGGCACAAAAATACTGCGAGGTTAAAGACAATATCCTTCAGCTGTTAACTGCAAGATGGTTCGGTGTCGGATTTGGGAACCCTCATTAGCTCCAGTCAGATCAGGTAACACACACTGGTAAGATCTACCACCCCTCCCCCTCTTTTACATAGTAATATCTGTTTATTTACACTAACAAAACGTAAATCAAAACCACAAAGTTTTCCAGAATTAAAAATTATCTCTTAAATTGGATGGTATACACCTTTTAAATAGGCTTTAGGTTGATGGGGAAGCACCACAATACGTGTGTGTTGCTCAATGATGAACATACTCCCTCTAGTCTAGTTCTGAAGAAGTCCCCAAAGTACAACCTTTACTGCTTACTTTCGTTATATATTGATACTATGAAACTATTCAAAATTATACTTTTTTAAAATACTTTATGAGAGATAACCTTTATTTTTATTATACATTACTGTAAAACTCTTCAAAATAATACTTTTCTGAAAATACTTTATGAGATAACCTACACATGGTTTTTACATATCCAATGCAAAAATATTATGAAATATAGCGAGTCAAAGTTTGAAAAAGGTTAATTGAACCTGTGCCTAAAACCTGCAACTTTTCAAGAACTAGAGGAGGGAGTATAATAACCTGAGAGCATTTTTCCTATCCATAGTTATCAATGTGTTTTCGTTATTCAAGTTCTTGCTGTCCTCCTTTTTCTATGTTGAACTGTTAAGAACAGAATTATGTTCATTTTGCCTTGATACGCAGCATGTGACACGGTGCTTTAATATTGGTTCTTTTGCTAAAATTGGATGACTTATTTTGCTTGAATGATTTTGGCTTAACAGTTGGGCTTAGATCAGTTGAATTTGTAATGCTTAGCTGGAGCACAACATGAAGCCTCTTAATTTTATTTTATTTGTGGGTCTGAGTGGGCTGGATTACTAATCATGAAAGCTTCACCCAAATGATTTCAAATCTTGTTTGTTGAGGTCCATTTCTTAAATATATACTGGTTGATCCTTATGGTTGTTTGGCTTCTATTCTGAAACTAGTTCATTGAGATGCTGGTATACACTTTGTTGGCTTTCTTTAAAAAACAAATATTGGTTTTGACTTGTTTTAATTAGCTGGAAACATCTTTGGAAAAAGTCTTTCTTGAAATGGAACTCGTACATCAAAATGCATCTCCAATGGAGAATGCGACATTGTCAGACTGAACTTGCAAGGTGAACATGTGAACCAGTGTATTGAAAATTACCTTTACTGCGTGGTTTCTACTGATACAAAGAAATGGGTTCATCTTCTCAACAAGCTGGGCAGGATTAGAGATGCCATCAAAATCTTTGCTAGAGCCCGTCATTTCAGTTGATGATAGCGTTGGCCAAATATACCTTGCGTGTTATGATTTTGCCCCCTCGGGCCAACCAGCACATCCACCAGAGGGGGTCTGCCAGGGCTACACGTGCCGGTTGAAGAACCCGCAGCGGCACAAATCCTTGGTCCATCTCGACGCCGTGGAACCATCCCTCATGAATGTGGTCCATCATTTTAAGCTCAAGCCTGGTTTCAAAAGCATCTGGACCGCGTTTGCACATGTTAACCATTATAAATACCAAGCTTGGTCAGAGTTCAAAATCAAGTTCAAGAGGCGCATGTCCGCTTATGTGGCTGATTGGAAAGATCCGATCAACCTCGACTCAAAGGACCGGGCTCCCAGCTTAGGAGTTGATGACGTCGAACCAGAAGGCTGGGCCCAAAAATACTGCGAGGTTAAAGACAATATCCTTCAGCTGTTAACTGCAAGATGGTTCGGTGTCGGATTTGGGAACCCTCATTAGCTCCAGTCAGGTCAGGTAACACACACTGGTAAGATCTACCACCCCTCCCCCTCTTTTACATAGTAATTTCTGTTTATTTATAGTAATACACTAACAAAACATAAATCAAAACCACTAAGTTTTCCAGAATTAAAAACTATCTCTTAAATTGGATGGTGTACACCTTTTAAATACGTGTGTATTGCTCAATGATGAATATACTCCCTCTAGTCTAGTTCTGAAGAAGGCCCCAAAGTGCAACCTTTACTGCTTACTTTCGTTAACTATAAAACTCTTCGAAATTATACTTTTTTAAAATACTTTATGAGAGAAAACCTTTATTTTTATTATACGATACTGTAAAACTCTTCAAAACAATAATTTTTTGAAGATACTTCGAGATAACCTACACATGGTTTTCACATATCCAATCCAAAAATATTATGAAATATAGTCAGTCAAAGTTTCAAAAATGATAATTGAACCTATGCCTCAACCAAGAACTTTTCGAGAACTAGCGGAGGGATTATAATAACCTGAGAGCATTTCTCCTATCCATAGTTAGCAGTTTGTTTTCGCTATTCAAGTCTTGCTGTCCTTCTTTTTCCATGTTGAACTGTTAAGAACAGATTTATGTTCATTTTGCCTTGATACTCAGCATGTGACACGGTGCTTTAATATTGGTTCTTTTGCTAAAATTAGATTTCTGTTTATCGATAGTAATACACTAACAAAATGTAAATCAAAACCACTAAGTTTTCCAGAATAAAAAATTATCTCTTAAATTGGATGTTATACACCTTTTAAATAGGCTTTAGGTTGATGGGGAAGCACCACAATAAGTGTGTGTTGCTCAATGATGAACATACTCCCTCTACTCTAGTTCTGAAGAAGTTCCCAAAGTTACAACCGTTACTGCTTTCGTTATATGTTAGTACTATAAAACTCTTCGAAATTATACTTTTTTTAAAATACTTTATGAGAGATAACCTTTATTTTTATTATACATTACTGTAAAACTCTTCAAAATACTACTTTTCTGAAAATACTTTATGAGATAACCTACACATGGTTTTCACATATCCAATGCAAAAGTATTATGAAGCGAGTCAAAGTTTGAAAAACATTAGTTGAACCTATGCCTAAAACCTGCAACTTTTCAAGAACTATAGGAGGGAGTATAATAACCTGAGAGCATTTTCCCTACCCATAGTTATCAGTGTGTTTTCGTTATTCAAGTTCTTGCTGCCCTCCTTTTTCTATATTGAACTGTTAAGAACAGATTTATGTTCATTTTGCCTTGATACTCAGCATGTGACACGGTGCTTTAATATTGGTTCTTTTGCTAAAATTGGATGACTTCTTTTCCTTGAATGATTTTGGCTTAACAGTTGGGCTTAGATCAGTTGAATTTGTAATGCTTAGCTGGAGCACGACATGAAGCCTCTTAATTTTATTCTATTTTTGGGTCTGGGTGGGCTGGATTACTAATCCATGAAAGCTTCACCCAAATGATTTCAAATCTTGTTTGTTGATTGAGGTCTATTTCTTAAATGTCTATTGGCTGATCCTTATGGTTGTTTGGCTTCTATTCTGAAACTAGTTCATTGAGATGTTGGTCTACACTTTTTTGGCTTTCCTTTAAAAAACGAATCTTGGTTTATGATGCAGTTAAACTTTGGCTTATATGGTTTTGTTCCAGTTTTGACTTGTTTTATTTAAAACATCTTTGGAATAAGTTTTTCTTGAAATGGCATACATCAAAATGCATCTCCAATGGGGAATGCGACATTGTCAGACTGAACTTGCAAGGTGAATGTGTGAACCAGTGTATTGAAAATTACCTTTGCTGCATGGTTTCTACTGATCCGAAGAAACGGGTTCAGCATTTACCCATGGCTGAATACTGGTACAACAGCTCCTTTCATTCGTCTGTCCAAAAGACTCCTTTGGAGGTTTTATATGGATATCCACAGCCACAAATCAGTGAGTTCTCAATGGTAGGCACTACTGACAGTGAGGCACAGGGTTCCTTAATTGGCAGACAACAACTGCTGTCAACACTGAAGCACAATCTCTTAATTTCCCAGCAGCGCATGAAGAAATATGCAGATCGCAAGCGAGTCGAAAGGACTCTTGCAGTAAGTGACATGGTGTACTTGAAGCTTCAACAATATCGTCTGAATGCCTTCGGCCTTCGCTCTCACATCAAGCTGCAAAGCAAGTTTTACAGACCATTTCGAGAACTCTATCACATGGGCAATGTGGCATATCACCTGCAGCTGCAAACGTGGGTATCCACCCAGTGTTCCACATCAGCCAGCTGAAGAAACACATCGGACCCAAAGCAGTTTCCTGTGATAATTTACCTCTAGGTGATCCTGAAGGGCGTACCAGAACTGAACCTGTTATCGTATTTCAGACCTAACAGATCCCTCGCAACCATCGACCGGTGTCCAATGGCTTGTACAGTGGGAGAATTTTCCACTGGATGACGCAACTTGGGAAGATGTGGATTTCGTGAAGCATACATTCCCAGCCTTTTTCAAGAAGACAATCGAAGCATGGCGTCATCAACCTTCAGCCCATATTGGCCGCCCCGTGGCAGGGACGCCGGGGGGGGGGGGGGGGGGGGGGGAAGGGCGGGGGGCGAAGGCCCCCGCGGTATGGATCAGTATTGACCTAGGTCATCTGTACTATATATATCCTTTGTAAGCCGCCGCACAGGATAAGTTGATCAGTTGTAAATCCCCGGCGTTTGTAACCTCTCCCAATAGTGAAGTTTCGCTGGCTGGCGCCCGTGGTTTTTTCCCCTTCGTGTTGGAGGGGTTTTCCACGTTAAAATCTCGTGTTCCTCTGTGTTGATTCGTTCTTCTTCGTTCTTATTGCCTGTTGTATCTCTAACAGAACTTGCAAGGTGTTCTAGTCTTCAGTTAACTGTACCGGCTGGGGATTGACGATGCAGAAGAAGATCGGACGGCTTGCATTCGCTCACCGTCTACCACTAGCTTATTTACTTTTCATTGTTGCTTTCTTACCTCTTTATTCTCTCCTTGCCAACCACGTCAGTACAATGTATGCGCTACACGGGATAAGCCCCGATCGATCAATAATGCACTACGCGGCCTCCCATGGGAGGTGAGACGCTTTTGATATTTCACATGGATGACTTCTTTTCTTGAATGATTTTGACTTAATAGTTGGGCTTATATCAGTTGGAATTGTAATGCTTAGCTGGAGCACTACATCAAGCCTCTTACTTTTATTTTATTTTTGGGTGTGGGTGGCTGGGCTAATAATTCATGAAAGCTTTACCCAAATGATTTCAAATCTTATTTGTTAGGTGCGCTTTCGGTACTACTAGGCACGAGGAGGAGGAGGATGTTAGCCTTGATGGGCAGGTGGTGCCGTAGAAGGACACCTTTCGATATTTGGGGTCAATGTTGCAGAAGGATGGGGATATCGATGAAGATGTGAACCATCGAATTAAAGCCGGATGGATGAAGTGGCGCCAAGCTTCTAGCATTCTCTGTGACAAGAGGGTGCCACAAAAGCTAAAAGGCAAGTTCTATAGGACGGCGGTTCGACCCGCAATGTTGTATGGCGCTGAGTGTTGGCCGACTAAAAGGCGACATGTGCAACCGTTAGGTGTGGCGGAGATGCGCATGTTGAGATGGATGTGTGGCCACACAAGGAAGGACCGAATCCGGAATGATGATATACGAGATAGAGTTGGGGTAGCGCCAATTGAAGAGAAGCTTGTCCAACATCGTCTGAGATGGTTTGGACATATTCAGCGCAGGCCTCCAGAAGCCCCAGTACATAGCGGACGGCTAAAGTGTGCTGATAATGTCAAAAGAGGCCGGGGTAGACCGAACTTGACATGGGAAGAGTCCGTAAAGAGAGACCTGAAGGATTGGAGCATCACCAAAGAACTAGCCATGGACAGGGGTGCGTGGAAGCTTGCTATCCATGTGCCAGAACCATGAGTTGGTCGCGAGATCTTATGGGTTTCACCTCTAGCCTACCCCAACTTGTTTGGGACTAAAGGCTTTGTTGTTGTTGTTGTTGTATTTGTTAACCGAGGTCCATTTCTTAAATATTTATTAGCTGATCCTTGGTTGTTTGGCTTCTGTTCTGAAACTAGTTCATTTCTTGTGAAGTCATGATTTTGGTGAGATGTTGGTCTGCACTTTCCTTTAGAAAATGAATCTTGGTTTTCTATGACTTTACTTGGAACTTACCTTAATGACGCAGTTAAGTTTTGGCTTATATGGTTATGTTCCAGTTTTGAGTTGTTTTAATTAGCTGGAAACATCTTTGGAAAATGGCTGAACATCTTGTTTTAATTAGCCTCTTACTTTTAGTAATCATCTGTATTTCATAAATTGGCTGAACATCTTGTTTTAATTAGTCTCTTACTTTTAGCAATCATCTGTATTTCATAAAATGGTTTGAGATAATCTGCGACGATAGTAATGGTTGTATATATAAGAAAATTTGTAAGGGGGACAAAAATTTCCTAGCTAAATGCAATGCCAATTCCGAAGTCGAAATTTTATTATCCTTTCATGAGTTGTTTGGCTATGTTACCGCTTTGCTCAGCCCCTCTTATAGCGTTGCTAGTTGCAGGTGCAGTGCAGGTTGTTCCATGTTGGGACATGGATATCTTGGGATATCACAATATCTCTTATTTAATTAATGCGTCTATATACTTGGTTGTGTGTGGAAGGCTCGGTCTTTTGCCTGGTGTTTTGTTCCACTCATGCCACCCTAGTTTCCGTAATACCGGTGTTATGTTCCTTGATTAGCGTTCCTAACATGCTCAGGGGTTATGGGACCCTCTTAACAGTTCGCTTTGAATAAAACGCTTCCAGCAAGGCCCAACTTTGGTGTTACCATTTTTACTAATAATAACTAAAATTTACATAGGGAGTAATTAACCCGAGGATTCTTAATCAACAAACCCCGGGCCAGTGCTCCACATGAGTGTTGGTCCGAAATAGAGTCGTTTGCGGCTTCCCCCGGGGAAACTCGGGTCTCAGTTGCTGTATGCTGCGCTCATCCGATCGTGGCCTGATTTCGAGATACGCGCGGCTCCAATCGGGATGTCGGCACGTCGGGAGGTCTTGCTGGATTTGTTTTACCATAGTCGAAATGTCTTGTGCACCGGGATTCCGAGGATACTTCGGGCTGTCTCGAGGTTGATCGGGCTATCTCGAGGTTGAGGTTTTTCCAACGTTGATCGTGAGAGTTTGTGATGGACTAAGTTGGGGCACCCCTGCAAGGTTATATCTTTCAGAAAGCCGTGCCCGCGGTTATGTGGTGACTTAGAAATTTATAACCTCCAGTTGTAGAGAACTTGACACTAATTCTAATTAAAATACATCAACCGTGTGTGTAACCGTGATTGTCTCTTTTCAAGAGAGTTAGGGAAGAGAACACGGTGGGGTTATGTTTGAACCGTAAGTAGGTGTTCAGGATCACTTCTTGATCATATTGAATTTGCGCCCGTTTATGCGTAGATCACTCATCTTATTCTTGTACTCGTAAGTTAGCCAGATATAAACATGCTTAGTGCTTGCTGCAACCTCACCACTTAACCATACCTCACCCATTAAGCTTTGTTAGTTTTGATACCTTGGGTAATGAGATTGTTGAGTTCTCGTGGCTCACAGTTTACTACAACAACAGGTGCAGGTACAGGTAAAGCGATGATTTGACGTGAGAGCAATGCATGTTTGCTTTTGGAGTTCTTCTGCTTCTTCTTCTTCGTCGATCATAGGATGGGTTCCCGGTTGGCAGACTGGGATTAGCAGGGTGGATGTTGTTCTTCTTTTTCGTTTGATTTCATCCGTAATCGGATCCTGATCTTTTGTATGATGATTGCTATGTATTGATGTATTCATGATGTAGCTTGTGGCGAGTGTAAGCCTTTATCTGGTATTCTCATCTGTTCAGTACATGGTATGATGTAATGATATCCACCTTGCGAAGCGTCTCCGATATGCGCTTCTATCCTTAGAGGGACCTTTGAGTTCCTTGCGGATAGGACCGCATATTGGGCGTGACAACAATAATCCCTGGTTAATCTCTAAGGCCCATTTAGGTGCATGGCAAGTGGTGGGAAGTTTAGTATCATACTGCTACAGTAAGAAGAGTGAGACCCCTTTACAAGGGCTGCTGTACCACATGCCATTGGGAGCTTGGGAAGAGGAGTTGTACACGTGCGCTCCTCCTCCTCCACCGCCCGCCTCGCCACGCCACGCCACGACGGGTTGATAAAATTACGACAAAGATAAAACAGTATTGACAAGATGAAGGGCAACAAAAAGACGGCTTACCTCGGGTGCCGGGTTGTTCGAATAAAAGGGAGAAAGTCCCACGAGTTTAATATCGTCCTTTATTTCACTAAGAAGCTTCTTGGCGAATTTTAGGACATCTTTCTGCTGGAGGTTGACCCGGCTAAATCGAAGTGGGTCTTCCGGTTCGCCAGAGTAAGTGTGCATAAGCCGGTCCCTCAGGCTCAGAGGTTGGATGCGCCACTCTACCCAGGTCCGGGCTAGATTAACACCGGTGAGGCCGTGGGCAGTCAAAGCATTTATTTTGGAGTACAAGGGCTCCAACGCTTTCCTTTCCTCTTTGGAGGCGAAGCCCGGGAAAACTATATCGGCATCGAGCCGGCTTGCCCTATAACCCGGGAGTGGGTGCTGCCCATCGGGGGAGGTGTCCTTGCAGTAAAACCAAGTTTTATACCACCCTTTGGGGTGGCTTGCCGGCTTGGCATCAGGGAAGGCCGTGTTCTTTCTTGGTTGAATGGTGGCTCCACCAAGTTCAAGGCTTGGTCCATCCTTGTGTTCTGTTTGGTGGTTCAGATAAAAGAATTCTCGGAACAAGCTGATGGACGACTCAAATTGTAAATAAATTTCACAGAATACTTGGAACTGGCATAGGTTGAAAATGGAGTTGGGGGCCGGATCTTGAGGCCTGATGTTGAAGAAATGAAGCACATCTCTGAAAAACTTAGAGCTTGGGGGACAAAAGCCTCTCTCCAGATGTTCAGCAAATACAATGATTGTAGGAGATATGCCCTAGAGGCAGTAATATCAGTTACTTTGTATCTCCGAGTTTGTAATGAATGTTTATGTTCCATGCTATAACTGCAATGATTCTCGAGTCTACAATAACCACGAGGCTCGGAGGGAAACTCATGTGCACGTGTGGTATAATAAACGGTAAAATGTATTCCTAGTCTTGCCTCTAAGACTGGCTCAAGTATTGCATGATGATCCTGTTTTCCTGATCATGGGCATGTCTATGCCGGCAATTTTGAGGGCACAATGTTAGTAGAACACTTGTGTTGAATCGACCCGATTGATGTTATGCTATGAGATACATTCGTCATGAGTTAATGGTTAATAACACGAAGATAGTTAATGTTTGCATAATTCCTTAGACCATGAGAGTGTCAAGTTTCTTCATGCTTGCTTCATGAACTTTGGGGTTTGTTAAACGTCATCCATAAATGGGTGGCTATTACGGCGGCTTACGGGTTCATGGAAAAGTATGTCAAGTAACTTGATAGCTCAAGATTGGGATTTGCTCCTCCGACGATGGAGAGATATTCTCGGGCCCTCTCGGTGTTACGGTATCCATCATCGTCTGGCCATACACATTGTGATTTGATCACTGGGATGCCGGAACACGGAAACGAGTAAAGAGAACAAAACCGGTAACGAGGTAACTTGCATAGTGGACAAGTTGTTGATCCACGGGGATGCATAAATCTCACCTCGGGTTTTGTAATATATCGTGAAGCAACAGGAATAGCACACGGCAACTGGAGGTTCACTCGAATATTCATTCGTGTGGGTATAGGGGTCAATATGGGTGTCCACGGCTCCGATGTTGATCATTGATCGGAAAGTGTTCCGGGTCATGTCTATACTTCACCGAACCTATAGGGTCACACGCTTAAGGGTCATCTATCTGCTGAATACTAGACGGGGAGTGTGAGAGAAAATCACCGAAAAAGTTTCAGACGAAACGGAAACGTTCCGGAGAGAACACCAGAATAGTTCCGGTGAAACTGAAAAGTTGTTTCAGGGTATTCCATTAAGTCAAATTGGTTCTGGCACATGTCTGGAAATTCTTGGAGGGTGCCAGAATCGTTCTGGTAAATTCTGGAATTTTTCCGGAGAGAAAACCGAAAATGTTTCGGAGCAGCCGGAACCGCTATGATAGCTTTTCGCTGAAGAAAACATTGTTCCGAAATTGTTTCGGAACGCGTTCAAAATTGTTTGTGTGGGTACTGGAATTATTCTAGGCACACAGAAATAATTTGGGATTTATCGGACGCAGAAAAATGTCTTCGTGAATAGTGAAAGTGCTTTTTGGATATTTTTGGGAAAGCACCTTTTTGGATATTTCCAAAAAGGCTTCTAGATGGACTTGGTGGCCAAGGAAGCCCCCCATGGGGGGGCCCCCAAGATGTGGCCGGCCAAGGGAGGGGGGGCTCCATGGAGCTCCACTTGCCACCCTTCTTTGCTTTATTCTTTTTTGAAAAGGCATAAAGTGGGGGTACTTTGGTATTTTTTGTATACCACTTTTACCCCTTGGCTATCCTATAAATAGAGGTGGGGAGGCAGCCCCATATCTCATCCTTGCTCTCATACACATGCCATTTGACTTGTCTGGCTTCTCTCTCCCTCCCACAAAATAGTTTGGTAGAGCCGAAAGGCTGTCTGGGTTCCGGCAGGAACTAGCTCTGGACAGCAAAGCCCTGCCGGATAGCTGACACCGTATGTGTGCAACCCCGTAGAGAGATTGTAGTTTCGATCTTTTGCCCGAGGGGCTGTTTTCGAGTGTCCTCCTGAAGGGCCGTTCGAGTTACCGTTCGAGTTTCCGGCGTCCTCCCGAAGGCCTGTTCGGGTTACTGTTCGGGTTCCGAGGGTCCTCCCGAAGGGCTGTCCGCGACATCGTCCGGGGGACTTTCCGACCGCCTCCCGGAGGGCTGTCCGGAGTGGGAGTACATCCTTGCGGTTGGGAGGTTGTAAATCCTAGCTGCAGGGATCTGCACCGACGATCTACACCGACTCTTCTTCCGCTGCGCTTCGAGTCGGTACGGATCAGATCAAACCTTGTATGCAGTCTCCATAGTGATCCTGGGCATGCTCGCTGTACCGAAATTTTTTGTTTTCTGTCGCGTTCCCCTACAGTGGTATCAGAGCCGTGCTATGCATAGATGCAGGTTACGATCTAGAATACATGGAGATGTATGGGTATTGCATAATATAATTTTGGAGTAGATGAGATCTATTGCTGAAAATTATTTATGTGGGTAACAGATGAAATCTGGTACCCGATGTTCTTGTTGCTTCCCTGGAATTTTCGTTTGCTCAATCTCAAGACAGCATGGTGGAATTTCACAAAGTTCTGGCAATCCGCGATCCTGATTGATCAACGAAGTGCTATCAGTTCTTTGGGTTCCGCCATAGTCAAAAGAAAGATGAAATTCGCAGATGAAAGGGCATTGCAGATATGATCTGCACGGGGGTCATGCGTATGACGAAGTTTAGTATGGGGCTCGAGATTTAATTATCTCGTGTTTCATACACCCCGAGATGTTAATCTAGCGATTTGAATTATCATACTTGATGATAAAACGTTGGTAGCTGTGGTTTTAGTCAAAACCTTAGAAGCCACGTAAAATAAAATTTTGCATAAACCGATTAGAGTCGTCTAACTTGGTTTTGCAGGATGTGCATGTGATGTGGTATAGCAAAGCTCATATTAATTCGATTATGTATGAGATGACTATACGATGTAAATTTGTTAACATGACCTGCGTGTCATGATTCGGCATGATGGCTGGAGCCATATGATTGTCACTTTAATGACCTGCGTGTCAACCTTAAGTAATGCACTTATTTTATTAGCTATAGAGATAGCAAATATTATCTGGTGCATCGACAAGGTGGTGGCAATCTTCGCGAAGGTGAACACCGAGGCAAATGCCGAAGACGAAGAAATACTTGACTTCTCCGTCAGAAAGGGCTATACCATATCATGCTATTATGAATTGCCTGAGATGTTTATCCCTTATGATGCACCCTTCTTGATTGCACGGTAGTCGCTTTTTATTAGGGTGATCTCTCACTTAAAAATATCAAGTAGTTAGCGTTCTCCCAAGTGTAGCACCGTCACGGCACCTATCTTTTCGGGGTACCACATGGATACATGGGTACGAATGATTAGTGAAGTGTGAGGCGGGTGAGTTGAGACCTCGCAGCAAGATCACTTGGTTGTCTTGACATTCAGGCATGAAAGTCATGAGCTCGGAACACACGCATCGAAAGATGAACAAGAGTCACATAGAGATGTGATTGGCAAGTTGGCCTACCAATTGAAATTCTCGTCACTTGAGATGGATACATCCTTAGCGTTGAATTGCAATTTGGATCTTGAATCACTCATAATCAATTTTGAGAGATATTGATTTGAGTGGGAGCGCACTTTAGAATAAAATTGTTTATTCACTAGTGCCAAAAATCATTATGAACAAAGTCTAAGTGAAACTTGTGTTTTCCGTTGTAGATCAAATGGCTCGCAACACCGCGTTCAACTTAGGCCCGATGTTAGAGAAAGAGAAGTTAGCTGCGACTGGAAACAACTATGCGGACTGGGTCCGTAACCTGAGGATTGTCCTCAGGAGCGCTAGGAAAATGTATGTGCTTGAAACTGCTCTTCCAGCTAAATCGGCGACAGATGCCCCGGAAGTTGAGCAGAATGTCTGGGCCACTAAGGATGATGATCACAACTTAGTGCAGTGCCTCATGTTAGCTTGCATGAGTGCAGGGCTTCAAAAACGTTTTGAATTCCATAAACCCCGCGATATGATCCGGGATTTGGATGCCCTGTACAAGGAAACCGCAAGGTCTGAACGATTTGATGTCATGAAGGCCTTGATGGATTGCAAGATGGTTGAGGGTAGTTCAGTTGGCGAACACGTAGTCAAAATGATTGGCTATGCTGAAAGGCTTAAAACCCTGGAGTTTCCACATCCACCTGACCATATGATGGACATGCTGCTTTCTTCACTCCCCCCGTCTTATGACGGTTTTATCATGAACTACAACATGAGTGGGATGGAGAAGACACCGGAAGAGGTGCTCGCCATGCTAAAACTACGGAAGGAGGACTGCGGAAAAATCGCAAGCAAGTGTTGCTTGTGAATAAAACCGCCAGTTTCAAAAAGAAAGGCAAGCCAAAGAAAGGCAAGGGCGCCGGTAAGACCGGCTCCCAAAGCAATTATAAGGGCGGAGCCAAGAATGAAACTGAGTGCTTCTACTGCAAGGGCACAGGACACTGGAAGAGAAACTGCAAGAAGTATCTGGAAGATAAGAAGTCCGGGAAAACCGGAAAAGGTATAATTGTTATACAAGTTAATGTCATTGACGTTTTGCTTGCTAGCGAAAATTCTAAGTCTTGGGTATTTGATACCGGATCGGTTGCTCACATTTGCAACTCGATACAGGGACTTCAGAAGGTGCGCAAACTAGCAAAGAATGAAGTCGTGATGCGCGTCGGGAACGGCAATGGGATCGCCGCTCAAGCCGTCGGCATTATGCCTCTACGTCTCCCTTCGGGATTTATCTTAGAACTAAATAACTATTATTTTGTTCCACTGTTGTGTAGAAACATTATCTCCGGATCATGTTTAGTACACGATGGGTATTCGTACAAGTCTGAGAACAATGGTTGTTCACTTTATTGTAAGGATATGTTTTATGGATTTGCACCCATTGTTGGGGGACTTTTCATTCTAAATCTTGAATGTGGAAATGATGTCTTTAACGTAAATGCTAAACGCCTTAAGAAGGCTGACACCACCACCACTTTCATGTGGCACTGTCGGCTTGGCCACATCGGAAAGAAATGCATGCAAAGACTCCATAAAGATGGAGTTTTACCGTCCCTTGATTTTGAATCATTTGACACATGTGAAGCTTGCTTGATGGGGAAAATGACCAAGACGCCGTTCACGGGTCATCCTGAACAGACGGGTGAATTATTGGAAATAATACACAGTGATGTATGTGGTCCAATGAACACAGCCGCACGGGGTGGGTATTTTTACTTCGTGACTTTTACTGATGATTTAAGTCGGTATGGCTATATCTACTTAATGAAGCATAAGTCGGAAACCTTTGAAAAGTTCAAAGAATTTCAGAATGAGGTAGAAAATCATCGTGACAAAAAGATTAAGTTTCTGCGGTCTGATCGCGGAGGCGAATACCTTAGTCATGAGTTTGGCCAACATCTGAGTGATCGTGGAATCGTTTCACAGCTTACGCCTCCCGGAACTCCACAGCGAAACGGAGTGTCGGAAAGACGTAACCGAACCCTGTTAGACATGGTAAGGTCGATGATGTCTCTTACAGATCTGCCGATATCTTTTTGGGGTCACGCACTACTCACTGCCGCTTATACATTAAACAGAGCACGAGATGTGGCATGGGAAGATTCCTAGTGTGTCGCATCTTAAAATTTGGGGTTGTGAGGCATACGTAAAGCGTTTACAGCCAAGCAAACTCGATCCCAGATCAGACAAATGTTACTTTGTAGGTTATCCCAATAACACCATTGGGTATTTCTTCTACAACCAGTCCGAGGGCAAAGTGTTTGTCGCAAAGGTTGGACACTTTCTCAAGAAAGAATTTCTCGCTAAAGGACCAAGTGGGAGGACAGTACAACTTAATGACATTAGTGAATCTTCGGCGACCGTTGATATGGCTAAAGAACCGAAAGAAATTCCGCTAATTATCCCTACAACCGAGCCGGAAGTTGTCGCATGTGATGCGGAAACTTCAGACAATGTTGTAACTGAACCGCGCAGATCAGGTAGGGCTATCCAGCCACCTGAATGGTTTCATAACGAAATCTTCATTCTTGAAGACGATGAACCTGCGCACTACAAGGAAGCGATGGTGGGGCCCAGCTCAAAAGAATGGCACAAGGCCATGAAATCCGAGATGGAATCCATGTACGAAAACCAAGTTTGGAACTTGGAAGAACTTCCAGAGGGCGTTAAGCCCATTGGTTGTAAATGGATTTTCAAAAGAAAGACGGACGCGGATGGTAACATTACTATCCACAAAGCTAGACTTGTCGCGAAAGGGTTCACGCAAGTTCCAGGAGTGGACTACGACGAGACTTTCTCGCCCGTAGCTATGCTTAGGTCTGTTCGGATATTACTAGCAATTGCTGCTTATTTCGATTATGAAATATGGCAGATGGATGTCAAAACGGCTTTCCTAAATGGAAACCTCAAAGAGGTTGTATACATGATACAGCCAGAAGGTTTTGTCGTCCATAAGAATGCTGGAAAGGTATGCAAACTTCAGAAAGCCATTTATGGTCTGAAGCAAGCGTCAAGGAGCTGGAACATTCGTTTTGATGAGGTAGTCAAACAGTTTGGCTTCATCAGGAATGACGAAGAATCTTGTGTTTACAAGAAGTTTAATGGGAGCGCAAAAGCATTTCTAATCTTGTATGTGGATGACATATTATTGATTAGAAATGACGTGAATTTTCTTAACGAAATAAAAGACTCATTGAAAAAGAGTTTTTCAATGAAAGACTTAGGCGAAGCGGCATATGTATTGGGCATTAGAATCTATAGAGATAGATCAAGACGCCTAATAGCGCTTAGCCAAAGCACGTACATTGACAAGGTGTTGAAAAGGTTCAACATGGAGAACTCCAAGAAAGGCCTTCTCCCCATGTCACCTGGCACGGTACTTTGCAAGAATCAGTGTCCTCGGACTCTCGATGAGCGAGTACAAATGAATGATGTTCCATATGCCTCGGCAGTTGGTTCTATTATGTATGCCATGCTATGTACAAGACCGGACGTTTCCTATGCGCTAAGTGTTAGCAGCCGGTACCAAAGTGATCCAGGATTGGAACACTAGGCCGCAGTCAAGGGTATTCTTAAGTACCTCAGAAGGACCAAGGATTTACTTCTTGTGTACGGAGGTGATGAAGAGCTCATTGTAAATGGTTACACTGATGCAGGCTTCATGACTGACCCAGATGACTTCAAATCTCAATCAGGCTATGTTTTCATATTGAACGGCGGCGCAGTTGATTGGAAAAGTTCCAAACAAAAGACTGTAGCGGATTCTTCGACGGAGGCGAAATATGTTGCTGCTTCAGAAGCCTCCAAGGAGGCGGTATGGATCAAGCAATTTCTTGAAGACCTTGGTGTGGTTCCAAGTGCTTTGGACCCGGTGGAGATCTATTGTGATAATAGTCGCGCCGTGGCTCAGGCAAGGGAGCCAAGTTCGCACCATAAGACAAGACATATTGAACACAAATATAAACTCATTCGACATCAAGTCGAAGTGGGTTTAGTGAAAGTACGCAAAGTTCACACGGATCTGAACGTGTCAGACCCGATGACAAAGCCTCTACCACGAGCAAAGCATGAGCAGCACCGGATTGCCATTGGTATTAGGGAAGCCACGTAACTAGATTATGACTCTAGTGCAAGTGGGAGTCTGTAGGAGATATGCCCTAGAGGCAGTAATATCAGTTACTTTGTATCTTCGAGTTTGTAATGAATGTTTATGTTCCATGCTATAACTGCAATGATTCTCGAGTCTACAATAACCACGAGGCTCGGAGGGAAACTCATGTGCACGTGTGGTATAATAAACGGTAAAATGTATTCCTAGTCTTGCCTCTAAGACTGGCTCAAGTATTGCATGATGATCCTGTTTTCCTGATCATGGGCATGTCTATGCCGGCAATTTTGAGGGCACAATGTTAGTAGAACACTTGTGTTGAATCGACCCGATTGATGTTATGCTATGAGATACATTCGTCATGAGTTAATGGTTAATAACACAAAGATAGTTAATGTTTGCATAATTCCTTAGACCATGAGAGTGTCGAGTTTCTTCATGCTTGCTTCATGAACTTTGGGGTTTGTTAAACGTCATCCGTAAATGGGTGGCTATTACAGCGGCTTACGGGTTCATGGAAAAGTATGTCAAGTAACTTGATAGCTCAAGATTGGGATTTGCTCCTCCGACGATGGAGAGATATTCTCGGGCCCTCTCGGTGTTACGGTATCCATCATCGTCTGGCCAGACACATTGTGATTTGATCACTGGGATGCCGGAACACGGAAACGAGTAAAGAGAACAAAACCGGTAACGAGGTAACTTGCATAGTGGACAAGTTGTTGATCCACGGGGATGCATAAATCTCACCTCGGGTTTTGTAATATATCGTGAAGCAACAGGAATAGCACACGGCAACTGGAGGTTCACTCGAATATTCATTTGTGTGGGTATAGGGGTCAATATGGGTGTCCACGGCTCCGATGTTGATCATTGATCGGAAAGTGTTCCGGGTCATGTCTATACTTCACCGAACCTATAGGGTCACACGCTTAAGGGTCATCTATCTGCTGACTACTAGACGGGGAGTCTGAGAGAAAATCACCGAAAAAGTTTCGGACGAAACGGAAACGTTCCGGAGAGAACACCGGAATAGTTCCGGTGAAACTGAAAAGTTGTTTCAGGGTATTCCATTAAGTCAAATTGGTTCCGGCACATTTCTGGAAATTCTTGGAGGGTGCCAGAATCGTTCTGGTAAATTCTGGAATTTTTCCGGAGAGAAAACCGAAAATGTTTCGGAGCAGCCGGAACCGCTATGATAGCTTTTCGCTGAAGAAAACATTGTTCCGAAATTGTTTCGGAACGCGTTCAAAATTGTTTGTGTGGGTACTGGAATTATTCTAGGCACACAGAAATAATTTGGGATTTATCGGACGCAGAAAAATGTCTTCGTGAATAGTGAAAGTGCTTTTTGGATATTTTTGGGAAAGCACCTTTTTGGATATTTCCAAAAAGGCTTCTAGATGGACTTGGTGGCCAAGGAAGCCCCCCATGGGGGGGGGGCCCAAGATGTGGCCGGCCATGGGAGGTGGGGCTCCATGGAGCTCCACTTGCCACCCTTCTTTGCTTTATTCTTCTTTGAAAAGGCATAAAGTGGGGGTACTTTGGTATTTGTTGTTTACCACTTTTACCCCTTGGCTATCCTATAAATAGAGGTGGGGAGGCAGCCCCATATCTCATCCTTGCTCTCATACACATGCCATTTGACTTGTCCGGCTTCTCTCTCCCTCCCACAAAATAGTTTCGTAGAGCCGAAAGGCTGTCTGGGTTCCGGCAGGAACTAGCTCTGGACGGCGATGCCCTGCTGGATAGCTGACACCGTATGTGTGCAACCCGGTAGAGAGATTGTAGTTTCGATCTTTTGCCCGAGGGGCTGTTTTCGAGTGTCCTCCCGAAGGGCTGTTCGAGTTACCGTTCGAGTTTCCGGCGTCCTCCCGAAGGGCTGTCCGGGTTACTGTTCGGGTTCCGAGGGTCCTCCCGAAGGGCTGTCCGCGACATCGTCCGGGGGACTATCCGACCGCCTCCCGAAGGGCTGTCCGGAGTGGGAGTACATCCTTGCGGTTGGGAGGTTGTAAATCCTAGCTACAGGGATCTGCACCGACAATCTACACCGACTCTTCTTCCGCTGCGCTTCGAGTCGGTACGGATCAGATCAAACCTTGTATGCAGTCTCCATAGTGATCCTGGGCGTGCTCGCTGTACCGAATTTTTTTGTTTTCTGTCGTGTTCCCCTACAATGATTTCATTCTGATCTGGCTGAGGATGGATTTCTTCCTCAGGAGCTCGCCATTCAATTGCTTCTTTAGATGGCAATAACCCGGAGTCCACCAGAGCCTGCAATCTGAGCTCTGACATGCTGGATTTCGCCCAGTTGACAACCTTAGGTTTGGGAGCCATGGATTCAGCTGCAACAAAAATGAAGAAATATCATAAGCCGACAATTTAAAGGTTTCTTTGGGATTGATATGCAACAGAGAGATGAGCCAGCAATTCCAAATTTGCCGGGTTTCAGTAAGATGAATCGGCATATTTCCGGGTCAAGACTTCACGCGCAAGGTAATCCGGCAGTTGTAGAATGCAAAAATTATAAGTGTTGGAGGTGATCTGATCTATGAGTCGACAAACAAGTTTCATATGGATTAAGAGATTCAACAGATCTGAAAAATGGTCTAAAATAGGAGGATAAACCTAGGTCTGTTCTTCGTGGTAAGAGATAAGCCACAGTGGGGATTTATTCAGGGCAGAGTAGTAGATCTGTAATGCATGGAAAATGTGGCGGACTGATTCTATGAACCGCAAAATAGAAACCTGCGGGTGTTCTTGGATCTATAGACTGCTAATGCGATGAACTAGGAAGAGCAGCTGAGGAACAAGCGACAATGGTGAAGAAGGTACTTACAGATTCAAATGGGGAGTCTTGCTGTCTTCGAGTACGGCGGAGGCGGCCGCGCGAGCAGGACCGGATGGACTCCGGTGACGGGAAGAAAGCTCGGACGACGTAGTCTCCGGTGGCGCCGGCGAGCTCGAAAGGGCGCGGCGATGTTGGAGAAGCAGATGAAGAAGATGAGCAGGAAGCAGTAGAAAGAGAAGGAGGAAGGGTGTCGGCCTATTTATGGGCGCGGCGGGCTCTGAAACGGCATGCGCGGAGCCCAAGGCGGCGCAGTGAAACAGTGGCTAAAAAGGCTCCTCGATTTTCGCGCCTAACAAGACGATACGAAACCACTAAAAGATTCATTGTGATGTCATCCCGGATTTTGCGGAAAGTGGACGTGATGTCATGAGCAAAGTCAATGAGAAAACACCAAGTCTGAGGGTGAAGAATGACCCGGCGAATTGTTTAAGCCGGAAAAGTATGTCTGGAAGCAAAGGATGCTCTAAGAGCCGGCTTAAGAAACAGATTCGGGGATACCTTTTCCCTTTTAATATTCCATTTATTTTTCAGGATGGAGTTTAACATGAATGAATTCAAGTCAAACTGAGGGCTAATGTTGGGGATATTTCCCAGCCTTGAAGACCCGGCAGGAGATGACCCGGCCATGGAGCTGTAAGGCTCAGCGGGTATCTCGCTGCTGGGCCTAAGAAGATACCCAATGGGCCGGCTTGACGGAGGCCCAGTGAGAAAGGCCGGCTCAGCCTGCGGGCCGGCTCAAAGAGAAAGATAAGGCAGAGAAGGCTATCTTGGAGAATAAGTAGAATAAGAGTAGGAGACGGGTTACGTTGATGACCCGGACTCTCATGTAAACCTAGGGCTCCACCTATATATAAAGGTGAGCGCCTACGGCAGGAAGACCAAGTTGCAATCCCTCGAGAGCTAGGTTAGCGTATTCGCACCCTTGTAATCGAGATCCAAAGCAATACAATCAAGCAGGACGTAGGCTTTTACCTCCATCATGAGGGGCCGAACCTGGTTAACTCCGTGTCTTCTCGTTCCTGACCAACCCCGTTAAGCTTCCACCTTCGTGCGATGGCCTCATCTCTAAGTCCTTTCACAAGGGCATATGCCGTGTCAAAACCACGACAGACCCCGATTCTCGAATGCGTCCAGCATAGTTTAGGCGGAGTAGCCGGTAGTATTCACCAACCTTGGATTAGACAAGGAATAGTTGTTCAACAGCACGGAGGCGCAGACGTGCGGCAGGGAAGACACGGGAAACAACTCCCGCTTTTTAAAGCCCTGTATCACACTCCTTTTCTCCTTTCTCACATACTCTCTGTATCTGCTAAGGTTCCTTCTTGTAATAGCTCAGCATCTGTGGCCATTACGTGTCATTTTTTCTGTCTTTGCCTTGTAGCAGTGTGGATGTCGTTTGAAACAAACAGATGAGTCCGGCTTTCAACTGGGGGCTCGGATGTAAAATCGAGCCTATGTTAAAGTCCGATATCTGTTCGGCGTCTCGGATATTGCATTATATGCATCAGTTTCGAATCGTGATTTTGGTCAATGATTGGGTTGCCCGGCTCCTGTGCTTGCCTCCTACGTTCCGCTTTGTTCGGCTAGGAGTGCAAAAGGGAGAACCACTGCGATTGTGCTTCCAGCTTGAATGGTCAAGCGCCTCAGTGGAGAAAGCCGAAAATCGACTGTCACGATAGGCGTAAACTGGTTGGCGATCCGCAGTCAGTGTCAAA
Source organism: Elymus sibiricus (assembly GCA_039707655.1). NCBI lineage: Eukaryota > Viridiplantae > Streptophyta > Magnoliopsida > Poales > Poaceae > Elymus > Elymus sibiricus. Next base: position 138,453,364 of record CM077674.1, on the reverse strand, counting down.
CTAGAAACCGGTAGTGGTTACACCATGTTAAACGAAGGGTTCTTGTCATAAGAACCGAGGTGTTAAAACGGGTGTACCTCGGCTAGTCCGGTCACCACTACACCGGGGGGCTAGTTCAACTACCCCACAATTCAAATTCCTATGACTAAGTGAAAGTTATAAAGTCACTATAGTCTGATTGCCTCGTTCCTCTAAATACGCAACCGCCTAAATACGCATCCGCCTAAGGGCACCGAGACTCCTTGTCGCTAACACATATTTGAAGTTATTTATTACAGTAAAACTAAACCTAAACCCAACCCTCTCACGCCCTTAGTCATTTCGATGGTCAGATCTCATGGCTGAGACATCGCTGGCCGTCCGATTTAAATTCAGCTCGTAAACTAGGTCATATGTCCTAAAGGGCTGCTATTCTCTGAGAAAAATCTGAAGCATATGGTTGATTGGACCTCTACCGCGAAGACCATTTTCAATGCTCTAGTTTATATGTGAGTATGCTTTAGTTGCAGTAGTTCTTTGGTTATATGATTTTTAAAAAATTAAGAACCTAATTTTATTTCATCTAGGGGCCCTAAATTCATGGAGACGGCTTCGTCGTAACCTATGTAATCTCTTGGCCTTTGAGCCCGATATAACACGCAGCGCGTCCCTGCAGATTTTGTATGCTTCCATCGAATCAGGGAGCGCCTATTCGGCGTGTTCAGCGCCGCGACTGCCAACTGGCGCACACTGCAACCCCCCAAGTTGGGCCGGCTCACGCACAACGCAGCAAACACTAAGCGGGAAAAACCACTTAAAAAATTGAACTCTACAGGATTCGAACTGGCGCCATTGAGTTCTCGTTCGGTTCGGCTAACCACTACACCTACCACGCCCCAGTGACTGAAAATAGTGGCTGCGATATTTGTTACACTATACTGTCTACTGTAACACTTTGATTTTTGAATTATTTGGAAAAAATATGAATTTGAAAAGTGGATTACTCCGTGAACTACATTCCAGTAAAACAGTTTCACGAAAAAAATGTAAAAAGTTCATCAAGTTTCGAAGAAAAAGTTCATGAATTTGAAAAAACTAATCAACGATTTTGAAAAATGTTCACAAATTTGAAAAGAGTTCATCAATTTTTTTAAAAAGTTCATCGAATATGAAAAAAATGATTTTGGAAATAAGTTCATCGACTTTGAAAATAAGTTATCAAAAAAAAGTTCATCAAATTTCAAATAAGTCAGCGAATATAAAAAGAGTTCATCGGATTTGAAAAAAGTTCACCGATTTTTGAATAAAGTTTCATTGATTTGGAAAAAAGTTCATCGAATTTGAAAAAAGTTCACCACAAATGAAAAAAGGTTCATTGATTATGAAAAAAGTTCATCGAATTTGAAAAAAATCATCAAATTTGAAAAAAGTTCATCGATTTTCAAAAAAAGTTCATCGAATTTGAAAAAAGTTCATCGAACTTGAAAAATAGCTCATCGAATTTGAAAAAAGTTCATCGAACTTGATGAAAAGCTCATCGATTTTGAAAAAAGCTCATCGATTTTGAAAAAAAGTTCATCGAACTTGATGAAAAGTTCATTGATTTGAAAAAAGTTCATCGATTTTGAAAAAAAGTTCATCGATTTGAAATAAAGTTCACAAATTTGAAAAAAAATCTTGCGCTTAGCAGAAAAGAAAAAAAAGGAAAAAACCGAACATAACTGTTTCCACGAAAAAAGGAAGAAGAAAAAGGTTAAAAGGCTCTTGGTAAACACGAACAGGTGGGTTAGCGGAGTGGTTAGGCTAGCGTGCATATCTTACATTCTTAAGAAGTTGGTCCCAATCCTCTCAACATGCAAAGTGTCCACATCAACATCCCACTAAGCAATGTCCACATCAGCAGCCCAGCCACATCATCGTTCGGTTACCGACTTACAGGTGGGATCCATCACAGGTTGACCAGGTACAGAGTGGCCACGTCACCGTTAAGTTACCTTCTTACAGGAGCACCAAAGGCTCCCAGCACCGTTCAGTTACCATCTTACGCAGCCTCCTCCTCACGCCGCCGTCGGCCGCAGCCTCCTCCTCGCGCCGCCGCCGTCAGAACGGGACGGGCAAAGCAACGCCCTCGCCGCCACTGAGAGGAGCCGCCCAGCCACCGGATCTTCACCGCCCCGCCACCGCCAGAGCGTCAACGTCCTCCTCCGCCGGTTATTCCCGAGGTGATTCCTCCCCTATCCTCCACTTCTCCATCCCCTCCCCTGCAAACCCTAGAGCCGGCTCTTCTTGCTCCTCGTCCGACACCCAGCGGCCATGGCTCCGATCTGCAGCAGTTTGCTGCGTCCATCGATGAGACTGGCTGCCTCCATGGCCATCCCTCTCCTCTCCTGAAAATCATTGGAACCCGGCTCTTGTGAGAACCAGTACATTGATTTGAATTTTGATAGAAGTGTGGGTTTTCATGTTGACAGAAATTAAGGTGTTTCTAGATGAGCTTTTACATTGACAGTAAATCAAGGTCCCTGGATGAACTTTTGCACATGAACAATGTTCAGTTTTATCTGTCAACATAAATAAAAAATCCCAAAGTTCTGGACTAGAAGCAAGGTCCCTGGATGACAGTAAATAATCAGAGGGATTTAAATAATTAGAGTGTGGTTTGTCCTGCCTGCGTAGTAGGTCAAATTGATCCACTGTCCCTTTGCTTCAATGGATACTGATATTATTGGTTCCTTCTTCAGTATGCTTCATTTTGGTCCCCATCCATAAATTTGCAACTGATGCAGAACTCATTGTACACTTGTAACTTGGTTACTTTATTAGTGACATCATTGGGGTATTCAAAAATATCCATCCATCTATTTGCTTTTTCTAGAGTAATTAAGCATATCAGGCACCATTTGTCACTGAGATTACTCATCATGAAGCTAGCTAATCTTTTGAGTCGGAAGATTTCCACATCCCGGTTTTGTGCAACTCCAACACTCTAATATATCTTTGTCTTGTTTATCCATCTGTGCACAGGAACTGTTTTCTTTTTCTTTTCTTTTCTTGGTGCATAAACCTGGAAAGCAACATTGGTTCTCCACTCTCAGATTATATATGTTATCTAATCTAGTCTGCTAGTACTATCTTCCATGCATTCATTATTTGATTGTCCACTCTCAGATTATATAATACAATATGCAAATTTGTTAAACAACTAAGCAAGGAGATTTTGTTTGTAGTTTCTCATTATTTAAGCAAGGAAATTATGGAGCTAGCTTCTCATGCATCTATCTTTTCATCTAGCTAGCTAGCTAACTTGGTCCATTTCCGTTGACCTGAATCTATGTAATGGACCTTGCTAACTTGTTCTCCCTCCATGGACCTTGTAGCCTCCTTAACCCCGACCGAAGAGCTGGACTTTTCCCCGGTAAGATGTAACTTTTGGTTAACTATCCATGAGTGTTGGTGGAACAATGCAGTAGGGATGTTTGTTTCTATAGTATATATGAATGATTATGTGTCATCTTACATGCCGCTGGTATTTTCTGAGACGCATATATCAACTATGCCTGCTCGAGCAATTCTTTTTGTTCTCAACCGCCTGCTTCAATATTATTCAGTATAATTTGTCTTGTTGTTTGGTTTAGATTAGATGTTTGGCAACTATCTTTTTGAGTTAAAGCCACCTATCCTCCCTACTAATTTTTTTAACTGCCCAAAATTTGAGCAGTTTGGCGACTGTTTAAGTATGTTATTTGATTTTTTAACTGTTATATGTCGCTGATATGTTCTTATTTTGGCAGCCTGCCGCTCCGATTCTTGTTGGGGTGGACGAGTTACCTCCGTCTTGGGATCCAGTTGTCACGCCTAACTTCGGTAATGTACACAAGCTTTTTGGCCTCTAGACCTTGTTTCTTAAGTCTTAACTGAAGTACTATATCCTACTTGATAGCTCTTGTAGTCTTATTATTCTGGCCTCATGATATGAAATTCAGACCTTGTTTCTAGAGTAATTGAAGCTACACAAGTGAGTGATGGTGATCATGAAGTTGAAAGAGAGGAGACTGCCTTCTCTTTTGACCTGAATCAATATGGTGATGATTTACACATGTATGATGATCCAAGAGATGCCGCCCCAAGTGATGGTCCAAGAGATGCTGCCCCAAGTGATGGTCCAAGAGATGCTGCCCAAACAGGTGCTCCCGGTGGTTCAAATAAGAAGCCAGTGAAGGAGCCCAAGAAGAAGAAGCGTGATGATCCAATGGTGGAAGTGATGGCACAATATGTGGAGATCAAACGGAAGCAAGCGGAGGAGGAGTCTGCTTTGTTGGCAGGGTCAAAAAATGCCCAAGAGTTCTCCATCAGCAAGTGCATTGCTGTTCTGCACAAGATGGAAAGTATCCCATGTGCTGAAAGAGCCGCTGCCTACAAAGTCTTCAAAAATGCTGAGAACCGTGAGATCTTTCTCAATTCTGCTGCCGAAGATGAAGAGAGCGCTACTGTGTTTCTTCGGAGCGAAATGGCAGAGTTGCCTCAAAGTATCTAAGGTAAGCTATCTTGTTCCTATTAACATGAAGTGCTTATGATGTAGCTAACTAGTTGGACTGAAGATTTCTGGTACCTGGCATTACATTACTGTTCATGCATTCAAGCTTAGTTAGTTATCTTCTCAATAGCATACATCATGACTTTGACATATAGAATGGGGGCGAGAAACTGTCTATGGAGACCTCTGAAGATGCTTTTATTTTTCACAGCTAGTACTGATGCTTTTTACATGTCATCTTCTTATTTCATGATTTAGCTTACTGTCAATTTGACCAATAATGTAAGAGTCATGTGTCATAAATATCTTACTGTTAGAATTCAATGGTATAATTTTGTGGTACTTAATAAATGTTTTATTGGTCAAATTGATGGTCGAACTTAAATTTGAAAATGCATGGGTTCTACCCAAACTGGGACAGTGCAGTACATACACAGTAGTTTTTTTTGTTCATGAATATAGGTGATTTTTTTATATTGAAATGCATGGGTTCCACACAAACTGAGACAGTGCAGTACATGCACAGTTTAAGTAGTTACATTGGATAAGCATGCACTTTCTGTTTGGACTAGATAGCATAATAATTTGCTCCCCTGGATTCTTCCATGCAGTGTATTTCGTTTAAAATATTAGCTATAAACTAGAACTACAATCCCTACTTCCTTTAAAACAATTTTCCTTCATATGATTCGCAAAGATGGATAGACCTGAAAATTCTTCTGAGCCATCCTATTAGTCCTCCAGTCTCATGTTTCATTTCTCACCAGGCTGTACAAGTTTAACCTTTGCAATAATGCGCTTTTTCGCCACATACAGGAAAGCGTTAACCACACATGCAAGAATCACGAATTAGTGATCACTAGGTTGATCAACTTCGATTGTGGTCAAGAAGAATCTCAATTCATGATGATCCAATGCATGTATCTGCATGAATAAAAATATCTCTTTTGGATAGTTTATATTTGATTCTTTTCTATCAAATTATTTTTCATTTTAAGCAACAAATTATTACACTGAAGTCATAAGGCGACAAGGCACTATGCCATCCAACCATTCTCCATTTACTACTGATCCGCTGCATCGGTGAAGCTACGTACAGACTTGGGTGTACAAATGTACACCCATTATTTGCAGATCTTTCAAGTACCTATGTATGATTCACATAAAAAAAGGAAACATGACTCAAATTGTAAATCTTACAAGCTCTGGACACCATTGTTTGGATGCTGGCTCCACCACCGATCCACTACAGTTCATATATGAGAATTTAGAGGAGTGTTATTCACATATATTCTAATTTTATTCTGGATAAATTTAATACCCGCAGCAACGCGCGGGGTATTATCTAGTACTTGCGAGATCTCCAGTTCAAATCACGCCCTTGCTAGCAGTTTTCTGTTTTTTTGAAACAGAAAAAAAAAGAAAATGAGCCGGCCCAGTGCGGCGGAAGGGTGTGCGCCCGATTGCATAAATACCCAAAACGGGTGCTTAAGACGCCGTTTAGGATTTGTCACCGAATCATTTATTTTTGTTGAACTTGTTTCCGTGGGCTGTGTGCATCCTAACCATACAGGGGTTGAATGTCACTCAATGTGTAAGTATCCGCTTGATGCTATATTTTAGGTTAACAAAAATGTCATTTATCGAAAAAAGAAACACATTTATTGGATTGTTCATAAGGTATATGTGAATCAGACATGTTCGCCTTCTAGGAGGCAGCATTCATAATTGTCAGCACATGACATGTTCTCTTTGCTTAGGAGACATGGAATGAAAGAGTTTGCGTATTGCCTGTCGGAGGTGGAGCTCAGGGCGTTTGCACACCATTTTTCTCAGTTTCTTTTACAGAAATCCTGCTGCTACAGATACAGACAGACAGACCACAGTCTGATTGGCAACCGTAAAATCACTTTGCTCTGAATTAATGCGGCAAAAAAAAGAACCTCCAATTTACAGTAGTTTGAGAATGATCGATGCTCCGCTATCGATGAGCCGCCAGCATGTGGAACAGAAGCTCGCTCCACAGGTCGATCGGCCCGGGCAAGCACCAGTGAAGGCAGTCCACCACGAAGCTCCCCTCCACGCTCCCTCCCGGCGGGTGTCCGTATCGGCTCGGGTGCCCGTCCGGCCGCAGCTCCATCGCCTCCGTGATGTCCAGCAGCCGCAGCTCCGCGCCGTTCCGGTTCCGCTGCGACGCCGCCTCCGTCTCCGTGAGCGCGTCAACCTACGCATGCACAGCCGAAAGACAAACCATCACACCACATCACTAGGCACTCGCCTCACGTCTCCGCGTTTGTAACCAATTTTCTTGTTGCCGCGTCGAGAGACAGAGAGGGCCATGCGTATGGGCTGCATGCATGGTTTCCATTTCCCACCTGCGCGGCGCGGAACTCGGCCACCAGGGCGTCGCGGGCGCGCTCGCCGCGGCGGAACGGCCGCGTGCGAACGCAGTCGCCGCCGGTGTTCCACTCCCCGTTCTCGAAGTGCACGGGCGTGACCGTCAGGACCACGGCCTTGCCGCGGAACCCCTCGCGGGCCGTGATGGCGCCGAGCGCCGTGCGGAACGCAGCGCGCACCGCGCCGGAGACGGGCGTCTTAGTTGCGTTGTGGGCGCCGCCGTTGCGCCCGACGGCCTGGCCGCCCTCGTAGTACACGGAGGGGCGGAAGAACCAGTAGGTGCCGGACAGGACGATGTAGTCAAAGTCGGCGATGTGCGCCGCCCACTGGGCATCCGGCGTGTCGAGGTGCACGTCCCACAGGCCCAGGCCGAGCGCCGCGTTGGAGAGGTTGGCCTTGACCAGGAAGGGCGACCAGAAGAGCGAGACGTTGAAGCCGTGGCTGCCGTAGTGGAAGTCTCGCCGGACGGCCCTCCCCGTCACGTCAGTCTCCGTCGTGGTGACGAGCTCAACCGGCTCTGCCACCTGCAACATGTTCAAACGCCAGTTGCATCAGCAGCTAGCAGCTAGAAGTGGACGATCGGGGTGCCATGCATGAGTCGCGGACATGCTATTCCCGTGCCATCGGGTTGTCCAACCGAACCAACATGGGATGCACTGTGCGCACCTGGGACAGGATGCAGAGCAGAGACTTGACGTGGTTCCTGGCGAGCGAGTCCCCGACGAAGGCCATGGACTTGCCCCTCATGGCCTCCAGGAACCGCCCGGCGTCGAAGCGGGGGAGGTCGCAGCCGTCAGGCTTCCACCGCCAGCGCATGAGGTCGAGGCCCGGCTTGCCGAACTTCATGCAGTTCTGGAGGTCGTCGATGAACGGGCACGTCAGGTTGGTGTAGTAGGGCGGCTCGTCGTCCGGCAGACCGGCACCCACTGGCCCCGCGTCAGGTCGCAGGCGTCAGTGGCCGAGGAGTTGGTCGCCGAAGATGACGAGGAGGAGTTGGCCGGAGACGCCGACGACAATGACGATGGTAAGGTTGCCGCCGGAATCGTGGGAGACGAGGAGGTGGTTGCCGGAAACGACGGCGTCGACGATGATGTAGAGGAGGCGCGACGTATGTACTGGTAGCTATCGGCGAAGTTGAAGTCGTAGAGCGAGACGGCGGCGAGGGCCAGCAGGATGAGGATCAGCGTGGCAAGGGCCACGAAGATCTTCCGCGAGAAGGGGTTGCTCTTGTGGGGCTTCATGGTCGAGGGATGTACGCGATGGAGATCAGGAGTTGAGGACGCTAGCTACTCGCACGCTTGCTCACTTGACGGACAGAGCCGCATGGAAGCAGCAGCAGCAGAAGAAGAAGAATGCACGCGTGCAGCTATCTATATTGTGGCTAGGTCTCTATCGACCAAGTCTCCGTCAAGTACATAACATGCAAAGAGAAAAAGAAAAAAAATTTGAAAAGAAAACTTTGCACGGATCTTAATGTAAGATCCCATGGATATAACATCGACTAAGACTTAACGAAATCTAGGTCGACTGAGACTTAGCAAGATTGCTATATCTATACCTCTATATCTATATCAATATCTATACCTCTATATCTCTATAGATCACCCGTAAAAAAGTTCATCTATATCTCTATATCTATAGCTATATCTATATCTATATCTATATCTATACCTCTATATCTATATCTATATCCATATACGTATACGTACGTACTAATAAAGGGATTAGTGCTTCTGCCCGTCCGTCATTAAATTGCCCGTTAAAGTTGAAGAAAATTATCCACCGTTGCCATGAGTAAGCGGAAAAAGGGTTCGGTAAAAGGGGAAAAACTGTTCGTTTCGTTCGTTGCGCCTTAGACCATGTTCCTGCAGTGGGCCTCCGCTGGCACTGCCTCCTTCGCACGCGCACCCTCAGTCGCTCTTTTTTTTTTGCATTTCCTATACGACGCTTAAGGCGCCCGTTATAGGCAAACCGCAAACTGGAAACGTGATTTGAACTCGAGACCAGCAGGCAGGGAATAAGCAGCGGTAATCAACGCAATAACTTGGGTGTTGCGACTTTTACATTTCTTTTCACTTCTTCAATAACACTAAAATACTGCAGTGGTTTCCCTGTTTTTGGTTTTATTTTCTGTTTTTCTTTTTTCTATTTTTATTTATTTTCTTTTTAAAATTTCATGAAATTTTCTTAAAAATCGTGAATTGTTCTTGAATTCGCAATTGTTTTTTCAAACTGTGAACTTTTCTTAAAATTCACAAACTTTTTTCGAATACAGACACTTTTTTTTTCAAAACCCGTAAACTTTTTGCAAAACACATTTTTTTTTCAAATTCATGAACTTTTTTCAAAATAAACGAGTTTTGTTTTCAAATTTGATGAACTTTTTTTTCAAAATTTTGAATTTTTTTCAGAATTGATGAGTGTTTCATAATCGATGAACGTTTTTAAATTTGTGAATTCTATTTGAAATTGATGATCTGTGTTCAAATTCGTGAACATTTTTTCCAAATTGATGAACCTTTTTCAAATTTTTGAACTTTTTTCAAAATTGATGAACTTTTTTTTAAAATCAATGAACTTTTAAAAAAATTGATGAACTTTCTTAATACCGATGAAATTTTTAAAATTTTGTAAACTTTTCTTCAAAATAAATGAACTTTTTGTCAAAATCGATGAACTTTTTTCAAATTTGTGAACTTTTTTTCAAAATCGACAAACCTTCTTTAAATGTGGGAACTTTTTTCCAAAACTGTATGAACAGGGTTAAACGGGCAATGGAACGATCGAACTAGCATTTTTTTTTAGTGAACCGATCGAGCGAGCGATCCAGTTGCTGAGCAATCGAGCGAAGCGCGCTCAAATGCTAATGGGCTAGCCGAGGAATCCGCACCCGTCAGCGCCAATTGCAGCACCCGGCGCTGGCAAATCCTAAACGGCGCCCTGTTAACGGTACAGGGCGCACAACCTCCGCGATGGGCCAGCCCATTTTTTATTTTTATTTTCCTTTTGTAAACTGCTGCAAAAAATGCGCGCTGAGGAAGGACTCGAACCTGCGCCGCGAGCTTTCAGCACAACACGCGCTAACCACCCTGGCCACTTGACTTCTGTGATCACATACAGATTCTTCCCTCTTTTATTCTTTTTTTCCCTTTTCCCTTTTCCCTTTTTCTTTTTCTTTTTACTTTTTATTCTTCTTCTTATTTATTCCTTTTCTTTTTTCGTTTTCTTTCTTCTTTTCCTTTTGCTAATTCGATACAAAAACTTCATCGGATTTTATGAGTGTTTTTCCAATTCGATGAACTTTTTTCAAAATTGCTGAACTTTTTTTTAAATTCAATGAACTTTTTCTAATTCGATGAACTTCTTTTCAAATTTGATGAACATTTTCTAATTTGATGAATATTTTTAAAAAATCGGTGTGTTAAAAAAACCGGTGAACTTTTTTCAAATTCGATGAACTGATTTTCAACTTTGGTGAATTTTTTTCAAATTTGATGAACTTTTTTCAAATTCGATGAACTTTTTTTGAAGTTTGTGAACTTTTTTCAAAACCGATGAACTTTTTTCAAAATCAGTGAACTTTTTTTCAAATTCGATGAACTTCTTATCAAATTGATGAACTTTTTTTCAAATTCGATGAACTTTTTTTAAAATTCGTGAACTATTTTAGAGGTTTGTGAAATTTTATTCAAAATTCGTGAACATTTTTGAATTCACGATTTTCCCATTTTTTTGGATTTTTTTATTTTCCCCTTATTTTTTCTAAAGTCAATGGTTCACCGGTCAACGCGATCGAGCGAACGAGCGACCTGCAGGACGAGCGAACGAGGCAACGTGCCGGACGAGCGAACGAGGCGATCTGGGCCGGCCCACTTCGCGCGCGCGTAGGCGCTAGTGCCTCTAGCCGGCACTGAAGGCGCCCTATAGGGGCCCCGGCGCTGTATAGGCGCTCCTTTTTTTTTTTACTTGGAAGAACTAGTAAGATTTCACGTGCGTTTAAGCTTAGCAAGAAATTTTCTCAGTCTCCTCTCAAATTTACTTGAACAAAAAAAGCTACTAATCCCCTCTTAAATAAACTGTATTGCCTGTCGGCGGTGGAGGTCAGAGCGTGCCTTGCACACCATCCTTCTCAGTTTCTTTTACAGAAACCCTGCTGCTACAGACAGACCACGGTCTGATTGGCAACCGTGAATTCACTTTGCTCTGAATTAATGCGGCAAAAAAGAAGATCAATTTACACAGTGTCAGCACGCTGTCGATGAGCCGCCAGCATGTGGAACAGCAGCTCGCTCCACAGGTCGATCGGCCCGGGCAAGCACCAGTGAAGGCAGTCCACCACGAAGCTCCCCTCCACGCTCCCGCCTGGCGGGTGTCCGTACCGGCTCGGGTGCCCGTCGGGCCGAAGCTCCATCGCCTCCGTGATGTCCAGCAGCCGCAGCTCCGCGCCGTTCCGATTCCGCTGCTGCGACGCCGCCTCCGTCTCCCTGAAGGCGTCAACCTGCGCACGCAAAGCCCAAAGACAAACCATCAGACCACATCACTAGCCACTCGCGTCACGTCTCGGCGTTCCTAACCAATTTTTCTGTTGCCGCGAAGAGAGAGAAAGAGAGAGGGGCATGCGTATGGGGCTTCATGCACGGTTTCCGTTTCCCACCTGCGCGGCGCGGAACTCGGCCACCACGGCGTCGCGGGCGCGCTCGCCGCGGCGGAGCGGCCGCGTGCGGACGCAGTCGCCGCCGGTGTTCCACTCCCCGTTCTCGAAGTGCGCGGGCGTGACCGTCCGGACCATGGCCTTGCCGCGGAACCCCTCGCGGGCCGCGATGGCGCCGAGCGCCGTGCGGAACGCGGCGCGCACCGCGCCGGAGACGGGCGTCTCGGTCGCGTTGTGAGCGCCTCTGGCGCCGCCGTTGCGCCCGACGGCCCGGCCACCCTCGTAGTACACCGAGGGGCGAAAGAACCAGTTGGTGCCGGAGAGGACGATGTAGTCGAACTCGGCGATGTGCGCCGCCCACCGGGCGTCCGGCGTGTCGAGGTGCACGTCCCACAGGCCCAGGCCGAGCGCCGCGTTGGAGAGGTTGGCCTTGACCAGGAAGGGCGACCAGAAGAGCGAGACGTTGAAGCCGTGGCTGCCGTAGTGGAAGTCTCGCCGGACGGCCCTCCCCGTCACGTCCGTCTCCGTCGTGGTGACGAGCTCCACCGGCTCTGCCACCTGCAACATGTTCAAACGCCAGTTGCATCAGCAGCTAGCGGCTAGAAGTGGACGATCGGCGTGGCATGCATGACTCGCGGACATACTATTCCCGTGCCATCGAGTTGCCATTTGCCAATATCAACGGGTTGTCCAACCGAACCAACATGACTTGCCAAGAGCAATGGGTTGATGTCCAACCGAGGCAACATGTGATGTGCCGTGTACGTACCTGGGACAGGATGCAGAGCAGAGACTTGACGTGGTTTCTGGCGAGCGAGTCCCCGACGAAGGCCATGGACCGGCCCCTCATGGCCTCCAGGAACCGCCCGGCGTCGAAGCGGGGGAGGTCGCAGCCGTCAGGCTTCCACCGCCAGCGCATGAGGTCGAGGCCCGGCTTGCCGAACTTCATGCAGTTTTGGAGGTCGTCGATGAACGGGCACGTCAGGTTGGTGTAGTACGGCGGCTCGTCGTCCGGTACCCATTGGCCCCGCGTAAGGTCGCAGACCTCGAGGGCGGCGGCCGGAGACGCCGGCGACGTAGATGACGACGAGGAGTTTGTCAGGGGCGCCGAAGACGAGGAGGAGTTGGCCGGAGACGCCGACGAAGTTGACGATGATACGGTTGCCGGGACCGTGGGAGACGAGGGGGTGGTGGCCGGAGATGATGCGGATGCAGAGGATGAAGAGGAGGCGGGGCGTATGTGCTGGTAAGTTTCGGCGAAGTTGAGGTCGTAGAGCGAGACGACGGCGAGGGCAGGAGGAGGATCGGCGTGGCAACGGCGACGGAGATCTTCCGCGAGAAGGGGTTGCTCTTGTGGGGCTTCATGGTCGATCGAGGGGCGTTGGCGTACGCGATCGAGATCAGGAGTTGAGGAAGGTGACGGATAGAGACGCATGTGGAAGAAGAAGAAGAAGAAGAAGAAGAAGAAGAAGAAGAAGAAGAAGAAGAAGAAGAAGAAGAAGAAGAAGAAGAAGAAGAAGAAGAAGAATGCGCGCACGCAGCGCGTGTCGTGTTCAGGTAGCTAGCGTAATTACTCGTTCTCTTGGCGGCGGCCGGCGGGGGTCAAAGCCGTTTCTCCTTTGGCGACGGACCTTGGTTGGTAGTACTCGATTGCATGCATTTGCCTCGTACTCGTTCCGTAGTTTAAGACTCTGACGAAGCATTCTCCTCCGTATGTCATCCCCCGACCCCCGTACCTTCTTTCTGAATGCTGATGGTTGTTGCATTCTGACGAAGCACGTCGCAAGCAAGTCAAATTCAGGTGGCCGTCCCGTTGCTTTGTTTCAACCCAAACCTGGTAGCATTTATAACCAGATCATAAACAGGGGGCTAATCGGAAAAGGGGAAAGGGGCCATCCATTCCCAACTACTAAGTGCTTTTCTCCCGTTCCCAACCGTGATTGAGAAATTAAGAGGAAGGGGGCATCCATTCTCAACTACCAAGTGATATCCATTGTTTACCCTTGCCCCCCTTGCTAAGCAGGCATGGCGGTTGATTGATAATCCTAATTCCCTTTGTGATACTACTATTCTGAGAGCTAAATACTTTCAGGAGGGTGATTTACTTAAGGCCAACCTAAAGAAGAAATCCTCCTATACATGTCAGAGCATTATGGCAGGAGTTGAAACTATTAAGCGTGGTCAGATTTGGCGTGTTGGTAATGGAGAGAAGATAAATAAATGGGAGGATTCATGGATTCCACAGCCTCCTACAAAAGAGGTGCTTATAATTAGAGGTAATCAGATTCTATCACAAGTGATCGATCTTTATTCATCCAGGCACATGAAACTAGGATATCGATCTCGTGAATCAAATATTTTGGCAAGTTGATGCCCAAAGAATCCTGTCAATTCCTCTTCCGATGCATGGAACGCCAATCTTCTTGGCCTAACACCTCACTAAGAATGGACTATTTTCTGCCCGGTCTGCCGATCATGCTGAATGGATGCATCAATTTGGGCATAACCTATTGAACGAAAATAACACGGGACCCTCGACACCCAATAATATATGGGACACGGTCTGGAAACTGTTGTGTCCTGCAGAGATCAAAAAATTTGTATGGAGAACTTTGCACGGTGCTCTTTACCCCGTCGAGCTGTCTTAGCTAATAGGCATATGAAAGTTGATGCGATATGCCCTGCTTGGAAGAGTAATGTGGATACTATCAAACATATGTTGTTTAAGTGCAAGCTAGCGAAAGATCTCTGGTCCTTATTGGGAGCGGAGGACGTCATAGAGAAAGCATGTCTTGTGGATCATGCCGGCTCAGGCGTGATGGGATTTTCGCTGGCAGATCCGGATCTAGAAGTCTCGGTTATTGGACAAGCATGCTTCAAGGAATTACTTGCAACTGCCTCCTGGTACCTTTGGTGGGAACGCAGAAAGTTAACACACGGCGAGCAGACTCAGACGGTGCCTCAGATTTACTTGATGGTAAAATCTCTAGCTGCAAACTTTTTAGTTGCATCCTCCCAAAGGCCAAGTTGAGAACAGAAGGGTGTATGGAATTATGTGGAAGCGTCTCAACCCTCCATACACGGAGAGCCCGCAGTATGTATTGATAGTCGAACGAGAGAAGTCTTGTTAGCTTTACATGATTGGTTGTTGTAACCTGGAGAGATACAATCGGGATACAGAAGAAGAGATAAGGAGAAAATAAACTTAAACAACATGCGCCTATCTCTATCTCTAACCTCCTATACTTGGAACGCAAGATGATGTTTAACACTCTCCCTTAATCACAACTGTGCAAGTTGAGATTACACTTGAACTCTTCTAAGCTTCTAGCAGGAACTGTCTTTGTGAATCCATCTGCAAGCTGGTCCTTGGAAAGAATGAATCTGATTTTTAATTCTTTGTTGGCAACTCTCTCTCTGACAAAGTGAAAATCTATTAGTTCTGGCATGAAAGACTGGATTAGCACATAAATAAGTTGCACCAAGATTATCGCACTAAAGACAAGGAGTTTGAGCTTCTGACAGTCCAAGTTCATTGAGCGTAGATTGAACCCAAATGACTTCAGTTGTTGCATTAGCTAATGCTTTATACTCTGATTATGTACTGGATCTGGAAACATTAGCTTGTTTCTTTGCACACCATGAAATTAAATTGGGTCCATAGAAGATGGCAAACCCACATGTTGATCTTCTATCATCCAGGCAACCAGCCCAATGCGCATCAGAAAAATCACTAATACAAGTGGAGGAGGATCTCCACTTGTAGAAACTGAGAAACTTTATTTACTGCAAAGGAAACTGCTATACTCCTACTATCCAGTGGGCTGTAGTGGGTGCATGCAGAAACTGAGAAACTTTATTTACTGTAAAGGAAACTGCTATACTCCTACTATCCAGTGGGCTGTTGTCCAGTGGGCTGTAGTGGGTGCATGCATAAACTGAGAAACTTTATTTACAGCAAAGGAAATATCAGGTCGAGTAAGAGTTAAATGCTGAAGTGCGCAAACTATACTCCTACTATCTTTTGTTGGTTGCATAGTCGACTTTTGGGTGGTTGAATTTCTCATATATTCATGCATGCGGCAATGGTTTGATGTTGCAATCCTGTGACACTAATTAATTTGTGTTATGTACTTAAAATGGAATTTATTTTCATCTAATATACTTAAATCATAATTAAAATTAAACTTGCATGTCTTTACACTTGTTTTGCACAGTATGGAAGGGTACAAGTTTTTGGTAATTTGTGTGCAAGTGTTCTGGATAACACAGAAAAGTACAAGTTTTTTTCTATTTGTCTCAATAATTTTTTTCATTTTCTTTCTTCTTTTAGGTAATACCAATCCCTTAATTCATTCATCCTTAGAATAAATTTTGTCTATGTTTTTGTTTCGGGTGTTACAACTTTTCACGATTCTTTCTTCTTTTGTTGATTTTTGTTTGAATGGCATCAAATTAATTTTTCATAATTATTTTTATGTTTCATGTCTTTGCTTACTAATAAGAAATTAGTGAGCAGAACAAAAAATCTTTTAATTCTCTTGCTCGTGCTAATACTTTCCTTTGTTTTTTAGTTGCTTAGTCAACTTTCTGGTGGTTGAATTTCTTATAAATTTATGCATGTGACAATGGTTTGATGCTGCAATCGTGTAACACTAATTAAATTTGTGTTATGAACTTAAGATGGAATTCATTTTCAGTTAATATTACTTAAATCATAATAATTTAAAGTTGCACTAGTTTACACTTGTTCTTGCACAGTATGGAAGAGTCAAGTTTTGTGTAATTTGTGTGCAAGTTTTGTGCACAACACGGAAGAGTACAAGTTTTTTTACTTGTTTCAATTTGTTTTCATTTTCTTTCTTCCTTTAGGTTATACCAATGCCCTTAATTCATTTATTCTTAGAATATATATTTTAATGTTTTTGTTTCAGGTAACACCATTTTCATGATCCTTTCTTATTTAGTTGATTTTGTTTGAATGTCATTGGTTTTATTTTTGTTAATTTTTTATGTTTTTATATGTCTTTCTTCAATTACAAGAAAAAAGAGAGTACAATGAAAAAATATTTTAATGTTCTCTCTTGTGTTGATAGTTCCTCTTGTTTTTTTGTTGCTTAGTCGACTTTTGGGCGGTTGAATTTCTGATATATTTATGCATGCAACAACGGTTTGATACTGCAATCATGTGACACTACTTAAATTTGTGTTTTCAATTTAAAATGGAACTCATTTTCAGATAATGTACTTAAATCATAAGTATTATTAAAGTTACACTAGTTTGCACTTCTTCTTGCACAGTACGGAAGAGTACAACTATTGTATAATTTGTGTGTAAGTTATAAGTATATTCTAATTCCCACACATAAGAAAACGGTCGACAATAATTATTTATGATACGTTCGTGTGAGACATAGTTGCTAATATTATTTTCAGCTCTAAAGTTCTTGTTCTTTCTTTTAGGCCAAACTACCCCCATAATTTATCTTTCTTAGAATGAATTGTGTCCTTCTATGTTTTTTTTCTTTTATCACGTAACGCCACTCTTAGAAATATTTCTTTCTTAGAAGCAATTTTGTTCTTCTTTCTTCTGTTTTCCTTCATTTCTTCTTATAGTTATCCCACTCCTAGAATTTTTTGTTCCTTGTATTCAATTTCATTATCATGTCTTTTAATTCTTGTGCATTTTTTCTTTCGGGCAACATCACTCCGATGTTTTATTTTTCATTGGAAGGAACTTGATCTTGTATGTTTTCGACTTTTTTCATTTGTCATTTGAGGTAACATCACTCTTCAAATTATTCCTTCCTTATGTTAAAATTTATTCATTTTTAATTTTTTAGCTTTATTCATTTCTAATCTAGATTATAATTTCTCCGTATTTCTTCTTTGTTAGGTTCTTCTTGTAGGTTACAGAGTTTACCCTTACACAGTCCAATAATCTGAACGGTATTTCTTTTGGTATTTTATTTTTAGTGCATTGTATTGATTTGTAACGATTTTTTTATTGGCCGGAAGCCCTTACAGAGTTTATCATCTCACACTTGCTACCAAAATCTCGGCATGATCCAAAATTGTATTAAAAACTTAGTGCTTGTTGTACAGACATATTACTAAATAGTAGTGTACAATATGATGGATGCGGATTGGTAAACATGGTTCCACGCACACCCTTTATGAATAGTAAATTCGAAAAAAGTACTAGAAAAAATTAAAAAAATCTGAATATTTTTTATAACATACATAGTCGACCAGTATAATAGCATATGAAGTTTGACGAGGAAATGAAATCCATGGTATTCTAGGCAAAAATGACAAAATCGAAGCTATATTAAGAAACACTGTTTGATGAATAGTAAGGTCTCCATTGTATTTTCTTCACTAAGAATACCATGGGTGTCAATACTTCACGAACCTTCATACGTGAGTAGAATGGTTAACCAAGTTTGATACCCTAAAATTTTAGAATTTTTTAATTTGCTAGTATTTTTTAATTTTACTATCCATGTGGGTGCGCATGAAACTATATTCACCTTTGTATTTTTGACAATATGATAGGTTAGCTACCAAACGGCATGCAGGTGCAAGGGCCCTCACGCAGTAAAAATAGGATATCATATATAGTACTGGACTAGTACTTCGCCTCCACTCCTCCAGTACTACCTTTTTTTTTCTGAAACTTCTCCTCCAGCACTACCTTCGCTGCAGTTAATATATACTCCGTACTCGGTAACAGTGGGCTACTAAAAATATCGACTGACGCTCCAAAGAATTTCAGGTGCCTGATGTTTAGGCGGTCCCAAAAAGCTTCAGTAAGACAGACAAATCAGCGTTGGCGGCGATGGCATCAATCGATGAAACGCAAGCGCGCCTTTCACCGGGAAAACAATTGTCGGCCATTCAAATTATCTTAACTACGTAGAAGAAAATATTCGTTTTCACTAGTTCAGTACTGATGATATAGGAGCACTGATTTACTGAATATGGCCACAGGTGCAACCTACTACAATGCATCACACATGCTACTGCCCTCCTCCGGGCGTTAGCTGCGGCAGTTCCAGTATGCCACCGAACCAGCGCTTGCAGTCGTAGACGGTGCAGAAGGTCTGCAGCGCCGTCATGAGCAGCAGCACGACAGCGGCGAGCAGCGTGAGCAGCCTCCACGACCTGAACACGTAGCGCTTGAGAAACCTTCTTGCTTTCACGGCCGCCCTCCGGTTCCGGTGCGCGTTGACCTCCTTGATCACTCCGTCAAGCAGCGGCACCTTGCTCGGCCGCACTGCCCGGCACATCCCGTTCCACATGTCCGCGGCCTCCTTGTCGCTCTTCATGGTGTTGAAGATGATCCCACACTCTCTCAAGATCTTCACGTCCTTGGGGGTGTCGATGATGCCGTTCATCAGCTCCGTGTACCGCGCCAGCACGAGCGGCCCGCGCACGGCGGCGGTCTCGTATGCCACCAGGTTGCGGAGGATCACCTCCGTGTTGCTGTCGAGGTGGAGGACCGGCAGGGTCAACGTCGCCGTGGCCGCGTCGAAGCCGATTCCTGCCATGCCCTCTGGAGCCGGCGCGAACCGCACGCCGCACACGGCCAGCTGCGCCACCGACGGGATCATGATCTCCTGCGCCAGCGGCGAGTTGATGATGGTGGCCAGGTTCACGCCCTTGAGCCGCGCCTCGACGTCCGTCGAAGCCAAGAACTTCCCGAGCAGCGGTGCCATTGCCGACAGCAGCGGCACCTTGCGCATGATCATCCCCGGGAGGCTCGAAGCCGCGCTCATCGGCTTGGAGATGAGGTTCTTCTTGATAAACCGCACAGGCGCCACGTCGAAGCTGGACACCTGCATGCACGCCATCTTCACCTTGTCGTAGTCCGGAATCTGCTGCTCGAGCGCGTCAAGGGAGAGAACCTCCTCTGGGACCAACGGCGGGAGCTCCGCCCCATCGTCTACGAAGACGGCCGAGGCGGGCACGAGAAAGTGGTAGAGGAGCTCCAGCAGGTGCGCGTGCTTGGCGATATCCCCGGCGATGGCCAGTGCGGTGGTCTTGATGGGGCACACCTCCCTGATGAAGCGGTCCAGGACGGCGTGCATGGCGTCCGCGGCGGCCTCCTCGGAGGCGTGGCGGAGCTGGAGCGCGCCCGCGAAGAGGAAGAGCGGGATCTGGTTCTCGAGCATCATGGCGTCGCGCACCATGGCGTTGATCCAGTTGGTCGCGGAGGACACCATGTCGGTGGCTCCTTCGACGTGGTAGCTCTCGAGGAAGTCGAGGAGGAAGCACGTGTCGATGGCCATCATCCATGCCAGCGTCTGCCCATTCAACTCAAGGAACCTACATTCATTGTACGTATATACATGATCACTGATAGTACTAACTTCCATATATACACATCTTATTTAGTGCCATCTTATTTTATTTTTTCTTTCGAATGAACGCACGCTTCTTTGGTCATGCACTGGCTGGTAAGAGACGGGCGGCTAGGGACGAAAGTGCTCTTCTAATCCCAGTTCAAGACTCTTCTAAATCTTTTTGAGAGATATGATACGCCTTTGAAGTACTCTTGCAAAAATATCCCTAGCTCAAATGCTCCTATATAAATAGTAAAATAAAAACAAATAAAAAAATTCAAAAAAATTTCAATTTTCTTTTGACAACAAACATTGCTTAGTTTCTTTCCTAGGTGCAAAATTTGTGATTTCAAATCACATTCATGGAGGTCAGGTAACAATAAAAAAATAAACATTCCAAATTGCTTTCAAACTTAGTCTGTTCGAAACTTCATTTTTTTTAAACCAGAGCATTAGGAATGTTTTCTTCATGAAGTTAACTAACCAGTTGACTTGGTTCTATTTCTAGTTATGAATTTAACTAACCAGTTGCACCTCCTTTTATTTGTTGTATTTACCTTGCTAGCATACAAATAATTTCTTATGTTTATCTTGCATATAATTAGTTGCTCATTTATAAAGTTTGCAATGGTATATTATCTCTCTTATAGGTTCACAAGTCTCCCGGAGAATCAATATGAAACATTTTTTTGCAATGAAAATAGAACAAAGCTCAGAGATAAAATTACGACCATGCTCGAAAATTGTCATATGGTTTACATTATTAGGTTCATGGAACAAGTCAAACTTTTTAATAGGATATCTGACTTTATTGATTGACAAGCATAGTGCATCAGATTGAAGAAACTGAAATAAACACAAACATCAAGAATCCTAATGAGACTACGATTCAAAATTTTGATAAACGTTGCAACTATATAAGACAGCCTCAGTTTGACTTTATTGATTGACTAATTATAGTGCATTAGGTTGAAGAAACTGAAACAAATACAAACATCAAGAATCCTAATGAGATGATGATATTCATAGATTTGATAAACGATGCATGTGTGGAGTGGCGAAAACATTCGCACCGACCCCCCCCCCCCCCCCCCCCGCCGCGACGGTCAGGGTCAAAACTCTTGTTCTGGCCTGATTGGCTGGGCTCAGCCACGATGAACTTGCGACGTTACCTTGTTGAAGGCGTTGTCTCCTTGTTGATGTGCTGGCCTTCGGTGGTTGGTCTCGGCAATTTGGATGAAAATCCTTGTCTTGGAAGTTTTCGGATGGATATGACGATGGCGGCTGAGGGCGCTTATTCCTTCTTGAAGGAGTTGTTGCGGAAAAAGTGTAGTAGGTGTTTGTTTCATTTATGTTGTAATGGTTCAGTCATAGTTGACTTTGTTATGTACTCTGACTAATAATTAATAAAATGGTTGTGTGAATCATAATGATGGGTTTTACCTCCGTTCCAAAAAAGAAAAAAAAGTTCCACTGCCATTTTGTTTTTGGGTGGCTAGCTTGCAGAAGTAACTGGATAATGCTAGTTAAACATTGAAGCCATTATGTTTTGTGTGTGTACGTCTATGCCGTCAGTTCGAATGTAATTTTTCTTATTATTTTATTGTTCGAGGGTGCAAGTTGCAATCCTCTATAATTAAAAAAGGTTCTGTTTTATATTTGCCTGTCAAATAAAATGCTAGATTACAGAATATTAATGAGGATAAGTGTTTTGTGAAAGCTAAATGACACCAATTTGTGATCGCCGGCCGGAAATGTCAAATTGCTGTGCTTATCGTTGCGTTGTCAAGTTCTCAACTGCATGCCTCTCAAAGCAAAAGGAAGAGAACAAAATAACACAAGAGAACAAAAGCACTCATGTGTGAAGTTTATGGTAAACTGAACTTCACTGTCGATTTCGACAGACACGGAGAGCCTGCCGGATATAAGTGTTTGATTATACGTATGAAATACCCTGCAAGAGAGGGAAGGCAGATGGATGTATATATAAGAAGAAAAGGAAAAGAAAAAAAATACAGTATACGTACGGTACGGTACCTGTTATAGGGTGCCCGGATCATCTCCTGCATCCGCACAAACTTCTGCACGAGGTCGTCGAACCTGCGGTCGCCGGCGAAGAGCTTCTCGGCACGCTTGGCTGCGGCGAGCTTGTAGCGCTCCATGTCCCTGAGCTCAGGCCGCTGGTAGTGGTAGGGCCCCAGTGCGAAGTGCTGCGGCGCGTACGCCTCGGGCTTGGTCGCCCGCAGCAACCGCGGCACGTCGAAGACCTTGGCCACGGCGCCCAGCTCCTCCGCCCCAGCCTCCATCCGCCGCCGCACCTGGCTCACCCACCGCGACTGGTGGTCGTCCAGCTCCAGCTCCACGCCGGCGTTCGTCGCAGCCACCCCCACGAACCGCGCCTGCGCCTGCAGCTGCGCCAACGCCATCGAGCTAGCCCTCGCCGATCGAGATCTCTCCTCTCCTCTCCTCCTGCAGCTTAGCTTAGCTTAGCTTAGCTTTTTAGTTTGCTACTTGGTGCTAGCTAGCTTCTTGCACGATCCGAATTGATCCGATCCGAGCTGTATATAGCAAGGAAAAAAATAGCGCGCTACACAAAATAGCGTCGCCCTTGAAAATATGCTATTAGCGCGCTATAGCGTGCTATTAGCGAGACATTATGCGCTGATTAATTTAGCGAGACAATTCTCTACACGCTATAACGTGCTATTAGCGACGCTATAGCGCGCTAATTTTTTCAATGGTATATAGTATATGAGCTGGTTGCCTCCAATGGCTTCTAACTTGATGGAGAGTTAACTAGGTCAATAGGGCATCATGACCGACTGTGCTGCTGAGTTAGTTAGGTGTTATATAGAGTATGCATGCAAGTGGGTGGGTGGTTGTGTGGTTAATCATGAGTTAAAACGACGCTAATCAACAGCTAGCGTGAAACATGCACGCACGGGAGTAGATTAGTAGGGTCGTCGTCTCACCGAGTGAAGAAGAAACGCGCGCGAGGGACCTGGAAATTTTAATGCCAGACGATAGATGAGCTTCTTCTTTTGTGATGTGGACGTGTGTGTTGGCTGCATGCGCGTGGGCGTCACGTCATGAATGCTCGTGCATGGTGTTAAACAAACGTTTCAAACGTGGTGGGTGTCGGGGAATGATGCGTCCATGAGCACATTGGTCGGACGTACGCGCCCAGTTGGTGCTGCTCAATGGAGCCATGATTATTGACTCAAGTCGGGCCAGCCAGGTTGGATTTGTCCATTAACTAGCAATCATACTCGTATATGGATAACCCAACGGATCATCTAGAAGACGGGAAGAATTCACTGTGGGAAAACATACATCGAACCGGGTTAACAAAAAATGGATATGGAGATTGAGTTTAACAATTCCTCAAGTGCTTGTAGTCGTCGTTGGGTGGTCTATAGACCTGAATGTAATTTTTACTTATGGCGTTTTTTACTTCTGAAAGTAAACGGCCGAGCCCCAAAATATAACGGAGCAAAAACAAAAAAAATCAGTGGCACATAAACACAAAATCGGTGCTAAATTAGGTTCAAACTACTACATAAAACTTACTAAAACAAAATTCAGTGCCAGTTCAAAATATTTAACAGAAAACTAGTACATAAAACATACTCCTTTGTAAAGAAATATAAGAGCGTTTGGATCACTACTTTAGTGATCTAAATGCTCTTATATTTCTTTACGGTGGGAGTACTAAACAAAGTTCGAAATTTAGATTAGAACTTTAAACCTAATCACTACTCCGACTCGTTTTTGATCTTTTCCACTCTGCCCTGCTCAGCCCGCCGATCATAGGGGCTGTGATCATCGCATTCGCTGCCGTCGTCACTGGAGAGGTTGATGACCTTTGTTCTCCCTACTGCGTACGCCTTGTACAGACGGCGCTCTGCCTCGATGCATGCTAGGTAGCGGTAGCGGAGCTCCACCGCAATACGCTCACGGGCCTCCCGGTCTTCTCGCCTCTCATGTGGGGTGGCCACACGGGGGTCGACCAACTCCAATGGCGGCAGACTGCCGGGGAAGTTGTGCTTGCTGGTGGCGCCATACAGATGCACCGACTTAATGTCGTATGCGCACGCTAGCTGATGTGCGGAGTGGAAGGAGCCAAGCCAATGGCGCTTGTTGGTGTCGCGGTCGTAAATCTCGGTCACCCACGCCCCCGCGCGCACTGCCGCACACCGGTGTAATTCGGCTCCGGCGGCAGCGGAGGAAGGACATCGGGGATGTGGGATGCGCCATGGGAGGAGGATGCGCCGGTGCGGCATGGATCCACGGGCCGAGCGCTGCGGATGGGCGGCGGGGAGCGGCGTCGGCCGAATCCGGTCATTGTCACTGGCGCGCCGGAGTGGACGTGGGTGACGTTGGGGCTTCGCAAGCGTGGGTTGGGCGGCGGGGGCGGTGGATTGGGCGGCAGGGGCGGTGGTGAGTGAGGGGAGATGGAGTGAGGATTTTTTACTCAACGGCTGCGAGGTCGAGTATATTTAAGCATCGGCGGCCGCTCGGAGTAAATATGTTACTCCACTAAATGTTTTAGGGCTTCGGCTAGTCCCGGTTTAATGGAGAAAAACCTGATTCTTACTCCTCTAACCGGTTATAGGGGATCGGTTAGAGTTGTTCTTAGAGCATCTCTAATAGGTGCCCTATAATCAGGGCCGGTCCTGATATTTCGAGGGATCAGGGTGAAAATAAAACCCAAGGCCCTATAATATAAACATAAATAATATTAACTTATGTTTTGGCCTCGGCTCTTGAACATCCAAAAATCTATGTATTTTTATATACAAGCATAGCTTGGATTCTCCCTTTAATTTGAACTCCAAAGCACGCCATATACAAATTTCTAGGCTATAAATCTTGATCCACTTCACCAAATCAAGAAAACAAGAAAATCAGAATGTTCTTTTGTTTTAACACAGTACAGACACAAGCGCTCATATATAAGCGCATACACTCACTCCTATGAACACACACACCCACACTCTATCCCCATGAGCACCTCCGAGAGACTGAGCCGGCATATCATTTTGAGAGCACCAGGACTTGAACCCTGGTGGGCTAGGGATGCCACTATCCTCCTAACCATCCAATCACAGATTGGTTCACAAAAAAAATCAGGATGTTCAACAGGAAGTTATGTAACTGTTTCATGTTGTACACGGTGGGAAAAAGCGTTGCCAAAATCGTCTCCCATAGGCGACACTTTTTTTTTTTTTTTTGCGAAATCATAGGCGACAAAGAAATTAGTATCCCTGATTAAGTTTTGCCTTGAACATGCTACATTATTACATATGACAAAATAACTTTTTCCATGCATGCTTGGCTTTTAGCTGTACAAAAGTAAGGACCCGCTGACCCGTAAACTACGGCAAGAACATAGTTCTTATTTTAAGGGAATCAGCAGAGATAATTTAGTAGAGAACGTGAAACATGCATGGAGTGAAATTGCAAAATTTGGTCATCGTCACCTTTTTTCTTTTTCGACAGTATATGTAAACCAACCTACATCGTCACCTAGGCCGGGAGCGGCAATGATAAACTCAATCGTTATGCCTTTGTATGTGAGTGATGGCCCCACATGTTATACTTGCCATGGCGCCATTAAACACATCAACGTGCGCTGAAAGGGCGAGCAAAGTAAGTGTCCACGTGGATCCAGAGGGTTGGTGGGGAGGTTAAGAAGGTGCAGTCAAACGGCGTGATCTCAGCGATAGCCACATCGATTTTACTGTGCCGAAGGGGAAAAAGTTAAAAACGCATGGGCCCATCGATCCCTGGTCTCACACACAAGCCTCCTCTCGTCTCCTCTCTAGCGATCTCTCTCTCCCCCCGCGACTCCTAGCCGCCGCCACCACCCACACCGGCCGATTCCGGCGAGTCCCGGCGGCGGGTGGCACACCAGCGACCTCCCCTCTCCCCGCTCCTTCCTCCCATCCGTCCAGATCCGTAGCTAGAGGCCTCCCGCGCTCGCTCCTCAGCCGTGGCTAGGGTTTCGGGCTCGGCGTCCCCTTCGTCGTCGGCGAGGTTCCGGCGGCTCGTCTCCTTCTCCCCCCCCCCCCCCCCCCCCCCACGGTGCGTCGGGCCGTGCCTCCTCTGCACCGGTGAGTTCGTCCCCCTCCTCCTCATCCTCTCTACTCCGCTCGAGCTCTGACCCTCACCTCTACTTCCGTCTCTCTCAGATTTAGTGCTGCAGCCGCTTGTCTCCATCGACGAGAAGGGCGACCGGGACCCAAGCGCAAGCCGACGAGCTGGATGAGGACATGGTCGTGATCTTGACCTCGACTACTCCCCACACAAGGTCGTGCCTCTGCCCCTCTCCCTGTTGCTGCTTCTGTAGACTGGTTTTGATTTATTTTGTTGGTTGTGAAACTATCAAATCTGTTTTGGGTGATACACGCTGCTGTTTTGGGAGATTTCAGACTTTTATTATGTTGTGCACACACACACATGCAACGTGTTCCGCACAGCTCGGCACAGTCGCGGCGGCGGCACTGCCGGCTACTTATCTGTACTCCTCACCAGAGTTTGAAGTGGCAGAAGCTGGCAGAGTGAGCTCATGAGCATGGCATGAGAAGTGGTATTTGATCAAATAAAGCATGTCAGGTCAGGTCACTCCTTAGTACTTGTATGGTTTATTCACGTGTGATGCTCCTCTTTGGGCATTTGGCTGAGTGAGTAGAACTAGACGAGGTAAGGGCGGCGTGAACTGCACGGCCATTTGCGCTGAAAATTAAGTGGGCGCTGGTTCAGCAAGCAAAGACCCAATGTGTCAGTCTATTTCAAAAAGAAGAGGTCCTGTTGGTTCAGTAAGCAAACACCCAAGATGTCCCTGTCTATTTGAGGAAAAGGAAAGTGCAACAAAAATCTCAAACATCGCGTGCATGGACTGGATTAATCTGCTGGCGTGCATCCCGGCATTTACCTCAAATTTTGACTAGGATGTATGACTTTGTTAAACAGCAATGTCCAGATTGTGCAGTTGAGGTGCGCATCAGTTTTGTTTTCATCAGGCTTTGCTTGCTTCAATTTAGTTTCATTTTCGCATTACTTCTTTTCCACATGGGTTGGAGTGGGAGCTATGATATTCTCTTTTGACGGTATATGACTATTTGAAAGAGTATAAGCAAATAATTATATTTAGTACAGATGCGACAGGGGACATGAGTTTGAACTTCCTCTGGTTTTGAGAGAGTTTAGCCACTCCATATATTTCCTCTCTGGCAAGTCATTTTGCCTATGATATATTGTATCTCTTTGTTTCTCACCTGAAAGTTAGCATGACAATTTTAAATTAATTAGAGCTCATTTCTTCGTATGGTTCACTGAGCCATACTTAAAAAATGAACTTCCATTTAGTTCATAATGTGTTCTTGGCTTCTTGATAACTGGAAATAAGTGTCCTATGTTTCTGCGTTTAATGCAGTTTCCCAATCGTAGATTTTTACTGATGAAATAAATACATCGAAAGGGGATTAGACATGTTACTGCCTAAGGAGATAGCACCAAACTTCTGTATTGAAGGTACACTATTCTACTCAACTGTATGATCTTCATTTTCTATTTTTATGATTATGTTGCTATTTTCATGTTTCAATCAAGTTCTTGCCTTATGTGATGGGCAGGTTAGTTTCCACTTCCTGAATGCCTCCTTATTCTGTTATGGCACTATTAAAACTTCTATCCCATAGGGCACACAACATTCAGAGGGAAATTTGTCTGTTCTTAATACCTTGCTTGTCCATACGACTATTGGCTTTTGTTGCTTGTGTAGTATTTTTTTAAGTGTTTGTAAATCATATATATTCTGTAAATTTTATCTTTCTGAATATTAAGGAACCCAATTTTTGCGTCTCCAATTTAACCTCAGTTAGCTTTGTGGTTCGCATATCAAATTGTAATTTCCAAGCATTCACTATGATTATATGATAAGTTAACTCAATTATTGATATCCCTATTCGTGGCATTAATTATTTATTTGTAAAGATTTATTTCTCATAGCTGTTATATTCTATCCTTACCCATAAATTAATGTTTTGTTTGATGATATTAAGCTGTGTTTGGTTAAAAAAAATCACTATGACGCTATGAAATGGTTCAAATGTTCAATCCTTTAAAACCGACTCTCTCTGGATTTAGGAGATTAACTCATTATATGCACAATTTAACTTCTAAATTTATCTCCTTTTCCATGTGGTTTAATTTCAAAATACACGCAGTGTAGATACGACTAAATATGTATTGCACGCATGGAAAATATTTTATATCATCGATTTCTTGGATGGAGTTGACATTTGGGCAGATGCTACACCATTGGTAATGACGACGCTTCACCAACTTCCTTAGATTATTGTAACTTCCAAGCATTCAGTTATCCTTCCATATATCATTCTGTACATTTTGTGCCCGTTGACCAATTATTTGGCCTACAGGCCTACCGTGAGTTTCCCTCACCTATTTAGTAGTGTCCCTTCTGCTTACAGATTGCAAGCATAGTTCTTAACAGTCCACTTATTCTTGCTGAATGACAGGTTTGTATTCATGGCATTTGGCGCATCCGCGCTTAAATTCTTGCTGGAATGGTGAACAACGATGCCATTTGGTACATAACTGAACTTGAACACCCATTATGCATCTGATTTCTCTACACTTCAATCATTCATGATTGCTGGGAAGATGAGTTTCATAATCTGCACAAGAAATATGGAAGAAAAGAAAGTTGGACTAGATGTCTCCACCCACGCCTCGACTATCAGGTTATTCTCTTCTTTCTTTCCTTGTCCTCTTCTCTCTTCTATTAATTCATCAAATTTGATTATTCTGTTTAAGAACTAAATAAAAATAGAAATATTCATGTATAGGACCATCAGATGTCCTGTTTGTCTTCATAGTGCATGTGATGTAATGCCCCATTTCACAAGTAAGAGCGGGACAAAAGCTACTACGCCCGCACAATAAATTTCATAGTTCTGGATAGAAAAGGGGGAGCTGGATAAGAATTAATTACAGGCAGTTGTATGTGTGGATACAGACATAGAAGTAAGGAATGGTATATGAATGATATCATATAAATAAATTGGTGGGCAGAAGTTGGTCTGATTTTATGGAATTAATTAATCCTGTATGTGCTTGCCAATTTTGGTTAGTAAGTAATACCAGGTAGCAGCTATCTTTTCATAATCCTTCTACCACTTCTTGATGCACCTATCTTTCGCTTTCAGGTTACCATCAACAAAATGAAGAAAACCAACAATTTATTTTTGAAGTAAACGGCAATACAATGTGAAGGTATTTAAGATGATCTGGTCTTATTTCTCTGATCCCTATGGTCCCTGTGAAGCATAAACTATATCAGCATTTTGAAGCTTAGAATGGCTAATGCTGATTGTTTAGAGCTTAGTTATGATGATTTGTTGTGTATCCAGTTATATTGTACAAGTGATTGCAACTGATTTATCTTCAGAGTTACTATTATTTACACGTATAAGCTGAGGGCTGACCTTTTATTTGTCTATGGCAACTACATATCTACATGTATCAGCGCTTGCATGCACATGTGTCAAACATATCGAAAACAGGAAACTAAAAGGGGCGCTTTCCCACCTGGCACCGCCCAGCTACCTCTCAGGAGGCCCGCAATGGCGGCCCCCAACTGCTAGTTATTGGTACATGCAGCTTCAAAGATGGTTGAAGTAAGCCATGTGCAACAGTGCAAGTATTTTAACGCAGCCAGAGTTTGAAGGGATAAGTGGGCTGATGTGGCAAATGAATTAACTAAGGACCGCCTCTGTGCAGGATTAACGCATGCAAGAAGCTAGTTTTTCTTGTTTTGGCGGCGACTAGGGCCGGATCGCACGTCCCAAACAGCACATCGCAAGTCCGTGGACCGTGGTAGCATTCTTTCTTTTTCTTTCTCTGTTCTGAGAACGTGATAGCATTCTTTTCAATACAGAAACACTATTTTTTGCGGCGAGTAGACAGAAACATTTTATTAAGCCTGAACCAGACGACCTTGCAGACAACTTTTCGCGTGACTGGAACATTTTCTTAATACTTCTGCAGCAACTTCATACAACACACTAAATTGTGATTTAAGAATATTCTTTATTTTATGGAATTATTAATAAATTCAGGTAAATTACGTTTTCTTTCAAATAAATCATTGTTATTTCACAATTGATTTTTAGAGGGGGGAGTGGGTCTAATTGGTGTCGGAATTAGTTGATCAATCTGAGAATTCAAACTGGTTTATCTCATAAGCCATTAACCCGATCAACTTGAAGATGAGGACACCCTCCACACTCGAGCATCATAAGAACACATACAACAACAAGGAACAACCTGTTTCCTAGAGGTTGATCTCCAGCCGAATCAGCCTGTCGAAGGCAAAAGTGCTCTGCCTCACTGTAGTGGCGGAAAAATCACAGATTAATTCCCATGAAGTTTTAGATCGGAAGGGATTTATGGGAAAAATGGTATCGAGAGGCAGTGCACACAGGCCCCACGAGGCTAGGGATGCGTGGCAGGGGCGCGTAGGGTCCTTGTGCCCCCCCTCCCCCCCCCCCCCCCTCTTTGCCCATCTTCAGGCATTTGCCTTCTTCTCTTCTGAAAATAGTTCAATAAAATTCCTGGTCCTTTTGGAGCTTCGAAAATTACTTTTTCTTCTTTTGTTGTTTTGCCCTTGGTTTCCTATTGTCCAGTAATTTTCTGAGAATTTCCCTCTCTGTGTATTACATGCAAATTGAAGGGGAAAAGACATTAGAATTGAGGAATAATGTACAAAATATCATCGATAAAGAGTAAATTATAATAAGAAATAGTGATGCAAAACGGACGTATCATGCCGCAGACGATTCCGACGGCCGCCGGCGACACGGCCAGCCGATGTGCTGAGGTGATGCTGCGAGGGTAGAGGGCGTAGCTGCTAATGCGAGGCCATGCTGTCAAAGTCGCGGCGATGTTGCAGACGTTGCTGCGACGGCGGAAGCCATGAGCGTGGTGTGAAGCAACTGTCGAAGCGAGCGAGAAAGGGGCTATGCGACGAGGACCATGATGGGGCGGCCGATGGCGCTATAATTCCGGTGATGTTGCACAACCGCCGATGTTGCGATGGAGCATCACCGCCTGTGCAACTATTCGTGCTGCGACGCCGACCGGGACGGGGTGGACGATGGCGCTGCAACTCCGGTGATGTATTGCGCAGCCGCCGATGTCGCGATGGAGCATCACGTGCGGCTATCGGTGCTGTGATATAGCATCGTCGGCTTTCCAACCACAGTCGCCCTGCAAGCTGCAATAGTGTAACACCCCTGTGTAAATGAGCTACAATGATCTCCATGTTAATGCTAAGCTACTTTGTTTTGCAATGAATGATCATAGTGGAATCATATCTCATTTCAAACTCCTTCACTGAATTCAAATTTAGTTTGCAAGTGGAAGATGAAGTTGCACAAAAGTTGCTGCAAAATAGTTCATCATTTAGCAAAAATTCCATAACAATTGATTGTTAAGGAAAACAACATCACCACTAAGCTAAGATGGACTATAGCAAATAAAAACAGTGCAATTTCAGCATTTAAAATGCCATTTCATTTGTGAAAAATTCATTTGGGTTCAGTTGCTCCTCAAACTTTTTGTGGCAGTGCCAAATATTGCAAAGTATTTATGTGGCCAAGTTCCACATTTTACAAAAGTGATTTGGCAGCTCAAATAATTGCAAAGCAGTTTCTGTAAAAGAAAAAACAGAAAGCAGAAAAGAGGAAAAGGAAAAAGAACTTACCTGGCCTTTGGCCCAGTGCTACAGTGCACCGGCCCAGCCCAGCTGGCCATCGTCTACCTGCTCCCTCCCCTCGTGTCGCCATGGCCGTGGCTGAGCGCGCCGCGCCGGCCACAGCTCGCCACGGCGACGGGCAGGTGGGCGAGGGGATAAGGCTGAGCCTCCCCTCGAGCCCCTGGACGCCCCTGCACACTTCTCCTCGCTCTCCTTCGCCTTCCTCCTTCTCCTCCCTCGGCCGAGCGCCGTCGTCGCCGTTGTTCGTCGCAGCCGCGACCACCGACAACCCCGTGCCTCCTCATCGTGTCAGGGAGCTCCGCCGCGCTTGTCCACGTCGCCTGCGCCAAGCTTCTGGAGCCGGGGAGCTCTACACCCACCGGATCGAGCGCCTTCTTCCTCTTCGGTTACCGGCGGCCACCGGCGATTTCAGCCTTCCCCTCCAGCTACTAAGCCTCTCGCCGGCCTCCTTGAGCCGCACGGTGAGCTTCCGCGTCGAACCCCTCCTCTCTTTCGCACTTTTGCTCGCTCCGTCGTCGTCCCCTCAAGAGCCCGAGCTCGGCAGCGCCATGGCCGGCAAACTGCTCGAAGCAGGGCTGCCCGAGCCGTCCCACATTGCCCGTCGTGCTCCTGGCGCTCCCCGGAGGCCATCTAACCACTTAGATCGGGCGGAAGCGACCCCTAACTGCACGCCCGTGCTAACCCGAACGCAGCCGCCGCCCCTGCTCATCGCCGACGCCGTTTTCGGCCGTTCCAACTCCGGCTACTACCACCGTTCGACATGCGCGATCGCGGGCGTTCGAATGCACCTAACCGCGCTCCAAATGGCCCACCACAGCCGTTTTCCGACGAGGCCCGAGGCCCTCCGCCGCATTTTCGGGTCGCCGGCGCCGCTGATGTGGCAGGCCATGGGGCCCCTACTGGGTCGCTGCCAGTGCGTCCCGTTGACCCAGTTGACTGGTCAACTGGTCAACGTTGACCTGCCGACTCAGCCCCGGGGCCCACCAGTCAGCCTCTGCTGACTGGGCAGTTGACTCAGTCAACTGGGGCCCTCTGTCAGCCCATCTGTGCACTGTTGGGTGCACTGCACCGGGTGCACCCAGCTTTTTCTCTGGTTTTTCAAATTAATTAAATTCCAGGATTTTCAGAATATAGTTAAAACTTTGGAAATTCATAGAAATTAAACCGTAGCTCGGATGAAAATGTTTTCTATATGAAAAATGATCAGAAAAATCTAACGAATCCGTTTATGTCATCTTCATGCATGTTAGAATCCTCTAGTAGCTGAACCTGTAACTTTAGGCCTGTTTCTGGTAGATGAATAGTGTCTGACTACCGGTTAATAATTCCAAGTTAATTCCTAAATTGTTTAAAATGGTTTAGAGATGCATTAGGTCACCCATGCATTGCATTTTGCCATGTCATGCTCTGTGATTGCATTTGTATGCTTTGTATTTATTTGTTTCCTCCCCTCTTCTCTCCGGTAGACCCCGAAACCGACGTGGCCCCTGAGTACGACTATGTCGCAGACGCCCAGCCTCTTTCAGCAGAGCTTCCAGGCAAGCAAAACCCCCTTGATCATTCCTATATCGCCCATTCTTTCTCTCCCGTGCTTGCATTAGATTTTGCTACTGTTATTCGATAACTCCTATTCTGATGCATAGCCTGATTTTGTAACCTGCTGTTGATACTTTACCTGTTGTCCTATATGCTTAGTATAGGCTGGTTAGTGATCCATCAGAGTCCCTACACCCTTGTCCGTGTTGCCAGGCTTTACTACCGGAAGATTCGATCAAGGTGATCGACGTGCAGAGACCGACACATCACCGCACCCCCCTTTAGTTGCACGACTCTGCAGAGCTACTATCGAGTGCCGAGGGTGATACCTCTTACCTCACTTCCGATGTTACCTCTGTAGTGTAGCTAATCGGTTGTGGATTATCGAGGGTGATTCCTTTTTTACCACCTCCGATGATGACTCTGTCGTGCAACCCCTCAAGTGTGAACCCATCGAGGGTGATTCCTCCAAGTTCACCTTGACGGATACATCGAGTGTGAACCCATCGAGGGTGATTCCTCGGACTCCCCCCTTGATGATAAAAACACACTGTTACCTTTAACTGTTGGCCCTTTTTAACTGTTACTGCGGGACTGAATGGGCAGGCGGTACCACCCCGGTAGAGGTGGACCCGAGTTCCCGATAGTCTCTTGATAAGTCGGGTTGACCAGGAGGGTACCCACGAGATAATGACGCGGCACGACCGGGCAGGCAGAGACCGCCCCAGGAGAAGGATAGGCCTGGCCCTTGTCATAAGTCCGCGAGACGGGGCGACAGGATCACTGATCGTCTCCGCGAGCTTCCTATACACTAAAGGTTTGGATATGTGATCCGAGTAGGCCTCTGGTCTTTTCGCACTAACCACCACACGGGATAAGTTATGGGCACTCGGCGTCATACGATTCCCCCGAAAGCTCTGTCAGACGTCCAGTGCAGCATTGCGGCACGGCTGGGCCGGCGCCATCCAGGACAGAGGTGGTGCCTGGATTCACCCTGCGCGCAACGACCCGGAGTGCTTAGGATGATTGGCCCATGACCCCTTCGCACTTAGGATGTAGACCGACGGTGACCTCTCTGCGGAGCCTAGGTAGGACTACAGCGTGTCGATCAGCCGAGGCCGGGCATGACCAGGAAAAGTGTGTCCGGCCAGAGTTAATCGAGCGTGTTGGGTAAGTTGGTGCACCCCTGCAGGGAAGTTATCTATTCGAATAGCCGTGTCCATGGTAACAGACGCTCGGAGTTGTATCCCGATCTACTACAACTAGAACTGGATACTTGTGATACTAAATTGATATAATGGCTCCGGGATCGTTTCCTCGCGGGGTAGACGAGGAAGGATCTCTGGGCATTACTAATATATATTTGATACTACATGTTATGTTATTCTACTCTCTTCTGTTGCTGCAAGACGCTGCAAGATGCTAGTCTTCGATAGGCTAGGCCTTCCCCTCTATTCTGGCATTTCTGCAGTATAGTCCACAGATACAGCCCCTTCCCTTTGATACCGATGCATACTTAGCATAGTTCTGATGTAAGTCTTGCGAGTACTTTGGATGAGTACTCACGGTTGCTTTGCTACCTTTTCCCCCCCTACCCGATTGCTGCGATTAGATGACGGAGTCTCGGAGACAGCTAATCCCGCCGACGACTACTACTACCCCGACGGAGCCTACTACTATGTGGAGACCGACGAATAGGAGTAGTTCGGAGGCTCCCAGGCAGGAGGCCTGTGCCTTTTTGATCTAGATGTCGTTGTTTTGCTCAGCCTTCTTAAGGCAAACTTGTTTAGTTATGTCTGTACTCAGATACTAATGCTTTCGCTGACTCTTGTGTAACTCGAGCTTATGTATTCGAGCCCTCAAGGCCCCTGGCTTGTAATATAAAGCTTGTATTATTTTATTTTGTGTCTAGAGTTGTGTTGTGATATCTTCCCGTGAGTCCCTGGGTTTGATCATGCGCATTTGCGTGTATGATTAGTGCACGATTGAGTTGGGGGCGTCACAAGTTGGTATCAGAGCCGACTGCCTGCAGGAAGCCCCTTTCCAACTCCTTGGCCGAAGTTGAGTCTAGTCTTTGCAAAACTATTTTACTAACATTGTTGTGTGGCTTATGAGCCCACATCGCCAATGGATGGGATTAGGATCTTTTATTCCTCTTCTTTACTCTGGGACTCTGATCTCTCTTCTATTCGGGTTAATTTTTTTACTTACTCTAACATTAGGTTCTCGTGTTTCTCGTGTTCACATCCACCCGAAGAGTTGGATTATCTGCAACTATTCCTTTGAATGTATGATGTATGATTCACACACTGTTATTCGACATCAATGAACTCCTTGAGCTTAAGGAGGAAATCGACAAATCACTCTGCAAGGGTTTCATTTGTCCAAGTTCCTCTGCTTGGGGAGCACCTTCTCTCTTTGTCAAGAAGAAAGATGGTACGAACCAGGCAACCATTCAGAACAAGTATCCGCTTCCTCGGATCAACGATTTGTATGATCAACTTGCTAGTTCCTCTGTATTCTCTAAACTCGATCTGAGGTTGGGTTACCACCAGATCGGAGTTCGTGAAGAGGATATTCCCAAGACCGCTTTCGTTACTCGATATGGCTCATACGAGTACACCATCATGTCTTCCGGCTTAACCAATGCTCCAGCAACGTTCTCTCGATTGATGAACTATATATTCATGGAATACCTCGACAAGTTCGTCGTGGTTTATCTGGATGATATCCTTGTGTATTCCAAGAATAAGGAAGAACATGCTGAACATCTTCGTCTTGTACTGGAAAAGCTTCTAGAGCATTAGCTATATGCCAAATATTCCAAGTGTGAATTCTGGTTATCCGAAGTAACCTATCTTGGTCATGTGATTTCCAAGGATGGTATTGCTGTCTACCCAGAGTGAGTTCAGGCTATTCTTGACTGGACTCCTCCGAAGAATGTTAAGCAAGTCAGGAGTTTTCTCGGACTCGCCAGCTATTGCCGCCGTTTTGTCAAGAACTTCTCCAAGATTGACAAGCCTTTGACTGATTTACTTCACAAGGGCATTAAGTTTGAGTGGACAGAAAAATGTCAGGAAAGTTTCCAGACACTCAAAGAC
The DNA here is from genome assembly GCA_039707655.1 of Elymus sibiricus. Classification (NCBI taxonomy): domain Eukaryota; kingdom Viridiplantae; phylum Streptophyta; class Magnoliopsida; order Poales; family Poaceae; genus Elymus; species Elymus sibiricus. The sequence goes on along the minus strand of CM077674.1, from coordinate 138,417,015 downwards.
AAGTTGACATCTGCCCCAGTGCTTGCTCCTCCAGATTCTCGCAAGGACTTCGTGATTTATTGTGACGCATCCCGTCGAGGATTAGGCTGTGTCCTAATGCAAGAGCGCAAAGTGATTGCTTATGGCTCTCGACAGTTGCGTCCTCATGAAGAGAACTACCCAGTTCATGATCTCGAACTTGCTGCAGTTATATATGCACTAAAGTTGTGGCGACATTACCTCCTCGGTAATCGTTGCAAGATCTACACTGATCATCAAAGTCTGAAATATCTGTTTACTCAACCAGACTTGAATCTCCGTCAACAAAGATGGATGGAGACAATTACAGACTATGACTGTGGTATTACATATACCCC